>CM055645.1:22574604-27374604 GCA_029378325.1 Elaeagnus macrophylla
TACTTGCTCTTAATGTGATACTTTGAAGCTTCTTCAAGCCAACAAGCTCTCACTGTTTTCAACCTAATGCCAATTTTTCTTTCCAAACTTGTACACTCAGTTATATTTTTTTAAGAGTAACATACAGCTGAAGATCAAAAATATTCTTTTTTATTTTTGAGTTTTTATTTAATTTAAAATAATTGGCAATGCAAAAGGACTAACTTTTCCACTAGTTAGAGTTTCTCATCTTTGTTACTGAGCTACTGATTTCCATTTACGGATACAGTGTCTTGTCTTCATGGATTTTACTTTTGTGAAATTATTTCGGTAAGTCATCTTTTTTATGCAAACTGAGCTGAATCAATGACTTTCCAGATAGCCGGCCTAAGATAGTTGCCGGATCACCTGAAGGGATCACTGGACATGTAGATGGAAAGCTAAGAGAGGCAAGAATGAACCATCCAAAAGGGATAACTGTGGATGACAGAGGAAATATTTACATTGCAGACACAATGAACATGGCTATCAGGAAGATAAGTGATGCTGGTAAAACTGCATATATTTTAAGCATTCCCAAGTTACAAAATTACTTTTTTACCCCAATCATTAATTTAAGAGAACATTACGGCAAAAAGATACTGTTGTCATTTCACAGTAATTTGAACATATTTAGCCATGACTGCTTAAGTTAAAGGCAAAATGCTAACATGCTTACATATTTACTGCAGGAGTTACAACTATTGCTGGTGGGAAAGGGGGCCGAGGAGGTGGTCATGTTGATGGTCCAAGTGAAGATGCAAGGTTCTCAGATGATTTTGATGTCATTTACGTCAAAACTAGCTGCTGTTTGTTGGTTATAGATAGAGGAAATCAGGCAATTCGAGAAATCCAACTCAAACATGACGACTGCTCTGAAAATGATGATGGTAGTTTTCACTTGGGTACGTTTAACTTAAAATCATAATTTTAGCTCTATAACTATATTTCATGGTCATGCATATTTACAAAGTATGTATGTTCTCATTGTAGGAATAGTTGTGCTGGTTGCAGCTGGATTCTTTGGCTACATGCTGGCATTGCTTCAGCGCAGGGTGCAGGCAATGTTTTCTTCCAGTTGGGATGTAAGTTATACAATCCTCTGTCTAGTCTTCTTTTCATCTTATTTTTCTGCAACTTTGTGTTATGATGTTTGGAGACGTGGAACCAATTCATCATATAGCATAGCTTTGTAATTCTTAAAGAGGTGGCTCATTTTCAAATAATTAGTATTGTGATTTGGCCATGCATTTCGGAAGCATGACCTATTCACAGTTACTAAAACAATGTCACTGCTTGTCTTCATGGTTTGCACTCTGAACCTTCATTGTCTTTTCATAGGATCTAAGAACTCCAATACAGATAGGTCCAGCGATGGCACCATATCAGAAGCCTCCTAAATCTGTCAGGCCACCTTTAATTCCAAATGAAGATGAAATTGAGATGCCAGAAGAGGGTTTATTTGGTTCACTTGGGAAGCTTTTCCTGAACACCGGTTCACTTGTGTTTGAAATATTTGGGGGATTATTTTCTGGGTTTAGAAGAAAACCAAAGCATTATCAGTTCCAGCAACAGTACTATCATCCAGTAAACAAACATTCAAATGCATGGCCAATGCAGGAAAGCTTTGTAATCCCCCATGAAGATGAGCCACCGTCAATAGAAAGCATAAATCCAACACGCAGAACAACTTACCCTTTAATGACCAAGGACCTGGAAAAGAACCACCATTTGAAGCAACATCAGGCTTACCATAATAGTTGGAATGACGGCGAGTTTCATCAACAAAAAAGGCAACAATTGCTACATCCACAGCAACAACAACATTATCATATGCAGTATTCATCAAACCCAAAAACTCATTATGAACATAGTTGTGAGACAAATGAGATTGTGTTTGGGGCAGTTCAAGAACAGGATAAACCGCGAGAAGCAATGGTTATAAAGGCTGTGGATTATGGAGATCCTGCTTATAGCCATCATAATATTCGACCTGGATATAATTACATGGGTTATTCAAATGGTTATTGATAATGTACTGTAACTATATGAAGAGTCAAGAGTATTTTCAATATGCTACAACAGGCTTAGAAAGATGGGATCCTGAAGTAGATGCTTAGGAGTAGAAGCCATTACTGTTTCTTACAGTTGTATATTCTCTCTCTTTTGTTAGGGATTAATGAAGTTTTTTCTCAGTAAGAGGTTGTGTAAAGAAACCGAATCAGATTTGTATTATGTTTAACTATAAATCAAGATAAATTAGTATTTGTATATTACAGGTGGTTCAAACTCTCCATGTGTCTTGGCATCTATTATTACTGTAGAAATGCGCATCTCTAACGATTTAGGAACTATAAATTCAATGCTTGAACAAGGAATGCTGTCTGAATTCTGGCAAGATCTAGTAAGAACCTAACAAAAAAGGCCGGTTAGAAAAATACTTGCCAAATGGACCAGATTAATGGATAAACTCTTCCCAAGAAATGGAAGCATCAATCCTTTGATTCTGTAGTTCTGTTGCGCACACTGTCTTATTGCAAAATCTATATATATATTATCGGATTCATGGAGACAAATAATATAAATAAATTATATTAACTATTGTACGAAAATATAGCACATTTAAAAATGGTCGTAATCTTTAACTTAAAATCGTTTATCTTTAGCACAGTACATCACTGTCTTATCTTATCCGGATTTGAAATTATATATATATGTGTGTGTGTATGTGTATATATATGTGTATATATATGCATGTATGTATATGTGTATATATGTATGTATGTATATGTATCTATGTGAGTGTTAGTATGTGCTTTACTTATCTTTTATTTAAAAAAATTCTATTTAGTATGGTACTCAAAACATGTGCTTATGTAAATTTTAAAAGAGAATAATAGATGTATTATTTTATATTATTTAAGTATGATATTAATATAAAGTATAAATAATTATGAAATTTAATTATTTTGTAAGTTAACCTTAAGTAGTAAATATCTCATATTACTTATATACTATATAAATATCAAACCTTTCGTTGATTAATTAACTAAAAACTTTGGGTGTTACTAACAAACAAAAAAATTTGAATGAGTGTTGCTAAAGAAAAAAAAAATAAGTGACTTAAATAGAATAAAATATAATAAAATAAGTTAAAAATATAAGGTATTGGTCTTTACAAAAAGACAACGATCCACACTTTGATAAATAATATTAGAGTAATTGTCATATATTATTTAAGTATAATATTAATATATAAAATTTATAAATAATTATGAGATTTAATTATTTTAAAAATTAATTTTTTAAAAAATAAATATTTTATATTATTTATATCCCGTATAAAATTTACTCAATACTATCACTGTCTTATCTGGATTTGAAACTCCATAGGATTTCCTAAATTTGTATTGAACCCAAGTGGCCAATCAACTTTCGTGTAATTTGGTAAAAAAAAAAATTGCCCCATAAAATCATTGGATAATAGTTACTTTAAAATATATATTAATTTCAACGAATTCAATAAATAGATTTAACAAAACAACATTAATTAAAGAAATTATATATGGCATAGTAGCAGTCATAACGATGATAATTGCAAAATAAAAAGCACTAACGTGAGCATCATTGATGAATCTATCATGATATCATCTAGTAGTTGCAACTCTTTGTGCAATCTAATGAAGTTTCGACACGCAGCCACGCACTGGGTAAGATATCCAAGCAAAGAAGTGGCGTTTCTGAGATTATTAACATATGACAATAACTTGCTTGATTTGATGCCTTGTGGCTGTCTATTTCAACTTTCTACTGTTTAAACTGTTTCGTTGAGCATCATGCTCAACCAGTTACCGGCTGTGATATTTGTTCATTTTTTTTTTTTGAATAATCAATGAAATTTCAGTGCAGAAAGCTACTCCGGTGCCCGCAATTCTTTACCAGAAAAATATTCCGCATTTATCTTTTTTTTTTTTCCTCCGAAGTTCGAAGGCATTTTGTTCTTTTGTCAAAACTCATATGCATTATTATTGTTAATTGTAATACCACTCGATGATCGATATCCAGTATCCAGTTATCCACCACCTCCTCGCGTTTTATATCTTTCTGAAAACAGCCTTTTGTTTTGATTAAAAAAAGAGCAATTGAAATAAATTATTCTTCTTATTTAGAGTATAATAATAAAATTTAAAATACATTAGAAACATTTCAAATTAAAAATAAAATAAAAAAGCAATTCACATCGATTTTTTTTTTTAAAATAACATGTAGCAACTTACACATTAATGTTGATAATTGAAATTAAAAACAATTTAACTTTCTTATATATAATAAAAAAGTCATTTTTTATTTAATATCCTCCTAATGACAACTTTCGTAGTTGTTCTAAAAAATAATTAAAACATATTTTATTATTTTTTGGTTTTTATATCATAATTAATAAAAATATGAAAATTACTAAAAAGAACACAAATTTTTTATTTTTAATATGTAGAATAATTTTGAGTTATCACGGCTTGTTTGACATGTTAAATTACTACGTTTATTAGAATTTTATGGACAATGTCATTATCTTCGGTAAGTAAATATTAAAGACAAAAACTCTTATATGGAATAATGAAATGTATATTTTGGGGTTATTTTAACTTATAAATACTATATAAGGTACATATTTTTTTTATTAATCAAAATTTATTTACGTAAGTCTCATTCATCTAATTTTCTTTAAACCATAAAAAAAAATAAAAAAATAAAAAATAAAGTGAAGAGCAAGAGCCAAACTTATCATTTTATTTAAACAATATGTGTAATTTAGTCCTCTAATTTATAAAATATATCTTTAATTTCTTTGCTCATAAAAAATGTAATTTGTTCTTAAGTCCTTTTACCTATAAAAAAGGTGTTAAGTAAGAATGTAAGGTTTATTTTGTATTGGCAATTTTCGTGAACAAAATGTTTGATTGTAATATAGAGTAAGAGATCATCGTTTAATCAGACGATACATGATGATGGAGTCACCAAGCTTGCAATGCCTATATGACAGGTAAAATATTCTATCATGCATACATCTTCACACAATTGTGCACTACACTTAGTATGGATCGTAACGAAAAATAAATTGTGCACATGTTGGTCGATCGATCGAGTGTATAGTTCGATCGATCGAGTTATAGATCGATCGAGCGTGAAACGACTTCGATCTAGGTGCTCTCGGGTTGAACTAGATCGATCAAGAAAATTGATCGATCGATCGAGTCATGCGTTGATCGATCGATCGAGGAGGTCTTCGATCGATCGAGGCATGTGCGATCGATCGAGTATAGACCGACTTCAATCTAACTGCTCTCGGATTTGAAATTGCATGGTTAGATCGATCGAAATTTTTGGATCGATCGATCGAGGCTTTGGATCGATCGATCGAGATCTGGTTAGATCGATCGAGTCTCTTTTTCAGTTCTTCTACAACTCTTTTTAATTTGACCCATATGTTACTTTTACCAATTTGACTCATTTAATATTAAATGCAAAATCCTTATATGAGTAGAATTGTTGTGAAAGTTGGAATCCTTGTATGAGTAGAATTCTTGTGAAAGTAAAATCCCGATAGAATCATTGTATGAGTAGAATTCTTTTGAGAACTAAATCCTGATATGAGTAGAGTTGTAGTCCATTGCAAATCCTCTTTTAAGTTAAATTGGACTCTATATAAGTGATGCTTGTTTGTGCATAATAACAACCCACACCGAAATAATATTTTCTACATCTGTTAAAGCTTTCAACGAAAAATCTTATTCTCTTCATCTATTAATCTTAGGCACTTTCTTGTTTTTAATTGTTCAAACATATTGTGTGGTTATGTTTGAATAATTCACGTGCCTAACTGTCTTTCATGATATTTAAAATTGCATGATAGTTCTAGAGTTTTCTAACTGATTCGTTTTTACATCATATGCTGTTGAATCTGCTAGTTAGGGTTTTTCATTGTTTGAATTCGCTCTAGGACACACTTTGTACTTGTGCTATTTGTGCTAACGTTTCAGGTGACGTACTCGGTATTTCGTGTGACTCGAAATTACCGAAGTTGACAGGTTCGATTGATCTTGTGGGACTCAAGTATATCGAAACGTTGGTCCGGATCCAGACACCTAGCTTGTGAGGCTATAAAAGGAGCGGCGGCTCGTAAGTAAATTACAGAAATGGAGGATCTATCTGTGAAGGGTAGTTCTAGGACCTATGGTTGTAATTGAGCATTGATTTTCATATTGGATAGTTAGGTGGTCCGATAGACCGGTAGTTTTCCTCTTAGGCCATTGGAGTGGCCTAGGTTGTTTCCACCTAAAAATATCGTGTGTTATTTTTTATTCCGCATTTTATCTTTATACGCGATTGCATGTCTGGCCGTTGTGATTAGGTTACATAATTAATATTTGTTAAAATTAAAAATAACCTATTCACCCCCCTCTAGGTATATTTGATCTGTAACTAAAAGCTTTCAATTGGTATCAGAGCGCTTATTATGTAAGAAATCTCCTTTTGATAGACATATTTTATTATGTAAGAATGAAGACTCAATTATAATTTAGCATGATAGATGAAATTATTTTCTTGTCTCTTATAATTGGTTATAAATGAATTTATTAAAATGCAAGTAGAGTTCACATTGTATACTACTTTAAGTGAATGTCAATATGCCATTATATGTGTTAGTGTGCTTGTGTGACCTATTTATTTTACTTGCTAATACAATGAATGATCAAAATTTAAACAAAAATAATTTTTCAATTGGTTGTATGTTTATTCGTCTTAAATGAGTTTATTGCTTTGTGGTAAAAAAAATTAAAAAATAAAAAATAAAAAAAAATATTTTTTGTTTTCTTTTAAATTTGTTTTACGTCTAGAGAGTCATAGAACTTAGGGGAAGTCATTGCATACATATTTCATTATTCTTCTTTTGACTTATGCAATTCCTCCTACATGCTTTGGACATATACATGTGTGATCATATGCATTTTTAGCCCACTAAGATAATTGTTAACTTTGGGAAGAATGATCCATATCATCTTAACTGTTTCATGATTTGTCAATTTCGTATGTCAAAAAGGGGGAGAAAGATTTCATGTTGCTATGGAGATTGGATTTAGGGGGAGATATTGGATTGATATTGGATTCATTAATTGTGCACATACACTACATTTCATTCGCACCTTTATGTACACTGAACTAATAAACAATAAGGCTTTCAAGCCAAATTTGTGTGCTATTTGTTTGTCTAATTCAGTGGACTGAGCGTATCAAGTATCAAGCGAAGATGGTCCACCAGATCATAGATAGTTCCACTGATGTAATTGATGTAATGATATTTTAGCTATGAGCGCTATGTAGTGAGAGAGTGGTTTTGTCACACGAAAATGTCAAAGGGGGAGATTGTAAGGTTTATTTTATATTGGCAATTTTCGTGGACAAAATGTTTGATTGTAATATAAAGTAAGAGTTCATCGTTTAATCAGACGATACATGATGATGGAGTCACCAAGCTTGCAATGCCCATATGACAGGTAAAATATTCTATCATGTATACATATTCACACAATTGTGCACTACACTTAGGATGGATCGTAACGAAAAATAAATTGTGCACATGTTGGTCGATCGATCGAGTGTATAGTTCGATCGATCGAGTTATAGATCGATCGAGCGTGAAACGACTTCGATCTAGGTGCTCTCGGGTTGAACTAGATCGATCGAGAAAATTGATCGATCGATCGAGTCATGCGTTGATCGATCGATCGAGGAGGTCTTCGATAGATCGAGGCATGTGCGATCGATCGAGTATAGACCGACTTCAATCTAACCGCTCTCGGGTTTGAAATTGCATGGTTAGATCGATCGAAGTTTTTGAATCGATCGATCGAGGCTTTGGATCGATCGATCGAGTCTCTTTTTCAGTTCTTCTACAACTCTTTTTATTTGACCCATATGTTACTTTTACCAATTTGACTCATTTAATATTAAATGCAAAATCCTTATATGAGTAGAATTGTTGTGAAAGTTGGAATCCTTGTATGAGTAGAATTCTTGTGAAAGCAAAATCCTGATAGAATCATTGTATAAGTAGAATTCTTTTGAGAACTAAATCCTGATATGAGTAGAGTTGTAGTCCATTGCAAATCCTCTTTCAAGTTAAATTAGACTCTATATAAGTGATGCTTGTTTGTGCATAATAACAACCCACACCGAAATAATATTTTCTACATCTGTTAAAGCTTTCAACGAAAAATCTTATTCTCTTCATCTATTAATCTTAAGCACTTTCTTGTTTTTAATTGTTTAAACATATTGTGTGGTTATGTTTGAATAATTCACGTGCCTAACTGTCTTTCATGATATTTAGAATTGCATGATAGTTCTAGAGTTTTATAACTGATTCGTTTTTACATCATATGCTGTTGAATCTGCTAGTTAGGGTTTTTCATTGTTTGAATTCGCTCTAGGACACACTTTGTACTTGTGCTATTTGTACTAACGTTTCAGGTGACGTACTCGGTATTCGTGTGACTCGAAATTACCGAAGTTGACATGTTCAATTGATCTTGTGGGACTCAAGTATATCGAAACGTTGGTCCGGATTCAGACACCTAGCTTGTGGAGGCTATGAAAGGAGTGGCGGCTCGTAAGTAAATTACAGAAATGGAGGATCTATCTGTGAAGGGTAGTTCTAGGACCTATGGTTGTAATTGAACATTGATTTTCATAGTAGATAGTTAGGTGGTCCGGTGGATCGGTGGTTTTCCTCTTAGGCCATTGGAGTGACCTAGGTTGTTTCCACCTAAAAATATCGTGTGTTATTTTTTATTCCGCATTTTATCTTTATACGCGATTGCATGTCTGGCCGTTGTGATTAGGTTACATAATTAATATTTGTTAAAATTAAAAATAACCTATTCACCCCCCTCTAGGTATATTTGATCCGTAACTAAAAACTTTCAAAGAACAAAGTTAATTTTTTATCAAATTTAATAAAATAACACATATATCACATGTATATTCGTATTTTTTGATATATATTATATATATATATATATATATATATATATATATATATATATATATATATATATAATAATGAAATGATTTTAAACTAAAAAATTATTCTATTTTTTAATAGTTTATTTCAATCAAATTTAAATAAAAATTTTAATGTTTAATTTGTATTAGATAATGAAAATTTTATTTAAATTTTGTTTAAATTTAAAAGAATTTTTTTAAAAAAAATTAAATAATTTTTTAAGTATAAATTTATTAAAAAATATAAATATAAATGTAACACATGTACTATTCCATTAAATTTAACAAAAAAATAATTAAAATTTAACTTTAACTTTATCACTATCTATCATATTTTTTTATAAATAAAAAGATTTAAAATAAAATTTTTTTTAAAAGCAAAACAACTTTAAAATATTTTTTTAAACTAAAAATTAAATATCTACTATATTTTTCCATTAAAAAATTTGGTTTTACGTAAGTTGTGAAATAAAGAATAAAAACTATTAGAAAGTTTTGTTTTTTAGTAGACGTATGGCAACCGGTGTTTCCCGGTAATGTCCTCTTCACGTCCAGTGAGGCATCTGTTACAACTTACAAATGCCACTGTTTCTTCTACCTCATCAAAATTCAAAAACCCCCAAACCTCTTAAACTCAGACTGTCAGAACCATCAGCCAAGAAAATTCGGGCGTTTAGGGCGTTGCAGTCCTTGAAAGAAAGAGAAACCTCCTAAACACACATAATCAACTCTTTTTTCTTTCTCTTTATCTGCAAATCTCAATTCTCAATCGGATTACCACCCAATTTTCCTTTCATCCATGTCATCTTCGTTAGCACAAACCTCGATTGACCTCTCACCCCGAGAGACCGATCCGTTAGATGATGACGCTCAACGACAATTCTTCAAGAAGAGATCGGGTTGTTGTTTTTGGATGCCCTGTTTCCGTTCTGGCCGCTCTTCCTCCACCGATTCTGTTTGGTGGGAGCGAATGAAGACCGTCGCTGAAAAGGAAGACCCATGGTGGTTCCGGGGATGGAAAAAAGTCCGAGAGTGGTCGGAGCTCACGGCCGGTCCAAAATGGAAAACCTTCATTCGTCGTTTCAACAAGAACCGCCACGGAACAGGTGGTTACAAGCCTGCTAACGTAAATTTTAGTTATGATCCTATGAGTTATGCTCGTAACTTCGATGAAGGACCTGGAGTCAGCGGAGATTTAGACGATGATTATTTGAGACACAGTTTCTCCTGTCGTTTCGCTTCGGTACCGGCCTCAGCCAAATCGTCGATTGATGTGGCGAAGGAAGGCCCGTCGTTCACGTGATTGATAGAAACGTGAAGCTTTGTAATTGGTCGGTTATGGTACAGCGTAAGCTGCGCAAGTGAAGGATCCTATTCCCAAATCCCATTAGCAGTCTAGCAGATGCAGAGCCGAGTTTCGCGGCGGAGTTAGGGGACCCGAGACCTAATTGCAAACAGTGTTGTTTGGCCTTTGAAAGAAAAAAATGGTTGTGTACTGTAAATATATTTGCCAGAGACGTGAACCGATGATTGAGTGACTCAGCTATGATGAAGATGATCATCAAGGATTCGATATTTTGTGTTTTTTTTTTTTAGCTTATTCCTTAAGTGGAATTAATAATTTTATGTTGTTTCTATTATTATCAGATATTGAAATATAAACGAAGATTTAAAGGATGTGTTTTATGACTTTTTGTCGATTCTCATTGCTAGGTTGTTGTCAATCTGATTCTACTTGAAATTCTTATAATCTATAGCATTTTTTTTTTCTTTTCCTTTTGCTGATCATACGCACTCTATTCTCTGTTGTTCACTTGCAGCTAAAGCCACAGTATCTTGGTGCATCGGTAATTAAGAGAGATTTATCGACCAATTACTATCATCATTATTAATCATTTAGTTTATTTTTTAAGTCGGGACATAAAAAGTTCTACCTAAAAGTTAGGTTGGGCCTAGATCTTTTGACAGCGTTAAAAACCAGGAAAGTTATGTTATCACTAACATTTCTAAGAACACCCACGTACAAAAACGGTGGATGAAGAATGAAGGTGGTATCCACAGCAAAATGTGTGTTATAGTACTAGTATCATCGCCCCCATCACTGGCTCACAAAAGTACCTGCGCCATGTACTTTACGACAGAAGATAAGCTGTCGTTAATGGCCGTTGACTCCACCGTTCAGAAGCTCTTTTTTATAGAACGGTTCATAAACCTTTGACGTTTGTATTAAGGGAATCTTATTAAATTAAATATTTTTAAAAATATTATGAGTGGTAGAAATTTTTCTGCAGAAGAAAAAAGGGGGTTCATCAACCAATAATTATTTTAAAAAATTATATATTTTAATAAGATTCCCGTACGCATCTTAATAATTTGGAGGTTGAGAAGGCTATCATTTCTCATGACACTGTTTTGGCACTTCGGGTTTGGTAACAGAGCATCTACAGATGTATTTCACCGACCAAACACATTTTTAAAGAAAAATCCTGAAAATGGGGGGGAAAACAAGAAAAGATGGATACTGTAAACCTGTAATAGTGCTTATCCCATTTTCAATTTTTTTGACACTAACTTTTATTTATACCTCTCTATATTCTCTTTATATTATTTAACTATTTACTCTTCGACAGGAAAGGAAAAAAAAAACTATTTACTCATGGTTTTTAGTCAAATGGCGTTGTGTCATTTTGTCTGCATGCATTGAGTCAAAAGGATAGGCAACGAGTCACGGTTTTCTCCTCTTTCTGCAGGAGCATCAACATGTCAAGTTCACTTAACATGTATAAAGGGGGCATATTCACAGCCTCTTTTTAAGAAAAAAATGCATTAATTTATATTTTGTAATGTAACTTTATTTCAAACGTTGCTTAAAAGCATATAATATTATATTATCAAGTATATTACTGTATCAATTGAAACAGTAACTGATCATATGATATAATTTTGTGGGTCATGCTGTAGTAAGCCAAAACTTGTACAAGTAGAATTTGACTCAGTTGTCGAAACCTCAAAACCAATTTTAAATGATTAAAAGGACCTGTGATGGATGTTTATTTCAATTTTTTCCAAGTTTCAACATGTCCACATGGAAAAGGAAAATACATACCCCACAGCATCACCCTTTAAGCCAGTTTTTGAATCAAAGGTCTCATATTACATATAGAAAAGGAGTATATCACATAGTTTTCATGGATCCCACCAATGCTGTCCAACTGTACAGCCCAAAAGAAAGGCTTTTTTAAGCACTTGTGTACAATACAAAATAACAAAAATATCGTAACAGACTCCCGTTTGATAAAATTTTGTGGGCTAAACTACAATATTCAATCAAAAATTTGTGAAATTTAATTTATTTATCTTTTGATTGTGGTCAAAAGAAAGACGATTATGTATATAGGATAGGCTCATTTCAAGTTTTCCCAAAAGTATTTAATGCTTAAAAGAAAGAGGGATAAAATCGCTCTATGCCTCTAAAGGCCAAAAAGAAAAGTAAAAGCACTTGCTTCCTTGCCATAGATCAGGGACTAGTACTGATTTTGTTTTTGAACTAGGTAAGAGAGCTCAAAACTTGGAGGATGAGATTGATAAATGTATCAAAATATAGTTAGTCTCCTCTCAATGGCTTAAGTTCTTGGGAGAGTATTTTTTTTTTTTTTTTTTTTTGGGTTGGGGGGGGGGGGGGGAATTCTTCTTGACTAGTACATGTAAATGTGAAGATACATATGGAATTACACTGGGATGATATACTAGAATCTAGAATGAGTGAATAACTATAGGAAGGTAAAGTACAGATGAAGGAGAGGCTTCCGTAGGCCTCTAAAGTTCTTTTGAACGGTTTGGGACTGTAGTGATGGAATGTTGACCCATCAATGCAAGAAGGGAATTATGGCCCTCATCTTCTATACTTTGCGATACACCGTTAAAGTTTCAGGTTATTGACACAAGTTGACAACCTGATCTAACCCATTAATCCATCGAAAACTCAAAAAAACAAAAAACAAAAAGAAAATTACTCTTAGATGAAGAGTAGATAGCAAGTTTAGCATTCAAGGAAAACAAGACGTGCACAGCAACCAAGCAAACATATTAACATTTCCCTTAGTAGTATGAGGTTATGAGCACAAGAGATTATAAGTTCATCTAATAACAAGACTCCTCGCTAAACCAATTTGAGAATATGCAAATATATTCTATGTTGTCATTTCCAAAAATGATAAGGTCCTTCAAACATATGTATCTTTCTGGTGTCAACTAACAAGTTATGGTACATCAAGAACAATGCCAAAATTAATTAGCTAGCATCACAAAAAATCTCAATGTAAACCAGGCATAGCAAACTTTGATTAATGGCTAATAGTCAAACATTGAAGATGAAAATAAATATACCTCTCATGCTCCTCGAGGTTTTTCCATCCATGGTAGGTCCATTTTAAGAGAAGAAGGCATACCCATCTCTGTATCTGTTGAACTTGAAAACTTGGCCTTTTTAGACCAAAGCCATATCTTAGAAATTGAGTAGCTCTCACCTTTACTCACATTACTTATCTTCTTTCCCTCCATGTCACTATCAATTGAGTCGGTACCAGGGTGTTCAGTTGTCTCTCTTGTGAGCTTTATGCCGTGGTTTCGTCTATCATTGCCTAAGGCAACTCTGAGTTCTGAATTTGCTAGTATATACTGATACGAACCCATTGAGTAGCATCTTCTTGCATCCAAAGTACTACAACTAGTCTCTCCTCCAGATTCCCCTGCCTCAGTATTCACCTTTCTGAACTTACCAAGTCTCACAGGCAATACACTCTTTTTCAACTGTTCTTCAATTTCCACTGTTTTTTGACTAGGAACAAATCTACTCTCTTCAATGTCAGGACGACCATCTTCTTCTCCCAAATCATCGAAATCAAATATTGGGTTTTCAATGGGATACCCAGGAGTGTATAGGGTACTTCTGCAAAGAGGGCAAGATGAATTCGATAGGAGCCAAGTGTCTATACAATTGATATGGAAAGCATGACTACACATTGGAAGCAATCTGAGGTTGTCCTTTTCAGCAAATTCACAGAGACAAACAGGACAATCAAATGGCTCTTTCAGACCCACGATTTCTTTATACTGAAAAACAGGAAGAGCATCTATAAATGCTTGATCCAAACCAGAGTCATGAAGGTGGAACAGTTGCTGTAACTGTCTCTGAAGAGCATCGGAACTAGAAATTTCTGGGTACCTATTAGATTGAGAAGCTGAAGAAGATGGGTGCTTTATAAGAAATCTAACGAGCAAGTGGAGCAAACCGGAGATGAAGAACAACACAGCCAGAATCACAATAATAAAAATAACTGCAGGACTTATTCTCGTTCCAGAAGAGGTTGGAGATTGTTTATGATAATTGCCAGTATATGGAGATGAAGAGGGAGGAGGAAAAGGAGGAGAGTAACTTAAGAACCCATCTTTTAGCTGGATTTGGTGCTGAATCCATGACATTTTCAATTGGGTTGGCCCCAAAACCAATCTAAGCTCTGTGTTTTCTGGCATTCCACGGATCCAGTAAACAAGAAATGTCAAAGATCATACTCTAAAGTCTAATCTACCGATTTTCAAATAGAGTCAACCAAGTATCTTGGGTCTAGGAAGACAACGATCCCAACAAGACAGTAACGAACTAACGATTGGCTGGCCAGTGTTACGAGCATTGTAATTACTTATTGTTGGGCAGATTCATTAAATGAAAGCCAAGTCACTGACTCTGAGTGAGTGATAATAATAAAATAGATTAGACAAAATACCTACCATGATTCTGAAGATGTGTTTCAACCATTAAAAGTTGCAGGAAAATATAATATTATATATGATGCACTTGCAGAGGAAAACCCTAAAGAGTCAAGCTTTACTAAGACACTTGAATAGAACAAAGAAGAGGAAAGTGAAAATAGGGTCACCTTCTCCTTGCTCTCTCGTGAAAAAAAGAACTATCTCGCACCCTCCTGTACCTGATGGAACCAGGAAAGCCAGAACGTTAGTAGTGACGGCAGACACAAAGTCCAAGGTAAAGCAAGCCAAAAAGAAGCGGTAAATTTGTTTTCACGTGCCAAGAGAGCGCGTGAAATTGCATGGCAGTCAACTTCACCACTAAGTGACAAAATGCCGCGCTCAATAATGGGCCACTGGAGGGCCTTGAAATATTTGAAAGTCAGACCCGGTTTATTTGGTTTTAGGTAAACTAATAGTACTTTAGGATACTGGCATTCATATTTTTTAACTAATATATTAATATATATATATTTTTTAACTAATACTTCTACACTAACATATCTTTATTAAATAAGAGAACCTTTTTAATACTTATATTTAATTAATTGATATGTTTTTAATATTTTTATTTAAATAATTAATATTTTTTTAATATTTAAATTTTAAATCAACATATCATTAATGTACTAAAAATATAATATTAATAAATATATTAGGGTATTATTAGTGTATCAAACCGTTTATATATGGGCTACTTAATGGAGTACTTCGATGGATTAATGTTAACAGAAAGTTCCATGTGGCATTGTTACGGACCTTCTCATTCGAAAAAAAACTCTCTTGGTTTAAGAAAGTGCATTAGCTCATCAAGCACCATCAAAATATAAGGCTTGAGAAATTAGAAGTGGTTGAGATGTAATCTCTTAAGCTCAAGTTATTTGCTTGATTGCTTGTTCATTTTCTATTTTTTGCATCGGAGGTTGAGTTATACTATGTCATATGCTTAAGCAAAATGTTAAGGGCATATTTAGTTACGTTTATAACTGCCTTTTTTTTTAAGTACTTTTAATTAAGTCAAATATTTTTAACGACATTCTTTAATTACTTTAAAAAATATAAGAAGTATTATTTGTATTTTAAAGATAAATAAGTAATACTTATTTTTGAAATAAGTAATTTTAAATACATATTTTTATCCTAAAATAATTATCAAGATGTTACTCAAAATCATTTCTAACATTTTATGTCAAACACATAAATGATTCTCTTAAAAGTACTTTAACAAAACTATTTTATTTTAAATCACTTATTGTAAAATTACTTTTAAGATAAGCACATTCAAACGAATTCATTAATATGTATTGACATGTTTCTTATACAATATTAAAGATATGATTGTATAATTTTATACATGTTATGTATTTGATTAATGAAATTAGACTGCATTGTATAATATAAAAATTATATGTTATGTATAAATTTTATACGATTAAGAGTGTGGGTCTAAATCGTACGGAATATTTAACTTAATCTGTTTAAATTTTCAATTATAGAAGTAGACTTTTTCTTTTCTCTCAAATTTAAAAATAATATATTTTTTATTTTTAAAAAATTAATGAAAATATATAAAATAAATTAAATATTAATTTAAATAAATTTTATACTAAAAATTATTTTGAATATAAATTATTTTATTAAAATATTTATAATTAATGTTATCTAACTATATTATACAACTTGTCATTAAATACTATATTAATTAACTATATTATACAACTTGTCATTAAATACTACATTAATTAATTATAATATATGCAATTAAATATAATTCAATATAATATAATTATACTTAACTTATTTAATATAATGCATAAAATATATCAATATCTGTATTTTTGAAATTTGGTTGTGCCTTTAAAGAATCAAACATGTGAAGTCGTCTTTGTCTTGAGGTTAATTAAAGGCAATTAGGTGGAAATTAGGGATAAAAATACAAATTACTTGGTCAATTAAGGAAGATAACCAAGAAATTGCGGAAGATTATAGTTGTTAAGTAAAGAAGAAAAAGAAACCCACAGTTAAATTGCTACCAAGGCAGATGGTTTTCTCTTCTTAATTATTTTTATAATATTTATTAATATAACTTATAAACAGATAGCTGCCGTTTAACTTTGGTGAACTGTTTAGGAAGATATATCTAATCTTATGAAGGATGATGTATTCATCAATTATATTATAATATATAATAAAATTATTTATCTATTTTTTAAAATAATTTAACTATATATTATAATATAATTAAAATAAATATAAAAATAAATATAAATTTATGTATTTTTATTACTTTTAAATACCTGCATATAAGTGGTTGATAATAATCGGAGGGCTTGGAATTTGGATAACTATTAGCACTCTGATTTCTAGTTTCTATTGAATGCAAGAAATTTTTTTTTTCCTTCAAATACTGATTGGAAGAATATGGGGCACCTAGAAAGAAGTGCAGTGTGAAGCCGTTGACTTATTATAAAAAGATGTCAAGTTGAACACTTATTTTCCCAAGGGCAATGGCACCACTATATGTGCGCAAATTGATAATTTTGTCTCCAACTAATGATTTTGGGGGAAAATATTAATACAATACAATTTATTATTATTATAAATAATAATGTATTAATTTATTTTATTTTTTATAATTAATTATAGATTTGCATTATTATTGATAAATTATCATTAATAAATATTTATTATAACAATAATTAAAAAAAATAGTTTTATTAATATTGATATATATATATATATGTTTAAAAAATCTTCAAATAAAATTTACTTAGTGACAAAATCATTAGTTATTCAGGAGACTCGTAACAAAAAAACATGTATTGTAGTCCTGAATCATGATGATAGGATTGTTTGGATGCATTGTGTGAAGTTGTGGACTTTAAATAAACTTGTTGAAGTTATGAATTCTACTAATTATTGATAAATTGTGGTGTAAAGACGTGTGATGGTGATTTTATCCTCTATTATCTACATTATTCTCGTTGAGGCTTTTTTGAAAAATAAAAATAAAAAATAACGTGTATTGATTTTCGTTGTTTTGATCTTTTATTGTGATCCTTAATTCACCAGTGCTGTGCGGCTGTGACCTCTGAAGCTTTCCTCCTTTAATGATATGTTCAAACTTCAGTATATAATGGATTATTAGTGTTCTATTTATTTCATAATTTAAATTAACATTTTTATTTGAAAAAATAATGTTATATTTCTATATATAAAAGGTATAGTTGTATGTCTTAACTTATAGTAAAAAAGGATTGATTTAGTATCAAAAGTGATTTATTCTAAATTAAATTATGAAAATTGAGTCTATCGATTGATACAATTAAGCTGGTCTAATAAAATTTGAACATTCATATTAAATTTTATAAATTAAAACATTTAGCATTTTAGCAAAATGATGATAATATGTAAGTTGATAATACTTCCTTTCTCATTTTACATCACAAAATATAGTTTGATAAAAAAAATAAATGGAAAAATGTTGTATCAGTTTACTAGTTATCGTTACAATTAGAATATTTAGGTACAGTATATTTGGAAGATCAATTTTTATGTTTTTAAATTATTATTTTTCAAACAACATTTGAAGAAAAAAAAATTTAACATGAATAATTATTGAATAAGTTTTTTAAAATAATTTAGAAAAAATAGACAAAAAAAAACATAAAAATTGGCAATTTGGACATATAGTGTCATTTTTTTAAAATCAATAAATTAAATTGTCACACAAAAATTACTGGATATAAGTGCTCAATTTAAAAAAATTAGTAGGTTTTATGATCACCGATCGTAAGAGAAAAATAAATAGAGTAGATTATAGTTTAAAAAATATTTACAAATAAGATATCATTTGATCGTCTAAATATATATTATAGAACAATATACTACAAATTTTACAACATTAATTATTAAGTACGGTCTTAAAGTAGATAAAACATGATCCATTCTCACAAATCTGAACCCTTGGCATGCCTTCAAGTGTGATTATCGATATGAATTAATATATATATATATATATCGATTAACATCTAAAATACATGCTAGATAAGAATAAATAAAAAAGCTAACGTTTGTAACTTGAATTAAAACACTAGTAAAGTGCGGTAGATGGAACAGAAACCATGGATCTATCATTTTCATCTCTTATAGTGTTGATAATTGAAGCAACTTGGTCCATGTTTGGCCTATCCTCTGGAGACCGATTGACGCATTTTATAGCTACTTGTAGCAAGTGGAGCATCCTCTCTTCACTAGAACATTCTGACATTAAGGTCCTGTCAAACACTTCAACTGTCCATTCTTCACTAACAACAGATTGAACCCAATCTGTCAAATATACTCCATTGTGCCGCACTAATTTCCCTGTAAGTAGCTCAAGAAGGATCACACCAAACCCATAAACATCTTGTTTGAAGGTATCAAATTCAGTGGTTTCACTAAAACTGTTAAGCAATGAACTCTCTTGATTATTTACAGACATTAGACCATATTCACTTATACATGGTCCCATATTCTCATTCAACAAGATGTTTGAAGACTTTAAGTTACCATGTGCAATCTCATCTTTTCCAAGTTCTTTATGCATAAATACTAATGCTTCTGCAACAGACGCTGCAATTCCAAGTCTGCTAGCCCAGTCAAACGTTTGACTCATATCAATACCTGAAATGAAATACACACAAAAATGGTTCAACCAGTTACCGAATTGCGTAAAATATTAGTTTCGTAATTATTTAGAACACTTTATAATCCTTAATTGTAAAAACATAGTACTACAACTACAAAACAAAAAACATCAAATATCTGATCAAATGAAAGAGACTTACCATGAAGAAGTCTGAATAAACTTCCATTGTGCTGATATTCATAGACCAAAAGTTTCTCTTGGTTGGAAGAATAAAAGGCAAGACATGGAAGTACATTATGATGCTTAATTTGATCTAACCTCTGCATCTTCTGCTTAAAATCTGTACTTGATATAACCCAATCTTTAATCCTTTTGACCACCAAGTTAGTTCCATTATCCAAAACAACTTTGTAGAGGCTTCCATATGTGCCTCTTCCTAGCAACTCAGCAGGAGCTTTAAGCAAGTCTTCAAATCTAAAGCCCTTCACAACTGGATTATTAATGACTATCATTGAGGTTGAAAGCAAAGCACTATTATCAACTGAACCATTAACAGAAATGTCTGATTTGTTGAAACCTGTTTTATAATCACTCAGTGCAATGCTAGACTTGTTGTTCATCTTATCATCATCAGCAGCTCCTATCTTATTTCCTGCATTAAGTTTCTCATTTTCTCTGTTTCTTTTGGCCAGAATTACTATAATTAGTAGAATTAAAGCCAAACCCACTACAGCATATCCTATAAACATAAGAAATTGATATTTTGGTGTGCCCTTTGAGTTGTTCCCATTAGTTGAAGATACACAATCATTTTCTAATGGTTCTCCACATAACCCAGGATTACCAAGAAAACTACTTGCTGGAATATGACTAAGAGTATTTGGAATAAGACCTGTGAAGTTATTGTAAGAGACATTAAAGTTCTCAAAGTTGGAGAACTCAAATTTTGGTAGTTCCCCACTAAGCTCGTTATTCTGAGCTAGAAGAACTTGAAGGCCTGTAATTCTAGGAAAATCTGGAGGCAACTTACCGGAGAAGTTGTTGTTGGAAATATCAAAATGTTTTAGATTATTTAATAACGCAATTGAGGTAGGAAGATCACCAGAAAGCTGATTTCTACTAACATAAAGTCGAGTAAGTTGATTACACAATGCAATATCTGTTGAGATACCTCCTCTAATGTTGTTAGTCTCAAGGTTAACAAGAGAAAGTGTAGCTGCAAGAGGTTTCACATTGCAAAGCAAAGCAAGGTCAAGTGAACCAGCAAGATTGGTATTGTTAAGGAACAACTTTTGCACATCAGTATTTTGAGGATTACATATTACTCCTTCCCAGCTGTCCTTGCAAGGATCTGAGGAAATGTTCCAATTCAAACCCAAACTAGATTGGCTTTTAGTATTAGTGAGTTTTGAGAGAAAGTTGACCAGTGAGATTTTAATATCATATTCTATTGAACTTGTGGTGTGAAGGAGAAGAAAGAATGAAATGCAGATAACCCATATGGTTTTTTCCTTCATTTCTGATGATCTTAGCTTTGAAGCAGAGTAACTCCGCAATTAGGTGTTTATTGGTTGTAACTTGAAGAAGTTAATGGAGGGTAGTTTTTGAATGGTTTAGAACTTTGTATTAGTTAAAGATTGTGGAACAAGGACAAAAGTTCAAATGCTAAAGTGTTGCTGGAACTAGTTAATATTCGCCGGCTGATTCTACAAGAGAATTGACATTACTATTATTTTATGGTCCAAGATATTTGGACGTTATTGCTCACCTTTTTTCTTAACTATTTTTATATGATGAATGTTATAACGAGTACTACCTTATGGACGTTATTGCTCTCTTTTAACTTTTAAATATTTAGTTTTAATTTTATTGTTTAATTTTCACAAATTAAATATAATGATTTGGACCGTAAATATTCTTTATTGCTCCCAAGCATCAACTATTTGACGTATATTAAATAATTTATAAATTTATAACAATCACGCTATAATATTCAATTACACTGTACATTTGTGACGTTTAAGATAACCAACAAAGTGGGTCTGTTTACAACTGTAGAAGACGGAAACAAAACAATGTTATCATGCTATCTCATCTAGGTCAAGTTTTATTATCAACCGTAAAAAACTAGGTCAAATTTTGAACGAGTGAACCTCCATTATTTAAACGGCAGACCTTTTTTTTTTTTTTTTTTTTACTTTTGTGCGTAAACTAAAGTACCCTACACCCACTACACACAGCTTTGAGAATCGTGAAGACAAGCTTTTAGTACAAGTAATTTCCATCAAACTATCAAAGTGATTGTGAGAGATACGACATTAGGACTTTAGTTTATTAAACTGGTCAAGACATAAGAAGAGGCTGAAAATGGAATCAACTTCTCTCTTGTCCATTTCTGGAAATAAATTCTCTACAACATATCATGCATAAAGATAGGCATAAATTCATTTGATAAAACATCATCAATTGGAATTCTGTCAAGCATTATGCCTAGGAAAAAACAATTACCCGTACATAAATTTACATGTATTTTTAGTTAATAATTCATCTCAAAAATTATACATTGGTTTAGACCATTGCTTATTGGGTAGAGCATCCTTGAGATTACTGTATTGGGTAATTTTTTATAAAAAATTAATTATATATATATTTTTAACTTTAAATAAATATTTTATATGTAATAATATAGTGTGTCTAATTTTTTGAAAATATTTGATATGTATCAACAATATTAACAAACATATTGATAAAAATAAAATGAATTGTGAGTAAAGTAGTTCCATATACGCATTATTATTTTGATAAATATTAATTTTATACATAAAAATACTTCTTATATTAATATATAATAATTTAAAAATATTTTAAATATTTAATTTTAAACGAAATATTATGAAAACTTTAAAAAGAAAAAAAAAGAAACATGATGATCAGAAGCTTCCAACGAAAGCTTTTAAGGTTTAATTATTTATATCATCAAAATTTATTATCTTTTATTTTACTTTAAATTTAATTTTACCTAATATTAAATTATTTCATATTTTATTATAATTTTTTTTAATAAATTTATTTAAAAAAATAATATAAAAATTTTAATATTTCTTTAACTTTAATTTTTTATTCATTTTTATTTTTATTAATATATCTTATATTATTTATCAACATGTATCTTTAAATATAATTTCAACTTTAAAATTTAAATCATATTTTATTTTTTACATTTTCATACATTTCAATTAATTTTAGTTTTAATATTATAAATTTTAATATATTTGATGAAGTTTCACATTTTTTAAAATTTTTAATTAATAAATTTATTTTATACATATATAATATCAATATTTATTAACTTATTATATTTATATATATATTTTTAGTGTTAATTCTATGTCTCTTTTGTAACATGACATGAAAATTTTAATATTAAATTCATTATTCTTTAATATTTAATAATTTATTTTAGTTTGTATACACAAACTTAAATTTTAGAGTTTAACCCCTCACAAATATTCCTGAATACGCACTTAATTGCTTATGTGATATTGCCGTCTAATAAATTTCAAAACAGGAACAGTAATTTTATTGAAAAATATAAATATTTAATTTTTATTGAAAATACCACATCATATATAATTTTTCACTTTCTAATTTAAAATTCAACCATATCTAAAAACTAGGTGTGCACGATGACAACCAGAACCTCCACTTTCTTAAAAAATTCTCCTCATATGATATTACCAAATAGATTATTATAGTATTTAATTATTAAAAAAAATATATTATAAAAGTTCTTTTATTTTTATAAAAAGTATTATTTAATTTTTTAGGATATAAAAAATGTCTTACTTTTGAAAAATATGTTTTTAAAGGACAAAGTTAATTTTTCATCAAATCTAACAGAATAACAGATGTATCATATGCATATTTATATATATATATATATATATATATATATATATACACGTAAAAAAATTAATATTTAATTAAAAAATTACTTAATTTTTTTAGTTTTCAAAAACAATTAAAAAAAATTTCAATGAAATTTAAATATAAATTTTAATAAAATTTTAATTGTCTAATATTTAAAGTTACAACTTAAGATAATAATTTTTTAAAAAATTTAATCGAATTCAATAAAATTTAAATAGAATTTTTATTATTTAATATCTAAAATCACAAATTATACAATAAAAATTTTATTTAAATTTAATAGAAAGAAATTGTAAATATGCATGTGACATATGTATTATTTCGTTAGATTTAACGAAAAATTGGATGAAAAATTAATTTTATCCTTACCTGACACCCTTTTTACAAGTAAAGGGACTTTAGAACATTTGTTTAAAAACCAAATAAACTTAAATATACTTTTTATAAGCTATATGACTAAATGACACCTATTGCATAAACAAATGGATCATTCTAACTCTTCACCCTTATTAGAATAACGATAGATAACACTATAAATGAGTAATTATATATAGATTCGATTTAGTACTTTTTTTTTATATATATTTATTTATTTATGGTTGAATGCACTTTTAAATAAATCAAAGTATTTTTAAAAATATTTGATAATTTTTAAAAGAAATGTATTCAATAATGAATCACTATTTATGTTTTTAAAAGAATTAAGTAATATTTTTTTTAGAATAAATAATTTTGAATGTATATTCTCATCTTAAAATTATTATTAAAGTATTAATTAAAATTATTTTTATGCTTAAATGCTTCTCTTAAAATTAATTTTAATGAATTTTGTTTTAATTTTTTTTTTGAATTATTTAAAAAAAAAAAACACATCAAAATGGGATCATATTATCATAATTGATATGTAAAATTATGATTAATAAAATATAATTAAAATAATAAATGTGATGTAAAATTTAATAATATATATTTATTGATTTTCTTTTAAAGTGATGATAGAATTATTATTTATTTAATAGTGATAAATAATATTAGTTTAGACTAAATATTTAATTAAAACTTGTAATTTTGGAGAACTACATTCCAATTTGTAATTAACATGAGTGGTAAGGTACTGTACAAAACTTAAACAGCTGCTATTTAGCAAATCGTACCCTTTTTTTTGTTGCACTCTAAAAATGTGATATTTTAAATTAATAAAATATAATAATAATATAATTATTTAAAAAAATATTTAATATTTAATAAAAAAATAAAAAATAAAATTATTAAAAAATATATTCTAAAAATAATAAATAATACTTCTATAAAAAAAAAATTCAAAACACCAAAATTACCTTTGTTTAATCAAAAGAAACGTTATTTTCTTTATCACGCCATTTTAGTAAAATATTAAGTTTGACTCATATTTCAAATAATATTAGTTTTGATCACTTGTACGTGTTTGTTATTTTGGTTGTTCTTAAATGCATGATATAAATGTGTTATTATTTAATATAGTGTTTTTTATTATATACATTTAAGATAAAATAACACTTTTAACTTACACCAATTTATTAATTATTATTAATATTTTTTTTACCAAACTTATTTATTATGAATTATTAAGCTAATATTTTATTAAGTTTGAAATATTATTTAAAAAATTATTATACAAAGTATTTATCAGTAACATTTGAAGTAAGAAAATATCTTAATTATAATTATTGTAATTATTGTATGGGCAACTTTATATTTTTAATAAAAAAAACAAAAAAGAATTCTCTTCACAAAATGATACATGTATCTTAGTTAAATTATAACAATTAATTATAAAATATGTTTTTTAAAAAAATAAAAATAAAAGAAGATAATAAAGTCATCAAAATTTGTGCCGTATAAATAAACTAATATCAAATATATATATATAATATTTTCATACAAATCTATACGTACCCATCAAATCACAGCAAGTACAAGGACTTGCTTTAATTTTATCTTTTTTCGCTAGATAATTTTATAAATTTGATACTTATTTTAAAAATAATACTGAAATCTTAAAATTATTTTTATTCTAATTTAACCATATTATTATTTAAAAATAACAATAACAAAATTAATGACATTTTTATATTTTTATTTATTTTATCAACTATAATTATTTAAGTCAAAGTAACTTTTATATAATACAATTAAAAAAAAATAACATTGCTCTTATACATATAATCAATTTTTTTTATAATAATAAAATTAAATTGTAATAAAAAATAAATATATGATATAAATATTATTTTAATAAGTAAAATAAATTATTTTATTATTATTATTATTATTATTATATATTTTTTACTTTTTATTTGAAAAAAAAAATTACTAAAAAAATTACATCAAATAAATATTCAATAAAATTTTATATCAAATAAATGAAAAGGAGAAGCTCTTTTACATAAAAATAATAATAGGTTTATTTATTTAAATAATCGAATACTTATCTATGTTTTTATATTTTCTTTAAAATTAAAATAATTTTATGTTGGTCTCCTGATCAACATTTATTTAACTTTTAATTTATTTGAAAATATTTTTATTCAATAAAATTATTTTAAAGTTAGAAGTAAAAAAGTTTTTTTTTTTTTTTTGTCTTTATATAATTATAAATCTTACTAAAAAATTATTTTTTATAACATATATTTTTTTAAATATTTATTAGATTATTTAAATAAATAAAACTATTATTTTTATATAAAAGAGCTTCTTTTATTTATTTATTTGATATAAGTTTTTATTGAGTATTTATTTGATGTAATTTTTTTAATGCTTCTTATTTTTTATAACTACTTAAAAAAAGTAAAAAATATATAATAATATATAACCTATTATGTTGTTTTAATTGTACCAAACAGTTTATTAAGAATTATTTTAATTTTAAAGAAAATATAAAATAAAACAATGTTTTCAACTAAATGTAAATCAAAGAAATAACGAGCAACGATGGCGGTTGGGTCTATCTAATTTGATTTATTTATTTTTATTTTTATTTTTGCCTTCTAAAATGTTTGGTGGCGGCAAATACAACGGAAGTTCATAAACAGAAAGGATGGGAGTTGGCGGTCTATGGGAATTACTATCCCCCGTCGGCCGTCGCGTATCGATCGAAACCCTAGCCGGGAAAAAGCTAGCCATCGGTAACTTTTACTCTCTATATTCTTTCACTTTTGTTCAAAATCGCAGTACAGAGTTGACATTCGTGAATTTACTGTAGATGCGAGTATATGGATGATACAGTTTATGAAGGCGATGAGAGACGAGAAGGGTGAAATGGTTCGAAATGCTCATTTGCTGGGCTTCTTTCGTCGAATTTGCAAGCTATTGTACTTACGGGTCAAACCTATTTTCATCTTCGATGGCGGAACACCCGCCCTCAAGCGCCGCACTGTGATTGCTCGTCGAAGGCAGCGTGAAAATGCACAGGCTAAAATTCGTAAGACTGCTGAGAAATTGCTGCTAAACCATGTGAGTTTTCTTGGTTGATACTGTTCATTTAATTGCTAGTTAGAATTCGAAGGCAGAACTGAAATGCTGATTTAGAAATGAGTTCTCTGCTTATACACTTTCATGGTTTCTTCGGTCTCATAATTATGTGGATGTTCAAGTTCCTTTTTGAAATCCTCCCCCGTCCCTTCTTCCTTCTTTGTCACTAACACAGCTCTCCATCCCTATTCGTTTGACAATCTCAATTCTCTATATGCTGCTATATATCCTCGGTTGTTCTAGCTGCTTGGATATTTCTCTCTCTTCATTTTAGTAGGGCTGGTAAGTAAGGTGAGGGAATTACTCTGTATAAGATTTCACGGTTTTTATTTTATTTTGTAGGATCTTCTAGGGTCTGTAGGACACTTTTTTGGTATATTCTTTGTCCTAAGAAGCATGAAATGTGTTCAAATCCGGCAAACATAGCTGGATATATTTGTAACTTTGGGTTTAGAGACATGACAATTGTATGCTTCTTTCCAAATATGTCGTTCTTAGCTGAGTGGTTCATCATGTACTTCCGGAAATATTATATATAATTATTTTCTCTTTAGCTTTTTGGACAATGAAACTGATGATTAAGACTTCTCTTTGAAATTGAATCAAGTATGTTTATGTGGTGCTTCTATTGTTTCATCTTTACTTCTTTATGTAGCTTAAGGCAATGAAGCTAAAAGAAATAGCACAGGATATCAAGGACCAGAGGCAGAAACAAAATAGTGCTGCCAAGGGTAAAAAGGTTTTGCCAGATGAGACCAAAGTGTCAAAGAATTATTCTGAAAAATATGATGCCATATCTGGTAGTTACAATCAAGAAAAGCTTGATGAAATGTAAGTTATATTAATAATGCTAGTTGTAGTAGCAGTTAGCGTTGATTTGTCTGATGAAGTTAATTAAAAATACTTTGATGATATGTTTAGGTTAGCAGCATCTATTGCCGCAGAGGAAGATGAGAGTTTGACTTACAGCAAAATGATGGCTCCTGCTGCTGGTCTTTGTGAAGAGGATGGTGATGAAGATGAAGATATGATGCTGGTAAGCTTTTATTGGAATTGTATTTGTACAACAAACTTGTTTGTGAATCCCTAAGTATCCTTTTAGGATGTTAAACTTGGTATTATGGTGAAAGTATTTTCTTTGATAGTTGACCTGGATGTCTCCACCTTTGAGGTAGGGGGTGAGTTTATTTAATCTCTTGTTTCTTATACTATATTTTCCTTTAAATTTTTATGCAGCCAGATATGCATGGCGAAGTTGATTCATCTGTATTAGCAGCTTTGGCACCATCACTGCAACACAAACTGATTCAGGTAGGTTATTTTAGTTTGTAACTTCAATAAAATAATCTTGGATTAATTATAAAGGAGTTGGAAATCCAAAACAGAAGCAGGAGGTTGATTCAAAGTGTAAGAAGACCCGGTCAGATGAGATCAATATTTTAGGAATTCAGTCTGAATTAGGTGGTGCTGTTGTGAGAAATCAAGTAAAGCTAGATGAAATGTAAGTCACAGGCATACTTTTACTGTTGTTCTCACACATGCATATTGGACTCCAATGAAATCTGTTATTTTGGTTTTTGAACAATTTAGGTTGGCAGCATCTATTATGGCAGAAGAAGATGGGGGTGTAAACAACAAAGCGTCAACATCTGCTGCTGCTATTTCTTTTGAAGATGGTGATGCAGACGATGAAAGTGGAGATGAGGAGATGATATTGGTAAGTAGATGTTATGTTTGATATCTTTTATCTGTTATAATCAAAGTGAAGTTGTCTCTCATGGTTATTGTGCTGGACTGGTAGTCAGCTTGGTTTTGTTTCGATCAGAATCTGGTAATCTTTGGAACTATATACATAGAATGATCACCATTGAGTTGAGTGTGGTTAGATATCCATAAAGTCGAAAAGATACAACACGAAGGATCACTTCCTGCCTGTATATGAAAATAAATACTATTTCCTTATTAAATTATAGCTTTTCTGCCTTAGTCTTATTTGTCCGTGAACTATGATACTCTATCTTTTGGTTATTATCATAATCTTGTACTATTAACTTTGTTTTTGCAGCCTACAATGCACGGTAAAGTTGATCCAGCTGTATTAGCTGCATTGCCTCCATCTATGCAACTTGATCTTCTTGTTCAAGTAGGTTTTTGTTCAGGTTACATGAACTGCTTACCTTCATTATCATTTCTTTGAATTATGATGTTTATATCCCTTTCTGTAGATAAGGGAGAGATTGATGGCAGAAAACAGACAGAAGTATCAAAAAGTCAAGAAGGTTGGTTCTCAATTGCCTTGGTACCCATTTAAGATTGATGGCATGACATGACATGTGGAAAGACATGTATTTTGTTAGATAATATCTTAAATGTATGCAGATGAACAGCAAAAACAATTATGTATTAATCCACCAAAGATCAAGTGCTTCGTGATTTTCAGAAGAAATTAGAAACTGATCTATTACCGTATACATTATTACTGCCTAAATGATTCTTATGTTGCTGGTATTATGTAAGAGTGATTTTAAATTTATCAATCCAAAAGTAATGTCTGTTCTTATTAAGTTCTCATTTTGTTGTACAAATTTCCTAATGAATATTGTCAGCTTGGCTAGCGGATTGCAGTTTTACTAAAGAATTACATTTTCTTTAAAAAATTATTTCTTAACTGTAAATCAACCAAGAACAATAGCAATGTAGTAAATTGTGTTTTCTTTGTTCTTTTGAGGCTCCAAAGCTTGATCTTCTTTTCTTGAGGACTCTGAAAATGAAAACAGTAGTTTGTTGACTTATGCAACCATGCTTGTTAGGACTATGGCATCATCATCACTAATAAAGTAATAAGCTTCTCCATTTATTTGGTGCTTTCATTTGAGCCTTCTGGTCTGTTATCTTAATCGTTCTTTCAATGCTGATAAGGATCCTGGAAAATTCTCTGAGCTACAAATAGAGGCATATCTTAAAACTGTTGCTTTCCGCCGGGAAATAGATCAAGTTCAGAAGGCTGCTGCTGGAAGAGGAGTAGGTGGCATACAGACATCTAGGATTGCATCTGAATCAAACAGAAAATTTATCTTTTCATCATCATTTACAGGTGACAAACAGTGAGTAATCATATTCCGGTTTTCTGGTTTCCATTAGATTGCCCTAACTATTATCCTATATGGTACTATATTTTTTACATTTCTAGTGACATCCTTTGTGTTGTGGAATGCTTCAATGTGTCAGAGTACTTGCTGCTGGCAGAGCTGAGAAATGTGGAGACAAGCAACAAGAAACATTGGTGCATTCTTCAAGTTCTACAAATACTGTTTCATCTGCCAATAAGTCAAACAAGACTGGGTCAAACCCTGATGATTCTGGAAGCGTTTTGGATGAAAATATTGAGACATATCAGGATGAGAGAGGCCGAATGCGTGTTAGTAGAGTTAGAGCTATGGGTATCCGCATGACCCGTGATTTACAAAGGAACTTGGATCTGATGAAAGAAATTGAACTGGAAAGAACAAGTGCACATAATATTTCAAATTCTCTGTCTGTGCTAAGTGGAGGCAATCATGATGTGCCAGAAAATTTTACTGGAACCAGTGAGGTGGTTGGGACTTCACAGGACAGTGGCATTGGATCTGTTAAAGTGAATGAGAGAAATGAAGAGTGCATGCTAGAAACTAATGGTTGTATTGAGATTTCTTTCGAAGACAATGGTGACAATAAGTTTGTTGATGGTGAAGATGATCTTTTTGCTTGTTTAGTAACAGGAAATAATACAGGAATTTCTTCTTGTGATAATACTTCCTCAAAAAATTTGCTTTCTATTTCTGATTCAGATTGTGAGTGGGAGGAAGGTGCTATTGAAGAAAGAGGTCAGGGTTCTCTTGACAATGTTGGACTGAAAATGGAACTTCCTGCTGTTGACAACATTAGTGATGATACTGAAGTGGAATGGGAGGAGGTGGTTTGTGAAGATAGTAAAGTTATTCCCCCTTGCCCAACTAATTCAGTAAAACTAAAATCCAAAGGTTGTGTGGAAGAAGATGCTGACTTGGAGGAGGCAATAAGGAGAAGTCTGGAGGATATCGAGGATCAGAGATCTGATTATACATGTCAAGATGAGAAACAAAAAGTTCCGCTTGAAAAGGTTCATAAGGCTAATTGTTTTCTTGTTGAAGAAAATAAGATAGATCGGTTGCTTTCGCCAGTAGTGAATGCTGCTCAACCTATGGGATCAAATGTTGAGATTATGAATGCTATTGAAAAGGTGGATGCTGAGCAAGTAGCCATCTCAAATAACTGTTTTTGTCCTAACAAGCCGTTTAAGCCATCCATGGAATCTAATTCTGATGACTGGACATTGGTTCAGGTTGCTATACCATGTGAAAGAGAACGTGGTTCAACTGAAGAACAAATATGCTATGATAGAGAAGGGGGAAATTTATTTAAAAAAGAAACAAATTATGCTGATTTTGGACCTTCTGGAACAGAGGAGTTTAAAGTGGTTGAAGATCATAATCTGGATGCATCTAAGGACAATGGTGGGATTTCTACCTTCAATACTGCTGGTGCTAAAGGTAACCCTTGTTCTGACGATGACATTACAGATGCTGTTTTGGTTGATAAGAAAAACAGCCCAAAAGCTGGCCCATCTTCTTGTTCAGTTGAGGTGGATAACTCAACCATTTCTTTAGTAGATTCAGTGACAAAGGAATTGCGAAGCAACATTTATGATCATCAAAATTTGGTTACAAAAGAAAACCATGAAATTTTTTTGGAGGAAGGTGAGAAAATCTTGGAGAACTCTACAGTTAAGGACAATGAGAATGTGCAGGTTCATTTCACTGAGGCTAATCTAGAGGAGGAAATAAAAACTTTAGAGGAAGAGTGTATATATCTGGGGAATGAGCATAAGCGGCTTGAGCGTAATGCAGAGTCTGTCAGTAGTGAGATGTTTACTGAATGTCAGGTTCGACACAAATTTCTTTTTTGCTAATTGGGTGGCTGTTATGAACTCAGATATTGTAGAAATAAGAATCAGAAAATATATTAATAGGAATATTGTATTAAACTTCAATAATCAGCAGCAAAGAAAAACTCAAAGAACAGTTTACAAGCTATTCGAGAGGCTTGTTCTCTCCCAAGGAAAAACTTCCAAAACAATTCACACACCTTGGCTTGCTCTCCTTTCACTCATTATATTTTCCCACACCCGTGTAGGTTCTCTAACAGAATCCTACGTGGACACTACCCATCCAAATAAAACAGACTCAGTACCCAACAAATATAACAAACTCCACTTAGGACAAATATTTAAAATAACATATTACTGAAAAATAAAAACAACACAGGAAATGGAAATAGCTACTTATCTGAGAGGTACCAACAACTCTTATTTTCTGCGTGCGTAAGTGAAACGAATTGGAGGTCTAACAGTGGCCCGTTTTCACATTATATTACTGAACCATTTAGTACTTTAGATTGGTTCACTTGGTTTGTTTGTTACTCTTTTTAACAGTTTCGTAGCAAACACTTCAATATGAACAGCAGTGATATAAATATCTTTTCATAAGTCATATTCAGAATGTGTTGTTTTATAATTGTTTGGATGAATTTTTTTACTTGTATGAGAGATGTAACTTGCTGTAGCATACAACTAGTTTGGTGTGCATGTCAATATTGGATAGATGATTGTTATCACCCTGCTTTGTTCATTTGGAGAGATTTCTTTTCTTATTTTTGCTGGTTCTAGGAAGGTTAATCATTAAGTTCTGTTCCCATCTGATTCATTGCAGGAGCTGCTGCAAATGTTTGGGTTACCATATATCATTGCACCAATGGAAGCGGAAGCTCAGTGTGCTTTTATGGAAAAAGTAAATATTGTTGATGGTGTTGTAACAGATGATTCTGATGCTTTCTTGTTTGGGGCACGGAGTGTATACAAGAACATATTTGATGACCGCAAGTATGTTGAGACATACTTCATGAAGGTTTGCATCTGGCATGCCCATATAGCACACTTGTTCCTTTAATGCTTCACGTCCAACTTTGTTACTTGGTACTTTTTAGGAGTTTAAATTTTTTTTATTTTTTTAATATATTATATTCATATTTTATAATGTAACCAATATACCCCTGTTGTAGTCCTCCATAAGGTGAGCTATTTAGCTCACCGTATCATTCCTATATGTGTGTGTGTGTCTTTTATTTGGTTGGTAATTGTATAGTGTAAAATTCATGAAACTATCTGTCTATTTAATTGGTATGAGTACTTGGATTCTTCATGTTTTTCATGGATTTTCTCTTCGTATATTATTTTTCCCTTAATTATTGTCTTGTGACACCATCCAAAGCATGTTTTTGCTTGTCTGCTTGTGTCAGGATATTGAAAATGAGCTTGGTCTAACCAGAGAAAAGCTAATTCGCATGGCCCTTCTTCTTGGAAGTGATTACACTGAAGGGGTTAGGTAATTAGCTTCTGTATTTTATTTCTTCAGAAATTCTGCCAGCATTACTATATTGTTGGTTTTGCCTGCCATTAGCCTTCATTAAATTTTTTTATATTGTGGTTTAATTAATTCAGGTATTTTATTTTATTTTATTTTATGTTGTTCTGTGCTTGGAAAATATGATGTGTCCATTAAGTTAATTATTTGCTATCTCGTGTGCAATTTGATTCAGTGGGATTGGCATTGTCAATGCCATTGAGGTTGTAAATGCATTTCCTGAGGAAGATGGCCTCAAAAAATTTCGTGACTGGGTTGAATCACCTGATCCCACTATTCTAGGGAAGTCAAATGTACAAACAGGATCAAGTGCCAGGAAAAAATGTTCTAAAGTTGGTGATGGGGATATCTCAAGGTTCAACGTGGAAGAAGCCTCCAGATCTCATGGAAACAGTCCCCAGGATCAAAAACAGCAGCAGTCTTCCGCTCATATTCAAGAGACAACTCAAATTTTTATGGATAAACATGTAATTAAATGTTGCCTGGTTTATGCATTTTTTTTCAACGTAATGATATGGTAGTCTAATGTTTGTGATATTAGAATCATATATAGTTCTATTTGTGCAGAGAAAGATAAGCAAGAACTGGCATATTCCTCTCTCTTTCCCAAGTGAAGCAGTAATTTCTGCTTATTCTTGTCCTCAAGTGGACAAGTCGACTGAGTCTTTCACGTGGGGAAAACCAGATCATTTTGTTCTTCGCAAGTGAGCTATTAGCTTTTGACTCTTTTGAATTTTCTTCCATGTTAGATGAATAGATTTGGTTATTTTAAATGCACTTTGGATAATATATTCCCATGGAAGCTGCCTATTGCTATGACATGCAAGATTTCTCTTACCAGTTGTGTTTGCTTGCAGGCTGTGCTGGGAAAAGTTTGGTTGGGTTAGCCAGAAGGCAGATGAAATATTACTACCTGTTTTGAAGGAGTACAGCAAACATGAGGTTAGGGACTAATATTATCTCCTCTACTCTGTCTCTCATTATATGCATGCTCTACAGACAGGCACCAATGCACTTTTTATATTTTAATGCAAAGGCAGAAATGCACAATTTCTTTATCCAATAATCATGGCCTACTGTCTCTTGTAATATCTAGACTCAATTACGGCTAGAGGCATTTTACACATTCAATGAAAGATTTGCAAAAGTTCGTAGTAAGAGAATTAAGAAAGCAGTCGAAGGCATCATTGGAAATCGATCCTCAGTGATGGCAGTTGATGACAATCAAAAGGTCTCTAGAAGTAGAGAGAAGAAAAGATCAAAGCCCATTGAACCTGGAGATGATGAAACAGAGATGCTTTCAGAGCAGCAGATACATGGAACTGTTATGGGAAATCGGAGGAGCAATAGAAAGAAGGCAACTTCCAAGCATTCACAAAACAGATTGACACCTGGAGAGGAGGATCTATCTGAGCCATCAAGCTTTCCTGAAGGTGGAGAAAGTACTAATAGAAGTTCACGTGTCAATGGAAAAGGTGGAGGGAGGAGGGGTAAAGGCAAGGTAGTTGGTAGAGGAAAGGAAAAAGGAAGTGCCAGCTTTCAAACATCTGAAACCAGCTCTAGTGACACTGGAAACAACGATGATGATGCTATGAAGTTTTCAGAGAGATCAGATGGGCAAGAAGTGCGTAGGGTAAGCTTCTCTCTCTCTCTCTCTCTTTAAATGTTTGCTCCTGCATATTGAAGTTTGTATAGTAAGAACATCATAATTGCGGACTTCGTTAAATCAATAGGTTGTTATCTGGATGCAACTAGGTTTAGAACTGCTCATTTGGAAATCTTATCTGAGTTGAAAGTAGTTTCACATGGGTCAAAGTGCATTAGATTTAGATGATGTTTGGCATCCTTCAAGAGAAGTACCTTTAAAATTTTGAGAAGCACCATTAGTGCTATTTAGAGAACTGACATATAGTTTTTGATGGATTCGTCTTCCCAAATATAATTTCTATAATACCATTTAGAACTACTTCACACATTTTTATTCTTAATGATTCTCTAAGAGATGTACTTTTCAAATTTTGTGAGGCACTTTAGTATATATAGATGATCAATCCCTAGTTTTTAAGGCTTTCTCCTTTCCAAATATAGTTACTAAAATTGCATTCATAACCACTTCTAACATTTTTTATGCCTAATTTTTTAAGTGACTTTTGACTGAACCACTTATCTCAAAACCTTTAATCTTGAAAAACTTCTAGAAGCTCTAGAAGAAGCACATTCTTTCAAGAGTGTCCTTAGTTCACATATTTACCTCTGCATCTCCTTTTCTACTGTTTTGCCTTGTTGTGCTGCATTGGTTATTTTTGGGATGGATATTTTTTTCTGTGTATGCATGCTACTATGATATAAACTTTGTATTTTGATTGTGTTTGTGCATATATGTCAAATGGTACCTATAGGAAACAGTAGCTTGTGATTAATAGGGAAGAACTTCATCTACTAGATTTTCCCTCTCTTTTAACTTTTAAGGAAACAGTCACTTCTAATAAAAAGGAGAAAAATCCTTATTCAGAAAAATGATAGAAGGCAGTAGGATTTGTGATTGAATTGCTAGTGCCATTGTGATGATCCTTTAAAGTTCGCATCATTTCAGTCAATAATTTTTGTAAACTTTTGTTGAATGTTATAGTTGTAATACTAATTAAGAAACTGTGAAAAGGGATCGTAGTTTGAGTCTGTCCGATCAACTGTCATCATTGTGGATTTTTCTGATTGGTGGAATCTCCTAATGCATTTTAAGATAAATGGGTATTACAAACATACTTAGACATAAAGTAATGCATGTGTATCAATTTATATCCATTGTTTTTATAATATATCATGCTGAAAGCTATCCTAACAAACCTTTCTTTCTGCCTTTCCATGTATACCTTCAAGTCTATGCGACTGAGGAAGCCTGTAGATTATACAAGTAACGATGTGGAAATTGATGATGTGGATGGTTCAGTGTACCAGAGTGATAAAAATTGCTCTCCTGATATGGCCGAGGAAAAATATCTGTTCTCATCTAGTGGTATGAATGAAGGTGCTGCTGCATCTGGTGTCATTGAAGAAAAACAACAATGTGCTGATACATTTTCTCTTGGGGAGGGCTCGTCTAGGAACTACCTTGAAGCAGGTGGTGGGTTTTGCCTGGATGAAGGGGAAAGTGATCAGCTGCATGACTACAGACAAGATGATTCTCCTGAGGCCGAGCTTTCTGATGACTACCTGAAAATGGGACCCGGTCTTAGCGTGGTTGTAGATGGGATTGCCACCAATGAAGATAAATCTCCTGTTCCAGCTACTGCTACCATCTCAACAAGTGCTAATCTTTCTCGTTACTCTGTTGTTGGTGCATCAGACGGACATGCCTTAGAGCAGGGTGCGGATCAAGTGAACACCATAATTTCGAATGATAATCAGAATGCTAGTGATGGTACTGGGAAGAGATCTATTGGTGCTTTAAGCGTTATGCCAAATTTGAGAAGAAAACGTAGGAGGAATTGAAACATGTCATATGTGTGCACACAAGCTTTGGGTTTCGAATATAATATAACCAAGTATCGGTTTAAATATTACATCTAGTTTCAAGGAAAGTGGAATTCATTTGGCTGAAGTAGACTTCATCCAACTGCAGATGAAGACTGTTATTTTGAGGGAAAATGATGATTTTGTCAATTTTTATGTTATTTTTTATAAAAGTTCCTTTGTTTGAAAGTCTTAGGGAATTATAAAAATCAATTGTAACTAATTTCTTTGTAAATTATGAATGCTACCATTAGTTGCAGGTTGCATATAACTACCAACTTCTAAGCTACCAATAGCGCTTTGTGCCATTATAGTAAATAGTAAAGAAATGAAAATATTAGTTCCACCCTATGCCTTTCCCCCCAAATATAGTTTGTACAATTCTTTACATTTTATCACTGTACTTTGAAAAACAAAATGTATCAAATTTCAAACTTTAGCGAAATTGCATTGACTAAAGTATTTATTAATTGACTTACACAACCTATATTAGCAAGCTCATACTGTTGTAATGATTTTTTTTTTTTTAGATATATATATAAACTCACAAGAAAAAAAAAAGGTAAAAGGTGAGAAGAAGAGATTCAGCGAAAAATATAGATTAATTCACACCACACACACCTGTTAAAACAAGCGGTGGAGTGGTGGCCTGTATTGTCACTCACACACCAGTCGAATACCGATGTGGGACTTGACTGGTGTGTGAGTGAGAATATAGGCCTCCACTCCACCACTTGTTTTAACAGTTGTGTGGTGTGAGTTTGCTTGTATTTTTTGTCGAATTTCCTCTTCTCACCTCCTTCGTATCTTTATATGTGATTTTATATAAAAAAAAAAAAATTATATATTAATTGAAAGAAAAATACCTAATACAATAAACATGTTTGTAAAGTTATTTTTTTCTTTACATTTATCTCTAATTTAAGTAATAAAATGAAAGTGTCTCATATTTAAAGTATCATGAGTTTGAATTGGAGGTATAAAATTTATTATTAATCAAATATCAAATTTAGGATGCCTATTGTTTGATTTAAAAATAAAAAAAATAATACAGTGGCACATTATCTTCGATAGAGTCCTACTGCGGCAAGTATAAGAGAAAATAAATTACAGGGATACTGGACTAATGAGGGAACTTAGCACGGAAATCTTTATCTTTTTATATAATAAAAAAATTCCATTCCATTTTGTTTTGTTTTGTTTTGTTTTTCTTTTTTATATATTAATAAATACTAAAATACCTTTCTAACAATAATTATTTAATAATTAATACTATTATATAATTATTAAATTTAATTTTTTGATTTTTTTATACACCAATAAATAAATTATAATAAATACACTTATTATAAATAATTTTTTTTATTAATTTTATTGGATATTAATTTTATTTATTCTTTACTTTTGTTTAGGTTAATTTTTCTATTACACTAATAAATATATAAATACCCATATAATAAATACATTTTATAGATATTTTAATAATTTTATTGTGTATAAAAAGCAATATTCTGTTTTGGTTATTCTTCAATTTTTTTTTATATTATAACAATAAATATCAAACTGTACATATATTAAATACGTTTACTATGAATAATTATTTTCGTAATTTTATTTTGTATTAATTTTACATTATTGTTCATGGATAATTGTTTCATATCAATTAATATTAAAATGCATATATAATAAATATATTTTTTTATAAATAATTATATAATAAATATACTTATTATAAATAATTATTTTAAAATTTTATTGTGTATTAATATTATATTATTACTATTGCAAAATTATTTTATCTTTTATATAAAAAGTCCATTTTTCTTTGAATATAGGTTTTGTTACTTTGTTATACATTAATAAATATTAAAATGTAAATTTGATAAACATAATTTTTATAAATAATTATTTTGGTAGTTTAATTGTGTAATAACTTTACACTATTACCTATATGTAGTTCTTTTTAGTAATAAATATTAAAATATCTTTATAATAAATACAGAATAATTATTTTAGTTATTTTATTGTGTATTAGCTTTAAATTATTACACTTGAATAATTATTTTATCTTGCAAAAATTGGTTTTGGTTATTTTACACTTTTTTGGTTAGTTTTTTTTAGTACACCAACAAATATTAAAATATGTTTATGATAAATACATTTCTTATAAATAATTTTTTTAGTAGTGTTACTGTATAGTAAATTTACATTATTATCCATGAATAATTATTTTTTACCAATAAATATTAAAATGCACCTATAATAAATACATTTTTTATAAATATTTTTTTTTTGTAGTTATATTATGTACTTTACATTATTAGCTTTAGATAATTGTTTGATTAAGGATGACAATTAATATAGTTCATGCTTATCTATTTAATGAATAAATAAGATTTAATTAATTTATTTATGAACGAATAATATTTATATTAAATTAATTATTTTTGTGTCTAATACCAGTTTAATTAAAAGAATAATAAATTAATATACATTATTTTTAAGTAAAATAAATAAATATAAAAATACTTATTAAATTTAATCAAGTCGTGCTTATCGTGTTTATATCATATTATATTCTTAAATAATAATAAAAATGTTTGTAGCAAAAAAAAAAAATTGATTAAACAACTCACAATTACAATGGCATGTGTAATGAAGTTATTTCAAAAAAAAAAAAATTAAGAAATTTATCTACATTGACATGTTATATTTAATTTATTTATTAAATATAATTATGTAAGTGTTATTAATATCATATTCAAATTATTTATGTTTATATGTATTTAGATTGTACGTTATTTTACAAATTATCACACTTACCGCTTAAAAAGTACTTATTAGCATATATTATTTTTAACAAAAATAAAAAATTAATTAACTCTTGCTTTTAAGAGTATTCTCTCAAACCTTTATAAAAAATTTAATATCAATTTTTTAACTGGTTATAATGAAACCAATTTAACAGAAAATTTGTATTAAAAGTAATTTTTTTTAAATAAAGAATTTTAAAAAAATATTAATTATTATTTGACAATCAAAACTATTATATATTTATTAAATTTAAATAACGATAATTGGTTATATATTTTTTAAAATAATATCAATATTTTAAATCAAATATTAAAATTGAAACAATAACTTAAAATATAAGATAAAAAATAAATATATAATTTAACAAATTATTTAAAAATTACCTGTAAACCTAAATAATTTTTTCAAAATAAATAATTTTAGTACCAGTACATAACACGAGTCTAAAATAAAAAAAAAATATTATTTATAACTAATAAGAGTAATTCAATATGATATTTATGGAGTACCAAAATTACTTAAATAAATAAACTTTTAGCCATTCATTAAAATATAAGTTGTCGTTAAATTTACTTGAGCATTATCCATTAAACTAGCATTATTTACTATAAAAAGGACAAGAGGGTGAGAAAAAATAGAAGAAACCTTGGATTGGCTTTGGTGAATTATCTTGTGTATTGTTGGTTAGTGTTCAAAGCGGATGCTGGGAACATCAATGTGAATGTTAAGCAGGTGTAGGCGTGTGGTTTGCGTGTGCATTCGTGTGCTAGCTCGTGAATTTTAAAGAATGGACCTACCATTATTTTTTACGTCACTTTTAGGCTACCTAAGCGGTGCGGATCAGGAATTCAGGATATGCCTCTAAATTGAATGATTATGTTTCGAAAATTATCTTTAACAAATTGAATGCGTAGTATACAGACTTCTTCAATTTACTTGCAGGTACATAGTTACGTCATTGATATACAATTTCTAATTCATACGTTTACTTGGAATTGGAAATGGTTGGGGCGGGGGGAATAATTTGTCTTTTTCGTTTGTATGGGAATGGGATAGTTTAATTAATATGTTTAACAAATAGCTCATGCATTGTTGACAATGACCCATTTTTTTGTTTGTTGTAAATCAACTACAAACTGTTTGATGAAACGAGCATGCTTCATAATGATAAGAAAAGTCTCACCTTTTGCTTTTCCCTTTGTTCTTCACCAGCTAAATCTCTCATCTCCACAAAACCCTAATCAGCTATTTAAGAAGGAAAAGGACTTCGATTATTGAGGAGGACAAAAAATTAAGGAGAAAGGAAATGGGGCTAGCAACAGTAATATGGGGTCTAATACCCTTTGCAGCTATGATACTGGTGGAATTCACACAAGTTGGTGTTTCAACAATAAGCAAAGCCGCCATGAGAAAAGGAATGAGTAACTTTGTTTTTCTAGTTTACTATAATGCCCTTGGTACTCTCATCCTCCTTCCATATTTCATCTTACGAAGGTGAGCAATGTCTTCGTTTATGTTATGCAGATTTTATTTATTTATTTATTTATTTTGAATTTCATTTTCTATTTGTTGATACTTGATGTTTCAAACACTTTGTTTTGCAGAAACAAACGAGCTCCTCTCAGTTTCTCACTTATTTGTAGATTCTTCATCCTCAGCCTTATAGGGTAACTTGTGCCTCATATATATCACTTGCACTCTTTCATATTTATGAAATTTTATTAGTTTCTTTAAATTTAATACTACATACTGTGTGGTTACTGGTTCGAAAAAGGGAAAGGGATTCTTATGCACCCTAACACAAGTGAACCACTAGGGTCATGGGATATATTTCAAGTTTTTGTTTTTTGTTTTTATATTGAAAATATATCTCAAACTTGTTTATTATGCAATAAATTATGTTTTTTTTTCTTTCTTTCTGCAGGAGTGGTGGGAAACTTTTGTTTTTTGGTGGGGTGAAGTATAGTTCTCCTACTCTTTCATCAGCTATGGGAAATCTTACTCCTATTTTCACTTTCTTGCTGGCTGTAGTTTTTAGGTGAGTTACTACCCACTTTTCTTAGTGACATATTTTATTGACCTTTTGATCTTCTCATGAAAAATACATTCAATTCAGGATGGAAAAGCTAGATTTGAGAAAATCAAGCAGTCAAGCCAAGTCTGTAGGCACAATTGTATCAGTAGCAGGGGCAATGATAGTTACACTTTATAAAGGTCCAGCTCTTTTAATGGCTGATAGATCTCCTTCCAATAATTCTCCTCATAAGTTCCTTGTGTCACAACTCTCAAATTGGGTATTTGGTGGTATTCTCCTTGCAATCAACTGCTTTGTATCTGCAATATGGAACATTTATCAGGTAACTAATAATTGAGATTATATTGTTAACGGATGTGGGAGGCGTAACTTGTAGAACCTATTTAACTATTGTAGTTATGTATGTTTTCAGGCAGCCACTGTTAAGGAATATCCAGAGGAAATGACCATAGTCTTCTTCTACACCTTCTTTGTGACTATCATTTGCTTCATTGTCTCTCTCATTGTCGAAACCAATCCAGATGCTTGGAAAATTAAGTCCGGCATTGAGATGATTGCCATTGTGTATGCGGTGAGAAACCATAAAACAAATCCTAGTTCACATATGCATACTTATTGCTCAACTGTACAAGTACTAACTTTACAACTAGTGTAAAGCTGCAGTAAAGTGAACATATGTGAAAATTTTCTTGTTATTGCTAGAACATGAGTGTAGATAAGATGTGTAAAAGTTACAGTTGTTTCATTTGGAATTTAATTAACAACTGAAACTAAGTTTGGCTTCATAATGAATGTAGGCAATCTTAGTAAGTATTCTTCGAATTGGAGTTCATGTATGGTGCTTGCACAAGAAGGGCCCTGTTTATGTTGCCATGTTTAAACCTTTAGGGATTGTCATTGCAGTGGCATTATCTGTCACTTTCCTTAGTGAAACTCTTCATCTTGGCAGGTATATATATTTTTCTTTTTATTTCGCCTCAACTAACTTCAAAATTCTGTTAAGGTTTGATAATGGTGGTTCGTATTCTATTTCAACTGCAGCGTAATTGGATCGATAGTAATTGCATTCGGATTTTACACTGTTATGTGGGGACGGATCAAAGAAAAACACAAGCATCTAGGTAGCGAAGTCCAAAGATCAGAATCATCCAACCAAAAGACCCCTCTTTTACAGAACAACAGCATTGAAGAGGTGTAACTGTAAAACTTTCTAACAAGCTTTGTTCTCATATGTTTCGCGATTAATAAGACAAAAATGTATTTCCCATAATTGGGTCTTACACAGCATTTTCTGTATTTTAACAAACGACACATGGCACTCATATAATTTAACATATAAGCTGTTGAAGTAGATTCTTTTCGCACAATTTTTTAATTAATTACTAAAGCATATAGAATGTTGCAATAATCGTACGTCATCGTTTACTATTCTTAAAATATAATAAAAGTGTGATATTTAAACATTTCCTCAACCTAAAGGCCGAATTCGCATTTGAGAAAATCTATAAAGATTATCGCTATAAAAATTTATAAGACTAGAGATACTTTTATTTCTATCAACTCTTTTATAATATTTTCTTTATCAATATAAACTTCTCATTTTCTTTAATATCCAATCACAAATTCTGATACTAGTTAGAAGTCCAATAAGAATCGTTGTTATTCCAATACCAGTTCTTATAAACTATTCTGTCTTTTATCAATCCTTTTGACAACTTCACTAACTACAAAAGTCCCATCCTGCTCTGCATTTGTGTCATCCACAAGCACTAGTAAGTAGTGACTAGTCCATCAAATATTTACTTACATATATCTCAGAAAAGCCATCAAACTTACCCTCTGTCCGTTTTATGAGTGTTTTGATAAGAGAGAGAGAAATGGCAGTAATGGAATGTGTAGACTTTGGACTAAACACTCTGTTCAAAGCGGCTACTTTGAGTGGGATGAGCTACCATGTCTTTTTTGTCTATGCTTATGCTGTTGCTTGCTCCTTTTTTTTTTTTATCTCACATGTCTTGTCATGTCTCTGTCTGCCCATTTCTTCTCTTGCATGCATCATTTTCTTTCTGCCAAAATTTGATTTTTTTTTTCCCCCTTTCAGATCAAGAGTGCTTCCTCCGCTCAATTTATCCATATTCTGCAAAATTGGACTTCCTGGCCTTATAGGCTACAGTCAAAAACCAAAAACTCATTGATTCTTTAGTCAATAATTTTTGTCCATTTTGTAATTGATTTTTAAAATTCTTGCGTTCATCTCAGATCATGGGGTATACAAGAATCAACTATGGTTCTCCAACACTTGCTTCAGCCATCAGCAATCTTGTGTCAGCTTTCTCTTTCATTATAGCCGTCATTTTCAGGTATTTTGTCTCTCTCAATCAAAGTAGCCCTCTAATATCATTCTTGAATATCTAATTGCCTTAATTGCAAATATAAAAAATACTATATAATCATTTTCTTTAAAAAAAAATTCAATAACAACCTTGCTCTCTGATAAAAGTCTAAAACAGAGAGTTACTATTTGTAGGGACGGGCATAAATTAAAAAAACTGATAAAATTTACTGAATTAGACTTAAATCGAACTTTTTAAGTTATTTTTTGTTGGTTCAATAATTTCAATTCGGTTCAACTTTTTAAATAAGTTCGGTTAAGGTTTAGATGAAAAAAAAACTTATTTAAACCAAACTTCACGTACATATTTAAAACAATATTTTTTTAATATAAAATAACATTTTTTATTTTTATTAACATTTATATATGACAATATTTATATATTATGATCATGATATATTTATATAAGCTTAAAACTTATTACATAACTTTAATTTTAGTGATTTTATTCAATTAATGTTATATTATAATGCGGTTAATATTTTTATGTGTATGTTTTTTTTTAATAAATATAATAGATCCAAATTGATTAACCAAACTGAACAAATCGATTAAATAGATTAGTTTGCGATTCGGTTAGTTTTGATAGGTATGTCAGTTTTGATTTATAAAAATACTTAACCGATCAAATCAATTTAGATAATTTTTTGGATCAAAAATCGAACCGACCAACCTATTCCCATCCCTAACTATTTGTTTTCACCTGTTTTTATAAAACAGATGATGAAAACTGAAGTTTAAGCAAATAACAGCATACTCGTATCCTAAACTTGCAATCATATTCATTATTCATCCTAGCTTGTAAAATTAGCTTACCTATTTTCTTTCTCAAATAAACATAGCAACAAGTCTTAAGTTAATGAGTTGTCTCGTAATTACTCCATATATTGGGAGAGATGATTGTCAGAAGCCCGATAAGCCAATACAAAGAAAATAACTAAATGCTAGTACTCCTGCTGCTGTTTTATTTATTTTTATTTTTTTAATAATTACCCCCTCTTTTGTAAAGAACGGAAAAAGTAGAATCCAGAAGCACAAGCAGTGAAGCAAAAATCTTGGGTACAATAGTTTCAATAACAGGTGCATTAGTGGTGACTCTCTACAAAGGCCGTCGAATTGTGCTAACTCTATCAGCTTCAGCTTCACATAATTAACTACTCGTTGTAAACACCAGAAAATCAAATTGGGTCATCGGTGGCTTTATACTCACTGCTGAATACATTCTAGTTCCACTTTAGTACGTTGTTCAGGTATAACTCCTAGCTCTAAACCCCAACTACCCACTTAAGATAAATTTCTTGCATATCTAAAAAAACAGTAGGATTGAATTTCACAGTTGCTTTACAGGTACAGATTATGAAAGAGTACCCGAATGAGTTAACTGTGATCTTCTTCTACAACTTAACTGTAAGCATATACAAAAACTTGAATTATTATGAATTTAACAGAAAATGTAAACTAAGGAATTGTACTAATGGAAGCACGAAAGCTTGAAGATGATGAACAGTGACTGAAACTTTCTTCTACTGTTTTTTCATTAATTTTTTACTCGCAATTTGTTACACTATTTATAGAGTGAGTTGGTTATTATACAATGCCACCTCAGCTCTTTGACAAAGGCGGGAAAAATAACAAATCAAAAAACAAACTGTAACAAATTAGAAACTAACTGTAACAGATTTCATCAAAGCGTTTTCAACCAGCATTTGATCACCTTTGATCATTTGCAGTAACTACATTGGATCCACGTCAATATTACGAAGGATTACTTCTATTATAACCTCTACATCCCCTCAAACTCAGTAGTACTTAAATGACACTAAGTTTGGCTATAAGAAGCAGAAAAGAATCGGGAGAGAGTGGCTTGGTGAAGATGTCAGCTGTTTGATCATAGGAAGGGACATGCTGAATAGCTTGTTCTGAAGCACTTTGTCACGCACAAAGTGATAATCCAAATCTATGTGCTTAGTCTTAGCATGAAAGACAGGATTTGCAGATAAAGAAATAGCACTTAAGTTGTTACACCAGATGACAGGTGTGCTGGGAATTGGAATTCGTATTTCATGAAGTAAAGCTTGTAGCCATACAACCTCCACTGCTGCACTAGCAAGACAGCGATACTCAGCCTCGGTGCTTGATCTGAAAACTGTGGATTGCTTTTTAGCAGACCAAATAATTGGATTAGCACCTAAAAAGATACATATGCCTGAGGTTGATTGTCTGGTATCTAAACAAGAACCCCAATCTGAGTCTGCAAACCCATTGATCTGTAGACTTGTGGAAGGTTGGAAATGTAGACCATGCTAAAGTGTGCCCTTCAAATACCTTAGAATTCTTTTTACAGCTCCCCAATGAGTATCTTTAGGCTGACTCATATATTGACACACTTTGTTCACAGAGAAGGCAATATCTGGTCGAGTTATGGTGACATATTGCAAAGCACCTACAGTGCTTCTATATAGAACAGGATCACTACAACCATCACCCACATCAGCACGTAAGGCTGAACTGGAAATCATGGGAGTAACTGCAGGTTTTGCTTGAGTCATATGAGTTTTGGATAGGAGATTGCTGATGTATTTAGAATGTCCGAGGAGTAAATGACCATTTGCTAGCTTAGAGACCTCAGTACCCAAGAAGTATTGTAGTAGGCCCATGTCTTTCAAAGCAAAACGTGCATGAAGGAGTGCAACAAACTCATTGACCTTGATTAAGTTAGATCCAGTTATGATCATGTCATCCACATACACAATAACATAAATTCTGTAATCTGGGCAGATTTGAACAAAAAGAGAATCATCAGATTTAGTTCTAGTGAAACCCAATAGTAAGAGAGCATTAGAGAGGGTGTCAAACCAAGCTCGTGGAGCTTGTTTTAAGCCATACAAAGCTTTCTTTAAGTGACACACATAGTCAGGATGCTTTTTATCAATAAAACCAGCAGGCTGTCTCATGAACACTTCCTCTTGGAGTGTGCCATTGAAAAAAGCATTATTGATGTCTAACTGCCTAAGTGGCCAACCAGAACTCAGAGCAATAGATATGATGATTCGAACTGTAGCATGCTTTACTACTGGGCTAAAAGACTCCACAAAATCACAACCAGCAACCTGCAGATAGCCTTTAGCTACCAAACGAGATTTAAGTTTTTCTAATGAACCATCAGGCAGTTCCTTGATTTTAAACAGCCATTTGTTTTCAATGATCTTTTTGTTCCTGGGACAAGGGACCAACTCCCAAGTATTATTTCGTATGAGTGCATCATATTCCTCTTTCATAGAATTAAACCAGTCATCATCTGCTAAGGCAAGTTGACAGTTTTTAGTAAGGTGATATTATGAGAAATCATATAGACTTTGGGTTTGAAAATGCCAGCTTTGGCTCGAGTTACCATGTGATGGGTATTTTTCAGTGTTTTAGGTGAGATATTAGAGGACTGAGAAGTGTTACTGGAATTGGAATTGGAATTAAAATTGGGTAGGGTGGATGAAGGAAGGTGGCTAGATAAGTCATTGGTAATACTATGGCTTTGTGGTGTAGTATCAGAGGAAGAACCAGATTGTGACACAGGTGATATATACGAAGGATTAGCCTCAGTAGGTGGAAGAGAACAAAGATGAATAGGAATTGTAGAAACTGTGGGTAAGGTTACCTTGAGAGATCTAGAAAATGATATTACAGGTGATTGAGAAGCAAATGGAAAACTAAATTCATCAAAGTAGACATGTCTGGAAATAATAATCTTACCTTCAGCAGATAGACATTTGTATCCTTTATGACAAGGACTGTAACCAACAAATGTACAAGACTTGGATTTGAAATCAAACTTGTGCTGATTAAAAGGTCTGGTAAGAGGAAAACATTTGCACCCAAAAACCTTAAGAAATGAGTAATCTGGTTTGATAGAGAACAACATTTCAAGAGGACTTTGTCCTCCTAACACAGGACTGGGTAATATGTTAGTCACAAAGGTAGCTGCATAAAAAGATTCATCTCAGTACTTTAATGGCATGGAAGCAAGGGTTAGCATACTTAACCCCATTTCTTAACGCCTCTCTGCTAGACCGTTTTGCTCTAGGGTGTGAGGACAAGAAATATGTCTGGTGACTCCAGCAACACTCAGTGCATCATTTAAACTGTCATACTCTCCACCACCATCAGTTTGCAATACTTTAATATAGCGACTAGTTAATAATTCATCTTTGGTTTTAAAGAGTAAGAAAGCTTGTCTGCAATCAGATTTGTTTCTCAGAAAATAGATCCAACTAAATCGAGAAAATTCATCAGTAAAATGGACATACCATCTGAATCCAAGACTAGATAACATAGGGGAGGGACCCCACACATCAGAGTGAGCAACATCCAAAGGTGTTGTAGCTTTATTCAAAACAGAGATAAACGGTAGTTTATGAGTTTTGCCTAAATGACAAGCACTACATACAAATGGAATATGAGACAAGCTAGAACATTTGATATTACAAGTATTCATGATTGCTTTAGTAGTTTGTACAGATGGATGGCCCAACCTATTGTGCCATAATACCAAGCTTGAGTTGTCAGCAACATCTTTACTGACTTCACTGAACAAACTCTGAGGAAAATGTGCATTACATCTAATAGGAGGGAGCGTTTTGTTGATGGTTAGATCAAATGCATACAATCCATTACTGAGTTTCCCTTGCATTAGTTTCTGTCCTGTGATTTTGTCCTTCACAAACACATAATCAGCATGAAATTCCATAAGCACATTATTGTCCTTAGTAAATTGAGCCACACTAATTAGATTCTTGGTAATAGATGGCACATGCAATACATTGGATAAGAGAAATTGTTTTGTGGAGTTATGAGCAGGAGAGACAGAAGACGTACCAATATTAGCAGTTTGCAATCCAGACCCATTGCCTACTTGAAGTTGCTCATTACCTGCAAACTCAGATTTAACAGCCAGATTTAATGGATCGGCAGTAACATGATGGGTAGCACCACTATTTGAGAACCATGTTGGATCACTCACTGAACTTGAATTAGCATAAAAGGCAGTTACAGGTTGGGTGGTCACAGGAGAAAGTGTTTGAGCCACTTGAGAGTGATAGGTAGGTTGCTGTTGTGTAGGCATTGAAATAACCGGTGAGGAGTGTGATATTGGAATTGATGGATAGTGCATATTCGGGTTGAACACAGTTAGTTGAGCTTGTGGAGCACTTGGATTGGAATAAGAAGGATTGCTGTAGGATTGGGCTTGTGGTGCATATAATGAATAAGTGGACGGTGAAGTCATATGAGTTGAGTTAGAGTTATAGCTAGGTGTGAATGATGAATTAAACTGATGACTTGGTGAATAGGATTGAAGAAAGTTGGATTGAGTATTGGATGAGAACTGATTGTCAAATCTGTGCCAACACTTGTTAGCATAATGTCCCATTTTTTCACATATCTGGCACTGTGGTCGATTGTTGTTGTATGAGTTTCTTCCTATGCCCCTGTTAAAATTCTGTGAATTATGAAAACCATGTAATCCATTATATTGATTGTATCTTTGATCAAATATACCAGATGATGTATTCGGAGGAGGCAAGTACACAGGTTGAGGATCAGGATAATAAGGTCTGTGGATAGGCTGAGTATTGTGTAACTGAGATGTTGGGTTTGTATGAGTAGGTATGTTAGCAGTGTTCACAAGATTTGCTGATGGTAAAAGGGAGATAGGTATATGTCTTCTTTCGAGTCTACTTTCATGACTAAGAAGTTTATGTAACACTTCTTGCAATTTCACATTTCCTTCTTGAACATTAGCTACCACCGAATCATAATCACTATCAAGACCATTTAGGATAGTCATGATCTGTTCTTCTTCTGTTACTACACATCCAGAAGATGACAATTGTGATGCTAGAGATTGTACACGTTGCACATATTCACTTATGTTCATTCCTTCCTTCTTCATAGAGTTCATTTCAGATTTATAGTGCATGATCCTAGCTTGAGAATGAGACAGAAAATAACCTTCAAGACAGATCCATACTACAAGGCTTGTGTCACAATCTTGAACTTTTGTTACAAATTCATTGATCATAGATCCTACCATCCAAGAACTGATCATGTGATCTTGTCTAATCCAAAACTTATATTCTGCAATCATAGCACCATTCGTACCTAATTTTTCAGGACATTGAACAGATCCATCTACAAATCTTTCTAAATCATAACTTCTAAGCATACGTAATACTTGTTTCTTCCAGATAATGTAATTTTCTTTATCTAATTTCACAGAGGATACATGATTATGAAAAGAAATAATTTCTGCTTCTGCTGTTCTTTGCTCTGTCATTTCTTGATTTGAGTCTTTTTGATCTACAACTGATTCTTTGATTCAATTCTTGATTTAACACTCTCTGATTTATTTTGCGTTAGCAAATTGCTCTGATACCATATACAAAAACTTGAATTATTATGAATTTAACAGAAAATGTAAACTAAGGAATTGTACTAATGGAAGCACGAAAGCTTGAAGATGATTAACAGTGACTGAAACTTTCTTCTACTATTTTTTCATTAATTTTTCACTCGCAATCTGTTACACTATTTATAGAGTGAGTTGGTTATTATACAATGCCACCTCAGCTCTTTGACAAAGGCGGGAAAAATAACAAATCAAAAAACAAACTGTAACAGATTAGAAACTAACTGTAACAGACTTCATCAAAGTGTTTTCAACTAGCATTTGATCACCTTCGATCATTTGCAGTAACTACATTGGATCCACGTCAGTATCACCAAGGATTACTTCTGTTATAACCGCTACAAAGCATAGTTGCAGTTGTAGGTTTGATTGCTGAAAAACAGAATCCAAGTGCTTGGAAATTGAAGCCAGATATTGCACTGCTCTCTGTTTTGTGCTCAGTAAGGGACAAACAGCCTCATAGAACAATGTTATTTGATCGTGTCACATGTCTTGATGTAGCTTCTCTCTAACCACAGGGGCTTTTGGTGTCGTTTTTGAACAATACGATTCATACATGGGCATTGCGCATAAAGGGACCAATTTTTGTAGACATGTTCAAGCCTCTGTCTATTGCAATTGCTGTAGCCATGGGAGTCATGTTCCTTTGTGATACCCTCCATTTAGGAAGGTATATAACTACTCACTCATACTTACATAGCATTCATGAAACTTTTCCTTGTTTGGTTTTCTTGTTATTGACTCCGATGGCATCACGCAGTTTAATCAGAGCGACAATAATATCAATTGGGTTTTACACAGTAATGTGGGGAAAACCAAAAGAAGAGATTGTTGAAGAGCATGAAGATGATAGGATGGAATCACAAACTACCCATAAGGCCCCTTTATTACAAAACTACAAGAAATTAGGGAATGTCAAACTAAAAAGTGCAATGGAATTAAGTTTGTATTGTAGAATTATATGATTGTATGAAATATGAAGCAGTGGTTGATGAATAGTAGGAGTGATCAAAATCCGACAAAAACAATCTAGCTCATAATTTTAAGGAACTGATATATTATAGGTGATATATTATAGGTTGGATCGATTCTTAAAATAAAAAAAATTTATAAGAAACGATCTAACCCATACATATTTTATTAGATAAAAAATTAGAAAAATATTTAAATTATTCTATCGAACTGTTAGTTTTATTAAGTTGTATTTGGACTTGTTCAAATAGCAACCCATGAGATAGGAAAAACAACAAAACTAGCACCCCTTGTGTTCAAACTTATATTTTCACAATTAAAAAAATGACTAATATGTCATTTTTTTTAACACTCATTTAATTAGAATTGAACGACGACAATTTAGACCCGTTCAATATTTTACGTTCAAATTGAACATTCAATATTATAAGGGGTGCTAGATTTGTTACTATAAATTTTAGAGGTATTATTTTTGGTATTTTTTCATGAGATATTTATGTTGATATTTGGTAGATTAATTAATCACTCATATATAACATTATTACTTGTAATTATGAGGTATTTAGAATTAAGTACATAATTTTTGTTTATTTATTGTTTAAAAAAAATCAAAATTATTTTAGGTATTAATTTTTAAAGCATAAAATTTAATGCAATAGTTATTTAGCTATTAAAAATAAATAATTTTTAAAAAATTTCAATAATAGGAAGAAAAAAAAAACATACTAGAATACAAAATTCAATCCACCCAATGTAATCCAACCAAATTTAAAGATTTTAATTTATATTGATTTTATTAGATCGAATCGATTCTTACTTTTTAAAAATTGACATTATTAATTTAATTCTAATTTTAGCTCTAATTCAAGCCGGTTCTAATCCAAACCGACCATATGCTCACCCTTAATAGCATAAAATTGCAAATGCCCCTTGAAAGAGATAGAGGACTAAAGGAAGAGAAAAGATTTAAACCAAAACATAAATCCATCGCAAACACGACTGGCCTGTTTGCTTTGAGAGAAAGATCTTGTAAACCGTTTAACTAGGCAAAGCAAGCCCTTTCTTACCTCAGACAATCTGTTATCTTAAAAAATACAAATTAAATAAAATAAAAAGTAAAAAAACTGCAGAAAGCAAGGAAGGGATCAATTAGAGTGTAGACTGTAGAGCTACAATTGATGGAAGCAACTAAGAATTTGTAGTGTCATGTCAAATAATTCTATAGATAACATCAAGTCCCTATAGAATTATATAATAAAGTGTTATGCAATTCCAAATTGGATAAATTTAAATAATATATTTTTAAGAGCGAAAAAAGTTAGAAAAGAAAAATAAATATATAAAGATAAAAGAATGCTAAAAAAAAAATTATCTTAGTGAATTGTGAAAAAATTATAACAATATTTTTTTATTAAAAAAACTGATAACCCACCTTTGGATTTCCACAATTTTAACGAATTGTACCATGATTATTTATGTTACCAAACACTTAATAAAACTTATAAGAAAATTACCAAAAATAACACTCCTAAAATTTATAGTAATAAAACTAGCACTCCAATAATATTGAACGTTCAATATTGAATTGGTCTAAATTATTGTCATTCAATTCTAATTGGATGGGTGTTAAAAAAAAAAAGACATATTAGTCATTTTTTTAATTATGAAAATATAAGTTTGAATATAATGGATGCTAATTTTGTTATTATAAATTTTAAGGAGTATTAGTTTTGTTATTTTTCCAAATTTATATTATCATGACATATTATCGGCCTCCTAATTAGCCTCTAACTCGACCACATGAATGGATAATACTAGGGGTAGCACTTATTTTAAAAATAGAATTCATGTAGACTTATTTAATAAATGTGTCATTCCATGTTAACTTATTCATAAACGGTTATATTTGTATTTAATACATGGTGTATGTATTGTATTCACATGTCATCTACTCAAGAAACTCAACAAAAATATTTTAGTCAAACCAAAACAAAATTTTGATTTATCAAACATTTAACGTTGTGTCGTGTTTTAGAGTTTTTCACCATGTCATATCACAAGAAACCACGCCCTAGGTTGAAAACTATAAATACAAATTAATTTTATGTCGGTAAAGAAACAAGTGATTATTGGGAAAAAAAAAAAAAGTGATTTTTTTCCGGAGTACTACAGTTCTCTGTTTATCATTCCGGAGAAGTTGTCGCAAGAAATAACCTGTTCATAGGCTGATAAGTTGCTTGCTATTTCAACTCCACCCAAAAATGAAATTTTCAATTTCCCAACAATACACAGATTATAAACCAAAATCACCAACTAAAAGATGCCACTAAAAGCAAACGCTGCCAAATTCTATTATGTTTAGCGTATAACGAATTCATCAATTGTATTACTTGCATACCCTTGCCTGAGGAAGCAACTGATTGAAGGAAAGTTACAAGCCGTTTAGAGATCATCAAGGAAACAAAACAAAATTATGTCTTCCCAACTTCCTTTCACTCGATAAATAGAACGTGAAATATAAAAACCTCTATAGTCTTTTACCTTAATGAGATAGAAATATTTTTCTTTCAACTTTTTCCCTACCTTTGTTTATGGCCATAGATGAATAACTAGAAGGACAGGTGCAAATCCAATTACTGAAAACATTTGCGCAGATGTGTAAAATCACCAAAATCAACAAATGAACATCCAACCTCCATTCCCTCCAGAATATATTGAACTTCAATCACAGAGCAGCGCATTAAAAATTGGTCCTTTGGGCAACAGAGAAAGGGAAAATATTTTCTATCTTCCTTCCTGATCATCTCTTATGCCTTAAGATCATCAGACATGGCCGAAGGTATGCAATGAGTTGCAAGAATATCTGAAGTTGCCGCTCTAGCACTCTCTGTCTGCAGGACAACTATCTGCATAAAAGAAATTGAAACCACAAAAATTCAGAAAAAAATTCTCCACTGCAGCCATTGAGGGCTTCGTGTGTGTGTGTGTGTGCATATGTGAGTGGTAGAAAGAGAGAACCTGTTCATATTCTAGATCAAACTTCAGATATTCCTCCTCACAGCTCTCAACCATGCTAGCCAAGTTTTTCAGGTTTTTCACCGCCTTACCATTGAAGAAAAGAACCTAGACAGACAGAAAATGTCTTTAATAGGTGATCTAGGATACATCTATTTTTGTTTGCAAGACTCATTTCCTTACCTGGGTATTTACGATATCCTCATATCCAATATTAATGTCAGCTACAAGAACCTAATATAGTTTTTGAGAAAAATCATCAAGGAAGAATGAACAAAATCACACTAACATTTGAAGACAAAGTTAGAAGTACAAGGCGCGTGAGTTACAAACCTGAGATACAACAAGAAGCTGCTCATCTACAGATTGTGCCATAGCATGTAGATGCTTGTCCAACAGTTTGACAGGAGCATCAAACTCATATTCCTTCCCGTACTGAAAATGAGAGAAATCAGAGGTCAAGACTCAAGATGCAGTACCATACACAATATCACCCAGAGACTCGATCTTAAGATCCAAGTTTCCTGTAAATCCAATCACCCAGATGACAGGTGGCTGAAACAAAAGAGAAAAAAGGAAGAAAACACCCTCCTTATCACCCCAGCAGACTGCAATAGTGACATACATGTGGGTACGCACATAGAGATACATAGCTATGGGAGTACCAATTTACCATAGGCAAATTACGCACCTCAGAACGCAGATATGGAACAGTTACAGCAGTGAAAACAAAGCCAGCAATGATATAATAAGGTGGTGGTCTGCCTTTGATGTGTGCTGGGATGAGTCGCTTGTGAGTGGAAAGCTTTATATTGTATTCAAGTATCTCCTTGCTACGAAGTACTTTTACCCGAGCACTATCTCCAGTATACTTCCGAGAGACCAGATAACTGAAGCCTATACGCTCCCCATGCCTGAATGGAACTGAAATTGATTGTGAGAGGAAGTTAATGTCATATTCAAGAAGCATATACTAATATGCTAAAACGGCATAAAAACCCTCTTAAAAGGCAGCAAAAATTTTCCATTGCTTTAAAAATATATATTTATACCTAAATAGCCAGAAACCACTACTTTCTTAAAACTATCCAGCAAACTTACATCATAGTGTCAAGCAGAATCTATGGATTAACCATAACTCATCTAAACAAATTGTTAGAGTTAATTCATTGTAGACCATCCATGTAACATTTTCTAGGGCCCCAAGCACTACAGGTGGATTTAAAAAATAAGCCTGTAATATAAATTCCATCTGACAACCATGCAAAACATGGGCATCACAAACCAAAAGCAGTAATCATGCGCTTCATATTAGAATTTGTTAAGAAAAGGGCGCATAAAGAAATGTAAGAGTGTTGCAAGTCTGTTTACTTTTCTTTAGAAATCCATTTATCCTACATAATCCTCAAGTATAATGATAGGAGAATAGTTATTCCTTTGACATTAGGAGGACTAGAATTTACATAAATTTGAAGAAAACAAATGCCAACATGCTCTTATTTTTTACTGACAGCATTGCCTGTCTTCATCTTCCAATTGTTTTAATCCACAATACTTTTCTTTCTCAGTAAAGGATTGTGGATGCCATATCATATCCCAGAGTCTACAAAAATTGTCTCCCAATTAGAATGTTTTCAATATTAGATGTCACAACAATTTTAGATTTTACCCACCAACTATTTGATTTCTAAACAATTTCTACTGAGATCATTGTAGCCTAGTCTATCATCATATATGAGAAAAGCTTCACAAATTTGCTAGTTCGCAGGGTAACTACAAACAATGGCAATACTGAAAACAGTAAACAGATAAAAAAAACATGTCTTTACCAATAGAAGAAAAACAGTTAAAAAAACCACCTGTTCCATCATTCGCAATGTTAACCCCATCAAAGCTAAGGATAACATCTGATGGCCTCAGAAGATTAGATTCTGAAGCTGTAGGTTCAATTCTTCTAATCCGTACACCCTTCTTATCGGGTCCCATTCCCATTGACAAGCGCAGATCAGGATTTTCCATCTTCTGCCACTCCACTCCGAGAATCGGGAAGCCTATAAATAGACCAGGACAAAATTTATTTATACGAAAGTGTTAGATCCTTCTACAGCTCTCTTTTCTCTTCTGGTTTTTTTCCTTCTTTTTTTTTTTTTTTGTGTGTGTGTGTGGGGAATGGAGGGACTTCTCCATTGAAACCTCACATACCTGTATACGTTCCATTCTTCTCATAGTCTTCAATGAAGTGCATAATGACTGGTGTTGGTATAACATAGCCTATATTCTCCACATCTTCATGCTTAAGAGACTGAAATGCAATACCAACACATTGCCCTTTATCGCTGAATGCAGGACCACCAGAATTTCCAGAGTTAATTGCAGCATCTATCTGTGGAAACATATCAACAAGAAAGATAATATATCAAATCTGGTCAAAGCAGTTTGAAGAGAAGGCAGAAGGCAAAATCCAGAAAACATCACCTGCAACCCTAGAAGTTCAGTTGAGCCATGAGCATAAGATAGAATTTCCATGCGTGACACAACACCACTTGTAACAGAGATTGTGTCACCCCCAATAGGGTAGCCAACAACCGTGACATCATCTTGAAGTGCAGGTAAATCTCCAAACTCCACTGGTGAAACTCCTTGCCAGAACTCTTCATCACTGACAGTCAGCATTGCTAAAGCATCATTAAAATGAAAAATATGAGTATTACGGTTTTCAAATGCTAATTTCATATATCAAGTAAAATTCTTGAAAGTCAACAAAGGTACAAAACAAAAATCAACAAAAATAGAAATTCAACCTTTCAGCTAATAAACAGAAGGAAAAAAAAGAGTAAAAATACAGTGAAGAAACATTGAACTGATCCAAAAACCAATGTAAAAGAAGACTTTTCTCAGTAAACTTCCACTTACGAGAAATTTGCAAACGTATTTGACAGTTAATCAATAAAGTAAAACATAACTCATCAAATCAATATTTGATGCTTAACTTGAACAGTGACTTGATCCTATCTTCTTAAATATTTTTATGGGCTCCCAAAGAAGTAATTCATAACTTTGCCTGTATTCAGCCACATTTCATCCTTATAAGACCTTATTAACTAACTCCTAAAGTAACTCTTTCTAGACCCAAAAAGTAAGAATCTTCCTTGAGTAATCTTAGAAAGGATATCAAAGAAAGCAAAACATCTTCAACCTCCTTCCATAAAAGACATATGAAGGTTTTCAAGATGGGGAAAGCAGAATGTCAAGACTCTCATACTCTTGTCTAATACTCCATTAAACATTAATAGAAAAATAACCAATTAAATTTTACATCAGTTCAGTTGAACCACGAGATATCCATAGAACTGATTAACATTATGAAATACTGCGACATTAAGAAAGAAAGAAAGAAAAGCAAATATTTCAAGAAAAGGTAAATGGACTCATTAGACTAAGATGAATAGTGGAGCACATGATGAATCAAATGTAATTATCTGCCTATGTTACATAGAATCATTTAGAGTGTCTATTTTTGGTAAGCATACAAATGTCAGGTGTGCATGTTCCTTTGTTTTCTATAAATTTCCAAGTATCTCGAATGTCCAATACCCATACCATACCCATTTCTTATCAACGCAGCACAAGTACTTCAACATGAACTGAAAAATCCATGTATATTGTCAACTCTCTTGTGTGCCTCAGAGGCTTCTATTACTTAATGGAACTGAAATATACACGATACAGCTGACCATCACAATTGCCGTACCTGGTGTACCATAATAAGAGGCAGATTCCTAGAATACACAGAATTAGGAATAGGACACAACACTATATAATTTTTTTATAAAACCACAGCAATCAAGAAAAATCCCATGACCATGTCAACAACTTTTCCTGAATACTATTTCTTAAGGGGTAGGCAATACCTAGGTCTCTTTAATTATAAAAAATAAAATACAATTTAGTCATGGTACATTCTAGGCCCTTGTTTTATGAAAATGTACAAGTTCAATTTCTTGCATGTGTGTTTAATGAAAGGTAGGCATGGTTATTATAAATGAGAAATGCTAAGAATATCCAAATTTGCATATACTTTTGCAACGACACCACTTATATCGTGATATTGGAAATTACTAAATAATTCTGCCACGTGGCACCATATAAATTGTACGGGTATAAAAGTGAGTGCAAACTGCACATTTGTAGCAGGTGTAGGGAATTTTTTTTTTTTTGGGCAAGAAAAGTGACTACTTTATCACTCAGACTCTTAGTTTAAATGAGTTTTTTTACCTTATGAAGTAAAATTGAATTTATATGTAGTCTTTAAAGAAACGAGGATTAATGGTGTACTACATAATGTGTACCTTTTTAGTGAAGTAGGGACTTCTAAAAAGTTTTCCACGTTTCTTAAAGGGTAAACCAATCCGACCCTCCCAAATTAACAAAGGTAACAGATGATTAATCACAAAACTAATTTTTAGAAGACAAATGTAAAGGTTAAGAACAAAATAAACAAGTTCAGAACTTTCCATACCAATATCGCACTCGGTCCCAATAGCCAACACAGTAGCCAAGTACTTAGTATCAGACCCACGTTTCTTTAGCTTAACTTGAGTATGATGCTCCACAGAGTGCGCATTAGTCAAAACCCTCCTACCCCCGATGATAAACCCACTACTACTAGAGCTGTACTGCCTCTTTCTCTGCCATGGCAACGAGAAATTGGGTTCTGTGTGAACGCAAAACACCTTTACCACAGCATCCATAGAAGGAACCACCTTCACAACGCTCTCCCACCTAGGGACCATCAGTGTCGGCTCAGAAACAACAGCCATGGTGTGCCCACAATCGCCGTTTTGCTCAGCGAGTCTAGAGCTTCTGCGCTCAGGTGAAGCAGCTACGTTATGTATTGGTATTTCAGTATCTAATTGCTTTTCTTCCTTTCTGGGTCGGCCTCGGCCACGGCGAGATGGTTGTGGACTATGGAGTTCTGAGATTCCGGCGGAAGGGATTGAGACGACGTCGTTTGAGTTGGTGGCGGTGGGATTAGTGTATTCGAACTCCATGTTATTGGTATCATTAGATGGGTTTTTGGGTTTTCGACCTCGCTTTCTCTTATTTTGACCCATTTTTGTAGGATCGACAGAAATAGGTCTTTGGGGGATTGTGAGTTCCTAGTATTAGATTTGTTAACCATGTACTTAGGGCTCTGTTTGGGGAATGGTTAGTGGCTGGCTACCTGGTGCTTTGAATCAGTAGCAGTAGGTGACTAGGTGGTAGCCTGGTAGGGAGGAAAGAAGGAAAAGATCATGACGTTGGGCCTTGTCTGTTGGGCCAAACTAATGAGTAAGCGTACACTACATAAAAATGGCACTAATATCTTTCCAACTAAACTGTTAAGAGTTAAGGATTAAAAGAGTGGGATCTAAAATCTAAGTACATTTTATAAAAAAAATATTTTCTATAAGTATGAGTTAAGGAAAGATAATTTTATAAGTCATTTTTTTATTATAAAATAAAATAATGTATTTTAATATTAATTCTTATTAATTATATTATTTTATTTCTTTTAAGAAAGAAAGTTATTATATGGTTATTTAAACTTGTTGGAAAAATGAAGTTCACCTATTAGCGTGAAATAAAACTCTCTTTTTTCATTTAAAGTCACGTGTTGATTCAAATAGAATTTAGGGGGGAAAGGCCCAAATCCATTACAATAAAGCTCGTTAGTTTATTGGGCTTAGTTTTGGTATAACAGTTGGCTTGGTAAGGTGATATATACTCTCAATAACACACAACTGTTGGTTGAATTGAATAAACCTTTTTTGGTAAAAGAAAATTGAATAAACCCTTTAATATTTGTCTTCTTGCAGATTGACATAGGTCTCTTTTTTTTTTAATCTTAATATGTACATAGCTATTTAATTTATATAAGTTCATATTTAGCAACAAAAACGATTCTCCAGCAGTTTGAATGGAGAAGGTTACTGATGTGATTCGAGTTTTGGACCAGAAAGAAACATTAAAAGTGGTTGTATTCTTAATTAATTATTTAATTAATATAGATCATACACTTTTGGAATTGGACATTTTTTTTAATTAATGGAGACGATTTTAAGTTTTAATACGATGTGGCACATCATGCATGTATTTTATTTTTATTTTTTTAGTTTTTTATTTTATTTTATTTTTTGAACAAAATCAGCTCCGGGGGTAGACGGGTAAAGCCCGCTATGCTCTATTCATCCGGATCAATACATTTTTTAAAGTACCAACAGTGGCTAACATCTCAGGATATCGTCAAATAAGTATTTATGCACAATTACGGCTATTTTATCCTTCAAATCCATGACCTAGTGCATGTATTTTAGAACAATAAAAAGCAGTGGTGTGTATCATATTATACTAAAGTTTTTAAATTTAATAAAGTTCAAACCCTAGAACAATATTGTTGAAAATAATTTAAGTAGAGCAATTTCCTGTCAGCAAGCAATTGCATTTACCTGATGCAAGGATGCAAATGATGAGAATATAAGGCATATGATAATGAAATCACTTAGGCATGCACCTTATGAATGTATTTATACTATCTATATGTGTCTTTTTTTTTTTTTTTTTAAGAACCACGGTTTTCTTATGAAGAAGAGTAACAAATTACTGTTGTCAAATTTTTTTTTTTTGGGTCCAGAATTACTATTGTCAATTATAAACATCAAATATGCTATTAAGCCTATATCCAACCCCAAATATCATTCTAACCAAATTTCTTCTCTTCTCCTACAACTTACGACACCAAATATTATTTTAAAAAGTAAATATGGTTCTAACCAAATTTATTCTCTTCTCCTACAACACCGAATATTATTTTAAAAAATTTAACTGTCAAATTTGAAGAAAAAAAACATATAAAAAAAAAGTAATGGGTACAAAAAGAAAAGCAATTGATCATGTTCTATGTTCAAGAATAAGTATTAGGTAAAAGTCTTTATATAATAGGGATAAAATTGTAGTAATGATAATAGGAAAAATAATAATAATGATTAGTATTATACTAATTTAATACGATGACAGTATTACTCTAAATTTGATGCAAGAAGTAGTGCGTCTTAAAGCAACAAAACATCAAATTTGGTATTTTAGTGCTGAGTTTGAAATGTCCTATGCACTCTTTCTTTTGCTCCACCTCCATCCTTATCGTTTAATTTCTCTCACATCTCCTCTAAATCAATCCCTTTTAATTTCATGTCTATTAATTTCCTTTTTTTTTGTTTTTGTTTGTTGAAGTTTTGTAATTGGTTTTTTGAGCAATTTTGGGGCCGCTATCGATTCTCCAACTTTGTTTATGAGTGTCGCCATTGTCCTAATTCGTTTGGTTGCCCACCTATCTGTGTTGGGTAATTCCAGCAACTGTTTCTCTAGGTGGATTGGGTGCCGTTTCAACTTAGTTTTCTAGATGTCCCCATCGACTTGCTTCTACTAATTCACCCGTTAGTCAATTTCAGATTAGTTTTGTAGGTAGTTGCCTCGCCGTTGTTGTCGAAGACACCTAGGAAGTGTGGTTTTGTCTATTTTAGGTTTCTGTTTTGTCCGTTATTTTATTTTTCTTTTTCTTGTGTTGGTTTTTAATATAACTCAACTACCTTGTTAGATAAGTTGAGTTTGTTATTGATTTTTCTCAATGACTGCAAAAATTTTCAATAATCTCTTGCCTATCATTTGTGTTAAGTCTATCGATATTTTGTTTTTTTTCTCCTTTCTTTTAGTTTGAATTTGAGTTTATCTCGTTGTATAAATTTAAATTTTCGGTATCTATTTATATATTTCTTAGTAAATGTTTAATTTATCGGTGACAATATTCAATAGTCAAGTAAAAACAGCCAATGAACAAAATTTAAAAGTTCAATTTTATTTCATATGTTTGCAGTGTGTGGTTGATCTTTAACTATTCTGCCTTAGTCGCATATCAGATTTGTGGATATGTTATAAAGAAGCCTCTTTCCTCCAATTTTAGATATATTTAGTTGTGGGTTGGTTTCTTGAAATTTACCTTAAAATTTTCCTCCCGCATTAGATATGTGTTAATTAAGTTTATTTGTAAAGTCTAATTATATGAGTGAATTTCAGCCTTCCTATAAAAAAAAAAAAAAAAAACAAAGGAAAATAATAGGTTATTGTTTGGCTTATTGAAAGGCACCAAAGAGGAACAAATTCAAATAATTAATTTAATGTTTATCTTCAAAGTTCAATATTTTTTTCATAACTCCATATTTAAACTTAGTTGAATAATTTAAGAATAAGCGATACTATAAAGTGCCACATCTTATCTTACAACTACAAAGGGCGAAATATTGAAGAAAGAAGAATATGGCAAACATTTTCGAAGATAATCTAGGTAGCTACAAGATTTACAGTTATAACCCAACAGTGGAAATAATGGTAGGTATATTACAGAGCTTGACAGTTTATTGACTTACTATTTGGACAGGCAAGTGGTTATTAGGTGTCCCCTTTACTAAAGTGACAAATGTAACTACTTCTACGGCTCATTCAACAACAACAAATTGTCACATTTTAGCTTATAATTCACTTCTCTGTGTCGGCATGGCAGTAACTGTATCTATTGTGTTTGTGGGCACGTTCAATATAAGTTAACTGTAAGGCAATAATGATGAATAAGAAACTGGCTTGAATATAATAATATGATAATTAACTACTATTCATCCATTCTTTGGTAAAAAAAAAACGAGATTTTCTTTAACGCGCTCTTTCGATGTTAGATCAAATCCACTTATTTAAGCTAATGTCCACCGTTTAGTGGAGCTGGAGCTTACTGGCATTTCATAACCACAAAATTTATGAATAATGATGTGTCTTCTTTTTTTCTTTTCTTTTCAAAATGAGTTTGTCTTGTAGCAAAATGCAAGTAATTAAATGAATGTTACATTTACTTATACAAACAATTGTGGTTCACTAGGGTTAATCGGTTTTAGGAACTTTTGGGCATATATCAACAGTTCAGTTCCTCATTAATTTCGTGTGTTTGCTGTGCTGTCTCTTCAGCAAAGTTCCTCGTACCATTATTAAACTTTAATTTTAAATTTACAAATTTTGAATAATTAGTGCTAAATTCAGTTGAAAATTTGATATATATATATAACAGAGAGAAAAAAACATACCGTAAATAATAAAAGAGTGAGAATATAATAGTATTTATTTGACCAATCACAATCAGATTAGTCCAAATGAAACTGCATTGATATTATGCTTAAATAGATGGGGTACAGCACAGGCATAAACAGGTTAGCAGATCACATGGGCAGTTATAGTAAGATAGTATTCACAAGACATGTGCTCTACGGAAGGGCCAAAGACAAAATCAAAAATCAATCTAAGATGCTAATAATGTGCCATATCTTCAGCTACTAGTGGGCTTTGCTGGATGAGGCTTGATTTCTATTTGCTTGGTTGCTGGGATACACTCAAATTCAACCACATAAACTTCAAGACCCATTTGTTCCTTAATTCACCACTTTATGTATGTGATTGTCAAATTTACTGAGAATATTAATTTCTAAACATATTTTTACTATAAATAAAACTTCATGTTCCCCTTTTATGCAAGTGGAAGATTCGTTCATGAATTTTGTTCTTTTCTATATATTAATTTATTTGCAGGTTTTAATTAGGGATTGCATATTCGTTTACTTTACAAGTTAACTCATCAACATGTTGCAGACATAACAAGTATGATCCTAAAGATCCAGAGTGATGCTCATGTCATGACAGTTAATAGTGCATATATTATATTCTTATTTTGCTAATTTGGAATCATAGATATTCTCTTTGCTACGGAAACATTAAAATATGAAAATATTAGCTTCAATTAAATATTTATAGAAGATACCTTTGGTTAATTTATAAATCCGTAACAGACAATTTAAGATCATATTTATTCAATAATAATTATGGTTTATAATTCTTGATTAAATAGTTAATTTTATTATTTATAATTTTTTTTATAAAAATAATTATTAATATGTTTGATAATAATTTATCCTCAATAATTTACAAGGTAAAACAATTAAAAACTACTTAAAGTTATTTGATAAGGTTTCTTTCTTTTCCTTTCCAAAAACTTTAAAAATAATTAATTTTTTTTTATTATTTACAAGTTTTAAATTTTTAATTATTTTCTTTTGATACTTATACATATTACTAAGTATAAAATAAATCAGATATATTTGACACTATTTAATTGATATATATCAGTAGTTAAAAAATTAAATGATATAGTAACATACAGTTAAGTAAACCTTTATTAAATGATTTGTATTAATTACATAAAATATTTATATTATTATCAAATAATATAAATATTAATTAGTACAAATTCTTTATCAAAATTTCATCCAACCAAATTCTTTAAATATAATCTTATAGTCTGAAATAGTTTGAAAAGGTGTTCGTAAGCTCATTCTTACCACCCCTAAAATTCATTATGATCTTAAATACTTATCTCATAAACTAACTTAAGTAACAGAGTAGATATAACACTCTATAATATCATTCCTTCTGATGTATAGATCGATGTGTTAGAGAATGCGACTAAACAAAAATCGGATCCAACATATACAAAAATTATGAGACTTTATTTGCTTTTTAAAAAAATATTTGATGAAAATTAAAAAAAAAATTGAAATTTTTCTTTTTAAAAAATTTATGAATTATTTAATATTTTAATAGTGATAGTAAAAATCAAAATTAAAATTATTTTCAAATATGTTTAATTAAAAAATTACTTATAAAAAAATTAAAATTAAAATTTATGACTCAAAACTATTATCAATTTATAATTTGATACAAGAGAAAGCAATGAAGATATTCTCTCAATTTTTCCCACTAATAATTTATATTTAAATTATATTCAAGTATGTGAATATATTATCTCTTTATTAATAAAAAAAGAAATGATTTTAGAGCTTTAAAGAAAAAAAAAACGAAGATATTCCCGATTCATTATTAACTAATGCCCATTTTACTCTCGTAACTTTTAATTTATATAATTTCATTTAACTTTTTTTTTAGAAGTGTATACTTGATTTATCGAGTTTATGGAGGGGGAAAAAAAGTTGTAAATAAGAGACTAAAATCTACATATTAAATCAAATGTAATCACGTATGTGATTAAAGTGCTGCTTATCTATCTATCTATCTATCTATTATTATTATTATTATATAGGAAAGTTAATAATTTTGTATTTATTTAATAAATTTTCTTTGATAATTTATATTTTTTCATATTTTTGATATATTTTGTTAGTAGATATTAATGTAAGTATTTTTGTTTCATATTCTTAATTTACTTGATAATTTTATATTTATTTTAAGATAAATATATTTTTTATTTTATATAATTTATATTTTTAATAGATTTATTAATTTATATATAAAGAAAATTGCTCCATAATATTTATTTGAGAGTATTTTTTTTTTTTTTTAGAATTTTAAAAGAGATTTTTTTCATTATTATTATTACTTTTAAATTATGAACTATGTCTTATCTTATTACCTTTTGTAATTTTAGGTATTTTACTCTTATTAAAAGTGTGAAAAAAAAATATCTTTAATTTTTTTTACCTATCATTTGTTAAGGTTTTTTTTTTTTTTCTATTTTCATTAACAATTATTTTTTATTTATTTGATGTTCAAACTAAATATATTTTTAAAATTTGTTGAAATTAATTATTGAGTAGATTATATCAATTTATTATCACTCATTTTTTTCTTTCTAATTTTATTTATGAGTATACAATATAAAAGATTGTTACTTATATATCAATATTATTTTGTATAAGTGTATTCACTTTTAATAATACAATAAATATAAATATAAATATATTTTATTAGTATTTAAATTAAACTTGAATAGTATTAAACACGAGTTATAAATTATTATACTTTATTAAAAAATTTTGGTAAACAATCATAACTTGTACAATGTAGTACTATATATGTTATTTGTAATTAGCCAATTTAAATTTTTATTTGAACTTGAAATTTTAGTTTTGATAAAATATTCATTTTTTTGTTTTTTAAATTATAAAATAAAAAGTATATTTCGTAAATTCTTAAAAGTTGTTTAAAAATAAAATTTAAATAATTTTATTATTGTTTGTAAGTTATAAGGCAATGATACTACTCTTAATTTTAAATTATGTAATATTATTTTAAAAATATATTATTATAAAAAAATAAAATATTTATTATTTTTTAATTTAAAATTAATTCATATAATTTGTGATATTATTGAAGTATGTGACTAAAATTCGTAAAGAAAAAAAAAAGCAAGTGGACTGATTGCACCCTCACTTTTTTATACTCGCTTATATAAATTAGTTTTGGGTGACTTTTAATAATTTTAAGAATAAATTGAGCGACAAAGTCGGTATATATATATATATATATAAAAACTTGTAACATAATGAAGTTTCAAAAGAAAAAAAAAATGATGAGTTGCCATTTTTTTTTAATAAATTTTTTTACTAAAATTAGAGTCATTGTCGTATTTTTTAAATTATCAATAATTTATAATTTTTGTCGATTACAAATTGTGTTAAAATTATGTTCAAATTTAATATTAAAGGTAGGTCTTAAATTTTAAATATACATCCTAATATATGATAGAATTATGATCTATGCCCAACCATCTGCCATATGCTTATGGCGATGAAGTTGCCGTACAATGCCTAAACTTAAATTAAATAAAAACTCAAAATAAAGCGCCAACATCTTAATCTCAAGAAATTTCCAAGTAATGGGAGTCAATAATATAATATAACTTATCATAAATTCTGACAAAAAGAAAGTAAATATTAAATCGTATTTTCTAATTAGAATATCTAATAATACTGTACATGTGTTGCAAAACAGAACATGTAATGATAATACTTATACATGCATGCTCACTTCAAGCAATAAGAGTGTCCTTGAATAATTGGACATGTCAAGATGGATTCTATGGATCATTGTATCAGAACTATCATGCCTAAAAGGTGAAACTCAACTTTTTCATGAAAAACGATTTTGAATTGTGCAATAAAAAACTATTAGCTTGTAATCTTATGGGATGTGGAATAGTTCCCTCAATAATGGCACTTTTTATAAAACACTAGTACATTATTTTCATTTTTTTAGACAACAATTTTTACTCAAAATTTATCAAATATTTTTTATTTTATGTGTAATATTTTAACAATGCATCCCTTTATTTTACACACATACATAGTATTACTCCTCTTAAATTTATTATTATTATTATTATTTTCCTTTCCTTTTACTTTTTCCTTTTCGTATATTTTTAACTTTTACTTTATTCTTATATAAATTTTATTAACTGAACTCTAATAAAGAGATAAAATTTAACATATTTTCATAAATTTAGTTATTCAATTTTCTTATCTTATGTATTGTTTCTTGAAAAATTATAATTTTTATGAATTTGAAGCTTTATAATAATATATTAGTTGATATATAATTAAATTGGTTCTAAAATAATATCTCAATTATACATAAAATTTACATATTTAATTTATAAACACATTATAAATTATATATAAAGTATACATATAATAAATATATACGCATTAGGTATAATTTACATATTATTTTAAAATTAATTTAATTATTAATATATTTAATGGTCAAACTCGTTTATGTGTAATATACAATTTAGATATTCTTTCTTGCAAAATGACTTTATTGTTATTTATAGTATGCAGTGTAGCTTGAATCTTTTTTTTTTTTTTTATAGTGTTATTAGAGTTTATGTTATTTAATTCATTTAGTTTCTTTAATTTTTTACACTAAGTTATGTTGTTTAGCCTTACTAGTTATTACCATTTATATAGTTTTTTTTTTTTAATTTGAATAAAAATACATTTAAATAATAATAATAATACACAAGTGTAATATTAATGGTGTATTGAAAAGTATTATAATTTGTTAAATATTTACAATATATATCATTTTTTTTTGCATTATTTTATAATTACTTGATTCAATAAATTATTAATTTTTATTGTTGGATTCACACAATTTATACGGTGCTCAAACAAAAATCTTGGCTGCGGACTAATAATATGTTTAGTGTAAGATATCAAAAATGTTAAATATAATCAAATTGTATTAAATTATATTATATTAATTTATAGAATATTTGATAAAAATTTATAGATAGTAAGATAAAATTAATAATAAATATTTTAATGAATAATATAGAATTTATTTTATATAATTTTTCATGTATGAAAATAATTTTATTATAAAAATTATTTAAATTAATATTTATTTTATTTTTATATTTGTATTACATTTTAAAAATTAAAAAAAATTAAGATTCATAATTTTATAATTAAAAATTTAAGTAAGTGAAGTTAAGTGCTTAAAATAATTTAAGCAGCATAAAATTTTATATAATTATATTATTTTTATATTATATAATATGATTTAATAATTGTATAAAAATTATGCAATGTGATTTGTAGCAAACCCACCGTTTAAATTAGGAATATTCCGGAAGTGCGAGTATTCCGGAACTAAAACTAGGAATATGCTCAGAAGCTGCTGTTACCGTTTAAACGAGTTCACTCTTTTTTTATTATTATTCATAACGAGATCACTCTTGAATGACGGAATGAGCACTCCGTTTGAAGATTTAATGTATAAATGTTATTTTTTCTATATTTAGAGGGGGTTTTGTCTAAAATAGGCAAAATCTTTAAGATAGTTTAAAAAAGAGCAGAATTGTGTTATTTTTTAAAAATGGGCTTTTTTTAACCGCCCACCCAATACCCCACTTACTAGCCGGTAATTCATTTATAAATCGTTTGGAAGAATTCGAACAGTTCCAAACGTTTGCACGACTCTCCCTCTCTCTCTCCACTCTCTGTTATCGAATCTCCCACAAATTTTGTTGAGAAAAAAGACGAACAGTGAGGACGCACAAAACACTCGACCATTACTATCTCATTGTGAAGCTCTGCATTATCTCATTGTTGAGGAAGAAGATGAACAGTGTGGTATATCTGGTATATCTCAAGGTATATCTGGTATATCTCAGGGTATATCTGGTATATCTCAGGGTATATTTGGTATATCTGGTATATCTCAGGGTATATCTGGTATATCTGGTATATCTCAGGGTATATCTGGTATATCTGGGGGTATATCTGGTATATCTCAGGGTATATCTAGTATATCTGGTATATCTGGTATATCTAGTATATCTGGTATATCTCAGGGTATATCTGGTATATCTAGTATATCTGGTATATCTGGTATATCTCAGGGTATATCTGGTATATCTCAGGGTATATCTGGTATATCTGGTATATCTAGTATATCTGGTATATCTGGTATATCTCAGGGTATATCTGGTATATCTCAGGGTATATCTGGTATATCTGGTATATCTAGTATATCTGGTATATCTGGTATATCTGGTATATCTCAGGATATATCTGGTATATCTGGTATATCTCAGGGTATATCTGGTATATCTCAGGGTATATCTGGTATATCTCAGGGTATATCTGGTATATCTGGTATATCTCAGGGTATATCTGGTATATCTGGTATATCTCAGGGTATATCTGGTATATCTCAGGGTATATCTGGTATATCTCAGGGTATATTTGGTATATCTGGTATATCTCAGGGTATATCTAGTATATCTGGGGGTATATCTGGTATATCTCAGGGTATATCTGGTATATCTGGGGGTATATCTGGTATATCTCAGGGTATATCTGGTATATCTGGTATATCTCAGGGTATATCTGGTATATCTGGTATATCTCAGGGTATATCTGGTATATCTCAGAGTATATCACTTAAGTTTAATCAGCATTTCACTTGTTTATTCATGTGAGGCAGTTAGCATGCAGTGGTATTATAATTCAAGCAATTATAAGGTGCGGTTTAAGAATTTGCGAGGCCATAGGCCGTAATTAAAAATTAGGCCCTAAAATTCTAAGGAAAAAAACTTGAAATGTATTGAAACCATTACATTAAATCAAAAGCTTCATAATCCGAGAGAGTCCAGTTAAACATATTACATATATATTACCAAAAGCCAGCCAAACAAGATACTGAAATTACAAGCTAACGACCAAAATATAACATTAAACGGAATGAAACTTAGAGTGGTTTTGTTTATTTGCGAGAATCATGAAAGCTAACAAAGAAGAAAATCAGTGATAGAAAAAGAGAGAATGCGTAGAGAAGGAGGGAGAAGAAGAAAGAAATTGGTGGGAAACTAATGCCCTTTTTCTAACTAAACCGGTTACTGGGAGAGTAAATAGTATTTTGCCCATTTCTAAACTTTTACACAAGGTTTCTCTTTTTTAAACTATCTTAAAGATTTTGCCTATTTTAGATAAAAACCTTATTTAGAGCGACGAGTTAAATAATAATAAAATATGCCGTCCTCACACTGTTTCTCTGAGCTGTCTTCCTTTCATTAATGGTAGGTAAAGGTTAATGGTCAAAACACGGGAAATAAAAAGGAAAAAGGGGAGAAATAATAATCATGATTTGACAATGAATTTCTGTATGAAGTTTAATATTAATCTCTATCTAACATTTTTTTGAATATTTTTTTTTTTTTGCAAGCTAAAGTTTCCATAAAGACATTAAATAAAATAATTATTAATTAATTTTAAACTAAGTTGACAATGTTAGTATAATTTTATATATTTTAATATTTTCTCTCTTATCATAAACCATCACATCATTTTATTATAATTAATCAATATTTTTTTATTAAACAATGTTATTAGAACATAATGAGTAACAAAATGCAGACAGCTAGATGTCGTCTTTTTTCTTCTTACTTTTATCATTAATTTAATTTTTAAATAATTAATAAACATACCATCAAATTATCTTAAAAATTATAAATATATTATTTAATTTTTTAGGTAACAATTAATAAAAAAATAGGTGATAAATTTATTATAATAATAATAAATTTGTATCACTATTTAGATTTATATGTTATTTTTATTATAATTAAATAATATAATTACGTGATTAAAACTGGCTAAGGTACCGTCATAATTTATTAATTTTTAAATATAAAGTAGATCTCACTTTATCAAACTTTGTAAAATATAAAAAAAAAAATTTGTAATGTGATCAAGTAAGGAATATAGAATTAGTCTCGGTTAATTTCACACAATAAGGACGCCGAAGCTTCTTCTTTCCTATATTTAGTTAAAAGAATTTATGAAGAAGATTTACTAAATTTCGCGTTTATATGATGCTCGGAGTAATAGACAACAATAACATTTTCGTGGGGCATTCTGCAACTCGGCTCTGGCCTAGTTGTTTCTCAGAATTTCCTGACCTTATCGTTTGATTGGTTAACTCAAAGATGCATAAATTTTGAAACTTTACCTCCTTATTCTTACCATCTAGCTTCAAAAACTTCAGTCTCTTCTCTTTTATTTGTAGTGGAGAGGAACTACATTAGTAGTAGCCTCCAATTCTCTCCCTCTCTCTCTCATTTTCTTCCTTCCTACCTCCCCAAAACAGCTAAATTAACATTCATATTCACTATTTTCTCAGTTTCTTGGCTCAGTTCCCATTTTGATTTCAAAAATCCAAATTTTGTGGGAAACTCTGTACAATTGATTTGTTTATATTCGTTCACTTTTAACCTATTATGGTGTACAAATCTTATCGCCGACAACCCATTTCCCCTCTGATCTTCAGTACTAGATTTTGATCTTGGTTTTGGATTGTTTCTTTTGTTGTTCGTGTTGTGTTTGATATTCTGCCTGTGAAGAAATGGCTCCAAACTCAGTTGTCCTCACAATTGAGAAGTCCGAAAACTCTGTTCTTGAGGTCAATGGTGAAGATTCATCCATGTTTCTGGAGAAAGAAAAAGCTGTGAGCACCAAACAATTCACATGGGTTCTTCTTCTTAAAGTTCATAGAACTTTTGCTTGCCTGACTTGGTTGTCCACGGCTTTCAAATCCATGTTTGTTTCAGTCAAGAAACGCATTGCCTTTTCGGATTTTAGTGAGGAAGAGTCGAAAAACAGAGGAAGGCTGTACAGATTTATCAAAGCTTTTCTTATTCTATCAATTTTAGCTTTGGTCATAGAAGTTGTTGCCCATTTTAAGAAGTGGAATTTGGATCTGATTCATCCATGGGAGGTTCAGGGTCTTGTTCAGTGGTGCTATATGGCTTGGCTGTCTTTCAGGATGGACTATATTGCTCCTATGTTGATTATGCTCTCTAAATTCTGCACTGTATTATTCTTGATTCAATCACTCGATCGACTTGTTTTATGTCTTGGATGTTTCTGGATCAAGTACAAGAAGTTAAAGCCAACAATTGTAGAAGATGATTTTGACTTGGAGAATTCTTCAAGTTTCCCAATGGTCCTTGTTCAGATTCCCATGTGCAATGAAAGAGAGGTAACAAATGGTCCATAATGATATGATTATTTCTTCCTTCTCTTAAAGTAGTTTCTACCTTCTAGGTGCTGATCTGATTGGATAATCAATTTTCTGAGAACACATTTCAATTACTACTGTTCTCTTATCTTGGTTTAAAATGTATTGTTTATATTTAGGTATATGCTCAATCAATTGGAGCAGCTTGTCAGCTGGATTGGCCAAAAGAAAGGATTCTTATTCAAATCTTAGATGATTCAAGTGATGGAAATGTACAGCTTCTAATAAGAGAAGAAGTCTCTGAATGGAGACAAAGAGGAATTAACATAGTCTACAGACATAGATTGATTAGAACTGGGTACAAAGCTGGCAATCTTAAATCAGCAATGTCCTGTGACTATGTCAAAGACTATGAGTTTGTTGCAATTTTTGATGCAGACTTTCAACCCAATCCTGATTTCCTTAAACTGACCGTTCCACATTTCAAGGTAATTTATATCACCCACTAATTCAAAAAGTGATGTTGTTGGTGATTAATGATTTAGAGTGTGGTTGTTTGTGTTTTGTTAAAAGTGATGTTCTTGATGATTAACGATTTAGGCTACTCTATGAGTCATGAAAGCAACAACAACAACAACAACAAAAATCCTGCCAGGATCGCTTTTATTGGGTATTAGATGCATAGAAAACTGCCCCTTAATGTTAGAAGCAATCCTAACAATCTTGAGTGTTTGTTGTTTCTCACAGGGGAAACCAGACTTGGGACTTGTTCAGGCTCGGTGGTCTTTTGTGAACAAGGATGAGAACTTGCTTACAAGGCTGCAGAATGTCAATCTCTGCTTCCATTTTGAAGTGGAACAACAAGTCAATGGTGTCTTTCTCAATTTCTTTGGGTTCAATGGAACTGCAGGAGTTTGGAGAATCAAGGCTTTAGAAGAATCAGGAGGCTGGCTTGAAAGAACAACAGTTGAGGACATGGACATTGCGGTTCGAGCTCATTTGAATGGATGGAAATTCATCTTCCTTAATGATGTTAAAGTGCTTTGTGAGGTACCAGAGTCCTATGAAACTTATAAGAAGCAACAACACCGTTGGCACTCAGGTCCTATGCAGCTCTTTAGATTATGCCTTCCGGCCATCCTAACTGCAAAGGTGTTTCTTATTACCTTCTATTTTCTAAATTATCGATTTTTTTTTTCTTCAAAATTTGTTCCTAAAATATTGAATTATGTTTGTGCAGATTTCAAAGTGGAAAAAGGTCAACCTTATATTCCTATTCTTCCTTCTGAGGAAGTTGATACTCCCCTTTTACTCATTCACATTGTTCTGCATCATACTTCCTTTGACAATGTTCATTCCTGAAGCTGAACTTCCTCTTTGGGTCATTTGCTATGTACCCATTTTCATGTCCTTTTTGAACATTCTTCCATCCCCCAAGTCATTTCCATTCTTGGTTCCATACCTACTTTTTGAGAACACAATGTCAGTTACAAAATTCAATGCCATGGTCTCCGGGCTATTTCAACTAGGAAGTGCTTATGAGTGGGTAGTTACGAAAAAGACTGGTAGATCATCTGAATCAGATTTGGTAGCCCTTGCAGAGAGGGAATCAAAGTCTTCAAATGAAGAGAAGATATCGAGGCGACACTCAGAGTCTGGGTTAGAACTCTTAAGCAAACTCAAAGAACAAGAAGTCCCTCCCAAGAAGAAGGCTAACAAGCTTTACAAGAAAGAGCTTGCACTTGCTTGTCTTCTACTCACTGCGGCCACCAGAAGTCTATTGTCAGCACATGGATTGCATTTCTATTTTTTGCTTTTCCAAGGAGTGTCATTTCTTGTTGTAGGGTTGGACTTAATAGGGGAACAGGTGAGCTGAAACTAAAGAGTTTGATGAGTTTTCGTTGTTTTTGACATTTTTTTTAAATTAAGAAAAACTCATAAACAGATTTCTGCATAGTTTGTGCTTAAGCACTGGTTGGAATTCAATTTGATCACAAGTTGAAATTGTATTTGTTAGAGATACAACTTTTAAGTTGATATATAGTGTTACATGTCATCTTGTATGAAATATATCAGGGATGTCACTATAAAACAAGCTATTCTTTCATTGTTTCATTTTCCATCTTTTTCTCAATTTAAATACAAATAGACGTTGTCTTATCTTGGGGCTTTCTAAGGATTACGATTAGAACACATGGTCTGTCAGTGAATAATGAATGAAAAGGAGAAGAAAAATAAAAATTGGACATTGTTAGGTTTTGGGCATTATGATGGTCACATAAATTGAGTGCTAAAATTTAAGGCAGTGCTCGATAACAACAGCATATGCGATCAGAAAATAAAAGACATTATGTACTTTGCAAGACACGTGCATGCATAGCAAGTCTGCTACCTTGAGTTACCCTTTGAGTTGGTGTAATTTAGAAACGTCCATCAATCTACATGTCAATTATAAATGACATTTCTTATAATTATTTTAACATTCAACATTTTACTTTACAATTTAATACCAATATTAACTTCACTCAATTCTTAAAACCAATCCTGGCGTGGACTTATATAAGCCCGTTCGGATATGTTTCTTTTAGACATAGTTTAAAAATAAGTAATTTAATTAAAAATAATTTTAAGAAAATTATTTAAGTATTTAAAATAAAAATGTTAGAATTTGTTTTAATTAATACTTTAGTAATAATTTTAGGATCAGACTATGCATTCGAAGTTATTTATCTTAAAAATAAATATTATTTGTTTATTTTAAATGTACAAATAATATTTTTAAAAATTTTAAAAACATTCTCTTAAAAATTGACAAATATATTTGAAAATGCGTTGATCTGTTTGAAAAAAAGATTATAAACTGACAATTATGGTATATCCAAAGATACTTATTAAGTGTCCCGTTTGTAGGAACAACATACGATAAAATTGACTAATAGAGGTAAAACCTTTAAAGCAGCCATCAATCTTCTTGAAACATAAGCATTGGCAACGACCTATTTGGCTTCTTGCTTCTGCTATAAGGCTAGGCATCCAATTCAACGGCATGTCGTTTTCTACCTTTTAAGATGAGCGACATTATCTTTTCATCTCATTCAATTATTCTCGCCTTTGCAACTTGCGGATGTGAAGGGAAAAAGAAAAGAAAAGAAAAGAAAAGAAAAAAGACTTGCGTTTATTCAAATTCAACCACATAACTAAAGTCTGAAAACATTCTGGCAGTGCTACTGATTCCAAACGACATGCCGTGTTGTTCTATCTAGCAATTAGCATTGTTGATTACTTCGTACTTTCCATGTGTTTCTTTTTTAGCTTTTTTACTAGATGGATCTCATTTCTAAAAGTTTTTTCTTTCGATAACTCTCTTTACTCTTATTCATAAATATGCTATTTATGATATTAAAATTTTATTTTATCAAATTACCTCTATGAAAGATGAAAATGCTTATGTGATTCTTTAACTTTCGTATCTACGAAGTTTATCAAGATAGAAATATTTTATTTGATATAAAAATTTATTGATTCTTTTTAAATAGTCATTGATCAAAAAAATATTTTTGTGATATATTTCATTTTGAAAACATGTCATTGTATAACTTGATATGTACCCAGAAAAATGAAGTTGATCTTCATAATGAATGAAATAATCGACTAAAATTATTATAGTAACAATTACATTTTACATTATACATAACAATAATTTTTTTTAATAATTATATTACTAGAACATTTGTAATTAAAATTAGAATTACCAATTTTTTTATGCCAAACTAATTTTCACGCCCAGGCAAGCTCCTTGTTCAATATAAAAACAGAACATTTAAGGATGCAGACTTGGTTTGGTTTAGTAGTTAGCCAAATTAAATATCTAACAGCTAGATAAGTTCTATATAATTGTAACAAATAATATTATAAATAATATGATAAATGGTATAATATAATTGCCGGTGGCTTAGTAGTCCATTGGCACAACAACTCTTCCAATAACATGAAAGTCGTAAGTTCAAAATTTGTTGTAAATAAAGTCTATTTAAAAAAAATAATATAATATTATTAAATAAATATTTTAATAAAATAATTTATATTTAAATTTATTTTATTTTGATATAATTTTATTATAAAAATTTATTTAAATTTAATTTATTTTTATAGTTTTATTACATTTTAAAAATTTGAAAATATTATTTTAATTTGAGATGAAAAAAAGGTAAGACATCTAATTTTATAATTTAAAATTTAAATATATTAAGTTAAGTATTTAATATGTTTAAGACTCACACTTTTGCTATAACAAAATTTATGCATAATCATATTATTTTCATAGAATAACGATATTGTTACAATAAATTTTTATTAATGACAATTTCATACAATATTAGTGGCAATAGAATGTAATTAATTATAAGAACAAAATAGATAATTTATACATTTTTATTGTAGTAATAATAAAAATAATTGTGATAATAGATAATTAATATATTTTATTATAGTAATAATAAAAATAATTATAATAATATTATTATTTTTTATAATGTGGTATAATTTCAGCTGCAACTGTATTAAAACTATACAGTGAATTATAGTATTTTCTAAGAAAAAGCATCAACTCTACCAACTTTTAGTAGTATTATACTATTATTTTTAATTTTTTTTTTAAGGCTAAAGTAGGATTTTCAATTAATCGGAAATGCTAAGGTTTGGCTTCTTAATTATGAAATAAAAGGTGAAATATTTGGCGCACTGCACATAACCTGTTTGCTAAAATGTCTATCAAATATCCGCTGCTTCTTAAACCTTATCAAATCCCATTTTAGTTAGACTTTTCACCCATGAGATAATTTGAAATTGATTTTCCTTTTCAGTGTTTGGGACACTTAACCATGGCAAGCACAGGGGCTTCAGCTACATGTAAGCTTAACAGGCTTCCTATGTGTGTAGCTGCTGCTTCAACTTTAACATCCCGCGGCTGTCCCAATTTTTTGAAACTATGCGGTCGAAGTAAAGGAATATTTGGTTCCTATATGGTCGAAAACCGTTCGAAAACGAGAGCTCTTATTTCGAAGTCGAACCAAGTATCTTCTTTACATACCGACGAGGGAACTTGGGAAGATCCTGACAGTGGCAGTGATAGTGAATATGATGAAGAGGACGGAGAAATGGAAGAAAATGACTTGGGTTTTGAAAGTGACTGGGAAGAAGAGAAAGGGGCTCCAACTACTGCTAGTGTTCCAAATAACAATTATGAAGAGGAGCTTGCGAAAGGTAAGTGACTTCTTTTTTCCCCTTGATGCCATACCCAGAAACTATAAAGTATTCCTTGCTACTTAATTTCAAACAATACTTGTTTTGATTTTGTTTTCTTGAATTTAACCATGGAATTCCGTCGTTTGCAAATTTGAATGTTTTCAACGTTTGGCTAAAGATTAAACATTCCATCACTCACAAGCATTCTCCATTTTGCAGAGGTTGAACAGCTTTTGGGACCTGAACAAAGAGCTATTTTACAACAGTCTGCAACTCCCAACCTGAGCAAAATATCGACTGTAATTGCTCAATAAACCTGAATTCTTTATCTTTTTGTCAAATCTAAAATTTGTAAAAAGCTTCAGCTATACCTGCGTATCCCTTGATTCTTGCCTTAATTTCTACACGGGAAACATACATTTTCAACCATCTCTCATAATCTCATTTACTAAAGCATGTAGATTTTGGTAACAGTGAAATATGTGGTTTCTGGACAACTGAGAGTATAAAGTTCAGTTTTTCGTATACATCAAAGTTACAATTAAATAAACCACGCTGGCCAAGCGGCTGTGCAGTCTAATGTATGAGAAAAACTTTTTGAGTCTTCTTAGTTCGTTATGCATTCACCTTCTTCTTGGGATTTGCCTGAATTAATTAGTACAATGATTATCCGGAAAAATTTAAACAATAATATTTAAATGTATTTTTTGTTAGAACACACCAGAAATCTTTTATGACCGATCAATTATTCATAGCTAATGCCATTTTTTCACTGTTTATGTCGACAAAGACACAATCATTGTTAAAAGTTACCAGAATTGACTTCATCATACACCAAATTTAGCTTTCGATTAACATCATCTTGATCTTCATCCTCCAAAAGAAGCTCCATTGTTCTGAGGCTGTTGTTGCTAGAATTTTCAAAAAATTTTGGATTACATTTTGGGAATAAAGACGAGCCTTTGTTTCTTCTGATTCTGGTGCTGCAAAAAAAAAAAAAAAATTCTAATGACTTTTTGTTCGTTCATTAATCAGGAAAAATGGAACCCACTTCACACTCTTGCGCTATCAGGGCAGATTATTTTCATGGATAAACTACTTGCACAAGGGTTGGATATTGATTCTTCTGATAAAGTGAGTTTTACATGTAGTTTACCTTGAATATATCTTGTTTGGTACTGTCTTGACTAGAACTGAAAATTGTAATGGTTCTGGTGACAGGATGGTCTCACTGCCCTTCACATGGCAATTATAGGTAAAAAGGAAGCTGTTATTAGTCACCTTTTAAGAAAGGGAGCAAATCCTCGAGTCAAAGACAGGGTGAGGACAAATTACATTTTACAAGTTTCTCTACTTTAAAATATTTACCCTAAGATCATTGTCTCATAAATTTGGCACCGTAGCAGGATGGTGCGACACCACTTCACTGTGCAGTGCAAGTTGGTGCCATGCAAACAGTGAAATTATTGATCAAGTACAAAGTTGATGTAAATGTTGCGGATAATGTGAGTATTTTTCTAGTTTTTTCAATATGTTATATAGCTGGTCTAGTTTTCTCAACCTTATTATGGTATATTTCAGGAGGGTTGGACTCCATTACATGTTGCTGTTCAAAGCAGAAATAGAGATATAGTGAAAGTGTTGTTACTCAATGGTGCAGATATGAATAGAAGAAATGAGGTAACTTTATTGAACCATGCATTTAATTACTTTTGTTATGTCGATCGTTTGATTTGCATGAATGACTTATACCTGGCTGGTGATCGAGTAGGCTATTAACTGAGCTTGTCAAATATATTTGAGGATTTTTGTCAGACATGTTTTCCCGATAATTTGAGCATGATAAATGAACGGGAGACAGTGGCAGCTCATAACTGAGTAGTTTCAGGTGTCAATAAGATGATATGGTTAGAAGTGAGAACTTTTTAACTTAGAGAGAGTGTTGTGAGGGACGCTCTGTTCACTGAAGACCGATATTATCTTCACTAATTCAGATTATTCTTTTTAACTGTAATACATGGTTAATTGATATAATTTAACCTTTCATGTCCAAATTTTAATTGTGTTAAGGTTAATGAAATAATATTGAGAAAAAGAGTAGAGGAAAAATTATTTTCTTGTGAGTTCAGTAAAGTCACATGATGATACTGTCTTCAGGAAGGGAAAACAGCAGTGGATTTAAGCTTGTGTTATGGCAAAGATTTCAGGTCTTTTGACCTTGCCAGATTACTGAAGACAGTGCCAGCAAACAAAGATCTTTGATACGCATGGACATCAGCGACTTGAGGATATCAACTTCTGATGAAACGTTGGATTTGGGAGATGGTGCTTTTATATCCTCGGAAGTCTGTCTTCTGGTATATAATGGCATCATTCACGTGGCTAATTGATCTCTTTATTACAAAATGGACCTTATTGATTATGATTTCTCTATGATTTGGTGATTTGGAGTATCTTCTTCTAATTTTTGGAGAAATTATGGAAACATATACATAGGGAGAACATAAAGGAGCAATTTGGTGATTGTGATTAACAACTTTATGCAACTTTTCTCTTTGTTATATGCAACTAATGAAGTTTAGCACCAATATATTTATGTGCCAGTACCAGTGCCAGTGCCAGTGCCAATATTAATATTTTGACACTTGTCTAAGAGATCTGATACGACCTATTTTATGAAAGACCTAACATATCACCTCCCCTAAAATTAATATTTACATGGACCATCATAGACAGAAGATTTCCCCAGTTACATAATAATATAATACTGAAGGAAGAGCCTCATTATGCTCGCCAGAATTTCTGATCACATAAGTACATTAGGAGAAAGAGTTTCTGATTTCTGAAAACGCATGAATCTTTCTTATTTGCAGTAATTTGAAATTTTGTTTTATTTGAAAGGCAGAGCAATCACTAAAATACCAAAAAATGATTTATTACATTTTTTGTTAGAAAAATTTTACAAGTACATTTGAAAAAAAAAAAAAAAAATCTTAAAGAACCATGAAAAGGCGAAGGAAATTGAAAAAAAAAAAAAGGAAAAAGAATTAATGGGCTCATGGGCCAGTGGTCTATTCCTTACCTCAGGTACTTCCCGCCAAAGCCCAGGGTATACTAACAAACATCGCCGTGATTTCTTCCAGCGAGGGTTGCATATTCTCGAACTCGATCCTAGTGGCAACTGCTCACCGATTAGAATATTCATTCATCCCTCTACTCTGGCTCGCTCTTGTTTGCTTTCGTCGAGTTTTACTCGTGAACTGTTTCACAACAATAGGCAAGCTTTTTCTTGTTTGCTACCAATTCTCAATATGTTCTGCCAATCAATGATCATTTTGAATATCTAGGGTTTTTCGCTTTTGAAAAATGAAAATGGAGAAGACCCGGAAACCGTGGTGCCTAATTCTTTTTTCCTTTATTATTTTTTGTATGCATTCAAGTTCCAACCTTCTAACTTTTGGGGTTAAGTCTGGTATATGTAGTGTTTGCTCATCAAAGTTGGATATTTAAACGTTTAGAATGGGGGATGAGAAGGACGCTTTTTATGTTGTTCGGAAGGGAGATATTATTGGAGTGTACAAAAGCTTAAGCGATTGCCAAGCTCAGGTTGGATACTCGGTAAATTTTCTTGGCACTTGTGTTCTAGGCTGAGGTTTTCTGATGCAGGTCGGTGTTAGTTGTCATTATATTACGAATTTGTTTTCCATTTAGGTATGCAATCCTTCTGTTAGCGTGTTCAAAGGTTATGATCTACCACAGATGGCTGTAGACCACCTTGTCTCAAATGGGCTCAAGAATGCCTCCTATGTTATCAGTGCCAATGATGTCAAAGACGATATCTTTGGGGAACTTGTCGTTTGCCCTTTCCAGGTTTTGTAGTACTTTATATCTTTGAAGTTTCTTTATTTTCTATCTTTTTATTGGGTCCTTTTAGACTGTTAGATGTTTGCTTCCATTGTGGACGAAAGTGCCAGGTGTTTAGATATATTTGTAGTATTCTTACAAGTTTGAAAAAATGAATCGTTCAGCAACCGTGTTCTTCTAGCATTAAAACAGCTGACGAGGACTCTTCCCCTAAGAGACCACATGAAGCATGTGATTCTGGCTCTGTTGTAAGTCCATTTTCATTGATGTTTGCTTTCATGGATATAGACATGTAGTGGTCTGCAACTCTGCATTGTTTCTAGTCATTTTATTATTAGTTTTCTTGTGAGTTAATAGGATCTTGCAACATACAAGATTGGCATGAAGATGGGATGCCTTTGTTTTGACTTAATGCGCTCTAGAAGCTGTGATTGACTTTTGGTTATTTCTGTTCTGCAGGCAGTTGGGTCGAGTTCATTTTCAACAATCTCTCAAAATAAACAGTTCAAATCAGATATTTCTTTCTCGGGTCCAGCAATTTCTTCTGGTCTTGTAAGCTCCTTCCCTTCTTGTCTATGTTATTAATGTTCTGATAGTCCCATATAAGGTTTTCGAGTAAAATATTTCCTTTTCTGACATTCTAAAGATGACCCTACTCTTTGAGGGCGGAAAATATTTTTATGTTCAAGCATCTGTGCATAATGTGTATACTGTTGCGTATCCAAATGTTAGTTCGTAGTACTTCTGAGTTTATACTCTCAGCCTTTTGGCTAAGATCAAGTTCTGAGTTTATTATTTACTGCAGATCTTAAAAGAGAAGATTTAGAATTTACATCTACAATCACAATGTACATATGTCTTACATTATTTAGTATTTACTATCTTGACTCCTATCCATGACTGCAATATGTTCTCTGCATTTATAGGCTAGTATGTATTTGATCTGACATATACCAAATAACAATTATTTATTTTGAATTGATGATGTGTCAAACTATCTGTTGGCTCCTTTGTTTCTCCTTTTATTTCCCTCAGAATTCCTGTATCTTGGAATTCGACGGTGCTTCAAAAGGAAATCCTGGACCTTCTGGTGCAGGAGCTGTTCTGCGTGCTGGGGATGGAAGCATCGTATGTGGTTTGACTTAATTCTGGTTATGATGTCCTTTGTAAATTTTTCTTTTTATAATATCTAGTTTGGTTAGGTCTGCCGGGCGCGAGAAGGTGTGGGCATTGCAACAAATAATGTTGCTGAGTATCGCTCTATAATTTTAGGGTTGAAACAGGCTCTTAAGAGAGGATATAAACACATTCGTGTTAGAGGCGACTCTAAACTTGTCTGTATGCAGGTTTGTTAGATTATAACCCTATGGCACTTCGTACTTCTAGGTTTTTTCTTTTCTGCTGTGTTTATCTTCTTTAGTTGACCCATGCAGTTGCATCTAGTGGAAATCAGTCACGTTAGTTGTGTTTAATTATAGTAGGTTTTTGATAAATAGAAGAGTTCTTTGTGAGACAATAGTCCACCATTTGCCTGAGATTTTACAGTATGTATTAAATATGCATAGTGGTGTCAAATGAGTAGCTCAATTTATTTAAGGTTGATACAATGAGGTCATAAGCTGAAAAAGCCCAAATCACCTAACTCATGAACTCAAATGAGCTAATTCATGATTACTTTGTGAGCTCATATAATAAAATGTTTTTGTTAATGATAACATGTTTATAATTACAATAATTTCGTTATAAAATTTCGCAATAAAATGATGCTACTTTTTATTTCATTTTTCTTGCTTTACAAAAATATAATAAAAATGCAATATTTGTATTAACACTTTTGTTTATAACTAAAATTATAAATATTTTTTAATTTATTATTTATTTTTTAACAGAGTAAATGAGTCAATTTATGAGCTGTTTAACACAGTTTATTTAAAACTGAGCTGAGTTAGCAATAGGTCACCTAAGGTGAACTGAATTAAGTCAACTCATTTGACACTTGTAAATGTGCCTGGCATTTTGCTCTATGTGACAATCTCCATTGTGCTAAGCTACTTATCGATTAATTCTCACATTTTATTCATTTATATTATTGCAATTCTCATGAGTATTCATGATAAAACAGATTCAGGGTATCTGGAAAATTAAGAACGAGAATATGGGCATCCTATGTAAACAAGCAATGGAGCTCAAGGCAAAATTTATATCCTTCCAGATCAGCCATGTAGATAGGGTGTGTACAGATTATTACTTAATCAATTTGTTATTCTTTATATGTGCAAGTGCTTTGGGCTGCACTTTGTACAAATTGGAATTACATTTTTTGTTCGGTAAAGGATAGCAATGGTCAACTAACTATAATTGAAGTGCACAAAAGCTCACTGACTTTTGGATGGGTACAAGAAGTCTATTAACTATTAAAAAGTGAACTAAAAGTCCAAAACTTGTGAAATTGTCAGAATTTTGTTAATATAGCTCTATTTACTGCATGTCACTTGGACTAAATTATGACAATTTTACAAGTTTTTGACTTTTAGTGTCATTTTTAATAATTATTGGAATTCTAATACCTGCGTAAAAGTTAGTAGATTTTTGTACACTTTGATCGTAGTTAGTGGACTTATGGTACTCTTTTTCCTTATTTGTCTAGAAACATGATTACCCTCCATGCACTTGCATTACTTTTTTGAAAGCTTACTTTTATAGTGTTAGTATCTGTTAATGGTTGAAGGTCCTCTTTCGATGCCCCATTTCTAAAGCGTTACTTTGTTAGTGGATGTGAGCTTGTGTGCCTTTTGACCTTAAATAATCACCTTCCTCTAAAGTCATGTGCCATGTGGGTCTGCAAGCTATTCTCCGTTCTGTTATCACCGGTATCTGTTTTTCAATTGACTTATAGCTTATCACTTTTCAGGAATTTAATTCACAGGCTGATGCTCAGGCTAATCGAGCAATTCATCTCAAGGGTGAGAATCTTTGTATTCCTATCTTTTTGGTTGTTCATGGTATGCTCTTTTCATTTTTAGCTGGAATAAAGCTGATAAATATGTTATGCCTAATTAGACGGACAAGTTGAAGAGGACTGAGAAATAGTTTGTCTACAATCAGACATGTATGGGAGTGCAATGGGCTGGGATAAGATGACAAGATCTTTTTATTGGTTCAGCATGCAGTAAAAAGCAAAATCACTTGATAATTATGTAACTACATTTAAGCTTTGAACTTTCAAAATCAACAATTGTAGTTGGTACTACCAGCTTTATGAGCTGATTATCTTAAAACCGGTAACACCTTATGGTTGTATACAAGATGATTTGAAGATTTCCAGACCGAGGGATGTCCCTTTATGTTGAAAGGGTGACTAATAGCAACATTAGATTCATATGATAAAAAAATAATAATACTTAAAGTCGATAAACTAGCTGATTATTCTTTTCTTTTTTTATAAAGAAAATGAATGTTTTTCTAAAGGGCATTGTTTTCTGGCGAAGAAGAAAATACACAATATAAGCTCTTAAAAGGAAAAAAAAAAAATTGATTTCTATTTCATGTTTTGGTCGAGTTTGGTATGTAAAAAATGTAGATAATTGAAGGCAAACGGGATTGTAAACGTGTCATGTATTTTAAAAAGAGAGACGATTAATATGAAATAAAGTTTTAAATATTTTTCATTCTCTAAGGTCCTTACTAGGCAAAAAGAATGACGTACGAGAGTTTATATTGTTTCTTGTATTCTTTGATGAAAATGATAAAATCTCAAAAAGGTCCTTTAGCAACACTTTCAATTTTATTTCCAAAAATAATGATAATTATTTATTTTTGATTAAAATGATACATTTTTTTAGAATTAGAATACGACATGAGTACCACGGGAAATAATAAATACCAAATTTTTAATAACTGAGGCTAGCTTTGGAAAATCTGAATCTAAACACAAAAAATGTATGTACCGAGAAGTATGATTTTGTGTCCGTGGGACAGGCACGAACCTAACATGTTTTCTGAAAAAATTGAAAACTTTTTCAGCGTTGTGAAGTGTACACGACAGAGAAAAAAGCATTGGATACCATTTAAGTCTCTCTTTCATTGTGTAGAGAGTATAAAATATTGTTCTGTTTGGTACACAAGACTTGCTAGAGGGGTTACTTTTCTAAGGAAAGAACACTATACATTGCAGTTTGCTTGGATTCTCTCCAAAATAATGTCCGTGAACAGGTAATATGCGTTTTGGGATTTCTACTCTTCTCTTACTATTTATTTGTCGGAAATTATTCTTTATTTTTGAAGTAAGTGATGATATATTACTTTAAGATAATAAAATGTAAAATTAATACAACTATTTATTAAAAAAATAACTATTCAATACTTGATAAATAAATTGCTAAGAAGTATAATTCAAAAGCATAAATAATACTTCTATATTATCTCTGTCTTTTTTTTTTTATTTTTTTATTTTGTAACGAATGATAGTGTATAGTTTGAGGTATATAGATTAAAACAAATTAGTAGATCTTCCAAGCTTAGTCAGTATCTACCACTAAAATCAATCCACACCTAGTCATATGACCAACACGCATGGCATACCATGCGATATCACCTGTACATGTGTAAGAGAAAAGAGTCCCATTGTCTTTGCCTATGGATATTTACTATTATATTTTGTAGTTGGTGAATATAATCAGCAAGAGTAACTAAGATGTATGAAGAAAGAAAGAAAAATAAATAAATAAAAAAGCTTACAATTTTGCCAACAAAACCTATGAAATTAAATATTATTTCTTGACATTATGAGGTTCAATGATACACATGTTTATATTGTCAGTGGCAGTCGATCTTGTTCAAGCAATATAATGTGTTTTGAACTACACACTACACAAAGGCATCTCTGTTCTATTCTAACATGTCATTCAGAATGCTATATATTGTTGCTCTTAAGCCTGTCTTTAAGCTACCAAGTTAATCTAGTGGACAAAATCAGCTGTTTAAGTCTCAGTATAAAAGAAGTTAATTAAGTACATAATGATTGAGACCATTATATACAAAATTGGAAAAGAGGGGGAAAAAAGTTAAATGCATTAAACTAAATGGGGACACATTTTGTGATAAGATATGGAAATACGAGTACTAAATTGAGTAGAGTAGACAGAGTCCTTGGGACATGTGGGTTGAAACTAGTGAATCATAATCCTGACAGCAGACCATTACTAATTGTTATTGATCTGTAGAGAAGCTGGCACGCATATTATTTTAACTCACTCCCTATTTATACTGCCGAGTGGTTCTGTCAACAATCAAACAACTTCTTTAAGCTACTGTTAAGCTCTCTCTACTTGTTCAAACTTGTACTATACAACCATGGCTTCCAAAGCTATGTTTTTGCTTCTGTTCATTAGTCTCTTAGTTACTTCAAGGGTATGTTTCGAGATACATCCAGCAAAAACAGAGACTTTGATCCCGGCCCCCTTTATATATGTTTTTGTTGTTATATAATCTTGTTTCTTAACTTGTTCTTACTCTTTCTTTTGTAGGTTTCATCTCAAGATGAACAACTGAAAACAAAGGTATCAATTGTTCTTTTATTTATAGGATAGGATTTGTGAAAGGAAAGAAGAAAAAATAAATTCAGCATTGGAGCTTACTCAAAACACTAGAAAATAGGATATCCTTTTTATTATTATTATTATACTTGTATTTTCACAAAAATCCCTGAAAATCTAAATGGTTATTTCTCAGTTGTCGGCATTTTGGCTGCTGATTGACCCTTTCATACTTGAACTATAAGCCTGAGAACTACATTATTTTTGCTTAAATGGCTTGAAAATAGAGGACACTTGTTTTCATTTTAAGGTATTATTAATATGGAAACAGGTTGCTTATGCCAAAGTTGTAGTACCATCACCAGATCCTACAGCCAAACCACCAGTTTCTGCTCCACCAGTGAAGCCACCCCCTTATCCTTCAGCCAAGCCACCTTTGGCACCTCCCACTACCACACCAATGCCTCCTGTGAGGTCAATAAAAGGTAAATCAACATTCATTAGAAGCAAACAAAAAAAATTATGGGTCTGTCCTTTATTTTATATATAATAATTTAATTTTGCAATTTTTTTTTTTTTTTTTGTGTGTGTGTGGGGGAAAGATTGTATTCCCTTGTGCAAGAACAGGTGTCAAAATCATTCAAGAGGGAATTTGTGCTTGAGAGCATGCACCACTTGCTGTGACAGATGCAAATGTGTTCCCCCTGGAACTTTTGGCAACAGGGAAATATGTGGCAAGTGCTATACTGATATGAGAACCCATGGCAACAAACCCAAGTGTCCTTAAATTAAGCTTTCCTCTTTAATTTTTAATTTCCTTTCCTCTCTAGCTGTAACGTTAATTATTAGGGTTTGGGTTCTTATCTTTATGAGAGAAGGGAAAGGAAATAAATGAATTTCCATTTGACTTTGTACTATTATCTGCTACTCTTTATTGGAGCAATTAATGTAAGGACAAGTGTTTTAACTTCTTTGCAGTTTGCTGTCTATTTCCTGTGTATTTTATAATTAATACGATTTTATTTTTAAAATGTATAATTTCTTTCCATTTTAAATATAGACACCAAAAGTTTTACATGTTTAAATAAATTTTATGTGGTTGGGTATAATTTGTTGACAAAATTGACCCTCAGTAATTTTTCATAGCTATGGAAAGCAACCCAGTGGCCGCGCTTTTTTGTTTGACCATTCTCAGCCTAAAGTTTTACTTTAATGTATTTTTTATTTTTTTACATTTTTAACGTATTATATTAAATATTATATTAAAAATATATTTTTTAAATTATTTATTTATTTGTTAGTGTAATTTTTTATGATTTTAGTACAAAAGTTATATTATATTTTTTTTCATATCAAATATATTACATTAAATATTAAACTAAAAATATTTTTAAAAATAAAAAAAAAAATTCGTGAATAATATTGTGTTATATGGATAGAATTTTGTTAAATATAACACGGTATTATTTATCACGTTAGTACAAAAATTTAGAATTTTTTAAGAGTAATTTTTAATAAAAAATTGTACCATTATTAGATGAAGCATCATTTAGATTGACCTAACAACTGATAGGATTAACATTAAATGTTTATAAATTCATAGTCCGAGTGTCCGACCACTGATGTCCATTATCAATCTATTCAGCAGATTAGGTTTTTTTTTTTTTAAGTAAACACTATAAAAATAAATAATATTTTTATTTTTAAAATTAAAAATTATTTTAACAATTATTCATATTAAAACTTATTTTATAAATTATATATAATTTACTTATAATTTCATAAACATTATATTTAAAATTTTAATTTATTATACTACCAGTACCCTACTACAATGTTACATGTTTTGGGCTTCGGCCCGTGGATCAAGATTGTAATTTGTAATAGTCAGTAGACTCGACACTCATAATGGGCCAGGACTTTTGAAAGGCCATATTTTTTCCCTCCCTCTGAATAAGTCAAGAAAATATTCAATTTTCCCGTTAAATTCGGGGACTTTCCATATCCAAATCCAAACGTCAGAGGTGCAATTAAAGTTTTCCAAAAATGGCGTTATGTACTTTGATATTCACGAGGAATATAAACTACAATCTTCTTATTTTTTATTTTAGATACTTATTAAAAATGAATTATTTTTTAAAATTTTAAAATGATTTTGATATTGTATTTTGGGTACAAATGGATTACATTTGTGTGTTGTTACAATTTGGAAAAATCTTTTGCATCACTGCTAAACTAATTACTCAAAATTACCTATGTTATATATATATATATATACTATATGATATTAATATTATTGGTGCTATATCTCTTCTGGAAAATTCTTAGTCATTTTACCATATCTTCTCTTACGTTGAAAAATTTAGTAGTACATTATTTACCAATAAAAACAATAATTTAGTAGTACATTTTATTGAAATATTTTAATAAAAACTAATTAATAATTAAAAAATCTTACCAAGTCTGTAATGTTGCTGGCTGGCTGATGATAAATAGAACTACTCTTCTCTTCTACTCAGAGTGACAATCACAGTTAACGAGTTATTTGATTTTATAGACAAAAAGGAGCAAAGCAGAAGATATGGATTTTGCCTATGGGAAAGTGGTCAGTAAAACTCGAAAAGAAGAAAGAAAACCAGTCTTAACGATCAAGAAAAGGAAATGGTTGAGGAGACGAGAGATGTGGATGGTGTTGTTAGGTGTGGTTCTTCACGCCATTTACGTCTTCAGTATATTTGATATCTACTTCAAGACCTCCATTGTCCATGGTGTCGAACCTGTTATCCCTCGCTTTCATGCTCCAGCTAAGCGACTTATCTTCCTTGTCTGTATGTTCCGTCGTAAAACTCCACCTGTGTTTTTTTTCTTCTTCATGAAAATTGGCATCAACGCCATGTTTAATAATCCGGATTCATAATAAAATCAATTAGAATTTAATTGATAATGAATATTGGATACATAAATATTTTACATTTATTATCAGCCTATTTTGTTTATGTTTCTGAGACTAAGATATGTAAAAACACTTATGACGGTAAATTAAGTGCTTTTTCTAAAAAGCCCTTACTTTTTAAACCACCCACTGAAACTAAGCAAAAAGACGCAGTATACTAATTTTAGAAACCAGAACATGTGAACAGCAAGGATGACAGTGAAATGTGGTTACTTGGTTAGGTTATTAAAATGCCAATTTTTATTTGTTTTTTCTTCATTCTATCTAAAATAAAATGAATTTTCTGTGTCTTTGTATTAAGCATTAGTAAAAAGTTACTTTTTACTGAAGAAGCCAATCAATAAAATTTAACGCACCCATATAATCCGTTTACACAGAAAGCAATGGCAAGAATGGGATATGAAATAGTATCTTAATCTGTTTCACTTTTTCTTTTTCACGTGTGAAGTGTTAGTGGAATATGTACACCAACAGATAATATTATAAAATAGTTTATAAAAAATATGAGTGTTTTTTATTGGACTAATCTTGGGAATGAAAAAAGACAATTCCTAGTATGGTCTTTCCATTCATTTTTTTTCCAAGGCTTAATATTTTTGAATCATTGATGGATTGAAGCTCTTATATTACGTAAAAGTATATAAAAATTATGAGCACTTTAATTTTAAATTATTAACAATGAATAAGAGATACTCATAGTTCATAAATTATTTCATAATATTATATTTTATAAATGTATGATAATTCTTATACAAATATATTTACTGTTTCTTTTGCTGTTTACATGTTCATTTATAAAAATATTATAAAAAATGCAGCTGATGGTATGCGCGCTGACAAGTTCTTTGAGATGGGTTCTGATGGGAATTACCGAGCACCATTTTTAAGAAGTATAATCAGAGGTCAGGGTCGATGGGGTGTTTCTCATGGTCGTGCTCCAACAGAGTCTAGGCCTTCCCATGTTGCTATGATTGGGGGCTTTTACGAGGATCCCAATGCAGTTACAAAAGGTTCATCTTTATGCCTTGTTATGTCTACCTTCAATAAATTTATTCTCCTAGTTATTTTACTCTTTTTTTTCCTTTCGAGTACTAGTCATTTTGGTTATTATTCTATTCACCAAAGATGTTGCATTCGATTTTTCAGCATGGAAGGCAAACCCAGTTGAGTTTGACTCTGTTTTTAAGAGAAGTAGTCATGTTATTAATTTTGGTACTCCAGATACTGTTTCAACTTTCTGCCGCACATTGCCACACAGCATTTGTAACAGCTTTCCTTCTTCATTAAGGGATACTGCTACAGGTACTAATACAGTCTTTGTTTTCCTCTTTTTTGAATGAAAAGTTATATTTGTTACTTATTATTGTATTTGTTATTGATGCTATTCCATCCTGTTACTGGTGACTCTGAGCCATTTTAAAGTTTGGTGGGTATAGATTTCCTTTTACATTATATTGTTGTACATCCTATAATGTGGGTTTTAACTTCATCCAATGCTCCATTTATTTTATATTGTTAGTGCAGATGCCTCAATTCTAGATGAGTGGTCTTTTGATCAATTTAGGAGCCTTTTACATAGGTCCCAGGAAAATCCAACATTGAAGGAATTGCTTTTAAGGGATAAACTTGTTGGATTTTTACATTTGCAAGGATGCGACTCAAATGGTCATTGGCATCTTCCAAATTCATCCATATACTTCAATAATGTTAAGGTTGTTGACAGTGTAGCTGAAAGGGTATACAATCTTGTTGAGGATTATTTCAAGGACAACCAGACCACATATATATTTACTGCCGATCATGGAATGAGTAACGATGGTTAGAAGTGCTTTATGCTTCATTCCTAAATAAACTTGATTTTGACTTTGCTGATTTTATTTTGTCTTTTAAAGAGCCACTTATCTGATATTACTTGTTTATTACTTTATCCAAACTATTATCAATCTTTATTCAGGCTTTTTTTGTATGTAGACTCTGACGTAGTGATACGTTTTCTGACAGGAAACCATGGAGATGGTCATTCAACAGTCACTGATACTCCCCTTGTTGTGTGGGGAGCAGGAATTAAATATCCCAAGCCAGCCTCCAGCAGCAACCATGACATGTCAATACCGAAAGAGTGGGGGCTTCATGACATTGAAAGGGTGGATGTCAACCAAGTTGATATTGCACCACTCATGGTTGTATAATTAGTTTTCTTGATCTATTTATTTTATTTTAAAGCGTCATTTTTATATGCTTATTGACTTGTTCACAGTCAACTGTTCTTGGTTTGCCCTGTCCTGTAAATTCGATCGGTATTTTACCTCTTGGTTACATCAACATGAGTAAGGTATATACAACTATTATTTTGTAATGGAATTTTACTTCATGTGATAATATTCAGTGAAATTATATGTTTTGAATTCATTTAATCCCGAGGACTTGAGTTTTTCTTGTAAAAATTTGTGTTCTTTAATGAAATTTTCATTTGAAGTTTTCAATTTTATTCAACTTGAAAAGAAAAAAACTTTTCCACTTTTCTTGCATTTTGATGTTCAGGCTGCAGAAGTTGAAGCTGTGTTGGCTAATACAAAGCAAATTCTCAACCAGTTTATTCGCAAGTCCAGTATCCTCTCTATATTAATTTGTTTATGAACATTTCATTAACAAACATCTTCATTAAAACAATAAATATGCAATTATTTTATGCCTGTTAAATTTTTTTATTATTTTGTCCTTTTTACCATATCCTAATGTATTTATTCTCATCAATTAGAAATATTTATAGTGTCTAACACCATCTTTACCACTTAAACATCTTTATTGTATTGTATCTTTTTTTTGTTTGCTTTCTTAACAAACTTAGAACTGAAGGAATCAGAATCTTATCATTTCAAGCCGTTCAAACCTCTGGCCAATCAATCTGCTGTATTGGCTCAAATTGAGGACCTAATATCTGCTAGAAACTATGGAGCTGCAATAAAGCTATCTGAAAATCTCCGTAGCTTGGCTCTGAGAGGACTTCATTATTTTCAAACTTATGATTGGCTTATGCTTAAGACTTCAGTCACCCTTGGATACATTGGTTATATGATATATCTCGTTCTCCACGTGTTGCAGTCTTATACTCCATTGCCAGCAATCCTTTTCGGAAAGGACCAATCCATTCAGCAGACAAATCCTAACATAATAGTACAGTCCAAATAGGCTTAAAATGTTCTTGTTAACTGCATTTCTTTCTTTATTATTTTATGAGCTAATGTAGACATCAGAAATGGAAAGAATATAAATATTGAAATATATAGGTGTAGGAGAAGTTCTAGAATTTAGACTTAAAAAGTTTTGATGAATTAAGGATTCTACTTTATAAGTATCTCAGGAATCTTGTTGTTTATGGCAGATTCAACTATCTGGGTGCCTGCTCATTGGAACAGTCAGTTTTCGGCTCTATCTCGAGCATTCTCCCCCTCTCTACTATGCATATACATCAATGGCAATATTTCTATGGACACAAGTACTCAACGAATATCAGTTTTTGAAAGCATTTTGGAGACACCTTCAAGGAAGAAGATTATATTATATTGATAAAATTCTAGCAACTTGTATTGTCTCAGTGTTCATCCTTGAATTTCTGGTACTAAAATCAGACATTTCATTAACACTTTGACTCTGCCAAGTTAGGCAGGCTTATCTAGAATTCTGAGATTTGTCATCCAGTAACTTTTGCAGGTCAATAGCTTCCTTCAGAGGAGGCTCTACACTTGGTGTTTTCTTCTTGCTGGGTTTGTAGCTTCTGGTTATCTATTTAAGTCAGCTCCTTGGAGATCCAGGATACCAATTTTTGTCTGTGTGGCTTGTTGGTTCTTATCTGTGTTTACTTTATTGCCAGCAAAAATTCCAAACAATAATTCTCTAGTGTAAGTCAATCATTTCTTTTAAACGTGCTTGCTTTTTGAACATTTTCACATGCAGATAAAGTATGAAACATTTTAATTTGAAGAATCAAACTATGCTACTATAGATTATTAGCTAACTCTTTTAAATAGTAAATGAAATAAGCCGTAAAGTTTTGTTTTCTATGTCTAAGTAAGCCATAACTATATACATTTTATGTTACTGTTTTTCCTCAGAACTGCAAGTGGAATTATGATTATCACTTTCGGAATCGGAGCAAGATGCATTTTCCTATGTGCTAAAGGGAACAAGCTTTGGTTAAGCATCCGAAACCATGAAATGAAGACCCCAAAATTTCATATGCTATTTTTTTTACAGGTGCATGCAATTTCTTCACGTCTTTTAGTTTGGCATGAGAAACTTAATAACCATACGAACTTGTCTAAAGGTAATTTTTTTGCTACTCAGGCTATTTTGGTTGGTTTGTCGTCTGTGATGGTCTGGTTGTTAGCATCTATTGGAAAACATAAACATGAACTGAGTTCATCACACCAGTTCATAAATTGGTCCATTTCTGGTAAGTACTTTCTTTTGGTTCTCTCCCTTCTCTGTTTCATAAATTACTCCTGCAATTTTTAATTTATGGTAAAACAGCTTCTTAACTTTCACTTGCCTTGCCAGATTTTTTTTTTAACCCATGCAATATGGACAATGAGGTTTTAGTTCATAAAAGTCTTCAATTTTACATTATAATTAATAGTTAAACATATCTTTACTGCAACTTGTATGCTTGTGTGTGTAGTTTTATTGCATTTTCCATCCATTTCATCTTCAATTATTTTCTCCTTCAATCCTTGAAGCATGTCCTCCACAAGTTTCTGATTTTTATTTTGTGTTGCTTGCTATTTAGTTTGGTTTTTCAGAATAACTTAGAGTTGCATCCTACTTTGTTACATTAAAGTTTACTTTGTTTTCTTACAGGCATTTCCTTGATTCTCCCATTCTTTTCTGGGAATGGTGTCTTGTCCAGGCTTACTTCTATATTTCTTGGTTTTTCACCGACGTTCCTTCTGTTATCTATTGGGTATATTTTTTCACATACTAGTAATATGGTAATATTCATTAACAAGTTTGAGCTTGTGGATGCATAGATTGCTAGGATTACATTTAACATTTTCTAATTTTATGTTTTGCTAAAAAAATTACCCTATGATTTTCATATGATGGATTCACTTGTCACCCCCTAAAAACATATATATTTTTCATTAAAAAAAAATATTGTGCACCGAATTTTTGAATGTATATAAAAACACATGTTTTTTATTATAAGAAGAAAAAAAAATTTGTACAACGCATAGAAAGGAGTTAAAAATAAAATTTCATCTATAAAGGATGTTATACTATGCAACTAAACCAAAACATTATGCAGATATGAAGCTGTCTTCTATGGTGCTCTAACTCTTGTCCTCATGGCATGGGTACTATTTGAAAACACACTTCTTTATGCAAACAAGGAAAAATGGGTATCAACGTCCTTGAGAAATATGGAGGATGACCTTTCTCTTGACCCAAGATACTTGCAGTTATCAGATGTGAGGATTCCATTAGTCTTCGTAAGTGCTTTTTTGAGGAGTTCAATTCCTTTTTTAATACGCCTTCAAGTATTCTTGATAAAGGCATAATAAATATTTATTTGGGAGTTTCCTATTTCAATTCCCACTCCAAAATGTGTATATATATATATATATATATATATATATATATATAAAAAAATATTAAAAAAAGTATCTTTCTTTATCTTCATACATTGAAATAACCTTATATATATATATATATATATATAGTTATCATTATTATTTTATTTTCATTTGTTTTCATCGAATTTGCATTTGTTATATTTGCTGGAACAATTGTTGGATTGAAGAATTGGCTTTAATTTGCCAATTTCACATGAGATTTGTTAAGATCTTGTTCATAAATTATTGATCATAACTTTTATTTTCCTGCTGATTCCTTTTGTTGTTCAAGGCCGTTTTGTTTAGTGTTGGCTTCTTTGGAACGGGAAATCTTGCAAGTATTGCTACTCTTCATATTTCTTCCGCCTATAGGCTCATCACTAACTCCAGCGTAAGTAAACTTAGGATTTTGCTGTTTTTTTTTTTTTTTGCTAAAATATTAATTTGAACATAAATTGTTGAGTTGATGTAAACTAATTTGCTTAATTGCAGCGATCACTAATGGCACCCTTATTCATCTTCAAGCTACTTATTCCACTCATGCTTGTCATGTAAGTTGGATGAACTTTTCAATTGATAGCACTAAATGTGAAACAATTTTATTCATAACTTTATTGCTAATTTGGATTGAAAACAGGTGCGTATTCAATGCAATAATAAAGTTACATAGACTTCCATGGTTAGGATGCTATTTTCTAGTTATAATATTCTCGGACGTAATGATCATTCACTTATTCTTCTTGGTATGATTTTTTTTTTTTTTTTTTTACAATTTTTTGTAATTATTATTTTTTTTTTAGCTAAAATTAAACTTATTGATATTTCTCTGCATTTCATTGCCTATTATGGCACAAAGAAGAAAATAAATAAATATATATATATTATTTATTTTTATTTTTTTTCTTTTTCTGATTTGGTAGTATGTATGCAGGTGCGTAATACAGGAAGTTGGCTGGAAATGGGTAGCAGCATTACTCATTTTGTAATTGTGAGTGGTCAAGTAGTACTGTTGCTGTTGCTTTTCGGTCTCACACATATGTACACCAAAAATATCCAAATTGGTTCTATGCAACCTTCTTTTTCCTCCCGGAAAGCAAAGTAAGACATTAATATTAGACATTCAGATATGTATTTTTCAACATCTAACATTCACTTTCTATAAAGCCTTAAACTAAATTGAGTGAATGCTTATCTTTTCGAGGACGACTGTACTGTATGATTTTAAGAGCAGTGACTTTTCTACAAGAGCTTCTTCATTATTTGAAATGAAATTTCAACCAATGCATAACTTTTATTTCAAACCTCATTAAGTCGTTTCAAAACTGTGTTTTTTAAAGACCGAATTTTGAGCTTTGGTTTAATTTGAAAATTTTTGGCACAACCACCTGGAAATATATTCGGTCATACAAGTCGAGACTTGAGTCCAAACCGAACTTGGGTTGGTTAGCCTCGTCCAAATTTAACCTCTCTCACACATATATATGCACTTATATTAATTTTAATGTATTAATATATAGATTATTAATAAATGATAAATAAATAAACAAAATTTTTAATCTTTAGTAAATTTAATTTACTTCATACTTCATTAATTCTTTTCGTCGTATATGTTGCATGTTAGTATATCAAAAGTGATACTGAATTTTGGACTCATGTGGCAGGTGCATTAATAGGTGATGCATTTTCATATTTTTATGACTTCTAGTTTTGGACCCATACAAAATGTACGGGATAATAATTTAAATTTAATAAATTTATAATGATATTAATTATAGAACAATAATTATTACGCCTACACAATTCTTTAATTATGAAAAAAAAAAAAATCAAATGCAAATTTTAGAGAAAAAAGTATGTTAAATTTTTTTCAAAAAATGTTTGCACTAATACTTTTAAAACAAATTATTAATTTATTTATTTTTTTATAATAAAAATACTATAAAATTATTTAATAATATATGTCTGATAATTTGTGTCAATAGCATTTAATTTGATTGAACAAAATTATTATTTATATTAGCATTTTTTATTTAATAATAATGTGTATTAGTTGAATATATATTTAATTCATACTAAATATAATATTTTTTGACAAATATTATTCGTGTATAATGAATGAGTCAGATCAAACTCATTTACTAAATGAGTAAACACAAATTACAATCTTGAAACAATTATATAGGTAATAACGTTAATTTAATAATCAATAAAAAAATTATTTATATCAAGTATATTTATTATGTAAAGAATCTAACTTTCAGTAGTATATGAGAAAATAAATAAAGATGACCAAAGTTTTCTAGAAAGTTTTCTAAAAGTTTAAATTTTTTAGAAAGTTTTTTATTTTAGAATTTCTAGAAAATTTTATATTTTTAGAAATTAAAAAATGTTTTTTTTTTCTTTACAAAAAAATTTAAAACTTTCTATTTAAATTTTTTTTGATAAATTTTAATTTTAATTTTTTTTGAACTTTCTATTTTTAAAATTTTGAGAAAATTTTATATTTGAAGAAATTCTTAAAAATATTATATTATAGAAAATTTTGAAAACTTTCAATTTTCATAAAATTTTTAAAACTTTTTATTTTTAGAAAATATAAAAAACATTCCATTTTTAGAAAATTTAAAAAAATCTTTCTTTTTTCATAAATTTTTGAAAACTTTCTATTTATAGAATTTTTAAAAAAATCTATATTTAGAAATTTTTGAAATTTTAGAAAACTATTTAGTTTTAAATTTTTTTTTTAGAAAATTTTGATAACTTTCTATTTTTAAATTTTTTGATAACTTTATATTTTTAGAATTTTTGGAAAAAATTTTGTTTTAAAAATTAAAAATATATATATTTTTAGAAATTTTAGAAAACTTTTTATTTTAGAAATTTTAGAAAAAAAAAATATTTTTATAAATTTTGAAAAATTTCTATTTTTTTTCGATATTTTAGAAAATTATGAAAATTTTCTATTTTTAGAAAATTATGAAAAATTTTATTTTTAAATTTTTTTTTGAAAACTTTCTATTTTTAGTTTTTTTTTTTTTTTTTATAACTTCCAAATTTTAGAAAAAATTATATTTTTAGAAATTCTAGAAAAAAAACTTTCTATTTTTAGATATTTTCAAAACTTCTATTTTTAGAAATTTTTGAAAACTTTCTATTTTTGAATATTTTTCAAAAGTTTTCTTTTTTTAATATTTTTTAATAATTTTCTAGTTTTAGAAATTTAAAAAAACTATTTAAATTTTTTGAAATTTAATAACTTTTTGTTTTTTAAAATTTTAATAACTTTTTGTTTTTTAAAATTTTTTAAAATTTTCTTCTTCTTTTTTTTTTATACATATTTTATAAATTTTTATTTTATTTTGAAAACTATTTTCAGTATTTAAAAGCAAAAAAAATGTTTTAAAAATAATTTAATATGTTTGGCCAAAAACATTTGAAGTTACAATTTTTAAAAACAGAAAATTTTGAACACCACTCGTGGGTTTTTATTGTTTTATAAAATATTAGGGTTTGTTTGGTCGTTTAACTTAAAGTTTTTTTTAAAAGTATTTTAAAAAAAATAATTTTCAGTTATTTAAAAATATTTTTAAAGTCTGGCTATTGTTTTTAAAAATTATTTTGAAGAATAAAAAAAAAACTAAAAACATGAATATTAATATGGCCAAATTATTTTTAAAGTTTATTGTTTCCCGGTTCAAATTTAGATAGATTAAAAATGTTGAAATATTAAACTAATATTTATGTGCTGACCATCTATTGGACCATGCATGTACTAAACATTGGCCAGAAGGACTAAACTAGTATTTATAACATAAATTATTATTTTTTTAACATAATTTTAAATAATAATCAATTAAGGATAAATTATAAGATTGGTATATCGTGTAAAATAATAATATACTGTTTTAGTTATGAATGATAACTTTTAACACGATTTAATGACACGATACTATCTAATATGAATAAAAAATTTATTAAGGATTGATTGATAATTTTTTTATTTTTTTTTAATTATTTTTTACTATTATAAATAAATAACACGAAAAAAATTAAGTAATAATTTTTAACTAGTTGGTGTTTAATGTTAAAATTTTGGGTTAATAATTTTTTAATAAAAATATTTGATATCAATATAAGTATTTTTATTTTTAAATTATAATTAAGTTTGAAAGGTGACATAAAAAAAAAAAAAAAAAACAAAACTGTAAGTACTGCTTGAAGATGTCAAGCACGAGGAAATAAAAAATATTTAAAAAACAAGGTTGTTGTCAAGTGTCGAGCAATTAAGGAAGACTAAAATTATCACTTTACGGAAATACGAAAAGTTTCGCCCCTTCACCGCCTATTTTTCGTGTTCTCGACTTGTTCAAACTTGATAAAAAAAAATACCGAAAACAAATTAGTTTTTTGTTTTTAAAATTATACTATTTTTAAAGATATAATTTAAAAATAATGACGAAATATTATAATATATTTTTAAAAATAATTTTTTATTTTTAAGTATAAAAAATAATTTTTAAATTATTGGATCAAATAAGCCCTTAAATTTTGTGGCACTAGCAAAGTAGGTTCTTAGCTTTGTATTATAAATGTTTTATTTTATAGTATTAAATTTAAAAATTTTTAATACGTGAAATGTATTATAATATCAAATTTACATTAAATATTATTATAAAAAAATTATTAAAAAAATGAGAAAAAAATATATGAAAAAAATAATAACTTAAATAAAAATATTCTTCTCTTCATCTATTAATCTTAGGTACTTTCTTGATTTAATTGTTCAAACATATTGTGTGGTTATGTTTGAAATAATTCATATGTCTAATTATTTTTCATGATATTGAGATTTACATGATTATTCTAGAGTTTACTAACTGATTTATTTTTTATATCGTATGCTATTGAATTTGTTAGTTAGAATTTTTCATTGTTGAATATGCTCTATGACACACTTTACATTTATGTTATTTGTGCTAACACTTCAGGTACTATTAGTGATGTATTTGGTATTTTGAGTGACTCGAAATTACAGAAGTTATCATGTTTGATTGAACTTGTGAGATTCAAGTAGAACGGAACGCTGGTCCGGATCCATACATTTAGCTTGTAGAGGCTGTGAAATGAGCGACGGTTCGTAAGTAAATTACATAAATGGGATCTATTTGTGAAGGGTATTCTAAGACCTGAGTTTGTAATTGAACATTAATTTTCATAGTAGATAGTTAGGTGAACCGGTGATTTTCCTCTTAAGTCATTGTTGTGACCTAAGTTATTTACACTTAAAAAATCTCGTATGTTATTCTCTAATTCTGTATTTTATTTTTACACGTGATTGCATGTCTGACTGTTGTGTTTAGATTATATAATTAATATCTGTTAAAATTAAAAATAACCTATTCATCCATTTTAAATATATTTGGTCTGTAACTAAAACCTTTCAATAATTATTTGATATTTGCTATTTCTACGTCACTTTTTATAAATTATTTACATTATTACTTTGTTATACAAATTATACGTTTAATGAGTAAAAAATTATTATAAAATAAAGGACCACTACTCTATTAAAATAATTCACCTGCGTGTTTTGTATTTTTTTTTATAAATAATTTATAATTTGTTTGAAATTTTTATTGTTACATTAAATTTTGGTAAAAAGAATAACAGAAATACAATTGTTTCAAATTATATGTTAGATTGTCTTATTAATCAAGTTTTCTTACCTTTTAAGATGATCTTGAGATTTATATTGCTCTATTAATAAAATAAAAAAAATTGAACATAAATTTATGATTTTAATTTCTATAACTTAAATTGTTATTATTATAAAAATAATTCATTAATAACTTTATAAACAAATAATGACATTAAAATTTAATTAATTAAGAATATAATAGATAATTTATAATTTTATACAATTTTATTATAACATTAAATAAAAAAATTTATCAATATCATTAATGAAAATTTATAAATGTATGAAATTAAAATAAAAGAAAAAAAATGTAAAATGGGAAAGAAAAGTGCAAAAAATGTAAAAGAAAATGGCTATAAATAAGCCTTTTATCATATACACTTATTATACTTCTTAAATGACTATATTATTTCACAAATAAAGCTTCTTAATATAATTATTTTTATATTTCTAAACTAAAAATATATAAATTGTATATTATAATTTCATGATTAATTATATTTAATGTTGTTATTGTTGAATAAATTTGTTATTAATAAATAATAATTGTTGGAAAAATAATGTAAATTGTTGCAATATATCAAACTTTTTGGCTTAAAAGTGTTTTCATAATACTTGTTAGTTATATTTAAAAATATACCATATACAACTAATAATATTTAAACATGTAAACAGTTATAGATTTTATTTATTTATTATTGTTATTAATGTTGTTGTTATTATTATTATGTATAACTTTTTTTTATCATATATCATGTATTAATTTATATTTGATATATAAAGAATTAGATGAGATAAAATAGTTTATGAATGCATAATAATTATATATAAAATATGAAAATATTTGGTAATTATTATGTTTTTTAATATCATATATTATAAGTGAGTCATAAAATTATACGATTAGGATGTACTTTTTTTTTTTTTAAAGAAAGATAAAATAAATGAAGAAAAAAAAAATAAGCAAATGAAAAAAAAAATATAAAAGAAAAAATGCAAAAATGCAAAAGAAATGCTACAATTTAAATTATTTATTTATTATTGTTTTTAATCTTGCTATTACTATTATTATTATTATTATTATTATTATTATGTGTAAATTTATTTTTTTATTATCATATATTATGTCACAATTTATATTTAAGATATGAAAATATTTGATAATTATCCTGTATCTTAATAACACATATTATAAGTGAGTCATAAAATTATATAATTAAGATGTAAAAAATTTAAAGAATGATAAAATAAAAATGAAGAAAAGAATAAAAGAAGGAAATTGTCATATATCTTAATAATGCATAATACAAATGAATCATAAAATTATGTGATTAAGATGTAAAAAATTTAAAGAACGATAAAAAAAAATGATAAAAAAAAAAAAGAATCAAAAGAAAAATAAATTATAAAAGAACACTAAAAAATGCAACAAAAAAAGAAAAGAAAAAAGAAAGGCTATAAAACAAGCTTCTTCTATATACAAGATTATATTATTTGCCCATAAATGAAAATAAGCCCGTTACATGTACACAAGTCAAATAATAAATGGGAAATTTTTTTACATCAATTGTGAGATGTGCTCATGTAAAACTTTTTGTATTAATTACTCGTACTAATAAATTTATCTAATTTTTAATCATTTTTACTTAAAGTATTTTATAATTACGTTTTAAAAAATAACCATTTATAATATTATCTTTTATTGCATAATAACAATACAGAGAATAATAATATAATATTGTATATATTATTTACATTTATTAATAATTTTTATGTAAATAATTATATGTTATAAATTAAATTATACTTGATTCATTTTATCTTTTAATATTTCATTTATTTTAATCAATTTTTAAAATGCATTTTCTTTTTATATAATACTTTAGAATTGAAACTTATATATATACTGACACATTAATATAATGTATACATATATATTTATTTTATATGTAATATGTACATTCAAATTTTGTTATAAAATGTGATTATGCATAATTTGATTTTGTATGTAATATTTACATTTATTTATAATTTGTATGTAAAATTTACATGTGAATATTATAAATTAGAATGTAATTGATTTATTTTATCTTTTAATATTTAATTATTAAAATGTATTTTTTATTTATATAATACATTAGATTTAAAACATATATGTAGAAATATATTAACATAATATAGACATATATTTATTTTGTATGTAATGTGGATATTTATTATGGTATAAAATGTAATTATGAGTAATGTGATGTTGTATGTGATATTTATATTTATTAATAATTTATATATAAAATTTATGTTTATGTAAATAAATAAATATTATAAATTAAATTGTAATATTTTAAAAATAAAATTTATATATGTATGGGCATATTTATAGAGACAATCGTGTCTATGTTAATTTTGTATATTTTTTTTCAAAACATTTTTTTTTCAAAACTGATATTAATATTAACATGATGATATTTGTGTAATTTCGTTACTAATAAAACATTAATATTATACGTTTTATCAAATAAATTTACTAATTACATTAAAACGATAATATTCCCAAAATTTATTCTATTTAGGTAATTCACTGAAACTTTCTCACCTAATCACATCCTATGCGCGTTATTCTCCGCTTGCCGCTCTTGGGAACGTGGCATTTATAGCTCTCAATTCGTGACTTTGTGATAATCATTAATTCATTATGCCTTGCCAGTTGGCATCTTGCCTTTTCAAGCCCAGCAACACGGCCATATAATAGATGACAACGATACTACAATAACTCTTCAATACAGCTAGCGTTTTACGAGCAAAATAAAATAAAATGAAATTTCAGATGGCATTCTTCTCGATCTGCGACGTTAATTCATTTTTTTTTTCTCTTCGATGCATTAAACGTATAATTATTTAATTAATTTTATTTTTAATTATTTAAAAATATATTTATTTATTTATTTATGTTATGAAAAAATTATATTATATTTTTCCTAAAAAATTAAGCTATATAATTAAATATTTTTTTAAATAAAAACTTTTCAAATCAGAAGAAAAATTCTTATTAATCACGTAATACAAAATTTGAACATAGCAAAAATGGGATAAATTAATCACTTTTTATTATTTTTATTAAAAGATAACTTCACATGTATGAAATAAAATAAAAATATGATGTTTATATTATAATAAAATTAATGTAAATGAGTTATTTTAAATTATTTTTCAATTTTGTAATTTGATATGTTCTATTTTGTTATAATTTACAAGTAACAAATAAAGTGATTATTCATTATTTTTATCTCAATATGATGGTTCATGAAATTTGCCCAATTTCATATTATGTTGAATATACTAGATAAAATTAGAAATAAAGATATTATACAGACAAGATGATTCATATGATTGCATGTGTCGTGTTTAACGTATAAAACATAATAAATTCCATGAGAACTTATCATATTGCACCTAATAATTGCATTTTTGTTGTTGATTTTAGTAGTTAAATGTTGTAATTGTGAAAAATATTTCATCATGATTCAAGTGAATAGAAAAAAGTAAACGTTATTCTATCTCTTTCTTCAAAAGCTGTTTTTTTTTTAAATAAAATAAAATAAGATAGCGGCATAATAAATAAAACTTTGTTATGTTACATTCATTTTTTCTATGATACACAACTACACATGGTATAACTCATGTGTTTCTCAATAATAATAATAATAATAAGAGAAAATACAAACTTTATAACACTGTCATTAATAAAAAAATTATCTTTATTAAAATATTAGAGTATAATTAATTATAAAAATATAATAAATCATTCATGCAATTTTTGTTTGGTAATGATAAAACTTTGATGTAATCAACTTATTTATTGTGTATTTTGTTTTATGATTGATTTTAGCACTAATATATTGATAAAAGTGTTCAAAAGGTTGGACTTTTTGTTGCATAAAAGTGAATTATTTTTTCCATTTGTTTGTTAACTCTTGGTAACTTATTTAAAAAATAGATAATGACCATTGTCATATTTTTTATTCATAAAAATATTTTTTTATTATACATTAATGCCTATATATAAAATTTATATAACTAAGTTATAATCAATTTAACATATTAAATTATTAACTTTATATTCAATCAATAACTAACACATTACTTAATAAATATAATAACTTAATGCATGTAACACTATTCTTTATTCATAATCAACTAAATAATAATTCATTTATAACCAAATTTTAAATATTTATCATAGTTAAGAAATGAATAAATGACTAATAATATTATCACAATTGTCCTAAAATATCCGATACAATTTGAAACTTAAAATAACATGCATTTATTATATATAATTAAATTATTCTATAAATAATATATTAGCTTTTATATATTAGAAATTTACATAATTTATTTACATTTTGTCTATAAAAAAAGTACATTATATATAAATAATATATAATTTTAAAGCTAATTTAACTACGTAGAACTTTATCGAGTCGCATATTCTCTGATTTGAAAGTTATAAAAATTAAGTCATGAATTTCTAGGCCCAATACTGCATGAACAGTGATTATTGAGTTTGGAAAATTTAGATTACCTTAATTTTTACGTTAATATCCTAAATTATTTAAATTTTTAAATAAAATGTTTTAGATACTTGAATTTTATTTATATTCTTATATTAATTACTATCTTATAGCGTCATATAAAATTATTACTAATTTAAATTATTTGAAACACTAATAATAATAATTTAAAATATTTTAAAGCTTTTCATTATATAAAAAAAAAAACTTAAGCTTTGTTTGGTGGTTGTTGGTGCTAATTTTAGTAAGTAGATTATTTGCTTTTTATGACATAACAAATCAATAATAACATACATCTCTGAACAATTCACATCTTAAAACACTTCCGTTCAGCACGCATCCCGTGATTTATGGATTAGCGCGTGTAGACTTTCCCAGCAAAATTTCCCAATCTACCCTCTCTCACCACTAAAAAAGCCCTTTTCATTTCTTTCCAAGAGAGTTCAGACTTTAGAACAAACTAACCATGGATAAGCTCTTCATTCTCTTCCTCGCAGCTATTGCATTGTCTCTAACCATTCCCTCAGAGTCAAGACTCTTCTCAAACTACTACTTAAAAACTTGTCCCAGATTCAACCAAATCATTCAAGACACCATCACCAACAAGCAGATCACTAGTCCCACCACAGCAGCTGGTACTCTCCGTCTTTTCTTTCACGATTGTCTTCTCAATGGCTGCGACGCTTCTATTCTCGTCACTTCTACGCCTTTCAACAAGGCTGAGCGTGACGCTGATATTAATCTATCGCTTCCCGGCGATGCTTTCGACGTTGTCGTTCGGGCCAAAACGGCACTCGAGCTCGCATGTCCCAACACTGTTTCATGCGCTGACATTCTCGCTGTAGCTACTCGTGACCTGGTTACCATGGTCGGTGGGCCTTACTACAATGTCCCTCTGGGTCGCCGAGATGGAAAAATATCCAAAGTTTCCATTGTCCAAGGCAATCTGCCTCAACCCCAAATGCCCATTTCTCAACTTGTGAAGATGTTTGCTTCTAGAGGATTCTCTGTTCAAGAAATGGTGGCTTTAACTGGTGCTCACACTATTGGGTTCTCTCACTGTAAGGAGTTTAGTTCGGGGATCTATAACTATAGCAAAACTTCCCCGTACGATCCACAGTATAATACCAGATTCGCCAGTGGGTTGCAGAAGGCTTGTGCTGATTTTCACAAGAACCCAACAGTTTCTGTTTTCAATGATATTATGACTCCCAACAAGTTTGATAACATGTATTACCAGAATTTACCCAAGGGATTGGGCCTTTTGAAATCAGATCACGCTCTTTACAATGACCAAACTACGAGGCCGTTTGTGGAAATGTACGCCAAGGATCAGAACAAGTTCTTTGAGGACTTTGCTCGGGCAATGGAGAAACTTAGCGTCTATGGAGTTCAGACGGGGAGGCGAGGTGAGATTAGGCACAGGTGCGATGAGATTAATTAGCCTCATTGATTAATGGGACTTGAGGTTTTACTGTTATGGTTGTCGTTTAAGTGTTAGAATGAGGATTAAGGGATGATTTTCTCTTTTAATTCTTTATGGGCAATGAGGTTCTGATATATACATGTATACATGTTCTGTATCAATGCGATATTTATGAAGCTAAATATACATGATTTCATTTGTTCTGCGTTCTAGGTTTCCAATGTATTATCATTTGTTCACTTGGGTGCAAGCTGAAAAGATAGTGAAAGCTCGTTTGATGATAGAAAATAAAAAGAATGATGTAGAACTGTTCTTTTGAAGCTTTAATTTTTTTATTATATTAGCAAAGCTTCGGCGTAAATGCTGATATTTTGTTTCATATTTATATTTATTGTAATTAATTAATGATTTGGTTTCGTGGATCGTGTTTATTGGAATTTTTTTATATTATTTATTTATCAAAATGTGAGAATCAAATTAATGATCAAGCTTTTTGGTTTCTGTGCATGTTTAAGAGTTGCTTAAGTTTTCAGTTCAATTTTGTCTCTTGCTTCCTGTTTTACTTTTTAGGACTTTGTTTAAGAAAATTTGTACAAATGCATCGTCATTCATCAATAAAATAATATATGAAAGAAAAATGCTAAATAAATATAAATTTACACCTGGCGTGATATGTGTTAAAGTTGTTTTAAAAATGAATAATTTGTTATTTTTAAAATTACTTTCACACATAATAAACATAATATTATTTCGCTAATAACATAACAAACATAATATATTTTTTCTTTTATTCTATATATAAAAATTTAATTTTTGTAAAAAAAATTATCAACATATTTTAAATTAATGATTACTATTGAACTTAGCCCTTTATTTATTGTATATTTTATTTAAGACTCTTATTTTTTTTATCAATTAAATTATAAATATTTAAAATATTAACAATTACTTTAAAAGCAATTTAAAATATTAAATGCATGATCAATTTTTTTAGATAATAATAAAATACTATAGTCCTAAACACATGCGCTAGCAAGATAGGGAAACAAATTCTTAATTCTTGAGATAGAAGGATACAAGCAAATATGCAAATCCAGTTTGTTGACTATTGGGAGAATTTCATACATAGTTACTGTTCTTTGTGATTCTAAAAGGGTAATGGGTTTCTCTTTAATAAGGCCTATTATGGCCCATAATTTATGGTAACTCAGCCTTTGAAATCAATGGAAAGCTTCATTGTAACTCAATAATCTCTATTAAGCTCCACCAACCTTATAAATTAAAACGAAACATTTTGGTCCGATGACTTTTGGGTTTTTCCTCAAAATCAACTTCTGTGGCTTTTGCTGTCTGCAAAGCTGGATAGCACATGTTAGTATACAAATATGATTCAAGACTATGGAGTCAATGGGCCTGTATTTCAATTTTCATGTATGCTGCTCAATTTTAATTTCCATTGTTGTTCACGTAAAGAAGCGAGATTCAAATAAATCATTGCACTACTGGATAATAAAATAGTAAGATTTAGATGTTATTTGAGAAAATCTAACATCCTGATCAAAATTATACAGTTCCAATATCCTTTGAACTTCCTAAAATATGTCTCCTTACCAAGAGGAAGCGCCATGAGACAATTATTTATCTCAACTTAAACAATCCCTTTTCGTTTTATTTGGGTAAGCAAAACCTGCAGGAGAAGAATTTGAGGTATACTGTCTATCTAACACACACTATATTGTCTAAATTGATGTATCAAACATATTAAATTCGAGTTAAAATTTTGTGGTTGAATCGATCTGTTAATCTCATTATACAATCAACTCAGTTCGATTATCCAATTACAAGTCGGAGGAGTTTATATCACATTTCTTGCTTTATGCGATTTTGGGTCTCCTGCTAAATTGCTCAAAGTCATGACTTTTGCCATGATCTTCTCTCCTCATTTCAATCGTTTTTTTCGCTGTCATTGAAGAACTTTTGTTGTTTTTACCTATAAAGAAAAAATCTAGATACACTTGAGAATCGATATTATGATTTGTTATCATTTCAATTGGACCAGTCTAGCAAGCAAGCATTGTATTGGGCCCGGCCGGGACGGGCCATAATACACCTTTATCAACAATACTACAATGGGTAATTATGAATAAAAAGCTCCAAGCACACAGATATAAGTAGAGTTTGCCTACTACTACTTATACATCAAATATTGTATGTGCACAATCCATTCTAGATTGGAACCAGAGTACATTCATAATGGATTCCCAATCGTAACACAACCACATTTTGTAACTACTTTCAAGAATGCTGTAGGCAAATTGTCCGAGTTAGCTATTGACTAGCCCAATCCACCACCAAGTCTACATCGGGAATGAGATTGACTCTCTAACCCCGAGTCAAGTAATGCCTCCCAATCCACCTCGTCTTCCTCTTCTTCTACTCTCACTTTCATCATCTCCAAAATCTTCTTAGCCTTCTCCTTTGCCCTTTCGCTCCCTTCTTTCTCCACCTTCATCAAAATCTCCATTGCCCCTGTCGCCATTGCTAACCCCTTAAATCTCAAACCTCCATGACTCAGTGAATACAAAGCGCCCACCACATTCTCTCGAATCAAAATTGATTCCAACTCGTCAGCCCTCAACATACCCACCAAACACTCAACCGCGCCTGCATCCAACAATGTGACCCGCACATCCATACACGAACACAAATTGCGCAATATGAGCATTATCCGACCTGTCATGTGTCCCGACTTTGCCATGGTTAATAAAACCGGAATTGAACCCATTTTAACCAACTTGGTCCTGTTACTTTGAACAAGTGTGAGATGGTATAGAGCGAGTGCCGAGTCATGTCGAGTCTGCTCACTTTCGGATCGGAGACAATGAAGTAATGGTGGCAAAGCGCCCAATACGCCAATGGCTGTTTTATTGTGATCTTCAAGTGCTAAGCTGAAGAGTGCACCGGAGGCGTGTTCCTGCCCCTCAGGTGATCCTGACTTCAGAACAAAAACCAAAGATGGGACAATTCCTGACCGTACGATCTTAATCTTGTTTGCTTTCGCTAATGAGAGATTGACTAAAGCTGCGACTGAGTTCACCTGAACAGAATTGTACCGTGAGGTGATTAGAGATCGTAGGGCTGAGAGTAGGCGACGAGTACAAAGGTGGGACCTGAGTTCCTCCCTGGTCCGTGTGATCTTTCTCAAAGATACAACGGCCTCTTCGACTTGGAAAATTTGTTGGCTTTTGAGCTTTGTGAAAAACTCCTCTTCTTCGTCGCAAGAATAAATATTTAGATTTTCGATATCCAAGGAAGAAGATGAAGAGTAACAGCTGGGTCGAGTCGCGAGTTGCAGAGGCAGAGTTGACTCGTTTGTCGCTACTGATTCGTCAGAGCTAGAGTATACATGAATCCGGCGCCAAGTCAGCTCGGTGGCTGCGTGGTTAAAATTCACCTGAGGTTTATCTTGGACTCTTTGTATCAGTTCTTTTTCAGGGACTACAGCCCTCTGAGCTTCACTTTCATTTTGGGAGATCCAATTTGGGTGTTGCAATGCCATGAATGTACGGACTAGTTTCTTAGCGGATTTGAAATCGAGAGGTTTTGGAGGGTCTATGGAGGCACTACGGCACCAACTGAGAATTGTGGCTTTCAAAGCCAAGTTGGGGATTACAGAGGAAAATTCTGGTTTTGAGGCGTCCATAAACGTGGGTGTAAAGTTTAAAGCTTTACAAACTTGAACGCAGGCCCTTTCAAAGGTGTGGCCTGTGGAGACAATAACTGGGTCTGCCATTAAATTCCCACAAATGGGACAGAGAAACTCTTTCGGAGTCTGCTCATTTCGGGTTATTGAAGAAACTGTAGACGCAGACCTGCGGAAAAGCCCCCATTTAAGCTTTGGAGAAACTAGTTCTGTTTCTTTTCTATTCAAGAAAGCGAGTTTCCCCTCAATTTGTTTTTTGATTGTTAATTCCATCAAACCATCTCGAAACTCCATTCCAGTGATTGTTTGGACCTTAATAAGAACATTTTATCTCAAACGGACTTTTTTTTTTTTTGATAGAATATCTCAAACGGACTTATTTACCAAAGATTTGGAGAAAGAATCCAGAAACCCCATACCTTTCTTTCATAACTAAAGATCGGATATAATAAGCGGATACTGTGGAAGTTGCTGAATTGTTGGATACTGGCTAAGAAGTTGAGTTTGCCGAGGATACTGTGAACTGCTGCTGACATTCGAATTCCTTTGCTCTAGTGCAACCATAAAAGTACAGAGAAGCAGCTAAACAAATCTCTTGGGTTTCATTCTAAGCCTATGTTCTTTTAGATTTTGTATCAGGTATTTATGCAGCTTTTTTAAGTGAAATGTTTGACCGAACTTTTTCTTTTTTCAATTAGGTTTGGCACTTTGTTAACTTTGTGATAATATTATTTATATTTATAATAAAATGGGTCAAATAAATACATAATATAAAATAATTAATATAAATTTTTTTAAAACAATAAAAATAATATTTTTAAAATTTATAAAAATAAAAATAACATATTTTAAATTCAAATTATATATTTTAATAATTAAAAAATAATTATTATATCATTTTTTTAATATTTATTTAATTAATCGTCTTTTAAATTAATTTACAATAATTTATATTTATTTAATATTATTAAAATATTATTTTTATTATTATAAATTTTTAGGATATTATTTTTAATAATTTTTTAAGTTTTTTATGTCATTTGTGAAGAAAAAAATTGTTTGACTTGTTTAGTTGTTGTTATTTTAGTTATAATTTAAATTTGAGAGGACAACTATACCCGTTTGATTTTTTTTTTTTTTTTTAAAACCATACTCATTTGATATAAAAGGCACATCGCACAACCTGTGAGATGTGTTGTATTTGTAATTGTATGATTCGTAAGACTTACAGTATGTGTTAAATTATATTAAATATTTATTTATATAATTTATATATAGTTATGTGTTTGGCTATAAAATTAGACAGTAACGTACAATATAAAATTAGTACGATTATGTAGAAATTTTATACGATCAAAAACGTACTTTACAATTAACTTAGTATGTTTGAATTTTTAATTATAAAATTATATAATTAATTTAATTCGACAATATTATATAACTTTTCACAAAATACTATACACACTAATTATAATATAATTTAATACAGTTTAGTCTAGTACGATTATACTTAACATATCTGATACGGTGCATCAAACATAGAGGTGTTAAAAAGGACGGCCCGGCCCGGCTCGGCCTGGCCTAGTCCGTCAAATTAGCGTGCCGTGCCAGCCCTTGACCCGTTAGTTAGAGTACCGTGCCGGCCCTTGGCCCTTATATGGGCCGTGCCGTGCATTTATTCTTGGCCCGTGTGCCTTAACGTGCTGTGCCGTGGCCGTTAGACTGTGCTTAACGGGCCGGCACGGCCCATGAATCTTTTATTTCATTTTTATTATATATTTATTTAATTATTTAGTTAAAAAATTATTAATAATACTTTAAAAAATTAAAAGTGAGAGTCAAACTTTCAACCTCTCATTTAATAAATTATTAGAAATTCATTAGATTATGTTCAATTTTATTTAAATGTAAAAAAATTTATTTATTTATTGATATTTTTTTAAAATTAATTTTTAAAATAATAAGACTTTGCGTGCCGTATCGTGCCGTGCTGGTCAAGCCCATTAAGGGTCGTTGGCCATGAGTCGTGCCGTGCCGACCTGTTTGACACCCCTAATCAAACATGTGTAAGTTTCTCTTCTATGAGTAAATAGATTTTTTTACATCAAATTTTTGTATTGTTACAAAAATATTATTGAGTTTTGATTTATTATTTTCATACTATTAAACTTTACAAATATTACAAAAATAACATCAAACTTTTTTTTATTACTTTCATACCATTAATCGTTACAAAATGTTACAAAAATATTATCGACGTCAATCAGCTAATGAGAGTTAACGACAAGTTACACGTACAACGAAAATATTTTTATAATATTTATAAAATTTAATAATATAAAAATAACAAAAAATTTGATTGTATTTTTATAATGATTGAAAATTTTAATAATATAAAAATAATAATTTAAAATTTGATAATATTTTTTTAACAATTATAAAAATTTAATGATTAAAAAATTTATTTACTCCTAATAATTAAGAAAGAAAGCCTTCCATCTTTGCAAGTTTTTTTTTTTCCTTCTAAATATACAAGATGTTACAAACAAATCTCAGCCTTTGATTTCTTTCTTACTAGGCCTTAAAATACAAATAACGCATATTTATAAAATAACATTTTTGCCTATCTAGCTCTCGTACTAAGTTTTATTGTGAAAGCAATATCACCCGATCAAATCGTGAAAGTGACTTCAATTTTTTTGTACAAGAAAAGTGACTCGATTCTTCTGGAAGATCCAAAGTATGTTTTAACAATAATAAAATCTAATATCTTCTCAGCATATCCTATTTATTATTATTATTATCATCATCATAATAATTAATTTTAATTTTTTAAATAAAATTTAATTTTAAAATTTGAATATTGAATATATGAAATATTATGCATTCTAAATATTTTTGAAAGGATTGAAATAGGAATTCATTTGGAAAAATTACTTAAAATAAATACTAAATTATATTATTAATTCTTAAATTTTAATTAAATTTACACGATCATCAAAATTTTAAATTCAACAATTTAATTATCAATTTTTTAAAATTTTACGCATAGGTTACTAATTTTTAAATCCTATAATTTAGTCCCAAAATTTTTAAAAATTTACACATAATCATAAAATTTTGATTTAAATACATATATTTTATTACCTAATATAGGACATATATATGAATTTTTAAGAGTTTGGGAACTAAATTGTAGAATTTAAAAGTTTTAAAAATTTATGTGTAAAATTTTAGTACTAAATTATAGAATTTAAAAATTTGATAACCTAAATATTAAATTTACTTAAAATTTAAAACAAATGAAATAACTAAGCTTAGAATAACACTCCTAAATTTTCTTCAAACTTTGTTAGAGAATGAACTGATTATGTGTGAACCAAAAGAAGACTGGATGAAATTATTAGCGTTTGTTTTTAGAAGTTGGCATTTATGTGTGCTTTTTATTCTAAAGCCTAAACAGATTTCAGTCCTTGAATCAATAGAATATCTTTGGGAGTGCAGGTGACGAAAATGGTTCTTTTCTATACCATTTCTCTGACTAATGGAACTTTTCAAGTGGCTACTTTTAGTAAATTTTAACTATTAATACGTGAGGCTCTGCTGCTTTAATCCCACAATTGACAATACCCGTACTCGATTTTTTAGAGGAGAGAGTGCCCTTTAACTCTTTTCCACTTTAAAAGCTTTCTTTTATTTCTGGCTCTCAATGTCATCAGATTACTTTGAAAGAATAAATTGCAACCCAGTTATCAAGAACAGCACTACTTGCATCATTAGGATCATATACTTAGTTGCTAAGTTCCCTTTCATTGCTATTGACTTTATGCAGTGGTTTAGGCTTTCTCTATTTTCAATGTTATTGATTCCCTTTTGCTTTTCAACAGATGGCTATGTAGAACAATCAATTCTTCCAAAAAAAATTTAAACTTTATAAAAAGGTCAATACATAATTTTCTCTAATATATTTTAAAATATTAAATTTATTAAATCTTAAATAGATATATCAAAGCATATATAACTTGTAAAGATAATAAGGAAGACCCTTTTTTTAATAAAATAAACGAATTCAAATGTTTAACCACATTTTAGGAAATTTCAACTTTTACATAAGTTTTTTATTTGTCTTAGCTATGTAAATTGTTTCATTTTTTTAGTGTCCATAAAATATATTTTATCCATCATGTTAAATATATCACTTTTGACAAATTAGTAAAAAAAAAAAAAAATGGAAAACTCCATAAACAATGCTCTAAAAATTATAATAATAAAAAAGCACTGAGATTCAATTAAAAATTCAACATTGAACGAATTTAAATAATCGTAATTCAATTTAAACAGCATTGAACTTTTTTTTAGTGGTAAAAATATAAATTTATGATCTAGACATAAGATGCTATCTTTGTGGTTATAAGTTTTAAGGAGTATTATTTTCGTTATTTAAAAAAAATTATTATAGTTGAGCTCTAGTTTTCTCCTCCTCCCATTGGGTAGAGAATGTTTCAAGTATGTTATACTTTCTTCCGCGGGTTGAAACTTAAGGATCTTTGCCTTTCAATGTAAATGTTCTTTGAGAAAAAAGTTGTGGACTTCGGCATATTAATTTGTTGCCCTATCCATCTGCAGTATGTATTGAATTGGGCATTAACTTAGAAAAAGAATCACCATGGACGTCTTCATTTCTTCCCCTCTAAAGTAGACTATCTTCAGTAAACAGTACATTCGAGAGAAGTCGAGAAGAAACATTATTTGACCTAAATAAAAGTGTTATCTTTTGAGTTTTGAGTTTAGATATAGTAATAAGTAGTCAGCTAGAAGGCTTGCTCGTAAACATCACATAGCTAAGAGGCTAGCAACAGGTTATGTACAGGTGTACCGGCAAATGCTGGCAATGCTTCAAACAGAGCAGGGTAAAATTATATACAAAAACAAGTACACAGGTAATAAAGAATTCCGATACGAATTGTGACTACTTGTTGCCATATACATACAAATGGTGGTGGCTCTTTCCTTCATTTATCTTACCTTTCCATTAATGGCAAAATACAAATGTTTGAAGCAACTAACAGGTCGTGTGTTCAAGACACCATTACTCATTACATATTGGCAGTGGCTTCTCTAATATCTTCTGAGAAAATACTCTACATGGCATAGAAGAAAATGTATTATGCCACAACATATCAAACAGCTTACTAGAAAATCTACAGGTTCTAAAACACATATGAGAAAAAACCCAATTAATGATAACAAAAGTTAATGTAACTAGTGTTTCAAGTTCCTTAATATTATCTCTTCTGATCCCGGCACATTTCTAACTCACTCCACCACCATACAATAGTATAAATTGATATCTCCAAGAACCTTTAAGAATGTACCGTAAGAGAAAAAGTGGAAATAATTTAAAGGGAAAATAGCCCCCCTGACTGAGTAACCTGATTTAAATACATTAAAGCAAACTTTTAAGGAAACCTTTTCTAAAATATCTAAAATAGTAGGGGAAAAGACCCAATAAATATTGCAGAAGCTGAAGAGACAAACCAATCCTCAACTAGCAATATACCTTAGCAAAAGCTCAATCTTAACAAGAACCAGGGCTGATGCAAACATGCATGGATATATATATAAGCATGCAAGCAAGTGAAGTAATGACCTCCAATGAAGTCAGCATACCTTGATAACAACAGAAGTGACTCCCTTATCAACATAGAAATATGTCCCGGATTGCGAGCAGCATACTGCTCTGAGAACTTCCTCATTATCTCAACGGACTTCTCAGATGGTTCCACTGCAAGAACAATACAACCAAAGATGCATATTTCATTTTCTGATTTTCAGTTCAGGTTCACAACAAACAACTTATTATACATAGAAGAGAAAACACGAGGCAGTTACAACAATGTTAAAAAAATCCTGAAATTGTGCCTTAGTATATAAGGTCTCTGTAAGAAACTTCGATTTTTAAAGCCTAAAATATGGGGCAACACTGCATTGATCAAAGAGTGAAAAAAACGGCTGCTTTCTAATTACACGTTTTGCATTTTCAAAAAAATCCAGAAGCTAACTATTCACTCCAGATATAAACAACTAAACAAGGCATGGACTTGGAGAACACTTGAAAAGAGCAGTATCCACCAGTAAACAAACATACATGAATACCGTCGGGAAACGCACACTACCATATAGAAACACAATCACGTTCATTCAAATTTTAAACATTCAACCAACGTTTATAACACAAAGAAGTTCGACTGAAAGTCTGCAACCAAAACGTAGACTCCATTGGTAAAAGTTTCAACGGGAGTTTCCGAGAATATTATTTTTGGGACCTCAAATTGTATAGAGCGACCTACAATCAAAATTAGGGCACAAATGCGAGAACCAAGTACTAACTTACTATACCAAATGAAGATACTAAACTATTAACAATGCGAAATAAAAGATACGAGGTAGAGGATTTGCTAACCTTTGGCTCTAACTAATAGAGGACGTCGGCGAGAAGAAGTCAGAGATGGAACAAAAGAAGAAATGCCGAAGCTGAAGGAGGTCGAAGCTTGTACTGTCACGGCCACCGATTCACTTTCACTCCCACCTACACGAAACTGTCCCCTAAATGAGGCTTGCTGAGTTTTGGACCGCCTATGTTAAATTTTTTATTTTTTTAATTGTTATTGGGAATGAAATTATCAATATATTGGAATATATTGTTTAAGTTGAGTTATGAATTAGGTCGTTTTCTTTGAGAGTTATGCAGTTCTGTCTAAAGTATGTAAGCAATAGTCTACTTTGTCGTCTTCAGAATAAAATAATCTGTTAGGAAATTTAGGGGTTGAAGCTAACACACAATCAAAGTAAAGTTGAGAGAATGAAGTTAAAAACGAACACAAGTATTTACGTGGTTCACCCAAAATGATTACGGGCTACTCCACGGGCAAAGGCCAGAAGGAATTCACTATACTGAAAGATTTACAACCTCTCTCTAAATACAAGGAGAGAACAAGATACCTCTCTCTCTTATACTAGGAGAATACAATTAACCTCTCTCTCACAATGAGGAAAGAACTTTTCTAAGTGGAGAAGCTTGGAATGCTTAGGATGTTTGAGATTTTGGGATGATGGAAATGAGCAAATGAGCTCTCTATTTATAGAGGGAAAAATGTTACTATTTGGAGAGATGACACATGCGCTTAGGTCATCATTTTGATGATGCAAGCGCTTAGGTCATCATTTTGATGATGCAAGCGCTTAGGTCATCACTTTGATGATGTAAGCGCTTAGCTCATCACTTTGATGATGCAAGCGCTTAGCTCATCCTTTGAAATTGCAATAATATTCCATCAATTAAGCCATTCCTCTTGAAAATGAATTCACACTTGTCTTTCAATCTCCCACTTGAAGTCCTCTTTCACGATTATCTCTTCCAACTAGCCTTTGCTCAAACCTGCTGCTTACGTCTCTGCTAAGCCGTACGAGGATCGACACCATACAAACTTGTCAGTGTTGATAGGTTTTGTCATTACATCTGCTAGGTTCTCTTTTGTGTGAATTTTTAACATATCCACACTTCCTTCTTCCACTACTTCTCGAACAAAATGATATTGTACTCCTATGTGCTTAGTTCTGGAATGAAATGATGGATTCCTTGCAATGTCCAAGGCGCTCTGACTGTCACAATACACAAAAATCTTCTCTTGTTTGTGCCCGAGCTCCTCCATTAATCTTCTTATCCAGATTGCTTCCTTGCAAGCTTGTGTAGCTGCCATGTATTCTGCTTCTGTTGTAGATAATGCAACAACTGTTTGCAGTTTTGAAACCCAGCTTACAGCTCCACCTGCAAGTGTGAACACATAGCCAGTAGTGGATTTTCTTTTGTCGAGATCTCCTGCAAAATCTGAATCAACATATCCTTTGACAGTAAAATTTGATCCTCCATAACATAATGCAGCACTTGAGGTTCCTTTGATGTATCTAAGGATCCTCTTCACAGTGTTCCAATGCTCTCCACCAGGATTTGCCATAAATCGACTAACCGCTCCCACTGCTTGTGCAATGTCTGGTCTTGTACATATCATAGCAAACATCAAACTTCCCACTGCTGATGCATACGGTACTCGAGACATCTCCCTCCTCTCTGCTTCATTGCTAGGAGACATACTTGAGGATAACTTGAAATTAACAGGAAGTGGGGTAGATATTGGCTTACAATCTTGCATGTTGAAGCGTCGCAAGATCTTGTTGAAGTAGTTCTTCTGAGAAAGCCAAATCTTCCTGTTATTTCTGTCTCGGTGAATCTGCATCCCTAGAATCTTGTTTGCTGGTCCCAAGTCCTTCATATCAAACTCCCTAGCCAATTGAGCCTTTAATTCTTGGATTTGATCTTTGTTGGGTCCTGCTACCAACATGTCGTCCACATACAACAACAAGATAATAAAGTCATTATCACCATCAAACCTTTTGTAGTATGTACAATGGTCTGAATTAAGTCTGTTGTATCCAAGGCTAATAATGAAGGAATCAAATCTCTTATACCAACATCTCGGCGCCTGTTTGAGACCGTACAGAGATTTGTTCAACCTGCAAACCAAGTCCTCCTTGCCTGTTTCAGCAAAACCTTCTGGTTGAAGCATATAAATTTCTTCTTCAAGTTCTCCATGAAGAAATGCAGTTTTTACATCCAACTGCTCTAGATGTAAGTCAAACATTGCACACATTGCCAAGACTACTCTGATTGTTGTAAGTCGTACTACTGGGGAAAATATTTCATTGAAATCAATACCTTCTTTCTGAGCGTATCCTTTTACCACCAATCTTGCACGATACCGTTCCACTTGATCATTGCTATCTCGCTTGATCTTGTAGACCCATTTGTTACCAATGACTTTTCTTCCATGTGGTAATGGTACTAGTTTCCAAGTCTTGTTCTTATGTAAAGCTTCAATTTCTTCCTGCATTGCTGTCATCCACAGAGATGCATCTGAAATACTTGTAGCTTCATGGAAAGTTGATGGCTCTCCATCCTCCATTAAAAGACAGTATGCAACATTGCTTTCAGTAACATACTCCGAGTGCCAAGTTGGCGGCCTTCTTTCACGAGTTGACCGACGAACTTCTGGAGCCTCAGACTCAACTGGTTGTTGTACATCGTGTTGTGGTGCTGCTTCAGTAGAATCTTGAATTTCTTGTATTGAATTATTTTCCACCTGAACTATTGTAGTCTCTAAATTCTCATTTGATGTGCTATCGACTCCATCTTTTCTTTGTAATTGATCTTCTGCAAAGATCACATCCCTGCTGATTATGAGCTTGCGGGTAGTGGGATCCCACAAGCGATACCCCTTGACACCATCAGCATATCCCAAGAAGATACACCTTCTAGATTTTGGATCCAACTTCGATCTTTCTTGGGCGTTGTACATTATGTACACAGGACATCCAAATGAATGTAAAGTAGAGTAATCTGCTGGCTTACCAGTCCACATCTCCATCGGTGTCTTGAACTCAATTGCCATTGATGGCGACCGATTTATCACATAACAGGCAGTTTTAGCTGCTTCTGCCCAAAAGGAGTTGGATTGACCTGCAGACCTTAACATAGCTCTTATCTTTTCTGCAAGAGTTCTGTTCATCCGCTCTGCCATCCATTTTGTTGAGGTGTGTATGCGACTGTGAACTGTCTTTTGATACCTTCTTGCTTACAAAATGTAAGAAACTCGCCATCTATATACTCTCCTCCATTATCTGTCCTCAAGCACTTGATCTTCTTCCCAGATTCAAGTTCCACCTGCGCTTTGAAGTCTTTGAACACTTGAAACACATCTGACTTCTTCTTAATTGGATATACCCAACATCTCCTAGAGTAGTCATCAATGAAAGACACTAAGTACTTTGCACCTCCTAGGGACATCTCTGGTGATTCCCATACATCAGAATGAATCAAGTCAAGAATGTATTTACTCATTGCATCAGATCTGCTAAACTTCAATCTATGCTGCTTACTTGTAACACAATGCTCACAAAAAGGTAGATTTACCGATTTGAGCCCTGGAAGCAGGTTTCTGTCGGAGAGAATCTTCAAACCTCGTTCTGACATATGGCCTAATTTGAGATGCCACATCATCGTTGATTCTTCTCCCTTACTGGTTGACGCAACACATGCATCAACTTCCTGTAGTGTTTCTCCCTTAAGCATGAATAGATTCGCTGCAATCTTTTCTGCTTTCAAAACCACAAGTGCACCTTTGATAATTTTCATGATCCCATTCTCGACATGGGTCCTGCATCCAAGACTATCTATTTGCCCCAAAGATAGTAGATTCTTCCTTAAGCCCTTCACATGTCGTACCTCCTGAATAGTGCGAACTGTACCATCAAACATTTTTATTTTGATAGTACCAATACCAGCGATTTCCAAGGCATGATCGTCCCCCATGTGTACATAACCTCCTGAGATTGGTTCATATTTGTGGAACCATTCTTTTCGAGATGTCATGTGCCATGTTGCTCCTGAGTCTATTAACCAGACGTCAGAAAACTGCTTTCTACCTTCAACTGCTGCTGTAGCCTCGCTGTATAAGACTTCACCATCATTAGGGATACTTGCTATATTCCCTTGAGCATTTGGTGGCTCAGGGTCTCCATTCTTTCTTTTGCTCCAACAATCCTTTTTTGACATGCCCTTTCTTGCCACAATTGTAGCACTTGAAATTCTTCTTACTTCTTGATTTCGATCTACCATGATTTTGACTCCCACTAGAGCCACGTTCTGTTGATCTTCCTCTCATCACCGTCAAAGCTTCCGCTTGCTGCGAACTTACTTGTCTATCTTCTTTGTTTTTACGCCGAGTTTCTTCTTCCAAAACAGCAGCTGTAATTTTGTCAAAGACTAGATAATCCGAAAGGATGTTGTTCGTCAGGTTGATGATGAGTTGATCATACGAGTCAGGTAGACTTTGAAGTAGAAGCTCCGCACGTTCAGTTGTCTCTATTTTGTAACCCATTGATGTAAGTTGCGAAAATAGAGTATTCAAGGTGTTGATGTGGTCGGTCACCGATGTGGATTCCGCCATTCGAAGAGTGTAAAGTCTCCTTTTTAAGAAGATCTTGTTGTGAAGTGATTTGGCCTCGTACAGTCTTGTTAGAGTATCCCAAATCTCCTTTGCTGTCTTCTTTTCTGCCACACTGGATAAAACTCCATCGGCTAGTGCTAAGTGTAGATCAACAATTGCATTGCCATCCTTTTCATTCCATTTTTGATCATCAATGATTTCAGCTGGCCTTTCTCCAATTGCTTCCAAGCAATTATCCTTCCTCAAAATTGCTTTAATCTTCATTTTCCACAACGAAAAATTACTTCCGTTGAACTTCTCAACATCGAACTTTGTTGTTGTCGTCATTTTTGATATGCTTCTTACTTGAACCGGCTCCCACTATTACACGTGAACAGTAATTGTATTTGTGAACAGTAACCGTATACGTGAACAGTAATTGTATACTTGAATAGTAACTGTATACGTGAACCGTGAACAGTACCCACAACCAAAGCTCTGATACCACTGTTAGGAAATTTAGGGGTTGAAGCTAACACACAATCAAAGTAAAGTTGAGAGAATGAAGTTAAAAACGAACACAAGTATTTACGTGGTTCACCCAAAATGATTACGGGCTACTCCACGGGCAAAGGCCAGAAGGAATTCACTATACTGAAAGATTTACAACCTCTCTCTAAATACAAGGAGAGAACAAGATACCTCTCTCTCTTATACTAGGAGAATACAATTAACCTCTCTCTCACAATGAGGAAAGAACTTTTCTAACTGGAGAAGCTTGGAATGCTTAGGATGTTTGAGATTTTGGGATGATGGAAATGAGCAAATGAGCTCTCTATTTATAGAGAGAAAAATGTTACTATTTGGAGAGATGACACATGCGCTTAGGTCATCATTTTGATGATGCCAGCGCTTAGGTCATCATTTTGATGATGCAAGCGCTTAGGTCATCACTTTGATGATGTAAGCGCTTAGCTCATCACTTTGATGATGCAAGCGCTTAGCTCATCCTTTGAAATTGCAATAATATTCCATCAATGAAGCCATTCCTCTTGAAAATGAATTCACACTTGTCTTTCATAATCTAGAATTTGAATATGTCTAAGATCTTTCAATACATTAGTTGAAGACTGAAATATTACTCCTTTAAATATATGTTGCTCGGGATTGAAAAGTAAATTTAAGAAAATAATTTATATATCAAAAAATATTTTTCAATTTTTGTGTTGAAAAGTGTTTTTACATTAATTTATGTATTTTATAGTTTCTAAGCTGCTACAAAGAGTAGAGAAGAATGAAAGCTTGAGATAAGATGATAAAATTATTGGAGATGATTGAACTGAAAGTTACAAGAATATTTATAATTAAGACTTGCAATTAACTCTCACAGAATTTGGATGAGTAAAAACATGCAATGTTCTTAAATAAAATGGTTATAAATAAATGGGAGTATAATATCACACAAATGTTAGTGATAGGAATAAAATGGTCAAAAAAATAATGATCACAATGTAGGATTGTGGTGATTCAGTTTAAATAAAAATGAATTTTTTTCTCAACTTATATGACTATTGGAAAGAATAATTAAGTAAAAAATTTTCAAAAAATAAAGTGATACTTCATATCTCAAGCTCACACGTCCTCGATCTCGGCTTGGCATGGCCGCTCGTACTCGATCTCAGCATGGCATGGCCGGAGTTCGGTGCTTGGACTTGCAATTGCTTAAGTCCTCTTCTTTTCTACAAAAATAAATACCTCTTAAGTCTCAATCTTAATTATAAATCTATTTACTTATATCTATCTCAGTACATAGGTAAAGAAATAACATAAGACAAACTTTTAACGGGGTAAATTTATGCACATTTTTTTTCATCTTTTTTATATATTTCAATTCACAAAAATTTACGAAAATTGTTTACTAATATATATCTTTACTATTATAATTAGTTTAATCTAAAAGTTAATTTCTAATTTGGGATTAAGATTCGCCACTCGTGTATATCGGTCCTCAGACAAGAAGTTCAACCAATACGATCTATTTCCTTGGAGCATTTCTCTTTTCATTTGGGCCTCAGCCCATGATATTGGACTTGAAATTTAAAACGCCGTACCAAAGGGATACCCACTAATATCTGAACAGATTTTCACCAAAATGGTCAAAGTTTCTACAAGATTCGCTAACAAACAACTCCAATCTAGCGACAACTGACAAGTGATTCCATTACTTGTACCATATAATACTTTGTGAATTCAAAAATCTAAGAAAAAGTTGCTTCAACTGGATCAATAATTATTGAGTACATCAATTATTACGAAACAATAATATGATGCTAATTGAATATTATTGTGCATTGGACAGTTGGATATTCTCCACTCTAGTCTCATTAGTTGTATGCAAAGCTTGTGTCTACTTTATCCTAAATGAGCTGGTATCGGACATTAAAAGAAAAAAATTGTACCCAAAATTAGGAAAATTTAAAATACAATATGTTCTATGCCTTTAATAGTATTAATAGTTGATTTTGTTCATACTTTTAATACTTTTGTTTTTATGAAAAGAAGGGCTAAAAGGAATTTATTTTACCGAATACAATGCTCTTATTGTATGTAAGAATTTCTCAAAAATTAGACATGTTATATCATATAAATCAAGGCAAATGACAATTTATTACCTTCAATTTCATCATAATATCGCTTTATTTTCAAAGTTAGTTTGATAAATTTAAGTTATATAATACCTCAACTTTTAAATTTAATTTATATGGTATCTCAAGTCTAAATTACTCTAATTTGATCATTATGGTAACTTTTTTTTAATTTTTTTTTTATAATGATCGATTTGGTATCTTAAAGTATTTTTATTAGTCAAATAGAAAAGTTAGGGTACGAAATTGGTAAATTGAAAATTAAATTACCACATTAGTCAAGTTAATCTCTGAGACTAAATTAGTCAAATCACGTAAGTCAACGTACAATATTTTACATTTACCATTAAATTATAATGGTTGATCATAATTCCAAATAATGAATTAAAGAGTTAAGTGACTAAGGGTGATAACTTGAAAACAAATGAATTAATATAATATTTTTCAAAAACTATGTGACTCGAAATATTTCACTTCACTACAAGAAATATTACTTTTTAACTGCACTAAAAATGTTTTTTTTAAGGTAGGTCAAAATAACATTCAATGTATATACCAGTACTTAAAGTAGAAAAACTATTATGAAAATCTTTTTTCCATTTTCTATGTTATATTTCATTATTTTGTCATATTATTAAAAAGTTACATAAAAAATGCTATAAATAAGTGACATATCATTTGTTGCACCGTTAAATAAAACATTATCGCCTCTCCTCGCTTACCTGTTTTAACAGGTGAGTTGTGGTTTGGTGAGTTAAGCGTTGTGTTAGTCGGGTGTTCTATTCATTTCGCGTCATTCTTTCGTGTTAATTCCAATAAAAAAAATAAAAAAAAATAAAACATTCTCAAATGTAAAAAAAAAAAAAAAAAAATCCTTATAGTGCTTGAAAAATAAATAAATTAAATACATTTGTGATGAACAAAGTGATAGATGTATAAAAACAATGTTGACCTTCCTCTAAAAGGCTTAAGTTTTTAGAAGAGTTGATATCTCAACAACTTCTAACATGATATCAAAGCTAGAAGTTTTGTATTTAAGACCTAACAACCCTAATTATTGAATTATAAGTATTTGGCCTGTATGGTGTATAGAGCCAACACTTGCAGATGAGTGATAAATGAATAAAAGCAATATTGACATTCCTCCTAATAACTTAAGCTTTTAGGAGAGTTGGTAACCAATAATTTATAATACAAAAATATTATTTCAATCAATGCTAATCATACTTATATAAACATCCACTTCGATTAAAATGCACTCTAATTAAGTTTTTAAGAGTATTATGTTTTGCACTATAATTTGCACATATGAAATATTTTGTAGTTATCATAATTTTGTTTAATTTAAAAATATTTTTTTTAGAGTATCTAAATTATATATATATATTTTTTTAAATTAAATCAAATTTAATTATTTAATTAAAAAAATTAATATAATTTATGATAATTTGTGACACTACTATAATTTGGACAATATAGGACGGCTTATAATTTAGAGTGAGAAATAAATAAGACGGTCTCAAGTATATGGCCGTCCTATAAGAAATATAGGATGGCTATTATAGAAAAAATTAGGCGGAACTTTATAGGACGGCTATTAGCCGTCTTAAAAAAAATTCTATATATAGTTTCAGTACTGGACGAACACAGAAAAAAAAAATTCTTTTAGGACAGCCAGTAGCCGTCTTATAAAATTCTTTTAGGACGGTCAGTAGCCGTCCTATAAGAATTTTAACTAGCCGTCTTAAAAGAATTTTTTTTTTCTGTGTTCGTCTTAAAAGAATTTATAAGAACCAGTGAATTTTTTTTTACTTATATATATTTCTCCTCGCAAGTGAACCTAACTCATTTTAAGTTAAAAAAATTTAATCCCTCGTCCTCCTTCCTCTCCTCCTCTTTCTCACCAGGATACTCAACCTTATCCTCATCCCCTTCAATATCACCACTAACAATAATTGATTTTTGCTAGCAGAGCTGGTAGCATGTGAAGGCTTTGATTATTTATTCTGCACTTATTATTTATTTTATTCTTACGCTAATCTTTGGTAATTTTTTTAAATATATATATATTCTCCACTTTTGGTTGATATTTGTATTTTGCTCGACTTTAATAATTTTTTTTTCTTTAAATAGTTAGACATTTGATTTCTTTGTTTCTTTTTGTTCACTCTGATTATTTTCCTTTCTTGATTTTTGTTTGCCATTTTTTCGCCCATCTTTAGCCATTTTCTTTGCATTTCTGTTATGAGTATCAATCTTAATGTTGAGTATTAATGATATTTGGCTTGTTAGTTTCTTATTGTGAATCTATGGGTTGAATTTTGATTGTCAGGTTGAGTCCTAAAAAGAAAGAGGGAATTGAAAAACTAAAGCGGGAAAAGAAAAATTGAAAGCTGCGCCAATTTTTTTTTTGAACCATATATATGTATATGTGATGTAAATTATGGATATTTTTGGAATAAAATTTATTCTGTAATCGTGTTTCTAGAATAAAATTAATTTGTACATGTTATATATAGATTTCAGTACTGAATGAACACAGAAAAAAACAATTCTTTTAGCACGGCCAGTAGCCGTCCTATAAAATTCTTTTACGGCGGTCAGTAGCCGTCCTAAAAGAATTTTATAGGACGCCTACTGGCCGTCCTAAAAGAATTTTATTTTATTTTTTATTTTATGGCCGTCCTAAAAGAATTTTATAAGATGGTCAGTGGCTGTCTTAAAAGAATCGTCCTATAAATTTTTTTTATAAGATGTTCCGTAAACGTCCTATTTTTTCGATTTTTTTAGGACGGGGCTTTATAGGACGGCCAGACTTATAGGACGGTCAGTGACCATCCTATAAAGGCAAATTTGTAGTAGTGTGAGATAAAAACTTATTCATCATCTAATGTATAAAGAGAGTTAGACAAATATAATAAATTTCTCTCTACTCAAACTCGATCCCTTATTATCCTTATTGCATGAAACACATTGATTGAGGGACTTGAGGCCACTATAACCTTCTATGCATACAATTATAACAAGCGTGAAAATTTTCGGAACACTACCGGTGGTCTTTCTCAGTGCTATTAATAAACTGCCATATATATATATATATATGTTCGGGTGTTTGTTAATAGAAATAGTTCTAAAGTGGTTTTTAGAAGTATTACATGTTTTAAAAAATTGTTAAAATTATTTTTTAATGATAAAATTAAAGTGGGTTAAGGAATTATGTAACGTTATTAAAGGTTAATAGAAAGGTAGCTCTAAATTATTAATACGAAGGAAAAATTTATCTAAGGCAGATCATTGATAAATATATATTTTTGGTCAGGAATGCATTGAAAAATAATACATCTTGACATTTATATAAGACAATATTATTTATAGTTTAACAAAAATAAATCACTTGCATGTTCAAATAAGTCAAGAAGGGTACATATGGATTTGCTATCTCAAAAATATATAGTTTGAAGAAAAATGATTTAAAATAAAGTGATTTTGTTAAAAATAATTTTAAGAGAAATATTTAAGTATTTGAGATAAAAATGATTTTAATGAACACTTTAATAATAATTTTTGTATAAAAATATGCTTTCAAAATTTATATTTCTAAAAATAAGTATCACTTATTTTTCTTAAATTTATAATTTGTACTTATAGGCATTTTTTATAAAAATTAACAAACAAATGTATATAAAATAGCTTTTAAAAAAAAAAAAAAAAAGGTTACAAACAGGCATTTGTTCTTCTTGAGCTAATTAGAAGATTGAGCAGCATAAAGACATATTGGGAAACGGACAATTATATTGTCCCTATGTCTAAAAAATTGGACAAAGTCAAGCACTCCTTTTCATTCCTTGCACAAGAGATGAACTTTCCAAAGAAGAAAAACCACAAAAGTAAAGAGGATTAGGATTTTATAGGATTAACCCAGAAAAGGAGGCAAGAAAAACCACAAAAGCCGGTAGTAGTGCTAGCTCGACAGTACTCGCGGAAAATATTTTACAAAATATGTGAACATATGAGTTAGTTTAAATTTAAATTTAAATTTAAATTAATTTAATATAATCGATTTTTTAAAAACAAAAACTGAATCGAACTATAAAATTTGAAAAATCAATCCAACTTGAACTAATTTTTTTGGTTTAGTTTGGATTGATTAAAGGAAATTTCTTGCTCTTTTTTCGCTAATTAATTTTGTTTATTTTTTTTAAAACTCTTGTATTATGGTTTCTAAAGTTTTTAATACTAATTTTATCATAATATCTAATTTTAAAAATATAAATTTTAGTCATTTATTTAATATTATTATCCATATCAAACATAAAGTATAAGAAAAATTAGAAATATAATTAAGACAAATAAGAAATAAAGAATAATAATTACATACCTGACAAAATTTATTAAAGTAAGTTTATTTGGTCTGGTAATTTTTAATTCCAGAATAATTTTTTTAAAAATTTTAAAATTTATCATTAAATAAATATGTGTATATTATATGTATTATTTTGTAGGGGTATTATTAGGTTATTGTTAAAATACCAACATAATTCAAAAACAAATAACTCAAAGATTTAGAATATCTTTTACCTTTTTGTAAATTTTAAAACTTTTTTTCAAGCCTGAAAAAAGGCTTATCAAATAAATATTATTTTCTTTGTAGAAAATTGAAGAACCATAATCGATTCACTCGTTTACTTTTCATTAGGCCAGCAACAATCTTCTTAAACTCTGTTAGCAATTTTCTTCAAGTTAAAAAGAGAAAATCAAATGTGCAACCATTTTAATACGAAATCATCCATTCTTGATGCTAATTTTACAGTAATTGTACAAGAGCAACTTAAAAGCTGCCAAAATTTACATATGGTGGAAGTTACCGAATCTCTTTTTTGTTTTGTTTTTTTTTAAATTTTTAATTACGTTAATAAAATTTACACATATTTATTTAATGATAAAATTTAGGATCTTTACAAAAATTAACTCAAATCCTCCTACAAATCGATATAGTTTTGATATGCCGGAGTATGTTACGTATGAACGTGTTGACCCAGCTAAGTTCAAGTAACATATATATAACCAAGAGTTAAGGAGATCATGAACATATTTTATCTAACTATATGAATCCAGAAAAAAATAATTAAATTCATTCCATACGATCAGAACTGATCCGATGCTTATGGCATGAAGCATGAATTTTTTTTAAAAGCAAACAAAAAACCCTAAACAAAATGAACTTTTATCAGATCTAGAGGAAAAAATGAATCACAATTCGGTACAGGCTAGGCAACTTAAGATGTGATAAGATAACATAAACGGATAATCAAAAAAACAAAGATACACATATTCTTAAACATATATTATCCAACAAGATCTAATAATTAAATTAAAAACATACTAAAATAGAACAAATTATAGCTTACTAGGAACTCAATAGTCAATAATACCAAGAGGCAAGAAAGAGCTAGAGTAAAAGTAGTGCTATATAGCTCTCTACCACAAAAACAAGAAGAACGGTGATGATCAGGAATTGATTTACTAAGAAATAGCAAATCGTCGGACCATGATGCTTGATTCCCCCAAGGTAATTAAAATAAAAAAGGCAAGTTATACAAGACTTTTTAAAAAGTCTAAAGAGCCCTTTTGAAGAAAGCTGAAGGAGGATGACAGAGTTTTGTGATGAAGCAAACAACACAGTACATATTGATGGTGATGGTGATGATGATATATGGTTGCTTTCTTTTAAGTATTGCTGATAATGATGACGCTTTTTGGAGTTTGCGAGGAGGTGGTTGCTGAAGTTGAAAGTTGTAGTGTTGTTGAGACTTGAGAGAGGAGAGCTGGGCCTGTGTAGTTGTGGTAGTGGTGGTGGTGGTGTGAAAGTAATGGGAACAATGATAGCGATGAAGATGGTGAGAGGGCGACATTATGATTGCTATTTAGCTCTGGCGTTGAAACAAAGGCTACATATATTCTAGGTTATATATTCTCTCTCTCTCTTCTTCTGACATCTTATAGAGAGTAATCATGATTCATGAAACCAAAGTCTGTCTACAAAATATATTATATATTTTCTACACAGACGGTTTTCACTTTACATCGTGGCGCGTGGGTTTTATAGCACCATTGTGGTCATGACCTTTAATTAATTACATAATTTTTATGTTTTTACATCAAAACATATTTAATATAATTTTAATTCGAAATGAGAATGATAAATTTTATAGTCAGTAAATTAATAGCTTATTTAATAATAATTTTTATTCTTAATTTTTAATTTTTTTAATTAATTTTATAAGTTTGTTAAAAAATTTTAATTTTAATTTTTACATTTTTAAGGAATCACTATTAAAATATGAGGTAATTCATAAATCTTTAAAAAGAAGATTTTTGAATCATATTTATGATTTCTAATTTTTTTCATTTTGAAAAAATATTTTTTCTAGACAATAAATCAATTCATATAATTTTTATATGTATAAATATTGGAAAAAATTGATTAAAAATTCAAAATTTGTAAAAAATAACCAAATGTTTTCTTTAAATAAAATTAAAAAAAAAAAAAAAAGCATTACCAAATAATTTGAAGGTGATTTTTGAATTTTTTTTTCTTGAAAATTACTATGTATAAATTTTTATAAAACACTTGCATTAATAATTATTTTTATAAAAAAATAAAAAAATAACAAAATTAATTATTTAATCAAAAATAAAAAATCATAATTATTATCATACTTGATCATAAAAACAAAAAAGTTAAATTAGTACTCAAACATAGATGGATAAAAATGTTAGTATGTTAAAATTTATATAAGATAAAAGTTCATTTTAGTAATTAGCAATAACCACTCCCGAGGGTAGTTCAAATATCACACCCCGTTAATTTTGAAAAATAAAAAAGAAAAAATTTCATAAAGCCTCCTTAATACTACATTTTACTTAACAATTCTTAGACAAAATTAATATATTAAGAGAAATTTAAAAAATTAAATAAATTTAAACACAAAATTATTTAGCAAATAAAAAAATAAAATCAATTTAAAATATATATATATATATGTGTGTGTGTGTGTGTGTCATTCTCTCTAAATTTCAATTTTTCGTTCAGTTTGGTCCTCATTTGATGTTGAATTTCCTTTATTTTTAATTATTGATGAATGTTGATTGAGTATAATTTTAGTATTATGGAAAATTACTGCGCTTGTTGAACATTGTAGACAATTGTTGGCCAACTTTGAATTTAGTGCAAATACGAGAATTTCGCAGGCAAGCAAACCAGTTAGCCAATTCGATTGCTAAGAAGGCTAGAAGCGAGACTTTAGAGGAATATTTGTCATCTGTTGTAACTTGTAAGTTGTTCACTATATATATTTTAAGGGATATCATTCATTATTTGTGAAAAAAAAAAAACTAATTTGAAAATTCAATGATTTTCTTTTTCATGTGTTTATTGATATATTAATTATGAAACATGGATGTTTTAGTTGATCATTATATATAGTTAAAATTTTATTCGAATTTCAATTATTTTAAAGAGGTATCTTGTAACAGTGAACACCTTAAAATTTACATGTGTATATATCGTCTATCATCGGCCTGATTGCCTGAATACCATATAAGCAACACTCTAACAACAGTAAATAATTTCTCCTCAACAAGACAGTACTGACTACAAACTCCTGGGGAACAAGACAGTTAAAAGAATATGCCTAGAGAGGAAGAAGATAAACTTTCTCCTACTTCCATACCTGCCTTTTTGTTTTGTTTTTATTTATTTAATCACAAACGTGGAACTTTGAAAGCGAAGCTACATGTTTTTTATTGAGAGATTGAAAAAAAATAAGAAGATTGAATTACAAGACTATACATAAATAAATAACAGGAGTAACTAACATCGTTATCATCAGGGAATCCTGAAATAAGAATTTTCAGTTGGTGACAAGTTTTTCATCAAATTAACCTCATATGGAAACGACACCAGTGTCTCTTCACTGATTTGAGAATATATAATTATTTTGGACCGCATATCTCTAATAAAAAAAAATTGAATTGAATTATAATTATAATTAAAAAAAATTATTGAAGTGGAATTAAATTTAAGTTTTTGTATATTATAAATATTATTAGTTTTAAATAAAATACTACTTTTTAACTAAAGAGAGAGTAATATAGCTTAAAAAAAATGATATTAATTATATATGAAATTTTAGATTATGTAGTAGATAAATTGCAAAAGTGATTAAAAAATTATAAAGTATTCTCAAAAAGATAAAACATTATATGATAAATTGTTCTATTTTTATTGATTTTCCTATAAAGATGAGTAATTTTAGTGCAATAGAGGTATAAATAAAATTTACCGAAAGGAGGGTCGTTGTGGTATACCCCAGTCACCCCTCCCTCCACCCCTGATTACAGACATGTGTATTTTTTCAGAAAAAATCTTGTATATTAGCCATGATATGTCTTTATTAATATTAATCATTACGTTTTTATTTTATTTTATTTATGAAAATGAAGGTAAGAACAAGATTAACTCATCCCAGTGTTACTGCCAATATGTCCTTGTGTTCCTAATTAAACCACCTGTCATCCACCACACCATAAACAAGTAAAATAAAATGAATAAAACAGGCAGTGGAACATATAGAAAAAAGCAGACTTTGGTTTTTAAAAATTTTAATAAAGTTCAGTTATACGGTAGAAATTTACAAAGGTTAACTTTTTAAATTTAACAAAAGCGTGAAGAATAAAATAAACATTAATAAATCTATCTCCTCAGAGAAACAAAGTTTGCCTTTTCATTAACCCAAAAAATATATATCTTTGAGAATATAGTTTATTTTTAATCTGCTTTGTGAAGTTATCAGAGCAATTTTACAAGCGTACGAAATGGATTGAAAATAAAAAAAAGTCCTGATTTTGAAAGGATTACTGAAAAACATATATGAGATTTGATACGAACCGGACCCTCTCCCAAAGACGGCCCGACACGAGTCGAGAGCCGTGCTTTGAAAAGGGCCTCAAGATAGTGCAAAATGGCATGCAACATCAAAAACAAGCATGCAAGCACAATGGAAGAGGAGAAGACAAGTGCAAGTGGCAAATTCCAAAAATTGGAGCTGCGCCGCGGCATGAATTTTGTGGGCCGCGGCGATGAGGTTTCTGCATTGGACGTTGGAATTGTCACACAAGCGCGCCGCGGCATGGATTTGGTGTTATGTTTTGGATCGAAGGAAACGTGCGCGCCGTGGCACGAGAATGTGGCGCCGCAGCGATGAGGTTTCTGTTTTGGGCCGAAAATGCATGCGCGCCGAGGCATGAGATTCCATGCGCCGCGGCATGACGAGGACTGGGGCAGACTTGCGCGCGCTGACATGCCAGACCTGCGCGCTGACACAGACAAGCGCGCCTGACAGCCAGACCTGCGCGCAGATCCTGAATGTGCGCGCCGCGGCATGGCTACGCGTGTGGCAAATAGAACAGGGCGCGCCGTAGCATGAATATTTTCTCGCCGTGGCGAAGATTCAAATTGTTGTAATTTTTGGGCCATTGGATCCAAATCAATGGCTTGGATTTCTTGTGACATTTTTTTAGGTTTTCATTGTATCTATATATATGTATAGCAGCTGCCATTGTAAAAACACATTAGACATGAATTTTCATCAATGAAAAATATTTGAAGTGATTTCAAATTTAGAGAGCACAAGTGCTTCTCTTGTTCTATCAAGAAACTTATCAAAGGAACTAGCAACCCTTTGTGGCGTTTCGCCTTGTCTCGGCTCGTGGTGCATATATCCATGTGTGGAGGTGAGTTCCTTGCTACCATAGTCTAGCGTTTTCTCGTAGAAATCTACGTGCTAAGATTGGTGTCGGGTTTCTGTCCGTATTTCTTGTGGTTGCCAAACCGCGTGATTTGGAGTTCATAGGAGTCGTGGCGAGCGGTTCGCATCATTTGGTATCAGAGCTCTAGGTTGTAATTCTAGACTCCTATCTTTTATTGTCATTTTCATTATTCAAAAAAAAAAAAAATCTGTGCACTTTGCAAAATCTGTGTGTTCTTCATTTTTCCAGAATTTTTCTTGTTGTTCTTGCAAAATTCTGATTGTGTTGTGATCCTGAAATTGTTTCTGTTGTGTTGTTGTTATTTCCTCTGATTTTTCTGAAAATTTTGGCTTGTGTTGAAAATTTCAAATTGTGTAATTTTGTTCCTGCAATTTCTGCTTGTTGCTGAAAATTCAGATTGTGTTTTGTTGTTTCTGATTTTTCTGGAATTATTCTGCTGATTGTTGAAAAATTTCAGATTGTATTTTTGTGTTTCCTGAATTTCTGTTGTGTTTTAGAAAGGTTTTCGTGTTGAAAATTTTTCTGAAAAATCTGTTCGTAACGAAAAGGGCATTTTGGTAATTTTATTGTGCTCTCGTATTTTTGCTCGTATCTCGTGTTTTGTTCGTGTTTTACGTTCCAAACAGTTTATAAAAAAAAAGGGTGAAAATTTCTTTCTTGAAAAATTTTTACAAAGTCGTTATTTTATTTCTCTCGAGTCTAAATTTGTTTGAATCAAATTTTTCCTTTTCATTGAGTTAGAACTCCAAACACTTTGAGTTAGTTCTTTGCTTACCTTGAATTGGATATTGCACTACTAGTGGGGTGATTGTGGAATTCTACCTCGGGTTGAAAGTTTCGGAAGTTGACTTGCTATAGAACGAGAAGTGTTTGAGCAATCAATCCGAGCGATTAAACACGTGAGGTAACGAAGCGAATTTTTCTGTTCTTAAATTTGATTAACTAATTCTCTGTGTGCGAAGTTGTGGTGATCATGTCTGACAGGGCTAATCTAGAAGAGCGTCCGGATACCGCATCTTTGTTGCGTGCAATGCAACAATCCATGGAACGGTTGAGTGCCGTCATGGTGAATCTTGATGAGCGGGTAGAACGACAAGAAGCTACGGTTGCCAACTTACAACGAAGAGCACCCGAAGAGGCTTCGGAAGTTAGGCGACCGAATAAGAGGCCCTTAGTGGATGAGGAGAATTGGGATGAAGAGTTTGAGAACGAAGAAAGGAGGATGCTCTATGGAGGGAGGAATGACTATAGGGGAGGAAGAAATGGTCGGGAAGGTTTGTGGAGACCCCTACCTCGGCCCTTTGACAGAATTGACCGGAATTTGGACAACATCAAAATGAAGATGCCTACATTTCAAGGAAAGAATGATCCAGAGTTGTACTTGGAGTGGGAGAAAAGGGTTGAACATGTTTTTGATTGTCACCATTATTCCGAGGAGAAGAAAGTTAAGTTGGCGGTAGTCGAGTTTAGCGATTACGCCTTAAATTGGTGCGACCAATTAGTGGTCTCAAGGAGGAGGAGTGGAGAGAAGCCCATTGATAGTTGGGGTGAGATGAAGGCCATAATGCGGAAGCAGTTTGTCCCAAGCCACTACTACCGGGAACTCTATCAGAAGCTACAAAGTCTTAATCAAGGTCATCGGTCCGTTGATGAGTATTTCAAGGAAATGGAGATGACTATGGTGAGAGCAAGTGTGGAAGAAGATAGGGAGGCCACTATGGCTCGGTTCTTAAGCGGGTTGAATTCTAATATTGCCAACATTGTGGAGTTGCACCACTATGTTGAGTTGGAGGATATGGTGCAAATGGCCATCAAGGTAGAAAGGCAATTGAAGAGGAGGAGTAGCCATATCATACCCGTAGAGAACAATCAGGACACCACTTTTCCGACAACAACACCGAACCCTATTCCGCCTTGGAAGTCTAATGGGAAGAAGGAAGGGGAAGGTAGTTCCAAGCCCAATTTTGAGAACAAGGGCAAGGAGAAGGAGATGAGGAGAGATAAGGGAAAGGATGTAGGAGAGACCGTCCATCGAAGTCGTGACATAAGTTGTTACCGTTGCCTTGAGAAAGGTCATTACTCTCATCAATGTCTGAACAAAAGGGCAATGATCGTGCAAGCCAACGGGGAGGTGGCGACCGATGATGACAGTGATGAAGGGGAGAAGCCGTCATTAAAGGAGGTTAATGACGAGGAAGTGTATCCAGTCATGGGAAAGTTGCTTGTGGTACGGCGGGCACCATTGGATCATTATAGAGAAGTTGACATGGGATCCCAAAGAGTTAATACTTTCCATACAAGATGCCATGTGAGTGATAAGGTGTGCCAGTTGATCATTGATAGTGGGAGTTGCACCAACATTGCTAGCACAACTTTAGTTGAGAAGCTAGGGTTGACTACGAACAAACATCCCCAACCGTACAAGCTACAATGGTTGAATGACAATGGAGAAGCAAAGGTTGAACAGCAAGTACTCGTAACCTTTTCCATTGGACGATATAAGGATGAGGTGATATGCGATGTGTTTCCCATGCAAGCTGGGCATATATTGCTAGGGCGGCCATGGCAATACGATCAGAAGGTCACCTATGACGGATACAAGAATGAGTATTCCCTCGAGAAGGAAGGGAAGAAGTTCACTTTCTTGCCTTTGACTCCACAACAAATTTGCAACAAGTTTTTAAGGGAAGTTAAGGAGAAAAAGGGGAAGAGCTTGGAAGGAGAGCCCAAGGAGAAGGAGGGGCACTCAAGGGAAAAGAAAGAAAGAAAAAGGACCAAGCAATGTTTATTTTCTAACTTTTCTTTCTTGCAGGAATCTTATGATGAAAAACAAAACGAAGATGGCCTGCAAAACTTGCCCTACGACAAAGGTCCAAATTCGAGGTCGAATTCTTTCGAAGAAGGAGGGAATGATACGAACCGGACCCCCTCCCGAAGACGGCCCGACACGAGCAGAGAGCCGTGCCTTAAAAAGGGCCTCAAGATAGTGCAAAATGACATGCAACATCAAAAACAAGAATGCAAGCACAATGGAAGAGGAGAAGACAAGTGCAAGTGGCAAATTCCAAAAATTGGAGCTACGCCGCGGCATGAATTTTTTGCGCCGTGGCGAGGAGGTTTCTGCATTGGACGTTGGAATTGTCACACAAGCGCGCCGCGGCATGGATTTGGTACGCCGCGGCACAGGGCGTTATGTTTTGGATCGAAGGAAACGTGCGCGCCGCGGCACGAGAATGTGGAGCCGCAGCGATGAGGTTTCTGTTTTGGGCCGAAGATGCATGCGCGCTGCGGCATGAGATTCCATGCGCCGTGGCATGACGAGGACTGGGGCAGACGTGCTCGCGCTGACATGCCAGACCTGCGCGCTGACACGGACAAGCGCGCCTGACAGCCAGACCTGCGCGCTGACACGGACAAGCGCGCCTGACAGCCAGACCTGCGCGCAGATCTTGAATGTGCGCGCCGCGGCATGGCTACGCATGTGGCAAACAGAATAGGGCGCGCCGCGGCATGAATATTTTCCCGCTGCGGCGAAGATTCAAATTGTTGTAATTTTTGGGCCATTGGATCCAAATCAATGGCTTGGATTTCTTGTGACATTTTTTTAGGTTTTCATTGTATCTATATATATGTATAGCAGCTGCCATTGTAAAAACACATTAGACATGAATTTTCATCAATGAAAAATATTTGAAGTGATTTCAAATTTAGAGAGCACAAGTGCTTCTCTTGTTCTATCAAGAAACTTATCAAAGGAACTAGCAACCCTTTGTGGCGTTTCGCCTTGTCTTGGCTCGTGGTGCATATATCCATGTGTGAAGGTAAGTTCCTTGCTACTATAGTCTAGCGTTTTCTCGTAGAAATCTGCATGCTAAGATTGGTGTCGGGTTTCTGTCCGTATTTATTATGATTGTCAAACCGCGTGATTTGAAAGTAATAGGAGTCGTGGCAAGCGGCTCGCATCAAGATTGCTGATATAACATTGCTATGTTCACTCTTCCCTTTTCAGCTCTTTTGGCTTTTGACGAACAAAAATAGCTTATTGGTATGGTAATTGGAAAGCCAAAAGCGAGTGCACTAATTTTGAAAAGTAGATGTGCCCATTGTACAACTGCTGACATTAATTAGTGAACTTAAACTACATTGTATTTCATTACGCACTCATAATTAATAACTTGTCAATTTTATTATTTTAGGTTGCTTACATTAACATTTTTCTAGAAAGAAAAAAAAAAAAGTAAGTAAATTATGAGGTTCAAAATAGGAAAAAGGACAGCACGTGTTCATTTGTTGTTAAAAACGTGTATTTTAATCCTTTTATTATTTAACAAGGTCACAAAAATTTCTTTATTTTTTAAAAATACTATACAAACAAAAAATATCACAAAATTTACCACATATATTTTTTTTATAGGGGCAAAAAGGTCTTTATAAAAAAAACTGAAAATTAAAAAAATTATAACAATTGTCCAGCCTCCAAACTATTTATCTGGTCAATCTCCAACACCATTGTTCGTATTTCACATCGTGAAGAGTATAGCCTCACCAAGTGCTATTCATTAAAGCCAAAGTTTCCCGCCTAATTATTGAAAAAACCAAAAACTCAAAACTAATCATTGAGAAAGAGATGATGATTCTAGTAGAGTCAGGTGACAAGAACACTTGGACTTGAATAATCGTTGATTAAAAATGCTATATTTGTCGGCGGAGTTAAATAGGCATGTTGGTATCGAAGGTCGATGAGACGAATATTTTGAAATTTTTTAGTTTTTGCAATGGTCGACCACCTGTTGGGAAAGAGTGGAGTGTTGATGAAAGGGGTTGGATGGCAGTGGAATTTAGGTTTTGACAGTAGAGACATTGCTGGGATGGTGATTGGGCCATTGGGGAAGGCGAGGATGGGATAAAAGTGGATGACTGGATGAGGACAAAATGGGCAGTTGTTTTAATTTTATTTTAAAATTTTCACAATTTAATTTTTATAATGATCATTTTGTTTTTATAAAAAAAAGTCCATATTTGTGATATTTTTACTTATATGACCTTTTTAAAAATAAAGAAATTTTTTTTTGACCTTTTTTAATAATAAAGAGTAAAATACATCTTTTTAATAACATATTGTTCAAAACATGTAAAAGTAATATTTAAATGAAATCTCTTTAGCAAAAAAAAAAAAAAAAAAGCTAGAACCATTATACCACATAGGAAAGTGCTGAGAGCAAGGTTGTTAATTATATTTTGTAGCATATTTTTTTCACATGTTTTTTTAAAAAAATTAATGCGTAAGAAAAATAAAATTTATATGTATTATTTAAAAAATAGTATAAATAAAAAGGAGAGCTAAGAGCATTGGTAGTAACTTAGTATCCTTCAAAGTATAGTTTTGATTTTTTAGCTGACCTTCCGATTATGGGCCTAAGGTTGACGTGCTAGACTGAGTTTTTATTTGCCTTTAGCCCCTCCTTTCCATTTTTTTTTCCTACCCTCAACCCACTCTATTCTCTGCATGAAGTACAAATAAAATGTTAAATGTGCAATATGATATAATAAATTTGAGAAATGAAAAAATGGTTCAGTTTTTAAAGAAAAAAAATATTAGTTCATTGTGGACAAATTTGATGTTGTAATGCATAACTAATAATAGGAAAATAATAGCAAGACGTGTAAATTTAGATATTTTTTTCTCTTATTTATATATATATTTTTTATATTAGTCTGAATCATCATATTAATATAAATAAATATATATATATTTTTTAAATATTACATAGCACACTCCACTGACTACAGAATTATTCGGTGATAAAAGGTGGGCGCCATTCGGGTCAAATTTGGAGCATATAAGTTTGGGTTGCGAACAGTCCCATTCATGACACATTTTTAAAATACTTGTTCAATTCAGCTCGAGTAATGATTTGGGTCGGACAGTAACTGATTTTGTATTTATTTTGATATTTTCAATTTTACACTAAAATTTGTATTTATTTTAATATTTTTAATTTAAGTTGGAATGTGCATGATATAACTTATAAATTTTACAAGCTCATATTATATCTTTTAAATTATTTTTTAATAAATTTAGATGATAATAAGATGTGAGATATATTATTCATTCTAAATAGGCCTAAATGTAATAATAAATTTTTATATGAGTCAAGTTCATAAATGATATAAATAATCCTTTCAATTATTATTTTACATAAATTCATTTGTTTGCGTATAAAAGACTCATTTTATATATATATTAATTGTATCTTCTCTAATTATTAAGTCACATTGTATATTTATGTACTTGACTCACATATAAGTATTCATTTAAAAAAAATATTAAATATAATTATTTATAATAATGATAACTTTAAATGTGATATGATGATATGAAATTTAAATGAAATATAATAAATTAAGTAATATTACTCAATTCAATATCATGATTTATATGTAAAATAACAATTAGATAATATATAAATAAGTAATAAATATGATACAAAAATTAATGAACATATTTATTCAAGTTTTATCACATAAATAATAATAAAATTATGATTTAATTTAATAATGATAATTAACATTTTTTTTTTAAAATTATGAACATCTTAAAAGCATTAAATAGACACGTGGAACATTCAATTTGACGTCAATAGTCAATACTTTGTACCTGTATACCCAAACCGAACCATATCAAAAATTACAGTTCGGTTCAATTTATCCCCAATTTGATTCATTTCGGGTTAGACGAAACCAACTCGTTGTCATCCTTGCAAGATATGATACGAGACAGTTTTTTTTCCAATGACACCAAACAGTTTACATTGTATAATAATTGTACATTAATGATCTAATAATTCAGTGACATAAATCATAAACTCATACATATCTTACTGAGTTACTAATCCATTAAAAGTTAAAACTCTACTTGAAAATAAAAAAAAAATCATCTTAATAAAAAAAAAAACAAGAGGCACAATCATTGTATGACTATTTAGCTAATCAGATGCCATACAATACCCAGTACATAATAATAAGATAAGAAAAAGTGAATCTGGTTATTTTAATAAATGAATAATTGCTGCATTAATTATTGTTTTACACTATCTTAATGTAATAGATGTGCTATAAAAAAAAAAAAAACAATATTATATACTCCCTTCAAACTTAACAGCCCACACAAAATTTCAATAATAAAAAAAAAAAGAACCCACACAATCTGACTTTATAATAACAAAAAAATATAGAAAATTGGAGCTTACTGCACTTGATTGAGAAATGGACGGTCATGATGAAATTACTAAATCCTGAAAAACGGGGCAACGTCGGCTAGTAGCCTAGCTGACACAAGAATAGAGTACGCCTGATATAATTGAAACTGCAATGTGGACTTGTAGCCACTTTCATTAGACTGTCTTTAGGCTTCAGCTATTAAATGAAAACTTTGTCTTAAGATATCAGATTCAAATCTAACAGATGCCCAGAGAGCAATAATTCTTGAGTCCTAATGTGAAATCTCACCAAATGGCAGAGGCCTGTACATCCTACCTATTCAGGATTACATATTTGAAGATGCAGTCGACCACTTTTTATTTATAATTAATATTTACTTTCTTATAAATTGCAATTACTACTAAAAATACACTGCCGGTTTGAATGTGGTTTGCTAATTAATGCCACTTATAATTCAACCCAAACCCAACTACTTGGGACCGTGCTAGGAAGATTATCAAGTTCAACGATTTGCGTCTCCACAGAGCTGCTTTTTGTTCTTTTCTTTCTTTTTCTATGCCAAAGTCAACTCGTCAGATCTTATGTTCGTATGAACGCCGCAAATAATAGGATTACATTTTGCACATGTCATCATATACAGGAATGGAGTGAACATATTAATAAAGCTGTCTCTTAATCCTTTTGTTGACTGTTCAATCCACCTTCAAGATCAGGAGAAACGAAACGCTATGTTTCAACCTTCCGCGCGTGATTACCATTCTTTGTAACGATGCGATTGGATTTTCTCCAGCCCCTGAACCTCCGTAGCTTGGGTGCAAATTATCCTCCAAGAGAGCATCAAAATCATCGCCTTACTTGCTTGACGTACATTGGAACAATATCTTCAGTCGATGTTTGCTCACTTGAAAAATATTGTCTTGGTTACACACACAATTCTTAGTCAATGTCCGAATCTTAACAATAAATACTAGTCTTAAGTGCACACATTTTTACACCAAGGTCAATCATAATATGCAATATTGCACAAATTAATCATAATTACATAATCCCTTTAAAACATGGTACTCGATCTAATAACAAAAATCAAATTGCAGATGTTATTTTTTACCAACTGTTTTCAACAGCGTCGTTAAGAATCGCCACTCATATCTCTCCAGCTCCAAGTCGAAATAATGTTTGCATAAAAGCCTCGTTATGTCATTTCCACATAATATTAACGTTGTCTATTCTTTAAAAATGGGTGGTAACGTTAATGGAATTTTTTTCGTTTATTCACGTGATTTTAATTTTAAATTTTATTAGAAAAACAACATATTGTTTTTCTAATATCTCTCTTAAAAAAAAATCGTAAAAAAAATATATTATTTTATATTATAAGAAAAAAAAAGTTATATATTACAATTAAATTAATTTTTTTTATGGTACTTGTTAGTGTATACTTTGATATTTTATCTCAACATACTTATATAATGAATTATCTTTACTATATATTAAAAGAAATAATAGTGTTGGGTTTTTTACTAAAAAGTTTCTTAAATTATTAAATACTAGTCTTTATAAAAGCAAAAATGAAGGAAGTTAAAATTTTAATGCGTTTAAAATTTACATGCCATTTTTTCTTGTATCTAAAATTTACTTATATATATATATATATATAGACTGCACTATCAAACAAATTACCCATGAAAATTTAATTTTGTACAAGTTTATATCTCTTTTTTTAGTAATACTAATGAATAATGTTTTATACTTAAGCTGAAATGAAAACAATGAGGGTGTTCGGTTTTCCTAAAGCCATGAAGGTGTGAAAATTCATAGGAATTATGGGTAATGTAATCCTAAAAAATAACCGAAAAAGTTTAATCTAATGGTAAAGAACTCATGATTTTGAGACTCTTATTTTCTCTAACAAAAAGCGCGCGCACATGTTCATGCATGAAACGAGTAAAGACTAGAAGATTAACTACTTACAAGCAATTCCAACTCTTGACATGTTGTCAAATGTTTAAAATAATATTGATGTTCTAATTGATCTGGCCCCCGAACAAAACAGCACTTAACATGTTAATAAAACTCATTATTATCAAAACTTCTACCTTAATTTGCCTGTATTTAACAGCGCTTTTTGGAATCATTATAGATTTCCTCTTTTTCTAGAGATTCAATAAAAGGTGTGTGCCGAGTGGATATAAAGTACGTTCCTGATGGATTTCTTTTTTTAATATTGCACGTCGTTTCACTATAATCTTAAATCTTTCTTCGCTTAATGTATCTTGTGTTGTTTTTATTAGTACGAATGGAAACTTGATCAGGAAGTAACTTCATCCCATATATATTAAATCAAATACTGCAAATTAATAGAAATTAAATTTAGACAGAAAAGAAAAAGAAAAAAGATTATAAAGATCATAATTAAGCAAGAAACTATTAGAATTCATTAATAATCTCCAAGGGAATGTTGCACGTTAAGTAATTTTAGTAGTCCAACGCCATAAATTATTGAAACAAGATTTCTCTGGTCATATACTTGAACACAATACAATTAGTCAAAGAGATTACGATTTTATAAATAACCTCCTTTACATTATATATTGCTAGCTAACATGACAAATATTAAGTCGTTGTAAATTTGCTATTATGTTAATACTCATACTTATTATAATATAATACGTGACTAAATTTTTTTAGAAAATAAATAATTTTTTTTTTTAAATTACTTAGTCACGTAGCACATTATAATTAATATAAGTGTAAATTTATGTATTGATAGTATCACCGGTGAACATGTTATAATTTATAATTGGGATAATAACAAAATTAACACTCCTCAAAACTTCTAATAATAAAACTAATACCCCTTGTGTTTAAATTTATATTTTCACAATTAAAAAAATGACTAATATGTCATTTTTCTTTGAATATCCATCCAATTAAAATTGAACGACAATAATTTAAACTTGTTTAATATTGAACGTTCAATATTTTACGTTCAAATTGAATATTAAACGTTCAATATTATTAGGGTGTTAATTTTTTTACTACAAATTTTAGGAGTGCTATTTTTGGTAATTTTCCTTTATAATTTCACATAGAGCTACAATAGAGGAGAATGAAAACGACAGCCAACACAAGCGGGAAAATGAAAAGTATGAAAACAGAAGGTCGAGTTACTGGGCCCATAGCCAATGGAAGAAGGAAAAGCAAAGCAGCAGCAACAATTACCATCGCTATTGACACTTTTCCACAGACTAATTCCATGTCATTCTTTATCCTTCTAATTTCCATTTCAGCTAATTGTCTTAGATGAATTGATCAAACGTATTACTTTCTTCAACAAACAAATTGATAAATGGTTATAGTAATGTATCTGATCAGTATTCACTTTGATTTCTTGATTCATTCTTCTTCTTTTTTAAACTCTGCATGGCATCCCTTTGGTATAGTCACTATGTTCTATAACAGTTCAAGATAATACGACAACGTTTTCCAAACCAACGTTCCTGATTACTTATAAAATCTAATCGTGTTCTATTTACGAAATACCAGTCATTATTTGATCGTTGATGGGCCTATTTGGGCTTTGGGCTTCAGTTTGTTATCACGTATGTGTCTTGCACGTGGGTGGATACGGAGAGCAACCTGCCTCGGCCGGTGAAATAACGACCTTGTTGTTGTATTGTTGTTGTAGATGAGATCATCTATATTATTTTAAGTGTATTATCGATAATTAATAAACATATGTACAAAAATTTACATTTCATATAATAATAACCCATATTTTTAACTATTTTATTTACATATTTATTTCGTAATAATAATATATAAAATGACATAATAAAAATAATACACTAAAATTAAACTCGATTGTTGTATGTGTTGAGGAGTTCCACATCGACTAGGGACGATCCTTCTGCTGTGTTTATATTATTAGGCTCACCTTTAACCTATAAGCTAACTTTTGGGTTATAATCCGGGTGGCTCGGTGGTTCATCATGGTATCAGATCGAGTACTTGGGTTCACCGGTGTGCCTAACATGACCGCCCTCAAGGTCAGTCGGTGTCCGCCGATGTGAGGGGGAGTGTTGAGGAGTCCCACATCGATCAGGTACGATCCTTCCGTGTGCTTATATTACTGGGCTCACCTTTAACTTATAAGCTGATTTTTGGGTTATAATTTGAGTGGTTCGGTAGTTCATCAGTACGCAAGAAATTAGTTTTTTTTTTTTAACACTCCAAGGAAGAGGATATGATGGTTATTTTTCCTTTAAAAAATTTCTTTTGCTAGTGGAGAAAAACTTCTAACAACTCAGATATTTCTATAGCCTATATACTCTTAATCCAAATATATATATATATATTAAAATTAAATAATATTTAAAATCTTAAAGTAAACTACATACTCCGGATCCATTTAGTTTCCACTTGTGTTATCACTGTAGCGTAGACGAGGGCAAGGGTTTGACACCTGGCAGCTAAATTTTTCTATGTGTGTATTTTAATTATTTTTTTAATAATTTAGAAGGTTAACCAGAGTGGTCTGATTTATCCGATGTGATGTAATATAAAATAGAACCGGATACAAAAAACATCTTAAATATGATGATCCAAAAGATAAATTGCGAATAATGTTAAATAATATTATTTAAATAAATAGTGATATGTATTATTATTATTATTATTTATGTATATAATTATAATTAATAAATATGGTATAAATTTTAATGATATATATTTAATTATTATAAAAAAATTATTATTTTATTTAGTAGTAATAAAAAATATTTTCTATCATATAAATATAAATATTTTGAATTCTAGTTGATTTCCAGATTCCACCGTGCTTTCGAGAAAATCTTTGACTCATCAAGCAATTATAACAGAAAACTTACCTGAATAGTCTCCAAAAGAATTTACCTTACGACATATTATAAAATCATGGCTATTAGATGTTGAAATAGTGTAGCTTTAATTGAGCCATTTAATCTTATCTCTTATGTTATCAAGCCCATAAAAGAAGAAATTGTAAAGAAATGTTCATACATGAACTAGCTCTTAATAGTGAAATTTCTTCTATATAAATAGAGCAAGTATTTGCTCATTTGAAATAATCCCTAACAATTCACAACAAGAGTTGCATTTGACAGAAAGAGAGAGCAAAATTAGGAAGTCTATTCTAATAGCTTCATAGTGTTAAAGATAACACATTTGGTGATCTCTTTTGTTTGTTAGAGAGAAATCTCTAAATTGGGTGTATTGGGGTATTTGAGAGTTTGTACCCACTGTATAAACACCATTTGAATAGTGAATTATTCTCCTCGTCTTTGTCCATGGATTAGGCCTTACGTTGAACCAAGTAAAATTTGTGTGTCCACTTTGTTATTTATTTTCTCTACATTTGGTTACAGCAATTATTTGTTACTCAATTGAGTGCTTACTATTTAGGAAAGTTCTGTCTAAGGAGATTGGAATTTAAGTGGCTCCGGTGTGACCCTCCAGTCTTTCCTGAGATCTTTCTTATAATAGTGGTATTCAAGTGGATCTCGCACAACATTAAAAACAACTTCTTTAATTGCCAAGCTTCAAGGAAGCTACTTCCAAGTCTAGAATTTGTGCAGATATTGATAGAACAATCTAGCATTTCATTGAGTCCATTTAGAATCGGCTGTCATTTTAATTAAAAATGCTTTTATATAGATTAAATCACTTTTAAAAATATTTGATAAATTTTATGAAAAATATTTTCAAAAGTTTAAGAAAGTGTTTTTTAAGAAAAATAAATTATACTTGCATTTGATACGAGTAGTTTTAAATACATATTTACATTTAAAATAATTATTAAAATCACTTCTAATATTTTTATTATAAATACTTAAATACTTATCTTAAAAATATTTTTAATCGAACCACTTTATTTTAATTTTCTCTTTAAACCACTTTAAAAGAATCACATCTAAACGGGCTCATGTATACATAATTGAAAGCACTTGTTTCCATACAAAAGAAAGGAAAAGAAAAACATAAGAAACGAAGGTAATGGGAAAGGAAAAAAAAAGCTCTTGGCCTACTTTATTCCCCTGGTGTATAAGTTCTGCGGGGGATGAGGACATGTTTGATTAATTATCTACATTGTCAAAAAGGCCTCACAAAAGATTAAAGCAAGAAAATTATTTACACTTTCTCACCTTCTAAGTCACTCCTACTTGTGTAAAATTTACACAAAATGACATACAATAGCAAGCTCAAAGCACTTAACAAGGCCAAAAACCAATAATATTTGTCAAGCCTAGCTTCACTCATATTATCAGAGAACCAACTATCTTGTCCTTCAGATTTTGTTAAGTCTTCAACTACTGAGATCAAAATGGCACTCAAGAAGCTTCCCACTCCAAACACACTATTGTATAGTGCAAATGCCATTGTTCTCATTCTGCTAGGAACTTCAGAATAGAAGAACTCCTGCATTCCAACTACTGTGAAAATGTCTGAAATGCCTAAAATAATGTACTGAGGTAACAACCAAAATATACTTAGCGGCACAATTTCAAAATGTGTTCCAAGCTTTTCCATTTTTATGCTAATCTTGAGCCTCTTTGTTTCTACAATTGCTGCAATGATCAATGCTATGATAGACAGAAACATTCCAATCCCCATTCTTTGCATTACACTGATACCTTTTTCGTTACGAGCAATCAACCTCGCGATAGGGATGAAAAACTTGTCATATAGAGGCATGAGAAGCATAATGGACACTGTGATTGCACTCTGCAGTGTTGCCGGTGGTATCTGAAATTTGCTCCCAATATTTCTTTTCATTGTCATACCTTGTTTAGTGAAGAAAGTTGGAGGTAACTGGAAAATGACGGCAAACATCAGCAGCATTGTCCAAATGGGCAAAAGCCTGAGTACCACCTTTGCATTTCTGAACATGTCAATTTCACTTTTGGGATTCTCTTCCAAACCATCCACTATGACAAAGTTTTGATGACAAAGGGGTTTCACTTGAAGCCTATAAATAGCAAAATTTTCATAAGAAATCATGTATTCACATTATAAATTGCAACTGTTTTGAAACTCGGAATAAAGGAAAAGTCTTCTCATCTCAACTTGAGATGGACTCAAGTAATGTGGCAAACTTTGACCATAAGAAACTGTTGGACCCATTTTTACCACATTAGTTGTGAACCCATCTCAAGTACTTGAGACGAATAAAAGTGCTCCAAAAGAAAACTTACTCAAGCTCCAGTTTATCACTTTCATTAGGTAGGGCTATCCTGCAACCTAATAACTTACTCAAGCTCCATTTTATCACACCTTTGAAGGTGTGAATGATGTTTGACATAGGCTTCTTACTCTCTTCCTGTCTGTAGTAGTAAATTCTGCTACCACTGGAGAAAAATGAGACCGACGCAATCATTAAAATGGTGGGGATAGCAAATCCTAGGACCCAACCATAAGTGTCTTGGATGTAAGACATAACTGTGACACCCAAGAGACTGCCAGTACAAACACCAAAGTACCACCATTGGAAGAACAAACTCTTTATATTAGACTTTTTTTCATTGTTTCTACAGGGCAATTCCTCTTCATTGTCAAGTTGATCGGCTCCAAAGGCTTGCAAAGATGAATTATATCCACCTTGGCCCAGAGAAATTACACAGAGAGACCAGAACAGAAGTGAAGGTGACCTTGTTTTGTCTGCAGGAGACGAAGCCCATGCCAAAGCTGTTGATGTCAATGCCACAAGCCCCTATGACCAAAATCATGTTTTTTACCATAAGCTACCAAAGAATAATACATCACAATATAAGATATGTGCGCACTAACTGACAATAATAATTATAAATCCAAAACTTACTGAGCTTGGGAAATAAACAAAGAATCTGCCTTTTTTTTTCTTCAGAAAAATAGTGAAGTGATGTGTTTTTATCTAGAACAATATATATTGGTTAATTGTCGAATTTAGTAGGAGACAATTTTATTTGGTAGATACCCATTACTTTTAAGTGGCATAGCAGTACAGGTGATCTTGTTTAGCATTTCTCTTTTTTTGCATACCCAAAATATTGGCCTTATCTTGTCGTCCACTAAAATAATAATTTGCTTAAATGATTAGTTGTACCGTTCTTGCAATATTTAGTAACATACTTTAATCAGATATTTCTTTTATTTTGGTTCCGTGGAGTATCATCGACTTCAATACTCTAATTCTTTTTATTTCCTTTTCCTCCTTTATTTACCTTGCCTTGTTTTATCTTTCCATATTTGGGAAAGAAAAAGTTTATTAATTTGGAATCACACACAACTGTACATGTCATTTGTAGTATTGCTATTATTATGTTAAACCTCCTTCCGCACAAGAGATGCATTTTCAATTTGTCACAAACCAAAACGCCTTTAGGACTAATAATGCCTCATATTAATTTAACAAACAAATAAATAAAGATTCCCCTTCCCCAATCAAAGGAAATAATAGGTTTTAAAAACTGAAGTAGAGTGAAGGAGAAATATGACTTACCACAACATAGAGGAAAGAAGAGGACAGTATGGTGGTATATGTATGCCAATAAGAATCAGCAAAGGGTGCAATAAACAGTGGCAGCATAGATGTGAACCCACACCAACTGTTCACCGTTTTAGCCGCAGATGAGTTACTCATATTTACAATATCTGTTAAATATGTCACTAGATTTGATGCCACTCCTTTGAATGCAAATCTCTCCATACCAGCAACAGCTGTCAACAGATAAAAATTTAAACATTACTAATATAATCCAATTTGTATAAAATCAGAAAAGAGTTTTAAACAAATTAAAGTAACTGATGTTGGTGAAAAAAGACTCCCTTGAGTATTCAATGAATGGAAAGCACAAATTAAGTACAAGGGGTCGTCAATTTAAAACCATACCAGAAAACGGCCAAAAGGGTTTCAATCTGATGGGAAAATTATGATTTGGGGTCCCCTCCATTGAGATTGACCTATTGAAGGAAAGTTCTAGAGCTTTAAAATAAAATAAAAAATGAGAATTTCATTACCTATAAGGAGAATACATGAGTAGCTGAGCCGCTTTCCTCTTTTCTCATCAGCCATGAGAATTAACTGGCAAGAACGAAATGCACTGATCCAGGCAGCTTTTTATGAGATCAAAAACTAGAGAGCAGACCAAATAGACAATGAGGGTCTTATGCTTTCATTTGTAGGCAGAATGAATGGACACTAGACAAATCACTAGCTCCCTCAACTCTATTTTTCATTAATTTAAATTTATGTATTGAGTTATATTGTTAAATATAACGTGAATGAAATATATTTTTCATTACATAAATTAAAGTTTTAGTTCTCTCAACTCTATTTTTTATTAATTTAAATTTCTGTATTAAATTATATTGTTAAATATAACGTGAATGAAATATACACGTATAAATAAACACAAACACGTATTACAATATATTAATTATATTGTTAAAAATAATGTCGACATGCAACAAATTTAATTGACTGGGCTTGAATCATAAGTCCGGTGCTCCACCAGATTTGCCACTTTACTACCACGTGTAACCACTGACGCGTAGGAGATCTTCCCCTGTTACACATAAGCCACCAAAGATTTCTAAAGGTCGATACCTCTGTCATTTGTATGAGACTATAATCATAACACTTAAGACACTTGATAGTATAATATAATATGGATGAAGTTTTAGACTTCCCTGAAAAACAAGTCATAAAATTTAAAATATAATAACTCCCTAATTTTTCATGTAGTTTCACTTGGCTAAAAAGGTGGGTTTTTCCACAATAAAAAATCGAGGAGTTACTGCAATTAAATAATAGGGTAAGTATTAATAAAACCAACAACGTTTGTCCAAATATCAATATAGTCTCAAGAATTTCCTTTAGTATCACATATATACATTGAAGTATCACTTACTTTCAACGAAATCCCAATTTTAAGAATGACTATTAAAAATTATAAATTAATTATAAGATAAAATAAAATAATATTAACAAAGTTGTGAATTGATCATGCAAATCTACAATTGAGTGTTTATATTAAGCTGGATTCAACGAAGATGATGTGGTGTTATTGAGCTGTCGACATAAAGCTTATAACTTTGTTGTCGTACTGCGTTATCTCTGCTTTTGTCTGAACAAATATAAAACCGCCATAAATTTAGGGAAACCAATTTGAAAAAAGTAGAAGCTGATATTGATCAAGAAACAAATAAAAATATAAGTTATATGATACTGTACGTACGTTACTTTGAGGAAGATAGGAAAAGTAAGGAAGGCCAAAAGTATGTTAACCACACAGGAACACGCATGTTACACATGTTCACACACAACTAACACAAACACACTGCAGGACACAAATTGAATTGCAATGCTTAATGACGAGGATGGCTTCTTTGGATGAAGAAGGAATAGAAAAGAGCACCCAAAACTTCTTTAATTTTCTCGTATAAGACTGGAATAAGTGTCAATAAGTTCTATAAAAAGAGTATGTAAGCTTTTTTGGTGATTGTGAAAGTGATCCTAGTAGCCCATTTCTAGTGGTCTGGTGTGTGATGGAGAGCACTGCTTTGCTTCTGGGTTCCACCAATTATGGAAATTGTGTGGCTAAAGATGCAAATATTTACCCATGAGGCATGTTTTTTTTTTTTTTTGATAGATACCCATGAGGCATGTTGATTGGCCTATTTTAAAGTTTTAAGAGAAAATAGTATACAAATAATTTTGGAAAATTATCAAAAAATAATATCTCTAAAATTTATAATAACAAAACTAATATCTCAATAACATTGAACTTCAATATTGAACGTATAATGTTAAACGTTCAATATTAAATTGGTATAAATTGACGCAATTTAATTTAAACAACGTTTAATTATACGAGCTTTCAAAAAAATAATGTAAAAGTTATTTTTTTAATTGTAAAAATATATGATTTAAACATAAAAAATACTATTTTTTTATTATAAATTTTAATAAATATTATTTTTGTTATTTTTTTAATAATTTTTCAGTATTTCATTGTCTATCATAAAACCTACGTGACTCTGCTGTTAAATTAATAATATTATTTATGATAACAAATTTTGTAATATTTAAAAATGCTCAAACTTTGTGACTATGCTGTAAAATTAATAATATTATTTATGATAGTAAATTTTGTAATATCTAAAAATGCTAAAACTTAAAAGTATCGAAAAAATTGCTTAAAATAACATATTGAAATTCATAATAATAATAATAATAATAATATATTTATTAATATTTAAAAATGGTCAAACTTAAAAGTATTGAAAAAATTGCTTAAAATAACATATTAAAATTTATAATAATAATAAAAAAAATATTTTTTAATTTAAAATAATATGAGTCACTGTTAATAGAAATTATTATATGTTTTAATTACGTTAGTTTTGTAAATTGCTAATCCAACAAATTGTCTAAGTTTATTCTTTTTTGGCACGTAAGCAAACATTAACGAGTACCACTTGGTGCGCATTGGATAGATATTCTATTATGGTAAATCTTATCCGTTCATCACAAAAACTAATATATTGTGATATTTGAAAAATGTCCCATTTGCCCACGCTACGGATTTTATTGGATTTCATTTACCCCATTCGTAAATGTTTATGATATGCTTGATATATTATATCAAATAAATTAAATATAATTATATTTGACAAAATTTCAATTGCATTATAATTAACATGTGAGAACTGGAAAATATATTAAAATAAAATTGATAAATAAATATTTACAAAAAATGCATATTTAAAATATTATTTAATTTATTTTATGTAGTTTTTTTTATAATAATTTATTATAAAAATTTATTTAAATTAATATTTAATTTATGTTTATGTTTTTATTATATTTTAAAAAAAATATTTTTAATTTGCAATGAAATAAAAATTAAAGGCATATAATTTTATAATTAAAAATTCAGACAGGTTATGTTAAATGTCCAGTATAATTTAGACCTACGCCTTTTAGTAGTACAAAATTTATATATAATCATGTTATTTTTATATTGTAACTATGATATGATTTGATAGCTAAATGATTATACCAAAAAAAAAATTATATAATTACAATTTTTAATACGTCAAATATATCGTTAAAGTTCTATATAATGGTAAAATACTAAAACCCACCGAAGTGGACATATGGATTAAAATAAGACAACTTGTTTTTTATATGAAATTCCAATAGTAATTAGCCAACACAAATATTAGTAATTTTTTCACTTAAATGTAAGAAAGTTAGGTCAATTTTCCATAATTTTGTAAATTGATTCAATCTTGTATGCCATTCATATGACTGGGTGATGAGTATTATAAATGGTGGATTTGTTTATCAATTTTATAAGGTACTTATTGTAGGTAAGCCTATGAATATGTCCAAAAATATTTTATTTAGGTAAAAAATTATATTCATGGCAAGAAAAAACCTACAATTTCAATAATTAAATTAAAAATACATTTCAATGAATCATTTTTTAAACTTGAAAATAAATTTATGCGTAATTTATTTTATTACAAAAACTTATGCGTAATTAATATAGTAAACTATGTTATATATTTTTTCAATTCGTACCTAAAGCTTACGTTAATTTGAGGAGATCATTAAATCGTAAAGGTAACGCTTGGGGGTGTAAAATTAAAATGGTAATGAAAAGACTTTTACTCATTGCCATGTTTTTTTTATTTTTTTATTTATTTATTTTTTATTTTTTATTGAAACCGTATTCAAATTCATTAGGAATAGAATTGTGTTTACGGGAATAGGTGGAAAAGTCTTTACGAAACCCCACCTTAGCCCCTATGAAATTTATGTACAATAATAGAATTTTAAAAAGAAAATTTTTAATTCATCACAATCATTATTCAAAATTAATTAAGTTGATGAAATTTAATGTTAATTTTGTATGTTATTTTTATATGTTAAGAAAATCCAACCCATTTTTATATGGTAATTAGATTAAACTAAAATTTGTCAAAATCTGGAAATGTATTTGTATTTAGACTAATTATCAAATAATTTCAATATAAAATATAATTGGTTGATATTACCTAGATGTTATATTTTTATTAATAGAATAATCAAAGAATATAATATTTAAATATTTGGTTTAATTGTATAATATAACTCTCATTTGTATATAAAATTTCATTTTTTATCCCTTTTATCCCTTAAGTAAAAATATATGTTTATTTTTCTGACAACATAACCAAACATATGTTTTTTAATTTTATAAGAGAAAAAAAAAAAAAAAAATATATATATATATATATATATATATATATATTAAAAAAATTAAAAATAAAATTAATTAAATAACTATATTATTTATAGTGCTATTACTAAGTTATTTGTATAAAATAGGTTGTATTTTATTTTATCTAATTATATATCAAATATTGTCGTAATAAATCTGTTAATTTTTTATTCCATTTGTCAAACCATAGTTATATCATTTCTTTTTTCCATTTCACTTCATTCCATTATTTTTACATTTTGCAAATCAGACATATATATAAAAAAAAAAAAAAAATGTTATCATGAAACCTGGTACCTTTTGGTTTCATGCTGGCCTCCACTTCTTGCGCAACCAGATTGAATTGGAATCAGTCATAGCGTCAACTATTAAGAGTGCTAAGGGTGCTAAAGTATTTTAATTAAAAAAATACTTGGATCATAAATAATTGTAAAATAATATTGATATATAGTTGATGCATGCATTTTCATTTGTCATTCTTTGAATTCTTATAATCACCTTAATTTTAGCAGATGTTATATATTCAGGTGGATAAGAAGATAAACGGAATCATCGATAATGGTGCGATCAAGTTCAGCAAAATATAAGAAAACACTAAAAGAAAAATTAAAATTGTAATTACTACATTATAATCATTTAATTAAGATCATTAGTATTGATTCACCAAGGAGGTTAATGCAACATAACAAAATACATAATGTGCTTATTTCCTGAAACTTGGTCAAATAATGATTCATAAGAAAAAGAGTAACTTATGAAATTATAGGGGCAATTCGAATAGGATGCTGATTTATTTAATAAAATCATCAAAGTGAGTATCAATATAAAGAGCAATGAGGCTTTAAAAACGAAAAAGAAATATAAGGAAATTGGCATTACAAACTAAAATTACAAGATAACTCACGACTAAGATGGGAACTATGTTAGCAAAAATAAAAATAAAAAAAGTAATCTCCAATTACATCAAATACTTGCAAAAAATAACCAGAATCAAATATTTCATGATAAAAAATCACAACATTGTAACATTTTTAAATTTGTCAAAATTCAATCGCTACTTTAAACAGTAGGTCTTCTCTATCACTACAAGCTCGCTTCCAATTCAAAAAATTCTGATAAAACTTCAAAGACGCTTCACCAATAAATTAATCAATGCTTCTATTATAGGCTTATAGAGGAAATAAGTACCTAAATTAAAGGCCAAATGCTTGGACTAATATTGATTGACGACGTCGTTTTCGACGTGTGGATTTAAGTCTTTATCCTCGCCCTTCTAATAAGTTAATGTGCACGCAGTATTAATTGCAGCGCTTTAGTTTTCAACTTTCCATATTTTCCTCGGTTCTAGCGTCGACGAAGGCTTCTCTCTCCACTCTTCACCTCTCTCACCGACTGTACTTCTGATTGAGACTGTGTAAACCGTTGGAAGGCTGAGAATAAAGAAAAAATTAACAAACGTTAGGAACCACATTAAGTATATATACTTAACTTAGGGGGAGGTATAGTTTTATTTCCAAGTGGTGCATCGCAATTCATTTCTGAACAAGTTGGAGCGCATATTAAAATTACATCTGAACAAATTGGAGCGCCACATTAAAATTACATCTGTACAAGTTGGGGCGCACATTAGAATTACATCAACCTTAATTAATAATAATAATAATAAAAAAAGATAAGATTAATTTCTTGGAATATATAGCTAGACGCCTAGACCACCCAAGGAAATCATCTATGGATTTTGTGTCATACATTTGGCATCTATGTAAATCGTACAAAAAATATAAATAATTATATAAGTGAATTATTATATACAATTTTATATGTAAATATTTTATAAATTGTATAAAAATTATAAATAATTATGTAAACAAGTTAATACATAAATTATAAAGAAATTGTAAATAATTCTATAAGTAGTCATTTCGTAAGTTTTATAAAATTTAAATTGTATACAAGGACGAAACTATTCATGGGCTGTACCGGGCTTGAGCCCGGGCAGCCTTTTCAAATTTTTTTTTAATTAATATATTATATAATAGTTATATATATTTTTTTAAAAAAATAAAAATATTAAATATTTAAAATATTTATATTTTAATTTACACTCATATCAATAATTATGTATTATATATTCCTAAAAATTATAACTTTTAAATTTTTGATCGATAAATATTGTTTAATTATTAATTTAAATGTATATTTAAGTATAAATTTATATGTATTTAGCACTCTTTTTTTTATAACAATTTACCATTATTTCATTAAATATGTTTTTTTTTCTTTAAATTATTAATTAGAGTTCTTTATTTCAAAATATATATTATCTCATTGTTATATTAGAACATAAAATTTATTTTAAATTTCTATATTTATCAATTACTATCGATTGGTGAAAAAATGATTAGGCATATAACTTATTTATTAATTTTTTTAATTTTTTAGTTATTTTAATTTTATGTTTATTTGTTATTAGGTCTATTTAAATTTGTAATTTTTAATTTGTATACTTTAATTTACATTAAATATTTTTATTGTAGATTATCATGGATAAACCTCAAAAAAATTCTAAATCATTTAAAACTCTTCATTTATTTTTTAAGAAAATAAATGATCAACAATCAACCAAAAATACTTTTATTGAAGCTCACAACCAAAAAAGTAAGCAATCTCAAGAACTACTTGTTGAAGTTTACAGAAGAAATTGAATCTGAATTGATAATTTATGAATTTTATGCTCTAAAGCATCGTCGGACACAACTTAAATAAATTTTTTTGTTTATTTTTGAAGTTGATATTATTTTCTCAATATTAGCTATAAATCTTGATATTATAAATAAAAAAAAATTAGAAATTTTTTTCTAATTTTTTTTTAATATAAATTAGCCCTCCTAAAAAAATATTTCTGGTTACGTCCCTGATTGTATAGAAATTGTAAGTAATTTTGTATGTTAGTATTTTGTAAGTTGTATAAAAATTGTAAATAATTATATACACGAGTTAATATGTAAATTATATAGAAATTATAAATAATTATGTAAGTCGATTATTCTATAAGTTATAAAAATGTTCTTTTATGATATAGAATATTGCTTTAATACATTTCTTGTATTAAAATATTTAGAATTTTTTAAGTATAATTTTCATATTTTTTCTGTAATATGTACATAATAAAAATATTTTTTCTATATCATATACAAAATTTTAAGTTCATATTTTAAATTTTTTTCTTATGATTTTCAAATTTTTCTGTAACATATACAAAATAAAAAAGTTATTTATGTATCATGTACAAAATCTTGAGTTAAGACATTTAAAATTTCTTTTTTATGATTTCCAAATTTTTTATGTAACATGTACATAATAAAAATGTTATTTCTATAACATGTATAAAATCTTGTATTCATATTTGAAATTTTTTTTGTAACACGTATAAAATGTTATTTTGGTACCATGTACAAAATTTTGCATTCATGTTTAGAATTTTTTGTTATGATTTTTAATTTTTTTATGTAACATTTATATATTGAAAAATTATTCTGTACCACGTACAAAAATATCATTTTTATTTTGTACATGTTGCAGAAAAAATATGAATGTCGACGGTGGTTGTCATACCTCTAGCAAGGTTGTTAGAAATGAAAACGATTTTTTAATTATGTGGTAGTTGAATGAATTAGATACAACCTTAATTAGTAGAGAGGTATTATAGGTAAAGTAATGTTGCTCAAAATGGTGTATAAGATTTTACGCAAGTGCACGTGTCACAAACAAGTAATATAATGATAAGAAAGATCGTTCTCACGGAGATTGGAATACTAGAAAATATCGTAAAAATTAACTATTAAAATTAATATTTTGTATTTTTGTTTATTAAAATAAAATAAATAGTACGAGAGAACAAGGGTGAAAATACTGAAACAACGTTCAACGAAAATGATATCAAGAATCGCAAGTAGATAAATTAATTAAGATTGCGAATGTGACAAGTGATGTAGACAAACTGCGTTGCTGTGGCGTTGTTGTAGCAAAGTGCACCAGTAACTAGAATTGTGAAAATTACAAAGGATTCTTTCGAATTTACAATGTTTATATATTCTATGATTCAATGAAACATATTCCTATGCACAACTGAATCTAAAAACAACGTTTCATGCACAAATTCTCTTAGTTTATGTGAGATAATTATATATTCTTATATTAATTTCTTCACACTATTCTAGCTTCATCCAACTTAAATTAACTTTTCTAGATTCAATTTAAGTTTACTATCTTATCAATTGTTGATCAAGCAATCCATAAGAATAAATCAATAAATTAAGCATAGAATAATTAGCATCTTTTGTCAAGCAAAGCACAAGTTTATAAAATTAAACTACAAAGTCTACATACACTTGCACATCCATAACCCTAACTGAATGAAAATTTAGTCAAGCATATTTATGAAAATTAAACATCGAATTATATTTGTTCAAAATCAGATTCATATAGTTTGGAGAATTTAAAAGAATCAAATAATAATGAAATAATGAAATAAATAAATAAATCCCTTAAATCAACCCTAAACCAATTGGATTATGATTCTTTGTCTCGTTCTTGCTTTCTCTTCAATGAGAATCCTTGCAAATCAGTTCCACAAGTGGTTTCCTTCCAGATTCCCCTTGATGCTCTGTTCTGCGTTCTTTTTTCGTTGTGCCAAATCTGTCCAGAATTTATGCTGCCGAAATCTGCCCAAAAATTGTGCTGCTGCCTGCTGTATTTTTCTCTCTTGTTGCCGCCTGTTTCTATTCAGTTTTGGTGCCCAAATCTTCCTCTTATTTTCTGCCGCAGTCTCTATATATATCAACCCTCTCTTTGTGTAGTTAACCCTAGGTTTAATTGGAGACAATTTTTCTTATGTTAACTTCCAATATTATCCCTAAAAAGATGAGTTAATGAGTGCCCAAAATTGTCCTTTTGTTGAGAGTCCAAATCAGCTCTTGATTTTTTTATTTCCAAACCAGATCTAATTTTTCATGCTATTTTCCTGGTGTAATTTTGCTGCAGCAATGCTGTAGCAAAGCTGCAGCAAAGCTGGATTCTTGCATTTTGCTGTTATTTTCTTTATCTCCTACAAAGGGCAATAAAAATCTAATGAGTGCACATCAAAATATAATTCTTTTTAACAGATTTCATGATTATTTTGGATTTATTATCAAAGAATTTAATTAAATCATAAAGTCCACAAATATTGTATAAATGATTATAATGTGCAAACATTCTCAAATGAACAAGCAAGTATTTATGAATGAGAGCTAAAAATACTCTAATAAATTAGAGTTATCAAACAAATTAGAGTTATCAAACATACTCTATATTTTTTAAAATATGTATTTTTTATTTCTTAAACATGTTATTTTTATAATTTTTACTCTTTATTATAAATAACCCCTATATTAGTCCATCACTCGGTGGTAAACGCTTCAAATTGATTATTGGAGTAATATCGATTCGTGATGTCGTTTTCAACGTTTGGATCATGTACAAAATTTTGAGTTAAGACATTTAAAATTTCTTTTTTATGATTTCCAAATTTTTTATGTAACATGTACATAATAAAAATGTTATTTCTGTAACATGTACAAAATCTTGCATTCATATTTAGAATTTTTTTTGTAACACGTACAAAATGTTATTTTTGTACGATGTGCAAAATTTGCATTCATATTTATAGTTTTTTTGTTATTATTTTTAAATTTTTTATGTAACATTTACATAATAAAAAATTATTTATGTACCACATATAGAAATATCATTTTTATTTTATACATGTTACAAAGAAAATATGGATGTCGGTAGTAGTTATCGTACCTCTAACAAGGTTGTTAGTGGTAGTTGTTAGAAATAAAAACGATTTTTTAATTATGTAATAGTGGAATAAATTATATACAAATTTAATTAATAGAAATGTATTATAGGCAAAGCAAATTTTTTTTTTAAATATATATTTTTTATTTCTTATTTTTATCATTTTTATTCATTATTATAAATAACTCTTATATTAGTCCATCACTCGGTTATAGAGAGGACAAGTATTATCTATAATAGAACACTGACGCAGAATAAGCAATAGGTCCAAAGCTAAAACATCATGCAAATACCTCCAGAGAGAATCCAATAAATATATTATTGTTTGTTGATTGTTGGGCTTAACATGGTAGTTGAGATATGCAAGCGTTAAGTGCCCCCTATTTTCTGCGAATTGTCAGCTGCCATGCCTTTTGGTGTGTTACACAAACTGTATATTCACCCAAAATTAACATCTTCATCGCAACTTTCACAAAACATTTAATTTCTTTATTTTACTTTCAATGTTTAGTAAAAAAAAAAAGTGATTTTCCCTCCTTTTCTGTACCCCTTTTAGAGATGAACGTCTGAAATCTGAATGGGCAATCATTTTGTCAAGTACAATGTGGGAGGTGGTAGATTCGAATAAACATGTAATTCATTTTCCTTTGTTGAAAATTGAAATCACACTTAGGCAGTGGCATAACGTATATTTGGTACTATTTATAAAATAAAAAATAATATTAATACTTTTAATTAAAAAAAATATCATATATATATCATTTAATGAAAATATGTATAAATTATTAAGTTTGTAATAAATTATTTAATATTAAAAATTTTAAATTTTAAATTTAAATAAAATACAGCTATAATTATGTATATAATTTTTTTTTATAATTTAATAAATTTTATATTTAAAATTTTATTTATAAAAAATCGAAGTGGAGCACGTATTCTCGTAAATTTACATCCGCCCCTGAACTTAGTTAATCATGACAAAAAAAAAATAAAAATAAAGAAATAACTTAATTAAATCGTTTATTCATGATAAAATAATTACCCACTTCAATTATTGCTGTATTTGATGTTGTTTTTAATAATATTATATTACAACCTGTGTAAATATTTCCACTTTTCTTTGGCCAGTTATTAAAATAATATTAAAAAATAATTTGACATAATTTTATTTCATTAATATTAATTTTAATTTAATATAATTTTTTTATATTTTTATAAATTAAATAAGTCACTATAAAATAAAAATAGTAAAAAAAATTATACTAACCTATTTTTCAATAATATTTTATTTAAAAAAAAATTATGGATGATTGGATGAGATTGATTTGAAAAGATTTAATGGTTGATAAAATATCTTACCATATTGTAAAAGATTAAAATGATATTATTTCAATGACGCTTAGCTTTTATTTATTTATTTATTTCTCTTAAAGTTTAGCTTTTATTTATTTATCCAGAATCTAAATTACAATTGTCTTCGCAGATGGGCTCATGAAACAATCTTACACTTACATGGCAAAAATTCGACATAAATAGCATAAATTGTGAATGAAAATTAGTATTTTTATAACTAGCAAAATCAGTAACAAAACTGTGTGTTTTTGTTACCCATAATTTATATAGATTACATTAATACCCTTTAGGTCTAATAAACAACTACAAAACAAACTAGAAAACAGATCTGCCGTGCTATTATGCTTTCACAATCGCTCTTTTTTACGTGATATACAGAATCAACATATAAAAAGATTGATTTTCACACGATACTGTCTCGCAACATAAGATTGATTTCGCAAACAGGAAGAAAATCAGATTCTACAATTCTTGCAGAAATTATGATCCAAAATTTGGAAGAGATATCATCAACTAGTAAGATTCATCGACTTCTTATTCATTAATCTTGTTACAGGAATTACTTTTGCATGCGTAACAAGTAATTCTGATTGTAGGAATGCATATATTTGTATATGTAATCCATTCAATAATCTTGTTCTACTAATACCTTCCTGTGTTAATCTTATATCATAAATCTTCACTACAAATCTTCATTACAAACTGATTTACATAACAGGTTTCACAAGTATGTAAATCAATGTACATACTATGTAAACATTTGCAACAGTTTTGCATATTGTAACAGAGTTTTACCTAGTATGTACATTGTTACATACTAGGTAAGCCATAGTATGTACACTCTGTTTTACATACTATGTAAATCAGTTTACATAGTATGTAAACTAATATACATAATATGTAAACTGGTAAACTCGTTACAAGTAGAAGCTGTAGACTGGTAAAATCGTTACAAGAAGAAGCTGTAGATAGTTACATAGTATGTAAATCAGTTTACGTACTATGTAAACTCTGTTAAATGAGTATGTAAACCGGTTTACATACTATGTAAACTCTGTTAAATGAGTATGTAAACCGGTTTACATACTATGTAAACTCTGTTACATATTATGTAAATCATTACTTGTTGTATGTAAATCAGTTTACATACTATAAACAGAATTTACATACTATGGCTTACCTAGTATGTAACAGTGTACATAATATCTAAAACTGTTGCATATGAAAACTATTGCAAATGTTTACATAGTACGTAAACTAATGTACATAATCTTGTAACTCTTGTTACATACCTGTTACTCTTATATGTAAACTTGTATAACTGTTAAATATTATTATTAGATAGTGTTTACAAACCAGTTTGTAGTAAGATCTCTTTTATGTAAACATATGCAATAGTTTTAGATACTCTTACATACTACGTAAGAGAATTTACATATTATTGAATGGATTACATATGCAACAGTTTTAGATAGTGTTATCATTGTAATATACCATTTTACATACTTGTTTTGTACTTATCATTGTAATATATAACAGGTGACCTAAAGTTTGGAACACTATTTATCCATAGTGGGAAATAGATATTTGAAAATGGAGAGGATACCTATGTAAATGGCATTCCAAAGGGAATATGTATAAGAAAAGATGTGACCATGCTACAATTTAAAGAAGAAATATGTTCTGCTTTACACTATGAAGGAGATATCAACATCAAAATGAAGTGTAAAGGTGTTCATATTGCTTTAATCATTATGGATGATAGGGACGTGGAATACTTCCTGAAAGTTAATGTAGGCCAACAATCTGAGGAATATAACAAATTGTATGTAGTACATACAAAAAAGCAACCATCCCAATTTTTGATAAGTCAGACTTCAAGTGCAAAAATTGTAACTGCAGATTCAGATACAGAAACTGAAACTGACTTGACAACAAATTCAGAAGATAATGAAGTCTTATATAATGGAAAAGTGTATAAGAGTAAGGAAGAACTCAAGTTATATGTTTCAACATTAGCCATAAATATAAGATTTCATTACAAAGTTAGCAATTCCAACAAGAAAACCATAAGAATGAAATGCAAGAATGATAGGTGTCAATGGAAGCTTGCAGCAAACAAAATTGGTGAATCTAATGCATTCAAGGTAACAACTTATGTCGAAGATCATACATGTTCACAAATTTATAAAGATCAGTGTGAAAAACATGCTACTTATAAATATGTAGCCGAAAACATCAAAGACATTTACAGAGATACCAGTCGGCAATTAAGACTCAAGGATATCATTTCTGACATCAAGATCAAAACTGGTGTGCAAATCACATACAAGAGGGCAATTATGGGAAAAAGAGAAGCAATAAGAAATGTTAGGGGCGATCCAAAGAATTCCTACATGAAACTTCCAGGGTTCTACTACAAGTTGGAAGAGGCTAACCAAGGTTCCTACACAGAGATTAAAACAAACGTTGACTCCAACTTCAAATACGGATTCATGGCTATAGGTGCATGCATTAATGGGCTCATAAAATATATGAGACCTATAATAGTTGTAGATGGAACATTTCTAAAGGAAAAACAAGGAGGAGTATTACTTGTTGCTGTTACAAAGGATGAGAACAACCAGGTATGAGGTTATATTTTCAATTACATACTGTGTAAATCAATTTTTAAACTCATTTACATACTATGTAAACCATTGTCTCCTGGTATGTAAACCCATTTACATAGTATGTAAACTGATTTACATACTATTTACATACTATGTACACGAGTTTACACAGTATGTAAATCAGTTTACATACTGGTTTACATAGTATGTAACAGAGTTTAATCAGTATGTAACAGATTTTACATACAATAGGTAATGGTTTATACAATATGTAAACTTTGTTACATACTATGTAAACGAATGTACATACTATGTAAACCCCTTTACATACTATGTAAACTGATTTACAAATGAAAATACTAATAGTTAAAATATTATGTAATGCAGATTTACCTCATTGCATTTGGAATAGTTGATGGGGAAACCACAAAAGCATGGAAATGGTTCTTTAGAAGACTAAAAATGCTTATTAGAGAAAGGGAAAACTTGGTCATAGTCTTAGACAGAAATCCAGCTATAAAATCAACAATCAATATTGTATTTGAAAACAAGGCACACCATTGTTATTGTTACTATCACATGAAACAAAACCTTGTGACTAATTTCCATAAAAAAGCAGTTAACAAATACTTCAAGCTAGCAGCTTATGCCTACAATGAAGATGAGTTCAACATGAATGCAAATATGATATATGAGGCATCCAAAGGAGCAATGAAATACTTACTAAAAGCTAATTTGTCTACATGGGCAAGGATCAAATGTCCAACACCAACAACAAGGTATGATTTCATGACATCAAACAATGCTGAACACATAAATTCAGTTTTGAGACATGCTAGAGACACCCCTGTTACATACTTATGGGGAGAAGTACGAGATATGATCCAAAATTGGTTTGCAAAAAGAAGAATAGCTGCAACAGGGATGGAGATACTTACAAAATGGGTAGAAGATAAGATTGCAAAAAGAAAAATCAAAGCAGAACAAATGCAAGTGGTTGACATTAGCAACAGTATATCACAAGTCAAAATAGAAAATGATAGTTACATTGTACAACTTGAAGCTAAAACATGTAATTGTGGTAAGTTTCAAGCACTACAAATACCTTGTACACATGCAATTGCAATATGCATGATAACGAAGCAACCAATAAAATCCATGTGCTCAATATACTACCACACAAGCATCTTGCAACTTGCTTATGAATCTCCAATATATCCAATAGAACACGAAAGCAAGTGAAACTTACCAACTTCAGTAAGAGATGTCTTAGTGTTGGCACCAATTGTACAGGCAAGTGATGGCATGTCGCAAGAAAAATCAATAGGAAGGTTAAAGAAGAAAAGAATGCCCTCACTTGGTGAGTTTCAAGAATTGAAAAAAACTGCCAAAAGAAATAAGTCTACAAAAACAATTAAAGACAAATAAGTCTTACCCTTTTGTATTTTAGGTCTTACTATTCCTCAACGATTATTACATACATCTTAAAACTATGTAATAAATTTTACATGATACAATGATTTTAATTTCTTCTTTCCGTGATATTTTTTATATTGTTATTATTAAAAAGTTTTATTATTACATATCAAAATAATAATTAGGTATTCACATGATTTCTTTAATATGTAACATGGTATGTAACATGTTTTACATACTATGTAAATTCAATTACATAGTATGTAAATTAGTTTACATACTATGTAAATTCAATTACACAGTATGTAACAGGTTTTACATAGTATGTAAATGAGTTTACATAATATGTAAATCAGTTTACATACTATGTAAACTCGTTACACAGTATGTAAACTGATTTACATACTATGTACATTCATTTACATAGTATGTAAATCAGTTTACATACTGTGTATAATGATACAATGATACAATGATTTCAATTTCTATGTAATAAATTTTACATGATACAATGATTTCAATTTATTCTTTCCGTGATATGTTTTATATTGTTATTATTAAAAAGTTTTATAATTACATATCAAAATAATAAATATGTATTCACATGATTTATGTAACATGGTATGTAATAGGTAAATCAGTTTACATAGTATGTAAACTCGTTACACAGTATGTAAATGAGTTTATATACTATGTTTTATATATTACATACTTAAGACAAGCAACTAAACCTAAACAAAAGTGGTTGCTTCCTTATCATGCATGTTGCAATTGCATGGTAGTGTATGTAACACTTATACATACTTGTGCAAAATATGCTGCCTCTTGTCATTCAACACAGTAAACTATTTACAACATTATCCACAAATGAAATTAATATATTTCAAATGAATATTGTCATTACATAAAAAATGAATAGAACCAATATTTCAAATGAATATTAACACTATCTAAAATTAGTATGCTGGATCTAGCATACGATCATTACAAAAAAATTGGATACAATACATACTTCTAATTTTTACAATAGGAATAGAACCAATCATGTCTAGTGTCCATCCACGGATAAGAAATTCAGCAAACTTCAAGCACCAAATACCACAGTCATGACTGCACATTTAAAAAAATGAGTAAACAAACAATATCAAAATTTCAAAATTAAAAAACAGACAAAGAGAAAAGTATAAGTATTTACTTGTTAGTTTGCTTGGGGACACCCTCAACAACAAAAATAGGCCAAACATAAGGATCAGGCTGACAATCTTTGCCATAACCATGGTACCCAATCGTGTAGAGCAAAATTGGAATAACAACTCCTAAATGACTACATTTTTCTCTCACATTAGGTGTGTTCATTGAATCATAGATTTTAATAAATCTTTTATTTAAATAAATTACACAACACACCCAATGGTTACCATCAACATTGACTGGAACATATAATTTCTCCAATTCCTTCCAGTCCTCAACCCACTGCTCAACCAAAGAAGGTGCACCAGTAGCAAACTTAAACAAATATTGGTCAGCACTAATTACAATAGACTGTAGATTTCCTTGACACTTAGAAACTAATCTCGAACATTCCTCCTACAAAAAAAAATGATATGTAAACTGTTACATACTCACCATGATATAAATGATTTGTAAATTGTTACATACATGATCTCTTATATGTCAATTGTGTTACATACTCACCATGATATGTAAACTATGTTACATACTGAGTAAACTCTGATGTATGTAACAGAGTTTACATACTATGTAAGATATTACATACACTGAACAATACCAAAAAAAGATTATAAATCTTGCACTGAACAATGTCTCTAGAGTAGTATAGGGCTTCAAACCAAAAGTGTCTGGATACCTAGCCCTCCAAGCTCGAATCTCGTATAAAATGGCATCTATATGCTGCAACAAAGTTAGTAAATTTATGAGTAATAATAAATAAAGTAAATGCTATAAAATATATTGGTTGACAACAAATTACTTAATAGGTTAAAAATGAAACATTTAAAACTTACTGTACTATGTAAATTTTCAGCTCCACTTTTCAATGGAGCAAAGAAATACTCCTTACCAATTTTCAGGTCACGATATTGAAGCTTAATAGGTTTACTACAAATAAGAGCAAAAGTTAAAAAAGCTGTCAAAAATCCAAAATAATAATAATAATAATGCAAACAGAGTTTAAATAAATGAATAAATATACATACGGTGATTGTCTCCTCATCCAATTTGTAAAATTCTTTTCCCAACCAATAGGTAATGGTTGATATGGGCAAGAGGGACGCTCCAAAATATCATCATCATCGCATATATCTGAAACCTGAGCTGAAGTACCAACACATCTAACTGAATCAGCTTCAAGTCTGCCATATGCAATAGGAATACCCTTCTTATCAGGGCAAAAATATGGACTACAAATAGCTTTTAAGGTTTAATTTTTCTCTTATCTCTCTCCATTACAAAACTATATATAGTTGTTGAGCAATGAAATATAGGATCAAACCTTATTTTAGAATTAGATCTATACAATTATGAAAAATGATCTAACTGATTGAGGGTATCGCTATCAAAATTGGGGTCAGAAGAAGCTGATGGAGATTTGGTAACAACAATCTGAGAAGATGCAAATTCTACCCCAAGATCAAAAGAAGGCTTATCTACATCATCTGCTTTACTTGCCTTCCTATATGTATCTGACTTTTTAGGAGGCAAGGGTGTAAAACAGACATTTGATGGAGAATTACTAGGCCTGGTTGTCCGCTGTGAGTCCAAACAATCAAATTTAAAAAAAGTAATTAGTTACGTAAATATTTGAATTAATTGTAAGCTCAAACATTAATAAAAAAAACATACCGACTGAGATAGTTTTGAAGCAAACATGTTCATATTTGCAAGCAAACCATCAAGAAGTTCTTCTTGACGGCGAAACTTTTCATCCATATATGCATGATGCTTCTCAAACTTCTCATCAATGTATGATTTATGTTTGTCAAACTTCTCATTGATATAAGATACCATCTTTCCCAACAAGCTCTCTAAGCCATCTGATTTATCCTTTAAACCTTCGTCAACATGTTCATAACTATCTTTCAAACAATCCAATTTTTGCTTCAATAATGACTCATCAATTGGTTGTTCTTGGGATTCATCCCTCTGATTTTGACACATAACAATGTTATGAAAATAGGCAGCTTCAACATGGGAGAGAAGAGATCTATAACAATGAGCATTATCGTGTGACAGAACAGTGTTCACACGAAGCTGCAAATAAAAAAATACAAAAAATAATTACATAGTAAACACAACCAACATAAAACTACTACATGTAATTCGTCTTATATACCATGTAAACATATCTTAAACAAGTTTACATTATCATATAAACGAATGTACATATTATGTAATTAGTTTACATACTCTGTGAGACAATGTACTATAGTATGTAAACTGATTTACATACTATGTAAACTGGTTTACATAGTATGTAAAACCTGTTACATACTCTGTAAGACAATGTACATAGTATGTAACCCCGTGTACATAGTATGTAAACTGGTTTACACAGTATGTACATTAGTTTACAATGTAAACCTGTTACATACTCTGTGAGAGAATGTACATAGTATGTAAATCAGTTCACATACTATGTAAACAGGTTTTACATACTATGTAAACTTGTGTACATAGTATATAAATCAGTTCACATACTATGTAAACAGGTTTACATACTATGTAACTCGTGTACATACTATGTAAACGGATAGCCAAGTTTCATAAAAACTTACATAATCATGTAATCCATAAATGCACCCATAAATCTATAAAACATGTTAATGAATTATTACCTAATATGGCTTATTAAGGATAGCTTGCACAATTCCAAAATCAGGAGTGAGTGTTGATGACCACTTCAGCATTGTAGGGAACCGATCATTCACATAGATAGCCAAGTCCTTTGCAATATCAGGAATGGCATCATAGATCCACACTTGGAATGCTAAACTTAAACTAACAATCTGATAGCGGACCCTCTTATCTTCCCCTGATTTTAGTAGGTTGTGCATCTTCCTCTCAATCAAGTCATTGGCAACCAGACGCATGTGGATGTAATCTTTCCTCAAACTATCAAAAAGATAGTTGAATACCACATCACCCCAGGGATAACTATTAAATTTATCCCAATTGGAAGCTAACAACAAAGCTTCCCTAGATATGGAAAGCCTCTTCAGCCTTCCAATTAACCCACACTCCAAGAAATATATAAGGAATATCATAACTGCATCTTTAGAGCAGACATAAACAAAATTGAAACCAAAATGCTGCTTCTTAATAGGGGATTCACCAACAACCACAATACTTTTTACAGGGATTTTTCTTCCTCTTACTCTTAGATTGTGGATCTGGCTTCCCAATACATCCAACCAAAAACTCCAAATATTGAATGGATGTATATATACCAAAATATTTCTCCATAAAGGCATTAGATCGTTGGTCTACCTCTACATCACAGGAATCATCGTCATTCAACATATGCAAACCGGTCGCCACCCAAAATTCGGTTCTTGAAAACCTGGTAACCTTAGAATTAATCCTGAACCATAACTTCTTGACAGTCTTGCATGGCAAGCATCTTTTGAGGAGGATAGAATGAATAAGCTGCCCACTAAATTTGTAGACAGGTAAATTGAAAAAATTCCCGAAACAAGATTGCAAATATAAATCCTTCTGTTCTTCATTCAGAACACTCTTTATACGAGACATAACATTATATGGTTGTGAACTACAACCACAATGAATTTGAAAAGCCTCTTCAGGTGACAACAAATTGGGAAAAGATTTGTTGCCTTCAAGAAATGAAGCCTACAAAAGAAAAACAACTTATGCACTGGTGTTACATACTATACAAATATGTATGTAAACTAGGTAAACCATTTCTGTGTAGACATAACTGTTTACATAAGTATGTAAACTAATTACATACTATACAATATAAATCAGTTTTACTATGTAATTAGTTTACATAGTATGTAAACTACTTACATACTATACAATGTATTTTGTTTACTATGTAATTAGTTTACATAGTATGTAAATAAGTTACATACTATCTACTCTATTCCATATCGCCAAAACAAAACAGAAAGAAAAATAGAAAAATTATTAAACCTCGTTTAAGTCATCACCAACTTCGTGACGAAACTTCTTAATGTAAGGAGAATCCAACTTCCTCTTAGACATCCTACAAGATTGCAAAAAACTGATGAACTAAAACAACACAAACAAAAGATAACATACAAAAAATTACAAAAAATAAAACTAAATAAACTTGTTTTACAGTAAAGTACATGTAAAGCACAAATGAAAAACATAAAAAATGTTCTGATTACGAAACCAACAGCGATTAAAAAATAAACAAAAATAACAATAACAAAAACAAACATAATACAAACTTGTTTGTGATATTGCAAAGTGAAATGGAAAGCAAAACCAAAAGTAACAATGGAATAGCGAAATGGAAAATCGAAAACCAGAAGAAAATGAAAGGGCATAGAAGAAGTTACAATGCCTCAAACTGTTTCGTGTGAGAGGAAAAAACGGCTCGTTATGCTTAAAAACCCATAAAGTTAAACTAGTAATATAATATAACTCAAACAGTATCGTAAAGCGATATGTGAAAAAATTAACCATCAGTCCAAAAACATGCTACATTGGGTCATTAAATCCCTAAATGGCTAAATCGAACAAGAAGCGAGGAAAGCCTTTAAGGCCCAAATAAGAAAGGCGAAAGTTTGACCGCAAGGTACTTGACTCTTAAACCAAATTTAATCCTATATCCGACGGCCTCGATCTCGTTAATAATATTTCGGGCCCCACACACTTGAGTCCCGACGGCCACGATTCGATTCGTCGGGTTTGAAACTTCCGCAATGAAGAAGACTCCACACTGCAGATCTCTCACGGCACAATCGATGAATTTCATAGACTAACAATTGCGAGTCCTCTGCGACCGATCTCCACTCCTCAGTCATCCATGGCCGATCATCAACACCATCATCACCTGCATCGGCCTCATCGTATATCAGTTCCACCACGACCCACCAACCCCACCACGTTCCCTGTCACTCCCAAAACGTCTCGAGCTTACCCTCCTTTTCCTTATCCACCTTCTTCTACTCCAACCCCAACGCCTTCCAAACACCGCCTTTCTTCATTAAATTCTAGAAATTCATTCTACGACAACAACAACAACAACGGAAAATCCAGTCTCTCCTTTCTCTTTCTTCTTCTATTCTCTCTCCGTTCTCTTTATTCTTTGCTTCCGTTCCTTCGTTCTTCTCCTTCTTTCTCACTTTTCCCTTTCTCGTTTCTAGTGTCTCTCCTTTCCTTCCTCTTAACCTTACTTTTTTCTTCGTTTTCAAAGTTGTCAACTTCTTATTCAAAAGACCCTTTTTATCAAAAACAGAACCAACCCATTTTCTCTCTTACCTCGATCACACAGTCCCAGCACAGAATTCTGGTTGCCAAATCAATACTTCTTGCTGTGGTGTTTCTCCTTCGCTTCCAAGCACTTCGTTACTGCGGCACAGCGGCTATGATTCTTGCTGAATTGTCTGGAAATGTTTCTGCGAGGTTCGTGACCGAACGGCGGAATCGGAAATCGTTTGATTGGTCTCAGTTGTCTAAGGTTCGTGGATTTCTTGCTTTGTTTTCTGGGTTGTTTTTGTTATCTATGAGTTGGGATCGTATTGAGTGCTTTCCTTTATCTGCTAAGTTTATGGGATTTTCTGTGTTCCCGAAAGATAAGTGTTTGAGAATTTGGCCAATGTTGCTTCCATTTCTCTCTGGATTTTTAGGATGTTACGAGCGTGTTTCGATGAATTGGGGAACAGTTAGGCAACTTGGAAGCAAACGGGTTCGATTAATTTCCTTGTTTTTCACGACAGTTGTTCTTTTCATTCCTGCTGTTGTTAGTGTGTTTATGATTGAAGCTGGAGGAGACGGCGTTTCCTTTGGAAATTTGTGTTGGCCCTTGGTTAACACTGTTGTCTTCGGGGTCCTATTGATGGAAAACTTTAGTGATGAGAAGCTTGTGGGTACTAAAGATTTTCAGAGGGAGTTCTGGGTCACTTTTGCTTGTACCATTGTCTTAGAGTTGTTCTACTTTCCTGAGCTCTCACTTTGGGGACTGCTATTATGTGGTTTACTGCTTTACATTGCAGTTCGAGAATTGGATCCTTTTGTTTCAAATAATCTTGAACTAGGAATGGATTCGTCAGAGTCGCTGAGTACCTTAATTATGAAGCCTATAAGGCACATATTAAGTGAGAGAAAATCCCGCAAAATTGCACTGTTTCTCTTGATAAACACTGGTTACATGGTTGTGGAATTTGTTGCTGGGTTCATGAGCAATAGTTTGGGGTTGATATCTGATGCCTGTCACATGTTGTTTGATTGTGCTGCTCTTGCAATTGGACTGTATGCTTCATACATATCAAGATTGCCTGCAAATAATCAGTTTAACTTTGGCCGTGGGAGATTTGAGATTCTTTCAGGATATGTTAATGCCGTTTTCCTAGTTTTGGTTGGATCATTGATAGTGTTGGAGTCCATTGAGAGAATTTTGGATCCTCAGGAAATATCAACCAATAGTCTGCTAGTCGTTTCAGTTGGTGGCCTTTTAGTTAATGTGGTTGGTCTGATATTTTTTCACGAGGAGCATCATCATGCCCATGGTGGTTCTGGATCATGCTCCCATTCACATTCTCATCACCATCAGCATTCACATCATTATACTGGACTTGATCAAGTCAGTTGTGCAAATCAGGATGCTGACATGGTTTCCCATAGAAGCAGTGAGAACATGTGCTCCAGCGGTGGTGGCCATGATGAGCACAACCTGTATAGTCACTCTGGCAGCTCTGATGTTCCCACAAATCACCACCATCAACCTGATCACCGCAGCCACACTCACAATCATGACCACCAAAGTCAAAATCATCAACAAGAGTTTCATGACCATGGCCATGCCCACCAGCACGACTCTCATAACCATGACCACGCCTATCGACACGACTCTCATGACCACGCCCATCATCACAGCTCTCATGACCACGCCCATCATCACAGCTCTCATGACCACACCCACCATCACGACTCTCACAAACATCGCCATCATGACTCTCATGAACAAGCCAGCCAGAATGTTCACCATGGTCATTGCTGTCAGCAGGACAATCATACCCATCATCATTTTCAAGCTGGCCACAATGTTCACAGAAGCTTGCCACATGGTTCTTCAACATATGATAATTCCTTTGAAAAGCATGGGGTGGCAAAACCTCAAGCTCAGAGGGCAACTTTTGACCCTAAAACAGTAGAATCTCATAAACATCATCATCGTCACATTGATCACAACATGGAAGGTATCTTCTTACATGTTCTGGCCGACACCATGGGAAGTGTTGGAGTTGTTATATCAACTCTTCTAATTAAGTATAAAGGATGGCTTGTTTCCGATCCTGCTTGTTCAATATTTATTTCTATCTTAATCATATCTTCAGTTATCCCACTACTGAGAAACTCTGCTGAAATTTTGCTCCAAAGAATACCTAGAGCACATGAACAGGATTTAAGAGAAGCTCTGAATGATATTTGGAAGATGAATGGGGTTCGTGGCGTTCAGAATTTGCATGTATGGAGTTTAACAAACACCGATGTGGTCGGTACTCTTCATCTTCATGTCTCAACGGAAACTGACAAGGCTTCTACTAAGGCACAGGTGTCACATATATTGCATGATGCTGGAATCAAGGATTTGACATTGCAGGTTGAATGTGTTAGATGATATTCTCTGAATACCTTTTTGCTGTATCTTTCAAAAGTTATTAGCCCATTTTAAGGTCAGGAGGTGACGATGTGAAAAAGAGCACTTGATAAACTATTGTAGAGTTATGGATTGTGGAATACCAAAAATGCAGGATTCTTCAGTCTTGTTATGCCCGGGTAACTTAATAATAATCAAAGGTATTTTCAATTGAGATCAAAACCTTCCCTTTCCTCATGAAGTTGATGGTTCCCTGTCATAACCATTTGGTCACCATCGTACAAGCTACTATTAATCTTGTTTCATGTAAAGAAACATACAAAGGACAACGTTTTACTTGACTAAGTTAATTCTTTCAGATACAGGTGTATTTATATGGTGATTGGAGCTTTTTAAATTTCTCTATTTTGTGGCAAATCTATTTTCTTTCCTTCATCTGAAACCCTCTTAATTGTGGGAAAGCAATTATTAAACCATATATCACTTATGTTGTGAAGCTATAAGGTCGAGCAAATACAGGAAATGGTATTGAAGCAGCACAATTTTTTCGGAGTTGCCTATTGATTCCTATCAGGTACACGGTACCTCATTTCATAAAGCTTTGAACATTTTCCCCAAGTTACTTGCAAAGTTTCAAACTTTTTTCTTCCTTCAACCAATTTCAACGATAAATTATGTATTGCTATAATAGTAAATGACGTATATATTAGCAAGTATATGATTAGCATTAAGTAACATATTGTCCATTCTCTATGAATAACAATTATTTCTCGATTTCAACGTGTAATAAAGTTTGATTCTTTTAGGCAACTCTACATCATGTTCGACCCAATTACAATGAGCAGTCCAAATTATATAGGAAGATAAGTGAATAAATGACATAAAACACGGAAAAAAAAATGATAAAATATTATAGCCCTTGATTTGTTGTACCACTCAACAGAAATGAACATGTAACAGAAAGCTGTGTTTTTATTAAAAAGTGTATTTCTACTATAACATTCAATTCAAAAGTTGATATAAAATTATACGTATATTGGAGAATATCGTAACTATTAAAATATTTTGAAAATAGTATTTATATTTAATTTTATTAAAGAATATTTGATATATTAATTGAATATTTAATATATTTTTTCATTTATCAATAAATATTATTAATTTTAATTTATTAAATTTAATTATTGTTGAATTTAGGTGAATGATTTTGATATTTATTAATAAAATTTAATTATATATATAGTACATACAGTTTCTGTACTCCAGATCCAGTTTTGCAAACTGTAGTTCCCATCCACGTGATCCGGTCATCCACCAGAAGACCGAAAGTCTTAATGGATCAACTACCTAACGTTTCTCAGTAGGCAAAGTCAAAAAATAAAAGCTTCAGTCCGTTATAAGTTTTCTCTGGCATTGAATTAAACTTCCAGTTCCAAAGCAACTTTTTTTCCCTTTAATCTTTTTCAGTTCTTTGATACTCTTATCGCTATCAATCAATTAGCACATCAGCCTCACGTGCTTTCTAGTCTTTCTTTAGTACATAAACAAGCAAGTTTTTGAAAAGACTCGACTAGATCTTCCGGCGAACTCGAACATGGAGAACTCGGGCGAGAAGGTCGTGGCTGTTATCATGGTGGGCGGTCCTACAAAAGGTAAAGTCTTAATCTTTTTTAATTGTACGATTTTTTTTTTAATTTTTATCTTTTTGGGATTGTTTTTTGAAATTTTCTAATTGGCAGGAACTAGATTCAGGCCTCTTTCTTTTAATACTCCAAAACCCCTGTTCCCATTGGCTGGGCAACCTATGGTTCACCACCCTATCTCAGCTTGTAAAAGGGTTTGTTTACTTGATTCAATTTGAAACTTAGATCTAAACACAGTGTTTATCCTTTCATTATTATATTAGTTCAGTTGTTGATAGTTGTTTCTTATTTGTTTATAGATACCCAATTTGGTTCAAATCATACTAATTGGGTTTTATGAGGAACGTGAATTCGCGCTCTATGTGTCTTCCATCTCGAATGAATTGAAAGTTCCAGTGAGGTTGTATACCATTATTTCATTGATAGGTTGTTATAGTTCGTGAAATTATTGTTCAAATATACTATTTATTTATAACAGATAGCTCTATATTACTTTTGTTAACTGGTGATTTTGTCTAATGTAGATATTTAAAAGAGGACAAACCTCATGGTTCTGCCGGTGGCCTTTATTACTTCAGAGATTTGATCATGGAAGACAGTCCAGTATGAAATTTACATTTATCTTTAACTTTGTTTCAACTATTTCTCCCTCCCAAATTGTGGTTTTGTATTATAATGTTTATGTTTTGTTGGGCAGTCACATATCTTTCTGCTGAACTGCGATGTTTGCTGTAGTTTTCCATTGCCTGGAATGCTTGGTGAGTTTTGTATTACTTGCTCAGTATGGAAAATAATTTTCTTGTAAGTGCAACCTCAAATATTAATATTTACCTTCTTATTAGACAATCAAACTTACAAAGTTGAAAACTAAGATTGTTATGAATTAATAATGCAGTTGTTCTAATTTAGAAATTTCCTTTAATTTGCTTTAATATTTTTTTCAGAGGCGCATAAGAGATATGGTGGGATGGGAACCATGTTAGTTATCAAGGTTGGTGAAGCTTTTTCTGCTCTCTCGGAAAGTAAATTATGTTACAGGCAGCAATGGGCTCTACTGCAGACTTTTCTCATTTGATTACTATCCCTTTTTTGGGTTGTGTGAGCAGGTTTCTGCTGAATCTGCGAACCAATTTGGTGAGTTGGTTGCTGATCCAGACACCAAAGAGTTATTGCATTATACAGAGAAACCTGAGACTTTTGTAAGCGAATAGTGCAAATTCTGTTTATATATCATGTGTTAGTTGTTCACTTGTTCTTAACTAACTCGATGGTTGTACTTTATTTTCTTCTTGGCCACATAAACATGCAGGTGAGTGACTTGATAAATTGTGGTGTCTACGTCTTCACTCCGGATATCTTTTCTGCAATCCAAGAAGTCTCAATTCATCGGGAAGATAGAGGTTGTTTATTTTGGTTACATGCTTGTTAGTTCTGATTTGTCATTACCTGTTTATGTTGCAGAATTTTGAAAACTATTTGACAAGATAGAGAATTCTGACCTGAAAAATAAACTATTTTTGCTCCCTTTTACTTCTAATAGACAATATGTTGCATTTAAGGATACATATTTTGTGAGTTTATCAGAACTTGCATGTGTTATTTTTTACTCCTTTATGAACATATCACTGACATCTCTTTGAGCATGAAAGTTATATGATATAATATGTCCTCTTTGAGGCAGTGCCATGAGCAAAACTCTTGAAACAGTTGCATAATATGCATCATAGCATCTAAGCCACAATCAATCTATCTTATTAAGCTGAGTATACATTCTATAAGTATAACTATTCTTGATATCTGATAACTAATCAGTGTCCCTTGTGCTGATTAACATTGGACAAAATTTTTTCAAGTGCAGCTAATCTACGTCGGGTTTCAAGCTTTGAGGCCCTTCAATCTGCTACCAGGTTTTCGTTCTCTTAACTCCATCCTTTAGAGTTATATAAATTTTTAGTTGTTTTCAATCTGTGTTTAAAATAATACAATAGAAATTCATGTATATGCATTTGTAATTTTTGGACTTTTATAAATGAATCTTGACATTCTACTAAAGATACCTATGTCATGTAAAGTGCATGTTTATTTGTTAGGATTATGCATTGGGTGTTAGAATATAAAATTCAAATGCTTTTTTTTTTTTTTTGTTGCTGAAAAAGAAGCTTTAATTGGTTATTACAGAGTATTAAGTTGTAATTATTCTTTTTAAATTCTTTGTTTCTTTCTTATGATGGTTATAGATTTTTACTTAGACATTAATTACTGAAATTCAATGTAGCTTAATGTTGATGTGCATTTTTGTCAGCAGGACCCTTCCTCGAGATTTTGTTAGGTTAGATCAAGATATTTTGTCTCCTCTTGCTGGAAAGAAGCGATTATATACATACGAGACCATGGATTTTTGGGAACAAATTAAGACTCCAGGGTATAATGATTCCTTCTGTATTTATTTCTTTTTCCACTATTTTAACCTTGTCTCTAATTATTTTCCCAAAACCTGTATATAGGATGTCTTTGAAATGTTCCGGTTTGTATCTTGCTCAGTTCCGATTTACTTCCCCTCATCTTTTGGCCAGTCGAGATGGTTCCAAGGGTGCTACAATTGTCGGTGATGTTTATATTCATCCATCGGCAAAAGTACATCCCAATGCCAAGGTATATTTACATCATATGATTGAATTAAGTATGGTTCTGCTCTTTTATAGTTTCTTGTTTCTTTCATGTTCTAAACTTCTAGGATAGAATTTGATGAGACAGGTTTTTGGTGCAAGTATTCAGAGATATACCAAATGATATATCTTGATGACCTCACTCAGAGTGAGTTAGTGATTTGAGCTCGGTTCGTAATATTGTTGGGCTTTACATTCTCAACTTTCTAGTTTCGTCCCTATCTTAGTTTTCTTTCTGGCTATGTCTTAACATACATAAAATGCTTATAAAGTCTCGTCATATCATACTTTTATGCTTGAATTCCTAATTAATGAAACAAAATTGCTAACATAGTGGAGATAGAAAGAAAAAAAGGTTCCAACTTCTTGGTTGAGATTTTTGTCCTAATATGTGGGTCACTATCTCTGTAGATTGGCCCCAATGTTTCAATTTCAGCAAATGTTCGGGTAGGTGCAGGGGCAAGGCTTATAAGTTGCAATATTTTAGATGATGTTGAAATTAAGGTATGGAAGTTTATGTGTATGTGACAACCATAACTACCACATGATGGCAATATTTCTTTTTTAATTAAATAGAAACTTAAATGATTTAATTTCCTCCTGACAGGAAAATGCGGTGGTTATACATGCTATCGTTGGGTGGAAATCAACAATTGGAAAATGGTCGCGTGTCCAGGCAAGTCCAATATAATAGTTGCATGACCCCATTGCCATGAACATTGAAAAATGTTTTAGGATTGATGTGCTATCTGCATTTTTGCTAGTTATGGTTGACAGAAATCCCATTTTGAATGCTACACAGGCTGATGGAGAGTACAATGCAAAGCTTGGAATTACCATACTCGGTGTGGATATGATTTATTACTTAGTTATTCGTTTGATTCTGAGAATGAGAAACACCAACAAAATTTGGACTAATTTGTGGAGTTTTGTTATTTTCTTTATCCAGGAGAGGCTGTGACTGTTGAAGATGAAGTTGTGGTGACCAGTAGCATTGTTCTTCCAAATAAGACTCTCAACGTTGGTGTACAGGATGAGATCATTTTGTGATGGCCAAGATAGAATAGAATGCACAATGCCACCTAGTTTTGTGGTAGTTGTGTATGCTAGCGCTTCTCTCCCAGTCCTCCCTCCTCCTACTATATTGCTCAGATACATCATATATGTTAGCATTTATTGTAAAAGAATAAGGGGAAGATTTGGTGTTTATTTTTTAATAACATTCCCTCTTTCAACAAGATGATAATAAGCTCGATTGAGTGTGTGATGGTAGTGATAGAAGCAGTGCATGGAAGAGCAAGTGGTGGACATTTTGGATTACTTGGTTGAGAAATATTGGCTTAGAAGTTTTCTTTTTGGTCTTCTTTACAATCAATCAAACGACAAAAATGATATTTTCTTGCTTGTGTTAAGAATGGGAGAACATTATAAGATTTGACAATTCCCTATGGATACGTAGAAGAAATTTATTATATTAGGCATTTATGCTGCTAGCGTCTTTAATCTCCTCAGACAGATGTTAAACCAGTACGGTTTCCACTTTTCAATGATACCATTATTTTGGTTTTCTGCTAGTATTCCAATTCCTCTTATTTAGGCTTTAAATATATAGGGTTATAGCTTAAGCAATAAATTTTGGAAGGAAAAAAAAAAAAATGAAAATAGAACCCATAACAAAAATATTACATTTTTAATGAGCGAGTTAAGTTCTATCAATTTATTTATGAGCATATTATATTTGTGTTAAATTAATAACTTTTGTGTCGATATCATACCATAAATCTCATTTCAATTAATACAATAAATCTCATATCAATTAAAAAAATAGTTGTAAATTATTTTTTAACTAAAAAAGACTTGTAAATAATTGTGAAGTTCCATAAAGTTGAGGCACTCTTTTCATGTTATGTTTGATTTATTTATCAAATAAAAATATAAAAGTATTGTTATGAAAAATTGGTCATGTTTATATCATGAAAATTCGCTCAAAACATAGTGTTTACTAAATAGTAATATTTAATAAAGTAACAAATTAATTAATTCTTTGTTTATATTCATGTAAACCGCCTTACAAAATCATATAACTTCAATTTTTATATTTTTCTTATAAAAACAACCTAAAAATTTATATTGTAAAACTTATTTTTTTCTTATATTTTATAGAATAAAGAATTTTAGAAAAATAATAATTATTGTTTGACAATTATTCTATTATATAGTTATCAAATTTGAATCAATGACTTGTATTTATGTATGGGTCCAAAACTAGTATTAAATATAATGGTTAACTATATAATTGGTTATCCAGACTTAGATAAAAGTTAGATAAATGTCAATTACACTCTTGAAATTTGTTCAATAACAAAGAATGCAAATTTTAAAAATAATATCAACAATGTCAAAATCTTTAATGGTGAATGTAAAAAGTGGTTGGTGGTAAAATTGTAATTTAATCTATTTTCCTTTTTAAAATAATTAAAAAAGTTGAATATAATACAAAAAAAAAAAAAAAAAGAAGCAAACAAATAGAGATACTTTGTTCTTAAATTGTTTCTACATTACAACAATGTTAGTACATCCAATCTTTAAAAACTCTTGAATTAGGTTATTCTAATCTAACCAATAAATTTTATTTTAAAAGTAAATTTTTTATTTAAATAACTTAACCTACAAAATTTAAGTTAGAATTTTCTAAAATTAATTATAAATTATTATTAAAGTGGTTTTATATATAATTTGGAGTACAATTTTATGAATCTTCAAAAATCATGAAATTGTCGTATAAACAAAATGTCTATTGAAAAAAAAATTAAGATTTTGTTTTAAATTTGCTAATTGTTTTTGTCAATGAAGAGCGAAAAGGACACAAGTGCACTTTATTATATTTTTTTAGGGATATAATCTTATATTCATGGCTTTTCTTTTTTTTGATTTTCATTTTGAAATTAAAGTTTAAATTTCATTCAAAAAAAAAAAAAGATTTTATTTAAACTGTTATCCTCGTCTAATTAGTACTTAGAATGTTTTGAAATTATATGATCATTTAAGGTAATTTCTTGATATAATGTGAAACATTTAAGACTTATATGATATTTAGGCAAGTTTTGATGGTTTTTATTTTTTATTTTTTAGTTTTTCATTTAGAAATTAAAGTTTAAATTTCATTAAAAAAATTAATTTTTAGATTTTATTTAAACTTTTATCCTCTTCTAATTAGTACTTAGAATTTTTTGAAATTATATGATAATTTAAGGTAATTGCATGATATAATGTGAAACATTTAAAACTTATATGATATTTAGACAAGGTTTGAGAGTATAATTGATATTTACCCTATTAGAGTTTATCCCGCGGTCCGGTGGTACGAAAGTGCAATCAGACTTAATAAAGTAAAAAAAATTATAAAATTGGAACTAAAAATAGAAACTGACAGCCGTCCGATCCGATCGAACACTTCATTTTCAAATTATGAAACCCGCCAAAGCCCCGTTGTTTTCCCTTCGCTTTAAACGGTCTCTATCTACTCTTGCCTTGAAGAACCTTGATCCTTGAGGAAAAGTCGATTATCATAAAGAATGAGATTTTGATCGTTTGCCTCCTCCAGCTCTTCTGAGAAATGTCTTTCACGGTCTATCATGAGTCCGAGAGTAGATCCCAACTTTACTGTCGCAAAGAAAAATCTTTGGGCGTCTTGTGTTCCAAGTACTCTTTCTACCTTTTATGAGTTTCATTTTCTCATTTTATTTCATTTTCTAAATGCTGATTTGGAAATTTTACTTTATCAGTTTCTTGAGGCTGTATAATCAAGGAAGTACTGAAACGATCGAACTTAATGCCGCCGCCGCCAAATTAGGTCTTCGTTGTATACCCCATTTTCTTCTTGTTATTTTTCCTCAATGTTTGATTCGAAAGAAGGCTCTGAACTAAGTCAAATGTACTTTTATCGTAAGCTTATGGTTCTGGTTTATTATTGACAAAATTCAAGTCTGGGTCTTTTTTTTTTTTTCGTTTCATTTTTTTCTAAGCAATCAAAGTTTGCTTGGTGTTTGACTGAAACTGCAGGTGTTGAAAGACGTCGTATATATGATGTAGTCAATATTCTGGAGAGCATCGGAGTACGTTCTCATTCTTTGATTAGATTAGTTTCATGCCTTACCTTCACTATCTGTGTTTAAACTTGCTTGGCTTGGTTTTTCCCTTTTAGGTTGTAGCAAGAAGAGCGAAGAATCAGTATACATGGAAAGGGTTGGGGGAAATTCCTCGTGCTCTAGAGCAGCTAAAGGTAAATGTAGTTGTGGATTTTCTTTTTCATGAATGTTGTTGCAATTCATGACATAATTTTTTATTATTGCACAGGCTGAGGGACCAAATCTGAACGAAAATTTCAGCATATCTGATTTTCATGGTGCTGCTAGAGTATGTTGTAAATAATCTATTCTTTTTTCTTCATAAGTTGGTTGCTTAAAAGCTGATGTAATAACCATCATAACGATCAAGGATTGCATTTTGAAGTCTTGTTACTTCCTTATTGGAACTTAAAAAAACTTTCAAGGAAAAAGAACATGGTATCATAAGAACATTCCTCCTTATTTTCATTGTTATATTTTCTTAATTTTGTTTCAACTAGGTTTCGAATGAGAAGGAGAATGGGGGGCATTTGAATCTGAATACTAGTAGAGAGGACTCTTCTTCATCATCAACGAAAAACAGTAATCTCTATTTTTCTCTCCTGATGCCATCTGATCTACATTTATGAAATCCAAAAGAAGGGAAGGAAAAGAAAAAAAGAAAAAGAAAAAACAGAAGAAATGAATCCTTTTTGAAAATTATTTAGATTTGGTATAGCCGTGTCTATTACTGTTTGATTTTTTAAATTCTTTTTCTTTTTTCTTTTTTATGTTTGTCTCTGCAGACAACAGAAAAGATAAATCTCTGGCGCTTCTCACACAGAACTTTATCAAGCTTTTTCTTTGTTCAGACGTGAGTGAATAATGACAGTAATGGATCCATTACATTCAATTAGTTGTTTTGCTTATACTTGTTTGATGCTTTCATTGCTGTGTAGGTGGATTTTGTGTTGCTTGATGATGCTGCAAAATCATTGCCAGGTGATGTAGGGGATGCGACAGCTTTGAGAAGTAATTCACCTTTCTATATTTTCACTCTTAGGAAATGTTAATGGGTAAAAATATGAATGCTGATGCTTTATTCTTGACGCAATTTTCCAGCAAAAGTTAGACGACTGTATGATGTTGCAAATGTTTTTGCTTCTGTGCATCTGATTGAGAAGGTAAAATTTATTCTCAGATGCATCTCATGAGCCCTTGTACGGTAGCCTAGAATAATGCTTATCTTTCAAATAATTGCAGATTCATCACGTTGATAGTGGGAAACCAGCATATAGATGGCTGGGATGGAGAGGGAAGACCAACATCAGCAGCGGTAATAGTTCTTTAAATGAGCCCAAGAAGAGAGTTTTTGGGACTGATGTGACAAATTACAATTTAAAGAGAAACAAGGCAAATATTTTGGAGTCTAAACATGAGATAAGTTTACAAATGCAAAGTAAATTACTCAAGTTCCAACATGAATATGATTTGAAAGATAAGAAGCAGAATTCAACATACAGCTCAAAGGGCATTGAGTTTGGTCCTTTTGCTCCTATCAACAAGTTTAAAATGCAAGATGTAGCTAATAAAAATTTGAGACGGGTTCAAGACTGGGAGAATCTGGCTTCTACTTATCGTCCTCAGTATTGCAACCAAGGTACATCGTGAATTCTTTTCTATGAACCTAGTTGGTCCAGCTTTGGTGCATGCATGATGAATTGTTAAGGATCATAATGGCTCAGCAGCAAATGTTTGGGTTCCACCAATGAAGCAGTGTGGCACATGGGTTGGAATTACTTGAGATGATATTTTCATAGTGAAGTGGTTGAGGATCACAACTTGAACTGGGGCAAACAAAATGACCTAAAGCTTGACTTATTGATTATTTTTTCCATGGGAAATTCTAATCCATTATTAACCAGCAGATGTGTTAAGATGAATTGCAATATCTTCTTTTCAAATTTTTTTTTTTAAATGAATTGCCATCTCTTGATTACAATGAGGTCTTGCTGCTTTCCAAGCATCCACTTTTACAGTGGGCTGTGACCTCTGAAACGTGGGCTCCAAATTGGGGAATTGTTGAATTAGCATATAACATTTATTTTGCTGAATGGTTCCATCTTTGTTTTGCATGTCTTGCAATATTTATGTCAATCTCTACACATAAAATTTAGGGGCATTAAACTATAGAATAAGGATTTTTTCTTGATGTTTTGGCAGCTTTCACCGACTTATTTGCTCATTACATGGAGGCTTGGAAGTCATGGTTCGTTGAATCTAAAGGGAAGCAGCAGATGCAACATAGTTGCTAGTTTGACTTCAGGTGATCAAGTACACGGTTAACAGTTTTTGTCTATCCTTCCCTTGTTTCACATGACAAAACTTATGGGTTTTTCGTTTAATGTATTTTCTTGATGCTAGTCGGCTGGTTAATACCTGCTTCGTTAGTCATACCTAGAATAGCCTAAACTTCTTTCTTGTAGTTCTATTGCAATAAATGAGTTTTGTTTCAGTACCTAGAAATAATGGCCTAAATATATATGTACCTATGATTGTGAGCACACATCTGTTGGTTTATCAAATTGCCAGTTTTTGAACCATAATGGTAAGGAGTCTTGGATAAGAGGCTTGCGTTAAAGCTAAACAACTATACACGATAAAGTTTTATTAAAGCTAAGACATTCTCTGATGTCAAACTGAATTTAGGGAAGGGGAAATAATATTAGGATCCTTAGAAGTTGGGGATATTTGTTTTCAAATTGACTGTTTAAGTTAAGGAATGTTCTGTGGTAGTTCTCATCCTTTTGGTTGTTTGAAGTAGCTCATGAGGACAACACTAGGAAAAGGATAAAAAATGAAGTGTTATCAACCATAATTTTGAAAATTTCTTCCTTATAGAAAGAAAAAAGAAAGAAAGATGAGTGGACATTTGTGTCAATTTTCTTTTTTATAAATTAGGTATATTATTCACCTTATTTAAATTTAGTACATATTTGTTACCTTAATCTTTAATAAGTAATATATTTAAGTTATTTTTAGATATTTTAGTCACATGGTAACTAAAATGTAACATTTATTAAGAATAAGATAATAAATGTGTATCAATTTCAAGTGAAATAATTCATGTATGAAATTTATAAAAGATAGATGATCAATGAAACATTTTTTTCTAAAAAAATCAATTGTTTTTATATATGGGAGGCTTTTCATTTTTTTTTTTATCTATAAAAAGAGCCTTTTGATGCATACATAATTTAAATATTTAATTAATTTTATTTTTAATTTTATTTAATAAAAAAAATAATATTTATTTATATTATATAAAAAATAAATATTTAAAAAAAATTATAAATAAATTTTTTTATATGAAGATGAATTATACTTTATAATTAAACTTAAAAAAACTTCGTATATCAAGAAGACTGATACATCTTTAGCTGGAAAAAAAATATAGAGAAAAAAGGAAACAAATGGCAAATTTGTAATTTAGTATTCAAACCAAGGGCATTCAAATAAGGAAAAATGAGTATTTCCGTAGTGTGAAAAAAAAAAAAAGAAGGAAAAATGCATGATTAAACAGGCGAGGAATGCAAACGATGTTTGGTGGGCTCCGAGAAAGAGAAGAAGGGTAAGGTTGAAGCCGTGCGAGGCCTCCCCTAAGAAGCATAATCTTAGTCTGAGAGCGAGCTCGCATTCTCTCACAGCCATTCCTTACATGGCGGCCGCAGCTCGAGCTTTCTTTCTCTCTCGCGTGACCGATATGTCACCAAATCCTCGCCAAACTCCCCAACCACCTTCACCTCGACTACCGTTTTCCCGCCACCTTCTGGCTCGACCTTTATTCCCTTTTTTCCAAAGCCGTCGTTTTCATTATTCTTCGGCCACCGTCCGCTGCCTTATCTCCGGTTTTGACGGCGGTGGTGTCTCGGACGACTTCGTTTCTACCAGAAAGTCAAATTTGGACCGAGGCTTTTCTGTGATTGCTAACATGCTTAAGCGAATTGAACCACTCGACACATCCGTTATCTCTAAGGGCGTTTCAGATACTGCGAGGGACTCTATGAAGCAGACTATCTCAAGTATGCTTGGATTACTTCCGTCTGATCAATTTTCCGTCACAGTTAGGGTTTCTAGAGTCCCTCTTGATCGTCTCCTTGTGTCGTCGATAATCACCGGGTATCAAATTATGGTTCTGATTTTCATGGATGTAATTCAAGATAACACGTATTCAATTTTTGAATTTAAATCGAACTTGATTGGCTTACATTTAGGTATACACTGTGGAACGCTGAGTATCGGATATCATTGATGAGGAATTTCGATATATCTATGGAAAATTCGGAAAAGTTGAATACGTCAAATCAGCTAGGGGTTTCGGATGAGCGAGTAAGAGAAAGTGAAACTGAAATTGGAGCTCGGCATAGTAATGAAGAATTGGAGATGAAAAGTCCTCAGATTTTTGGAGATTTGTCTCCCGAGGCTTTAAATTACATTCAACGGTTGCAATTGGAGATATCTAACGCTAAGGTGGTGAGTGGATTGTGCTGAAATTGTCCCAGTTAGCAGCTTTTGATAATGTCATTGAAATTGATTAATTCTAACCGGAAATTATTGGCAATAAACCAAAGGCTTGAGTTTGGTTACAGTTTGCTTGAAGCTAATCTGTTGTATAATAAGAATAATTTGCGGATTATCTGAGTTATTGCCATACGCTCTTTCTAAGTAGTGTGTCTGTGCATTTGAAACGATGACCGATTCTTTGGTATATTCATGAACATTGCGTTACTCCAATGTTTTTCAAATTTATGTAATGAACATTTATATGAACCTGTATCTCAAATGATTTAAGGCATGCTTTTGTTTTTATTTTTTATTTTTTTTATACCAGAGCTGGATCTCGATGTTCAATTCAAAGATTTGTTATTTTGGAAAAATATGAACCTGTATATAGGGTAGTTCTTTATTCCTTACTTCACTGGTTATAGTTATTGCATTCATTTGCAAACTTGCATAAATTCATGTATGGCTTGGTATTTTCAGTTTTCAAGGAAAAAGTTTGTACGAGGAAAAAGTTTGTACGTTAGATTTTTCCTAATAAACATATTCCTATGTAGAATCTTCTAGGTTTCAGGACCACTTGTACCCAAATAAGTTTTTACTTTTTTGTAACATGATAACCTGAGATCAATGTTTGCATGTTAAGCAATAAAACTCTTCTTCATGATATGCAGTTTACTGGACTTTCTTCAACGAACTAACCATGTAATCCGTGAGAATTTAACTCTCTGTTTGAATGCTTTTGATAAAAACTACGTTTTGTGTGTTTTTGTTTACGGTTGTTTTAACAACAACAAAAAAGCTATGCTTTTAAATTTTTTGCATGCAATATACATTTTGCTTCATGTGACCTGCTCGATTTGACTGGTATTTTTTCAGGAACTGCATACCAGAAAGCAGGAAAATATGCGAATTGAATGTGGCAGAGAGCACAGGAATGATTTGTTGGACTATCTACGATGTCTGGATTCTAATATGGTAACTATTATCTTTCTCCTATTTTGAGTGTTTTGAAATAGATTTTAGTACTAAAATCTCTACCTTTTCCTCCCTCCTGTAGTCATGTCTTTCATAATTTTATTTATAAACCGTTCTGCTACTAAAATGTTTCATTTATTTGAATAGGTGGCTGAACTATCTAAGCCATCCTCCATTGAGGTGGAGGAAATTATACACCAGCTTGTTCACAACATATTGCAAAGATTCTTCAAAGATGATACATCCGCAAATTTTATGACACGCTCAGATACAGTAAATAAAGAATCTTCAGATACTGATGATGAATTTTGTGACAGGATAGGAACCTCACGAGATTACCTTGCCAAGTTACTTTTTTGGTAAGACAGTTTGTCTATCTCATGTTCATATGGCTTGGTTTTCTTCATTTCTACCACCTAGGGTTCAGTTATGTAGAGAAATGCTCATATGCACATAAGAAATAACACTGCACATTCACGTAAACATGATGGGACTTGCCTGGCCGCTGCTGAGATGTTGAATATGGATAATGAGTCTTTTTTTTTTTTGGGTTCTGTGCTGGCAGGTGTATGCTACTGGGTCACCATTTAAGAGGCTTGGAAAACAGGTTGCATTTAAGTTGTGTTGTTGGATTGTTGTGAATAAAGTAGCATGTATATTCTTCTTTTTTGGTTTCATTTCCCAGTTCATCAATGACTTTAAAGTCATGCTCGTTAACAGTACTCTTATTATCATTACAAAATACATGTGTTCTGCAGACCAGGACGTATGTTCGTTATGTCATTTGAATCCATATGACCACGTTCTAAGAATGATATGTCATATGCCTTATTTCGAGTTCTGACATATGACCAATGATCACGTCCTGTCTTTCTGCACGGCGTATGCACGAGTCCAAACTATGAAGCTTGATTTTTTACCATTTTAACAATTTAATAAAAATAATAGTTTGAAGTTTTGGTTGATATTGATTCTAATTTAAAAAAAAAAAAAAACAACTTAATAAATATATTCAAATACTTTTATCAATTATTTACTTCTTTAATTAATAAGGATTGTTTTAACAATTATCCCAAATTTAACTAATTAGTGTACATTTATAAAACAATTCCAAATTCTTGCTTTATTCTTTATAAAATATGGCGTTGGGTTTTTTAACCATCTTAAAAGTCTATTAAATATTTTTTAATTATTTCCTTAATTATTATGGAATCTTTTAACAGTTATTTCAAATCTACCAAATTACTATTTTTATTACATATCTACACATATTTAATTATTACATCCACTCAATTTCCAATTAAATTTTTTTGTAAGCTCATTTTTAATTTATATTTTTAAAATAACAATTACTCTCTTACATATTTACACACCTCTACAATGCTTCGAACTTGTGCATTTTAGTGTCCAAATATTGCATGATCAAATCACCAATTGCTTACCTCTCCTAACACCTGTTAAGTCAAACGCAGTACTATTTAAGAAGTTAGGAGGAGCTGTAGTTCCTTCAAAAATTTGAAAAATTGACTAGTGCAAATCTAAATATTTATAAAATAATAATTATTAATTATATTAAATAGTACACCAATTTTTGTAACTCAATTAAGTAATTTCTCAAGTTAATAATTTGACAATTTTAATATTCCATTTTTCCAATTTGACTAAATTAAATCTTAATTTTTTCAATTTAACTAATTTTGTAGATATGAATAATTAGATTAATCAAATTGAAAATGTATGATTTCAAATTGGTCAAACTAGAGAAGCTAGATACTAAATTAGTCAAAATGAAAAATTCAAAAGTATAAATTATTAAATTAGTCACATTAATTTTTTTAGAATTAACACAATCAGGTTACAAAAATTTCGTAATAAATTGATCATTTAATATATTAATTATTGTATCTCACTTGAACATTTTTATAGGTTTAAATTTATTTATATATTAAACATGAATCACACTTTTTTTAGAAGAAAAAATTCAAACTCTACAAATAAAGAAATTTTAAGCTTTAATTTTTTTTTAAAAAAAAGAAGTAAAATACTAATTTGTCAAAAATGGGTGCAAATTAATAGTTTACATAAGTTTCCTCACATTGGTAATTTTATTTTATTACTTTACATTTTAATAAATTTGTAAAGATGGATTTAGAAAATAACTTTTGTATTCAGCCACAAATAAAATTCAGGTCTTTTAGATAGGAATTCAATTTCTTCAAAATTCGTAATTTCATTGTTAATATTTGTGAGGAAGATATCATAATCATTACAAGTAACTTAATTGTCATTACTACATGCTCGTAATGTTTATTAGAGCTACATTGTGGCTTTTTCTTAAATAAAAAAAATAAAATGTTTTCTCATAGGCAAAACTTTTAGTAGGAATGTACTTTTATAACTTTTTGGTGGCAAATATTTATTATAGTACTTTTTTAAGGGATCTAGAATTGGATTATAGTGATTACTCTTTCCTTTGGACCTTGGTGGGCAAACAAATGAAGGTAGGGACCTTCCATTGGGATAGAAAGTAGCCATATAAATCATTAATAACTCAATTAATCGAGGAAAATAATACCATTAAATGGAAAGTAGCCTTATAAATTATCAATTTGACTCCTCCATTGGAATCTTCATGTGGTTTGGTCCTATTTCAAACAAAAAATTTATTTTACTTGTTTGGACAATTACGTATTAGAGAAAATGACCCATAAAAGAGGAAATATCATCTTTATAATTTTTTCAAATATGAAAAACAATAAAAATAATATTCATACTACAAAAATAGCAAGCTTATATATTTTTATTATTCAAAAAAAAGTCCAATCCATTATTTCATATTAAATATCAATTATTTAAATATCATTCAAGTTAAATTATAATTATATGTTAAACTTCATTCAATTAAAATATATTTAATATTATAAATGTGTTATTTTTATTATTATAAATATTTAGATTTATTTTATGTAATTTTCCAAGTTAATTTTTGGTACAAAGGCCTCATGAAGAGTTATGAATCAACAACTACCCAAGGTTAATGGAGCTTTCAGAAATCAGACTTATATGTTCTGCAATTTTGCACGACATCAACACTTTCTTTTTTTCTGGTTTATTATCCATAAACAGAATATTTGGCCATATTCTAGCAGTGACTCCTCCATTGACACTAATATTATTTAACTTGTCATTCTCCTACACCAACTAGAGGGTTTAAGATTGTGAATATTGATTACGATATCAAATATCAGAAACAATTTGGGAAAAATAACATTCGCTTAGTTAAGAAGTTAATATCCTTGAAAGTACTTTTCTAAAAGGTTTTTTTGGTAGTTTTCATTACTAATATTTATTTATATAAATAATAAGAATTTAATATAAGTGTCAAGATGGCCGAGTTGGTCTAAGGCGCCAGTTTCAGGTACTGGTCCGAAAGGGCATGGGTTCGAATCCCATTCTTGACAATTGGATTTTGGGAAATTTCAGAGGCTATGTATACTCTCTTGACTACCTTATAATAATCTAATTTGACAAGGTGAATAAAACTTTTTTAGAGTTGATTTTCTTTAATCCATATATGCTAACTTTAATCCATTATTTATATGTAATTGATATAATTAAATAATTATATTAATACATAAAGTAATTTCAATATTCTACTACTTGAACATCATAATTATGTATATAACAATTAATACGTATGATACATAAATAAATAACTAAAAAAGAGTTGTGTAGAATTAATATCAATAGAATATATGAATCTATATTATTAAGCTAAAAAATAAATAATAATAATAATAATATTATGTATTACAAATAACAAAATCCAAATAATATACTAAATAACAAACTTTCATTTACCAAATATACTATTAAAACTCAATAGTCATACGTGTAAAACATAGTAAAATAATCAAATCTTTAAATAGCCAATTTTTTGATCATGTTGTCGATAAATATGTATTCAATAAAACTAAAAAAAATATGCCAATAATTCAAGAAATGTTAGAAAACAACATCAAATTAAAATATAATTCAACTATAACTAATTCATGACATAATTTAAAGTACAAAAGATTTACACAAAAAATTAAAATTATATGTAAATATAATTGACATTTTTAAATTATTAATGCCCTACAGTCAAAATAGTCATTATTATTTTCGACCTTCTCAACTCTCAAAATAAATATGTACAAACATCCGATGTATAAAAGAGATGATATGAACTTTTTTTTATGTTTGAAATTAAAGTGGGCTTAAAATAAAAAGGATAAGTCTTGCTGTCAATTAAACTAACAAATTACAAATTAATAATATGAATTTGGTTGAATAAAAATATGGAAAAAGGATTATAATTTTTTAATTACTTTGTGGCTTGTTTGGCTTCACAAAATTTTATTTGCTTTCATTTTGAGTTGTTTAGGAAGGAATAATCTAGCCTATATTCACAATTTATATTTTCAATTCTAGGGTTTATTTATTTATTTATGTTTTTAGTTTGTTGTAAAAAAAAAAAAAAATTGTTTGAAATGTAAATCTTGGCTTAATTTTGACCTGTTTGACTTTTTAAGAAAATGTGAGAAAAGGAAAATAAATTTCATTTCATTCACTTTTAAATTAGAGGGGTTTCAACGCGCAACTTTTTAGTATCTATTCAAAGCACATGTTCTTATACTACAAGCAATTAGCTTATATTGTATTTTTTATTAAATTAAATACTATGATTTTTAAAACATGTTTTAGAGCTTATGCTATTAAGCTACTAAACCATCTATAAATTTAACAGTTATTTAAAAATAAACCAACACAAGCTTTTTAGATCGATTTGAATCCCAAATATGTTGGGTTTATTTTGAACGGGTTTTAATGAAGTAGAATTTAGTAACTATCAATAATTTGCTTAAATAATATCTTTTTTAATAAATTAATCACTTTTTTTTAAAGTAGTAATAAATTCATTCAAAAACTCACAATTTTATATTAAATTATTAAACAAATAGGCTAAAATACTTTTACTTCATAATTTCAATAAAATGGAATCATAGTAAGACCCTACCGAAGCTCAGCAAATACAATCAACTACCTCATTGGAGTTCCAGCTATCCATTGGCAATATTGTCGAGGTAGATATAACATATTACATTCAAATGTTGAGTTTGATGTAATATGTTACATTATTACAAAAACTTTGTTGACCCTGATATAAATGAATGTAACATGTTACATATAAAGATATAATTGGTATAACATGTTATAAAGAAGGATAGAGTTGATATAATATTTAACATATAAATATAGATATGGATATAGCAGTTTTGTTTTGTTTGTAATGTAACATATTTCATATAAATATAAAAATAAATGTAATATATTATATACAAAATATTTGATGGAACTTATTACATAAAATGATTAAGGTACCTATTACAATTAAAAATTAAAATACACAAATGAATTACATACAAAAATAAGTATGTGATATAAAGACAAAGATCAAAGTAATATCTTAGGTAGATTACAAAAACTAGAAAATTTAAGTTAAATTAAAATATTGATCTTTGTCCATAGCAAAGTAAATTAGAGATGTAATACTAATCATATATGATTTAAAAAATATTGTAAAAAAAATTCAAATTGAGTAGGTAACATAATAGTGTTTTGTTGTTATTTCCAATTATCAATAATCATTAAATACCAACTTGATATAATGTTATTTTGTTGTTTTAGATACAATTTAATTATAATCAAGACATTTTTTTATAGAAAAAACTTATCTCTCTTAAATATACAATATCTAACAGCAACAACTATCAAACAAATTTAAAAATAAGAACAAAAAAAACATGTAAAAATTCACACAAAATAGTTGCTTTCTTATTTGTAAAAAACTTATCAGATTAGACCTAAATGTAATTCAAGCAACCTCATAGTCCTTATCGAAAAAACAAAAAGCAGAGTCATATTAAACTCGCCATGAGTCAAGTGTTTCATTAAAATCTTTTTTCCAAATCCATTGACAGTGGGTTAGTCACGGTTGTAATCAAATTAATGCACTTTATCGTGAACCCCAAGTGGCCTCGACTTCTTATTGATATCGAATGATATTTTTGCTTTTCTACTACCCTTTCAGAAAAACCAAAAAATGGGATGGGAGAGAAGTAAAATAAAGAAATCGACAAGTTTGTTGTACAGCACCAGACGTCGTATGGTATATCTCTTTTGAAGTTTTCCAATAATCGTAGCCAAAATTTTTATTCGGAACAGTATCATATAAACTGCGAGTAATCTTTTATTTATAATCAAGAAGATAATAGCTTAATATTATCAAAATCTTATTATGAGGTATGTAAATGTTAGGTAATATTATTTCTAAAAAAAAAAAATTTAAGAACAAATTTAACAATATAAAATAAAAGATCAAATTTATATTTTTGTTAAAGAATAATAAAAGAAATATTTAGGGATAGAATTTGTTAAAAAATATATAAATATTGTACTAGAGAATAATATATAAGTCAAATTAAAATTTTCTTAATTTAATTTAGTATTAAAAAAGTTATTAAATTGAATGAAAAAATTGAATATTGGAAATGTAGAATAAACTAAAAAATGATTAGATTTTTTTTTGAAATATAAAAAGTAATTATATTGTTTAAAAATGTTGTTTTAACCTCGCCTTTATCAAATTATAGTTAATAAAAATGATTTTAATTATGATATTTTTTTTATTAAAAGTTAAGCATTTTTGCATATTTATAAATAGTAATTTTTGTTCTTTTAAATGTTAAAGTATTTAAAATTAAACTAAAAAATATAAATTTCTCTCGTAGTATTGTTTGTGCAAGGCTGATGAGAGAGTACACACAAAAGGGAGATGAGGGAGAAATCTAATGGGAGATGAAATTGTGAGTCTATGAATTCTTTTGATAGTGATGATGAAAGATTAAGAGATATGGGATATGAGTTAGTAAAATGAGGACAAAATAGTAAAAATACGTGCCAAATTTTTTCAAAATCTACCATTTTAATTAAGTATTTCAAGTATTTAAGACTCAAATAGATTTTATCAAAATAGCGTAAGTATATTAAGTATAATTTTATAATATTACATTTTCATTATTATAAAATAAAACTGTTTTAATAATAATTTTTAATTATTTATATCTTTTTGTTTTTTTTTTTATACTAGTCCTGATTTAATTTAGTTGCACCAGTATCTCGTTTGGGCTGCTTGTGTAAGAGATGACGGGCCGGACTATCCAATTTAACATCTCTAGAAATTCGTCGTTCATCAGTCTGCTCACAGATTTGTGGTTTGGCATCTGAAATCGTGGAAGTTCTTCTACCATTGATTTCGTTCATACACAAACAATATTTGGTTTGTCTGAGTCTTAGCCATGTCAGTTGTGTTCCCATGGCAATAAATATTGATTTTGGCCCATCCATCTTTCAAATGAGCTCTCTGATCATTGTATTTGTATAGGACAGATTCGCTTAAAGTGTACCCTTTGTAATATTTTGAAATTTTGTTTTAGGTTACGAAAGTTGCAAGTTCTAACCAGTTTTGGAATAATGTAACGAAAATAGATAAAATTGATTTTTAAATTAAAGGTTGGCATGGAAACGTAATATGAATATAAATGATTATAAGAAATTTAATTTAATGAAATATTTAAATAATATAATTAAAATAAATAATAATATTGAAATAAAATTTATAAAATTATAAATAAAACTAAACTAAAAAATATTTTTTATTTATTTATAAATAAGATAAAATAAATAAAAAAATCATAAATAATTATATAAATACGTAGGAAAAATATGACATTACAATATTTCATTATAACAGTGAAAGTTATACTAAATACAATAATAACTTAAATAATTATCATTATGATTATATATATATATATATATTTTTTAATAATGTATTTTTTCAAAACTCAGCTGTTAGTCTGTGAGCTGTACATTCTTAAGAGTTCTAGGGACAAAGTGCTTATTAAATTGAAGGAGAAGGTTATGCAATAATAAAAATATATATATTGATAGCACCTTTCAAACATAATTCATAAGATCCAAGGGTCCAGTGATGTTTCAGAACAATATAATTTAAAGTCAGAAAATAAAATGAATAATCAAATGGCTGGCGATTCTTCCAATATCAGCCAATTATCAGAACACCAAAACTCCTTTGCCCTTTTATCTCTACTCCCTTCTGACATGAGACGAATGCTATATTTTGTAAAACTTCACAAATTTTTCTCCATTTTCAGCCAAAACAGCCACAGTTGCACATTTGCGAGTATGTTTTCACTCTCATCTCTAAATTTTTAAGCTTTTTAGAAGATCTAATTGTACATTTGTACGTCTCTTTGAAATTGAACCTTTGTAGATAGAATTTGCTATTTTGAGGCTAAATTTATCTATATTCAGAGTTTAAGCAAAGAGAAATTAAATTTGCTGTGTCTTATGATGCAACAGGTTAATATGAACAGAAATGAATTTGAAGGTAGAAAAACTGGCTCAGTTAAAGCAGCTATCAGTAAATATGGTGATATGAAAGTCGATGGCAGTCCTTTAGTCAAGAAATCCCAGATAGAAATCTCAGAGGTACAACTAACAAAGCTATAAAACCACTACTCACCATTTGGTCATTTCACTACTTTCAATTTCATGTATTTCAACTTATGGTTTAAAATGGTTTCAAAGCCTAAAACTTGTGTTTTGCAATGTTTATGATAAGTAGTTTTAAAATTTTGGGAAGCATTATTTGTACTTTAGGTAATAATCCTCACTTTTGCATGCATACTGCTCTCTTAAATTAATTACTAAAGTGCAATTTTATGTCAAAGACTCTTTAATACTCCTTAAACTACTTTTCTTAAAATCACTTCTTTTAGAAAAAAATATCAGAAAGAGCCCATAATCTTCCAATTGTATGTAAGAGTTATTATAATTCAAATTTCATAAAGCTATAAAAGCATCGTTATGGTGTTATTTTTGCACTTGAAAGCATTCTGATATGTTTTCCACAATTCCTCCTCCCCATTGGAAAAACTCATAAGAAGTCCTTTTCAAAAACAAGGGAATATCTTCACAAGTCAAGGAGGAACATGAGTAGAAACAAGGAGATGAAAACAAATGCCGAATCCGAGCTCTCTAATAGAAACAAGGTTGGGACTGATCTCTCTTCACTGATCAAAGAATCAGACTCCATTAAGGTAAAGTTGCAGAAACAAGAAATTGAAAGTTTGGTTAGTTTGGGAAGTGGTAAGGCACAGGCATCCTCGTTTCAAAATGAGGAGAATCAGCAGTATGCAGAGGTAATTAGGGAATTGGAAAATGTAAAACAGGAACTGATTATGCTTAAGCTTAATATTGCTGTTGTTTTGAAAGAGAAATCACAGGCACAGAAGCAAGTTGAGGCTTCAAATTCAAAAATGTTGTCTTATATCAGTTCAGTTGAAACAATCAAGAAGGAGATAGAAGAAGGGAATGAAGAACAAGTGCTAGTTGAACTAGCCAGAATTGAGGCTTTGAAAGAATATGGAGAAATTGAAGCTCAAAGAGAAAAAGAAGCCGGTGAATTCTCATCTGCAATTGAGAATAACAGGAAGAAAATGAAGGATATAATCGAAGAGATTGATCATTCAAAGGAGCTTGAATCCAAATTGACTCTCACTTTGTCTAATGTTGAAGAGTTAAAAAATGAATTGAGACTAGTCAAAGAAAACAACACCAAAACTAATAGAGAAGATAATTTGGACAGTTCTTCATTAAAGGCAGTCAATGAAGAATTGGAGGCAGTGAAGAAAGAGCTGGCTTTGGTAAGAGAAGAAGGATTTCAATGCATGGCCTCCATGGATATCATCAGAAACGAAATGAAACATATGACCGGAGAGAAGGCTCGACTGAAGAGAATAGAAGAGAAGGCAGATTTAACCGTACAAAGACTAAATTCAAAGATTCTCAGAGCAAAAGCCAAGTTGGAAGCTGTGTCAAAAGCTGAAGAAAAGGCAAAATCAATTTTATCCAATCTATCTCTTACCCTTGAACAGCTTAAGACAGAGGCGGAGGCTGCAAGGAAAGAAAAGGAACATATAAGTGAAGAGATTGCAACTATCAAGGAAGAAATTCAGAAAATTGATTTGAACGAGGAAAGATTGCAGGCTGCAATGGAAGAGCTAGAAGAAGTAAAAGCATCAGAAGCTTTAGCTCTTGAAAGTCTAAAATCTCAAATTGAGAATACCATGAAAGGTAGAGCTAAGGTACCTCAGCAAAGTTCCTCAATCACCATCTCAAATTTTGAATATGAGTACTTAATCGGAAGGGCAGTTGGTGCTCAAGAAATTGCTGATAAAAAGGTTGCAGCAGCTCAGGCATGGATTGAAGCTATAAAGGCAAGTGAGAAGGAAATATTGGTTCAAACAGAGTTAACTCGAAGGGAAATCAGAGAAATGAAGTTGGAAGAAGAGAAAGAGGCTTATAAAGCACAGAGGTCGAGTTCTGCGAAAAGGTTGGTTGAAGGAGAGTTGCAAAATCGGAGACAGAAGAAGACTGTGCCTGAAAACTTGCAACCATCATTGTCAAATAAAGCCATGAAAGGTTATGGAACTCCTACTCCATCTAGGCGTGCTAATTATAGAAAGTCTGTTTCACCAGCAACTCGACATTCAAATTCTTTCACCATGAAGAAGAGGACAAAGGTAATGCCGAATCTGGGCATGTTATTTAGTGGTAAGAAAATTGAGAAAAAGACATTGCATCATTAAGTAGTCTTCCAGGCTCTTGCTACTTGTTGACCCCTGATGTAGGAGGATATTAGATATGAAGCAATAAATGAAATAGGGAAGAAAATAAGAAGTTAACCAATTCTCTCGTATCAAATATTCATCAAAAGGTTCCAAAATACAATAAAAGATATCTATTTATAGTCAAGTACGCCTCTTATAATTAGGCTATACATAACAATAAACCATTTAACATTAGTAGTTCTAGTTCCTATGTCCACCCCGTGATGAATTCATTTCACAAACACATAAACATTTTGTTATATACTATCAAAATTAGCATTTGGATTTGGAGTAGAAAAGTCACGGAAAATTATCCTTAGAAAATGCTGGTCAGTAGATTTCTAATTTGCTAGCATAGAAAGAAAAACAATTATAGGTGGAGTTGTGATGTATCCACATTCGAAACATAGGGTGCAAGCTGATTGAGGCAACGATGTAAACAATTTGGACAAATCAGTATTAAGACCTTGTTTAAATCCTGAATAACCAAGAAGGAAAGAAAAGGACAAAAAAAAAAAAAAAAAAGAAAAAGAAGCTCCTTGCTAACTTTTATTTTAACTGTTATGGACGGTTGTAATGGCATAGAACAATTTGAGTAAAACTCGTTCTTTATTAATTGAAGCAGAGACTTGGTTTAACAACTTCTGTTCATCAAATAACTTCATATCAAAACAAAGTCACGAGTACATTTTCAACAAATATAGGTACAAACGGATTTACTGGCCCTTTTGCAATTGGCTAAAGCACAAACTATCATTACAATAAGATAATAAGTGATTTATGCACAATTACTTCAAAATATCAACTTCTCAGTTTAATATCTAATTCAACAATAATACGAAAATAATATTACTATTACAATAATATATAAATTAAAACAATAAAAAAAGAAACATGAACAGAATTTTTCTAACACATGAATATTGGCCAAAACTAATTTACCGTACCATTTACATGCTGGAGTTAAAAGAGACAAAGGCGTTCTTTTTAATCAATCTAAAGTTTTCTTAAACTGACAACTAATCATTACTTTCAAGAATTGAAGTACAATTGCCTTATTCGTAACTGCAATTGAAAAGCGTAATTAACAATTTGGCAAACAAGGTTTGCATGAGGTGGGTGCAACTGTAGGACTCAATTACAATCTTACAAACCAAATGTAGAAATTGCAATTATTTGACTTGAAATTGAACACTAACAACTAATCAACAACAGCTGATTGAAGTTGAATTGTTGCTATCTTATTGTCAAATTGTTGGTTACATAACAAGCTAGACAACACAAAATTAGGTCCTTTTCTAATTTCTACAATATATACATTTTTTATAAGTTTATAGTTTTATGGGGATGAAGTGGTACCAAAATGAGGGCCATACAGTTAGTTAAAGTTGTGTTAAAGAAGCAAAGCGTAGAAGATCAATTATTATGAAACGTTCCTTAATTTTTAGAACTGCATGTCTTAGTCTACCTAATGATAAAAATTACCAGAGAGAATTTTTTTTTTTTTGAAACCTTGAAAAGAACACTAAACTCTAGCAAACCTTCTCCTTTATCTCCCTCCCACCACTACCACCATCTCACATGCTTTGACACCACGCCAAATATTCTCTTTGAAACAACCACCACCTCCTTATTCATATTTCTAACTGCAACCATATATCATTACTTACATATATATCCCCGCTTCACTCTCAAGCTGTGCCTCACTATCACATGTTCTTTCTGTTAAGAACTTTGGCGCGTGGATTAATTATCACATTAATCAATTACGTTTAAGGCGCTCTAATGAACTGTTCGGCGTCGTTTCAGTTACCCTATGGTCCCCTACGAAGGACACCGAATACTCACTGGTGATTATCAGGTGTTTATTGATTAAAGCAACGTTGTGGATCATCTTAACCATTGAGCTATTTCTACGGATTTTAAATAAAATTATATCAGCTCTTGATTAGCGGAGGGAGAAGGAGCTTATTTAAAGTTACAATACACCTGAATTTTATTATTGTCGCAATCTGCAAATATAAAATAACTGTCGATAGCTTCACAGTTTATGACTCTTTGTTCATTTCCGGTTTAATTTGCTCCCATAAGTGTTCCATCACTCGGGTTGAGATTCTCACTCAGTTCTTGTAAGGCTTACTACTTCATCTTCTTCTCCTTCAGTTTCTGTTGTGTCGAGTTTTCTGGAATCAAACATTTTCTTTGTTAATAGAACGATATATTGTAAAGCGAACATTTTAATTTTCTTTTTAAAAACAATATTATGCTCGATTACGTTCGATCTTGAACGATATGTTTCTATAAGTAAAATTTTATTCACTTTTGCTTTTGAGATATTATGTGCACATCATGAATACCTAATTTTCTTTGATTTTGATATCCTCTAGCACATTGATTTACCAGCAAGTTTTTGCGTTCTTTAATGTGTTCGATTACTGATATTTTATTTTTCGTTGATTAATTTCTCTGTTTTGTAGCAGCATTGGACCATGGAGAACGAAGAGTTTTCTCCTCCGCCATCGGAAACCGAAATAGGTTTTCCACATTCATCCCCGCTTAACATATCCATAATCGCAAATCCCAATGCTCCGGCTAAATCAACCGAAACTGGCCGTGATTTCGGTGCGGAGTTCCCCTCAATGTACCGCTCCATATTCCAGCATAAATCACCGATTTACAGTTCCCTCTCTGTCACGCCTTCAACGATCTCAACCTCCGCGGAAGTCGTGGACTCCATCACTACAGAACAGCGACTCGAACACACTCGCCTCATGATGGAGCACCAGCATCTCAGTGATCTGTGCAAACTTTACCGCTCTCGCATCCTCAAACTTACGGAGGAAGTGGAGATGGTTAGGTACCAGAACACTGAGCTCCTATCTGCCAATACCGAGCTTGTCAGGCTTCTTTCCTCAAAGGTTGCTTTTCAAAGTTTCCTTCTATCCCCATCATCTAGTCCAAATGGGTCATTAGTTGATGACTTTCACCGGTTCAGCTTCGGAGGAGGTGCTCCTCCTGATGTGCACAGCTCCGACGAACTATTAGACATTAGTCCGACAAGCGTTATCGAGAACAACCGATTCGAGAGGCCGAATCCAGAAAGAATTTCACTCCCGAAAAGCATTTCAGTCAGGTCCAGCGGTTATCAGAAGACAAACCAACCTTGTGAGATCAACGATGGTCCGAGTCGCGTCCCTTCTCGTTCAAAAGCCCCGAGTCAAGTTACTTCTGGAACAGTAAGTTACTGTTATAATTGCTTTGCGCAATTATTTTCGTTTTCATTGTAATAATTTTTTTTTATTTTAAATTTTGACAATTTTGATATATTTTCTATTAAAATATAGACAATTTGTTATTCTATTTTGTCGGTGATTTTGGAATTTTGATAACGTGTGTGAAGGTGCAACAAAAGGTTTATGTTCGTGTGCCTGGGGTGAGTAGTGGAGAGAAGACAGAGGAAGAAGCTGCATTAGAATTGGAGGTGTATAACCAAGGAATGTTCAAAACGGAGCTGTGCAATAAGTGGCAGGAGACAGGCACGTGCCCTTACGGTGATCATTGCCAGTTTGCTCATGGGATTACGGAGTTGCGACCTGTGATTAGGCACCCGCGTTACAAGACTGAGGTTTGCAGGATGATTTTGGCTGGTGGTAGGTGTCCTTACGGTCATCGTTGCCATTTCCGTCACTCGCTTACTGAGGAGGAGAGGTCACAAGGATGGCCTTGATTAATAGTGTTCTGAAGGTCGTGTTCATTGAGAGGTGGATCATTTATCATTTGGTTAATGGGTTAGAATGTTCAATTGAGTTGCATGCACATAAAAAATTCTTTATAACGAATTGTTAAATAATAAATATGCGACCATATTATAAACAAATAATCTAGTAGATTGATCAGCAAAGGTGAGACTGGGAACTTTAATTGGAAGAAATATTTGTCAATTAGACTGCTAAAGCCGGTGGTTAATATTTGATGTCTGTGCAAGTACTTTTTGTTATTTTCATTTTTGTAGGCTGAAATTAAATTACCGTTTTCTCAAATTTATGATTACCAACTGTTGGATTATCACGTTCATGTTAGTGTTAATGTACGTTTTATTTCAATGTAAAGAATTTTCATGAATGTTTCATATCTTATTTTATTGTATAATGATATATATATAAAAGATAATTTGCTATTTAATTAGATGTACCTGCTCAAGGGATAGTACTCTACATAATTTGTATTACGTGCTCATATTTTTTTTTTACAGCCATCAAAACCCGAAACAAAAGTTTTCTATTTAAAATTTTCATAAATTTTAATTAATGAAATGTTTATCAATATCGAAATTTTCATCATTACGGGAAATAATAGTAGTTTCAGAATGTGATCATTTACTTTTTGTTGATAAAAAATAAAATAAAAGAGATCCAGTTACCTTTTTAAGTTGACAAGTATTTTATAGATGAGTTTCAAATTTGAAGGGAGAAGTCAATTTGTCTTTAAGCAACTAAATTTCAAAAAAAAAAAACAGAAATCAATTGCATCATTTTAGAAACCAAGCTTCGTGTAGATGAGAAGAAGAAATCCAATGTCATGAGAATTATTTGTTTAATTTTTTACGTGCCAAACAACTAGATTTGTGACACATCTGATGTATGATTGCAATAAAAATTTGAATGGTTTTGATATGTTCAAAAACACAGTTAATAACACTCTTCATAATGTGACCTAACCTTATAAAGAGATTCAATTAGTTTTTTAAATTTATCGATATTTTATGGTTTAGTTTCAATTTCAAGAGAAGTCATTGTCTTTAAGAAAATTCAATTAAAAGAACATTAATAACAGAAAACGGTTACATCGCTTTAAAAACCAAGCTCATCTAGATGAGAAGTAAGAAAACAAGTGTCATAAGAACCATTTACCAACCTCTCAACATTAACCGGTTTGCAAACAAGAATTTCTAATATTTCTTCCATTATCAATAATATTGCTACAGAGACTGTTTGAGTAAATAGACTGTAAGTTTATTGGTACTAAGGATTCATGTAGATTCAATTAAGGTTTAATATGTTAATTATTAAGAATTCATAAGATAATAAATAGAGCTAATTGACAACTCAAAGTTAAACTCATTAGCTCGTAGGTCATGGTACAAGACGACTTAGGTACCAATGATCTTCATAGTTCACTCGACGAATCATATTTGACGGATTCATTTAATCATCTTATATAGGTCGTACTAAATCGTTACATTTAAACTCTTAATAGTTTGTATATTAGACTTAACGTTACAATCATTTCAAGTCACATCAATTCAACTTTTAAAGATCGCAATAAAATTTGACAAGTTACTTAACTCACACACATGCATGTACATTTTTGTGTTTATATATGTATGAGCCACTATTGTAAGGGGACCTAAAAATTAATACACTCTCCCTCTTGCGTTTGCTACCACTAAACATAAACCAAGCATCATATAGGTAAGAAGAAACTAAACAAGTGTCATGAGAATCATTTGTTTAATTCGTCAGGTGTCAAACAAGTTGCAATATTAATCTGTGACACATTTGCTAGGCGTTCGTAATGAAAATTTGAACGATTTTGATCCAAATCAAAAACATACTATAACCCTTACAATTTATGATTTATAATATTTCTTCATTTATGTAAAATATTACCTAGGACAGGATAAATATCACCGTCAACAATCTTGTTTATATTTCATGAAAGAGAGCAAGCACCTTTGCTCCATCTCTTCCATATATATATATATAAAACGTATTCATAAAAGCAACAGTACTCACAACAGGCGCAAGAAGAGGATCTTAAGGATCTATATACACTCAGAAAAATGACAATCAAGGTGAAGAATGAGTTTTTAGAACAAGTTGAGAAAGTCAAGTGCGATTTAGAGAGTGAGAGTTCTGAAGGTAAACTTTATTTCAATCAAGTTATAGTAGATAGTCTAGTTCTAATTAGTAACTATTTGTTATTTTTTAATCATTCTTATAATGGATATATAATCTTCAATTGTGGAATTTTTTCTTTCCTATATATTGTTTCTCAAGTAATTAAAATTCGGCAAAGTCTTCTCTTTAGGTAGGAATTTTTTTAATTACTTTGGAGTAGTGAAAAGTAGGTACCGATGAAAACACACAGAGATTTATAATCCGATTTTATTTGTGAATTGCGATTTTTATTTTATTTTATATATAATTAATTATTCAAGAAGTGAGTACATATTAAAAAAAGATAGATTCAAATATTTTAATATCTAATTTAGTATTCAATATTTTTCTCTCTCTTACATCAATTTCTTTATATGTTTTTATCTCTATCTATAATTTTTATACATTTATAATATAGAAAAAAAAAAATCTCGTGTACTGTAGAGTGCCGACCAAACCTTCTGTCAATCCTACCTGTATTTTTGGTTTGTTCTTATCTCTTTCTAAGGAAGTACATACTCCTAGATTACCCAAAAAATTCTCCCTAGTAGGGGTTTTCATGGATAGAGAGGTCAGTCGATTATAAGGGTCTCTATAAGTATAACAGCGGAAATCCTTCATGAAACAAAATGATTTCCCGAAGTTAATTAAAAGTTTATAAACTAACAAAAAGTGTGCTAATTTTCTTACGGTCCAATTCCCAAATATATAACGATTAGATATTTTTGGTATGACACTTTTATGTAAGCACTTTCAGAAATATTTATGTTTCGTTCTAGAGGAACTAATGGTCCGAATTTTTTTGATTCAAAGTCAAGTTTATATCGGAGTAAATATAGAGAGTAGCTTCAGTTAGAAAATTAGAGAAATTGAGTCAATTTCGGTGTAAAAAGAATAAAAATCTGAAAATCAATTCACAAATTCTATCTAATTAGTTAATTACTTCATAAGGATAAGGACACATTTTTCCATTTTTGGATTATGATTAAGGCATATTTTGCCAACTTTATAGAGGGTAATCATTGTTAAGTTAGTTTTTTTAATAAAAATAATAATAAAGAAGGAAAAAAAAAACAATAATAATAACAAATATAACAATACTAATATAATTTTCATTTTTTGCCCCACTAAAATTTCTGCTTCACTTTGGGACAATCTTATTCTCTTCATATACTTTTTTAAAAGTTTCTGATACATTATTTTTTGTATCATCAATAGTTGTCATACAAATGATAAAAAGTTCACATTTATACGAAGAGTATCCACATTTTTAATTATTGTTAATGCATATTTGTTGCGCATTTTTTTTTTTTTTTTTGTCAAAAAGTATTTGTTGCCTGCTGATAATGTATATAATGAGAGACCAACTACTGTAAACATGTTGAACAAAATAGGTTGGCCGAAAGCACCCTTGAACTTTGGCCAAAATAGAAATCATACAAGTAGTTGTGCTTCGTTAGTATCGAAGATATTTTGGTCCTTTAGCAATAGCAAATTTCGGAAATGAATTTCCATAAAAGATGATAGTTTCAATAGCTTTTGTTTTGTTCTATAACTGCTTTTGTACTATATACTATATATTCACATATTAAATGTGTAACTGTGTGTGTATATATATATATATATATCACCTGAATTATTGTAATTTTTTTTTTTTAATTTTTATAATATATTTAAAATAAATACAAAATTAATTTAGGAGAATAACAAAACTAACACCCCTCAAAACGTCTAATAACAAAACTAGTACCCCTTTATATTTTTATAATTAAAAAAAATGACTAATATGTCATTTTTTTTTTAACATCTATCCAATTAGAATTGAACGACGATAATTTAGACTCGTTTAATATTGAACGTTCAATATTTTACGTTCAAATTGAATATTGAACATTCAATATTGAAAGTTCAATATTATTGGGGTGTTAGTTTTGTTATTATGAGTATTATTTTTGATAATTTTTTAATTAATATTTTTAAACTTTAAAATTAATTAAAAAAATAAATTCAAAAGACCATTATTATAGAAACTCTTTAATTAAAAGTATACATGCATATGAAAAATGAATAAGACAAGCATTATTAATTAAAGTATTTTAGTTTGAAAACTATTATGTATTATTAAATTAATTTAACATATAAATGAGTTGTCACTTATTCGATTATAATTAGAAATCTTTAAAATTTTTATGAGATATAGACATATAGTCGTAATTTGATTTTATTTTCATAAATATCAAGAACAAAATATCTACATCTAAACAATTAGATGGAAACATAAACTACTAATTGAACCTTTCAAAGACTAGAAAACCTGACTAATTTCATTTTTTTCTTCTCTATGTTGTGAAATAATATTTTTTATTTTATTTATAACATATTACATACTAAGAATATATACATTTACATTTAACATGGATTGAACCACGTTCTTAGTATCCGAAGTATATATTATTACTCTAAAAGGCAATTTGTCATTGATCTTTTAAAAATCTCTTTTATGAAAACATCTTTTGCCATAAAAATAGAGAAACTAGAATAAAAATGCCAAATGGTCACTTGAGCAGAGCACTCTAAGGAGTTTCTTTCTTATCTGCCTGGGATTTTTTTTATTTTTTTTTTTTGTCTTGTTTAAATAAGTAGTATACATGCTGGATGGAAAACATGTCTCAGTAGTAGGTAGAATAGTTAGTAATTAATGAAAATCTTGTCCGGCTTGAGACATTAATACTAGTTGACAAAATCTGCCCCATCATATCCAAAAATGGAAAACTTTAATGAACTCCTTAATAGATAACTACTAGTAAATTTGATTTTCAATTTTGAATTTATTGTTGCCAAATAGCTATACTCCAACGGAATGATGCTCATCATGTAAGTATATAGGAGTTATTGGATTCAAGTTTCATTTAGGAATATATAAATAATATAATTATTTTAAAAATACATTTTGAATTAATTTTTTTTTTTTTCATTTTTAGTTACCTTGTACTATAATAATATATAGATTCAAGTAAAAAATATATATATATATATATATGTGTGTGTGTGTGTGTAGTTATTTAGTGAAAAAATCCAATTTAATTTGTTTTTTTCTTCTTTGTATAAGCAAGCTAAACTAACAAGGCTCTACTTCTTGTTGGTGGGTTTTTTTTTTTTCAACCATCAACATTAATCTTCAATATATATGCATTTGAAACTATTAATGAAAAAAATTATTTGAAATATTTTTTTAAAACATTTTTATTGTTGTTATATAATGTTTATTATCAAAACGTAAAGATATATTCAAGTCTTTTAGACCACACTTGAGATGGTTAATTTCCTCATCGTTTTCACGCCTTCGCTTTGCACCTCTAGTGGCAAATTCCTTAGAGAAATAAATTTTAACCTGATAATAATTTAATGTTAATATAAATTTTTTTATTAAAATAAAACTATTTCTTTATAATTTTTATGCACTTTATATTTTGAATAATAATAATAATAATAATAATAGTAGGAAGTTACGTACATTACTCGTGGAGCATGTGAGTGATATTCCCCACAAATCACATTATTTATTTTATTAATTTAGTATTGGGTACTTGCATTTTTCAAACAAAAAAAATTAAACATTTTCTTTTTTATTTGAAGTATGTCTTGAGTAATTAGTAGAATGAATAATTTATGTTTGCTTTAAGTATGCTTTGGAGCTCATATTTTCTCTTGTGAAATGGATAACTTCAAATCCTGTAAAAGGGAAATAAATGACTTTTAAATTCAAACATTCTGTACATGTCATTTATTAGGATGATATCTAACCTCCTTAATCGTTTTGTCTTGATTAGTTGACTGCAATAGAATTAGTAACATTCAGAATTATAAATATTTTTGTAACTGTTATAATGAAAAACATTTTGTATTTTCATTTCAATAGTAGTAAAACTCGATCATCCTCTCACATTTCTAAAAATTACTTAAGAATAATAATAATTTTGATTGGTTAATATCACCACAAATATAGCTCGTACTTGAAAATAATATAATTCTAAATTAGATATGTTAACTCGTAATCTTTTATTAATTACCTTTTAACTTTTGAGAAAATTCAATCTAATAGTTAAATTAATTATTTTACCACTTTTACTCTTTGAACTCATATAATTCAAGTGCATAACCTCTATATCTCCCACATCAAGAAGTAAGTTTAATATATAATGATAGCTAGCTAGCTAGAGACCAAGTGAATAATAATTAGAACGAAGCTTAAATAAATAAATATATATAAATAATCATATCCAGCAAAATTAGGGAAGAAGATAAAAATAAAGGAAGAGAAGGTAGAAGGTGGTACAGACTTGTTGGTTGAGAGGTTAGGGAAGACCATGGAGGGGAACAACAATCAGCAAATGAATTTTGGATCCTCTGCTCCTAATTCAGCCGATCAACGTGATTGCATTCCTATGGGGCCTTTGCTTTTTCCCCATGACCATTACAGTCCAACAACTAGTATTGAGGTCACCAATTTTCACTCAAAATTATTTAATTAATTAAAAAATACTAATAATCTTTTTCTTTTTCTTTTTTTCCCCCTAAAATTTACTAATTTTTACCTAATTATTTAAGCTGGCCACCATTTGTTATTCGTTTTGCATTTTCTCTTTTTAGGATTTCCAGCAAGTTAGAGACCACAACTTTAAGCAACTTCAGAAGCTTAACGTAGAGCTGTTTTGGCATCAACAGCTCTACGATCTTCAAAATTCTTCAGGTTTTTTTTTTTTTTTCTATATTAATAATGTTTTGCCTTCATTTATCTTATATATTATTTTGTAAGCCTAATTGTTTAATTAATTGATAAAAATAACAAAAATGTTTCTTTAATCTTTATCTGTAATGAGTAATGAATAATGATGATGTACAGCGTCCAAGAGCCAGCACCAATTACCTCTTGCGAGGATCAAAAGGATTATGAAATCTGACGGAAATGTAAAGGTTAGCCCCTTTTTTTTAATTTTTATTTGCTACAATAATATCTTAAACTTTGGATTTTGATTTTTATTTCTTGCTAAGGCGATTTTTTTATTTTCAAGTAGGAGTAGCAAACTCAAGGCTTTGGCGAGTTTTGAATTTTTTTTTTTTTAAAGCTGAGTCTACGGAAAAAGTATACCTGGTGCTAGCTAGTGAAAAAATGTAGCTAGGCTTTTTTATAATAAAAATAGTTGAAATCGATGTCTAAGAGTGGTTAATTTTCTGATAAAAAAAAAAAAAAAGGGTTTTCTAATAAAGCTTCCAAGAAGTAAAACAAAATAATAATTAATTAATTAGGAATGTGAAAATGATGCGCAGATGATAAGTTCAGAAACACCAATACTATTCTCAAAAGCATGTGAGCTGTTTATAATGGAGCTGACACTTCGTGCTTGGCTCCAAACTGAAGAATGCAAAAGGCGAACTCTCCAGCGCTGTGACATTGCAAAGGCAATAAGGGAAGATGAACTTCTTGATTTCTTGGTCAATGTGGTTCCAAAGGATGATAACTACCACTACCATTATCCTAATCATTCTCAGGTACAACTAATTACTAATCTTATTTCCTATATAATTGGTATTATATAATTCATAATTAATTAATTTCAGGAAGAAGAAGATAGTCATGAAACGGATAAACCCCATGTCTTTGCTCAGAATCTGCCCGAGACAAGTATTGGTAGTGCTGTGAGTCATTTTCATCATAGCTTATCATAAAACATATATATGCTAACAAATATTAATGTTTGATGTTAAAATTGTGTTACTAGCCTGAGGATATCACTTCAATGATTGAACAAGTTCCTCAGCAATACATGATATTTGATTCACCAACTCCGCCCTCTATTGAACACCTCTTCAAATTTCCATCCAGGTGAGCTTAATTAGTTTAATGTCCGCACTAATTATAAACACATGTATACAGTGAAAAGGATTGAAGTGAATAACATAATCTCTATCTTATTTAACTCTCCTCCCATATGTTAAACAAGTGTTCAACTTTTATAAGGTTACAAATGTATGTCCAATCATGATTATAAATGCTCTAATTTTTTATTACATTTATTTAATGCATTCTTTCATTATATATATATATATATATTTTTTTTTTATATGTATGAAACCATATTTAAGTTTAAAATGTACGAAAAATTGAACGTTCAATTCATGGACGATTTAAAAATAAAAAAATCGATTAAATTAGACCAATTAAATAAAAAAAAACAGTTAATGACTTGATCCTTATATTAGACCAATTAAATAAAAGAACATAAAAAATTACAAGCCTCTAAAAATTAATATTCTTTTTATTTTATTCTTTAATATTGCATATATGTTTAATCATATTAACCCTTCTTCTTCTTCTTTTCACAATTTTATTTTTATTGTTCTTGCAGTGAACAAAAGTAAGTGATGAACTGATGATAAAAATGCAGTTAATGAAGTTAATTTTTTTTTATTTTTATGTTAAAATATAATATCTGGAGAAGTCTATGAAACCTTTAGTTGTAAAGACCTTATTAAGCATAATGATGTTGTTAAATCTTGAATGTTATAAGTGCAATTTACAACTTTGCTGTATGCTAATTAAACGAGAAGTTGAAAAGGTCATCCTGCTTTTGAAGGAGATGAGAGAAAATGAAATGAAAAAAAAAAAAATTGTTAAAAAACAAAGTTAAAAAAAGGAAGAGAGGAGAGAAAATTGAGGAACCTCTTCGATATTTATAATATTATAAATAGTATCCTTAGTTAATGTGATCAATCATTTTTGAAAAAGTCCCCAGAGTTCATAGAAATCAATATATATATATATATATTCAAAAATCCCCAGAGTTCATAGAAATCAATATATATATATATATATATATATATATATGAGAAAAGTTAAGCTCAAATGTTTGAGATAAATTAATCTTTATTATCTGTGAGCGAGATATTTTTTTGAAATTAAATACAAAAGAGTATAAAGATAATTTTATATTTTTATTTATCAGTTGAAAGATATGATATATTTTGTTAATCATTTTAAATATACAAGAGAAAGAAAAGATACATCCAAAAACCACTGCAATTATTATTATTATTATTATTATTATTATTATTTTATTTGTCATCTTTTCTGATAAGTGGTATTAGAGCAAAGTCAGTTAATCATTCAAATAGAGGAGACAATATCAACTTTATCTGCAACAATAATTAAATTAACTGCATCAAATTATTCAATCTACAATTATTAAATGGAGGATATTTTTTATTACAAGATTTGTATAAGCCGTTTCTAAATGAAAGGGCAAAGCCAGAAGAAAAATTTAATACCGCTTGGACCTTGATGAACAAAAAAATTATTGGACAAATTCGATAATAGATTGACCAAAGCATTTTTGATCATGTAGAGCAAGAAACAATTGCTTATTCATTATGGACAAAGTTGAAGTCCATGTATGAAAGAAACACCTTTACCCTTCCTAGTTACTATAAGTTAATTATATATAGGGCAAGGACGAAACTAGCTTAAAAATTAAAGGGGATCCAACAAAAATTATTAATAATAATAACAATAAATTATATTAATATATCAAAAATTTAAAATATATTAAAAATTAATCATCACACAAGTTTGTTAAATTTATTAAAATATTAAAATAATTAATGAAACATATTTAAAATAATACTCGACACTTCTTTAGATCTCAAAATCAATAATTGATTCAATTGAAAAAAATTTTGCGATCTCCTTGTCAATATACATCATCAAAGAATCATCAAGAAACTCATCTTTTATTTTGTTGCGAAGTCTTTTCTTGATTATATGCATAGCTGAAAATGATCGTTTAGTAATTGTAGTAGAAATAGAAAAAATAAGAACTAAAACAATTACCCTATAAATGAGATGATATATTGTTGATTTTCTCTCTCTAACTTACCATTCACATAATTCAAAATTATTTAATAATTTTTTAAAGTTTGCATCTTGCACTACATCATGCTCATAAAGTTGGAGCTTTATTCTCAAATGTGCCTTTTCAAACTTTGAAAAGTAACGTGCCTTTTCAAACTTTAAAAAGTCATTGGATAAAATTCTTCTACCAATTAATAAATGTCATTAATTCTAAAAAAATAATGCGAATAAGCAACTCCATTGATTTTTCACTAAATCGACTATTTAATTCTTATAGTTGAAAATCAATTGTAGCATATAAAATATTTATTCAATAAAATTGCTCAATTTAAAATTACTTTTTTGATGACGTGCTCTACCTTTTCTAGCAACACAAAGAGTACTCATATTTGAAATATTAATATTATATGTCTCACAAAATAAGTTTATTTTGTCAAGTAACTTATCTCATCTATTATCTCTCAAATTTTGAATGAGAAATTTCGTACTTAAAATAATTTCATAGTATTTAGAATATCTTGAGATTGACGTTGCAAAGCTTGACATAGCTTATCAGTTATTGTCATAACTTCTTTCGTAAGATGCATTATAAAAACAAAATTATATAACACTAATATTTCTTAAGCTGCATCTGCTCGTCGTAAAGATGTTGTCCCTCATTAATAATGTTTAAAAGAACTGTACATGTTGCACTAAATATTTTTATTAGATTAGAAATTAACTTTAAGTGAAAACTCCAACGATTTCACCCGCTTTTTGTAAAGTTTTAATTTAGTTAAATCCTACTCCGCTCTCAAGTTCATCAGTAGCTAGTAAGTATTCAATTTTTTCAGTATGGACATGTCTAAATTCATTATGACGCTTACAGGAAGCATCCACAAATTTTCACTTAGGAAGTTATTTGATCAAAATAATTTCAAGAGAAATATTTGAGTGCTTGACTGATATATAAAATCTATTGGAGAAAGGCAAGAAAGTAAACAGAAAACTAAGAAGAAGAAGATTAAATTTGTTCTATTTATACAAGCTTAAGCTATTAATTTATATTAGTTCATGAGTGGATCACATCCATCCATCTAGAGATGATCTTGACCACACATTCATAACAAGCTGACTTTGAGTATCGGCTGCACGGCTAACTTTTACAACTAACATTTATACTGACAACTTATGCTTAACATCTCCATAAGCACAAGGTTTCCTAGGAATTGAGGGGCTTAGATCTCTTTTTGTGGCTTATGTAAGCCTTTCCTAATACATGGGCTATGGGTTACTATAAACCCAACATTGTGCACACTTCTTATTTTATAATTAAAGGCCTCAATGTAAATTTGTGCTATTATCAAAATTCATAGTCAAGCTAACGTTGAAAAAAATGAATCTACGTAGCAAACTCGTAGAAATTGGGTCTATACATTCGGATATATAACAAGGATTAGGCCGAAGCATCTATTGTCATCATACACCCAGAATTTAATTGGAAGCAAACTGTTATAAGTCATACACACTTATAATTTTTATAAATTATATCATAATATTTTACTTAATTAATATGGGACATTAACTATAACATTTTTTTAATTAAATCTTGGATAAATATTGTGTAGTTAACTATAAATTACTTTTATACATTTAATTATTTTATAACAAATGAAAACGTCATATATTTGTTCGAATTATATCAATTACTCTTTGATAGAATTTAAAGTAAAAAATAAAAAATAAATAAAGTTTGGTAAACAAAATTTACATGAAACAAAAGATGAGGGAGTTAGGTTGTACAAGTCGCGTAAATTTGTTTTTTTTTTTTTTAACTGAAGTATAAATAATGTGTTTTTTTTATGAAAGTGTTTTAATTAATTTATTTATTTTTTAAAATTATTTTTAATAAAAGTACAAACAAACACAAGATCAAACTTTGCTACAGGTAGATGTTGAATTTAACTGTAGATAGAATGAAGTCTTATTTATTTTATTTTTTTTAATATATTTAGAATTTCTTTCATGTATTAATTTATTAATTGATTGTTTTTTTTCCCATCTTTTTCTTTCTAGCAACTAAGTGATTCTGTTATTCCGTTGTTGACTGCAACGAAGTAAGTGGAGTATAAGACCCCACTTAACAGATATAAAGAGGTTCTTATTGGACCCAGTGCTCAAATAAGCAAGTCAAATGCCGAGGATACGGTCAAATTTGTGTAGCTGAAAATTAAAGAAAGTCACTGGTCACCACTATTATTGATTCAATGAACAACTTTACTGATCAAACGCTAAAATTATACTTTTACCTAAATATATATATTATATATTCCAGTATTTGCTTGAAAATTTTTATTATAATTAATTAAATTTAATAGTATAATATTTAAAACATTAAATTTTTACTGAATAATTAAAAATATAATATGTTAAAATTAATGTCATTTGTTTATTCAATTCTCAAATCTTCTATCTTACACAAGAGTGCTTATTTTTGTGGTTAACTTAATATTTTAGTTGTAAGATTAATTTTTTATGCTTCAAATCACAAGGTCAAACTACAATAATTATAATTTGTCTACAAAAATCTTGTATAATAATTTGTTGAGTCACATCGAAAACGCAAAAACAACAAAAGTGAAATGGACAAATGCCAAAGCAAAAAATAACAAGAACGAACACAATAAATTAATGTGCATGGTTTAACAATTTGCCAAATTAATATCAATTACTGACAGTCTTAACTAAATATCCTATGTATCCTGTATCCAAAAACAATTTTAAGATTTTAAAATAACACTTAAACCCAAAGTCTCAATACACCAAAAATTTTCACATACACCTACCCAAATCAAAGAATCCAGAAAGTAATCATATTGTTCTTTGCTTTGGCTACTCAAAAACTCTCACAATGCAAACAACAGAAGTTCACCTTAATGCACGCTTATTGTTGTGCTCTCCCCTTTCAAAGTCACCCGAAATCAAAATATATGAAGTAAAAAAACTCAAGAAAAATCAATGATCAATATAGTAGATCACCACTTCCTGAATTAATTAGTATTAATCATGCTTGAACTTGAAGAGTCCATGGCCACATTTTCAACTAGTGTTGTCAATGGAGCAGGATGGGATTGAGTATGATGTCCCAATCCCCTCTCGTTAATTGTTCAAGGGCGTGGGGCAGGGCAAGGTGGATATTCTCTACCAAAGTTTCAAAAAATTTGTAAGGATAGAATATTTTTTACTAATGAATAATATATATATATACATTTTATGTTACAAATAAATAAAATTTATGCATAAAAATAAAGTAAATTTAAAATTATGTTTAATAGATATTAAATGTAATGTATGAATTATAAATATAATTAAATTATTTATTTTTATGGTTGTTAAAAAATAAAGATAAAATATATTTTAAATTATAATGTTGTATTCTTTTAAGTAAAATATATAAAATAGTAAATAATTCAAGTTTGGGGATTTTTTCCATCAAGTTTTCTTCATTGGTAAAAAAAATTGAATTTTTTCCAAGATTATTCACCTTAATAGAGAAAATTGACAACACTAGTTTCAACTTTCTCTCTTCTTTTTAAGCCATTAATCCAAAATTGCATTTGATATGTCACTAGTATTTACCAATATTACATGAAGACTTCATTTGACATTATCTACAAATTTTGTGACTACCTTTTCAATAAGAGTAAATACTTGTTGTAAATTACAAGCCATGTGTATTAGATATAAAGTTGATGATCATGTAACATAATAAAGTAATGTTGATGGATCAAAAAGCATTATCCTTTCATTTAACTAATATCACGCTGGCGTGTACAAAGATCATTCATTAGTGTTTTATTTTTATAAATGAAGATATTGCTACGAAGTTGTATTCTATTGGATGAGCGGCCTCAAAAGGGGGAATCTAAAGTGAGATATCTAAGCTTTAATTTCCTACCCAAACGGGAAAGCAATCAAGCATAGCAACAAAATGCGGTGTCCAAAAGGGGATAAGTATAGGAATCGGCTATCCCCTTTTCTTATTGTATGCCGACAATTATTATTTTATAGTTGTGTGGACTGTGTCACAGATCAATGCTTTTATATACTAAAATCAAATCACAGCTGCATATTTTGTTTTTTCTTTTCAACTTCACAGTTTTCTCTTAAAAACATGAACTGCTCATTCGGCTAGTTTGGCATAAGGTGGTGTTTCGTATATAAGTAGCTTATGTTAGACAGACTTTTTAATTATACAATATTTCGAGCATTGAAACACACGTTAGTATCGTCTTACTTGTATACATATATTGGCTTAGACTTCATTTTAATGAATAATTAAATAATATATAAAAACATATTAGGTAGCTGGGATGGAGGCAAATATCTCCCAAATTTTCTAAATTTTTAAAAATGTGTATTTCAATTGTAATATTTATATGTTTTAGTATTTTTTTTGGTGTAAAATTTAATTGTACCCTCTCTTAATTTTTAAAAATGTATATTTTGTTTGTAATATTATGAACCTTTAAACAATATATTATTTTATATCTCATACTTTATATATAATACTTAATATAATTGCTAAATATATATTTTTTTTGTTATAAAAAAATGTTATATTTTTAGTGTATTTTCAAAATTTTCAATATTTAAAACAACAATAATCACTATCTATAAATATAAAGTGCAAAAATTCTTATTTTATATATATATATATATATATATAAAAAAGATCTTAATTTAAAATAATTTTCATAAACTATAGCTTGACAAAGGGTAAGGTTAAAACAACATTTTTAACAATATAATTACTTTTTATATTTTAAAAAATATAATCATTTTTTAGTTTATTCTTCATTCTCTATTTTCAATTTTTATTCAATTTAACAGTTTTTTCAATATTAAATTCAATTATGAAAAAAATTAATTTAACTTTTATATTATTCTTTAGTATAATATAACTACTATTTTATATTTTTTGTTTATATATTTGTAAACAAATTCTATCCCAAAATTTTTATTCTATTATTCTTTAACAAAAATATAAATTTAATATTTTATTTTATAGTGTTAATTTTCTTCTTAATTTTTTTTGAAATAATATTACACAAATTACATCCTAATTACTGAGCTACTACCGCTCAAATTACGAGTAAAAAAATTAATTACAATTTACATGGTGTCCCTTATGAGCAAAATTCTTGGCTACTCAGCATTATAGTTTTAAAATTTTATATCATTTTTCATATGCATTATATGTTTCATCAATAAATAATAAAAATGGCAACAAAATGTGTCCATTTTTTAATTTATTTGTCGTTTTATGTTCTTGTACTTGTATATATGTCACATATACCCGCGCACCAAAAATATACCAGAAACTTGAACTCGGCTTCATGCAGGAAAAGTTTTTCCTTGTATGAACAGCATATGTTTAGCTTTATTCTAGTGATTTCTTTTCATTTATATGCCTTACTTTATTATTTGGCTAAAAATATTCATTCCTATGCCTTTTTTTATTAATTGGCCAAAATTCAATAATTCATATGTCTTTTTTACTATTTGGCCAAATATTAAATCATATGCCTAACCTTTTTTTTTTTCTTCCCATTCTGCCTCGTCTTATCTGTCGTACCTTTTTAAATTATATATTTATACTAAACTCCTCACTTTCCACTTAATTAAAGCCCTCACTTGTTTCAAATATTTTAATTTTAGTGTTCCATCGTGATTTAAAAATACTAATTTCAGTGTTCCATAATTATTCAGAATGTTATAGAAGAAAACAAGATTGTTCTTTGATTGGTTATAATCTGTTTATGGATAAGCATGAATAAAAATATTTGAATATTTTTCAATATTTTGATCGAAATTATTGTAAATTGAATGTAACCAGTTTTCAAATATATTCTACAACATTTTTTGATAAATCCATGAAAATATTAAAAAATGTCAAATTTTTTAATATATATTTCTTAATGTTTGTGTGTAATTCCTATGAAATATTTGAAAATATCGATATTAATATATTTTAAAATATCAATTTTCAAATGCTTTTAGTTTTTTTAAATTAAAAATACACACATGATTTATTATTTGTATTATACATTCTTAATATTTATATAAAGATAATCAATTTTAATTTTTCTTAAATTCATATTTACTTGTATATGTAAAAATTTAATTACAAGTTATTAAATTGTTATATATTTTTAAAAAAAAATTAGTTCTCTACAAAAATATTTTGATTTTACGACATATATTTAGTAACAAATAAAAATTTATTATAATTTATATTATTATTCATAAATAATTTTTTTATTAATATATTTATAAGTATACTGAATTATATTTATTAATAATATTAGTAATATATACATATTTTTATTAATAAGTATTATTAGTTATTGTCATTAAATACTTGTCATAAAATTTAAAATTTGTTGCGGTTATATTAGTGTTTTCAATTATCTTTCTTGCCTCCCTCTTTTTTTATTTATCATATATGTTATTCTTATTTTTAAAATAATTTTATATTAGTATTGTTCACCATTTTTATTAATTTTAATATACTTATACATATATCTTGAAATTTACGACATGCAAAATTAATATTAATCATAGCATTATATCTATATCACATGTTTAATTAGAGTCACAAATAAAAATTTAAATAAATAATAATAATTTTAATTAATTTAATGTCATTTACTTAAACTAGTTTTCATTTAATATACTTCGATATAGGTGAATGTATCTATAAAATTAAAGTATTTTATTTCCATCAAAAGTTTTAAGAAAAAAGTTCCTATAAATTTTGTTAATATATAAAAATAAATATTTTAATCATATAATTTATAATTGATTATTTTTAATCCCATTACATATAAAAATTAAAAAAAAAATTAATATAAAAAATATACTTTAATCGTGAGACTAACAATGAACTATAACAAAGTTAATATATTGCAAAAACAATTGAAAAAATACGTTTTTATAATAGTTAAATAAAAAAATTATCCATATTGAAAAAAAAAAATACCCATAGAATAGTTAAAAATACAAGACAATAATGTTAATTTATCCTTACTTTAAGCGGGCAATCTAAATGGTAAACACATTTGAGTGAATGTGTATGGTTAGTAATTCGTAGGACAGCAAAATGCAGATTCGAGGCTTGAAACTTTTATTCCAATGTCAAGCCTATTAATGGGCCCTCATACTTTCTATGGTAAATACACAACCTCTTTTAGATAAGGCTCATCTAATAGTTGATAAAGTATGATAGTGTGGATGTATGACAGTAGCTCTATGTCTTAAAACTATGTGAGACTTCTTGATCGAAAAAAAGAAGAATGTTAATTTATCTCTATCCTATAATCAATTTTTTCTCCTTGTTATCTCTATAAAAGATTATGTTAATTTATTTTTAAATAATAATATAATTATTTTTAAATAATGATAAGTAATTAATGTTACATTATGTAAACTTATCTTAAAATAATGATATAATTATCTTAAAATAATAAAAAGTATATATATTTAATACTAAAAAAAATTAAACTTTTAAATTATACGGAGACAAAGTTGTAAACTTTTTTTGCCGATCTCTCCTAGTAATCAATTTTTTTTCCCCCTTTTTATCTCTATAAGAGATTATGGTAATTTATCTTAAAAAAATGAAATAATTATCTTTAAATAGACATAAATAAATAATGTTATATTATGTTAATTTATTTTTAAATAATAATATAATTATCTCTAATTAATGATGATAATTAATCTAACATTAATATAAACAAATAATATAGAATTTTTTTACAATTAATATTAATAAAATTATTCTAAGAATAATCTTGTAATATATGTAAAATAAGTTATATAAAATTGTAAAAAAATTCATCGATCTCAATCATTTATAAAAATTATTTGCATGTAATCAATCACCTTTACATATGTTGTTAATCCTTTATATCTATATATATATATATATTTAAGTATAAAAAAAAAAAAAATTATTACTACACGTTATTGATGTAATACAAATATACAATCATGAGTTCTAATTCAACAAATTTGTAAAATGTAAACAATATTTCTCTTATCTATAGATAGAATATTTAGAAAAAATCATATATTTTTAACCTATCAACGTGCAAATAAATTTCTTATGAAAATTATATAATTTTATATTTATTAAATTTTTAAAGATATTTAATAGTAAAAAGTTAAATCTTTAAATTATAAGGAGATAAAGTTGGCAAAAAAAAAAAAAAAAAGATTTGCCAATCTGTTCTTGATAATTAATTTTTTTTTCCTATGTTTATCTCTATAAGAAATTATGTTAGTTTATTTTTAAATAATGAATATATATATATATAATACTAGAAAAAATCAAAATTTTAAATTATATGGAGAGAAAGTTGGAAATGTTTTTTTTTGCCTCTCTGTCCTAGTAATCAATTTTTTTCTTCTGTTTTTATCTCTATAAGAAATTATCTTAATTTATCTTTAACTAATGATATAATTATCTTTAAATAATGATAAATAATTAATATTATATTATGTTAATTTATCTTTAAATAATGATATAATTATCTTCAATTATTAATAAGTATTAATCTAACATTAATATAAAGTAATAATATAGATTTTTTTGACAATCAATATTAATAAAATTACTCTAAAGGTAATCTTATAATATATACAAAAATAAATTGAACAAAATTGTAAAAAAATATTGGTCAATTTCTTTACACTTTTATGGTAATAAGATGAGATTAGTTATAATCATAATATTAATTAGAATATACTATTATGTTTGAAAGTAGGATAATATATATGCCATCTATTAATCTATCAAATTAGTGAATTATCTTTAATATAAGATTCACATTTTATTCAACTCTTAGCCACTTTTTTTTATATATATTTATCGCATGTTAACTCATATATAAGGCACACTAAAAATGATAAATGTGGCTCCAAAATTATACGAAGATAAGGGAAAAATTAATGCCTATATATATTAACAAGACATTATAAGCAGACTTCATTGTTCATTGTGCATACTGAAATTTAAGGGCTTGGTACCTTTTCAGCACTCAAGTTATATCAAAAGTATTCTAAATTAATCATATTTTTAAGTAGTTTTAGTTTAATACCCATATTTTTCAAATGGTTCCAATTTAGTACTCATGTTTTTAAAATGGTTCCAGATTTGGATTTTTAGCAAATTTGGTCAAATTTATAATATAGGACAGGGTTAATTCTGTCCATTTTTTATGGTCCGCGCCTTGAAAAACGACCTCAGCTATTTTTCCGCCATTTTTACTGGAAATAAGGTATTTTCAGCCATTTTTCCTATTTTCAATATCACAAAACATATTTACAATCTCTTTTCTTCAATTTCTTTCTTCTTCTTTGAATTTTTAGTGGGAGATCTGTTAATTTTCAGTTTCTTCTTCTTTTTTGAATTTTCAGTTTGAAGAATGGAAGAAATATGGAGGAGCACATCCCATGAAAGTATTCCGGTTTGTTATTGTGGGAGAGCTGCAAATTTACTGTGTTCAAGGACACTGCAAAATCCTGGTAGAAGGTTTTATACTTGCAAAGAAGTGAGTGAATTTTTTGCACCCACGTAATGCAAAATATTATTCTTCACTGCAAAGATATGTAGTGAGTTTGTGAATTTTTTTTTGTGTTCTTTATTACTTCCTATTGGAGACATTGGAATTATTTTCAGGAAAGAAACTTATTATGGCATCTTATTTTATTGTTTACTTGGATGTATCACCTTTAGTGTCTTTGAAAAACAAAAGGAGGTTATGGGTTTATTTAGCTCAATGCTTCTACATATTATAAAATAATACTTATCAATTCGGGGGCATATTGACATTTGTCTATTTGGTACCTGAAAAGTTATTTTTTGTGAAAATGTGATTTTTTGTGGAATTTTATACTGGATTTTTATATTGATTTTTTTGATAATTTTAACTGTATAATTTTTATGTGAAATTGTGATTTTATTTATTTATTTTTTGCAATACACTTAAATTGTAGTATAGTATTAAAAAAAATTATTTTGTTATGTTTATTTTTTTGTTTAGTTGATAAGTATCAATTTGTTATTATTAATTTTATTTTTTACAGAAACGTACCAGAAACGTAAATAAAAGAATTCAATCAATTTGGGGATACGATTGTAATTTTTTTAGATGGCATGATAATGCATCTTCCGATAGATATGTTGTTGTTATAAATGGTTTGCTTAATCGCACGAACATGATTGAGGAATAAAATAAAGAAAAGAGAGAAGAGAATGAAAAATTGAAGGAAGAAAATAAAAAGTGAAGGAAGATATGGCAAAATTGAAGAAAAAATATAATATTGTATATTTTATTTTAATTAGTACGTGGTTGTATTTGTATTTTTTTTAAATGATATAGTTATGGTTTAAGATAAGTTGTGAAGGATGATAGACGAATCCTCAATTTTGTAGCTATTTTAAACTCTGCTTAAAAACTATCGATATTCAGTTCATAGGTTTGTGCTAATAAAAGCTTGTGAAGTCTCCTGTCATATATCCATTTTGCAAACTTTTTTAAGTTCATATGCATGTAGCATTACAATATTATATAAAACCTATCATATAATATTAAACCACATGCATATAATATAAATGCCTTATAATATTAAACCTGTCATATTAAACTAAAATGAAATTAAACTTGTTAAACAACAACTGTTTTGATAAACTAGTTAAACCTAAGAAAGTATTAAATAATTTACATCATTCCCCATAATCTAACATTCTTGTATGTATCTACCCTAACAAAATATTCAGCAATGTCAAATAGTTCTATACGTCTTTGAAGGGCTTACTACACATTTAATATTATGCTTTACGTATCGAGCCTTCCTCTTGATGTGCCTGATCATTTGAGTTTGTTGGCTTGGTTGAACTGTAATAGCATCCATATTATTCGAAGGAACTTGACTCTCTTGTGTCATTATTGGGTTTATCTCCTGAGCTTGTATCTATAATACATCATTAAAAATAAAATACATGAGTTTGAATTTGATTGAAGTGATATAATAAAATTTGAAGAGAGTTACTTTATTTGATGTTGGCATAAATATTGTTTCACTATGCAGTCTAGTAGAGCATGATCCAACATTACATGTCTCCTAATAAAATATTTAACAAAACAAAGCAAGACACACTTTTATTGCACAATTAATAACAATTAATAACAGTATTGCAACAAATCAGTTTTCACACCAAAACTGCAGTTTTAACACCAAAACTGCAGTTTTAAATCAACAAACTGTTTTTCATAACAGTTTTCAAGAAACTATTTTCAACAAGCAGTTTTACCTTATTTAAGATATCAACAAACTGTATTTGTATTTACAGTTTTCCACAATCTGTTTTTCACAACAAACAGTTTTGAATAAACTGTTTTCAACAAACAGTTTTACCTTATTTCTGAATTTCAACAAACTGTTTGTTGTGACAAACACTTTTCCACAATTACATCAGATTTTATTTGCACAGAATTACAGAGCATGTTAATAACAGTTTTGCACAGAACTGAACAGTAAGTAAATAACAGTTAAGAACAGCTTTGGACAGCAATAAAACTGTCCAAACAATCCATTTTTACTTCACAGAATAACACATACATATAAATAACACGTACACATACATATAAATAACAGTTTCCCACTAAGTTCAACACAAGAGTTACCTGAAAAAAGCTTTGCACCACTTTTTCTTTTCTTTATTAGACAGCCATTCATAAGCTTTAGGATCTTCATCATGTAATTTTTTCATTCCTATGTCAAATTGCCTTGGTGTGATTACCCTAGCACACCTCCAAAATGCTTTGGAATAGAAATATTTGAACCCTTGCAATACTTTGTGAAATTTTGAAGTATATGCCATGCACAAAATCTATGTTCAACTATAGGCATAATATCCTTTATTGTTGATGAAATACCAAGATGCTCATCTGAAATAACTGTGCATCCCTCACCTTCTTCTAAATGTAAGTCATTCTTCAGCAAATTTAAAAACCATGAGTACATTTCTTTATTCTCACCTTCAACCACAGCATATGCCAATGGATATCTACCATAGTTTGCATCTGATGCAACAGCAGTTACTAATACTCCCTTATGAGAACCTCTCAAAAAACTTCCATCTAATCCAATGAACCTCCTACAACCTTCTTTGAATCCTTTCTTCATTGCACCAAAACATACGTAAATTCTTTGGAACCTATCAATTCCATCATCTCCCTTAAAAGTAACTAATTCTGCTGTGGTATTAGGATTAGTTCTCTTTAGCTCATGAACATACGTACCCAATAATTCGTATTGCTTCTCATAAGATCCATTAAGTATACTCCTTGTCTTCATCTTTGCCTTTTTAACTTGATTTTGGGTTATATCTATGTGATACCTCTCTCTCACCTTATCTTGTACATCTCTTCACTTGATACCCGGATTTTCTTTAAAAACAAGAAGAAAATCTTTTGTTATAAACTTACTGTTAAGTAATTACTTCATGTCATAGTTTCGTTCACATATGTGTTCATCTTCTTTGTGACATCTTGTGATAATAAAATTGTTGCATCCACCACTTTGTTTACTTGCTCTCATAACTCAATTACAATCCTTATTTGCACATATTACTCTAAATTTATCTTTCATGTTCTTTATCTTAAATAATTTTCTTCCAAACCTTATTTGATAATACCTTACAGCCCTTCTTACAACATCTAAACTAGCAAATTTCATACCAATCCTCAATTGTATTGTGTCAAGTTTGAGATCCTCCATAGAATACATTTATCATCATCAACATCAAATACATCTTCATTGTCTTCAGATTCCTCATTTTCATTCGAATTTGCACGTAAATTGGCACTTGCACCACCAACTATGTACTCTTTCCTTAAATTAGTAGCAACATCCTCATCACCATCATCAACATCTTCATTTTCCTCATTTCCTAACTCCACTTCAATTATATATAGATGCATCAATCTTGTCGATGTAACAGGGCATATCTCACCCACTCTTTTTGCATCTAAATCTTCTAATATTTCATGCAAACATCTATCATCATTAACTCCGGGAGTCCTCCAAAAAAATCTCAATTTATCCTAATCTAATCCAAGATGCAAACAGATGACTTTTAAAGTCCACATACTCATGTTAGCACATATACAATAATCACAATATTGCACGTAACCCCCCTTGTAATACCTATTGTTATTTTCAATAACAAAACCTCCTCCTATATGCATGTCCATGGTGAAGTAATTACTCAAAGGATCTAACCAATTGAAGATGACAAAATTACTTAAATGACAATTCAAAATAACAAAATTATTTATTTCTATTGAGTAAAAAAAGAACAACAAGGCCACACAATATCAATTAGGTTAAAAAAAAAACAGCATGTACCAAGGCATGAAATATATTCATAGATTACCAGTTTTGCAGAAAAACAACAAAATAGTGTATTGAGAAAAGCCAAAAAAAAAATAGCATGTACCCAGGCATGAAATATATTCATAGATTACCAGTTTTGCAGAAAAACAACAAAATAGAATATTGAGAAAAGCCAAAAAAAAAAAAGCATGTACCCAGGCATGAAATATATTAATAGATTACCAGTTTTGCACAAAAACAACAAAATAGAATATTGAGAAAAGCCAAAAAAAAAAAAAAACAGCATGTACCCAGGCATGAAATATATTCATAGATTACAAATTTTGTAGAAAAACAACAAAATAGAATGTTGAGAAAAGCAAAAAAAAAAAAAAAAAAAGAGCATGTACCCAGGCATGAAATATATTCATAAAAATTTGATAAATTTTTAGGAAAAATTGTACCTATGAGAGCGTCTTACAGTATGATGGTTGTGATCCATCCAGTGGCCTCACTACGAACTCTTCTAATTCGGGGCTTTCATCGTGGAATTCCATTTTGTCAACCCTCTGCAATATATGACAAAAAATGGTGATGGAGAGTTCTTTGTGAAATTAAAAAATAATCAAAAAATGGTGATGAAGAGTTCTTTATAGCTTTGGAAACCTTCTAGGTGAACTGTACAATTTAAATAGTTTAGCAGACTTGCCCATTGGCTCTTAGTAGCTTAGTTTTGGAATAGCAAATAAGCAAAAGTGCAAAACAAATCCAAATGCACAATAGAAACTTGTGAGTTTATTAAGGATTATAAATGTTATTTGGTATGTAATCGGTTAAAAGTTGCTTGAGTCGTGTGTGTATTGCTATATAGTTTCTTCTAATTTGCATGAGCTCTTTAACAATTCAGAAGTTCAATATTTGATGATGGGATTATTCATAAGGTAACTCTAATTATCTCACCCTAATGTTGTCAATTTAGGTAGCCCTAAATCACGTAATAACCCTAGATGAAGAGAAGTTTAAAAATAATGAAGAGAAGTTTTAGAAGAACCTGAATAACTTGAACTCGAAGAACAAACGATCGTGGGAGATCTGCAATCTCGTGAACACTAGAAGAATGCCTTATGCAACGCCACTGACTTCTCGCAACTTTTATGTGTTTAATTGATTATTCAATTGCGAATGCCTACGTTGCCTGAATAACCTGAACTCGAAGAACAATTGATCGTGGGAGATCTACAACCTTGTGAACCCTCGAAGAATGCCTAATGCAACACCACTCACTTCTCGCAAATTTTGTGCGTTTGTGCTTTTTCAATCGCAAATGTCTAAAGCCAACGCCACTTCTGTTTTGTTTATCTGAAAAACAAATAAAACAAAAAAAATTAACTGAATTAATATTAGGGGATGAAATGACGAAATTACCTCTGTCCAAATCTATGAATAATAAAAAATCTGCCATAAACTCAAAAAATGACTAAATTGAAACTATTTAGAAAATATAGGTACTAAATTAAAATTACTTGATAATATGATTAATTTAAAATACTTTTAATATAACTTGAATACCGAAAAATTAGCTAGCCTAAAATTTATCCATCTAACTCAATTTCACGTGCGTGTTTGAGTTATATATATATATATATATATATATATATATATATATATATATATATATATGAAAGTTTGATTAATAATTCACAATAAATTAAAGGAAAGTGATGAATCCCTTCCGGCTAGTATCAATCCAATCAATCACATTAATACCCACTTGGTCAACCAGGCTCCGCAAGTTGAAAAAGGATTAATATGCATGTATGTGTTTTTTTTTTGTTTTTTTTTATTTTAACAATTTTGAAAACTTGCAGTTATGGTCGAGGAAAAAAAAAACTTGAAGTTATAGGGTAATGACACGTGTAAGGATGAGCAGTACTTATCCTTAATTCTCCGTTTTTTTTCTTATTATAAATATCACAATTCAATTTACTCGTATTAATAAAATATCTTATAATTTTTTTTCATATATTTAATTTTATATTTAATTAAATAAAATAAAATATAATATAAAAAAATAAAAATAAACAAAAAAATTGCCAAAATATACATGTTATCTAAATGATAATTTATGATATAATTTAATAACACAACACAAACTAGATAAAAATTAATCGATAATTTTTTATGCTTTTAAAATTTTTATCATTTATTATTATTATTATTATAAATAAATAACATAAAAAAAAAAGTTCATTAATTTTTTTTTATTTATTAATTAATACAAAATTTTAATATAATTATTATTAAAATATTAAAACATAAATATAAATAATACTATAGAATTATCACCCATATATATATCTCCATATTTATTATAAAAAGAATATAAAATAAAAAATACAAGTCCCCATATCTGACAGGATTTAGATAAGGTTTTTGGGGCGGGGAATACTTGATCCCCATGAGACTTGTTTTTTTCCTACATTTTCTTCACGCTTCTCTGCAACTTGCCCTCATGTCATGCCTCATCTTTCACGCAGGTTCTGTATTTCTCTCTCTTCGCATTAAACATTTGTCTAGAAGGTCAATATTTATTTATTTATTTATTTTCTATTTATTAAAATAACATTCTACAATTTACACAGAAACTCCGAGATTACATCTGCAAGACTCACCATCGCTGTTTATCAAACAAGTTAAATTTGCAAAGTAATTGAAATTTTTATAGAAAAACAGCATATGCACGTCCTTGAAACATATAATAATAAAAATGCATTAGTTCACCTTCCTTTAGATTTAAAATAATTATGCGATTTTTATTCTTTAAAATTTTAGGGGCAACTATTTCCGTATATAACTTTACCAAAATTTTCTAATATATTACAAGGCATGAGATTCGAACCGAAAATAAATGTCCATGTCTAACCAATTATACTGGAAGATCACTTTTATTGTGGTAGGGGATTCGAATCAGCTGATATTGCATGAAAGGTCGCTGATATAATTAGTTGGAGTCTTAATTAAAAGTTTTATATAAACTTTAATGCAGATTAGTTGGAAATAATTTAGTTTTACACTGTTAATAACTCTATTATTTTGAACGGGAGGTTGAAGGATTAAAACTCAAAATTTCGTTCCCATTTGGACTAGTTAACAGGACATCAATTAGCAAGTAAAACTCTAAAAAAAAGTTCAACCAAATTTATGACCTATATATATTGATGATTAATTATTGACACTTATACAATTTCCGTCATATAAACCTGTGGGTAAAGTACACTTTTTTTTTTTTTTGTTTTGTTTTTACTATCGTAACTTTAACGTGTAAATTGATTATTCTACTTTTATAATTAAAAAGACAATAAAAATATCTTTTAAAATTTATAATAATAAAAATAATACTATTTATATTTAAATTTATATTTTTATAATTAAAAAAATGATTAATATATCATTTTTCTTTGAACATTTCTTCTATTGAAATTAAACGATAGTAATTTAGACATGTTTAATATTATATGTTCAAAATTAAATGTTTAATATTATTAATGTACTAATTTTATTATTATATATTTTAATAATATTATTTTTAATATTTTCTCTTATTATATTATAGTGTCATTCACGTGTATACATGGGCAGACTAAAAAAATTTCCTTCAATCGGCTGAATTACTTCATAGTTTGTATATTTTACTTGAGTGAATAATAAATTTAGCATATTTTTTTATTATATTAGTCATTTTATTTCTAAATCTTAATTTAATCAACTTGATTCAAAATGTTAAAGTTCTTGAAAAATTTGATCCGAATTATTAAATTTATGACATTATTTACATGTACACTATTTAAAACTTATTTATAGTTATTATATTTACATGTTACAAATCATTATTTTTTCTTAAATCTAAAAATTATCACTAATTTAAAGAATATTTTAAATTCAATTTGATTGATTTAAATATTCTTAGGATGTTAAATTGAAGAAATTTGGTACGTTGATCAAATTAGAGTAATAAATAGATAATTTAATTTAATTAATAAGTATTATTTCATAAATTTCAATTTTCTTCGAAAAATTTATATAAGGACTATAGTCCCTTTTAGCCTCTATGACGGCTCAACAGTACGTGTAAAAGTCTCCAGGTTTTGAAGTCGGTGTCATTTATTTTTTTAGATTATAAGATATATTTTTTAGTCCATAAAATTAAACTTAGTCTTCGTTTAGTCTTATAAATTAAAAAAAAATTCTTAATCCCTAAATTTTAATAAAGTAGGCCAAAAACAAATAATATCATTTTAATAATATTTTTAATAAAATATTAATTTTTCTCTCAAGTGAATAAAAGGTCATTAAAATTCAATCATTTAACAATAATAAACAGACAATTAGTATGAATTGTTTTTGAAGAAATATTAATTTTAATATTTGATGATTGTCATAATTTTTATTTTCATATTTTATTGATTTAATTTTTTGAAAAATAAAAAATATATTTTTAAATAATAATTTGTTATAGTATTATTATTGTTGATTTTTTTCTTAAATAATTTCATACTAAATTATACTTTTACCCATTTTAATGATTCATATTTTATCGCACTTTAATCACTTTAAAGAAAAATATTTTAATTAAAATAGTATTAAGTTAATATAATTTGTCCTTAATTGACCTATTTTTTAAAACTTGATAGACAAAAAAAATATTTTTTATAATGAGGAACTAAATGACACAAACTTTGAAACTTGGCGACTTTTGTCTTTGACCCATTTTATCAAAGTTGAAGGACTAAAAAATAATTTTTATAATCTGAAAGACTAAACAAACATTAAAACTTAATTTAATTGATTTTTCTTTCTCTACATTTTAATAATAATATAAAAATTTGATATATCTCCATTTTGTATTGAGTTGTACTAGGAGTGTCCAAAAATCGGACCAAATTGAACAAAACCGAAAAACTAGATCGGATCGAACCGAATTGGACAGTTTCATAAAACATATAGTTCGATCCGGTTAAAAATAACTCAAAGAATTGGTGTAACGATTTGGTCCGATTTTGTAAATTTTTTAACCAATCAGACCGGACCGGACCGTTATAAATAAAATATTAAATGTATTTTCTTAAAAATATATTATATTATTATTATATATAATATATAATAATAATTTGTTGGGCCTATTATTAGATGATTTATAAAGATTGTTAGGATTTTGAACTTAGATTGGTAAAAAAAAAAATGTAAAAAATATATTCTTAAATTAAATTTCACTTTCTACTTTCATTACTGTTGATGTATCTGTTATAGCTCTTTCTGGCTTGTGAAAGTTTTAATCAACAATTCTTTCTAATATATTACTGGTTTATTAAAATATTGATTTGAAAATGATACAAAGTAATGCCATAAAAGCATAAGATCATGTCTCAGTATGTGAGATAGCTAAGGCACTGAAAGAACATAAAAATAAAACTTGAATTTGTAAATTTGTGTAAACTTTTTATTATTTTAGAATCTAGACTGTAATTGTTTTGAATTTTTTATTGATTAATATATTATGAATATGTATTTTATAGATTAATGTATTATTGTATTAATTTGTTATTATGTGTGTCATGTTATAACTTAATTGCACTCTTAGTTATAGAAAAAAAGTTAAAGTTTAGGAAAAAAAAATTTAAAAATCATTAAAAACCGTTAACCAAACCAGATTGAACCGTTCGATTTTAAAAATTTTATGAGTTAAACAGTCCTGTCCGATTTAGTTAAAATAATATGAACGGTTTGATTTGGTTAAATTTTTTTTACTAAAAATCAGACTAAATCGGATCGTAGACACCCCTAAGTTGTACTACATTACACAGTTATGGCATTTTACTTATTTGGGCAATGGAACAAAAGTGAGGATGTGTAGAAAATTAAAATAGTTTGAGTAGACTAATTATAATAAGCTTGCTAGGATGAGCTAATATGAAACTTTCCTGTAAAGGAAAGAATAAAATCCATGGAGCGCATTAGCCTGTAAATAGCTAAAAATGGCTAAACGCATAATAGACATGACAAATGACGGAGGCAGAAAAATGTCCTATAAATAGAGGGTACTGGGAAGTCCTTTTTTGTATCCAAAGCAGTTGTAGTAGTACTTCTTACTTTTCATAATCTTTTATAGCAATTCTCTTCGCATTGAATTATTGATGAAGCTCATGTTTATTATGTAAACTGTTTTTATTTATTATTTATACATAATACTTTATATGTGCATAATTTATATTATATTATATTATATGGTGGCAGAGGGAGGCAGTGTGTTGTTGCTGTTGACAGAAGATAGAGAGCACCGAGGATGAAATATGCAAAATTAATTAAGGATCTAAAGCATGTAACTCCTTTGTGCTCTCTATTCTTTCTGTCATCATCACCTGCAGCCCCCCTGATCAACAACCCCTTCACCCTCAGGACTCAATTATAGTATATTTTATAATCAGTTAGGAATATCTAGAGAAATTTTGACCAATGAATCAATCTAACAAAGATGGATCTGGATGAGTAGTAGTGTTCATGGTCATTGATGCCTTGGTTTTCTCTTTTTTCTCAAAAAAGGAATCAATAAAACATGGCTTATGGTTTTTATTGCTTTTGACAATATATATCCTTAATTTGTCCAATTTATTCTTTAATTAATTTGGTTTGATTTGTTAAAAACGTTTACACTTCTTTTTAGAGAGAGATCACTATTTAGGGTTTCAATATTTTTTTCCCTTTCTTTATATAATAGCCCACGGCCACCCCATCTCCCCCATCCTCGATCATTGGCCCACCTCCATCTTCCGTATACACTATTTTTCCCATTCTTCGACCTTCTCCCTTTTGTTTTTTGTTTGGCTCGCTTCCCTCCGCTGTTCATCTCTTTTCCCATTTAATTTTCAGTCTAACGTATTCTCACCCCGTATGTTGTAGTTTTCTCCGACTTAAATTGATCTTTTTGGACTTGTCTTCCTCATAGATTTCTAGTGGGATCATAATTCTCTCTTTTACTTTGTTTCTTTTAGTGGATGCCGATGAAGGCGACCTGAACGGCGACAACAATGGTTAGTTTTTCTAATTGTTTAATTGTATGGCTTTTTAAGCCAAAAAAAACATATTTTTATTTTTTTAATATTAACTTATATATTTTTTATACTAACAAAATTAAAAATAAAATTAATTTAATAATTAGTGCCAGAGAATTTTCTATTTTAAAATATGTTTTGCATCAACTAATTTTTAGAGATTTGTCATGTTTCCAACTTCCTTTAATTTTTTATTTTTATCATTGTATTGTTTGGTTTGGTTGCTTGGTGGTGTAATTTTTAAATTTCATTTTTTGTGTGGTTATATATATATATATATATATAAACTATAGCTCTTATTTAGTTCGAATCGGTTGTTATTTAACAATTAGTTTACTTATATATAAATAAATTACAGCTCTTATTTAGTTTGAATTGGTTGTTATTTAACAATTAGTTTACTGGAAGTTAGAGTTGCTTAATAGATATGTAGAACATAGAAAACAGTAAAATAGCATGAGTCCAAGAGAGAGGTCACCTCCTTCTCTCTAGATTTTCGCGTGTTTCTTGAGTGGGCTTGCGAGTCGCTTATTGGTTGTGGTTGTGTGCACGGGCCATTGCTGGCATTTGGGGGCGAGGGGTAGCTTCAGCTCTATCTTCGAATTGGTGTTGTTTTCTTTAGCATCGTGATTTACTTGTTTTCGTCACTGTCATTGCTTTTGAGTGTTGTTGGTGTTTGGTCCTCAGGTGGGTGTCGACAGGTGTTTTCTTGGGTGTCGTTCGAAGTAGCATTTTTAGTGCTAGCTGAATGTAAAGTAATGACTTTTGTGCAACTTCGAAAGGGTCTTGATGTAGGGGGATCATTTGGATTGTTACAACCTCTACACATGAGTTTGTTGAAAACGTAGTTTTTTGTTTGGTTTTTACATTTTACATTTAAATAAGAATATGGTTATTTGTGTTGTTTTATTTTGTGTTTGGTTGTATTCTACAATTTTACTTTGTTAGAACTTGTAATGATGATTTGTTGTTAAATAGCTAGTGGTTAGTGCCTTCAAGGTATTTATAAAATTGTCTCTGAGAATAGTGTGTTATATTTGTGGCAATGTTTTGAAAATTATCAGGATTTTATGGGGTCTAATTTTGAGTACAGGTTTTTGATTTAAATCTAATATATCATTGTTGGTTGTGGAGACTGGTAGGCTAATAAAGTTAACTTTGAAAGCTCAATTTTCATCACCAATAGATAGTGATTGTAATCACGGTTATTTTCTTTGAATAGTTATTTTGGAAAGTTCTTGTTTCTTTGATGTATACTTTAAATAATGATCTTACTATTTGATGTATCTTTAGATAATTATTAAGACAATTTTCTTATCAAAGAAGTTAGAGGTGCTTATATTCTTCTGGAACATACTTGAAGATAAGAATCTATCGAATTTGAGGAAAATTATATGTTTTAATTTTTTTTAGTATTTATGTTGAAGTTTTGGGATGATTATTTGTATATTTTTTGTGATTTTTACTGCTTTTATTGAAAATTATTTATTTTTATAAAAATAAAGCTAGACCTTTCTACCATGGAGAAAAAAATAATTATAAGATTCAATTTTTGTAATTTGGACCTCAAAATGAATTTGTTTTTAACTTAATTCGTTTTTTTCGTAAACTACTGGATCAACTTCAATTATAGAAATTTAAGAACTCTCTCTCTCATTCACTAAGGATTGATAATTATTTCAATTTCTTTAAAATTTTCAATTAATTAGGTTTTCAATTTCTAAACAAACGTTTATACAATCACACACCCATAAATATATACCTCTGTCATTGGCTAGACTCTCATGCTTACAAGAAACTTAATATACAACTTGTTGTAAGCCTCATATTAATATTGATTCAGTCCACACTTGTTACATTTACCTATTATAAAGAATGCATAAGCCAAATGAGAAATAAAACCTACATTTATCTTCAATTTTCAAAACTAAAAATCATAAATAATATGTTTTGGGATTGTTAACCCATTTTTAATGTACAAATTTTTTGGCGGGACAAAATTAAATGTTTTTTTTGCGATAATTTCTCATTAAAATTTAATTCTCTAATTCATTTTTTTTTAATACCAATTTTGATGTATTGCCCCATCACAATCCATAAGATATATTGCAGATAAAGTCATTTAGAAGCAGATTTCGTCAATTAGTACAAGCAAGAAGAAGTTTTTGGCTATTGTCTTATCATGTACCATGTGGAATAATTAAAAATTATATATTAATATAATCTTTAATTTTGAATCGTTAGTATTCAAAGTATTACGAAAGTAACATATATGTGCGGTTTAGCAGAGTGTTATATACGCACCTACCTACCATTCTCAATCCCACATTTCCACCTACAATTCCTAGCTAATATTACATTCCTTCCATAACCTTCTACTATCTATCCCCTTATAAATAATAATCAAGGCTGGCATTTATGTATTCATCTACTCACATTACAAAAAATTTATTATCTCCTAAAACATTGGTCATTGGGTAAAAGCACTACAAGAAATCAATGTCTCACCATAGGCATCCTCATCATCCAGGTCCACCGCCACCAGACCCTTTTGCACCTCCTCCTCCTGGTCCACCACCACCGGACCCTTTTGCTCCTCCTCCTCCAGGTCCACCGCCACCACCGGACCCTTTTGCTCCTCCTCCTCCAGGTCCACCACCACCGGACCCTTTTGCTCATCATCCCCCACCACCTGGGCCGCCACCCCCTGGTCCATATGAACCACCCCCTCCACCATTTGCACATTCTCCTCCCCCACCAGGGCCTCATCCACCACCAGGGCCACACCAACCACGGCCACCTCCACCATATTAACATGGGTTAAACTTTTATATATGAACTATCTAATTAATATAGTAAATAAATAGTGATATGAGTTCTCTTGTTGCACCTTATAACTTAATTCGGGAATGATATTACTAGTGTATGTATGTATGATTCTGAACGTGTGAATGTTTGAGACTTTGAGTCTACGCAGTGTATTGAATTAGAAACTGCAAGGTGTTGTGTATGATGTTTGTTTGTATTGGTGTTCGAATTTTTCAGACCAAATTTATATATTTTTTACTTAAATTATTTATTTATGATTATAAGAAAAATCAATATATTTATAATAAAAAAAAATAATTAACACTTTATTATAGCTAAAAAATAATTCGGGTCATGTCACGATCAGTGTCATCCCTTATTGCCTGGCCTATATTGTAAGTTTTTATTTTCTTTTTGTATATAAACGAAAGTAAAATTATTATTTTCAAATAAAACAAAAGCAATATTGAATGTCCTTACTACAGAGTAAATCTGAACTACTATTATTTTTAAATAGACGACAAAGGATAGCCATGAAAAGTAATTTGAGTTCCGAAAGTAAATTGCAAGCTTTATCTTGTTAATTAAAACTAGGAGTATCAATCGTGTTTTGTTAATTGTGTTCGTATTGTATTAATCATGTTGGGTTTATTTGTGTCGTATTTTCGTATTTGTTAACACATTAAAAAATTTACTTGAATTTTTTTTGTGTTACTTATTTATAATAGTAAGAAATAACAAAATTTTTAAGAACATAAAAAAATTATTGATCAATTCTTACTAAAAAAAATTCGTATCGTATCGTATTCGAATTATGCTATCGTGTCGTGTCAAAAATTGACATCGCTGCTTAAAACCCAAATAATGGTTAACATCCTTAGTTAATTATTACTCTAAGGGAGAAATGTTGTTTCTACTAGACTTTACCAATTACATTGCGCTTAAAACTTTGCGCCTCCTTGAAGGACAGTTGGTTATGTTAAAGGCAAAGATAGGAACGGAGATAATTGCCCTACTAAAAATTGGTAAAAATGAATAATTTCTAACCACAAAGGAAAGAAAAGAAGCAAAAAATTTAAAATTATAGTATTATACTAAATCTTATACTTCAAAAAAAGTATCATATTATACTAAATTTTAAAGAAATTATCATATATGAAATATCATTTGAAAATATTAGTGTAATACCTTGAATAAAACAGCTAAATGGTTTTGTTGTTTCACTATTTTCTATAAAAACATTATCTTTTAGGTTATTAAAAATTATATAATTACACCATATTTTTTAATATATGTTAATTATATGTTATATGTGATGGATGGAAAATAAAACTTCATCTATCAGAGTAGTTATACTGTATAATTAAATTTTTTTTATTGAGCTATTTTATTTTGTATTTCAGAATAATAAGCTTTTGTTTCTGTTCTTTTGAAACAAAAATTATACGTATAAAAAGTTGGCAAATTCTTTTTCAAAAATTAAAACAATTACGTTATGAATGAAATTAATGTAAATAAAGATTCTTCGTAGCTACTAAGGAATATGAGACAACCATATAATAAGTTAAATTAGTTTTGATTTTTATGAAAAAACGAAGCCACATAGCGAGAAATGGCATATAGTTCATAGCTTAGAAAATCTTTGCTAGTAATACTGCTGAGCTATTATTTATTATTTTTAAAATATTTTTTTTATTAATTGTTTTATTTATCAAGTATTAAATAATTGTATTTTTTTTTATAAAAAAATAGTTACACAAATTTCATATTTCATTATATTAAAATATTATATTATTATTTATTCCGGATGAATAATTTTTCAGTACTATTACACATTTCATTTATCATTTATGTCTCATGGTATTTTAAAAAATAGTAATTTTTAACTATTGATGAAAAGTCTTGCCAGCTCGGTGGCAAAGGCATTAATGTTGCCCTAATTATGCTGAATATAATTTATCTTCCTACATGCTTCTCGTTAAAAAAATAATAATATGCATTTTTCTTCATTTCTTACGTTCATTGGTTCTTGTATATTATGGTTATTATTATTATTTAAGAAAAGTGCTTAAATGGACAATATACAATACGTATATATGCATGAGGTTTATATACCATCAAATTGTTAAATGTATGAGAAATAGGCTCATATGACCCCCTTTTGTTGTTTTTAATCTAAAATGGATACTAATTTATATATTTCAAATTTACCCCTATATAACTATTCGGAAAGGGTAATTGATTCTCCGTCTAACAACCCTTCCTTTCTCCGAGCAAATCCCCAAATCTATACTGCTCTCTGGCGATTGATCAATACCCACACATCCATCTTCAAACCCAACCCAACCCAACACAACATGACCAATCTGTTCTGGGTCCTCTATTTTCGTCCTTGCGAGCCCAAAATCCCCGATCTTTGCATTGAAATCAGAATCCAACAATACATTACTGGGCTTAATATCCCCATGAATCACCAGTGGATTACAAAAACAGTGAAGATACTCAAGACCTTTCGCAATGTCAAGCGTAATGTGAAACCTTCTCTTCCATTCCATCAGCTCAATACACTTCCGATCAAGAAGTGCTTCTTGGCTTCGATTGGGCATTAATTCATAAACTAGTATAAGCTTTTTCCCACGCCGGTCCGTAGCGAACCCAAACAGAGCTAAAATATGAGGGTGATTGAGATGCGAAGCTAATGACAGCTCATTGTAAACAGAAGGTAGCGAAGCCTTGTAAACAAAACCAAAGATTCATCTTTTTAACATTTTAATATAATTTAAATTATTCTTTTTAATTATCAAAGCTATTTCTGTCAATTTTGGTTGCTACTGAAAATTATACTGAAAATCAAAAATAAAAATGGAGTAAAACTTTGTTGAAATAAGCTTGCTGATTTTTAGTTGGACGTACGTCCAATTTTGTTGAAATAAGCTGTTTTTAGTTGGACGTGCGTCCAACTCTGTTGAAATAAGCTCTCTAATTTTAAGTTGGACGTAGTTGGACATATGTCCAACTGAGCTCCGGGAGCTCCGGCGAGTGGACATATGTGTCCTCTAAAATATACTCCTCTGGTTTTCAGTTGGACACATGTCCAACTCTGTTGAGATGAGTTGGACATACGTCCAACTGAGGGGTTATTCTGGGCAGTCTAGTTGGACATGTGTCCAACTCGGCTCCGGCGAGTGGGGTCGCCGGCCGGTCAAAATTTCATCAGTTGGACAGTCGTCCAACTGAGCTCCGGCGAGTTGACATATGTGTCCTCTAAAATATACTCATTTGGTTTTCAGTTGGACACATGTCCAACTCTGTTGAGGTGAGTTGGACAGTCGTCCAACTGAGGGGTTATTAAAGGCATTTTTGTCATAATATGTAAAAAAACAAGTGGAGGGGTCATATCAGATTTTTAATAAATAAGGGGTCATGACAGCATATAACCCTAAATGTATTATGTAATATATCATTTAATAATTAAATATAAAATTAATGATATAGGATAAATAATTATTATAAAATTATTTATTAATAAAAAATTAATTAAATTATGTCCTATAATAATTTATATTACGTAATTATTTATAATTTTTTTAATTAAATTTAAATTTAAATTTAATTATATAATTACGTTTGTATACTTGTATTTATCAAGAATATATCGAAAATATTATGGATTTAATCAAGTACAAGTCAATAAATTCATTAACAATTCGAACATTTCAAAGTAAAAGAAGTAGGGCGATAAATTGATAGAGACTTTATTGGGTTAAGAAACGACACCACAGCATCTATGTAGCTACCTGCAGCTATCTACCATTCTACATATATAACAGCTCATTAGAACGAATTACCTCCAGAAATTTCTGTAAGCACGTTCTATCCACAAGTCCTCTAATTCATATATAGTCTATATAAACACGCAAATGCAATCTGCACCTTAATCTCCACACACATAAAATTATCTCCTCAATCCCTTGTTAGATTTGTTATTCCTAGCTCTACCCTAATTTAATTTGCATGGTTAAAACTAATCAGGCATATACCAAAAATGCCTTTCCACCACCACCACCATCCCCCACCGCCTCCTGACCCTTTTGCACCACCACCACCTCCTCCTCCTCCACCACCTGACCCTTATGCACCACCGCCACCTCCTCACTTATATGGTCCGCCGCCGCCACCACCGCCTGGATTCTATCCTCCACCACCTCACCATCACCATCCACCTCCACCTAGTCCACCTCACCACCACCATCCACCTGGTCCACCTCCACCTTACGCACCGCCTCCACCACCTGGTCCACCTCCACCATTCTTTGATCTCTACAGACCACCTCCACCTTGGCGTCCTCCTCCTCCACCTTACTAACTCAAAAGGGTGAACCCCTACACCATTTACCACTACCTAATATATATTATTTGTTTTGTGATCTCTCTCTCTGTGTTGCTGTCTATGCAGGATAGCTAGTTCTACCAATAAGACATATGAATACGAATTAGATGTACTTAATTGTTGGTATCTTTTATTAATTAATTAGCTTCATAAATGACTATATGAGTGATCTGTGATATAGAGATGCTTCAGTTATCACTTTAATGTCCCTCTTTTCTCGGCATCCAGTTGTGTAGTTAAATTAACATTAAGAGCAATATAAATAGTTTGTATGATCCTTTTATAATTTGTAATTATATACTTGCTATTCATAATTGTATGTATATATTTTATTTCGTATTTTTTTTTTCCTATAAATTTTTGTTTTTACCTTGATTCAAATTTTGGAGTAAAGAGGTAAATACGGAATCAGAATTAATTAAATGTAAATTTTTTTATAGTAATTACACACCAAATGAGACGAACATAATTGATTACCCTGCTTCAGTCTCCCTCTTCTTTTTTCTTCTTTTTCCCCCAATTTCTGGTTCTTGAATTTCTTTCAAGAGTTTTTGTTTCTCATATCCAATAGACCAGACCCTGTCAAATGAAACCTAACAAGGCAGCCTTGGCAATTATATTTGACAAAATGACAGTTTTTATACAATTTTGTCACCCTAATTAAGAAAAAAAAAATTATATTAGCCAAGTGAACATATAATTTTAAGAAAATATAATTAATATATGCATAAAATAAGATACTCTACGAAGGAATTAATAGAAGGGTACATTCTTTACATCATCCATATGCGTTCTTACGCTTGACTTATATAAATTTTTTTCTTCTTACTTAGTCAGATGCAATGTGCAATTTTAAACCATTAGATTACTGTGATTTCATCCATAGATTTTATTTACAAGAGAAATAGATTGAAATAAAGTGATATGGACAAAAATAATTTAAATAAAAGCATTAAAATATGCCATAAAATTACTTCTTTATTAGAAGCAGTTTAAAATGTAAATTTAGTAATTAATTTATGATAAAAATATACATTTAAATTACTTCTCTAAAAAAAAAAAAACGTTAAGAGCGCATGCTTCAAATTTTACATCTCTAGACGTGCAAGTGTCCAACCGTAGTTACTAATTATACAAGTATTAATTTTCCAAAAAATTATTTAGCTGCTGTCCGAATGACATAAAAAAAGTTGAATTGATCAAGTAGTCTCATGTGTAAATTGCTTATAGTTATGCCCAACTGCTTTGCTTATTCTAATCCACCTTCAGTTGCAGTGTCCTTGAAAATGCGCTCTCGTGCCTTGACTGCCTGCACCATTCACATCAAAGAATCATATTTCTACTCCTCAAACCTTCTTGAAGTATAAATACTGTTTTTTTTTAAGGGTAAGTACAAATGCTATTTATTATTTAAATCTTAACCATCACTCCAAACAACGCAAAGCGAAAACCCAGATACCATACTCACATAAAACCAAGGCAATATGATCACATTAGTTTAGTCCAATGTGACCAATAAAAGACGTTGAAACAGAGAGAAAAACTTCAAAGTGGCAAAGTTTGTTTCTAGTTCCAACCTGCTTTTGCCAATTTGTCAAGGATGTTATGAGGCCAAGCAATGTTGCTTGCACAAAAGAACCCGACATTATTCCGATCCATAGCCCAAATCCCCTTAGACGTAAAAGAAAACCCAATAAGGTAGCCACCGGAATTCCAACTAGATAATATGCCCCAAGATTCACATAGGCCCCTAAATGCTGCCACCCACTTCCTCTAGCAATTCCTGATGCAGAGAAGCAAATTGATTGAGTTAATGAAGAAAGGATTGTACCTAGCTAGGCTGTTTATTCATATAAAATATAAATATGTAAAAGGAAACTTCTTTTTCAACAGGGTCAGCATCATTTCTTGAATCCACCTCTCCATATGCACTAAATTGCTGAGTAAAAGATAGTGTATTCTCAGTAGATTAGCAAAGATTGATTATTCATTGCACTCGTTACTTTTGTCTTTTAGAGGAAACTGTTCTAATATAATTGATTTTCATGGATAGATTCGACGTTCCTATAACTATGTTACTGCTTCGATAAAGCTCTCTAACATAATTCAATAGATAAAGTTATATATGAACAAGATAAGAAACAAACCAGAGAGTACAGCATATAAACTGTCCATCATAACTGACAGAGAAAGTAGAGGAGTCATTTTGGCAACATAAACCACCACTTTTGGTTCATTGCTGTAAACATATCCGAGAACTGAGCGAGAGAAGAACATAACTATACTGACAACAACTGCCTCTATGACTGCTAGAACAATGACAGCAAGCATTGATACTCTAGCTGCTTCAGGATTCCCAGCTCCTAATTCATTTGAAACCCGGGTGCTGCAAAATGTTAAATGTCATTAAAAACCTTAAAAGTATCAAAGATGTTTTAACACAAAGATGGGTTTGAGGTCTTTGAAGACAGCTATTATATACCTTCCAGCAACACTAATACCATATGGTATGAAATAGAGCAATGAAGTTGTTGTGAGGCTGCTTTCACATGTATGAGAAATAAGAATCAATGCCATTGATGATACTTTCAAATTCAGTCACAAAGAAGAAGAAGAAGAAGAAGAAAAACAAGCATACCATATGGAGAGGACTGAAGTTTCAAGCTCTGGATTTGGAAAAATCCCAGAGAATAAAATAAGCAGCTCAAAGGACCACCACTCTAGACTATCATCATTGGAATGAATAAGGCACGTTTACATAAATACATTAGTTGAATTCAATTAAATCCGACAGTACAGGATCAAATTTTATTAAGCTGGATTTGAAAGGAGAATTTACCAAGCCATAATAGCTGAAGGGACAGCAAAGCTGAAAAAATCTTTAATGCAAAAGAAAACATCAATTGAAAATGAGGCACGAGTTTTCTCACAGTCTGAAGAATACTTCATATAAATTCCAAGCAATATCACACTCAACCAATATGATAAGCCAATGGATAATGCTGCTCCAGTAGAACCCAGTTCCAACTTAAAGACTAGAGTCCAACAGACAGGTATGTGGAAACAGAGGACAACAGATGCGGTGAATAGCATTGGAAGGATCAACCCCTGAGTCTGGAAGTAGCGAACTAATGGTTGAAGTACACTTTGACCAAATAATGCAGGAATAAGCAAAATTGAGTACCTGCCTGCTATGGAGGCGATTTCAGGTTCCTGACCCATCAGTATCAGCAATTTTTCCATAAAGATCCAAAGGAGACATATTGGCAAGCTAGCTCCAGCAAGAGAGAGAACACCGCAAAAAGTATATGTTCCCAATTTCTGATATTGCTCTGCCCCGTAGGCTTGCCCACATAAAGTTTCCAAGCCACCAGCCATACCAACCTGCTTGACGTTTTAAGTTCAGTCAGGCATTTTCACAAATAGATTACACCCAACAAAACAACCAAACATGAAAACACAAATGCATATAAGATAGCTCTAAAGGTGTCAAAAAGTACCCCTTAAGCTCACCAAGTTCTTTTCCGGGTTATTGAAATTTCCATAAAGATCCCAACTTGATATTTGAAATAGCAAAAGAAATCATATCATAAATGAAATCGTTAATGGGGTTTAACTTAGGGTTACAATTTCACTATCAATTGAAAGCTCAAGACATAACTCTTCAACTTGTTTCAAGATGGGGCAAACGATCCTTTAACTACTAAGGTTAAATAAAAAATTTCAATTTACTACTTTTTAATATTTTTTTTTTCAATTAACTACTTCTACCGTTGAAATTTCAATCAACTATTTCGGTTAAAAGTTGACCAATGATCGAAATATTTAAGTTACTTAAACGTAAAATTATAAGGTTGTCAAATAACTTACGTAAATGAACGTTTACCCTTCTAGATGCAGTAAAATGATTAGAGACACAATTCAATTAAACAGTATAGGCAGTAAGTATTTTTACTACTCATGACTAGTAGATATTCACGAAAAAAAGAGAGGAGGGAAAGCAAAGTAAGAAAGTACAAGGAGAGAGAAGCCAGTGACATTGGTGAAAGAGGTGGCAATGGCAACACCAGAAAGTGAGAGCTGACCCAGATGACCTGCCATCATCATCGCTACAACCTGCAACAGATACTGAGAAACAGAAACCCCCACCATAGGAGCAGCCAAGTAGCTCACCCTCTTCAGCTCCACCCTAAAATTTTTCCATCTTTGATTGCTTTCTTTTGCTTGACTCTCACTCTCTTCTAAGAGGACTTCTTCCATGCTCTTTCAGTGAGGTCTGAATCAGTACGTAGATGTGGTTGGTCGAAAATATAAAAGAGCTAGAGCTGGTGACCTCTGAGGTAGAAATCAAACATAATATTTGAAGTTAGAAAGATTATCCACAGTTCGCGACGGTGATTAATTACTGCAAATTCCCACCGAAATGATTCCTTTATATCAAATACATCCATATATCTTATATGATTGAAATAAGTTAATTACTTTTATTATTAATTAGTTTACAAACATTTCGTAATTTAACATTATTAAATATACATCAAATTAATAAATAAAATATCAACTAATATATAATATTATTCAATTTTTCAAGACTTGTCACCATTATGTTAAATATTTTAATTAAATATTTTAATTATATAATTCTTATATAATTATATTTTTAATTAAAAAATTAAATCATATTATATGATATAATTATATAAAAATTTTGTATGATAAAAAAATATAGGTCTAAATCGAATTAAATATTTAATTTAATTTGTCTAAATTCTTCATCTTAAATTAAAAATAATTTTTTTATTTATAAAATAATAATAAAAATATAAAAATAAATTAAATATTAATTTAAATAAATTTAATAGTAAAAATATTATTTTAAATATAAATTATTTTATTAAAATATTTAAATTAATTTTATCTGACTATATCATATAATTTATCAAAAAATATTATATAAATTAATTATAATATAATTTAATATAATTATATTTAATATATTTAATACAACGTAATAAATATTTTGTAATAATTTATGTGGTACCGGGAGCAGATGATTAAGGCCATTAGATATTGCCTTAGATTTTAAGCCGATTAGCCTTAGAGACCAGTTCTACTTTGTTTAAGGATGTTACTTAGTTTTACAAGTTAGTTCTACTTTGTGGATTTGAGACTGATCGGATGATATGGGCCTCAGGCACTGCTTTCTTTTCGTATTAGACTTGTTCTGTGAGAGATTGATAGAGCTCTGAAACTTGTAATTTCGTTCTCGTCTTTGATAGTGAATTGTTCATCCCTTTTGTTGAGGGCGTAGGCAATTTACGAACCTCGTTAAGCTCTTAGTCTTTGATCTTCTCTACTGCTTTACAATTGTTTCCGATTGTTTTTTCGTCACAGTGAAGAATTCAAGAACTGGGCATTTGTTTGCCAAGTTGTTACTTTGCCATCAAATATATCATTGAAAAAGGAATTTCGTCTAAAATGACTAAATTTTACATTATAATTTAAAAAAAAGACTATTTTATATTAAATTTTAAAAGAGGTAATATTTTTCTCCCTCAACAAGTTGCCGGTTATTCCTCTTTCTCTTTCTTTTTCTTCATCTTCGTCATCTTCCACTTTCTCATCTTTTTCATCTTCCTCTTTCTCTTTATTCATCTTTTTCATCTTTCTCTTTCTTCATCTTCTTCTTCATCTTCCTCTTCCTCTTCCTTTTTCTTCAGCCAATTATAGCTTGTTAACAAAGAAATAATAACTTGGTTACAACTAACAGAAAAATACATTTGAATGTTAACAAAGAAATAATAACTTTGTTACAACTAACAAAAAAATACAAACTAATTTCAGCCAATTATAGCCTGATTATAATCAGAAAACACGTGGGCAATCTAATAGAAATAACACCTCACATTTATTGCACAAGTTGATGCTAATCAAATTTAACCAGCATTGCATTATTCATCATCTTCTTCAAGTTGCATTGCACTGTTCATCATCATCTTCAAGCTGATATATATGATATATCTGTGGTATATCTCTGATATATCTGTGGTATATTTCTGGTGTATCTGATATATCAGTAGTATATCTCTGGTATATCTCTAATATATCTGGTATATCTGTGGTATATCTATGGTATATTTCTAGTATATCTGGTATATCTGTGGTATATCTGTGGTATATCTCTAATATATCTGTTATATCTGTAGTATATCTCTGGTTATCTGGTATATCTGTGGTATATCTGTAGTATATCTCTTGTATATCTTGTATATCTGTAGTATATCTATGGTATATCTACGGTATATCTCTGGTATATCTGGTATATCAGTGGTATATCTCTGATATATCTGGTATATCTCTGGTATATTTCTAGTATATCTGGTATATCAGTGGTATATCTTTGGTATATCTCTAATATATCTGGTATATCTATGGTATATCTGTAGTATATCTCTAGTATATCTGGTATATTTGTGGTATATCTTTGGTATATCTGTGGTATATCTGGTATATCTCTAATATATCTGGTATATCTGTGGTATATCTCTGATATATCTAGTATATCTGTGGTATATCTGTGGTATATCAGGTATATCAGTGGTATATCTCTGATATATCTGGTATATCTCCGGTATATCTCTAATATATCTGATATATCTGTGGTATATCTTTGGTATATCTAGATATCTGTGGTATATCTATGATATATCTGTGGTATATCTGGTATATCTGTGATATATCTGGTATATCTGTAGTATATCTGCGGTATATCTTTGATATATCTGGTATATCTCTAATATATCTGGTATATATGTGGTATATCTTTGGTATATCTGGTATATCTCGATATATCTGAGGTATATCTCAATATATCTTGTTATATCTTGGTATATTTGAGGTATATCTCATTATATCTTGATATATTTTAGTATATTTGAGGTATATCTAAGGTATATCTGAGGTATATCTCGATATATTTCAGTATATCTTGTTATATCTTGATTTTTTCTGATTTCTTCATATTTTGAAATAAAACTATATATCATATTAAAACTTTTAGGACTTTTGTAAAACGATAAACATATTTTTTAGTCAAATTTTCTTGTTGAGGAAGAAACTCTGCTTTATTTTTTTACGTATATGAAAGTTCCTGAAATGTACCCATTTGCAATTGAAGTTCTACTATCACTGCTGCTGATCAGAAAACTCCATTTCTAGTTCTTCATTCATATTCGTATGTACACAGACTACCACTTCTTGTTATTTTCTTCCCCATTTGTTATATCTTGGTATTTTTTGATTTCTTAATATTTGAAATGAAACTAAATATCATATTAAAACGTCATTTACTATTTTTAGATATGAAAACGTTTGTTGGTTTTACTTTGAACATATGTAACTCTCTTGAACAAAATGCCAAATACAAAGTCTATTGACATTTTACTTCAGACCTTGATTTTATCAAATTCTGTTCAATATCGAGGACGAGAAAGAGAAAGAGAAAGACGAAGAGAGAATTGAGGAAGAGAAAAACGAAGACGAAGAGGAAAGAGGAAGACCTGTTAACTTAGAAGTTTCAGGTTCTAAGTCAAAAATTGTCCATTTCTGCACTAAAACTTAAATGAGCCTTTTTTTTTAACTATTCTATACGATTTGCCTATTTTAGACAAAAATCCATTGAAAAATCAAAAATAAAAACATTATACCCACTTTTTAAAAAAATAGAAATTTAGCTAAATTTTCTAAAAATAAAAAATTGCACAAACTTTTTAAAAATATAAATTTATACAAACTAAAAACTATTCCAAATAAAAAATTGCACAAACTTTTTAAAAATATAAATTTATCAAAACATTCTTAGAATAAAAAAAAATTATCAAAACTTTCTAAAAATTGACAAAATATTATAAAAGTAAAAAAAAGCAGTTTTTTTTTTTTAATAGCAAAATATTTCAACATTCAAAAAATAATAGTTATCAAAAAACTGTTTTCAAATCATTATTAAGAAATAATTTTCAACAATTTTAAAAAGACAATGAATTGTTTAGCCATTGTTTTTAAAAAATTGTTCATACTAATTTAAAAAAAAAAAAAAACAAAATTGTCTAGGTTTTGTCCAAATTGTTTTTCTTTATCTTAAAATTAGTCTTCTAATATAATATAAACACTTTATTCATATTTTATAAAATGAAAATGCTAAGTAAAATTTAAAACTAATAAATTTTCAAAGTAAAAAAAAAAAAAAAAAACATGGAATTGGTGTTGCTACATAAGCCATTAATAAAAAATACAATGAAAAAAAATTTAGTGTGTTTCAAGTTGACTTTAATTTAGTTTTTTAAAAAATTCAGGCTTTAACTCATTTAGCAAATTAATTGTGTCTATGACTTGTAAAAGAAATATGGAATTATGAATTTTTTATTGAATATGGGAAAATGTTGGTATCACATAATGTAAGAATGTGAGCCCATTTAGGATGAGTGCTGGAAGCAAAAGAGAATTGATCAATGTTGTAAGGCTGTGTGTGTAAGGTTGTAAGGGTTACAGGAATAACACAAGCATGCATGTAAGGCTGTCAGAAGAGCAATACGTTTCGCTGTAAGGGTTACATGAATTACCCGGTTTATGATCACTTGCATGCCATCACGAATTGGAGCAAATCAAGTGTGTATAATTGTATGGTAGACCAACTTGAGGCCTCTATATATAGAGTTGGGACATCACTTGGTAATTACAACTGATTAATAAGCCATCTTTAAAGCTCTATGTGACTGAGACAAACAAGAAACCAGTGAGAGGAGGTTGTATGCAATCTTGGCACTACAAGATCTGCTAAGGTGTTTATCTGACATTAGTGGAGTGTAGCGGTGCAATATTTTGTATGTACTCCTCTTGGAATCTGTTTTGCTTCTAATAAAAGGACTGTGGAACTGGTTTGGTTCCATGTGTGGATGTAAGCTCTACGGTTTGTAGAGAAGAACCACGTTAATTGCTTTGTGTTATCTTTCTTTTGCTGCTGTTGTTCTTTTAATTTCTAATTAATTGGAGAGACAAGAGAAACGTCTGCTTGTGTCAATTGGTTTGCGCGCATTTTCTTTAACAATCTGGTATCAGAGCCACCTTCTTGAAATCAAGAACTGCAAGGGCTGCGAGAAATTTCTTGAAGACCTTCTTGAAATCAAGAACTGCAAGGGCTGCGAGAAATTTCTTGAAGACGATCTGTCTGGGTAAAGAAATACATCAACAGGTATCTAACTGAATGGCTACAATGAAGTATGAGATTGACAAATTCGATGGATCTTGTAATTACTCTCTCTGGAAACGAAAAATGAAGAACATTCTAATTCAACAAGAAGTTGATGGTGCTCTTGAAGATGACTTCCCCACTGAAATGAAAGCAGAACTGAAGAAGACAAAAATGAAAAAGGCAAGTAGCTGCATTGAATTGTATCTAGCAGATAATGTATTGTGGCAGATTCAAGACTTACAAACTGCAAAAGAAATTTGGGAGAGACTAAGTAAGTTGTACGATCACAAGACACTCTCAAATAAAATCTTCTTGAAAGAACGTTTATTTGGTTTCAAAATGTATCAGTCAAAAAGTTTGGAGTACAACATTGATCAATTTAAAATGATAAATGCTTAGCTTGCAAATCTTGACAAGAGAGTGGATGAGGAAGATCAAGCCATCATACTATTAAATGCATTACCTGAATCCTATAGTGAATTAAAGACTGCAATTAAGTATGGCAGGGAAGAACTGATGTTGGATTTTGTGATATCTTCTTTAAAATCTTGGGAGCTTGAGCACAAGAAATGGAAGAAAGGATCTGAAAATTCAAAAGGTCTATTCATTAGGGGAAGATCTGAAAAGAGGAATGGAAGCTTCAAAGGCAGAAAGCAGTCCAGATCCAAATCAAGAAATAAGAAAACACTAAGGTGTTTTACCTGTCATAAGAAAGGGCATTTCAAACGAGATTGCCCAATGAGAAAAGGAAAGAATTCTGATGGTGATGGGAACACAACTGATGCCAGCATGTTATCAGAGGATTTTGAAAGCTCTGATGTACTGGCTGTGAGTGTGGAGAGATCAGAAAATGAATGGGTAATGGACTCAAGATGTTCATTCCACATGTGTCCAAACAAAGGCTGGTTTCAAAACTTAATAGAGACAGAAGGTGGGAAGGTCTTACTGGGAAACAACCATGAGTGTAGGGTAAGAGGAATAGGTGAAATAAAACTAATCCTCTCAGATGGAATGACAAGAACCTTAAATGAAGTAAGGTATGTTCCAGAACTCAGGAGGAATCTAATATCCTTGGGATCTTTAGATTCTGCAGGGTGTTCAATCAAATTGGACCAAGGAATTATGAGAGTTGTCAAAGGCTCAATGGTTGTATTGAAAGGAATCAAGAAAAATGGACTATATCTGCTATAAGGGAAAACAGTGCATAACACTGGAAGTGCAATGGTTACTGCACAAAGAAACAATACTGACCTCTGGCATAGGAGATTAGAACATATCAGTGAAAAAGGGCTTTTGGAACTCAGTAAACAAGGTGTATTGACTGGAGATACATCAATGTCAATTGGAATATGTGAACACTGCATCTATGGAAAGAAAACAAGAGTCAGTTTTGGAACTGGAAGGCACACCACCAAAGGAATCTTAGATTACATACATGCTGACCTATGGGGACCTGCACCAGTGGCATCATTAGGTGGCAGCAATTATTATTTGAGTATTATTGATGATTTTTCAAGAAAGGTTTGGACCTACATTCTTAAGAGCAAGGATGAAACTTTTGAGATGTTTAAATCTTGGAAAGCATTAGTTGAAAATCAAACTGGAAGGAAATTAAAGACTGTCAGAACAGACAATGGTTTGGAGTTCTGTAACTCTGAGTTTGATAAGCTCTGTAACTCCTGTGGGATTCAAAGGCACAAAACTGTGGCAAGAACACCCCAACAGAATGGGCTGGTGGAAAGAATGAATAGGACAATTATGGAAAAGGTAAGATGCATGCTCTCAAACTCGAAGCTTCCTAAAAGTTTCTGGGCTGAGGCAGTACAAACAGCCACTTACATCATAAATAGACCACCCTCTTCAGCAATAAACTTCAAGACACCAGAGGAAATGTGGGGTGGAAAGCTAGCTGATTATAGCAACCTGAGAGTTTTTGGCTGCATTGCTTACTCTCACATCAGTGAAGGAAAGTTGAAACCAAGAGCCAAGAAATGTGTTTTCTTAGGATATCTAAATGGAGTCAAAGGTTACAGGCTTTGGGATCCTATGAGTAAGAAATGTTTCAACAATAGAAACTTGACATTTGTAGAAGATGCCACTCTCGATACCCCTCAACAGAATGTAGATGAATTAAAAGGTGAAAAGTGTGTGGAGATTGAAGTAATACATGATGATATGACTTCAAAGGATGATGATTGTTGTGAGGATGTTGTTACATCTCCTATACCAGAAAATGAACTCCAACAGGAAGAACAACCTCAACAGGTAAGTAGCACTCATCTCGATATACAGAACTACTCACTAACCAGAGATAAAACAAAGAGAGTGCATAAACCAGTCCTCAGATATGGGCATGCAGACTTAATAGCCTATGCCCTTCAAGTGAGTGAGGAAGTTGATAACTCTGAACCAAAGAATTATCAAGAGGCAGTAACAAGTCCAGATAGTGGCAAATGGAAGCAAGCCATGACTGAAGAAATGCAATCCTTAATGAAAAACAACACTTGGGTGCTGGTTAAAAGACCTCATAACACCAGACTTGTGGGGAGCAAATGGGTGTTTAAAAGAAAGGAAGGCATCACTGGTATAGAACCAGTAAGACACAAGGCTAGGGTGGTGGCTCAGGGATACTCACAAAGGGAAGGAATAGATTACACAGAAATCTTCTCGCCAGTGGCCAAGTACACCTCCATCAGAACCTTGCTTGCTATTGTCACAAAATTTGATATGCATCTTGAACAGATGGATGTGAAGACAACTTTCCTCCATGGAGAGCTGGAAGAAATCATATATATGAAACAACACGAAGGATTTGAAGTTGAAGGAAAGAAAGACCATGTATGTCTGCTCAAGAGATCCCTTTATGGTCTTAAGCAGTCTCCAAGGCAGTGGAATAGAAGGTTTGACATGTTCATGCAGAAATTAAATTTCAACAGGTGTGAACTGGACGCTTGTGTGTATTTTAAAGAGAAATCAAATCTGAATATGATCTATCTACTATTATATGTAGATGATATATTAATAGCAAGCAAAAGCATGGAAGATGTTCTGAAAATGAAGGAACTTCTTAAAATGGAATTTGAAATGAAGGATCTGGGGAGCACAAAGAAGATCCTAGGTATGGAAATAAGAAGAGACAGAGTGCGTGGAAGGATGTATATTTCTCAGGCCAGCTACATTAAGAAAATACTGAGAAAGTTCGACATGCATGAAAGTAAGCCAGTTAGTACACCCTTGGCTACTCATTTTAAATTCTCCACTGAACAATCCCCCAAGACTGAAGCTGACATAAATGAGATGAAAAGAATACCATACTCTAGTGCTGTGGGAAGCCTCATGTATGCTATGATAGGTACAAGGCCTGATTTAGCATACTCAGTGAGTGTAGTAAGCAGATACATGGCCTGCCCAGGCAAGAAACACTGGGAGGGTGTAAAATGGATATTCAGATACCTCAAAGGAACTCAGAACCTAGGACTGGTATTCACCAAAGGAGATGAAGAATCAGAATGTGTATATGGGTATACTGATGCAGACTTTGCAGGTGATATGGACAAAAGAAGATCAGTCACTGGATATGCATTCTCTCTTTATGGAAACTTAGTTAGCTGGAAAAGTAATCTTCAAAGTATAGTGTCTCTATCAACAACCGAAGCTGAGTACATAGCATGTACAGAGGCTGTAAAGGAAGTACTATGGTTAATGAGACTGGTGGAGAAAATGAAAGTAAACAGAGGAGTGGCAAAAGTGATGTGTGACAACCAAAGTTCCATCTATCTTGCGAAGAATCCAGTATTCCATGAAAGGACCAAGCATATAGATGTAAGATTCCACTTCATCAGAGACGTGATAGGTGAAGGATTGGTAAAACTTGAGAAGATTCCCACCAAAGACAATCCAGCAGATATGCTAACAAAAACAGTCAGCACAAGCAAGTTCAAGCATTGTCTTGACTTGCTGGGTATTGCACCAACTTAAGCACATGACTGTGATGGAGCCAAACCAGGAAGAAAACTTATCCTAATGGTCTCATGGTGGAGTTTTGTAAGAATGTGAGCCCATTTAGGATGAGTGTTGGAAGCAAAAGAGAATTGATCAATGTTGTAAGGCTATGTGTGTAAGGTTGTAAGGGTTACAGGAATAACACAAGCATGCATGTAAGGCTGTCAGGAGAGCAATACGTTTCGCTGTAAGGGTTACATGAATTACCCAGTTTATGATCACTTGCATGCCACCACGAATTGGAGCAAATCAAGTGTGTATAAGTGTATGGTAGACCAACTTGAGGCCTCTATATATAGAGTTGGGACATCACTTGGTAATTACAACTGATTAATAAGCCATCTTTAAAGCTCTATGTGACTGAGACAAACAAGAAACCAGTGAGAGGAGGTTGTATGCAATCTTGGCACTGCAAGATCTGCTAAGGTGTTTATCTGACATTAGTGGAGTGTAGCAGTGCAATATTTTGTATGTACTCCTCTTGTAATCTGTTTTGCTTCTAATAAAAGGACTGTGGAACTGGTTTGGTTCCATGTGTGGATGTAAGCTCTACGGTTTGTAGAGAAGAACCACGTTAATTGCTTTGTGTTATCTTTCTTTTGCTGCTGTTGTTCTTTTAATTGCTAATCGATTGGAGAGACAAGAGAAACGTCTGCTTGTGTCAATTGGTTTGCGCGCATTTTCTTTAACACATAACAAATTTTGAACTTATTTTGTCAAGATGCTAAAACTAATATCAATTGAAATATTTGATCGATATGGAAATGTATACATAAAATACTAAATTGTTAATAATAAATACTAACTCCCCTAAACAAAGAATAATATATAACATAGATGATCATCATCAACCCAGTATTAATGACATTTTTCCTTGAAGTAGTGCCCACTAAATATATAATCTAACTCGGTCAATATATATATATATATATATATATATATATTTATAAGAGAAAAATTATTAATTGTTTTGTCATGCATAACATAATTGGTGTGAAATCAAATGTGTGCAAATTTGATACCATTGGCATTCCTCTTTTTACAATGAAAAAAATCGCTAGTATATATAATTAGCTATCGATCTCAACTTTAATATAATGTGAATGGATACATGCAATAATATTAGTAATTACATGTATCTAATTATTGTTATAAATTTGTGAAAAAACTATATGATGATAAATAGAAGAGGAGAATATTGAAAAGACTACTGAACTGCTCGCTTCCCTTACCTATTACCTAATAGAAGACGTTATAAGTAATATTAACATTCATTCATTTTTGCAATTGACTGCAATCCATATATTCACTCACAAAATGGAAGGACGTGTTTTGCTTATAACTTCATCAATTTGATCCATTATTTATAGAAGATGATGACCTTTGGAATATACGTTCCTTTGCTTTGTTAGCCTGCAATGGTTTTGGTTTTGTTGTGACACTATCTTTTGGATTGAAAACAAGTCTTTTTTACATTACACATGAAAGGAGGATAATGTAAAGGAACTTTAACAACAATAACTACCTGTTTTTCCCAATTGGTGAAACCAGCCACAATTGAAAGAAGACTTGCTTGCACTGCTGATCCACTCACTAGTCCTAACCAAAGACCTTTCCCTCTTAAATGCAGCACAAATCCGAGAACAACTCCTACAGGAAGTCCAACCATATAAAATGCTCCAAGATTTATATAAGCTCCTATGTGCTGCCATCCACTTCCTCTAGCTACCCCTGATACAAATTTCAAATAAGCTTAGTATATGGTTCAGCTTTCTCTGAAACTAACATTTTTTTATTTACCTTTTACCTTTTATTATTCGTTGTATTGGTAATGAAAATTAAGTAAGAGGCATAAAAGTTACCTGAAAGAACTCCTTGTAAGCTGTCCATAAAAAGTGAGGCACAAATTAGGGGTGTCATAACAGCGATATAATGCACAACCTCTTTGTCATTGCTATAAGCATAACCCAAGTCATATCGGCTGCAGAAGAGACATATACTAACAATAACAGCCTCTACAACTGCAAGGTGTACACCTGCCCAAACAGCCACTTTTGCTTTTTGTGGATTACCAGCGCCTAGTTCGTTCGATACCCGAGTGCTGTAATTGAAAAAAAGTTGTATATATTATACACTCGATCGAGCATTTGAAGTATAATCTACACAACAGGATAAATTTTAAAGTGGAAACCTTGCAGCAGCACCTATTCCATATGGTATGGTAAAGTGCAATGTAGAGAGGGTGAGGCTGAAAAGAGAATAGCAAATTGATCAAGACTCATAATAACTTATGTCTCTAATTGTTCAGAACAATAGCTATATAGAAGTTCGAAGTTTACGAGTCCAAATTTTCTATACTATTTTTGGTGTATCAGTTTGTGTACCACCAATACATTACATACATGTAAACAAAACTTGCTGAAGTGAAAAGCAAACTTACTTAAAATGTGAAAAATTTTGTATATTTGTTAACCACCTATTGATGGCATATATACTGATACACAAAAGCTAGTACAGGTGATCTGGAGCCGAAGTTTACCATATAGATAACACCGAAGTTTCCAGCTTTGGGTTAGGCAGAAGACCAGAAAGCAAAACCAACAGCTCACATGACCACCATTTAAGACTATTTCGTAAGCATGATGGTTGCATATATAGGTAAAACTTGTTAGAAAAATAAAATCACAAGGAATCTTTAACCAGAAAAATAGAGGAAAATTTACCAAACCATCACAGCAGATGGAACAGCCAAGCGAAAGAATTGTCCAATACCAAGAAAAGCTTCTTTTGAAAATGCGATACGAGTTCTCTCAAAAGCTGAAGAATGCATCACATAAAACCCCAGAAGCATAACATTGATCCAAGTGGATAAAGTGAAAGCTATAGCAGCACCATGAGTCCCTATTCCCAACTTATATATAAGAACCCAACAAGCAGGTAAGTGGAAAAGTAGAGTGAGAAAGGAGCATAAGAGCATTGGAAATATTAAGCTCTGCGTTTGGTAGTACCGAGTTAGTGGCTTAAGGATTGCAGCACCAAATAGAGCAGGAATAAGCCATATTGAGTATTTGCGAGCCTCAAGTGAGATCAAATGGTCTTGGCCAGCAAGAACTAACAATTTGTCCATGAAAATCCATAAAATACAGACAGGAGGACATATCATAATGAGAGAAATCATGGCAGTGTAAGTGTAGGTTCCAAGTTTTTGATATTGCCCTGCTCCAAATGCTTGCCCACATAAAGTTTCCAATCCACCAGCCATTCCTGACTGCCCCACATTTAGAAACAATATGGTTAAGACTTCTTACAGTTGTCATATAATATCTTGAGCGAATAAAATGGATTGAGGGTCTATTTATTTTTGCCTTTTGAGATCTTGTAAAAGTGTGAACAAATTTATCGCGAGTATCAAAGGGCTCAAAAAGCACATCTTTTCTTCATGGAAGTGCTTTTAATAAGTACAAGCAAACATACACTTTGTATTTTACAGCAAGTACTTTTTCAATAGTTGTAAGATATGAATTGTGTGTTTGAGCATAAATATGTAATATGTATGCAAGGGAAAAAAGGAATGTGAAAGGAAAAAGAGAGAATAAAATAAAAATATTTAAAAAAAATTTCCCTCAAAAAAGGGCAAAAATGATTAGTGTCACAAGTATCAACACTAATGCACTAGAATATATCAATTTAAAGAAATTCATTAAAGTGTACAAAAACAAAATTAAGCGACGAGAAGGGGGGAAAAAAAACACTTACAAGAAGACTAAAACCAGTAACGTTGGTGAGAGAGGTAGCAATGGCAACAGCAGATAAAGAAAGTTGACCAAGATGACCAACCATGATCATAGATATCAATGGTAGTAAATATTGCAAGCCAGATACTGCTACCATTGGCAATGCTATTCTACCTTCCTTCTTCACTTCTTCCACAAATGCACTCCATGATGTTACCCACACCATCTTTCTCTCTTCTTCTCCTCTTTCTTCCACTCTTTCTTATCTTCTTTAATCCTTCACTCTGTTTCTTTCAGGGTTTACCATAAATTAATTATAAAGATTTAAACTTTATCAAGTAAAAAAAAAAAAAAAAAACTTTTCTGGATGCTCAAGAGATTTAATAATATTATTATATACATAATTTTTTTTTGTCCTACCCTTTGGGAATTTGGATATGTTCTAGCTTTTGTGAATATTTAACCAATTTGTATTTATACATACATTTAATAAGAATGAGAGAGGACAGCTCGATGGTAAAAGAAGCTATTGAAATTATATTCCTTCTTTGGGCTATTATATGGCTGGCTTTTCTGGGAAATTAAGTACCTATTTTAGTTTAATAACGAAATTTTTTTTTTTTTTTTTTTTTAAAATTGTGTGCTTAAAATGACATATTTAACCTATAGTAAATAACAATCAGAGCCATAAATAAAATAAGAGACACAATATTTTTTTAACATAGTTCAGCAATATGCCTACTTCACAGCTCATTCACTGTCAACTTTCACTATAATAAAAATTGGTATACCAAAATATTTTCTAGAAAATCTATAAGAACATCACAATACATCAATCATAAGAAAATATAATTCTTAAAAACGCAAATAATCTGTACCAAAATTAATAGAATACAAAAAGAATTTTAGATCTCACCAAAATTAACAAAATCTTTGGTGGCACAACGAAATAAGATTTTTTTTTTGAAATTTGAGCTGATAGAGCAATAGAGCAAGTCTTTAAAATATAAACCAAATTGTACTGAAGTTGTCCTCTGCTCGAAACGCACTCACACTATTTTATGTTCTCTCTTTTTCAGTTTTGATCTTGTGAATTTATGCAGCTTCTCATCTCTCTCACTCTCTCCTCACGTGTATATATAGCCAAAAATTAGAGGCTTTTGGCTTTATCTACTGCTGCCTTACAAGAGTGGGTATTAATCATATAGCCTAATCAAGGTTAGACTAATTAATCACCTTCTTGACTTTAACTTCTTGCAATCCAAACCGATGGACATTACACTATTTAATTATATAATCTATTGGACTTCAGCTTCTCTAATGTCTCCTTTTCTTATTATATATTTACTTGAGAATGTGCGATCCAAACCGATGGGCATTATCACAATGGTGGACCAGAAAGGACAGAAAATGACATTGTTTATTTTAACTTTTTTAATTAGACGAGAAACATAGAGGAAAAAAAGTAATTATAAATTTGCATCAATTTTTTCTAATTATACAATGTGAAAAAATTATTTAAAAAAATGAATCAATTTTTTATTTTTATCATATATTACGACATAAATAATTTTGGTATAAAAATATATGTAAATTTATATGATCTTAGGCCATGTTTGATAACTATTCTAATTTATGATTAAATAATTGGTTTTATGATTTTTGATTATTTTATAAAAATAATCAATAATATATTTGATAAAAATTTATACTTAGTGATTTTTAAGGAAAAAAAATCGAAAATTACCTTCAAGTTATTTGGTATAATTTTTAATTTTTTAATTTTTTTCAAATAACTTTAAAAATAAAGAACAATTTTGTTTTATTTATTTATTTATTTACGAATTTTAATTTTTTAATCATTTTCTTCCAATATTTATACATACAAAAGTTATAAGACTTGATTATTCTAAAAAAAAAAAATATTTGGTTAACATGAAAAGAATTAAAAATCTAAAATTTGATTCAAAATTTTTCTTTTTAAAAATTTATGAATTATCTCATATTTTAGTAATGGTTCCTTAAAATTATAAAAATCAAAATAAAAAATTATTACTAAATTTACCTAATTAAAAAATTATGTTAAAAAAATTAAAATCATTTTCAAACAAGTCCTAAATATTTCTTCAAAAGAAAAACATTATGAATATAATAGCAGGGGTGGAGCCAGAAAAAAAAATAGTTAAGGGTGTTGATTTTTTTTTATACAAAGAAAAAAAAAATAGTAAGAATTATAGTAAATTATACTTAATTCAATACTAAATTTTTTATGTCATATTATAATAGAAATATAGAATTATAGCTTAAAAAATATAAAGTTATTAGAGCTCAAAAATATAAAGTTAACACATTATAATTAATTTATAACAAAAATTAAACAAAAATATAATAAGTTAATAAGTATTAGTATTATTCATGAATAAAATAAATGTATTAACTAAAAAATATAAGCAAATAAAAAGCTCAATTAAACACACCAAAATTTATAGTTGTTAAGACTAAAATAAAAATATGAAAATATAAAAAGTAAAATATGATTGAAAAATTATCAAAAATAACACCCCTAAAATTTGTAATAACAAAACTAGCACCCCTATAATATTGAACGTTCAATATTGAACGGGTCTAAATTATTGTCGTTTAATTTTAATTGAACGGGTGTTCAAAAAAAAATGACATATTAGTCATTTTTTTTATTGTAAAAATATAAGTTTGAACACAAGGGGTGCTAGTTTTGTTATTATAAGTTTCAAGGCTTGTTATTTTTGTTGTTTTCTCAATATGATTTAGAATTTTAAGTTTGAGATTATATTTAAAAATACATGTTTATAAATAATATAACACTGACCAATAATAATAAAAATAATAAATTTTTTATATAAAAAGATTTCAAATAAATTTTAAAATATTATTAAAATAAAATGTCAAATAATATAATACTAAATACGGTTAAAATTTTAGTTGAAATAAAATATGATAAATATAAACTTAAAAATTTTAATATGAAGTTTATCATATACTTATTTTTTTTTTAATTTTATTTTTATAATGTTGAATTTAAAGTTAAATATTAAAACTTTTTTTTTAGATTGTCACATTTAAGAAGAATTTTCACATAATAGATGACTACAATTTTATTTTTGTCACTAATAGTTACCAAATATATGAAAAAATAATATATATTTAACCATTTTATTTACAATTTATATCATTTTTGTCCATGTATTTGTTAAATATTGTTAATATATTCCAAAATATGTACATAAAAATTATACACAATATATTATTATAAATAAAATATTTATTTAATATCAAAAAAATACACGTAATTAATTTTTTATAAAAAAATTAACCGGGACTGCATCCCCAAACTCCATCATCCTCCGGCCCTTATGATACCTTTCTCATATTATCCAAAAAAAAAAAGAAAAAAAAAATTAGGGATACCTTTATTTAGCATTTAGTAGTGAAATCAAATCATTTTTCGATTCCTTCCCCCGTCCCCTCCTTTTTGTTAAGGTTAGAATACAATTCTTTGTCCCCTTCCCGAAGTCAATTATTTAAATACAAATCATATCTTATTCACTAGGGAAAAACAAAAAAACCCTCAAAACTCTCCTATTGCAAAATAAAAAGCATTTCTATCTCAGATTTGATGTAAACATCAAATGATTAGACGTGATGTTATTAGAAAGTGTAATCAAATTTATATAAATATATTAAATAAAAGAAAAATAATATAATCACCTTACATTATATTCATTTTTATATTCATATTAATCATATTATTATATATGATAAAATTATCCTTAAAATTAAATAAATTTTACATTTTTTAAAATAATTTTACCTCATATCATAATATAATTAATATAAATGCTAAAATAATTACAAATTTATATATTTTTAACATTTTTTTTAATAAAAATAATCACTTTAATTATAATTATAATTATAATATATAGATATAACAATACTCTTTTGAAAGTCATTTAACAATAACAAAAATTTAGGCTAACAGGTTCAATTGTATAACATAATTTTTTTATATAAAATTTTAATTTTAATATATATATATATATATACACACACTAAAAAATTAAAAATGAAATCATAGAGTCGGAGGGAATATTTTAACTATAGTTACATCTATTAATTGTCCATAATATTACTTTTTTTCGTCGCGTGTCTATATCTCTTTAGCATCGTTAGTAGAGTATCTAGATAGACAATTTCAAAGTTTTCATCGTACCATATTTTCTTCTGCAATGAGTTAAATTATTCTGTACACACTACAGCTTATATTTACATCTTTGTCCATCTTTGTCGAGAAACTTCGTATGAGTCTTGGCAAGATTAAAGAGAAAGGCAATTTGGATACAACAACTGCATAAATTATTGACTGGTATTCATTACTTCAGTTGTGAACTTGTAATTCGATGCATTTATTCACAGTCAATATAATGATGACTTTTTTTGAATATAATGATGACTTTTTTGTTGTTGTAAATATAACGATGATAGGAATTCCTGTAACTATTTTTATTGCTCAATTCAATGCATGTATATAAAGAACAAAAATAAGAAATATAATAGCACTAAAAATAGAATAAAGATATATGATTTTTAACGTGATTTTTTCTCTAAAATGAAGGCTTACATTCACAAAAATTAGGCATAATTCCAATCCACTATTGCAGAAGAATTCTTTAAAATTAGGCATAATTCCAATCCACTATTGCAGAAGAATTCTTTACAATCTGAAGTAATATAGACCTCCCGTTATATAAGTAATAAGTCAAAGTAGAACTGCAATCATGCACGCAGTTTCCTTGTTAGCACTATCAAAAAAGTTTTTAACTCACTACAAAATAACTACTCAGACTTACAATAATAAAAAATATTTCAGGACTCGATCTCACAACGCTAATAATAGATCCCAATCATTTAACTAACTAGCTCTATTTACAAAAGCCTCAAACTAGCTTCATAAATGACTCATCTGTAGAGTATCAAGAATCATTTTCTTTATAAGTTTGCTGACCAAACTCATATGCCCTTCTCGATAATTTCCTGAGTGTTTAATACCACATGTCTTTTAATTTCCATGTGATACAATTCCAGCACATTTATCTCAACTTACTCACAATTCTCTACCTTGAAGTACATTTATCTCAACTTACTCACAATTCTCCACCTTGAAATAAACTGAGCTCTTGAACTTTAATAGTGGATTCTGCACACTAGTTCCAGCCACCTTTGACCTTAAGTGTTGGTGACCCTAAGCAAGTTCAAGCAATGATAGAACTTACTAGGATTTTGTGTCTTAGTTAACATGTCTGAAGAATTTTCTTCAATTGAAACTTTCTCCACCTTCACCATGCCTTGAGATATCACATCTCTTATAAAATGGAACCTCACATCAATGTGTTTGGTCCTTTCATGGAATATAGGGTTCTTTGAAAAACAGATTGCACTTTGATTGTCACAGTGCACTACTGCATCATCTTTGCATAATTCTAATTTTTCTACTAGCCCTTTAATCCAAATTTCTTCCTTCACAGCTTCTGCACATGCCATGTATTCTGATTCTGTTGTAGAAAGTGGCACCATAGATTGTAAGTTACTTTTCCAACTCACCAAATTTCCATACAGTGTAAAAGCATATCTTATCATTGATCTTCTTATGTCTAGTTCACTAGCAAAATCAGCATCTGTGAACCCAACAATACAATCTATGCTTGCATCTCTTTGTTCATAAACCAAGCCCAGCTTTGATGTACCTTTTAGATACTTGAATATCCACTTCACCCCTTCCCAATGTTGTCTTCCTGGGTTTGTCATATACTTGCTTACTACACTAACAGAGTGTGCTAAGTCAAGTCTTAATCCAATCATGGCATATATCAGACTCCCCCACAGCATTTGAGTAGGGTATATTTTTCATCTGAGCCTTCTTTCCCTCAGTTTTTGGACATTGATCACTGGTAAACTTGAAATGAGGAGCTAGAGCTGTTGAGACAAGTTTTGAATCAAACATCCCAAACTTTTTTAGTATTTTCTCAATATAATTAGACTGAGAAACATACAACCTCCCAAGCTTCCTTTCTCTTCTCAATTCCATACCCAGAATTTATCCTAAATCTTTCATCTCAAATTCTGACTTCAAAAATGTCTTGAAGTGCCATATGTTCTCCAATTTCTTACTTGCAAGTAACTTGTCATCCACGTACAGAAGTTGTTTCCATCCCTATCTTTCCTGAAATAAAAACAAGCATCATATTCACACCTAAAAAACTTCAGTTTTTGCATGTAGGTGTCAAACTTTTTATTTCATTATCTAGGGGACTATTTCAATCCATATAGTGATTTCTTAAGCTAACATACATGGTCTTCTTTACTTTTAATCTCAAATCCTTCTAGTTGTTTCATGAAGATAATCTCTTCAAGTTCACCATGAAGGAATGTCGTTTTAACATTCATTTGTTCCAAGTGTAGATCAAGCTGTGTGACTAGAGAGAGCAGTATTCTTATTGTCGTATGCTTAGTTACAAGTGAGAACACTTCGCTTTAGTCAATCCTTTCCCTCTATGTGTACCCTTGTGCTATTACTCTTGCCTTAAATCTGGATGATTCTCCTTCAATACCTTCCTTCTTCTTGAAAACCTACTTACTTCCCACAACCCTTGAGTTTGGAGAGTTTTTCACTAATACCCATGTACCATTTTTCATAAGAGAGTTTATTTCTTCTTTTATTGCAAGCAACCATTGATTTGCATTGGGACCTTTCACAACTTCTGAGTATGTCCTTGGTTCTGTATGTTAAACCTCTTCACTTACACTTAATGCATATTCTATTAAGTCAGCATGCCCATACCTTAGCACAAGTTTTGAGACTTTTTTAACTCTGTCCCTCATCGGTGAGTAGCTTTGTTCTTGTATCTCATCAATGTTTCTTTCTTCATGTTCTGTCACATCTTGTTCAGAAGGTTCCAAGTTTGATTCTCTTTGGACTGTTCCTGCAGAAGTTTCACCAAACATTGTGTCTGTCAACCCTATGCAACTTTTGTCAGCAAGCTCCACCTCAAACTCCACAGTACTTTTATATGAAGACTTGTCTTTGTTTTCTTTTGTGTCTGTAAGAGTTGATGTTACATCTATGTTAAAACACCTTTTTGCCTGAGGGTCCCACAACCTATGCCCCTTTACACCTTTTAGGCAGCCTAGGAAAGCACACTTCCTAGCTCTTGGCTTTAACTTTCCTTCATTTACATGTGAGTATGCCAAACACCCAAATACCTTTAGGTTATTCTAGTTTGCTATTCTACATGACCACATTTCTTCTGGTGTCCTTAGTCTAATAGCAGAGGAAGATGATCTATTTATTAGATATGTTGCTGTTTGAACAGCTTCTGCCCAAAAGCTTTTAGGTAGTTTTAAACTCAAAAGCATAAACCTTACCTTGTCAAGAATGGTCCTATTCATACGTTCCACCAATCCATTTTGCTGTGGTGTTCCAACAACACTTTTATGTCTTTGAATCCCCCATTCCTCACAGCATTTATCAAACTCTGAATTACAAAATTTCATCCCATTATCTGTTCTTTTCACTTCACCTTCTTACATGTTTGGTTCTCCACTAAAGCCTTCCATGCTTTGAACTTTTCCAAGGTTTCTGTCTTATTTTTAAGTAGATAAGACCATACTTTTCTTGAGTAGTCATCTACAATACTCAGGTAGTACTTGTTACCACCCAAAGAGGGAGTTGATGATGGTCCTCATAAATCAGCATGAATATATTCTAGTATGTGCTTAGTGGTATGTTTGCCAATGCCAAATTTCACTCTTGTTTTCTTCCTAAGTATACAATATTCACATAGTCCTAAGCTCATACTATCTCCACCACTAATCAAAACTTGTTTCTTCAATTCATTCAACCCTTTTTCACTTATATGCCCCAATCTCTTGTGCCAGATCTCTGAGATGTCACTAGTTGACGTGGTTCTTCCTCCAAAGTGGAGGCTTACATCCACGGGAATTAGGCACAATTCCAATCCATATTGTAGAAAAATTATTTACAATATGAAGTAATATACACCTCCTGTTATACCAATAATAAGCCAAAGAGGAACTGCAATCATGCACACAGTTTCCTTGCTAGCACTATCAAAGAAATTTCTAACTCACTACAAAATAACCACTTAGATTTACAAGAATAGAAAAGATTACATGACTTGATCTTACAAAGCTAATAACAAATCCCAATCATTTAACTAACTAGCTCTATATATAGAGGCCTCAAACTAGCTTCATAAATGACTCATGTAGAGGATCAAGAATCATTTTTTTTATAAGTTTTATGACCAAACTCATATGCCCTTTTCGGTAATTTCTTGAGTGTTTAATACCACATGTCTTTTAATTCCCATGTGATATAATTCCAGCACATTTATCTCAACTTACTCACAAATGATACTTGTACATGTAATAATTTCCTCGAAACTTATCAATATAATATTTCTACGTAATAATATCAATTTCTGCAATGGTCACAGTTTCATATGTTATTTCTTTTCAAGTTTTCTCATAAAAGTACCCACAAGAATAAGTGTAGAGTTTACTACCCTTCTAATACAAAATAAAAGATTTTCTTTGTTAACATGCATTTTTGTGCAATTTTTTTAATTCTTTATGTAAATAAATGCTCTACACTAGGTGCAAATCACGTTAACAGAGCCGGTATGCACAACAATTAAGAGGTTATGCAACAGTACCGAGTCCTTGTTTTTATAGGTGACTGCATTTCATTACTTTGAAAAAATATCATAAACTATATGTAATAGACTAACAGTTGCAGGTAAGGATTACGAAGATTTTTTTTTAACAAGAAAAAACCTCGCTAGGTAAGTAACAGTATCCACTATTCAAAATCTTTGACAATTGTAATATAATTAGCACCAATTTATTGCAAGACTCGAGCATATTTACACTCAGGTGTAGGAATGAGCTCATGCAAGTAATCTACGAGCAGTGAACATTACTACAAAGGATCACGAAGAGTTGGTCTCCACAAAACATATCAAATATCACAATGAAAGAGATGTTTATATTTCGTAGAGACATTTTCAAATTAAATTTCTTGAAGAAGCACGAAAAAATTATTAAAAAATAATCTAATTTAATCAATTTTTACTATTTTTATTTTAAAATAACCCCATGTAAAAGGAAAGAATAAAAAATGTACATATTAAAATAAGATTAGTCAAAGAGGTTATGTTGGTTTATTTCTTAAATTTATTTTGTTAAGTTCAAGAGGAGAACAGATTTAAATTTTACTTTTCTCTCATAGGAACCTTGAAGCTCTACAAAGCAAAGAAAGTATAAGTCTAATAAACACGTGATGGTTGAAGACTTGAAGTGAGGTCTTTTGGTTGTATCTCATATACTCACACCACCAAATCCAAGGTAATAAAAAATGAAGACTATAATCATCAAGTTATATAACAATGAAACATATATCACGTACAAAATATTTGCTCTTTATTTACCCCTTGCCCTATTAATACTTGTACATTATTAAACTCAAGAGTCCGTAATTTCACTATTGGCAGTTAGTTACATGATAGTGGAATAGTGTCATATTATCAAACAACGTTGCATAAAACCTAAGATGCAGGGGTAGTAGCATTTAAACTACAATAACCAATTATGGACAGTTAAATCAGTTCTTGTGTTGAAAACGTCCACTTTCTGCGCCGGCATAAGGGTCAATTAAAACATTTACAACAGCTGGTTTTCGTGCAAAGAAGGATTCAGAAAGTGCAGGCTTGAGTTCTGGTGTGCTAGCAAGATAATCTCCGCCTCCAAAAGCTTCAGTTAAAGTGTGATATACTGCACTTGGGACAAATGAAGTGGGTGCTGGATCATCTTTGTAAGGGCAACTAATTTCTTCAGGCCTCCTCTGGTCACCACCGTACACACCACCATTGTTAAATACAACAACAACCATAACCACAACCACAGGCAATTGATACCTAACCAAAGTCTGCAAGAATCAAAGGAAACCTTTCAAAAAGAGCAGACTGGGGAAATCATTTTTAGAGAGAGAGATAGAATGTGTGGGAATGCACTTCAGCTGTTCTCCAGAAGATATAATGCTACAGAAAAAATGATAATCAGGGAAGTTTATACATACACAAAACATTAGCGCCCAAGTTGAAATGGTTATATACGTATTAACTAGACAAAAGCACCAAAGCTACCACTAACCTGAGAAAAAATAATTTTTCAAACAATTATGGCCTTGCAATGTCCATTTCAAATTCTTCAACGTCCTTAAAAACAAGTTCAATTAGACCTGATGGTAAGATATGCATAGGTGAGACGACTCAACAAGGGTCTAGAAAAAGATAGAACGATATCCTCTCACAATGCTCTCCACGCCAGACACCACCAGTCTAACAAAATAATTAACTTTGTTCACACATCACCACTAACAACATATAAAGCATTTCATATGCAAGAAAAGAGGGAAAATCCAGAAGCTTTACATAAAGAACAAATCAAATCATCAATAACGTGATTTCCAATAATCATTACTCGGTTTTCATCCAACCAAATCCTGAAGACCCAAATGGAAGCTCAAACAGAGATTGAAGCCTACGTGAAAAAGAAAATTCAAACTAAAATGAACACAAGGCTCGTCGTAATGCTTTTATTGCTTAATTTCTCATGCAGTATCCAACATGCTTAAATTCATAACCACTAGGTCATCAAAAACGAAAATATCAAATCACTTTGCATCCAAATGAGGTCTGTCATTCATGTATGGCAGTTTAGTATTGCATAAGCTTGAAGGTTTATGCATGTATTGAAAGCACTGAAACACAAGGATACATACCTCTACTTCCACACATACCTCTACTTATAAAATTTCACACATACCTCTACTTCCACTGCACTGAATCCAAATCCAGAATCCCCTTCAACAGCAACTACAAAGCAATCAAGTGATGCAATGCCTTACCCCAAACCAACCCCCATAGTTCCCCAAGTCCCTGCATCCAACCTGGCCTTGGTTCCAACTGAACTAACACTGCTCGATCAACATCCATTGTGTTTGCCCCTTCTGAAACCACAATAGGAGAAGGACTACCCAATCCAAGAATCGCATCATGAATTATCCTCATTGGAGTCATATAGTCAAATGCAACAACCTTGCTCAGTTGAGCCTCCATCTTTGACACATTCTCTTTCACCTTCTTCGAAATAGACTCCACCCATGGATGAGACTTCCTTAAACAAAAGGGATCGTCTTTGATCTCCCTATTGATCATTTCTACAACATATTTGGCATCTCCAACCAAACCTAAACTGGTTTCTCAGTTCAATCTCTTCCTCACAAATATCAACAAAAATAAACTTTACACCTTAGGCCACTATGGTGGCAGGAGTGGCCCGTTGTTTAAGCAAATGAGGCGGCTGCCTTAAGCCCTCCATTGAATAGGCGCCTTAATCTTTTGTAACGCTATTTTAAAAAACAAATAATTTTTTAAAAAAATAATTATTAAAATAAAATTTAAGAAGATAATAATTTTAAAAAATATATTGTATTTAAATCAATATTATTAGGATAGATATATTGACACACAATTTTTTTGCTACAAAATAATATCTGAGTTATTTATTTTATACTTATACTCTTTAGTAATATTATAATTAGATAAATTTATCATTAATGAATAATATACATGTTATTATCTAATAATAAGAAAGATGAGCAATTGTTCGCTCTTAATTTTATTATATAAAAAACAAAAAATCTTACATTTCTTAAATCACTATATGATTCAATTTCTTAATAATCTTTAATTTTTTTCTCAATTAATTAAGATTATGCAAAATATGAACAAATAAATATTGTAAAAATGTCATCTTTTTTTTCGTTTTTTATAAGTATTATTTTTTTTTATTTTTAAAGTTAAAAACTTATATTATTTATATGTTTATTTTATTTATATTTCAGGCATAAATGTTTATTTTTATAAACAATTTTAAACTTTTTATTTTATTTTAAAGTTTCAAAATTCTCAATTTTATTATATCATAATCAAAATAAATATAATTCCTCATCAAATGAATACACAAAAAAATAAACTTTTACATGCATATTTATTAATTTAATTTTTATTATTTATTATTTATATTTGACATAAAAAAATATTTTAATATTATTAATCAATTCTTATATAAAAATTTGATTTATAAAAAATATTTAAAACTTTATTTTTATGTTTGGCCTTAGAACACAAATATCTTGAGTAGTGCGGTGGCTCACCAAAATGCAACAACCAATTAAGCCTTGCACCTACAACAAATGCAAGATCACACTTACCAATTGCAAGTGATATCGCCGCAGTAGCTGCAAGCTCATGAGTATCAGGCAACAGGCCTTTCCCATAGGAGTGGGAAAAAATGGGACTCCAGTACGCCCCACTAGCTTTTTCAAAGCTCCCTCAGCTCGAGCAAAAGCAGCTCCTTTTCCAAAGATAATCAAAGGTCTCTCAGCACGTCGAAGCAAAGAAACAGCTCTTTCGATCTTCGAATTGGGGATATGTCTAACCTCTTTTTGCTTTCCAGAATTATCTGCCCCAGTAGACAACAACTTTTCAGCTTGGGACTCTGAAACACACTGGTGCAACAAATTGGAAGGAAGATCAAAAGATATTTCCTTGATGTCTTTTTCACGGAGAATTTAGAAAAGGGTTTCACGGCTTCAATCTGATCGAGCTCTTGGAAGTCTCCACGACCAAAGTCGCTTTGATCACAAGAGCCTGAGATCATGACCATAGGCAAAGCATTGGCCATTGCGTTTGACATACCGGCAAGACCATGTACAGAGCCGGGTCCTGAGACGGTGAGAAGGATTCCTGGTTGACGTGCGAGATATCCATATGCGGAAGCAGCATACCCAGCAGATTGGTCGTTGTGGAAAGAGAGATAGAACGCCAAGCGAGACTGCACGATGGCGAGTGAAGTTACGGGGTTACCTACAACGCCAAACATGCGGTCGACGCCGAAACGGGCCAATGACATGGCCGTAGGGACGTTTCCATCGATCAGGGTTTGAGAATTGGGGATGTCCAGCGTTTTTTAGTTTGAGTCCGCCATTAAAGTAGAGCACAGGGAGAGAGAATTCTAGGTGTTTGTGGAAATACGTGAAAGAAAAGAGGACATTTAAAAGAAGAAATGCTTCAAAAAATGGCATCCTTTAACGATCAGACTATTCTAGGGAAGGCGTCGGCGTTTGGGGGGAAGAGGAAGCAAAATTGACTAGATCTTCATCTTCCACTGCCTTTTTTTTTTTTTTTTTTAATAGTAGGCCTTTCTTGCTTAGGAGTTAGAAGCTTTTTCAGTCGCTCAGTCCTAGTTTGTCGATATGAGAAGATAATATTTTATATTTTACTTGCTAATGCAGCAGTTAGGGATATTGAAGATAATTCCAAATTTAATATAATAAAAAAAAATGATTCAAAAAAAAAAAAAAAAATATATATATATATATATATATATATATATATTAAATTCTTATATAATTCAAATGTCAACTATATTTTATTAAATAGGAAAATTTTAAACTCACTAAAGATATAGAAGAAGAAACATAATTAAATACTACTATGTCTAAACTCAAACTCAAACTCTAACCAACAATTAATAATAAAGCTAGCTTATTTATTCTCCTTGTATACCCATGGTTATGAGACAATGGAGAGTCATGTATTGATCTTGCAACCGGTGGTATTGATCCAAAAAGCAAATAAAGGATCGTTTTGACTCCTATAGTTATAAGTATCCTTATAACAGGTATTAGACGCTTTGATCATGGCATCACAACAAGCTGGTCCCAAATCAAATTCGAAACGGAGAAGCCTTTGTATAGCCTCTTCAACGCATTTCTCTATACTTAACACTGTTGCATGACATTCTTCGTCTTTAGGTGGCCTTGGTGGTTGATCAGAAGGAGAAGGATTACTTGGAGTTGGAGGAGGAGGAGGAGGAGGATTACTTGGAGGAGGAAGATTAGTTGGTGGAGGATCAGTGGGATAGTCATACGTAGACTCAATTTCAGGAGTACCTATTGAGAAACTTACAAAAAACAACAACACTATAAAAATTGAAAACTTCATCGTCGTCGTCTTTTGTTTTATGATTATTTTTTTTTCCAATTCGAATTTTAAGTCTCTTCAATGCTTTGTGATTTGTTCATGTATATATAGTAATGTGTATGTAACTTATCAGCTCTGTAAAATAAGATTTACTTTTTTTTTTTTTTTCTCTTTCGAATTTTAAATCTGAAACTGTTTTCAACTTAATTTTCAAATGTTTTTTCTTTCAAGTCTTTTTCTTATCCGTATCTTTGATTTAAGTTGTGAATTTCATGTGGCTGTTCCAAAATAGATAAACGAGAAGTTTGAACAACTACTGCATATTAATTATATTGGGCGTTTAATAACTTGAGTTTTAATTTTTAAATTCAAATTGCATCGATTGTTTTGGAAGAGAATCCAGAAGATTTATCTTACTGTATCCCTAAAATGCATATCTGTATTTAAGTGCATGATATGCCTAGATTTGTTACTTTGAAATTTGAATGTGGAGACTTTGATGGCTCATCCTACCTCCCAAGCCCAAGGTAAGACGTATGCTTTGTTCATTACCATATTAAACGAGTGCACATTTCTATTTTCCTTTTTTTTTTTTTTTTTTTAAAAACAATAAATATAATACCCTCAAAATTTATAATAAAAATCCGTTACGTTCAAATAATATATTTCTACAATTAAAAAATATTTTTTACATTTTTTTTAACGCACGTTCAATTAAATGTTATTTAAATTAAATTGCGGCAACTTAGACCCGTTCAATGTTACATAGTCAATATTATTAGAATGCTAATTTTGTTACTATAAATTTTAAAGGTATTATTTTTGGTTTTGTTTTTTTTTAATTACCATATCTTGTTTGATGTACTTGGTTTTATTCATGGAAGGATCTTGGTAGTTTTACTGCTTTTTTTTTTTTTTTCCTTCTCTAATTAAGAAAACCAAACCCACTTGATGTTAAAGAACAATGCATTCCAAATTTGATTTTTGTTTGAACAATTTATTTGACCTGAATCTTGCTACAGCATGACGACGCGAATGATGAGTTGCACAAGAGTAATGCCCGTAATCCCGTGGCTTACACGTTCTGAATGGAGTGAACATGATAGGTACATCAGAGACCATATATAGAAAGACAATACAAAGCATAAAAACATTGTAATCAAAATAGTTATGTGATAACAAGTTCAAGGGACCATTCCTGAGTACAAGGAGCTAAATGGATCTTTCGTCCGTCATTTGTCACAACTCACGTAGTGTGGAATATCTCGACCATATGCTGATACGCAGCAAAGCCAAGCTGTGTGGGAGTTAACAACTTCAAAACCTCGAAGATTAAGGTTACTAAAAAGGATTTCCAACCATCTCAAGATTTTGGCAAAGTATTGGTGAAATCGACAAGCAATGTTAAGTACGACGAAAGAGAAAACTGAAGAATAAAACAACTGACACATGGCTCCTTTGAATTCAAAGCCTAAGGATCCTGCTTATCTGAATTATGATCGGCGAAGTAGCTAGCTCTCCAATTCCATGTGTTTCCTTGGAAACATCAGGTGGACAGGGTTCTTCTGCATTCTCACTGTTCTCTGAATTAAGATTGATCGAAAAAAGATTCTTTAAGTTTAACCAACCTAATGACAAGTCCCTTTCCATCTCATACGATACTACTTGATTCCTGTGGATTAAATCTCATCCTAACTTGATATACTATCGACTTGCTTGGAGAAATCTTATTTATCCTTAAATATTCATATACGTACCCCTTAGCCCACTCGCAGTAATTCATTTGAATTCTTAATTTTCTTTTTAGGAGGATTAAATTTGGTTTTATATCCATACTTACTTGCATTTGAGAAACCCTTCCTATGCCAATACTAACGCATAAAACAAGAATTCGAATCAGCTTGAAAGTCGGTATTACTAACATTTTAGCAAACACATGAATAAAATATTCACATCTTATGCAATAAAAATCCACATTTTCTACAACTTTCGTCTTTGCTGCATATTTTTAGCACATACAGTGGCACATGGGAATTAAATTCACAAAACAACTTTATCAACTTTTTTGAAAGAGTTGTTATGTTTCCCCCCAACAAATAACTTTATTATTTTTGGAAGACCTCTTTCAATTCATTCACCGGTGGTGGTAATATCAAAGTTTTTTAAGCTTATATTTTTAAAATATTTTAATTCTTAAATTTTTAATTGATATATTTAGATCTTATTTTTTTAAAAATGTACACTTTAATTTAAATTAGTGATGAGTATAAACTAGTGCTTAGTTAGTTATAAGTTTGTTATTCATTGTACACGTGTAAATACTAATCAGATAGTTACAACTTGTATATATAAGGCATTGCCTTCAGTTTTAATATTATTACAAAATTATTTCAGTCACACAAGAAATGCTTTATTAGATACGTGGATCGAATACTGTAACAGCAGCACATGTTTGGAATTCATTGGAGTTACTTTTTCATTCTTCTTCTCGTGCTAGAATCATGGAATTGAGATATCAGCTTCAGCAGGTACGACGTGATAATCTGACAATTCAAGAGTACTTTGTACAAGTGAAAACTATTACAACTCATCTCAATGTAGTAGGAGATACAATTCCTGAACGAGAGGTTGTTATGCATATCCTCCGAGGACTAGGATCAAATTATAAAGGATTTGTTACATCCATGAATATACGAGTCACTGAGCCTTCCTTATTTGAACTCCAAAGTCTGCTTCTAACAGAGGAACAAATGCTTCTTGAACAAGTAAGAAATGATGAACACAACATTTTGTAAGCACACCTAGCAAAGTTTAGTGCTCTCATAGTTCAAGGAAGTTCAATTGTACATTTTAAGAATGATAAAAGAATCACTAAACCTTGGAGTCTTCAAGCTTTCTTGTAGAAACACAATGCCTCTAGTTCTATAGTTGGTGGGAATGCAAACAAAAGTATCTACAAGAGGTATAGTAAGCAATCTTCTGTCAAGTCCTCTGATAAGGGTGACAGACCATAGTGTCAAATATATGGTAAAGTTAGGCATTTGGTTCCAAATTGCTTTCAGTTAAGAAACATACTTCAAGGAAAGTTTTGCTAGATTTTTGCACCAAGTGCATTCAATGCAACATTAACTGATTACAAAGAATCTGCAAGTTAGGATTGGGTGTTAGATAGTGGAGCATTTCATCATCTCACAGCAGATTCTTCTTCACTTGAGAATGCTACATCTTACCTTGGTCAGGAAGGTGTAATGATTGGTAATGGTTCTAAACTACCTATTGCTAGTGTAGGTAATAGTATCATTTCTAACTCTAAACATGCATTACTTCTCAAGAATATACTACATGCACCTTATGCCTCAGCTAATCTGCTTTCAGTGCATAAACTGTGTGTAGACAATAATGTCCTTGAGGAATTCTATCCTAATTGTTTTTGTATAAAGGAGTTGTGCACAGGGAAAATCATCTTCTAAGGCAAGCCTAGCCATGGACTTTATCATCTTCAAAGTGATGTACCAGTGGAAGCACAGATTTCACCTTCTTCCAATGCAGCCTTTTTTACTAGTGTAGCTAGTGCTCAGATCGATTGGCATGCCAGACTTGGTCATTCTTCTGAGGTAGTCCTACACAGACTTGCTCAAGATACTTCTCTTAATTGTACAATTCGTGTTCTAAACAATAAGTATCAAAGTTGTCCTTTAGGGAATGCACATAAACTTCCTTTTGTTGCAAGTAGTTCTAGGTCTCACAAACCTTTTGAACTCGTGTATGCTGATCTTTGGACATCACCAGTTGTTTCTGTTACTAATGCAAAGTATTTTTTACTTCTTGTTGATGATTTTTCCAAATATATGTGGATATATTTTCTATCCTACAAGTCTCAAACCAAATTGGCTCTTGAGCTTTTTAAAGCACTTGTTGAACGACAGTTTGATTGTCAGTTGAAGTCAATATAAAGTGATGGGGGTGGTGAATTTGCTTTTGTCTCTAATGAATGGGAGAAGCTAGGAGTACATCATAGAATTACTTGTCCTCATACATCTGAGCAAAATGGTTCAGTTGAAAGCAGGTTACGAAGAGTTGTTGAAGCTGGCCTTACTATGCTACTACAAGCAGGAGTCCCAACTAAATATTAGACTTATGCTTGTCGGGCTTCTATTTATTTACAAAATAGAATGCCTTCCTCTGTGCTTCGTGGTGTGTCACCTTATGCAATGCTTTATTCTAAAAATTCAGATTATGGTTTATGGTTTCTTGGGTGTGTTTGGTTGTTTGATTTTCCCATGCTTAAGGTCATCTACTAAACACAAGTTAGAACCTAAGTCAACATCTTGTATCTTTTTAGGCTACGCTTCTCAACATAAAGGTTACTTGTGTTTAGAAGCTAGTATTGGGAAGATTTTTGTCAATAGACATGTTGAGTTTCATGAGAATTGTTTTCCTTTTCTACAAAAGGCGTCTGCCACAGATGTGACAACACATCGGGAGGAGGTTTTTCGTTTGTTACCTATTCCAGTCTCACAATTTTAGCCTTTGACTTTGGATCCTCTGCCAAGTCCCAATTCTGATACTTTAAGTTCTGCTCCTATCAGTTCTTGTCCTATGACAAGTACTAATCCTCTCAATTCTGGTTCTATCCGTTCTGATCATAACCATAGTCAAGTCAAATCACTACCTGATCCTACTCCTTCTACATCTCCTTTTCCTTCTCCTCGTGAGTCTCTATTGTCCTCTAGTCAACCAGTTGCACCAATAGACTCTTTCTCCAATGTTCCTTTTCAGACAATTGATGATATCTCTTCTTCTCCTAAGCACTTTCTTCAGTCTTCTTCTTCTCTTCCCATTGATTCTATACCTTCTGTCTCTCTTCCTTTTTCCTCTGTAAATATTCATCCCATGGTAACACGTTCTAAGGTTGGTATTTTCAAGCCCAAACATGCTTACACTAGCACTTTAGCTCCTCCTGATACTGAGCCTTTAACTTATAACGAGGCCAGTCAGTTTTCAATTTGGGTCGATTCAATGCAGCTTGAGTATAATGCTCTAGTTCACAATGACACTTGGGATCTTGTTCCTTTGCAATTAGATATGAAAGTCATTGGGAACTGTTGGATTTATAAAATCAAAAGAATCCTGATAGGACTGTTGAGAGGTATAAATCAAGAGTGGTTGCTCAAGGTTTTCATCAGACTAAGGGGGTTGATTATTTTGAGACTTTTAGTCCTGTGATCAAGCATACAATTGTGAGGGTTGTTTTGAGCTTGGCCTTGTCTCGAAATTGGGTTGTCAGATAGTTGGATGTCAACAATGCCTTTCTGAATGGAGATTTGGAAGAGGTTGTATATATGACTCAACCAAGAGGTTTTGAGGTAGTTAGTCCTATTCCAATGGTATGTAAGCTCAAGAAGGCTATCTATGGTTTGAAACAAGCTCATCAAGCTTGGTTTCAAAGACTGAGTTCTTGTTTGTCTCATATGGGTTTTGTGAATGCCAAGACTAATGTGTTATTGTTTTTCAAGAAAATAATGGTTTCCCTTACTATTGTTCTCATTTATGTTGATGATATCATAATTACAGGTGATGATAGTGGTTTAATTAGTGAATTTATCAACTTGTTTAAAGCTAAATTTGCTCTTAAAGACCTTGGAGATTTATCTTTTTTTCTTGGTATTGAAGTATTCAGATATCCTCAATACTTTCATCTTTCACAGCAAAAGTATGTCAAGGATCTCTTGGATAGAAGTGGTTTGCATTATGTAAAATCTCTTAGCTCTCCAGCTGTCTCAGGAAAAACACTCTCTAAGTTTGATGGCCAACCCTTGGCTGATCCCACTTTATATAGAAGTGTTGTTAGTGCCTTGCAGTATTGCACTATCACCCGTCCTAATATAGCTTATATCGTTAATAAGCTTTGACAATTTTTCCAAGCTCCTACAGGTACTCATTGGCTTGCAGCCAAGAGGGTTCTTCGATATTTGAGTGAGACTGCACGTCATGGTTTGCTATTACAGAAATCTGATGTGGTCGACATTGTTGGTTTTTGTGATGCTGATTGGGCTGGCTTTTCTGATGATAGGCGGAGTACAAGAGCTTATTGTGTTTTTCTTGGGAATAGCTTGATATCATGGATTTTCAGTAAACAGAAGGTGGTTTCTCGTTCATCTACTGAGTCTGAATATAGGGCCTTAGCTCTAGTCAATGCTGAGGTCTTATGGCTCAAATCTTTGCTTTGGGAGTTGGGTGTGACATGTGATCATGTTCCTATTCTTTTTTGTGACAATGTTAGCACTCAACACTTAGCACGCAATCCTGTCATGCATGTTCGAACCAAGCATATTGAGGTGGATTTCCATTTTGTGGGTGAGCAAGTGGCTGCCAAAGAGTTAGATGTTTTGTATGTTCTGTTTGAAGATCAGCTTGTTGATGTCCTTACCAAACCCTTGCCTACATCACGTTTTTTGTTTCTTAAAGACAAACTGCTGGTCTTGCCTCGCCTAGAGTTTGAGGGGGATAGTGATGAGTATAAACTAGTGCTTAGTTAGTTATAAGTTTGTTATTCATTGTACACGTGTAAATACTAATCAGTTAGTTACAACTTGTATATATAAGGCATTGCCTTCAGTTTTAATATTATCACAAAATTATTTCATTTTACTTCTTCTTATAATTCAGTAAACTCTCTTTTCTTGTTTAAATTTTGAAAATTAAAGTGTCTAATCTCAATCAAATTTTATACTAAAGTGTCCAAAAAATAATAATTTAAGAATCTATTTTTGTATACGATATCCTAAGTTATAAAATTTTAAAGATTAAAATATATCAATTGAAAAATTAATAATTAAAGTGTCCTTTGGTGCTTTTTCCTATTCGTAATATACCAAAGTGTTATTTTTAGTGGGATGTCTTATTTTTTAGATAATCACCCATATCATAATGTTAAAAAGTGTTTGGCTTTGGCTTTTTTCTTGTTTTAATTGGAATTTTTAGCTTTGCAGTCAGTTCTATGGTAATACTAGATGGATGATAATTATTTAACTAGAGATGGCACAGAATCAAAATTTCATTACATTGATCCTGTTAACTGGCCAAGTATGCACTAGGGATATTTTAGGAGCATATATATTTCAGAAAAGAGCAAGAGAAACAGAACTTATAAAATGGACAGGAAAAGAGAATTTCTCACTTACAATCATATAATGAGAACCATCAGACCTTAACCAAACCTCTTAAGATTACTAAGGCAGGCCAACCTCCCAAACTAGTAGTATTGACTCTACCTTTGCAAACAGCCCCCAACTAAGTGCAATGATATCATCCAAAGAAAAAAGCTATAAAAAATTTGGCTCCAAACAACGCAAATCAGGTAATAGCTATAATATTTATCAATAACCAATACATCATCCACATGGGGAAGAATGAAGAAAAAAAGAGGACAGTTAGAATCCACATTCAGACTATCTGAGTTTCAAGCAAAACACAACCAAAGCTTACCAGACAAGAAGGTGTAATGAATTTATCCAATATTTATATATAAAGGAGCGTAAATGAGTTTTGACATCACATGACAATTATTGGACAACCTGCATCCTTACAGCAAATTTATATCTATGTTCCTCTCGATACAAATCATCGAAGAACTTCCCACATTCAATAAAGAATAAAAAGGAAGCTGAAATGAAATCATGGAAAAATTTCCACACAAATACACCACCAAATCATTGTTTCATTTTCACATAACGACCTCAAAAGCACAACGAATCTCTTTCATGATGACACATAATGCGAAATTCTGGAAGCCATATTAGAAACCTGAGCCTGCATCTGGGCAGCCCTCACTTTTGAAGCCGTGGCACGATGAAAGAACTGTTCACGAGACAACAACCTCACATTCCTCAGATACTGATCAAATGGTATTGCCCCTTCCTGCACTGCTTTATCCAATGAATATATAACATCTTCTATTGCTAAATCTGAAGCTGTGCACTCCAACATTTGCTTTGAGAGAGTATCTGCACACTGAATGGCGTCATCAACATCCAACGCATCCAAATTGCTCGTCTTTCCCTCGTTTTCTTTCAACCAAGTTTCCAGGACATCGCTATTCATCAACACCATCTGCAATTGCTGCTCTAACGCTTCCTTCTCATCCTGCATTTCCTTCAATCCTTTGTTAATCTGCTCTTCTCTCTGTCTCAACATTGATTGAACACCAAAGACCCCATCCATTTCATTTTCCCTGGCCTTCCTCATCAAAGCCACATCAGTATGAACCATCTCCACAAGCTTATTGATAGCATTGCGCTTAAAGACCTCATTCGGATCGTCAGTTTGAATCCTAGAAAAAGACCCACTACTTCCGTACGGAGATGGAGGGTAAGTTCTTGGAGGGATAGCCGGACGGGCAAACGGGTTAGCCCCATAACTCGCAGAAGAATTAAGGCTAGGGCTAGGGCTAGGACTGGGATTGGGATTGGGATTAGGATTAACATTAGGAGTGGGGTTAGTGTTAGGCCTACGCTGAGAGTACAAAGGAGGGTCGCGACCAAACAAGTGGCTCAAATTTCTAACAAGATCAACAAGATTGGAACTTGGGTATACCCAATTCTGCAAATAAGGGATAGAGACCAAACCTGACGGGTTAACGTGAGAGTGAGGGCGTTTGATAATCATATCGCGCGTGGGATTGACGTAGACACAAGGAGAATGACGAGGGTACGACTCCATCAGCCAGAAAACGACAGGGATGTTGTAGGTGACGCCTTGAAACGACATGGGGATCGTACCGTCGGCTTGAAGGAGGTTGACCGTACGACCGTCGTTGTGGGTGAAAGTGGCAGTCTTGGGTTCAAGAGATGGAAATTCGGTAATTAGAGAGACCAAGTGTTGGCGGATCAGCCACTTGGTGTCCTCTGAGTATGGGAGGGCCGAGGGACCACGCTGTGAGAGGACCGAGCTCAGGAACTGTTGGGTCATTTGAGGATTCGGTGGGGCTGGACCCGCTTGACCGGATGGCGGCACCATCACTTAGTTTGTTGGCGATCGCCTATTACAGAGAGAGAGAGATGGAGGGACTTCGCCGGAGTTAAAATGATGATCGGATATTGATGGGTTAGGGGAGGATTGGGGAGCTTTAGGCTTAGCTCTGAAGAAATAGATTCGGGCTTTGTGCGCGTTTCGATTGGCGTTTGCGCGTTTTGAGTGCAATATTATTTTGTCAAAATAAATTTCATTCTATTATTTTCCTTTTTCTATCATATCTGACTGTTTCTTCGTTTTTTTCTTTCCGAAGGCCGACTTATAACCCTTTTTTTGGCTAATAGTTTTTTTGCTTTTTTTTAATTGAAATCTAGTAGCAAAATTTTAATCTATTAAACACACAGCTATTTAAAAAAAATTTAACATAAAATACACACATTTTACCAAATCATTTAAAATCAAAAAATTAGACCAAATTAAATCAAATTAGATAATTTTATAAAATATATGGTTAGATCCAATTAAAATTAATTCAAACTGTTGGAAAAACGGTCCAATTAAATTATGTAAATTTTTTAACTAATAGAACAGGACTATTATAAATAATATATTAAAAAATTATTTTTAAAAATATATTATATTATTATTTTTTTTAAAATAAAAAAATTATATATTATAATTTTAATTTAATTTTTAAGAATATTATATATTATATAATATATATTATAAAAAAAACTAATTTAAGAGTTACTTAAGAGTATGAAAAAACAAAATATTTCTAATTTATTTCTGTTTGAGTTTCTATTTCCTAAGTCTGGAGAAAAATTCTTGATTGTTAAATATTATAATTTTAATTAATTAATTATTATGTAAAAAATTTATTATTGTATGTGTTATATTATAATTTAATTGTACTTAGGGAAAAAAAAGTTAGTAAAAAAAAATTATAATTTAGGAAAAATAAAATTGAAAACTGTTAACTAAATTGGACTGGATCATTCAATTACAACATTTTTATTAGTTAAACGGTCAGGTCCAATTTTGTTAAAGTAATATAAACGGTCCGATTTAATTAGATTTTTTTTACTACAAACCGGACCATGAACACTTCCTTATTTTGAACACTTACAAATTCAAAATTAAAATTTAAATAAAAATATATGATTTAAAACAAGTGAATTATCATCCAGTAAAATTACAAATAAGGGTTTAATAATATACATGTAAAGCTCACACGTGGGATTAAATATTAACTAGTTTATGGATTGTTAAACCAAGAATTTAGGTTTTAAATTTCAATTTAGAACTTAAAAATAATAACGAAAGGTATTAGAAGTCTACTAATTATAATTAAATAGCATAAAAATTTACTAATTTTTAGATAGGGTACTAGAAGTCTAATAACTATTAATAAGGACAAGTTCGAAATTTTTAAAATTGTCATAATTTTGTCTATATAGTGTCATTTGTTGCATACCATGTTGATAAATTTATGACAATTTTAAAAATTTTAAATTTTTATTGTCATTTTTATTAGTTATTTAATTTAAAGTACCCTACCTAAAAATTTTTGGTACATTTTTCCTAATAATATGTTCAAAGTTGATACTTTTGCTTTTAAAAAATTAGTTTCGAAACCTACGTCCTAAAATATGAAAAGCTTTCATTAATTTTAAACTGATATATTTACATTAGCACAAGTTGTGAGTCTGTCTTAAAAATCGTTGATGTGATATTTCCTTACACAATCATTGATAAACCTAATCCAGCACATAGAGGAGGTACTCGTCCCTTATTTTTTTTTTAAAAATCTTGATCACATCATTATGCTAGTAGCACTAGTGGCTGCATCAGTGTTAATCTTAACCGTACCAAATTCGGACTTTTCTCATCTAGCATTAGGAATAGAGCTCCTCTCATTTATTGAATGAGAGTCCTTGTTTCGGGCTTTATGACATATGATTTAGATATACAAATTACCAGTTTTTTATGAAACAAAACAACCAAGCAAAGTTTGTGATTTCACAGCAAACAGTTCAAAGCAAGTCTTCAATAATGTTTGTTTAGTTGTCTGTTATGCTTATTTACATGATGAAGGAACACACATAAAATAGAAACCATTGTTTTTAGAATGTGTGCTCAACAAACCCCACATGCAGTTTTTCCAAGTCGCACAGTTTCATCTTCTAAAATGCTTATCACTGCTTCAAATGTAGGTCTCTGAGAAGCCTTCTTACTTGTACAGTCCTCTATCAATCTGCACCACACCGTTGTAAATTTTATTTTTACTAAAACAACTTATATAGGAAAGTGGATGAAGAAAACAACTTAACAGTAGGAACATCTGCATTATACTCACTCTTTAATTCTTATAGAGCACCGGCTTGTGTGAAACTTTGGCTTAAAATCAACAGACTCAAAATCTATGGATTCAAGGTTCATGTTGCTCTGCATGTGCGCCCTTCCTTCTAGCATCTGTTACAGAGTAATATATCAAAAACTAACTCCAAAGGAGATTTTTTTTTCTTGGTTCATTGATTGTATAAATGATTATTCTGCAGTTACTGAAGTGACTTCAGGACTCTTTACTCATTGAATTGCAGCTTATGTTCTAGAACACGGTAGTACAGTTTACTTATTCTAAAGTTTGATATGCTATTTAGATTAAACATGTACATTTGTTAGGATTTAAAAATAAGAAATACACTTTTTGTAAATGCTAAACTATAATATGAGGAGTAATAACGAAGATCATATTGTAAGTGTCAATTAGGCAAGTACCACCTAAAGATAAGTACCTGATAAAATATGTGCCCAAATGAGCAAATGTCTTTCTTAGTATCAATCACTGGGTTGCTACTCGTGTTCGAAGCATCACAATTTTCGCCTATGAAACCAAATGAGTGAGCAGATATGGATAACAACAATAAACAAAAATTAACTTCATATTGATGTCGACATACAATTGTCCTCTTCTGGGTTTATTCTTTCATACAACATTTGCACCCAATACTCTCCAACCTTTAAGTGACCACCTTCATCTTGCAGTAAGTTCCTGCAATATACTTCAATTGTTAATTTAGTTTCAGCAAAATAGAGATTAAACTGAAAAATACTTGAATTAAGGGCAGAAATCGAAATCACCCTGTCACATGTTTTTAAGTTCAATTTTTTTATTGGTTTTAAAGTTCAGTTAAGTACATGAAATTTCAGTTATTTTCATAAATAATATTATATAGAAAATTTTTGCTAACAAAAACCGACCTTGTACTCAAATGATAGTGAACTATGGGAAAGGGCTTGTGTTCATGAAGATAATTCATTCCCCTGAAAATAGATAGATATTAGAAAGTGCTTCTATATTCAGTAAAATAAGTGTGTTTTTTATCTAGTAAAAAATATTACTAATTTTCTGTATGAACATTACAGGCATTAAGCATATAAGCACATTGATCTTAGAGATGGGAAAAAGGTTACCTTGCAATATCAAGTGCATAGCGCACAGTAATGGGTATGTCAAGCCGAACTCTCTTATTCAAAATATCTTCTAGATTACCCTAAAAAAGCATTTAGAGGGAATAAGCTTTTGATGACCAATAGAGATACTCTGCATCAGAATATTTTAACTTGATGTAATTTTCTGAATGTTTTGCAGCTACCCATTTAACACTTTAATCCCATACCTTTTACCTGGTGCACTTCTCATACCTTACAAAGGTACAATTTAGTCATGTACTTTCGTTAAGAAGGTGTATTGAGTGCACATTTTTACAAAGGTATAAAAAATAAAGTGTACCAATTAAAAAGTATTAGATTAAAGTGCTCTTTTAGACAAAGCTGTGACTGTTGGTGCCCTTTTCCCTTAATATTATAGTAGAACATACTTTGGACAGATACTCGGTAATCAGAATCATCCCTTCTTGTTGCTCAATTGAACCAAGAAATTGCAAAATATTTGGATGTCGAAGTTCTCTAAGAAGAGTATTATCCTTAGCAGACAATATCCTGCATTGTGATTGAAGCAGAGAGACCTTAGTATAGGTTATATATAAAAAAGTCCTAACTAAACTCTAGTCATTTGTTTGAAGTCATATACATTTTCACTGGTTCATATATTTGCCTCTTTATTAGAGTTTTGACAACCCAAGTTCCACGCCATTTGAACTTCTCAGATTCACCAAATACACCCTGAACATTAACATGACAACAAAATCTACTTCAGTTGGCTCATTTGGAGTAGTAAACAAAGAAAATACCAGTATGTGTGTGTTTCTTATATGCTGCTATAAAAAATTAAAAAAAAAAAAAAAAGACACTGTATGTTACTACTCTTTCTTGTATACCTGCTCAGTTGTTGATGATTGCTGAGTATGTAGTTCTGAGATATCAAAATTGACTTCATTTGTATCTTGCTCATGTCGAACAGACTGCAGGTGTGTAACACGAAGTCTTTATTGTTATTTTTCATCGTCATGACGATCTATTCTACTTTTATTGCATAAATGTATGTCATTCAAACGACATGCTACACCTTCTTCTAGCCAGGTTTTTCAATAGTAGAAGCTTATAGTTTGATAGTCTATACAAGTGATAAATCTTAACTAATTTTTAACCATGCATGGGATATAGAAGTGAAAATTTTAACACATTTTGCACTATATCTCCTTCCTTTGTGTTAGCTAGTGAGAATAATTACAGCATTATTTTACCAGTCGAGCTAATTCGTTATTTAACTCATGCTAATGGGAATATTACAACTGTCTCTTTGTTTGTGCTAATGAGAATATTACAACTGTACACTCAATAGTCTATACATAATCATGGATCAATTACCATTGGGTGGTCATTAATAAAATCTTTGCCTCCATTTACTTCCAGAATTCTGCATATATCTCTATGTCCATAAAGTCTTGCATCCGTGAGAGGCTTTAAATCAAACGTAAACATATTACTAGTGTATAAGAAAACAGATATTCATCAAATTCAAGTTCTTAAGCTTCAACTCTACATGTACAACATGAAACATAAATTATTATTGTTTGCTTCCTTAATGAGTTTCCATAAAATAAATTGCTGATGTCTATGCAAAAGAATGGTCTATTTGCTTGTGCTTCTTCTAAAAATAATTTTGAAAGAAAGCACTTTCAGGCACAAGCACAAATAATATCCTTTCTAAGTCCTGAAAACATTATTGACAATTTTTTTGTTGGTAGCATAAGTGCTTTTATGTGGTTTGACAAATTCGAATCAACGAAAATGTTATAAATAAGATAAAATTCCAACGAAAAGAGATACTTACAGTCCATTGCCATCGATCTCTGAGATTAACATTAGCGTTGTAGTGCAATAGAAGCTCAATGATTGGAGCATGGCCCTCGCTTGCAGCTAAGTGCAATGCAGTCCTGTTGTCATAATCCTGAACATCAGGAGATGTGCCTTTCATCAACATCAGGTTTAGTCCAACCCTATCACCTCTTGAAGCAAAACTCAAAAGCTTCCCTATCAGTTGCATGTCAAAATTATCTGAAGAATTTCCCCCTTGTATTTCACTCATCATCTTTATCCCTCAACAAAAGTATAACCAATCATGCAGTCCAGAACTTACTTTCAAAGTGAGCAAAGGTTAACTGAAACTAAAACACTTCAAATGATGAGAAACAAGTAGATGACTATATAATGTTCTATTGGGTACCCAACAAATTAAAGAAAAAATTGAGGAGGAAAATGGATGCCTAAATAGCTAAACAAAATAGTACCAGGTTTCTTAACTCTAGCTATGTAATGTCTAATAAACTTGTTAGAATTGCAAGAGGCTTGTACAGTTGTACTGATGTTTTGCAGATGGTCTATTGTTCTTATAGGGAAAATGGACGATTATGCCTATGAAATGACTAAATTAATGAAGAGCATTGTTACGAAACCTCTCAATTACATTTTCATTTTCACTTGCATTATTCTTCTAAGTAACAAGTTTAAACTGTATATTGTTGGCATACTCTTTTCATGATTTTTAAGGGAAGTTAATGTGTAAAAGAAAGTAAAGTTTACAAGTGTTATGTTAATTAATAAATGTGCATATGATGTATTACTCTTTCTTCAATTTTTATTAATTTGTTTATAAAATTTGTTCAGCATCGTTATGTACTATGCCTGTTTTGATCATAAAAAAAAGCAGAGATTCTTTTACAACTCTTCTAGCTGTTTTAGTATGTCATATATCCATTTTGAATCTTTGATCATTCCAAATAAAACTCAGCTGGAATGTCGCAATTAAGCCTTCTCATAAAGTTTCAACATCCTATAAACCAAGTTGTCTCTGTCATGTGCCAGAATATTCGAAAAAGGTATAATATCACATCAAATACCTGGGTTCAATCCCATTAATCTTAACGTTAAAGAATCTATACTTTTTTTAAAATAAATAATACCATTTAAAGAATTAAGAAAGAAAGAAGCCTTCTTTTTAGATATGACATTGATCGCTTTGTCTTGATAAAATATTTGCCATGCTATGGAATGCATAGAAGGAATGAGATGTAAAGTTATATCCTACGGTGCCAATAGTGGTTAATTAGTAATGATAATGAGTAGTTCATCTAGTAATCTGGTGGTCTCCTCCTCATTTTCAGTCATAGGATCAAATCACACCCTGTACCATTTGATATTAAGAAAGGAAAAAAAAGTAATGATGACTCTTATAGAACCACCCGATCCAACTCCTCTTTGGTTGTTCCACTATCTTTAATATTGTAGAGCTTAACCATTCCTGACTTTCTGTGGTTACTGCTTTCAAGTTATTGAAGTTCATAAAGTAGGCTGATTGATAACACATATATGCACAATTTTTTTATATCAAAAGATGAAATGTGATGGTAACATTCATATAATGTTTGGACGAACTGGGAATTTATATAGGAAAATCATGATATATTCCTCTATTAATTCATTACTCTCAAACGGTTTAACTTTTGGTAGGTTCAATTATGCTAACAAGAGAAAGTAACTTTAACCTAAAAACATTAAAATCTGCCGAGGTTGAAAAGTGTTGATTCATCATGAAATATAAGGATAGGCATTTCCTTAATGACATCTAAGAATCAAATAACTATAGTAAATTAACCAGGATTGGCAAGATACAGTACAGGATGTCTTGGAAACAATATAAGATTTATCATAGATAACAAATTAACAATGAATCACAAAGGCATTCCTTCTCAATTCACATCATATTATTCCTGACTAGTTAGCTCCAGTGAAATTCCTGGCAGGCACCTTACAGCTTTTCAAAATGGCATTTGCATCTCTACAAAGCAGTTAGTTGTATAGAAAAAAAATAAATACTTTCAGCTCCCTATGAACTCTAAATATATATTGAGCCTAGAAGCTGCACCAAAGTGTATAGGGCAGCTCAAAGTATCATAAATTAGTGGGAATGAGCCATATACTGCTACAGTCAAAATCTTGAAATGAGGGTATACCTGAAGAATGAGCCTATAAATCTTTCTTCAACTTCTCTACGAAAAATATTTCTTCAACTTGCCTCATCACCAAAATTCAACAAATGCTTCTTGGATTCTGTTTTAGTAAAACAATAATCAGCAATCTACTACCTATGTTTCTCTCCAGCAGAGTTCTAATGAAGTCAACAATGCCAGACAACTGTTCTCGTTGTGGCTATCATAATCATCTTCATTAGTCGTTTTTAACAAAGATATGGGTTAGCATTATTCCGAATGAAGTGAGGCTTGAGGAAGGATCCGCTTCTGTTAAGTGCAACAAAAATTGTTGTAACTTGTTCCTAGCAACATTTTATTATGTTGAGGAAGTCTCATACAAGCATAAAGGAATATCCAAGAGGATCTGTAAGAGACAGCTGCTCGACTGTAACTTGAAATTGGTAAGCATTTTATTATTAACAATTACGCAGCATGACCATCATACATGAAAATATATTAGCAACTATTGTCAAGTTTTCATGAGTACCATTTGAAGCAAAAACACTTTTAGAAGATGAGAGACTCTTACTCATGCTATCGTTCTCACTTTCCATATGGATTCTTCCATTTTCTTGGATGACACCTGCAAGCTGGTTCAGCCATTTCTTCATCAACAGTGACTGATATAAAAGGGTAGGCTTTATTAGTTGAGATATCAGCATCCAAGGTGTCTGAAGAGGAAGCAGGCTCAATATCATGGCTGTGATCTTCATTATGATGGGTAAGTGTGCACTACCCCACAAACTCAATAGATGATGGAGGGATATCAATAGATTGTCTCCCTATATCCATTGCACTTTCTTGACAACCTTTATTTGAGACATCATTTTCAAAACTATTTTGTTCAATATGTATATAAACTCCTGGAGGGATATGTACAGTTTTTGTGCTGATTGGGACTCTCTTGTTGTTTTCTGAGAAGATGCTACTAGATACAGCCTCATCGACAGAATATAATCCAGGTGGTGATACACAGATAGATGATGGGTCAACATCCATCTCAGTACAAGCAATTTCTTCTCCACTGCTCTCACAACTAATGTCATTTCCACTGCCTATTGGACCATTTGGCTCCCTTTGACCATCAATGGTGAATCGTTTAGAAGCCTCATGTCCATTCATACAATCTTTCTCAATACAAGACGATATGGTCTTATCTGTATGACTATCATGGAAAATATTTTGTTCACAGACATCACTAGCAATATTTGGTTCTGCAGAATTCCAGCTTTCTAAATCTCCTGTTACATGTATGAAGACTGCTAAAGAAACAGCATGGCCACATATTAAAGAATCATGGGGTGGGCAATGTAGCATATTCACTAATGCCTAATGAAACTGCCGCAGGGTGACAGATGGCATGGCAGAATTCTTTTTACGACAGAAACAGATAACCTTTTAGCATATGCTCACACAGGTTTCCCTTTTCTGCCCATTTGCAGTCACAACCAAACTGTGAACCAGGGTTCCAGATAATATAAGCCCTATCTCTCTCTATTTGGTCTGTAACCTTTGCATATTTACCTTCCAAGACAACATCATAATCTGAAATCTTCAAAGCTTTGCACCAAGATGTTAAACCACTCAGCCATTCTTCTTTCCAGTATCGTTTAAAATCTTCTTTCCTTGGATACTCATCAAGCCAAAAGTAGGAATACACTTTAGTACCCAGCTTATTGACCAACCAATCAGTTCCTTGATAAACACTAGGATCCTTCTCATTGAACAACCTAAGCTTCATTTGAATGTGGTAAAACTCCACTCCTGCACATGTCTCCTGACTTGCAATCGGAAGGCTTTTTAGAGCATTTGTCCAGTTCCCTAAGTAAAAAATAAGTACTTTCCATTAAAAGAGGAAGAACTTCCTCTATAAGGTCAATGAAAACCAAAGCATTAGACAGCTAAATGACTGACAGACACTTGTATATAATTATTATATATCTGTCTTCTTAAAATTATGATAACCAACCTATTCTAGGATACCAGGTTACCTTGAAGTAATCCATAAATTCTGACTCATAGACAAAATCTTCCATGAATTCCTCAAACAAGCACACGGATCCTTGTGCTCTACAACTATTTTCCACTATCTGCCCAAGCAGCTTTGACATCTCAGATCGCATATCATTTAGGACAAATTTATTTAATAGGTTTTTATGCCATGCATGACGGACCTGCCAAAAGCTTATCAACACTGAACATTGAAATACATCCCTGAAAATAACATAAAGAAGCATATGTTTCGCTTATCTATTGATCACTACTATTTATTAAAAATTTAGAAACAACTTGGCAGAAAGTTTTACAACATTTTGATGCATTTAAACTACGTTGCACAAGCTATTAAACACAGCAAAACACCATAAGAATTGTTTGCTGAACAGCAAAACACCATAAGAATTGTTTGCTGAACCCAAAAGAGGGCCATTTCCAACCACTATAAGTTTAGTTTAAGCCAGCTTTCACCGACAATGATATATATTATGATTAAAATATCCGTTGTTACATATCTTCTAGCAAAAAATAGACTTATACATGTGAAAATTGTTGCAGCAATAGAATGATCTTAAAAGGCATCAAGAGCTTGATTTAGCAAATAAAATTATAGGAACAGATGATGATAAGCATTGATTAAAGGATCTAATCAGAACCTCATAGCCTATAAAAATAAAATATAAACAGAAAACAAAAGTGACAATTCATGCTAAACAGAATAGATAATAGCAACAATCCATATTCAGGAACTTCAATATGGAAAACAGTTTTAGGCTCGTATTGACAATGCCATTAAAAAAAAAAAAAAAAGACTAAAATGTACCTGATTGAGTAGATATCAGCTAAAGGATCATCAACAACAAAACCAGCCAACCTCCATGTAGGGTCTTTTGTCTGAATTCTATTGTAAAGGGCATGCATCCATTTATAACCTCACGGCTCGAAAACCTTGGAGCTATTATCCATGCAATTGGGATGGCTTTGTTTTCAGGGTTGAATACAAGGAGACTGTGAACTGGATACTACATAAAAATGTTAAGGAAAAATAAAATCAGTTTATAATAGCATTAACCGCATTTGGTTCCCTGACTATTGTACCACCACTATACTTACATGGCTAGGATATGTAAACACAAGCGGACCTTCAATTTATTTGTTCCAAACATTGAATCCGAGGCTGCGATTGCCAAATCGAATCATCTGTTGCAATTGCCGGTCTGTCTGAATTCCCAAAGTGAAAGGATCTGAATTAGAAAAATCCTCATAAAAGAAAACATTACCCCGAAGGCTTTCCACCCACATGCCGAGATATGTGGACGTGTGCTGACAGCCATCTTTTCCTGTGGGCCATGTCATGGTAACCCTTCTTATCTAAATGCTTATCCTCATTATAAATTATGAGTGCTACCGAAGGATCAGAACTTAAGCATTTCACGATGAAATGACAGGTACATCCCCTCTTGGTATTTGGTCTACCAGCATTTTTCTTTTTTGGCACATAAGTATTGCGACTTGGTTGCACAATACCACCCTTTCTATGGTCATCAGGACCAAAAGAGCACCAGCACCTACATGTTGAGCATTAAAAAAAAAATGAACTTGTAGGAAGAAATAATACAAACTTCTACTAAGAACACATAAAGGAACAAATCTAAAGCTTACAGGATATATTAAAGAACACCATCAACCTTTAGTTTGTAAGGCATCTTTGCACTCCTCCTCCAACTTGCTTCAACATGAAATCTTGTAGGGCAGTCTTTGTTCGAAGATTCACCCCCTTAGAAAATCATCCACTCTTGCAAAGGGGATTAAAGCGATTCTATCTATATTGTCACGCCAACCTTCCACCTTTGACCACACAAGCTCTGCAGCAGAAAACTCCAAGGTTGGAGGATTCTGTACAGGAAGTGTTAGAATTTGATCCCATCTGGCCATCTGCAATGTATTGACAGAGTCTGTAAACAATTCTTATTGAAGCACACAAATTCTCTGCAAATTATTCAAGATTAAGCTAAAAAAAAAAAGATGCAGGCAGCAGCAAACTTCAACAACAGAGAACCAATCCTCAAGTCAGAACACTAGAATCCAAGGCAAGGAAATTAAGTGACTAAACAAAAAACAAATAAACTGCTTGCAGAAACTTTAACAAATAGAGCAAAAAGCAGATTGGCAAAGTCATGTGATACTCAAAAATCAAGATGACTAAAAGGGGGAGCATGTAAAAGTTCGGATGTTGACCAAAAAATAGAAGTTCATAAAAGCTTCGTGATACAACAGAACCCAGTTACATAAAAGGCAGCCAACCAAGCAGAACATCCAGAACACAAACCGATAACCCAAACGTAAATTTAATGTAATGAAACTGAGAAAGATTTTATTTGAATTGCAAGCAAAAGAACATATCTTCGGACCACGACGAAGTAAGCATTTCAGACGACAAGCAAATAAACCCAATTTTGAGAATCAAACACTGGGAGACGTAACTTACATATTACAGAAAAACGAGATGGAATGATGGAGAACGGTAATAGAGTGAGAGAGTAGGTCAGACAGTTGGCTTTGTGAATGGCGCCAAAGGAACTTAAGCCAACGGCCGGACATTTGACCGGCTGCGTTTTACGGGATAATAGGAGATAATTAATTAGGGTAAGCGGGGCATTGGGCCGGGTCTTTTAAAAAAAAAATTTCCTTCACAAATTTTAATTTGGTACGTAAGTTTTTTTCAACAGTGCTTCTAAGTTATCCCACAATGTTTTTAAGTTAACCCACATTTTAATGAAGCATTAAAACATTTTTATTAGAAATTACCACAAGGGACATGTTCTCTAGTCTTCAGCTTCGCCACGAAGAGCTTAGGGTTTTTGTCTAAAATAGGCAAAATCTGTAAGATAGTTTAAAAATGGGCAAAATTGTGTTAAAGTTTAAAAATGGGCAAAATTTTATTTACTCTCCCAGTAACCAGTTTTCTTTCTTCTTCTCCCTCCTTTCTTTCTTCTTCTTCCCTAGTTTTGGAGAACGTTACTTGTCAACTGCACTTTTTGATTCCATCAGACATGAGGCAGAAAACATGACTTTTGACTGATGGGTTGCCAAATTTGTTCCACTGTCACTTTTCCTTTGAGTCATTGAGAAGAGCTTCAATTGAGTTGAATGAGACAGTGAGGACATAGGGAAAGCACTATAATATTCCCACTTTATCATAAACTAATTTGTATGCGCAAAACAAATTATGTGTGAAGAAAGTATTGAAAATAAATTCTGGCTTAATATATTATGGAACTCTTTAAGTGCACGAAAAGTTTGGTGCAGCGGCGTTTAATTGAACAAAGAAAAATAAATATTTTTTACCACAAGCGTAATAGACAGATGTTCGAATTTTAATAATCGCCAACAAATAATAGATAAAGATTAGACAAAGTTGGGGGTGGAAATGAGAATATATAGTTCACCAAAACTGATCCTAGAATCCAACTTATTCCTGATCATCTACTAAGTATACTACCTGAGCGAAACTCAAAACATTCCTTACATAGACAGATAAATACATACATACATACACATGAGACGGGGAATGATATTATCTCTGTTTCTGTTCTCGATAGATCACATTGAAATTTTGTGTCATTGAATTTTTTTTTATAACCATGTGTATTTTCATGAGATATACCAGATATACCATGAGATATACCAGATATACCATAAGATATACCAGATATACCATGAGATATACCAGATATACCCCCAGATATACCAGATATACCCCCAGATATACCAGATATACCCCCAGATATACCAGATATACCATGAGATATACCAGATATACCAGATATACCATGAGATATACCAGATATACCATGAGATATACCAGATATACCCTCAGATATACCAGATATACCAGATATACCCCCAGATATACCAGATATACCAGATATACCATGAGATATACCAGATATACCATGAGATATACCAGATATACCTTGAGATATACCAAATATACCATGAGATATACCAGATATACCATGAGATATACCAGATATACCATGAGATATACCAGATATACCAGATATACCATGAGATATACCAGATATACCATGAGATATACCAATATACCATGAGATATACCAGATATACCATAGATATACCATGAGATATACCAGATATACCTTGAGATATACCAGATATACCATGAGATATACCAGATATACCAAGATATACCAGATATACCAGATATACCATGAGATATACCAGATATACCATGAGATATACCAGATATACCAGATATACCCCCAGATATACCAGATATACCATGAGATATACCAGATATACCCAGATATACCAGATATACCAGATATACCTGAGATATACCAGATATACCATGAGATATACCAGATATACCAGATATACCACTGAGATATACCAGATATACCATGAGATATACCAGATATACCAGATATACCATGAGATATACCAGATATACCAGATATACCAGATATACCAGATATACCATGAGATATACCAGATATACCTGAGATATACCAGATATACCAGATATACCATGAGATATACCAGATATACCTGAGATATACCAGATATACCTAAGATATACCAATATCACCAAATATACCAGATATACCAGATATACCATGAGATATACCAGATATACCATGCGATATACTCAGATATACAATTCCCGAGATATACCAAATATACCATGAGCAGATATACCAGATATACCATGAGATATACCAGATATACCATGAGATATACCAGATATACCAGATATACCCCATGAGATATACCAGATATACCATGAGATATACCACATATACCTTAATATACAGATATACCATAGATATACCAGATATACCTGAGATATACCAGATATACCTTGAGATATACCAATATACCATAGATATACCAGATATACCATGAGATATACCTAGATATACCAGATATACCATGAGATATACCAGATATACCATGAGATATACCAGATATACCAGATATACCCCCAGATATACCAGATATACCATGAGATATACCAGATATACCCTCAGATATACCAGATATACCAGATATACCCCCAGATATACCAGATATACCATGAGATATACCAGATATACCATGAGATATACCAGATATACCTTGAGATATACCAGATATACCATGAGATATACCAGATATACCAGATATACCATGAGATATACCAGATATACCATGAGATATACCAGATATACCAGATATACCATGAGATATACCAGATATACCATGAGATATACCAGATATACCAGATATACCATGAGATATACCAGATATACCATGAGATATACCACATATACCATAAGATATACCAGATATACCATGAGATATACCAGATATACCAGATATACCATGAGATATACCAGATATACCATGCGATATACCAGATATATCAGATATACCCCCAGATATACCAGATATACCATGAGATATACCAGATATACCAGATATACCATGAGATATACCAGATATACCATGAGATATACCAGATATACCAGATATACCCCCAGATATACCAGATATACCATGAGATATACCAGATATACCTTGAGATATACCAGATATACCATGAGATATACCAGATATACCTTGAGATATACCAGATATACCATGAGATATACCACATATACCATAAGATATACCAGATATACCATGAGATATACTAGATATACCAGATATACCATGAGATATACCAGATATACCAGATATACCCCCAGATATACCAGATATACCATGAGATATACCAGATATACCTTGAGATATACCAGATATACCAGATATACCATGAGATATACCAGATATACCTTGAGATATACCCCCAGATATACCAGATATACCATGAGATATACCAGATATACCTTGAGATATACCAGATATACCATGAGATATACCAGATATACCATGAGATATACCAGATATACCGTGAGATATACCAGATATACCGTGAGATATACCAGATATATCTTGAGATATATCAGATATACCCTGAGATATACCATGAGATATACCAGATATATCCTGAGATATACCAGATATACTTGTTTGATATACCACACTATTCATCTTCTTCCTCAACAATGAGATAATGCAGAGCTTCACAATGAGATAGTAATGGTGGAGTGTTTTGTGCATCCTCACTATTCATCTTCTTCCTCAACAAAATTTGTGGAGGATTCGATAATAGAGAGTGGAGAGGGAGAGTAATGCTCAGAGTCGTGCAAACGTTTGGAACTGTTCAAATTCTTCCAAACGGTTTATAAATAAGTTACCGGCTAATAAATGAGGTTTTGGGTGGACGGTTAAAAAAAGCCCATTTTTAAAAAATAACATAACTCTGCCCTTTTTTAAACTATCTTACAGATTTTGCCTATTTTAGACAAAAACCCAAGAGCTTATACAGCTGAAGCTCTCTTTCTTCCTCGTTTTCTCGATCCTTTCAGATAATCTATAGTAAAGTAAACTCTCTTATATCTTTGTAAATAAAAAATCTAATAAGCTCTACCAGGAAACATTCATGGAATGATCCGAAAACATTTCAAAATTTGTCAAAATTGAATAACCCATTAACAACAGCTTATCAATCACAGTTGATTTTTGACTTCCAATCTTCTAGCCTCACTAGTGGAAATTTTCTAACTTCATTCAAGATTTGCAGTAGTCAAGAAATGCCATAAAGATTTCGCAGTACTAATGAAACTCGTGTAAACACTACCACAAAACTGGCATATGGTCACGGTTTTTAACCGTGACTGTAGACCTATGGTCACGGTTTTAAAAACCGTGACCTAAGAAGGAGAGACCATAGCCTATGACCTATGGTCACGGTTAAAAACCGTGACCGTAGAATATGATATAGTCACGGTCTTTCAAAAAACCGTGACCAATTATTCACTTTAGGTCTCGGTTTTAAAAAAAACCGTGACCATATGTAATATTTAAGGCCACGGTTTTTAGAAAGACCGTGACTATATCATATTCTACGGTCACGGTTTTTTCAAAAATCGAGACCATAGGTAATGTTCATTTCCAAATAGATATTTATTTTTCGGCACTTTTGGTCTCGGTTTTTCTGAAAACCGTGGCCTTAAATGTTACATATGATCACGGTCTTTCAAAAACCGTGACTATAGGTAATGTTCATTTCAAAATAGTGGCACCTATTTTTAGCATTTTAATAAATTTAAATACCTGTTTTTTCAATATTATAAGTGCAACATTCATATCCAAAAATATATTATTAAAACTAATATAGCGATTACATTTCATGCGATCCGAATTAGGTTTAAATTATAAATATTAATGCCCAGATTGTTTCAAAATTAATGACACATTATACAGTGTCATATAATAATTACAATACTAATAATTAAACGTACGTATATGAAATTAAACTAATTTAAAGTATTACATAATACTATCGCTTTAAGAAGCGATTTGTGAACTCCGCCCATTCATTCCGCATTTCATCAATTTGACTATCAGTGTATGATCCTTCATTATTAAGCTACATATGAAAACAAATTACAAATTATTATTTTGAGTCAATAATGGAAGAAACAAAATTAATTTTACTAAGAGAATACATAAATAAAATCGTGTTTACCAAGTCAATGATGGAAGCAAGTGGGTTAACAATGATTGTCCTTATAAACATAAGGACATAATACCCACACGTAACCAAATCATCTTGATGAGGACACTACATATTAAATAAGATAAATAATTATAAGCTTAATATTTTGATATGTTAAATTAGATAATTGTAAGGTAATCATGTAAATGGTTCACAGCTAGTCTATTTATATATATATACATATATAAGATAAATCTTAAAGGGTAGTTGAAATTGTAGAGCCAAGAACATACCCTTAATCTCGACCATGTTGGCAACATATAAATTCTTTAGGGCCTGTTAAATACGATCATAACCAATAACAATTACTATTGGCACATTGAGCATTTATCTAAAAAGGCTTGCAAGGTAACAAAGTACTTTCAAGGAAAACAAAAAAGATCAAATTTAGCTTGTTTGCCTAGTTCCATTAACAAATATCACATTTGAAATATCTATTCAAGATAGAAGATAGCATATATCAGACAAAAAGCATAAACAACTAAATAAAACTATTATGATTTTCCATTGTATACATAAAACAGCTCTGGTGGCTCCATGGAAAGGCCTCTCCTACCAGCTTCAGAGCTGCTGTTGCCCCAGAAGTGAATGTGTGGTAAAAAGTTTAAAACAACTCACACGAAGTACATAGAACAAAGAATAAAGCTATATTCCCCAAAAGTTGGGGACATTCCTTCCAGCTCAATTGGCAAATGATCATTGGTCCCTTTCCTGCAAGGCTGCAAATGTGGGCCTCTTACATAGACTATTGCTTTTGCACCATGTGGATTGGAAATGTTTCAACTTGAGACATTTAAATATTTTTCTATAACAAAATCTCATTTGTTCAAAGGAAATTATCACAAGAAAATATAACATAGCAGTTATAGTAATAGTTACTACAACAACAACAGTGACACGAACATCACAAAGATGACAAGCACAACAGATAATACATAAGAACTGACTAACATATTAATTTATCCCTCACAAGTTCCTACTTTAGCCCTGCATGAAACAAACAACTTTTTTGCTAGTTACAATATATTGCTAACAAAAAGCTCAAATATTACCGCTTACAAACTTAAATAGTTGGCATGGAAGAGCTATGGAAATTTAGGGGGGAAAATATTTTACCTGTTGACGGGCTTGCATTACAAGATCACAAGTGGCAGAGCTGGTGTCATCTTGGCTGTCTAAATTCAAATTAAGGAACTCGTTTAAATAAACAACACTGACAATCAAAAGAAATAATTCCTACCAACTCACAGAAGACAAAGCCAAAAGAAGAGAATACGCAGATCCATATTCTTATTGAAATGTTACATGTGATCAGTTAAGCGTAAAAAAAAAAAAAAAAAAGTTGCAAACCATTATCATGGACATACTCTTTTATTGATCAATAATGAATTACATTACAAATTTACAACCCAAAACCCAGAAAAACTTGTATTTTTCTGCATCATAAGACCAATGAAATTTAAAAAACAAAAATGAAAGGATACGAGGGTTTCCGTAAACATTGGAAGTAAGATCCTTAAAGATTGCTTCCATCTGCAACTCTGAGTACAAAGTTGCTCCAGCATGATCCAAGTATACAAGACCTAACGCACCCCAGTTTGAACCAATCAAACGAAAATGAATTAAGAAAAAAAAGGGAAATTGATGGAATAGATGCTTCAATATTCCAAAACTTAAGATTAAGAAAATAAAGAGAGTTTCATTTTTTTTTTTTCTATCCTCAAATTCTCAGTGAAAAAATAAGAGATAATAAAACAGGAACTGACCATCTAATCTAATCTGCTGATAACCCCAACACACATGCCAAGGCCTATTCCAACACCAACTCTAACACCAGCGTTGAACCATGAGAGCTGACCATCCTCGCCAATAGGATTAATAATCAAAATAGATAGGCAATAGTATAGTGCATAACTGAAAAATGAAAACTCCAGGCCTTATAATGAATTAAACATGAAAGAGAAAGAGACATAATGAGGAAAACAAAAATCCATATCTTGATGAACAATGTTATCCATGGTGTCATTGAGAACCAAAACAACTAGAAGAAAGACAATAACAACAAAAATAAAAAATAAACAGCCCGTTCTGGAACCAATGAATCTAAATCAACACCTTAACCATATAAGTTAAGCGATGGTGTCGAGGACTACCTGGTATGGTGGAGGGCTGGTGGCTGCTGCTGGTGCAGAGAAAGGGAGTGTTTGCTGCTGCGCAGATCTGGTGGCAAGCTACCAGAGTGCGGCTGGGACGAGAGCGGCTGCGAGGAGGCCGGACGAGGGCGGCTGGGAGGACGTCGGACGTGCGCTGCTGAGCGGAGGCCGGACGCACGCTGCTGGGGCTGCTGGGGCGTTCGCTTTTTTCCTGGCGCCGCACGGGATGGAATACCTGCAAACGTTTCTATCTATCTTCACTTATTAATTAGGTTTTTTGTTTTGTTTTTTTTTTTTTTCTACATATTAGTTAGGTTTTTTTTTACAATAAAAAAAAATTTATTGTCACGGTTTTTTTAAAACCGAGACTATATTACATGATAAGGTCACGGTTATTTAAAAACCGTGGCTAAAAATTTTTAAATTTTTTTTTACTTCACCTATGGTCACGGTTATTGTAAAAACCGAGATTATAAATATACACTATGGTCACGGTTTTATGACGACCGTGACCAAAACCATATGGCCTCGGTTTTTATTAAAACCGTGGCTAATTTTCCGAGACTAAAAACCAGTTTTGTTGTAGTGAAACTTGATCAAAGAACTAGAATTTGAGTTAAAATTAGTAAATGTTTAGATATAAACAATATATGATCTACGCGTATGAATTGTACGACTTAGTAGAGGTATCAATTGGTACAGGATAAACTGATGGGGTCTGATTTATACCATAAACGGAATGCGCTTGAAATAGTACTATTTAATTATAAAATATCAGGGTACATTATTGTAGTGGGATGGGTCTATACTAGCCCATTAATTAAGCTGTGTTTTCTTTTTTTTGTTTTCTTTCCTAAAATAAAATGAAACTATAACAATAAAAGAAGTTAGCAAGAGAGTCTTCCTTCCCAAACAACCCTGCACACTTTGCACGCAGTTATCATGCAAACAACCATGCTGAAAAAATTTAGTTGAAGTTGAAGCCCATTAATTCATCCCATGTCCCATATGGGATGAGACGGGTTGTGCCAAGATAGTAACCATGCTAGATACTTGGAACCCACTAGCCTATTACGGACCATATCTAGGACTCGAGATGAGGTGGACTATCCCATTTTATATGATTATTAAGGATGATTTATGTACGATCTGCTCAAGACTTGTTGAGAATAGTGTGTATGACCTAGTGCTAAAATTATGTTGAAAATGGTTTATTGAAGACCTGCTAATGATGACTATATACACCTAATGTTAAAGACCTGTCGATGAACGGGTTTGAAAGACTTAAGTCACATAGTTTGAATTGTATGGACTGTTGGATACAATCTGATTTAAGATATACATTCTAAATAGCATCGAATATTATAGAACTTATAAATTTTTAAATGAAACACCACTCGACAACTTACAAATGTAATTTTGACATCCAATTATATTTGAAAGTTTTTAATTACGGATGAAATATATTTAGAGGGGAGTGAATAGGTTATTTTCAATTTTAACAGATATTAATTATATAATCTAATCACAACGGCCAGACATGCAATCGCGTGTAAAAATAAAATACGAAATTAAAGAATAACACACGAGATTTTTAGGTGGAAACAACTTAGGTCACTCCAATGACCTAAGAGGAAAACCACCGGTCCACCGGACTATCCACTATGAAAATCAATGTTCAATTATAAGCACAGGTCCTAGACTACCATTCACAGATAGATCTCCCTCATGTAATTTACTTACGAGCCGTCGTTCTTTTCATAGCCTCCACAAGTTAGGTGTCTGGATCCGGACCAACGTTCCGATCTACTTGAGTCCCACAAGATCAATCAAACTCGTCAATTTCGGTAATTTCGAGTCACATGAAATACCGAACACGTTACCTCAGTACCTATCATATGGGTATTGCAAGTTTTGTAACTTCAGCATCATGTATCATCTGATTAAATGGTGAATGCTTATGCTAGATTACAATCAAACATTTTATCCACAAAAACTACCAATTCTTACAATATCAAATTTAATACTTTATTTTGTCGTATGTAGTCGCACTTATTAAATAATAACACATTTAAGTTGATATGCTTATATATACTATATTATAACTCATATTTAAGGGGATGGGCATTCATTAGTCCCGTTTCTAGTGAATTCTCTCAAATGTAAATATAAATGCAACTCATCTATATTTGGCTTGCTTAAATTACCCAACAACCAAAACAAATCTACATGTAACTGATGTAGATCAAATTTTGGATGCATAAAGATGGATAGGTATCAATATCATAGTGTGGGCGAGCAATATAAAAAAGCTGATCCTATAAAATAAATAGATAAGACTGGGCCAACCCCTTAAAGTAAATAGTTAAAACTGGAGAAAGGAAGTACTTAACAAAATTTCAAACTTTGACATAAAATTTGTGTGCAACCTTAGATGAAACGTCCGCAAATTTAATAGTATTCTTTATTTTTTTTTTTCTTTTATACTTTACTGCATTGAATTTTAATTAAATAATAGCCTGATGTACCTTAAAGATATCATACATTATCTTTATTCTTTAAATAATACATTTCAAAAGTTTAAAGTTCAATTTTTACAAAATGTTATAAAATGGTTGATGAAGTTAATATTTTCTCCTTCATCCTAGCATTTTGAGTGGCCATTGAACAATGTTGATAAGTTGTGGCTGATGTTAAAAAATTATTGAATGACCGTTGACAAGTACTGATCAATCATATATATTAAGGTTGGCTAATAATTGATCACTCATTAATAATAAAATAATGTCAGATAAAGTGGACTTCATATGTTCCAATTCAAATGAAGTCTATCTTGTTACGAAATCCACTTCATTTGGTGTCGTCCAAATAAAAATGACTTCATGTAGTTAAAATTGGATATAAATGAAATTAAATTCATATAAAATTAACTTTATTTAATAAATTATTATAAAATCGACTTTATTTAAATATAAAAATTGTAATAATTTAAGAAAAATGATTATTTTGTCATATTTGTGTTATTTGATGAAAGTTCCAAGTTTAACTCAATTATCTTTTTAAGATTAATACATTTAGTATGATTTATAAATTACGTTGATACTGGACTTAAACTTGTTAAAAGTTTATTTGGAATTTTGGTGACAATTCTTAATCTTTAGTGTTTAAAGTCACAAATTTCAATCAGACTCTCGTTGCATTTTCATCTATAAAAATAATAATATATTATTATTATTGCTGCTGTTTTTGCGTTGTCATAACCTTATTAACTTTTAGTGTTTATCCCACTTAGTTATAATCTTTAGAATTGAACTTATTGTCTTTAAAAGGACGGGGAACGTAATATTACAAATCAAATCGAGGGGACCAAATGATAGAGTTAAATTTTTTATTTTTATTTTTTTGTGTTTATTTATTTATGTTTTTAAGCCTATATGAACATAATTTTTTTTTCAAATATATATAATTGATTTATATAGCCATTAAAATATGGTATATTTTTTTTGCGCCAAACTATGGGCTTGTTTGAATTTGTTTTCTTATAAGTAATTTTATGGAAAATAGTTTAAAATGAAGTATTTTGATTATAAGTAGTTTTAAGGTAAATATTTAAGTATTTGAGATTGAAATATTAAAAGTAATTTTAGGTGATATTTTGATAATTATTTTAAGATCAAAGTATACATATAAAATTATTTATACTAAAATTAAATATTACTTCTCTAAAAAACATAAATAGTATTTATCAAATTTTTAAAAATATTTTTTATAAAAATTATCAAATATTTTTAAAAATACTTTGATGCATTTAAAAATATTTTAAACTAAAAGAAGAAACTGTTGTAAATGGGACATATTTTCCAACTAATTAGTCATTTTTACTTTTGAATTTTAAATATAATTAGTGAAATATTAAATTTTAAATACAATTAATGTAATATAAATAATTTTAAATTATTTGTATTATTTTTAATATATTAGTGTAAGTATTATTAATAAGTAGTAAATAAATAGTTAAAAAAATTTATGTTTTAAATAACTTTGCTTCCAACTTTAATAACTTTTAATTATTGTGTATTCACAGTATATAAATTAATATACCAAAATTAATATAAAAGATTTGGACTCAATATAAATATAAAATTGTGGAAATAAAAATCAAATGACGATGTGAACGTGACAACATTTATTATTATAATAATAATTTTATATAAAAACAATGATATATAATAAATTAATAATAAAATATAATAAATAATTTATATATTTTTATTAAGATAGAAAGTCAAACAATTTTAAATTAATGCCCATTAGATATTTAAGTTGAGTTAATTTTAATTATTAATTTGTTTTAAATAACCACCCATGTTAAGGGAGCTAAACAAGCAATAAATTTTCACATCTAATGAGACTTAAATTTATAATTCACAATTTTTTATACACTATACATACAAATTAATCATTATATTCTGTTAAGGGTGGTAGTGAATGTAAATTTACAAATTTTGTAAATTAAAAATTTTCTAGATATTTATTATATTTAAATATTTGTTTAAAATAAAGATGTCTTGTGGATAGGAAAAAAAAAGACACATGTTGAATAGCTTAATTGAAATTAGGAAAATTCTGGAAAAATTTCAAGATTTGTAGTACATTCCAGTAAATACAAAAATTTTATAAAAAAATTATTAATACTTAAAATACCAAAAATATTCCTAAAAATTATTCTTATACATCCCACTCAAATGTACAGTGGTTCGGTAGGGAAGTTTCGAACCTAACTGTTTTGTTCGGTAACCCCTACCGAACATATCATGTAGGTTCGGCAGGGTATGTTCGGCAGGGGTTACCGAACCTATATGATATGTTCGGTAGGGGCTACCGAACCTATATGATAGGTTCGGTAGCCCCTACAGAACCACTGCGCGATTTGCAGAAAAAAATAATTTACATACCAATTTTAATTGCTTTTTATCTCTATTTTTTTCAAAAAATTTCAACTCTTTTGTATATTACATATATTTATCCTCTATTTTTAATATTTTGGGTTATGGTTGATGATAAATATGAAGAGAGGGGTAGAGGTGAGTGAGGGAGAAGAGGTGGGATGTATGAAATTTTTAAGAGAGTGGGATGTGAGATGTGGAGTGGGATGTATTTTTTAATTTTAAGTAAAGGGTTAAATTTGTCATTTTATTATATTTAAAATATTTAATTATTTAAAGGCATGTCTCAAAGTAAAATTCGAAATTTTTCGAGAATTTTCCTTGAAATTATTTATTTTATTTTTAAATTTTCGTTTCGTCTGGAGTTGAGACTCAAGACTATGGCGACGAAATCGTTAAAAGATATTTTTTTCTTGTACTTTTTCTGTTTTTCGAAACGATATTGTGATTGGCACAAATATTTTTATTATAATTATAATAAAATTATATAAAATTTTTATTATATATTTTAATTATTTACATATTAATATAATTTTTATTAATTAAAAATAATAATAATAATTTTAGTTGCCCTATATTATACCTTTTAAAAACTTATTTATTTTAATTAAAATAAGTATTATATTTATAGGGTATTATTTATTGCTCTTAAATTATGCTTTCTATTAATCATGTTTTTTTTCTATTACTTAAATTTTTATATTTTTTAAAAAATTATTTGTATTAATTTTAAAGTATATCGATATAAAGCATCATATTATTATTTATTATAAAAAATAAATAATTTTTCTTTATTTATTTTATTTTTCCTAAATACGCACCGATATTATTAACTGATTAATTTTTTTTATTTCAGCAAAAGGAAAAAATTGCTAAAATCTGGAAATATCATCTGGGACATAATCGTACTGTTTGTCACGTCGCTCTGTTTCAGAGGCTCTATTCTCAGGCACAGAACACACCCTCACCCCTCGCGTTTAATTTCACACGCCTCGTGTCACTGTTTCTCTCTCTTAGGGTTTCTATTTCCTCGCCGTCAAATGGCCGGAATCCGGTTACAGCCTGAGGACTCAGACCTCTCTCAGCAGAACCGGACAGCCTCTGCCGTCGCCGATCTGATATCCGACGACGACCGCTCCATCGCCGCGGACTCGTGGTCTATCAAGAGCGAGTATGGGAGCACACTCGACGATGAACAGCGTCAAACTGACGCCTCTGAGGTTCTTGCAGCCGGAAGCATCCGAGCTGCTTCCGATTACAGGTTGGCTTGCGTCACATGTTTGATTATATTTTATGTGTTTTTTTTTTTTGGTATGTGTCGAGAGAGAGAATTTGCATCCCTTTAGAAATAGAATGATATTTTGGTTGTTCAGATTGGTCTTTGTTGTATGACGTGTGCCCTATTTCATATTCGTCTGCAGTTCAGACAAGGATGAACCAGATGCTGAAGTAGTGACATCAATGCTAGGTCTTCAGAGTTACTGGGATGCTGCATATGCAGATGAGCTGGCAAACTATCGTGATCATGGGCATGCTGGTGAAGTTTGGTACGATTTGTTTTTTTTTTTTTTTTTTGCATATTGCTTGGTGCTTTATAAATTATCTGATATGACTTGGGAGCATAGCAAGAATTGCCTGTGTTGTGTTATTAGCTTACGTTCTTTGCCAACCTGACCATTTTATTCATGTCTGTTTTCTTTATGGCATTACCTTACCATGAATCTTTCTTATCTGTTTTCCTGTCTCTAGGTTTGGAACTGATGTCATGGAAATTGTTGCTACATGGACGAAAAGCTTGTGCTTTGATATTTCCAAAGGTCAATTGCCAAATCATGTTGGTGGTAGCAAATCGGAGCTTGTTGAAGATGCTGATAAATATCTTTCCAGTTGGAGTGTACTTGACATTGGGACTGGCAACGGTTTATTGCTTCAAGAACTTGCCAAGCAGGGGTATGCTTACATATATGAATTAGAAGTATTCAAATGCTGGATCACATAAAGAGATTCATAGCTCATAATCATAGTTTCTTTTCTATATCTTTCAAACCTAGTGCTTTCCATTTTTATTAAGTGGATTACCGCTGAATGAATTTTGCACTATGTGTATGAACAGTGAGTCATGCATCAAGCTTTTAATGGATCTCGAGTCTTGACTAAAACCAATTCACTCTCTCTCTCTCCCTCTTGCTTTGGAAAATGATAATTCTTGTACTTTTTTTATTTTATAAGAAACATCATATTATGTTTATAGATATAAATAGTTACAAAAATACAAAATGTGAACAAGCTATGCACTAAAAAAACACTATAATATATCATAATCTTTACAAAACCCATTCCCTGTGCTTAAAATACAAGGTTCCCAATTATAGTTTATAAGAAACTGATAATTTTTGTTCTTTTAGGGTCTTATTATCCCCTTTTATCATTTTCTTTCTCCTTCCCTTTCCTTTTTCTTTAGCAATACAGGTGCTTTATTTCTATTACCGATGGCCATGATGAAGCCAAAAGTAAAACCTTCTCCCAGAAAAGATCTCTTTCTCAGTACTTGTCTGGTTGATTTATCCACTATAGATTTAGCATGGCGAGTATTTTTTTTATTTATAGCTACCTACAGCTTGTGGTTTATTCATTTGTCTTTGTGCAGGTTCTCTGATATAACAGGAACTGATTATAGTGAAGGAGCTGTTAATCTTGCTCAAAGCCTTGCTCATCGTGATGGATTTTCCAATATTAATTTCTTGGTATGAAAAAACATTGGATTATTCTGGACTTCTAAATTTCTTATGGATTATCTTGATATACGCCATGAAAATTCTGCCGAAAATGGATGTTGTCTTCTTTTACAATATATTATTTCTGCTACCCATTGAGTCCCTCCCCTTCCAGAATAAAATTTTGGACCTTAACTTAGAGCCATCGAAATGGCTTGCATTTTTCTCACCCCTATTATTTATTTGGATGACCATGGTAGCTTGTTAAGTCACAAGTTTCTGTTTTTCAAGTTACTTGTTACCATTCTTGCCATGGGTTTTTTAGTAGTTATGGGCACTGCCAACCTTGGAACTGACTGTTGGGTTAGATCTATCAAATTTGGACGGATATCTGATATGAGGGTGCCTTGACTTAATCTCTTGGGAAAATGAAATCCAATTATCCCATATTTAACAAGACCATCTTGAAAAAGTTATTTATTCCAAATATCCATTAAGAGAGTTTCCATGTAGCAAAGCTGTTGCAAGGCCTTGTTGAGTAAAGACGTGCTATTGCAGAGTAAAGGACTGTGATAGAACCTAATTTTCTTTGTTATTAACTAGATCGTCTGTGGTCCAATCAAAAGTGATTGTGTGCATTTTCTAGGACTTTGTTTATTTGCCACATGTATGTGATGACAAGAGGACAGTTTTTACAAATTGAACTAGATGAAAGTTTCCAAGTAGTTATGCTCACTATGGTGAAACTGTTTGCCTTTCATTGGTTGCACTGGTATCAGTTTAGGAAGTACAGGAGCTAGCAATAAAGCATCATTAGTTAGTTAGATTCCTTCTAGTTTGTAGAGCAATCATGTCATTTAGACAACTAGCATGGTCCTTCCCTTCCGAATCATGTATTTTCTGATAGGTTTTTATAACTTGTTATCAAATTATTAGATGTTCTTAAAATTCAATTGTGATCACCAACATCTGCTTTTATAGGTTGACGATGTTCTGGAAACTAGGCTGGAAAGGCAATTTCAGCTTGTCATGGATAAAGGAACTTTAGATGCAATTGGACTACATCCAGATGGCCCTATGAAAAGGTAACTGCAAATATCATATTTATGAAATGCTAAACATGGAAAAAGGAGGTTATGGTGCTACATAACTGATTCTGAGATCATAAAAATAAAGAGGAACTATTGACTATTGTATGATTCTCACAATCCCTAATGCTTCGTAAATCATAAGAAAACAAATGAATAGTATTAAGAAATTCCAGAGATCTTCGAATATCCAAAATAATTGGTGGTAGAGCTCAGTTCTCTTTATTCAAATAATCCAATTAAGTAGCAGACATCATATTCGGAATTACAGATTTTGCTTTCTCTAATATACAGGTTCATGTATTGGGACTCTGTCTCAAGATTAGTGGCTCGTGGTGGAATATTGGTGAGCATCTTTACTTCGCTCTTTATTTCTGTCGGCTTTTTTAAGTGAAAATAATTCTTATTCTATTACTCGTGGCAGGTGATCACATCATGCAATAATACAAAAGATGAATTGATGCAAGAAGCGGAAAGCTTCAATAAGAGAAGCATTGGAGCACCCCAAGCAGTTGAGATCCCCAATGGCCAAGTTCCTTCTCAATTTCAATACATTAGTCATGTTCGCACGTATCCAACATTTGAGTTTGGTGGGTCTGTAGGATCACGGGTTTCCACAGTAGCATTTCAGTGTAACTAAATTACCAATCTATTTAGTCATTGTGTTTATCATCAAAAGAATTAATATTTTTTCTATGATCAGATTGACATTTATGGACATTCTCAAGTATGTTTATTAGAAATCAAGAACTTTGTTGGTTCATTTGAAGGTGATAGTGAAGATTATTTTCTCCCTTCTCTTCACTTCTCTAACTTGCGTTCTTTGGGGCAGTGAGTGGTGTTCATTGGCGTAGGATTTTGTTTTTTGTTATTTATAACTAACTTTTGTTGGCGTGAGCACGTAGTGTTGTGGTATTATAAAATGGTTCTTATTTATTTATTTGAACTGGATTTTATTTAGAGATTCATTTGTCCTTTGCAATAGATAATTTCTCAAGTTTGAATTGATGGAAGGAATTAGAAATATGAATAGCTGGAATTAAATTGTTTGTGATTGTGATTACCCATAATTATTTTAAAAGAAGTTAATTTGGAATATAAAATGTTCATGGTTCTTTTTTCAGTAATTTATTTCCGGACCCTTCTTAAGAATCAAGTTCCCTTTGAATTCAGTAGCTTAATTTTGATTCAATTTTCATTATTGATAAGTAAAAAACGCTTTTAATTTAGAGCTTTTTTTTAGTGTCATTTTTAATTCCATTTTTACCTTTATTTGTCATATTTTAAATTTTTCTCCATTTTTTTTTTTTTACTTTTTCAGTTTATGTATATATAATCATTTTATTATTGAGTATATATATATAACACGAAGGAATATTTTTTTAAAAAATAAATATTGAAAATATATATTTTTTAATAAAATTTTGCAATTAAAATATTTTGAACTTATGAAAGTGTGTTATTTTGAACAATGTTGTTTGTCCTATGTTACATGTGTTCAAAATTTGTCCCATGTATATATTGGTCAGTTTGGTTTCAAAAATTTAAATTTGATCCCTAATAAGTTGGATGATCTTGAAAATATAAGAAAAATTGACTCAATCATACTCTAATTATATTATATTTATTAAATAAATAAATAAATAAATAAAATAATGTTATTGATATTTTAGAATTTTTTCTCAAACAAATATTAAAGTCTTTTGCTTTTAATTTCTATATATTTTAAAATAATTTAAACTCAAACGCGTCACAAATATCACTACCTCTTTTTATCCCAAAATATTATCATCTAACTTTTTAGTCTTTACAAAACTTTGTCAAGAGTCGTGTGTGTGTGTTTTATTTCTTTCCTTTTCAATCTTTTATTCATCTCTAGTTGATGAATAACTACATTGTACCTTTTCAAATGAGTATAATGAGATAGCATAAAATTAAATAAAAACCAATCTATCTTATTCAACACAACCCAATTTAAAAGGTTTTATTTAATTTAATTTTATAATTTTTTAATAAATCGGTCCTTGTTTTTACAGAATCGATTTTATTAATTTAATTTAGATCGAAACACGTATTCATGATTAAATGCCTAATTAGATCGGTAAAATACCCATAATGTAGTGAACGGGATAATAGAATTCCCAAACGGATACAAAATGGCTCAGCCCTAATTTTATGTTTTTTTTCTCTCCCTCTCCCACAGTATCTATTCCGCCGCCGTTCTTCACTTCCACTGCCGCCGCCTTCCCGCCGCTGCTTTTGTCTCTCCATTGCTGCAACCCTCGCCGTAGTTCCTTCTTCTCCTGGTACGTAACTCACCCAAAATCCCAACTAAAACGAAAGCAACGGATGATGGATAGTACTGTTAATGATATCTCTGCAATAATGTCTCGAGGAAGCCAAAACTTTCTACTTTTTTTCTTTTTCTTTACCATAGTCGCCCATTAGCCCAACTCTTCAGCTTCAGGCGTACCCTCCGTCTCGTGCTTTGCCTGATTTGAAGTTGTGTTTCATGATATTTTTTCCATTCTCGGTAGTCTTTAAATTACTTCACCTGTCTCAGAATGCTAATGTTTTGGAACCGTAACAGAAGATGGTTTACCATTAATCATGAATAGATATGGCAAGATTGGGATTTATAGCCGTTCTATTGTAGAATTGTGATAGACTGATATTTTAGCAGTTTTATATATATATATGACTAAATATTGAATATAATTTGCTTGTTTGTGAGAAGAAATTATTTGTATCACCACCGGTAGAGATATAGTACTTGATAAATGTATGGACGAAGTGCTTCTGTTCCTAATTTTAACTTTTTAGCTCGATGTTTAGTTTATTATATTTGTAATCATCCGTACAAGCCACTAAACATCAATTCTGTAATTTATATTGTTAATATACAGCTCTTTAATTTTTAAAATCATCTTTAGCACTCTTTGACTTGGACCCTTATGCATATAATTTTTTATTGTGATTGTCAATTCAGTTGGAGTCAGGAGCCACCATCCCTTTCTTTGATCAAGGCCACATTTATTCCCTTTTGCTTTTAAGAAGCTCAATACCCCATTTTACCTTAGGATCTAGCTGTGTAACGTGCATTGGCACAGTATAACAGTATTCCCTGTATTGAATCGAATGCAAATTTGTAACTGATCTAAAATTGATATTCGTAATTTCACCTGGGTGGTAGTTAGTTTCTGTTTTATTCTACAAGATACTGTTTTAATTATTTATTGACTGTTGTTTTGCAGGAAATTGAGGATTCTTGTATTAATATCAGAGGAAAATGAGGTTAGAGAAGTGTTGGTTCTGTTCATCCACTGTATATCCAGGGCATGGTATTCAGTTTGTCCGTAATGATGCCAAGGTGTTCTTTCTAGTTTTTCTGAATCAAGTTCCTTTACTATAAATTTTTCTTTCAAAGACAAATTCTGCTGTCATCTATTTTCTTGTTATATTTTACTTAATGGTTTAGTAGCTTTTCGTTTGTTCTGCTTTGGGTTTGGTGGTAGTTCACCTTGTTCCTGATTTCATAAATATCATTCCTCTGCAGATTTTCCGCTTCTGTAGATCTAAATGTCACAAGAACTTCAAGATGAAGAGGAATCCTCGTAAAGTGAAGTGGACCAAGGCATACAGGCGGTTACATGGAAAGGATATGACACAGGTCCACTATTGAGAATCAAATGTTTAGGCAGCTTATAGATTTTGGCTCTAACAAGTACTTTCTGCCTTTCTTTTTCTCTTTGCAGGATTCAACCTTTGAGTTTGAAAGGAAGCGTAACAGACCAGAGAGATATGATCGGAATCTAACAGAAAACACATTGAAGGCCATTAAGAAGATTGATAAAGTTAGATCTGACAGACAAGTTAAACACATTGAGAGAAGGTTTTTATTTATTTGTTTATTAATTATTATTTGCATTGTTTTGTAGAAATACAAACACACTATAGTGCCTTTCAAATGTTATCTGAAATGTTATTGAAAATATATGGCAGAATGAAGGGGAAGAAATCCAAGGAACTGCGGGAGGCACAAAAGGAATTGGAGCAGAGCATCAGTCTGGTCAAAGCTCCAGCTGCTCTCAGAGAAGATACATCTCTTGCTCAGCCCATCAAAGTCAAGGTCTCTCAACCGCAGACAGAAGAAGATCACCTTATGGAAGAATGAGTGCAGAAAACATCATCTTACTCCACTATTTACACTATTCTCTAGTTATGCTAGTGTCTTTGTTTGTGGATTGACTGCCTTGTGTTCGCATGTAAGTGAAACTTTTGTAAGATATGGTTGATGGTTTTTTATTCGGATTCATCCGTCCTCTATAGATACTTTTTTGTCTGTTATGTTAACTGGCTCATATCTGATTAAACATATGAATAAGCCCCTCACATTTATACTTTTTATCTTTTTGTGAGAACTTGTAGCAGGATATACGAGGGGTTTCATAGATTGTTTTAGAACCCTGCTATTTATACTTGAAGACGGTCCAAAAACCGAAAATAATTTGGGTACGATCAAGTAAAATTCTATTATTTCAATTTTTTGATAAATTGGTAGAATAGACGTTCATTACGATCAAGTACTTCTTGATGCCAATTTGAAAGAAGCATCCTCAACTTCATAAATTTAAACTACTATGGTTTACACGATAGCAGGATATTTTATTCTAGTTACCAAGTACTAAAGATCAGACTTGGCTTGATCGTGTTTCGACATTAGAAGATGATGACGTGTGTAAGAATTGAGTGTATAGATTAGAATTATTAGATTGTATTGTCTTTTTTTTTTTTTTTTTTTTTTTTTATAAATAAAATCTCGCTCTCCCATGACCAAAAAAAATAAAGAAAGAAAGAAAAAGAATTGGGTGTACCAGATAAGATGCCAAGTTGATGAGCATTGATGCAGAGAATAATATTCTTCCCTGTATTTGTTGGACCGCTGATAGAAAGGTCTTTTTAACTGTCACTAAGGATTCATCGGACTGATGACATCAAATTCAGAAAAATATACTCCTCCAGTCCTCCAAATGGCAACTATAAGTCTATAACATGATGACTAAGCCTCAAACAAGTCGAGGTGTGGGACATTATCACTGTTGAAGTACACATCAAGGCAAAAGCTCTTATTCCACTAATCGTTTTAATAGAAAATGTTAGATGTTGAAAGAAAATTCTTAACCTGCAATTGTTATCTCATCTGAATTAAATTTTTTAGTATATTTTGGGCATGAGATTCGAATCAGAGAGCTCTCTAAAACAATTGTGAAGCCTTTACCAACTTCACTAGAAAGTGACTGACTTTACAATAAAATCCGAATCTCATCTGAACCTGTTCACATGTTCTCTAAATTGCCCTAGAGCAAGCAAATCTGAATGCGAGGCTATATATAGTACCTCTTCTTCTTAGGGTTAAGAAATTTCAACATATTATAAGAACAGGTATATATATATATATATATTAAATAAATTCTTTGGCTCATTATTGACTACTCTTCGAATTTAGCCAGAAAAGTGTTTCATGTTCTTCTTCAAAAAATATGAGAGAGAGAACTATCCATTACAAATTAACTACAAGGGACAAAAGAAGTAGAAGTAAATAATCATATAAAATGAAAGAGAGAATATGGCACAAATATGCTGCCAAAAGAGGAGAGCTGAAGCTTCTCTAACTGCATAACCTCTCAAACTAGCAATTGCTCCCAACAGAATAGCACTTGGTGATGCATAATTCAGCAAAAGAACAAACCTGTACAATTGATCTGCTGGAGCCAAAAAATGCAATTTATCAGCTAAATGAATTATTCCAATTCCAATCACAGGAAGTACCAAAAGCCGTGCAACGATTATTCCAATTGTAGTTCTGCTTCCTAAATTTGAATCTTTTGGTCCCTCAGCAAGCATTCCTCCAAGTATAAGCATAGCTGAAGGTACCATCGCTTCAGATAAAATCCCTAAGCTGTCTGTGATAAATGAAAGAGCAGCATCATCACCAAACACTACAGCTTTCAAATGTGGAACCAATCCAATTATAACAGCTAATAAAGAAGCAATTGTTGGAGGCTGGAGAATGTGACGAATTGGAGTTCTCTCTGCAACAATCTTCACTTTGTTTACCATTTTAGACTCTGCCAAACATCTAATAGACTTGTGATGATGATTTCTTTCCCCGTCCTCTTCCATATCGAAATCGGGGAAATTTGTTTGTGAAACACTGGAGAAGCTGTTAAAAAGTCTAGCAATAAAGGGTGTTTTGCAGTATTCAGTTTCTTTATCTCCCATATCAGGCCATTCAGCCTCAACAAGAAGTGGTCTACTAATATCATTATTAGCAGGCAATTCTTCCTCTTCCTCAACAATTTCATCAATCTCAGTACCTTCTTCAACAATTTCATAGTACTCTAATGGAGGTTCCATCATATGGTAAACAAGAGTATAACCAAGAATTACAGCAACCCACTGGGAAAAGGCTACATATGCTGACCCAGTTACACTACAAGCAGGACCAAATGGATTATCTGTGTTGTGACATACAGAGGCAATAATAGCTAGAGGGAGATTACCTGTGTTTCCAAAGGCAGTCATGATGATAGTAAACCGGAAATACTCCGGTGGTGGCCGGCAAATGATTGCAACGACCAAACCCAATATGCAACCTATTGCAGTACTGAGAATAACATTGACAGGAATGAACCACCAGAGTAACAAGTTGTTTAGAGTAATAGAAGGTCCAAGTTTGGTGAAGATCAAGCAGGGCAGAAACAGAGCAAAAACAAGCTTACTCAGAAGCTTTAAAGTGGATTTAGGCACAAGGTCAACTTTTGGATGAGCAAGAACTAGACCAATAACAGAAACACAGATTAGCTTCAATAAAGGCACTACAGCATTTACCACGTTACCTTCTTCTCCTGATTCCATGTTTTGGTTGTGGTTCAGTACAGCTGAAAGCTGCAATCCCTTGTAACTGATTTGGAAATTTTTTCAATCAATTTTCTGAATATAAATTAGAGTATTAGACCGCTAGAACTGAGATTCAACTTCTAAGCGGCAAAGAATCAAACAGTTTGAGATCAAATTTTCACAATAATATGTTTGAGATGAAAAGATGTTGATGGGAACGAAGATGGCATGTTGATAGGAACGAAGATGGCAACAATTAGGCAGGGCCTAATTGGTAGATAGGAACACTAATGTTCATCTACATCTTCCATTCCGGAGAGTTTATTGACATGGAGAAATATGGTTGGTTTGTCACTATCATGAGTCAGGACCATGGAGAAGCGTAAAGGCGGTTCGAGATAAAGAGGTTAATTAGCAGATTGAACAAGCCATTGACTGGGGGTCTGACTTTATTTCTTCTAAAAGTTACAGTATTATTGTTGTACTTTTTACCAGGAGAAGTCTGTTTGATTTAAGTTAAGATAAAAATCTCAAACTCATATGGGAATGAAATAATTGACTCTACTATTAACATCTAATCACAAGTTGAGATCCAAATGATTGAAAACAAGTATTCTTTTTAGAATTGTACTGTGAATATTCGTCGTGTTCGAGTTTTTTTCTTTTTTGCTAGGATCATGTCTAACTTCCAACAGGTTGTACATAACATGCAAATGTTTGCTCTTTTTTTCTTTTTGAAGTTATGTTTGTTTCTTAATATGATCATTTATGTATTTATTATAAAAAATGATAGACAAGTACCATTTGGTATAAAAAATAATAATAATATAAAACTAAATAATGGATGACTGACATTAACTCTTTTAATTATAATTGACTATAGAAAAATAAACAAACTAAAGTGTTTCCTTAGCTATTATAAATAATAGTTTGTATGATTCTAACGTGTCAGTGATCTAAAATGAAAGAATAAATCATAGTTTGTATGATTCTAATATGTCAGTGATCTAAAATGAAAGAATAAAAACTTAAAAAAAAAATACAAATGAACTCATCCAAAAATCCATTAATCGTTTGTGCACATCAAAAGCCAAAAAGTATTTGTAAATTCTTCCTAGAAGTGTTAATATTGGTTTTTATTTTTATTTTTATTTTTAATCAAGTGTTAATATGTGGTGAGTTATTATATAATTATGCTTATATGTAACTTACAATCCACTCTATTAGTATTCTTTTTTAAATAATACGTGATTTGAGTTGAAAACGATCGAGATGTTGAAGTAATAAGATAGAGATGTGGAAATAATGGAATCATCTAAATAAATATAATTAAATTTTATTAATAAAAATTAATAATATAATTTAAGTCAAAATTTATTTTTTTAAATACATAAATTATCAAATTTGATAAATTAAAACTAATAATATTTGTTGGTACATGAAAAAAAAAATTAAACTTTTATCATTCATTATATTATAAGGTTATTAAATTAAATGTTTAATTCTTTCAATTGATATATAAGATATATTTCAAAAATAATTAAATCTTGATATTATTTTATAATTTTTAAGATCTTGAATATAACATAATTAAATAAATTAAGAATTCAAACAAAACAAAAGTAAAAAAAAAAAAAAATATATATATATATATATATATATATATATTGCACAATAAAAAAATAATTTCATTAATGATAAAAAAAAAAAAGGTCCCAATACAAGATACAAGAAAAAAGTTACAGTACAGATTAGATACAGTGAAATCCTATTTGCAAAGAAAAGGGTCGATAGTTGAATAGGCAGGCTAAATGTTCAATCTAAGGGCAGCAATTGAGTCTTGAAGTTACGAGCAACCTAATTTACCATTTTATTAGTATTGCGTCGAACATGAAGTACTTGTATATCGAGAAGGTACCGTAGACCTCTCCTTAGGCTAAGAATAAGATTAGAGAGTTCCTAAGGCACTAGAGCATCCTCACAGGTTAAAAAATTGACTACCAATTTGGAGTCACTACGGAGTTGAAACCGTCGACAAACATATCCTTTTGTCAAATTAAGTGCATAAAGAGTTACTAAGCATTCAGTTTTCAATGTTGAGTTCCATTTTGCCTTCATGGTTTTGTCCGGCGACCCCAATTCTACCTCTTACTGACCTTGCATTCCAAGCGCCATCTATATTGATGGCAGTATAGTTGTGAAGAGGAGGGACCCAACATGATAAATCTTCATTTCGTGGGCGAATATTTGTGGCTGATAAACTTTCAAAGACCTCATGTAAGACCCTATTTAGTGTTTGATATTCAAAACAACTTGATTTGGAAACACTATTGGTGAACTCAGGATTTAGAAAAGTGTTGTCAAAAGTCCAATCACACTTGTGCTTCCAAATATACCAAATGTAGTAAACAAGTTTAGCTTGAACATCAGGACCCAAGTTCTCATCCTCCATTTTGCCAATCCAGAACAAAAGCCAACTTTCACTAGATTCAACAACCAAGTCTAAATGGATTGAGAAAGGACTAGCAAACCATACAGCTCGTGACCATTGACAATTGAGAAACAGGTAGTGTAAGGATTCACTTGCCATCTCACAACAAGGACAAAGGGGAGAGGTAGTCATGTGTCTTTCAAAGAGTAATTCTTTACTTGCCAATGAATGATTAAATAATTTCCATAGAAAAACTCAAAGTTTAGGTGGCACGTTCACATTTCAGATCCATTTCCATAATTTTTTGCCTTTTCATGTAAGTGGAGGGTCCTATAATCCCTAGTTGGAGTTCATGCTCTTGGTGCAGTTTACGGTAGCAACTCTTGACACTAAAGGTGCCACTGGAGTTATGAGGCCATACAAAATAATTTTACGCATTGCCAAGCTTCATAGGGATTTGGAGGATAACTTCACAAACATTAGAAGGAAAAAGTTGCTCCAAGAGATTACTATTCCATCCGTTATCTTTATTATGTAATAACTCAGAGACAAATTCAACAAAGTCATTAGCATATGATGAGATGGAAAGATAGTCTGGAAGCCAATATTTGTCCTTCCATAGTTTGATTTGGGAGCCATTACCAACACACCAACACCATAACTCATAAGTATGTCCCTTCCGTGTAGCAAGCTTTTCCAAACCCATGATGCTGACGGACTTAACTAGGTCCTAGAAGGAGGCGTTCGAGAAGTAAATATCTTTTAATATTCTAACCATAAAGCATTAGGAGAATGGGTGAGACGCCATGCCAACTTAGCTACAAAAAAGTTGAATTAAGAAACATCATATTCTTAAGACCCAGTCCTCCCTTATCTTTCAACTTTGTCATTATTGCGTGGGATATCCAATTAATTCCACAAGAGCCATCATCTTTTTTCCACTAAAATTGAATGAGCATTGAATGCCACTAAGAATGTAAGAGAAAAGGTGCACTTCTTCTGCCCCTTTATCATTTACCTTATATTTGATCGATAGTAATAAAACGAAAGTAAAATTTAGATGCATTCTTTTATATAATTTGGCTTTTAGGAGTGAAATAAAAGAAATTAATAATTGAATACTTTTTTCATTCATATGCCAAGAGAAAATACATGTTATTTTCAACTTCTACCCCATTCATACCCAATAAAATTTTGTTTCTAACTATGCATTTATTTTGATTTCTTTATTAAACCAAATATAATAATAATAATAATAATACATGTTATTTTCAACTTCTAACCCATTCATACCCAATAAAATTTTGTTTCCAACTATGCATTCATTTTGATTTCTTTATTAAATCAAATATAATAATAATAATAATAATAATAATAAGATTTAATTATATGATATAATTTTTTTTATATAAAATTTTATTTTTAATTTTTTAATAAAAAAATATATGTTTATTTTTCTTATAAAATAAATAAATATATATTTTTTAGCATTAAAAAATATAAATATATATTTTTTTAAAGATTAAAAATAAATATAATTAAATAATTTCATCATTTATAAATAATAATAATAATATTAATTGATTTATTGAATAAAACTCAATCAATAACGTCATTCTCATTATTACATTTTTGGTAAACCCAACCCCACTTAAATAAAGGAAATAGAAAACCCTTTTCCCACTAACTTGCTGCTGCTTTAACCGACCATCGTCCGATCACCTCTGGCCGAGCTTCTCCTCCACTTTTATCTCATCTCCGTCTGAGCTTCTCTTCCACATCACTTCATCCCTTTTCTCACTCAACTATAGCAGATCTAGGTTACCATCAGTTTTTATCCGAGAGGTACGAGTACTCTCTGGACTTGCATTTCAGCACATTGATGGTTCTATTTCATATTGTGGATAGATCAAACACTTTTCCTTCGTTTTGCCCAGTTCTTTCTATCTCCTTGTTCCTAATTTCATAGCCCTAATTTTTCTCTTCCAATCCTGAAATCATTTGTGATGGAAAACTTGTTAGACTATCTTAACTTGTGAAATCATCCTAATTTTTCTTTTCCTTATTCCTAACTTGCTTGGGGTTTATTATGAAAATTTCAGACTATCTTTTGCCTACTCTGTCGTATTATATGTTGCGTATCATTCCATCATATTGAATTTGTTGCTGTTGAAAACATGATAAACATTGCAATTGAAAACAATTTTGTTGATAATATGGGCAGAGTACAAAACAAGGATGTTGTTGGAATTGGATAAGCTTTAAGGGCCATTATTGATAAATCAGTACCATAAAGTTTCATGTTTTGTTGCTTTTCAAGTTAGTGCAAGTTTTAAGTAAGAAAAAAAGTAAAACAAACTTAATTGTGTTGCTAACGTGTAGTCATTTTGTTATAGTCATATAGTGGTGTAACTTCTTGCTTTTGAGGTCTCTTTGTTGGCTATTGTCATGTTGGCTTATGCAGGTAGGCTTTAGAGTCGCATTAAGCTTTCTGTTACAAGCCTGGTTCTAGAGATTTTTATGAATAGTTCCTTGGATAGCTTTGTTAGTTACTGAAGATAACCTGCTTGTTTTAGCTTGAGTACTACTAGTTTTTATGGTTTTGTGGCTTAGGATGCTCTTGTATTGCTTCTGGCTTTTCTTTTAATGAAATTTCTTATTCTTTTTTTAAAAAAATTAACAACTTAAATATCCTAAATTGATAATATAATATAACTCCAATAATGGTTGATGGTTTAAATTAGGAGCATTACCATGGACACATGCTGTTTGAGCCAGCCCGCTTTTTCTGCTAAAAAGATCCACTTAATTAATTCTTTCATTTTTACTTTAATGGAGTTTCAAAATTTTTAAATAATTAAATTTATCAAACCATCTTTTGATTATTTTAATCAATTTATATATCAATCATTTAATTATACTTATTTTATGATATAATTAATTTATATGTATTTTCATAACTAAAACATGTGGCAATGTAATTTTCTTATATTATTAAAAAAAAATTACTTGTTAATTTTAATATTTTATTCATCAAAATAATAACGAATAATTATTTTAAATGAGACACTAATATTTAAGTATAAAATATAATTTATGTTTTTAGCCAATTATTTTATAATATTTTATTTATTAAAATATTAAACTAAAAAATGAAAGGAAAAAAAAAAAGTAAAATGTAACTTAATGATTTTTTGCTAGACTACCTTCAGTTCCACATTTTTTTTTTCTTTTTTTCTATCCCGTTTCTAAAACCATGTTCTACAATATCAATTTATTTTATTCTGTTTTCTTCCCATAATGATAAATATTACAAATTTGCAATGTTATATCTTTTTCGTTATCTATACAAATAAATACACAAGAAAATGTAACAAGTACTGTATATATTTGATTATGTATTATTTGTTATTTTGAATGATTTTATCCTTAACATTTTTTTTTTCTCATATATATTTTCCTATTTTACCCTAGAAGTTATGTTTATTATAACAATTTTCCTCCCTTCTAAGATTCACATAAAAATTAGCATATGATAAAAACAATTAGAAAGTTATCATTAGCCGACAACAATTATTAAATAATTAAAAATCTTAATACCAATAGTTAAATTATCTAACCTAATAAATTTTAGGAAAATAAATATATTTTATTATTTCGAAAGAAACATATTTACCTTAAATTTCATAACACTTTGAGATGTCCTTCTCATTCATAAGTTTTTTGTAAAAGTGCATTTCGCAATTTTGAATGTATAATATTAATGTATTATCAGTATCCTTAGTACCTAAAATCTAAATCATTGTTTATATTTAAAAATTTATTTTGATTCACATTTAAAAAAATCATAGATACGTTTTTAAGAAAATATTATATTTTTTAAAACTAATATAATTTTGTTGTATTATTTTTAATTTTAATTATATCATAACATGATCATACAATGTCTTATACCAAATTGTTTTTCTTTACAAATATTAGTAAGTTAATATTTATAATTGAAAATTTTTAAATACTTAATAAGGCTGGCATTTGATTAGTAGTATAGATGAGTCTAATAGCGATTAAAATTAAACTCTACATGAAGTTTTTTTTTTTTTGTTTGTTTGTAAAGATGGCTAAGCCCGGAACATACCAGAGAACTTTTTTGTCATTGTCTTAATTCGTATGAGACTTGCAATCAAATAATAATAATAATAATAATAATCCTTTTATATTATATTACCAACAAAAACTATGACTTCAAGAGAAATAAGAGGGATAAGATATGTTTAATTATCTCGACCACATAAAAGAAAAGCAATCCAGAAGAAACAGCTATACTCAAGGCAACAAGAACCATCAACCCTAAAACCAAACTTGGCCTAAGACTCAACAAGTAGTTTTGTAAGAACCCAATTGCTTGATGAACATCTTCTTTGTAATTTTCAAAATATTGTTTTTCCCATTCCAACCAATTTTGTGGTGGCTGACCATGACTCTCTAACATCTTCAGCTCCCTAATGCGTACTCTTAACACCATCATATCCTCATCCACAGACCTACCTCCATAATGATCTCTTCCATCTGCCTCTTTACTTGCAAATACCGCTAGGCCAGCGGGTCGGGTTTTCGGGCGTGTAAAGGAAACCGGCAAAATTAGCAATTGAGGACGCTTGTGGAATATTGTGAATTGGGTCGTCATTGATGCAAAGCTACATATATTAGGTAACGTACATAAAGACTTGTATAATTAAGCTCAGAAAAAGGAAATATGCTAATATATATATATATATATATATATATATAGTACTAGTTTGCTTATGAGTTATAGCTAGCTGAAGCATGAAGTTACGAAATGAAAATCTTAAGGACTAAGATTTATGTTCCGAAACGTGTGCGGTTAAGGTCAGGTGTGCAAAACAATCAAAACGCGTACAATAATGACATTAGATGTCCAATGAGTTAAATTATCTAATCTATCACATCACTAATAAGTTCTTGATACATATTATTTCATTTTATCTTACTTTATATTTATATTTAAATTATAATTTTAATGTGTTTAATTTTAAATATAATATTTTATCATTATTTTTATTAAAATTTTTTATAATAAATAATTATTTATTATATTTTTTTTTTATTTTAATTATCTCATTTAGTCCAAGTACAATAAATGATATATCTCACTGCTATATCATCTCATAAAAAATTAAACAATATAATATAAATAGTTTATAAAAATTAATACATTATTTATTAACATATTATCTTAATTTTATTAACATATGTAAGTATAAATTTGTGATAGTTTTGCACATTGTAATTGACTTCTTATATATTTAATATTGACTTAGTTTATCTTTTACATTTTAAGTCGCAATTTAATCATAACAAAATATTATTTAATTTAAAAATAAAATTTTAATATATTTAATATCGATAGACAATACAAATATTTGGGCCATTGTTTACAATAATTAATCATATCTTGCCTCATTATTTAAAATTATTACAACTTTTTGATAAATTACTCTCTTGTTTCATATAACTTAATTATTTACGTAGGATTATCTTTGAAATTACGTATACAAAAAAAGCTTAAAAATAAAATTTAATTTATAAAAAAAATTATATTATGCAATTAAATTTATATAATAGAAAGCAGGCCATAAAAGTAAATTACGTATTAAAGTTCCCATAATTATTTAATTTAAACAATTTAATCCCATAATTATTATATTTGGTATCATAAGTCTCGAAATTTTTTAAAAAATATCATAGTAGTTCATTTATTATGTACAAATAAGCACTTTAGCCCCATAATTTTTTAGTAGAACACCTATAGCTCCGTTCTCTAGGAAAGTTAGGCACTATAAGTCTTAATTTTAATACTTTTTGTTGGACTAAAAGTGCTCATTTAAAAAAAAATTATAACTAAAATTGCTTACTTTTTATAATAATAGGATGGGTAGTGCCTAACTCATAAATTATGGAATAAAAATGCTCATTTTGAATAATTACTAGATCCTAAGCGGCTAATTCAATAATTACGGCATTAATATGCTCATTTGATAAAAATTATGTGACTACTAAGGCCTTTTTTCTGGCCATACAAGTCTCTTCATTTGATAAAAATTATGGGACCACCGAGGCCTTTTTTCTGCCCATATAAGTCTCTTCATTTGATAAAAATTGTGGGACCACTAAGGCCTTTTTTCTGGCCATAAAAGTCTCTTACATTATATCATTTGATTTCTTAATTTTAGAAAAAGAAGTTAATTAAGGACAAAATACATGATTTTAATAATTTTTTATTTAAAATGTTATTTTTTAATATCATAAATATTAAAATAATATAATTTTTTTAATTGGCCTCTTAAAAAAATAATATTTTAATTAAAAGATTATTAAAATTATGTATTTTATTTTTAATTGATTTTTTTTTCTAAAATTAAGGGACCAAATAATACTACGAATAATTTAAAGGATCAAATGACAAAGTTTTATAATATTTTTTTCAATTATATAAAATAACTTTTGTCCAACTGAAATGCAATATCAGCCCTTCAATAAAATAAAATAAAAAGCGATTCTTTTGGATTTCTGTTTTTTTTTTGGATGATTATCTGCTAACTTTTCCAAACAGAGATGCACATATAGTGCAATGGCGAAAATGTAAAGTGTAAACCTTGTTTTCACAAGCAATAGCGCATGTTTTCACCAAGTCGTCAAATCCATAAATGAAAAAAGAAAAAGAAAAAGAAAACTCTGTTTTGTTAAGGTGTTTTGGAAATGCAACATCTAACTTTTAAAATTTATAATTATAAAAATAATATATTTATGTTAAGAATTATAAATGCATGTATCTAGTCATGTAAGTACTTTTCTAAAACAAAAAAGAAAACTACGTATTTTAACTATAATATTAATATAAAATTTATAAATAATTATAAAATTTATTTACTTTAAAAATTAATTTTTAAAAAATAAATATTTAATATTATTTGTATATTATATAAAATTTATATATAATAAATATAACAATTTTTAAAATTTATAATTATAAAAATAATATATTAACGTCTACCTTTATACTTTTAATTAAAAAGATGTGATAATTGTGTTGTGTTATTCGTGTCGGTATCGAGTTCGTTTCGTATTATTCGTGTCAGTTGACACATAAAAAAATTTACTAGACTTTTTTTCGTGTTGCCTGTTTAAAATTGTAAAAAATAACAAAACTTTTAAGAATATAAAAAAATTATTGATAAATTCTTACTAAAAAAAATTCTTATCATGTCATGTTAGGTTCATATTATGAAATCGTGTTAAAAATTGTCACTCCTAAAAAAACATTCAGCAAAAAATTTTAACATTAAAGGCTGTTAAATTTTGACATTACATGCTGTTAAAATAGAACTTGGATAAATTAAATGATTTAAATTGAATTTTAGTTAATTAAGTTGTTTATTTTTATTTAATTATGTATTTTCCCAAGTATTTTTATGACATTATCTAGAACTCAATTTTGTAGGAATCGAAGTACATTAGCAATGCAACTAATCACATTGATTTCACTTTTCCAATAATGTTGAATGGACAAAATTGAGAAGAATAAATTGGCCTTTGAAATGGATTAAAGGTAGCTTCTTCAATTCATTCTATTTGAAGTTTTAATAACCATTCACAAGACAATACTCATTCTTTACATAAACCTGAAAAATATGATAATATTTCAAGACAATATTAATCGTCTATTTAGCATTAAAATATGATAATTATTTACATCTACAGATTGGTGATAATATTTCAAAAGTTACACTACCATCGTTATATTCTTTTTATACAATTATATTTTGAAAAATCTTCAACAAAGATAAAATTAAGCCCCATTAGCCATCTCCATTAAACGAAGAACAATCATGAGAGTAGAAGCAGGAACACTCATAGTAATAAGCATTATCATTCCAATGGCTAAACTAGGCCTTGTATTCATCAAATATGATTGTAAAAACCCAACTAATCTACAAATATTTTCATCATAACTTGTATAACATTGCTTCTCCCAATTCATGCAATCAGCTGGAGGCTCATAGTTCCTCTCAATCATCTTCATCACACGTATGCGCTTCCTTAGTACAATCATGCTCTCATCCACTACTCTTCCTTTGCAATCCCATTCATAGGAGTCGCTTCTACCTAATGACAAAACCTTCTTACTCATGTATCCCTTTTGTCTCATTTTTCTTCTATGATATATTTTGGTGGATAAACATGGCAAAGTAGGAATTAATGGTGTAGAAAATAGGCAAGTTGTTTCCATTTGGAGATTTAGAGAGTAATTAATTTCAAAGTTAAAAGGCAAGTTTTGCTCTTAATTAGAGTTAGTAGAAAGATAATTTGAAGGAATTTGGTTCTGGGTTTTCTGTATTTAAAAGACATGAATCTCTAGATCTAGTTTTAGACTTAAACTTCGGTGGAAGGGTGGCTGATTGACATGTGTAATTAATTTTCCTTGTTTTTCGAATAAAATAAAATTTTGATTTTTCAATTGAATTTGATTGGATCGGGAAGGTGGCCAGCATTGAGGGTCGGCGGATTAATTTATAATTGTAAAGTTGAAAACATTATTATATAAGAATTATCATTCCCTCTTTTTTTTTTTTTTTAATAACAGAATTATAATTCCTTAAGCAATCTTATAAGAGTTTGGGTTGTATTATTGAGTAGTTTACTGTTTAGCTTCTCAAGTAGGCATTAGAAAAGGAGATACCGCGTTGGTGCGAATTCTATGCGAGCGGTTGCACATATTACGGGTATCATTATATAATGGGATGGTAAATGGAGCAAATAAATATAAAGAATTAATAACAATATGACAAATAAATTAAAAGAATTATCTAAGTTAGGTTGTGAAAGTTGTTGTAAACGGTAAATGGAGAAAAAAAAAATTAAATATCAAAATTTTAATACAAACTTATTTTCAAAATATGATTGGATATTACAAATAGATAAATAAATGTGTATAAATGTGAATGTGTTATGTCAATTGTGTTGAAAAAAGTTAAAATTTTATTATAAATTGTTGAACTTTAAGATTTTCTAGTCTTATATTCGATGCCTTCAAAGGTGATGCTTTTTTTTTTTTTTTTTAAAATAAAAAAGGGGCTCTAAAGTCCCCTTTTTTTTATTAATATAAAGAAAACACACTCACGCACTCGGTGGGATTCGAACTTGGGTTTCAGGTGGAGGAATTGGGAGTCTTATCACCTGAACCACAAGAGATGCCTTCAAAGGTGATGCTGATAAAGAACATGCTTGATAAAGTAAAATTTGGATTTTACTTCAAAACGCTACTTAAAGTCATTTTTTTATAAATACTATTTTTCATTAAGTTATGTAAATACACATACATTATAGAATAAAGTCTTTTATTTTCTACAATATGCACAAACTAAAACAATCTAACAATATATTTAACTTAAAAATATTCAAGATAATTAATATTTTAAATATTAATTTTATTTTTTTAAAAATGATAATATGAAAACATATTAGGGAACAGTCACTTGAGTTGTTCTTTTCTAACTTAGATTCTTCTTCTTCTTTTAATAAATCCAATTTGGATTACATTAATACTGAAAATTTTATCATAAATAGTTATTCAAATAAAAATTTAAGCTATGTAATTAAAAAATTAGAGAAGTCAGGGAAATAAATCAATTATACAAATTTTGGAGGAATAAGTTAAGTTGGTTAAATTAGTGAGTATATATAGTAAATCTATTATTATACGTGTCTTTTTTTCCTCCAAACTTATTTAACTGTTTATTTATTTACTTGTGAATTTGTTGGTAATGGAGTGAAACGGAATTGGAAAAAAGAGGGAGAGAGGGATGGCGAAATTCTCAATAGGTGGGGATGAGGATGAAGCAGGAACAAGTAGTAGCCCAAGGCGGAAGAGACCTCGCATCTCTGGCAGTGATCGAAGCCCCCCAAACCATGAAATCCGTCAACCACATGAAGAAGATCCACATTTTGATTACTATGAAGAAATAGTAGAAGTAGCAGAGGGCCAAAGCGAAGGAGTTAGAATTGAACCATATTTAGAAGATGGATTATATAGTGATGGAAGCGAGTACTCTTCTGAAATTATGGTCGTCAGGCGCAAGCCTAAGACAGCTCGATTGATTCGCTCCTATCCCATCTCTTTGACCGACCCCGACGTGCTTGATTGCCCCATTTGCTTCGAAGCTTTAACAATTCCCGTCTTCCAGGTCTGATTTTTCTTCCATATTTTATCCAATTTTAAATTTCGCTCTCGATTATGCTTGTATAGTTTGTGTTTTCGATTTGCTTTCTTGTTTTTGGCATCTGGGTTTTGTATGATGTTGCAATTTTGTTGTTCTAAAATAAATTAACGATTCCATTTCCTGTATTCTTTTAGATAGAATTTTTAAATATTTAGGACGCTGATATTCATAAGGAAGAGACTTGATTCTGCCTCCTTTCAATACACTGCTGATTCGAAGATGAAAATTTCCTGCTAATTTGTTCATGCACTGCGCTGAATAGAGTGTTAAGTAGGAACTCAAATAAAATATGCAAAACTTAGCTGTAATAGAAGCTTTGTTAATGTTTTATTCTGAATTCCTAGTTTCCTTTTCACGTTGGGATGCTTTGTTTCATTTGATGAATTTGTGCTTCCGATCAATTAAGGATTTTTTTATTTTCTTTTCTGGTTTTAAACTTTTGGTACTGCCATACATAACGAGCTCTGGACATGCAATCTCATCGTCATTAAATGATTGTTATTTGGTATCTCTCAACTCTCACAGGCAAATCTTATAAAAGCTTGAACCAATTTCATCAACAAATTGAATGCAACTTCAGGGGGTGTTCTTTTGAAATGCATTATCCATTACAGCTACGAAAACTTTAGAAATAGATATAATCTGTTTCTTTGATTACTAATTTATCAATTCAACAAGATATTAGTTTCCATTTAGAACCTTTTTTATTTTTTTGGTTCCTGTGTTTAATTTTTTCTGTTAGCTTCATCTATGCCAAGGGAAGGCAATAGTAAAAACCTGAAAATTTTGGTGATTCAGGGTTAAGACACATTCATGTGAAGAACTTTTTCATTAGATATCATGAAAATATGCTGGAGTTCTCAGTAGATAATTATTTTTAACCCTTCAAGGCTTCAAAATCCTATTACATGTGCTTAAATGTGTATATGTGTGTGTATACAAAATGTTACATCTGACAAGTTTGTATGTACTTGCATGGTTATTCAGTGTGAAAATGGACATGTAACCTGTTCTTCTTGCTCTACTAAAATTAGCAATAAATGTCCATCCTGCTCAATGCCTATTGGATATAACCGATGTCGGGCTATTGAGAGGGTTTTGGATTCTGTGAGAGTAGAATGCCAAAACAGAAGGTATGGGTGCAAAGAAACGGTGAGTTTTTCCAGCAAAAAGGAACACGAAATGACTTGTATTTATTCACCTTGTTCATGTCCCCGTCCAGACTGCAGATTTTCCTCCTCATCCAAAAGGTTATACCAACACTTCAGCCGTGAACATAAAAACTATGCCAAGTGTTTTCAGTACAACTGTACATTTAGTGTTACACTTCACTTTGAAGAGAAGTTTAGTTTTCTTCAAGAACAGAATGATGGTGTGTTGTTTATCCTCTACAATGAAGCTGAACTTATTGGGAATTTACTTATTCTTAGTTGTATATGGCCTAGCTCTTTCACAGGATTTTGCTGCGATATTGTGGCGAAAATTGAAGGAACCTCTCTCCAATTTCAATCTATCATCGAGGGCACTCAGGCTCTAGTCAATGATCCATCATCGAAGAGATCAGTTATTATTCCTACTGAATTTTTCGATAGAGGCCAAGTGAAGTTGTATATCTGCATACGGCACCAAGGCGTGGGTCATGTAAGCACTTTGAGCAGTGCATAACATGAATGATTACGTTGTGTTAGTAGCTGTTAGCAATATTGTGCTTAAATTGACTTGAAGATACACGTTTCTTTTTTACAAGCTTTTGAAACCTTGTAAATATGTTAACATAACCAATTATAAGTGTGGGATGTACTCTCGTTTGCTCTCTGATTCTCTTTCCAAGAAAACACACAGCCGACACTGGTAATGTTGTGTGAGAAACAGAAATTGAGATACTTGCAAACTCTTCCAATGGATATCATGACTCATAAGTGATCATAATGCTCGTGGTACTAAATTCAACCAGAATTATGAACATGAAGGCTATTACGCTTTAGTTGAAAGTGTCATTTATTTGCCACCATGGTGAAATTGTTATTATATAAAAATTACCCGATTTAGATTATTAAAAAAAAATTACAAGATTTAGAAATTGCCAACTCTTTACCAATGCAAAATTTTCTTTTGCCATGCTCCTTGTAGATTTCATGAATGCGTTGGACCATGCGAATGATCTTGCAAATGAAGGAGCCAGAACCAGACAATAACTAACTTGGGCCAACTTAATTTACTAGGTATGTAGGAAGTGAGAACCAATAATCCACTTTGTGAGCAATGAACCAAGTAGAGATACATTAGACATTATACCAAGGGATAGGATCAGGGGACGATTGTTGTTATGAAACGATTTTTTTTTATTATGTCGGTATATATGTAACTAATATACAACACACAAGTAAGTAAAAATTGTTAAAAGTTAAAAGCAAAATTGCTTAAAAAATAAATATTTTTATCTATTTATTTACTACTATATTAATAGTTATAAGATGATTTAAACCAACGCTAGGGCTGTCAACTTGCATAAAGCCTTATACTACTGTTTTATTTTATTTATTTATTTTGTTAAATTAGATTCACGTCACTATACATGAATGTCCTTCGTACGTATTATTCATTACTACTCTTGAAGTGGCAATCACATTGTTTAAGCTCTTTTAATCCAATTTTCAAGAAAATCATTTCAGTACGATTTTTGAATACATGTCTAATTCCGGAGACTAAGGACGAAGCACAAAGAACTTCATCCACATTTTATCTTTATTCAATGTTCAACATATTCCATCATTTCGTTTATGAATGAACCACCAAGGCGGTAGTTTAGACTTTAGACACAGAAAGCTAGCCATAAAAGTAGAAACTAGGAAACTACAGCACGCATAATCATGGTAGAAAAAAGAGTGAGTTCTGCAATAACTGCATAACACTGATCAATAATATAAATATCTATCAAACAAAGCACGGCCCATTATATGTGAATAATGACAATCGCATACATCCAAAGAGAGATTCAAAAGCAGCATGAAGTAAATGTCACACAGGAAATAGAATTTCTTCGCATAAGCCACGTACATGGGGTCTTATCAAAATACAAGGTAACGTAACACAGCATCATGAAATCCGAGATGAAAATGTGATGAAAGCATCGACCATGAAGGATTTGATGAATTAACATCCTTGTAAGAAAAGTTCAAGAAGTTAACTATTAGTAAACAATGATGATAACTTCTAAAATAAAATAGCGAAATATTAATAACTAAATTATACCTCAGATATATCACTTGGGGAATGTGTCATGGGAGCAGGAGCAGGATCAGGATCAGGAGCAGTTTGTACAGCTCCTTGTGCTGGTGAAGGATGAGAGGGTAATTTCTTGAGCAATATCATAGGTGCAAGGGCAAGACCAAGAGATGTTGAAGCAAGCGGGGGCCATCCTTCCGGTGAATGCTCTCTTACACCGTCATCCAGTACCAGCAATGGTGAATAGTTGATTGATTGCTATTCAGACTCATAAACTGCATCATCGTCAGAAAAGTCATCAAATGTTCTCATATCAACTTGGTAACGAAGAATCCCACCAATACCACCAAATCCTCTGCAGAATTGGGATCCCTCCTGTGATTTGTTGGTAACAAATTCTAGTGTACAACCAAACTTCTTGTACTCATTAGCAAACCACTCTAATAATGACGTCTTATCTTGAACCTCTAATTCAGCTGAGCTAACGGAATCCCGAAAGTTGGTCTGGTCATTTTCTTTGTCCTTGTTCAAGTGTTTTATGATAATCTCACTTGTGGCAGAATTCTTCATTACATACCTATTAATATCCAGACTTTCCCACACAATAAGTACTTCAACAGCACCCATCTCCAGAGCTTTTAGTGTATCATCAACACCAAAAACATACTTCCCAGTATCCTGGCTGATTTCCTCAAAGTATTTCCCTATTAAGCGCTTCTCTTGGATAAACTTCACATTGGCAAGAATCTCTGCAGACAGCTCAATAGCCTGATTGAACCCATTTTCCCCACCATATGAAACATCAACAACATTCAAGATTTTGGCTTGAAGACGAGGATCAAACATATCAGACTGACTAAGCTCAGTCTTGAAGTCGGCAGATCCAGCAAGTATCAAGCCTGAAACATTGGGCTGGCTGGTTGCAGGGTTAATAAAAAACTGTGTGGCAAGCTCTGCTGTCTTCCTTACATAGTTGTGACGCTTCTCCATACGAAGACGAGCAAAACGAAGCGCTGACTGCCCTCCTCTTCCGTGTTTTTTAGGGAGATCAACTGTAAATTTATGAAGCACCTCTCGTGTATTTCCACTTAACGTCCCAAAGAGAGTTCCATTACCATCCATGACAATGAATCCAAACTTGGCATCAGACTCTAGAAGTTCATTTAAAGCTTCAATGTGAAACTTGTTGTCACAGAGGTAGAGAGATGCATTAATTGGCTTGAAAGGCTCAAAGTCAATGGTAACTTTCTTTTCCTTGCCATCTTCAGTTACAATGGTTCCCGTGTACAGAACAAGACCATTAGGAGGAACCTTGTTGTAAAGCTTTAGCCTTTGCTGGGCAGATGTAATAGCTCCTAAAACAGACTGTCGATTGACCCTACTTTTAATGTTTGAAGCAGTTCCATACTCATCACCAAGCATCTTTGCCACACGGGATACTTGATCGCGTGGAGGCATGATGAGAGAAATCATGCTGGTGCCATTGCCCCTTGCAGATTCAAGTGCCTTGATCAATTTCTTAATCTTCCATATCTCGATGTTCTTATCAGTCTCATGCACATCCGCCATTGCAACTTTTGTAACAAGCTGGAACCAATTACAAATAAAAGGTGTAATGAAAAAATAATTCTTTAAGAATCACACTTAAGTTTTAAATAATCATGGCATTAAAATGAATCCAATAAAATCATACAACAACAAAAGGCTAGAGAAGATATTTATGCGATATCCATAGCTTCCAAGGAACAATTAAACTTTTGAGTCGTCTAAATATTCAAAGAGGACAATCATACACTGAAAAACATGATCAATCAACCCTAGGAGCCCAAACAAAATTATTGTAATTATCTTCTCTGTGACAAATAATAAGGTTGACACAAGAATGACAATGAAAACTAATATAAACAGTCGAGATGCAACAACATCCGTAGTTAGGGGTGGCAAATCGTATTAATTAGTCGAATTCGTGTCGTATTATCATATCATATTCTAGCATTAATCATATCGCATTAAGACATTAGTTAATACATTAAAAAATTTACTTCAATTTTTTCTATATTGTCTATTTACAATAGTAAGAAATGACAAGATCTTTAAGAACATGAAAAAATTATTTATCATTTAATTATTGATCAATTATGACTAAATTTTTTAGGAGTGTCGTGTCTCCCATCAGTAGTGTCCTAAACAAACCGAAGGAGACCATAAATTAAACACAATTACCAGTAATAAATTATGATTGATTCCTACAGAAAATAAGTGATTAGCCTGGAAGAAAAATTAAAAACAGAAACAGAAAACATTAGTCATCGAAAAAAGTCCATTACATCCTAACATCAATACACAATTCCAATGATGGAATCGGTAGACATTTGGAACCAAAGCTATGAAAGATAACTACTCTCAATACTTTCAAATCTGCTATAATTCAATATATCAGCTTTTGCAAATTAAAGGGGAGATCCACCTAACCATTGTAAAATTATGGAAGCAATTTGTCAAAGAAAAAGAAGTTATTTACAACACAAAGTTGATCAGGTTCTGGCAATTTATCAATAGAACCAGCAGAAATTCGGAGTCAAAGCTTCAAACGATCTTTTATTTTTGCGGAAGACACAACAAATACTTTCAACCTCGGCTTATCACAATTTGTGTGGAACAAATTTGCAGCAAAGAATAACAGGTTCCCAATACGCAAATTGGATGAAATCAATTTATCAAAGGAAAAATAAATAAATACATTAATCGCAACATTCCATTACATCAGGTAGCATCTGACAATTACATGGAGAAAATAAACATCATAAATCGAATCAAAGCTCCAAAAGATCCTCTATTTCCACCAAAAGCACAATAGACTCCGAAATCAGATTTCAAAAAGGCAAAATAATAATAATCTATATAAAAAATAAATGAGTCTTAAAGTTTATTATAAACGAATTCTGATAACTAACCAAAGTTCAAACTGCTACGCAAATTCTTGAAACTTAAAACAGTAAGCACGCAAATATTTTTATAGAAGAACATGAATCGAATTGCAACACATGGATTATAGCTCAATCAGAAATCATATTTCCAAATAAACAAACATGAAGACTATCTCCATAAAGAGGAAAAACAAGAAGAGGCACAAGGAAACCGAATCTCACCAAAGCACAGGCGAGAGACAAAGTCGGATAAAAACAGATGGAGGAGGCGGCACGGCTGGGCAGCGTGAGTTTGAGCTAACTTAGGGTAAGGGATATAGTACTCATTTCGTTGATTTATATTCCTATATAATCAGGGTTTTAAAAATCGGAAATAAAATCGAAAAATTAGAATAAATTAAATTGAATCGTATAGTTTTAATTCTTCAAACTGTTTTTTAAATAGTTTGGATCTATTAAACAAATTTTTAAACCATTTGAATTGAATCAGATCATTATTTATAGTATTTAAAACAATTATTTTTATAATTATATTATATTATTATTTTTTCAAAAATATATAAAAAAAATTTATATATTTTATATTCATTAAATAGAATTATTTATAGATTATAAAATATACAATTTTTAACATATTTATATAAGTGTTGTGCAGTTTTATATTTTTATTATATATATATAAGTTTAGATTTGAGTTTAGTTTTTGTTGTATTAAATAGACTATTTTAATTTAATTTCAATTAGATTGCATGAAGATATTTATGATTATTAATTTGAAAAATATTATATACACATCTATTGAAAATATTTAGCTTCAAATTGTAATTGATTTTATTATTGCTTTTAGGATGTTATATAATTTATATTTTTAGTATATATTAATTAATTTGGTTAGATTTAAAGATTTTTTTTTTATATGTTAATTTTAAGTTTTAAGAGATTTTGAGGTAAAAAAAATTAAAAATGAAAAATCGTAAAAAATTGTTAACCAAACCAAATTAATTAATTCAATTACAACAATTTTATTAATTAAATAATTTAATCTAATTTAATTAATATAATGTGTTCGATTTAATTTAATTAATGACTTTTAGCTAAAAATTATATCAAATTAAATCATAAACATGATAGCTAATATTAATATAGAATGTTAAATTATAAATAAGCACACATTTTTAATTTCGATATATATATTATATTCATATTATACATAGGCAAATATCACATACATTCCTAAAATTAGGAAAACTACCAATTTTGCCCCCACGTTTTCAAAATCTCCCTTAAGTTACCTAAGACAAGTTTAACTATATTTGTCAAAAGAGTAAATTAGTAAAAACGTTTTTTAATAAATTTTAAAAACCAAAATTATAAAATTATAAATGATATATTATTACATCTCAAATTTAAGATATTAAGAATTTTACTAATGTTATAGCTTTATTGGTGCATATATATATATATATATATATATATATATATATATATATATATATATATATATTACTATCATTGTGAAATGCTTACAGTGAGTATTGTGTGTTTTCGGTAAGGGTGTGAGAAGAGAGCTTTGTAGCTCTGGAAAGAAGCAAAGAATAGAGAAGCCATTCTTGTAATATCCTTTGATAATGAATAAGAAGTACTCTCGGGCTGTTGGACTTGAGGCAATGGAGTAGACCACATTAGTTGAACCACTTCAAAAACCTTCTTCTTGTTTGGGTTTCTTTACTTGATCAAAAACCGTTTGCGTGTGTTGATTATGGTTTCACAACAATTAATTTGCCTCTTAGTCAATCAGTTAAAGACTTAAAGTTAACTTGAGTGCTTTAACATAATTTTTAAATTAAGAGAGACTAAACTGATAGCTTGGTTCATAAACTATATAGTCTTGTACATAAATGATTTCATAAACTATATCTTCTTTTGCATAAATAATTTCATAAACTATATCTTCTTGTGCATAGACTATAGCTTGACTCAATTATTCCTTTAATTTCATTTTTCTTTCCTGAGTGAGGTTATCTATACATAAAAGGAAGTTATACCATACAATTAATTCCAAATTATATCATTAGTTTCCAAAATTTTTATTAAATTCATATATAAATTTCTACACTTTTAAAACATATAATTTGGTTATCAAACTCTTAAAATTTTAAGCATAGATTCATAAATTTTTAAATCATACTATTTAATTTCTAAACTTTTAAAATTTTACACATATGTTCTAAAATTTTGATTCACAAATATTGATTTTAGTAGCCAAACTAAAACTTATATATAAATTTTTAAAAATTTTGGAACTAAATTATAGAATTTAAAAATTTATATATAAATTTAATCAAAATCTAAGAATTATTGGAGTAATTAATGTTAGAAATTTGTTTACCGAAAGTGAAAATCATGTTTTCTAGATCCCATGTTGAATCAAGAGAAGAAGAAGAGATTATAGCGGAAGCATACCAGAATCCATAGCGTTCTTCTGTCGAACTGGTTCAGATCTTCCAATTGATGCGTAGTTGTCTCAATGATTTTTCTCTGTTGATGGGGATACAGAGAAAACTTGTGTTCTACAAGCACTACGCTCAAATGGGGACCATGACCCCTTTATATAGATAACCGCCAAAGGCGGTTATCAATAATGAGTATTTTCAAATTGGCCCCTCATCAATTTAAAAATACAAGTCCGATCTCTACACATTAATTCCACGATAATTTAATACCCGATAGCCAAAATTAAACTTTATAGATCACCTTTTAATTGGCTAAACTATAAGATAGCATAGCACATTTAAAACTACATATGTGGCCCCACATATTAATAATATTTTTCCAACAATTAAGCCTAACTTATAAGTAATACTCACACTAATTTATAATTTCTCTTCCTTCTGCTCAAAGTTTTTTTTTTTTTAATGAACGATGATCTATAAGCACCAACTACCAAGAGGGGAATAGGGATGATAATAGCCCTTGAATGGCAACGTTTTATTACTATCGTTACACACTTTTACTTACTCCAATATAATTTTAGGATAAATAAATAGTTATTTTTTTAATTATTTTTTTGGTACCATAGACATATACTTCAAGTGCATCGGTGGAAGGGTACATGCCTCATCTCATTTTATGAAAAAATTATTTTAGACGTAATATTTATAAAATTATATACAAATTAATATATAAAATGAAATTGTGTCTTCATAAATATTAAATTTCAGAATTTTATTAATCAAAAAAGTCCTTATAAATTTAAAATTTGAATATATTTACATATAAATGAGATATATGTAATATCTTACTCAATGAAAAACAAGTAGTGTTATTTTTAATATTATAAAGGTCCTTTCTAAGTTTAAATCCTAAATTGCCACTAACTTTATAAAATGTTAACTAAAAAAAAAATCTTTTTATACAACTCAAACTGATATATACAATCATAACTAAGTATATATCCAATCTCATGCTTTTTAAATGTCTACGTGTGTAGTGTGTACCATGCTGCTGCTTTGTTTTTTTCACCACTGAACTCTGACCAACATTGTGTTAAGAAACGTTTCCCCCCTTTTTATTGCTTGCTAGAGGATTGGACATTGGAGGATAATTCATATTGTTAATGAAATTTATGTCAAATAAAATTGTCAATCACTTAAATTATGTTGATTTAGTTTAATTTTAAATTACAATTTAAATGGAAAGGTTTTAATTTTAGCATCTTACAGATTATATACGTTATTGAATGAATAAGGGAAAAGTAATCTGTTGATTTTTATAATTGAGAGTCTTGTGGAGCAGGCGGACCACTTTACTCCTCTTGACTCGACCTTAAGCCTTAAGGTAGGCAACTTGTCCATTTAATCAGTTCATGTACAAACACTCAATTAAAAAAAATTAAAAAATAAAATATTATTGAGTAACTTAAAAAAATTCTTGTAAGATGGTCAATGACTGTTATATAATTTTTTTTTAGTACTGCCATTGATTGTTCTATTTTTTTAAAAATGTATTTTATAGGATGGTCAGTGAATATCCTATAAAATTCTTTTAGGATTATCACTAACTGTCTTATTTTTTTTTAAAACAGTACTTTATAAGACAATCAATGACTGTCTTATAAAATTTTTTTAGGCGATCACTTTTTATTTATTTATTTTTTTATATTTGTTCAGTATTAAAATCTATATATTACTTGTATAAATATTAATTTTATTCTAAAAACTCGATTTAGAATAAATTTTATTCTAAAAACATCTATAATAAAGCATCATCGTTCAAAGACTTTACACATATTACCATAATGCACAATTAATTATTACAGGAACATATATGAAACATACAATCTAAGGATTAAAACTAGCTACATATATATATATAAATTAATTACGAAATGTTAATATATACAAAAGATAAGTTGTATGTTTATCTCGCCTCACATTAGACTTGATTCACATGCAATAACCATTAATTGTTTGGAAGATAATCATACACATACATATATCATTCTTCCCTTAATGTCAACAATTCTCCTGGTGTGTACAGATTCATACTTAAGATTTACAATATAAGATATGTAAAATATGTTAAAGCTAAATAATATATAAGTAATATTACGTATTAACTTGAATATACATAAATGATAAGGTTTAAGTTTACCGGTACATTATTTGTGTCTGTATTTTCAATGAATTTGGTAACATATATATCTATGAATTTCATGACATAGTACTCACATTCATTAAATTCAGGTTATTTTAAACACTTCCTACAATTAAATAAAAATAATTAATAATTATGAAATTAATTTAATTATAAATAAAAAAGTAATTGAAAAATTTTATAAACTAATTTAAACAAATAAAATATGATGAATAAAAGACCCTAAATAGCAGATCTATGCGAATAACTGAGCATACATGCAATCGAATTCAAAGCCATACTTTCACTGTACTTGAAAACATGTCAAACGCTAAAGATATTAAGGATTCGTGGAATTTCTTGACTCCACCAAAAAAAAAAAAGGAGTGCAAAATTTGAATGTTATGCTTCTCACAGCTACTACTGAGCTAAAAACACAACCTTTTGGTAGAAAAAGTGGAGCCAAATAGAAGAAATAAAGAAAATTGAAAACTGACAGACGAACAAAAGAGAAAAATCCAACTATGTCTTCAATTTCTCCTCTTTCTCTCATCAAATAAACAAAATCCAAAGCTCCAGCATTCTCGAAATAAGAAACACGAAGAATGAGATTCTTAAAAACACCACATACTACAAATCACAAAGAAAACACTAGATCTAAATGAAACAACGAGATCTATGATACATAAATATATACCTTTAGAAATTGCGGTCAGTATTTCAGCGCACTTCGAAACGACACCATGGTCGTTAAGGCCTTCTTCCTCTTCGATAAGAGAGTCATTGAATCCACTCTTATTGTTGTTGGCACCAGCAATGGACGATTGCGAGAGGGTTTAGTTTAGTAGAAATGTGATTTTTGGAAACTTATACCGCTGAATAAGTAAAATGATATTTTTATATGTATAATTTTATAGAACGGCAAGTAACTATTTTATAAACTTATGCATGTAAATATACCAACGTATAAGACAACTATTAGCCGTTTTATAAAATTTTGCGTGATTTTTTTTTTTTAAGAACTGTCCTAAATTTTTTATAGGACAGACACATATTTGAAACCATCGTATTTATTTCTTACTTTATATTAAAGTCCTTTATATTGTCTAAATTATAGTAATGAATTGTTAATTTGCATGTGTTTTGCTAGCGTGGATATCTTGTGATTTGATTACTGAAATAGGTGTTAGAATTCTGGAGTGCTCAAAATAGCTCATTAATTAGTTCTGTTTTGTTGTGTTATTCATTCGTTATTTATAGTATGTAATTATAGTTGAGGAAAACTTTTGCAATTCTGTTTTTAAAAGAAGCATGATGATTTGTTTTTAATTTTTTTTTTTTACTTGTATGGTATATTTTTTCATATCTCTATAAAAAGTTTGAAACTGAAAGTGATGTTTTTGCTAGCTGTTTCTAAACTTTACGACGAGAAGAGTTAATGATGATTCGTTCCTTACGAGTTACGTCTTAAGATAGCAGAAAATGGGGAATTCTCTTCTAAGGGCAAAGACAGGCAAGTTTACATATATTGTGATTCAATTTTTTATACAGTAAATGAAATTTAAACAGTTATAATATTCTTTCATATATCAACCCTTTAAAGGAGAGAGACCTTGGAGTACAAGTTGCTTAAGAATAATTCTAATTTTGTTTATATGTAGCATGAGCATTACCTTATTTTGGTTAATATTTAGGGATTTGGATAGTGGACTCTATACAAAAACTCGACATTGTATCATAGTTGATTATTGAGAATAATGATAATAATGACCTTCCTAAAAGAAAAAACATGGGCAATGATGTCATAGAATATTATCTCTATTATATTGAGAAATCATGGAAAAAATTCCCCCCCTTTTTTTTTTTTGGAGTATGATTGTTACTTCAATATATTTTAATTGTATAATTTGTTTTTCTTCTGAAAATTAATGTAGCCATGCAAAAAGATGTTCTTATTCTAACATTACTTTTAAAAAGGAAATATGACTCTATTGCAACTTATTGATCACAAATAAAAACCCAATTAGAATCTTTTGAAAATGAAATTAACCAAATGGATGTTAAATATTGAAGTCAACAAATAACTCTAAATTTGGGATGGCAACTAATGGTGCATCAGAAGTTCTCTTTAGAATTCAATTCATTCCTTTTTATTTCTATAGAGAATCATGAAAAAAGCACTGATCTTTCTAGAAATTACATGTGACAATCATTGAGAAAGCTAAAGAACATGATTATTCTGTTAATTTAAAATAATAGCAACAAAAAAAAAAAATACGATTAATTTTATAAATACATGATGAAACATTATGGCTAATTTAAGGTTTGCCAAATTGAAAGAGATAATGATTTTCAGTACTAATCGAAAACGCTTGGCTTGAATCTTTTACCAGCACGGCCAATTAATGAACACTTCTTTTATCAAAAGTTTTGGAATCTCCTTTCATTTTTATTTCTCCCTTGAAAAAAAAAAAAAAAAAAAGGCAAAACTCCTATTATTTTTATTTTTCATTCCAAATGGGTTTGAAACCTCATAATTATCATGGAAAAAAAAAGAGAGAGGAAAATAGGAGTAGAAAAATAGAGTCAAAGTCTTAAATAATATACATGTATATTATATACATAATTGAATTAATCCTAAAATAACATATCAATTCTACATATAATATATGTATATACTGTACATAATCTACATAAATTAAATAAGTATACTTATATACAAGTTATGAAATAACATGCAATTTTAAAATTAATTTAATTATATATGTATCAGTTAATTTGTTCTTATGGGCTTCAAATCAAAACCATACTAGGAAAGAAATCTTAACAAAAATTCAGAATGTTTGTGTTGAAAGATTTTTTATTTTTATTTTTTAACATTAACCAGCGTTTAGATTAAATTATTATAATATTTCCTCGTTTTTTTGTTTCCAGCTATTTGTAACAATTTTTTTTTTTGAAATAACTAAAATACGCACGTATTGAGACTCAACTTTGACATTCTATACACGCCTGAATAAGATTTTCATTTTGTTCTATAGTTAGTGCAGGCTTTATTATTAATTAATAATAAAACAAATGAAAAGCAAAAACACACTCGTTTAAAAAAAAATGAAAGAGAACAATGTCAAAAGCACTTTCAACAATATCCCAATACAAGTAGACCCAAAGGCATTATTGCCCTTCCAATGATGATATTTTTGTCACTTGGTAGAGGCTATATATATTGCCATTTTAATTTCCTTAAAATAATTAAAACATCATTTATACACATTGCTTTTTTGCATACACACCCCTATTTAAATCCATATTAGACCAGTACATCCTCATCCTATATAAACACACATTCTCACCTCATTATATCTTGTCATATATCAATCTCTCTCTTCTGCTAATTAAAGACAAGGAAAATGGGTGCACTTGGTTATCTCTCAAACTTTTGTACTATCTCTACTACAACAAACAGCAAGCGCAAGCCATTACAGGTAAACATTAATTAGTATTGTTCTCTTACACCATTAAAGAGACTAGCTATATTAATTAGAGTATTATTTATTATGATTATAATTGAGGTAATAATATTCTATTTAATAAAGTTATATAAGTTTAATTGTATTAAGTAATAAAAAAAATTTCCTATTATTAATTAATTAGCATCTCTCTGCCTTTATCTCTTTCTTAAACTTTCACTCACAACGTATGTTAACACAGAAAGTAGTCTTCCATTTCTCATGTTGATGTTGGTACTCTGTTATGCCTTAATCAGAAATTAAAAATGTGGGTTTTGTTTCTTTAATTGTCAGACAGTAGAGATCAAAGTAAAGATGGACTGTGATGGCTGTGAAAGAAAAGTCAAGAACGCTGTTACTAATATGAAAGGTTTTTCTCATGAAACTCTCTCATCTTCTGTAACTAGCAACCCCCTTAATATGCCTCTCTTTGTGGCATTAGACCTCAATTAATCGAGCACATAGCTTAATATGCAGGTAGTTTTTACTACTATAGAACTAATATATTAATATACATTACAAATTTATCACAAACATAATTAACATAACAAAATCTTATTGATACAACTTTGTGAGCTTAATCCTACTATTTAATCGCACCATGCTGCACATTATTTGAGTTAATCTCAAATTTGTGACATGTAAATTTTTTTGTTACAAATGGTATTATAGTTCTGTATGTATCATCAAAATGCGATAAATATGTAGACAAAAATGATTGAAAATGTAAACTTTTGTTGCATAAGATATGAATTTTTTGTACACATATTTCTAATGATTAATGGCACACAAAATAACACACATAAAATAATACAAGTGATTTCCATTTACTTAATTGCTTCGTTTTCCCACGTAGCTAGTCCTATAGCTGCAGGTGATGGCATATATATTACAGTACGTAGGGTATTTTTTTTGGGTTCACGAATAAAGGATTTCATAAAAGAGTAATAACAAACATGATTCATATTTTATACAGAAAAAAAAAAAGTTAAAAACAACTTTCGTGTTGAAATTTCCAAACTCTAAAAAAAGAAAACAAAGTGAATCTTGTGGGACCTTCAAAGAAGAAGTCGTCTTCATCTTTTCAGCTTTAGAAAAAAAAAATTCTTCTCTAAAGAAACAATTAACCTTTTTTAAAAAAATATTCTCCTTTTCCTTTCACAACCGCTAAAAAATAGAAACATAATGTTATGCATAAAAATAAAAATAAAGATATATACTTCGACTAATAAATATTATTTAATTTTATGATATAAAAGATTATTTAATACATATAATTTTATTTTTAACCCATGTGATATACATATGTTGTTTTTCGTATTACATAAAAAAAAACATATATTTTTTGCATGACCAAAAATGAAATGCGTATTGGTTGTTTTTTAATAAGATATATAACATATATTTTTTTAGAAGGGTAAAAAATAAAATAATATCATTAAATAATTGAGTCATATATGAACAAAGTGATGAAACATTTCGCACCAACTCACGAAGCTACAGTTTTTACTTTTAGATTTTGAAAATATCATTGCTGAATAACTTTGCTTAGAATCTAGCAATAACAAGCCATATTTATATTGAATGACCTGTTTAATTCTAGAGCAAGAATAGCTATTGCTAGATAGAGGCCTAGAGCAATATAACTAATTTTAGAATAACTTGAAGAGAATAATTTTAGGTGCAATCATTAATTTCTCCAATGTTGAGTCATATAACCAAAATATCTACCTTGCATGATTGATAAATGATTGTGAGAGACTTAAAAAACATAACATCAAGTTCATCAGTCGATATTGGTTCTGAATTCTTATAATCTATTTCAATAGTTAGTGTTGTAAATAAAATACGAGTCTCAACAATTTAAGTCTCTCGCAAGAGATATTAATTATAGTGATAAGTGTAACTTTAACATCAATCTAGCCACATGTATATAGAAAATTTATAGTTGTTAAAAATAGAAATAATATGTAGTAATAATTAGTTAATGTTAGTTGGAATGAATAATGAAATTAATGTAAAATAGGGGTTAAATCAGTGGAGGTGAACCGAAAACAAAGCAGGGTGAAAGTGATTGGATATGTGGAAGCAAATAAGGTGTTGAAGAGGGTATTGAACACAGGGAAGAAAGCTGAGTTTTGGCCGTATATTCCTCAACATTTAGTGCACTATCCCTACGCTTCTGGTGCCTATGACAAAAGGGCACCAGCTGGTCACGTACGCAATGTGGTTCAAGCTTATCCTTCTTCCAATGCCCCTGAAGATAACTATGTCTCTCTTTTCAGCGATGATAATGTAAATTCATGTTCCATTATGTGACCATATTTTTCTAATTTTCCTTATACAAATCAATTAAAGTACTTATTTTTCAAATTAAGAGTAATATATATTACTTGGGAATGAGATCGATAAGAGGGAGGGTTAAGCTATGTGTTTACCTTTTCTAGATTTTGTTAATATGTGTTATATTACCACTGAAAGGCTTTTTATTTATAGTTTTTATATATATGTACTATATTATGCACGCTGTCTTTAAAGAGTAATGCAATAAAGATGTGACGGCATGTTTTAACTACAGTTCTTCTATATGCCATAGGCCCATATTGTTATCTACTACTGTAAACTTGAGTTATTTAGTTCTGTTATTATCTTATATTATTGTTGGAGAATATTTAATTTACTCCTATTACTATTTAGTATATATCTTTTTACTGATTATAATAATTAATGACAATTCCTTTATACATATATTTTGTAATTATAAAAAAATAAAACATTTTTTATTTCTAATGATTTAAAGATAAAATTACATAAATAAATGAATAATATAATTAATTAATTAATTAATTAGTGCCAGTAGAACAATATATGAAACTAATTATATTAATTAATTAGATTTATTTTTTCAATGTGAAACTAGTTTGCACTAATAACAAATAATACTAAGTTTATAAGAATCCTTAAGTCAACCTTTTTACATTGTACAACTCATGATCCTTACGAACACAGTTTTTGCTGCAATAAGCAGCTGTTTCATAGAATATAAGAAGCAGAAACAAGATTAATAAATGAATCATCTGACCAACATCACTAATAAAGCAATATGTTACTTTGTGTGAAACTGTGGCCTGAAGGACAGAAGTATAAAGATTATAGTAGTGAAGAATATGATTCCTTTTTCCAACCACACATGAGATATCGGGATCAGCTGGAGGAAGCCCCAGGCAGCTACACTGTTACTCCCAAATTAGACGGCTTTGACGTTTCATTAATTATGCTCACAATTGTGCAGGAATCATATTCAAATCAAACCGACCACTTTATATTTATTTATTTAATTAATTATTTGATCTCTCTCAAGAAGTAGTACCACGTTGCATGTTTTAGGCCATTAAACTGATGAGCTCAAATTCTTATCGCTGTAGAAAGCGGGGACATTAAAAATTTATACCAGTTTAAATATCTCCAGCAATTAAGCTGATTGAATATATGGTTTAACTAATTATATATGTGATTCTTTTATCAATAATGAATTGGGGTTGTGTAATTTTTCTTTATTTAATTTTGTTTTGTAGACTAAAAGTGTGGGATTGGGAGAGAAAAGACAATATTTGATGCAAAGCATAAAAAGTAGTATGAAAATAACAATCATAGAGACTTCACAGAAAATGTGACATTGAGCCGAAAGTTATCATTAGAACCTTTGTTATGTTAGGCTTTGGATCCTTTTCTACTCATCTGTCACATTCACAGCCTCTCTGTACGTTTATATTCTGACACTGACATATATCATCTATATATGATGGTCTCCCTTAACTGGTGGCTTGTTATCTTCTCTCTTTTATTTATTTATTTTTATTTAGGAAATTGAGTATTTGAAGTAATTTAAGTTCATAGGGTTAAGAAATTACCTTCAAATAATTAAAGTCCTCTAATTTTTATATACATATATCATTACACATATCACAATATAATTAATATATATAATTTAGTAAATAATCCTTCATTAATTCAACATATATCATCTCTTCAATTTAAATTTAAATTTAACAATGACTTATTAACTTCTTGATGATGCATAGATCAAGTCAATGATATAACATTGCTCAATGAAAATGCTCTTTAATTTTAGAGTATTGCTTAGACACAACTAAATATTTGATTTGGTCTATCCTCAAATCATTTGCATTGATTTGGCCTGAAATTCAATTAGTTTTTCTTGACTCCTGACCATGCATGCTCTGTTCTGTCAACTTCCTTGTCTAATTAACTATAATAAAAGCTCAGCTTCACAACAATATTTGTGGAAAGGTATTTTTTTCGCGTTATTAAGTATGATATTAATTGAAGGTTTATAAATAATCGTAAAATTTAGTTATCTTGAATGTTAATCTTTTAAGAAGTGGATGTGTCATTTTGATTATACACAATATAAAATTTACATACTATTATAGCTTCAATTTATCAATGGGTCAAATACACGCAAAAAAAAAAGGGTCTTGCAAAAGAAAAGGAGACAAGTGACACAAATATAATAGAATATAATAAAATAGATTATAAATATAAAATGATTGTCTTTATAAAAGACAAATATTCATATTTTGAGGAAATATGTTAGAGATAATGTCTCATTATGATAAAATATAATATTATATAAAATTTACAATATTAAGGTGATGTAACTAGGTATTTGCACTTTATCAAGATTAAATAGAAAAAATACTTTTTTTTTTTGTTAAAAATATAATAAATTAAAAGGATGCTTTTAAAGTTTTTTTTTTCTTAAGGGAACCAGACTAGGTATTTTTCATGATCAAATAGAGCTAAGATTTGCTATCACAAGTTCAAAACGTTGATTATTGACTTCAAAGATCAATTTCGAATCCTGAGAAAAATGCAAAAAGCAAAGTTAATTCGAATTCGAATGCTCAAAAGCCCCCAGATCCCAATGCTGTAGCTCTTTTTAACTTTTTTTTTTTGCCCATTTTCCCAAACTAGTGTCTTCTATTCTTTTTATCCTTTCGACTCCAAGAAAAGTGGCCTAAATGTATGGTATGGCATAATTTTTGTCTTTTCTTTTTCTATTCTCACACTTTAATTGGAAAAGAATAAAAATGTTACATATATATATATATATATATGCACATTAAATTATAAAAGGTGAGATATTGATATAAGAACATTAAATAAATATATTATTAATAATTAATTATATTATAACATATAAATTGATGCATGAAAAAAAAATTATTTTTTGAAGTTAATTAGTTGTCACATGATCCGACTTATATATATAATTAGAAGTCGTTGGAAAAATAGTTTTCGAAAAAGCTTAAGCTAGAAGGGATAATAATACTTTGATAAATTTATTACATCCTACAAATGTTGTATCTATATATGCACCATAAATGTATTCTAAATTTTATATAGTGTATAAATATCATAAGGCATTCACTCCTTAAAAAATTAACCTCCAAGGTAGTTAAGTCTCATGATTACTTATAAATCTTATATTAGTATTATGCTTAAGTAATGTGAAACAATACCTACAGTATTCCCTTCAAAGTGTGGGAAGTGTTAGCGTGAGTCATGTAATTAGTATATATGTATTTATCTGTAATAGAGTTTTAGGTTGTACATAGTTCTATTTTATTTAGGACTCTTGTATTTTATTTTCTATATATACCTCTATTGTGAGGTAATAATACAATAAGAAATAATTTTCATTCTCATTATAGCACTGAGTCTAATGTTGGACAATATGTGTTACCAAATAGGTCTACTCGCGGTCAACTAGCCAAAATGTATGAACCAAATATTCATGCAAAATTAAAGTATCCAGTAACCAACTACATGTCCACTAAAAGATTATCTAAGTCATATAAATCATTTGTAAATCAAATATCTGCTGTATCAGTATTTAACAAAATGCAGGATACGTTGGGAGATCCAAAGTAAAGGAAGGCAATGGATGAAGAGATGGAGGTGTTACAGAAAAATGATACTTGGCAACTTGTGCCTCTACCACAGGACAAGAAGGCAGTTAGTTATCGCTGGATGTTTACTGTGAAACATAATGTTGATGAATCTATAAATCAATATAAAGCCCGCCTTGTAGCAAAAGGGTTCACTCAAACGTATGGTGTGGACTACGATGAGACTTTTGCTCCTGTTGTCAAAATGAATACTATTTGAGTTCTGCTTTTGCTTGCTGCTAGCTTAGAATAGCCACTTTGACAGTTTGATGTTAAGAATGCATTTCTTCATGGAGAGTTAGTCGAAGAGGTGTACATGAGTCTTCCACCTGGGTATATAGCTGATTTTCCTGGTAATTTTGTATGCAAATTGAGGAAGTCTTTGTATGGTCTTAAGTAGTCCCATCATGCCTGATTTGAAAGGTTTTCTCAGTTCATGCAGAAGGTTGGTTATAGACAGAGTAATTCAGACTATACGTTGTTTCTCAAACATCAAGAAAGAAAGGTAACTGCTTTAATTATTTATGTTGATGATATGATAATTACTGGCAAGGATACTGTTGAGATGAATAGATTACAGAGACAACTAGCCTTTAAATTCAAGATGAAGAATTTGGGTGAACTGAAATACTTCTTAGGAATTGAGGTAGCTAGGGGGAGAGAAAGAATTTTTCTGTCAGAGAAAGTACATTCTTGATCTACTAACTGAGACAGGTATGTTGGATTGCAAACCTATTGACACTCATATTGAGCAAAACTATTGTCTAGTAGAGTATCCAGATCAGATACCAACTGATCGAGCTCACTATCAGAGGTTGATTGGGCGCTTAATTTATTTAGCGTATACTAGACCAAATGTTGCATATGCGGTAAGTGTAGTAAGTCAGTTCATGCATAACCCGAGCCAGAATCACATGGATGCAGTTATGAGGATTTTAAGGTACTTGAAGTCAGCTCCAAGGAGAGGAGTAATGTTCTCTAAACACAAAAACCCTTTTGAAGTTTGCGGCATCACAGATCCAAATTGGGCAGAAAATATTACAGATAGAAGGTCGACATCAGGTTATTTCACTTTTGTGAGAGGTAATTTGGTTATATGAAAAAGTAAGAAGTAGAAAATTGTAGCGCGATCCAATGCTGAGGTTGAGTATAGAGGTATGGCTCATATGGTATGTGAATTGCTGTGGATAAGAAGTTTGCTATCTGATTTGGGTTTTGAACCCAAAAGTACTATGAAGTTGTATTGTGACAATAGGGCAGCCATTGATATATCACAAAATCCAGTATGGCATGATCGTACTAAGCATGTAGAGGTTGATCGTCACTTTATAAAAGAAAAGCTAGATACCAAACCAATCAGTTTCCCTTTTGTTCCCACTGGAAAGCAACTTACAGATGTGCTCACCAAAGGAGTTTCCAAAAAGGTGTTTTATGACTCACTAAGCAAGTTAGGCATGGTTGATATGTATATTCCAACTTGAGGGAGAGTGTTAGCGTGAGTCATGTAATTAGGGTATATGTGTCTATCTGTAATAAAGTTCTAGGTTGTACATAGTTCTATTTTATTTAGGACTCTTGTATTTTATTTTCTATATATACCTCTATTGTGAGGTGATAATACAATAAAAAATAATTTCCATTCTCATTATATTTAACTGGAAGGTCTTTTACAAAATCAATCACTTTGTATTTTTAACCTATTTTATTATATTCTATTTTATTTGAATCACTTGTCTTTTTTCTTTCGTAAGACTCACTCATTTAAGTAAACCAATGAATATAAACCAAACACTTATAACTCAGGTTGTTGGGATTTAAACATGACTTCAAAGCTCTAATACAGTATTAAAAGTTGCTAAGAAACCAAGTCTATCAAAAATTTAAAATTATTTGGAGAAAAACTAATAATATTTTTATACATTTATCACATTATCTAAAAATTATTTGATTTTAAATGAACCCACAAACCATGAGGACCCAAAATAGAGAACCATCATTGCAAACTATCACCTCTCACTTGTTCCCGTTTATTTATATAGTTTCTTTTTAGTCAGCTTTCAGTCTAGGTAAAATCTATGTAGTCATTTGTAAAATAAAGTTTATCAATCTATTTACACAACCAAGCAAAAAAAAGTATGAAACTAATACATTAAATAGCAACATAGATATAGTTGGCGAGGAAGGATTAAGGACTCATTATCACACCCCCACTGCATTTCAGGATATATATAAAGTTTTTACAGAATTCAAGAAGCATAAACAAGCAAACAATTTCTTCAAATAGCTAAACTCTCCACCCTCTGGGGAAAAATTGAAGACTCAATAATTATAGAATTATGGGATCATGTAACTTACCAAGTAACATGAGATTTGTCCATAATCTACCTTTAAAGTTTGATAAAGTTAACAATTTGATAAGTACATAATTGCTGTTGGATGAACATTTTTGAAAGCTTTGACTTCGAAAGTGTCACATTGCATGTTTATAAATTAGACCTGTGCCAGTACCCTATACATATTAGGTGAAGCTTTGGTTCTTAGGAAGAGGAATTTACATCCACATACGAAGTTAGCGAAAGTTACGTTGTACGTAAGAATCTAAGTTTAATTATCATGATCTTCATGATGCCTAATGATTATTTGCCATTCTAATTCTTATTATCATTTCTTTTTTTCTTGCAGTTGTTGAACCAGAATCGCCATCTAGCCCTTAACATTATCAAGTGAAGCACATAATCCAACAGTGGATTTAATTACCTGAGATAGCATATAAACGTAGGAAATTAACTTTTTGCTTAAAATAGCAAAACGACTGTGTTTTAGGAAAGCACAAATGACACTGTTAACCCAGCCTTCACTTCTTCTTCTTCGATTCTTCTTCGCTTCTTCTTCTTCGCTTTCGCTTCTTCTTCTTCTTCTTTGCTTCTTCTCTGTTCCTGATTTGTATGAAATCTTATAAGTTTTTATTTTTCGCTGTTTTTTAGTGTAATTTGAAGCTTTTTGTTGTTTGATATATGTAGGAAAGAGTGGAGCAGGTGAAGAATTGAAGATGAAGATGAAGATGAAGTCATGTGAATGTACAGGTTACATACAAATTTATTTTATATGTAACCTGTACATTCACTTGAACCCACTTGAAGAAGAAGAAAAAGAACAACTTATGTACATTCACATTTTGTATGTACAGGTTACATACACATTTATTTTGTATGTAACCTGTACATTCACATTTTGTATGTACAGGTTACCTGTACATACGAACTGTTTTTCCTGCAAAAGGTGAATGTACAGGTTACATACAAATTTATTTTGTATGTAACCTGTACATTCACATGAAATGCATTGTATTGTTTGTATGTTATTATTGTTTGAACAGCTTACAAAATGTGAATGTACAGGGTACATACAAAATGTGAATGTACAGGTTACATACAAATTTGTATGTACATGTTACATACAAATTTGTATGTACAGGTTACATACAAATTTGTATGTACAGGTTACATACAAATTTACATACAAAATAAATTTGTATGTACAGGTTACATACAAAATAAATTTGTATGTAACCTGTACATACAAAAACACGAAAATGGCGTGGTTTTTACGAATACGCAGATAAATGGATATTTCCGTAAAAATCATATATATTATATAAATGAAATGGTGAATTTAAGTCTAAAAAGTGCTATTTAGGTATAAAAAACTTTTTTCAACAAATATTTGTTATTTGAGTAATTCACTGCCAACAGTGACGGAGCCCTTGGAAGCCGGCCCGGTCCAAATTTTTGATGCATTTATTTTTTATACTAAAGTATATAAGCCCAACCATTATTTAAAAGAATAAATTCAGGAAAATATATTAAATTGAAATATTAAAATAAATTATAGAAAAATAAAAATAAAAAATCTTGCTCAAACATCAGGCAAAATTTTATCTAATTTCTTTCCATATGGTAAATGTGCTCTTTTTTTTTTTTTTTTTTTTTTTTTTTCATTTCTTTTGTTTTTATTCTTTATTTATTTATTTATTTATTTTATTTTATTTTTATATTATTTAATAAGTAAAAAAAATTAATTCTCAACCATCCTCTTTATTTTGTTATTATTTTTAACTCTCATATTTTTTGCACTTACTATTAGTTCAACTTTTTGCGTTCATGATTCATTAATTGGAACATAATTTTAGTAGTACCATTTTATAATAGATGGATTTTATCTTTGAACATCCTATGAAACCACCTTGGTAGAATTTTATCATACAATGCAATATCATCTTATTATTTTAATATAACATATTGAATCCATGAATTAGTGACCATGAATTGAGAAAATATATATATAAGAAGGAATTTGTACCCTTCAATAGTGAATTAGAGGAAGACAAATTTTTAAACTGGTTAGATGGGTACAACTGCTGGTCAAATTATAATTTCAAGTAATATTTAGTCGTTCATAGGTTTTTTTTCCCCACATATTCTTTCCATTCATGATCACTAATATATTTTTATTTCTTTGGATGTTATTGAAATTGTCAATTCCTAAGAATCAATTTGGTTTTCTATTCTGTGTAGACAGACTGTTAGATAGCAATCTAGCATAGATTTCACGACCAACCAGTCCAGAAGAAACTTATATCATTGGCTTCCATTGGTCACATTAGACAAATTGTTCGGATTTCAGAAAATTGGATACAAAAGTTTTTCGAAAGTCAGTCCTTAATTCTTATAAAAAATGAAAATAACAACTGAAGCAGGAAATCTAAGATGATCCTTGGTTACGTAAGACGCCGACAGTTCATGATGCTAGCTCATGCTTATCTTTTCACTGCTTCTAGTTTTTTTTTTTTTTTGGTTCGAAAAAAGTAGAATTTTATTAATCAAACTTTCACTGCTTCTTTTGGTTACTAGATTTATTTTCAACATTTATGGTACCGGTTTTCTCGGAGAGTCTTATGGTTGAATTTTTATGTGGTCCTTGTTATAAAATGTTAATAAGATTCGTAAGATAACTGAAGATGATAAAATAAAGCAATATTTATTGAATTATCTTATTTATTTCTTACGTGTAAAAATATAAACAACAGAAATCCACTAGTAGTACCAGTTGAAGACAACATGTACATATTAAATAAATAGATTTAAGGTTTAGATGATTTAAACATATTAATTTAAGGTTAAGATGATTTAATGTAATATGCTAAATTTATTTTTATAAATTAAACATATTAATTTAAATTGATGCACTTAATATTATTATTATTATATTATTAAACACTTTCGTCATTTTTTTTATTTTATTGGGTTATTCTCATCAAGAAAAAAACTTAATATAATAAATTTTAAGCGGACAAAAAGTCAAAAAAGGAAGTTAGCTGGTGGAAAGTAAGAAGCGATTAAAATGTTTTAAAAAAAAAAAAATTGATTAAATTGTAACAATAAAATAATTAAAGCCTATCAATTTAAAACTATATATACTAACAATTATGTTTAATTTATGAAATTAAAATTACACAAAGTGCAATGGTAAATGGTAAGTTTATTCCTGCCTTAACAGTAACATTTTATGGGTATAAAGTCTGAGGGGTGTTTATAGTTCGATTTATAGTAAAAAAAAATTAATTAAATTATCAAATTGGATCGGACTATTTAACTAATAAAAATATTGTAATTGAACGATTCAATCCAATTTAGTTCAATTTAGTTAACGATTTTCAAAAATTTTTTTTTTCTAAATTATAACTTTTTTTTTTCCAGAACTAAGAGTACAATCAAATTATAATGTAACACATATAATAACAAATTTTTCACATAATAATTGATTAATTAAGAGTGTTAATATTAATCAATTATGAATTTTTCTTCAGGCTTAGAAAATAGGAATCCAAACAGAGAATAAATTAGAAATGTTTTGCTTTATGATACTCTTAAGTCTTGACTCTCTTAAATCAATTTTTTTTATTTATAATATATAATATTCTTAAGAGTTAAATCAAAATTATAATATATAATTTTATTTATTTATTTTTAAATAATAATATAATATATTTTTAAAAATAATTTTTTAATATATTACTTACAACGGTCCAATCAGACTGGTTAAAAAATTTACAAAATCATTCTGGACTGTTTTACCAACGGTTTGAGTTAATTTTAATCGGACTGGACCATATATTTTATAAAACTGTCCGATTTAATCTGGTTCGATTTTCAATTTTGAATAGTTTGGTACCTATATTTACAGAAAAACTAACCTTTTTTCTTTTAGGAATCTTATAGATAAAAAAATATAAATATAAATATGATTCGGACCGATTTTCGATTTTAAATGGTTTGGTACCTATATTTACAGAAAACTAACTTTTTTCTTTTCTTTTAAGGAATCTTATAGATAAAAAAATATATAAATATAAATAGGGCGTTCATCTAATTTATCTAATAAGAGGTCATTTCTTATCTGGTTTCGAGTTGATTCCATTCCCAAAGGCTGAAAGACAGTAGTGTAGAAACACAATCCACATGATCACCCCAGTACTGTGCTAGTCTCTGCTTCAACTGCAGCCTGCTTTCATATACGTACGTTTCAAAATGAGTCGAGTGGGGTCCTGAGTATTTAGTATTCATATTAATTAATAAAGTTTATCTGAGATTAAACTAAATATGATTAATGTGTGTTTCGTTCATATTATATATCCCTTTATCTTATGGCTTTAATGGTAATTGTTTTTTTTTAATACATAGAAATGCTTCCATGTTTTATTATGTAAAAGGAATGTAGCCAGGGTTCATTATTCGAATGCGCACAGTTTCTCTTGGTATTTGATTTTTAGACTTTACTGAAAGTGTTTATTGCCTGGCTTCCTTAATACTCTGGCACGTGACCAAGTTCCAAGTTAGTCCATATTTTTTGCATAGGATTCTGTTAGTTTCTCTAATCACCTATTTCGGTGTCTAGTTATATTGTATAATGATATATTCAACTCTAATTAAGTCCGTACGTCTTATGCAAACTGCCTAGTACTAGCTAGACATGAGATTTTCTCCATAAATTATTGACTAAGCTAATTTATATTTCTCTTGGTTCCCACAAACGTGTGCACAAAGTTCATATGTTTTGAATTAAATTAAGAAACTTAATTTCTTATTATAAAGATTTTGGACATTCAAGAACTTTCTTAAATTTGTGAACAACAATGCTATGCCCACAATTAAGAGAGGAAGGTCAACTAAAAGTTAAATCCAATATTGAGGTTCGTTGATCGATTTTCCACCTGACCAGTGAAACTTACAATTCAAACCAGCTGCAAACTAACCTTCGAAGTTGGAACTGTAGATTCTCTTTATTAATGCGCTAAATGAGCTTTAATTTGCTCCAACAACGAGTTGCTATATCCACCCAATTTTTTTTTTTTTTTTTGAGAAATTACCAAAAAAACATTCTTAAAATTTATAGTAATAAAAATAACACCCAATAATCGTTCAATTGGACGATATTCAATATTGAACGGATGTAAATTATCATAATTTAATTTGAACATTGAATAAGTCTAAATTGCTATGTTCAATTTGAACAGCATCAAATTAAACGGACATTAAAAAAAATGATGTAATAATCATTTTTTTAATTGTAAAAATATATGATTTGAATACTAAAGATACTATTTTTGTTGTTCCAAGTTTTGAGGGTGCTATTTTTGTTGTATTTTCAAAAAAAAAAAATTGGCTTAATAAAATTGTGACTTCCTAATTTATGTATAGTTTTTAAAGTGTGCCAATTTTCAATAAAAAAAATTGAAGTAAATATTTTAGCCACTTAATTTTATTGGGAAAAAAAGAATGGAGAATGATGATATTTGTTATACTCCGCCTGCTGAGCAACCTATGAGGTGGATAAAGCGCACCAACAACATTATAGTTACATGTTAATATCACAAGTAAAACTTGATTTTTGAATAGAAACATTGAGTATATACTTGTTTATATATATCTTATGAAGAAACTAACTGTATCAATCATCCATCTCCTAATTAGGCGAATAGGAGGAAGTATTGAGGGGATAGAAAAGAAGAAAGTTGCAGCTCTTAGAAATTAAGTAATTAGCAAGAAGGATGCAATTTAACAAATGATGATTAATAAAAGAAAAATAAAGTAATATGTGTAACAAGGAAAAAGACATATACTGAACGGTAAACAAGAAGTGAAAACCTAATATTAATGTTCACAAGTAGTCACAAGGGACTAAATAAAAGACTGTTTGAATGAGACCCTACCTAAACAGCCAAAACCACCGGTCCAAGTCAACCATTGTTTAGTTCGGATACACCCCTTACCCTCTTCTCATCGATCCCCACAAGTATATCTACATCATTTGCTGCCTTCACTTAGTTGCTCTCTCTTTATATATGTCATATATCTAAAGTTGTTATTAGTTTTGATATCAATTAATTTCTTAAATTAAGAAGAAATTAGCTAGCTAGCATTGAAATGAGAAAACCTTGTTGTGATAAAGAGGGCACTAACAAAGGAGCCTGGTCTAAACAAGAAGACCAAAAGCTTATTCATTATATCACTACTCATGGCGAAGGTTGTTGGCGTTCCCTCCCCAAGGCTGCAGGTAATTTCTACTCCAAATATATAACCATCTACCATCTAATAATAAAGATGTTCTTATTATCATTCAAAAATACTATATAATATATATAATAATTATAGTTTGCTTCTATTAATTTTGCCTCTCTCTACGTTTTGATATTGGGTATCTTATATAGGTTTGGATAGATGTGGTAAAAGTTGTAGGCTAAGATGGATAAACTATCTAAGGCCGGACATCAAACGTGGTAACTTTGGTCAAGATGAAGAGGACCTCATCATCAAGCTTCATGCTCTTCTTGGCAATAGGTAATTTCATTTGTAACCTTCCCCTAATTATATTTATATATTGATAGGGCTATTTATAATCATTTACAAAAATATCGAGAATTTAATTTTACAAGAATATTATCAAAATTGACCGATTTTTTGGGAAATTATATATTTTTTATATAATTTTTAAAACTATTGAAAGAGAAGAATTAAATTTATTTTTTTATTTAAACATTATATTTGCTACTCAAATATACATATTTGTTAGCTTATTATGATTAAAATTATTTTTTTCATTAAGATAAAATGAATTTTTTAATTCATGGTATTGATATAAATTATATGAAATTAAATAAAAAGGTGAACAATAATAATATAAAATTATATTAAAAATAAAAATTACATAAATTAAAATACAAAATATCACAATAAAGGATAAAAATATAATTGAGAAATATATATATAGGTAAAAATTGTGTAACAATTAATGAGTTATTAAATAGCTACTAGCTATTAAAGTCGATTTGTAAAATTTAGAGAAAATTAAAATTAATTATTTTTATATAAATATTAAGTTATATATATTTAATTTAATAAAATTAAAAAATTTAAACTAATATTTTGTAATATATTCATATTAATATTTTCAATATTATCAAAATTTTAAAAAATTACAATACAACTTACCAAAATATTGAAAAATTTCGATATGATTCATTATTTTTATAGAAATATGGATAAATATATGAATATATTGAAAGATATTTTTAAAATATATCGATATTAATACTTTCATTGTATAAAAATTTGGATAAAAATGTTGGAAAATATTCATATATATTTTCATCCATGTTTATAATTTCCTTGATATAATTAACTTTTATTTTTATTTTTTATTAAATTTAATTTATATTTGCAGTACTAAAAAGGTGATGATTTAATGGGGTTTAAGTGTAGGTGGTCATTGATAGCAGGAAGGTTGCCAGGTAGGACAGACAATGAAGTCAAGAACTACTGGAATTCTCACATTCGTAAAAAACTACTAAAAATGGGTATTGATCCCAATAATCACCGCCTTAACCAGAACAAACCTCCTCATCCAGCTACTGATCAACACAAGATTTCTGCTAATGAAAATTCTTATGGATCAATAATGAATAATAATAATAATAATAATAATACTTACAAGCTTCCATTAATGAAATATGAAAATTATGATAACGGAGCTAATTCAGATGCTGCAAGCTATCAGCTTGATGATGAAGCATCAGGTCCATCTCATGTTTTGAATCTTGAACTTACCATTGCCTTTCCTCGTCCTCCTTCTTTCTTCTACTTCTTCAATTAATTGTATTTTTTACTTTTCTTTGCCTTTCATAAAAATGAGCATTCACAGTTATATACTGAGTCATGTAATTTTATTTATCTCACCCAACTTTTATATATATATATATAAACAATATAACCATGTGAGTCCGGGCCTAAATACGATATGTACATAAATAAATTAATTTTAAAATAATATTTCAATTATACATAACATATATATATATATATATTATACATATATATTGTATAAAATATATAAAGTATACATAAATTAAATACGTATATTTTTGTCCAAATAAACATTTTATTTTATGATAAATTCAATTATGTACATACTAACTAACATGCTATTATGGAGCTTTAATTCTATACGATCTAGTGTATATATACAACAATTTTATTTTTCTATTTTTCTAAATTTTATTTTAATTTATATTTATCTTTTGTTTTTAAACAAAACACACGCACACATACATATATATATATATATATATATATATATATATATATATAATAACAAAATGTTCGAGCTCTCATCCTCCTAGTACTAAAAAAAAAAAAAAAAACATATATCATTAATCAAATAAACTAACACAGACCAAACTTTTTTTTTGTTGCTAGACAAACATTATTTACGCTTTATTTATGCAAATAATAGTGTGCATGCAATCTAAAATCGATTTAATTACTAGCTTAACCCCCTTCATTAGGAGTGGACATTGGCCAAGTTGGCAGAGTTCGACAGAAAATTAAACCCATCTTATCATTATCGAGTTAAGAAATATTCAAATTAAATCGTTCAATAAACACATATCAATTCAATCCAATTCAACCCATTATTTAATGGACGAGTTAGGTTAGTTTATCGAGTTCAATTAAAAATTTATTTTTGTGAATATTGTTTAATTTTAAAAAAAATTATTTGACAACAAAAATGTTTAATATTTTGAAAAAAATTAAATCTATTTAAACAATATCATATAACTTTTATTTAAAAAAGAATTTAAATTTAAAACACACATTGTGGGAAAAAAATGATAATCATATTTAAGTAATTTTAAATATATTATTCGTATTCTTTTTATCAAATTTTTAAAAATAAATTCAATAATTTATATAAGATATGTATTGTATACTATTTCATAAATAATTATGATAAATATTAGTTGTTAATTATAATACTAATTTATTTGTGAATGTTAAACATTCCTATATAAAATGTATTTTTTTTTAAATTGTGATTTACATATTAAGGCCGGTTTGAGTTCTATAGGTTGCAAATTCGAGAATTCAAACTAACCATGAAATTTTCAAATTTATTGTGTTATAAGCCAAATCAACTAGTAAAGTTATAAAACACAACTCAACTCAACCAAACCTAACGGGCTGATTTGGTTTTAATGGGTTAGCTGGTTTAATTCGATTTTGTCCACCTTTACTCTTTATAGGTAGAGTTTTGTTTTTAATCCTTTCCACGTTTTTTTTTGCATAATATAAAAAATACAAATATTTTTTACATATTAAAAAATTTGATGCAAATATGTCTTTATTTTTTCTTTCATAAATATATGATTTTAAAGGAGATGCCAAAACTGAAATAATGAGAATCATATTAAAAAAAAAGCGTGTAAAATCCCCTTAATATAGGAGGTAGTGAGATTATGAGAATGCTTTACATTCAATTCATGTAATTTTTTTTAGCCTCTCAATAAAAACAAAAAGTCAAATGAGGGTGTTATATATGTTTTTTTTTTTTTTTTTTATAAGGGTTGTATAAAACTAATCAAATAAGTGTGTTATATTGAAATAGAGCATTTAAAAAATGACATAAAAAAATACATGTTCAATATTTTCATATATTTTAATAAATGCTTAACATATATTTTTAATTTAATTTTGTGATATAAATATGTTTTCATAAATATAAAAATTAAATATATTCATATTATAAGATAAATATTGAGAATATGTAATAAATATATGTTTAAAATATTTATGAAAATGCATTAAAATATATATTTATCATGTTATAAGAATTCAACATATATTTAGCATTTGTTAATGGGTTAAAAATGAAGGTTATGATATTCACTTAAAGTTAATCCAGTCAAATTTCTTCATTACTAATTCAGATTTTTTAACCCATCATGGGATAGCCCAGTGGCTTGGGCACTGTGCTAAGCACCAGTCCTCTGTCCTCACACGGCAAGGTGCAGGTTCGAAGCTTGGCGAGCGCATGACTTGTTCGGCCTCCGGGCATTGTGTGGGTGTGGGTGTGGCCGTTGTGCACTACCACCGTTCGAACCTTGCACTCTGTCGAGTCAGACTGTAGACCGCTGGTGCTGCTAGACACTTACCGTGCTTGTGGTACAACAACCGGCCGGTGATCCTGGTGTGTGGCGGTGTGTGGCGATGATGCCCTATCCGGCCTATCCAAGGGAGGTCTATTTAAATCAAAAAAAAAAAAATTCAGATTTTTTAGAGGCCCCAATGTTGATTGCAAGAAGATTTTACACAACTCTCTAATTTGACAACGTACATGTTCATATTCTGTGCAAGTCCAAGATTAATTATTGCACCTATTCAATAAAGCAAACGTGACATGTAGGCTTAGCCTTTCTTCGATATCTTTATCCAATGTTTTAAGATTTTCCAATATGTAAATTGATAATTTGATACCCATCTTCTTAGCAATAATTTTTTTTCAATACCATTTCATTTTTTTCTACTAAAAATTTAAATAAGAAGTATAAAGTAAATCTTTTATATTAAAACAAATTGTTGTAATAATATATACTCTTTATAAATACCATAAGGACATGATTTGAATATATATATTCTTTATAAGTACCATAAGGACATGATTTGAATTATATATGTGTAGGCGCCTAAATATGGAAATTTTATTTTAAAAAAATTTATATTAAAGAAACTTTTTTATATATTGAAAATATAAAATTCTATAAAGAGGTCGCCATCCCATAATGCAATCATTTATTTCATTTGCTATTGCCATCAACCAAAGATTTTTTTGTCACGATGGGGGCTGAATGTTCCCTTACTTTTTTGAAGGATCTTAATGCAACTTCCTCAATTTCACACTGTATTATTTGACTGTTGAACATTTTTTACCTTCTTCAACTATATAATTTGAAATTAATTTTTGGATTTTATAATTTTAAGATACGACAACCCAATTAACCAATATAAATAGAACATCATCTTAAACAATCCTAAAAATCCCAATTAAGCATATTACGAAAGAGAAAGAGATGGGTAACAACATAGGAGGAAGAAATAAAGCAAAAGTCATGAAGATCAATGGAGAAACATTCAAATTGAAGACTCCAGTAAGAGTTATGGACGTGGTAATAGACTACCCAGGTCACGTTCTTTTAGATTCTGAGGCTGTTAAGCATTTTGGTATCAGAGCTAAGCCATTAGAACCACAACAAGAGCTAAAGCCCAGAAAAATTTACTTCCTTTTAGAACCGCCCAAGTTTCCAGAACAAAAAGTGACCAGAAGAGTACGCTCTGGCATTCACATGAGTGCAAAAGACAGGCTTGAGTGCTTGATGCTTTCCCGGAGATCTGTTTCTGACCTTTCGTCTCTTGGGCGGTCGTCTGGAGCTGGTGGCCCATCAGGGCCCATTTCAAGTCCTATGAGGGTGAAGTTAAGGCTACCTAGGGCCCAGGTAGCTAAATTAGTTGAAGAGAGCAGAGATGAGGTAGATGTGGCTCAGAAAATAATTGATCTTTATATGGATAATGGTGTCGAGGATAGAGACTCTGGAATGCTCCAACGTGAGGAACGTTTCAAGCCAAGTCTTGGTGGTATTAATGAAAATTACAAGGCTCCAGAGGTCAGACTCTTGTACTAATTTCGCTTTTAATTTTCTTTTTCAGAAATATGGTTCAACTTTTTTAATATTGAATTTTACGGTTTCCATTACACTCTTAATTAGAGCATTAATTATGATTTCAATTTTAAAGAGAACCAATGATATTTCTGGTCAATATTAAAAAGTTTGTTTAGTGACCAACTTCTGATGGCAAATAAAGAAAGGAAAAAGAAAATTAATTATTAATATATTACATATCAAGTGGCAAAGTGTTATTGGATGATATAGTTACAGGCTTCCAGCCGCAAAGTTGTATCATATGAGATTCTTAATAATAATAATAATAATAATAGTGAGTTTTGGTTTTATATTTACAGTAACTAAATAGTTCTTATCTAATTGAATTATGAAAATTAGATCTATTATCTTTTTCAACTGAAGTTTGAAAATTAAATGATAGGTTCATAATTGAAAATGTTAAAGTCAAGATATAGGTTTAAAGTCACCGGACATATTTTTGTGTTTAGTTATAAGAGGTTAGTTTTAACAATGGTGGAACAAGCTAACAATTAAGTCAGATTAACGAGACCAGTTATAAACGTTCTGTTGAAATATGTTCATTATACACCGGTCACCTTTCTCTAACAACTTAACAACTTTGTGGTATGGTAGTCTTGTAGAGAGATAGATAACCAATAGGAAAAAGAAAAGAAAAGAGGATGTGACAGAGCTCCTACCATAATTAGCAGTGGACTTGGATACAGAGGTTTAGAGCGCTATTCTATTGTATTATATAATACACATTATTTAAGATCTATTATAAATTTATGATATTTAAACTTTTGTTTATTTTTTTTGGTAATGTTTTGAGGCTTTGTAATACTATTATTTATGAGAAGGAAAATGAGGTAGGTTTGGTCGCCATAATTATTATATTTCTATTTTTACTTTTCTTTTCTCTTAATGCAAAGTTGGGAACTTTATTTAATGAGGGTCCAAAGTTTTTTATTCTAATGTATTGGCTTGCATTTATTAATTATTATTTGTATGCAAAAAGGGCAACCTCTCAACACCTCTTAAAGACCTATAGATTATTAAGAAAAGTTTTTAAGTCTGAAATGCATTTTGATGGGATTCATAGGGCAATTGCTAGGACAAAAAAATACTGAAGAAAAAGCCAACAAGGTACTTGGAATTCTCTGTGTTCTTCTTACTCATTCATAGAATCATATATAGTGCAATATGGTAATTGTAAAATGTGAGAGAAAGTTACTCAACAACTGTTTTAGGTGACGACGAATTCAAAATTTGTATTCAAAAGAGGCGCTATATAGATAGTAAATTATAGTACTAGATATTTCGCAATTAATAGTACTTTATTTTAATTAAAAATATATAATATATGCTCTTCATTTTATAAATATTATATACAATATTTTATTTATTAAGAATTAAGGTGGGGTAAGATGCCCATACATCACCCCTGGTTTTAGGTTTGTCTTAGAGCGTAACACGGTCTAGTTACAAATATGCTTCTCCTAACCGTCACTGTGAACATCAGTATTCCTACCTTTCTAGTTTGTCGAAGAGTCTAAAAGTCAATGAAGCCTTACATTGCCCCTAGATAAGTGAGAGAAAACTAGCACCTGTTTCACTGTTTGCCGACTTCTTTCTGTAGCATTTGTTCTGTTTTTCTTTTTTTCTTTTCCCCCTAAATTTGTTCTATTTATGTTTGCTAAAATAGGATAACTTCTTAGGTTATATCATATTGTAGATTGTAGAAGTACTTATCAATTTTTTAAAAAAAAATTATTTGATAGTAAAATGACCAATTTACCATCACATCGAAGTCACATGAGCTACTAATGCTAAAACGTTGCCAACAAAATAAAAAAAAAATAAACTTAATTGTATTTTATATAAAGGAAAAGTCTATTCACATCAACTTGTATCTCACAAGTACAAATTATTTATTTGTAAATAAAACATGAGCCTAATTATCTTGAACATTAAATGACTATCATATAAGCTGTTATGAGGTAACAAGTTGATATAAATAAAAAGAGTCTTTATATAAACGGTAGCAATGGTATCATAATAATAAGTTATAGATAACTTTATCTAATAATAATAATAATGTAATTAATAATAAAATTAAAATAAATATTTTATTTTGTTGTAATAATAATAAAAATAATTATTTAAATAATATTATTTTATTTAAAATAATATTTAAAAATAAAGTAATTAAGTATATATTTTATAAAAGTAAGGGATAAGTAACATACCCATATATATTTTATTGGAAATTAAATTTAATTAACTTCAAGAGTTATAAAAAGAGGTCAAATTATAGTCATGCCCGTGTTCGTTGCTTGTATACAGATGAAATTATTGAATTCTCAGGAAATGAACATTGGAGTAACTAAAACTCATTTGCAATTGGGCACTATGATATAATATAATTCATAATTATAATTAATATAACAGTTTTTTATTTAATATAATACTTAATTATATTATTAATAACATTTCATTTAAAATTTATCTTTTTGCAGCAGCAGAAAACAATACGGGACTGACACTAGAATTAGATACAATCACATAATTGGCTTCCTTTTCTAAATGAGAAGGAATTCCAATTTTTTTTTTTTCCTTCCTGATCCTAACCCTTTTGGCTGCAAATCGAACTTGCCATAATAGTCCTTTGTCATTACATAATTTATTTTACTATCTGCTTTCCCTTATTAAATGATTATGTTTGGTAACTTGTCAAATTGCTAGAATTACCCCCACAGAACAATCTTGTAAAGGGAAGTTGCACCAAAACCTTATAATAGATTTATGGAAAATAGGCTAACTTAACCTTTTTTTTTTTTGTGCTATTTTTATTCTAAGACGACTCCCTCCTATACGTATAAAAAATATACATATATTATAATAAAATTAGTAAAAAATAAATTATGATAGATTATTTCATTAGATTTACTTAATTAATTAAATTGATAAGCACATTTTAAAGTGGAGGAAGGTAATATAATTTGTGGGATTCGATTTGCTAGATCTCTACTTAAAATGTTAAACTCAATCAATTGAGTGATTTGCTTATAAATAGATAGTGGTGCAGTTTGCTGATAACAGATAAATTCAAATAGTTGCTAATGATTGAACATGTATCTAAATGCATTTTAGTCACTAGAGTGACTCTAGCTGCCTAGTCTAGTGGCAAATCTATGTAACTTGTCAAGGCCTAAAACTACACAATGAAGTGGGCTAATATTGTTTCTTTTCATGGTTAAAGTCTTCATTATTCAATTGTTACCAAAATCTCTAATGTGAAATTGAGGATATGTATATCAATAGTTATTAGAAAATTTACTAACATTTTTTTTTTTCTATTAATTTTTTGCAGAAACGAGTAAGTTTCCTTCCAACCCAAGAAGGAGAAATTGAAGTAGATAAAGCCTCCCTATAGCAGTCTATTTACCTAGTTAAAGCATAAACCAAAAACAACCATCTCAGATGGAATTTCTCTTATGGTGTCTTTAAAATGTACATACCGGTACGTTTTGATATACATCACTAAAGATTTCGACTATATAACTATTGTACGATTTGTGTTTAGTTATATAATTTAGTTGTATTATACAATATAAAAATAGTGTAATTATATAGAAATTTTGTACTATTAAGAATATGGTCCGTCTGAATTTTTAATTATAAAATTATGTATTTTGATTTTTCTTTCGTTCTAAATTAAAAATAATTTTTTTATTTTTAAAATCTAATAAAATATAAAAATAAATTCAACATTAATTTAAATAAAATTTTATAATAAAATTATTTTCATTAGAAAACTACATAATATAAATTATATACTTTTTTAAATATAAATCATTTTATTAAAATATTTGTTTATCAATTTTATCGGACTATATTATATAAATTTTCATTAAATACTGTACATATTAATTATGATATAAATCAATATAATTTAGTTAAATATAATTATATTTACAAATATATCATGCTTAATCCAGTTCATTATTATAAAAAATAAAAAAAAAATGGATCATTCGAATGTAACTTACAATAACTTTAATTTTCGGCGATTCCAATAAGTTCTTTAACATTATAATTCATTCGGATTAATCCATTAACCAATATTACTTTCTGAAATAAATATGATCAAATTAGAGCCAAACTTTGTAGAATCTCTACTTCTTGAAGAAAAGGAAAACTTTCAGAGTTTTGCCTGTTTCGTAAAGATTAAAAAAATAAAATTTGAAACAAGAATAGTTTCAAAATTTTGTATAATTTAAAATAGGTAGGCTATTCAAAGATAAAGAAAAAAAATAAAGAGATCAGATAGCTTTAATGGAGTAATTTGATGCAATGACTTCAACATCTGTCCAAAAGACTGAACTAAAATTCTAGTTGGAATGAATATGATGTCGAAAAAAGAAAACCGAAAACGTAGATGGCATAGTGGGCAATGTATCAAGGGGAAAAAATATATAAATAAATAAATAATAATAATAATAATAATAATAATAAAGGAAAAAAAAAAAAACTAGGTGTAACTTAAGAGACGGATTTATTTTATTTTACCAAATGTGAGTCTCACTAATTGTTCTTGATCTTGTGTTATATGGTTTCATAAAATATAGCTTACAGATACTAGAAAGATCGAACAGAGTATCCTCTGAATGGACATAGGAAGTGGTGTCAAAAAGGACAAGTCGGCCAGGCTCAATCCGTCAAATTAGTGTATCGTGTTGGTCCGTGGTCCGTTAATTAGCATGTCGTGTCGTGCCGGCCCTTGACCCTTATATGGGCCGTGTCGTGCTTTGTCTTCATTCTTGACCCGTGGGCTTTAACGTGCCGTGTCATGCCTGTTGGGTTGTGCTTAAGGAACCGGCACGGCCCGTGACCTCTTTATTTCATTTTTATTATATATTTAGTTAAAAATTATTAATAATGCTTTAAAAAATTAAAAATAAGAGTCGAACTCTCAACCTCTCATTTGATAGATTGTTAAAAATTTATTAGATTATGTCCAATTTTATTTAAATGTAAAAAAATTATTTATTTATTGGTATTTTTTTAAAATTAATTTTTAAAATAATAAGGCTTCATGTGCCGTACCGGCCCGGCCCAGTCTGTTAAGGACCGTGCCGTACTACTCCTTTTAACTAACAAGCCGTACCATGCCGTGTCAAATATTTGGTGGGTCATGCTGTGTTGGCTCAATGGATCAACTTGCCAAGTATTTAACGGGTCGTACCATACTGACTTGATTAACACCTCTTAATAGGATTAAGGAATTGTAACGCAGTACTCAACGAGATTACTGGTAACCAAGGGTTAAAATACAGGAGGTATGTACGAAAATTGTTAAAATATATTATCAACAAGGCGTTCGATTCACTGTTTTTTTTTTTATTGTTATGTTTTTGATGTTAGAGTACAAGTCAAGAACTTAAGAAACAATAAATACTTGCCTTTAATATAAATACATATCAACAACAACAGGTGAAAGGATATAAAGTCTTGACCCAGAGTGTACTCAAAACAAATAATACTAAATCATGTGAGAATTATCTTAAATTTAAAGTAGACCAGAGTGTACTCAAAACAAATAATACTAAATCATGTGAGAATTATCTTAAATTTAAAGTAGATAGAATTTTCTTTGCTGGAATTATCTTAAATTTAAAGTAGAAAGAATTTTCTTTACTTGAATTGATTGAAAGATGTTATAAATTGATAGCAGTGAAAGTTGGATTCTAATTTAATTAGATAAATAATTAATTATGAAGAATAAAAAAATAATATATAATAATTTAAGTGGTTTATTTTTTTGGTATGAAAAGACGACATATAAAATCTCTCAATGCTAAAACAGTAATAAAAACTAAAAATAATTTCAAATGTTACAGATAACAAATAAATACTGTGTTATCGAATGTAGACAAAACGTTGGTGGCTGAATGAAAGCTCCGTAAAAGCGAAGAGAATAAGCTTCAAGTGATGATGTATTTGAATTAATAATATGATGTTTCACCAACGGTGAATATGGCCTAATATTTGAATAAAGCACTTTTCCCAGTGTGGCTGATGATTTTCACTCTCCTATGGTATTCGGCTCAAATAAGGAGATGGCTGTGTAAAACTGTTTTTTTCTCCACAACAGACACTTAATGTAATATATATTTGATATCTTTTAGGCGTTTTAATTTAGCCCAATTAAAAAAGATCAAAAAATATATTACATTAAATCATATTTACCAAAATATGATTAATATTTTGTGACATTTTAAATAATAACAGACTCATCAAATAGTAACCCTTTCAATGAAATATTCCTTGGGGAATCAGAACATTCGTAGCTTAACTGAGTATAATTTTTGTAAGTAAAAAAGAATTGAACTAAAAAGTTTCAGTTTGAAAAAGATTAGTCCAATTATTTCAAAAGTATTCTGAAGAAAGCTAAAAAACCAGTCCAATTATTTCAAGAGTATTCTGAAGAGATTATCCAAAGTATGTGATGCTTTCTTTAATGAAGCTATAGCTTAAAGGAGAAGTTATTCTTTCACAGAATTTGTGATAAATCAAAAATCAAGGGATAGTACCAATTATGTGTTTTTTTTTTTTCAATAGAATTTATGTGCATAAAATTACCTTCGATTACAATTTTTCACGATATTTATATTTATCACAAATTTTTTATACATATAGTTTAAAATGTTTCACTAAGTTTGCACTATTTAAATCATATAGCTTCATGTCAAGACCATAGTTAGTCTATATATATATTTTTAGGATAATCTGTTGCTAAGTTTTCTCCAATATTGTATCAGACTGTAAGATCTTGGTTCGAATCTCCTAAAATTTCAAAATTTTCGGTTAAAAAAAATTAAATTGGTCTTTTTTTTTTTTTTTGTGTTTTTTTTACTTTTATCCAAATAAAAAATATACCACTTCATAGATTCTTCATTTATTCGGTTGATATAATTATGTCTAACTTCACTTGATGACTCTTAAAAATTATCTTCTCACCACATAGACTATTACAATCATCTACTCAGTCAATGGAATCTATCTAACTCTACTTGATGGCATTTTAGAACTTACGTGTGTGAGCCCATTACATTCGTATACATAGCCCAACAAAAAAGTAAGAGTGTTAAGACTCAAATAACATATAAAAATTATAGTTAATCTATTTTATAGAATTGATTGTTAACACTTGTTTAACACACAACTAGCTAAAGAATTGTACAATTAAATACAAGTCACTAAAAGGTGAGTATATAAAGAAAAAATTAAATATTTTTTAAAAAGTGGACATATAGATCAAATTTTTTTTTTTTTTTTATAGAAACGATTTCTATCTTAGTTATAAACCGAAATATATGTAAAACATAAAGAATGGTGTGCTTAGGATGGTACATAGGTAGAATAGAATAATTGAGAGCTAAAGTAGATGAATAAATAAATAAAGCCAGCCATAGGCTTTTTTGTAAGTGACGCAGAGATGGCATATTCCATTTGGAGAAACAAAAGGTAATCTTGATTAGTAAGCTTGAGCCTCTTATCAGCACCCGTCACTGTTTTAATTTAATTTTCATTAATATGCTCTTTAGAGCCCAAAATATAGTTTAATGTTGATACCTATCTTCAATTCTAAGTCCTAAGTAATAATCTTCTTTTTTTAAGAGGCCAAATTTATTCTAAAAGGACAAAGATTCTATTAACTTTTTTTTTTTATTTATTTATTTATTATATACAATTGCCAATAAATTTAACATTTTGATGATAAAAAAAAACCTCATAAAATATACGGGATTGTTAGACGCATGACATATAAATGATATTGAAGTTGTCAAGTATTTTCCATTCCAATAATACCCTTTATGCTCTTTTCTATATTCTCTCTCAAAATCCCACAACTAATTTTTCTCATTCTTATTTCTTTATAAACGATAGGCAAACACTGAAAGCCCATTAATGCACAAAATGAAAATGACCAGTTTGCATGAAGAACTTGTTTTTGTTGTATTGTTGTTGTTCTTTTGGGGTTGTCTTTCAAATAGTGATCATGATCAAGCTGTTATTTCTAATGATCATCAAAAGGTACTACTAGAGCAAATGTCGTTAATACCTCAGGAACAAGATGCTGCTAATACTGAAATAAAGTGTGGATCATGCCCTTGTGTTAACCCCTGTGTCCAGCAATTTCCTCCTCCACCACCACCTCCAACTCATAAGTCTAAACCAGCAACGCAGGATTGCAATCCAGAACTACCACTGCCACTAGCACCACCACCACCAAGGTTTATTTACGTGACAGCTGGTGTTCCGGACAATTTATACCAACCTGATCATCCTAACAATTACTGGAATTATTATTCTAGTGCTGGACGACATGTCGTTATGGGCCGTAGTAGTATGTTACTCTTTTTATTTTCATGTATTGCTGTGTTTGGAAGACAGTGATACAGAGCAAGTGTTTCCTTCCTTCCAGTACTGCTTTTTGTATCTGAATAGGGTAATTTAATTATCTGGTTGGCGGGAGAGAATTCATTTAACTTATGTGGGTTATTTTTGTTATCTATTTTATGACTTTCTATATTGCATAACTCTGTTTTGCAAATAACTTAAGCTTAGTTAATTAACTTGCAACCTTTTACGAAAGGAATGGGTTTGGTTGGTTAAAGTGTACCAATTTCAACTACCCTATTCAATGTCTTGAATCAAGTATTGTTCACCCCATTGTACTTGAGAGTTGGGACACAGGACTCTTTACAGTCTTGCAACTGCTCTGTCCATTTTCAGTGAGTTACTAGAGTAACCTCGAAAAAACAATATAAAATACAAAAAAAATTATAATGCGGTGAGCGTGGATCGAACACGCGACCTTCAGATCTTCAGTCTGACGCTCCCAACTGAGCTATCCCCGCTTATTAAGTTTGCTCCAGGTTCATTTGTTTTGTTAGGTATTTTATAGCTGCCAATTTAAGTGATCCTCGTTAATTAGCCATTCTTGTTCTGATCATGGAATCACTCTCTCATTGCTGCTCTTCCCATTCATGCTTTCATTTTCATCTTACTCACTTATTTTCTGTCATTTTGCACCTTATGTTATGTGTCTAACGGCATTTGTTGATGAATGTATAAGATTATAGTTTGCCGTCCTTCAAACAGTTTAAGATTTTGGGAGAGTCAGTGACCAATAACTTCTAACATAATATTAGAGCTAGAGGTGTTATGTGAAAGACCTAGTAACCCAATTATTAAGTTGCAAGTGTTTTGTCTACATAGTGCATGGAGCCAACATTTATGAAGAAGTTGGTGACCAAAAATTTCTAAAATTTGCTACTCCTTTAGGTAGCATAAGAGATGATTAAGAGGCCTTCTCTACTTACTCAAGTCTTTCTTGCAGCAAAAATTTCAACATTAAATGTACGAAGAAGCACGTGGTTTTTAGAAGGAAAATACTACAACAGATTACAGGTAGATGACAGTTTTATTCTTGTTGCTGTAGATGGTCTGTGACTATAGTTGTGGTGGGGTCTTGCGTTTCATTCACTGTTAACAATTATCCCAATGCATATAAATCAATGTTTCATGTTCTTGGTGCAATGATCAATAGCCTGAAATTTTCTACTCCTTGTGCATTTTCAAACCATCTTGTCAGTGACCTGACTACCCACCAAACTTGTTATCCATTGTGGATGATATCATAGTCGTAGATATTGTTCTGCTTTTGAAGAATAAAACAAACCAATGGCTCCATTTATGGTTTTATGCTTTACTTTGGCACAAATATTCTTGGATTGGATTAGACCATTACAACATGTTTTGCCTCATTGTGCTATTAATTTCTTCAGCCAAGATGTGGACAGATATTTTTCCTAACAACCAACAAGAAATCTTCTGACAACAAGAAAATTAAACATTTACTAGATAGGTTCAAATGAGTTGAACCACAACCACATCTAATATAGAGTCAAGAACGAACAACAACATGAAAGTCAAGCAAGAACAACAGATTTTCAATGAGATGAGATCATTCAAGACGAAAGAAGATACAAACTCTGACTATTTTACACGGTTTTGATTACAAATTTTTTACAAAAAAGCGAACAAAACATGAATTTTGACAGCCTAAACGTTCCAGTTTATTGACATTACCAGTCACTCGACAATACCACAACGGCCTGGACTGGCATACATCATTGTATTCTTTTCTTTTCCATCTTTTGATTCTACGAAAGGAAAATTTTATCTCACAAAACACCATGCAAGGAAGACAAACCTAAAAGAGTCACTTTAAAGAAACTTCAGATGTACAGCTGCTGATTTGAAGATCAGTTGGTGTGCATACCAAAGCCCTTTGCTGCAAATGTCTCAGGCTCTGTTCCATGCTAACTTGAACCATTTCAGCTAACATCTTCTTTGCTTTACTGGACTGATCATCTCCATCTATCTGAGAGATAATGTTGCAGACAATATTCTCCAACGTATCAGCTTGAAACTCAGATCTTGGGTCTGGAGATTCCCTCAGTAAGCACAGGAGAGTCTGAGCTTTTTTCTGAGACTTGGGCGTTCCTTGAACGGTGAGTTCAAGTAGTCCAGGGATTACACCTTCTCTAAGAATTGGTTCTCTATACTTGCACCGATCACTCTCACACATTGTTAGTAGGACACCAACAGCATGTTCTCGACTCTGAAGAGACCCATTTTCTAGCACCTCAACGACTGCAAATACCCCACCTTCTTCAGAGGTCAAGGCAATTCTGCCTTCATCAAAGCCCACCAACAATTCTATTACAGCACAACACTTTTCGGCTGTTTTTGAAGATTTTTTACAGGTTTTCAGAATATTAACAATAAAAGGGACTGGTTTTGTTCCAAGAATGATGCTGAGATTATTCGGATGTGTTGAGAGATTAGAGAGAGCCATAACAGCATCCACCTTTGCTTGCTGGCTTCCATGTCCAAGTATTTCCACAAGAAGAGGGATGGCACCAAAAGCACTAATGACTGGCTTGTTGGTTATGGAAGCAGATAAAGTAAGTAAAGATGCAGTGGCATGTTCCTGAACGTATGAACTTGGTGACTTCAGGAACCTAATTATTCGCTCTAATGCACCAGCTTCCACGATTCTGATCTTGTTCCTAAAGAACAAACGGATAAATTTAGAGACATAAATAAAATAAAGCAACAAACTTTTGCATCAAGAAGGAACAAGTATTGTTGTGTGTAGAATCTGCTTGAAGCAACAATAAAATTGAAGACTCCTTTCAACGAATAGACAAACAAACTAAAAAGGGAAAATCATACCATTCACTAAAATATCTTACTATATAGAACAAGAACAGAAGACTAAGTATAATCATGTACAAACGAATCAAATGAAAGTAGTCAATTATTACAACAATAAGAACAAGGAGCGGGCATAAAAAAAAAAAACACGGGTAATTTAATTCTCATGTTTTTTCTAGCATTAGTGTTTCGTTTTTTTCTTCCCTTTCTCTCTTGATTAGATAAAGGTTTAATTGCATGATATACATGGAGTTTCACTTTTAACCTAAAAATATATGTTTTTCACCATTTTTTTTTCATACCATAAAAAATATATGTTGTTTTAAAGTGTTAAAAATAAAACCGTAAATAAGTAAATCATATATGATAATAAACAGAGAAAGATTGAAAGGAGAAGCAAATAAACAAGATTATAAAATAAAAAAGAAGAAAAATTATCTAAAATAACATCATTAAAATTCATAATATCAAAAATAACACTCTTCTTTTAAATTGAGATATGTATGAGATAATATTAGATTAATGTTAGGGGTGCTACTTTTATTATTAAAGTTTAAAGGGTGTTATATATGTTATTTTCAAAAAAAAAAAAAAAAAAAGTTTTAAGTTCTCACTTTGCACCAGGTTGAGTTGGAATCTGTCTCCAACGAACAGAACCCTTTATCACGCTATCATTACTTCAAAGGGAAGATTAATAGAAAAAGGTAAAGGAGAAAGAGGAACAGGTAGAGTAACATGCGAAGCAAAGAACTTCCACCCTTCCAGGCTTATTCAACCATAAAGCATCCAGTTTTATCTAAAGGTCACAAAAAGCTTTTTTTAAGTCTTCAATGATTAAAAAAAAAAAAATCACATTATAAAATCTCTATAACACTAAACCATACAGTTGTGGACCCTACTCCCTAATCACTATTATTGGTAAAGCAAATCAAAATTTTAAAAAGTTCACCTCCAATCAAACCCACTACTTTATTATAGAGGTTAAGCACATCTTTCCTGGTCCAAAGTGATGAAAACTCCTGGCCCCAACTCTGAAATGGAACATCGGATTAACTTTCCTTAAACAATATATCTTTGGAGTTTGTTACTTTCGTTGTAGCACATGAAGCAAAAGCTCAGTACAAATATAATGGTTTCCGGAACAATTATAAATTTATAATAGAGCATGCTCATCTCATTAGATCCAGACCATTCTCCAAGGCTTCAAGGACTACTAGAATTTAAAAACGGCAAAATACAGTGGAACTTCTCTTTTCCAAGGAAAAAATTACTCTCTTTTGTACATATATTTATAGTTTAATTTTTAATAATGATAAAAAATTGAACATTGATGTTTAATAACAGATCTTTATTAATTTATTTTTCCTCTTATATTCGCATACGGTCAATCAGATTAAAAGAGAAACATACAAAAGAAAAGGGTAAATGAAAAAGTAAAAGCATAATAATTTAAGGGTAAAGTTAACAGAGGAATTATTTATTTTATTATGTAATTAATTATATTTTGAGTCATTTTTGAATACAGTCGTCATTGACAAATGATAGTAGCAATAAAAATTTGGGTTGCACCAATATATTATGTAATTTGATAAGTAAAAGAATAAATAATTTTATAAGAGATATAAGATATGTGCATTGATAAAACTTGCATTTCGATATTTTCAGAATAGTATTATTTTCAATAACAATAAGTTTAATACAGGCAAATAACTTAAACATTGAATAAAAAAAAATTGTATATATTATTTATAAACTTGACTCATATACCAAGAGGAAATATTGATTGGTCTCAGAGAATTGATGTGGTGGTTGATAGAAATTGTTGGTCTAACTCTCCAAAAAAAAAAAAAAAAATTAATTGTTTGGAGAATTTCTTTTGATAAAATTAGTTTTCCAACTAACATTTTAGTCAATTAAGAGATGGAAATTGCAAGATAATTGATAAAAAAAAATAATACATATTTTATCTCTCCTTCAGCCTTTTTCTTATATTTTAATTAGCCTAATAAACACTGCAACACATCAACTATAAATTTTTTTTTCTAGAAAAGCCCTTTTCATCACATGTTATAATGAGTAGATTATGATAATATGAAGTAGATAAACCTTCATCTAATTATATTATTTCACGTAACTCACCACACAACTTGTGATCAAGTTGATGAATAAAAATGCTAATTTTTCCTGGGTTTTATTATTTATAAAAATTATTTTTACCGAATTTTGAAAAATCCCCGAAAACGAAATCGACAAAAACCATTTTCCGAGCTCAAAATATTAAAAAAAAAAAATACGATTTAATTGTAAGATATAATGCTTTATTATATAAAAAAAATTATTATTTTTAAAATATAAATATATATATATATATATATATATATATATATATATATATATATATATATATATATATATATATATATATATATATATTTTAGTATTAAAAAAATGAATATGTTTTTTTATTTATTAAGAAAGTTAAAAATAAAAACGAGTGAAAAAATAATTTTACAAATCCCAAGTTACAGTATTATGAAGCAGATTAATAGCTAATTATTCATTATCTGCCTCAAGTTTATAACTATTGCAAGACAATCAAAACACATATTCGTAAACGAAAATCTATATAAAAAGGAAACCATAAACGAAACAAAACCCACTTCCTTGAAAAAAACGTAGAAAGAGATGAGACATACTTTTCATCCTTGACGGCAAGGTTGAGAAGAGCGCAGAGGGAAGCCTCGTGAGCCTCAGGCGAATCATGGGTTCGAAGCATAGATACCAACGGTCCAACTGAGTCAGAGAGCAATCGTCGACACCTCTGAGACGTCTTTGTTAGGCGTCGGATTTCGTAAGCCCCTTGCAGCTTAGAATCGAGGTCGTCGGATTGGACAAGCTTAAGGGCCCGATTAACGGCCCATGATGAGCCCAAAATAAGTCCAGGAGAGTTGTCGGCCTCGATGTTTGTGTCGGTGGAACAATGACACTCCAAAGAGGATGAAGATGAAGAGTTTTCCATCGAGCTATTGGGAATTCATTACAAATTGTATAAATATAATTGAAAGAAAAAAAAAAAACCAAATGGGTCTGGTTTTTTCAAAGACGAAGTGACACACAGAAATATATGACTGAGAGGAGAGAAATATATGAGGTTGAGACGGAAGGAAAGATAGAAAGATAGGTAGTGGTGACGTTAAGCAACAGTTAATTAAAATAAAAAAATATTATATAGACCGCGAGTTAGGAGGGGTCGTGTCATTTTTAGATATTAGGAGGGGAAGTGGGTCGTGTAATTATTATAGTTCGACAAAATTGATAAGAAAATTAGCTTTTTAGCTTTGTAAAATAATAAAATTTTAAAAAATAATATTCTTAAAATTTATAATAATAAAATTATTATTTTAAAAATATTATATATTTAATTTAAATATATAATATTAAACTTTTAATATTAAATAAAATTAAATTAACGTTATTTAATTCAATTGAATGAATATTTTAAAAATATATATATTAATATTTTTTTAATTATAAAATTATAAATTTGAAAACAATGAATGCTATTTTTATTATTATAAATTTTAAAAAATATTATTTTTGTTATATTTTTTTAATATTTTTTAGTTAATGAAAAATAAAAGATATTTTTTTTATGTTAAAAATTACCATTAGAATAAAAGCACACAAGTATCATCGTAACTTTTAAATTCAAAAAGCTAATTTATTCGATAAAAAATTACTCAAGTATCATGTATAATGCATAGGCTTTTAATTGGAGGGATAGTTTTTCTCCTTTTGTGTTATAATAAAATTAAATAAAATTGTTAACTAAAACTCTTTTCTTCATTTTTGCAAAATAAACTTGTGATTGTAATAATAAATTGGTACTCACGAGATAATAACAAAAAATTGAATTAATATATCAACTCATTTTTTACCCAACAAATTCACACTCCTTTCATAAATTCCCTTCAAAGTATATCATCACTTCAAAACTATAAAAGGCTGATCAACTAAATCAGGACACAAATATCATATAAACTCTTAAAATTTAAAATAAAATGGAAGATTAAAAAAAAAATGTAGGACATACATAAAAGAGGAAGGGAGAGAAAGAAGAGATCAAAATGAGAGAGAGGGGAAGATGTGTTTATGATGGTTGTAATGTAAGAGTTGGTCGTAAAAACAATAACAGAATAGCTGGTGAAATGGTAAGACTTATTAATGGCATTCATTACTCTTGAATTAATAGAAAGCGAAAAACATATGAATCATTATTTTAAAGAGCTACGAGCTAATGAGGTACCATTGCCAAAAAAACTAAGGTACTAGTGATGTCCTGGTTCAAAAATAAAAATAGTTGTATTTAAATATACATTTATAAAAGTTATAGGACTTTAGAGACTACGTCCCAAATTTTTATGCCACAAAATATAAGATTATTATTTAACAACATTTTAAGATATAAAATCATATGTAAAAAGTGTAGAACCAAGGATAGAGGGAGGGCCACAACGTTCCCTGTCAATCTGCATTATTCAGTCGGCCAAAGAAGTATATGTAGTTTTCCTATATAGGTCCATTTTTGTATGATAGAGCTTTTCACTTGTATGGATGTTTTACATTTAAGAAAAGTTTAACGCATCTAAAAAAAAAAAAAAAGTTTGAAGATCAATAATATAAATTTGTCTAAATAAATTGGTTTATAATTTTAATTTTTGAATGTTATTATTATTATTTTTTTTGGGACTCATTTTTACAGGTTTATTTATTTATTTATTTTATCTTTTTGCTAAGCTATTTTAACAAGTTAATTTAATATCAAACAAATTGATTTATCATATTAGTTTTTATTTTTATTGTTGTTTTTTGGAACTTGATTTGACTTATATATAAATATAAGAGAGGTTTATGATATTAATTTTTTTAATTTTGGATAATAATATTAGAGGTATTGTAAGGAACTTTGGGTTTTGTTTTAAAAAGTTAACTAATTAAGTGAAGTAGTTTAAGTCCTTATAAATTTATAAATTATTTCATGTCTAAGTAACGTGGGACTTTGTTTGCATATTTCAAACAATCTCCCCTTCAAACAAAGCACCACATGGTTCAACTCTCCTTCAATCAAAGATATACATTATCTTCTCACTTTACATTGTATCCAGTTCCCTCTCAGTCGAAGAAACTCTTATATTTGTATTTTACACTATGTCTGGCTCTTCACAATTGAAGAAATTATTATCTTTGCACTTTACATTGTAGTTCAACTCCTTTCCAACCCATAATGAATCTCGAGTTTACGCATAATAGAGCTCATAACGAGCTCCGAGTTCATGTAAATAAAGCCTACAATAAGCATTGGGTTCACACATAATAGAACCCATACAATTGGAAGAGTTACATAAGTGTTAATAATGTCTAAGTTTTTGATTGGCTATGATACTGATTGTAAGGAATTTTTGGATCTATTTTAAAAAGTTAATTAATTAGGTAGAATAACTTAAATTTTTATAAATTTATAAATTATTTTATGTTTAAATAATATAAAATTTTGTTTACATATTTTTAATAGATATATGACGATTAGGTGAATAAAAAACGTGATCATGTTTGCTAATAAAAAAGAAAAAGGTTGACTATTTAGTAAAGAAAAAAGCATGCTGTTTGACCAAAAATATATGCACAAGTAAAAAAAATGTTTAGCTCAAAAGTGTTGAGCTAAGAGAATATTTTTCAATAAAAAAATATGTTAAGATAAAAAATTGTCTAATAAACTACTATTGAGATGGTTTTGTTTTTTGTTTTTTTGTTTTTTTTTTTTTTTTTGCAGCTTATAGGCCAACTTTAAATGAGCTTAGGTCTACAAATATCATCCATACACGTATAAAAATAGCAGAGGGATTTCCATATCACATTTAATTCAAATTCATGATCAATATTTGAGAATTGAATGCGAATAAATAGCGTTATATATGCGATTAAAGCATGCCAATGTCCTTATGTCCTTTACCGGCAGCGGATAGTTTTGGATAAGTTCATTGAATTACATATAGATTCGAGAAGTTAATAGATATAATTGTGCATAAAAAATTTTTGGCTGATAGTTTAAAATATTAATTATCATTAATATTTTTAAAATAAAATTATTAATTCAAATGAATAGAATATAACAAACATTATCTTACCTTCTTGTTAGCTTTTTTTTTTTAAAAAAAATCCTTATGTATTTAATTAAAACAATAAACAAGGACATAAATGTTCAATGCACATGCCCCTCCTTATTTCTCACGGCAGTCTAAAGTCAGATCAATTGATACCAAAACTATAAAAAGGAAAGGAGAAAAATTATAGAAACGCATCTACGTACACTAGCTTCAGACTTCTGTTATTATGCCTACATATATATATTATTAATTATATTCAATAAAAATTATTGTTAATTATCTTTTACAAAATGGATGAATTGGTGCATTATTTTATTTTTATTTTTTTTTGGTTCGCAAACACCAACTCTTGAAATAATTGTTAAATGAGTGGCCTGAGTCTGACCGTTAGTCTTAGTTTTCCGGTTACAAATTCAGTCCATATTAATACTTAATACAAAAATAATTTATATGGTATATAAAATTTTTAAATTATGCTTAATATTTTTATAAAATTATCTTTATATTTTAAATTATTGATATTGATTATTATTTTATGATTTATTATCATATTAAATAATGATTCAAAAACATGATAATGAAATAAATATCACATCTAATAAGAATTTTAATCATATGATAATTATCATATTTAATAAAGACTCTAAATATTATTTTACTTTCATAATTAATTTGAAAAAATAAAAAAATTAATTTCTAAATTATTTCAAATATATTGTAGAAATTAACAAAAGAGAAAAATTAAAATAGGTAAAATAATTCATGTGCAATGCACATATTTATAACTAGTAATTATTAAAAGGTTCAAATTAGGGGATATCAAAAATTTATAGTTTTTAAAATTTTATTTGGATTTATAGTTTCTTTAAAACAAAATAAATGGAGATAGACAAATTCCTACCTTGTATAAATGTTTTTCCTTTCTTTTTCTCTGAAATAACAAAATTAAAATAGCACCATATAATAGTAACTAATATCCTCCCAATTCAAGTAAATTGTGTTATTTTTATTCAATTAAAGTAAATAGTGTTGTTTTTATTGTTATGAATTTTGTTATATTATATGAGATAATTAATTTATACAACATTTAAGAAACTGATATTATATATTTAACATTTATGTAAGAGATTTATACAAACCCTTTAGATTTAGAAGAACACATTTATGAATAACCATCTGGAGCTAGTTAGATTGCAAAAAGAGCTCGAATAATATTAAATTAAATTATACATAGTTAAGTTACAAGATATGATGATCTTCATCTTCATCGATCTTCACTTACTAATTAAATTCAGAACAAAGATTTTCCTTGCCTGAAAATTGTCACGTTAACTGAATTAAATGGTACATATGTCCTGTCATATTCTAATAATAATAATATAATAATAATAATTATTATTATACCAGCTGATCAATATATAGCTAGTTTTGATTAGCTTCAAGTACGTGTCTCTCTCTGAGATGAATTAAGGACGATGGCATCAATGGCTTCTTTCACTTGACAAATATCAGGAGGTTTCCCACCTTGTACTGGCCAAAATTCATCTGTTGCCAAAACCTGAACCCCAATATATATATATACATATATCTTAATTAATTTGTTAATTATAATTAACAAAATATTCTCAAGCTTCCAAAACTGCACTACTATATATATTCCTACCTTGACTTGCAACTGAAGAAACTTCACATAACTAATAGCTTTTTCCAACATTGTTACCAAATCAACCTGCATAAAACAGCATTAGCTAATTAATCAGGGGAAGGAAAAAAACAAAACGTTAAAGAAAAAAGGGAAGAAAAAATGCACCTTGGAACCATTAGGCACCAATTCCTGTAGAACCTTAAGCCGCTCACTAATCCGTTCTCTTCGATTCTGAAAAACAAACATTCTCTTTAATAACAAAAAAAAACTCTGTTTCCAACTATCCTTAATTAAGAAACAACTAATAGCAAACCTTGGCTGCAATACTTTGAGAGTCCTTAGAAGTTGCTTGTGTACTTGATTTGGGTTTTGCCTTATTCTTATTTCTACTATCACTACATTGCTTCTTAAAAGCTTGTGTGCTCTCTTCCTATTACCAAAAATTGAACTTTCAACTTTAATTACTAAAATTCAAAACAAAATATGAAAAGAAAGAGGAAAAAAAACCAATAAAAAATAAAATTAATTACCATATAATTGCTGGAATGCTTATGGTTTCGAGATGAATCTTGTATTGCAGATTTTGTAGCTTCTGTGTAAAACCAATTACCATTTGATTCATGATCTTCAATATTATGGTTTATCATATCTTTTGCACTAGTGTTTCTGCAACTATAGTTACTTGAATTAACTGCTTGGAAGTGAGGACTATTAATATTCTGATTCCATTGGTAATTGAGAAGCTGACTTTGCTCAAAATTAAACATAGACTGAGTAGTACTACTACTATTGAAGCCAGCTTTGAAGCTTATAGTTGGTTGAATTTCCTCACTAGATTGATTACAATTTGTAGTAGCTGCCTCAAAAATAATGCCTTTGGAATTTGGATTTGGATTTTTGTACAAAGTAGAAGAATGGGTCAGAGTTAAATTCTTATTATACCCACTACTAGTACTCTTTTCCATGTCTAGTATATGATATTGATCCGACCCATATGGAAAAGAGTTATGGGATTTTCTTTCTTTGGCTAGTGAGGACATATTTGAGAGAAATAGAATATGCTAAATACCTAAATTGGTAAGTAGAAGAGCTTATGAGTAATGAGTGCAAGTCTAAGAAGCCTATTTGTAGGGATTCAAACTAATGAATATTAAATTAAGGAAAAAGTATCATAAACGTCATTTTATTTTTTATAAAATGTGGCATTTAGTCATTTAAGTTATAAAAATTGTATTTAAATCTCTTTACTTTTGAAAAATGTGTTTTTAAATCTCTCTATTTGTAAAAAATGTGTCAAAAAAAATAATATTTATTAAAAAATTACTCAATTTTTTTAATTTTAAAAAAAACTTAAATATAATTTTTAATAAAATTTTCATTATCTAATACTTAAAGTTACAACTTAGATAATGAAAATTTTAATTCAGTTTGATCAAATTCAATAAAATTTAAATAAAATTTTCATTGTTTAATATCTAAAATCACAAATTTTACAATAAAAATTTTATTTAAGTTTAATAGAAAGAAATTGTAAAAAATTAAAGTAATTTTTTAATTAAAAATTATTTAATGTGATATGTATCTATCGAAAAATATAAACATACATGTAATACATGTACAATTTCGTTAGATTTAACGAAAAATTGGATAAAAAATTAATTTTATCATTGCCTGATATATTTTTTACAAGTAAAAAAAATTCAAAATACCTTTTACATCAACAAAAGAACGTTTTAGTTTTTTAAGGTGATGGGTACTTTTTATTTTGTTCATATTTATTCTGTCATAAAAATATAAGAATTAAAATGTGTGTGAGAGATTAGCAAGAAAGTCTTAATCGTCGTGGGAATAGAGAGAAATAGTAAATAATAAATTGATGTTGGTATTGGAATTGTTAGCTGGCAGAGAAGATATGAATATATAGATTGGATTTGTTGTAGAAGATTTAATATAGCAGCAAAAGGCTCGCCGGATCTATCGCCAACCCACGTCGACTTTGAGATTTGAGAGAATTAGTCTCTTCAATTTCAGGGCCACCAATTCTTGGAATCTTTGGTTTGCTTCCTCCATATTTCATATTGTGAGGACACGTGGACTCGTTCACTATTTAGTATTACAATTTACATCCCTTGTGTGCGTGTAATGTGCTCAATCAAATTTTAGTTTCATGCATAATTCGCGGTCATCTAGCATTAATATTTGGTTTTAATTAAATCTTAATATACATTTTATAAGTGGTTTTGAACTCATGTTTATTGAAATTGAGATACCTTCGCGTAACTAGCTATAACAAAGTTCAAATATAACAATATATATGTGCTTAAAAATATGGGTATTTTGTTGCAGAAGAAACCGACCCTTCCATCCATACATTTGGAAATTATTAGTGACACACCAAATTTATTACAAGTGGCAAAATTTGGTGCTTTTATTGATTTAATCACGGTTTATAACTAAAAGAGGAAGCAAATCAGTACCAGATACTTTTTTATTTTTATTTTTAATAAACAACAATCACACACCAAATACTGTTATTTGAATAATGGCTATCAATTAGCCTAATTATAGATGAAGAAAGAACCTCTTCATTTTCTCAGCAAAACTTGTTTTGACACAGTTGGCACTTAATTTGGTCCCAAAAAAAAAAGACAGGTGTCAGTACCTTATGATAATGAGTACTGTATTACTATGACAGTTTGTTTCTGAATTCTTATTATTATTATTATCAGTAAATTTAAATATATTTATTAATAATATTGTGTAATATTATTAGTAAATTGTGATAAATAAATTTTTTTTTTGGTTATATTGTATTGTTAAAGTACAATTAGCAGCTTAAGTTAAATTTTTACCGCTTTAAACTGAATCATTGTTTTAAAATAAGGAACTTAATAGTTTTATTTAATCCGGTCTCTACTATATATAATGAAAGCTGGAACCATATGTAGAGGAAAGAATTGAAAACAAAAGTTAATTAAACATTTATCTCTGAAGTCAAAATTAATATATAAAGATATAAAGAATTAAAGCTAAATTATTATAATATTGATATGCCCATCAAACATTAAAATATAAATCTTTTTGGGAAATCAAAGAAGATCATCATCCACATGTTTTGTTTCTCATAAACTAAAAGGAAGCAAAATGGATCTAAGCAGTTGGCATTGGATTTAATAACTTGCAATTCCTTGTCTCAAGGAGCTTATATATCTTGAGCTTGGAAACTACTGTCATCAGTTGTATAGGTCATATATAAAGATATGTATCAACTCATTTTATTACGTAATTAGCAATTAATGAGTGTTAATGAGTAAGACACATAATAAAAAGTATATATACAATAGTCGGTTTCTCAATTGAGTCCTGAATGATTAGGACTGTTTATTGCATTTAATAATATTTAAATTCATAGATTATATCATTAATTTTATTGTTTTTGACTAAGTACACTACTCTCAATCCTTAAAACCTTCTACCGTTCTACGTGCCCAAATGAACTATATATTATTAAACTATAAGCTCGTTAGTAGTTTTTATTGTTATATAGCAGCTCTGTTTGGAATTATCATTATTTATGTATGTAACTATATATTTATGAAATGTTTAAGTCTCGTATTCGAATAACAATTATTATTTTATCTATTAAAAAAAAAAAAAAATTACTGAATTGGTGTCTGTTAAGGACACTGGGATGCCAAAATTAGTTAGTATAAAACTTTAAGGATAAAATTGAGCAGAGTTCCTACAATGATAATGTGTTGCGTAACTAAGAAGTGAAAAGCACTTTTGCATTTTCTTTGTTGGATCAAACAGTTATATTTGACATCACCAAAAGCACTATTGAAGCCCCAGAAGCATCCTCGTTAAATTCAGCAATATATATCCTAAATATCTTTGCTGTACAAGTCTGTTATAGGTAACTTGTTTGGTTTTAATTTATTTAAGTTTGTTAGGCTAGGCAAGGGTTATGACTGATGCCATTGAATAACACACAAAACTATGCTCAAAATGACCAGAAGATAAGAGTAAGTATGACACCTTATTGATGTTCTTGTACGTAACGTGGGTGCGTGACATATCTCGCTTTTTAACCATGAAATTATGGACTTTGTAAAGTATCAACACCTTTTTTCAGTTACAACTTAAAAGTGTCTATTCAACATTTTAGGGATTAAAAAGTAATAATTAATATATATTCTTTCTCATTTTAACAGAAAAACAAACATATGCTCCCCAGCTAGCTAGGAGAGAAAAGATCGATATGATTTTATACTAATCTTATCTAGGATAAATACCACATGTTAAATCCTCTTTATTTTCATGAAACATTTATGTCCAACAACACAACAATTAAACATTAGTAATTGACATATATATTAGAAAAATTATTCCACATTATTTAAATATTATAGTAATGTAAAATTTATGAATAAGTATAAATATCAAATTATTATCCTTAGAGGGCTTATATTACTTATACCATTATATAAAATTGACATGATATTCTAAATTATAAAAATAAAAAAAAAGTATTTGTCCAACAAATGGATATGTATAAAAAAAAAAGTATGATATTGTGCAAGTCATAAAAAATTCATGTAACATACTGTATGCTAGAAGTAAGGAAGATAGCGCTTAAGAAGTCTCCACGGGCTAATATATAAAAACCAACACCACCATACAAAATTGAATTCACAGCTCTAGCTAACACTTTCAAAGAACTATGGCACCAATTCTTCACTTCCAAGTAAAAGTTAGTGATGCACAGCTAATCAAGCCAGAGAAACCAACACCAAGTGAATTCAAATACTTATCAAACATTGATGACCAATTAGGCCTAAGAAATCACATACCCTTTGTGCATTTCTATCCTCCATGCATAGTCATGACCCAGTTGTTATTATAAAACAAGCATTGTCTAAGGCTCTTGTTTACTACTACCCTGTAGCTGGCCGTCTTAGAAATGGTAAGAAGGGCAAGCTTATTGTGGATTGCAATAGTGAAGGGGTGATCTTTCGTGAGGGCAATGCCGATATCAAACTGTCACAATTAGTTGCTGGTGGTGGGTTGAAGCCACCATTTCCTCAATGGGATAAGTTGCTAGTTGATGATATGTGGGGAAGCAGCTTCATCACTGATTCACCTTTGCTTCGCATGCAGGTTTGTATTTTGCCACACTACTAGCATAAGCTCAATCTCATTTAGTTAAAACTTGACATTTTCATTTGTTACATGTAATGCATTATATTTCACTAATGTGTATGGCAAGACTGGAACATTAGATCTGACAAGCTTGATAACGCTAACACTCATAAAACAAATATTGCTGCAGGTTACAAGACTAGCTTGTGGAGGCTTCGCCTTAGCTCATACATTCAACCATTGCATTTGTGATGCGTATGGAGCGTACCAATTCATAAAAGCCATATCAGAATTCAGTACCAACCCAAGCCAAACTACTCCTTCCTGGTTACCATCTTGGGGAAGAGAAGCACTAAAACCTCGTTCACCTCCCACCATTTCCTATCCCCATATTGAGTACCAAACATCTCCTAATTCAACCAATATTACCTACACTGAAACTGACTTCAAAACCATGACTCAAACTTCCATATATCTCTCCCATATTGATATATCATCACTCAAAGACCAAATCAATGGCCAAAAAACTCCTACTTTCAATGTCATAGCTGGCTGCCTATGGAGAGCAAGAACTAGAGCTCTTATCAACCCTGAATCCACCACAAGGCTTCTCTTCCCAATTGACACCCGCATCCTATACAAACCATTGTCGCCCCAGGGTTACTATGGAAGTGCTGTCGTGTTCCCGTGTGTTATTACAAAGGCCGTTAAACTAGTTGAAAAGCCATTATGTTATGCAGCTAATCTGATTTCACAAGTGAAAAGAGATGTCACTTCTGATGAATATCGAGCTTCAGTTTTGGATTTCACCGATCTAAATGGGCGTAGAGGATTCTGCTCAGAAGGAGCTTTCGTGGTTTCAGATATGACCCGTATCAAGTTCACAGATGTAGATTTTGGTTGGGGTCAAGGCTTATATGGTGGACCATCAAGAGCTGGAACTGGAGTGGTTCCAGGAATGGTAACTTCAGTTATTACACATAAGAATGAGGAGGGTGTTGAAGGAGTCTTGGCTTTGGTTTCTTTGCCTCCAGAATTTGTGGAGAGGTTCAAAATGAAGGTAAGGAATGAGGTTGAATGGGTTTCTTCACATAAGCACGTCTCTGCACTATAGGAGTTTGAATACAAGATGAAGATTATAAAATAATTGCAACACCCCTTATTTTCCTCCATCTCTAAGTATCTCAGGAAATAAAGGAATAAAAACAGTTATGCTTTCGGTTCTCTCCAAGTACCCTCCAATTAGTCATCAAAGAAAATGTCGATTTAGAAGCTGAAACTTTGACAATGAAAAATGGCTTTAAGCTTCATCATTCACTTTATCAAACGCAAAGGGAATATTAATGCATACGTATATTCTGAAAACTTGCTTAGCATACATTACTCGGGAATATAATGAGTCCCAAATTTACTTTTTTTAAGTAAAATATAAAGTGTTTTGTTAAAGCTAAAAGTTAAGAAAACTACTGGATAGGTTTCCCTAAATCTACGAGGGGAAAATGTCCACACAAAAAAAAGTCGTGGAAAAAAAACACATTAAACTATAATTTCATAAATGAAGTCTTCAACAATAGTTTCATGCCTAACAAAACATCACATGTAGTTGATCTAAAGCTAACTATACATTGGGGTTTTAGTTCATTGTGCCATTTAACAATTATACATGAACTGCTGCTTACCCAAAAAAAAAAAAAATACATGAAATGCATTCATTAAACATTTCATAGTATCCTGTCATAAGGAGGTTAATACATATCAAAACCCACTGTTTAAAGGGAAAAAAAATGCATGCCAAACCCCAGGATGTCGAGCCACACTACATACTCATGTTTCTCTTCATTGTGCCACTGAACAAGGTGCTGGCTGATTCATAGGAAACGCATTAACTGAAGACCTATTGCACCGGAACAAAACACACACACACACACACACAAAATTTGGTTAAGCACAAGAAACCACTTTATAACTACTGAAAAGCTCTGCTTCAAAAAACAAAAACAAAAAACATCAATAGTCACAAAAATATCTTTCTTTCAATTGTTTGCTGCAGAGGGGGAAATTGGAGCAAGCATCCAACTGAGAGAAAAGATAGAAGGAAGCCTAGACTATAAATAGCGAAGCAGTGATCAAAAAGTTCAAGGATGCACTAACGAATCCGGTTTAAGATGATTAAACATAAACCAAAAGGCAGAGCTAACGTCCATGAGAAATCAATGAGAAAGGAGCCAGAATTATACAATATATAAAGAGAAGAAAAACACAAACTTCCATGAACTGGGAGAATAAGATGCTTTCGAGGGAAGATAGGTTTGCACATATACGTGAAGTCAACTTCCTGAATAAAAGAGCTTGATCATGTGAAAAATAAGGAGATACAAAAACGACTTTCCATTTCTAAATTAATGCTCACCATCAATAGTGCTGTAGTGCATAAGGAGAACTAAGGGGTGAAAGGGGCAAAAAACTACTAAAAAACTATAGTAAGCTCAAATGTCTTCAGTCAAAGTACATATGGAAAGCAAATAAGAATTTGAAGCTCTTTTTTACTTAATGAAAAAAGGAGGTGCTACATATAAATGCTCTGACAATAGAACATCTCAAAGAACTAAAAGTAACTTAGACCCCATGGGGAACAATATGAAGCATTCATCATCAGATGCAAATGATCAGAAGAAATTCATCCCATGTTTCTTGATGCTTACCCGAAGAGCAGAAGCTCATGGACAAAGTAGTGATTAATATGCATGTCATGAATTTTATTCAAGCTAAAATTTTTACAAAAATATCAACATTTACTATCCAGATTAATTTTGTTGCTTCACGTATATGTCTGTTCATATGTCTATGATGTTCTTGCAATAAATTTATACACATTAAGCATGAATGCAAAAGAAGGCAGCATAAAATATTTTCAGCAAATAGTTGCTTAAGTTTTGGTCATGCGTGATACAAAACCAACATGAACAAGATGCCCAAGTCTAAGAATAATCCCGGAATTCTATTGGGGTGATATCTTGCACTATCATTAGATGCAAAAAACAAAAACCAAGCATGAAGCAAGAAGGTATAAAGAAAATAAGACATGGGAAACTAAAACTCACTGGACATCGGTGCATCGTTTCTTATTAGCCTTCTTCTTGTTTTTACGTCGTCTTTTTGCAGAACATGAACCGACAAACGCAGCCTGCTCAGAGCGCACAAATTCTATCGGAAAGTTAATACTTTGGGATGCAGGCATGGGAGTATTTATATCTCCAGAGACCGGTCCAAGTTTTGGAGGTCTCCATTCATGTCGTGGTGGGATATTTGTAGAGGATGCCCCAGCAGAATACATTTTGAGTTTGGATTTGATAATCTCTTCAATAACTGTTTGAACATCAGAATTACCTGCAGGATCTTCAATACAAAGAAATAGATGTGAAATGTACAAATTGATACACATCCCGGATGCTATGAAAACAAACCACTGTGATAACGGATGTAAGAATACCTAAAAGTGACCGAATCACAGTGCGAGCTGCCAATTGCTCTGCCTCTTTCTTACTTCTACCTCTACCACCAGTGTAATGTTGACCTTTGAAAACCAAAGAACACTCGAATGAAGGTAGGAACCCTTCATGTTGAACAGTGTTGTAAGTAGGCTTTTCTAATTTCACCTTATTGGCAAATTCATGCAAGATAGATTTGCAAAAGACTATCTCCTGGACAATGAAAAAAATAGTTAAATGAAATAGTTATAGTACACGATCAATGTTTTAAGTAATTAAGAGCATCTACTATCAAATTATTGGCTGCAACATTTGCACCCATAAGGCCATAACCTTGCATTGAGCTGCTTACTATGTCGACAGTAGAAGCCCAAGTTCCATAACAAGGAAGAGGTTGATTTTACATCTTGTACAACTTTTTTTTAATGCTTAGAAAACTACAAAAATCAAAGTACACAACAAAAATAAACAAACCTCGTGAATTGGAGGGCACACTTCCACCTTTGCTTTCTTTGATATATTTTCCAATGCAAGTCTTGCAACATCTTGCTCGGCTTCTTTTCGATGTAAAAAAGTATTTAAGGAAGTATAGCTTGATCCATCTACAATTACAGTTGATCTGAACTTTGGAAGATGTGCAAATCCCTCATTAATAGTTCGATATTTTGGAAGTGCCAGGCCTGACTTTTGAGCATAGTGTTGCAAATGACTTTTGTGCATCAAGTATTCTTGCCGTCCTTGACCTAGATTGATTAAATATATTAAAAATATAAACTATTGCATATATGTGATATATTACATAGGTAATATCCAGTTTGAAAACACATGCATGCTATACTAATAAAACTATGATAGAATAGAAGTAGATCAAATTTTAATTCTATTGAGGTAGACACCAGAATAGCAAACAACGTCATACTTATAAAAGAATTCATAAAGTACCGAATTAGGCAATAATAAACATTTATGCCAATAGTGAATTTAAAGATGTTATAGAATATTGTAGCTTGCTATAAAATCACTCATAACAACAAATGCATCTATGTCTGGTATGAAGATGCACTAATTAAACTACATGTACATTGCATAATGTAGATTTTCCCATGGAAATAAAATCTCCTTTAAGATTATATAATTTATTTACAGAAACTCATAACAAAAAAAAATGGCATAATCAATACAAAACAGATCAAACAAAACTGAATGAGAACTTTCAGCTTTAAAAATAGCAATCCAACAAAGCAAATAACAAAATAAGCAATCGTTTTCACCTATAGTTTAAAATAGATGCACTTGATAGTAGATACCATCCACTATCCCTTTTTAACTTTCCTTACCTTGCTAATAAGTTAAATTCCAAGATTCTTTCACTAATTTCACTCTGGACCCATTCATATAATAAAAATAAAATAGTTTTTTTTTTAAAAAGGAAAATAATATTATGATCCTTTTGTATTAAATGGAAGAGTAAAAAAGTTTGCAATAATAAAATGAAAAATTAAATACATTCCCAGAACTTGTTAAGCGAAGAGACCTGCAAACACCCTTTCAATTGCTAAAATATACTCCAGCAAGGCCCTTAAAACAATGATGACTCCAAAGCCCAAATGAAAATGAACAATTAACAGACCTTTGAGTAGAGTCCACAATCTCTCATAGTTCTCCTATTTGTTCAGTCAAAAATCAAAATTCCCAAATCAAAGCCATAACCTCTCATGTCAATTGTCAATTGTCAATTGTCAATCAGACCACATAATAAAGTATACTCTTATAAACATGACAATTTTTTTCCCACTGAACAAGACTCCATCTTCAACAGATATATGAGAAAATTAACATTTACTTTATTACTATTAGAAACACACTTATACGCACCATCAAAAAGAAAGCAATAGTTTAGTCTAGTTAGACAACATGAAACTAACAGACATGTCAACAACAATTAATTCGCTCCTAATGTTTCTTAAAATGATGATCATCGTGCTGCGCAGAATTAAAAAGGTTTAAAACTGCTCTCACAAAACTTGGGGCAGCCAAACAGCTTATTTTACTTGAGATGCTATGAGCTAGTATTGTATAGTGCTTAGAAGAACCCAGAAGCCTTTTTTTTTCATCTTATAGAAAGAGAAACCCATATTCGAGGCTACAGTCTTACATTAACCACCCGAAATACTGAGCAGTTCCTTTTCTGTCCGTTCCCTTATATCTTTAACTATTTTCATAATTTTGTTTTCTATTACAATTAAAATGCAGAAGGCAGGCAACTGAATAAAAAAAAAAAGTAATAATATGCATACACGATTTGGCCATAATCGCATCATTAATTTCTTGAATTTAACTCAATGGGTTAAATCTTACACGCTTATATTAACCAAAAAAATTGAAACTTGGAAGACAAAACAAAGAAAATGCAACACCTGAAGAAGCTGAAGGAGTCATCGAGGGAGGCACAGCTTGGGTCCCAGCGACCAAACCAGCCATGGACAACGGTGCTAGAGATACTGACAAAATTTGCTGCTGACCATCGGCAGGGGGAAACGAACCAGCCAGAGACGGAGCTACTGACGGAGAATATTCTTGACCTACGGCCGGAGGTTGGTTAGCAGGCGGTGTAGGACATGGAGTAGCATTTGGGAGTTGTGGTTGAGGAAAATCAGATATTCGGAGTTTCATTTCAAGTGTTTACTAGTTAGGTCGCTCCGCGAGCAGGAGGTTAAGCAGCCCCAGCTCGGCACTCTCGAGCGAGGGGCCAAATTTGTAAATTTGATTCTAGGGCTTTTTTATTTTATTTTCTATATATATATATAATATGTAAATTAAGATTAAGTGTTAATGGCTTGTTACATCTTATTAATTATTAAAATTCTATTTTACATAATTTTTAATAAAATGAATTAATAATAAAATATATTAATTAAAATATTTCATTTATTTTTAATAAATTTAAATAAAATAAATAAAAAATATAATATATAATTATTTATAATATAAATTTAATAAAAATAATACAGTATTTAAATACAAACTATTAAGTCTACAATTTATATCATGAAATAATATTATATTATGAATATAGTAAAAATACTAAGAGTTTTGAGATGATAAAGCACACTTTATATTTCTAATGATTCAAAATTTAGCTAATATCATTTTGAATATTTAATCTGAACCAATGATTACATAACTTGGTTGGCATAATTTATGTTGTTAAAAATCCAATGAAATCAATCTAATTAATCGTATTTTGTTTTTATTTTATATATATTTTAGAAAAAAAATTACAAATTTTTTTTAGATTAAATTATTTGTGTTGTTAATATTTTGAATTAGAAATAGTGCTCTATGCTTAATTTTATAAAAATAGTCAATTAAAAATAAATTATATTATTTTCATAATTTTTCATAAAATATTATTATTATTTTGTAAAGTGACTTGACAAAATTAAAACACAAATTTTTAATAATAATAAAATTACAATTAATATACAAAATATTCATTTTTAATATTTGTTAATTTTCATTATTATTATTTTAATGTTTATTATTTTCTTATTTTTATTAAAATTAAAAAATAAATTTATGTTTGAACATTATTATTATTGTTTTTTCTTAAATAGTTTCATATTAATTTTATTTTTATTCTTGTTGAAGACTTATAATTTAATCATATTTTAATCACTTGGTAGAAAATAATAATTTTTTTAATAAAAAATTTATTAAAATAATATAATTTGTTATTAATTGGATCTTTTTATAAAGTTTATGGATAAAATGACAATGCTTTTAATTTAAAGGACTAAATAAAATACATGACCTAATCTAAAAAGAATATATGACAGTAATCCTATAATTTAATGAAATAAAATTTTAAAAATAAATTTTTGGTAGCATATATTCTTTTTTTAAATTATATATAAATTATGTTAGTATTTATTTAATTACATAATTTAATTTAAGTGTTTATAAAGTATTATATGTTTAATTAATGTGAAATTACATAGTAAACTTTTGTTATTATTATTTTTTTTTTTTCTATTTAGAGTTTAAAATCGCTTAACATAATATTTGTTGGTTTATTTTTGAAAAAAAAAATGGTTATAAATTTAATCAATATTTAAAATTTAAAATTTAATAAATAGTTCTTCAAATATTTTATAATCGACAAAAATAAAAAATTATATTAAGTAACATCTTAAAAAATTATAATAATAAAATTAATATTAATCGAGTATAATTAATTAAAATTTAATATTAAATAAATTTACATTACAGAAATTTAATATTATGTAAGTCTAATTTGTAAGAATTCAATTGTATTATGTAATATAATTATAAAATTTTACACAAAGTGCCAAAAAGCAAAAGTGGACATATGCTAAAAGAAAAAGGAAAAAAAAGCCTGTCAATAACAGAACAAACAGTATGTCCGGTTTATTTTTTTTTTGTTTTTTTGGTCGCAAGTATAACCAATTCATTTTGAACTGCGCATCATTGTAGATATTTTGATAATTGATAGCTTGAATGATTTATAACTGTAAAACTCACAAAGTTATTAAAAAATAGTAAACAGTTAATTAAAACTATAACAAATCTCAAACACAACCTGAAGTTCAACAGCCGATGATGACAAACCTAGCTGTTAAGAGGGATCGTTAGGAGTTAAAATATACGAAAAAAGTAATAAAAATAGCATCCTTAAAATTTATGATAATAAAAATAACATTTTTTAAATTCAAATTATACGTTTTTACAATTAACAAATAACATTTACATCATTTTTCTTTTAATGTCGTTTAAATTAAATTACAATAATTTAGATATATTTAATGTTACATATTCAATATTATTATTGAGGTGCTAGTTTTATTATTATAATTATTATTTTTAATAATTTTTCAAAAGTATTTGTGTTGGATGGTCGCCTAACTACAAAACTCATCCGGCATTATTTCATTTGTCCCATTATTAATTTGCTTTCCTTTTCAATCCATCTTGCAAATCCACAAACCCCAAAACTTATACTTTTCTCATTATATGTATAGAGGGAGGAAGGTTGCAGTTAAATAAATTTAAATGCATTTTGACATTGACATTATTTATATGGTGGTAAAATTATTTATAAAAATTAATTAATTTATCCATTTTTTAATATATATTTTTCACATTTTATGATAAAAATGGTATATGTGTCAAAATTAATGTATTGTTAACAATTTTTGTATGCATAAATAAGAATGGTGAATGCACAATATACATCAATTAGTGTGTTAAAGAGCTTTAATTTTCTTGAAAGATAGTCACTTCATTAATTACAAACTTATTTTTACACATGGTATATCATGATTACTTCCATTGCAAATTTAAGTTCAATTTTATGTCTTTAATATTTCTTATATATAATGTGTCTTAGTGTTAGATTGAATATTAAGATTGTAACATATAAAAATAATTTAATTATATTATAACATGATGAAAAATGTTTCTTTTAGAAAGAAAAAATTCTTAGGAGGTGGGTAGCTCGGCATGGCATACTTCTCCTGATTCATTGGCACTATGAGGTTATCAATTATAAGTTAGCAAAGTGTATCGCTTGTAAACTCAACGTTGAAGTGCATGGTCTCAAGCTTCAATCATGCATCTTACAATCCAGCAAGGAGACACTGCTCCCTCGCATTTGACAAACTAGGCTATCTTAGGATGAAGACTGTTTGCAAAGAAAAAAAAGTTTATCTCCCCCAATTACCTCATCATATCTTAACCATCTTTATATTAATGATTTTATTTCGAGGTTTGTCAATTAATAGGGGTGGGGGTGGGGGGAGAACCCTTCATTATATCATCATTCATATCGCAATCTTCTTCATCACATTTTCGCTTTCACTTTATCTTTACTACATATCTTTTTGGCATCCGAATGATTCACGGAGATGAGTTTTGTGGTTGTGAACATTAAGGAATTCTCTTATTTTTGATATGGCTCTTGCCTTATCTATTTTCTTTTTCTATAATACCATCCAACATTACTTTAATCAAATCCCATTTATATATACTCTGCCCATTCACATCACCCCCATCTATCACACTATCTTTGTCCTGCTGATAAAATTCTATTCTCTTCCACCCTGCAAGCAAAGCAACTTTCACTTTCTTTCTTTCTTTTCTTTCATTTTTTTTTTTTTTTTATCATTGAGAATTTTAGATCTGCTTCAAAATGGGTTTCTCCCAACGCCCTTGCACCTACTCTAGAAAGCCTCCTAAGGTCCCAATCTCAAATACTCCATTATCTTCGTCTACTGTTGTTAAAAATCACTACTGTCACTACAATGATCTCAGAATAAAATCCATTTTGAATAAACTTACGTGGGGACTTGGTTTGACCTGTTTTCTCCCCCCTCACCGGCGGCGAAGATCCGGCGAGAGTCAGACTACTGATGAAATAGGTGAGAACAACACTGACAAGAATTTGGAGCACAATAAGGCATGGTTGCTGGAAGATTCTGATGGCTGTGGTGCAGAGTTGACTAATGGTGACCCACATTCAGTTCACTCGTCTTTTAGGTTTAGTCTTTGCTCTCAAGTTGAGCTTGAGTCGTTTAATATGAGCTCAGCTACTGCAGGAACTGTATTGATGGTGAATTTGGACAATGGTTTGTGCGACTCTGAGGCCAAAGAACTAAAATGGCAGAGAATTGAGTCACTGGAGAGAAGCATATCTCCAGTTGCTAACACTGTAATCAGATTCAGCTATTCAGAAATTCTATCGGCTACTTGTAATTTCTCGAAAGGTATTTTAATTATTTTGTAAAGTTTGCATATATTTTTTTTCCACATGTTGCATGAAGTCCTAAACAGATTTTGTTGTGTTGGGTAGGCAGAGTTTTGGGTAGAGGGGCATTGAGTTGTGTTTTTAGAGGAAGAGTTGGACTTTTAAGGACAGCCGTAGCAATTAAGAGGTTGGACAAGGAAGATAAAGAATCTCCCAAGTCATTTTGTAGAGAATTGATGATTGCTAGCTCTTTGCACAACCCAAATGTTGCTCCTCTTGTGGGATTTTGTATAGATCCAGAGGAAGGCTTGTTCTTGGTATACAAATTCGTCTCTGGTGGAAGCTTGGAGCATCATTTACATGGTATGTTTTATTTGGTCTTTTGTTGGGAGTAATTGAGAATTTCGTGACTTTGACTAATTTATGACTAACCCATTAGCAGAGAAAAAGAACGGAGTGAAAGACTCTGTGAGACTTCCTTGGTCTGTAAGGTACAAGGTTGCTGTTGGGATCGCAGAGGCAATAGTTTATTTACACAAGGGAACTGAAAGGTGTGTTGTGCATAGAGATATCAAACCCTCAAATATCCTTCTTTCTTCCAAGAAAACGCCAAAGGTATAGTGGCATATTTCTCTTAGCTACTTTCTGGTTTGGATGCTATTTATGATCCATACAATAGTCTTTAGACCCTCTATTGGTTATATATGTTGAATTGATGATTCTGCAGTTATGTGATTTTGGATTGGCCACATGGACTTCTGCGCCATCAATCCCTTTCCTCTGCAAGACAGTGAAAGGAACATTTGGGTATGATTTTAATGGAACTTGTTACTTACAAGCAACTAAACACTCTTTCTTATGATTATTCTATAAAAAGTTTATGTTTCTCTAAACTTCTCATAAAATGTCTCTGTGCAGCTACTTGGCTCCTGAATATTTCCAACATGGAAAAATATCTGATAAAACCGACGTTTATGCTTTTGGGGTAGTCTTATTGGAATTGATAACGGGCAGAAAGCCAATTGAAGCAAGAAGGCCACAAGGAGAGGAGAATTTGGTTCTATGGGTAGGTCAATACTATTATTTACTGTTGCCTTAAACTCTTGTTTAATTTAATGACTGTTAGCTATGTGGATTGCCAAGAAACAGTAATCGGAAATGTGCTCGAAAAAAACATTAGTTTTATAAAGTAACAAAAGTGATCCGACAGTGTATTCGTTTTTCACAAATCGTATGAGCAAAATCATCTTCTGATATCTGATAAGTATTGTCTCTCATTTCATGCATGATGTTTAGTCGTTTACCTAGCTGATCAACCGTACCTCCTTTTCTTATCTACTCGGAATGTCATGAATGGCTACAATGAACTTGAAAATCTATTCTGGTAGTTGCACAGTCAGCTTCGTAACCAAATTTTAGTTGGTTATTGTCTAGTCAAAACTCAAAACTAGTTGGTGTGCTATCCTTATCTCTATATGAGAATATTACACCATAAAGTCATGGAATCTTTTCTACTTTTGCAAATTTATTATAAAAAAAGAAAAGAAAAAGAAGCACATATATTCTTCTAGAAATTTAAACAAATTCATGATACCTTATCGAGATGGTCGTCTCTGACTGCCTTCCTTGTGGCATCTCTCTCCTTTTCTTTTGGGTCATTTTTTATCTCTTTGTTTTGTCATATGAGAAATACAATTTCATCACCAACAAAGCACAAAACTTGTACATGTAACATGCTAGAGGAAACTCTGGCAGTAAACTCTTGAATGTAATTTGTATTTCTGCTTTGTTCCTTGATGAACTGCATTGCTTCAAAACAAAGAAATCTCATATTGTGGTTGTTATTTGTAATACAAATTATGCCTGAATGTCCTGAATACAGATAATGGAAAAAAAAAATGACAAAACTATTACTTTTCCTTTATTCTCTTTTAGGCAAAACCGTACCTGCATAAAGGGAAAGGAGCAATTGAAGAGTTGCTTGATCCACGGCTCAAATCCACTTTAAGAAATTCAAATCAGATAGGGCGAATGGTTGAAGCTGCAGCTGCCTGTGTAACTAATGAAGAATCTCGCAGGCCAAGCATTGATGAGATTATCGGGATACTGAAAGGTGAAGAAGAACCGATTTTCTCTAAAAGAAAAAAGTCTAGTTTTCTGGGAAATGGATGTGCTATTGATTGTTATTCTCAATTACAACAAACTAATAACGAGATGAAGAGTCACTTGGCTTTAGCTATGATGGGAGTTTCTGAGTTTGATGATGACAATCACCTTTATTGTCGTTGAAGTTCGATTTGCTTAACCATCTTAACCTTTTCCATTATTATGTTTTGTTGGTTGCTTGAGGAGTGCTAGAAATTAGATCGTGAAAGATGATTAAATTGTAAATAGAAATCAGATTAGGAATTGTGGTCTGAACATGAAGGATCTTGAAATTGTACATATTTTCAATTTACTTGCCCCGATCTTTTTTTTTTTTTATAAATAGTATTATATAATTTCAAACCCCTACCTTCCATTTACAAGCTTTACACAGACATTAAGTTACAACCGCTCGCACTAATTACTCTTAAAGCAGAATGTAATGGAACTCTATTCTTCTGCTTCAAAGTTTTTTTTCTCATTGAAGTAGATTTTTTTTTTTCCTTTATGGTTTTCAAAATTTAAATTGTGAAATATGATGATTCTTAAGGATGAAGCATGTTGTCAATTGTTTTGTGATGTAATAACATTTGATTTTTAGCAGGCATAAAGCATAAAGTATCGTGGGTTCAAATCTGTTCATGATAAACAATTGTGTCAGTTTATTACAAAATAAAATAAAAAAGAAGGAAAAAAGCATGTTATGACCCCAACGTGGCCACATGTGTGTGTTTGCTTGAGCGAGTGAGAGAGGTCTTGGTGTAAAGATAAAAAAGTGAAGCTTCTTAGAACTTCAAGTGGAAGGCTTAGTTAAACGCCAAATATTCTTTGGCAGGAATTGGTATTGGTTTTAATCGCTTTGGGTGAAAGCGAAATTAGGTCTTTAAAAAAAAAAAAAAAAAAGGTGTACTTTTTTATGGTCTACTTGGCCATATAAAGTAGACCATATAACCAAATTTTATACACCATCTTCAAGACTGACTGAATTTGTTACCAACATCATCTGTTTAATCAAAATTAAAGAGCTAATTACATGCCTCTGAGGGACAAAGAAAAACATAGAAAGAATACTAGGGAAAGAACTGACATTTAACTACCATAACATTTCTACAAAAGAAAATATGAACCCAACTGAGATACAAACCATTCTCATGGGTAAATACATAACATATCGCTTACCCAAAAAAGGAAAAGAAAAAAATATTAATGAAGCATATTAGAAAACCTTTGCAACGTCCTTGATTAAATCACGATTGTCACGAGCAAAAGCTGTGAATTCTTCATAAGAAATATAGCCATCACCATCTGTGTCAATCTCAGTCATCATGGATTGCAACTCCTCAGGCGTGACTGAGCCTAGTGTTTTCAAGGCATCACCAAGCTCTGTAGCTGAGATTTTTCCATCACCATTGCTGTCAAAGCGACTGAAAACGCGATCTCGATCTGCCTTGTCGCTTGGATCCTCATCTGCCATCGACTGTTAAGTAGTTGTAAGTGATTTAATGTATGTCCTTGCACTTGGTTATTGGTTGTGACTTAGAACAACTTGGGGTATTTTCTCATATAGACACTGTTTTTTTAAGCTACAATTACGTAGAAAGAAAGAATATCCATCAAACTCGGTATTTTTGCTCTAGTCTCTCATTGCCTTAAAAACATGAGGAATGCCCCAACCGTTTCACACAAATTAAGGTACACCAATTATGTGTTTTACTTTTATTGGTTGTACATGCACGAGTTTGATCCTTATTTTCTTCGTTGAAAAACTAAATTCAGATATAAATAAATAAATTACGTTAGGAAAGATGATTAAACAAAGAGAAGTAATAGACATATAATAACGCCAATTTTAATTTAAAACTCATATTTCAAGGGAAGTAAGAGACATATATAAACACACTATGGAGCCTCAAAAAAGAAAATGTCGTGAATCATGACATTTTTTTAATGGAGTGTAGTTCATAGCTTTTATGTTGCAACATGAACCCAGTAGAATGCATACAAATTTCAATACAAACTTGGTTTCTATTTTAATTTCCAACCAACTGTAAATTTATGCCACAACCTTAAGCATGGCATCCAACACGGCCTCTCTAGTTGGCAAAGCTGGAATTGCACCTCTTTCAGTCACTGTTAATGCACCGCAAGCATTTGCAAACTTGAGGGCGTCTCTCAGTTTATCCTCTTTCTGTGAATAATACAAGACATAATAAGATCACTTACTTGAATCCATAGAAAACCATGAAATTGAACTTAGAAAAGATACTAATTCAGCACAAGAAATCAAGCATAGTTAATTATCAATATCTGAATTTTTTACGTGTCCTACTTTTCCTTTGTAGGGGTTTCTCAAGTCCAAGCCCTAGATAGCATCCAAAATTATAATTTATAGAGCGTACATAAACTAAATATGAACCTTATGTATACAAACTAACATGTTATTTTGGGACCAATTTAATTATGTTACAAGTTAACATGCTATTACGGGATCCAAATCAAGTTGTCTCTAAGTTTTATGCATTTTGGGCCTCAAGAACATAATTAATAATAACAATTCCATATTTCATACATTCTTGGGATTCTTTATGTGAGCTTGGCATATATTATAATATATAATAAGAAAATGAAGAAGAAAATGCATCAAGAGCTATGCTTATAATACCTGAAGCAAGGAGAGGTCAACAGCTAGTTGTGATAGTATTCCAGCTACAAATGCGTCTCCCGCACCAGTTGTGTCTACAGTATCAACTTTATAACCGTGTACTCTTCCACTAAAATCCTGCAAATAGAAATATAACATACAGTGTCATATTATAATCACATGGAAAGGGAACAGCCACCATAATGCTTGATGAAATAATAGTCCACTGCTTTGAAAATTTTTCATGACCAATAGTTATGCTCGATGTTACAGACCAAAAAGAAGTTGAAAGCAGGCTTTTCAGATTTCAATTCAAGTTATTTAAGGGCTTAAATATATCACTGCTTTGAAAATTTTTCATGACCAATAGTTATGCTAGATGTTACAGACCAAAAAGAAGTTGAAAGCAGCCTTTTCAGATTTCAATTCAAGTTATTCAAGTTATTTAGTTGGCAATGAAAATAAATATCCATCCTCTATCTTATGGTTTATGCTTCCCTTGTCAGAGAGACTAACAAATTTGATGAGCTTATCAGATTGAAGTACATCATCTCATAGATAATAACTTATTATTAAAGGTATCTTCTTCTAGGATGAAGGACATTCACAAAGCTTATCCATATTTATCTTCTTTGAAATTCATGCGAATGTGATCTGTGGAAAGAAGGAGCTAATTTTTTACAAGTCCATTATTTGTTACAACTGCATAACATTATTGACCAAAAATACAGCAAAAAATGAGTTATTATTCTACAAAAACACTCTCAGTAAGTTGTCTCCGCTTATCATTCTGTGGCCATGAATTAAGTAGCCACGTTAAATACATATATCAAGGCGGGGACTCACCTTGGTGTAATATCTACAACCATCTGGACCCTCAGTGACAAGCAGCAATTTAAGATTTGGATGGTAGAGTTTGCGAACAACATTTTCATCATATGGATCTTCTCCATTTGTTAGAAAAGCAATCTCCTCTTCACTTATCTGAAATTGTTTTAGTTGAATTCATCAGACTTGGCATTTCCATTCAGTTATAGCATTCTGTCCTATGCTTCCTAGAAGAAACAACGAAAGGGAAAAGGAAAAATGTGAACCCAGTGTTTATATTTTTGAACTGTCATCTACCTTGATAATATCAGCAGTATCCCATATGCTCAAAATTCCTTCTCTGGCACTCTCTGCAGAAGGCCATAGGGGAAGCCTTAGGTTTGGGTCATAGGACAGAACCACACCAGCATCTTTTGCAGCTTTTGCAGCAGCAACATGAGCCGACTTGCAGGGTTCTGTAATAAGACTTATAGAACCATAATGAAATATTTTTGCCTGCCATAGGAGGGAAAATAACTCATCCACAATCAAGAAAATTTTCAATATGCCAAAGGATAGCCATTATATATGGTATTAGCATCAATTAGGTATACTAGCTCGTTGAACTTATTACTTTGTCTTCTGAATTAAAATGTTTCAGTTAATTAACATCAATGACTGCATACCTTCCTAATCAAACCAAAATCAAGTTCAGCTTCTTCAAGCAGCATATCAGCACTAGGATTACGATAAAACATGAACTCACGTTCCCCATCGCTCCTCAGTGTAACAAATGCTAAAGCAGTTCGTGCACCAGGATCAAAGCGAATTCCTTCACTGTTCACATTATTCTCCTTCATGATGTCAGCAAGCATGTATCCAAATTCATCTTCACCAACCTGCAAATTGCACAAGCATGAAAGGTATAGTAAGATGTCTGTGTCCACTTCCTTTTCAAGAATGCAATACACAAAAGCATAATTTTTCTAAGAAACAAAAATTACAAATGGTTAGTCATAATTAGAACATAACTTGCCATTGTTTTAAAGATAAATGACTATAGAAAAAATCCATCCAAACATTAGTAATAAGCTCCTAAGGACCAAACCCCCATCCCTCTCTTTCCAAACAAGGAAAAGAAAGAAAATAAAAGCGGTCTCTATGGAATTTTTAATGCAATCTGAGCCAACTGTGATTGGCAGATGATCTAAAGCAATCCATAAGTTTGCTATCATTCGGGAATTCAATTGCTCAACCATTCTACAGAGAAGCCCAAACGTACAAATTAGGTCAAAATGCAACATTTGAGGTGTTTCTCTCTTCAGATATTAGATACTCCAGCTAATGAAAATTGAAAAATACCATTATTTTGCTTCGTCTCGCTCAAGTATTAGTTTGAAAAAGTTTTCAGGACAGGCCAAGAAAAGTTGGATGGTTTAAGTGACGGTCTATTAATGGAAATAATAAAGTGACCAAGCTTTAATCTATTTTATAAATTCCCACTTGATCTGTAAATAGTTTCACCATTAAAAAGAAATAAACATCTGATGCAAAGTTGATCTGTGCACCGGAAATACACTACAAGTAACCTTAAGGGTATCAAGCAAGGTAACAATAGTTTCATTTAAGCAATGAAAAAATGAAAATTACGATCACAAGTTGGACAAAGTGAGAAGAGCAATTTAAATCAAAATGATAACGTTATCAGTTAGTCGCTGAAACATGAAACTTAGAAGTGCAATGCTACCAATCCTTGTTTGAGAGAAGACATCAGATATTAAAAAGCTTTACCTTGCCAATAAAAGCTGATGAACCACCCAAACGAGCTATACCAACAGCAACATTAGCAGGTGCTCCTCCTGGAGCTTTCTTGAATGCAGGTGCTTCAGCCAATGACAGTCCACTCGTAGTTGGGACAAAATCAATCAGCATTTCCCCAAAACAGACAACAAGAGAGGATTCATTTGTTTCAGGCAACCCATCTCCCGTAAATGCCTTTCCTGAAATATAATATAAGATTCACTGAAGTAGTGTAGTTTGAGAACATCATCCACCGGTTGCATAACAATGTTCTTTCTTGCAAAACTTTAAATACCCACCTCAGATTTCGGACAAAAATTGTCATTTTAGGGAAAATCTAATAAGAAGCAGGAAATGCCAACAAGTAATTTTCAAAATAATCACCACTTTACATCTTAGGGCGAATGAAGTACAACCACACACCACAAAGCTACTGAATTGAAAAAACACTCGAGGCATATGCAGCACAAGCCAACCAAAACTCACTTCTATCTCCTAAGATATCAAGGTGAAGCACATGACAGAAATACAAAGTAAACCCATTTTCTAATCAAACTGGCAGAATTGGGAAATAAGAGTACCTTGCACATTCAATTTGGAAAAGGAAGAAAGTCGTGGACAGGACAAGACAGACGCTTTGACAGTCCTTTGGTTAAAACTCAACGAATTACGAGGAAAGGAAGCAACGACTGTGAAGCCGAAAGCACTCGAGTGAAGAGCCATAAGTCAAAGAGAAATTAATTTCTAACTCGACCTCAGAAGAATCTAAAAATTCTTATTGATCATCTAAAAGCACTTTTTCCCAGAAGCTATTTCGATCATCTAAGCAGCTGAATACGTTAATATAACGGAAGAAACGGAATGGTGGGGAAGAGAGCAGTGTTGGAAAACAGCTTATGAGAGTGGAGGTACCGAAAGACTTAGTGGCCTTAGCGGGGAAAGCAAGGGAATGAAAATGTTGTTCAATGGGTAAGATATTCGACTTCTATTATTAATTATTAGTGTGGCTGACATACCTTGTCAATTGATAAATAACTATGCATTACTTTTGTTGTTTTTGTTTACTAAACATAATGCAACATTTGATAAAGTTTAAATAAAACATACATGTTATGTTATTTTCAATTGATAAGTGTGGCTGACATACCTTGTTTAGTTATAGTAACTTATTTGAGCATGGGATTCTTAGTTAATTGAACGGTCATATAATAATAATATTATTCGATAAGTATTATGGCTCAAATCTTGTCTATTTATAAGATTAAAATAATATAGTTTTTAGCTGCACTTATTACTATACGCGAAAATAATTAATTTGTGTCTAGAAAAGTTCGTCATCCAAGTATCAACAAGTTCCTATCTATAATATAAATTTTTTAGAGATAAAATTCTCAATCTTCCGCTAAAAATTTAAATACGAATTTTAAAATCTTTTTTAAAATAAATAAAAAAGGATGTCATTCAAATTATTTTTACCTAACAAAATAATTTTTTTTTAATACAAGTAAATTTCATTTATGAAATAGCAGCAGAATTACATCATCAAAAATATTTTTTTATTATTATATTTATTAATTTACATTATATATTTTAAGTAAATTATATTAATAAGTAATTTTATAATCATTTTATTATTTTATATTTTAAATTTATATTAAATAAATATTAATTCCATACATATAATATCACTCTTATCTAATAAATAAAAAATTAAACTTATTAGTAAAGTTTCAATGCACCAGAAAGTGATAGACATTTAAATATGGAAATCAATACATTGAAAAAATCATATATTTAAATTTTGACAGTGGAAATATTTTTTTCCTTTTACGTTTAAAATGAATGCTCATTGATTAATTAAAAAAAAAATTAACATTCAAATAGAAATTAAATAAGTTTTTTATTTTTTTTAATAAATCAAATAATTAATTATTTATTGATCAATAGCATATTATTATCACGAAAAAAAATTAAGAATATTTTTTATTTTATTTTATATTTTTAAAATTAATAATATTAAATTATTATTGATATAAAACATCACATCATTGCATAGTATTAAAACACCCATATAACCTCTACTAAGTACCAACAAACAGAGAGCAAAGACAGCGTTGCAAGAGATAATAACTTGGCTACAAAGACATTCATTTTAATGTGAGGGTTGTAATTTAAAGTTTGAACTTTTGTGAAAGGGCTTTACTGCTCCATGTTAAAATCATGTTTAGATGAATACAACACAAGACAGCTATACTATGTGGCTGTGGCTGTGGCTGTGGCTGTGGCTGTGGCTGACATTTACGAAGGGACTGGAGGGGACTTAAGCTCCATCTGAATTTTTGGTTTTTTTTTTTTTTTTAAATATGAAATTACCATTTTACCTTCAAAAGCTAACATAATATATCCACCTCATCCTTCACATTTTTCACTCACACTCTCATAGCCCAAATTTGAGATCCCCTCACCTAACGTCGTCTTTGTCCAGCGTCCAGCAGCTCCTTTTCGGTGATCAGTTACACCAACGACAACGCTTGACTGTAGTCTGTAGAGTGTGGCCTACCTTTGCCTTCAGAAAAAAACCCAATGCAAGCAAAACGTGACAAACCAGCTGACAATGCCACCACACCAGCCTGACTGCCTTTGCCTCCAGTCATCTACTACTTACTTCACCCACCAACGATAACGCTTGATTATGGTTTGTAGAGTGTAGCCTGTTTCTACCTCCAAGAAAAAGCCCAATGCAAATGAGATGCGACAAGTCAGCCGACAATACCACCACACTAGCCTGACTGCCTTTGCCTCCAGTCATCTACTACTCCACTTCACCCACCAAGTCAGACCACCACGTCACCACCGGCAGCCAACAGGTAAGTTATTTTATTTATTATTTTTTCTTCTTTTCAAAAATTAGAATTAATAATCATACATTAATAAATTTATAATTATATATGCTTTAATGCTTAATGTCTATTTACTTAATAATATTATTATATTAATATCGTACAGGTTGAAATTAATCACATATATTTTAATGTTATAAAAATTAGCCCCTCATATAAAAATTTCTGCCTACGCCCAGTGTCTGACTATCTTTCCTCTGCCTTCTCTTCCCCAGATATTCGCAGATTCTAGCCATGTATGATTAGTTGCTATCAGTTGCCTACTTGTCTTCAAATTGCATACAACAATATACTGCAACTCTCCCAAATTGGCAATTATCGTTACGCGTCTTCTGTCATTTGAAGGAGATTGTCGGCTAGTTAGTCTATATTATATATGCTTCATGCAGCTCGTGATTTAAACGTTCTTTCTACAAAATTTAATTCAAACTTCTTAACCTAATTACTTATATTAAATATCTCAAAATCATCACAATCACAATTCACCTAATAGCAAATAGTAGTTCACCTTGATAGCAAGTAATTGCCGTCATAAGCTAGGACCCATATTATCTATTAAATTAATTATATTATTTAATTTAATTAAAATTTAATATAATCAACATATTTAAAGATAAGTTTGATGTGCATGTAAAAATTGTATTAACAAGTGATTACCTAAGGTTGATACCCATTGTTAGTAATTTTACAAATATGTCCGACACACATTATGTATTAAAAGTTAAAAATAAATAAATAAATAAACTTTGGCAACTACACTTCACTTTTAAAAAAAATTAATCCTCTTGAGAAAAAAAAAATTGTAATCTTAATTGAAAATTCTTGTTCATTGAGCCACTAATACACTTGTGTGTGTCTATATATGTGTAGTTTTGTTTAAGGGTATCAAATATTTACTTTTAAGTCCTTGCCTTCTGTACCACCGAAAGATTGGTCGCTCTTGGGTGGATCCCGCTCCTACACATAACGGATAGGGGAAAGGGCTATCATATCAAAATAGTTGGAAAAAAAAATTGACCAACATTTTTTATTCATGCTATTGCCCCTAGAAATTCTTGAATTTCTTACGATATGAGATTAAATACTATAGTACTCTTATCTGTATTTTACTTTTTATTTGTGATGTTGGAATATCTGCACAGATAAGATGGCATACTTGGTCATCTAATGCTATAAAGAGTCTTATTCTAATTTTTGCTTTGATTCATACAACTGCTATGATAACAACTGTCATTTTGGACCAACAAGTATACAACTTGAGCATGATCTACTTTGCACGCTCCATTATTATTTGGCCCTTGGCCTATTGGCACTACCTTGATTCATCTTTGGCTTCAATTTGTTACAATGTGGTCCATTAAATATTATTTTATACTTTATTCTTTTTACCACACGATAGGTTAGCAAAGAGTGAATGATAGGTTAGCAAAGAGTGAATGAGGAAGGAAACACCAAACACTTGAGTTAAACGATCTTGTATGGTGTAAACGGTTTTAACTACAAACAAAACAAAACGAACCAAATTGATTGATATTATAAATTGTTTGGATCGGTTCAAATCGATTAGATTTTTTAATTTCTTTGGATACCCCTACTTACAAAAATGATAAAATAATCAAGCAATAAATGTATCAACAGTTCACTAATTATGACAGTTAAAGCAATTATATTAATACTTTTTTTGAAAAATTTAGCATATTAATTTTAAAAAGTGACATCACGTACCCAAATGGTCAATGTTTATATTTTTCTTCATTTTTTCAACTACATGTAAAGAGAAAAAGGAAATATAAATAATTACTAAAATAATTTTATAAAATAATAAAAAATTAAAACATAAAAATTAATTATTTGAATATATAATATCATTTTTTAAAAATTATAGACTAAATTATATATAATTTTTTTTTTATTAAATTTAAGTGCTTCATTTCAAAAAAGTTAATATTACCTCTACGACTACAATCACCGCCTATCTATTGCTAACTTAATAAAATGTATTTTTTTTTATCCTATACAATTATTTTTGAAGTAAAACATATATTTAAATAAATATTTATAATGCATATTTACACATTTACTCACAGACATGCAGGGATGAAGCTAAAAAAAATTTATGAAGGACTAATTTTTTTTTTATACAAAATAAAAAAATTTAATAAAAATTATAGTAAATTATACTTAATTTAACACTAAATATTTTATATCATATTATAATATAGACATAGAGTTAGCATTCAAAAATTATATAGTTAACACATTATAATTAATTTATAACGAAAGTTAAAATAAAATAAAATAAGTTAATAAATATTAGTATCATTTATAAATAAAATAAATTTATTAATTAAAAATTTTAAGTAAATAAAAAGCTCAATCAAACACATCAAAATTTATAGTTGTTAAAAAAATTAAAACTAAAATAAACATATGAAAATGTAAAAATTAAAATATGATTTAGAATTTTAATCTTGAAACTATATTTAAAAATATATGTTTATAAACAATATAAGACTAACTAATAATAATAAAAATAATAAAATTTGAATATAAAAAATTTCAAATAAATTTTAAAATATTATTAAAATAAAATGTCAAATAATATAACATTAGATAAATTAAAATTTGGGTTAAAATAATATATGATAAACACATATTTAATAGTTTTAATTTATAATGTTAAGTTTAAAGTCAAATTTTTTTTAAAAAATTAGATTATCATATTTAAGAAGAATTTTTACATAATATATGGCTATAAATATGTTAACTACTGTAGTATATACAAATTGCGGGATATGTATCTAAGTAACGGTATGAGACGTAAATTGAATTTTTAATTCAATTTATGATATAAATTTGAATTAAAATTAAATAAATTATATTTATAGATGAATTGATTTGTCACTTATTTATTAAATTGTTGGATCTATATTAAAAATAAATGAGTTATATTATAAATTGATAAATAAATTTATAATTTGTTAATAAAAATTGAAGTATAATCCTTAACTCACATGCTTCAAAATTATTAAATAAGTTCAAGTTAAATTAATTGAAATAGATCATAAAATAAATAAATTTAATCTATTTATAAAATGAGTTAAATTTAGATCATACCTAAAAAAAAAAAAAATTGTAAACAAATTGATATCAAAACTCGATTCTATCCACCCGTTTTACAGCTATGACGTGCATCAACAATCACAATTGCTTTAGGCAAGTACCAACTGCCAACCTTTTTTATAAAAATCTTTAGTCTTTAACTCTACGCGCTTCTTCTGCAAACAACCGAAAAAAGTGGAATTAAAACGAAATTATTTATCAATTCACGCGGGAACAGGTTTGGTATGTCCCAATCATTCAACTCTTCCAACCGTCTCTCTTTTTTATATATATATATATATATTTTAAAACTTATAATAATAAAAATAATACTATTTAAATTTATAATTTTATAATTAAAAAAATAATTAATATATTATTTTTTTAAATACCTATAATTAAACAACATTTAAATATATTATTAAAATATTAATTTTATTATTATAAATTTTAAAAATATTATTTTTAAGAATTTCCTTAGTTCTTTCTATCCCATCAACTTATTCTACTTCAATCTTTTTCTGTACGACTCTTCCTATCAATTTTCTGTAGCCGAACTCACTTTATGCTTACACGTGTCGACATATCATTAATTTTTATCAAGTGCCCCACATGAAGATTTCAGCCGCAGCCAATCCCCGCCTTTGGTAAAAGGAAATCGAATCAAATTCTCGTTTTTTTTCCTTTATGAAAATCAAATTCCCAGTTAAACCGCTAAACGCGTCAAGTATAATTATTATCACTATATATATACTAACTTTGGCAAAAACTTTTTTAAGTCTCACACGCCAAAACGAAGGGAAGGGAAGAGTAGAGTACACTCCCTTTTCTCCCTCGTTCTCGATCAATGGAGAAGAGTGAAGTTTCAAAGCAAACTTGCTCGTTAGGAACCATGGACGATGTGAAGAAGGTCTTCAACACGTTCGACAAGAACGGTGATGGCAAGATCTCAAGTTCTGAACTCAACGACGTGCTGCGTGCGCTTGGTTCAGATACTTCCTCCGATGAGGTCAAGCGTATTATGACCGAGCTCGACAAGAATGGCGATGGCTACGTTGATCTTCAGGAGTTCGCTGAGTTCCATGTGAATGGATCGTACGTTGATCATCATAGCTCGAACAAGGAACTTCGTGACGCTTTTAATCTTTATGATCTGGATAAGAATGGTCTAATCTCAGCAAGTGAACTACATGCTGTGCTGAAGAGATTGGGAGAGAAGTGCTCTCTCAACGACTGTCGCAAGATGATTAGATCCGTAGATGCTGATGGCGATGGCAACGTGAACTTCGAGGAGTTCAAAAAGATGATGACTCGCGCTTGATGTTTATGGTGGACATTTCAAGGTGATCTTAAGCGAAACATGCATTTACTATGGTTTAATTAGAATTTTAGATTAGTATCATTGATTAAAGAAGTTAGGTGTTCTGGTACATAAAGCTAAAGACTCTTTCTCGATCTCAGATTTGCGTAATTTCGTGTTGTATTACTAGTTTAGGTCCAAGAAGTATTGGAAGAAGCAAAAATATGTTTGTGAAATTAGGAGTTTACGTTCTCCAGATTTTAGTTCATTAGTTGCTCAATAGAAAACCTGTAATAATCCTTCTTCGTTAACGTACCCTCTCTCTTCTCCTCTCTTAGATTTGCAGTTCTCTCCCTATAGGTAATTCCGACTCAGAATGTTGGTGTAATTAGGAATTAGGATCAGTTGAACTTGATTTTTCTTGTTGATGCAAATTCATGTCTTGCTTTGCTCTCGTTGTCTAACAGAAAATGTATGATGGTGTTTAATTCTCTTTTTCATTTTTCCTTGCTATCATTCCCAATTTCATGTGGTGATAGTTAATTGATAGTCCTTGATTCTAGTAGATGAACAAAAAAAGAAAAAAAAAAAAAATTAAAGATGACTTTAAAAGAAGTCAATTGGTGGGTGTGGGATTAGGTTTTGACCAATTTTGTGGTTTTGTAGTAGTACAAATTTTGTGAACCAAATAAACCCATTTTTGTCTAAATATTTTTATATATTACAATTTTATCAAATTTTTATCAAATATAATCTTATAAGTTTAATGGTACTATTATTATACTACATTTATTACCCAATTTTCCTTGTGTCAGTAATCAAGGCATAAGGTTGGTTTGGGTTCAACCCAAAATTGTGGCAAAATGAACCGGTTCATTTATGTAATTTTGGATATAATCTGATTCAAGTATTGCCCATTGGTCAATGTCCCGAATCGTGGGCTCGTTTTGAATCATAATTTAATATAAAATTTGAAAAACAAAATACAATAATAAATAGATTAGTATTATATGCATTAAGTTGTAGTACGTATTAAGTAATATGTTAATTATTGATTGAATGTAAAATTAGAGACATGTAATAAAGAATTAATAGTTGAATGTAAAGTTGGTGATATGTTATAAAGGATTAATAGTGGGATGATTTACTAACAATGAATTATTTAGATTGTGTTATATAAATTAATGTATGCATTATGATAAAAAAAAATTGCAATAAATATTAAAACAATTAATATTAGTCCCTAATTATACCTACATTGGCATTTAAAAATGAGTAATGAATTGAAAATTGATATGCCTTGAATTGACATTAATAAAAAAATTTATAAAAAATTATGTGTAATTTTACACATTTGATTAATTTTTTGGGATTTAAGGATTCATAAACTTTCACAAAAAATTGAACGGTCAAATTATCATCTTTACTTTGATATGAATTGTGATAAATGTATTTTTTTAGTCATTGGACTTGGATTGTTAATCATGTAGAGAGTAAAGTTTAACAAATGGTATCACTTTTCTTTCTTTTACTAATTTAGATTTGTAATTTTAAATCGATATTCAAAAGCATTAATCAATGACCAATATATATGTATATTTTTATTTTTATTTTCATTTTTAAGCTTTCGTTTTTAAGTGTGGAGACCACATTCAAACTTTTTATATTTGTTTAACAACTAGTCTATTGAAAAAGAAAAAAGAAAAAGAAAAATTAAATGATACTATAACGTGTGAGCAATTCTTGAACTCAAACAATTGTTGACTCTTATATATAAATAATAATAATAATAATTGTTGACTCTTATATATAAATAATAATAATAATAATAAGTGTTAACTCAAATATAATCTAAGAAATTTTGCTACAGGGCATGCACATGAATGATAGATGAAAAATGTAATTGCCCTTTGTAGGATATATATATATATGAATTTTGTTAGTTGCAGTGTAATTGGTATATAAAAACTTTAAATTTATGGAAATATATTATGATTATTATGTATAAAGTAATCATTTGTAACATAATCGAACTAAAATTAGATCGATTTAAATTTAGCTAATTCAAATAAGTTTAAATTTGCTCAAAATGCACTCTTAAGATTTTTTTTTTCTTCCACCTATATTTTTAAAGGGTCAACACTTTTCTCCATCCTTCCTACATCAATTCTCATATTTTTCTCCTCTTATTATATCCATAATCTTTATATAAAAAATCTTCACCCCTACTATATCAACAATTTTTTCATAAATTTAAAAAAATAAAAAATGTCCGCACATATCAACAATTACAAGGAATTCACGTGAGAGTTGATAAGTGTGGAAAACAGTTGGCCAATTGGCATTTACCTGCTTCACGAGATACGGAAGTAACGGAGCGACTGAAATCTGTGATCATGCTGATCTCAACACGGATTTCCTCACTTTGCTTGTAGTATTAGGCTGCCCTTTTCGTTTTGAACAAGTTCTCTTGGAGTAGAGAACGTTTATGTTACGTGGCTAATCGCCTACTCCTGCCTGTCTTGTTTGGTTGTTTAATAAATTAGTCGTAATGCATCAATTAATTAATTTAGTTAGTAAAATTCAAACATTTTTTTAAGTTTCGTTTTCTTCTCTTCCTCTCACTAAGAGTCTTTTTTTTTCCTTTTCTATACTATAGATTGTTATATTCATTAGATTTTCTTCATTAAGCATATTTTCTCTGTGTATTACACATAGATTTCAATCTTAATTTTTGTTTCACCTATATAATAAAAAACTCTCCTTCAAGTAAATTGTTATTTTCATTAGATTTTTTTTTTCAATAGACACATATTATATGTATATTACACCTAGATTTTGATCTTAATTTTTCTTTCACTTATATTTGCATTTAAGGGTGACTTTAGGCATGTTTGTTAGGTTTTGGTTTTTATTTTATTTAAATATTTTGATTTAGATCTTATATTTTCTTTGTTTGGATATTTATGAAATTCAAAACGAGAATATCTCAAAATATAAATAATCAAGTTTGATTAAAAATCTGTGATCAATAAGAGTCAAAATTTTGTAGAACTTAAAGAGCCAAAGAAAAAAATCTTGCAAACAATTTAGCCTGATACTACATATGATTTATATTAAGTCTTATGATAATTTAATATATTTTTATTTTATTGTTTTAATTATTTTTGTACTTTTTATTTAAATCAATGAAATTAAAATTACTCTTAAAAAAAATTAAGAGTTATAGCTGTACTTTAGTAGCCCTAGCTAAAAAAAAAAATAGAATCACTTTTCTTTTGGGCAAAAATTATAGAATTATTTGTTAAGTCCTTTTGTTGTTTCACAATATATTTAATGCCAATTTTTAAATTGATAAAAATACCATTTTATCTTTAACACATTTTTTCTTTGTCAATTAAATTATTAGTGTTATATTAATTTTAAAATTATTAAATATACTAAATAAATGATAAAAGGGCTGTTGCTATAATCTCATATTTTATTAAATTTGTGGAAAAGGTTTTATTTAGATTGTCACAACACGTTTGACTTATTTATTTATCAATTTTGTGGCTGTTTATCACGATAAATTCAACGAAAAAATTGTTATATTAGTACACTTGTTTTAACAGTGAAAAAAAAAAAGTGTACAATTTCAAAATAAAAAAACTTTTTTATACTTTTAAATAATAAGGAAAAAAAATGTGAGAAAATAATAATGAAAATACAAATATGATGTGGAATAACAAACATTTAAATATTCAGATTTAAAAATTAGATTCATTAAATATAAGGTGTGTGGGTGGCCATCTGGATTCAAAGTTAACGGTTTGAGTTCTAAAAGGTTCACAATTTTCTTTATTGACCTGATAACCTTTTAGTATATACTGTCAAAATTATCGCGTTTATTAACCAATAATAGGTACCATATTTTAAATATGATGAATAATCTTTTATCATCTAGAAAAAAACATGCCATGTTCCTTTTTTTTAGTGAATTTTTTTTTTTTTTGAATTGTTGGTGGTGATAGAATGCATTCCATTTTATTGAAAGTTACCAAATACAGGATTATATATAGTTCCTTGCTATTACTTTCAATAAATATAGCCTTAAAATAATGCTATTTGTTAGATGGCAGCCATTATTGGTTTATCTTTATTGTATGTTCTGTTTATGGTGATAGAACGAACAATGAATGATTCTCCCCTTTGCTAACATTGGTGCTGGTCAGTCCTTACTCCTTCCTTTTCAATCTGACAGATAAATTCCATGTCAAATGTGTTGTCAAATATTATTTATGCACTATATTAATATAAAATTTATAGATATAAATATCATAATTTATAAAAATTAATTTTTTAAAAATAAATAACTCATACTATTTACATATTATAAAATTTATTTATATGGTATCGGGACAAGAAAAAAAAAAAATCTAATATGCCTCTTTAAAAAAAACATGACTCTTACAAAAATAAAAATAAAAATGAGTCCATAAATTAAAATATAATAAAATAGGTTTAAAATACAAAATATTGAATCACCTACATTTTGAGGAAGAATATTAAAGTAAAAAAAAGAATGCCCTATATTATTAAACAATAATATTCTGATATTATTTTTATACTATATAAAGTTTACATGATATTAAAAAAATTTTATTGATGGCCAAAAACAAAAACTCACATTTTAAGAAAATGTTAGATATATTGTCCAATATATGCTAATATTTTATACTTATAAATAAGAATAAATATTATTATATTTAAAAAATTAACTTTTTAAGGATAAATTAATTTATTTTATTTGCTAATATTCTGTATAAAATTTACACCGAAAGACCTAGTCACATGAGTCGCACCACTCCAATAATATCATTTGTAAAAAAAAAAAAAAGCCCTTTAAACATAACTCATTTTTCCACAAAATCGCACATTCATATCCAATATCAAAAGCCCGTCCAATACCTTCTCTTCTTTACCACCATTATGGAATTGGCAGTTTGCAGATTCCTTTGGAGTCTTTGATCACATTTTATTATGCTTTTAAAAAAAATAATTAAAAAAAAAAATCATACTTTAGAGGGTAAAAACCTGGAACTAGTTTAACATATTTCTAAGCAAAGCTTTGTTAGTCTACGGTAATATATAAAGCTTACATTAAACATACATGCTCTATTATAACGCAAATTCACAACTCATTTTGCGCCTAGTACCTGAATGAATTCAACTCAATATCTTTATTCTTCACCCTTGCCAGAAAGAAGCCAAAAGGCAAATATCTTGGCTCCCTAACACAATAGTATTCCCCTACGAACTCACACCCTTTCTTTTCCTTGATTTCTTTCCATGAGATTTGATGCTCTTTGACCCATCTATTGATGATTTCTGTTTCTTGTTTTGCTGCTTCTGGGCCAAAGATTCTTCTCCGTCAAAATCAGTGTCGCTCAAAGAGCCTTCTTCATCAGAACTGAGAACTAGGTCCTCTACGACATCTTCATCCATGGCAGCTTCTTGTTGCTGTGTCTTTCTTTTCCTTTTTCTCTTCTTGTTCTCTTCTTTTGGAATTTTATCCCTGTAAACCAATAAAATTACCATTTATAATAAGTGTTGGAAGAAATGCATAATAGAAAGCTAGAAAGAAAGAGGTCCGATGGCCATACTTGGATTCAGTTCCTGGCAACCAGGAAGAACTAAATACAGCAGCACCTTCGTCATTTCTGTTATAATCATGGCTGTCATCATCATCACTGTCGTCATCATCTTTTAATATTTCTTTACCAAAGATGGATGAATTCTCACCAACAAGAACACTGTATATACATGCATATCAGAAATGAATCCCAGACATGAAAATTAGAAGAAAAACAGACACTAGATAAGTAACATGAGGTCACACCTGGATTCCATTAAAGAATCATTTCTTTGTTGTGCTCTCTGACGTAGAATTGAGACATGTTGTGACAGAGGGCTAGTTCCCATTTTTTTCTCATTCTATAACAAATTCAAGGTTTTTGAGTTTTCTGGGAAAAAAATATTGAATAAAGCGTGCAGATGACAACACATCAAAGATCTAAGAAATACATGTATTCCATCAAACATCATCAATAATGTTCATCAACTTCTCAAATTGCAATTTTCATCAAGGATAAAGCTTTGTGACAGCCATGACAACACATCAAAGATCTAAGAAATACATGTATTCCATCAAACATCATCAATAATGTTCATCAACTTCTCAAATTGCAATTTTCATCAAGGATAAAGCTTTGTGACAGCCACTATAATTGATGATCAACAATAGCCACCATTCAAAATCACACGCACAGCTAACCTTCTTAAGAAATACATGACTTGAGAATTACGTGCTCACAACGATTCAATCCTATTGCAAGACTGTGTGAACAGATTATTCAAAAAGAAAAAGAAAAAACTTTACAAACAAATAACTCACGTCAAAAAGACTAGCAACTTTGCTTCTCTTTTTTCATTGCACACAACCTAGTAACTAACTCTAGTGGTCCACCAGCCAATGATTGTACTCTAGCAAATAGACTCTTATGTCAGCCAGATAAATTTAAATTAGTGAAACATAGTATGCATTACGCAACCTCTTAAAGAAAGAAATGCCAAAAGAATTTCAAAGCCAACTAAATCATGTCTAGTTTTATGTCCTAAAGATTCTGCAACTTCAACAATCCAATCATCAGGGCCTCATAGCTAATGTTCGATACCAAATTGTAAGAGGAGCAAATATTATGATGGAAATATCAGCACGGATAGGAAAAAAAGTGTTTGTAAGTATGAACCTCAAGAAACGATGTTGATGCAGGATCATTTGGCAGAAAAGAAATGGATGCTCGCCTTTCATTTGTGAATTCAGAATTGGCCTGAATCTGAGACCAAAAAATTAAAACCAAGAGCTGTGTGAGCGTGACACAACTTCACTGCCACAAGTCAAGTAAAAATTTCTTTGGAATATATCAGTGAAATGAAATGCAAAATATTTCACACCAATCAACCTTTGCCACCAGTGAATCATATATTCTTAAAGATTAATCAGCCAAATATTTCCACCAATGTCAAGTCAGATACATATCATGCTCAAGCAAAGCACTAATGCACCATCGTGATTAATATACCTGACGTATCAGCTGCCTCACTGCTTTCCGAAATCTCTCAGCTTTGGTAGATTTGCAAAAAGTACGCAGTCGTACAACTGGAATGAAAGACATCTCAAAGAAAGCAACAGAATAGCTCCACTGAGCTAAATGTTCAGCAAGCTCATCAATAACAGAAAAAACACATGCTTCTTGAAATGCTCGGGTCTTAAGGGTAGGCTTGCTAACCTGGAAAAATAAACCCCACTCTCATTAAAAATGCAGTGCCAAAGGTAAAAGAAAAGGGTAGTATCGCAAATATACCTTCAGTATTGTACGCAGGTCAACTGCTTTCCCAATGCCTCCAGTTGGGGGACTCTTCAGTTCTTTCATTTCTAGCATGTCCAAAAGGAGCATAGAAACTGGTATAAAAGTGCCAGTTGAACTTGCAATTCGGTTTAGCATTCTAACACACCTCAATCTGAGAGGGAAGTATCTGGCAGTTGGAACAAGACGGGCTACCCCAGTAATTATTTGGGTTAATGGATAAGCAAGGTGTCTAAAGTCATCTTCTAATCCATAACGACAGATTGCTCCAGTCCATAGCTCTAGGCAGTTCATGAATTTCCACTCATAAACCTTCCGGAATGCTTCCTATCAGACATAGTGGAAAGCAGCACAATAAATGTCAGAAATACAGTCCCAAGAAAAAGGCTGATTTACTTTCATGATGGAAAAAGAAAAAAGCTCTATTTCAGATATAGCTACAAAGAGTTAATACATAGGCTCCAGTACAATTGCAAAATTGTTAGCATGAAAAGAAACCTATCGACTATCCTTATGTTCCATAAATAAGGACAGGCACATTACTCCAACAAATGGCATCCCATACAATATGCTAGAAAGGAAAATTCAGTAACAGGAGAAGGGCTGCAAATGGTCTTTTGTGATATTGTAAACCAAATACCTTAGTTCTGGTATTAAGTGCCTCCCGTAATATCATTGCTAATTGCCGAATGAAAGTAAATGAATGTTGATATGCAGTTGGAAGATCCACACCAAAAAGTTCAATGACACAATTCCCAAGAAACTGGATATGTTGTAATTTCATTGCATTTACAAACTGGCAGTTCAATACATAAGCTTTGTATATTCCTTTAAAGCATTCATCCAGGCAATCAGATCCAAGTCGAATGCATACATCTCTTAAGAACAGAAAAGAGACAATAGGGAGGGCACCTCCACCTGTACCCCAAAAGTGGAGGGCAACCTGAAGAAAGTAGAGTAAGATATATTAGTCACTTATTTTCCAGTAAGGAACAACATTTGAAAACCATATAAAAAATATCAACGGAAGAAATTTCTTGAACATCATAATGCATTACATCTAAATAACATATGCATTACAGACTCAACCTAAATAACATATGCATTACATCTACACTAGAAAATGAAACCAAAAGTGATGCTAAATGCTAGGCAAGAGGAGAAAAGGGAAGTTTTTCATACCTTAACGTACTTCCTTAATAGGCTAGGAAAAGCAGCCAAAAATAAGGAGGAATATTTGAGTTGACGTAAAGTAAATGATATCATTTGTGTGTCAGTCATTTGATTCAGAACATGCAAGGAATTTCCGAGATAAGACTTAAGTAGATGGTTGTAGCTCTTCCATTGCTTTGTGCTCATAAGATCCTGTATTGTCTCTTTTTTCCCACCAGAAACTGGAAGCTTTAGCAGTTTTCGAAGTATTCCATCCATTTCGCTCAGTACAAATATCATAATTTTATTAAAAACACTGCTCGACATAATACTAAATTTGTTTGCAGACTCATCTCCACCATCATCACCATAATGGCAAGCAGTGTGAAAAGCTTTCATAAGGGATCGAAGCGCTCCAATTTTTGCATTCTCCTTGACAGAGTTTGCCCATGAATCAACCATTTCTGTAGTTATAACCTTTTTGGATGGTTTTTCTTCTTTCCCTACAATATTGCGTCTCTCACTCTCATCGTCAACTTGTATATTGTCATCTGCTCCCGTTTCTACTTCCACATCAGTGTCAATAGCATCCTGCATAAGTAGTAATAAATTAAGCATTATTTGGAAATTGTAAAACCTAGCAAAGGAAAGTGAAGAAATTTATACTCACGTTGAAATCTTCATCATTGAACTGTAGAAGTTCCTTATCATTTTGTTGTAAGAATTCATAAAATTCAGGGTCCTGCAGAAACAATTATTGTTGATGTTATTGCAAAAATCATAAAAAGAGCACTGCTATTTAAGGCAGGCAGCTATTTTTCATGTCTCAGACACGGCCCATGTGACATTCCTTTACTGGCCACTTTTTGTTTCACTGCAAACTCATAAATGCCAACATAAAGGAACACAGTTTCCAAGAAAAATATTACAAAAAGAATAAAATTGAAATACAGCAAAGCTAATCAGAAACTGATACGTAAGCCAAGACTCCCAACATTGCAGAAAGTTCCGTTCTAATTGAAGTTCTCCTTACAAAAAATTATATATTCATTAAACCCACATCCTTACTGAGTAACTCAACAGTGCAGATAGTTGACACTAGAAGATGCATGTAACAGGTAAAAGTAATTATGTGTCTAGGATGACAAACATGATCGAATCAAAATTAGCCATTCCTCTATAAAAATTTTACATCCTTCATTTTAAATGTGTACAAGATGGAAAAGATTCTAGCTCTATATACAAAATATTTAAAGCAACTGATAAAAAAAAAGAGGGATTAATAGCTGAAATAGTATCGTAACTTTTAAAAATGTGTGGTTTGACAACTTAATGATTGATTTAAGCAAGATTAGTACACTAACTATAATAAAGATCATAAATAGTGCAAAATAACATGTATCTAGCACATGTTGTATTCTTCTTAAGGCAATTTTGACATTTAAAAATTTGAATGATAGTATCCTTATTCTACTTAACCAAAAAATTACTATACTAAATTGTACATTTAATATAGTTATGATATCATTTATGCACTATACTCATAAAAAATAAAAAATAAAAAATAAAACTATGTAGAGAGTTTTAAACTTGCACAAGTAATGAGGTCTTAAGCCTTGAAATAATAATTTTTAGGAAGTGCTTGTCACCAATTGAAATTCAACAATTTGAGATTGGTTTGAAGATAAGACCTTGCTATGATACCATATTAGACAGTGTTGGTCTAAAATTTAAAAGTTTAATTTGTTAGAAGATAAACTAATATATCTTATTAGCATTACTCATTTTTCATATAGAGGTCTATAAGAATATACCTTTGCTTCTGGTACAATAAAGTGGAAAAAGAAAGAGTTTCTTAGTGTCAAATATTTTCTGGGGTATTTTGATTATAAAATATAAACCAGCCATAAATCATCCCCCAATGTTATTTCACCATGAAAGATTGCATTTATGAACAAAAATTACATTTGCATTATCAGAAGGTAATTCTACCAATAAACATCATGGGCATTCAGAGCAAACTATGAAACCAATTAGTCTGTGCTCTTTCCAAAACAAAGCTACAAGTGACTAAAAGTTTCAAACAACATAAACAAAATTACATAAGGTCAGACACTGACACGAAACTCCAAAAAAGAATGAAAGCTACTATGAATGTTCCCCAATTTGCACTCAGAAAGTTCCACCAACTAAACATTTGCAAAATCTGACTACCAATTGCTATTTAGCTAAGGATAGTTACTTATCACTTGCTTGAAAAACAATAAATAGTTTCCAAGATGAATAAACCATCAACATCCAAGAACATCAATGGGAATGATACACACTCAAACATAACTTTCAAAATGTCAGTCATCTAAACATGCTAATAAGTGAGAAAATAATAACAATTCTACCTCTCCATTATTCATTATTCACATATACAAAAAGCCTAACCTTTTCTTTTAGTCTCTGCAGCTGCTCCACGTGCTCTTTAGCTTGACTTCCAGAATTTGGAAGTTTCTCAATCTCAGTTTCATCTTCATTTGCACTATGCTTCCGAACCTTAAGTTTCTTTACTGAAATAAACAAATATAGAAAGTAAATAGCCTAATATCAGTTCAGTACGTAAAAAACATTTAAAAAATCCTGAAAACTCAAAAAAGTTCATAATGTTACCAACATAACAGAGGTAACATAACAGAGGACCAAAAGCTACATATTAATGGTGAACAGAAGGTAAAGAATGTAACCTGCATCTTTAGCACCCATGGAAAGATAAAACAATTGTGCTTTACTTAAAAGAAGAAATACAATTAGTTTTATACTGATAAGTAAAGACTAGCTCTCTTTCCTCTAAATTTTCGGTAGTAGCATCAGTAATAGAATATCTGGGCCTTTTGTCTTTCCTGAAACAAATAGAAGAGAAATATGTATCAACTGGGATGATGACCTCAACAACAGTACGAAAAGAAATATTCCAGTAACTTTGGATGCAATCCATACAATTTTAATATATTAACAAATCAACATAACCATTAGCAAAGCACAATATCATAGCCAAAAGAAAAATATATAAATAAGCTCAATGTACATAATCAATCAAAACAGATCATATACAAATTAATAAATCTTAAGTTGATCCAGCAACGATGAATCTTTAAGTGTTGGGTTCAGTTAAAATAAATTCCCAAACCCTTCACAGAAGTATCAAGAACAACAAAATATCAGCTAATATCAAGGCTAACTTATCCTCAGTGGTACTATTAGCAAAATATCCCAACAAAAGAAGTTAAAAAAAAAAACCGCAAAAATGCATAATTATCTTACTTGCAGACGATAAATACCAGGGTTCAGGGGCGGCTAAAGAGTTAGTGAGGTCCTTGAAACTTGAAAGCCAACTTGAATTGTATTGAAAAGTTGATAATAACACATTTGAATGATTCAAAAGGTACACAAAGCATCATATCAGATCACTAGACTAGCTAATATCACACGGTAGCGTACAGCTCGGCAATTCTAATCATAAAGAATAAAACTGAGATCACTAGACTAGCTAATATCACACAGTGGCATACACACAAGCTCGGCAATTCTAAGCGTAAAGAATAAAACTGAAACCATTTAATCAATATAAGACAGAGGCTATTTACATAGATTACCTATTACAAACCAAAGCCAACCAATCAGAATACTTGACGGGCGAGAGAGTGGATAGTGGACTGTAGAGACTATTGACTTAGTAAATCACCGGCGGCAATGGACCTGGATGATACTTCAACGGCCGGTGTTGTGTGGAAAATGGAGAGAATCAATTAGGGTAGGTGTATTGGGTCTTTTGTGGTTTTATTTTTCATTTGATTTTTTGTCTCGACAAAACAACGAAAATAATGCAATCTAAAATTTATAATAAAAAAATAATATTTTTGAATTTATATTTATATTTTTATAATTAAAAAAAATTATTATATTTTTTAACACTTATTTTATTAAAATTAAATGTTGACCGTTTGATCCATTTAATATTATATATTTAAAATTAAATATTTTAAATTATTAAGATATTAATTTTATTGTTAAATATTTTAAGAATATTATTTTTAATAATTTTTTTAAAATTTTCTTTTATTATATATATATATATATATATAACGATTTTTCCTTAATTTTAACGATTTTAGTTTCGAATTTGGTAGGTGTTGTTGACATAAATGTTAATACTTAAATTTAACTCAAATATTGTAGAATTTTTTTATTTTTTATAATTTCATGAAAAATTTATCAAGAACCTTATTTTTAAACATTAAAATATTTAATTATTTATTTTTTTAAATTAATTATTAATACATATATTTATAAATAAAAAAAGTATGATATTTAATTTATTAAAATTTAAAATAATTATTTAAATTATAATTATAATATTATATAAATGAATAAACTTAATATATTAACATAATATAATTTAAATTATAAAAAAATCTTTAAATAAAACTAGTTAAAAATGTGAAAGTAGGGTATAAATAAAAAATACATATGAAAAAAAATATAAAATATTGCTTCAAATTTAAATAAATAAATTTTTAATGTAAAAAATTTATAAATAGATAAATTTAAATATAAATTATTTGAAAAATAAAAAATTTAACATTAAACGATATTTTTGCCGACATCTTTTGATAATTTTGTGACAATGTTTATAATATTTACAAGCTTTTGGTAAAAATAATGATATTTATTAACAATTTCTCAACAACAACATTTTGTGTACAAAATTAATCAAATTTTTTTGATGTTTTAGTCAAAATATATCGATGTCATATGATATCAATAATATTATAACAATGCGATAATATTATTGATTTTTCAATTATTGTATAGGATAAAAGGTATAAGAATTTTACTAACTATAATTAAATAATATAAAAACTTACTAATTTTTAAATAAATTACTAAAAAATCAACAATTATTAAAAAAATACAAAAAAAAAAAATTTAAAACTTTTAAAATGATTATAATTTTTTACATTTAATTTGAGGCTTTGTGGGACTTGTTAAGGCTTTGTTTGGTAACAATTTTGATTTTTGATTTTTGATTTTTTTTAAATGATTTTTTAATTAAGTATGTTTGGTAACAATTTCTGATTTTGATTTTTTACATTTTTAAAAAATCACTACCAAAATATGAGTGATTCATACATAATTAAAAAGAAAATTTTTCAATCAGATTTTAGATTTTTAATTTTTTTTTTACTTTAACCAAACATTTTTTCTAAATAATAAATCAAGTCTTTTAACTTTTGTATTATTACGTATTGAAAGAAAATAACTAAAAATTTCCTTTATTTTTAAAGTTTTTTTTTTTGAAAAAATTAAAAAATAAAAATCATTACTAAACATATTTAAAAATCATTACTAAAAATTAACTTGAAGATTATTTCTAATTTTTTATTTAAAAATTACTAAATAAAAATTATTATCAAATGTATTTGTGATTATTTTTATAAAATAATTAAAAATTATAAAATTAATTATTTAATTATAAATTATAAATTAAAATCGTTATCAGCGCTATTAAGCTAATCATTTCTGATTTTCTTGTCCTTTTTCAATTCCAAACAAAACTAGTGACCTGCCGATGTAGTTCCAGACTAAAATTTTTGGGAGCTCATGGCCGCAATTACGTGGCAATGTATTCAATTTTTTTAATTAAGCATCATATAGGAAAACTCTTTACATCTCAACTGACGTGGATAGTTTGATAAAAAAAAATAACAAAAAAATCTTTTAAAATCTTCCAAAACCCTAATTTTCCTTCCATTTATATAATTTTTTTTATAATAAAATATTACAATATTAAAATTAAAGCCAAAAAATAAATAAAGAAGTTTTTTTTTTTTTTTTTCCTTTCTCGTATCAATCTATTCCAAACATTGTAATTTATGAGAAAAGGAATTAAGTAGGGGTGACAATCACATGGTATTAATAGTATTTGTATCGTATTATTTGTATTAGTATTGAATTCATTTTGTATTATTTGTGACGAATTTTCTTATTAATTGATACATTAAAAAATTTATTCAATTTTTTTTCGTGTTGTTTATTTATAATAGTAAGAAATAACTAAACCTTTAAGAACATGATAAAATTATTAATCAATTTTTACTAAAAAAAATTTATATTATGTTGTGTTAGTATCGTATTATCAAATTGTGTCACCACTAAAATTAAGTCTCTTCATATGTTAGAAACCAGGGTAAAATTGTAGATAAGATTGATTATTTTGTAATCGCTTGCAAATAAGAAATTTTTTGAAAATTTGGTTTCTCTAATAGTGATACATTATGACTTTCTTTATTCGACCCACTTCATTATGATGAATAGGATATTTTTAGTTCACTTACAAGCTATAAGAGACATCCTCATTAAAATTTTACTACAAAATTTCTAGAATATTGGTGGTTAAAAATTACATAATAACCATTAATTTATAGCTGATGGGCTATAAAAAAAAATACAAGAGGGATTTTTTTTTTTTTAATAAACTTACATGGATATAAAAGTGAAAAATAGAGCATTTGAGTAAACTAAAGAATAGAAAAACAAAAAATGGCGCTTTAAATCCTGCTTATTTCATCTGTATTTATAAAAAATTACTTTATATAATATGTTCTATGCAACTGTAAATTTAAATCGTTAATGTTATTCACGTATTTAATATTAATTTTTATTTTTTAAAAATTAATAATAAAAAAATATCAATTTTATTATATAATATATACAACAATGGTATCGAAGCTATTAAGGTCGATAAATATTTTTCAATTACATTCCTCGTAGGTTTATGCCACATGTTGCGGCAATAGAAGTACTCTTATATATAAAACTGGGTTTAATCATAAACGTGCAGTCAGGGGTTCGTCAGGCGCGCTAAAATCAATAGCAAATAAGACAATTGTACCCCTGCCCCTTTTCTGGAACTCTGGATATAGCTGAAAGCTGCTTAGCAATTAGATTTAGTCTTGGCCGGGCGGCTTTCGTCGGTTCATGCATTGCAAACCCAGCCCAAAACTAGGTTACTGAGAGACAGACTTGGGAGTTCATCAAGCTATTCGATAGCACAGCATTCCAGATTTGGTTTTTGAATAAGGTAAAAGCGTCTTTTCATTCAGTTCATACTCATTTTGTTCCCAATCCAATATTTCGTTTAGTTTGCCGGAGGCTCTTACGTAAGAAGCCCAGATCTTTATCATTTCGCAATGGCCACCAATTTTCTATCACTATGTCCAGTCCTTTCTCAAAAATGGCTAATTTCACAGACCCACAGTCTTCTACAGTTTCTTACCTCCAAAAATCATGTGGGTTGTCTTTAGAATCAGCTATTTTAGCTTCTAAGAAGCTCCAGATTGAATCCACTCACAACCCCGATTCAATTCTTGACCTAATGAGAACACTTGGGTTTACTTCTACCCACATCAGAAGCATAATCACCTGTCGTCCTTCATTGCTTTTAGCTGATTTTGACGGTAAACTTAAGCCTAATGTCGAGTTGTTCCGATCGTTGGGGTTCTCAGGCACTAGCTTTGTCAAACTGCTCAACAAAGACCCTCGTTTGCTTGAAAGTGATGCATGCTCAGTTGTTGAGTTCTTTAGAGCTCATTATTTCAGTGACGGGCATATAAAATCCTTAACTATGAAGCGTCCACTCTTGTACTATTACAATGTATCCAAGAATTTGAACCCAAAATTTGATTTTTTCAAATCTATGGGTTTTACCGACCTTGAGATTGCAAGATTTTTATCTAGAGTGTATTTTAGAAAGAAGTTTGAAAAACCAACTAATTCCTTGCATCCGGGTGCTAAGGCAGGTTCGGCAGGTTCTTGGCACTGATGAGAATGTTGTAAAGGCAATCAAGGCGTGGAACCATGTGCTTGACTGTAACTTGGAAATGATGCTTCTGCCAAACTTGTCTATGTTAAGGAGCCTAGGTGTGCCTGAATCACTGATTGTGAAATTTCTCATATTTAATCCGAGAACTCTGCTTATGAAGTTTGACCATTTAAAGGAAATTACAATTGAAGTTTTGAAATTGGGGTTTGATCCCAAAAAGCTGTTATTTGTACTAGCCATTCGTTCCATGGCAACAACGACTGAGACAAAATGGGAGCAGAAATTCGAAGCTTATAGAAGTTTCGGTTTGTCAAAGGATGAGATTTATTCTGCTTTCAAATTGCAACCTGGGTGTATGGTTATTTCAGAAAAGAAAATAAAAAAAAATGATGTATTTCTTCATAAACAGATTGAATATAAAGCCTTCAGTTATTTGCAAGAACTCTAGTCTTTTAATGCATAGTTTGGAGAAGAGAATTATACCAAGGTGTTCAGTTCTGCAACTTCTGATTTCAACAGGGATTATAAAGAAAGATATCAGTATTGTTGCTATGCTCAGAATGTCTGAGAAGAAATTTGTGGACAATGTTGTGAAGAAATATCATAAAGTGCTCCCAGATGTTGTTAGGGCACACCAAGGCAAGATAGAACTTGAAGGATTTCCGGCACTTGTAAAACATTTGTAGTGAGAAGTGACTTTGAATGGAATTGTAGAAAGATATGCTCATCATGAGTTTCTATTCTTAGGATCCCAGCACAGATTCCATCATGTTCACCCTGAGCTCCTCCTCTAATTTTGTTGGATATGTTGCATCAAAGAAAAAATCTGCTGGGATTTTTTAACAGTTTCAGTACAGTTCATTTGCATTGACCACCTCATATGATACATTTTCGTTTGCCATTAAGTTTGTTCAATGACATTCATGTTTATACATTTTAGATCCTGGCCGAAATAAGCGTGACGCATTATTGGTCCATTGACTGAAATCAGTTGTTTTGGTACTCTTTTTGACACCCTTATTCTCAACTTGAACACATCATATACCCTAATTTAGTTAATGGTTTGGTCAATTTCAACAGTAATTGGTAGTAATTCAATACCTTTGAGCTACCCAAATTCATAACTTAAATTAGGACATCTCAGGTGTACTAACTGAGAATAGAGATAAAAAGGGGTACCAAAACAAGAATAGAGGTTGTCCAAAAGTACGGAACCCTATTGAATTCAGTTTTTCATTTTCATTTGATTTTCCATTAAGAATCAATGCATCAATTCAAAATATATAATGACCTTGATATGTCTTATTCTAATGTAATCATGCTAAATAGAATGATTCTATTACTTGAGATACTCAAATTCAGTCGAGAGTATAAATTAAACCTTTTTTATGTTTTTCGTACATCTGTTGTTCTATCTTTCATGATCCAACGCTTCCATTTATATAAGAATGGAGGGAACTTTGGGTTCTTCAGCTACCAGACAGTTTATGTTGAAGAATGGATGTCTTGACCGTTGAGGAAACAATAAAGCCATTTTGCTGATTGTTTTGGAATGCGCCTGAGATCATTTGTATAGTCCACATAATAAAGTCCGAACCTTACTGTGTAGCCCGCTCCCCATTCAAAGTCATCAAATAAGCTCCAGTAGAAGTATCCTTTCACATTTACGCCATTCCTGTTACGAAAATGAAGATCAATCAAATTAAGCAAGTTTTGGACTTGAGCGAAGGTCGTTCCCAAGCTTCAAAAACAGCTTAATATTTACAAAAGGTTAGAGATTATATCTTTGTACGAGTGTGATGGCTTACTTCATTGCACAACGAATTCGATATAAATGTTGAAGAATATTTATAACTCTGTGAGGATCGTTTAATGCCACATCAAGTCCACGAGTATTGTCATTTGCCTCCGTAATTCCTGCGAGTTTTATGCATCATTACATTTATGTTCGAAAATGCACAACATACATATAAAGATACATAAGATATATTACCATTCTCAGATATGTAGATTTTGGGAGCCTTATAGTTATTCTTTAAGAACTCTAAAAGCTTCTGCAACCCAATTGGGTAAATGTAGATGTAACCACTCTTTTCAGCCTACAACATTATTAAGCAATGAATAAAAATCAAGTTTTCTTTTTTTTTAATCTTTAATCTGCCCAATGAAAGAATATGAAAACTACAGTTCTATTTATATTTCCCTTACTTTAGGACCAATAGGAAGGCCAGCCCTTTGAACTGGAACAATAAACAACAAGAGTAATATTAGAATTGTAAAAATAGTGATGTTAACAGCAAATTCTCAGAAGTGTAAGAGTAATTATTACATTCTTCTGTTGCTAAAGAGTCTGTGCTGTAGCGGGGTGGCTCCATTGGACTTGCACTCTTACCGTATCTTGCAGTGTAATAATTTATGCCAATAAAATCAAAAGAACCCTTCACCAATTCCTTCTCTTTCCTGGTGAAGATGGGTAGTCTATTCTTAACTAAAGCTTTCATACTCTTTGGATAATCTCCATATACTAGTGGTTCCATATACCTAATAACATCGTCGCATAATTGCAGTATTTAGCCACAGAATATAGTTAAGGACATTTTGATATGTTTTTTCTCCCTTCAATTAGGAGCATTCATTCAATTAAAAAGGTTGATGTATTGTTGGAGAGATTTTATTTAACTCGAGTTATTTCATATTCACTTATGCGGCATATTATGACCAGATTTTCAAATGAATCCAACGATCATATCTAATAATTAACTTCCATATATTTTATAAGCGCGTAACAACTTGATGTAAAAATATATTTTGTTTGCTCCAAGTGGGCACCTTACCATCCAATTCCAAAGTCCATAAGCCTTTTGACTGCAGCTTTGTCTTCTGGTGAATCTGAAAAAGGTTCAATATATTCTCCTTCAAGACTTATTCCAATTTCTCCTCTTTGTTTTTCCTACAAAATATTAATAACACAACAAATTTATAAGAGTGATAAGATCATATTAAAGAGACAAATATGTTGAAACCATATTCATAAATAGTTAAATGTGACATTTGTTCAAGGATGTCATTACCTGAAATTTCTCTCTGTAAAGTTTAACCACAGTAGCATGAGCAAGTAGTAGATTGTGGGTAACAATGTAAGGCTCAGTAGATGAGTTACCGGAAGCACATGGACCTGCTATCCATGGTGGTGAACACCTCCCTGGGGCGGCAACTCCGAGGTCATAACCAAATTGAGCAATAATTAGTGGTTCATTTATAGTCATCCAATTCTTAACTCTATCCCCAAATGCTTTGAAACAAATTTCACTATAATCCTTAAAATCATTCCTGTCATTGAAACAATTAAAATCATGATTCAGCAGTTCTAAAGTTTTTAATTTGTTTTTTTAGTTAGAATTGAGGCATGAAAAGAGTATGATACATAGGTGTTTACACAATTGAACGATCTCGAAAGCCTCCATACTTGTCTTGCAAAGCTTGTGGTGAATCAAAGTGTAATAAAGTCACAAAGGGCTTTATGCCTACATAAAAAGAGGAAATTAATGGAAAGCTAAATATTTAACTAGGTTGAAAAATAACATTAAAATTCAACTTAATTGTAAACCCCAATAGTAATATACCATTCTTGACTAATTTATTAATCAGATTGTTGTAGTGATAAATACCCTTCCTGTTCACTCCACCACTTAAAGATCCATCTATAATTGGAGGAAACAAATTAACATTTTAGTATATAGACAACAAACTATTTTAGAATTGTAGTAGTAATAATTCATAAACCGGAGAGAAACAGAGCAAGCAATGTATAGGTAAAGTTCTTACAGGGTAAAATCCTGGTCCAAGAAATAGAAAATCTGTAAGAATCAACTCCAAGGGCCTTCAAAAGCTTCACATCTTTCTGCAAATGCATTTATATTTTAGTAAATTGTGATTCAGTTGGTTGAGTCTAAAAGTCACTAATCTCTCTCCTTCCCCTAAACCCGAAGGCTACTTATTGATTGAACTAAAAAAATCGTAAATTTTGAAATTTCGGTTTGATGTTTTCAATATACTAACCTTGTATCGTTTATATGAATCGATGGCTATAGACATGTTAGAGTTGTCTACAATTATTCCTGAATGTAAAAGAGGAAATAAAGAAGAAAAATGAATGACCATGTGTTTTTGTTAGTAGATTAAGGTAACAATAAAATAAATAGCAAAGAATAGGCTTTTAGAACCTGGGTTTTTCTTAATGAAGTTGTCCCAAACACTAGGTCCTCTTCCATCTTTATTTGTGGATCCTTCTATCTTCACCCATCAATTATCAAGTATTGGTTCATAACTTTATTAATAGAAGCTAATTTAAAGCAGAAAAAAGATTAAACACAAATATTAATTATAATATAATTAAATATTATGTACCTGTGGAGCAGCGGTAGCAACTCCGAAAACAAAATCACTTGGGAAGTCAGACCTTTTAACATCTAATTCTTTAGGGTTTGATGTATTTATCAGCAACCCTTTCAAATTGTAATCAGCATTTACTACAACTGCAAAATTGTCTTGTGATTTTATTCATAAAGTTAAAATCTTTTTTTTCCTAAGTAAAATTAAAAGTTCAACTGCAACAAATTAAAATTTAATTTGTACAAGATGTTAACTAAGAATAATAATGTAAACATGACTATAATTTTTCTCTAGATCAAACAATAGCCAATGTGTTTTGAATCAAAAACTGTGTTAAAATATGAATTTTAACCACCATTATACAAGGTCAAGAAAAAAGTATTATATTAGAATAAATAACATAGTAATCTTAATAAAATAAAATGAATAATATTTAAAGAAAAAACTTGAAACCAAAGAAAAAATGAATAATGTCTCACATTCAAATAATTGTGATTCAAACTTTGACAAAGGCAAATTTATCCAATTCCTTTCAATGAAATGGTACGAGCATATACATATTATAAAAGAAGAACAAAAATAAAAACTAAAAGATAACGGACCTCGACATGACTCAAAGAGCAATATGCAGGTTAGCAAAATAATGTTAGAGATCCCCTGTAAATTCCTAGATGACGGTGAAAAAGTCATGGTCTCACCAATCAAAAACTTCTTTGTAAATTGGACTCAGAAATGCAAGGCTTCTTATATGGCTATTGCAGGTTTTCCTAAAACAAACTCACATCAACTCAAGACACTGTGATAACTATTATAATAACAGATTTTTTTTATTTTTTTTTGCTAAACAATAATTACATATATTTTTTTGGTGTGTGTGAGAGTTTTGACATTAATGGTAACAGTTTCCTTGAACCTAGGAGTCCAGTACATGCCTGGTCATAATTAGTTTCGTGTATAGCTATTACATTGATGTAATAACAAATCTAATAAATATTTCTATAATATGTACGTATGCGCTAGTTGGATAAATATAAGATGTTAAGTATATATACCAACCGAAAGTACTTGCGTGTGTGCATGCGGCACCAAATGAGCACGGTTCAAATCTGGCAATGTATACCCGTGGGTATTAAATAACCCTAAGTTCCGAATCTTGTAAATAATTAAAATGTGTTGGATATATACCCTCCCCCCCCCCCATGGCAAAAGATGGAGGTGATATCAAAGTTTCTAAACTTACTTATATTTTTGAGAAATTTTATTCCCCAAACTTTTAATTAGTATACTTTGATCATACTTAAAAAAAAAAAAAAACACTTTAATTATTAAATTAAGTATTATTTTTTTAATAAAATTTAAGTACTAAAGTGTTCAAAAACAATAATTTTGGGACTTATTTTTGTACATAATCTCCTAAATTATTAAAGTTTAAAAACTAAATTATACATATTAAAAATTTAGGAACTAGAGTATCCTAAAACACGAGTTCATGGAATACCTTCTCTAATTCAGGACTAAATCGCCAATGTCATCTACAACGAATTCATGGTCTTGGATGGTTTATAAGAGTGAGGCTAGAGATTGTTGGTAATAGAGAGGGTCTTCGGTGATTGCTTAGGCTAGTGAGGATGTGAAAGTAATTTGCGCCTTCTTGGCGTCACAGCTAAGTAAATTCTTAAACAATTTATAACATGCCAAGAAATTTTACATAGGGAAACAAAATCAAAGGTGGAGAAACTAACTTGCACAAAACTGCATCGAAGAGCAACACAAAGCCACTTACCAATCTTTATATAGTCGAACTGACACTGAGTACAAATGTTTTATTAGCATAAATTATAATACATTCAATGAGCTTCTCAAATCCCCTTCTCAAGCATTGCTCGAACTCTCATTGGAAGACCATATAACCGAATAAACCCAGCAGCATCTGCTTGATCATATATGTCTCCAGTTTCAAATGATGAAATGTCCTGCCTGTATAGACTAAACGAACTCTTCCGACTGGCAACATTAACAGAACCCTTGTACAGTTTTAGAGATACTGAGCCTGTCGTAGTCTTGCTGATTTGCTCCATGAATGCATCCATGGACTCGCGAAGCGGGTCAAACCATCTGCCTGCATACACAAGTTCTGCATATTTAAGTGCTATCGAGTCCTTAACTTGCATTGATTCTCGATCAAGTGTCAAAGACTCCAGTTCACGAGCAGCAGTGAATAAAATGGTACCGCCTGGAGTTTCATAGACTCCACGACTCTTCATACCAACAAACCGGTTTTCAACCATGTCAATACGGCCAACTCCATGCCTCCCACCAATCTTGTTGAGCTCAGAAAGTAGAGATGCTGGTGATAGCTCCTTCCCATTGATTGAAACTGGAATTCCTGAAACAAATCCAATTTCTACATATCTGCAAAAAGTGTATTAGGGATGAAGAAAATGTATTTATATAGAATATTCAAATGTTGAAACATAGAAGCTGAGGTGAAAAACAACTAACTCAGGTTGATTGGGTGCATCTTGTGGATCCACTGTCAACATGTACATATCCTTTTTCGGTTCATTTGCAGGATCTTCCAAAATGTCACCCTTCAGTGGTACAAATATAAGGAGATACGGCAGTAATAGTCAGCAAGAGGTAAAGAAATATTGGTGAGACTAACAATTTGTGAAGGACATTAGTAATTTAGCATGCATTAGTCGAAAAGCAAAAAGCCATTTGAAAGACAAACTTTTTGTCCTACACATGGCTTTTCACATGAATCAAATAATTAGTTTGAAAATAGTTAGTAAAATATTATTCAACATTTAGTTAAAATTCCATTCCTTAATGTTAATATATGCAAAATGTTTTGCAGAGCGTCACATACATCTTCAATATAAAAACCAATATTGCATCCCCAAGCATAAGAAATGCAAGGCCAGTATTGGCATCTGATGCAACTAAACTCAACTACAATTGGAGTATGAGAAGAAAACATCATCTGCAATATAATGATGACATGTTAACTGAAGTCAGTGAAAAAGGTAAATTACCTCATGACTAAGGTGCCACAAGTTCCCATCTCTGCTATATATGGATTTCTTTGTTACTGGAACAGGAACATTATGCTTTTTAGCATATTCAATAGCATCTTCTCTACCGGTGATATCCCACTCTCTCCAAGGAGCAACAACATTTAGTTTTGGATTTAGAGCAAAGAATGTAAGCTCAAAGCGAACCTGAGAGGACAAGACAGAAAAAAATCAAAATAAATACTAGCAATGTTGTAGTATACCCATACTACGAAGAAATTGCTAATTGTACCTGATCGTTTCCTTTCCCTGTACAACCATGAGCCACAGCATCAGCTCCAACTTCTTCAGCAACGTCCACCATGGCCTTTTTTTATACAAAATGTCCGACGAAAGGGTGAGGTGCTACAAAAGTCCCTTAGATTAGGTCATTTATGTCGTTTAGTTCATTAGATTTAAAAATGTCATTTAGTCCAAAAAAGGCCATTTAAAGAAAAACTATATTATTTTAATATTTTTTCTATTAAAATATTATTATTTTCTATAAAATGATTAAAATACGATTAAAATATGAATTTTTAACAAAAATAAATGTGAAATTTAATATAAAATTATTTAAGAAAAAAATCAACTATAATAATATTCAAACATAAAGTTATTTAAATATATATTTAATTTTGAATAAAAATTAAAAATCAATAAAACATTAAAATAAAACAGTGGCAATTAACAAATATTAACAACGAATATTTTGTAAAAAAATTTCATATTAATTATAACTTTATCATTATTAAATACTAGTATTTTAATTGCATATAAGCACTTGACAAACAAAAAATATTTAAAAAGAAAAATCGTTAAAATAATACACTTTGTTCTTAATTGGCCCTTTTTACAAAGCTAATAGACTAAATAATACTGATTCTAATTTAAAGAACTAAATGATACAAATAACCTAATTTAGGGGACTTTTATGACATTTTTCTCTAAAAGAAATATGATTACACAGAGAAGGGGGAGAGCCCTTCATGTATAAATGGGAAATAACAAAGGGGAAGAATAAGGGAACTTGGAAACATAAAACACTTTTATAGCATTAATGATAATGATGTTGAGTTTTGGATCATTATTCCCTTAACAAAATTTGCATAAACTAATGTGGTCCATGCAATTCAAAGCAAATCAGAATTCAGCATAAGATCTGAGTACTGAAAGTTACCTTAGCAATAACAGGGCGAGCCATTGATGTTCCCAGCAAGTATTTCCTCTCATAAATTGCACCAGCTCGCAAGCAAGGGAATATGTAATCTCGCACAAATTCTTCTGTCAAGTCTTTCACTACTAACTGAGAGGCACCACTTGCCTTGGCCTTCTCTTCCAAGCCTTCCAATTCCTTTATGCCCTACATATTTAGTTTCAACTGAAAATTAGAAGGTAAGAATCAATCGTTAAAATTGGGGAAACAAAATCTAAAAAGTAAAATTCATAAAACTGAAATTAGTTGGTGCCTCTTTACTTGGCCAACATCAGCAGTAAAGCAAACAACTTCACAACCATAGTTCTCCCTGCAAAGGAAAATAAAAAGAAACTAATGTTAATGAAAAAACAAACATTCAAAAGCCCAAGATCAGAAGTTACTCGATGAAGAAGTCAACATGCACCCAAGCATTTATAAGGACAATATGATGCTTAATTGCTTATGATAATAGTATAAATTAGAGGCAAACTTATACTACTTTCAAATACCCTGCTTGACATAAGCATGGCTACCAAAAAAAAATCGGATAACTTGCTGGCTGAGAAAACTAAACATGCTTACATAAAGATCAGCACTTGTTGTATCAAAATTGTATGTCTGAGTTACACTCTATCTGAAAATATTAGCTGTCAAGGTCATTTTAACTGCAAGACACAAAACAGTGACATACCTTAGCCATGGAACGATGACTGATGTGTCTAAACCACCACTATAAGCCAGAACAACCTTATTTAACTTGCCACGTAAGCCTTTATTGTTTGTAGCTTCAGTAATTTCTGACTCAGTATAACTCGGCATAGCTGCTCTCACAACTGCATTTCAAGGGAAAGAAAAAAAAAAAAGAAAAAGAAAACCACAAGGATAAATAAATACAGAGTTATATCACAAAGTGGGCAAAATATATTATTACAATACTAACGCAAATCAAGGAAACATCAAATTAAAAGAAAGAGGGAGAAAATGTAATTCAATTCTCACCTTGCTTCTTATGTGATTTAGCAAAAGATACATTAGTAGTAATAGCTCCAAATGCATGCCCTTGGAGATCACTTTTTCTAGAACTCAACTGGTAAACAAGTAATTTATCAAGAACATTAGCAAGCACCCAAAAAATCTCAAGTAGCAGATAAACCAAGAAATAAGGCGATCACTTTTACTCGGTAAAGAAACTTGAACATGAAAAGTGACATTTTTCAATAGGGTAGCCCCCAGCAACGTTTATTATTGCCACAATTACAATTCATGAAAGACAATTTTGTCCAAGCTACCTCAGAGGCCGAAGATGATTTTCTGGGACAAGATACTCTGTTATGATAAAGCAAAGAAGCTGCATGTGATCAAATCCACTAATTAACCTCAGAAAAAAAAATGATCACATAGTGATATAGAGATGAAGGGAAAAAATACAATTTTATTTCGAGACAAACAGCTTAAAGAAGTTAGATCGTAAAAGGAATCGGAAATCCAACAGTAAGCAATCAAAACACTCAAAATGTACCCTTTATGTTTTCATGGAAAGTGAGGGCAGTGGATGAGTATGCTGAAATTGACTTCAACTGCGCCATTGTTGCAGTGCCTGACCAGACGGTCTCTCTGCTTGGTTTTCTGCTAAGTAAGATATCCCTATCAAAAAGTTTGCTGGGTTATAAACTAGGGTTTTACTTGGGAAGCGCCGTTAAAACAAACACTCACTCACTCACTCACTCACTCTCTCTCTCTCTCTCTCTCTCGGTTTTCCCTCTCTGGTGGCTCCATTTCCATCCACCTATATTCTTTAGTCATCCCTTTTTTTAGAATTTACAAATTTGCCCTATGCTATGTTCTTCTTCATCCCAAAGTACCGGCACGCTTCTGCTCTCTGTGTCGTATAGCTGCTGCGAAGGTCAATAACGGAAGCCTTTTGTTTCCAACTTACTGTTTGGAGAAAATTATCGCCTGGACAATTAAAAAGAAAAGAAAAAGGATAGCGAAATTCACAACATAGTCATCCCAACTTTAGTTGCACGAGTGTAATCGAGTTCAGATGATTAGATACTGAATTTCACATGATGTTAAGGGGCAACAAATATTGTCACCCAACCGAGAAACGATCCAAGTTTTGACATGGTGACTGGAGTCAAATTTGCGCAACTAGCTGATTATATGTGAGTTTTGACCACTGATTAGTAAAGTTAAAATGGTTGGTTACTCGTTATGTTGCTGCCAAAAACCGTTGTCATTCTACTACGGTGCTGCCTTCACAATTTCATTTTTGGGGAGACAAATAAATATTTGAAAAAATATCAAATATAACCGTCTTAACACGTCTCAGCACTGATCATATCAATATCAATTTAAAAAATATTTTATTTTTATTATTATAAATTTAAAAAAAATTATTTTAGAACTTTACATTGGAATTTGGGTGTAAATTGTTCTTTCTTGATTAAACCTTTTTACAAAATAAAGAATTCGTAGTGCCTCTAAATAAGTGTCTTATTGATACTTTATGAGTTTATATAAGCAAAAGGAGCACTGCTTCCATCCATTATCTAATAGTTTCTTGTATCTTTATGGTTCAAAATGTTACGAGGTCGTACAAAACAAATGACGATTAAATAGATAAAAGGACAGTTAGAACAACGAACTAATGAGCAATCTTGTTTAGAGCTATTGATGAGGAAAAAACAAATCTTGTTCCGAAATTATACAAATTCTTCGTAGAATCATATTTAAAGATCAACATAGGATTGCGACTGATCTTCGCGGAGAACTCTCAACAAAGATTTTTTTGGTTTAACAACATGCTGTGCATTAAAAGCAGTTACAAATTGACGTGTGCATAGTAATTATGAAAATATGCTTCATTTTTTTTTATTCAAAATTATACTTCATCAAAGTAGTGATCTGTGAGCATAACTCATTGCTCATATTCTTTCATGATTCAAATAAATGGAAAAAAGCTTTGCTCTCTATTTCCTTCCCATAAAGATTTTTTTGACAAAAAAAAAAAAAAGTACCAATTTAAAATTTTAATTTTTAAAATGTATTTTTTAAAAAAAAAAAAACTAAATTATTTATATGTTAATTTAAATTATATTATATTATAAAAAAAAATGTCTAAGTAGGTCTCTTAAATAATATTATTTGTATTATTTAATCATTTAGATCAAAAACGATATCATTTAATTCCTTAGTTAAAAAAAATGAGTTCGAGATAGAATACATTAATTTTTAATTAAAATATTACTTTTAAGATTCTAATTAATGAAAAATAATATTGTTTTAATATTTTTTACATTAAAATATTAATTTTAAGATTTTTTTTATTAAAATCATGTATTTTATTTTTAATTGACTCATTTAAAAAAAATCAAATTACATTAGTTATAATTTAAAATAATTATATAACCCTATTTCCAATATTATAATGAAAAGATTATAAGAAAAGAATCACAAAGCGTTTGCACATGTGAGAGCTTGGGATCCTTTAGTTTTTTATAAGATATAGTTTAGTTCCTAGTTTTTTAAAAATGCCTACTATAAGTTCCTTATTTATTATAAAAATGAACATAAATTTATTTTAAATTGATTATTTTAATTAAGACATGTAAAATTCATATGATATCATAAATAAAAATAAATTTGTTGTTAAGAAAATATTTATTTTTCTAAAAAAATTAAAAATTAAAAATTATTTTTTTATGATAAATTTATTGGTTATTTATGGTAATAAGCAACTTTTATATATTATTAAATTAAAATAATTAATATAAAATAAATTTTTATATATTTTACAAATAAATAAAAAATTTATAACGCGCATCTTAAAAAATAAAAAATTAAGGTATATTTTTCTTAAAGTTAAGAGATATAAAGAGCTATTTTTTCGAGAGCATGAAGGTGTCTGCCTTGTCATCCCTTCACACAGAAAATGATAAGAAAGATATTTTTGAACCTTACAACAAAAATAAAATCCTTTGTTAAATTTCTTATGCTTTTTTATCTCTCCCACTCAATCATTTTCCCGCTCCAAACTAAGCTTTGCAGCTGGCGATAACTCTCCTGCCCCATTAGTAAAAGTTTTTGAAGTTGTGAGTCTCTGAAACCTCCCAAACCACATGCAATTAGGGTTTTTGGGAGGTTCATCTTCCACCCAGTCAACTACCTATATACCAAGCTCGTCGCCTGTAATGGCTGTTCTTGGTGCTCTTTCGCTCTGTCCTTGTAGCCTTTTGTGTCGTCCCAAGCTTAGAACGCATCACCTTTCATGCTCTCTCGGCTCTTCTGCTGTTATTGGTATCTAAAATCCTGATATTATATGCGTTTGCTTGTATATTATTTTTTTTTGTTCATTTTGATGTTGTGTTTGGTTTCTGTAAAATGGAAAAACGAAAACACTAATTTGAAGTTTGTATGTTTTATTTTTTTGATGAAACACTATTTTGAAGCTTTATATGCTCTTCTATTTGGATAAGATATATGCTCATTTTGGTGGAGGTTTTAGATTTTTATTATGCCAAGTTTTGGAGAAAGGAAAAAAAAGAAAGAAAAGGAACACGGTTAATTTCCTAAGAATGAAAAATAACGGGAGATTTTAGGATTATATCCTTAGTAGGCTTTCTTTGTGTATATGTATGTACTATATGGCCTTTTTTTGGGTATGATTATTTACTGCTATTGCAACCTTGAAGATAAAGATTCATACAAAATTTTATGGTTTTGTGTTAATATGCTACGTTTAGGTACCCCTAAATCTAATTTAGCTCACAAAAAACCACGAAGAGCAGAAGGGCCTGGAAAAAGTATGGAAGACTCTGTAAAGAGGAAGATGGAGCAATTCTATGAAGGGTCTGAAGGTCCTCCACTGCGGGTTTTACCAATAGGTGGCCTGGGTGAAATTGGGATGAATTGCATGCTGGTTGGAAACTATGATCGCTATATCCTTATTGATGCTGGTGTCATGTTTCCGGAGTAAGTTTTTCTCAACTTATTGCTCTAATCATCAAACCTTTCTTGCGGACAAGACCTGTAGTTTAAATTATCCACTGTTTTTATTCATTGAAATTGGACCATTTGCCATTTTATCAGCTATGATGAGCTTGGAGTTCAGAAAATCATACCTGATACAACATTTATTAAAAGATGGCGCCATAAAATTGAAGCAGTTGTCATTACACATGGTCATGAAGATCACATCGGTGCGTTGCCGTGGGTAAAGTTTCCTTCTGCTCCTTAGAGATGTCAATTTGAGTAGATATTAAACATGTTAAGTCTTTTGAATTTCTAAGATGTAGCCATGCAGAAAGAAGTTTGTAATAGCCTCCACAGCCAGTATTCGTTGTATGTAATTGTTGTTAAATAGGGGCATGTGGTGAAGGAAGGAACTAGGAACCCTCATTTTCTTGTGTTAGTGGTGATTTTGTCATTAAATGTGTTGTTGCATGGGCATCTATTTATTTATAGTTGGTAGACTTCACCTAGCATACTCTAAAAGGTTGTTTTACTCGGGGTTACTACCTGTGTGACTGATCGTTGCTTTTTATGAAATCAAGATTTTTGCATTGGAATGAGAATTCTAGTTTCCATTTTGTAATGGAAGCTTGAGAACATATTATGATATTCTATTAACTTAAGGGCCCCAAGTAGAAGCCAATTGCCTTTTTGTATAGTTGGTAAAGATTTGACATTTCTTCAGAAATTTCCTCGCTCAACACCCTATAAAATATTAAAAAGGGCCCCCACATAGAATGGATCAACCTTGGTGGATATGTCTAGAATGTTTTCCCTTATTCTTGAGTTCTTTCCTCAACATTGTTTAAAGAAAGATAACTAAGATCTTGATAATTTAATAGTTGAGGTTTTGGATTTTATTATGTCTACATATTGAAAGCTCTTTTTATGTCATATGTTACTTGACAATGTTTTTCACATTTCTCCAACAGGTCATCCCAGCTCTGGACTCCCACACACCCATATTTGCATCATCATTTACCATGGAGGTACTTGTTGAGTTACATGAGTTTATTTGATGTTTTTGAGGATCTTGCTATGCTTCCAACTAATATTTTTGAATCCAAGGTTGTGGGGATCTGTTATTTGTATATGAATTGTGATCACCTTTCAACAAATGCCAACACATGCTTATTAGTGCGTGTCTTTATATTTTAGTATCTAGTTTCCATAATTTATATACCCGTTACTCCTGATATACATATTGTTCGAGAATCATTTTCCCTTGTATCTTCTTTTAGAGTTTCTTTATTCCTCATGGTTAAAATTTAATGCTTGTTGTTAAACAGCTTATTAAAAAACGTCTCAAGGAGAATGGGATTTTCGTTCAGTCCAGACTTAAGGTGTTTAGAACAAAGAGGAAATTTATGGCTGGGCCATTTGAAGTAGAACCTATACGTGTGACCCATTCTATTCCTGATTGTTGTGGATTAGTACTTCGTTGTGCTGATGGAACAATTCTTCATACAGGGGACTGGAAGGTTAAAAAAATTACATGGACTTTTTAGCCACTTTACTTTCTTCTCTACCTGTATTAAAATATTCATACTTGACAGATTGATGAATCACCATTGGATGGTAAAACTTTTGACCGTGAAACTTTGGAGGCACTCTCTAAAGAGGGAGTAACACTCGTGAGTTTCTGGCTCTTGAATTACATACTTGTGTTTTCTTGTTGCTTATCAATTGAAGACAGGAGTCTGATCAGGCAGGAGTTTCTAATTTTTTGTGACATGAATTATAGGCATATACTCCTGCATGATCTTATCAATATAGTTTGTGTAGCCATCTTTCTATCTGCATAGGATATCATGATGTAAAACTATGGATTTTCATTTTTCTATGTTTGGACAAATCCCCCTCCTTCCCCTCCTAACTTTCCTCAAGTTGCATGTACATAGGCATCACTATAGATATTTTGGCTTACTGAGGAATGTAGCAGTCTTACCATTTTTCTAATAATTGCCTACAAAAATGATTTATATATGAGTTTTTAACTTGTATACTTCTCTTTTACACAAAGGGAACTTTTTCCTTGTATATTCACCTCATACCCAAATACAGCTTAGAACTAGTTGTATAGTTCAACAACTAGAATATCTTGCTTGTTGTACAATTGGGCAATAAGTGGGCGTATAATGAAAAAGTTGTGTTTGTGCTAAAAAGTGGGTATATGAAGCAATTTTCTCTTTATATATTAGTTAGCATTTTTGTAAAAAATAAATGAAGTTTTCAATTAGATTGAATCAATTTTCAGATGATGAGTGATTCTACAAATATACTCTCTCCTGGAAGGACAGTGAGTGAATCTTCTGTAGCAGATGCGTTGTTGAGGCGTATTTCAGCTGCTAAAGGGAGGGTTATTACCACTCAGTTTGCATCAAATATACACCGCCTTGGAAGTGTGAAATCTGCTGCTGATTTAACTGGTCGAAAACTGGTAGGTTTTTCCAAATGCATGCTAATCTTCATGATTTATGCACTCTATGATTTTCTGAAATACTCTTCTAAAGACAAAATATGCTTATGCAGTTATAATTGTCTAAACTTTGTGCTAGGTTTTTGTTGGTATGTCCTTAAGGACATATCTTGATGCAGCTTGGAAGGATGGAAAGGCACCGATTGATCCATCAACTCTGGTACTTATATGCATAAGGACTGTATTTCCTTGTTCTTCATTTTTAGTTTGCTATATTTGTTTTCTTTAATTTCTCTTTTGGGATCTTGAACAATTTCAATATTTCAGGGTCGTCATAGGAAAAACATTTGATGTCCAGATTTGAGTTTATTCCTGGTGTAGATAAGAGTGTTTATGGCTATATATGATAATTTTATGTGAGACAATTACGTTAGACTGGATTCATCATTAAAATTCTGAATTTGGGTTGGCATATGTTCATCTTGCTCTTCTCTTTTGATATCAGGTTTTGAAATGGTAATGATTTTACTCTTACCGACAGGTAAAAGTCGAGGACATTGATGCATATGCTCCAAAAGATTTACTTGTTGTCACAACTGGCTCTCAAGTAAGTATATCTAGATTTCATCAGTAATGTTACTTGTCTCTGACATAATGTTACCAAGCCATTTTTTTTTTTGGCATGTGACCATGACTGCTATTGTGTCAGGCAGAACCACGTGCTGCTTTGAATCTTGCATCATATGGAAGTGGTCATGCTTTCAAGTTGACAAAGGAAGATATAATACTGTACTCAGCTAAGGTGAAGAATATAAATTTTCTATGAGTTGGTTTCTAGCTAAATTTTATTGAAATTTTGTTCAAATTTGTAATATCTGGATTTCTTAAAGGTAATTTGCATTATCGTCAAATTGTTTTATATCTATTCATAAAATATTTATTTCTGATTTGTCTTGATATCCTTCTTATTTCTTAAAACTAGAATATGGGAGCTTGAGGTTTCGGCATTTCATTTGCATAACTCTTTTTTACATACAATATGACCCCAGATTTTTTTTTTTTTAATAAATTAAGCCCGGTTTATTCAGATAACCCATTGACTTGGAACAATAAATGAGCAACGGTTGTGTCAGTTTGGGTTATCTTCCTCGAGAAATTGGTGTGGTTTTATAAGATTGGTTTAAGAGAACCAGTAGAATAAGAATATAGGAGTAGAACCAAAGGTGGTTGGATCTGCTGCAAGATCCATGGTTTCAACATGGACCCAAAGCATCAAACAAGGATTATTTTTGTCAGTGGCATATGAATAGTGATACACGTTTATATTATTGCTTTCTATAGTAGTAATAAGTCTAGTGTTTCTGATCAAGAAGTAATTTCTTTGGAAACCGCCATTTGTATCACAGGTGCAGAAATCTGCCTAAGTGCTTGTGGGGAATATGAATTTAAGCTCGTCATGTTTTTGCTTTTACTGGGAATTCTATTTGCTGCGATTAAATTTTAAAATTTTGCTAATGAAATGCCTTGGGCACTTATGTTGTGAATCTTACTTTATATATTTATAGGTAATCCCTGGTAATGAATCCAGGGTAATGAAAATGCTAAATCGCATATCAGAGATTGGATCAACAATAGTCATGGGAAAGAACGAGGGGCTGCACACATCTGGCCATGGATACCGTGGAGAATTGGTATTTCTTTTCTTCTCAAGATTCACTTTTACTCTTTGTTTATTTATTTATTATTGTTTTCTTTAGGTGGTTAATATATGAAATTCATAGAAAATTTCTTGTGCAACCATATCATATACAAGAGACCACATGTTTCCAGCTTCCGTGCATTTGAATGCATCAGACTGCTAAGCTCTCTGTTTTTTTCCTTCTTTTCCTGGGAAAACTATCGGTTTACGACTAACACGTTCACTTATTTCACTGTAAATTACTTTTTCTTTCTTGCGTGTGGAAATTTACTACTTTTCTGTACATCAATTTAGTACTTTGCCTTTTTGATTTGATTGTTAACTGCAAATTTGAGTTGAAATGAATTTGATTTGATTCTTACATTTCATTAACTGGCAATCGGATAATTTTTTTTTTGTTCAATGATAGCTTTTTATTTGTTTGCTACTTCTCTTTGGTTGTATCTTACATCTTCAAATTGAAAATGATTGAGAACCTTTATTCTTAAAAGGAGGAGGTGCTCAAGCTTGTAAAGCCACAGCATTTTCTCCCCATACATGGAGAGCTTTTGTTCCTCAAAGAGCATGAGTTGCTGGGAAAATCAACTGGCATCCGGCACACTGCTGTAAGTAAATGCTTTAGTTATTTTTCATGCTTGGTGTGAGGGAAAATGTTTCACCAATAATGATTCTTTCTTATCATTTTCTTTCCTCTATGGACCATTGCTCAAAAAAAAATTGTTGTCATTATCTGACCTTATCACTTATCATAAGATGAAAATTATTTTGCTTTCAGGTTATAAAAAATGGGGAGATGCTTGGAGTTTCTCATTTAAGAAACAGAAGAGTTTTGTCAAATGGTTTTTCCTTCCTTGGGAAAGAGAATCTGCAGGTTGCTTTCCTTTGATTTTTTTCCTTCATTATTATCATTATCCATCTTGAGAAGTAAACTAATGATTCAGTTAAACGTACTTTTTTGATTCTGTTGCAGTTGAAATATAGTGATGGTGATAAAGCATTTGGTTCCTCCAGTGAACTTTGTATCGATGAGAGGCTAAGAATTGCAACTGATGGCATAATAGTGGTTAGGTTGGTTATATCTTTGATCTTATTCTTATATTGAAGTACATACATTTGGGCTATCCACTATCATGACACCAAATATCTTCTTTTGCAGCATGGAAATTTTTCGTCCTCAAAATATTGATGGTGTTATTGAAAGTAGCTTAAAAGGAAAGATAAGAATTAGTACACGATGTTTATGGCTTGACAAGGGAAAACTTTTAGATGCACTTCATAAAGGTGCTGATGCTGCTCTTGCAAGCTGTCCTGTAAATTGTCCTCTATCACATGTGGAGAAAACGGTGTCTGAGATATTGAGAAAATTAGTTCGGAAATACAGCGGTAAAAGGCCCGAAGTGATTGCTGTTGCTGTGGAGAACCCTGCAGCAGTTTTGTCCGATGAAGTCAATGCAAGGCTATCTGGCAAATCCAGTGTTGGTTTTGAGATGCCATCGCTAAGAAAGGGCTTTGATGGATGTCTAGATAAGAGTAGGCCAAGTAGAATGCCAGCAGGTGCAAACAAGGAAAACATAAATTGGGAAGGTGGTTATGGATTCTCTCTGAATGAGTTTTTGCACTGTTTAGATGCTTGCTTCTCTACCTCTGGTTCAATTCACTTTTTAGTTATTTCTATGGCTCATCTGATGCATTTATTTACAAAATTATTTCTTTATCAAATATTGTGATATTGGTTTTTGTTATGAAGTTTGCATGGCTTCAACCCCAGGCCAAAAAAGGAAAAAATCTTGGGGTAAAAGGCAAGTCTCCTTTACTAATATAATTATGGCTCCTATTGCAGGTGATGATATTGAAGTTATAGGACTATTACCTGAAGAGGAGACTGCAAGTTGTAATTCAGACAACCTTCCCTCTGATTCAGGCAAGTCAGATGAGTTCTGGAAATCATTCATTGACTCATCATTACCGAATGACAAAGTAGTGATACAAGACGACGACTCTATTCCACAACAAAAGCAGATATCTGAGCTCGAGAGTGATGGTGCTGAGAGCAAGGAAAAGCCAAATTCTAGAGAAAAGTCTTCCAAGTCTGTGAAGCGCAATAAATGGAAACCTGAGGAGGTTAAGAAGTTGATTAAAATGCGTGGGGAACTGCATAACCGATTTCAAGTTTTGAAGGGGAGAATGGCACTCTGGGAAGAGATATCAAACACTTTGTTGGCCGATGGGATAAACCGGAGCCCAGGTCAATGCAAATCTCTATGGACATCTCTGCTTCAGAAATATGAGGTATGTTGTCATTTCATTTTGAAGTGCACTATCTTTCTGGTTTATGTGTCAAGATCATGGCAACTGCAAGCCTTGCTGGTCTATGCCTTAGTTCCTGCTGCTTTATTGCCTGGGGTGTGTGCTGATAAATTAATACGCCATTCTCTTCCTAAAGCAGGAAAGCAAGAGTGATAACAAAAGAGGGAAAGGCTGGCCTTATTTTGAGGACATTAATCAAGTTTTGTTTGATAATGAGGCTATCGCTTCAAAATGACTGGAAGAGGAGAAAAGCAGCATTAGGAAATTTTTAATAGATTTCGCGATAATTTCTGTAAAGCTTGGTCCTCAGTGACCCATATGAGATTTATCAGTGCCAAGATCACACTACAAGAGATTCGTGCTGCTGGTAGCATGTCAGATAAAAGAAGTGACAAACCAGGGGCATGAATGGAATGTTTTCAGTACCCTAGAGTGCGTTTATTCGTTGATCAGATAAGTAAAGGGAAGGGAGTTAAAATTTTGTAATTTGGGGGAAAAAAGTAGCTTTACTTCTATATTTAATAAATTTTAATTATTCTCCTGGAGAATGAAAACAGAAAAGTCCCCACATTTCATAATTTAATTTTCTTCTCTTTTGATCATATTATCATATTATAGATCATTGTCTGAATTTATATATTTTAAATGGTTCTGTTGGCTGGCTTCATAAAGTTTCAATTTTAATGTGTTCGAAGTGACATTGGGCCAAAATTTGTATTTAAAAGTATTGAGTTGACTATTAAATTTTTAACAAACTATGTTTGGATCGGAAAATTCAAACTAGTGTTTTCTGGGAAATGTCATTCCTTCACCAGTTGTACGTCTTCACAATGGCTTCTTCATAACATCATGATTAGCAAGTTTTCTTGGATTGATGGACTATATCATATTACTCATTATATGATTTTTTTTTTTTTTTTGTGTGTGAGATAATTATATTATAATTTTTTTACAGAACAGAATTATATAGTTATTTATTTATTCTGTTTTGGGTACAGTTTACACTTTATCTTAGTATTAACTGGATCATCCTTTTTCATACTTCAAAGATTGCTTCTTCGTTTCCTTGTTGCTATTTCTTATTGGATGTTTATATAATGATTGAGCTTAACACTAGACTACCACCCAATTTCGTTTATTTAATAACACTAAAAAAGTATTTGAACAATATTTAATTCATATGCTTACAAATCAAAATTGGAATCACATTGTATGATTTATAGTATAATTTAGTATAATTGTAATTGACATTACAAAAGTCCGGTCTAATTTTTATGGTCGAAACTAATTTTAAGAATTGAATCTCCATTCTCAATTATAAAAAGTAAAGGGAAATAATTTTAACATAATCCTTTCTCATTAATTTTGGAATCCTATTAGTTTTTTTTTTTATACGAGTGGAGTTACCTTGAAATAAAAATAGTAATAATGATCAAAACTATCATATTTTTTAAATAAATAATGATACAAGGTTATTTTTCTACCTAAAAGGCTAAAACTATATAGTAAGGATTCACGTCAATGTTTGCGGACCTCTATTAAAAAGAATCAAGTTTATAAAAACAGAAGACGTATATACCTGGACCGAAAAATGAATTTATATACAACGACCTTTCAAGAAATACTTTAAAAATTGGAAAAAAAAAAAAAAAAGTTTATGCCAATTATGTGGGAATCCATGGTACACATGCACAGATTAGAATACATATCACGCCCATCACACAAGTTACAGAAAGTAGCCGCCGTATCCACACAAAAAAAAGTCTAATATGACTTTTGACTGTTGCACCATTTCTTCTAGGCAGTTGAACTTAACGCCTTATGTTTCTTGGTCTTTTAGCTTTTACCCAGTAATTCTTATCTAATAAAAAATTAGTCTATGGTGTGTGTTTTTTTTTTTATTATTATTTATTTATGAAAAAATTAGTCTATCGTTAGTTCCGTACATTATTGTTTGACTTTGCTGATGATTTTATCTCAGAGATTTTGTATTTCCCATGATCTCATCCGGTTAACCAAAGAATCTTTTGTCACTTTTATTACGTTGATGTTTGTGATTAGTACGCAATAAACATAAAAATGACAATTTTGTCCATCTTTAATAAATCATCCACGTTCAATACATACTTAGAGATTTTTTGCTTCATCATGCTGTTGCTTTTGGTTTATGCACGTGATTTCAAATTAATGTGAGATAAAAATGAATTTTAGTTATAATTTTGTTTGCTACATGTGTTTTTTATTTATTGGTAACATATTAGATGACACGTTAAAAATATAACTATTTGTATATTTTTTATTAAGTATAAATTTTAAAAATTAATATTTATAATATTTTTTAAAATTTGTAATCCTAAAAATATCACTTTTTTTAATCCAAATTTTTATATTTTTACTAGCAAGAAAAAACCTCAATTTAATAATTTTACATTAATTATTGTGACATTATTTAGTTAAAAATTGTTTAAATTAAATTATAATTAATAAAATTTTAATTATTAAATTTCGATCAATTGTGACCGATTAATACTATAATAGGATGTTATGTTTATTGTTATAAGTTATAAGAGATTTTAATTTATGTAGTTTTCTTATGAGATGAATGTTATAATTACATTAATTTATACTTATTTTTTTACCTACATTAATTATATTGTAACATATAAAATTATCTTGAAGATTGAATATTTTTTTATTTTTTAAAATAATTTTATTATGTACCATATTATAATTGATGCCCTATCATAAGAATTTAAAATGTTTTACGAGATAAATGTTATAATCATATAAATTTATATTTATTTTTACACATATTTTAATTATATTATAATATATATAAAATTATCCAAAATATTAAATCATTATTTTATTTTTAAAAATAATTTTGCTATGTATATTATGACCCCCAATCATAAGAATTTAAAACTGAGGATTATTCAATAGAACTATGATCGAATGTATAGCTTACGTGGATACAGATTTAAGTTTATGCAATTTTTCTTGTAACGTTCTCTTAAAAGAATATACTTTTTCCACATATAGAAACTCTTTTCAATTTGGGTCTTCGTTTGATCTCTAGAAAACTCTCAGCAAGTTCTAGCCACTATCGTAGATAGTCGGTTGAAGAGAAACACAAAGTTAACGCGGTAACCTAGCACATGATATAAATACTGGTTGTGAGAACGGTTAACGATCCAAGGATCGCCAGAAGATTTTGAGTTTGATTATTCTTCATTCTGTAACATTTAGTTTCCTTCTCAACATCTTTTGGTCCTTTGCTAGAGGATATAGTTATTTCTCTTTCCTATTTCATTTCACAAACATATCTCGTTCTGTTTTTCTCAAAGATCGAAACTTTAATACATTTTTTGGATACCCAAGTGATAAAATAACGCATTCTTGTAGCTAGAATGAGATTTCAGACAGAATTTGAACGTGTTTTTCATTACTTTGATGAAGATGGTGACGGGAAGATTTCACCATCGGAGCTAAAAACCCGACTAGGCTTGATGGGTGAAGAGCTATTACTAAAAGACGCAGAGATCGCAGTAGAAGCAATGGATTCAGATGGAGATGGTTTTTTAGAAATGGAGGATCTTGTTCAGTTATTAGAAAGTGGGGGAGAGGAAGAAAAAATGAACGATTTAAGGGAAGCTTTTGGGATGTATGATACTGAAGGATATGGATTTATCACACCCAAAAGTTTGAAGACGATGCTTAGTAGATTAGGGGAATCTATGTCAATTGATGAATGTCAAATGATGATCAATAAGTTTGATTTGGATGGAGATGGAGTGCTTAGCTTTGAAGAATTCAAAGTTATGATGCATTAATGCTCTGTGCACTGATTTTGAATATTGGTCACCGGTGTATTTTGAGTTTTTGATGAAGATATTTGTTAGCGTGAGTTATGTAATTAGTGTATATATATCTATCTGTAATAGAATTGTAGATTGTACAGTTTTATTTTATTTAAGATTCTTGTTTTTTTTTATTTTTATATATACCTCTATTTTGATGTAATAATACAATAAAAAATAATTTATATTCACGTTATATTTAACTTGATATCAAATAAAAGGTTCAATAATATAAAAAAATAAATAAAAGAATCTGCCTGTGCACTTAATATTTCCCGACTTTGCCATCAACGTCCACCAGTCAGCATCAGCCGCCGCCGCAGTCAGCTCCGCCATCCGCCTGTTCCCAGCGCAATCTCCCGTGCACGGCTCAGTCTCCGTTGCACTCTGTCCTCTGCCTGTCCATTGCGCTCTTTCCTCCTATCGCGCCGCCTGTCCATTGCGCTCTGTCTGCCTGTCGCGCCGTGCTTGCTCCTGTTTCCTCCGGTTGCCACCATCTGCACCAGTCTACAACACTAAATCTACTTCAGATTCCAGATCTGTTCCAACTTCAGCTCGGCCCTCAACCGCTCTCCAGATCTGTGCCGACTGTCCCGCGCCCATCTGCACCCATATGTGCCGATTGTCCTTCGCCCTTGCGCCATCTCTTCCGCACCCTTGTGTCATCTCACAAGATCAGCGCCGCCGCCTCAGATCTGTCTCCATTGGTATTTCCAGCTGCATCCATCAGCCCACAAATAATTCCAAACCCTAGCCCACTAATAATTCCATCAGCCCACACCCATTCCAATAGCCCAAAACACATCAGCCCATACCCATTCCATCAGCCCACTAATCATTCACATAAAAAAAATTGGTTTGGTCTCAACAAACCCAAAACACATCATCAGCCTAAACACATCACTAGCCCATTCTAGCCCAATCAACGGTCCAGTCAGCAAATCAAAAAAAAAAATTATTCCGCTGCATATTATTATTGTCTTTTTCAATGGAAAATTCGAAAGAAAATCAAGATTCCAAGACCAATGAAATATTTTTCAAGCAAAGTCACCAATACCAGATTTTTATGGAGTAGCTGGACAAGATCATTATACGACGTGTGGAGATAACCCTACAGCTTCTATAGCTGGTCGTGGTAAGATTGGTATGGTTTCAAACATTTCTCACTCTGTTGGATCTGATACTTGGATTATTGATTCTGGTGCATCTGATCATATGACTTATGATAAATCTTATTTTAGTGACTTGTCTTCCCCACCAGTGTCTTATGTTATGAATGCTAATGGTGAAGCTTTTTCTGTGTTAGGGATGAGGCCAGTTCGTATTACCCTAACCTTACAGCTCCAAAATATTTTATATGTACTAGATTTATCTCATCACTTAATATCTGTCACACAGTTGAATACTGAGTTTAAATATTTTGTAACCTTTTATCCTATGTATGTGATTTTTCAAGATCTTCTTACCAGGAAAATAATTGGTTGAGGGTATTTAAAGAACATATTGTTTAGTCTGGATCAGAACTACGCATGAGAGAAACCAGAAGCACAATCCTGCACCGCTTTGACTTCGAGTTCTAATCAGCTAAGTGAAATTTGGTTATGACATCGTCGCTTAGGGCATCCGTCTTTTAGTCTTATGAAAAAATCTATGCCTACTCTGTTTATTGATGTGAGTGAATCTGTTTTACGTTGTGAGACATGTGTGCTGGCCAAGAGTCATCGTACTACTTATTCTCCAAGTATTTCTAATAAAAGTACTATTCCTTTTGAATTAATTCATTTTAATGTTTGGGGACCTTCTAGAGAGCCTACTATATCGTGTATGAGGTATTTTGTGTCGTTTATTGATGATTGTACACGATTAACATGGGTTGGTCTTCTTAAAAACAAAGATAAAGTTTTTCAAGCTTTTTAAAATTTTCGTACTCGTGTCGAAACACAATACAATAGCACCATTAGAGTCCTACGTTCTGATAATAGGGACGAATATGTTAATCGTGTTTTTCAAGATTATTTCCAAACACATGAAATTATTCACCAAACTACTTGCCCACAAACACTAGAACAAAATGGAGTGTTCGAAAGAAAAAATCTTCACTTACTTGATATGGTTCGTGCGCTCCTATTTAGTGCTAATATGCCAAAATATCTTTGGGATGATGCTATACAAGCTTTCGCCCATCTCATCAATCGTCTCCCATCTAGTGTCCTTCACGGACAAATCTTGTTTGAGGTTCTCGCATCTCATGTATCTGTGTCATCATTTCATAATCTTCCTGCCCGTGTATTTAGTTGTGTTATTTTTGTCCATGTTCCTAAAACTCAGAAGTCTAAATTAGATACCCGAGCAATTAAGTGTGTGTTTGTTGGTTATGGAGGCTATCAAAAAGGGTACAAGTGCTACCACCTACCTACCAGAAAGTATTATGTCACTATAGATGTCACTTTCTTTGAAGATACGAGCTATTTTTCCTCATCTGATACTGCTCTTAAGGGAGAGAATTCATATTTTGAAGAGCTGTATTATGGTGAGGGGGAGGAATTAGAAGGAACTGTGGAAGAAATGCATCAGAAGATATTTTGATGAGTCTAGTTGAGGTTCTTATCTCGTTGAATTCAGTAGTAGAAGAAGCAGATGCTTCAAGTATCCAAGCACCAGATTCGATCATTGAAAATCAAAATGAAGACACAACTGTTCCCTCTCCTACCCTTGATCAACAACTCCTTGGTACTGAAGGTCACTTATCTAAAGTGTGTACACCCACTGATACTAATAGCATTGAGTCTAATGTTGGACAGTATGTGTTACCAAATAGGTCTACTCTGGGTCAACCAGCCAAAAGGTGTGAACCAAATATCCATGCAAAATCAAAGTATCCAGTAGCCAACTACATATCCACTAAAAGATTATCTAAGTCATATAAATTATTTGTAAATCAAATATCTACTGTATCAGTACCTAACAAAGTGCAAGATGCATTGGAGATCCAAAGTAGAGGAAGGCAATGGATGAAGAGATGGAGGCGTTACAGAAAAATGATACTTGGTAACTTGTGCCTCCACTACAGGACAAGAAGGTAGTTGGTTGTCGCTAGATGTTTACTGTGAAACATAATGCTGATGGATCTGTAAATTGACATAAAGCCAACCTTGTAGCAAAAGGGTTCACTCAGACGTATGGTATAGACTACGATGAGACTTTTGCTCCTGTTGCCAAAATGAATACTATTAGAGTTCTGCTTTCGCTTGCTGCTAGCTTAGACTGGCCACTTCGACAGTTTGATGTTAAGAATACGTTTCTTCATGGAGAGTTAGTCGAGGAGTTGTACATGAGTTTTCCACCTAGGTATGTAGCTGATTCTCCTAGTAATTTTGTATGCAAATTGAGAAAGTCTTTGTATGGTCTTAAGCAGTCCCCTCGTGCCTGGTTTCAAAGGTTTTCTCAGTTCATATAGAAAGTTGGTTACAGACAGAGTAATTCAGACCATACATTGTTTATCAAACATCAACAAGGGAAGGTAAATGCTTTAATTATTTATGTTGATGATATGGTAATTACTAGCAATGATACTGTTGAAATAGATTACATAGACAACTAGCCTCTGAATTCGAGATGAAGGATTTGGGTGAACTGAAATACTTCTTAGGGACTAAGGTACCTAGGGGGAGAGAAGGAATTTTTCTGTGTCAGAGAAAGTACATTTTTGATCTGCTAACTGAGACAGGTATGTTGGATTGCAAACCTATTGACACTCATATTGAGCAAAAGTATTGTCTAGCAGAGTATCCAGATCAGGTACCAATTGATCGAGCTCGCTATCAGAGGTTGGTTGGGAGCTTAATTTATTTAGCACATACTAGACCAGATGTTGCATATGCGGTAAGTGTAGTAAGTCAGTTCATGCATAACCCGAGTCAGAGTCACATGGATGCAATTGTGAGAATTTTAAGGTATTTGAAGTCAGCTCTAGGGAGAGGAGTAATGTTCTCTAAACACAACAACCCTTTTGAAGTTTGCGGCTTCACAGATGTAGCTTGGGCAGAAAATATTACAGATAGAAGGTCGACATCAGGTTATTTCACTTTCGTGGGAGGAAATTTGGTAACATGGAAAAGTAAGAAGCAGAAAGTTGTGGCGCGATCCAGTACTGAGGCTGAGTGTAAAGGTATGGCTCATGGAGTATGTGAATTGTTGTGGATAAAAAGTTTGCTATTTGATTTGAGTTTTGAACCCAAAAGTACTATGAAGTTGTATTGCGACAATCGGACAGCTATTGATATATCAAAAAATCCAGTACAACATGATCGCACTAAGCATGTAGAGATTGATCGTTACTTTATAAAAGAAAAGCTAGATGCCAAACTAATCAGTTTCCCTTTTGTTCCCACTAGAAAGTAACTTGCAAATGTGCTCACCAAAGGAGTTTTCAAGAAGGTGTTTTATGACTCACTAAGCAAGTTAGACATGGTCGATATGTATGCTCCAACTTGAGAGGGAGTGTTAGTGTGAGTCATGTAATTAGTGTATATGTGTTCATCTGTAATAAAGTTCTAGGTTATACATAGTTATATTTTATTTAGGACTCTTATATTTTATTTTCTATATATATTTTTATTGTGAGGTAATAATACAATAAAAAATAATTTCTAATCACGTTATATTTAACTCTTGTCTTATTGACTATCAAATGATCCAGTAGTATTGGTGCTATGGAGCTTGAAATATTTCACTATTATTTACATTTATGCCTTTTCTGTTTATCATTATTATTAGCGTTGTCTATCTTATCTGTAATATACATCATATGCTCGTTACCTATTGGATTTTTTTTTTTTAATTAATCCCATCCCTATAATCTTTTTCATTAATAATTGGGTAACCATTTGGCACAAATTCTCGTGGACCTAATCACCATTTATACTCTTTAACATTTCTTCTTAAATATGAATTGTTTTATTTTTGTAAATATTCATCACTTATATTTTCTTTAAGAGTGTGTTTCTTTATTTTTTATAAAGCTCATCATTAATTTTGAAATTTTAATTAATTTGGGTTATATCATAGGAATTCGATTCAATATCTTACTTAGATGCCATAAAAAATGTTAGGTATTAATTTTCTAAAAAAATTTAAGCTTGTGAGAGATAGACTTAACACTAATTTATACTCTTTAATACATCTAATGTTACATAAAGTGGTGGTTGTAACTTGTAAGGAAAATTTTCTTTAATTATTGAATATTAAGATACACAGGATTAGTAACAGAATTTTAGCTGCAACTTTATTGAAGTTACCTGAGACTGGGAAAAAAAAAAAAAAGGATTAACTGTTCAATGTAATTGCATTTGCATATAACAAATTAAGTATTGCATATATAATCACTTTGACATAAGCTCCAAGCAGCTCTACAAACGAACTAAAAATTGTGTAAAGTCTTATGATGGCTTTATTAGAGAAAACAACAAAATGGACCTTGGCTAGTTAGTACAAAGAAAACTAAGGGTACGTTTAATTCGCTGAATGTAATCGTAATCGTAATCGTAATGTAAATGAATCAGTATTATTATTATAGTGTTTTGTTTAGTCACTATAATAAAAAAAAAAGGAATCAATATTACAGTGTTTGGTTTGACAACTGTAATGTAATGGAATAGAAAAAAAAATCACAACAATTAATAAATTTTAATTAATCACATAAATTAACAAAAAAAATTAATTCAGCAAAAAAAAATTAATTATAACAAAAAAATTAACAACAATTAATAAATTTTAATTAATCACATAAATTAACAACAAAAAAAATTAATTCAGCAAAAAAAAAAAAATTTCAGGAAAAAAAAAACAATTTTGAAAAAAAAAAAGCACAATCGTCGCGATGGCTGGCGCACGACGGCTGGACGAGAGGACGGGAGTTGGACGACGATGACGAGCTGGATAGTGACGCGAGCTAGAACAGGGTGCGAGCTGAAGGACGAGGCCAGCCGGACGGGATGACGACGCCAGCCGGACGAGGACGACGCCAATGCAGGAGCTGGACGAGGACGACGAGCGCAGGAATAGGGAAATATTTAGGGAGAGGCGTAATGTAATCCCCATTCCTTATCCCAGCATGTGTAATCCTTTTTTCCTCTCCACATGTAATTGATTACATTACATTACATGCGTTTAGGCAAACCAAATAATGTAATGTGCTGAATCAATTACATTACATGTTCCATTACAATATACCAAACACCACCTAAGTTGTTTCTTATCTTCTAACAACAAAATTGGAGTCGATGCTTAAATACTGACGCATAAAATATGCTTTATATAAAATAAGCAGGTAGTTCGGTTGATTTGGATACTGTGCATAAGGCTCCTGTTAGATAGTAGAAATGCGGGTTCAAGGCTTAAGACCAACATTCTAATATTGAGGCTGAACACGACCTTAAGCACTCTTATGATTGACAAATCAATCAAATTTTTAATGATCTAGAATGTGACAATAATCCTAATTCGATGAGTTTCTTTTACTAAAAGAAAAAGAAAAAGAAAAAGAAATATAGTACATCTATAAAGGACTCGTTGTCAAATCTTTTTGTTCTACAGAGCCATCACCTTAATTTTCCTATCTGGAGGGGCTACAGTACACTACACATTGCCACAAAGAACAGTATGATGATATTTTCGTTGCTTCCACGCCAAGTAAAGCAAGCTAGGCTGCGGGCATATTCCTGGTGGAGGTATACATGTAGGAAATATGTCCATGTCATCAAAAGCTAGATATATTTGCTACCCAGTAAATATCTATCACTAAGCAATCATAAGGATAACACGTACACCTCCCATCCCCAAAAAATAAGAAGGAAGAAAAAGATACAAGACAGAAAACAGAAACATAGGGATAGTTAAAATTCAATCAGACCTGAATGTCGAGGAGCAATTACATACAAATCTTGTCAGTGTCCGACACATTGTTATCTGCGACATCTGAGCTTGCCTTTGTGCACGTTTGTAAAAGAAAAAATACAAAATTTACTTATTTGTAAACTATAAAACTAACAAATAAAATTGTTATTTTTGCAAATATGAAATACAAACTTTAGTAAATTTAAAAATTTACTAATTTTTACAAACACAAATTTTACTTATTTTGAAACTCAAAATTAAGCATTTTATGTCAAATATAAAATTTCATTTTTTTACAAATATAAATTCATTAATTCCATAAAATAAATCAAGTAATCCGTTAAAATATCATAATTAATCCAGCTCCAATAACAATGAGCATAATACCAAATTAATAAATATATCATATAAGTGAGATATTAGCTCATAACCACTTCCACGACTTTTTAAGTTCATAAGTTAAATAACTCAACAAAACAATAATATAACCAAATATATTCTGCACGGATGCAGAGACCCAAATGAACGATTCTAGTAAGCCGAGAAGAAATCGACTTACCGACTCCAACAAGGATTAACCAACAGTAATTTGTTTTTAACAATAACAAATTAAAAAATTCTACCTACTAACTTAATCACAAGTAGAACTTAACTTAATCACATGTATGTATTATATCAAGCAAATGATCAGATATAAACTCAACAAATAACAAAGATGATCAATTTAATAAATTAATTCGTTCTTGTTATAAAAAAAAAATGCATAAACTAAAATTGATTATCCAATTTTTATAGACCAAATAATAGAGTTTAAGTCAGACATGAATCACCAGCGACTTAAGAACAAACTCACTGTTAACAAACCCAAAGAAATTGCTTGAGTATGCATAAAAAACATCTGCATAAGGGATTAACGAATATACATGCTGAACCAAATAAGAATAAACATGTAACCATGAAATAACAAGTACTCATAGACTTAAACATCTTAATATATATAAGGTTCACCGAATTACTTGGAGACAAAAAAAAAATAGCAATAAACTGGCATATAGGAATCACAATAAAGAATTAATTAGCATGGGGATAAATTAACCCAATAAGAAAATAATTGTAACCTTGTCTGCTTGAAATTTTTCAAATTACCATGCCAATCAATATTTAACATTGACTAGGGTGGAGAAATTAAAACTGTTGAGAAGAAACATTGCTTGTGTTATAGAGTTAAAAAGAAAACAATTTCTACCAACCACCAGTAAACGTTCTTAGCTCATGAAATAAATAATAAGAATCAAATAAAACCAATTGCTGAGATCAAGCCTTAATCTCAACAACACAGTGTCATCACAACATTAAATCATAAAGACAATTTAACTATCAGTTCAAAATAGCGGTAAAGAATTAGCATAACATAAAGAACAATTTTTTTTTTTCTTTTCAGTAAACCAAATATGCAAGATGAAGAACCAAACCCAGTTTATACATGAGAAGCAGTGCAGGTTCATTCTTAAATCATTCGTTCCAGATAATCTGTTCGTCTTAAAAAGTGGAATTTGTCTTTATTAGTAAAATACAAAGACAAACAGGAAATATAAATATAATTTTGAATATTACAAAATTATGAAAGGTAATAAAACGTAAATTACAAGAATTTTTTTTTTTTTGAATTTGAGAAATAAATATTGAGTCCCGTATTTCATACGGTTTTCTTTAGACAAATTCATTCTCTTATTGTCGTGGGTGTTTGAGAATTATGACTTGTTAGAATTTAATTTTTTTTTGGTGAAAGTCGTCATCAATAATAAATATAGAAACATTCATGTGAGAGCATCAAGGGTTAAAACAAATATGCAAAAGCGTACTTAAATTCATAGCAATCAATTGATTTTGTAGCACAGTAGTCTGTGATCTTCTTCAACCAAATCACTTTAGTTCCCCAATGAGACTGTCATCTCTAATCCAGATGGAAAAAAAAATAAAATTGTGATGGATTTGGTATATTGAGAACCATAACCTAAAAGTCTTTATACATTGTTTTAATTAGGGTTCTCATAATCCTCTAATTAAAATAAAATTGGTATCTACTCAAAAAATTCATATTAAAACTAAGTAGTCTGTGGACCTATCAAAATTAGACCACTTAATTTTAGTCCATTAAATTAAATAACTAATATAATTTAATATAAATTATATGTAGATAAATATCGTAGAAAACATAATTTTCTAACATTTTGGACGTTGGACGTTAATCTCCCAAGATAAAATGGTATACACTACATGCAGCAAAAGTAAACTAACATAACCGCTTCAATGAATTAAAAATATGTATGAACTTCACCACATTGAACCTAGCTATAGAAAAAGGGTTAGAAAAATTCTGATAGAGGAAAAAAAAAATTTAGAGCTCTTTTTTTCCAAAATTTATAATCATTTATGGTCAAATCATTCATTTTTCATAACTTTTTCTGTCATAATATATAAATAATTGTTATAATCCTTATGTCACAATGTTGACATAAATAGAAAAATGACCAAACTGTTACAAAAGTAATCCATGGTTTATGGTTTGTGCTGAAAAATTAAAACAAATAGTAATTTTTTTTTATTTATCTCAAAATTATTTGAGCAAGTAAATATTTGATTTATAAGACCTCGAGTAGAAGTACTCCAAATTTTTGGGGACTATACGTGGATCTTACTCAAATTAACATATCAATATATCATTAATGGGTAGATATACCCATTTTCCAAATGGACCTTAAGAGGAAGTTGCACCCCTGCCACGCAGAGAGAATGCCTGCGGCAGAACCACCATGAAATTCAAGTTCAGTGCGAATCCCAATCACGTGGAAAAATATTACATTCTGTTGCAGCAATTTAACATTTACTAAAAGGGACATTACACATGCACCCTCATTTCATTTGCACAACCAAGAATATTTATCAATGGTCTTGCCTCAACAGACTACTTCTCAAGTAGTGTCTCTACTATTATATTGATAATCATAGGTACCAAATCATTCAATGATGTAAAATGCTCGGTTTTACAGGATCAAGAACATTGGCAGAGCAGGAAGAGAAAAGCTTCAGAGCGTGCTCCAGCTAATCTCCACAAAGTTCAATCGCCAGATAATGTACATCATAAATGATCTGCAAACGTCAAATTTCCATCAGTATCTTATAATCAAATACGAATGGACATTTCATTTTTTTAAACTTTATTTATGGGAAAGTCAATCCTTGTAATTACTTTATCAGTTTGTTTTACTAGAGATACAATCATACAGATAGGGTCTTGTAATGCATGTGATAAAACTTGGACTTAAAGTAACTCTAAATGCTTTTAACAATATTGACTTAGTGCATATATATAGTGCACGAGTCAAAGATCACCATCAAGAATAAATAGAATGGGGAGCTTTCCTTAGATCATTGTTAATGTTTTACTTTGAGATTTTTTTCTTTTTCTTTTTTGAAACAGTTAGGAGTTTAGGACGAGGAGGGAGGTTGTAGAAGATGAAAACAGCTTTTTGGTGTAACTGGTCTGGCCCATGTAAAAGCCCAATTCGCTTTGGGAAGGTATTTTTTATTTTATTTTTAAATAAGGTGCAATTTATTTATATAAAAAAAATGAAGGAAAAAATAAATAAATATAAACCATAAAAATAAAACAGCTAAATGCTAAAAATTAAGTCGATTTGGATGATAGCTTTAAGAAGGTATCTCTATTCAAATCCACTCATATGTTTTTTAATATGTATAATTTTTTTTTTTTTACATTAGAACAATTTTTCAATTTCAACAATTTGATCAATCTACTATTTTTATTTGGAAAAGGATTGAGCAGAATTAGTATTGTCAATTTTTTTCACCATATTGTATAAGGGTGGAGAAAATTTGTTATTTTCATCAATGACGAAAACTCAATGCAGAACCCAAATTTCCTACCCCCATCAAATCCCCAAATCTAAATATTTTACTATTTTATATAAATTTTTTTAATATATTTTACTTAAAATAATACAATATTATAATTAAAATATATTATATTTTATTTTTTAACAACCATCAAATAAATAATTTAATTATATCTTTAATTTATACATTATATTTAATATTTATTAAAATATTAAATTTATTTTTATTTTTATGCATAATTTTTTTAATTTATAACATAAAATATATAATTATACATATATTATTCGATAAAAAATATTTACTCTATTTTTATTAACAATTAGTATGAAAATGAGAGCATTATAGCATGAAAATGAGAACATTATACCTGTCCCCGTTCTACCCATTGACAACACTAAACAAAACCAAGAAAAATTATACCATTGACCCCTTCAAAACCTATCTATTATCTTATTATTACTTTTATTTAAAAAAAAAAAGTTATTTGCAATATTTAAACATATTTTTCACGCTTGTAAGTGGTTTATAAACAGTAAGCATTTAAAAAAGCAAAAGAAAAACAAATGATGAATTTAATTTAATTGTATTATATGACTTTCTTTTATTTATAGAATTTTATTTTCAACACATTCTAAATATATATATATATATATATATATATATATATATATATATTATTTTAAATATATATTTTTTATTGTTAAAAAATAAATATTTATTATTTTTATTAAAAAAAATTAAAAAAATCTGCACATAAATAATGGCGGGCATACATAAATTGCGCTTACGAAAGAGAAAAACTTAATTGGGCTTATCATTATTTTAGGTAAATAGGTAATGTCCAATTCATATTACGCCTATTTCTTTTTTTCTTTTTTTAAATAACATTCAACATTACATTTACAACTATTCAATTGTCATTTTCATCGAAGATTAAATTAAAGAGAAATATTTTGCACAGGTTCTTCATACTATGTTAAAGGAATTATTTAGTTCCTTAAATTTTTTTTATCATTTTATTTATTTATTTATTATTATTTTTTTAAAAGGGTCAATTTTTTATTATTATTAAAGTTCTTAATAAAATAATATTAATTATTTATTATTTTATTTATAGAAAAGAGAAAGTAAAACACATTTTTTTTAAACAAAAAAGGCAACAACTTTGAGTTGTGGTAGTAAAGGGTGAATCGGTTGCTGGATAGCTGTGAAATGACAATAGATATAGACTAAATGGCTGTAGAGTGACAAATTGACGAAATTATTGAAGTATTGGTCAAAAAATAATTTAATTATATAATATAATATTCTTTTAAATATAAAATTTTATTTTTAATCTTTTCAAAAAAATAATAATATTTATTTATTTTTTATAACATAAATAAAAATATATTTTTTAATATTAAAAAAATAAACACATATATATTTTTTTAAAATTCTAGAAAAATCTCGAATTTTACTTTAAAATATCCTGCTAAATAATAAAATTTTTAAAAATATAATAAAATGACAATTTTATTCATTTTTCTTAAAACTAAATAATACATCTCATATCTCACCCTCTTAAAAAAAAAATTTTAAAAAAAATTTATATACATTCCACTCTTTCTTCCTCATTCGTCTCTACCTCTATATTCACCATTAATAACTCCAAATCTCTAATATTTTGAGCTTAAAATATTAAAAATATAAAAAATGAAAGAGACAAAAAATAATTAAAATAGTTATATATAAATTTTTTTTCGCGCAGTGTTTCTGTAAGGCCTACCGAACATTTCATATATTTTCGGTAAATCCTACCAAACCATACATCTTATAATAACATGTGAAATATTTATTTAGTAAAAATCAGGGAGGTTCAGTATGGGTTACCAAATCTTTCAATTATGTTCGGTAAGGGTTACCAAACCTTACTGTTATGTTCAGTAGTGGCTATCAAACCTAATTGAAAAGGTTTAGTAATCCCTATCGAATCTCTTTAATTTATACTAAATAAGTATTTCACATGTCATTATACGATGTATGATTTGGTAGTATTTACCAAACATATATGAAACGTTCAGTAGGCTTTACTGAAACACTGTAAGAAAAAAAAATTATATATAATTATTTTAATTGCTTTTTGTCTCTATTTCCTTCAAAAAATTCCATTTTTTTTATATCTTTGATATATCTATCTTCCATTTTTTTTAAATATTTTAAGCTTAAAATATTAAAAATTTAAAGTTGTTAATGGTGAATATAGATGTAAAGATGAATAGGGGAGAGAATTGTTAGATGTATAGGATTTTTTTTTTTAAGAAGTATTTTTTGAAAGAGTGGGAAGTATTATTTAGTTTTAAGAAATAAGAGTAAAATTGTCATTTTATTATATTTTTAAATATTTCATTATTTAGCGAGATATTTCAAAGTAAAATTCAAAATTTTTCAAAAATTTTTCACGTTTTTTTTCTAAGTGATTAAAAATAAAATTAATTAAACAATTGAGTTATTTATGAACGAAAGAGTTAAAAAAATAGTACATCTTATTCTTAATAAAGACTTTATTTTAGTGGAAAAAATAATTGAGAGGAAAAAAAAATTAAAAAATCTTAATTATCTTTTATTAATAAAACATGCATAATATGTATGATATTTTTATAATAAAAATTATTAAAATATTAAATAAATAGTAAAAATTGTCTGTATCTTTAAAAAGAAAAAAAGAAATTAAATAACATTTTTATAAAGTAAGAGATTGATAGACATAAATTAGAAGATCGGCACCCGCCCTAAATTAGAAGGGTAAATATAAATTAAATAATAATCAGAAAAACAATCCCAAAGTTCAATCAGGATCCCGAATTGCGTTGTTCATGAAGAACTAAAAAGTCAGTTCGAGTGGAGAGGGGCAAAGGAGAAGGGGAAGAAAGAAAAAGGCAAAATGCCAAAGAGAACAACACACACTTACTCGAGCGAAGACGCAGCTCCAGATGGACCCGATTCTGATCTCTTCGTATATTACTGCAAGCACTGTGGATCTCACGTTCTCATAACTGGTAATCTCTCTCAATAGACTATGCTTCAATCTTCAATTTCTTTCAATTCTGATGCTTATGTTTTATTATTATTGAAGACAGAACTGAAATATCTACTGAAAGACTAAAAAGAACTAGTGGGTCGTTGTTGAATTCCAAACCTAGTTTAATGTTGTCAAATTTCTTCGAAATCATATCAAGGACATAATCATATCAATATCAATTTTCTTTTAATAGCATGAGCTAAAAAAATATGTATGTGTGAGGCTTTTGTATTGTTTAATTTGCTGCTAAATTACCTTTGACGGCCCTGGTTCAATAGTTATTTTATATGTTTTATTTTTATGACATTTTTCTGAAACGATTCATGATGTTTCCATACTAAGTATTTATGTTATAAGATACCCAGTTGCAGAAAATGCCCAGAAGGAAGACTGATAAAGCTCACGTATTGGACAAGCAAAAACATCTTGCAAGGTTAAACATCAACGAGGCAGGCAAAGTGCTTTTAAAACGGTAATATCTCCCCCTTTGATGCTCGGCATTTTTTCTAATGTTAACTACATATGATTGTCTTTATAGACGCGTGCGTTTAGTTCTGAAGAAGCAATTTGTTAAGACAATCTAAATCTTAGTTTAGATATATTTCTTGGTTTTGATGTGACCTCAGCTCATTCACTGTAACCTTTCTTACCAGGGGTGAAGGAAAATTGGAGAAGCAGTTCAGAATGAACTGCATTGGTTGTGGTCTTTTTGTTTGTTATCGCTCAGAGGAAGATTTAGAATTTACTTCTTTCATTTATGTTGTTGACGGTGCTCTAAGTACAATTGCAGCCGAAACAAATCCACAGGTAGGAGAACTTTACAAATATACTTTTTTCCCTTAGCATCCGCAAACTTAACCATCAGATGCTATGTCTGTGGCTCCTCGTTGGAAAGTGCAATTCGTAATCTGGGATTTCAATTGTTTGACATGTTGGCTAGAAAGAGGAATTTCACGGTTTCTTTGTACCCCATACAATTGTCCCTTTCATTTGTAAATGCTAATTTTGCCACACTCACTTAGAGAGCATCTCTTAAATCTTTCTTTTGAATTTTATTTCACATGATTTATCCATGCATGCTGTAGGATGCCCCAGTGCCACCTTGCATATCGCAGTTAGAAGGAGGACTTGTCCAAGTGGCTATAGAAGTGGAAGATCGTGCACAGCGCTCAGCAATCACAAGTAAGTTGTATTCTTTTCTGAGTAGAGCTGGCAACAATTGTCCAGATCTAGGGGCAGTGTGCCAGTATCACTTTTCATAGCTTTGCTATGTTGGGCCTGTTGTGTGCAAGAGGTTGCTTCTTGAGGGTTCAAACATGTATTGCGAGGTGCTACCATTTTCCATGACTGTTATTGCACTTTGTTGTATTTATTGGTGCAAGTCGGCAGAATATCCTTTGAAGCTTCAAAAAGTCCCTTTGTCCTTTTTTTATGGGTTAAAACTGTAATTTTTCCCCTAGTTCTCTCTTTGTTTTTATTATCATGAAAGACTTTTACGACCACCCCTGCTATCCAACAAAATAAGAATGTTGAATTGAAGTTTCCCAACAAGTGGTGGGATGTTTTACTTGTTATTAGACCACACACGACAATAGGTGCTTCTTAACTTGTTTTTACCCTTGTAGACACGAGACATACATATACACACTATTTAAGAAACTGGCGACCATATTTTTTGCACTGGGGACCTTCTATCTATTTTTCTGCTGCAAATCTTAAGCATTTTGAAAATCTTAGCACACTGGTATTTTCTTGGCAATAACATTGCACAATTATGCTTGTTTAATCCATATCCAAGGAGTGAATGCGGATGATGTTCGGGTCAGTGTTGCTGCACCTGCAGCCCGTGGAGAAGCTAACAACGAACTTTTGGAGTTCATGGGCAAGGTATTTGTGTTAATTGTACGCCATATAACTATGGTCGCTGAATCAAATCTTGGTCCTTTTCAGTTTGGCTGTCATTCTATGAGAATTATCATAAGTCTTAATATATTTGCTTTTCGTCCAGGTATTGGGTCTTAGATTAAGCCAGATGACTCTTCAGCGAGGGTGGAATAACAAATCAAAACTCCTGGTGGTTAGTTGAACAAAATTTTACACTGGTTGTCAAGCTGTATGTTTGTGGATTCATGCAGAAACCTTGCTTATACCTTTTTCTTTCTTCTGCGTTCATTTTTTCCCTGGATTGAATTATACTGCAGACTTTTCTGATTATAAGTCTTTGCCAAGTTGGTGCTCAAATTTTTATAACTGAACTGTTTGCCACACATCACATTGGGATGAAATTCTAAAAAAGAAAAGATAGGAGAAAAAACATTAGTGTTACTAGCAAGGCAAATTGTGTGATAAAGTTCTTGTTTCATTCCGTAGATGTGTATGCTGCTCCTAGCTTATTCCACTTTGTCTTTTGATAGAGTGAAGCACCTCTTCTGAATCTGTTACTAAATTGATGCATGATTTTGTAAAAAAGGGGCAGTAATATCTGCTGTTTTTTTTTTAGCCATGTAAGTGCTTATTTTTTCAGCTTGAACTGAGTTAACATTTGACACAATTATTTCAGGTGGAGGATTTGTCTGCCAGACAAGTGTATGAGAAACTTCTAGAGGCTGTGCAGCCATAAATCTTCTTCTTTAATGCAGCATGGTTTTTAAGTCGGTGACATTTTTGATTAAGTATCTTAACAATTGAAAGCAATATTTCAGTCCGCTGCAAAATGAATTAGAGAATTGTAGTACAAATGCGAAAATTTGTATGCATATTCTGAACAACAATAAAGACTTCAAGTTAGTTACATGCCTTCTGATTTTGCAATTCCTCTAGTGAGAACTGGTATGGCAGTGTGTAAAAAAAAGCTTCAGTTAATGCCATTCAATGCTTTACTGAAATGCACTTTATAAGTATACTGGGTCATTTCATTTATCTCCATTACAAGCTCTATTCGGGAATATACATTGAGTAGCTTTCAACGAAAATTCAGTAGTTCATCTATTTGGTTCACGGTGAAAGAAAGCATTGTCATCACTTTCTAATTTTAGATGGTGCATTAATAATTCGGCTCGATCGAATTTTCTGAATTCATAGCACAAGATTTGCAAGCTTTTATTTATTTATTTATGGAATTTGTTACAAGCATTTTTTTTGTTGATAAAATAAAATATTACAAGTATATTAAAACATGTAAAATTTTGATTACTTTTGTCATTAATTTAGATGAGTAGATAAGCTTCCAAAATGAAGAGATCTGCAATATATAAAAAAAAAAAAAAAGGCATGTCGAAAGTTACAAGTCAAACAACTCTTAATAGCTAGTTATGCTGAGGACGAGGAAACATCAGTAGCCATGGTCTAGGGAAACACCAATACTATTGGCTTTTTGGTACTGCAGTCGTATAATGAGTCTATTGCAATTGAATTATTGGTTGATTGATCTAAAAAAGAAAAAAGAATTACTGGTTACTCTTCCAATACATGCATGTGCTATGTCGTCCCTAACATATCAAGTCATCGATCGATAGTTCAAAACAAACCTCCATAATTGATCATTTAATTAATTCAGGCTTCTAATTATTGGTATGATGATTCCCATCCACACTTGCTCCATCTCCAACCCAAATTTAATAATCTTGTAGTTAAAACTTTAAAGTATAACTTGTGAATTATCTCAGTGTAATGATGTCTTCTTCTTCTTCTTTTTTTAAATAATAGTTGCATATATTAACATGCTTGACAGATGCTTTAATCTTTATGTTGTCCTTGTATCACGCGTGAATTTATAACACATCTAGCAAGTAGCACAACTATTTTTGGTTACCGTAAAAAAAAAATGGGAAATTACCAAAAATAGCACCCCCTAAAAATTATAATAACAAAACTAGCACCCCTGTGTTCAATTAAAATTGAACGACGATAATTTAGACTCGTTCAATATTGAACGTTCAATATTATCCGTTCAATTAGAATTGAATGACGACAATTAGACCTATTTAATATTGAACGTTCAATATTTTACGTTCAAATTGAATATTGAACGTTCAATATTAAACGTTCAATTTTAATTGAACACAGGGGTGCTAGTTTTGTTATTATAATTTTTAGGGGGTGTTAGTTTTGTTATTTTCCCAAAAAAAATCCTTGGCTAACTCCTACTTTTAATTAGGATGGCAATGTCGGTTTTATTGCTTTCCATAGCAAACCAAAAATTTGATAATTTCAGTAAATATAATAATAGTATAGTTTCCTGTAAGAGTTATTCTTACCAATTTTCACATAATCAAATCAATGCACAATAAATCAAGTACTGATCAACCTTATTTTATTTATTATTAAATAATATGATGGATTAAATATTTGTCTATCTTTTATTTTCTATCACATTGACCTGCATGTAACTATTAAACTACGTCAAAGAGATGATATCGTGATGTTGTATCCCTCCGAAGCTTAATTCAAGTTTTTAAAAAAATAGTTAAGATTAAAGAGAAGTTTTGAAGATTTGAGAGAAATTGAGTTGTGGACTCTGGCTTTTATGTGCACCTTCTTCTTCTTCTTTTTTCGGGTTATGAGATATTGTTTATAGGAAAAAGGATAGATAATATTTTAGTAAATAAATCGTATTAATTGATATTTATATTATTAAATAACAATATAAATATTTTACCATTAATACGCCATATTTAATGAAGATTTATATAACTGTGTGTTGATTGTATCATTTGACTTTTCACATTGTGATGTGAACCAATCAAATCGTGCCACACATACCTGGTTTAATTTCTATTCAACACAATCCCCCTAGGCCGCTTGGGCCATTTTACTAAGGTAGGCGATTTAGAATGTCTTTTGGGGTATGGTGGCTCAACTACAATTGACTTTGGAATGCCATAATTGAAATGAGTAGCTAGTATCCCAAGGATCTTCATGTCATTGCCTTATCATGGTGATAAGTTTTCCAACACCTATTTCTAGGCCACAATTTGAGTTTCAAATGGAAAATTATGAAAGTTTAAACTTTTGAAAAAAAGTTAACTATGTTAACGCAATTTGACTTCTGAAAAGAGTTATATGACTTCTAAAAAGAGTTATATTCTGAGCATAATTCTCTAAAAATCTCTTTCTTATTTGACTCTTTGGATTCTTATTATATGGATGGTTAAGATTTGGTTTGTCAGTTTATATAAAAACTTAGTCTCTCTCAAACCACTTCACTACAAAATCCAAGAGACTGAACCTTGAGAGAAAAAAGATCTAGGAACAACAGTTGACTCCACTCCATAAGTGGATTAAACTTTAACTTTTTTTCCCCTTTTTTCTTTCAGTTTTCTTAAAACACGCATGAAATTTAGGAACGGGGATGAACAACATGGACCCTTAGGAAATTTTTATTTTTCCTCCACTTTAATTCTGTAAGATCCCCTCGTCTTACGGGCGGTCAACCTCCGAGACCCGTCTTATTGACCGTCTTACGGCGTACTCATAGGAATATCCCCTTGGACTAACTAATCCAATTGGTACCAGCTTTGCTCTAAGAACCTTTTTGTACCTCTCGACTAGGTCATGGGTTCGAGCAGCTGGGAAGGTGAAAGAAACCCTCTTAGTCTAAGGAGATTTTCCTGTGAGTACGTCGTAAGACAATCGGTAAGACGGATCTCGAAAGTTGACCGCCCGTAAGACCATCGTAAGACGGGGGGATGTTACAATAAAAGGCGCCCAACTGTGGTGTTTGTCGGTGACTCCTTCCTTGAAGACTCAGATGTCGATCTAGGTCCTATGTCTTATTTTCCTCCCCGTTTCGACTGTACTGCATCCATTGAGGCTTCCGTCTCCATTTATGGTGGAAATGCTTCTAATGAGGATATTTCTGGAAAAAATTCAACTAAAATTTGGCGTTTAACTTAGGTTATGAAGTGGATACTTTGGTGCCCTTCACTACCCAGCTTTCTATAGATGCGTTGAGGGAGATGTTTGAAATCCCTAACTCCATTGGTATTATACTTCCTAGTGATGGTGTCGTCCCCAGTCAACCCCCTCCTGAAGGGATCATTGTCTTTAAAGACCAATTATTTCCCGATCTTCGACTCTTGTTCTCAACGTAGTGCAATAGTCCCTTTATAAGATTGGGGTGCCTCCAGGGCAATTGACCCCAAATGCTAGGAAGGTATTATTCTCTTCTATGTGTTATGGAAGGAAAGTGGTGGAGAGATGAGCTTTACTGAGTTCAAATCCTTTTATCATCCACAGGCGGTGGATGAAGGCTAGTTTAGCCATAGAACTTTTAGTAATAGCAAGCTAATTCTTGTTTTGCCTATGTTCAACAAGGGTTGGAGAAATTTCTTGTTCATTACTACTAAGGCCTATAATGTGGCTTGTCCAGACCTGGGCCTCATACTCAAATAACTCATCCTAATGATAAGCAACTCTCATATGTATGACTCATCTACAATAATTTACTTTGCATTTTCTCTCATTTGTCTTGCTAACTCTTTTTTGATTCCTTCTTTGTGCAGTTCATTGGAAAAAGACAAAGCTTGTCGATGACAACAAAAAAATTTATCAAGGAGTTGTTTGATTTACCCCCAACAAATTGCTGCAATTCATTGAGGACTTCATCTCTCATATTCTCTATTTCCAACTTTCAACAGTGACCCCAATCTATGTGAGTATTGAATAATTTTTTAGTTTGAACCCACTTAGAGTTGCTTGACCTTATTTTTTTACCATTGCTTTTTGTTTTGCAATCATCATGTCTTATCACATGGCAGCCCAAAAAGATAACTCTATCAACGCCTTCCAGTTTATTACCAAGCACTTGGGGGCAAAGGTAGAGACATTCTTAAGAAGAAGAGAGCTCGTTAAGCATCTACCTTTCTAGCCGAGGTGGCCTTGAAAGTGGGAGCCCCGACTCGACTCAAACTTCTCTACCGATCGAGGACTTTGTTATAGAGGAGGAGGCTCCACACTTCATTCTTCCACGCAACACACCCACTACAGAGGTTTCAGAAGCCTCCATGTGCAACTTTGATGAAGACATTCCTTGATGGTCTGAAATGAACTAGAAGTTCAAGGCTGCAGTTGATGACTTCATGATGACAGTACATGCAAACTTAAGTCCTTTACTAGGAGCTATCAAGTTGGCTTGGCTCGAGAGAGACCAAGCTCGAGCCTCACTCTCTCATTCTATGGAGGAGAAGAGAGAAATAGTCAAGGCTTTGGATGAGAAGACTTCGATTCAGCAAGGGTTGTCTGACGCTCTTACGACTAGTGAGGCTAGATGTTTTGATATTGAGAGCACAATGGCTTAAAAAGTCTCCAAGATGGAGAAGCCTAGAGTTGAGATCCAAAAGTTAACTACTGAGGCAGAAGCTGCTGGTCCAAATGCTGTGGATGCTTACTTGGATTCTCAGGATTTCATGGCTGACACTAGAGTTGCTTGGGTTCATAGCTTCATGTCTGTCAAGAGACGATTCAAGATTGTCTACCCAGATAAGCGTCTATCTAGTCACAAGTTCCCATACTATATCGTAGCCGTAGCTGAGTACGGGTGTTTAATGGCAACTCTGACTCTAAATGAAATGTAACTTCTGTTGAGGAGGAGGCTTAGTATCCAACAGGAGCAAGGGATGGGACACAAGTTCATGACTTAGTTAGTACTCGGTCTATAGTACTGTCCAAGAAGACCAATAGTCAACAGTAGACCTAGGCTCAGATCTATGTAGTTCTTTACCTTGTTGCTTTACTTTAATTTTTGTAGTAGGCTTTGCAAGTGTTATGACTTGGCCTTTATGATGTAATTTCTCTTGGGTGCATGTCTTCAATAAAATGTCAACTTCAACTCTATTTTTTTGTCTTACTTCATATCTACCTTGGTAGATATCTTTTATTATTTTCTTGCTTGTGAATGAGGAATAGATCTTATACTTGATAACTGACTTAGCATTTTTTTTTATGTTTTCTTTGGAGCTTGGAAGTGGGATCACCCTTGGTACTTTGATAGGACACTCTCAAGGCTTGAGTGACCTTAGAGGTCTTAGTTTACTTCAACACTCTTAGGAGAATACTTGAGACATTACATCCTTAGAAGATCTCATTTGGAATTTGGAAAGCACACTTAGCTTAACTTTAACAAAATCATTACCTTAAGAGAGCACACCTTCACTCAGTAATCTCAAAATTTTCAAGAATTAATCTGTACCTTAGAGAAATTCTTTGGCAATTAGGATGGCATGACCAATGTGATAACACATCAGCCACTCATAGAGAGCAGAATGCTAGGCTCTAGTACAAATTCGAAAAAAAATTCCAAAGTGCGTAGACGAGGCATGGCATTAAATGCATAATCGAATGAGACTGAAGCGTGATTGAAGGTGAGCAACTACATGACTAACAGGATGCTGGCTAGGTGTTCAGCTTAAGGGTATGAGGCGAGTGACCCATGAGTTGAGGGAGGCACAGACACTGCGCGTTTAGTCGACTGGTTGGGTGGCCAGTGGTCTAGTCAAACATGTGAGGCCTGCGATGCTCCTTCACTTGCATGACATTTTCATCTATTGGTTCAGTTGGATTGAGTCAGATGTGGTTATGGTGATGGTTTCCATCTAGCCCCGTGGCTAGCAGTCCCTTCTTGTTAGCAATGACACGTTCTCTTACTTATTTCTCGACTCTAAATTTGTGCTAAGTTGACATTTTTGTTGATCCGTCATTTTTGTTACTGAAGTTCTAAATCTCGATTATGTTCTGAATCATGGTTCCTTTTTTATGTGGAATTTTTTTTAGTCCAAATAATGTCATTTTTCAATTCCAAGGATTTTTTAGTGTTTCCAAGCCCCTAGGTTGATGTTTCCCCAAGTCACTTGAATTTTTTTAACATCTTGTCTCTTGTGAGTCTGTCGTCTAATTGAGTCTAGTGACTAGCTAACGGATGATATGAAAGTTGTCTAATTTATCCTCCCATTCTCTTTGCTTAGTAGGTTTCTTGAGTTTAGAGTCCAAGTAGGCTTCGTGGTTTCCTATGGAAGCAAATGCAAGCCTCTAGTTTCAGTAATCTCGAGTATCCATTCCATATGCCTAGGTCCTAAAATGAGTTTTCCTATAGCAATGTATGTTCAACAATTGTAGTCATGGTCATCCATTTCAAGGTTAACGACATCATCGACATGGCTGTCGTGAATTGATTGAGCTGGTTAACTAACCTTGGTAGTGGTTACCAAAGGCCAGCCAAGTGAATCTATTCTAAACTGAAAGTTATGGGATAAATGGAAATCACTCACATGGATGACAAAAATTGCTGGAGCTCAATGCTAATGAATACTTGATACATTAAGCTAGCTTAACTGGCTGGTGGTACATAGAAAGTTCCAGTGCAATTTTTGTTCTCCCAAGATGATATGTTTGGTTTCCTCTACAAGGTTAGTGGCCGAGGCATGACTTAGTCTAGGGTCCAATTCCTACCTGAGCACTTTTGGGTGTTTTCCATTGAAAACTTGCAACCTAATTTATATCTGGACTACTAGTGGTAGCTATCGAGAATAAGGGCTACTAGGTTCCTTCTAGGTGTGCCCATTTTTAGGGTAGGTTGGTGATCCTAGTGGCCAACCTAGTTATAATCCTACAGGGAATTGAATTATCATCAAGAACACATTGGGAACTCATCTCAATAGTTGGATAGATCAACTGTGGGATTTATGGAGGAAACGAATCAAGAACGCGATTAACGTGATGAAAAATATGAAGAACATGATGAATGTTCTTGATTTTTCACTAATTTGATCAATCCATAATCAAATTTCCTTCCCATATACGACGCCAGATATTAAATCATATTTCTGTCCAACCTTCATTTCCTACCACATTGACCTACATATTACTAGCAAACTACTTCAAAGGGACTACATTGTGAAGTATTGTATCCCTACAATGCTTAAGTCAGATTCTTGAGAGAATAATTAAGATCAAAGATGAGTTTTGAGGGTTTGAGAGAAAGTAGGCTGTGAGCTCTGATTTTCTTATAAGTATATTTTTCAGTTGTGAGGCTATATGTATAGAAAAAATGGTGGATGATATTTTAGTAAATAAGCCGTATTGATACCACATATTTGATGAAGATTTATTTAAGTATATGCAAACTGTATTATTTGATTTTTTTTCCTATAAAAGTGAACCAATTAAAAAATATCACACGTATCTGGTTTAATTTTTACTCGATATAATATTTGATTTAATTTTTATACAACATCATATTCACACACTCACGCACACTCTTTCTCTTACACACATAAACATAAACACCAATGAGATTTGAACACACAAACCCAGGCACTAATGAAATTTGAACTTACACTTAAATGCTCATGAAAAACATATATTAGTGTAGTATAATATAATTAGATAGTTTTTTTTTTTAATAAATGATATTTGGTATAATTGTAACATATAATTTAAAATAAGAAAATGGTAAGCCATTTCAAAGTAATTGATAAGTACCGATTGATCTAAACTTTAGAATAAATTTTTTAATTGAAAAAATAATAAAATAATACTTTTAAAATTTATAATAATAAAAATAATTTTTTTTAAATCATATATTTTTACAATTAAAAAAATAATTATTACATAATATTTTTGAATATTATTCAAATTAAAATGAGATAATTTGGACATATTTAATGTTAAATATTATTTAATTTTATATCATTTAATATTATTAAATTGTTATTTTTATTATTATAAATTTTAAAAATATTTTTTTTTTGATAGTTTTCTTTTTTATTTTCTAAGAATTGAGATGCTTCCCTTTCTATTGAAAATATCGCCATCCCAACAGATTTTAAGATGAACGAATTTTGACTTCTTCTATGAATCATTTCCAATAATTTCTGGAACACCGTACATGTGTGGCTATTGCTTAATAAAATCACATGTGATGATCCTTACGTATTAAATTCAAGCGGCCTTTGACATATCTCTTTCATGTCGGCATTGAATATTGATTTGTCTATCCTATTATTTAATCGAATTTATTTCGGTAAGTATGCTACGTGAATTGGATTTTATTTTCAACTCCTATAAAGACATTTTTTATTATTTAATTTAATTTATTTAGTTATTTTTTAGACTCATGAATCATGATAATCTCTTTTTAATTATGTAAAATACAATTTTTTTTTTTATGTCTATCTTATCAAATTTTCTCACTCTTTTTATTCTTTTATCTACTACATACGTAACAATGTTGTATAAATATGATTATGTATAACAAAGTTTCATATATATGCAATATTTTTACATTAAAAAATATGAAATTAAAAACGAAACCTTTAAAAGGGGATCAAAAGTGAAATGTTTATTTTTTCTAATCACAAGTACCATCTTGTGGGGAAAAATTAACAGATAACAGTTTGGTTTAAGCCTATACTTATATAAAATGTGTTCAAATGTTATTTATTATTTATTTTAATGTGAGCTTGAGTAGTAACGAGTATAGTGTGTATTAATAAATTACATAAAACAAATACACCAAATATCAAGCCAATTAATTATTTACAATTTTGGGTACGTAACATATAATTTCGCATGATTAGAAAATAGTTTAATTTTTCATTATAAATAACATAAAAAGTACATATGTAGCAAGTTTATTGCCAAGTCGAGGCCTGGAACCTTTAAAAGAATATTAATTAAATATGAATTTCTACTTTTTTCAACTTTGAAAATATATACTTTTCTTTGACAATAGTTATATGTTTTCAATATAATAAATTTTTGAAATATTCTAATATAATTCATTTTTATTAATAATATTCTAATATATAGACATTGTGCAAGTTTCATACGTATGGAAATCATCTTAAAATAAAAATAAAAAAAATGTCAAAATTAATATATTTTTCTAAATTTTATATGCACATGTAAAATATTATTAGTATGTACAGATAACTTGTGACTAAACAATTAAGGATTCTTTTATGTTAAACTAAGAGTTTAAATATTCAAAAATATTTTTTTATCATAAATTAATACATAATTAACATGTCACAATTTAATTTGTTGAGATTAGTAAGAGATCCAACAATCATTTTCTCATCTCACATTACTCATTTTATATTTAATCAATAACTAATACGTCACTTGATGAATACTACAACTTAATACATGTAGTACTACTCTTCAATATTCGACATGTGTGTTAGAAAAAATATATAGCACGTGTTGTATATGCTCTCTATTAGTAATAAATATTAATGATCTTGTTCCCAATTTTTACATTTTTTTCATTTTTATAAAAATAAAAAGTTACAATTAACATGTTTCATCACTTCTCGATAATCTATTATACGTAAAAATCTCTCCACATATTTACAATGGAAAATCTAGGACTCAAATTTAGAGGGAGCTTCGGTCAATGATCAATAATGAGAAGTTTGCATGAAAAATTCACAAATAAAAAATAATTGAACATTAGATCTAAAATTTTAAAATAAATCTTTTTGAGCAGAGAAATATCAAAATATGGGGTTGATTATATTTTTATTGAACTTTAATTAAAAAATAATCAAATTTATCGATGACATATGAGCTTAAAATATTTCATACTTAAAATATAAATCTTAAAATTTAATGTGAGAGACAATGCATGTTAAATATTATTCAATTTTATTAAAAATATAAAATTTATATATAAAATTATATTTTTAATCAAGAAAAAAAAGGGGCACATGTAGAGCCGCCCTTACATATATATACACGTAATTGAATTTAAAATTATAAAATTATGGACTTTCCGTAAAATAATTTGACACCAACAAAAGTAAGATCATACTAAACTACATGCTAAGTAGAAAAATTCCACTGTAATCAAGAACATTTCCATTGTCATTCATCACTCTTATTTTGAACAAAGACCTTCAAACCACCAACCATATGAGCCGTTAATAAAGGAATATAAACCGGCCGGTCCAAGCACACTGGCTTAAACTCAAACCGCTTCAAGACAGATGCCACCACATACTTCATCTGCGTAAAAGCCATCTCCTTCCCGAGGCAAACCCTTGGACCGGCTTGAAAAACCGGAAACTTGAATGGACTAATAGATGCACCAAACCATCTCTCCGGTTTAAATTCAAATCGGTCTTTACCCCACAATTCCTTCATCCTTCCCATTCCATAAGGAAAATACGTGACTCTATTCCCTTTCTTCACAACAGTTCCATCTGGCAAAACGTCATCGTTTTCAGCATGTTTAGAGTCCCAAGCGACCGGTGGATATAGCCTCATAGACTCACATAAACAAGCCTTCAAAAACTCCAAATTCTGCAAAACTTCATAATCTAAACCACGATTAGTACTTTTAAGTACACTGTCAATCTCATTCACTACTTTTTTCTCAGTATTTAAATTTTGTGAGAGCAACCAAAATAGCCAAGTCATAGCTGAAGAAGTTGTGTCACGACCAGCCATAATAAAGCTTATCACAATGTCTCGTACAACTTTTTCATCGTGTCCAGCTAACAAAAGTCGTGACAACAAATCACCACCCAATTTCATTTCTCCTTTATTTTCTTCAATAAGTCTTTTCTTTTCATTGATTATCTTCAAAACAGACCCGTGTACAAGTTTAACATTTTCTTTAAGAGTTTTCTCAGACCCAATTCCCAAAAAACGCTTAATCTTCCAAACAATAAAAACAGGTGCCATTCCTCTTCTAGCACTTATTTCGGAAGCCATATCAAAAGCTTTTACTAAATCGGGCACGGGTCGTGATAAATCCAAACAACACGGGTCGGTTCCTAACGAAACCTTACAAATAGTATCGAAAGCGAACCTCTTCAACACATCTTGCAAATCCAATACAGTTTTATTTTCGGCAGCTTTTTCCAACAAAGGCACGAGTCTTTCTTTGACTTCATCTTCGAGTATTTTAACAACGAATTCTCGTAATGACTTGGTGCTAAACTCGTGACTTGCTAATTTGCGCTGGGTGTACCATAAGTTACCATCAACATTGAAAATGCCGCAACCGAGTAAATCGCCGAGGATTTCAGTGAAGGGTTTTCCTTTTGGGTAGTTGTTGAAATTTGTTTTGAGAACGTATTCAACATTTTCTGGGTTTGCAGTCACAATGGTGCGTCGAGCTCCTAAACGATTAACGACTATTGTTTGTGTTGGTGAGATTGTGAGAAGCTCTGTGTACCAATTCAATAAACGACGTCTATTTTTGTAGTAAGCGATTAAGCATCCGATAATTGGGTATGAATCAGGACCTTGATTATCAGAGCAGTGTTTGTTGGGTTTTTGGAGAAATGGGAAGAAGAAGAAAGTGAAAATTATAAGAGAGAGGAAGATGATAAACATGATTAGCGTTAAAGCTGAAATGGGTTACAGAACTTTATTTTGTGAAGAGAACGGAAGTTTGTTTATGGCGTAAGAGAGAAGTGGTATGATATGTATTATATAGAATCGAGGGTAGTGTGTTTCTGTGGCAAACATACGTGTGCGCATACATATACAAATGACTGAGTAACAGTAATGTTCTGTTTAAAGTTATTTTACCCTATAAATTTATATGTATTGAGAAATTATGAATCTTAAATTTATTATTTTTAGAGTACGTACATGGTTGAATGAAATTCACGTTTTATAATTTATTAATATTATTAAATAAATAACTTGAATTTTTTCTTTTCTTTATGTCACTTTGTCAAAAAAAATTAATCATTTTTGTCTTACCGATTATTTTTAGTACATGCATTGGAACATTAATAGTGTGAAAAAAAATTGGGACTCTTATTTTGAGTAGTTATCAAAATATTAGGGGTGACAATTTTTAACACGATTCGAACACAACATAATACAAATTTTTTTAATAAGAATTGATCAATAATTTTTTTATATTTTTAAAAATTTTGTTATTTTTTACTATTATAAATAAGTAATACGAAAAAAAGTCGAGTAAATTTTTTTATGTGTCAACTAACACAAAAATTCGACACGAATAACATGAAATGAATATGACATAAACACAACTAACACGACACGATTAACACAATACGATTGTCACCCCTACAAAATACAATCTATCTTTGAACTTATGGGGTTTATATGTATTTTTTTTTTTTTGGTCGAAGGGTTTATATGTATTGTTGAGCGGTCATTAATTTACATATTTTTGCGTTTAAATATAACTAATGGATATTGTAAGAACATTTAATAATTGAAAAATACAGAGGCTCATTATATATGATAAGGTCCATCCAACCTATATAAACAATTAAATAAATACATTTTATCCGATAAAATTATTTTAAAATAAATATTTATTTTCATTACCACCTTCCAAAAAGTTAAATTTTTTTCAAAAATAAAGAATGTATAGTTTAAAATGTTCTACATATTTAATTCAAATATATTTTTATCCATATATTAATTTATGATACAATTGAATTAATTTTTTTATTAATAATTTATCTCACAATTAATTTTATGATCACACATTATTAACTTTATATTAAAATAATAACTGATACATAATTGATACATATAATTATATTCTATTATATGTATTATGTTGTAATAAATATTAAGTAATATGTTAGTTATTGATTAGATGTAAAATTTTAAATATATTCTATTATATGTATTAAGTTGTAATAAATATTAAGTAATGTGTTAATTATTGATTAGATGTAAAGTTTTAAATATAAAATAATGAAGTAATTGTGATATTTCTTACTAATAAAGATTAATTAAATTATAAATATATATATTAAATTGTAATAAAAATTTTGATGATAGAAATAAATCAAGACATGATGTTGCATGGCATCAATTTTTTTTTTTTTTTCTATATTATGGATATATATAAATTATGTATATAATATAAAAAATATAAATATAAATATAAATTTGAGAATAAATAAAAAATATATATTAAATTTTAAAAAATAGAAGATCAAAGTCTATTTTTTCTTTTAAAGTATACTGCTAAAAGTGACAAATAACAAATATTAAGTCACGTGATTCTCGAGCTTATATCGAAATGAGTTTGTAAGTGGGGTAGGATGGGTATTCTGACTACTTGTCTAATTGGAAGTTAGACTGCGTTAGAGGCCTGTACTTGGAGCATAGGCAAACTACTTTTTCTTTTATCAATTTTGATGTACTACTCTCATATTTTCTTTAGAAAAAATTGAACATTCTTATTACTCATTCAAATTTAAGTATTCAATTAAACGAAAGTCAATTAATATTAAAAATTATTAATTATTAACTCTAATAAAAAATTTATGTTGATAAAAAAAATCAATATTTATTATTTTCTTATAAATATTAACTTAATGTATTGTATTATTTTTGCATTTATCTATATAATATGTACGCTCATTTATTTATCGTTAGGTAAGTCACTGGAGGTTAGGGCATTTTCAACCCGGTACCAAAACACCAACTCAACGTCTTTTTTTGCATTAAATTTGGTACAATGAATAATATTGCACTAAATTTGATACGATATTATTTATTGCACTAAATTTGGTGAAATATAGATCACAATACTAAAAATACTATTCATGCATTTTTTTATTTTTTTTAAATTATAAAATTTGTATATGATACAAAATTATAACAAAGTAAAATCAAGTATATGATAGAAAGTTATTTTAAAAAAATACAATATAGAGCTCAAAATATAATATAAACTAATTTTTAATATTTTCTTATTAATAAAATTTAATAATAACATATAATTAATTGGTTAAATATAATAACTCTTAACAAATTAACTAAAAAATAAAAATAAAAAAATATTTTATTTTTTGGTGTAATATTTAGTATTATGAATTAAAGAAAAGAAAAAAAAATTAGTACAAAATAATGCTAAGAGTTAAAGATGGTCTTAGAAGCGGGATTACATAATGCACTCTAATAATTACAAACATATATTCAGAAAGGAGAAATTGAACATAATTGAAAAAGAAAAATTCTCAAATTTTTTTACACTTTTATATAATATAATATAATATAGAGAAAAGTGTCATGGAGGTCCTTCAGATTATGTTATGTGTGTCATTTGGTCCCTTAGATTATAAGTGGTGTCATTTGGTCCCTTAGTTTTAGAAAAAGGGGCCAATTAAGGACAAAACACATGATTTTAATGATTTTTTAATTAAAATATTATTTTTTAAATTAATATTTTAATATCATAAACATTAAAATAATACAATTTTTCATTCATTGACCTCTTAAAAAATAATATTTTAATTAAAAAATCATTAAAATCATGTGTTTTGTCCTTAATTGGCCCCTTTTTTTAAAACTAAGGGACCAAATGACACCACTTATAATCTAAGGGACCAAATGACACACATGACATAATCTAAGGGACTTCTATGACCCCGCTCCCTATAATATAATAACAAGATTAATTAGTAGCTTTGTAATTTGTAGTAAGATTATTTATCTGTTTATATTATTGATTGGAAACAAATTAAAAATAAAATAAATAAGTAAACCCACCACATTTAAAAAAATAAAAAATATTAAAGTGTCACTTTATAATTTAATATTGAATGCAATATGCATATCAAAAAAACTAAGAGGCGATAATATATTACATAAAAGATACTGTTAGTTATAACTCAGATCCTTATTACCGTATTAGCAATTGTCAAGGACAAATTTATTTGTACTAATATCTAATAATATAATTAATTATATATAAAAAAAATTAGAGAATATATATATATATATATATATATATATATATATATATATATATATTTTATACATTATTTTTAAATAAATTAAAATTAAAATTTTATGTATAAATTAAAATTTATATATTTAATTATAAAATAATAATTTAAATTGTGTTTGATTAAAAAGTAAATTTTATCACTTTATTTATATAAAAAAGAGTAAACTTAACCGACTTAAAAAGAGAAAAAATTATTACCAGTTGTTGGATAGTCCAGTGATTGGATTCATGTAGTTAAGTATCGAGTTTCTGTCCTCATAAGACAGGGCGTGAGTTTGAAGTTTATGGGGCGCGCTATTTATCTTTAGTGAATGAGCGTGGTTTTCCCGCTTTTCGAACACAACGCTTTGTTAAGTTGAGCTCTAGCCTCCTTAGTGTCTCTAACTAGTCTGTAATTGATAAAAATAAAAATAAAAAAAAGCCGATAACCCTAATGTGTGATAGTATGTGACGTTTGTCATATCTTCTCTACACAAATGAAATTTTTTACTATAAAAAAAATTATTTGTTATTTTTAAATTAAATAATAATATAGTATTTTAATTTAATAAAATATATAATTAATATAATTTTTTTAAAAAAAATACAATTATTTAATATTTAATCAAAAATATATATTTTAAAAATAACAAATAATATCTGAGGAGGTGTATATGTTCAAAGTAAAAGGTACGGCTCAACGCCGCAATTGGGATGAATACGCCACATGGGAAAAGTAAAAAGCAAACACGTTTTAATTACGTTCAAATACTTTTCAGAAACAGTAGTACTGCTGCTTTAAGTTATTTTTATAATAAATGATAATATGATATTTTAAATTAATATAATATAAAATTAATATAATTATGTTTAAAAAATAATAATTATTTAATGTTTAATAAAAAATAATTGAAAAATATTTTTTTAAAATAATAAATAATAAATAATACTTATAAAATGAAGTGCGGCACACTATTCTATCTAGTAGTTTTACAAACTCAGATGGTCTAAATCTAACTCTGACCTTGTCGTCCGAGTCTGAGTTTGAATTATTCGAAAGAAAAATCATAAAAATACTTAAATTTATATTTATATTTATATTAATTATATTATAATATATGATAAAATTATTTTAAAAAATAAAAAAATAATTTAATTTTTTAGATAATATTTTTAAAACCATTTAACCAAATATTTTGGGCCCTAAATCTTAAAAAAAAAATAATAATAATAAGTCTTGTAATATAAGAAAAAATAAGTGATCTAAATGCAATATAATAGGTTAAAAATACAAAGTTGAAATAACATGATTTTTTTTATATTGTATAGGTTGGTTTAAATTGGATAAATTGAAATATTATTTATTATTTTTAAAATATATTTTTGTATAGATTGGTTTAAATTGAATAAATTGAAATATTATTTATTATTTTTAAAATATATTTTGTACTAATTAAATTGCTTATTTTTTTTATTATTATTTAATTAATATTATATTAAAAAAATATTATATTTTTTTATTTAAAGTATTGTCATAAAAATATTATATTTTTTTATATTTAAATTATTATATTTTTTTTATTTGGAAAAATTAATATTATATTTTTTTTTATTTAAAGTATTGTCCTATCACTTGCTCCATCATCATTTACCACGTACTCTTGAAGCACTCCAAAAGCTAGACACGTTGGCAAGACCCAATTTTAAGGATGAAAATTTACCTTTTATGCAATAATAGGTTATTTTTTTAAATTTTTTACTCTCATATTTATTACATATTAATAACACATAAAATAATACACTAAAAGTGATAAAGGGGAATTGAACTCCAAATTTACTTGCTCCGTTTCAACTAGGAGGTTAATTTTTCTTTTATTTTTATATTTTTTAATTTAAAGAATTATATATATATATATATATATATATATATATATTTAAGATGTTTTTCATCTGACATGTTGTAATGTAATTATTGAGTAAAGTTTAAATAATAAAATTATATTTAATAAAATATTATTAAATTATAAATATCTTATAATGTAACTATATGTTGGATTTTCAAACAAGTTCTATATTAAAATAATTTAAAGAGAAAATTGATGAGTATATAATTGTGATAAACTATTTCTTCTTAGAGATGTTAAATAAGTTGTCTCATCTCATTACATGTCTTATTTGATATCTTTAATGAATTTATAGGTTAAAATTATTTTATCTCATTTAAATCTCATCCTATATTAAGGTGCCTCTAATGAGATCATTAGATAATCATGTAATCTTTTTCATATTTTTTTTATAATTTTACTTATCTCATTTATGCTTATTTGGAATAAATAAGATATCATATCATGTATATTTCATTACTTTCTCAATCCACCAAAAAATAAGTGGGACAAACTGAGATGGACACACAAAATTTGTCAGATATATCATGAACTAATAAGACATTTCATTTTATTTAACACTTTTATGATTTTCTTAATATATTAACATTTTAGGTTTGTATCAAATGCCAACATTATATATGCTAGTTCTAAGTGGACTCTAAAAAATAACATGGGTCGAATTACATCCAAAGAAAATGGGGAAATAGGCTCATATAACCCCTTTTGTTGTTTTTAATTTAAAATGGACACTAATTTATATATTCCAAATTTACCCCCAGTGAATTAAACATATCAGCCAAACCTCTCGTTTTCCTCTGCACCTTCTTCCTTTATCTCTTGCTTCTCGTCCTTCCTCGTCGTCGCTGGAGCTCTGTGGAGGGTTGAAATCAGAATCTAGGATGTTTACACTCTGCGTTGGAGATTGAGGATTTAATTGCTCTGATGATTGGGCTTTAGACAACTCTGTTTTTCTATTCTTCGAAGAAGTTGACGATCGTAGCCTAATTTTGAGCAGAGCGTCATGGAATTTTAATTCGCTGTTGGTTATGAAGGTGGAGCCCAGTGCTAATCCCTTGCAGATGAATTTAGAATCATTTCCTTTCTGGTTGCAGCTTTGATTCGTGAGGTATGTTCATGAAAGGAGTTCAATTTCTTGTATAAAATTTGTGTTTAGATGTTGAAGCTAGATTCCTGATCGAATAAGAAGGGATCGATTAGTAGGGAGAAAGATTATGTTATTGTTGTCTGAAATCTGAAACTTCATATGTTCTTAATTTATCAAATCTTTCAAGTTTCTGGGTTCAGGTTGTTTTCAATTTTAGATTTATTATAAATTATAGCAGCAATATTATTGCAATTAATTATGGTATTAGTCTCCCATTATTGAAATATACATGCTCTGTTTAATTCAAGATCAAGATTTAGCTCATTCTTTGATTTTGGGACAAACAAGCCTTCACTTAATTAAGAAAAGTTCTACTGAAAATCAAAAATAAAGATGGAGTAGAACAGAGTGGATATATGTGTCCTCTAAAATATACTCCTCTGGTTTTCAGTTGGACACATGTCTAACTCTGTTGAGGTAAGTTGGACATACGTCCAACTGAGGGGTTATTCTGGGCAGTCTAGTTGGACATGTGTCCAACTCGGCTCCGGCGAGTGGGGTCGCCGGCCGGTCAAAATTTGATCAGTTGGACGACTGTCCAACTGAGCTCCGGCGAGTGGACATATGTGTCCTCTAAAATATACTCCTCTGGTTTTCAGTTGGACACATGTCCAACTCTGTTGAGGTGAGTTGGACATACGTCCAACTGAGGGGTTATTCTGGGCAGTCTAGTTGGACATGTGTCCAACTCAGCTCCGGAGAGTGGGGTCGCCGGCCGGTCAAAATTTCATCAGTTGGACAGTCGTCCAACTGAGCTCCGGCGAGTGGACATATGTGTCCTCTAAAATATACTCCTATGGTTTTCAGTTGGACACATGTCCAACTCTGTTGAGATAAGTTGGACAGTCGTCCAACTGAGGGGTTATTAAGGGCATTTTTGTCATAATATATAAAAAAATCAAGTGGAGGGGGTCATATCAGATTTTTAATAAATAGGGGGTCATAACAGCATATAACTCAAGAAAATGAGTAGGTATGTGAAATATGTTATTTATTAAAAAAATAAAAATTAGCATATTAATTATAATTATAATATATTTGTGCTTTAAACGCTAATTAACTGTTGACATGGCTTTTGAAATGGCCGGTATAGAGAATTTTGTAATAAATTCATGAGTGGGATGGTGACATCCACAAAGTTTTATTGCATTTGGAGTTTCCCTATAATAAATATAGTCATTGTTAGGAAGGTACGATCCTCCATTTGACTTTGCACTTAAATTAAAAACCCAACCGACAACTTATCCATTCTCTTACATGTTTTCATCTAACCACATAATATTCAAATTATTGATATGAGGTGACATTATCTTTAATAATATTTGTTAGAAAATTAACCATTGTATATAATTGCTTTTAATTGTGTCTGTTACTAAAATAGTATAAAATTAGGAGATGATTCAACATTATTTTATTTTCTTTTTTACATTTAATGTAGACTCATTTTTAGCTAGTAACAAAAAATGTAGCCTTAACACACTTTTAGTTATCTATCATTACTTGAGAAAATGAGAAGTTGATGATCACCTTAATTATTCAATTAAACAATAATTGCTAGTAGAAGAGTTGAAAGAAAGCATAATGATTTGATTTGAAAACGAGGAAAAAAAATATAAATAGTTAATGATTTGCATTTTTCAGTTAAAAGATTTCAATTCGGAGATATAAAATATCTACTAGGTCACATCAACGATCAAGCCCCAAGGTAATAAATTGACACTCACTATAATTAACTTACGGAAAATGAATAGCAAATTAACAAACGACATTATCTCTTTAGCAACAAAAACAAAACGACACTATCTGATTTCTATCAAATTATAAATGTGAAAGGTTCTTGCTTAAACTATAGCAACGACAACTTGAATATGCCTAATTTTAAACTACAAAGAACTATACAGTAAAGATTGACCGTATGTTTGTATTAGTAACTATCAAAATCTTGAGAGATTATCAACTTTTGATGGACAGATTCAGGATGTCCACTCTCCTCCTTCTCGATTCTCTCCTTCCTTTTTTTTTTTTTTTTTTTTTAGTGTATTATATTCTAATTAGGGGTGACAATTTCTGACACGACACGATAGTACGATCCGAACACGACATGACATGAATTTTTTTTAATAAGAATTGATCAATAATTTTTTTTAATAAGAATTGATCAATAATTTTTTTATGTTCTTAAAAGTTTTGTTATTTCTTACTATTATAAATAAGTAACATAAAAAAATTCAATTAAATTTTTTAATGTGTCAACCAACACGAAAACACGACACGAACACAACTAACACAACACAATTGACACCCCTAGATTCTATTGATGAAGTACATATAAAATAGCAATGTCTACAATGCTCAAATTAAGTGTTGTTTAGTATGTTCTTAATTATTTGTAAGCTTGAAAATTGTGATACAAACATGCAATACTCAGAAGTTTACAATTATTGAAATTATCTTAAAAAAGTAATTGACTTTTGATTACAATAAAAAAGACATATGATTTTTTTAATGAATAAATAAAAGTTATGAGATTAGTGCATTTGAGCATGTTTATTATATTTTGAGAGAAAAATGTAATCATAATTAACTGAGCTAATTCTAAATACATATCTACAAAACGTGATCTTTAGAGATTTGTCTAGTATGAGAAACACTTTTGAATTGGTGAGATAAAGACAAGAATAAGATATGGAAATTATACTTAAAAGAAATTGGGGAAAAACATGAATGTCTTGTGCGCAAAACTAGTCACCTCACTTAAAATGTTATCTTAAAATAAGATAAAAAATCAGAAGTCATCAATTATAAAACACGGTGTAGTAGTAGTATTGTCGTAATCAGTAGTACTACACTGCAACTTCTTTTCAGAATGTATGGCGGTGAAGAGTACTGACCACTGAATAATTTGTTTTGGTCTAATCATTGATCTCTCGGATCCACAAAAAATACGGCGCCGTTTGGTCGTTGGGGAGGAGTGAGAACTAAGAAGACAAATCATACCTCACAACTGATAAATGACTTGAAATAAATTGTAGTCCATTGTTTTTGTGATTAGTGGTTTTAGACTTCTTGTTTAAGAGTAAAGCATAAAACGGCATATTACCGACCAATTGACGGCTTACAACTATTGTCAGATTTGACGGTACCTTTAACGTGGCTTAATCTTATTATTGTCTCAACTTTTTTTCCTTAACGTGCATTTTTTTTTTTGGGGTACTTTTTATTAGTTTGTGTTTTTTTTTTTTTTTTAATTATATAAAAAAAAGATGATTTCATTAATACCAATTACAAAAATACATTTAGAAAATAAAAGAGCTTAACAAAAATAAGCAAACAAATAAAACTAACCAAATCATGAGTTTCAACCGCAAAGTTTGCTTTTATTTTTTATGAAGTTTATTTTAATCATCAGAAAAAATTGTCAATTCTTTAATTGTAAGTTTATTCTTCTTCTCCTTCTCAATTTTCTTTAACCGAGGAATAAATAAAATAAAATAAAATGACCAAATAATACCCAAAATTTGTACACATGTTTAGAGTTGTGGATGCTTTGATTATTTTATTGAAATGGATGAAAATTTTCATAATTTACAAATTACTCATCGAACTGCATATTCATATTTTTAATCTGATCCAATTTGCATATGTTTTAAATGTATATTTTTTTTTTATACATATGTCAAGATTCTATAAGTTATAATAATTCTTACCACACTTAGTCATAATTAATTAATTAAAATAAATATTTCTATTGTTTTTAATTTGCACCACATTATACAAAATTATCACTTTTAATGAATGAAACGAAAAAAGTTAAGAAAACATTGATAACTGATTGGATTGTATCCACCTAAACCACCCCACAATCAATAGGAGGAATTATTCATGGATTCCAAACATGTTGTTATCAGATAGAGAGAGAGACCAAGAGCATGAAGAGTAAAAACAGGCCATATTTTCTTTAATTTTTAATCCCTTAAATTTGTAATTTTAAATTATTATTGGTCTGTACTAACACATCAATATTGGTCCTAGATCAATAAATGATTTTTCCGATCAATAGATCATGTTGTAATGGATGAAAGGAATGTGGATCATGATTAAATTTATAAAATGTAGGGGATCGAATATGAATGTAAATGGGACATAGTTCTGATGTGATGTACATCCCTACTTTAAAAATTATTCAAACCATATTGATATAATTGTTCAAAATTGAAGCTTTCAGTGAGGGGAAGATCCGAAGGAGTGAACTATATAATAATTGCAAACGTGCTTTTAATTATTGAATAGAAGTTCTATAAAAAATAAAAAAAAAATTATTGAATAGAAGAATTTCAGTATATATAACATATGCAATGGAGTGCATACGAAGTTCACCTAAAAAATAAAATTGCACCAATTATATTGCAAGATGAATTAATCTAGCTTCCGGCAAGTAACAAACATTAGTTAGTTGATCACTTGAGCTAGTTAATAATAACTCACCATAAGGTGATGATTTCTAAAGGGCAGAATCGTCACTACACATAAGCTTAATATAAGAATAAAAAAATTATTAACATATATATTTTAATACCTATAATCTAAACCCAACATTGTTCAAAATAAATCCTGAAGTTGAATTCAATCAACCTAATATTAATATATCATCGAATAAACCTAAATCTACTCTTTCATGTTTACCTTAAGGTACTTAACCTATTTATCCCATCTAATCATTTCCTCTTATAAAAAATAATTAATATTTAGAAAATTAAAAAGAAGAATTTCGACCAGGTAATAGTCTAGACTTTAGAGGGGGTGGGGAAGGGGACCCACTGCATAATGCAAAAAAGTGGTAAAACTTATGCCAACTATTTAGAGATATGGGCTCTGGGCCCAAACTTTAATTACCTAGAATCACCCTAATTTCAAGCTGAATTACAATTTATCCAAAATTGTGCCACGATTGCGTTTTATAAGACTTAAGTTTACGCTGTTATATATATATATATATATATATATATTAATTTATTTTTCTTCTCTTTCATATTTATTGCTCGTCACTGTAAAATGTGTTACATATAAGTATATAAACTATTTACATATTATATAAATTATTTACATACGATTGCGTTTTAAAGACTTAAGTTTACGCTGTTATCCTTATATATATATTAATTTATTTGTCTTCTTTTTCATACTTATTGCTCATAAGTCATTATATGTAAACTGTGTAACATATAGGTATGTAAACTATTTACATATTCTATAAATCGTGTCACATATTATGTAAACTGTATTACATATTATATAAATAAGTATGTAAATTATTTACATATTATATAAACTGTGTCACATATTATGTAAATTGTGTTACATATTATATAAATAAGTATGTAAACTGTTTACATGCTATGTAAATATGAGTATGTAACATAATTTACATATATGATCTCTGGTATGTAAACTGTATTACATACTATATAAATTGTTTACATATTTTGTAAATTATTTACATACTATACAATATAACAGGTATAAATTAGAGTGAAAAGACATTTTTATAATTTACCTAATTTTGATATAACTAAAACGCATAATTTTAATTCTATTATTACTAGTTTTAAAAAATTTAATTTTTAATTTTTAAATTATTTAGATAAATCACTCTGTTTTTACATTCCTTCTTATTTTTATTAAACTTTGTTGTTTGTACTTTGACTCAAAACCGTGAGAAAAAGTTTAGTCGGCAATCTACTACTACGAATTTGTATAGAAAAATATAGAATTTATTAAGATCTGGATCAAATTGTGATTGAAATATTTTATAATATACTTACAATTCGATTTAAATTAAACTATTATTAATATTATAAATAAATATATATTTTATTTTAAATATATTGTATTTAAATATTATGAGTACCACAATCATATTAAATTAATATTTTAAATTAAAAAATAAATATTAATATTAAAATTTTAATAATTGTCCCAACATATTTTTTATTATTTTAATTTTCTTATTTATAATTATAAAATAATAAATTTTAGTAGAAATGTATCAACTTAAAATTTAAATGTTAAATATATTGTGTTTTATATACGAAGATAATTTATAAATAATTTTTAACCTTAATGTGACGTTATCCAATCCACTTGCATTGGGATTTGTTCAAATTTAATCAAATTATGATTAAAAATCTCTAAATTTGATTCAAATCAAATTTAAATCGATAAAAAATAAGCTATTTAGCCCGATAATCACCTATACCTGATAGAATTTCTATAACCCAAATATTTTTTGGTACCTTTAATCACCAAAAAACCAAAATTGGAACTACTTATTTTTGTGCATTTTTCAAACCAGTTCCTTCTGAGAATATACATTCATATTTTTTAGACTGCTATGAGATTGTTAACCAACGGTAATGCATACGGGTCATTATCATAATTGGGCAATAAACACCTTGTACTATTGTGAAGAGAGCTTTAACATAATTTATTCTCTTTGTTATGTTGCCTTATAAAGTTGTATGTATAGTTCTATTATGGGAACATTGACATCCAACAGATATTGAGATGCACCAGATCTTCGTTGCGAGTGGGTGCACTTATTAGTTGCATCTAATTGTGTAATACCAGGTGGAGCAATCAATAGTTTTAGTTTCTGCTCAATTGTACATTCAATCTCCCAAGTTAAACAATTACACCATCCTTGATGAAAATCATAAAAAGAAAAAATTAAGCACAAAATCGATTATTGTTTTTGCTCAAATGTAGAGAAGTTCAAAACTGAGCATTAGTAATACAAGAAAAAAAAACTTAATAGATACAAAATGAAGTTTTTAGTCTAAAGTCTTTCATCTTAAAATATCAATAATTCCCGTATAACAGTATGTTACATCAAAATAACAAAACCTATATTCCTCGTCTAAATAAGAAAACATGGTCAGCAGATTTTTTACCCCCACCTTATGAATTCATTCTCAACCACTGGCACTTCTGAGGCGTGCAATCAGTTCATCCTGCACATCAAACAAAACAAAAAAACACCGTTAACCAAAATTTGGATCAAATATGAATTAACAATGTAACACTTTATGAACCACCAATTTCAAAAATGAAAAACACCTGTCAAATTCTCTAAAGTGAACAAGTAACAATATATGATCATACTGTACTACAATTACCTTCTTTCCCTTTAATGAAAGACCTTTTGCTTTCAGCAGCACACGGAGCCTCTCAACAGTCAAACCCTGGAAGTCCCTGCTTGATGTTTCACTGGTTGATCCCTCTTCACAATCAAAAAGCAATTAAAGCATAGCTGTTGCTTAGCATTTAGATTTTTATAACTACTAGTTATCTTTACATACTATACAGATTAAAAATTTAGAAAAATTATCAAAAATAACAACCTAAAACTCATAACAACAAAACTAACACCTCAATAATATTAAACGGGTATAAATTACCACAATTTAATTTGAACGGACGTTAAAAAAATAATGTAAAAGTCATTTTTTTATTATGGAAATATATTATTTGAATAAGGGATGTTATTTCTATTATTATAAGTTTTGAGGGTGCTACATTTGTTATTATAAGTTTTGAGGGTTGCTATTTTTGTTGTTTTTCCAATTAATTTATGTAGTGTATACATTAGTTGTATGTACAACATGTACCAAACAGCCAATTTTTTGACATTTTTCTGACCAAGTAATACAAATTTTCAGTCAGTTATAACCTATAATATCTAGACAGCCAATGCAAAAGAACTATGGGAGGATGCAAATTACCTTGTTTAGAACTACTCTGGCTATTGGCTCTCTTAACTGAGGCCCTGCTATCCACTACTCTTTCAGCAGTCCTAAAACAAGAATATCACAGTGCTGATTACATTTTCTAAGGGTGTAGAGAGAGAGAGAGAAAGAAATGCTAGGTGAAGCATGTTTATAAGTAAATTAAAATTTGCAAGAAAATCTCATCAAGACAACCAGTGGTAGCGGTAGCTGATTTTAGGCTTTGGTAGAATTACCTCTTCCTAGAACTTTCAGCGGCACCTGGAGCCTTTCCATTCTTCAAACTGGACTCCGCCTTCTTGTTCCTAAGTGTAAGTGATCTAATCAATATATTCTGTTGATTTGTCTTTATATGTTGACCTTCTGGATACACAAGGACAATATACCATTAGCTAAAGTCCCGATTAAATCAGTATCGTGTCATTATTTCCTCATGCTTAATTGGAGAGAAAATAATGGAGATAATATTATCAATGTCAACTGTACCAAATAAGTTCGTCTACAAGGTTCAAATAATTCATTTTATGTGATGCATGGTTATGACATAATGGCACTAATTTCAAAGTGAGAGAGGAAACTACGATAGTATGTATATATCTATAATATAATACAGAAATTGGACATCCTTTATCTTTAACAATCAGAAGAAGTTGGGAAGAAAACTGGTTGAAGACTTGCAGTAAACTGAAGAATTCTTGATATTCCACCAGCTAACACAAGAATTCCTAGCCATTACAACGAGGACCTTTCTCTGAGATCTGAGCACTCATAACTTCATAATTGTCATCAACCCTCTATCTTTTCAGTTGATGTCTTGGATTTAATAACATTTGTTTCGTTGGAACTAGAAAACACCATGTGAATGATATGAAAAGCCACATATCGACAAAAAAATATTAGGCAGACAACAACGCTTACACAAGGACAATGAATGAAATACGAAACTGCATCTATTGAAATACACAGTATTGCTAAACAAGCCAAGCATTTCAAGCTTTTACAGAAAGTTAAATGCACGGTACCTGGGGGTGATGTTTCATGACAACAAATATAAACTCTCATTCCACCCTGCACAAATTTAAAAGCAGATAAATTCCAAGGAAAATAAATCTAAAGAGACAACCAATCTTATGAGAAAACCATCCATCACATTCAAATAATTATACCATTCATTTACAAAGTTCAGTCTACAGGAATGAACCACACAATCTATAACTCTACAAATAGTTAATTCTAAGACAGCCAAAACAACATGGATTGGACCGCACAAAGTAAAATCACTTTCAATATGGAAATGAAGCTACATGTTACTTTAATTTCCTAATCTCCAACTCTGGATCACAAAAGATTTTCATTCAAGCAAAAATGAAAAGAGCAGGCATCATAGCATTAAAAAAAGAAGAAGAAGAAGCATATTACGACATAAAAATAATAATTACTGGTCTAGTTTAAACATTGGACATGTATATGTAACAAATTGAACCGAAAAACCAATGTCTTATTCGATTTTGAAGTTTCGTATAGACCACAAACCAGACAAAAGTAAGGTTCCTGTAATAACATATTCAAAACAAGCGAATCCTGATTGAATTTTACATCGGATGAAGCATCTCTTACAGTAAAAAAAAAATTGAAAATCCAAATTTTTTTCCTTGCAATACCTCCAATTAATTAATAAGCAAGTAGTTATTATTATTTTATTTTTATTTTTTTGTAATTTTAGGAGTCTAAGCAAAACCCACAATCTTCGTTACTACTATGCATTCTTTAGTCTCAGTTGAGTTCAAATAATTTCACCTTCAGCTCATCGAATAAGAACACAACAAAACCAGAAACGTCTAAAGTTTAGACTCTAAACCCTATAATGTCTCAAATTTTCTGCATAACCAAAGAATAATCTCGACAAAATAAACAAAATCAAAGAGAATTGAAGTGTGTAGAGTAGTGATACAGTGAATAAACGATGAGATTACAGGATTTGACGAGAGCACGGTGGAGGATAAATGACCCCGAGAAGGAAGATTGGCGAGGAACTTGGAAGCACCAGAAGCCGTTTGATTTGAATCGGAGGGCAAAGGAAGAGAGCTCTCCATGGCCCCTGAAGAACCCTAGCGAGCGAAGAGAAGAGTTGCGAGTCAAATCAGTTCGTGAGCTGTGAAGTGAACCGTGTGCTAAAATTTTCTCGTCCAGAACTTTCTCCTCCGCTATATATACGGAAGTGAGTGTTTGACCACATAACATTACCGCTCAATTTATATTATTCGCGAATTCGGTTTTTGCCCTTTCGACCTTTAAAGATCGAAATATTAGCAAAATTATATTATTATTATTATTTTTTATTGAACAAAATTATATTATTAAAACTTATAAAAGTAAAAAATATCTTATTAGTATTAAATAATTTTTAATATTAAATAAATTTAAGTTATATCAGTTTAATTTAAAAAAAAATAATTAATTTTTTTTAAAAAATAATAAAATAATAAATTTTTTTAATAATAAAAATATATAACTTAAATATAATAAATATTATTTTTATTATTATAATTTTTAAATAATTTTATTTTTAAAAAAATTAATTTCTTTCTCCTTTTTCCTTAAACAAACTCTAATAAAATTAGTTCACTTATAATTTAAAGATAAAACTCTAATATCTTAATTTTAATTGTGTTTGGTTTATATACGATGTATATAATTAAATAAATTTTAAAATAATATATTAATTATATAATATATATATATAATAAATAGTACATAATTTACTAAATATATATAGACAAATAATATATTATTTTAATACTAATTTAATTATATATAGATTAACATATTATAATTTTAATTTATATACACCAATCACATATGTTATCATGATAGTTATCTCTTAAGAAATTTATTAAAAAATAATACTATATGAGATGACAATATTTTTATTTTTATTTCTTAATTAATTTTAAACACATGTTTGAAATTTATTTTACATGTATTCAATAGAGTAAAAGTTATTGTAATTCCAACAATTTTAAGGACGAATGATCACTAGAATATTAACAAGCCATACTATAGTAAAAAAAAAAAGATTATATATATTATTCTTGAATATTTATTTAAATGAAGTTTATTTTTTTACATGTTTAATATTTATTAAAAAAATTTACTTGGGTTTAAAAATTAAAATTGCTCTATAAAAATTTTCAATAACAATTTTAACAATATAAAAACATGTAAAATTTTGAGAACAATTTTAAATGTTTAAAAACACGAAACATGGTAGCAAATATTTAGAGTTTTCATTTTTCATTTTGAATATTTAAATCTCTTATTGTTTGATTATACACTATCAACCAAGAATTTTAGCCATTAATTTGAGGTTTTAGCTTGAATATCATCCATTAGTTTGAATTTTTAGCCTGTTATAAGTTAGGGCTTTAGCCTATCAATTAGGGGTTCTTCCCATGAGCCCGAATGCACCTCGACCTAACAAATCCTAATGATTCGTTGTGTAGGATGGTGGAACAAACCAGAAAGAAATTCATTGATTCTGAAGAGCCAACATTCGCCTACGCAAATTTTATTTGATTGGATGTCTAAATTTTAGTTGGTAAATGGGCCCCTATTTACTAGAAGCGTTATAGTTATATAGTTTTGGTTATGGTCAATAACCCCTTTTGCTACAAGCTTCTCCTTGTTACTCGTTCTTATCTACGCTTTGGGAGTCAATGGTTTATGATCTATTTGTGGACTCTGACTTAAGGAAGCACTAGGTACTTTAGGAGCTTTAGCAACTAAAAGTTGCTGACTTAGGAGGCGAAGCCGAACTAAGGAAGCGAGAGCTCTGCAGCTAATGCGGCTCATGTAGCTACTGTTGCTAACCTTGTAGCTCAAAGCGAAGCGACTTAGAATTTTGTTATCATAGAGCTAGCATCATTTTTGTATTTATTGTGCAACCGCTCGTCTGATCAAAAGTTTTAGTACAAGATCGCTTCACACCTCGCAATGATTACACCTCTTGCATATTGAAGTGTGGTTTCAAGAAATTTAAAACCCGATTTCCTCCAAAGATTATCCAATCTAAATGACAGAGGAGTTTTCATATTTATACATTTTCTTGTTGGAAGGGCGACCTTTGAGCTACCAAATCGACGAAACGGTAAATAAACTCTGTTTTCCAATGCGTTGAAGGTGTTAGTTAATTGGGTAATGCATCGTGCTTGATAACTCCTTTTGGAGTAAGTATTCTTCAATAAAACCCTTAACGCAACAAACACAAAAGCAACTACTAATTGCTAGATCTAGATAGAATACACAGATAAATAAAGATGTGGTCCAAACTTCAATAAGGATGATGCGAACTCAATATAAATAGTTATGCTGCTCTCTTGGATCTCGAGATCTCATGATCTCAGGTTAGTGCAAAATTGGCACCCGTATTAGTTGTGTTATCAAGGTCAGGGAATGGTACATTATACATTCGTTAATCTATGATGCATTTTAATAGCTATTAAATGACCTCTTAAGTAAGCATCCGAACTCTTTAACTAAAAATTTGTGTTGTGTTAACAACTTTTTTTCCTTATCTTCGCACTCATCAGTGAGAACTTCTTAATTTAGCAATTAAAGTTAAGTAAGGCTATATTTATTAATTTATTAATTAAGATTCTATTTAAGACTTTTTTGTTACCGAATTGCAACTGTTTTAAGAAAGGTCAATAATAATTATTTTTACACATATTACAATAATTTATTTCCATCTATAGAGCAAGAAGAAATAATTACACTAAAAAGTGTATTTGATTGGGATAGGAATCAGGGGCTATTTATTGACCCAACGATAACTCTGTACAATATGCACCCTCCAAACACCATAAGTAGAATATCTATCTTATCTCTCATAGTGCTCAACATTCATGAGCTCCATTAATAGATATTAAGCTCGGTAAAGCGAGTGTATTGAATTACAAATACATCGAAATCGTGGATATCATATAAAAATGCCAAACAACTTTCAAGACAGAAGTTATTCTATAGATGTTGTATTTGTGCCTGTTCAAAATGCAAATTATAGTATTTATTCTTATACAAATGGGAATGAAAAATAAGAGATATTTTTCTCAAAATATGGACAAATAGAAGTTTAACTCCTAAAGAAGCACTTCACGAGGCCTCCCGTTGGTAACTTTTGGATACTCTTAAAGCAATACGGAAAAGAGGCACCCTCAATTGTACTCTTGGTTCAATACATTAAAATAGCAATAGAAAATTTAATACATTGATAACAACATTTATCTACATTTAGAGCATACCCAATATTCTAAATACCTAATTCAATACGAGACGTGAACGTGAATTTGTATTATTGCCATAAAGGAGCACGTGAAAGGCATATGATATTATGATGTATTTCATCTTCTTCGAGCCAATAAGCACTCACTTAGGGGCTGCCACGTGTTTTCTCAATACACGCCCGCGCACACACACATATATATAGAATAATTTTATTTTATCATAATTCGATGCTTATCACAATTTAATTAATTATATGTTATTAAAGGATCATATAATCACTTCTTCATCTAACATCCCTAACTTTATATCTAATCAATAACTAATATATTATTTAATGCATATTATAACTTTATATATATACCCTACTCATATTTCAGGGCTATAGAGGTCCTTAGATTATGTCATTTGTATCATTTAGTCTCTTAAATTATAGGTGATGTCATTTGATCCCTTAATTTTAGAAAAATGAGTCAATTAAAGACAAAATACATGATTTTAATAATTTTTTAATTAAAATATTATTTTTAGATTAATATTTTAATATCAAAATATTAAAATAATATAATTTGTTCTTAATTGACATATTTAAAATAATATTTTAAATAAAAAAAACATTAAAATTATGTATTTTGTCATTAATTAGCCAATTTTTTTCTAAAATTTAGAAACTAAATAATATCACTTATAATCTAAGGGACCAAATAACACAAATATCTTAATCTGATGGACTATTATGACACTTTTTTCTATATTTTAATAGAAGAGAAGAAATATTCGAACTTGAGATTTTTTTCTTAAAAATAAATAATAAGCTTAAATTTTTTTTAAAGAACAACAACAAAAATATCACTCTCAAAACTTATAATAATAAAAATAGTACTCATTGTATTCAAATCATATACTTTCACAATTAAAAAATGATTGTTACATCAATTTTTTAATGCCGTTCAATTGAATGCATTTTAAATTGAACTGAGATAATTTAAACTCGTTCAATATTGAAAGTTGTCTAATTAAACTTCGTTCAATATTATTGGAATGTTATTTTTATTATTATAAATTTTATGATGTTATTTTTTATATTTTTTCAAACAAATTTTTTTTTATCAATAACTATGCTTTTAATTAAAGAGTGAAAATTGGGAATCAAAATAACAGATAATACCAAAATGGACCTTGGTTGAAGTGATTAACTCAAACATAACCCCAACCACTCACTTATAATTTGTAACTCGTCACTCTTTCCAAATTTGAGTGATTATTTTTAAAATTAACTACTAAACAGCTTCGATCAAGTGTAGTTGTGGTTGTTTGAACATGTTAATTTTTTTTGGACATCGAACTTGTTAATGATTTTTATTTATTAGTGTGTACTGATAACATATATGAGGTTACAGACTTACAGTGATTTTTTATGATGTACAAGATTAGAGATTTGTTACGTAATTTAGTTGGTAATATAATTAAATTATATATACGAGGTTATAAATTTAAAGTATAAAAAATTACATATTCAAATAAATAGAAAAAAAGCTACCATTATTTTATCTCTCTTATAAAGAGCTTTCTTCGGTTCAAGGAAATTTTTTTTAGAGAATTGTTAGGTGCCTATAAAATAGGCAACAGGCATATCAAATTTGGCAAATATTTGATGGCGTTTACAATAACTACACAAACAATCACAAGTTTAAAAAAATTTCATTACTTTTTTTTTATATTTAATATATGATAATTATCAAAATGCTTTTGATAATTTTTAATATAATTAAATATATTTAATATAGTTAAATATATGATAATCACAATTTTTTTTTGACTATATCATACGATAATTTTTAGGAAGCCTTACGTTATCGTAATAACACAAACTTTTATAATTTTGTTTGATTATAATTATGATACCATTTAATATAAAGAAACCTCACAACATAATACAATATATTTTGTTTGGTGCTATAATTATAAGTTTACCGAGCTCATAGTCATAACTCACCAAACAAACCTCACGGCTTTGTTTTTAAGATAAACTCACAACTTAACTTTTTAAATAATATAAAATATAATGCAGTTCATTGTATTAAAACATTTATTAGGATTTAAAATCCACACATCACAACGGTGCAACACTCTGATTAGAAAAATATGATATTAGACTAAACATGTACGAAAGATGTATCTTGTTGATGAAATTTATTAAATGTTTATGTTAATTATTCTATTACATAAATATATAAAGTATAATTGTAGCTTTTGAATTGTGTGTATTTATTAAAGAGTATGGTTTGACATTACAAAATTTATGATATTATGAATAGGATGACTATATTAAATTGGCCAACGACTTAACATAATCACGTAAATTTATACTTTGATTAATAAAATGTCATCATTTTATTTATAGTATCATAAATAACAAAGTTGTATTATAAACACAATAAGTAATAACACAGCTTTAAGACTTCATAAAATAAAAAAAAATAAAATGTGAGAAAATTACTAAAAATACAAGTTTATATATATATATATATATATATCACTATTATATGACTTTAGATGATCATTTAAAAATAAAAGAAAAAAATATTTTTAAAATTATTTAAATACGTGATACATTTTAGATAATACATAAAGAAAAAGAATGTAAACCGCTCAAGTAAACTCTATTCATTTTTTTTTTTAGGAAGTGATGAATGGTATTATAATTCAATAAAATATAAAATTAATGTAATTTTTTTTAAAAAAATACAATTACTTAATATTTAATAAAAAAAAGTAACCAATAAAATTACTAAAGAGTATACTTTAATAACAATGAATAATATCACCTTATTAAAGACATCAAAACTCCCTTCAATAATGGTAATCGTATGTAATAAAAATGTTATGATAATATAAATTTATATTTATATTTATACTTGTATTAATTATGATACAATATATATTTAAGAATTTTTAAAAATAAATAACATTTTTTATTTTTAAAATTATTTTGTAATATGTTACACTATTAATTAATTTTAAATTTATGTATTTTTAATATTTATATATAATAATTGAAAGATTCTAATTTCAGAGAACATTTTGAATTGATTTTTGTGTTTATTATTCTCTTATTTAAAAATTTGGGTTTAAATTTAGAAAAAATTATTTATTATTTTTTAAATAAGTAAGGGATGATTTTTAAGTTTTGTTTTGAGAGTAGGGTAGTTGGACTACGTGTATATTTTTTCACATAAATAAAAACTACATGTACTATTTTAAATATAATATTTTATATATTATTAATAATTAATAAATATGTGTATAAAATATTTACGTAAAAGATTCATATTTGTAATCACTTTTATCGAGTGAGTCACGTAGCGCTTATCCACTTGTCAAATAACGGACCCGCCATAGAAAACAGTGCCCAAAGCTCTCTTCCATAGCGGGTAAGAATCGCACGTAACTGTGGGCTGTGCTTCCTGAGATCTTTTCCAATAAAATTAGTGGGTACAGCGAGATAAATAGAAATAAATATTTGATTAAAGAGGGAGATAAAAAAAAAAATAAAAGATTAGAATAATTGGAGTTTTTTTTTTTTCTTTTTCTATTTTCATAAAATATATTCATTTTTTTATATTATTAATTAAAAATATGTATCAATTATTTTATTTATTTTAATTTTATTCTTTAATTAATTTATATATTATATTTAAATTAAATATAAATTATTTTTTTATTTTTTAAAATTAATTATAAAAACAAAGTAATGTTTAAAAATTTTATTGAATATATAATCATTATATTAATAAAAATTTTATTAAATATAATTTTTATTTTATTATAATATTTAGAATTTTTATTTAAATATAATTTTTAATTTAATATTATGTTAAAAAAATTATTTAATGTAATTTATATATATATATATATATATATATAGAGTCGATATCTAGAAAAAAATTTAGTGCCTGTGGCATGGTGGCACCCATCGAAAACCGGATAAGCTTTCCGCTGAAAATAATGTTTACTTTAAAAATATAGGTAATTTGGCATAAAACAAAAATAAAAGCGAAATCGGATAAGCTTCGAGGAATAGCACGTCATACATTGACCATCCCATTAATCATTAATTCTAAACTCATCACAACCATACACGTGTCCCCATCAAAATGCATGAAATCCAGTGGGGTTTTGTTGTTGGTGCATGGTAAAAAACATGAGGTGTGGTACATGTGAGAATTAGTTTTGAAGACTCGATCCAATGCCACTATGCCTGTTATAGATCCAATGTTTGTCTCTTTTCAGGGCAGTCATAAACAAGAGAACTGTAAGAGACATAGAGAGTACGTGATCACTGATCAGTGAAAAAACAGAAATGGTTGAAGCGGCTATGATGGTGGGGGAAGGGAGTCCAAGGAGCCCAGAGGCTAAGGTCGGGATGCAAGTAGAGGATTTGTGGGATGTACTTGAACCACAGCTCAGTCCCACTGAGAAGCTTAATGCTTGTTTTGAGAGCATTCCTGTCTCTGCTTTCCCTCCTGCACCTTCTGATCAAGGTTTTTGAATCTTCGCTACCTGTTTTTATATATGTTTATAAGAATGATGTTTGAATATGGTTGTTCAGAGTTATATCCATACGAGTCTGAATTCTGATTTTCAAGTTTTTTCGGTTTTTTATGTTGATGAGAGAATTGAGGGGGCTTTCTTCTGTGTGGTTCCAATATGATAATTTCCAATCACTTTTTTTTCTTTTTTCTGATAATTGATTTATACATTTCTCTCTCATAATTTCATATCATATATCTAGTAGAGTTTAATTGGTTGTGGTTTTAGTGGGGATCAGCGTTTACTCGCTTGTTAATAATATTTATGGTGTTTTCTCTGGGATGTTTCTTGGTCTAATATTTAGAACTTTTATTGTAAGCAGTTATTGAGATGAAATCAGACACCAGTTTGGCTGATGCTGTGCAAATATTGGCCCAAAACAAAATTCTAGGTGCACCTGTGTTGAACGTTGATGCACCTGAGGATGCCACTTGGATTGACAGATACATAGGCATTGTTGAGTTTGCTGGAATTGTTGTGTGGATTCTGCATCAGGTAACCACACTAATCAACCTTTTTGCAAGTTCAAAGTAGCAGTGATTCAACTTTTGTATTTGAATGTTGCACCAGTTTGAATCAGACATAGGTTCTTTCATATCTTTCAAAGTGAATTTCATTAGCGTTTTTAGTTTACCCTTTTCCATTTAGGGTTTGTTTCTCCAAAAAAAAAAAAAAATTAATAATCAAAATCAGAAGGGGACATATGTAATCTTCTGCTTTCACATTTTTTTAATCCTTTATTATGTTTATGTTTTAGAAATTGATAACATGATGTATTATGTTCTTCATGACAGTTGGAACCTCCATCTCCAAGGAGTCCTGGTAGTGGAACGGCTCTTGCAGCAGCGGCAAATGGCATGATTCCTACTCTTGAACTAGGCCTGGACCCTGAATCTACTGCAACAACTGAAGGAAGCTTTTTTGAGGCTCTGACTTCATCTGAATTTTACAAGAACACAAAGGTTATATATATATTTCTGTGCTTGATAAATTTTAAATGTTTTTTTCTAAATAACTACTATCATGAACCATTTCAGTTTTGCTTAATGAATTTCAACGTATTTAAATATACACTGCAGGTTCAAGATATCTCAGGGTCATTTCGCTGGGCTCCATTTCTTGCCCTGCAGAAATCTAATTCGTTTTTGACCATGCTCTTACTGCTTTCTAAGTATAAAATGAAGAGTGTTCCTATAGTTGATCCGGATGAAGGAAAGATTGATAACATTATTACACAATCTGCTGTTATTCACATGTTAGCAGAATGTGCTGGACTTCAGTGGTTTGAGAGCTGGGGAACCAGAAAGCTATCTGAACTTGGTCTGCCCGTGATGCCTGCTAATAGCATTGTCAAGGTGTGTAACTATTTTCTATGTAAATATGTTTTCCTCTAGCTGTTAATTCTGTTTCAACACTAATTATATGTTAACGTTGTTGGATTTTTCTGTTAGATAAGGTTCTTGCTTGTGATAATTGTTTGTCGATGACATCAAGAGTCAAGTCACTCAAAAAATTTGAGGAGATTGAATATTTAAGATGTTTTTGCCTATGATATATTTAATGCTAAATTTACCTGTTCTAGGTGTATGAGGATGAACCAGTGCTCCAAGCATTTAGACTGATGCGGAAAAAGAGGATTGGAGGTGTACCCGTGATAGAAAGTGCTGGTACCAAGGCAATTGGTAATATAAGCTTAAGAGATGTCCACTACTTGCTTACTGCACCAGATATATACCATGAATTCAGGTTTGTTGCTGAACTTGAAACTATTATTCATAATTATACTTTGTAATATTGGCAAAACCTTCTTTTCACTTTTGGAATTCTGAAAGAACTTTGTTGGTAGCCCAAAATTCAGCATTGTGGGAGCCACTGCTTCTTTCCCCACCGAATCAATAGCCCTTCTTATGTTACACTGACTAGTGTTATGCATCTTGGCATGGCCTTTCTTGAGCTTGGCCTCGTTTAGTTGTCAGGGGTTTATCAAAATTTGGCTATAATTTATCTGATTTCTGAGTAAATTAGAGTTGCTTGGCATGGTGGACTTTTTTTTATAGTCGTTATAGCATCAGTTAAATTACCTGTGATATCCTTGGAACTTAGAAAACTGATGTCCCACTTCTCATGCACAGAAAGTTCACCTGCTTATTGGATCAGTGATTTAGTTTGCATGTTATAACAGGTCTATCACGGCAAAGAACTTCCTGACAGCTGTTAGAGACTACTTGGAAAAGCATAAAGAGGCCTCGCCATTGTTAAAAGATATGATCACATGCAAAAAGGATCAAACAGTGAAAGAGCTGATTTTGTTATTAGATTCCAAGAAAATACACAGAGTATATGTTGTGGATGATAATGGGAACTTAGAGGGAGTAATTACGCTCAGAGATATCATCTCAAGACTAGTTCACGAGCCCCGCGGCTACTTCGGCGATTTCTTTGATGGTGTTCTTCCACTGCCCACAAACAGCAGAGTTTAATATGTGGTATATACCACCAACAATAATGAAGGTCTCGAGCAGTTTTCCGGTGAGTAATTTTACACTTTCATTTCTTCTCTGTATGATCTGTTCCCTTTGTCCTATGTTGGCAAGTGTAATCTTAGGCATAGTCCCGTCACCTCTGTAAGTATTTATCTGCCGTTCCACGTGGACTTGGTTATAATTTCTGTACTAATTTTACCGTTCACCGAGTTTATCTCGGGGAGTTTATCTTTGACTTTTACCTTCTTATGGTTGATTGTCTTTTGAATCATAAAACTTACCAGTGTAAACTCTCATGACCATCATTTTGGACCGTAGTGTTATGATGGGAAGCGTCCTCCACAATCTTGTAGCGACTAATTTGAAACAATCTACTTGTGTATATCATCTAGAACTTTTTTTTTATAAAGTGGTGCAATTTTATTATTACTGAAAATATAACAAAAACATCTAAGCAGATGAAACTTATTCTTACATTTTCAAATTCTAAAAATCAAATCACACACGGGGTGAAAAAAATGAGTTTTTTCATTTTGTTCATGTGTTTACATCTCTATTCTCCAAAATGACTGCTTGAAGTTGTATATCAAAATGATTGCTTGAAGCTTTATATTAGTGAAATTTCATACTGAATAGAGTTGGAGCTTGGCAAAACTGTGTAGATCGAAGATAGACACCTTGTTGAAGAAAAAGTTCATAATAAACATAAGTTGATATGAATATGCACTAGATTTGACTAGATTTACAGAAAAAATTACTAAAAATAATAGCAAAAAATTATTTATGAAATTGAAGGAGAGAACCTAAAAACAAAAAGTCACTGGAGTACTCTCTCTCCATGGTAGGTTCTCTTACAACAAAAACAAAGAAAAGAGTCACTGGAGTACTCTCTCTCTCCAACGGTAGATACCTCCCAGGTGTGAAGGGGAAAAAAACTTGAGAGAAGTGAGAGTTTTATCTCTTCTTTTATTGATTGATGGTTAACTAATAAGGAATCAGGCGAGGCAAGAAAATGAATTCTCCATGTCCATAATGCAAAGATATTAACTTCTTCACATGGATGATAACAATTTTGCTTTGAAAATTTTCAACAGCATTTCAATTTCCTAACTATAATCTGCGATTATCCAAGAATGGATACCACATACCACTTTGCTAACAACATAAAAGCATACCAAAGTCCACCGTCTATTCAGACAATACACAGCATGTCAAGTGAACTTGTAAAGTCGTCGTCCTTTTTAAATGTCTCGTAACCAAAGAACAAAAAGGAAAGGGACAAGTTTCCTTATATTTATTACATTTGGCACAAGCCGCATGCCACACGAAACACGAACCGCCAATGATTTTTCATATATTTAAAATTAAATGGATTAAATTAAATTTATTTATAAGCATTATATACCATAATATATTCAATTGCTCCATTAAGAAACTATTTAATATAGATAAACCTTGTTCGAACGGGAGTCTTGGAAAAGACGAGCTGTGTACTACATAAATCGAAATTCTAATTTGGAGCAACCATGTTCATCTTCTGACAAAATTGAGAAGATAAATGTAGTTCCCTTTCAGATCCGACATGGTGATTCTAAATTAAACCCGTTAGTCTTTAACTAGACTCAGAATCGTGTTAAGAAGAAAAAGCAAAACCGACAAGGGGAAAAGAAAAAAAAAACTGAATTTTTTTTAGCTATTCATATATAATTTACAGAGTATGATCGGGTTCTTCAAATGCAGACACAAAAATTACTGAAGCTAATGACAGCAACACTACTCCAAAGCTGCTAAGGATTATTTGGAATAAAATACATGAACCATCAAAACCACACAAACAAAATCTACAATGTGAGAAAGGCATGTGCAAAAGTTATTACAGTATTTAAAAGGGGTCGGCAATGCAACAAAAACAAGTGTTTATAAGATTAGCACCAGAAAATAAATAGCTATTTTCCAACTACCTTCAACCTGAGAATCCTATTCCAACTGGTCCCCATGAAAGCACGGTGCTTACCTGTTTACAAGAGCTCTTATCATCTTATGAATTTTTCCTTCGAAGATGATGCAGAACAGAAGGTGTGCCTTCAAACAAATCGAGCAAATAGTTCTCCAAATCATCTGGTGTGTACTTTATGTATTTTCCAGCATTCCTTCCACCCTCTAGCTGACTTCCAAACCTCCCCATGAATGAACGATAGGCCGGAATCACCTTCTCTGATATAGAAATCCGAAGCTCTTCCCGAAGTTGAGGATCAGGCACTTTCCACCCTGTCTGAATCCTATATATTTCCTCGAAACACGCATTGAAATTCTTAAATCTTTCCTTCAAAGCCAACTTCGAGGCATTGTTTGAACTTCCACCAATTCCTTCATCCTTCAAACAAAACAATGTCTTGCTCCAAGCAGCTCGTAGATAACTTGTTGCATATTGTCGAACTTTGCCACGGTGCTGCCGTACCCATTGATCTCCTAAAAGCTTACCGAGCTCAGAATCTTTCACTTTCTGCACAAGATACAGAATATTGTTCATTAAAAATATGTACTGCATAGCATTATCCTCATAAAGCTTCGACTTTTCCTCAAGATTTGCCTCCAATATTGATATCAACAACAACAATCTACGCGCCAAAGGAGATGTGCCTTCTAACTGTGAGTTAAAGTCTCCATCATCATTTGTCAACCCCTGTGTCTCATCATCCTCATTCTTCAAAAGTGGATTCAGGGTATCACTATAATCCACAAGCAACCTCACATAGTTCATTACATACCGAGTTAGGGGATGAATTTCGCAGCTTAACATTGGTTTCTTCGATGTTTCAGCCTGAACAGCATTCTCAAACTCCACAAATGTTCCCTTGGCTGCATCTCCCATTGCAGCCAAAACTCCCTTAGCTTCACTAGCCACAAATTCATCACTAACCATATCTTCCAACTCCGGCAACACATCTGCCAAAGCATCACACATGTCCAGAATCCTGAACAGCTTCTCGGGTGAACGCTTTCCAATGGCCACAGCTTCTCCAAAATTCAACAACTGCATCAAACATCCTTTGGCAGTCTCATTGAAACAAATTTCCTTTGTCTCCTCAGACTCACCAAAAATCTGGTCGCATAGCCTCCTCTCACCACTCAACAAAACCCTCACTGAAATCTTCACGGCTTGTATCCACTTCTTCATCTTCTCATCCAAAGATTTCCACTCAATTTTCTGAACTTCCTCAATGCTCAACTTCTCAACACCAAGAATTACAAGGGACTCCTCCAAAGCATCACGACGAACACTACTGTACACCTGAACACACTCTTTCTCATATCCAGACTGGATCATCCGATCGGCAATCTCTTTCAATTCAATAATCGCATCAGGTCGGATCAAATCAACACAGATGTCATCCCCCAAGCTCGCCCCTCGCTCATGGAATCGTCTAGCAGTGGAGCCATCGGGATCAACCTCACCAAAGCTCTCAAATTCATCATAAATTTCACCATCGTTTGAAGTGAAGGACAGAGAAACCCTACGGATCGATCCGTACAGGTGATCGGCATCAAGAGGGACAGTGTTGCGAATGAGGATGCGCCGGAACTCGTTCTCGAGTCGAGACATAGCTAGTTGGATGGCGTTTTCGGCCCGGTCCATGAAATCGTTATTTGACTGGACGGAGAGGTTCTCGACCAAGCCCAATATCTCATCAATGGCAGAGAGATACTCGGCAGCCTCATCAGGCGAGTCCTCCCAAGGAACTGAGTGTCGAGAAGATTCAGGGTTTGAAACCCAGCGTAAAATAACCTTCTCGGCACAGTCTAAGCGATCCTCCTTGGACTTAGAATCATCGTCGTTGACCAAATGGGTGAGATTAGATAGACGGTTGTCGAAGCTAGAGAAGATCAAAAGCATATCTTCTCGAACCTCTTTAGGAGTATTGAGACTCTTGACGATCTGCTGAGCCGTAGCTAAGACTCGGTCCTCGCCGCCACCGCTTAGATTGGTGGTGGTGGTCATTTGTTGCGTGTATCTAGGTAGGTCAACTAGGGTTCGAAGGTCAGCGAAGAAGAAGACGAAAGGGGGTATTTGGTGACTGTAATTAATAGATCAGAATAAAGAAGACATAAGGTGGTGGACTTGGTCTTGGTGGCGGCGAAGTGGGTAAAGAGATTAGAGATGCCTAGTTTCGGGTTTTTGGGGTTTTTCAGAAACTGAAAACGAAGCGAACACTTTGCTTGGCCGGCCGTGTGAGAAATGAGTTGTTTATTCATGGGAGTATACAACTTATTAATTATATATATATATATTTATTTATTATTTGTTAAATATTTATATTTTTTATTAAAATTATTTATATTAATCTTAAATTTTAAGCTAAATAATATCTATAATTTCCTAATTTTTACTCATTTTATACTTTAGTCATCTAATTATTTTTTTTAACATTTAGTTCCATAATTTTTTAAATTTGATAATGTTAATCAAACTATTAATTTTATGTAAAATTTAATGTTTATTTTTTTTTTCTCTTTTTTTCCTTCATCTTTTTAACCAAAAAAGAGGTTTTGAATAGTTCGATAGTTTTAAGAATTTTTTTTTATAAATATTTATTTGTTATAAAAAATGAAAAAAAAAAAAATCATATTAAATTGCACAGAAGATTAATAATTGAACTAATATTGTCAAATTTAAAATTTTAGGGGACTAAATGTTTAAAAAAATTAAAGTATAAATTGAATAAAAATTGGGAGACTATAGAAATTATTTAGCCTAAATTTTATTAATAAAACATACCATATTATTATTTATTTACAAAATAATTAAAAAAATTATTTATTATTCTTATAATATACAACTTATCCAGCAATACATATATGTTTTTGTACTTGTGTCTTTGGTTATGTATATACGGGAGTGATTTATGCCAACAATCATCTTTTCACCTATTTTTAATTCCTCTTTTTTTTTTTTTCTCAATAAAAAAAAATTTTATTAATGATAAAGATAAGTTACAATATAAGAATAATATTATAATGCAAATTAAATATAATTAAACTATATATGCAAAGAGAATGGCCAATAGTTAAGGAGGCGAGCTAAATGTCCAATCTAAGGGCAATAATCTAGTCTTAGAGTTGCAGGCAACAATATCTGTCACCATACTGGTGCCACACCAAACATGAATATTTGTACATTAAGAAAGTCCCACAAACCTCTCTTTAGATTAAGAATAAGATTTGAGAGTTTTTAAAGTATTAGAGTATCCTCACATGTTAAAAAATTAACTAACAACTTAGAGTTGTTACGTAGTTAAAATTGTTGATACCATATCTTTTTGCTAAATTAAGTGCATGAAAAGCCATTAAGCATTCAATTTTTAATGAGTTACTCATCATTATTTAGGAAACTCCAAAAACCATTGTAACTTTATGGTTTTGTCTAACAATCCTAACTAACTCCACCTTGTACTCACCTAGCATTCTAAGCGCCATCAATATTGATGGCATTATAGTTGTGAGAAGGAGGTATCCAATAAGATAAATCTTCATTTTACAAGCTAATATTTGCAACTGATGAATTTTTAAAGGCCTAATTTAAATCTTTATTAAGGATTTGATATTCAAAATAGCTTGATTTAGTAATTTTACTGTTAAACTCAAGATTTAGTGGAGTATTATAAAAAATTCAAACATATACGTGTTTCCAAATATATTAAAGGTGGTAAACAAGTTCCTCTTAAGTTACTGTGTTGAGTTATCATCCATAAAAAGGAGTTTTGTTTTTTTATTCTTTCAAAACAGAAATATAATTTTACAAAAAAAAAAAAAACATAATTTATAATATTTTTTAAATGGGCCAATTTTTTTAATAGGGTAATGGTCATCTATGACTTTGGTGTTGTTTTGTATTTAATATACTTATTTAAATATTATTTTTAAATATTTTATCTGTAAAAAATAACAAAAATAATAAAAATATATTTTATTAAAAAAAGTAGCTTAAATTCATTACTTTAAATAAAAGTATATTTTATATTCGTACATATTTAAAGGTGTAACATAAATTTATCATATTTACAAAAAAGATTGTACATGTATATTTTGTAAAAGTAATTAACTTTTATTACTTTTATCAAAAAGACGCAAAAGTCTATTACCTTTATTAAATAGTTTTTGCAATTTTTTATTAAAAATAATAAATTTATACTATTTTTTAAATAAATATAAATTTAAAATATATTTTTATTAAATGTAACAAATTGAGTGTCCTTTAATTTTTTTATTAAATATAATAAAATAATATATATATATATATATATATATATATATATATATATATATATATGTTATAGAAGGTCAGTTATGTTTTCGATCACTATTTATCATTGTTTATAAAATTTTTTTTTTTCTCAATTATTTACATCATTATATTCATGAATAAAATTTATGTACACACTTATAAAAAGTCATAAACGCGTTTATAATTTTTACAAACATATGTAAAAAATTTACATATTTGTATAAATTTTTGAAAAAATAATAAAAATATGATATTTTATTTTTAAATCATATATTTTATAATTAAAAAAATAATTTTTACATCATTTTTATTTGAATTTTGGTTCAATTGAACATCGTTTAAATTAAATTGTGTCAAATTAGACTCATCTAATATTATTTGAGTGCTAGTTTTATTATTATAAATTTTAGTAATAATTTTCCTAAAAAAAAATTTATTTTTCTTTTTCTCATCAACTACAATACTAACGCTATACAAGTAATTTTACATGATAAAATTCACGAATCTAAATTATAATTGTGAATTTCTTTCGTTCCCACATTATTGATTTCCGTATTTTTTTTTATCTGCATGTCATTAAAGAAAACGGCAATTTGAGTTTTGATTTTTGAGTCTTTTATATATAGTTTCCTGGATTATTACAACATCAAGTATTTCACTAAACTAAATAAATAAATAATCATTCAGGTTATAGCATTATTTATTAAAGATAAAAAATAATACGAAGGTCATTTTATAAGTTAAATATATTATTTAATTTTTTAATTTAAAACATATATTTTTAAATTATTTTATTTGTAAAAAATGTATTAAAAAATAAGAAAATTAATTCTTTATTCAATTTTTTGTTAAATTTAGCGGTATAGTATATGTATCGATGCATGTTTATATTTTTTGATTGATATATATGTAAAAATAATATTTAATTAAAAAAATTACTTAAAATTTTTTAAAAATTTTATCTCTCAAACTTAAAATAAAATTTTATTGTATAATGTGTAACTTAAAATATTAAACAATTAAATAAAAAATAAAATTTTTCTTAAAAAGTTTGAGAAATTCTTTTAATTAAATATTAATTTTTTAAGTATATATCTATCAAAAAATATAAATAAATATGCAATATGTATTTTGTTTAATTAAATTTAATAAAAAATTAGATAAAAATTTAACTTGATTTTTCTTTGACATATTTTTCAAAAAAAAAAAATTAAAAATATATTTTTAAAACTAAATAATTAAATAATATATTTAACTTAAATAAAGTAATCATATAAACACTTCACTCTTTATTAAATTATTCAATAATACATTTTTTTCTAAATATGATGCATCAATTGAGATATTTATATGCTTTGGACATATTCGTTAGGTTGCAATAAACAAATAAATAGAATAATTATTAAATTTATTTTGTTGGTTTACAATGTTTAGTATTGAGATCTATAATTCCATGAAAATATAAATTTTTAATGAGAAAAAAATTATTTTATTCAATAAATGGTAAATAATATATATTCATTATCTTAATCAGGAACGGAATTATAAGGAAAATGAGAATGGGCCAAGTTTCCAGTAATAAATAAAAAAATATTTTATTATATAAATATAAAATTATTGTATAAAGTATAAATATAAATTTTTAATTTTTTTTCTTTATTATTATTAGTGATATAAAATAAAAATAAATAAACATTTTTCAATACATAATTACACACTTACATTTCTTTCATATTATTAGCAGTACAAAATAAAATAAATATATATTTTTTAATATATGATTACACAATTACACACACATATATATATATATAATTCTTATGAATAAATGTTTAATTTGTCCCTAAAATATATACAATAATTAATAGTCAAAAATATAATTTTAATTTGACTAAATAATAATTGTTTATATAAAAATTCATCTGATTATTTTATGGAAGAGTATCAAATATTCGTAATTTTATGATTGTCAACTAGTAAAATTAAAATATAAAAAAAATAAAATCACCATTTTATAAATTTTATGGAAAAAATTACATATTTAATATTTTATCTATTATATATATATATATATATATAAACAATGTTGAAGGTAAGTGGCGCAGGTCGTAACGTGGTTCGTCCAAGATAGGGGTGGATATTTTTTTTCCTTCAAAAATCGACCAAACATTTCGAGTCCAGGTCTAAACTGATCCTATTTTTTTTGTTTTGTTTTTGGATGTTGGTTGGTCCGGCAGGTCCAAAATATTACAAAACTAACTTTATCGGTTCGATTGTAGGTCCGTCAAAAATAAAAACCGACAAAATCAAACCGAACTACACTTTTATATATTAATATTTTTTAAACTTTTTTAAATGTTATAAAAAATAAATAAAATGAAGTATTAATTAATATTATACAAATATACAATGTAAAAGTCTTAAACAAATATTTAGCGTATTGAATTAAGATTTTAAATTTAGAATGAGGAGTAGTGAAGCATCAAACATGAAGTGTCAATAATGAGCTATCATTCTCAAATGACACATATTAATAGTTTTAAATTTATCAAGCATTATATACGAGCAAGGATAATAATTTTTATAATCGATAGTAACACATCTATATGCTTTAATTTTAAAAAAAATATTTGATGGGGTAAAATATTATTTGTATTTTTTATTATGATAATAATTTTAAGTAAAATTATAGGTCAAAAACTAACGAACCAACCTCCCTCAAACTGACATTATAGGTCGGCTTGAAGATTGGTTTTTTTAAGAATTATAGATCGGCTATGATTTTGAATTTTTTAAAACCGTTAAGATAAGGTCTGCTTATAAAATAACTTAATAGCATACCTATCAGATCTACACTCACCCCTAGTCCAAGATCTTAATTGAATAGAATTTAAAGGTTAAAAAATAATAATATAATTTAATGCATTTTTTTACTAAAAGTCTTGTATTATTTTACTTTTTGTATGGTATTTTTGAAAAATATAAAATATATTATATTAATTTTCATGAACTTTATAATATAATTTTTTGTGTTTATTACATAATGACAACTGAACGAAAAATAAGAATTATAATCTTAATACATGTTTTCAAGAAATATTATTCTTATCAATCAGTAATTCCAATTTTGAACCAGCTCTTTTATTTCATGTATTTTTATTGAGTTAAGTTGAAAAGGTGAGAGGATAGAGTTGGAGTATCATTGATTTCAAATAATTTTAAAATTTTATGAATTTTATTAACTTTGTAGTCAAAGTAATAATAATAATAAAAATTTAAAGTTTATAATTATTTATAAATTAAAATCATAATCTAATACATTATCCTTAACTCAAAAGTTTTTGACGAAACTCAAAAGTTAATAAAAAGAGTTGGCCACGTTTTCTCCAAATTTTGTAATTACAAACTTACATTTATGTAAGGAGTAGTTGTTTAGGAAAATTTACGGTATATAAGTGAAATTTTTGAAAATTCACAAATTATTTACACATTCGTTTAATAATGTAGTTACACGAGTATGCAATTTTTTTAAATGATATTAAGGAAAAAAAACATTTTTAAAATTTATAATAATAAAAATAGTATCCAAATAACGTTGAATAATGTCAAATTAGATAACGTTTAATATTAAAAAAATTTAAATTATTGAAAATAATATTTTTAAAATTTATATTAATAAAATAGTACGCCAATATTGTTGAATGATATCCAATTAGATGACGTTCAATATTAAAAAAATTTAAATTGTCGCAGCAACCTAATTGACTTCCAATTAAACAACGTTCAAATAAAAATGATTTAACAATTATATTTTTAATTGTAAAAATATATAATTTGAACACAATAAGCCTCATTTTTGTTGTTACAAGTTTTAAAAATTATTATTTTTATTATTTTTTTCAAATAGGCTTTATAAAAAATAATGCAAAATTAAATATAGGTATAAGGTAACTACCGAAATTTTTATTGGTCTTGTATTAAATTGATGATATGCAGTGGCAAATAATATAGTAGGTTTTTTGCTAAGAAAATAATATAATAGTTTGAAATAAAAAGATATATATATATTTTCCTGTAATTTCGGACTAATAAATTCCATTTAGATACCCCACTCTATTATTTATATCATTTTAAATATTAAATTTATGTATTATATTTCTTTTCGTGTCTCCTCATTAATGTAGAAAAGATTATAGAAAGTAACAAATATAATATTTTTAAAATTTATAATAATAAAAATAATATTTTTATATTTAAATTTATATTTTTATAATTAAAATATATATATATATATATATATATATATATTAAAATTAAAATTAAAATTAAATGAAGTTAAATATTAAATATTTAATATTATTTGTATATGAGTTTTATTATTATATGTTTTTGGAGTTTTACTCTATGTAATTTCTCCAAAGATCAAACCCAACCGAGTCCTAACACTCCCCAAGCAACGCTAGCAGCAAGTCAGCGATCTCCATACCCAGTCAGACGAGTAAGCGACAGCAAACACTTAAAACTTTTTCGTTTTCCCCTTACTTTTCTTGTTTTGAATTTTTGCTTAGAGAGTTTTTTTTTTTATTTAGAAAATTCATGATGTACCTTGATAATTTTTAATGGTTGAATTTGGGTCTTATGATTGTTACTTTTTAGTTCTTTTTCATGGTTGTATTCGAATAATAGGTAAAGTTTTTGCTATCGAAAAATATCAGCATTCCTCTACTGCTAGTCAAGTAGTCATGTATCTTTTTTTTTTGGTTCAAAAGAGCTTAAAGAGAGTAAATATTTTGCTATTATATTTTTTCCATGTCTTTGTTGTTTTAATTCTAAATTGAATCATGTTTGTTCTTAATAGTCAATTTGGAAAGTAATTCCTTATGATTCTTAATTGTTGTAATTGTCATGGACTATTGAGGCTTAACAGTAACTACTGACTTGTTTTGGAATTTTGGATTGTTGTCTCTGAATTTTCAATGTACTCTTTACAGTTGAATCTTCTGTCAACTCTTTATTTTGTTGTATCTGATGCTATACTGGAATTTAGCATATTGCTTGTTCATCAAGTAAAACTGTAATATCACATAGTAAAGATACTTTAATTTCACAAAAAGCTAGTAGTATAAACTGTGAACTGAACTTATCAGACTGAATTTATTTCAAAACCACAAACCAAAATTAAGTGGGTTTAGTAGTGTTCGCTTTGTGGCATTTCGTAAGTTGGTTTAGGTACTTGATTTTACTCACTGATAAATGCTGGTTTGGTTAGCAATTTAGGCAAAAATTACACCGCACCCACCCTACTTGCAGCCCATCTCTGAATCAAAATCATATTCATTGAGAAACTAATCAGTTATAAATTTCTTAATTATATTTCAAAAATTTACTTGCAGATAGTAGCCAGAGGAAATAAAGTGAGAATCCTAATTTGAAACTCAATGGCAAACATGACAATGTCTACAGAAAAAGAGAAAGTAGAGAGTGCTCAGCCAACTGTGGCAAGTGGAGCAAATGAAGATGAAGCTGTGGGTGAAGAAGATGAGGAAGAGGAAGATCTTTCATTATCGTCAAAATAAAATATCAAAGAAGTATTGGACTGGTTGGACCTGAGGAATGACGAGGAAGTGATTGAAGGTGGGTGTTTTACGCTCAGTTCAAGGCGTCCTAATGCCCATGGAGGTATTCATTCTCGCTCTAATGCCTCAACTATTGCTTTAGATATGTAAAAATATATACGAACAAAGTTGTCGATATATTGTTTGGGTTGAGTTACTGACTAAGTTGCTCTCTTTAAGATGTTTTGCGACTCTGCCCAAAATTATGCAAGCAAACACAGCCTCACCGTCTCTAGGATAAAACAGCCTAGAATCTTTTTCTATCTTGGAACTTCATTGCACTGATGAAGAACGGAATACTACACCTGTAAATTAATGTTGCTCGGAATCGAAAATAATATGACTTATGTATTCTGGATTTCTGTATTGCTCGCTAGTAAGAGCGTAGAGGAGAGAGAGCTAAGAACTGAGAGAGAAATGAGAATTGAGAGAGAAATGAGAGCTGAGAAGTGCATGAAACTGAGAGTTATGGGCCTCTATTTATAGTTGAAATGGGATGAGAGGATGATAACGTGCGTGTAATGTTCACAAAGAAATGGTCAAGAGAACGTTCAACGTTTATAAAGAAACGGTAATAATGGCGTTCTGTAAGACTCGATTTAGGTGGATGTAAACGAAACAGAACGGTCAAAAAGTAATAGTCACAACGTAAGTGACTTAGTTTGAATAAGAACGGAATTTCTGACTGTTGGAAAAAATAATTTTAATAATAATTTTTTTTAAATAAAGTGCCACCTCACCTCATGCACTTGCTCTATGCTCGGCATGGCATGGCACGGCTGGTCTGACGGTGGCGTCGGTTCATGCGTATGTAGACCCACAATTGTCTAGTTCCTCTCCCCTTCCACAAAAGTGGGTACTCTTTGGGGCCCAATCACAATTGTAAATTCTTTTATATATAAACACCACCTAAGAGATGTAAAAAAATAATGTGGGACAAACCTTTTGGGAGAGTAAACTTTTTGTACTTTTTCTCATTCTTTTATTAAATTCAGAACACATTTTCTAACAATCCTCCGCTTGAATTTTATATAAAAATAGTTTTCATCGAACAACCGATTAATCAAAGATATAAGATTGTGCATAAGCAAAATGTGTCTATTGACTTGAACCTTTGCATAGTATTGATGCTTTAGAATATACTAGAGTAACTCGTAGTTTTGAACTATTTCTCTAACAACATTACACACATAACCTTTCCAAGGTGTAGTTTGAAAAGCCCGTACTTTACTGTCATGCACGTGTATCTCAGTATACTAAATGCTCTAGTAAAATTTGCCCAAAATTTTTATAAGAAGCGGCCACACTTCCACATTTACATAGGTGAGTCTATCAAGAGTACTCTTATAACTATGTACTCCACTCCATATAGAGTATAAAATTCATTAAGAGTTAATAATTAACTCATTCTTTCTGTCGCTTCAGGACTTCATGCTTCTAACAATATAGAATAAGATTTTATAATAGCATGATTCATCTCATATTACTTCATGACTTGTTATTACCTATTGAACTTATTTCTTGGGATCTCTAGTGTATAAGTTGGGTTACCATTATGAGTAACTTTTCATTTTAAGGACATTAGTCCCATTCCTTTCGAGATTTTGAAAACCTTCTCACTTGTTAATCCTTTCGTCTAAGGATCAGCCAAATTATCATCAGTACGTACATGATCCACTCTTACAGCTCATGTAGAGAGAAATTCTCTAACAGTACTGTGCTTACAACGTATTTGTCGTCTCTTGTCGTTGTAATAACGATTCTGAATTTTTGCAATAGCCGCGGTACTATTGCAGTGGATCAAGATAGCTGATATCGGTCTTTCCTATAAAGGGTTCTTTGTTAACAGATTTCTTAACCAGCTTGCTTCTTCACTAGCAATAACTAGTGCTATCATTTTAGACTCTATCGTCTATTGAGCCAAAATTGTCTGTTTCTTAGACTTCCAAGAAACAGCTCCACTAACAAAGTTAAATATATAGCCGCTAGTTACTTTGAAGTCTTCTGAAAGGGTGTTCCAATCAGCATCATTGTATCCTTTTAGAACAGCGGGAAACTTATTATAATGTAATCCAAGGTTCATAGTTCTCTTAAGATATCTCATGACCCTTTCAATTGCATTTCAATGCTCTATACTAGGTCTACTGGTAAACCTATATGTAGTCCCACAACATAAGTTATGTCTGGCCTAATACAATCAGTAACGTAACGTAAACTACTAATGATGCTCGCATACTCAGTTTGTCTAACACCGTCTCCGATGTTCTTAAACAACTTTACATTAGGATCATAAGGAGTACATGCAAGTTTGCAATTAAAGTAATTATATATTTTTTAAGATCTTCTCAATGTAATGAGATTGATTTAAAGAAAGTCCCTTTTCAAAAATAGTAATCTTTATAACAAAGATTATACTCGCTTCTCCGAGGTCTTTCATACCAAAGTTAGCACACAACAAAATTTTCACATTATCCACAACATGACTATTTGACTCAAAAATGGGCAAGTCATCCACATATAAACATGCGATAGTGCAAATGTCATTTTCTGATTTATAACAAATGCATTTGTCACTTTCATTCATTTTGAATTCATGTGAGATAATTAGGTTATCAAATATTTAATGTCATTGCTTAGGTGCTTGTTTTAGACCATAAAAAAATTTATCTAGTTTACAAACTTTATTTTCTTAACCAGGGACAACAAAGCCCCCAGGTTGGTCCATATAAATCTGTTCTTTTAAGTCACCATTTAAGAAGACAGTTTTAACATCCATTTGGTGCACTACTAAATCATGGATAGCAGCTAGGGAGAAAAGCACACGTATAAAAGTTATTTGTGTGATTGGTGAATAGGTATCAAAGAAATCTACATTTTTTCTTTACCTATACCCTTTGGTTACAAGACGAGCTTTGTACTTTTCAATAATACCATCGAATTTTAATTTCTTTTTTAGTATCCATTTACATCCTATGGTTTTACAACTAGGAGGTAATTCAACTAAATGTCAAGTTTTATTATACTCAAGAGAGTCCATTTTATTATTTATGGCTTCTTCCCATAAGTTGGCATCTAAAGAAGATAAGACTTCTTAGAGAATTTGGGGATCTACCTCTAAGATATAAGCATAAAAATCATACCCATAATCCTTAGAAGTTTGATCTTGTTTACTTCTCCTAAGTTCACTGTCTAATTCCTCATTTTGTTCACTAGTTTTAGTTATGGGTAAACTACTAGAACACGAGCCTCCACTATTTTTCAATTTAAAGGAAAACATATGTTCATAAAAATCTGCATCATTTGATTCTATAACTACATGATTATTTAAGTCATAATTTATAAGTTTTACTATTCACAGCATATCCTATGAACACACATTTATATGCTCTACTAGCAAGTTTATTTCTTTTAGGATCAGAGATCCTAACATAAACTAAACAGCCTCAAGTTTTAAAATAAGTTAAGTTAGGTTTCTTATTTTTCAAAATTTCATATGGTGAAATTTTACTAGTAGATTTAGGCACTCTATTTAGCACATAACAAACAGTTAATAAAATTTCTCTCAATCAATAGGAAGTAGCACCAGAGTTTAATAAAATTGCAACAACTGATTCAGTAAAAGTTATATTCTTTCTTTTAGCTTTGCCATTCATTTCAGAAGAATAAGGTGCAGTTTTTTTTATGAATGATTCAATGAGTTTTATAAAAATTAATAAAAATATTGGAATCATATTCAGTGCATCTATCAATTCAAAATCTTTTTATTTTTCTATTAAGTTAATTTTCAATTTCAATCATAAATATCTTAAACATGTCAAACGCTTCACATTTATTTTTCATTAGATATACATAAATATAGTTTGAACAGTCATCAATAAAAGTTATAAAATAGTGTTTTTTATTTATTGTTAAAATACCATCAAGTTCACATATGTCAAAGTGTCTTAAGTCTAATGATTCAGAATCTCTAACATGTAAAATTTTGGTTATTTTAGCTTAATTGCAAAAATCACATTTTTTAAAATTATTCAATGATAATTTAGGAATTAGTTCTAAGTTACTCATGTTCTTTATTGTGCGTTTATTAACATGACAAAGTTTAGCATGTCAGATATTAAAAGAACACAACATATAAGCAGAAGAAGAAGCTTTATTAATTTGAACATTCAACTTAAACATGCCATTAGTGGTATACTCTTTCCCAAAAAATACATTATTTTTAGTTATTGTATACAGATCAGCTCCTATAATTTGAGTAAACCTAGTCTTGTTGAGAAGATAACCTGAAACTAAGTTCTTTCTCATCTCTGGAGTATGCATAACATTTTTTAAGATGACAGTTTTTTCAGAAGTAAGCTTCAATTTCACCTTACCAGTACCAGTAACTTTAGTGGAGTGGAAGTTGCCCAGAAGCACTTTCTTATCCTTAAATACAGAATAGGACTTGAACATGTTACAATCATAGCAAACATGACGAGAGGCACCAGTGTCCACCCACCACTCCTCGGATCCACCAACAAAGTTGATTTCAGATATCATAACTATAAGCCAATCTTCGGTAAGGTTCGTCTGCAGGGCAAGATGATTCCTATTTCGGCAATTCCTAGCCAAATGGTCAGGCCTATTACAACTATAACACATGAATGTGTTATTTTCTGAGGGGGTTGAGGTCCATTCCGTGGAGGATTTCTATTTCTATTTTGGTTGTTATGGTTCTAGTTATTATTACGGTTCTGAATTTTCATGTTTCTTCCTTTAGGTTTCAGAATTATAGAAGAGGATTTCTTATTGCTACTGTTGTTTGAGACAACGAGTACTTCATCCTTTTGATCTTGTTTCGGGCTTCTTCTTCTATTCGTAGACGGGTAATGAGATTTTCTAGGAAAAATTCCTTAGTTTTATGTCCAAGTACATTCTTAAAGTCTTTCTATGCAGGGGTAATTTATCTATAATGACAGCAACTTTAAATTGTTCATCTAAGGCCATACCTTCAGAAGTTATTTCATGTGCTATTTTCTGCAGTTCATATGTCTGAGCTTCCACAGATTTGTCGTCAGTTATTTTATACTTTAGATATCTGTTAATAGCATACTTTTTTGTTTTAGCTTCTTCAGTGTCATACTTCTTTTGAAGTGCATCCCAAATTTCCTTAACTGACTTATCAGAATTATAGTAGTCATACAAATCTTCAGCTAAATCATTAAGAATAAATTTTTTACATAAAAAATTATTTTCCATCTAAGTGTTTAAATCCTTAGTAGTAGTTTCAGTAGGAGGATTAAGCAGTGTTGATTTTTCAGTGGTAAGAATAGAGGCGACATTTTTCATGGTTAAGAAAAATAACATTTTTTGTTTCTATTTCTTAAAGTGTAGTCCCTTAAAACGAAATAGTCTGCTGAGATCAGCAGTTAACATTTCAGTAGACATGGTAGATAAAAGACCGTCTTAAAATTGTTGCTTCAAATATGTAAAAATATATAGGAACGAAGTTATCGATATATTGCTTGAGTTGAGTCACGGACTAGGTCGCTCTTTTTAAGACGTTTCGCGGCTCTGCCTAAAATTGTGCTAGCAAATATAGTCTTGTCGTTTCCAGGATAAAACAACCCATAATTTTTTTTTTGTCTCAGAGCTTTGCTGCATTGATGAAGACCAGAATGTTACACCTATAAATTAATGTTGCTCGGAATCGAAAATAATATAACTTCTATATTAGGAAAATATTTCTGGGCTTCTGTACATTTTTGGGTTTCTGTATTTTTCTAGGTTTTTGTATTGCTCGCTAGTAAGAGCGTAGAGGAAAGAGAGCTAAGAACTGAGAGAGAAATGAGAGTTGAGAAGTGTATGAAATTGAGAGCTATGACCCTCTATCTAAAATGGGATAAGAGGATGAGAACGTGCATGTAACGATCACAAAAAAACGGTCAAGAGAACGTGCAACGTTCACAAGGAAACAGTCAGTAATGGCGTTCTGTAAGACTCGGTCTGGGTGGATGGAAACGGAACGGAATGGTCACAACGTGGGTGAATCAGTTTGGATAAAAACGAAATTTCTGACTGTTTTGGCACTTTATTTTTTGGAATTACGTTTTACATTTTCTGACATGGCCATCATGTGGTACATGGTTAAGCACATGCGGTAGTGTGCTTATGATGATTGTTTGTGGTAAGACTTCTCATGAGAACCACATTTAGGACTTGTTTCTACCTATATTTCTGACCAAGTATATTTTCCTCCAGGCAATTGATCCTAGAACTGGGATGGTTTTATTTAAAATGCTGAACCGTGGTGTATGTCATGATATTAATGGCTGCATTTCAACTGGTAAAGAAGTAACTTCAATCTTCTTTTGATAATTTTAATTTATAACCTCTGCCACGTGGCCATTAATTCTTGCTTGTTTTTATTTCTCCCCCGGAGAAGGCAAATGTTTATAATGCAACAAGGTCTGATGGACAGGAAGTTGCAATTAAAGTGTACAAGACATCTGCTTTGGAATTTAAGTAAGTCTGCCCCCCTTTTTGTTCTAATGGTTAATTGAATTAGTATTGTTCCCATGTGCTTACTTATATTGTATCTGCATCCTCAATGTGCTTACGTACCTTTTTGCTGAACAAACTACTTCAGGGATAGGGATAGGTATGTACAAGGTGACTACCGATTAGACATGGATACTGCAGACACAACCCCCGGAAAATGGTGAAAACATGGGCTGAGAAAGAGATGAGGAATCTCCCGAGGTAAGCAAAAGATGGCCATGTTTAATTTGTTCAGTGGTAGCTGCATATTTTGACATTAATGTATGTTTGCTTTATCGTTTAAGGCTGAAAGGATCTTCTTGTAGCTTTAGTAATTGTTTGTGATTTTAAATCAATAATCTTCTAACCATATTTCTTTAACCATTTATTTTCTTGGCACTATGTTGAAAGCTTCAATGAATGTGTTATATGTTCGTGGAGTTTTTGCTTCCACAAAGTGATTGTCCTTGGATTTGAACTAATGACCTTGTGGGGGAAGCGGGAAGCCACCTTAAGGGAGTTGATAACTGCTTGGCTACTTGCAGTATGTGAAATAATTATTATTTTATTGAATTTTTGAATAATTTAATTTACATGAAACAAGATCCTTAAATAAAATAAATAAATAAATCATAAATATTTAAATAAAATAAATAAATAAATCTATAGTATCTAAATAAATAAATCATAAATAATATTAATTAAATATTTACAGGTATAATAGCTATAATATCTTTTTGAATATTTTAGATTTTCCTGATTTTATGGAATCTTTACATTTCTCCTCAAGTTGGATCATAAATATTGATCAAGTCCAACTTGCTTTTGAATTTATCAAAAACTTGTCTTGGAAGCCCTTTGGTGAGAATATCTGCAGTTTGTTCTTGGGTAAGAATGTAGGTCATGCATATAATGCTACTTTCAATCTTTTTTTTTATAAAGTGTTTGTCGACCTCCACATGTTTTGTTCGATCATGCTGAACTGGGTTGGGAGAAATGTTAATAGCTGCTTTGTTGTCGCAATATATCTGAGTGAAGTTTCTATTTCGACTTGCAATTCTTCTAAAAGTTTCTTCAACCACAAACCTTCACACCTTCCTTGTGCAACTGCTTAAAACTCTGCTTTTGTACTGCTCCTGGCCACTACATTTTATTTTTTGCTCCTCCATGTTACTAAATTACCCCAAATAAATGTACAAAATCCAGTAGTAGATCTTCTGTCTTCAATTGAGCCTGTCCAATTTACATCTGAATAAACCTCTACTTTTTTATCTCTTATTTTTTTGAAGAGAAGGCTCCTTCCTGGAGAGCCTTTAAGATATTTAAGAATTCGGTACACAGTTTCTAGATGAACTTCTTTTGGAGAATGCATATGTTGGCTCACAACGCTAACAACAAATGCAATATCTGGTCTAGTATTTGATAAGTAAATTAATTTTCCTACCAATTTCTAATATCTCTCTAATTCTACTGGCTGGTCATCACTTCTAGGTCGTTTACCGACCTCAAACGGAGTATCAACTGGTTTATTTCCGAGCATACCTGTTTTCTTTAGTAAGTCAAGAATATATTTCCTTTGTGAGACACTTATACCTGTTTGAGATTGAGCAATTTTCATCTCTAAAAAATATTGCATTCCTTCAAATTCAGTGGATAGGACTTTCTTCAACCTTTCTATTTTAGATGTGTCATCCCCTGTGAGTATTATATCATCAACGTACACAATTAAGACGGTTTTCAATCAATTTAGCATGCCTTAAGAACATTGTATGATCTGATTGTCCTTGTTAATACTCCTGGTTCTGTAATACTCTTGTAAATTTGTCAAACCAAGCTCTTAGTGATTGTTTGAGCCCGTAAAGGGATTTTCTTAGTTTATATGCCATATTTTGTTTGTTTTTCTCACAAAAACTAGGTGGCAAGGTCATAAAGATATCTTCGTCTAATACCCATTAAAGAAGACATTCTTAATGTCCAACTGCTGAAGTGCTCAGTCCAAATTTACTGCTAATGAGAGTAAAACTCGAATAGTATTCAACTTTGCTACTGGAGCAAAAGTTTATGTATAATCAATCTCATATGTCTGAGTGTATCCCTTCGCTACTAGATAAGCTTTGTATCTGTCAATTGTATCGACTATTTTGTATTTTATAGTAAATACTCATTTACAACACCCAACTAATTTTTTTCCTTTTAGCAAGTCAACTATATCCCATGTTTCATTTTTTTTTCTAAGGCCCATAATTCTTTTAACATTGCTTCCCTCCACTCAGGTATCTCCCAAGCTTCATCAATATCTTTTGAAATTTTTGTCCTGTCTAAATTAGTAGTAAACACATGAAATTTGGGAGACAAATTCTTATAAGACACAAATTTTGATATATGATGGAAGGTGCATGTTCGTTTCTGTTTTCTAAGAGCAATGGGTAAGTCATCTTTAGAATTAGGGTTACTTGGATCATTTGAAGGTTCAAGGCTTATTGGATCCGAGTCTTGTAGTGTATCGAACACGATTTTTCCTTCGTACCTTGAGTTTGGTTTCCTTGAATAAACAAGTAACTCTTTACTTGTTTGTGTGTCTACATTAATTTTTACGTTTAACTCATTTTCTACACATGGTATAGTAGAATGAAGAGGTGAATGAGACTCGGGTGAACTAGGTCCGGGAAGAAAAGGTGCAATAGGTTCAGGACTACTAGGTTTGGGTGAACTAGGTTTGAAAAATGAAAGGTCAAAGGAACAAAACTGATCTTTACTTTTGTTCTTTCCCTGAAGAGAAGTTTTGGATGAGTAGTACGGCGTGGATTCATGAAATGTCACATCAAGACTAGTGTATATGGATCTAGTAGTGGGATCATAACACCAATAACCCTTTTGAGTTGGGGAGTATCCAACAAACACGCACTTAAGTGCACGAGGGTCTAATTTTTCTCTACCATGTGGATAAACATGGACAAAGGCGGTGCATCCAAATACTCTGAGTGGAATATCAGAGACGAGAGAGGAGATAGGAAAATTATTCTTGAGGGTTTGGATAGGTATTTTGAAGGATAATACACGATTGGGTATTCTATTTTTCAAGAAGGCAGATGTAAGGATGACATCACCCCAGAACATTTTCGGCATATTTGTGGTAAACATGAGTGCTCGGGCAACTTCTAGAATATGCCTATTTTTTCGTTCAGTAACCCCATTCTGTTGTGGGGTATAAACACACAAAGTTTGGTGAAGAATACCATGACTCTGTAGGCAATTTTTGAGAGTTCGGTTAATATATTCAGTACTATTATCAGTACATAGGATTTGAATTTGGGTTTGAAATTGTGTTTTAATCATTGAGTTGAAATTGATAAACACATTGTAAACGTCAGTTTTATCTTTCAAAAAGTATACCCAACAAACACGAGTATGATCATCAATAAATGTGATAAATCATTTTGTATAGGTACGATTAGGTGACCGAGATGGTCCCAAAAATCGCTGTATTATGGAAAATGGTTTCGAGAACATGTATTTAGATTTGGGAAAGGAGATGCGATGATGTTTAGCAAGTTCACACATTTCATATTGCAACTTAGGTAACTCTTTATTTGAAATAAAAGAAGGAAACAATTGTCTTAAATATTGAAAACTAGGATGGCCCATTCTACGGTGCCATAGTATTAATTCATTATTCCTAGAAATAGATATAGAGTTACAACTAGTAATATGATACCGTTTATTCGTAGTAACCTGCTCAAAGTAGTAGAGTCTTTCGTGTTCTTAAGCATTGTCAATCGTCTTCTTCGATGATAGATCCTGAAACACACACGAAGAAGAGGTAAAATTAGTAGAGCAATTTGTGTGGGCTGTTAATTTACTAACAGATAGTAAATTACACGATAATTTTGAACATTTAGAGCAGATTCAAAAATAATAGTATCAGAAATTTTTATACTTCATTTTCCTGCAATTGGTGAAGAGTACCATCGACAATTTTAACTTTCAAATTCCCAGCACATGGAGTATACGACAAAAAAAAACTAGTGATTACTAGTCATGTGGTCAGAAGCACCAGAATCAATAATCCAGTGCGCATTTTCAAATGTTGTATTTAAAGCAGTCAAATAATTATCTTTGTGAGCCAATGCACCAGAGTGAACATGAGATGACTGACCAGATGTTTGAAATTTTGTATAATTGTACCATCTGCTCAGGATTGAAGGAATCATTCTGAGAGGTTGAGACTTGATAACCTTGATTTTTAAAATTTTGTCGCGGTTTCCAATCAACCGAATTTTCATGTAATTTCTAGCATGTATCTTTTGTGTGGCCCAATTTTCGACAATGATCACACCACGGTCGTTTTTTCTGTCCATGACTATTTTGGGCTTCTCTGGATAACAATCCTGTGGCCCGTCTTCATTTGTTGGGTTGTAAATAGGCCTAAAAGAATTAAAATTTTGGGATCCACGGCCCATTTGCTCCATAGTCAGTTTTATTAGCCCATTCGGCCCATAAGTCCAACGCATATTAAAGCTATCTCCTCTCTTCGAGCATACCATTCTTTGTTTCCCAATTCTAGCACCGCCGATATCATAGGAGTCGCTCGCGTCTCAGCCATCTTGCGCCGTTCTCAGCCCCACGGCTACTGGGTTCTCGCAGGCCAGTCCACCCGCGGCATCCATCATTACCTCACGCCTCCTCTCTTCTCTCCTGATCTCAAAAAAGGCTCCTCTGATGTTCGGTAATGGGCTTTGACTCAAGACCTGACTTCGTGCATCATCGAACACTTGATTCAATCCGGCCAAGAACTGAAACACGTTCATCTTCGAGTTTTTCTCGGTATTTGACACTATCCGAACTGCTTTTCCATTCTTCTTCTATATTTAAGTTCAACTCTTGCCACAATCCTAACATTTTTGTGTAATAATTTGTCATGCTCATATCCTCTTGTTTCACATTCCAGAGATGGGTTTTTATCTCAAATAAGCGAGACGCATTTCCACTATCGGAGTATGTTTCTTTGACTGCAGCCAAATATCCTTAGCTATGGGAAGGAATAAATACGTCTTTCCAATCGAAGGTAGCGTGGAATAGACTAGCCACGAAATAACCATAGAATTTTCTGCTTCCCATTTCTGGATACCACGAGTATCTGTAGGTTGCTTTTCTTCTCCAGTGAAGTAACCCATTTTTCTTTTTTCTTGGATAATAAGTTTGATTGACTGAGCCCATTCTCGATAATTTCTCCCATTGAATTTTTCAATGGTGAGTTAGAAAGGAGAGATTTCGGTTCCTCCAGATTCTGGTTTTGTCCATTTGGAAATGTCGTTGTCGTCTCTTCTGTTCGATCAAAGGGACGAGATTGATCAAAATTTTCTTCCATTATTGATGAGCGTAAGGCTTTGATACCGTGTGAAATAATTCTTATTTCATTGAATTTCTGAATAATTTAATTTACATGAAACAAGATCTTTAAATAAGAGTTGTACATAATCTATAGTATCTAAATAAAATAAATAAATAAATCATAAATAATATTAACTAAATATTTACAGTTATAATAGCTATAATATCTTTTTGAATATTTTAGATTTTCCTGATTTCATGGAATCTCTACACAGTATATGCTTCTGCTATCTTGTAAAAGCTAGTTTTATTTTCAGGATGTGGTTATTTGTTAATATGATGCATCTTTATCCATCATGTACCAAGATTGTCTAGGGGCAGTTTGAACATTTGAGTTTGTTATGATACTGATGATATTGGTGTCATTTAAATGCTGTTAATCACAGGTTAAAGCTGCAGGAATAAGGTGTCCTGTTCCATATCTTTTGAGACTTCATGTTCTAGTCATGTAATTCATAGGTAATCAGTGTGTTTCCTCAATAAACATATATTACATATCAGTTTTATTCTCTTTTTCCCGTTTGCTATCTTGCTTAATTCAAATTCGTCAGACATCCAATTTTGTAACTATAACCATCTAAACATCATGGTGTTGTGTTTAATCCAAATATCTTACATCTTTTGTTGTGCTATACATTTTTGAAGTCATTTATCTCTTTTCAATGGGGCATTTTAATATTGTGTTGTGCTTTCGAACTGAAGTATTGTTGTTTTTTGTTTATAGGAAAGTCAGGTTGGGCTGCACCTCGTCTTAGGGATGCTGCTTTATCCCTGGACAAACTACGTGAAGGTTATCTTGAGGTCTGTTCTAGTTTTGAAGATTATCTATATTTGGGAAAAAGTAATAGCAGGACTTCACTTGCATATTCTGCTATTAAATTGATACCAGCAGATTTTAGTGTTTTACAGTAAGCAGCCCCTAAAAGCTTTATAGTATTCTCCTCCTCTTTTATTTTCCTTCTTTTAAGTTCAAACATTTAGCTCACTAGGAAAAGAAGAATTAATAGAAAACCATTACCTTTCCCAGATGATACAGGATTATAACTTGGATTTATTAGGTTGATTGAACCAAATCATTACTTTATTTATTACGTATCTTACCATAAATTTCCGTGATGAACTTATGACAACTGAAAAGGTTGTGTGTCCTTTTTTGTTTTCTTTCAATAATGACCTCTTAATTGATTGTTTAACAGATGATAATTGCCATGCGGACTTTATATCAAAAGTGCAAATTGGTTCGTGGGGACTTCAGTGAATATAACATGCTACTCTGAGCCTCTGAGGTTGGTATCTATTTGAGATTTCTTTGGGACAACTTATCTGTTACTTTAAGCTATTGATTACAATCTTTGGTCGTTTTTGCAGGGTCACATTTATATTATTGATGTGTCTCAAGCAGTTAACCTGTACCATCCCCATGCCCTTGATTTCTACGTGAAGATTGTGTTCATGTTTCCGTAAGTTCTTTGTGATAGAATGAAGGCCTGCATTATATGTTCGCCTTTGTAGTCAACTTACTGAGCATTTTCTGCTGTATAGGGTTTCTTTAAAAAACATGGTGTGGCAGTTATGACAATCCGAGAGCTTTTTGATTTTATAGTTGATCCATGTATTGCTGATGGGGATGTGGTCCCTCTGTTTTAGGCTCTCAAGTTCTTTGCCTTCTGTGTTGTTATATTTTATCGTAAAGGATTTTAGAATGATATTTGTTTAACTCCTTGAATGTAATTCAGGTGCAGCAGAAAATAATGTCAAGGGGAGATGTATCTGCTGAGGATGAAATTGCTGACTCTGTATTTTGTTCAGGTAATCTGATTGTCCAGGGAGCTTTTGATTGGTCTTCTTTTCACCACTGCATTCTTTATACTCAACCGACAACTTTTAAACATTAAGATGATTATCTTATTCACACTAAAATAGTAGATTGAGCTGGAAACTTAACCTTGCCAAGGACTTGGTAGATTATAACTTGCCCATATACAAGTTAGGGAAAAGTATGCATAGAATCTTGATCATTTCCGGCAGCCATATGGCCTTTAACAGTAACCTTTAAGTTGGGTCGAGATTTTTTTGCATGTGCTGTTTGTAGACCAGGAAAGCTGTTAAAAAAAAAAGAAAAGAAAACCCATAATATGGTTTAACTATTTTTGTTGTTTTCTAAAAGTATTTTGAAGTTAATTTAATTCATCTTAAATTCGTTGCAATCATACATTCCAAAGACACTAGAACAGGTCAAGAATGCTGAGAGGGATGTTGTTAGAAAAACTAGTGGTCAGGACACTTGCAACATATTATATCAGACTATTACAGCCTTTCAGGACTAAAGCAGTCTCTTCCTAAATCTCAATCAGCCGCTGCCGAGAAAGAGCAGCACAAGGAGGACACAAACCTTCTGGAAGAGTCCCCTGACAATGAAGCTGGCCATTCTAATTATCCCAAAAATGGATGTCAGAGCAGGACAGAGGGAGACAAAGAAAACTCGAGTGAATTAGAAGGTAGTTCATCCTCTGAGACTGAGTCACAGGTACCTGTTGATAAAAAAACTGCAAGAAAAGATAATTAAAATAAAGTCAAAGAAGAAAAGAGAGAGGCTCGAAAGACTAAGGTACCAAAGGCCATGAAGAAAAGAAAGAAAAAGCTGGCCAAAGCTCACAAGACCAGGTAAATGATGTTAGAATGTTAGTAACCAAACATCAGAGGTGCATATGCAAGACGTAGGCCTAGTGGGAAGCAATTTTGTAGCAAATTAAGTATGTGGTGAGATTAGAAAAAATATGAATCCCGGGATAAATAAGATTTTGATTGGATTAACAAGTTAAAACTGTTGTGTGCGCTTATATGTACTATGACATATGGTCATTAAGTTTAAAGTTATCACAAGATACGTTTCAACCTTGTGAGAGAGGACTGAGTAATGTTTAGAGGATTTTTTTTCTTTAACGTGTCCCTCCTTTTTCAGAACTAGAGTTGTGTTTTGCACCTTTACTGCACGTGAGTCTTTGCTTTCATTCTTTTTATTTTACTTTATTTTCTCCATGTTAAAATATAACATTGAATAGTGGTACAAAACGACTTTAGTTATTCTGTAGCATTATTATGAAAAACATAGTATATTTTTCATTGATAATTTTAATGACTTGGTACAAGTTGTCTTTTGGAATGAAACAAAACAAAACATATCGGAAAGAAAGTAAACAAGGTTATTGTGGCTGTTGAGATAACATGAAAGTCATTAGTAATATCGAGTTTTTATAAAAATAAATTATTAGTAAGAGTTTACAAAATTGCAATTGGTACGAATTTCGCCTTCATTCTGGCCAGTGAGGACTTGAACATTGCCAAGTTTGGTCATCGATGCCCCAAACTGATGATAGAATACAGATGGTTGGTAAATTAACGTAGAGACGATAGGTGAAGTTCTTGGATCAGAATAGAGCAGTTGATCAGTGGATAAGAGTCCCATCTTCTTTTCAAGATTTTTGAAGTACTGGGGATCAAAGTCACTTGGAGTTGAAGCATCAAGGTCAACATAATCCGAAGCCCATCTACATTTTCTCCTCAAGAAGCTCAAATACTTTTTATCAAGAGAAGGATCTGGCTTCCCAGTTCCACTGAAGTTGAAGAGTCTGTGTTGTATGGAGCCACATGATGACCTCCCAATGGTATGTGCGCCTATAAACCATTTCAACATTAATTGCATAATTTAGATTTAAAGCATGTTATTTTCTTTTTGTGCATGCATCTAGAATCACTTAACAACATGCAACAATGAGTAAACATACAAAATAATTATGTACCTGAGAGAACCACCAAGTCAAGAACAGTAAGTCCTTGTGATTGAAAAAGTTCAACCAAAGAAGTGATGTTCTCATGACCCATTGGAACCATATCGGCTTCCTTGGCAATGGAAACTCGGCCGTCTTTCCTGCCATAGGAGACCATCCAATATGGACCTCCAATGAGCACGGTTGCATCTCTTGTAGCTCCGGTCAATATGTCTGCACAAGATACTGTTTCTGGACACTTTTTTTCAACTTCTGCTTTGATATCATCAATTAACTGAAACCCTTTTAGGGTCTTGCTTCTGCTGGCTGCCCGCTCACTTCCCTCATGATTTAATAGAATGGAGGCATCACATCCCTACACATAAGTAATTGGATGTGTACTTAAGAGCAAGGGATATCGTTTGTGCTAACTTTGTGTTTCAATGGGATCATAATACGAAGAACACCAATAAAACATTGACAAATTAGTTGAGATTATCGCTAACTTAAAATGTCTAGCTTTTTTCATAAAGTTTGGAGGTATGATTAGAGTAAATCTTACCCTGACAGCACAGTCATGGAAATGCAATCTCAAGAGGCTAGCAGCTAATGTATAATCGTTCTTGATCCATTCTCTGACTTTTTTGTTTATAATGGACTCAAGTTGTGGGCAGCTCTTTTGATAGTAACCAAAGGAAAGTACATCATCAAAAGATGGAAAGTTCTCTGAAATTGTTGGGACTCTTAGAGTGAAATACCCAGTTGATTCATCACCATCATCTGTTGCTTCTTCATAGGTTGAGGCTGAAATTAAGTGGATAGCAACAAGAAGAACAATGGAGGAAGCCCAGAAACACTTCATGATATTGTTGTGTATATGTGTGTGATCGGACAATATAATTTTAGTTAATTTGGTGTTGTCGTTTCAAAATGTGGAGTTGTACATTAATTGGTAGACTTGTATTTATTTATATACAACAAGAGTGGGACGTTTGATGCATTAAAATATATGCATTAAAGCGATGTTAGATTGATAAGTTAATTATTTACTTGTTAGTTAAGGTGTACGTGGGACGCACCCCTTCAAATGGAGATATTTGAAGACATGTTTGCACGTACATTGTAAGCAGATTCCCAAGTCCAACTAAAAGCATATTCTTGATTCAATGAATGTTCCTAACAAAGTAATCCCATATATGCTGTGGATTAATTTCATCGTTAAATTGCTAAGAAGATATGAACAGTTTTCTGCTAAATTATGGCTTGTCCCAATCATTAACCCCGAATCAAACAATAACCCCTATTGGTTTTATGATGCCAAATTACCAATCCCCTCCTTCCTCCCAATAACTAGGCTGATTCATACAAAATTTGTTCGTAAGAAAGAAGGAAAAAAGAAATTCCATGCATGTAGAAGTAGGGGTTACAATGTCCCTCATGATAATAGGACCAACACAATTCAAATGAAAAATATAGTTATAATTGATTTATAATTGTTTAATGTTTTTTTGAGTCTTATTATTTTTTATTATTATAAATAGATAATACGAAAAAAAATTAATTTTTTTATGTGTCAATTAAAAACACGACACTATAGAATTACCACTTAGAAGGCAAATAATATTCTTGAGTTCCTCCTTAACGTACTTGATAAATTGTGGGTTTTTCACTAATACCATATCCCGTAAAGAAAAGAAAAAAGTCTCATTTTAGTTTACTGGTTCAATCTTATTTTTCTCTAAATCAATGGATAAAGTTTATTTTATTCGCTACCCAAAGTCCCAAACTGCTGCAGTTTAATTTCTGGCAGTTTCTAATAGACAATTATATGTTCAGTTTTGTAGATGAATATAGCAAAAACTGTCATTGCCCGTCCGTTCCCATTCTTATTCCGAATCTCTAAAATAAATAGGTATCTTTGAATGCTACCAAAAGCCATAGACTCGTTTTGAATTTTGTACCATATGCATAGTGCTCGTATAAAAGCTTTCCCACTAGATCGCTTTTGCCAGTAAAAGGATGGTAAATGAAGTGTTTAGAAGTAAGAATAAACAAGTCTATGCTTACATTCATAAAATAATAATGAAAGATAAATTTTTATACAAGTTAGATTCAATAATGACATGACTAACCTCCGATTATTATTTGATATCGATGTATTTACTTATATATAGAAGACTTCATTTTATATATTTATTAATTATATTTTTTTAAAATTATCAACTCACATGCACCTAACTTATATAAAAAAATTTCAATAAATTATAAACTAATAATGAGATCATAAATTTATAAACATATGAGTTAAACACACCGAATGGATTAAATTTTTAGGATGAAAGCTCATGGTTAGGTAAAAACATATGGAGTTATTGGGCTTATCAAATGTTATCTCAACGAATGTCTTAGACAAAAAAAAAAAAAAAGTGAACTTGGAGCATAAAATTTAGGAAAATTACCAAAAATTTTGAACGTTCAATATTCATATTGAACGTTCAATATTCAATTTGAACGTAAAATATTAAATGTTCAATATTAAACGAGTCTAAATTATCGTCGTTCAATTATAATTGGATGGATGTTCAAAGAAAAATGACATATTAGTCATTTTTTTTAATTGTGAAAATATAAATTTGAATATGAATGGAGATGCTGAGGTGGAAGTGCTGAATGAATAAGACAGGTGCACAAGAAGCTTGATATCGAGTGTTGTGCAGTGAGCGATCAAGTGTGAGATTGATGATATGGCAGGATGAGTAATTGCTGGAACATGCATGAGCTGTTAGTGGACGTTAAGAAGTTTGTTAGTTTGTTAAGCGGCAAAGAAAATTAGTTAGAGTGATTGTAATCAGCTGTAATCAATTCTATCATTTGTTGTATACATCCTAATGATTTGTGTATTGCTGTAACAAGTAGTATAAATAGATATGAAACATCTTCTTCAAGCTAATTTTACACAGATTATACAAATAAGAAAAGATTAATAAGAATTCAGTGAAGCTCTTTTGAAGCATCTGTTTTTCACTTCTCTGCAATTACTTTATGCATTTGTCTTTCTCTTCACTTCAGTCTCTGTTCTTGATTTCTTTAAGTTTCTGCATTAATCTTCGGTCTCTGTTCTTGATTTCTTCAAGTTTCTGTATTCATCTTCATGGTATCAGAGCATCGGTTCTAGAGAATAATTTTTTTTTAAGAAATCAGAATTGCATAGGTTCTAGAAAATAAAAGCTTCTCTAAGAGATCAGAATGGATCAAACAGAAAGAGCAGCAAGAATTATTCAAGAAAATGTAAAAAAGCAACCAGAATTAGTTACGTTTCATAACCAAATTTCAACAATCAGACTTGATAAAGACAGTTACACAGAATGGAGGCAACAGATCTACAGAATTCTTAGAAGCTTTGAGTTAGACGGATTCATTCTTGGTATCTCTGTGTGTCCAAAAAGGCTGAATGAAGATGGAACTGTTAATGAAGGATATCGTTATTAGATGAAGCAAGATCAAATGATTGTTTCTTGGCTGATCAGTGCTATGATGAAAGAATATGTTAAGAAGGTTGGTGACTGTCAAACAAGCTATCAAATGTGGAATACTCTGGAAAGCTCGTTTGTCTCCCAATCAAGAGTAAAAATAATGCAATTTAAGGCTGAACTTCACTCAGTCAAAAAGGGAGGCATGTTGATAAGTGATTTCGTCCAAAAGGTGCAAACACTAGCATCACAGTTAGCTGCAGCTGGTAGTCCTGTGAGCGAAGAAGATCAGGTTCTTGCTCTGTGCAGTGGACTTGATGGAAAATATGATCCGGTAGTTGCATCTATTCAAGAAGGAGGAATTACTGTGCAAGAACTTACTCACAAACTAATGGCTCAAGAAGGAAGATTGGAGAGAAGAAATGCAGGAACTGCATTGTTACCATCTGTGAATATAGCTATGACCAATATCAATCTTGAATCACCTGGTGCAAACTTGTCTCATTCCAATCTTAGAGATGGAAACTTCTTGAAAACAGGTAATGATCGATTCATTCAAACTACTGATACTCACACTCAACCTTTGAGCTTTTCCAAACCAATTAATAGCTTTAATCCTGTTCACTCACCTCTTGGATTTAATCCTTCTTCAAATCAGTCATCCAATGTTGCACAATCACCATTTCCTTTTAATCAGAATTTTCCTCAGTATTATGATAGTTATAGAAGCAGGCCTAGAGGTAGAGGGTTTAATGGATATGGAACACAGCCACAATGCCAGATCTGTGGAAAACCAGGTCACTTTGCTGGATCATGTTGGTTCAGATTCAATCAAACATATGTTGCTGTCACTGATACCAATAGAATCAACTCTCAAATTCAAATGAATCAAGCACCACCTATGCAGCCTATGCAGCCCTCCATGAACTTCTCCCATAATCATTTTCAATCACTGCCATTCAATAATCATTTTCAGTCAAACTCACAATCCTCTTATCCGCAGTACAACAATTACTCCAGAATGCTTTCAGCTGGACAAAACTCTCAAAACTCTCCTGCCTATTCACATGGCCAATTTCCTTCATACTCTCATAACCAACCACCAATACATCAGGCTAATTTTGGCTGCACTGAAATACCTCATCTAAACTCAACCCCTCACATCTTCTTACCTGCTTCTCCAACTCAACATCAAGTCAGCAATGTAAATTTGTCAGAAACTACCTGTCATGCTCCTTCACTAAATGCCTTATGTGCATCAGCTCCTTCATTCACTACAGATCCTACATGGTTCACAGATTCAGGAGCATCTCATCATGTCACTTCAGACCCTACTAATCTAGCTATTAAAAATGAATTTGAAGGATCTCAACAACTAATTGTAGGCAGTGGAGATGGACTACAGATTGCAAGTGTTGGTATGAACTCATTTTCTGATAAGTTTCATGGCAAACAGTTATATCTAAGAAACATTCTCCATGTTCCTCGGATTACTAAAAATCTGCTCAGTGTCTCTCAGTTCACTAGAGATAATTCTGTTTATTTAGAATTTTACCCTACATTTTGTTGTGTGAAGGACAACCTCACAGGTCAAGTGCTCCTCCAAGGGAAGGTTAGAGACGGACTTTATTCTCTACATTTACCATTGAAGCATCAGCCAGATTCAACAGGTGAAGTGCTCCACACTCAATTGTGTGGGTCTAGTGCTTCTGTAAACAGTAAGAATCATAGAGATGATCAATCTACTTTTCAGTTGTAGCATAAACGCCTAGGTCATTCTAATGCTAGTATTGTCAGTCAAGTACTTAAAAATTGTCATATACCTTTTAATTCAGCAACTAACACAACTCATGTATGCACTGCATGTCAAATGGGAAAGTGTCATCGCTTACCCTTTATTAGATCAATCAATAAAAGTTCAATTTCACTTGAAGTAATTCACTGTGATGTATGGGGACCTGCCCCTCTATTATCTTCAAATGGCTTCTCATGGTATGTCTTGTTCACTGATGAGTGCACCCGTTACTCTTGGATATACTTCCTCAAAGAAAAATATGGGGTTAAACAAGCCTTTGTATTGTTCAAAAATATGGCTGAACTGTTAACTGGACATAAAATAAAGACTCTTCAGTCTGATGGAGGAGGCGAGTTTGAAGCACTTCAACAATTGCTTCATCACTATGGAATTCAGAGACAGATTTCATGCCCTCACACTGCCCAGCAAAATGGGCTTGCTGAAAGAAAGCATAGACACATCACAGAATTAGGGCTGACCCTGTTAGCTCAGAGCTCCATGCCACTGAAGTACTAGGATGAGGCGTTTTACTCAGTTGTGTATCTCATCAACAGACTACCAACACCTATTCTGCACTCTATGAGTCCATTGGAGGCTCTCACATCAGTCAAGCCTGATTACATGCTACTCAAAGTATTTGGGTGTAAGTGCTTTCCTCATATGGTACCCTATAATAATCATAAATTCAGTTTCAAAACTGAGCCATGCACATTTCTTGGATATAGTCCTGTGCACAAAGGGTATAAATGCCTTTCTGCCTCTGGCAAGCTTATTTTCTCTAGAAATGTCGTTTTTGATGAACATACATTTCCTTTTGCTGATGTTGATAGCAAAAATGATCTGTCTCAGTGTACTCAACGTAGAACTGTGCTGCCTGTTATCTCCAAAATACCTCTGTCAATAGAATTGCTTCCTAATTCAAATACTGTGACATCACCTGAGTCTAGTTCCTCATTGGCTCCTCTCTCTATCTCTATAAGTGATCCTACCAACTCTCAGGTCAGCCCATCCTTTACATCTGTTTGTAATCATAGTATGACTTGTGAACTAAGTGGGGATGCTGAGATTGTAGGCATTGCACCAACATATGCACCAGATACTGAGGTTGTTGATCTTGAAGAACCATCTGAGCCAGAATTCAGTACACAGTCTGTGGTTAATACACACCCTATGGTTACTAGACTCAAGGCAGGGACAAGAAAACCAAAGGCATTGTTTGCTGCTCAAAAAATTTCAGTACCTAGAACTGTCATAGAGGCACTAAAAGATGATAACTGGTATAAGGCAATGAAGTGTGAATATGATGCCCTTGTAAATAACAAGACATGAGTTATGGTACCTCCTCCTATAGGGAGGAAAATTATTGCTAATAAGTGGCTCTTTCGAGTCAAGGAATTATCTAATGGTGAGCTGGACAGATTGAAAGCACGAGTGGTAGCTAAAGGCTTTCTACAAGTTGCTGGCTTTGACTACCTTGAAACATTCAGCCCAGTGGTCAAGTTTGGGACTATTCGAGTGATGTTAACGATTGTTGTGTCTCTGAAATGGTCTATAAAGCAACTAGACATTAACAATGCCTTTTTGAATGGCACCATCACCTAGGAGGTATATATGCACCAGGTTCCTAGTTTTGTTGACCCAACTCATCCTAACTATGTTTGCAAACTTTCCAAATCTCTGTATGGGCTAAAACAGGCACCTAGAGCCTGGTTCAATTCACTTAGTTCTGCCTTACTCAGCTTTGGTTTTCACAAATCTCAAGCTGATGACTCATTATTTTATTTGCTTACTGCTCATTACAAAATCTATGTGTTGGTATACGTTGATGACATTATAATTACAGGATCCCATGATGATAAGATAGCTGAGTTTGTCACACTGCTCAATGACAGATTTGCCTTAAAAGACATAGGTAATCTTCATTACTTTCTGGGTATAGAGGTGGTCAGATTGCACAATGGCTCGCTAATTTTAAAACAGTCAAAATACATTCACAGTCTTCTTGTTAAGGCTAAACTGCGTGATCTCAAGCCAGCAGGCACACCTATGTCCACCATCACTCAGTTATCAGGTTCTGGTGATGACTTGTTCAGTAATCCCAGTCTTTATAGAAGTGTTGTAGGTGCTCTACAATATGTCACCCTCACTCGTCCAGATATCAGCTTTGCAGTAAACAAAGTAAGCCAATTTATGGCCTCCCCTCTCACTTCTCATTGGCTTGCTACAAAGAGAATTTTACGCTACTTGACTGGCACTGCTGATTTTGGCTTAGAATTCAAACCTTCAGTTAAACTAGCCATCTCTGGATTTACTGATGCTGACTGGGCATCATGCCTTGACACGAGACGCTCTACGTCAGGCATATGTATATTTGTGGGTGCTAATCCAGTGCTTTGGTCGGCTAAGAAACAACCTACGGTGTCTCGCTCGAGCACTGAGGCTGAATATCGTTGTCTAGCCAGTGCTGCAGCTGAGGTTACGTGGGTGCAATCACTTCTTTATGAAATTCAGTTTGCATGTTCTGATAAACCTGTACTTTGGTGTGATAATACTAGTGCTATAGCTCTTACCACTAATCCTATCTTACACTCTCGCACCAAACACTTTGCCATTGATTATCACTTTGTACGTGAACAGGTTCTTGCAAACAAACCTACTGTTCAATTTCTTCCTTCATTTGATCAAAAAGCAGATGTTCTTACCAAAGCTTTATCCACCACACAATTTGTGTCTCTACGGCGCAAACTCAGTGTCACTCATGTTCCACTGAGTTTGAGGGAGGATATGAATGGAGATGCTGAGGTGGAAGTGCTAAATGAATAAGACAGGTGCACAAGAAGCTTGATATCGAGTGCTGTGCAGTGAGCGATCAAGTGTGAGATTGATGATATGGCAGGATGAGTAATTGCTGGAACATGCATGAGCTGTTAGTGGACGTTAAAGTGGTTGTAGTTTGTTAGTTTGTTAAGCGGCAAAGAAAATCAGTTAGAGTGATTGTAATCAGTTGTAATCAATTCTATCATTTGTTGTATACATCCTAATGATTTGTGTATTGCTGTAACAAGTAGTATAAATAGATATGAAACATCTTCTTCAAGCTAATTTTACACAGATTATACAAATAAGAAAAGATTAATAAGAATTCAGTGAAGCTCTTTTGAAGCATCTGTTTTTCACTTCTCTGCAATTACTTTTTGCATTTGTCTTTCTCTTCACTTCAGTCTCTGTTCTTGATTTCTTTATGTTTCTGCATTAATCTTCGGTCTCTGTTCTTGATTTCTTCAAGTTTCTGTATTCATCTTCACACAAGGGGTGTTAGTTTTGTTATTAGAAGTTTTAAAGGGTGTTAGTTTTGTTATTCTCCCTAAAATTTAAAAGTTGAATTGTATGGCATAACTCTCTTTTATGTATACAGTTTGATTTTTGAATCCTCTCAAGAAAAAGGAACATATGTTTATTTTTCTTACAATGTAAATAAATATATGTTGTTTAATATTAAAAGAAAATGAACATATATTTTTTTATTGAAAGAGATTAAAAATGAGACTAATTGAATAACCGGTAAGTGGTAGGTTCTATGTAGAAGTATCAGTGTTACTGTGAGTTTAATTTTCTCGCATTATTTGTAGATGGAATTATAACACTTTAGGTAGCAATAGGGTAGTTTATATTCTTTATAGCTGGCTTCCCGCAGTAGTTAAGTTGATAATACATACAATGTGATGATACAAAAGAAGGAACAAAGAGACGTAATAAATAACGATCCAATTTTTGAGTAACATGTGTTGTACATAAACCAGTTGTCTGCTTGTGTTGGGTTATTATTTTCTCAATTTCCAGGCGTTTGAGCTAAGGCACACAATGATGTTTGGAAAATTACAAAAAATAGCACTCTTAAAATTTATAGTAATCAAACTAACACTTGAATAATATTGAACGTTTAATATTTAATTTGAACGTTCAATATTTAATTTGAACGTTCAATATTAAACGAGTCTAAATTATCGTCGTTTAATTCTAATTGGATGAATGTTCAAAAAAAAATAACATATTAGTCATTTTTTTAATTGTGAAAATATAAATTTGAACACAAAAAGTACTAGTTTTATTATTAAAAGTCTTAAGGGTGTTAATTTTGTTATTCTCTAGTGTTATTAATTTTGTTTCTTTGAGATGAAGGAAAAGTTGGCTCCACTGGATTAACTATTACGTAAATTGAATTCGATGTGGAAGAAAGACCAAGAGATCCACGTAGAACACCATTTCTATAAATAAACAAAAGAAGAAGAAAGCATATTCTTAGAATATACTTCAGCAGTTAAATACGTCAATCGAAGACAGCATATGAGATGTATGATAATATCTTAATATTCACTTTGAGTAAAATAACTCCTCTAGTATTAAAAACCCTGAATTCGTAGAGTAGATAATATGGAGTTGACTCTTCACCTCAAGAAATGCATTTTCATGAGGCATAAGCTCGTTTGCGTCGCCAGAATATAAGTTTAAACCATTAGCTTCCGCAGGTAATAGTGGATCTTAGTAGGTAACAGATGTGAATTGTGGATTGTCGGTTTGGAATTGGAAGTTATTTATAAATTATTATAATATATAAAATTTAATATTTATAGAAAAAATTAAAATAATAAAAAACATGCTTGAACATTCATTAAATTATTATAAAAATTTAACTGTTAGATTTTAACATCCATATTTACTTTTAAACCAAAATTTAATTTAACTTTAACATATTTAATACTTACATGTAACATATTATAAAATAAAAAATATATATTTATTTATAATACATCATATCAATTATATGTAATTGGTATATATATTTAATTATAATCATATTAATACTATAATGCTATTTAAAGTCACTTTATGTAATAGTGTTCCGCTACAAGTTCCTCGAAGTTTCCACCTACGTAGACTGGACTGAAATAATGCAAACAGAAGAACCACATTCACACAAACTTTGAGTTTGAAAACAAGACTTTTATTAGATATTCAATAAAATAAAAACAAAATGTAATAATCAGTATACAACGAAATATTGGACTTTCTATTAAAATTTAGAATTAAAAACGTGGAAACGAATATAATATAGTACGTTAAAGGAAAAGTAAAACCCAAAGGTTGACTAAAAATGTTAGAATTGTGGAGTGATGGTGATAGACTTATTTGGCAGGCCTTGAACTGCACTTTGGCCTCAAAAACAGTTCCCTCTTCGTGACCAACAACAGTACTGGACTATTGGAAATGGAGGTCCTGAAAGTTGCAGGACTACTGGTGTTTGCAATGCATTTGGTGTCCGCTGACACTGGACACGCAGGTGATGGAGTACAACCACTATCCAAGATTGCCATCCACCGGGCTGTTTACGAGCTTCATCAAAATGCTACCATCAAAGCAACACCTCTCCTTCTTGGAACCAAGGTAAACCTCCACTTCTACTACTAGCTAGGATGACAGGATGGTCTTTTGTTGGCCACATCATTAATATAGTTGAATCATGTCAATCAACATACTCAGTTTACTTCTCATATTTATTCAATTTCGTGTACCTAACATTTTTGCTTATGAAACCTGTTGATATGCAGGGGGAAGATTCTGAATGGGTCACGGTGGAGCTAGAATCCCCAAAGCCTTCTCAAGATGATTGGATTGCAGTTTTTTCTCCTGCAAATTTCAAGTAACTCTTTTATTTTATTTTAATTGCATACCCTAAAGCTATGAGAAGTTAACTTTAAATAATCCCTAGTGTGATATATTCACAATTTTGTGTATACCATGATTGTTAGTTGCCTAATGTTGAGTTTTTTTTCTTTTTCTTCCCATGCATCTTCTATTTGCTTTAAATCATATCACAAGACTAAAAAGGTGAGTACTTTGTACAGATCATCTTCATGTCCCAGTCCAAGTGACGAATCAAGGCAACAGACTCCTTATATATGCTCTTCTCCAATAAAGGTACATCTGCTTGGATATATTTCTTTTTCAAAATCAAGACTTTCTATAACATATTATTAATGGTGAGTTTTTTTTTTTTTAATAACATCATTGCAGTACAAGTTTGCCAATGATTCCAATGCTCGTTATTTGAAGACAGGAAGTGCAGTTTTGAAATTTAATTTGATCAATCAACGAGCAGATTTTTCATTTGCTTTATTCTCAGGCGGACTGACAAATGTGGGTCCTTTATATCTTGCAGTTTTTTGTTTTTCTTTTGTCTCAGAATTCTATATATTCTGATATTGCTTTGAGTCACCCCAGTTCTTTCAATAGATATTGAGTTTTTTCTGTAATTCTTTTTCCTTTCATTTGCAGCCAAAACTGGTAGCAATTTCTAATTTTGTGAGTTTCACAAATCCAAAGGCACCACTTTATCCTCGTCTTGCTCAAGGAAAATCTTGGAATGAAGTAAGCTTTTTTCATATTCATCAATTTCACATGTCAACAGTAGTATTGTTAGAACGCATAAAATGGTTGTTGGCATATCTCCCAATAGCAGCTAGAGTCTGTTTATCAAAGTGGATTAAAGTGAGAGGTCCTGTGTTCATACCTCTGCAAGCCCCAATTGTTGAATTTCAACTGAAAATTTTCAAGTTATGTCGGGTAGGTTGTATGCAGTACTAATTGTTACAATGTTCTACTTTGATGAAGATGACGGTGACCTGGACCAGCGGCTATAGTATTTCGGAAGCTGCACCTTTTGTTGAGTGGGGTCTGAAAGGAGAAGCTCAGACTAAAACTCCTGCAGGAACATTGACTTTTAGTCGTAACAGCATGTGTGGTAATGATCATATCACTTATATTTTCTTCTACTGCAACTCAAAGAATGATTTGCTTCTTTTCCTTGCTTAAATTCATATTATCTAGATAAAAAGTCCACAATCTTAAACTTGCTAAAGAGGTTCTTGTGGTAATTATCTGCAGGTCCACCGGCACGAACAGTTGGTTGGAGGGATCCTGGTTTCATTCATACAAGTTTCATGAAAGATTTGTGGCCAAACTACGAGTATGCATAAATATGTTAATGACCTGCAAACATCAATCAACATAGTTTTAGTCTTTTTCTCTAAAGCTGTGATATTGTTTTTTTGTTCAGGTACTCTTACAAGCTTGGTCATAGGTTATTGAATGGTAGCTACATCTGGAGCAAACCATATTATTTTAAGTCATCACCATATCCAGGGGAGGACTCATTACAGAGAGTTGTTATATTTGGTGACTTAGGAAAGGTACATCAAGATATAACTACAAATAGAAAATTTGGAAATTAACAATAAAGTACAATTATAAATTAATTGAATTCTGGAGAACCTAATGTAATAATGTACATATGTTTGGTTTGTTGATACTATGCTGAATAGACATAATCTTCTCCATGTGTTAGGCGGAACGTGACGGTTCAAATGAATTCAATAATTATCAACCAGGATCACTGAATACCACAGATCAACTGGTGAAGGACCTAGATAACATTGACATAGTTTTTCACATAGGAGATATTACCTATGCAAATGGCTATATCTCACAATGGGATCAGTTCACTTCACAAGTGGAGCCTATTGCATCAGCTGTTCCATATATGATTGCAAGGTTGTTTCACTTATGTATTTGTGTTCTCAATGTTCAATTTTTTTTTCCTTCATATATTTGCAATTTACATGAAGTGTAAATTTGAACAGTGGCAATCATGAACGTGATGTACCAGGGACAGGATCCTTCTATGACACTAATGATTCAGGTGGTGAATGTGGCGTGCTTGCTGAGACCATGTTCTATGTTCCTGCTGAAAACAGAGCTAAGTTTTGGTAATTAGTCTAAATTCTTCTGTGAATTATTTCAAGTGGTTGAGAAAGAAAATTTGTATGCATTCAAAATCACATTAGTAAGTAAGCATGAGATTACATTGAAGGATTAAGGACTTGAGTAGTCTATTTACTATTCCAAAGGGGCGCTTTACTCCTAAACTATTCCACTATTGCTCATTTTAATCCTTTACATTAAATGTTCTATATTAGTTCACTAAAAAAGTTATCCAATTTGGGCAAGTTTGTTGTTATTGTTATATACCAGGTTCAAGATTGGTATAATCATTCTTAGATTGTACTGAAACAATGTTGCTGATATTTTTGCATATAGGTATTCAACAGATTATGGGATGTTCAAATTTTGTATAGCTGACAGTGAACACGATTGGAGAGAAGGTTCTGAGCAGTACAAGTTTATTGAGAAATGCCTAGCATCAGCAGATAGGCAGAAACAGCCTTGGTTAATCTTTGCTGCTCACCGTGTTCTTGGTTATTCCTCCTCTTATTGGAAAGATGGTTCTTATGGGGAGCCCATGGGAAGAGAGAGCTTACAAAAGCTATGGCAGAAATACAAAGTTGACATTGCATTTTATGGTCATGTTCATAACTATGAAAGAACATGCCCCATCTACCAGGTAAGCAAGAACATTTAATTGCTAACTTTTTTTACATAATAAGTCATGATATAAAGTTGTAGTTCAATGTGGTTAAGTATCAAAATATGTTTGATTCGAATTGCACCAAGTACAGTATGATATGATGCCTGTGATGCAGAACCAATGTGTAAATTCAGAAAAATCACATTACTCGGGCACGGTGAATGGAACAATTCATGTAGTTGCCGGAGGGGGAGGAAGTCACTTAGCAAGCTTTGGACCAGTGCAGACAAGATGGAGTCTTTATAGAGATTCAGATTATGGTTTTGTGAAACTAACAGCATTTAACCACTCATCACTACTATTTGAATACAAGAAGAGTAGTAATGGCAAGGTCTATGACTCTTTCACTATCTCAAGGGACTACAGAGATGTATTGGCTTGTGTACATGATGGCTGTGAACCAACCACTTTAGCCATATGAAGTAATCATCTCACTTTGTTTTTTCAATATAATATTCTCATATTTCACTGAAACATACACTCTAGTCTCTAGCTGTTTAGTACAGCTTCAAAATCATAATAATAACAAATAAATAACCTTACTTTGCTTTGAATATTAAAATCCTAAAGTTATTGTTTTACACGAGTTCTATAAGCAAAATTTATTCGCAGAAGCGAAAATAAACTTTAATAATATTTTCATTTTTTTTTTTTTTGCTGAATAACTTTAAAAATATTAAAAATAGTAAGCAAGTTATTAGAACAAACCATACCGAACTTTTTCTAAAGTAATACCACACTTTTGAGCCAATTTTCTGTTTCTATGGATCGTCAAAGCAAACGTGTATTTTGATACATCAAGTCAGTGATTTGCTTTGTAGGATCCTCCGTAAAGAATACAGCAATAACATTCATTTCGTGCATAAATACCTCGTTATTTACGTAATTTTAATTTTAATTTTTTTTTAAATAATAAAATATTGTTTAAACAACATATATTTTTTTATACGTTGTCATAATTTTTTTAAAAAAAAATTAAAAATAAAACTCAATATATATATAAAAAAAAATTATGTTGCATAATTAAATATAATACTAACCACTATCATTTGGTAGGGATGACATACATAATTTTTTTTGGTGTTTAAAATTTTAATTGAAGTAAACATCTCTGTATCAATATATATATATATATATAAAGTGTGTTGATTATAGCCACAATTTTTTTTTCTTTTTTATTATTATTTTAAACTTTCAATATCTTACCTACACCATTTTAAAACCTTATAAAAAATGTGTTGATTATAGCCACAAACTTTTATCTTTTATCTTTTTTTATTATTATTTTAATTTTTCATTATCTTACCCACACCATTTTAAAACCTACTACATCCAATATATATATATATAAGCTATATAATAATTAAAAAATATTTTCATATTCTAAATATAATAATTTGTACATTTATTAGAATTATTAATTATTTTATGAAAAAGATGTGAAAGAAAAATAATTAAAATTATACATATAACAACAACAATAATAACAATAACAATAAATAAAATCTATAATATTTTACATGTTAAATATTGTATATTCAACAATATATTATAATTATAATAGATAATTTGGTCCATAACAATTTTTTTTTTTTCCTTATCTTCTTTTACCATTTTTATTTTATGTTAAATCTTTTATCATTCTACCCACACATTTTGAATCCAACAAAGTAATATCACTAAGTTACGTAATAATTGATAAACATTTTTATATTTTAAATATAATAATTTATGCATTTATTAAAATTATTAATTATTTTATCGGCAAGAAATGTAACAAAAAAAATAATTTAAGTTATACTAATAACAACAACAACAATAATAAATAAAATATATACTAATTTTATATTTAAATATTATTATTTGTATATAGAACACCTTGTTATATGTGCGATACAGGAATTTAGTTCAAAATTTATTACTTTTTAATAATAAATAGACAATTAAAATAAGAGTACAAATATTATCAAACTTTATTTAACATAAATTATTTTATTTTTAATATATGTATCATATAATATTAATTTTTTAATTATTTTAATGTTTACTATTTTTTTATTTTTATCTCTCTTAATTTATTAATTTATAATTTTTTAACCAATATTTTAAAAAATAATTACTATCTACTAATAAGATATCTTAATAAAATAATCATTGTATTCTATCTATATTATAAGTAATCATGAATGGAAAAAAAAAAAAACTTAATTTCAGTTATTCTCGTTTTCAATTTCAACTGTTTCTAATCTCATTAAAGATTAATAAATGTAGATATTTTGACATACTTAAATATATGTTTAAATTAATGACACTAAATTTTTTAAAAAAATTATCAAAAATAACACTCTTAAAATTAATAGTAACAAAATTAACATCCCAATAATGTTGAACATTCAATTTGAACGTAAAATATTAAACTTTCAATATTGAACGGGTCTAAATTGTCGCGTTTAATTCTAATTGAATGGATGTTCAAAGAAAAATGACATATTAGTCATTTTTTTAATTATAAAAATATAAGTTTGAACACAAGGGGTGCTAATTTTGTTATTAGAAGTTTTGACTTTTGAGAGTGTTAATTTTGTTATTTTTTCAATTTTTTTTAATTATAACTAAAAATATACTTTTAAACTAAATAGATAGATATATTGTAATAATTTATATTATGATTTTAATAATAATTTTTTATTAATGATAAATTTATTCAATAATTACGACACTAAAATATAACTAAATATAAAAATATAATATATAATTTACATATATTTATTATTAAATTAAAAACAATAATTATTTTAATATCATTAATTATATTACATGTTAAATAATATTGCCATATTTCTTGTGCTCCCAAACATAATTTTATATATAAAGTGTGGTAAATTATAGCCACTAATTTTTCCCTTTTCTTGTGCCTTTTAACCCTTATCTTTTTTTACTAATTTTTTATTGTGCCTTTTTTCCTTTATTTTCTTTTACTAATTTTTTTTTCATTCTAAAATTTTAACATATTACTCATACAAATTCAAAACCTACCAATTATTAAGACACTTTAAAATTAAAAAAAATATTTTTATATTCTAAATATAATGATTTATTCATTCATTAATTATTTTATTTTGTATAATTTTTTATGTACAAATTATAAATTAATACGTGATTAAAAATGTGATAGTAAAATAGTCAACATTATACATATAATTAAAAAAAATTAAAATTATTTACATTTTTAAATATTATTAATTGTATATAAATTTAGTCTACAATTTCTTATTTTTTAATAATAAATAGTCAATTCAAATAAAAATGAAAAGATCATCAACCTTGATGTAATATAAATCATTTTATTTTGGTTGTATGTATTATTTAATACTAAAAAATTTCATTATTTCATTATTTTGATATTTTATTATTTTTAAATTTTTTCTCTTTTAATTTACAAATTTAAAATTTTCATTTTAGCCAACATTGTAAAAAGTAATTATTATTATACTAGTAAAATAATAAGTTTATTTTGATTTCACAATATTATAATTAAACACAAATAAAAATTTAATTTCAATTCTTATGATTTTCAATTCTAACAATTTATAATTAATTTAAATATTAGCAAATGTGTCAATAATTAATAATATATTTCGACACTATTAAACATATATTTAAACTTGCAACAAACTTTCAATTCTTTTTAAATTTTAGTTAGATTATTTTAATTATTATTAATAAATATTTTAAAAATAAATAAGTAAAAATATTACAATAACTTAAAGGCAATCATTCAATCCGGCATCATTTGAGGTGGACTTTTGAACATTCCTACAAATTTAAAAGTGGCGATGTCCTATTCTGCTTCTGATAACTTTACAGCTTTATGTAGACACATTTGCTCAGCTTGTATTATGTGCGAAATATCAATAAAACTTTACATAATATACAATATATATTTAACGGTACAAAAAATATATATCGACATCTTTAAATAATATTAATTAAATTATATAATTTTTTTATCGACATCTTTAAATAATATTAATTAAATTATATAATTTTTTTTTTTAAATTCCATCACTATGTATAATATATTATATATTTTTTGTAAAATTAAAGTTCATTTTTGAGATCTTAATCTTGGTTTTTAAACGCATGCATTTGCTCTGCTTTATTCAATATATTTTTTTTGGCAACATAAACTAAAAGAAATTATTCATTGATATTCAACAAAATTAATTTATTAGTTTAATTAAGTCAATTAAAATAAACACAAAAATAATAAAAGATATAAAAAATATGTATTTTTTTATATTTATATTTCACTATCATCTCTCTTCAAAACAATTGATCGAGCCTTTTTTTGATAAAAATAATTGACCTGAACCGTAGACCTTCGTACCGAATCATGTAACTCCTCATGGACTATAGCAATAAAAGAGGGTACGGTGCCATGGATTTTTTTATAAAAAGATTCTTCCGTCTCAATCCGATCAAAACTCAAAGATATTTTGAGAGATAATATTTATATATATCATAATTTTATTATAATTATAATTAATATAATAATTTTTATTAAATATAATTACGAAAATTTTAATTATATTTATTAATAATATTATATCATATTATTGATAATTTAATATAAATATATTTTTTCTTCCAATTGGTACGGCATAATATAATTAAGTGCCATTTGTTTGTTTAAGTTAACAAATATTGGGGTTATTATTTATTAGATAATTTTTTTAATTAAATATCATTATTAATGACACAAGTTATAAATATTGACTCACATATAAATTACAAACTTAAAGTTAAAAGAAACCATTTCAAATGTGGGAGCCCTGTGAATTGACTTGTACTATTTCTAATACAAATTTCTTTTTGTCATATATATATATACTAATTTATATATTATAATTTAATTAATAAATAATTTTATCATTATATATTTTTAATTTTATATTTGAATAACAATTAGGTATAATGTTAGCCGTTCTAATATTAAGTTCAGTTCAAAAAGAAAATCAGTTTTAAAAGACGGGTGCATAGTGTTCGGTTTGAAAAGGACGGTGATATAGGCAGATAAATAGGACGGGCGAATACTATTTGGTTTGAGTAGTAGAAATGTTTCGAACAAACGTAAGTTTTTTTTTTGGGTGATTGGTATTTGAAATTTAGCAGCAGTAACGTGTATTATTGTTTTGAGTATAATATTTTGCATCTATTTGTCAACTTATTATTATTGATGAAGGTTAATCGATTGATAAAGTTTTTGAATGCAAAGATTTTTTGTTCAAATTTTTCTCCTAAAATTTAGTTTTTTCTTTAATATTTGTTTTTAAGAATTGAACATGTATTTTAAAGTAGAATTTACTACTTGATGTAAAAAAAAAAAAAAAAAAATAGATGCATTCAGCAGATTGTTCTTCAGATATGCTTAGCAAGCTAATGGCATACACCAAAATATCAAAAAATATATATTTAATCGTTTGTTTCAAAAAATATGAAAGATATTATCGAAGTTAATAAATATTATAAAATTTATTATATAAAATTTTAATAAATTTTAATATATTAATTTTATTTATTTTTTTTATAAAATAATATAATTATGATATATGTAATATACATAATGAAAATATTACAACAAAAAAACATAAATATAATATTTATTTAATAAATATAATTTATAAAATACAACTTTAAATAAATTAAATTACATGTAATATAATTATATACAAAAATTTAATTAAAATAAATTTATTTCACTGGCTCAAATTTAGAGCAATAAAAACATCAACATCCAGGGACAAAATTTCTTGGGGGTTACACTTGGCTAAAATTTGTGCAAAAAATTAATGTATTATTTTTAATATTAAATAAATCTATTTTATTTATCGTAAGTATTATGTCTAATTATTTTATATGTTTTTTGATATTATATTATATGTATTATTAATATTTAAAAAATACGTTAACAAAAGTGATAACAATTATGAATAAAATAGTTAAAAACAAATAATTTTATTCACAAAATTTACAAATATTAATGGCATACATAGAATTATAGTCTTATATATTATATAAAAATACTTCTTAAGCTTTAATTTATGATATAATATAATGAAAAAATATTTTATGTATTTTATTTTTGTTCAATTCATGACAATAAAACGTCACTGTTAAAAATTATAAAAACTAAAAATTTAAAAACTAACTTAATGGTATTAAATTATCAATTAAATTTATTTTATTTCAAATTTTAAAATCGTCTAATATTATATTATTTTATAATGTATTTAATAATATTTACAATTTATTCAAAGTTTTTTTATATGAAAATTTTAATATTTATTTATTTACTTTCTTTCATTTTTCAATTTTATATTATTTATCATGTTTTTACGAATAATCTTAAGTTTAAATTCTTAAACATAATTTTTTAATACATTTTTTTTAGTTTAAGTTTCAGCACTTATAAATTTGATGTATTTAATTAAATTTTTTATTTATTTATATTAACTTTTAGTTCATTAATTTAATTAATACGTGTATGATATCAATACTCTGTTAACTTTTTTTTTTCTTTTTTTTATATTAAATAATTTTTTTTATAGATTTTTTAGAGCTAAATCAAAACATTAGGTTTATGTTTAATAAGACATGAAAAATGTAGACTTTGATTAAAAATAATTCACTATAATTCTTATCAATTTTACATCATAATCATGTATTTTAGGCTTTTATTATTTCAATAAAATCATCTACTTTTTATCAACAACAACGACAAAAAAAATCAACCCCTCTAAATTTTTTTTGAGCTCCGTCAACATCAATAGAGACATTAATTATATCATGACATTAAATAATAATAATTTTTTTATAATTATTAATGTGTCATGTATAAGTTGTTTGATATCTCACAATAGTATCTTTATATAAAGAAAATTATGAATTAATTCAATTCTTATAATATTAAGGATTAATCTAATTCATATAATATCAAGGATATTATTATAAAATAAATATCAATATTATTCATGTTGAAAGTCATCACGTATAGTTCCAGAATCAAGAGAGTACTGCATAGATTATGCATTTAAATCATCACAACTACTAATAGAATGCTCATAGATTATCACTGGATAGAAAATTCTGGTCATAGGCATTATAAACAAACAAAAAAGAATCATGGCATCTCACATAGATAAGTTGTTATTGACATTTTTTACGAAATTAATTTCTACCCAATATCAATACACATATTGTGAATTTACCAAAATTTTCATGGTTATATCAGGATATATCCTGATTTTTTCATTCATGGGGTATATCAAAACTAGCATCGATTGTAATTCATTAATTTTAAAATATACTCTCAATAATATTATGAATTATTCTCTTTATTAAACATTGAATAATAATACTTTTTAAAAAGTTAATTGCATCAATTATTAACTTAAAATATTATACTATTACTTATTTTTTTTAAAATGAATAATTTGTCTCCTACTACATTGATTTTATTTAAGACGACATGGATAGTAGGTCTAGAATTTGATTTTTTTTCCCTATACAGTGGTAGTATAGATTGTGTTGGTACATTTCAAAAGAGTGATAGATTCAATTGCTCCATGATTCACTTGTATTGTTGTTTGGTCTCTACTTTTTTTTATTACTAAATTTAATTGAATTTATTTTTCTTCTAATGTACTACAGCCCTCATATTATTTTTGTATTGAAAAAATCTCTATACAAAAAGAATTTATGGACTATTATTAAAAAAAAACAAAAAATAAATAAAAGATATTCAAAATAAAATTTCATTTATGGAGATACAATTAAACCAAAAAAATAATTAATTTGCAACCGATTTGGCGATCCCTCAAAGCAAAGCATATGCTATTCTTACAAACAAACAACAACGGTGTTATACTAAAGGTAATATATTGTAGGTTGGGTGAAGTTATTCTCTTCACATGTCTCATATGACAATTAATAAAATAAATAAAAATGGTAAAATACAAATTTACATATATTTTTGCACCTATATTTTTTTTATTTTGCTATGTGTTAAAATTATTTTGAAAAATAGAAAAGTGATTTACTTTCTTTAAATAATTTTGACATGTGGCTATAAATAATTTGAGTATAAAAATGAATAAAATTTGTGTATTCTTAGTATTCTATATAAAATATAACAAATCTTGTGGAACATTATTAGTTTAAAATTTACGCATTATTATAAGTTATTTGAAATTTATAATGTATTTAGTTACTTATTGTCAGTGAGTCATGACTCAAGCACATAAAATTAATATGAGAATTTGAGGTTCAAATCTCTTACATTGATAAAAAAAAAAAGAGAGAGAAGAGAATAGTTACATCATTTACTTATGTAACTGTTTTTACGCGACTATATTTACTTATATTATTTTGTGAATTTTTTTTTCTTCTTATTTTGTGATTATATTAGGCGAATAACAAAAGTTAAAATTAAAGTGATTCGCCAACTAAATATACAAAAATTCAATTCGGAGAAAATAGGAAATAAGTTCTGAATATTATAACGTTTTAATCCTTTCTGTTAACTACTAAACGATAGCATATATAGCATAAGGAGAAACTATTAAAGGTTTTTCCTTTTAGGCCAGACTAGTACTGTGATGTGTAATGCATCATTGCAATCCTTCTTCTGTGTCGAATTGATGTTTTCTAAACAAAATTTAAAAAAAAATAAAAATTAAATGACCTTTTCTACGTAATTTGTAAAAAATAACCCTGAAAAAAAAAATGAATTTTCACTTTTTTGGAGTTGAAAAACAAAATGCTACATCTAGAGTGCATTTTAATCAATGTGTGGACAAGAGAAATTAAGTACATTACTCCTCAAAACAAAATATAAAGAAGATAAAAAAAAAATAGCATAGTAAAAATTATATGCATTAAATTATTGTATGCATTATGTATCAATGTTTGATTTGATCTTAAATTGAAAAATTAAGAAATTTAAGAAAATGTGTTTTATTTATTAAAATGGTGTCAATTAGAAGTTAAATATGATTGGTTAACAATAATAAGTAAGTTTTTATACCACTAGTTCTTTTTAAAGAGGTTAATTTGAGAATATAAGATTAAAAAAAATTCTCGTAATTTAATTTAGGATTTTTTCAACATAATAAAGTTATTAAAAAATGACTAACTTAATTCTTTATATTTGTGTGAGATCCTAATTACTTAAAAGCTTATTTTTTAAGTAAATAAATGATAGATAATCATTACCCAAAGTAAACATGCTTATATGCATACATAATGCATGTTCTATTATATATAGGTGTAAATCTTGTGATACATTTATTCTATTATATATGCTTGTCTTGTGTTTGTTTATGTTGTGCTTGATATTTACAATAGTATTCTTGTATGTCCCATGTAGTGTTTGTGTTTTACGTACGGTATGTTTGAAACTGTAACCCCTATTATGCCCCCTTTGCATTTTTCTTTTTCTATATAAGCAAGTAATGTGTTTCGTCCAAAACACATCGAGTCATTAAGGAGAGGGAAGCTAATGGTTTCTTACAATCCTACTCACTAGCCTTTCTCTATTTTTCTCTTTTCTTCCCTCTAGTATTTTTTTCTCTCCAACTTTCTTGGTTTTTTATTAGCATTGTTTAGAAAGCTGAGAGAAAAGTATCGTCGTATTAAGGGAAAAAATGGAAAGTAAAACAAATTTTCTAAACACAACCATCGTCGTTATGTTGTTTTTGTGGATGGGAGTATCTTCAGCTCAATGGGGATCTATGGATCAACCACTATCCCAAATTGCTATCCATAAAGTGATTTTTGCCCTCCATGAGTCTGCCACAGTTAAAGCTAAACCCTTTGTTCTTGGCTTACAGGTAACTCCCTTTTTGCTTGCTTTGAGCATCTATTTTCATGCATTTTCTTTCCAAATAGCTTTTGTTGTGTGATTTAGCTTGGCTTAAATAAAACTTTGTAAAATAGGAACTGATACAGTAAATTAAATTTTGGAACGTAATTTTTCGAGTGCATGTTTATTTTAGCTTGAGTACTTACCTGATATTTGGATTATTCATGGATCCCTTTCTTTTATGGGCTGGTTTTCTATTTTTAACCCTTTGAGTAAGCGTTGGATGTATGTTTACTCAAAGCATATTTTTTTAGATTTATTTCTGATATAAATATTTTTATTATTATAAACAAATATCCATACTATAAAAGAATGGGAAAATTACAACAGAACCCCTTCAGGTTTTCAAAAACTGTAAAAACACCCTTCATGTTTAAAAATAGGCAATTACACCCCTTTCTATTATTGTTAAATAAACAATTAATATATTCCGTTAAATTTCTTAACTTTTATCTTTTTATTGCAAATTAATGTCTTTATTGAAGAACTAAAAAGTAGTGAGAATAAGGGATATAATTGTGATATTTGAAATCTATGGGGTGTTTTTGTTGTTTCAAAAAACCTAGAGGGAGTTATTTGTAAATAATCCTAAAATAAATGTCAAGAAATGCATCTAACTATTGTTCAAAATGTTTATAAAAGTGAATATATGTATTTATTTACAAACATGCTTTTTAACACATGTTCATATATAATCTAATAAATATTATTTTTACATGTGTTAGTGAGATTAAAAAGCAGGTTTTGAATTGTATAATGCACTTAAACCATAATTCACTCAGTTTAAGTCGTTATTACGATTTCTTTTTTAGCATGTGATGGTGAAAGATTCATTCTTTTAATTTATGATACAGCGTCAAGATACTCAATGGACAACTGTGGATATATACAACCCCAATCCGTCTGCAGACGACTGGATTGGCGTTTTTTCTCCTGCAAAATTCAAGTAATATATTTTTCTTTTTCATCCAAGGAACCGTCTATGCCTTTTGTTTTTTTACAGGATTTCGCCATGTTTGAATCTCAGATTTGCATTAGGAAAATATGAGGGGTAAAGGATAAAGGTTCAACAAATTTCTAGAAAATTTTTATAAACTATTTTCTCTACATTATTTGATTCTTAATTGTTTGCAATTCTTTTTACCCCTCGTATTTTCCTCACCATTTTTTTCGATACAAATTTAAGATCCAAATATAACATTTGTTACTCAAAAAGAAGATATATAAAATAAAAAAATGAACCTTTTAGCACTCAAGAAAAAAAAATATCTATATAATATTTATGCATATCTGTTTTTAAAACTTTTTTTTAATTATATGGTATAAACTCTTTATATATAGAGTTTTATTTTTAATTTTTTAGGAAAAAAAACATAGGTTAATTTTCTTTATAATGTAAAAATAAAATTAGTTGAATGACTGGGTCATTAACCATAATATTTCTTTTTACACAAAACTAAAGTAGTTTGTTTGAACACATGACACTATGGCAGTTCTTCAAGTTGTACACCAGAGGGTGAAACCGAACAAGAAACTCCATACATATGCTCTTCTCCAATCAAGGTGTGTATATGTGAAATCATAGCATTATATTATAATAAAGCAATTTAGTTTAAACTTGTCTAACATTTATGATTTATTTCAGTTCAAGTATGCAAATTATTCAAACTCAAATTATGCCAAGAATGGGAAAGCTACTTTGAAGTTCAGGCTAATAAACCAACGCGCAGATTTCTCTTTTGCATTATTCTCAGGCGGGTTCTCAAATGTGTGTAATTGATGAACATTTGTGCTTTTTTGTCGAATCTTAAGCACTGCTCTTGTTTGTTTTTTTTTTTTTATACTATATAACTGATTCAAAAAATTGAACTATGCAGCCAAAACTGGTGTCAGTTTCTAACTCCATATCATTTGCTAATCCTAAAGCACCAAACTTTCCGCGACTTGCTCATGGAAAATCTTGGGATGAAGTAAGTTTTAGAGTGCATCATATTTCTTATATATCTTTTAGTTTTGTTTTTTTTTAATGACAAAATAAAATAATTATGTGTTATGGTGCAGATGACGGTGACCTGGACAAGTGGATATAACATAGATGAGGCTTATCCATTTGTTGAGTGGGGTATGAAGGGACAAATTCAAACAAGATCTCCGGCTGGAACATTGACATTTGATCGGAACAGCCTCTGTGGTAATGATTCAATTTCTATCTATTTTTTATTTGATGACCACCATATCAAACGAAAATGCTCATAGATTTTTTAGATAATTAATCAAAACTATACAAGTTTAACATAGCATTTTCAAAATAACACAAATTAACTTGATAAAATTTAGTAAAATTCAAAATAATTCACCGGTCGTTGATTGCCATTAATTAGTCGGACTCCGATGATACCTAATACATGGAGCGTAATTTATCATACTTTCATAATTTTCCAAAACTTTTTTTTTTTACTTTTACTTTTAGAACATACATTGAATAAATTCAAATATACAAGAGAATCAAATTACATAATTAATTAAAATCAACAAACATGCTACAACACAATACTGTGGATCGTTTTGGTGTTAGCTAACATTATTGATCTCATTTCATGATTTTTTATTGGCTTAAATTGTTACAAGAAATAAATGTCTTCGACTAACTTTATTGATTCTATGATTTAGGACTCAAAAGTATTATTATATTAAACGAATAAAATAATAAATTTACATATAAGATTATATCTAAATAAAAAAACTTACATAAACAATAACAAAAATGTGTCATAAAATTGCACCAGATACAATAGTAAAGACACCCCTAAATCTAGACTAGATTGAAAAACACCATATATCATGGTTTTATTTAACTAAAAAAAATAAATAGCCAACTCTGATAGGATTAATACCTATCCCTTCGGTAGGCAAAATCATATTAAGAGACGAAGATGAAGAGAATAGAGAAAACTGAGGGCAAGAGATATTAGGGTTTTACAAAATGATTTATTCCATTATCTCAATTTTCAGAAACTTCATCACGTGCATTTTAGGGTATATGTTATTTTGGAAGTAGGTGACGTATTTAATTAATTCCTGTATTATTTTAAAAAGTAGCTCTTGTTTTTTATTCCAATCCAAGTTGCTTACTTTTTTTTATTTCCCTAGCATTGGTACGAAGTAATACTCTTTTATTTTGCCATCCAGGTGAACCAGCACGCACAGTTGGCTGGCGTGATCCTGGTTACATACACACAAGCTTCTTGAAAAATTTGTGGCCAAACTCTGTGTACGCATTCACAGAGATAACTTTTTTTTTTTTTTCTTTTCAAATTGTAAAGTTTTAAGATAAAATCTAACATATTTTATGTTGGTTGCTATTATGATTTTTCAGGTACAATTATAGGTTGGGTCATCTTTTGTTCAATGGTTCGTATGTTTGGAGCAACAAAATCTATTCGTTCAAAGCATCTCCATATCCTGGCCAAGACTCATTACAGAGTGTTATAATATTCGGTGACTTGGGAAAGGTAGAGAAATGATTTCCCCATTATGCTACTAAGTGTATACTTGCTTATGCTCCTTAGACCTTAAAAGTGTTTTTGACTGTAAAAAAAAGAAAAAGAAAAGGCTTTTGAGCCCAACAAGTAAAAATTTACCACAGTGATAGCACACTTTGTGCTTCTTTGCAAAAGCACAACTTTTGGCTATGGTTTGTACAAACTAACAATGCCTTCATGATGCTATATATATATAGTGTGTGTTTACATGTTTCATTAGTGATTAATTGGAAACCTCCGATATGAATCAGGGAGAGCGTGATGGTTCAAATGAGTACAGTAATAATCAACCAGGTTCACTTAACACTACAGACCAACTCATCAAGGACTTGAAAAACATAGACATAGTATTCCTCATTGGAGATATGGCATACTCAGATGGATATATTTCACAATGGGACCAATTCACTGCACAAGTTGAGCCTATTGCTTCAACTGTACCTCTTATGGTTGCAAGGTTTGCATCAATCCTTAATTAGTGTGTGAAAATTTAATTATGACATTGGTGAAAGAATGTTAATTTGGTCCCTGCAGTGGTAATCACGAACGCGACTCGCCGAATACAGGTTCTTTCTATGACACAAATGATTCAGGTGGTGAGTGTGGTGTGCCTGCTGAGACTATGTTCTATGTTCCAGCTGAGAACAGAGCTAAGTTCTGGTAAATAACTTGTACTGCTCATAATTCTCAAGCACTAACATTCATTTCATATCTTGTTTGATGTTATACTTGTTTTGCAAATCAGGTACTCCACAGATTATGGGATGTTCAAATTCTGTATAGCAGACAGTGAACATGACTGGAGGGAGGGTTCAGAACAGTATAAGTGGATTGAGAAATGTTTTGCATCAGCAGACAGACGTAAACAACCATGGTTGATCTTTGCTGCTCATCGACCCCTTGGATATTCTTCCAACTCTTGGTATGCTCTAGAAGGCTCCTTTGAAGAGCCCATGGGAAGAGAAAACTTGCAGAAGCTTTGGCAAAAATACAGGGTTGACATTGCATTTTATGGCCATGTCCATAACTATGAAAGAGTGTGCCCCATTTATCAGGTATGATTTTTGTTTTCTCTTAAGGTCGCTCCAGAACTGCAAATTTCTAATAATAAAGTTAGTGAATACTGAATAGCTCTACCTATAAAAAGAGTAGAAGAACAAGGGTCTGTTTGTTTATGCTTCTGGAGACTGTAAAAGTGTTTCTGAGAGTCAAATAATGCTTAAGAACCAAATAGAAATAAATTTGTCATAAAGCATTATGTTTGCTGATATGTGCTTCTTTCCTGAAACTGCTTCTGTTTAAATCCACTTTTTATAGTAGAAGCAAACAGATCTTAAATAACACCAAGTAATGCATGATAATAATGTTTCATTATTTATGTTTGATATATACATTAATTTAATTTTCTCTATAAACCAAAAAAGAAACATTTTTACACTGATTGTGCAGAACCAATGTGTGAACAATGAAAAATCTCACTATTCCGGCACTGTGAATGGAACAATCCACGTTGTGGTCGGAAGTGGAGGGCATAAATTGAACAAATTCAGTGAATTGATCCCGAATTGGAGTATTTACAGAGATATTGACTTTGGGTTTGTTAAGTTGACAGCATTCAATCATTCATCTCTCCTCTTTGAATACAAGAAAAGCAGTGATGGAAAGGTGTATGATTCTTTCACCATCACAAGGGAGTACAGAGATGTCTTGGCTTGTGTTCGTGACGGTTGTGAACCAACCACCTTGGCATCTTAAATCATTCATCGTAACTTATTTGAAAGTAACGATGTTTGATGTTGGATAGAAGAGAGATTTTCAGCGATGTGATTGTATTGTATGATGTTGAATGATGTATCTTTAATAAAAATAAATCTGGAATCTATTGTTCTCAGTAATTTACTTTTTCTGTGGTGGTGGTTGAAATGCCTCAATTCTAAGAGATTGGGATCCAAAAGTTTAAATTCGAATACAAAAGTTGTATCATAAATGATACAAGTTAAGCAAATATTAATAGCTCTAATTAAGAGAAGTTGTAACAATACTTATATATTGAGTATCAACTAAAATATCCATCCTAGAGTTGAAACTTTGAAACTTTTTATTATGTTTATGCTAGCAAAGAGGAGAAATTAGGAAAATTAGTTTTGTTTAATACCTTCATTTTTTTCTACTTAAACTTTACTTTCAAATTAGCCTTGTTCATTGCCAGAACATCCTAAAACAATACAATTATAAATCAAGCAACATTTGTTTGCTGTCCGAAAGGGGTGAATAATATTGCTTATAAACTAGCAATGTTTGATTTATTTGTTTTTAATTTTATTAGTTGGATTGAGTCAAAAACGAGTTGGTTTTGACCTTTTCTGGCAAAGAACGTATCGTCTTACATTTAATTAAATAAAATGTCTCCACCTTGCTGTTAAAAAAAAAAAAAAAATCAAACAACATGTGAAAGATATTAGATATATATATAAAAGGACCCATTGATTAAAGAAAAATTAATGAAATAAAATTCCAAATTACAACTAGTTTCTTTAACTTTTTCCAAAATTAAGCAGTTCAATGATAACTGTAGTAATTTTACCCCAGTCACATAAACATGAACTCAAGATACCAGCGAATATAGACAATAAATATATACCCAAAAATTGTAAAAGATCAGCAAGATTCGAAAACACACCAAGAACACAACGATGTAAAGTGGTTCAGCCCCTAATCTACACGGCCTAATCCACTGGAAAGGGAAAACATTTTATTACTTTCGAGTAAACCAGATAATACAAATATGAACAGATTAACAGAGGGAACCTAACACAAAATCATTCACATTTAAATCAGAGAGACTAAGAGATGAAGAAAACCATCGACGGCACAAGAAAAACAATACATGAAAATATGAGAGTTCACCCGGTCTCCAAACCCTAAAGGGGTATATATACATATAATATCAAATATCAGTTTTGCCCTTGAAACCTTAGAAACGTATGAGCCAGCCCACGCGTTAATCAGTGGCCCAACATTAAGCCACGCACAAAGCAGCCCAACTCCAATAACCCAAGCAGTCAATACATGAGACAAATACAATAATCCACATATTAGACATATAACAATAACAATAATATATATACTACATACATTATTCATATGCAATAAATAATCATCTCCTAAATGCTTCCAGTACATTTAATTGTCATAAGTTTAACAATCTCTACCTTGACAATAAATGAACAAGATAAAAGAAAAGTTTGTTTTCCCTTCCCTTATAAATTATCCTAATACTAAATGCAAGACACTCTGATCAAGTTTAAGCAATGCTTAAACTTGTTCAAAGATACTGGTTTTGTAAGCATATTAGAAGGATTATCCTCTGTGGAGATTTTATGAATGATGACCAAGTTTTGAGAAACAATATCTCTAATGAAATGTATCTTTACATCTATATGTTTTGACTTAGAATGAAACATGAGATGTTTAGATAAATAAATAGCTGACTGATTATCACAAAAAATAGTGTCAACTACATCAAAGGATACAATACCAAGCTGTCTGGTAAACCCTCTCACCCACAAACTTTCTTTTACAGCTTCAGTGTAAGCTATAAATTCAGCTTCTGTGGTTGAAAGTGCTACCACTGACTGCAGATTTGCTTTCCAAGATATAACATTACCAAAAACAGTAAAAACATATCCAAAAAGTGATCTTCTTTTATCTTTATCACCTGCAAAGTCAGAATCAGAGTATCCTAATACAATAGGCATATTAGGGTGATTGCATTCATACAGTAATCCAGTATTAACAATGTCTTTAATATATCTTAGAATCCATTTTACTGCCAGCCAATGAGTCTTACCTGGATTAGACATAAACCTACTAACCACACTCACAGCATGACTTATGTCAGGTCTAGTGCAAACCATGACATACATTAAGGATCCAACAACATTAGAATATGGAACTCTACTCATGTATTCTTTATCATCTCTAGTAACAGGAGAATCCTTAGTTGTCAAATTAAAGTGTGAACCCAAAGGAACACTGGCAGATTTAGCATCAAACATTGAAAACCTTTTTAAGACTTTTTCAAGATAAGATTTTTGTGAAACAAACAGTTTTTCATCTGATCTAGTTATTTCCATTCCAAGAATTCTTTTAGATGGACTAAGGTCCTTCATATCAAACTCACTATTTAGTTGGAGTTTTAAAGAATCTAATACAGATTTATCTTTGCATGCAATTAAAATATCATCAATATATAATAACAGATAAATAGGATGAGAAACATTTTTCAGTTTGAAATACACACAATTGTCATGATCACATCTTTCAAATCCTATTTTAAGCATAAATGTATCAAATTTCAGGTACCATTGCCTAGGGGCTTGTTTAAACTCATACAAATATTTCTTTAAAAGACATACTAGATTTTCATTACCAGATTTCACAAAACTTTCAGGTTGTCTCATATAAATTTTCTCCACCTTGCTGTTAAAAAAAAAAAAATCAAACAACATGTGAAAGATATTAGATATATATATAAAAGGACCCGTTGATTAAAGGAAAATTAATGAAATAAAATTCCAAATTACAACTAGTTTCTTTAACTTTTTCCAAAATTAAGCAGTTCAATGATAACATTTAGATTTAAAAAATAATAATCGATTCATACTTTATAATTTTTCAAATTTTTCATTGAATATATTTTTTATTATTTAAATTTTTTTTAGTGTTTTTTAAGAATTTATTTATTATTATTATTATCAAAATTTTAACTTTGTGTTTTGTTTTTTAAAATTTTGAATTTATTATTGAAAAAAAAAAAACTATTTGAAGTTTATTGAATTTTTAAAAAATTATAGAACCCTCGTATATACTTAAAAGATATAACACTAAAAAATATATTTTAATGTATTACACATATCATAGCTATTTTTATATCTCTATATTTTTAAAGAAAGGAAACCTATAAGCTTTAGAAAACAATTAAACAAATTGTACGATCGGAACACGTAACCTTTTAGTTTGTCAACATTACTATTATCATACCCATCTACTTAAACTATACTATATCTAAATATAAATAAACAAATTAAAAATTATATATAGAATATAGGATTATATGCTGTCATGACCTCTTATTTATTAAAAATTTGATATGACCCCCTCCACTTAATTTTTTTACATATTATGACAAAAATGCCCTTAATAACCCCTCAGTTGGACGACTGTCCAACTCACCTCAACAGAGTTGGACATGTGTCCAACTGAAAACCAGAGGAGTATATTTTAGAGGACACATATGTCCACTCGCCAGAGCTCAGTTGGACGACTGTCCAACTGATGAAATTTTGACCGGCCGACGACCCCACTCGCCGGAGCCGAGTTGGACACATGTCCAACTAGACTGCCCAGAATAACCCCTCAGTTGGACGTATGTCCAACTCACCTCAACAGAGTTGGACATGTGTCCAACTGAAAACCAGAGGAGTATATTTTAGAGGACACATATGTCCACTCGCCGGAGCTCAGTTGGACACATGTCCAACTGATCGAATTTTGATTGGCCGGCGATTCCACTCGCCGGAGCTCAGTTGGACGACTGTCCAACTGATCATATTTTGATTGGACGGCGACCTCACTCGCCGGAGCTCAGTTGGACATCATCCCAATAGAGTTGGACATGCGTCCAACTAAAAATCATACAATTGTTCAACAGACCAAATTTACTGAACCTTTCACTACATTTGATTGCATAGGAGGCGGATCAATAGTAATAGATCGCACTGACATTTTAGCGATCTCAAAAATGGCGGCATCCCTAACACCAGGGTCATCATTGGTCAATTCCTCGTAAGCGGCTTCGAACGCTTGTTGCCAGAACCGAGGTAATCTGATCCGACGGCTATTTGTGTAAACATCCCACATATGCTTCACCAATTTCTCCCTCTCCTCCATTTCCTAAACCCCGAAAAATTCCCAAAACCAGAAAACCCACCAAATTACATTAAATTCCGAACACGATCCAACTCCAAAAACCATAAAGAACACATATATTATCACAAATTACATAAATAATCAAAGAAAAAGGAAGTGAGAGGACTAACCAAGACATCGAGATCGTCATGGATTGGGGTATCAATGTCGTCAGAGAGACGATTGAGGTTTCCGGCGGACCACCGGAGAGTGACGGTGCCCGTGAACATGGACCAAAATGCTAGCAATAATATAGCAGCCAATGCTCAGAATTTGTATCTACCTTTACCGAATATGAAATTCGAATCTGAGCTCTCTTTTTTTTGGGTTCGAGGTCGTTGTTGGAAGACCGTCATCATCCTTCATCTCTTAGTTAGATGTAGAGAGAGATATCAAAACAAATAGAGACCCAGTAATTTTTTAAAAATGTAAAATCTAATTTATGTTTTCTGAAGTTGAAAGTTTTGTGGTCCGTAATTACTCTCTGAGGTGGACTCCTTATTTAATTAAGGGTATAATAGGAATATTATTAAAATTGTAAGTAAGGGGTCTAATGTAGAATAAAAATAGTAAAAAGGGGTCATATGAGCCTATTTCCCTAGAATATATTATAGTTCATGACTAGGAACAAATAACTAAGCCACAAATATAGACGGTAAAACTAAGCCAGAAATATAGATGGTAAAATTGTATAGCGTAGTGACCGAAGGTAGATAGCTCAAAAGATAATATAATCGGATTATATTCTTCCTCTCTATTCTAAGGAGTTATTTTTTGTTAAAAACCATGTAGTTTATTTAGTAATAAGATTTTTTTTTTTTAAGGCTAAATTATATTATTATTATACATTTTAATTAAATTTATACTTAAGTCTTTAAACTTTTAAATTTTATAATTTAGTTTCCCAAATTTTAAAATTTTACACATAGGTTCCTAAATTTTTAAATGTTTCAGTTTATTCCTCAAACGTTTAAAAATTCACATATTAGTATTAAAATTTTGATTAAAAAATATGTATTTTAGTATTTAAAATGAGTCTTATATATAAATTTTTAAAAATTTGATGATTAAATTATAAAATTTTAAAATTTGAGAAACAAAAGAATAATTAAGCCTTTTTATTTTATTTTAAGTTAAAAGTTTAAATTACATTAAATATATTTGATTTAAAAAACCGTCAAAGTTAGCTCAAATATCTTTAAAACAATGGGTTTTAATGCCTTAACATAATACATCGGTATTGGGATAGTCCAGTGGGTAACACCACTGGACTATATGTACCGGTTAGTTTGTTCGAATGGTGAAAAAGTCATAATTGTACCAAAAGATCTCTTATGACGTGATTTTGAGTTACTAGTTCCTGTCAGTACTCTTAATATAAACGCTGATTCGAATAAATAGAAAATAACGGACGTTTTTTCCCTCAAAGAGTCCGTTTTTGTTATTAAAAAAAAAAGCCTCAACATAATACATTGATGAGCATTTAAAACGTTTATTTTTACAGGAATAAATAAATTGGTCATTGAGACAAACAAGAAAAAAGAAAAAGGTGTAGTAACAAAAGTAACAATAAAAAAAGAGGAAGTTAACTCAGGAAACCATTCAACGAATATATATTTTTAAGGTACTTTAAATATTACATATTTTTTATGTCATAAAAAAAATATTTTTTATTTTATATAAAAAAATAATATAGATAGATAAATTAAAAAGAATTATTTTATGCGATTAAAATTAAACAGTTTTATAAAAATAGTCATAAATTTGAGGAAAAAAGGGTGAATAGAATAATAAGGGTGTCTCAAATTCTAATTTTTGAAATAAAAAGTGATGTAAACGCTCTGAGATTCGAAGTAATTTATTTGTTCCCTTTGATAACTGTAGACATGGCCTAATTGTTAAACATGAGCTACCGAAGAAAAGAGTATGGCGATGGCGGCCCATCGAAATACATCGGTTTGTTAGCAGAAAGGTGCTACCTCTTGGCAACTTGGAGTATAATAATCCAGTTTATTGTAATCATTTCAATGTTCTATTATATTATTGTATACATGCATCTTGGGTTGAAAGGGAAGGGGTAGTGTTGTGGGCGGCGTAGCTTTTGCTAGTCTAATTTGATAGGGTTTGAATCTTTGAATATCATCGTTAAAGATTAACTTGAAATATATATAGATTTTCCTATATAAGCAAGTAATGTGTTTCGTCTAAAAACACACCAACTCATTAAGGAGAGGAAGTTAATGGTTTCTTAAAACCCAGCAAACTTCATTTTCTTCACTTTTACTTGGAGAAATTAAGGTACTGTACTGTCATAATACGTACGACGATCAAGTGAAGTCAAAATTGCTGAGTTTCTAGTTTATTTACTGCCAAAAAATGGATAGGAAATCATATTTTCTAAACAGAACCATTATGATTTTCTTATTTTTTTGGTTGGGATTAGCTTCTGCTCAAATGGGATCTGTGGATCAGCCACTCTCCCTCATTCGTATCCATAAAGTGACTTTTGATCTCCATGAGTCTGCATCTGTTTTAGCTAAACCTTTTACCCTTGGCTTGCAGGTAACAGTCTGTTGTCTGCTTTTGCTTACATTGACCTTCTACTTTCATGATATTTGATTCCTTCAATCTATTGTTTATGTCCTTATTCTGAATTCTTTGGGTTTATGGATCTGAAAATTCATAGTTTTGATTCATGATATAGGGTCAAGATACTCAATGGGTGACTGTAAATATACACAACCCCAATCCGTCTGTGGACGATTGGATTGGCGTTTTCTCTCCTGCAAATTTCAAGTAATATACTTTTCTGCTTATCTAAGAAACAACTTTTCCCCTCTTTTTATTTTTTATTTTTACAGGATTTGTGTCTTAAAAAAACATATATAAAACATAAACTGAATATGATAGCATCCAGAAAATAAATCTATATATCATTTTTGTGGCCAATATTTTCCTTCCTTGAAATTGAAGTAGTTTTGTTTTAACTTGACAGTTCATCAAGTTGTCCACCAGAAGGTCTTATAGAACAAGAACCTCCATATATATGCTCTGCTCCAATCAAGGTATGTATAAGTGAAATTATAGCATTATAATAAAGCAATTTAGTTTAAACTTCTCTAACATATACTATTTGTTTCAGTTCAAGAATGCAAATTCTTCCAGTTCAGATTATGCCAAGAATGGGAGATCTACTTTGAAGTTCAGTATAATAAACCAGAGGGCAGATTTTTCTTTTGCTTTGTTCTCAGGCGGGTTGTCAAATGTGCGTAATTGACCATTTGCGCTGTTTTGAACAATGCTTTAGTTTTCTTACCTATATCTGATTCAACGTTTAAACTTTGCAGCCGAAACTGGTGTCAATTTCAAACTCCATATCATTTGCTAATCCTAAAGCACCAAACTTTCCTCGCCTTGCTCAGGGAAAATCTTGGGATGAAGTAAGTTATCAAATCCAATTGTATATCCTGCATACCATTCTCAAACTTAGATGAGTTCACTTCCATCCTTAAATCATTGCCTTCTTCTGAGCTATCTAATTTCTTATAAGTTTGGTCTTGAAGTAATTTCTAAACAAGTTGGTACATTTGGAAATGAAATACGGCCAAAGAGTTTCAAAATTCTGAGTGCAACATACATGCATATCTTTCTTATGTTCTTTTTGTATTTGTATGATCTGAACTCTTTGCAAAATCATGCAATCTGGTGCAGATGACAGTGACCTGGACGAGTGGATATAACATAGACGAGGCAGTTCCATTCGTTGAGTGGGGTATGAAGGGACAAATTCAAACAAGATCTCCAGCTGGAACATTAACATTTGATCGGAACAGCCTATGTGGTATGATTTAGTTTCTATCTATTTTTTATTTATTTATTTGACGACTCCTATATTATGCAATAAAACTGTCTTATTCATAGATTGCTATTTATTTCTTTCCAAGTGGGTTTACCTTTTTAGTTCCCTGTACTGGAAGTAGTACTCTTTTGTGACTTATGGGAATTAGTCTAAGAATAATAAAAATAGACTCCTAACGACTTTGCATAATGTGGGTTTTATTTTGCTATCCAGGTGCACCAGCACGCACAGTTGGCTGGCGTGATCCTGGTTTCATACACACAAGCTTCCTACAGAATTTATGGCCAAATTCTGTGTAAGCACCGACATATTTTCCATATGCCTTTCAAATTTTAACGTTATAAGATATATTTTATAATGGTTGCTATTATGATTTTTCAGGTACACTTATAAGTTAGGTCATCTTTTATCTAACGGTTCATATGTTTGGAGCAACAAAATCTTTTCATTCAAATCAACTCCATATCCTGGGCAGGACTCATTGCAGCAAGTTATAATATTCGGCGACCTAGGGAAGGTAGAGAAATGATATTTTTTACCCTTTATGATATTAGTGATGCCATAGTATCTGTTTACATCTTTCTGGCAAAGTGGTGTATGGATAAGTGACTAATACTTAACCTTCTATATCTTATAGGCAGAGCGTGATGGTTCAAATGTGTACTATAATAATAATCCAGGTTCACTTAACACTACAGACCAACTCATCAAGGACTTGAAAAACATAGACATAATATTTCTTATTGGAGATATGACATACTCAGATGGATATATTTCACAATGGGATCAATTCACAGCACAAGTTGAACCTATTGCATCAACTGTACCTCTTATGGTAGCCAGGTTTGCATCATTCCATCTATATATGAAACTTTAAGCAGTCATTACTTTAGTTATGACATTGGTTGAAGAATGTTAATTTGGTTCCTGCAGTGGTAATCACGAACGTGATTGGCCGGATACAGGTGCCTTCTACGAGAATAATGATTCAGGTGGTGAGTGTGGTGTGCCTGCTGAGACTATGTTCTATGTTCCAGCTGAGAATCGAGCTAAGTTCTGGTAATTAAGTTGTGCATCTCAGAACTCTCTGGCACTAACATTCATATCTTGTTTGAAGTTTCTGAGACCGGTCAATACGTAAGTTATACTTCTATGCAAATGCAGGTACTCCACAGATTATGGGATGTTCAAATTCTGCATTGGTGACAGTGAACATGACTGGACGGAGGGTTCTGAGCAGTACAAGTGGATTGAGAAATGCTTTGCATCAGTGGACAGGCGTAAACAACCATGGTTGATATTTGCAACTCATCGACCTCTTGGATATTCTTCTAACGCTTGGTATGCTCAACAAGGTGCATTTGAAGAGCCCATGGGAAGAGAAAACTTGCAGAAACTTTGGCAAAAATACAAGGTTGACATTGCATTCTATGGCCATGTTCATAACTATGAAAGGATATGCCCCATTTATCAGGTATGTTTTACAGTTTCTTCTGCGCATACATAAGGTAACTCCAAAAAATGCAATTTATTGAAAAGTATTTGAGTCCATATTGGAAATGTAATCTTCATAAAAGATTTGAAGTTAGCGAATAACACTAACCTAACATGTGCTTCGCAAAAATTATTTCCCATCAGAAGAGGAAGTAACACCAAGTAATGTGTGGTGATTATGTTTCATTGTCTTACATTTCATCTTCTTCTTCTTAAAAAAACAAAAATACTTTTTACACTGATTGTGCAGAACCAATGCGTCAGCTCTGAAAAATCTCACTATTCTGGCACCGTGAACGGAACAATCCACGTTGTGGTTGGAGGTGGAGGGCATAAATTAAACCAATTCAGTGAATTTATCCCAAATTGGAGTATTTACAGAGATATTGACTTTGGATTTGTCAAGCTGACAGCATTCAATCATTCATCTCTCCTCTATGAATACAAGAAAAGCAGTGATGGAAAGGTGTATGATTCTTTCACCATAACTAGGGAGTACAGAGATGTATTGGCTTGCATCCATGATGGTTGCGAACCAACGACCGCGGCATCTTAATTCACCCATTCTAACTTGTTAGATAGAAGAGTTAATTATCAGTGATGCGATTCTGTTGTATGAATGATATTGCATGATGATCTAAGTAATAAAATTAGTTCTGGTTTCTGTTTTTCCTATATTTTCTACTTCCTCTATTTTGGTTAACACTGAAATGTCTTATAGCCTGGACTCCTTGCAGACATGAACTTTGAGTTTCTACACAGATAAAGAAATCCTGAAATTTCATTACAGTGGACAATTGGACATGTTTGAAATAACGCTAACTTAGTATCCATATGCAAAGATTATTGCAGCTTTTGAGTACCTCCAGACTAACGTTTTCTCCTTTTTCTAGTGCCTAGCTAATAGCGTAATAGTTATATCACCTCAAGTAAAATTTTTAACTACTTTCTCCAGGAAATTACATGAAGTCTCCAATAGTGGTAACTATTAATTACCAAAAATATGATTAACTTTATCAATAAATAATTATTAAGACGGTAAGTGTTGACTGTTGATTGCTACCTGATAGCCTGATGTTATGTTTTAAATTCTTCTATGAACTCTTAAAAAGATTATGAAAGTAAAATTAAATATTAATTTAAATAAATTTGTACAATAAAATTATTTTCATTGGTAAGAAAACTATATTAACTGAATTATATCATATTTTAAATATAAGTTATTTTGTTAAAATATTTATTATCAATTTTATAAGATTATATTATACAATTTGTTATCAAATACTGTGGAGATTAATTATAATATTATTCAATACTATTATATTTAATATATACAATATGGTACATTAAATGTATCACTAATGTATAATTTTTGTCGACCTTGTTTTTCTTTTTTTAACCCCTATCCATCATAAATAATATATGTGGGTAATATTTTAGTCTATAAATTTTTAATTAATATACCTTAATTTTAAATTTTACTAATATGAGACACATTAATCTCTAAATTTTAAAATTTTAGAAAAAGTGTCTATTTTTAATAATTTTAAGAAAATTTAAGAATTAAAATATCACTTTTTGATACTCGACGTCCTAAACTAGGATTAAAGTATACAAATTAAAATTTAAAAAAATTAAAGTGTCACAAAAAATAAATTTAAGAATTATAAAAGTAATTTTTTTATAATATAACAATCACTTGTAGAAATACATAGCGACCAAAAGGGGTAATGACTCCTCTCACTTTCATAAATTTTAGGCATAATATTTAAAAAATATTAGATAAATTACTTGAATAAAATGAATTTATATCTCCTTTGTTTCTTATTTTTAAATTTTTATTACTCAATAGCATATTAGAAACTAAATAATTTAACATATTTTATTAGATATACAAAGCATCTTTTTCAATAAAAAAATAAATAATATTATTTTAATTGTCTAATGTCACTCCTAAATTAAAATTAACAACATATTTCACTCTTTTTTTTTTTTTTAATAATAAAGATTCAAATCTAAGCCCTTTTAATGTACACAAAGAGCTTATATCATCAATAATAATATATTTCATTCATCATAGAGCATGTTTATTTATCAAAAATTAAATTAAATTACTTATAATGTATATTTTATTTGTTTACTTATAAAATAAATATTTAAGAAATTAATGACTCACATAAATATAAGTAATCAAATTACTTATTCTTTAGTTACTTGATTCTTCTAGAAATGTTTAAAATTAAATTAATTATTAAATAAGATATTTTAGTAAACTAATTATTTTAATTTTAATTTTAATTTTAATTTTAAAATAATATAAATAAACACAATTAAAAATAATTTAATTTTCATTCTTCTTTCTAATTATCTCAATTTTTGATTATTTTTTTCACGATTTTTTTTAAATTTTATTATGAATTAGTAAGGTATTTGCATGCCAATCATTCCTATCTATGAGGTAACAGCAATGAAAACCACACGATTTTTTTTACAAGAAAAAACAAACCTCACAGGAAGGAGGGTCATTGTCATGTCCCACTTGAATTGTTGGTTTCTGTTTTGGAAGTATCAATCAACGGCTAGTGGGGGCTACAATTCAAATTTAATTCAAAATCACGTGGCCACCAAGCTTTAAATTGTACAACTTATTGCCCAATAAGACTATAATACCCTAATATATAGTAAGATGTTTCCATCATTGTTTATTCAGAAATCGATTAAAACCACACGTTTTTTAAATGTGCTGAAAGCTATGTATCAAAAAAAAAATTTGCACTCCATAATGATTTTGGTAGATAATAAAATAAAATAAAATGTAAATTTTAATTTTAATATTGAGTACAAATATAATTTTAAACACTAATATAATTAATAAACTTAAATAAATATGATGATTTGAAGGTTGTGATAATAGCACTAGTAACGTTTAAAAATGCACTCCGTACTTCTCTGTCAAAAATTAATAATAATAATAATAATAATGTACTCGACTTCTGACCAAAATAATAATAATAACAATGCAATCCACTCAATTTTATCCACTTCCCTTTGTGGGGTTAGATGGTACAGTTATGGTATTTTAATGGTATGTTTATTTAAATATAATTATATTAAAGTATATGATAATTAATTTATATAATATTTAATAAAAAATTATATAATATAATATAATTAAATTGATTGTATATATTATTAAAATAATTTATATTTAAAATAATGTTTATTTTTTTTATATTTTTAAAAAAATTAATTTTAATTTGAGATAAAATATAAAATTAATATATATTATTTTATAATTAAAAATTCAGACAGACTATTTTGATTATTTAGTGTAATTTAGATCCACACATTCTGGTCGTATAAAATTTTTATATAATTGTACTATTTTTATACTATACTATATAGTTTAATTTAACAATCAAATATATTACTTTATATAAATTATATAATTAAAATATTTAATATAATATAAAAAATATACCGTAACGGATTAGGATGTTCAACTTTCGTATCTCTGTTTGGAAAACCAACCCCAATTTGGTTCTTTTTTTAAATATTTGTGTATTTTTAGTAATTTTAAAAATTAACATTAAGAATTTGCTTGACAATTATTTTAATTTTAAAATTTTATAAAATTTAAAATTGTTAATTGGAACCTAATTTTAAATTTTAGTTTTAAAATTTGGGCAAATTTTAAATTTTAGTTTTAAAATTTGGGCAAATTTTAAAATTCAAAAACATTAAATTTTGGAATTAAATTTATAAATTTTTTATTTCTTGATATTACAAATTAATAACCCAATTTTACTCAATATTATTCAAAATGATTAAAGAGTTAAAACTTAGTTAAAATTTATCAAGAATAAATTTGAAATTGAATTTTAGAGCTTATAAAATTAAAAATTGAAATTTAAAAATTAGAAATTGATTATCAAATAAACAAGTCCAAATTTTTATTTTTATTTTTTAAAATTAAAACCAAAAATTGATTATCATATAAATTTTATTTTGTTGCAAAAAGTGTTGAAATTAAAATTTTAATTTCAAAATTAATGAATTAAAAATGAAAAATTAAAATAAGTATGGTCTAAAATAATTTTAAATATTATTAAAATAACCTAAACTAAAAATCACATCGCTAAGAATTATAAAATGAATCATGTCACTTATGTTTTTGTTGTTAAAAGTAAATTGATTTCAACAATTGCACATGGAATGATTCATTAGCATTAGCTTTAGATCAATAATTTAAATTTAAATTAATAACATGTTATTATACTTTTGTCTGACTCTAACTAGTTGACAATATGTTTTGTTCATTTTTGTCATTAGAGTTTATATATTTAAGTGAAATTCATACAAGCACTTCTCTATCAAGTACTTTGAATCTGCACGACACTAATTTTATATTATTTAATTATTTATCTATTATAAATTTATAATTACATCACCTTTCATATTTTTGTCGTTAGAGTTTTCATTGTATGAACAATATTATTAGATATGAAAATCAGCAAATTTTGCCATGCATATGATTACTATTCCTTGTCTTAATTTTAAATTTTTCTTGCACTTTGTATTTGATATAGATAATAATATTATATAAGTGATCAAAATTTATATTTTTAAAATTAGATATTATAATAAAATTAACATTAAAAACTTTAGAAACTATAATACAAGAGTATTAAAAAAATTAATAAATAAAATTTATTAGCAAAAAAAAAAAAAATTTCCTTTAACCAACTCCAAATCAAACCAAAAAAATTATTTTAAATTGAATTAATTTTTCAAACATTATAGCTTAGTTCAATTTTTATTTTTAAAAAATTAATTATATTAAATTAATTCTAATTTTAATCTAAATTTTAATTAAATTATATATGTTCACCCCTACCTTTCCTTTTACATTTTGGTTTCTCCCATGAAACACAGAGATAGAAGAAGAGAAAAGCTGGTGCATGTTTTTGATACTTGAAGTTTTTTTTTTAATTGTTGAGAAAAAAGTGAATGGTTTCTCACATTTATTTTTAAAAAAAATCATAAAAATAATTTTTAAAAATTTATAATAATAAAAATAGTATCTTTAATATTAATTTATTTCATTTTTATATAAAATTAGATGATACTTTTATTATTATAAATTTTAAAAATATTATTTTAAGTAATTTTTTTTTCTTGTTTGTTCTTTCAAAAATTTAAATGCAGCCAAAAATTATTTAAAAAAAATAAAAAATTAATTTTCAAAAAATAGTTTAATTTTATAATCCTTTTACTAATCGATTGATTATGATTATTATCGTCAACTATATTTAATTAAAAAATTATGAATAAAAATTATTATCAAACAAGTTCTTAATATATCTAAATTTTTTATTATAAAATTATATGTCTTAAATTTTTTTTATTTTAATTTAAAAATAATATTTTATTTTTAAAAATGTAATAAAAATATAAAAATAAATTAAATATTAATTTCAGTAAATTTTATAATAAAAATTTATTTTAAAAATAAATTATTTTATTATATATATATATATATATATATATATATATATATATATATATAATTTAATTTACCCATATTATATAATTTACTACAAGATATTATATATATTAATTATACTATAATTTAATATAATTTTATTTAATTTATTTTCTATGATATATTAAAATTAAAATGAAAATAATATGATCTTAAATTAGAGTTGTCAAATGGGTGAGTCATGTCAGGTTCAGATCGACTGATTTACGATCCGACCTATGTAAATTTGTCCCCGATTTAATCTATTTTTTGAACATATCAAAAAGTGTAACCATAATCAAATCTATTTAATAAATGAGTTGACTCATTTAATCTATTTAAATATATTAAATAATATATATTATATTTTATAATATAAAAAAATCAAAGATATTATATTAAGTATCAATATATATTTATGTAACCTATTAATATAATAAATTTTAATTAAACTCCAAAAATTAAATTAATTTAAGTATTATTTTAACAAAAAAGTAAAAATATTAATTAATATAAAATAAAAATAATATCAATAATAAAAAATATTGTGATACATCAAAGTCAATATGTTAAAGTCTCAAACAGTAACAAAAAAATTTAACAAAAATATATATCATAAATTTTTTGTAATTAAAAACTTGTTTTAAGTTTAAAATAAATAATCAATAATAAAAATATACAAAATTAAACTAAATAACATATTATTATTAATTGATAAAAATAAGAAAATAAAATATGAAATGAATTTAAATATTATTTTAATAATATTTTAAAGTATAAATTTATAAAATAATTAATTATATATTTTAATAATTTTAATTTTTTATTTGTATTATTTATACAGATTATATGTTATTAAATTAATTCGTTAAAATTTAATTTTTTAAATGGTTTAAATAAGTTGATTTATATTTATGATACAATTCATATAAATTTAATTATTTTATAAATATATTGTGTAAAATTTATAAATCATGTCAAAAAAAAAAATATCAGCTGCAGCCTGTATCCCAATCTGCCACGAAGAGATAAGTATGGTCCCTCGAAATGACAGAGAATCTAGTGTTGGTCCCCAAAATAATAGAGAATCCAGAGTTAGATTACAACTAATAATGCCCCCACACGTTTCTAAAATGTCTGCACTTAATGTGATCAATTTTTCTCACAAGATAACCATAAAAAAAAAACAAGAATAATTATCAAAAATAATACTTTAAAAATTTATAATAATATTAAATATTTAATTTAAATATATAATATTAAACGAATTTAAATTATTATTATTTAATTTTAATTAAATAATTATTAAAAAAATAATATATTAATTATTTTTTTAATTATAAAAATATAAATTTATATAAAAAATATTATTTTTATTATTTAAAAAAAAAAAAAGCAATCGATTTTTCTTCGATAGTGAAAATCTAATAGATAATTTTTTTAAGGGTTCACATGCTCTCTTCAATCCAAACTCCAAATCACTTTAATTTTTTTTTTTTATATATTTTGTTTAAAAAAATATAATATTATAATTAAAAATATATTTTATTTTTATATATAAATTTTATTAATAAATATATATATATATATATATATATATATAATGTCTAATTCATACAAAGTTGAAAAATATCCCGCTCCATTTTCGTAAATAATTAGCGTGAAAATGGAACGTTAAATCCGATCTGAATCGGTGATGTTGACAATAATATGACTGTACTGCTGCAGTACCATCACATTCACATCATTTATATGCCCAATGACCCCTCGTTGCCTTTGATCGATGGCTATATAAAATGAATGGCTGACCAATTTTCTTCGAAAATTTATGGCAATCCAGTTCTCTGCGTAATGGTAAAATTTATTCTAATAATGAAGAAACTGCCAAGATATAAAATTTGAACATTATCGGGAATATTCTACGTGCATGATTTGAAATTTACAACTTGTAAGGGCTGTCAATTTCTACAATTTAAATCTGGATTATTACTATATGAATTTAAATGTATACGTGAATATATTTACACAGAAGATTGGTAATACTGTAATGTCCTTGCCTTCAGTTAACTTCCAATCCCTAGTCTCACGACTAAAATGATAGCTTGTCGTTTAAATTAAAAAAATTGAATATATTTTTTCATAATTTAAAATAATTAATAAGTGGTATAAAAAAAAATAGCATGATATTTTGATGACTTTATTTTTGTAAATTAAATATATTAATTTTTTTTTTTTAAATTAGTGTACACTGATCACCTAATTATTACGAATACAAATACTTTGGTTCTTTTTAACCAATTTTTATTTTTTTGAATAATTGTTTTGATAGAAAAACTTTAGTTTGACTAAATTAAACATTACTAACAGGAGGCTCAGATGTTTGAAAAAAAAAAAAAAGTCTCAAAAAGTAGAATTTTTTTGAAAATAAAGTTATTAAAGTGACAAAAATTAATTTAAAATAATTAAAATATTTACAATAATTAAGTAATTAATGTGCATAAATATTTTAAAAAAATTTAATATATTTAATTTAAAAAAGGTAAATGACCCACTTTTTTTAAAATAAAAAATAATAATATGTATATTAAAGTATAATATATCTATTTATTAAACAAACTATATTTATTCACCATCTTATTTATTTTGAAGTAATCAGATAAGCAATGTTGCCCATTTTATAATAAGCCATGTAAGGATGTTATAATAAATGTGTTACAAGTATTGATAAAACTTTTAAAATTTTAATAATGTATAAAATAACTTGATATATTATTGTTGTTGAATTTTTTTTTTTAATGTTTGATGATATTTTTTTTATATGACACTTAAGTCATTTTAATTTTACAAATTAATACTATTAGTTACTCTTTTTTTTTTTTTTTAAATTGATGTATATTGATAATTTAATTATTATAAATGTGAATATTTTGGCCATTTTTTGTCAAGTTTTATTATTTTAAGAAAAAATTTAAATTGAATTGAATTAAATCTTATAGACAATGTTCCATAAATATTTGAAAAAAAAAGTCTCAAAAATTTGATAAAACATGGGAACAAAAACTGACAAAAAATACTTTAAATGATTAAATTATTTATATTCGTAATAATTAAATAAGTAATATGTATTAATTTAAAAAAAATAATTAATATATTTAATTTGTAAAAATTAGATGGTTATATTTGTATTTTTTTAAAGGTAATTTCCCTTTTGTTCTTAACCTCTGCTCCCACACTGACTTGTTTTGTTTTGGTTTTTTTTTCTTCCTTTTGCACTTTTTCCCGTTAATTTTTTTCGTTTTCTTTTTAGTTTTTCAGTTTACACTTAAAAAAAAAAAAATTAGGTACTTATTTTGTTTGTTGAATATGTGTATATATATGACATATAAAAAGTATAAATTTTATACGAAGTTACTAAACATATGTTTTTCGAACAATATATATATATATATATATTCAATCATTTTAATAATGCATTTCTTTAAAATATGTTGCTTTCAACATGTATTATTTACATCGGACGATATTAAGATTATTTTTAAAACATGTTCAATAAGAATGATTATTTTAAAATTAAAAGGTTAAAAAGATAACATGCAGGTAGTTTTCGTCACTATATCTCTGTCGCATCAGAAAAAATATATATATAAATTTTAAATTTTAAAAGTATTAATTTTACAAATTTTATAAAAAAAATTACAAATTTTAACAACCCAAACCCAATAAGTGTCTTTGATTTTTATTTATTTATTATTTTATAATGGAATAAATAGTATGCTACCAATACTTGGTTTTTGACATCTACACCAACCCTTGGAATACTAATATATATTTATTTATTTGTACCCAGAAATGCGAATATTATTGAAGGATATAGATATATTGGAATATAATATATTATATATTTTTTATAAATTTAAATCATTAATATTATTTATATGTTTAATATTAATTTTTTTCATAAAAATTAAATATCTAGATTGATCGATTCTAACAGGTGACAAATATAAAATTTGTATGTAAAATTTTCTTCTAATCTTAAGTTATAAATTTAGCCTAATTTTACCACAATTTTAAAGACCCAGCCTTTTATTAGACTTAAAGTTTAATTAGTCTTGAATAAGTCGAATTTGACCTTATTCAAATTGTTTTAACATTGTTTATGATCAAATATTTATATCACAAATTTGACCTAAAGTTAATAGAGGTGTATTTAATTAAAAAATTTAATGATTTTTTTTAATTTTAAATATGAGAGTATTTAATTATGATTTTATAAAAATCTATAAAAATTTAGGTGTTTAATAATGATTTTGTAAAAATCTTTAAAAATTCAAAAAATTGTTGATTTTAAAATATTTTAAAAAATCATGAATTTTTAATAACATTTTAGTTAAAACTATAATTAAAAAAAATCTCGGGTCATTCTTCTCTCCACCCCTAAATTTTGTATGAATTTATAAGGATTTTTACTACAATTCAAAATATTTTGTTAAAATATATAAAAATCTTTTGAATTCACAACTCTTTAAAAGTTTATAAAAAATTTAATTGAATAAAACTCTTAAGTTTAAATTTTATAAAATACATATATGTTTGAATATAGTATGTGATAATTTTATAATTTTTGTAGCATTTAAATTTAAGCACTAATTTAAATTAATTTAAAATTTAAAAAAATTAGATCTGAATCTTTTTGAATATTTTAGGACTGAGCTTTAAATTTATATTTAATTTTAAAATTTTAACTAAATTATATTTAAAAATATACATAATTCGACAAAACCTCACTTGAGTTCTGTACAAACCTAAAGTTTTAAGCTTAGATTAAATCGACCTGTGAGAATTTACATTCCTACCTTAATCCTTGTGGCTGGGTACTTTATTAACAAAATAAAATAAAAATATAATAATAATCGAATGGTATTTGTAATTTGAATATTTGAATTAAACTAAAAATATAAAAATATTGATATTAATTTTTTTTAATGTTTAATAGTAATGAATTGTGCTATAATGATATTATCTTTACTTAAATATGTTAAAATTTAGATTTGATATCGAATTACCAATTTAAATTTGTGTTTGCAATAAATTAATATTATGATATTATTTTTGTTATATATTTTAGGAAAGTTAATTTTATATATATTTTTTTAAATTAAACTAAAGTTAGATATATTCTATATAGATTCTATTAGACTTTCCTTTTTAAACTACAGCCAATAACGGAAAAAAACTAAAGTTGGATATATTCTATTAGACTTTCCTTTTTAAACTACAGACAATAACGGAAAAAAACTAAAGTTAGATATATCCTATTAGACTTTCCCTTTTAAACTACAGACAATAACGAATAATACTAGTTATGCATATTACATTCAAAGTGATCCATACATATCTTTTTCATGTTTAAAAAAATCCGTACATGTCTTTTCAGGTATTAATAATGTGTGAACAATAATGTGTGGAATTGAAATTTAACGATATATAATTTTTTTTTTTAGATATAATAATAATGTAAAATAAAAATAAAAAATTTATATATAAGATTTAATTATATGATATAATTTTTTTTTATATTTAAAATTTTATTTTTAATTTTTTTTAAATATATATTATTTTTCTTACGACATAAAATAAAATATGTATTTTATAAAAAAATATAATTTTTTTTATTAAAACATTTAAAAAAAAAAAAACCTTATTTTTTCAAGAAGTTTATTTAAATTTGTGTCGTAATAAATTAATATTAGGCTTCTATTTTTATTATATATTTTTTTAGGTGATAATTTTATAATTTTTTCAAAATTAAACTAAAGTGAGATATATTCTATTAGTAGATTATAATAACCATGCCCTTTTTAAACGACAATATATTGAATAATACTAGTTATACATATTACATTTCAAAGTAATCCATACACGTCTTTTTCATGTTAAAAAAAATCCATACATGTCTTTTCAGGTATTAATAATCTGTGGAATTATTATATATATATATATATAAAAGAATGTGTGGTGTTGAAATTTAATAATATATAATTTATTTATTTTTTTAAGATTAAATAATAATGTGAAATAAAAATGACAAATTTATCTTACACCACCACCGAAAAAACCGAGATATTTATATACCACCGCCTCACAAACCGACATATGTATATATACATGTTATATAACTTTCTTTTATATATAAAATTTTATTTTTAAATTTTTTAAAAAAATATTTTTTTCACTACGTACAATAATAAATGTATTTTACAAAAAATATGTTATTTTATATTTAAAAAATAATAATATATATGTATATTTTTAAATATTAAAAATAAATCTAACTAAATAAGTGGATGATATATATATACCAGATGACATTATATATATATAATGTCTTGTTGTGTTAATCACGTCATTTTGTGTGAATAAAAATTATTTGTATCTTCACAGTTATAAGTTGCATGCATAATAATACGGACATGCACCATTCCTTTCCTATAAAAACCCACATTTTGGTTTCTCACATCACACACACACTCTCACTCACACTCACTCACAGAGAGACAGATATTGAGGAAGAGAAGGTCTTATTTCCACTGGCCTTATCTTTTTTCACCCCAATAAGTTTGAAGCATAATTCCAAAAGTTCACTCTATTTGCAGCTATAAACAAAGTATAAATAGAGCTCTAAGTAGTAACTTTTGCTTCTTAATTGGGGCAAATGAATAAAATGGAAAAGAAATTTGTTGAGTTGAAGAAAAGATATGGGGTTTTTGTGTATTTGTGGTTGGCGTGTTTGGCATTACCAGCATTGGCTCATAACTCTAAATTTGGTGAACAACCACTTGCCCAGATTGCTATTCACAAAACCACTCTTGCCCTTACTGACTCTGCCTCTATTAAGGCCTCCCCTTTTGTTCTTGGCACCCATGTAATTAATAATGTTCCTTCTACCTATTAATTCACTTTTGCCACGTAGAGCACACAATCTGTATTATAATTTAGACATTAAAAAAATAATAACTCTGATTGATTCTCCCAATTTGCAGGATGAAGATACCCAATGGGTAATAGTGCAGTTAAAATACTCTGATCCCTCCGAGGATGATTGGGTTGGTGTTTTTTCTCCGGCAAAATTCGAGTAATGTTCTTTTATTTTATTTTAATTTTACTCGATTCGGGATTTAGAAGAGGAAATTTTTTTGGGTACCGAAACTGAATTTGTGGGATAACAACATTTTGTTATGTTGTAGCACAATAATTAATCTGAGCAGCGAGAACTTGGGTTTTTAATAGCTTATAGAATACTGATCTGAGTTGTTATTAACTGAAATAGTTGTATTTTTTATTTGGTAGCTCATCAGAGTGCCCACCAATCGATGATCCAAAGGAACAAAAACCTTACTTATGTTCTGCCCCAATTAAGGTAATCTGTACTATGTAGTGTAACTGGTTATAACATGTACTGTTAAAAATACAAAGCAATTAATCTATGTGCTTTGTTTAATTTCTTATCTCAGTACAAGTATGCAAATCATTCCAATCCAAACTATATGAAGAATGGAATCACAACTCTCAAGTTTGAGCTGATAAACCAGAGAGAAGATTTTTCTTTTGCATTATTTGCAGGCGGGTTATCAAACGTAAGTCACTTTTTGTGTCGTTTTATATAATGTTTCATCAACATATTGCATCTTTAACATATCGTGTTATCTTATAATTTCAAATCAACTAAAGGTAGTACTAATTAATTTTTTCTATCATACGACTAATTTTGCAGCCAAAGCTGTTGGCAGTTTCAAATGCCATTAGATTTGCTAATCCAAAAGCACCCGTCTTTCCTCGACTTGCTCATGGGAAGTCTTGGGATGAAGTAAGTATTATTCTGTTGACAATGTTGGCCTAGGATTTGAAATAAAATGTTAATCTTTTCAGAGTAGTACGTAATAGCTCATCTCAATTATATATACATGCAAATGCAGTTTTCTCTTCACATTTATTTAATGCAGGACTGGTTCGCACATCAAACATGAACTTGCCTCAAATAATTTTTAATGTTGTACAGATGACAGTAACCTGGACGAGTGGCTATAACATCGATGAGGCTGTTCCATTCGTTGAATGGGGCATGAAGGGACAAGTTCAAACACGGTCACCAGCTGGAACTTTGACATTTGATCGGGGTAGCATGTGTGGTATGATCCATTCTTTCTAGGTTAACATTTGCATAATACTGTCATTTTCGTTGTTTCAATGCAAAAATCGATATGGTCCGGTTTAGAACCTATCGCAAAAAATAAATCAGTTTTGTAACAGTGTTGGTAATTGTGATGGTTGATGATCTAGAACCAAAAGTTAAAATATTAAAAGCATGTTACATGATAAGAGAATCATATTTTTATTTTATACAGGAGGACCTGCACGATCAGTGGGCTGGCGTGACCCGGGCTTCATACACACAAGTTTCCTGAAAAATTTGTGGCCAAATATGGAGTACACTTACAGGATGGGTCATTTTCTACCAGATGGTTCATATGTTTGGAGCAAAAGATATACTTTCAACTCATCTCCTTATCCTGGACAAGACTCATTACAGCGTGTAGTAATATTTGGCGACATGGGCAAGGTAATGTAGTTTTAAACTAACAAAACATTGTTATCTAGACACGTGGATAAAAGATTTAAGTAAGTACTATTTTTTTTATTTCAGGCAGAGCGTGATGGTTCAAATGAGTACAGTGATTATCAACCAGGTTCACTAAACACTACTGACCAACTTGTAAGGGACTTGGCCAACATAGACATTGTGTTCCTTATTGGAGATCTTCCATATGCAAATGGATACATCTCTCAGTGGGATCAATTCACAGCACAAGTTGCTCCTATTACTTCAACTGTGCCTTTCATGATTGCCAGGTTGGTGTGAAATTAAGCTTAATTAATTGTTAAATTTAAGCTGAGTACTGAGTACTAATCACTACTTGATGATATTAATTATGAATTCTTTTTTATATTTATATTTGGGTTAATGCAGTGGTAATCACGAGCGTGATTGGCCAAATTCAGGATCTTTCTGGAACACTCGTGATTCAGGCGGTGAATGTGGTGTACTCGCTGAGACTATGTATTATGTCCCAGCTGAAAATCGGGCCAAGTTTTGGTAGTGATCAAGTTTTATAAACTTGTTCATTAATTTCAATATGTTTAAATTTCCTTAATATATATAGAGAGTTGAATTTGGCAGGTACTCAACAGATTATGGGATGTTCAAATTCTGTATAGCTGATAGTGAGCATGACTGGAGAGAGGGTTCAGAACAGTACAAGTGGATTGAAAAATGCCTTGCTTCAGCAGACAGAAGGAAGCAACCATGGTTGATATTTGCAGCTCATAGACCTCTTGCCTATTCCTCTAATGACTGGTATGGTCAAGAGGGTTCCTATGAAGAGCCTGAGGGAAGAGATGGGTTGCAAAAGCTTTGGCAAAAATATAAGGTCGACATGGCATTTTATGGTCATGTCCATAACTATGAAAGGATATGCCCAATTTACCAGGTATTCAATAATGCATCATTGTTTTTTTTTATTTTTTATTTTTTTTACTAACTTTATGTACGTAATAATGTTTTATTTTCAGAATCAATGCGTAAATAAGGAAAAATACCACTACAGTGGGACCGTAAATGGAACAATCCACGTAGTAGTTGGAGGAGGAGGGAGCCATCTATCTCAGTTTGCCTCATCAATTCCCAATTGGAGTATCTACAGAGATTATGATTGGGGGTTTGTCAAGCTAACAGCATTCAACCATTCATCCCTCCTCTTTGAATACAAGAAGAGCCGTGATGGAGAGGTGTATGATTCTTTCACGATTTCTAGGGATTATAGAGATGTCTTGGCTTGTGTTCATGATGGTTGTGAACCAACCACGTTAGCTTCTTAGAATTATCCTACTTTATTAAGTTCCTTCGAGCATTGATAATTATATATTATGGTGCTCATTGGAATAAAATCAAGCTATATATATGCAGCCATGTTGTACGTCAATTAATAAATAATTAAACTAATGTTGTTATTAGTAGGAAAACTCTTAACACTCTAGTTTATCCTCACTCGTTGCATCTCTACTAAAAATAATAAATTAAATGTTCTCAATAAATGCTCTAGTCCCACCATGGTTCCCACAAGAGGCTACACTAAATGTATTGCCGACTAAAATTAGTAAGAAAAATTATACTTCAATCGGATTGACAATTTCTAGGGACTACAGAGATATTGGTAAGTTTTGATACAATTTGATAATATTATTTAAATATGATATAATATGAATAAAATTTTTACTAAAATTTGACCGATAATTAAAATAATGTTGTTATTAGTAGGAAAACTCTAACACTCTAGTTTAACCTCACTCGTTGCATCCTTACTAAAAATAATAAATTAATTGTTCTCAATAAATACTCCAGTCCCACTAGAGCTGTGAGTGGTTCCCACAAGAGGCTACAGTAAACGTATTGCAGGCTAAAATTAGTATGAAAAATTATATTAATGAAATGAAATGTTTTATTTTTGCATATTTTGTATATTAAGTTAATAATTTTTAATATGATTTGATAATATTATTTGAACGTAATATAATATGAATAAATTTTTTTTAGTAAGATTTGATCGATAATTTTTTTATATTCTTAAAAATTTTGTTATTTTTATTATTATAAATAGACAATACGAAAAAAAATTGAGTAAATTTTTTCATATGTTAATTATCACAAAATAAACATGATACAAACAAAAATAATACAAAACTAACACGACATAATTATCACTATTATTAATATGCAACATTGATTAAAAAATTAACACAAGTAATTTTAATTATATTTTTCTAACTTATATATTCTTTTAGTCTCCCATGGGTGTCACGTACAAGTGTACAACCATATGTATGTAATCTGAGAATTGTACTAAAAATTAATTACATATTTATTTTTTATTCTTAAATATTTTTATTTCATATGCATCAAATATTAACTTATGTTTCTCATGTTATTAACTTATGGTACAATTCAAAATACTAATATTTATTTGACTCTTGTGTTTCTCATGTTATTTTTCTCTTCTAGTTTTTAGCATTATTTAATTTGACAATTTATTTTAACAATTTTTTGGAAGTCTTTTATGAACATATTAATATTTATTTGACTCTTGTTAGTTTTTTTTTTTTTTTCTTTTCAATTTTGATTGTTTACATGTATCTTTAATTACAGTATTACACTCTTTAAATCTGTAGCATCAAATTATTATTTGCAAAATGTAAATATAAATTCAGGTCAAGGATTATGATAGTTCTTTTGATTAATTTTTAAGTATCACTTAATTCATTTGCTTTCAAATAATGTCATTTAGATATGTTAATTGTTAAAAATATGTCATTTAATTCTTTTAACTATTATAAAGATGCTGATAAAAGACAAATACAAATATTTTATTATTAAATTTGAGTTTATGTCAATTATGTGAGAAAAATATATTTTTTAAGGGTTAAATATGTAAATTCAAATTTATTTTAAGAAAACTCAACTAAGTAGGAAGCAAATAGAGAGAGTTGAGTTTGTTGTATTCGAAGGAAAACTCATAAAATAACCATAATATCACTTTAGTATATTAAAAAAAACATTGAAATTATAAAAACATTATAATATTGGTATTTAAGTAATATTTATTTTTTATAAATTAAATTAAATGATACATTTTATAGGTAAAATGATCAATCGATCTGAAAATCACAAGCAAAACAACTAAAATGACACTGCACCTTATAAATTATTATTTTTGCCAAGAGAAGCCAAGGATCACTATCTTGCTCGTTTGGATTGAGTGGAAAGTGAAACCTTAATGAGAGAATACTGTTTTGTACGATGGATTTAAAAGATTAGTACCGGGAAGTTCTAAACACATACCTCCACCCCTTAAATACATACCCCTCAATGCATCTCCCAACATCCCACATTTGTTGAGGGGTATGTATTTAGGGAATTGGGGGTATGTGAGTAGAACTGCCCTTCTTACCTAGTAGTCAGTATAAGGAGTTCTTAGCCCAATATTGTTTCAGCCCTTTTTGTTCTTAGCCTAGCCCGTTAGGAATAACAAAGGTTAATTTGACATTACTTGTATGTCACAAATTAAAGCATTGACATAACTTTTTCTTAAAAAATTTCGTAACTAGGAATATTGAACCTTTAGAGCATAAAGTCAGTGTGATTTTATTTCTATTTAGATATATAAAAAGAGGTTTGTGTGCCTCCGCCAATTCTAATTTGTTTTGCATTTCAGTTTCAATTTTGTTTTTTTAATTGGTATTTACATTATACTTTGTAAAAGCCTAGAGTATAAACAGACTTTTTTTTTCCTAACCAAGAAGTTGGATAAGTTTAACCTTCTAACTTTTATATGCCGTAATGATTTAATTGATTTTGTTTTTAACTCTCTTTAAAATATGTTTTTTTTTACGTTATAAGAAAAAAAAAAAAATAAGCTATGCATCACATGTTTAAATATGTATTAAATAAATATTTTTTTTAATATAGAAAAAATATATATATGTACATACTACATCATGTGAAGATGTTTAAAAGTGAAACTTCATTTATACAAAAAATTTATTCTATTCAATTAAATGTAATTTTAATGTGTATTATATTATTTAAAAAGAATTCAATTAATCTAAATAACTATAAAAACATTAAAACCACAAAAATATGATATATTGAAAACGTTATTACACTACAATATTACAAATAGGATTAAATTAAACGGCACTAATTTATTTTTCTATAAATTGTTATTAACAAAAAAAAATCAAATGAATATAATATGGATTCAAATAACCTCTGCCCATTTTAATATATATGTTGTGTCACATAGATAAAAGACTCACTTTTAAATAATAAATACTCAGATTTTATTAGACTAAGTATCTATTTTTGTTACTAATAACATTGGGCTGTCTTATGATGTTGGTTGTAATAGTTACTTAATCAGTCGATCATAATCAATTCTGTTATTTTCTCAAGGTTCTTGAATTTGAGTTCATTTTAAACCACTTTCATTTATGGATTACTATTATACAATAAATACTCACTTTTTATTAGACCATCTATTTTTTTACTAATAATATTGTGCTGAATAAAACAGTTATAATTGTACATAAAGATTCTTTTGACAACAGTCTGAGGTACTAGGTGCTAACAATTATTGGTACTCTCAAAATAAAGCATTGATGCTGTTGAATGAAATATAACAGGCGTTACCTCGTCTCCTCTCAAAGAGGCATTTTTTTTTTATTAAAAAAAAAAACATTAGGCTGTCCATTAGTGTAATAATTACTTAATCAACCGATCATAATATGAATTTGATATATATGCCACGTGCTAGTGGCAAATAAAATGATATAACAAAATAACATATAAAAATTAAACTCGAATAATAAAAAAAAAATTCACCTGCAAGTTATTCAACTTAGTTTCATAAAAAAGAGAAAAAAATTTGTTAAAACTTAAAACGTATTTGTGAAAGTAATATTTATAATAAAACTTTTAAACACAAAAATCACACTTATCAATAACATCCCTAATTTTTGCTCAAATAGCAAGAAGGTCCTAATAATTTTGATTTGTATTAAGGACCTACCCTCGGGTATGTCTTAGTATCAAAGATCCGAGATAGCAAATAAGTAAATACAAGAAAATAAAAAATAATATAGAAATTTTACTGACTTCATAATAAAAAAATCATTTTCAAATAAAAACAAAACACAATTTAAAAATAAAAAGAATAAAGTAACATAAAGATATGTAAGAAAAATATAAAAAAAAAAAAAAAAAACAACATAAATATCATCAAGATTTTTTTGACAATTTTATTTTCTCAAAAGAAAATTTCTTTCTTGTTTTCTTTATTTTATTAGACGAGAATCTTTCATTTTATACTTATTTTATATTTTAAAAAAAGAAGAAGAAGTTAAGATAACATTTTTCCTATGCTTAGTGGGTTTAGTAATATTATTTTGAAATTTAGTACTTCTTTAATTGGACAAACCTCGAGCTTGTTAACGATATTTACCCATTTAATAATGTTATTTAAATTAATTTCCAAAAGCCTTCCTGTGTAACAAGGCCTTGGAAATCATTTATTCACCGAGTTTAGTGACGTATAACTCAAGTGAAAGCATTAATTTGACGAAAAATGGGTTTCTTATTTTAAGAATAACTTGTAGTTCAGGTGGTAATATTCTTAATCTCACTACAAAAAATCCAAGTTCGAATCCCACCCGAATGTGTGAATGTGTATTTTCTTTTTATTAATAAAAAGTAGAAGATTTTAGAGCTTTAAAAAAAAAAAAAACAAGTCCTTGGATAATAGGTGCCACTAACGGAAACACTCTTATAATCTAAGAAGAGCTTAGTTGTAGAGCATGATGAAGAAATCATTGTCCTGATTAAAGCGACGCTCCATGACCTGCTCCAATGGCTCAAAGCTGATGATGGGTACACACCTAACCTTAAAAGTCCCACCCAATTCGCAAACTTTCACATGCTCCATACCTACAAAACCTTCATCTTTCGTCTATAAAGTAACCTTAATTCCATATTATATACTAAATTTATGGTAACATCTTGAAGACAATTATGTAATGTACGTAAGAAAAATAATTTTTGGTATAAATCATCACCAAAAATAGTTCTAAGAATATTTATGTTAGATAATGGAGGCAAATATACAAAAACGTATCCAAATTTAAAGTGTCAAAGCAATCAATTGCTTTTTAGTGCTAAGTGATTTACCTTCTAAAGTTATATGTTTTTCTTAGAGAAACTTTTATTTTATTCTCTATTTTCTCTTAACGATAAAATATTATATAAATTAGAATAAAATGTATTACCTAGGAACCATAACCACTATATATTTAATAACAAATGTATTTTTACTTTAGTTCATCATAAAAATAAAAATTATCCTTATATGTCTACACATTAAAAATTCACATTTTATCATATATATTATATGAAAGTCAACAACACATAGCTATTTACATAATACAGCGCAAACGTAAATTAATTAAGGATAGAATAAAATATACCAACAACATTTATAGTTTTCATATTTATTAATCTATGCATGCATTTGAGGTAGTACACTGCCCCTCAACAAGATCACTAGCATATATGGTTGATAATTCTATCAATAACTTAAATTTTGGGAGAGCTATTTGATCAATAAATTTTTAATATGTTATTAGTGATAAAGATCTTATCTTGATTTACAATATGCTATAAGCGATGAAGATCTTATGTTGATTTCCAATCAAACTCACTAACTTAATTATTGAATTTTGCATAGTGCATAATTTTATTGGCACTTCTCTCATACATAATCACCATGGAAAGATATAAAATGAAAAAATCTCGAATTTTAGTATAACAAATTCACTGTAAAGTAAGTCTATTTGGCTAATGAATGGTAAGTTAAGCATTTAAGCTCCAATATTATTTTTTACATATTATAAAGATATCAACACTAAGGCAATTAACTTGGCCGGATGTGCTATATATGCCATTAATTGATCTTTTTGTAGCCAACCTTACTGTAATTGTATAATGATTGTTAAAGGAATAAGGTGAATTTTTGTTTGTTTTATGCTTATGTGCATGGCTATATGTGCTCATAGTGCAATGGAGTACAATTGATAATTATATATTTTTGATAAAATTGAAAAGGAATCATGTATTAACCTTGCTTTTTAGCGAGTGTATATAATTTATAAATTCTTATTATATGCTAATTAATTAATTTCATTTAAAAATAAAAAAGTCACGATCGTCTAGTGTTCAAGGAACTAAAAATGACTTGGGTCAAATTTTGTTAGTTCAAACCATGAGCATCGATCGGTTTTTGATTTAAATCTTGTTAGTTCAAGTAGAGTATGTAATTGGGGGAACAAATGTCAATAGTAGTCATTACATGCATGACTTCTTCTACCAATTTGCATATTGCTTTTTCTTTGTGACTGAAAAAGTAAAGTCCACCAATTGAGATCGATAATATCTCATAAAATATTAAAATGTAAATATCAATTAAGAAAACATATATAGTAATTAGTACATATATAATATTATAATTATACTATGTAGGCATACATTTATTTAATTTGCCATTAGTTTACAATGTAAACTTACTTTACAACTAGCTATATAATTACTTAAGTAAATTATTATACTTTTTCTGATTAAGAATTTGTTGTGTATGTAAAGCCTGTCAAAGAGTCATGCAAAAGTAGGGAAGAAAAAAAAAACTTGAAAGAGTAGTGCATAAAAGTTAAAGGACAAATGAACTTCGATCATCATAAGATCACCTGCACTCTCTTATAATTTTGGGTTATATTAAATCACCTGATGTTAATCATAAATCATATTTGATCTTTTTTACTTGTCTTTTCATAAAATATGATTAAATTAATATAATTAAATTAAAATTTTGAAATAGTTATAAAAAGGACTATAATTGTTATTTTTTAAACATGTAGGATTTTTTTTATGAAACTTAGTAGAAGGTATATGTAAATCACCCTCATTTTAATAACCAAATGCTATCTGATATTATTAAATTTGAGACTTAATTAAAAAAAAAAAAACACCATATAATAAAATACTTGGAGACAAACAAAATAAATACGAAAAGCCCTCTCAATCCCAAGGAAGTGCCATTTGGAAATACAGCAATACATCCTACGCAAGTTACAATTTTATATTTTTAATTTAATAACTAATAAATTATTAAATACAAATAACGATTTAACTTGTGTAACACTACTCAATTCCAAATCTTAAGAGATATGAAAGTTTTTTTTATTGCTAAACGGTAAGAGAGGGATTTGACAAATGACAACTATGTATGAACAGTGATCAATTTGCTGCACAAGCAGCACAACTAGATGCTCCAAAAAGGTTCTGATAAACCTCCCACTCACATGATGCTAGATGAAGAAAAGGTTCACCCAATTAACAGGGACCCACTAATCTAGCGGTTCAGAATGGCAGATATGATCAACCATAATCCTTAGCCTCACTCAATCAACTAGTCTCCCCACGTCCCACGTGCCGTCCTGCCCATATCGTAGGCTGCTGAGAAAGAAAGCGAAGCCTTTTTTTGTTCTGAGGACCGACAACCCAGCCCTACCATAAAAGCTCTAAATCCATCTCCAAAATTTGTAAAAGGAAAGAAAAAAAAAGATAAATAAAAGCCCTTTAATTCACACAGCGCACGTGCGACTCTAATTATTGCACTCCCTCGACTCGATCCTAATATCTCATAACCAAAAGAAAAGGTCAGATCAAAACAATTTGTTTAACAAAATTGAAATTAGGATCTTTAATTAAATTTTATGTGTTACTTAATTTATATATTTTTAACTAATATCATTTAAATATTTTAATTATTAAAATATATTATTTATTTATTTCTTTAATTTAATTGTTAAAATGAGACTTATGAATGACAAATTTTAATGTTTTATTATTATTTAGTGATTTAGGTTAATCAATTGAAAAAAAATGTACATTTTTTAAGGTTGAAAATGAAGATATAGATTTAATTAAAAAAATAACACTCTGCCTCTCTCCACCCATACAAAAACATCACATTCACACTCTATTTCTCCACGATAATCACCAACCTTAAATCCACAATCCCAAATAGAATTCTCCACAACTTTAAATTGAATTCCAACACACTGCTCCAAATCAAGTCCCCGCAATAAAATTCAAAAATTATTTATTTTTTACCTTCAAACCAGTTAAAAAAAACTCACACTAATAATCGATATTTTTTCTACTCATGTATTGTCTTCTCTATAATAATAATAATAATAATAAAGCAAAACAATAGCAGGGAACAATAAATATTAACTTCAAATTAGAGAGAAAAAATATATATATATGATCAAAACATTCTTTTAATGAATCCAAAATAATGTTGAAATGTCAAAAACATTAAAATATTGATGCTATACTAACATTTTTTCTTATATAACTTCTTTTTCGTAAACAAAAAAAACTAAATGACATAATTTACAAGAAAAATGACTAATCAATCACAAAATTATAAACAAAAGGATTAAAACATATTGCACCCTTGAAATTATTTATCATAGTGTCCATCACTTTAGTAACTCAGTGGTAAAGTTGAGAATTCATAATGTAAGAATGTGGTTTTGAATATTCCTTCTTATAGTTTAGAACAATTAGCTAGCGAGCTTGTATTGTATATTCTAAAATAGATTGCATTAATTGATGAAAAAGAAGAAATAATAATAAAGGTAGCGATCTTAAAACTTATAATTCTAAAAATAATATTTTTTTATGTATATCTAAATATAACATTTCTTATGTACATATAATACATTTTACTATTTAAAAAACTCTAGCTAATTATTTTAAATCAAAAGACGTCTAATCAAGTGAAATACTACCATTTAAATTGATCATTGTTAAATTTCATCAAATTGGACTTTGTGCAAGGTTATTAGTTTTTATTTTATTTCCTATAAATTTTAGGGGTTTTATGTTTTATAATTTCTCAAAAAGAAAATTAATTAATTAATTTTGTTTATTTTTCTTAAATATTTTATATATTTAATAATATATTTTATGTTAGTAACTTAAAGATTTTTTATACAAATATATTATAATTATATTGCTTTATAGGAAAACAATAAATATATTTTTCTGATGTAAATAATATATATTATTTATCTAAAGAGAATAAATATTCTAATTTTTTTTTTTACAGTTTATAGCCTTTAAAAATTTGAATAAATAATAAATAATAAGTCTATTTGTATGAACGAAACATGTCTCAAGAAATAAACACTACTGCCACAAATGCACAAAATGAGAGAAACAAAAACTAAGACAACGCTACTCATAGTCGTAGCCCAAATACGGGATCCGTTAGTTTCCCCCCCATGGCTTTCCCACTGTTATAACTTCCAAAATTTATTTTACCAAAATACCCACCAACTCCACTCCCAAGTTCTACTCGAAGTATCGAACAAAACAAAGAGGGTTAAATTTGCCATTTGAAAGTGTCAGAGGTGGTTTCACAAAGTCATTATGCATCGCAACCATGGGTATAACAGTAATTTTCAAAAGTCATAGTTGTTTATAAACAGGCTGTACAAGCTAGTTTCTGCCACCACAAGGAAAGCCCTCTTTTATGCACTACATTAGTGAAGTTCCTTAATATCTTCTTCTTCTTCTTCTTTTTGTTTCAATTTAATGGAAGATAGCCACCAAAAGGAGTTGCAGTTGCTTCCGGCTCCACAGTATTCTTTACCTTCTTCATCACGACCGTTGGATTGGTTTCAATCAAACAATAAGTCTGATCCGTTCAATCAGTACCGTCGACATCATCATCAAGGAGAGTCCTCTCAAGTGCCAATAGACCTTCAATTGTCAATCAGTTTAAGACCCTTTTGCGAATACGACGATGATGAAGATGAAGAATTGAAGGCGGAGAGTGACTGTGTGAAGGCTTTGAAATGGGAAGCAGCTGAGCAAATTAGATTAGCTGCTATGGAGAAAGCTTATGCTGAGAGAGTGAGAGAGATGACGAAGAGAGAGATGGAATTGGCTCAGTCCGATTTCGCACGTGCGAGGCACATGTGGGAGAGAGCCAGAAAAGATTTGGAGAGAGCTGATCAGATATTGAAGGAAAGATCCACGCTTCGGATTGATTCTACGTGCATGGAGATCACTTGCCAATCTTGCAGGCAAAGATTTTTAAGGCCATAGGTGAAAAACAAAATAATTCTCCAGAATTTAAAATCTAGCTTTTCTGATCATTTCAATTCAGATCTTTTATTGGATTTACTGTATTTGCTGTTGTTTTTATATTTTCAATTGGTGACATTTAATTAGAATCTTGAGATTTTTTTTTTTTTTTTTTTTTATCGAATTAAAAATAAAGGCTACATAATCAGTTAATTAATTCGTGTCCTTTATAAAGAAGATCAAAAGAAGAAGAAAAAAAAATTGTTAATTAACTCTCCTTTTTTCTTTCCCAATATTGTGATGGGTGTAATGATAAGTCGATTGTAATCTATCTTTGGTTATATATCACGCTTTCTGCCACGAACTTTTTTAGTCGTGCATTGTTCACAATTTTGGAGGCAACTAGTGGATGATGTACCTAAATGACTATATATAACATAAGTACTGAACTTGCGAAAGTAGTACTTGTGCAAAGCTCTAGTAAATGGTAGATTTACACAATTTACATGATCATTGTTACAAAAAAAAAAATCTTAATAAGTCATAATAATACTATAATATTGTATTTTAAACTCTTTATAAACTTTGGATTTGGTGAAAAATTATGGGTTAGAACTAATGATAATGTAAATATATAAATTTAAATGTGTTAAAGAAAGAAAAAGTGGAGCCACTTTTAAGTCATCTTATTTTCTCCCATGTGACTATGAAATATCATTAGTCTGAATTATTAATTTCAGACAAATAAATAATTTCTCATTATTGGTAATCTTCATTAGTCCGGTCTTATTATATATTATATGTTATATTATTTTTTTAGCTTACCAAAAAAAAAAGTCATACTATAAAAGGAGACTTTTAGAATCAAATAAAAATAAGTGTATTTAGCTTTTGTGTATGGGGAAAAAGAAAGCGTGTATTTCTTATTTAGATAATATTCGATCTTTTATTTATTTATTTTGATAGAACATTCGATCATTCCTAGCAAAGAGAAAAATTGGAAAAAATAAGAAGTTAATGTTAATCCAGCAATTAAGATGATTTATCAAACCTCCTTATTGATAGAATGTTTACCTAGCTATACTGGTTCCTGGGAAGGGGAAGCTTTAACATGACCTTGTTATAACTGTTAGATTCGGTTGTTAGACTTCTTTTTTCCAAATAAAGTAAAAATTTATATATTATAATTTATATTTGGTAGCTAAACATGCAATTCTTAGAAAAAATTTAGGTCATAGCCCATCTTTTTCTTATCTGGACTCCAGGAGAAAATAATAGAGTGGCTCATGAGATTGCAAGATGGACATTTCTTAAGCAAATAGAAGGCAGCTTTTAAATTCATGAAATTCCTGAGCTTCTCTACAATTACAACCAATAATTTTTGATACGATCTACAAACTTGATACAACCTATTTACAAAGTAGTCAGGTCTAAGTTAGGCTTATACCGATTAGGTCAAAAATAGGTTGACCCATTTAAAAAATCAGGTCATAACAAGTCAATTTGTGTTATCTGTGACTCGTTTAAGCAACCTGAATAAATAACTAAAATTATTAAGTTATGTAAGTACTTTAAAGTAATCTTGAGATGTTCAAATTTATTCTATATTTTATTTTCATTTGTTGTTTATCAATTTATAATAATATATTGTTTAGTTTAATTTTGTATATTTTAAGTATTTATTATTTATTTTATATTCAAACAAGTTTTACTTATAAAATACTTATGATATTTATATATTTTAGATTTTTTTTTTTTGTGTTTGAAATTTTAATACTTTGCCTTTGATATATCACAATACATATGGTTATTGATATTATTTTTTATTTTATATTAGCTAGTCTTTTAACAATTTTATTGAAGTAATGTTTAAATTAATTTAATTTTGTGAAATTTAATTAGAATTTATTATATTAACATGTTACATAAGTGTATATTGATATTTGATAAAACAAGTCAAATTTTTCTTACATTATAAATCATAATACATGTTACTTGATATATTTAAATTGATAATAGATTAAATGGTCAACTCATTTATTAAACAAATTAGATTAGAATTATACTTTTTAACCTGTTTAATAAATGGGTTGAATTTAAGTCAATCTTATATAGATTAGATTATAAACGGGTCAATTCAAATTCGATACAACTCTATTGCCCCTATCTACAATAGGATTAAATTTGAATCATGTATTTGTTGTTATTATTATTACTAATATATAATAGAGTTACTAATTTACGGACTTTGTTTAAAATTAAAAGATTAAATAAATTCACGTATAATTTAAAAAATTAAATTGACAATCCCTATATAATATTAAGATCCTTTTATCAAAAAAAAAAACTGTGGAAAATTTGAACAGATAATCAACAAGTAGAAATGTATCAATCCTACTTTTCTCTAGGTGGACAAATAAAAAATTTAACTAATTTTAAAATTTATAACAATAAAAATAATATTCATATTATATTAAAATATACTTATTTTACTTAACAAAAATAATATTATTTTTATGATTGTGAGTTTTAGAAGCCTTATTTAAAAAAATTTCTCTTTTACGGACTTTGTTTAGTACATGTAAGTTACTAATTTACTATGATCAGAAGTTAGCATTTGAAATTGATCGTTGTCATTATACAGGTGAATGGATGCTGATGATTATAAGTAATTAATTATAAAAAACCTGCAGTACAGTATGTGAGTATGTCTTCTTCTCGTTGCAGATTTGTCACACGTTAAAAGTATTTAGTTATAGTATATAAAATAATATATGCAAATACAAATTGATTAACTCCATAAAAAAAGGCAATATATGAAGTCACAAGTTTGAAGAAATTGATATATATTTATATATATGCAAATACACATATTATAAGTATTTATTCTATAGACTAATACTGTTTAATTGAAAATAATAACTAATTAATAGCGCAATATGTGCAAGGACATATAAAAAAAATTCTTAGTAAAATGGCCGTTGACTTAAACTAACTCATTCATATAAGCCAATCTTTTAACTGAGAACATAAAGGATTAATCATGTCCTGAAACGACAGGTATATACAATCACTAATCAGTTTGAAGTAGTAGTAATGAATGATTATAAAACAAAATAGCAGAGAACAAACAAAAATTAACTACAGATGGTGCTAATTAAAACAAACTGCTTTAGCTAATTAGTTTGGAACTACATACTTGATCAGTTTTCTGAAGACTATAATTGAACCTTGACTAAAAACATAGACATCGAATGGTCAAAATCTGACAAAAAGAGGGTCAAATCAGGAACCTGTGATGTGGATAGAAAGGCAAATGAATCAGAACAAAAAGCAAGCAAGCAAGCTAGTGATACGATTTAGCTGCTAGAGAGAGAGAGGAAAGGGATAGCTGTATCCACTTGTATTCAACCTCTTAACTTTTGCTTATCAAGCACCAAACACCCACTACCCATGTCTGGGATCTAACACCTAGAAAACACACTTTGGATTGGATATGACTACTCATCAATAAAAAAAAATTCAAATAAAAATAAGAATAGATATCATATTATAAATAATATAGTATAATAAAATTAATCATAAATTTAATATAAAATATTCTTAAATTTTATTTTTATCAATAAAATTTTACTATTTTATTTATATTAAGTATAAATAATATTTTTCTTATAAAAAAACATATCTACACGTTTTAGTAAAATAAATAAACAAATAAACTACACCTAAATCATTGAAATTTGCTTCATTTGTCAGCAATCTCTTAACATGTATATAACCCAAATACAAATACAGTTAAAGATATACAATGATGCTTCAATAATTCATAGCTGACATGATAACCAACAGAAAAATGCTATGTATCTTAAATTTAAGATATATTATGAATAAAATGGTACAATATTGAAAATTGTGATATATAACAATACTACTAAACAAATCAAGTGGGGAAAAGGGCTAGCAAAAGAGAGAATGGAAGGGCATGGGAGAAGAAAAAAAGGTGTGTAATCTTTTTTTAGATTAATTATTGGAACCCTTTATCTGTTTGCTAGAGTCTTCTTAAGTACTCAACCTAATTTATTTATAAGATCATAGATAATTGACTCTGACTTCTTAACCACTTGAAATTATTGTTTTATCAATATATATGTCACTCATATGCAGATGTTCATCTTTTAAATTACAACAACATCACCTTTTCTTCTTCTTCTTGATTGATTAATTTCTTGATAGTCAAGAGTCCCATAATGACAATATCTCAAAAGGGTAGATTATTATTATTATTATTATTATTATTATTATTTTGTTTTAATGATGCAAATGTAAATTGGATCAGTGATTGATCATGATTTTGAACTGATCAGTTTGAGTTATATAACATCACTCTGAAAACGATGACAAGCAATTAAATTGATTAAAGTTCTAACTTCTCCGACATATGTGGCCACTACCATAATAGAGGCTTGTCTTTTATCTTTGATTTGGATACTACATATGAGGAAAATATACGAGGACCATATATAAATTGAATAAGGGAAGTCAAAAAATTAAAGCACTATAAAGATGCATGTAGGGCATGTGATTTGTCCTACTATCAAAACAAAACCTTAATATTTTGTCCTTTTACGTTTGTCTTCTTATAATCCTAGATTGATACCATTTTTCTCTTTAGAGTTGGATGTTAAATTTATAGCAAAAATTACAATGATATGTAAGTTAAATACTTACTATGGAGTATTACGATCATAATCGAGCAAGGAAAAAAAAAAAAAGATGTAACCGTGTTGCCGCACACTTAAATTGTTATTACTACAGAAAAATTGCTTGAATTATTTATTTTATTCGAAAAAATTAATTTCAATTTAATACTATTAATGTAAGATAAAAAGTTATCATTAATATTGAATGTTAATCGTTTTAATATTAACAATTTGAGTTATCATTAATGTAGTTTAAGGAAAAATCTCCTAATACACGACAAAAGGTGTTTCTGAAATCTGCATTTGTATCCAACAATCAAATCTTTGCTAATTTCTCTTTAATAAGCAGTTCGACACACCACAAGCTTTTATAGGAAAACAAAACAAACAAACAAAATGAAAATAAATCGCATTCATACAGATCCATCATATGAAAAAATTATTAATTTCATGTTTTATATATCTTGAGAAGAAAGCGTTTAACATATACAAGACTAGTTGATGGGATATATCATACATGGATAAACATAATATAAATCACTATTCGTCAAGTTTTGTTTCATATATATGGATATGGTGTGTAATTATTGATAGTTTAGAAAGAGGGAAAAAGACAATATTAATTGAATCATGGAGATGATCAATTCAATCAATTACAAAGCACAAAAAGAAACAGAGCTTTTGAATGCATAGGGAAGTCAAAGTTCAAGGATTCAAGCCACAGGGTGGGGTTTAAACTTTAAACTCTCGAATCAGGAAGCAAATTACCTGTATCACAATTGGTACGTGACTTTATATGTTATCAGTAGTCGCATTTTTTGTCACTTTGTCGATGTATTTAATCACTACTACAAAATAGGGCTTTAGGGACGGTTATTAACCGTCCCGAAAGACATTTAGGGACGGTTCTTTTTTGAGACGTAACCGTCCCATATGTGGGCGTCCCAAAAAGTCATACAACCGTCCCTAAAAGTAGAATGTAACCGTCCCTAAAACCCAAACAACTGTCCCTAAAAGTCTTTTGGGACGGTTAAATTTCTACTTTTAGAGACGGTTAATAACTGTCCCTAATTGTATACCAGTAACCGTCTCTAAAACATTTGCTTGTAATCTTTTGGGACGGTTAATAACCGTCCCTAAATGTGTTTTTTTTTTTTTTAATTTCAATATATTATTGTTTTCATTGAAACATTTATGAAATACTCAAAATATATATATATATTCAAAATCACCAATAACAATATCATTGTTTAAGTAATATTATCAATTAATTACTATTTAGTCTAATTTTACATAAAATATTAATAACCATCCTAAATTATATATCAGCAATCTCAAGTTCTTATTCTGTTAATGATATTTTTAGCAATAAAGTCTTCTCCTTCAACAATAGTGCTCCCACAACCAAACGTCCCAGTACCAATTATACGAGAAGCCTGCAAAACAAAATCAATTATCAGCAACAGAACTACCTCTAAGAGTAACAAACGTGTGAAAGGACTTCTTTATATTAGAAATAACAATAATTATATTATTGAGATATAAAAGAACATCATTGATGACATCAACTGTGAGAGAAGCCATCCAAAACCACCAGATGCTCTCTGCGTATTATGAGAAGGGAAGTAGAAAAAGCTCCCAATTTGATCCTTAACTTCAGTTAACAATTTATTTTTTTCAATGTCTTAAAGCTTCTATTTTCAGAGCTGGCAGCGAAGAAATAAGGCATTCCTTACATTGCAAAAATTCAGTGTTACAATAAAACACATCATCAGGAAAAAGTATCCTTTGAAGGAAAAGAGGGCACTGACATCAATTCATGGATGGATGCTATGAAAATGTCCTTAAAGTCAGCCAGGTAAGAAAGTGCTAATTTCGGTCAGAATTTATTTAAACATAGTTGACAATCTGAAATTTTTTTGAAAAAAATATGGCCCTAGATTGAAATAGACTTGATATATTGAGGGGTGGTTTGATCAAATTAAAGGTAACGAGAACATTGTAAAACCTTAAATAGTTGTATAATATTTGCAATAGAGTACAAGTTATCCTAAATTAAACTTTCCAGTGTACCTTTGAAATTCACTTTTTTATTTATCTACCATTCCAAATGGAAGGCCTTGGATGTTAAATAAAATTTATAATAGATAAGGACAAGAGCCTTGTGATATTTTCAGGACCCTAACTCCTCATCACTCAAAAAAAAAAAAATAACTTTTAATAGACAGTATTATGTCATTAGCAAAAATAAAAGACGTGTGTAACAAAAATTATAAATAAGAGGCCCCTGTTAGCTAATTTCATTACCAACAAAGGTAATCAGTATGAAGTTCTCCAGAGAAACAAAAGGAAAATAGAATGAGAAACAAAAGGAAAATAGAATGATGCACGAACAATTGCACCAAGAGAATAAGTAAATGTGCACAAAGCCAAAAAGAGTAAGAAAAGAAAGGAATTACCAAAAATGTCAACAAACTCTGGGCACTGAACTCATGAATCGTTTTTGCACTGAACAAATTCCTTATGGCATCATCCTGTGACAAAATATATTATGTATGACAAAAACCATCAAGAGAGGAAGGAACTAATAAAAATACAAATGAATTTCAAAATTAAAGAACTCAAGAAATTATATAGAACCTGTGTATTAAAGAAAATAGTTGCAAGATCATTGTACTCCTTCCCTTTACTGCAATAGAACTAAAAAAAGCATAAAGTCAATTTGATTTCCAATAAAGAAACTTTTTTCAGACCATTTATCAGAAAGTATACAATAAATGAAAACAAAGAAAAGCAAGATTGGTTAAAGAGACAAATACCAAAAAGAAGCATCTTTTGTTGAGTACGAGCAAAAGAATTTTCATATATAATTTGAAAAATTTTCTGGAAAAGTGGCCATATTCTCTTACATTTACATAATTCCCAAACATGCCAGGAGGCTTTGGGCACTCAATTCCAGAATCAGGACCTGACTCAGGGCAGGGTGTGCAGGTTTTTAAAAGTGGCAAGCCAAAGGAAATAATTGACGTTATCAGGGAGATAAGGCATGCTTCAAGGATCTGCATCAATAGAATGTTTATGGAGGAGGCTGTTAATGAAAATGAGCTGGGAATTAAATTAAATTAGCAGACAATATGTCTTACATTGACTGCTTCTACTACATTGATATTGAACATTGTAAAAGCTTACCTTGACTCGATTCCCTTTCTTGTGCAAATTATTTCGACGCTAGGAAGATATATAGAAAGTAAGCTGGTTGAATAGAGCTCCTGAATGAAAACAGAAGTTAAATCCATTGAAAAAGGGAGAAGTTTATTGTAGACAGTAACGATAAATAACTTTAAAAATTCAAAAGTCGAGCAATATACACATACCCAATAAACCTCCAATAACACCAATGATAGCCATAGGCAATAACTCTGTAAAAGAATAGTCTTCTTGACCACTAAAATTAAAAACTGTAAGATGGCTACCAAAGGATCAAAACAGAGTATATAAACAGAATGAAGTTTAGATTCTAACTCTGATAAGTCCCATATTATGAAGCCACCAGAGCCAAAGTGTCCACACTTCCCACTCTTACACCATCCCATAGCAGTACGCACTACAACAACAACAATAGCAGAGGTGAAAAAGACACGCTACATGAGTTGGCTCCTCCACCTTCAAGAGCATAATTTAATAAGATCTAATGCTGTATCAAATGCTAAATGCTAACGGGTGTATGCAATCAGAATGAGATATCAACAATTTGGATTTGCTGATATCTATAAAAGAAATATTTGCATAAGCATGACGTGCAAACAAGAATATGCATACATATAAATGCAAGTGTACCAAGAAAAAGGAATTTTAATCCCTGCCCTTATATTTTATTGGTCAAGCAGACATTATTGATTTTACAAAATAGAAATACAAATTGTTTGTACCAAGATGTAACTTCTTCCAAGGCAAATAATACACCACCAACGGGAGCTCTAAAAGCAGCAGCAACTCCAGCTGCACATCCACAGGTTACCTTTTCAAAATAAAACAAATGGAATATGAGAACAATAAGAAAACACCCATATGAGGCATTACTCTATTTGCAACTCAATTGAATTCCTAGAAAGATCATCTCAAAATAAGGTCAAGTCACTCACAAGATCACGACGATCCCTGTCGCTTTTAAATACTTGCAGCCACCTGGAACTTAAATTGTATTTTGCAGATCCACCCTATGTGAACACAACAGATGGATAATGACTGTTAAGTTGTAACGTAAGTCAACAAAAATGTTATTAGAGATCTCATACAACAAAACCATGATATTACAGACGTTCAAGAATTTAAAAGCTTGAGAAAGAGAAAATTCATTTTCAACCTCCACATCAAATATCATTAGTTAAAAATATAAAAAAGAGAAAAATCATGACCTGTCTCTCGAGCCTGAACGAGAAGCTAGAGTCACACGGAGCGGAGTTGGGCTGGTATCACACGGAGCGGAGTTGGGCTGGCATCACACGGAGTTGGAGGAGTCTGAACCTCCCAGCGTTGTGGCTGGGCTGCTAAAGTTACCGCTGCTGGAGGTAGCTGCAGAAGACGCTAATGGAGGAGCAAGGCACAATGCTAGTCAAAGCAGGGGCAGCTGGATCTACGGTAGCGGGGAGTGGCGCCGGAGAGAGGATCAAGCGACCGTCGAAGAAAAAATGGATCGCACGAGTAGATTTGTGTCTTTTTACTTTCTAGGTTTGATTGAAGCAAATGAAAAAACGCAGGCGTTGTATTATTGTGTAAGAGGTTTTTAGGGAATATCTTACATTTTGGGACGGTTAATAACCGTCCCTAAAACTGTTTCCGAAAAACAACGCTTAAACCGTCCCTAAAACACTTATTTAGGGACGGTTGACCGATTTTTTGCAATTTAGAACCGTCCTTGAAGCCCATTATTGTTGTAGTGAATATGTATAAATAAATTAATTATTCAATTAATTTTATTTTTATGGCTAAGTTAAATTAATATTGTTAATTTTCTTAAAACATAAAAATATAAGTTAATTTAAGTTGTAAGAAAAATAATTTTTTTTAATAGTTAAAAATCAAAATTCATATATAAATGCAGTTATGTTATATAATTAAATTTTTTTTAACATCAAACACATTTGCAGATGAAATGAACTCAAATCTTTTTTACATTTTATATATATATATATATATATATATATATATATATATATATATATATATATATATATATATATATATATATATATATATATATATAGAGGGGTGTCCATTAGCCGATTATGTTCTCCTTTTTGGCAAAAATAAAAAATAAATCGAATCGAACATATTATTTTAATTAAATTGAACCAAACTATTGTCTAATAAAATTATTAAAATTGAACGGTCCAATCCGAATTGTTTGAAGGTTTTCAAATTTATTTATTTTCTCCAAATTTGTTAAAACTTGAAAATAACATAAAGAAAAAAATATTTGAATCTAAACAAATTAATTAATATATACTACAAATATAAATCATATTACATCCTACATAAATTATATAAACATCTTAAAAATAATCATAGAATCAATTAAAATATAAAGCTAAATATTTTCGCAAATTTTACAACAAAATAAAATAATACATTAATCCATAAATAATATATTAAAAATAAGTTAGGGAGTTAGAGTTGCATACTTTGATTATGAAAAGATGTATAATTAATATATATTTTTTGATTTTTTTAAAGAATAATATATTAAAAATAATTATAAGTAATTGTTCGGTTTAAAAATTCATATGACCGAACCGAACTATTTGTAAAATGGTTTGGAGAAATAAAAACCAAATAAGGCCGTTTGATTTATAAAATCATTTGGTTCAGTCCGATCCAATTTTGAAGTTTTAATCAATTTAGTTCGATTTTTGAACACCTATATATATATATATATATATATATATATATTATTTTGGGAAAAAAAAATCTTTACCACTTTATTACAATTCTCTTCTCAGTTGGCAGAGGTAAGATTGTTTATGAACTTGAGTCTTAGAATGATAACTTGCACATTTTCGAACATATAGTACAATAATATAATTTATTATTTTAATTTATTACTTTTTATACCAATTTTTTTATTAAAAATAAAATTTAAAACAATTTTTAAGATTTTTTCTAAAATAATTAAAATTGTTTATATATATATATATATATATATATGTATATTATTATTATACATATAACTGATTTTTAATAATAAAAAAATCACTTTATATAAGATTATTCAATTGGAGTTATATTTATGAATAATACATCCAACCATATATTTAAAGCCTTGGAAAACGACTGTCCAATCATTTACTAAATTTGGTTAAAATTTAAAAATCTTATGGAAAATTTGTTTGATGTTTACAATATGTTATATTTGATTGTCATTAACTGATTATGAGTTAAAAAATATTTTGATTAAAAATTAATTCTTTGATTTTTGATTCACAATTGTGTTTAATAATTATTTTTAATTTTTGATTTAATTACATAATTAACTTTTTTTTATATACATAATTTTATTTTTAATCTTTTAAAAAAAACGACATATGTTATTTTTTTTATAACATAAATAAATATTTTTTTTAGTATTAGGAAAAAATAAATATATGCTAGAGGTTAAAAATTAAAATAGTTCAATAATTAATTAATTTATGCATTAGAGGGTTATATATATATACTAGTTTTGGTCACGTGCATTGCACATAATTATGTTTTAATAATGATCATAAATTAAAAAATAACAAACATTTGTTTATAATTATATATATTTAAAAAAATAATATTATACAATTTAAAATACTCACAAAAAATAATAAAGTTATGTTAAAAATAATATTTTTAATTTTTTTTAAGGATTTACCAAACAAATATTTATTATATAATTTAAAGGATATAAAAATAAGTTTCTTATCAAAACTAAAATCTTAAACTCAAATAAAACTTAAATATAGCCCACTACAAATAATACATATAGTACAAAATTGTACAAACTATAGTTTACCAGAATTCTTTAATGTAACATAATAGCTTAAAATTTAAGTTTAGAATTATTTAAGTTTAATTTTAGCAATAAGAAAATACTCTTATATTTGTATTTGAATATATTATATGAAAACCTCTTTAGTTTGCAAGCAAGTACACTTTTATAAAATAATATTGACCCGTGAGTGATAACTTTTAATTGTACACCCATAAATAAAAATTAGTTAAAAAAAGTTATGTCAAATAAATTGAGTCATAAAGTACAATTAATAAGAAAAATAAAATAAAACTACAATGAGTTGTGATAAATTGATATGACTTACCTAATAATCCATTTCAATAATTTTATTTGAAAAAATATATTTTAAACATCAAATACAAAAAATTGTCAATAACAATAGAAGTAAAAAATAAAACTCAAATGATATGAAATAAAAGGAAAAATAAAGAAAATATGAAATAATTTTTTTCACACTTATAACAATGGTCAAAATACCTAAAATTATAAAAGACATTAAGATAAGACATATTCCATAATTTAAACTCTCTCCAATCTATTTCAGGTTATGCGTAATACATTTTTTGTCTCTTTTTAAAAATAATAATAAAAAAAATTATCATTTATAATTATTAAAGAAAATATCAAACAAAATTATTGTTAAATAAATATTGTGGAGCAAATTTGCTTTATATGTAAAGTAATAGATATACTAAAAAAATATAAATTTTTAAATAAAATATTATATAAATAGAAAATATAAAAAATAACAAAATATTATTCATCTTAAAATAAATATAAAATTATTAAAAAAAATTAAAAATATAAAATAAATGTACTCACATCAATTATATATTAAAAGAAATATAAATTATTTTACAAAATATACCAAATGAATAAAAATAGAAAAATATAAATAATCAATAAAAATTATTAAATAAATATAAAATTACAAACTCTCCTTTTTATATATATATATATATATATATATATATATATAGATTTGAAAGAAAAAAACTTTAAACAAAATACATTAAATAAATAAGGACTCTCCTTTTTATATTAGAGATTAATAAAATAATGCATCAAATTAAATAAATAGTCATTTTTTTTAAGGAAGTAATTCTTTTAAAAAGAATAAAAACTTTAAATAAAATATATCAAACAAATAAGGAGAACTCTCTCTTTTTTTTTTATTTTTTATTTTTATTTTTTATATAGAGTTAATAGAAATAGATATATATATTATCGTGGTGGAGGAATTCAAATTAGAATATTTATATTTAAAAAAAAATGTTCGACTGTTACAATTTTTACTTCTTGTTTTAAGAAAAACAAAGTAATCCTTGCTATCTTCTAATTTTTTTAAAAATATATATAAATATTATATTTATAAAATATTCTTGGTATTTGATTTGATTTAATGAAAATATATGAGAAAAATAAAATAAGTAAAGTTTAATTAAAAAATTATTAGAAAAATAATAAAAATAACTTTTTTAAAAATTGTAGCCACAAAAATGGTACTATTATATTTAGTTAATATATTTTTAGCTATTAAAAAAAATTTAGCCTCATTTTACATATAACTACTATCATTTAGATCACTATTTTTATTTTTTATAAGTTTTAGATATTATTTTATATAATTTTCCCAATTTCTTTTCAAAGAATTTATTATATTTATTTGCATTTCGGTAATACATCTTCTTAGACTGCTTGATAAAAAAGAATAGTAATGTTTTAAAAATAAAATTATAATTTAAAATTGTTACGGAGCAATCTAAGAATAACTGACATAAACAAAAATAAAACCTCCCAGCAGAGTTCTAGATTCGTTGAGTTCATTGTCCATGTATCTCATTTCCGTCCTAAAGTTGTTAAAGACTGTCAAAAGAGAGAACATTGTGGGTGCGAAATGGATACAGGCAAGTTAGAGGATAATCGAACAATTACAAGACCAATGAAGCGAAGCAATGGGAATGGTACGAAGAGGAATTCAACAGCTCAATTCGAGTATCGCAACTTTTGCAAGCTCAACCACGATCAAGGCCACCGCCACAACTACTTTTCTCTCTCAATTTCACTCCAAGCTCTCTGACGTTCGCTTCTCTCTTAAACCTAGCCATCTCCGTCCCGAACACGCCTCTTGCAATCGCCTGTGGTACGTCTTTTGTGACTTGGACATCGAACTCGGTAGCTCCTTTGTTTGGTATCTAATGCCTGCCCTTTGATTATTTTCTTTTTAATTTTTCTATTTGATTTCTATTTTGGATGTTTAGACTTCTTTCAAATTTCTGATGGGTGTATATTAAAGTATTGAAATTCTCCGTTAATCTTGTTCTAGAGTAGCGTACGAGAGCTTTTTAAACTTTTCAGTTGCTGAAACATACAAGCAGGCGTTATATTCTACAATTTTTTTTTTCATTAGCAACCATACCATGCGGTGTGAAAATGGTCTTTTGGTATGTTGGAAATTCATTTCGTGCAATGCGTTTTCCAGTAGTAATGCAATTAAAAACCTTGCAAGCTTGGATCACACCGAGAATTTGAGACATTTTTGTTGGAAAAATGGTGGAGGCATGGACCGCATCGATAAGTTTAGGATCTCAGAAGACGATGTTGTCAAGGTATGCTTTGAAATTTTACCTCATGTCAGGTTTTTTTGGATCCGTGGAATATTTTTTTCATTGAAGCTCATAGCCGTGATACCTAAAATTGGTTTTGAGTCTTAATCAGTCATGCAAGAAGTGTGCTTCTTATGGAGGAGAGAAGTTCATTTATTTAGGAGTCATTTCTTTATATTGCAGTCGAAGAAAAAGTGCAAGTCATTGAAGACTGAAGCTGCATTGTCTAATGAAGCATCTTGAGGATCATTAATTGGATGTTCCAATGATATCCATCATGAACTCAACTATGGAAATATTAGTAGTTATGGAAATAATAATGCCCATTCTGTTAATTCAAGTGTTATGCCTTTACTGTACCATACAAATGAGTATTAGGTTTCCCATTCAGGATTCTCTGAAGTTACCGATGCTGACTTGTCTTGGTTCAATGTTACTTCTTCTTTACCTATGGAGGCATATTCTTATACTAGTTCCATTAATTTGAATGATTCAACAGGTAATAGTTCCCGGTTTATATAGAATTTGGATTTGATATTTCGTTCCCATGGTTTCCCAATGGATAAACTTTATGTATGTCAATTGTTGCTTACTATATGCTTATCTTGTGACTCAGTTGACCGGGTTGGCCAACATTCTCTTACCCATAGCAATAATAAGTGCTCCACTAGTGTCAGTTGCAGTAATGATGTAAGTTTGACCACTATGAGTATTTTATTCTGGGCATGGTTTCATAATACCATGACATTTTAACGTCATGTTCTTCTCTTTGCGGATATGCTGTATCACTTTATGATGCATCACTTTTTTCATTGGATGTATTAGTTTATCTCATATTATTTATCGTTCATCCATATAACTACATATAAGTGTCAGATATATTGTTGAACTTGTCATTTACTTGGTGTAGATGTGCCAGGTATGTCATGATGAAAGGATAGTAAAAGGAGAGAACAGTTCTAATGGTATTAATCTTACAAAACTAGTTCCTGTTTTCTTTCAATATTCTTTTCTTTTACATAGCTGGTCAGGCAGATGCTATATCAATACACAATTGGTTTTTGTTTAGAGTGATAAACCGTGACCAGGTTTGCAGCTCATACGGATCTCTTCCATGGCTTCTGAAGATCTTGGTGGAAATGTGAATTCTGGAGCACCTCCTCCTTGGCTTGAAGCAGTTGAAGAAAGTCAGCTTGATGTTAAAACTAAAATCAGTCTCAAGTAGCCTCCTTTCTTCTTCAAGCAAGTCCATGAAATTGAATCCAAAACTTGTGGTGGCAGCGTGGGCTGAAAAGATAAAGATCGAGATGGAGATGGAAAAGAGAGGGGAGCTTGTCAAGAGTGACTTTGATGCAGACTGGCTTCCCAATTTCGGTAGAGTTTGGCAATCAGGTACACAGAATGATTCCAGAAAGGAATTTGAGTTGGAGAAACAAAAATTGCCTAAAGATGAAGGTCAATCTGGGATGCCAATTTAAGATGCAACCTTATGTTTGTAAACAAATGGTGAGATCCTAATATCCACTTAACTTTAGTCTTTAGGTTTCTTAATTGATAGATTCATGAGGTAAATTTCTTTTTAACCCTGCAGCAAAGAGATATGAACTTTATGGAAGTGGTCATGTTATGCGGGCGACTGAGACAATAATGCTGTGATGAATCAGTGCATATATCATACTTTTCCTCCATAGCTCCAAATTAGTTAGACCTAAACTAAGGCTTCTAAAGCAAATTAGTTTAGCACAGTGAACATAATTTTTGTTATCGGTTGAACTTGTTTTTGATATTCACCACAATTATGCATGTTGTTCTGGTGGTAACTTGGCATAATTATGAGACTTCTTACCATATATCAAGCATATTGCAAATGAGAATGAGATTATTTGTTAGCCCTATCTGCACTCTGATGTGTTAGGTTAGAGAACACCTATTAATATAAAATGTGTTTATATTGCAAATATGTTGGTCAATGTTTTGGGGTTTTATCGTGGTGTGGAAGAAATTTTATGCTAGCTATGTTCATCAGCTTGAGCACCATAAACGTTGGCCTTTTTTTATTCTTCTCATTGATTGTATACCTACTCTACCCTTTAAAGGAGTAGTGTTTGTGTCCCGGTTGAATAAATGGTAAAAACAATAGGAGGGAAATTGTTATATTAATGATAGCTTAAAAAGCAAGATAATAGATTCAGAATTTATGAAGTCACCAACATATTAAAATCTTTAGTATACGGCACTTTAATACACTGTTTCTGCAGCTAAACTAAGTAATAGTTGCTAATGATGCATGCATTTCAGAGTTTCCACCATATTTATTTTCTTCTTTTGGGTTTTTGTGAAGGTTTGAGTCCTTGAAACCACCTGACATTTTCTGAACCTTGGTTGGCATGTTCTATGCCAGTAAAGGAGGTAAGTGTCATCTAGTCATTTGTTTTTCTGTAAAATGGAAAAAAATTGAGGATGGAATGGGCAGCCTGTTTTGGTAAATTTTTTCAAGAGAAATAGAAGTAGCATCATTCGATTTTAACTTCTTTGGCATGACAAAATACTGTTGAACTTGAAGGACCTCTGATCCTAAAATTCCACAACTTCCCCTTGGAAGAGATCAGGTTTTCATCACACAAAAACTCCCAAGAAAACCATTTTTCAATCATCCTATCTACATCATGAACTAACACGTCTGTCACATTTCCTTTTCTTGCTAGTATACTTGCAGTATAGATTGCTCCCATTCTCCCTGGTGCCTTTGGTGCATTTCCGATAGGTCCATCCACCAACACTACATCCCACTTGGTATCATAAACTTCTTGAGGTAAACTTTTCAGTGCAAGTACACATTTTGACACTTGAAGCTTTCCTGAGCTTGGTAAACAAGATGAATTTTTTCTTCCTTGTTCTAGGAGCCTGTATGCCTCTTTGGCTGGCATTTGATACTCAACTTTGTACATTCTAGTGGAGTTAGAGTTTGTGTTGATTTTTCTTAGCTTATTTGGATCATCCTCCAGGAAAATTGTTGTGCCACCTGCATTGATTGATGCAAGAGACAGGTACTCAGGTTCAATGCTGAAAATGAGGAGATTACAGGGAGCTCTGTGGGTTATGAGATTTGATAGAAGTTTGAATTCCTTTTTGGAGAGAGGAGCATTTGGAGGTAGAGCTGGTCCCACTGAATCATTAGTGCATGTTGAAGAAGAAGAAGAATAACATGTTTCTTGAAGAGCAGGAGCAAAAACAGACATTAGAGGAGAAGAGTATGAAGTGACTACAACTCTGAGAAGTCTGATGACAGACAGGGATGATAAAATAATAACAAGAATGAGGATAAGTTTCTTCCCTTTAAACTTCATGTTTGCGGTTGCCCTGCAATATTTTTGGATTAAAGGTAGGTATTGTTGTGTCTCAGGTGTTAATGAAGATAAAGATCGAATTGAAGGAGTTACTACCAGACGGAAACAATGTAATTCCGGGGGCATTTTTTTTTCTTATTGATCTTTTGTCTTCAGTGATTACATAGCAACCACAGCATCTCTTTCGAAGGTTTCATGGTGTGGGATTTAGATGCTTTAAGTTGTTATGCAGATTGTTTTTCTTGAGTGAGGTAGAAGGAAAGGCTTTGCTTATGTTTAAAGTGTATCTCGCTTTTTTATCTTTTTATCTCTTCTCATGGAATTTTTAGTTTGCTACCTAATTTCTTTGTTGCCACGTTGCATTTGACAAGTCAAGCTGCCTATGTCTGTTCTCATATAAATTGAGTTACGGGTCAGGTGTCTCGAATCAATTTTGGGAAGGTGACTGGGATCTTGGAAGTTTTAAGAAAATAGTATAATTTGTTTGAATTTTAAATGAGTTTTAAAAGGTTTCATTTGGTGAGGAGTGTAGTCTAAGAAGGCACGTAATAATAATTTCCTTGCTTCTTTCTTTCTAAATAACATTCTAGAAACCTTGTCAGTTAGTATTCAGGTTTTGAAATTCACACTCTTGGAGATTGATAGGTCCAATAGTGTAGAAGCAACAAACTTTCATCTTAAAAGATTAACTTATTGGTGGGGATAACTTATATACTTATAAATTTATGCTTTTATTGTTAATAATGTGAGACTTGTTTGCTCGACAAACTATAATTCATCCCTGAACTGATATATACAATATGCTCTAATTACTATTTCTTTTTTCTCATTCTTTTTCTGTTGAAATGGTTTGAAAATATTCTGCATGGTTTGCCTGAAGCTATTGAACGGCTAAACAATATGCTGAAGGTTGTGGGACACGACCTGATATTATGAAGCACAATTTTGTATCGAGAAGATTGAGGTTGGTGAGCAGTTACAAACCATCAACCTAGTTGAAATCTGCGTTAAGCCATTGTTCTCTTTCAAATGTTATTTGAAACTGTTAGTCCTTTAAATTTGAGAAAATTATGTTTGGCTTCAACTCAGGAGCTCCAAAGACATACCACATTTGTTTTGTTGAGAAAATTTGCAAGAGTGACACTATGGGCATGTTTGGTATGTAATAATCGTAATTGTAATGAGAATTATTCAGGGTATTATTGTGTTTGGTTTGATTACACTTTGTAATGAAATGTAAAGGGATTATAGTAGTAGAAATAATCTTCATTACGCTTGTAATTTTTAAGAATACGTTACAATGCTTTATTTTTCTTACAATTTGTATAATTATTTATGATTTGTTTTACTTATTTTATCTCTTTTAGTAATAAAAAAATTTATTTTTTAATTTTATTTTATTTATAATTTTATAGTCTTTATGTTAATATTATTATTTATTTTGATTATATTGTTTAAATAGATATTGTAATAACAATATTATTTTTTTTATATTCAATTTTATTATAATTATCATTTTTATTATTTTTATATTCAGCAAATAAAATGCTATTTTTAATTTTATATTTATTATTATTATTAAAAAGTGATTGGATATAAGTGTTTGTTTTTTAAATGCATCCTACAAATATTGTTCAGATCCTAATAAATGCATTTGTAAAATTTGAAATAAAAGTTAAAAAAAAATTAAAAAAATAATAATATAAACATAAAATAAAAATAAAAAGATCATTTGTGTGGTTAAATTGTAATAAAAAATAGACATATAAGTACATGACAAGCTGTCATGCAATCTGCAAACAAACCCATGACTCATGACATGTTTTGCCTCAAGAAATATATAAACTCAAGACTGCAGCCTCAATTTTGATAGGGATGAATTTGTTTAGAAGCTATTGTTATAATTATTTTATTGAAGATTTGTTAAGAATTGAGTCGTTTTCAAGAGCAGGTTCCCGGAAAGCACGAACCACAAATTCAACCAAAGAACAAAACAGTTGAAGTAATAGTTTATTGGGAAATTACCAATTGTTTTCCCTAGTTTATTTTTATTTGAATAGGCGTTATTTGAGCAGTTGGTTTGAAACTGAACTGAAAGGGCTGCATACGGCAGCTGCGTTGTTTTGTTCAAGGCTAGAAGGTATTCATTTCGTACTTAGTCTTCTCGACCGTGCAATAATACTGTCAGTTATGCCCTTTTATTTTTGTGTCGTGTTATTGTCGCAACTTATTTAATATTAATTTTAATAAAATTACAATATTAAACTTTAAAGAATAATATTGACATTTTACTAGAATAGCATCGGGTCTTTAACAAAATAAATATTCTTTTTTTTTAGATTATAAATTATTTACTCTCTTAATTAAAAAAAAAAAAAAAGTCAAACAAAATACATAATTTTCATAATTTTTTAATTAAAATATTATTTTTTAAATTAATATTTTAATATAAAAATATTAAAATAATATAATTTATTCTTAATTATCCTATTAAATAATAAAATTTTAATTTAAAAACTAGTAAAATTTTGTGTTTTATTTTAATTGATCTTTTAAAAAAAAAAAATTAAAAGATCAAATAATATTATTTTTAATTTAAAATATTAAATAATACAAATGATCCATAACAATTATTTTTTAATTGCATATAAATTATTCTTGGATATGACTTCGTCCATATCTTACCTCTTCTGTAAGGCATCTTTAAATAGCATCTTCATATATACTCAGCGTGCGCGCTTAATTACGTCAACATATACTCAGTGACCAACAATTTTTTTTAATGACATACTTACTCAAGTATCATACTAATCGAAACTCAAATCTTAACTGTTTAACTAAAGAAAACATAATTAGGAAATCATATATTTTTCTAATTTGCATGATACTTATTATTTATTAGATTTCAACCACCTATTTTTACATATCGATTATCAACGTATTCATATTTAAGTAAGTCACTTGACAGTATCTCTCATTCTCAGTTTTTAAAATCACTCACTTGTTCTTTTGATTTATAAGTAAAACATTAAGCCAAAACAAGTTTGCTATGTTACAAACAAAGATTGTGCAGCTTTAATATTTGTTTTCTACAAAAATACAATCTTCTTAATGGTAGTCCACAATCTCTCACTAAAATTCCTTAATGAGACAATATCTTTTATTATAGAGAAAAGTTTCATAAAAGTTTCTGGTCATTTGTAATAATTAGAGGTGGCAGTTCGTGTTATTTAGGTCGTGTTTGGATCAACACGTTTCCAACCCGACACGAACACGCTTAATCCGAACATGACCCGAATTGAAAACAGGTTATGTTTTGCAAACTCGAACCCGTACACGAACAACACGAACACGACCTGAATTTCAATCGGGTTCGAGTGAACTCGAACTTCAAATTGTACTCGAACCCGAACTTCAAATTGTATAACCCGAAATTCGAACATGACCTGAATTTCAACCCGAAATATCTGGAAAAATTCTTACAACATGAAAGTACAATCAGGATTATCTACAATTGGTGAAAGAGTGCCAACTGTGATTAATCAAGTTAATGTTATTTTGTAATTAATTAATATTGTTCCTCCATTTGCCAACTAGAGCTAACTAGGCATGAAGTGAGTAGTACTACTTTGAGAAAAAAAGTGAGCTGCTTATTGATGATCCTGTAGATGAAGATGAACGAGCTGCTCCTGATGTTTCATAAGGCCTTTGCCTGAAACCATCAAATGTTATTCCTGGCGGCGACACTGCAATCGTCACCGAACAAGATGAATGAGCTCCTGAATCCAACGGCGATCCTATAAAAACACATACAACACAACCATATATCTTCATATCGATCGATTACTCATTATATATAAATTTTCCACAAATTTCAACGGCAAGATAACATCCCTAATATGGTCTTTAAATTCGTGATTTTACATTAAATAAAAAAAAGTGATATAAAATTCTGTAAATTTAGGAAGATGCAAAGTTTTTTTTTTAAATTGAACAAGTTGTCCATTTTATTTACCGAATAACAAATTGAAACACAGAGGGTGGGTGCTGGACTGCTGGGGGCTTCGAGAGTGTGTGCTGGGGGCTTCGCTGTGACCGGCGTCTGAGGGTGGGTGTTGGGGGCTTCGGTGGTTGGCTTGGCTACTTGGCGAGCGCGAATGGAGCTGAAGCTGAACTAAAAAGTGAAATTAGCCAATTAGGGTTGGTTCAAAACTTCAAATGCTATAATTTCGTATTTATATTTTTTGATTTTATTTAAAAAAAAAACAAACAGGTTGAACGGGTCAACCCGAAACCGACCCGAACTTGACATGTTATTTTCTGGTCATTTTCGGGTTGACCCGTTTTTGACCCAAAGTTATTTCGTGCGAATTCGTGTCGTGCTTTCGTGTCAAAAATTGCCACCCTGATATTTTGTATCATTTGATTACTTATATTATAAATAGTATTATTTATATCTTAATTTTAAAAAATGAGCTAATTAAAAATAAAATACATAATTTTAATAATTTTTTAATTAAAATAATATTTTTTTCAAAAGGTCAAGTAAGAACGACTTATATTATTTTAATATTTTTATATTAATTTAAAAAATTATTTAAATCATATATTTTATTTTTAATTAACTGATTTTTTTTAATTAAAAAATTAAATAATATTATTTATAATTTAAAAAATTAAATAATATAATCTAAAAACATCTCCACGATCCTTTAATTATAATCTCGGATACTTTGGGCTTCCATCCGAGTTAATATATCTAAATATTTATTATTTACAGCCATAAAGTAGTTGTATATCAGAATAAACTTCAAATTATCAATCTTTCACTTTAGAATTTAACATCAGCCACTGATGTAATGACACATAGTAATCTTGGAAAAGCATTATAAAAATTGAAAACCTTGGTTGAAATTTACATATTAGTGTAATTCTTTTTCAACGAATGAAGGTTTAGAACAATTCTATTGTCATTGTCGGTGTACTTTTTTCTGATGTGAACTCCTTATTTGTTTAAAATAACTCTCACAAACAGATCCACAACCACAACACGAAAGCTAATTTAGGTGATTAATTACTCTGGCTTGGTCTTTCTCTTCACACCTTCTCTGTATCTTCCTCCATTTCTTTTTACCTGTTCTGTTATCTTTGCTACCAATTCTTTCTTTTCCCATAGCTCTGTCTCACTTCTAAGGCAGTAGAGATTTTGTGTGGTATCTTGAGGACACTTTGTACATGCATCCACTTCAAAGTTCAAACCTTTGAATTTTCTCCCTATATCTTGTCTTCTAGTTTTGTCCAAATTCTGTTTTTGAGTAACTTCAAACAAATTTGTGTAGGCCTTTGAGAGGTAGAGAGAATTAGTATATGGGAAGGAACACTGTTTAAGGTTACATGTAAAAACAAATAGGGTGAAATGGATGGTCAGTGCAAAAACTCTTTATTTGCTTCAATTCACAAAACACAGACAGAAGATGGCAGGCCGAGGAGTATGGTTGTCAAGGTAAACAGAAATTGGATTCTTAAAGTCTTGTATGGAATTTTATTTTTTATTTATGATTAAATTTGTGGGGATTTTGATTACATAAATTTCGACTTGTTAACAGAAAGCACATACTGTGATTCCTGCTCATATAATAGCTGAAGCCATATCAACACTTCATGATGATGGTTTAGGCCTAAGATGGTCAGGTCCAATTACACCAACAGAAATGGAATATGTTGAGAAATATGTGTTGGCAAAGTATCCACAATACTCAGGTCTTGTTGAAGGAGAAAAATTTGATCTCTCTAGCATTTGTATAAATAATGACTCCTCTGATCAGCCTAGTCCTGATGATAAGCGAAAAGCTCCAAGAGGAGGTCTTAGAGAACCTTCATCGCCCTCATTTGGAAGCAATCTTCCAGAGTTAGATAAAACTCAATTGGAGCCATCAAGGTTGCTTGATATCCTCACAACAAAATCCTCTTTCCCTGGTAGTTTCGTCTCAATCCCCGAGATTCAAGCTCGAAACAAGGTATTGAAGCACTGTGGGTTGCCTGAGAGTGAATACCTCCTTCTCTTCATACCAAACTACACTGATGCTATGAAGTTAGTAGGAGAGAGCTATCCATTTTTTAAGGGAAATTCATACATGACTATTATTAGAGAAGAAGAAGATTGCATAAGGGAATATGCTAGTTTTAAAGAAGGTAGGGTGATTTTAGCACCAGAGACTTGGTTGGATTTGAGGATCAAAGGCTCGCAACTTAGTCAGTATTTTAGGAAGAAAAGTAAGTACAAGCAAAAGGGATTGTTTGCTTACCCTGCTGTTGTTAATGGGACTCATCATTCATTACATTGGGTATCAGAAGCCCATAGAAACTCATGGCATGTTCTTCTCGATGCAACTGACCTTATCATTGGGAAGGATCACTTGAATCTGGTCCTTCATAGGCCTGATTTTGTCTTGTGTAGTCTCGACAACGCTCATGCGCAACCTTCAACGATAACTTGCGTCTTGGTCAGGAAGAAATCCTTTGATACTACTACAGTGCCTTCACTTCAGTTCAGTGAATGAGTTGTTTTTACCTTTGTCAATAAATATGATTGTTTTTAAATAACATTTCTTAAATATTGTTATTTATGGCACAACAACAACATACAAGCCACCACACCAACTTAGAAGAGTGCCACTATATTTGTGTGAGAGGAAGACAATTAGATTTATCCTTTTGAAGATAGTAAAGCCACTATTTGGTTGAAGTCAATTTGGGTTCTTTGAAGCAAGCAGTTTCTTGGTGGAGAACCATCACAGTACATTACTTGTGCTTCTGTCACTGTACAAGGTTAGAGATACTGTGTAATTTAGATTTCATTTTGCAAGTGGTTATTTACTTGGATATTGGTGTCTGTACTCTCCTTTTGGATTTGATAGTGGATTTGCCTCGGTGTGCCGTTGTCAGTGGAGTAGACTTTTCACATTGAAAAGTTGAACCACTTAAATCATTGTGCCATTTATTTTTCTTATTGCTTACTATTTTGCTGTTATCCAAAATTAAATTATTTGTGCAACTAAATTGGACCCAAAACTTCGCTTCCGCTAGCGCCAATTTATAACAAATTGGTATCAGAGCTTTGGGTGATTTATTGAAACTAATCAAGTTTGCTCTTTTGGATTTTTTGAGCTTTTGATTATTTGATTGGTTTCATATTTTCTGGGTTGTGCTTCTGTTAATTTAATTTTGGGTATTCTGTCATGGCGGCAAAATACGAAATTGAAAAATTTAATGGTAGGAATGATTTTGGTCTTTGGCAAATGAAGATGCGAGCCATATTGGTTAAAGAAGGGCTCGTTAAGACACTTGAAGGCAAGGATAAATTATCAGAAAAATTGACTGAGGAAGAAAAAGATGCATTAATGGAAAATGCTCTCAGTTCAATTCAGTTGTCCTTGTCTGATGAGGTATTACGCGAGGTTGGTGATGAAAGATCTCCTGCCGGATTATGGCTTAAATTGGAGAGTGTGTATATGACCAAGTCTTTGACTAGTCGGTTATATTTGAAGCAACGCTTGTACACTTTCAGAATGTCAGAAGGTATGCCTTTGCACGATCACCTTGATGAATTTACTAAAATTATTCGTGATCTGAAAAATGTTGGTGTTAAGATTGATGATGAGGATCAGGCCTTAGTTTTGTTATGTTCTTTACCTCATTCGTTTGAACATTTTGTTGATACCATGCTATATGGGAGAGACACTATTTCTTTGGAAGATGTCAAAGCGGCTTTGAATTCCAGAGAGTTGAAGAAAAAGGTGTCTACAAGTAATAACGATAGTAGCAGTGGTTTGTTTGTTAGAGGAAGAACGCAAGAAAAAGGCTCGAGCAAAATTAGAGGCAAGTCTAGATCAAAATCTAGAAAGAGAACAGATAAATGCAATTATTGCTGTCAAGAAGGGCACTGGAAAGTTAACTGTCCGAAACTCAAAGGTAAAGGGAAATCTACCACAACATCTTCTGGTACTAATGATGTTGCAGGTATTGCAGATAGTTCTGGTACCGATGGTGATAATGTTCTGTCAGTATCTATTAATTCTCCTAGAGATGTTTGGATTCTTGATTCAGGTTGTACTTACCATATGTGCCCCAATAGGGATTGGTTTGTTTCTTATCAGTCCATTGATGGGGGTGTTGTCTTGATGGGAAATAATGTGTCCTGTAAGGTTGTTGGTATTGGTACTATCCGAATTAAGATGCATGACGGTATTGTCAGAACTTTGAAAGATGTTCGCCATGTTCCAGATTTGAAAAAGAACCTAATATCTTTGGGTACTTTTGACTCACAAGGCTATAGGTATATAGCTGAAGGTGGAGTTTTGAAAGTTATTAAGGGTGCTCTGGTGGTTATTAAAGGGCAATTGTCTCGTGGTCTCTATGTGCTTCAGGGTAGCACTGTCATTGGCAGTGTTTCAGTTTCATCCTCGTCAGATCAAGATTCAGATACGACTCGCTTGTGGCATATGCGGTTGGGGCATATGAGTGAGGCAGGAATGTCTATTTTGAGCAAGCGGGGTTTGCTTGGTGATCAAAAAACTGGGAAGCTTGATTTCTGTGAGCATTGTGTCTATGGAAAGCATCGCAGAGTTAAGTTCAGTACAGCCATCCATAAAACGAAAGGTACCGTTGATTATATTCATTCAGATCTTTGGGGTCCCTCTCGTGTGGCGTCTAAGGGTGGTGCCCGGTATATGTTGACTTTTATTGATGACTTCTCTCGTCATGTTTGGGTATATTTTCTGAAAAATAAGAATGAAGTGTTTTCGAGATTTGTCAAGTTTAAGGCTTGTATTGAAAATCAAACTGGCAAGAAGATCAAGCGTTTGAGAACGGACAATGGCTTGGAGTTTTGTGAGAGTCAGTTTAATGAGTTCTGTGAAAGGAATGGCATAGTGAGACACCGCACTGTGCGTTATACACCACAACAGAATGGAGTTGCAGAACGTATGAATAGGACTCTTTTGGAAAGAGCTCGTTGTATGCTCTTTCAAGCTGGATTGGATAAATCCTTTTGGGCTGAAGCTTGTAACCATGCCTGCTATTTGGTGAATCGGTCTCCATCAACTGCAATTGAGTTGAAGACTCCGTTTGAGGTATTTTCTGGTACTGCTGCTAATTATTCTGATTTAAAAGTTTTTGGTTGTCCTTCTTATGCTCATGTTAATGATGGTAAGCTTGAGCCAAGGGCATTGAAATGTATATTTTTGGGATATCCTTGTGGGGTGAAGGGTTATAGATTGTGGTGTGTTGAACCCAAGTCACCGAAATTTTTAATTAGCAGAGATGTCAAATTTGATGAGTTTTCCATGTTGGAAAAGAAAAAGGAGTCAGTTGTTGCAGATAAAGACCCCGGTGTTAGTGAGCAGGTGGAGCTTGAGAGTGGAGCTCCTAATCAAGTGCAAGAGAGCACTTCAGATCAGCCATTTGTGGATGAGGTAGATGATTCTGCTCCTGATGTAGCAGAACAGCAACAAGAGCAACCATACAGTATCGCTAAGGGTAAAGGAATTAGAGAGATTCGACGCCCTCAGAGGTATGCAGATGCAGATTTAGTTTCTTATGCATTGTCTGTGGCAGAGACTATTGGGGTGAATGAACCTACTAGTTATCATGAAGCTGTCACTTGTGATGAGTCTGCTCAGTGGTTAGTTGCTATGAATGAAGAGATTGAGTCTCTTCATAAGAATCATACTTTGGGGTGTTTGGACGACGGCTATTTGGTATTTCGAGGAATTTTGTATTTTGAAGAATTTTGGTTTCTTCGTTTTGTGCCAAGGTGGAGATTTGTTATTTATGGCACAACAACAACATACAAGCCACCACACCAACTTAGAAGAGTGCCACTATATTTGTGTGAGAGGAAGACAATTAGATTTATCCTTTTGAAGATAGTAAAGCCACTATTTGGTTGAAGTCAATTTGGGTTCTTTGAAGCAAGCAGTTTCTTGGTGGAGAACCATCACAGTACATTACTTGTGCTTCTGTCACTGTACAAGGTTAGAGATACTGTGTAATTTAGATTTCATTTTGCAAGTGGTTATTTACTTGGATATTGGTGTCTGTACTCTCCTTTTGGATTTGATAGTGGATTTGCCTCGGTGTGCCGTTGTCAGTGGAGTAGACTTTTCACATTGAAAAGTTGAACCACTTAAATCATTGTGCCATTTATTTTTCTTATTGCTTACTATTTTGCTGTTATCCAAAATTAAATTATTTGTGCAACTAAATTGGACCCAAAACTTCGCTTCCGCTAGCGCCAATTTATAACAAATATTCAACATTGAAAACAGAAACTGATGCATCTGAAGAGCCAGTAGCCTATTGTCATGAAAATAAAATGCAAAGGAAACACAAAATAACCATTACTTCTTCTTTTGGTTGAAAGTAGTTTGAATCAATGGACACAAGTGCTTTCAAAAATTTAAAAAGTATTATTTTTGTTTTTAAGAGAAGTATGTAATATTTATTTTTTAGAATAGTAGTTATGAATACATGCTTCTATTCAAAACCAATTATTAAAGTTACACTCAAAACGAATTTCAACATTTTCATCCCAAACACTTAAATATTTCTCTTAAAATTACTTTTAATCAAAGTACTTATATTTAAACAATTTTTAAAATAAGCACATTTCAATGAACCCTTCTATAACGGTGGTTTGTGTATGTGCATGTAAGGCGTGTTTAAATGAGACGATAAACAGAAAGTTTAAACAAAACTATAATTTGTTGCAATGAAATCAAATGGAGTACGATGGGATAATATTTATACTAATTATTATTTTTGTTTGTTTTAATTTTTAAAATAATAAATGATCTAAGAGTTGCTTAATCGAACTCAGGTGAGTTAAACTAAATTTAGTTTACATAAACTTTAGATAGGTGAAATTTACTACACCTTGCATACGGTAAACTGAATCTAAATAATCTGGTCATATCAGCTCATCCGAGGGCATAAATAAAGCAAGTAAACTACTACTCTTACAGTTTGACGTCAATTCGAAGTACGTCATCCAAACAACAAAGAAAATAAAAACCAAAGTACTAAAACGTCTGCTAAGAGCTTTTAGCATAAGAGCGAGCAAAAGTTTACGGATAAAGTAGGAAGCATAATTGGTTACAGATCTAATATATTTGTCTTCCATCACCTTCAGTGATCATATCTTTAAAGGCTCCACCACTTGGAATCATTGGCAACACATGCTCTTGATGAGGAACTATTACATCCAGTAAGTATGGTCCAGGCGTGTCCAACATTTTCTGGATTGCTGCTCTAAGTTCTTCCTTTCTTGTCACACGAGCAGCTGGTATCCCACAAGCATCTGCAAACTTCATTCCAGCTGGTTCTCCGGATTCCCAAGGTAAGTATGAGCTCTGTTAGCCTTGTAGAACCGATCTTCCCATTGAACCACCATGCCCAAATGTTGGTTGTTCAACAGCAGTATCTTAATTCCGGAACATTCATGATGAAACTTCCGTCACCATCAATGTCAACAGGGACGTAACCAGAAATATTTTTTTAGGAGGGCTGATTTATATTAAAATAATTTTTTTTAATTTTTTTTATATTTATAATATCAAGATTTATAGCTAACATTAAAAAAATAACATAAATTTAAAAAATAAACAAAAAAAAATTTATTTAAGTTGTACCCGATGATACTTTAGAGCATAAAATTCATCGATTATCAATTCAGATTCAATTTCTTCTGCAAGCTTCAACAAGTGGTTCTTGAGATCGCTTATTTTTTTGGTTGGTAGCCTCAATAGAAGTATTTTTGGTTGATTATTTGTCATCTATTTTCTTAAAGAATAAATGAAGAGTTTTAAATGATTTAGATTTTTTTGTGAGGTTTATCTATTATAACCTACCAGTATTTAATGTAAATTAAAGTATACAAATTTAAATAGGCCTAACAACAAATAAACAAAAAATTAAACTAACTAAAGAATTAAAGAATCAATAAATAATTTATACGCTTAATCATTTTTTCACCTATTAATCGTAATTGATAAGTATAGAAATTTAAAATAAATTTTATGTCCTAATATAAAAACAATGGGATAATATATATTTTGAAATCAAAAACTCTAATTAATAATTTAAATAAAAAAAAAACGTATTTAATAAAATAATGGTGAATTGTTATAAAAAAGAATAGTAAATATATATAAATATATACTTAAATTAATAATTAAATAATATTTATCGATCAAAAGTTTAAAAATTATAATTTTTAGTAATATATAATACATAATTATTAATATGAGTGTAAATTAAAATATAAATATTTTAAATATTTATTATTTTTATTTTTAAAAGAGAATATATAATTATAATATAATATATTAAATTATATTTATATTATTAATATTAATTAAAAAAAATTTTGAAAAGGCTGCCCGGGCTTGAGCCCGGTGTAGCCCCACGCATAGTTACGTCTCTGAATGTCAACAATGACAGAACCAGGATTCGCAACAGCAGCTCCAATAGCTGCACCCCATAGCACCTAATCCTCCTGATGTCAACCACTGGCGAGGCCTCTTATACTTGTAAAACTGAGCTGCCCACATCTGATGTTGGCCAACACCAGTATTTATTATTGCACTACCATCAGTCAATTCATCAAGCACCTGTATAACATATTGTGGAGGAATAGCTTCTCCGAAGGTTTTAAAAGTCAATGGATACTTCAACTTCTGCTCTTTAGCTCCTCCCTCCAAGTTGAAAAATCAAATTTATTTTTAGCTCTTCTGGCCACCAATATCATATTTAAGCCCTCTAATGCAATCTTAATATCAGCACAAACAGTCACATGGGGCTACTAGCAAAAGCCTCAAGCTTCCCTGTAACACGATCATCAAATCTTACTCCAAATGCAAGCAGCAAATCAGACTTATCCACAGCATAATTAGCACAAACTACCCGTTTTCATGGGAATTCTTTCAAAACTACCTCTCGAATAAGCAGGTTCAAACGGGTCCATGATCGGAGCTTTGGACAACTTTTTTATAAAATATTAATTATATATATTTTTTTAATATTAAATAAAATTTTATTTATATTAATATATTGTGTCTAATTTTTATGTACATATTTTGATATATATTAACAATATTTAATAAATACTTGAAAAAAATGACATTAATTATAAATAAAATAGTTAAATATATAACTTTTCATATATTTGATAACTATTAGTAACAGAAATAAAATTATAATCATATATTATGCAAAAAAAAAAATGTTTAAATATTTAATTTTAGACTCAATATTATAATATATATATATATATATATGATAAATTTTTGATTAAATATTTTAAGTTTATGTTTATCATATTTTATTTCAGCACAAATTTTAACTTTATTTAATATTATATTATTTAACATTTTATTTTAATAATCTTTTAAAATTTATTTTAATTTATTTTATATAATTTTATTTTTATTTTTATTATTATTAATCCGTCTTATATTATTTATCAACATATATTTTTAAATATAATCTCAAGCTTAAAATTTTAAATCATATTTTACTTTTTATATTTTTATATGTTTCTTTTAATTTTAATTTTAACAACTATAAATTTTAATATATTTGATTTAACTTTATCTTTGCTTAGATTTTTTAATTAATAAATTTATTTTATATATGAATGATACTAATATTTAACTTGTTATATTTTTGTTTAATTTTTATTATAAGTTAATTATAATATATTAATTCTACATATTTTTTTAGTGCTAATTCTATATCTCTATTATAATATGATATAAAAAATTTAATATTAGATTGAGTATAATTTATTATAAATTTTATTAATTTTTTATTTTGTATAAGAATATTACATTTTAGCCCTTTAATTTTTTTTTCCTCCGCCTCTGAACGGGTCTAAGTTTTTTATAAGGTCCAGTAAGCAATTTCTTTTTTTAATAAACAATTACACAAGTACACAACTGTACCTCTTTTTTTGCCTACTTAAATTATAGGCTTGTAATACTTTGGATCAGCAAATTCTTGAATTGAGAAAATGCGCGCGGGTGGACTTGGACAGAGTGCAATAGACTTTTAATTGAGGTAAGGGATGTCATAATAAGATGGTGAATTACGCTCAAGAGTAAAATGGGTAGGAATACAGGTTTTGAAGGTATTGAGAGGTTAGTGAAGAAGATGATCCCATCACCCTCACGTCCGTTAATGTCTGTTGATACCCTCACCAGCTCAACTTAACCATTAATAATTCTGTTTCAAGAACACAAACAAACAACTAATTTTGTAAATTATTAACGTTGCGAAACAATCGTCGATATGTCCGAGTGGTTAAGGAGACAGACTTGAAATCTGTTGGGCTTCGCCCGCGCAGGTTCGAACCCTGCTGTCGACGTTTTTTATTTTTTATTTTTCGCTCAAAAAAATCCAGAAAATACGAGGCTACTTGAGTCGTCGTTTGTTTAGACTGTTATGAATCTACGACTCGGTGAACCTTGCCTCTATTTGGTAACCGAGTAAAGGAAATTGAGCTAAGAAAGTTTCATTCTCACGAGAAAAACGGAGAGGAGGAGTTTAAATGCATTACCAATAACAAGCTCCAAATCGACGCAAGAGCTAGCAATGGAGGGTCAGAAACATTTGGAAGACATCCTTGAGTCGGCTTTAAGATCCTCTCTTCTATGAAAGAACTCAGCAACCCCGCCTTGTGGTCCGACCACTCCTTATTCGTCTTCACCCAACGTAATTGCGAATGGGCACTCAAATGGCGTCGTAAAAGGTGATGCTTCTGCTTCTGATAGCACTGCTAATCAACATCATGGAGAGCTGGGTGGCGTTGGTGGTAGTGGTGCGGCTGGAAGAGCTCTTGGGGAGGCCCAATTTCGGTACAAAAGCTCAGTGGCTTCTCTTCGTGCTATCCTCGCTGCAATACCCAGCTCTCAGAAAGTAAATCGGGTTACCCTTTGGTTGAAATCGATCGATTTTGTTCAAATTTCGATTTTTTTTCCCAGCAATTATGTATGTATTGCTGAAATGGACATCACGTGTTCGTTAAATCTTCTTGCAAAGAATGGGTGGTTGTATGTAAAGCTAAACAAAATCGCATAATAAAATTAACATCTTTCTTTGCTATGATGATTAGCTCTCGGATTGTGCGACATCTGTAACCCGCCCGTTGCAAACGGTTGTTGTAAATGAATAGATTAGCCGCTAAAGAAGCTTCTTCTTTTTTTGATTGAAAGCCCCTAAAGAAGCTTGTTAGCGTTCATGATCTATTTTTTCTCCTCCTCTTGGCATTTGCATTGTAGTACAGGTTTTGGGTTCGTTATTTTTCGTTTTTGTCCAAAGGTTCTTTCGATGTGGATCTTTGCCTCTTAGTTATTGCAAATCTTGGGCAACTCTTCTTGAAATCTATATGACTCCTTTCTATTAGCATCATAAATTAAATTTACATGGAATCTATATGGATGAATTAAAGCATTCCCTGAGATTTTGCATTAGCTAATATCTGGATGAAAGTTGATTATAGATTATTAGTATTGGTTAATCCATATTATTATGTGCATGGACATGAATGAATATGATATCTTTAAATTGTGTGTATATGAGAACATGCTAGTTGCAATACCTGTTACCACCATACCTTATTTGATGTTTGGTTCCACCAGATATTTTTATATTCCCGATTTGAAAGTCTTGTGTATATTTCACTTATTGAATATGCTAAGACAAGATCTATTTGTGATAAATATAGGCAAAACCATTTGAAACGGGATCAACTGCAAGTGATTTAGCTTCCACAGAAGAACAAGTTGAAGTTGAGAAGTTAGAAGGCCAAGCCTCCAACCTGAGAAAGGTAGTTCCACGTAGCTAGTAGTCTATATGTTATTTTAATAAATGCAGCCTTTTCAAGTTTAATTTCAACTGGGATGCTTAAGAACCCTGTTAACCTGCTTCATCCTGTCTAAGTTGGTGATTAATTTCTGTGGAATGTGCGAAAATGTAGGAACTTGCAATGAAGAATGAACATCTCAAGATTCTCATTGATCAGCTACGAGATCTTATTACCGACATATCTATATGGCAAAGTCCTTATTCAGTCTAAATATTGAATTCAGCATAGATCTGTTAAAACTTGAAAATGTGGTCCCTTTAAAGACAGGTATCGACGATGCTTCTGCAATTGACAATTGCAGCTCTCGAAACTTTGCATTTGGCAAAACAACAAAGGAGAAAAAAGGGAAGATAGGTGATAGTGCTATAGAGATGGGTACTCAGCAAAGGGAAATACTGAGTGTGAGTGAAACACGAAGCAAGATCATCTTGTAAAGCCTCATGTGTTTGACCTTATAAAATAAGAGTTTTTTAGCACCAAATTTCTTGTACATCTTTGCCATTTTACTTGTACTAACATGCATGTCATGATCGCGAATGGCTTTGTAGCCTAGTGGCATATAACACCTTAGTACAAGATGTAGGTCTTGGTTCGAGACTTAGAAATGTGGATGTTAAAATCCACTTGGAAAAAAAAAAATGTATGTCGTGATTTTTGTGTCATCTTGGATCTAAAATGTCAAAGGTTTTGCAAAATATAAGGAAAAAAAAAAAACTGAAGGCAGAAATTTAGATAAATTTGCATAGACTATCAATTTTGGATTTAGAAATTTATATATATATATTGGCTCTGAGCATAGTTGATACTAATTCTAAGGAAATTACAGGGTAGGTTCTGTCACCACTTTAACAAGAACAGACTAACTCCTCAACCCTTTTTTCTCTTCCGCCCCCCCCCCCCCCCCCCCCCCCTCCCCCCCCTCTTTCTTGCCCCCCCCCCCCCGTTCTTGATGACAGATACCCTAGACTTAGATAAGAACATGAGCACTGTTCTATAAATATGAAGTAATTAAGAAAGAAGCTAAGAGTGTGTATTAGTTATGGAATGAGGTTCTGGTGGTGATGGATGATCTCATATCTACAATTGCTGTGTCATCTGCCTCCAACTTGATTGCCTCTATGCTTGCTCTTATGAACCTTGAAACTGCCTCTCTTGTGTACTCATGAGCTTCCTTCACACTCATCTTCTTGTTCAATTTTCCGGGAAAGCTGCTCAAGAAGTGGTCACCATTAAGTACAGCAGCTAACTGTACTTCACTTTGAAACTCTGACAGACTCTTGTTCTCTTTAGCTTCTGTATTTCTCAAAGGTGTCCATAGTTAATCTGGCTTCTCTAACACTTCAAATGATAAAAATTGAAAGAAGTCAAGCATTTTCAATGTTTAAGGGGGTTGCATTTCATGCTCCTAAGAATTTTTCTTTACATATATTATATCAGAATTGGACACCGTGGCAGTCGGTCCTGGGTCCGTTCAGTTCCCCCACAACATGCTCAAATGTGCCAGCCCAGGCATCTTCTTGATGGTGGCTGGTATTGAAGAGTGCTTGAACTCAGAATATGGTGTTGTCCTTTTGGGCGAGTTATGACTGCCAAACCCAATTGAAATCAGTACAATAAAAATGATAAGCCGATCAGAAAACATGTTGTATTTGTAGAATAAAATGCTCAAAGATGTGCTCTCAGGCATTAGATGCCAACAAAAACACTTAGTATATGGACAGCTATTATAGCATCCTCTATTCAAAGCTCCCTCAGAAAATATGCTGAGCTCAGTAGAAAGCATAAAACATGCTGCCAACTAATCTAAACTAACCCCTAAAAAAGTCCATTTGACAAATGCAATTAAATGAGAGTAATAATACAACAAAAAAAAGAAAAAGAAAAGGAAAGTAACATAATACCCAAGTTATTTTCATTGAAGAAAATTTCTAATAATGAATGAGTAGCAACCTTTAACAATGGCAAGAGATGGTTGAACGTACCATTGCCTTTTTTAATCCAAGAAGACACCATAATTGTCGGTACACGAACACCAATCCTATTGAACTTGAAGAAATTGGGTGCAGGACCAGTCTTACCATCTGGGCTAGGGACATTAATACATAACAAGTCTTCACGTGATCAAAAAAATCCTCCATGTTCATCATAAGTAATAACCAAAAGTGTCTCATTCCACAGAGGGCTTGCTCAAGTGTCTCATAGACCTCCTTAACTAGCCTTTGTCCATTACCAACATTATGAGAAGGGACTCCTTTAAGATCAAAATATATAGGTTCAATTACTATTAAGCTGGGGACTTTTCCATTTCTAGCATCTTTTTTTAACTTCACATCATACTGATGAAACTTAAATATATACTTCAATCTCCTCTAATTCCTATAAAACAGAGTAGCGGGTATGTTCTGAAAATGCTTTGTAAAAAAAAAAATTTAATAGAAAGTTTTCAAAAAAATTCTAAAATAATTTTTTCCCTAAAATTTCCTAGAATAACTTTTTTTCTAAAATTTAATGTTTTTAACTATTTCTTAAAATAGAAAGTTTTAAAAATATTTCTTAAATTTTCAAAATATTCATAAAAGAGAGAGTAATCTAAAATTTCAGAAAATTTAAAGTTTAAAAAAATTTAAATTAAAAATTTGCAAAAATTATTAAAATAGAAAATTTTAATAAATTTTTAAAAATAGAAGATTTTAAAGTGCACTAATATTAAACTTAGAGAAATATTTGATACAAATACATAGTTTATTAATATTATATTTATAATTTATAAATATTAAAGACATATTTATAATAAATTTAAAACTATAAAACATAATTAACCCCGTAACAACTTTAACATTTGTGAAGAAACTTCCGTCACCATCTCAACAATGACAGCACCAGGATAGGCCTCTTATACTAGAAAATTTGAGCTGCGCACATCTGATGTTGACCAACACCAGTACTTATAATTGCATTACCACCAGTCAATTCATCAAACACCTCTATAGCATATCCTTGGTTACTATCTATTTCTTATTAATTTAAATAATTCAAAATAAATTTAAATTTTTTTAATTTAAATCTAATTTAATATAGTCTATTCAAACAAATTTAAATTGAAGTATATTAAATTTATTGAAATTATAACTTATTTTTTATTATTATCGTATATAAAACACAACATATACTAACATTTAAATTTTAAATTGATACATATTTAGTAAAATTTATTTATTTATAATCACAACTAAAAGAATAAAAATGATAAAAAGTATACTCTATGATTATAAAAAAGTTAACATTTATATTTATAGTAATTTAATGTAATTATAGATATGTATAATATTTAAAAATAATACATTAAAAATATGAAATATTTATAATTTTAATAGTAATTCGGTTCGAATTAGACCGAATCGGATTATAAAATCTGTTAATTTAAATTGGATTGAAGCAGATTATAAAAAAATACAAAGTAAAAAAAAAATCTGAAATAGACAATTTTAAAAAATATCTTAAAATAAAATTATTAAAAATATCCTAAATCATAAAGTTTTCCTAAATTTCTTAGATGGATTTTTTTTTAAATTTTTCTACAATTTTCTAAAATAAAAAGTTTACAAGCTATTATCTAAAATATAAAATGTTCAACTATTTCCTAAAATAGAAAGTTTTTGTAAAATTATCTAAAACATAATTTTTTTTAAAGAATTCCAAAAATCGAAAGTCTTCAATAGTTTCTTTAAAAATAGTTTTTAAAATTTCCTAAACTAAAAAGATTTCAATTTTTTTTAATTTTAAAAAAATTCCTAAATAAAAGGTTTTCAAAATATTTCCAAAATAGACAATTTAAAAAAATTTCTTAAAATATGAAAAATAGAAAATTATAAAATATACTTAAAAGAGAAATTTCCAAAAAAAAAAAATTCAAAAATCCCCTTAAATTGAATGTTTTAAAATTTTCCTAAATTTTTTCATAAATATTCAAAAATAGATCGTTTTTTAAAATTTCCAAAAATATAAATTTTCAAAATATTTTATAAATATAAATTTATTACAAATTTCCTAAAATACAAGCTTTTCAAAAATTTCTTAAAATTAAAAGTTTTCAAAATTTTCTAAAATATAAAGTTTTAAAAAGATTCTAGCATGAGAAATTTTTTACAAAAATTATTAACACAAGAAGTTTTCAAAAAAGTTCTTATAATAGAAAGTTTCATAAAAAAATTTCCTAAATTAAAAGTCTTCAAAAAATTTCCAAATAGAAAGTCTTCAAGCTATTTTTTAAAATAAAAAGTTTTAAAATTATCTTAAATTATAAAGATTTTAAAAGTTTCCATAAAATTTTAACATAAAAAGTTTTCAAAAATTTCAATAATATAAAGTTTTTGTAAACTTCGTAAAATTAAAGTTTTAAAGTGCACATAAACTTTATAAAATAAAAAAATTTCAAATATTTTATTTAGGAAATTTTTCTAAAATCTCTTAAAACAATAGGTTTGCATAAACTTCCTAAAATAGATTGAAAATTTTCTGTAATAGAAATTTTTCAAAAAATCCCTCAAACAAAACGTTTTCAAACTATTTTCTAAAATAGAAAATTTTCAAATATTATCTAAAATAGATTTCCAAAACAGAAAATAATAATAATAATATATAAATGCCTTGAAATATGAAGTTTTCAAAAATTTCCTAAAATATAATTTTTTTTAAAAAAAAATAAAATTAAAAAAAAAATACTATTTTTTCACACTACTTCCTAAAATAGAAAGCTTTAAAAAATTATCAAAAATATATATTTAAAAAATTCAAAAGTAGAAAGTTCTGAAATTTTAGAAAACATATATTTTCTAAAATTTCATAAAATATAAAGTTTTCAAATATTTTATAAATCAAATGTGATAAAAAAAATAAAAAAATTTCTAACATTTCCTAAAATAGAATTATTATTTTTTCTAAAATTTCCTTAAATAGAAAAATTTTAAACTTCTTTCTAAAATAGAAAGTGTTCAAATATTACCTAAAATAAAAAAGTTCCAAAAAATTCAAAACCCCTTCAAAAATAAACTTTTTAAAATTTTCATAAAGTATAAAGTTTTCAAAAAAAATTTAAATAAATTTGTTTCTAAATTTTCTAAAATAGAAATAAAATAGTATTTTTTCAAACTATTTCCTGAAATTCAAAGTTTTTCAAAAATTACCAAAAAAAGATATATAGAAAAAATAAAAAATAGAAAGTTCTAAATTTTTTAAAAATTGATTGTTTTCTAAAATTTCTTAAAATAAAAAATTTTCAAATATTTCATAAATAGAAAGTTAAAATTTTTTCCTAATATAGAAAGTTTTTGAAAATTTTCATAAAAGGAAAATCAATGAAGAAAAAGTGAAAAAACAGTACCCTCTAGTTTTTTTTTTTTTTTTTTTTTTAAAAAAAAAAGGAGCTCTAAAGGCTCCTTTTTTTTTTATTAAAGAAGAGAAAACAACTCACACACCCGTGGTGGGATTCGAACTTGGGTTCCTAGTGGGGGAGGGGGAGTCTTACCACTGGACCACAAGAGATTCCCTCTAGTTTGAAATCATAAATAATCTATTTTGTCGGTTAATGTGTGAAACACGTATTTGCGATGAATAAGATATGAAATATATATATTAATGAGAAAAAATAATGCTAAGCCCACTGTTTTTAATTTTTGTTTGTTTTATTTTCACTCCAAAAGACCATTGGTTTCTACTGTCTACATCTTTTTTCTGCTTTCTATCAATTTACTAAACTATGTTCATTGTATAGGGTAGAAAAACAATATTCATTGTGGTGGTAAATAGCAATTGAATTTTTTAATTTATTTTATCTGCAAATCAGTTTTTCATTTCATTGCTTTCCAGTTCCAACTCGACAGAGAGTACAAACTGCCAAGTAAGCCAATAAACTCACAGAATCCAGTATTTTCTGTTTGCATGTGAGGGTCAACTCAGCTGTTTTTGAGACATAGCCTAAACAAATCAGTGTGCTTCATTTTGCATCATATTAATATTCTTCCAACGCCTTCTCTTCACCAGTCATGTTCAGTTCCTTATTTACAGAAATACATATGATATAACAGTATGAGCAGTTGAGTTATTTAAAAAAAAAAAAAGTACATGACGTGGATAGACGCGAAAGTTAATAAAAACTACGAGACATCTACTTTTAAAAAGTTAACTTTTAAGATAACTAAATCTTATAATGTGAGATAATTTCTCTTAGGCAACCTCATAGCATATAAAAATACCTACTAATTTAGTAATTTGGTTAAGTTGCTGAAGTTTTAATTTTTAATAGAGGCTTAATTAGGTTAAGAAAAAACAATCAGCAATTGATATTCATTACTCATTACTCATTACTCATATAGCATGTTTACTTCACTAATATTATGCATAATTTTACCATAAAGAGCAATAATTTTAAAGATAAGTATTCATGTAAAGGAGATATTATTTGCCTAGGCCCGTGAGCAAACACATCAAATTATTACTAGATTCCAAGATCATAATTCATAAGTATATATGTCAGCTGCTTTAATTAATTCACACAATGAAATGCATGTGAATTATTTTTGGGATCATGTGATGTAAGCACAATATTTATCCACTTTTTTAAAAAATTTATTTTAAAAAATTAACGCATTTAAAAATAAAAATATTAATTTAAAAACATTGAATGAATTTAATTAAATATAATTAAATATTAAACTGATATAATTTACCTGAGTTTACTTTGAATCATATTTAACTAAATAACATTTAATGCAACACTTTTAGATTGGAGATTTTTTTCTTATGTAAAAATACATAAACTAAACATAAATATATTATTTTTATGGTTATAATTTTTAAGGGTTATAAATGTTGTTTTTTTTTTTCCTTTTACTATAATTATTAGGTTGTTAGTGATAGTATAATTTGCTAGGAACAGGTATGGGCAAGTATTGGTTGTCCTGAGGAAGGTCGAGTATGAGAGCACTCTTGAGCAATTAGAAATGGTTGCTATTCCTAGGCTAACGGAATTGGTCCTAAGGCCTCAAATTGTGACAGATACTGATTCGAAGCTTACTTATAGTTGGATTACTGGGAAACTGCATCACATAAAATTTATAAGTTTACTAAAGATAAAATGTCTTCAGTTGATGATATCACTCTAAAAACCCCATTACCTAGGACTCTTTGTCGTCTGATTGAGCTAGAAAAACCTAAGAAACTGCTTGAGTAATCAATAAACTCTCTCCTGACAAAAAGAAAAAGAATGAACACTATGCAAGCAGAATGACCTTAAAAACAGGCCATATGAAGTCAATCTCGGAACCTCAGGGAGAGAACTGAGAGGGGAATGAATATATTTGAGGCCGAAACAAAGACGCTTCTTTTTTTTTATTTTTTTTATTATACGGTATACTTTCTGAAGGGTACATTTCACATAATATCAGGACCCTAGTGTTTTTATCTCCAATTCCAATCTCATCTCAGGAAAAAAGCTTCCTTCTGCTGCACTATGCAAATCCCGAATTGAGGCCGTAAAGCATATATTTAAATAATCAGTTTAGTTACTGGATCTTCTCAAAAATGCTAAGATCCCTAACCCGGCAACTAGTGCCGCTCCAGCAGCAACAGCAATATATGCAGATGCCCAAGCATCTGCTTGATCATAATCCATATCCCCAGAAGACACTCGATTATTTCGTGTGTCTGCATAGTCCAAGTGCAATTTTAAGCCCTGCATATTTCATCAACTTGGACTCAACATCGTAAAGAATATTCAGCCATTAATTAATCGTGATAAATCCAAAACAAATTTAATTGACCTGCCTGCCCACTGGGTAATTTTTTTACCTCAAGTAGATATTCTCAAATGAAAATTCTTATTCCAACAGATGTGCAGTTACCCTCTCCAAAAGTAAAAAAAATCTCATCATGTGTTGCTGCAAGATAGGATTAAATGTGTCTAAGAAGAAACAATGATACCTTTAATCCAACGAGCCTTGTATGTTCTACAGCTGCAGCAAGATCACTATCTGATGCCAGAACAACTTTATCACGGTCTTCATCCTCATACTATAGGAGTATATGGGCACCAAAAAATCAAGGGAATCATTATAAAAAAATAATTCACGATTCCAAGTACATTATAATGCGGTAAAAACATTTACCAAAATCTGAGGTAGGCTATCCCTGTCAATTTCATCGCCCACCCTCTGAATAATAGAAGTTATGAGTTCTGTCAAACTACGAGTATCTGAAATCAAATCAACCAGCGCATAACACTTAGGGATAAGCCATCAATAAAATTACTACCAAACGACCAAGTAGATATTGCAGTTAGATTGCTTATCCATGATACACTTTCAATTGTCCAGGCTGCACAAGTGCTGGGTCAGCAGATTGAGTTTTAAAATTAGAAGCAACGACAAATAAAACAATGGGGTGAGGCAGGACAAAAGATCTTACCACAAATAAATCTATGTATCCGACCCTTCTTATCTTGAATTTTAAAAGCAAACGTATTAGGCAAGCTGGATGAAGGATAGGGAAGGGATCTCCCTGTTTCTGTTCCCTCCGAAGCTAATTTTACGGAACTATCACTGAATTATAACCGAGGCATAGTGAGTAACGAGATTTAGGGCAAAACCCATAACATACCATAAAAGTAACTCTACCAAATATCAATACCTTGGACTATCTTCATCGTTATCATGCAGACTTAAGGCCATGGCAAAATCCCAAAACTTCTGCATCATAGTGCTTGCAGCATCACTTCTAACTCCAGCAGTATTACCGACCTATTTAGCAAATGAACTAACCATCTTACTCAAAAAACAGCTAACAATAATTAACACTGGAGCTCAAGGAGCATGTCTTTCCTAAAAGCTTTGCATCAAATATCAAATATTGATTTTAAACAAGTTTCCACCAAAACATCAACTATTGAGGTTAACTAAAAAAGCACTCTTAATTAACCATATTGAGTGTAGATAACAGAAGTCATATGTCAAATGTTACACAATTTTACAACTAAATATTGTATTGTGTTAAAGTGGGCCTATCATCAAATAAGACTTGCAAACCAGAAATGTAGAAGTTTACTAGCTCCATGAGGTAACAGTCCCACTTACTATGGCAACAGCGGCATGTGTAATGTGAACTACATCAACAACAGCAGCAATGTTCCCATCTGTTTCCAATTAATGGTCTTCAAAAACCTTAGTCGCTTTACAACAATATACAATAAGTAAAAAAGCTACTCTTCCTGTATCTATATGTTACCTCTATCTAATATAGGAAGGTGTAAGAACTTCCCGTCATGCATCATGTGCAGTGCATCAACAATTGGTGTATCAATAGTAGCACATTCTGGATTTGGAGTCATGATCTAATAATCATATATCAAGATACAGTACTTGAAAGTTAGATAATTTTCATATATATGAGTAAATTAAAGGGTGGTCCTTGGCAAAACAAATGAAGTTTCCCTGGCTGGCCAAGTTGTTGAACGTTGAAATAACATTGTTTTCAGCTTGTAGAGAAAAGTACCTTTTCAACAAGAGTGGATTCTGAAGAAAGATTTTGCGTAATCACCCGCATTAGAATATCGTTTGAACTAATAAACAATAAAGAAACACATCAATGTCTGTGATTCTTCAAGAAATCTTTGATATTAAATTATTTCAAAGATGCAATTATCATAGTTAGTAGAATAAAAATGAACTGCAATTTCTTTGAAAAGAGACTAACGTAAGAATTCCCTGAGGTTTGTTATCAACGGTCACAATTGCCGAGCTCAATTTCAACTCAAGCATCTTCTTCGTTGCACCTAAAATTGTTTCTGTTGACGAAACTGTCACAACCCTGAAAGATTCAACTCTCTATTTAACAAAAAACATTTACAATTTATTAAAAAAATAGATAGATGTTACAAAGGCACAAATACAGAATATTACCTACTTTGAATTCTCTGGAATTATTGTAGACAAAGTTGGCCTAAACATCCGCTCACGAAGTGTCTCAATAAATGTATTAGGACCTGCTTTGAAAGAAATAAGCAGGAAATTTAACTCAGTAATCACTACTTGATAGCTTAAAACATAACAGATGATGAGAAAACAATAAAATGTAGAAAAATTATAGCAAAAAGATGAAAGATATTCTTCTTATTTCTTAAAGATAAAACAAAATACTCTAACCAGAAGTAGATGAGCCCCAATTCTTTTCAAAACCTTCAACAGTTGTACAGATTGCCTTGCCTTTCTCAGCTGCCCTTTCCAGGGAAGCAATAGCATCATATAAGCACTTTGTTACATCAAGTAAAGCAATGACCTCACCATTATCCACCACAGGTAAATGCCTGAATTTTCCTGAAGACACACAAGAATCACCATCATATTAAAACTGCAAGATACCAGATGTAGAACAGTAGATCATGACAAGAAAGTAGATGTAATCTCTGAATTTTGACCAACCTTGTACCATCTTCTGTAAAGCTTCCACAGCAAGAGTGTCTGAAAGAACAAAAGCTGGGTTCCTAGTCATGACTTTGGAAACCGGAATCTCAAGATTAAGCTCACGAGCTATAACTCTCATTGCTATATCCTTCAATGCATAAAAAAATATAAATAAATAAACCAAACAGTAGGAATTAGACTAATATTCTTACACAAAAAAATTGAAAATTCAGTATGGCATCAAGGGCCTTAATACATTACTAATTTCCCCCTTTATAGTGTTTTCCCAGCAAGGGGTTAAATTCAAGTCATACCTTGTCCGTAAGAATTCCACAAAGCAAAGCATTGGAATCAGTTACCAACAGAGCATCAACTCGACAAGCAGCCATTTGACGACAAGCCTCATAAATTGTAGTACTACCGGGCACAGTCAAAGCCTTTGATAAGTGCAACCTTTTTACCGTGCGCTCTGCTGTAAGACCCCTGTTCCAAATACAAGGCAAAAAATAAATCTTTTACACTTGATCTATAATATTGTGACGGCCTACTTATTAACTGTCTCTTTTAATTGTGCCACACTCTCTGCTGATTTGGAAGTCTCACCCAACAATATTGTTTAACATCTGGAGAGTACTTTTCAATGTCTTCGGCCAAGCAGTTTTAGAGAAACTTATTTGATGATTGCTATTAGAGCCGTTGAGAAAAATTAAGAATTTCGAGGATCACGTTTATTATTCAATATCAAAATTCAAGCTTGTATCAATCCTCCAGGGCCAAGTAAGAATTATGTAAAGCAACAAGAGCTAAAATTGATGATAATAATAATAACAACAAAAGCAATACCCAAAAATGAAAAGTGGCTATGGAAATAAAAGATTGAGAACGTACATGGACCTAGAAGGCTGAAGAGATCTACGAGCAGGATCGGGAACTCCATTCTCTGAGTATTTATTCTTTCCCTGGGACGATGAGTTCGTCAAAGACAGACTTCTTCGAGAGGAGCTTGCTTGACTGGCCATACTTACCAATAATTGTAACTATATCTTCCACCTTCAGATTGAAAAACATGCATCAATCTCTCCAGCATACAGCAATAATTTTGAAATAGAAAGAAAAGAGTTGACGTTAATAGAAACAATGAAAATGAAAGTTCTGTTTTGTGATCAAAATAATAGGTCGCAATTCTTCCTATGTCTTTCTAAATATGGATTCCTTATATTAGCTTCAGAGATTCACTTGATGCTGAATTTTAATTCTTTATATTTTGTTATTTACCGATTAGTAATTATAAAATTTCCTCAGAAATCAAATTGAGAATAACAATATCACAATAACGTTGCGAGAGACTCACCAAGTGAGAGATATTATTTCTCTTTCTCCTCTTCCGAAACAATAGTTGCTTCGGTTTCAGAGAGAGAGAATCCAATCAAATAACATAAGTTACAAAGCGAAGCTCAACCATAACCCAGAAAAACGAGAACTCTTCCAATGAGATTCTCCGACCAGGGAGAAACTTGATTCTGGGTATAATGTGAATGGAAGGTCGATTGGAAGGTGTGAGAATTCTCCCGGGAAAAGGTAGAGCAACGGTGGTCGGTAATTCAATCGGAAAATAATTTTCCGAGAAAATACACCGACCTGCACGAAAAGAGAGAGAGAAAGATGGGAAACCCTAAAATGGGAGGGAATGGGAAATTCAAGTATATTGAGGGAGAGCAACCAATCAGAGACCTGCACGTCTTCGGTCTTCTAGCAGAAAATAGCTCCAAATTTACTGGTGCCATTCCATTTTTAAATTTTTACCAGTATTCGATTTATGGGCGCTAATTCATGATGCAGCGCGCCGTTGTGACTTTGTAAGGTCTCCAATATTCAATTATTCACTAAAAAAAAAGCAGAATCTAAAACTTAAGTCCTACTTAAATCTAAATCTATCTCTCTCTTTTCTCATTTCCAAATCCTAACAATCTCCTTCTCAGAGCAGGTACAGTCGAAGAAGAAAAATTGCTGGTTAATTTGGGTCATCAAAGAGTGCTCATCAGTCACAAAGTTGCAAGTTTTTAATAAGTTGCAATAATATTTGTTTTTTAATAAAGACATAGAAATTGTAAGTTTAAATTCGTTCATTGTGGGAAGACAGAAATGACCAAAATGAAGAGTATTTTTATGATATAATTTTCTTCAGGGATAAGCAACTGTATTCTTCAAGTTTTGTGGTATGTTTTTTCACAATAAATTATCTTGTGGAATTGGTAAGCATCAAGATACGTTAAGTTTTATATTTTTTTTCTTAAAATTAATTTAGCTCTAATTTAAAAAATATATTCATTTTTGTGGCTAAAAATTAGAAAATCACGTGCAATTCCACTAAATTAAATTTGATTAAAAGGTTTATCAAATGAAATAGAATGTTATTACTTCCCTTAAGCCCTTTCATTTTTATTTACTGATATCATTATTTTTAATATTTATTTAAATTAGTAAAATTGTAAAATTAAAATACTATCAATTTTATTGATCTCTTTAGCTCTGGATCATTGCAAAAAATAATTTTTCTCCTTAATGATTATGGTTTCAATTTTTTTTTTCAAATGTTTACAATAATTGCCCATAACTGCATTATATTTTTGTTTCAAAAAATAAAAAAATAAATCATCTCCTAAATATCTACTATATCTTTTTATTTAGCATTTTAAATTCTTCTAATTTTTTATTTTATTTTTATATAATTTATTTTATATATTTGAATAAAATAAATATTTTGTAAGGCCTTGAGGAGTCCCACATCGACCAGGGAGCTCAGTGTAAAACTAGATATAAGTCTGGGCAACCCTTAACTCAATGAGGTCTTATTGGGTTGAGCTAGGCTTGGATTTCTACATTATCTATGCACTTCTTCCATAAATTTTCTTTTAATTGATGGAGATGAAAGCATTTTCATAGCTTATTTTTTTAGTAACAAATTGTTTAGATAACTGTAGTTTTTATTAATTTTTCTTCCAAATTAACTACCTAAGGAAATTTTTTTCAATACAATAATTGTATTAAACAGTGAGTATATCTCAAAAAAATAGATAAATTTAAATTTTCTGACTCCTGTTTTTAAGGGTTTAAAATCTTTCTCTCTCTCACATTTAATCCCTATTTTGTATCTATCTTTTTTTTACTCTACTCACAATTTCTATACATTATTGTATAGAAAAAATTCTCCTACCTAAGATCTCTGTATAAAAAAAAAAAAAACTACCTATTTGTCTCTTTCAATGCAAACCATAGAGCCTTTTAATTTATTTATTTTTTAATATGAAAATACTCACAGTTTAAAATAACTATCCATTAATTGAATAATCTTCTTATTTAAATTTATACTTTTTTTCATAGTATTAATTTCCTTGCTAGTATTGGCAATCTTTTGGTCTGACTTTTTTCTTACCAACTTTGACATTTTATATATATTGCAGGCTTTAATCAATATGCGCGGACAACGTATAAATCACAAACATTTTTTATGGAGTTATTCAATCTCATTATTCAACCTAAAAAAAGTCTACATGATTATTTCTTAATGTACAAGTGCATTGGCGTGGTACTAATATAATAGTTGAATGAGTGCTCATCAACTCAATGACTATGTCACTAAGTCACTGCTACTCAATTAAATCTATTCACTTCATATGCCATAAAATTTATTTTATTTATAAATATTTAAAATGCTTTCCTTTTATCTTCAATTTATACTTATATTAAGAACTCTCCTTACCATTAATAAAAATATTTTCTTATTGTGCAAAATATATATATATATATATATATATATATATATATATAAAACTTAACTTGCTACTTCCTATATAACTAAATCCATCACATACAAATCAATTATTATATATATATATATATATATATATATATATATAACTTAACTTGCTACTTCTTTTGTAACTAAATGTCTAAATCCAACGAATACAAATCAATTTTAAAAATTTATCTAAAATAATATCTTAATACCCGCAACAAAAATAATACTCTTAAATATAAATTAGAGTTAAGAGGTAATAAAAAATATTCTAAAGAGATTTGTTTTGTGGTATTCTTAATAATTTTTTGAATTACTTTTTTGACCTTCAACTATAATAAATTATCTATATATTATATATATTACAAATTTGTCGGGCATCTCAAAACTTTGAAATGTGTGTTTGAAATTTACATTAATAAAATTATAAATAATATGATATTTTGGTGACTTTATTTTTATAAATTAAATACATTAATCACATTATTAAAATTAGTACACTTTAATCACTTCATTGTTGCATTTTTAAGCACTTAAATTTTTTATTGTCTCTTAAAAAAAGTTATTTTTTATCAACTTTAATTTTTTATATATTATTTTTTAAGTTTAAATTGGATTGAATCGAACCTAGCAAAAAATTAGTAAATATTTGAATAAAAAATATTTCAAAAAGTTGAAAAAATTAAAAATAAAAAGATTAAATTATTAAAATGTTTATATTTATAATAATTAATATATATTAATTTAAAGAAAAATTATTAATAGGTTAAATTTGTAAAATTAAAATATTCTTTGAAATTTGTACAAAATTTATATGGTTTTGGCATTGGCAAATCACATCACATCATTGCGTTTATGATTAATAGTTATAATATCATTTTAACGTGAATTTCTTTAATTGGAATACCAATAATTGCTATTAGTATTAACTATGACTATTTCACAACGCAAATACGCAACGATGTCGAGCTTGCCACTTTTGCATCTGATCATTTTCTTTACAGCTATGCTAGATATTATACAGGGAAATGGTTTTGCCACACATGTATCAATTTACATGAATAAATGTAACTTACCTTGCAAAATAAGTGATTCTAGAAATGTTGAAATTTCTATCAATCCTAAGTTAAAATGTAAAGCTAACACATCATTTAAGATGCATCTTATGTTGAGATGTATAACATAACACTCACCTAAGCTAATTGAAGATAGTGTTTTACAAGTCTTTCACACAATAATTTATAAATTAATGTACTTTTGATTTTCATCCTCCTTAGACCAAACATATTGTTTGAAATATTTTTGTGAATGGAGTAGAAAATTTCAGAGAGCAAAAATAATTAAATTCTATCATAAACATTATTGAAAGGTGTTTTGGTGTATTTTAAAAGCATGTTTTAAGATATTTAAATTGATGGATCTTTACAAATTTAGCCATCATAATTTAATTGTTGTAGCATGTTGAACTTTTCATAATTTCCTTCAATAATTGACGAAGAGGAAAGGGAAAGGTAAAAAGGAAATATGTGGTCTATATATAGACATATAGTTATTTTTATGTTATTACAAATGTATTTGAATTTGAAAAGTTGTTTCTTTTCATTTTATTTACGTCAATTATTACTAATGTTTAAGCAATATATATTTAATTTTAATATTTAAATTAAAAATATACTATGAAAATCAAGTTTTTAAAATAATTTAGCAAAACAACACAATCATATTTTTTTGTTTTTTCGTTTTTAAAAATGCCTTTCCCCACATTGTAATTTAAAACAAGATAAGAAGCGCTTCCTTTACAAGCATTTATTTTGTTAATATATAAAACAACTTATTGTCTACTTATAGGCAGTCGGATCGGAAAAAATAAAAGTAGTCCGATTCCGATCCAACCAAGTTAAGTAGTGTCAATTACAATATATTTTACATAAATTAAATGATTTATGGATTGACAATGATATTGATAATATAATAAAGAGCATTAATAGTTCAATACTACCCTCGAGTTATTTCTCAACTAAAGTCACCATTTGTTTTGCAGTAGACAAAATCATAAAAAGTAGTGAACTATTTAAATATGTTTACAACTCTCAAGCGTAATTCACTTATTAGCAAACAAAAATAAAATCTGAGATAATTTAAAGAAACGAGCACGTATAAGATACTAAACCCTGCAGTTGGGGGCTGGATTCAGATTCATTGCTGCAATGAAAAGTAACACATCTATATTGCGTGAGAAATGGTGTACAAAGAGAAAAGAGCAGAACTATAAGAGATATATAAACGTAAAGTAATGCATGAACTTAAAAATAGTGCTTCAGTTAACTTTTTCTTTAATAAAATTAAATATATATATATATAAATCGCTGTTTGATATGATAATATGAGTGGACTGTTGAGTTACAAGTTACAACCTCGTTGAGCATTTTAATAGAGAGAAGTAGAAGAAAGCAAAGCTGCTAGGTAGCAATGTTGGATTGGGCACCAATTTTAATAGGGTTGATGCTATTCATACTTCTATCACCAGGGCTTCTGTTCCAGCTACCAGGAAACAATCGTCATGTTGAATTTGGAAGCTTCAAAACCAATGGAAAAGCCATTCTCATCCACACGCTTATTTTCTTTGTCATTTTCACCATTCTCATATTGGCTGTTGGTATCCATATCTATACTGGCTGATTATTATTTTAATACTAATCTCATTGTGTTTGGGTAATATTATTCTTCTTGGGTTTATAGGATCAACTGTGTTCTGTTTTTTTTTTTTTTTTTTACATTCTTTTATTCCCCTGGTTTTTCTCATGTGACTGACCTTAAGTTTGCCGGGTGCATTGTAAGTTCTTTGTTGTTCTGTTTCCGTTTTCGATTCCGATCGACTGGCTCGGAATATTGTCAACAACTTTGAGTTGGAGATCAATATATTAAGATTGTTTACCATTAACTTTAATAATTCATGGCAACTTAGAATATCTAATGTTAATTGACGTGGTCGTCCACGACTCCACCAAAGTCATTATTGAATAATGAGCTAAGCTAACTATCAATTATTGTTATAATTGTATCTCCTTTTTCAATTAATATAAATTAGCATTCGCTACCAGAACAACTGAACAACCTTTTAGTACAGACTAGCTTAAGTTGTGCAGACCAACCTAGACATAGAAATTTCATATTTGGATCCTGGCTGATGACCACTTTTTTATGTGAGAAAAATAATTGAGCTCCTTGCTGATACAGCGTCGAGAATTTTGAGAGCAGATCCATTTCCAAGGGAAACAATAATCTCAACAAATCCTACTTTTACTTATTTGAAATGTTGAGTGCTAATTAAAGATCCTTGAAATGCAGGGTTTTTCTAGACTGACTTGGTATCAAAATTCCAATTAGCATTGCTAGACCCCCAAACAATCAGTTGGAAGAAGCTTGAGTAACTCTTAGCTGCCTAAAATATTAGGTTATGTAAATATGTAACTGTCAGCAGTTAAACTAATGTAGGTATGTGAACAAGATCTCATTAAAAGAGTATACTATACTGTAGTGCGAACGGCCTATGTTCAAGACTTGGTATTTTGTTTGAGGTAACTCCAATATGATATATGTAATGACCACAATCAATTGCTTATAATAAACAGAACAAAACCAAGGGGAAAAAAACACAGAAAATGAGTAAATCATATCTATATTTTCTCTGTTTGAACACCAGTTCATAGCAAAACAGCAATTGAGATTGATGAACAATATTGAAAAGCACAAGAAAGAAAAGAGCGAACCAACTGTCTTCAACCAACTAACAACACGATAACCCCACCGCATTTTAATATGAGAAGTGCGAAAAAGAAATTAAACACGACATTCTTGAATGATAAAAGGGCGGTGAAAACAGCTAAGAAAACCACCTGAAATGCAACGCAAATGCGTGGTCTCGCTTCCGAACGCCAAGGAATCCCCTCCTTCGGGAGTGGCGAACCACTATACGTCTGATTCTGCTGCGAAGGTTTCGGAAACTTGTCCAACCCATTACCGTAGGCATTGTAATCAAGAAGCCGAGCAATAGCATGAACTGCAACAGAGTCGGTGAGATATGCGTCTGGCTGAGTAATGGGGGTGTCATCAACTGTGAAATGTGAGCGAGAGTTGCTCGTGATAATGATGGACCGGCCTGGTAGTAGAGTGGGTACTCGAGTGTTGATCTTGAAAAGCAAAAGCTCAGAGAAAGTGAGGCGCTGAGGAATAACATGGTAGGGAAAGACGAAAGGGTCAGAAATTGAATGTGGGGTTTGATCAGTGTCTTGAGGAACGAAAAGGGTCGCACTCTGAGGTACAAAAAGTGGGGAAGCGCCGGAGATAACTCTGACCCAGTCGCCAAAATCACCAGATCCGATGAGAGTATCAATGATATTGATGAGTTGTTGGGACGATGGCGGTGGTGGGGTGGTGTTAGTTGTAGGATTCGGCGGAATTGCCGTCTGGATTTTTGGCGATGTTGTTGAAGTTATCGGCATGGTTGGGATTGTTGGTGTTAAATGGTTTGGGGGAGGGGTGAGGAGGGTAGAGTTGGAAGGGATTGAAGATGGGTTATGAGACGGAGGGAGCGACCGTGATCTTGAATGATTCCGACGGTGATGGGATGACGACGACGACGGATGTGATGGTGATGACGGCAACGTGGAAACGGCCAACGTAGTGATATGGGTAGGCGTCGTTGTAGTAGTAGCCAATGTTTGGGAAAGTTTGAGGAGAAAAAAGAAAAGAATCCATTGATGAGGGTTTATGGCCATGCAAGAGAAAAAAGATATTAGTTTCTTGAGGTGTTGAGCAATGCCAATTCTAATTATTGGGCTGAGTTTATGATGTTATTGCGTAAAGCATAAGCGAGCTAGTTGGGGAGAGAAGTTTTTTGCCTCTTTCTTTTCTTCAATTCATGGTTGCTCTGTTTTAATGGATTTTGAAAACAGGGGAGATATAGGGCGGTGTTTCAGAAACAGATCCAAGATTGAGCGAAGCTTGCAGGTGTGTTACTGTTTTTTAACTGACTTTCCCGCCAAAATATGTTCATTTTTTTTTTTCCTTCTAATTATTATTTATTAACTTTTATATATATATATATATTTCTATGAAGTACAATTCATAAAGCGGAAACTGAATTTCTCGAAATGGAATTATGGACTGTGGAGCTCATGGATTTTGAACGCGGTAATTCATGAAATGTTTTTCAATGTAGTAGTTGTATTAAAAATTGAGTATGGATTCAAATTATCTTGTTTTTTGTTTTTAAGAGTTTAATATTTTTCTTTTTTTAATATTCAATCCTCATCTTATATTTATTTTCTTGTACTCATACTTTTTATACATCTATTATAATTCAGGTACTTTGAAAGAATCAGGTAATTTTCAATTTTTAAAGCTTTATATATTATATTTTAAAATAATTTACTATTTTCATCGTAAGCCCAATGGCTCATTAGACTGAAAATTATCTACCAGCATTATTTTCACTGAACGTTCAATTTTCTATTTCTCTTTTTACGACTTCGTTTTGTACATGTTATTTTACAATTTTAACTTTTTGATTTATTTTAGCTATTTCTCAATTCATTTTTGAATGCTCATTTCTCATGTTTCTCTCTCATCTTTGATCAGTATTTTTTCTCTCCTATTTACGATTGACATCGGCCATAAACAATTCCCATATGGAAGTTGAAATCCATTTTGCTAGAGTGACTTTGGGGAGGAAATGAGTGGTACAAAGATCACAACTATCATAGTCAGGGAGGGTCTTCTTCGTGATTTCAACTCTGATTGTACCATCTCCTTTTGGCCCCAATCTTGCTCGGCATGGTCCAAGATCCCCCATCGCCTACGAGATTTCAGATAGATTGAGCTTTTCGATGGGGACGATGATGCAATCAACGAAATTAGACGTTCAAGTAATATTTCGTTGATACTGGGTTATTTTGCTTCATGCTATGCAAAGTTTGTCCTATGTAGTGTTTTTGAGAAAAATTTACATGATTGACAGTAGTGCTTTGAAGTGTTGCAATTTGTGGTTTCATATCATAATACTAGGGGAAACAGTCTTTAGTTTGGTGAATTCTTTCTTAAAATTATGGTTTACTTAGTAGGAATTTTGAAATTGCAGTTATGTTCCTTTTGCTTTGTATCTTTTAAAGATTTTAGGATATGTTCTGTTAGGAAATTTATGGGTTGAAACTAATACACAATTAAAGTAAAACTGAGAGAATGAAGATAAAATGGACACAAGTATTTACGTGGTTCACCCAAAATGATTACGGGCTACTCCACGGGCAAAGGTCGAAAGGAATTTCACTATATCGAAAGATTTACAACTTCTTTCTAAATACAAGGAGAGAACAATATACCTCTCTCTCTCTTATAATAGGAGAATACAAATAACCTCTCTTTCACAATGAGGAAAGAACTCTTTCTAAGTGGGGAAGCTTTGAATGCTTAAAATATATGAGATTTTTGAATGGGATGATGGAAATGAGCAAATGATCTCTCTATTTATAGAGAGGAAAATATTACTATTTGAAGAGATGACATAAGCGCTTACATATGTCTCTTCTCCCATTTTCAATGGTAGGTGAGCAACCATTGAATTGCAATAATATTTCATCAATTAAACCATCTCTTTTGACATTGTGAAAGTGGCTTCACACTTGTCTTTCAATGTCCCACTTGAAGTCATCTTTCACGGTTGGTTCTTCCAATTGCCTTTGCTCAAGTCTTGCTGCTTACATCTCTACTAGGCCATATGAGGATCGACACCATACAAACTTGTTAGGGTTGATTGGTTTTGTCATTACATCTGCTAGGTTCTCATCGGTGTGAATCTTTTGCATATCCACACTTCCTTCCTCTACTACTTCTCGAACGAAGTGGTATTGAACCCTTATGTGTTTTTTCTGGGAATGAAAGGCTGGATTTTTTGCGATGTGCAAGGCACTCTAACTGTCACAAAACAAAACAATCTTCTCCTGCTTGTGCTCGAGTTCCTCCAATAACCTTTGAATCTAGATTGCTTTCTTGCAAGCTTGTGTAGCTGCCATGTATTCTGCTTCCGTTGTAGATAAAGCCACAACAGTTTGCAATTTAGAAACTGATGTGTTAAAATGTGTACTCGCAAGTGTACGAATCACTCGTAGTAAAGTGATAAGCAACTTCCAAGGTCGGTCTCTCAAGGAATTGCAGTGGTTTTAAATAACTAACTTTCTAATCTAAATAGAGTTCTAATGAAAATAAAACACTAATTAAATAGAGTTCTAGTGAAACTAAAACTCTACGCAACTAGAATTCTAAAGCAACTAAAACTGTAAAAAGGTGTTTGATTTGTGACGGGAACAAAGTACGAGCAATTAAACAAAAAACAAAATCGCAATTAAACAATCAATTCAGATATATTTGAAGATCAATGGAGGATGTATGGATATTTAGTTTGGTTGACCATGCTTGCATCGAAAAGGTATGGTGAAATAACAAGAACGTCCTATATAAACTAAACTACCGGCTTTCCTTTTAATTACGAGACTCCTTTTGGCGGGGGTAGGTCTCTTTATTGATTAACTAATTAACTGCCTTTGGCGGGGGTAAATTAAATAGCAATCAAATTATGCGCAAGGAAAACATGCCAATCAAATTAATGCTATGACTAAGTCACTAACTTGAATCTTTGATTAAGTGTTTCGGAATAGAGTTAAGGTGACGTTCCTCTAACTAAATTCTTAGGTTTTTCAATCTAACTACGAACATCAAATGGGCCCATGATTATTCATAATCAAATATCTAAACATGCTCTTAATCAAAAAGTAATTCGTTTATATTAAATCAATAGAATAAACCATACACAGTTCTAGCAAACATGGCAACACAAACTAAACATCCATAATAAAACTAGCCAGACATGTTCATATTAATATTCATAGACAAATAAAATATGAACATACACTCCAACAAAAGAAGAAGAAAAATAGAATTCTACAACACCAAAGAAAACCTAGATCTAAATACCGCTTATGGATTGGTTGACGTACTTCTCCGTTAGCTTTATCTTCGATTGTCGACGGCTTCTTTGGATCCTTAGAATGGTTTCTCTTGCTTTATTTTTGTGTAGCAAAACTCCCAAAGTTGATTGAATCTCTTGTTTGGTTGCAAAATTGTAAAGTGTAAGAGTTGTGTATCAATTCGAGTTCTCTTTGTAAAGGGGGTCTAAGGGGGGTATTTATAGATGTAAGGGATTCTGCAAATCCTATGTGCAATAGGAATAGGCGCGCCGCGGCATGCATTTTACCCGCCGCGGCGCAACACAAAATTTGGAAAATATGCAAAAACCCGAGAGCTCCCCGCCGCGGCATACAATTCCCTCGCCGCGGCGCGCAATGCTTCTATGTTTTCAGGATCAAACCCGAGAGCCTCACGCTGCGGCATACAATTCTCTCGCCGCGGCGCGCAATGCTTTCCTTCTTTTCACGTCCCCCCTTACATATGTGATGGCACTATATGTAGGGCTTACATATTCGTCTTGATTAGTCCGTAACTCGTGATCCGAGCGCCGTAGGTGTCCCGTCTTCGCGTGTTTTCATCATTTGAATCATTTGACACTAAAAACACCTGAAATGCACTAAAATATACCCGTGACTCCGAATGGATAGATTTATGAAAATAATCGAAATAATAGTCATAATAAATCTATATATCAATCAATCAAGCATAATTAATCACGAAATATTAGTGCTTTTCGAGCACTCATCAGAAACCCAGCTTACAGCTCCTCTTGCAAGTGTAAACACATAGCCCGTAGTGGATTTACTTTTGTCGAGATTTCCTGCAAAATTTGAATTCACATAACCTCTGACAGTTAATTCTGATCCTCCAAAACATAATGCAGTACTTGAGGTTCCTTTGATGTATCTAAGGATCCTCTTTACAGTGTTCCAATGCTCTCCACCAGGATTGGCCATAAATCGACTGACCGCTCCCACTGCTTGTGTAATGTCTGGTCTTGTACATATCATAACAAACATCAAACTTTCCACTGTTGATGCATATGGTACTCGAGACATCTCCCTCTTCTCTGCTTCATTGCTAGGAGACATACTTGAGGATAACTTGAAATTAACAGGAAGTGGGGTAGATATTGGCTTACAATCTTGCATATTGAAGCGTCGCAAGATCTTGTTGAAGTAGTTCTTCTGTGAAAGCCAAATCTTCCTGTTATTTCTGTCTTGGTGAATCTGCATCCCTAGAATCTTGTTTGCTGGTCCTAAGTCCTTCATATCAAACTCCCTAGCCAATTGAGCCCTTAATTCTTGGATTCGATCTTTGTTGGCTCCTGCTACCAACATGTCGTCCACATACAACAATAAGATAATAAAGTCATTATCCCCATCAAACCTTTTGTAGTATGTACAATGGTCTGAACTGAGTCTGTTATATCCAAGGCTAATAATGAAGGAATCAAATCTCTTGTAGCAACACTTCGGCGCCTGTTTGAGACCGTATAGAGATTTGTTCAACTTGCAAACCAAGTCCTCCTTGCCTATTTCAGCAAAACCTTCTGATTGAAGCATATAGATTTCTTCTTCAACTTCTCCATGAAGAAATGCAGTTTTTACATCCAACTGCTCTAGATGTAAGTTGAACGTAGCACACATAGCCAAGACTATTCTAATTGTTGTAAGTCGTACTATTGGGGAAAATATTTCATTGAAATCAATACCTTCTTTCTGAGCATATCCCTTCACCACCAATTTTGCTCGATATCGTTCTACTTGATCATTGCTATCTCGTTTGATCTTGTAGACCCATTTGTTACCAATAGCTTTTCTTCCACGTGGTAATGGTACTAGTTTCCAAGTCATGTTCTTATGTAGAGCTTCAATTTCTTCCTGCATTGTTGTCATCCATAGAAGTGCATCTAAACTACTTGTAGCTTCATGGAAAGTTGATGGCTCTTCATCCACTGTTAAAAGACAGTATGTAACATTACTCTCAGTAACATACTCTGAGTGTCAAGTTGGCGGCCTTCTTTCACGAGTTGACCGATGTACTTCTGAAGCCTCAGATTCAACTGGTTCCTGTATCTCATGTTGTGGTGCTGCTTCAGTAGAATCTAGAATTTCTTGTACTTGATTATTTTCCACCTGAACTGTTGTAGTCTCTGAATTCTCATTCGACGTGCTACTGTCTTCATCTTTTCTTTGTAGTTGATCTTCTGCAAAGATCACATCCTTGCTGATTATAAGCTTGCGGGTGGTGGGATCCCACAAGCGATACCCCTTGACACCATCAACATACCCCAAGAACATACACCTTTTGGATTTTGGATCCAACTTTGATCTTTCTTGGGCATTGTACATCACATACACAGGACATCCAAATGCATGTAAAGTAGAGTAATCTGCTGGCTTACCAGTCCACATCTCCATCGGTGTCTTTAACTCAGTTGTCGTTGATGGCGACTGATTTACCACATAACATGCAGTTTTGGCTGCTTCTGCCCAAAAGAAGTTGGATTGACCTGCAGACCTCAACATAGCTCTTATCTTTTCTACAAGAGTTCTGTTCATCCGCTCTGCCACTCCATTTTGTTGAGGCGTGTATGTGACTGTGAACTGTTTTTTAATACCTTCTTGCTTACAAAGTGCAAGAAACTTGCCTTCTATATACTCTCTTCCATTATCTGTCCTTAAACACTTAATCTGCTTCCCAGATTCAAGTTTTACTTGCGCTTTAAAGTCTTTGAATACTTGAAAGACATCTGACTTCTTCTTGATCGGATATACCCAACACCTTCTAGAGTAATCATCAATGAATGACACTAGGTACTTTGCACCTCCTAGTGACATTTCTGGTGATTGCTATACATCAGAATGAATCAAGTCTAAAATGCCTTTACTCCTTGCATCATATCTGCTAAACTTCAATCTATGCTGCTTACTTGTAACACAATGCTCACAGAAAGGTAGATTTATCGATTTGAGCCCTGGAAGCAACTTTCTGTCGGAGAGAATCTTTAAACCTCGTTCTGACATGTGGCCCAATTTGAGATGCCACATCATTGTTGATTCTTCTCCTTTACTGGTTGACGGGACACACACATCAGCTTCCTATAGTGTTTTCCCTTTAAGCATGAATAGATTTGCTGCAATCTTTTCTGCCTTCAAAATCACAAGCGCACCTTTGATAATTTTCATGATCCCATTTTCGATATGGGTCCTGCATCCAAGACTGTCTATTTGCCCCAAAGATAGTAGATTCTTCCTCAAGCCCTTCACATGACGTACTTCCTGAATGGTGCGAACTATACCATCAAACATTTTTATTTTGATAGTACCAATACCAGCGATTTTCAAAGCATGGTCATCCCCCATGTGTACATAACCTCCTGAGATTGGTTCATATTTGTGGAACCATTCTTTTCGAGATGTCATGTGCCATGTTGCTCCTGAGTCTATTAACCAGACGTCAGAGAACTGCTTTCTACCTTCAACTGCTGCTGTAGCCTCGCTGTATAAGACTTCACCATTATCAGGGATACTTGCTACATTCCCTTGAGCATTTGATGGCTCAGGGTCTTCATTCTTTCTTCTACTCCAACAATCCTTTTTGACTTGCCCTTTCTTGCCACAATTATAGCACTTGAAATTCTTCTTACTTCTTGATTTTGATCTACCATAATTTTAACTCCCACCAGAGCCACGTTCTGTTGATCTTCCTCTCATCACCGTCAAAGCTTCTGCTTGCTGCGAACTTACTTGTCTATCTTCTTTGTTTTTACGCCGAGTTTCTTCTTCCAAAACAGCAGCTGTAATTTCATCAAAGATCAGATAGTCCGAAAGGATGTTGTTCGTCAGGTTGATAATGAGTTGATCATACGAGTCAGGTAGACTTTGAAGTAAAAGCTCCGCACGTTCAGCTGTCTCTATTTTGTAACCCATTGATGTAAGTTGCAAAAATAGAGTATTCAAGGTGGTGATATGGTCAATTACCGATGTGGATTCTGCCATTCGAAGAGTGTAAAGTCTTCTCTTTAAGAAGATCTTGTTGTGAAGTGACTTGGCCTCGTACAGTCTTGTTAGAGTATCTCAAATCTCCTTTGCCGTCTTCTTTTCTGCCACACTGGATAACACTCCATCAGCTAGTGCTAAGTGTAGATCAGCAATTGCGTTGCCATCCATTTCGTTCCACTTGCTATCATCGATTATTCCAGCGGGCCTATCTCCAATCGCTTCCAAACAATTATTCTTCCTCAAAATTGCCTTAATCTTCATTTTTCACAACGAGAAATTGTTTATGTTGAACTTCTCAACATCAAACTTTGTTGTCGTCATTTTGATATGCTTCTCACTTGAACCGGCTTTCACTATTACACGTGAACAGTAACCGTATATGTGAATAGTAACTATATATGTGAATAGTATCTGTGAATAGTATCCACAGCCAAAGCTCTGATATCACTGTTAGGAAATTTATAGGTTGAAGCTAATACACAATCAAAATAAAACTGAGAGAATGAAGATAAAATGGACACAAGTATTTACGTGGTTCACCCAAAATGATTACGGGCTACTCCACGGGCAAAGGTCGAAAGGAATTTCACTATATCGAAAGATTTACAACTTCTCTCTAAATACAAGGAGAGAATATACCTCTCTCTCTTATAATAGGAGAATACAAATAACCTCTCTCTCACAATGAGGAAAGAACTCTTTCTAAGTGGGGAAGCTTTGAATGCTTAGAATATATGAGATTTTGGAATGGGATGATGGAAATGAGCAAATGATCTCTCTATTTATAGAGAGGAAAATATTACTATTTGAAGAGATGACATAAGCGCTTACATATGTCTCTTCTCCCATTTTCAATAGTAGGTGAGCAACCATTGAATTACAATAATATTCCATCAATTAAGCCATCTCTTTTAACATTGTGAAAGTGGCTTCACACTCGTCTTTCATGTTCCAATGAAAATGCCTTATTAATGATTATATCAAGTAGATGTTTTCTGCTATTTTTTTTTTTTTATGAAAACTGATGAGAACTTTATATACATAGAAGAAAATTACTTTAAAATCGGTGATGTTGAAAGAGAGATGGCAAATCTTACAATGGAGATGAGGCTTACTGCTGGGTCGAAAAAAGCAGGTTAGTGAATTCTCATTCTTACTAATTTTCATTCTTTCATCAATGTGAATGTCTGAATTGTTTTCACTTTCTGATACTCTTTTATATGGTGTACTTTCTGATACTGTTTTATATGGTGTACTTCTTAAGCAATTGAGCATATGAGAAAGAAAATATAGATATCTATTGAAAACATTCATCCATTAAAGTTCAAGAATGAAGCACGTAAGGTTTGTTCCTTTTTTATTACTGACTTTGCTTACACCTTTGCTTTAAGCAATAATGATCAATTTAGTGGAACTGGGCAATAATGAAGCAATAATGAGACATGAGAGAAGTAATTATTCTCGTACGCAATGACGGACCAATACGGGGGCTGTATTGTGCTTCAGTCCGGACAATTTTTTTAATTTTTTTTTAATAAATTTTAATAATATAAATATAATCTAATATATTATATTAATTAAAATTTTAATTATAAACTATTACTTTTTATTTTGCTGTCTTCTGTTGATCGTTGGCTTGTTGTTTTATTTTTTTTTGGCTCTACAACGCTACATATTTGATATCTTCTTTTTCTTTTTCTTTTAAAAAAAAAAAGTAAAATTATTATAGTTATGTATTCTTCTTTAAAAATATTAAATACTTAAAATATTTATATTTTAATTTATATTTATATCAATAATTATGTATTATATTCCTAAAAATTATAGTTTTTAAATTTTTGATCGATAAATATTGTATAATTATTAATTTACGTACTTATTTAAGTATAAATTTATATATATTTAGCACTCATTTTTTTATAACAATTTACCATTATTTCATTAAATATGTTATTTTTTCATTCTTTAAATTATTAATTAGTGTTCTTTATTTTAAAATATATATTATCTCATTGTTATATTAGAACATGCAATTTATTTTAAATTTCTATACTTATCAATTACTATTAATAGGTAAAAAAATGATTAGGCATATAACTTATTTATTGATTCGTTAATTGTTTAATTATTTTAATTTTTTGTTTGTTTGTTGTTAGGTGTTTGTAATTGCATTAAATACTTTTATCGTAGGTTATAATGGATAAACCTCACCAAAGTTCTAAATCATTTAAAACTTTTCATTCATTCTTTAAGAAAATAGATGATCAACAATCAACCAAAAATACTTCTATTGAAGCTACCAATCAAAAAAGTAAGCAATCTCAAGAACTACTTGTTAATGATAATGCACATATTTCGAAAAAAATTAAATTTTTATTTTAATATATATCAGCCCTCTTAAAATAATATTTTTGGGTACGTCCGTACGTAAATCTTTTTAATCAAGAGTACTTGACATTCACCTTCATAATGAGATAGAGTTGACTTAAAGCTCTAAAATATGGGAAGGAGAGTCAATTAAAGAGGCAACTACAGCTAAAACCAACAGGCATGTTACTCTCTATTTTGCTTACCGTCATAGACTGGTGGTTGAGTTTCTGCTCTGTTCCATTTGGTGCTACTTCTTTCTTTATTTCTTTTAATCAATTTTTAAAGGAGTTTTTTTTTCTTCATAAAATCAATTGTGAGTTTATAATTTTATATTTTTATAAAGAAAAAGTAGTTCAAACAACTGAGCATGTGTGTTCAACAAGCAACTCAGTTAAAAAAAAAATATCTTCATTTTTACTTTTTTTTTTTTTTTTTTGGAGTTCAGGAATTTTATTGCTTGTTATTTGCAGAGAAGGCCTTTTAAAGATGGACAGCTGCGAAGTTTTTAAAGTATCCTTTCATTGCCCAAAATAGTGGAACCCAAAATCAGGTTCAAAAAAATGTTGAAAAATTAACAAAAATAATATTCTTAAAATTTATAGTAATAAAATTAACACTCTAATAATATTGAACGTTTAATATTGAACGGGTCTAAATTATCATCGTTCAATTCTAATTGAATAGGTGTTAAAAAAATGACATATTAATCATTTTTTTTAATTATGAAAATATAAGTTTAAACTCAATGGGTGCTAATTTTGTTATTACAAATTTTTAGAGGTATTAATTTACTGTTTTCTCAATAATATTTCTCAACTTTTATCACATCCTTCTATTGATGTCATTTTTATTGTAAAATTTTTTAATATTATTTTTGTTCATATTTTTAAATTTATCTTTAAATTTATCCTTCTATTCTTTATTATTATATATAACTTATTACATACATTTATGTCGTTTTAAATAACATACTACATATATATTTGATATTGTATATAATATGTTACATATATCTTTATTATTATATGTAATATATTACATACTTATAAAATAAGATCGTCGGTGCTCTAGTAATATCATCAAAGCTTTGATAATCTTATCAACAAAATCGACCAAACTCTTATCAATTTACATGCAGAGTCATTAGAACTATAATATATTTAGAATCATTAGAACTATAATATATTTATTTATGTTCAAGATATTTTAATAATTTATAATTTTTATATAAGTAAAATTTATAATTTTAAATATATATTTTTAATCTTAAAAAATATTTATTTATAATTTAAATATAAGCTATTTACACTTAAAAGTATTTCATCAATTCATTTTTGAGCTAAATTTATCCGGTCCGCTATTTTCCCATAGCCCATATTTACTGACCTCCCAAGTCCGAAATCTATCTCAGCTCCATTTTCAAGAGAATTATTTCTTTGGCATAAAAATTGGCAGTTTCACAATTTCTATCCGACCTTTATCGAAAAAAATTTCCATTTTCAATCAGCGGTTGTCTCCTCTACAGGTTGTCTCCTCTACAGACTACAGATAGACTCCACACTCTAAAGCCCGCTTTCTCTTTCCCTTTGATAATGGCGGTTCTAGCACGAATCTCGAAGAAAGCCCTAACAAATTGGCAAATCTCGGCCCACCACACCCATCTCCACCGAGGTTTCGCTACCGAAGCGGCAAAGAGCATAAGGCCATCGGAGGACCGAGTGAAATGGGACTACAGAGGTCAGAGGAAGATAATCCCGTTGGGCCAGTGGCTCCCAAAGGTGGCAGTCGACGCATACGTGGCGCCCAACGTCGTCTTGGCCGGTCAGGTCACCGTTCAGGATGGAGCTTCCGTTTGGGCTGGGTCAGTCCTACGCGGTGATCTTAACAAGATCACTGTCGGATTCTGCTCCAACGTCCAGGAACGTTGTGTTGTTCACGCTGCTTGGTCCTCACCTACAGGTTCCTGATTTCCTTATACTATGACTTGATCTTATCAGGGCTTGAAATTTATTTGCATTTTTGGTACATTGAGCAATTCGATTCAAAATGGTTTTTGCAAAATGTTGGGAGGTAAAATTTTGTATGTTATATTTATGGTTTACAAAATTGGAAATGCATTTTTTTTCCTTCTGAATGACATGGCTATTCAGTTGAAATAGTATGATGTGTGAAACTTTTAGTGGGTGGCTGAAAATTGTAAGCAATTGCTCGAATTTGTGTTAACTTATTACTAGGTTTGGCAGTATGCGAATGCGAGTATACGTGTGATTGATTCATTGAGAAATCGGTTCATAACCGAGAAAGAAGAAGAAAAAAATAGTGAAGAATTTTATGAAATTAGGAGAATTATGGTCTTTGGGACCGAATTCACTGTGTCATCTTTTGTGTTTTTTTTGTCGTTATCTACTTCAAATGGTGAGCAAGCCATTTCGAAGGACGAGAATTTCATTGGGCTTTCTGAAGTTAAGTTTGAATTTCCTTGTCTGCCTCAAATGAAAAAAAGAAAAAAGAAAAAGGTTTGGGAATGGTTTACTTTCATGTCTTGCTTTTGGTAATATTTAGATTATGAAATGGCTAAGGGATTTGATTAATATGTTCGTCTTGTCATTTAGGCCATATTGCTCTTTTTCTGCTTCTATTCTTCTTATCATTTGGTCCATGACCAACTTAGCTTTCCTCATTTGAGGTATATGGTTTCCAGTTATGTAAGTAGATTTCCATGCATACTAGGGAGATTGATCGGGATTGATGCCTTCTCTTCTTTTATTTTCCTAGATAAAATTGTTTCGCTTGACAAATTTCTTTCTTTTTCAACACTGATTAGATCAATCATAGGGGTGATGTACTGGCTCCATCGTCAGACATTTAAGCGTAGAATGTTATTTTTTTTTATTGTATACTTTTATTACATTCCATGGATATTTTCTTTAACCAGTGCATTATTTTTATTTTCCTAATTTCAATTGGTTGAAAACAGGGTAATTTATCTGCCTGTATTGTATAAGCTGACACTTAGATTTTCAATTGCCTTCTATTAAATGCTTTTTCTAAAACCATCTTAAATTTACTGCATTCTACAATATTGTTCATCACATATACTGCTTTTGGTACAATTTTCGAATGCTTTCTACATAGAGAGAATTTGTTACTGGAGTTGGCTCTCTCTCCCCCTCATTTTTTTTCCTGGAATTTCCTTCTTTTTTCCCTCTCCCTTTGTTTTGCTGGGTCGTGGTTTTAGAAGTATTCATATAATTTATGATTCCTATTTAATACAAAATTATATATTTCTGGAGTTTTTTTGTTCTTCTAGGTTCCTTAAAGCTTGACCTTTTATATTCCTCAATTGCTTAAGAATGCTTATGATAGTATTGTCTGTATAAATTTTTTGTAATATAGTAGCATTTCTTTCGAGGCTAAATGAAACTAGAAAGATGAGAGTCTTTAGATGCATCCTAAGGGGCTAGAAGAATTCTTTCATGTGGCGTTTGATTGAGTTGGAGAAATCTATACTTGTTTTAGTGGTGTTCTTGTGGAGTTAATAGTAAGTGGACGTATTCATTTTTAAATATGCTGCAAAGTCTGAGTTAATTATACTATTGGCATTTTCTTTCCCAATCTCAGGTCTGCCAGCCGAAACATATATTGAGAGGTTTGTGACAATTGGTGCCTACAGTCTCTTGAGATCATGTACGATTGAGCCAGAATGTATCATTGGTCAGCATTCTATTCTCATGGAAGGATCTTTAGTTGAGACTCACTCCATATTGGAAGCTGGATCAGTGGTTCCTCCAGGAAGGCGAATTCCAACTGGTGAACTCTGGGCTGGTAATCCAGCAAGGTTTGTCCGTACTCTTACCCATGAAGAGACCCTGGAAATATCTAAACTGGCCGTTGCAATAAATGATCTAAGTAAAGAACATTTCATGGAGTTCCTTCCTTACTCAACGGCATATTTGGAGGTTGAAAAGTTCAGAAAGACCTTAGGGATTAAACTTTGAAAGCCTTATTGCCATGTTGACATGTATCTTTCAGGTAGAGATGTTCCTTAAAAGAAAATAAGCAACTCGTTTTCTGGTATTTGAAAGAATTCTTTTGACGGATCCCTAAAACTATTTAGATATAGCAGCCGTCAGAAAGTTTAACATGTTTAAAACGTAAGATGAGCAACTTTCGGTGTTTTCCTTGTAAGTTCTGTTTATCTTGAATGCATCTTTGTTATGTATGTTATACGAGGAAGACAATTGATGAGATGGGGTTTGATTATAATTTCTTGAACTTGTCATTTTTCATCTGTAATTTGCCTGTCTTTTGAAAAGCTTGGATTATATTATTAAAATGATTAAGTAATCGAATGAAACCAAGTTGTGTAATTTGAAATTTTGGTTTATTTAGTGGAAGCCAACTTGTAAACAAGGAATATAAAAATAGTGATCGCCTAAACCTTGTGGTGCATGCATTATTTTCCAATGACAAAAGCTATTGCATTTGGAATCTAGAAGAAGTCAAGGGACAGGGAGAAACAATTTAAGGAAAAATTAAAATGTATATCAACGACTAAACCAATCATAGAAGAAGGTTGTTTACTTTAAAATCTGTAAGGGCAAAGGTGAAAAAGAGAGTTTGTAATCGATATGATATTGGTTACACAGCGTGCAAAAGTTTTCTTGTTTCTTAAAACTATTTATAAAATATTCCATTGATTCAGATTCTTTGGATTTTTAAAAATATCCAGATTTTTTAGTGGCTAATAATTAATTTCCTAATCTCTCAATTGTCCAACAAAACAGGACAAGAGTATAAGTTCGGTTAGTTGATTAGGTACAATACCATGAGTGAGGATCGCATCTCTGGTTTATTTGTGCCTTTAGGACGTACGTTTCAACATTAATTAAAAAAGAAAAATAAAATAAAATCAGAATTCCAATAAATTATTATTTGCTTCCACCCACTAGGTAGTTGGCTTTCTTAATTTATAAATGAAGATTTCTTGTGATTAATTACATATATTCATTTACATCCCTTGGTGTTCAAGGAATGGTACAAATGTGATTCGAAAGTTCACTTAAATATACAAGTAATTAGCAATAAAAGAAAGTAAATCCCTCGAGTCATTAGACCATTCCTAAATTTGGATTTACTTGATTCATTCATTGACCTATTGGTTTAGTTTATATATCCTTGTACAAGTAGTCTTTAGACAATTCCTAAATTTGTGTGTCTTGGTTTGGTCATCAAAAGCAAGGCAAATATGATAGCACTACAGGCAGTCCATTATTAGGATTAGTTGTCCGTAGCAGCAAGGAAACTTCTTGTATGTTTAGTGTGACAATGTCATACAACACTTTCATTGTGGAAGACCTCAGATATTTTCTATAAATAATACCCCTAACCTTTTTTAAATGGAAAAAAATATTAAAAAAAAAAAGATATTGACATCCCAACCATTTCTGAACTTTTATCATTTATCATTTCCACTTTCTTCTTCCTTGTTATATACCTACCATTGTTCTAAAGTCTTTCATTTCCCATGGTTTCACTTCAGAATATAGAAAAGATACAAGGTGATCATGAAGAGAGACTATCTTAGAGGTGAGGAGGAGTACATTTGTTCTCTTGCTCCTTAATTATATCATTTGTGTTTTTGTTGTAGTACTGAAATGAAGATGTTGGAACGGCTCAATCAAATCAAATCTTCCTATGAATTGGGTCCTTTAATTTGATTGAGCCGTGCCAATATCCTATTTTTTTTTTGTCTATGCCAAAAAACATGATGATCAAAATCATTTTTTCATTTACAATTTCTTAATGATAAAAAAATAAAAATCATCCGAATCAAACTAGTATTATGGTTACAATAGTAGAATAGGTTAAATTTCTTTTTGATGATTCCATATTTCGAAATTATCATGATGTTGGAAAATACATCTTCATGTTGTTACCAACTTCTTTTAATTCCCTTCACAAAATAAACTATATTATATATCACCATGCATGCATCCTCATTGAAAATTGAGGCTTAGAAAAGTAGCCATAGCTTTATTCTCTGCATATGTATGGACATTCCTAAATCCTTACCATGTTGAAGAGCCATGTGATACATCCAAAACTAAAACTGGGCAAGATCATCCCTTCAAGAGACTAAAAGGAGGAACCTCTAATGCTCCAATGGTGCTGGAGTATATGACACGACCATGTAACCAGTGTTATATACGCGCAGAAAGCGGCAAGCACCAATTACTTTCTGGCCTTCTTCTTTCAATTTTACAGAGCCGCGTGCAATTTACCCTCCACAAAACACTCTTGTCAAAGGAAACCCGAGAAAGAAAGATCTTCAAAAAGGGTAAGGTATCAAGTGTCAACACCAGTGCAATCCCAAAATTTTCAATTTTTTTCTTTTATTTTCAAAATTTCGATCGAGACCTTTAAAAAAAACTTAGATAGATAATTAAGATTATATGTATTTTAGACGTTAATTAAAAAAATAACGAAAAAGGTCGAGAATACTTTTCAATCTCTCTCTTGTTTTCGCCAGAATCCCACTTAGGCCCAAAACTATCGTAGAAGAAGGCCCAAAAACGATTATAAGGAGTTAACAATTTTTTTTTAAAAAAAAAAATAATTAATTGCTTTCTTTTCCAATTTTGTGCGAGTTTCGAAATTTATCTTTCAGATTCAGCAGTTCATCTCCGACTAGGGATTATTGTACTTGTAAAGTTTTGTCTGTTGTCGTTGGTATTCTTAAAATATTGTGAAAGTTTGGAACTAGGTTGCAATTGAGGATGGACGGCGAGGAGTTGACCGAGCAGGAGACTGCGCTCTACGATCGCCAAATTAGGGTTTGGGGAGCTGACGCTCAAAGACGGTAAATAACTTGCACTTATTATTATTATTTTTTTCCAAAATTCGTTGTTTGATTTCGCATGTGCTTTTTGATTTTGTTATTTTTGTTGTTTCAGACTGAGCAAAACTCATGTATTAGTACATGGAATGCAAGGGACCATTGCTGAGGTAAAAGCGTAGTTTCTGTATAACTAGAATTATGGTTGGTTTTATTTTTGTTTTATTTGCTTAGTTACTGCTTGATATTTTTGCACCGGAATTTGAGTTTTACTTTTTTATCTGCTCATTACTATTAATTAGACTTTGTTTTGGCTTTGGGTAAACATGTTCTATTTGGCTGAGTAGTTTTGCAAAAATATTGTGCTGGCTGGTGTTGGTAGCTTGACTTTGGTGGATGATCGGGTAGCGACTGAAGAAGTGCTCTCTGCTAACTTTCTGATACCTCCTGATAAGAATGTGTATAGTGGGAATACTCTGGCTCAGCTTTGTTGTGATTCTCTTAAAGATTTTAATCCTATGGTTCATGTTTCTGTAGTAAAAGGTTTGCACCTCATTTATCCATAGTTTTTCTCCTTTAATGTTATGTATATTTCAAAGTTGTACATAAGTTCCACCATTTACATATCTGAAGCTATGATATTTCTGCAAGTTAGGTGTATTGAGTAGTTTACATTAATTTAATTATTTAAATGATTATTGAAATTGAAAGAAAAAAAAAAATTTAATTTTCATCTCACAGGTGAAATTTCAAGTTTTGGTGAGGAATTCTTTAGCAAGTTTGATGTGGTTGTTGTCTGTTGTTGTTCACTCACAAAAAAGGTACTGGATTTACCCTCAGTATTCAATGGTTCTTGGCAATTATGATGCTGGTGACTTTTAACGTTCCACTGCAGAAATTAATAAATGAAAAGTGCCGAAAGTTATCAAAGCATGTAGCATTTTATGCAGTTGACTGTAGAGACTCCTGTGGTGAAATATTTGTTGATCTTCAACTCCACAAATGTTCAAAGGTGGTCATTCATTAAATATTTGATAGTTGAACCTTTTTTTATAGATTTTAAGGATATTATGATGATATTTAATGATAGAAGCAATAAACATCATTAATCATTTCTTTTATCTATTTTGACAGAAAAAACTCGAGGAAACTGTTGAATGTCAAGTGCAATTTTCGAGTTTTGAGGTTTATAATGATTTGTTATTTTTGTTATTAATATATTTTTTCTTTACCTCTTGACTGTCTATGGATAATGCCTTCTTTTGTACGTTTGTTCAAGGAATCAATTTCACTACCCTGGAGCACACTTCCCAGGAAAGTGTCAAAGCTGTACTTTGCAATGAGAGGTGTGATAATTTGTAGTTACTGTTTATAAGGAGCTGTTTGACAGGGGATATCTAAGGAAATTGAAATGATTCTTTTCATGTGGTGGTGTGGAAAAGCATGCATGGAGATATGGTTATTTCCACACCTTCAGGATCTCAGCAATTCTACTGCATGCCTCACATTTCTTAGAAAAACAATGATGAAGCTTTTGAATGATTTTCATAATAAATACTTTGCTAAAAAGCGGCCTGTTATTTATTTATTTATTTGTTTGTGAAGATCATGTATCTCCATGAAAGACAATAACCTTTCTCATCTTGCAGTTATAGAACGGTTTGAAGAGGCCGAGGGACGAAATCCTGGGGAAACCTCAATTGCAGACCTTCCCAATGTTCTGAAGTTGAAGAAGGAACTTTGTGAAGCACAGGTATGGTTCTTTGATTTTGAGAGTTTGTGTTTATAATATTGTTTACCACCTTCTTACCCTTCTTCTGTGTTATATATAATTGCAGTCTCTTTATGAATCACATATTCCAGATGCTATTCTTGAAAGATTGTTGGCCAGTGAAAGAGAATTTCCTCCAGTTTGTGCCATTATAGGGGGCATCCTTGGACAGGTGTAAAATCTGTTGCTTTTCTGCGGTTGTATCGTGTAATGAGTTAATTTTCCTCCAGTTTGTTCTGAAGTTAAAATTTGTTCCTTAGGAGGTTATTAAAGCTATATCAGGCAAAGGAGACCCATTGAAGAACTTTTTCTTCTTTGATTTTATGGATGGGAAGGGCCTAATTGAAGACATTTCAGTTTCGTAACGCAAGCAGCATTCTGTCGAAAGTGTGTGGATACTGCTCCCTGATCGTTGAAAGTAATTTACTAAGTTACAGGTAGGAAATAGAGAAATCTGGTGAAAGATCTCTTGTAGAAACTGACCCCTTTGTGCAACTGGCATTTCTTGTATTAATGCTTATGGAAATACGCCGTTTTGGAACCTTAATTATGAGTTACATTTTCAGTTATAACTTCCAAGGCCGTGTTGCCAAGAATTCTTTTTGTCTAATTTTTTAATTGAGAACTGAAATATGACTTGGAATTCCATCCATCAGTAGAAAGTTTGTCAATTTGTTAACATTCCCTTTGTGCATGATGTAGTCCTTGTAATCAAAAGTGACATTGATTTAACCTTAAACTTCTGGTGAGAGGAATATAAAGATGTTTTCCCCTAAGGGCAGGAACGTAATTGTTGGAAGGCGTACTGAACTGCCTTTAGTATGTCATTTACTTTAGCTGGAGTTCAAGAACTTGTACTGCTGGTGCATCCTTTATATTGCATTATGGCATAAGCAGCTTGCAACTTTCTGGATTGGCCTCGCTTATCTTTTGGGTTTATTATTAGGCTTTCATTCTCAATAGTATAGGCACCAAGATCTGACTCCAACAGCCCAAGAAAGACGCACTCTATGGATTGATGATCATTCTTTGAGACAGTGGATGGTGGGAGATAAGCATTCACTTTGTACGATAAAGGCAAAAGAAGGAGCAAAAGAGATGAAAAAGGATCATGTCATTATGGCTGGACCGAATATGATATTGTCCCACAAATATTGAGATGATTTATTAAAAAAATTAATAATAGATACAAGAATTATTTGTTTAAAAAAAAAAAATAGTGTCAAGTAGGGTTGCGGGTGAAGCATTTTTATCTTGGCCAAAAGTTTATATTTTCGAATGGCTAGATAGGGTAGCGTGAATATGATTCTTTCTCTGAGATGTAATTAAGGGTCAAGATCTTTTCTTAATATAATAAAGTAAATTACATTTATAGAAGATATTTGTACTAAATAATCTCACCGATCTAATCCGGTGTGCAATTGGAAAAGGATCGTGGGGGAGTTTTTTAAGCCATTGAGTCATTGACTGCCTTTCCAATTCCATAAAACATTAACCAAAAAAAAATTATCAGACCCTACCATGGAAAGCTCCAAAGTAAAAGAAAAAGAATCTGTCTTCAAATTAAACCAAAAGTTTATGAATTTGCAACAAGACTGGGACTCCTTCAAAAAGTCTGACCCAAGAAATTATTCACACAGCAGCAATATAGTAAAAACTCTTAAACTGGAAGATAATTCTCCAAGAGAGCTAATGTCATCGCTTCAACGCAGATCAAGTACATCTACTCCAAAAGGAGTGTGGAAGATAAGGACCAATGATTTAGCAGTTGAAGAGATTCTTAGAGACAGAAAAGAAGCCCTTGAGAGTGGTAAGTTAAAGGGACGTAGGCTATTTGAGGAAACACGTCTTGATTGGATTAATGTGCAAGAGAGTCCTGATGTAATAAGATCAGAGTCGTTTGATTATTCTGATTATGGTGAAAAGGACTCTTGTGGAAGCAAAGAAATTGCTGTTTGTTTCCAAGCCAATTCTTGTAATTGTAAATGTTCTTCATCATCTTCATCTTCAGTGACCAAGTATGTGAACAATGTTACGACAGAAAAAGAAAATATAGTGACTGTGACTCAGAAGAGAGGGATTGTTTATGGTTGGGGTGGCAAGAGGGTTTTGCTTTGGATTATTACTGTTGTTTTTGTTGTAATTGGGTTCTACATTACTACAAGTCAGGAGGGATCTGGTGATCTTGAAAAGAATATTACTCTTGTTCCAACTTGATCACTTTCCTTCTCTGCTGGTGACTTATGGTATCTTCTTTTGGTCTGTCTTAAATTTTCATAGATTCGATAACTGATTTTTTTTCATCTACATGTACTTTTTTGTTTTCTCTTATTTTGAAAGAAAGGGATGTCAATGTAATTCATTACAATCAACCTCATATTGCATAACTACTTGGTTTGCATATATAGCAGATGTGTCCTGTTTTCTAAAATCTAATTATGTTATGCTTATCAAGTCACTGACAAAAAAAAAATTCATTATTTGAAATTATTCCCTACTTTGTATGGATTAAATATTGATGTTGTCAATCCTCCTCCGGTCTATCACAAACATACTAATTTAGCGTAAGAATTTTCTTGCTTTGTGTTATAATAATCCTATAAACTCAAATTTTTGATTTTCTTTATAATTCATGCTATTTGTATTTGTTCACTTATGTTTGATTTAAGTTATGAGATCGAGTCACACTAAAAATAAGTAAAAAAAAATTAAAACTAACTAACATGATTAGTAGAATAAAGAAAGAAAACAAAAGCAATCAAATAGAATGGTTAGTATATCCGAAATTATTGAGCTTGCAATGTATAAAGTGAGCTATAAAAAATTTCACATCATTGAAAACCATGTCATTACACAATTTTCATAGTTGCCGCCACCTCAATAACACTACTTAATTAATGCACACATACATTATTAGAGTTGTCAGATAGATAATCCAACAAGGTCGAAACTATCTCTGAAATTAGCTCTCTTCATATCTTTGATTGAAATAGCCTAATGTGGATCAGGAAGAGTATTATTTGTGATATTGCATTGGAAGATTGACTCCTCTTTTTGCTTACAAAAAAGGCAAAGAATTGATATCTTCATCCCTTTTGAAATTAACAACTTCTTACTGGTAGAATATTATCGAAACGTTGCAAAAAAAAATAATTACGCTTTTGATATAAGGCAAACTTATTTGTAATAATATATTCATAAAAGAAAGTAACATTTTAGAAATAGCTAGCTATATAGTTTCAGGGTGGGATATTACTGAACACATAATGAATGTTTGGAGCAATTTTTTTTAAATAACACACGTCCTTTAATTAATAATAGCTTGTTGAATCAACACGAGTAAACATTTGTGTAGCATGATTAAGAACTCCTTCATGAGTTGTTACAACTTGCAACAATATCTTGATCACCAGAAAGACTTTGGATTTGTTTCTTCTCATTGATCATCAATGTGTCAATAAGATGTCGGTTGGTTGGAGAGTAAATGACTAATATAAAGAATATTTATAAAAAATAGTAAAATGGACAAAAATAGTAAGTACATTTAAAAAATAAAAAATATATATTTTAAAAAATAAAATTATTATTTTACCTAAAATATTATAAATATGTAAATCAATAAATAGAAAAGAATTCAAGTGACAATGGTGTTATGGAAGGGTGGTGAAATATGATCTAAATTCTAGAATATAACTAAAGGGTAAAAACTAAAAAGATAAAATATGGTATGAGCAAATTTAACTTATTATATATTAGACTATTGAATTTAACAAAATATAATAAAAATTTTCAAGCAAATACCGGATGAAAATATCAATCCAACAACAATAAGATATTTAATCAAAAGTAATTGAATATAAAAAATAGCAAAAAGAAACAACACACCAAAATTATAGTGATTCAATCCAACTAATGTGGTGAGTCTACTCCACTTCTTCACTCCTCTAATATAGATGAGTTTCACTAGCTTCAAAGTTAAAAATTACAAATATAATGAAAAAAATGCTTGAAGAGAAATAATTTCTTAAAAAAAAAACACTCAAGAACTTTCCTAACTGATAATGATAAAAAATCTTTTTTTTTTCTTCCTCTTTTTTCTAATTTTTCTTCTCTCTCCAATGGATTGGGTTGGTTTTATGGGCCTTAGTTCCAAGTTTTACCCATCCCAAGTACTCCCTTAACTCTTGCACCTATATCTTTTAATTTTGTTCAAAGAAAAATTTAAAATTAAAAAAAAATTTACAAATTTTAAATTTTTAATCATTTTTTTCTAATATTTATACATACAAAAGTTATAAAATTTTATTTATCCTCTAAAAAAAATATTTAGTCCAAATAAAAAAAAAAATTAAAAATCAAAAGTCTAATTCAAAAATATTTTTTTTTTTTAATATTTATGAATCATATTATATTTTGACAATAATTTCTTAAAAATTTAAATTAAAATAAAAAATTGTTACCAAATATAATTACTTAAAAAAAATTAAAAATTAAGAATCAAAATCGTTATTAAAACCCTAATAGAAAATAATCGAAAATTAGATAAATCATTTGATATTTATTTTAATTTAACCCATGGAATACAAAGCTAGAAGGCCTTGAAATCCAAAAGGAAGACATAAAACGTAAAATTAATAATCATTGAATTTATAAACACCATACACCAATATAACCTTCTTCAAATCATCGTTGTTTAAAAAAAAAAAAAAAGCTTCATGGGCCTGCACGACGGCTTCACATCCTCTAGTATATTTGGTTTGGTGTGCTTCCTGTGAAGAAAGTAGCTTTTATGAGAGAGGTGCACGTGTTCATGGGCCTCTGAAAAGGATTCATCTTTGGTATGGGCTCCACAAATTAACATCATATTCACGTAAATGCCCATTCCAGTAGTCTTACCCATTATAGCATCATATCATATCCCTCCCTGTATAATTAATTAATTATGTGGTTTGGCTTTTGTCTATTTTCTGATGCATCATTGTCGAGCATAAAAATTACTACTTTATCCCTTGTCTTTCAAGCACAATGACAATACATAAAAAGTCCAAGATGAAATCCACGCCGAAGGGAGCTGATTGTGGTCTCAATAAGAGACATGGTTGGTGCCCCTCACAGGGTAAGGCACCTTGAGAGGAGCCCTGGCCCCTGGGCTACATCAGTATAAGAAGACTTGAGCTCTAAAAAAGAAAACATATATACTTGTCAAAAAATAAAACAAATACAAGCTACTTCACCTGTTAGGTGGGTGGTTTACAAATTCATACATATAATTCTGCTAATGTTTTAGTACAATTATGCTAATTCTATATTTTGTGACAACGACGATTATGTAATGTATTATGAAAAAATATTAACAATGTAATAAGCCAATAACATTTTAAGAATGTCCCAAGTTAATATAACTAGCTAGCTAGTAAATCTAGCATTTACTGTGTAAGTTAAATCTGAACCCCAGATAAAGGTATTAAATACAGTACATAATTGAATGAAACTCTAACAGGGATGCATTTAACATTCATTGTGTTTTGGATAGTAATAAGTTTATTTTCTATTTTCGTAAACACTCGTTAAAAATTTGTTTAATACAATACAAGGCACATAATATTGTAATTTGTAATTCTGTAACGCACAAGTGCCGCATACATTTTCCTTTAAATAGCACCTTAATTTGCACACTGACAGCAAGTGATGAGGTTACCAGTGAAGAACCCAAAATCTACAGAGAAGCAAGATGCTGAAAATTGGAGACAAGCAGTGGTAGACGAAATGAACTCCTTACCCAAAAATAAAACCTGAGTACTAGTGCCAAAGCCTCAGAATGCCAGAATTACACTTATAATTCCATCTAATTTAATAGCGAAAACTGTATTTTAAATTTAGTACAAAAGTGATGTATTTGTGGGGTTGTGTTCCAATAAATAGAATTATTCACTGCAACTTATGTTTATTAAATTTTGTGTAGCATTACACTAGTATTCACAATTTTCATTTGGGTTGTTAAAATACCTTACCATTGGTCCTAAAAAACTCTCATATCTCTACCCTATGCACTGGTTTATTTTCTCTCTCTCTCTCTCTCACTCTCACTCTCTTTTAAGTTTGATTAGGTAATTTGTCTAAAAAAGTTTTATATATCTATAACATGTACGAACATGAGACATCGTCCACCCCACATCTCTTCTCAATAAGCAATTGTTTAACTGCCAACGTACCATATAAACACCTCTAGATGAAATGGCATACCTCTGGAGGCACTTGGAGCGTCTAAACTAGGGATGGTAATTTGACCCGACGGTTTGGGTACCCGCGGGTATCCGACACGTTCGGGTCAGTTCGGTTCATGACAAAACGGTTCTGAAACGGACTGGATCATTATCCATTTGATTTAAAACAGTTCGGTTCAGTTCGGTTTGAGGCAAAAATTCGTTTTATTCGAGACACCATTAAAGTATCTGTATATTTAATAAAAATTTTAATTACATAAAAATTTATAATATTTTTTTTCCTATTTTTTTTTTAAACGGGTCAACAGTTCAATTTTTTTGACCCGCAGTTATTACCCGAATCAAATAGAATCTGTTTTGTCTGAAAAGGTTCAGTTTAATTTGAACCGCAGGTCAAAACGGTTCGGGTCAGATCTGATCCAAACCGACCCGTTGTTATCTCTAAGCATTTGATATTCCTTTCAAATAATGCAAAAGTCATAAGATAAGCTGAATTATTAGAAAAATTACCATGTGAATTAAAGTGCCAAATAAGCTCATTGCTTTGATGGGAAGCAATTTGGATCCCTAAAATCGTATTAGCCTTAGTTGGAGCAAATAATTGTTTCACAAATATGGCTCTCAAGCAATCTTTATCTCCATCAATAAGTTGAGACACCCAACGCACACTATTAACCCCGTGGAGAGGTAGGCTTGAAAGTATCTAGATAAGGGAGCCAAGGGTCATCCTAAATATCAATAGAAGCCTTCTATTCACTGACCACCACCAAGTATCAACCATTGAAACAGGACAAATTTTTAGAAAGTCCCGCCAACTCCATGATAGAGAAAAACCAACACCAGCAATAAAAAAAGACCTAATTTTAAAATAGTGGTGCTTAAAGACTCACGCAAATCAGGATTCAGTGTTCTTAATTAGATGCCAACATTGCTTAGCAAAAACCCGGAGATCTTTGAACCTTAAACTACCAATATCCTTCAAGGCACATAATCTACGTCAAGCCAACTAATAAATCTTCTTGTCAGTGGTACCCCCCACTGATCCTTTTGCATAGCATTTTCCAAGTCACTAAATTAGTCAAATTGAAAATGTTATGGTATCAAATTAATCAAGCTAATTTCTCAGACGAAGTATGTTGGATCCAAAAGTTAATGTACCAAATCAGTCATTCATTCTAATTTTTTACAAGTCAACTCTCTTACTTTATAAATTATTAAAATTAGTTCAAAGTTTTAAAAAAAATATAATCAAATATAATCTAACAATCAATATTAATGGGTACAAGTTTTTTTTTTATAAATATTTTAACGTATTCAATACTTGATTTCTGGACTAAATTTATAAATTTAAAAAGTTGAAAAATCAAATATTTAAAAGAGGAAATTAAAGTATGAAATTGATAAAGATTACGTAACTATTAGCATCGTTTAGCCATTTCTAAACGTACACAACCTTTTTTATGCATTATAATGTACTTATCTACCTGCATATCCTAACTATAATTTCTTCCATGAATTATTTTTTTTGAGCAATCTACCATGAATTAAATTCCTTAATTTTTAGACGAATTTACTTTTATTTTATTGAATTAATATAATTAATTATGCAGCGGACAATTGCTACTCAATAAGAAAACAGGTCCAGTAACCCGAGTTAGAATCTAGGTTGTGGAGCCATAATTTTTTTGCAAGGATCTAAAATTTTATATTTTGATCATGTCACTTAAAAAAATTAATATAACCACCAAATATGTAGTTTAATTAAATATATCATGTTAAAACAAAACCTAAAGAGCACATTAAAATAAATATATTAAATATGAGATTGTAATTAAAATTATTTTTTTATAAACTTTCAAAAAAAAAAAAATTTATCAAAAAAACTTTTAAATTAACAGCTAACTGAAATTTTCGTTTACGGAGGACTTTAAATAAACTAAAACAATTCATATAAAACTAAAATGAGAAAAAAAAATAAATTATTAAAAGTAATTTCTATACTTTATTTTTAAAGCTTGTCATCGATCATTTTATTATTTTTTTTTAACTTATTTTATAATGTAATAATATATATTTATTATGAGCACTCAAAGATATAAATTTGAACCCCATAAATTATATACGTATATGTCTGTATCCGTGTTTTATTGAACATAATTGCCTATTTAAAAAATGCTTATTTTATTTCCTAGTTTTAATTAGAATTGTTCGGTATACTTTTTTTTTTTTTTTAAAGACACTAAAGTTCTTTTTTTTTTTATTAATAAGAAAAAACATACTCACATATACGAGTATGATTTGAACTTGAGTTTTTGGTGGAAGAATTTAAAAGCTTATTACCAATGCCACAAAATATTCCCAAGAATTGTTCATTATACTTTTACAATAATGAATTAGACAAAAGTTAAATATTTAATTATTTTTTATTATGCCATATAATAAGTCAAGAGTTAAAAATATTATGATATATATTATCATAAATAAAATATGGGTGATCACAATTCATTTTGTTATTACAATAATCATATTCGTAAATTATTTAATAATAATGATAATTTAAGTATAATTAACTCTTAAAATATAATTAATAATTTATATATTTTTATTGTGATAATAATAAATATATAAAATAATAATAATAATAATAATAAACAGATATGACCCATTTCATTAATTTCATTTTAGGTTATACTCCACTTGCACATTATTTTAAAATACCAATTTTATCCAATCAGGTATCATTATCAGATATTCTTTGTATCTGATTAGGTTTTTTTTTATATCTCCTTAGGTTTTGTTTATTTTAGCCATTAATCATTTTCTCTCACGAGCGGGTAAGAATGATGAGCAACTGACCAACGGCACGCAGCAATCAATCAACGGCGACAAGCAATTGACCCGACCAATTTTCTCTCTTTTCCTCACTATCTGCCACCTTCTATCTATTTGTTCTCAGGCAACTAGAGCCGACGAGCAAGGTTAAAAAAGGCAAAAAAATGATCGGCAATGGAACGTCCGATAATTATTCTCAGTTTAATTTAATTGAACATGTGTCAAATTTAACTCCGACGAGTGAGATTATTGACAGATTTAAATTTGACCAATTGAATGTGTTTAATTTAGCTCAACAAGTAGAACCATTGATTGATTAAAATTTGGCTAATTAAAACAATCATTCAATTTTAATAAATTTTATTAGACAAATATTCTATCAAAATTTATCATAATAAATTAATAACATTTTAATAATAATATGTAAAAAATTAATTAAAATAAATTATATATAAATTTTAATAAATATAAGACCATGATAATATATGAAATTATTTTTAATAAAATTTTTTATGTAGCTCCACCTAGTACACAAAATTTTTGATTGAAATCTATCTATATATATATATATATATATATATATATATATATATATAATTAACTAAATTATTAAATTATTTATGAACTACAATGTTAAAAAAAAAAAAATCAGCTCTAAAGAAAGATCCAATAAAATGGACGGTAGTGATCGAAGGACCAAGTGAACGAAACAAAGACCAAACCCAGAAGAAAGTTCTAGCAAATTCCCTATATTACCCCCAAAAGAAATGTGCAACTTTAAATTTTAATTGCAATCTACGACCACGAGCACCATTTGTCTCGAGGAGACACTCCTCATTGCACGTGCCAGTTATAAAAATGCCACGTCATAATGTTGATGATCATGATGATAAAATTGTAGGCCCTTTTTTATCTTAACATATCAAGTGAAGTAATATGATGTAATATCAAATTGTAACGATAAGAATTTCCATAGAATTGAGTGATTGGCTTCAGATCAGATGGTCTCGAGGACCTCAACCCTTTGGCGGTAGAGTAAAATAAGTTATAACTTGAGCCACTTTGCCTAAACACTGCAGAAAAAAATAAGGAGCAGAGACGAACAATAACTCCAAAGAAAGAAGCTCTTTAAGTTCATCTTCTCACAAAGTTCCCTACTTTAACCCAAAATTGCAAGACTAAGCTAATGGGGGAGGTCGTGAAGCCTTTACTCTTTGTTATGTCTTCATGTTTTTCTAAGTTGTTTCTGGTATATCAATGATTTTTTTTATCTGTTTCTTGTTGATATGACGTCTGGGTTGGTGTTTGTTTAGGAAGAAAAGAAAACAGAGGAGACAAAGCTAGAGGAAGCAGAGAAGCCAGCAGGGGAAGAGAAGAAAGAGGAAAAGAAACCAGCTGAGGAGAAGAAAGAAGAGTCGAAAGATGGAAATGAAGGCAAACAAGAATCTGATGCTGCTCCTACACTACCCAAAGAAATCATTCTCAAAGTCTATATGCATTGTGAAGGTTGTGCTCGCAAAGTTAGGCGGTGCCTTAAAAGCTTTGAAGGTTTAGCCATGAATCTCTGTTTCTCAGTGTTTGAATTAAAGTTCATATCTTTTTGGTCCTTTTTTATGGGTTTGATTGAAAATGTGATTGGGTTTCAGGGGTTGAAGATATTATAACAGATTGCAAGTCTAACAAGGTGGTGGTGAAAGGGGAAAAAGCTGATCCTCTCAAAGTTCTTGCCAGAGTTCAAAGGAAGAGTCACAGACAGGTTGAACTTCTGTCTCCAATCCCAAAACCACCAGCTGAGGAGGAGAAAAAGCCTGAAGAGAAAGAGCCCCCTAAACCAGAGCCAAAGAAGGAAGAGGTTTGTTTAAACCCAGTAAAAAAAGAAAATCAATTTTTTTATCAAGTTTGTCCGTTTTATGAGAAATTCGATGTTTTTCATGGTTACCAAAGAATAACATTTATGGATTCTTCTATAAAAAATTTGTATACTCGCAGCCTCAGATTGTCACAGTGGTTCTTAGAGTTCACATGCATTGTGAAGCTTGTGCACAAGAAATTAAGAAACGTATTCTGAGAATGAGAGGTGGGTCAAAGATTCCTATTTCGTATTATTACTTTTTTTTCCTTCTGAAGTCCCAACAAGTAGAGTAGTCATTTCTTTCAAATCATGCTGTCTGAAAAAAAAAAAAAAAAAAAATCTCCCCCTTCCCCCTCTAAGCTGTCTGAAATCATGCTATTCAAACTTCCAGAACTTTTTCCTTTGAAAAATTTCAGTATGAATCCATTAGACAAATGCACAACTGTTTTGCCCAATTCTTAATCATGCAATGTATTGTCTAAGCTACCAATTGAGAGAGCATCAAAATATTAACTTTAATTTTGAATCACTAGAAAAAATATATTAAAAAGAACAGAGTTGATTCCCCTCACAACAAACGGTTAAATCAGTATAATTAATATATTTTTTTGTTGAATATAATATTGGAATTCCTTGGATTCCATTCACCTCCATCCAATTGAACTCAAACCCTTCAAAGCCAAATCCCACTACTGGTCATTTCAATTCAACATTTTATGTCATTCAAATTAATATTTTTAATGATGAAAAATATTAATTAAAACGCAGGAGTGGAATCAGCAGAAGCAGATCTAAAGAGCTCAGAGGTGACGGTAAAGGGTGAGTTTGATCCACCTAAGCTAGTGGAGTACGTGCACAAACGTGGTCGGAAGCACGCGGTGATTGTAAAGCAAGAGCCAGATCACAAAAAAGACAATGAGGAAAACAAAGAGGAGGCTAAAGAAGAGAAAAAAACTGAGGAAAATGATCAACAAGGTGACAAAGACAAAAAAGGTGCTGATGCTAAATGTGAAGCTACAACAGAAGAAAACAAAGAGAAGAAAGAAGCTAAAAAGGAAACAGAGGCAAATCCTTCAGAAGAAACTAAAGTTGTTGAGCTAATTAAGAAGAATGAGTATTATCCTCCTAGGTATTATATGGAGAATGAGTATTATCCTCCTAGGCATTATATGGAGAATGAGTATTATCCTCCTAGGTATGATATGGAGAATGAGAATTATCCTCCTCAGATCTTTAATGAGAATTATCCTCCTCAGATCTTTAGTGATGAGAATCCAAATGCCTGCTCTGTTATGTAAAAAGTTTAACACCTTACAAGGGTAGAATGGGGAATTGGTAAGTTATGGTTTATTTTACAAATTGTGAAAATGGGATTTGTGATTTTATTAATGCTGTTTTGTCCTCTATATCCTCTTCTACATGTGCAACTGTGTAGGTTTCTTTTTTTTGCTTTTATGTAAAAGTAGTGCTAGATATCACAAATGACGTGGCGTGATAAAATTGACCAATAACAACTTAATAGGAGTCAATAAAATGGTTTTGTTTTGACTAATAAAATTTTACCACCTCATTTGTGATGTTCACAAATTTGTAATAAATAGTATTTTTCTACATGTAATGAAATGATTACAGATAAGCTGTAGAATTTTGTGTTTATGTTTCAACCTTAAATTAAAGTGGAGCTAAAATGGACTACAAGCTGTTGGCTGCTGATGCACGTACAGATTTGATAATTCTCAAGATAATAAAAAGTATTATATGGTAGACTTCGAGCTCTTACTTTCAAACTCGAAAATCTCTCCTTTTTATAAAAAGGTACATTGTGGTTCGAAAACTCTGAAATCTTAATTGTTCAGCCTGTGTGCATATAGCCAATACAGTAATACGTACACTAACAATAATGACGTAAATCTAAAATGAAAAAAAGCCTGAATGAAGTGATATTGTATGATCGGTTAGTATGACAGTATTGCATCGATTTCACAGCTCATTTGATTGTTTTTGTCGTCCTTTTAGTAAATTTGATTCCTTTTTGTATTTCGTTACTTTTTCAGTATATCTTGATCGATTTAGGTCCACTATCCCACTGTTTCCAAATTTGGATGAGATAAAGAGCAATTAGACGTGATTGAACTGAAAGAAAATTAGACACGAAATACGCATTCACAAACAATTTCGAACAAAAAAACAAACTTAAATTAAGGCATATAAACAGTGTTTTAGGATTAGCATGGTCATGAAATGAAATAGTACGTGCCACTTTGGTTTAAGATTTGAAATGCATACGTGTTATTGCCTTCAAAATCAAAGACAATATTAAATTATTGCTGGTGTCATTTTTCATAAATCTAGAGGTTTTAAATAGCATGAAAATTAATAAGCAACTGTTCTCTATATCTGCATTTTAATTAGGGTAACTGACAATCTACCATCCTACCAAAGGACTACCCTACCCAACATAATTATTTTTTTAAAATTTAATTAACAATTTATTTTGTGTTTTGAACTTATGAATTTTCTTACATTATAAATAAAAAATTGTTAAAAATAATTAATTTATTGATGATAAATAGAGAGTAATGCAATTTTCAGAAATTTTGTAGAATTACTTTATAAATTAGCATAATCATTTATTTGAATTATATTATACAATTGATGAATTAAATTTTAACATGTATTTTATTATAATTTTATTGCAACATAATGCGATGAACCAAAATATTGTTTAAATTATGTATACAAAGACACATGAGCTCATCTCTTCCAAATGATCTACCTATTAAGTTAGCTCACTACACTATTAAAAAGACTCATACTAAGCACTAAATATGTGATAGTGCCTAATGAAAATGTGTGAGTATGTTGTAGAATTGTGAGTGTTGCGTGAGTGTTTTTAGTGGAGAAGAAAGCCAGGTGCCTAACATTGTTCAAACACACAATTTTTCAAATGATATTACATATGTTATTTCAAAATTACTTATCATATGTTATGTTAGAATAATGTTTTAACTTATATGTTTGCGTAAGAAGAATGTTATGATTATATAAATTTATATCCACATAACATATGATAAAATTATCTAAAAAATTGGATAATTTTTCCAATTTTTCAAAATAATTTTCTCACGTCTCACAATATAATTGATGTGAGTGCAAAAATGTGTATTGTTAGCATTTTTCGTTCGTGCAATTATTTTGTTAAGCATGGTTGATTTTTTTTAACAAAATTATCTTATTTAGGCTCAATAACGAGCTTTATTCACAGTCTAGTTCAGAGAAAATTCATGTTGTAACCTTGGTAAAGTTAGAGGAGCAAGTGTGGTGTGAGGAAGAAAAAATAAAGCAAATTTATATACCAATGTGAAAAGTTAACATTTATAATCAATCTATCCGTAAAAATTCTTTAATGGTGTGTAATATATGTCTTTGATAAAGTTTGCAATAATAAAATAAAAATTTAGTTGTGAACAATTCACATAAATATATTCTAATTTTATTGAGTTACATAGAAATAAAAATTGTTGCAATAAGAAGGCCAATTATATATTTTATTTGTATAAAATATTTTTGTAAAATCAATTATAGCCCCGACCCACTTCCTCTGCCTCTCAATTCTCAACACATCGAAACCATATATTTTAAATTACTTCGTAAGTTGTGTTTCCAATATTCATTTCTGCAACTACTTGGGCACGCACTGTGTAATTTAAAATTTTCGAAGGTTTATTACGTTTTCTTTTTCATTCTTGTGCATGTCTATATGTTTACTGAAAATCAAATGTTTTTTACAAAAATCTTGAAAATGCCATTCCAGGAAAATTTACAACGAGGGCTTGGAACTTGGAAGTCATAACTCATAATCCATGATAATAAGACAATCGTTTTCCAATATAAGCGCTTTCTAAATTTAGTCGTCCATTGTAAATTTGTAATATGATTCCTCTCTGGGTGGTAAGTGGTAACCACACACAATACACCTTAAGGAAGAGAATCTCTTCAAGCATGGACAAACCAGATGGTAGTTGGCATTTTGTATTTATTCTTCAACTCACCATGAGCTAAAACTTAATTTGTCATACATCAATTAATTTAAGTTAACCAACTTATTGACTTGAAAAATGTTTCTTCGCATATATCAACTAATATATGAAGAATCTTAGGTTGAAAAACTAGGATGAAAGATGGGATTTGCTGAGTTTAAGGAAAAATAAATCAAGTTGAGATTTGTCTCAAGTTGAAATAATTAAATAGCATTGCTCTTTTATTTGTATGGAGTGTATATGGCATCTGAAATTTAGTTTTTCAAATTAATTTTAGTGTATAAAAAAAATTTATCATTATATCTTTCAAATAGATAATTTTTTATTGATAAAGACGCTATCTAAGAACACTTAATCGATTTAAATTTGTGAATTATTACAGACGTTGATAAAATGGAAAGAAGTAGGAGAAGAAAGAAATTATTTAATTTTTATTGTTGAAGACGAACTTCAAATATTATTACATATTTACAATTTGTTGAAATTTTTGTTACTTTACAAAATATAAGTGTTGCTAACATAATGTGTGGCCTTCAACATTTTTTTTAATGGGTTGAAGTGTATAAAGTAGTTTGTAACGTGTTGTGTTTTTTGTGAAGAACTTGAGTTCGAAATGGGAGCAATCATTCATAATGTGATTGCTAGGTGCTAAACTGCTAATTGATTTGGGGTAAAGAGATAAAAGTGATGGATTTTTTTTTTTTTCCTTTCATTTCTGTCATAATCGCTGCATATTTAATAAAACTCTCTTTTGAACAAATAATAATAATAATAAATTTATGTTCTCCATCTTACTATATCGTTTTCGAAAAGAGCTTACAAAATTTTGTTTAAAAACTCTCACGTGCTTATCGCATGAAAAAACATCTTACACTATTTTCTTTATATATATAATTTTTTTTTTAATATCCTTAAAAAAAATATATATATATTCATTTTTTTATAACGTAAATAAAAATATATTTTTTATTAATAAAAGAAAATAAACATATTTTTTTTTTTTACTGAAAGGGATTAAAAATAAAATAAGTTGAATAATTGAGTCATTTATATACCGAAAAATTGTATAAATTATATTATTAAAATTCATTTTTCATGCTAATTTTGCACAATAATATTCAGTTATTAACACTGTTATTTTTAATTTTTTTTTTTTTATCTTTTAAAATTATCGGTAAAATACTACGTCACCTAACCTTACACACTTTTTAGAGTTTGAAGCATGCAACTTAAGTTTATAGATTTTATTTTTTACATAAATTAATACTTTTATAATTTATTAAAAATAATACTCTAATAAAATAAATGAACTTTATTATTGAATCTGTAATTTAATATTGGGCTTACATATAAATAAATATATATGAGACTATGATATAAAGTTAAACTTATTTTAAAAGTAATCTTCTAAAATTTAAATAATTTGAGCTTTAATTTATATATCTAATAAAATATAAACCTTTAACATGTAGACATTTAAGGATAATTTTTATTTTATGATAGTCTAAAATAAAAATACAATTATTATTTAAATATTTAGTGGTTTTGGTCCTTAAGTCACACATTCAATTTTATTATATCTAATATTTCATCGTCAGAGAGAAAGCATATAGAAAAGCTACATGATTCTTTAAAAAAAAAAATGTAGATTTAGAAGATAAATCACTCAGCTATAAAAGTAATTGATCACTGTAGATTGAGGTACGCTTATGAATATTTGTCTTTAATTTTTAATGATACGACATGCATATTTTTAAATCTTTTATTTACGATGGTTTTTGTTAAAGATTATTTTTCTGACATCTAATTGATTATAGTTTAATACTGAATGTGTTTTATTGATTAAAGTTTAACTCAAATGACATCCAACTAGCACGGTGTTATTTGAAATATTTGGGTTGAGTTTTTTTTTTTTTGGAGTAAAATATTTGAGTATGATATAAGAGGTATTACTGTTGTGATCATAAGTTTTAATAAATATTTTAAATATAAGAATAAAGCATTTTTGTTGAAAATACAAGAATAAATCACTTTTTTATTTAAAGTTATAAAATTACTAGCTACTTTTGTCTTCAAAAAAATTTAAAAGGAATAATATTTGCCTATATATGATAATACAGTAATAGTTAATATTGTTGGACCGATAGAAGAAGGATGGGGGATGGGGCAGTCTTTAGGCTAGCGCAATAATGACTAGAGGTGTCATTGTTGAGACAATTCCAAAGCTAGCGCATGTCTTTCATTTGTACACAATGAAGAAGATTGAAGAAACCATACTGTTAGTTTTACTGGGATAGAAATAATTAAAATAATTGTAGCTCGTTACCACTTGCCAACACCCATACGCATTTTCTAGAACGACAAGGTTCCTCCATATATATTTCTCTTTTTGCATGCATGTCAAGCTACATTTATATTTGCATTTTACTTTTCCTTTTCCATTTTGTTTTGTTGGGCCGAAAATAAATCAAGTATATGTGACACGATTTCATTAATATACGTTAATAATTAAAAAGTTAAATAGTAAAATTATTATATAATTAAGTAAATTTTTATTAAATAGTTCGTATTAATTATTTAAAATATTTTTATTATTATTAAATAATATAAATATTTAATAGTACGAGTTATTTACCAAAATATTATTCATCTAAATTCTTTAGATATAACCTCACAATTTGAAAAGATATGCATAAGAAATCCAAAGCTCATAATTCACCTTATTTTAAACTCTTTAAAATCATTTATAATCTTAATTACTCTCTAAAAATATTTGATTTAAATATCGAAAAAAAATATCACATCACACAGAGTCATTCCTTCTAACACGGTTTGTTGATGATATGTAAATCCACGTGTACATAAAACAATGATGGGCAGAAATTGGATCTAACAGTTACCAATGAAGCAACTCCATTTCATCGTTTTCTATATGGATTTTCAGAAGATTCCATTGCCATTAAGTTCACACACAATATCATAGAAAGCAAAATTTAAGACGAAGATATGTTTTACTCATAGATCTGTTTAGAATGATTTTTTGAAATCTTTTTTTAAGTTTAGGTTTGAGAGAACACTAATGGATCATTTTATTGGGTGGATCTCGAAAGGATCTGCCTCATCAATCGTCATGGCTTGCATCATCAGCCTGACATTGAAGAGGTCAATCAACAACAAGCAACAACTGCGCAAGTTTTTCTTGTTTTGCTGCCTAATAAATCGTAAGCAATGAGGTATGTAAATACAAGCTTTTCTCTATAAATAGAGAAGAGGAAGCAGAGGGAAATTCATCACTCAGAAATCATCTCTCTCAGCTCGTACGATTTGAGTCCTGAGAGAAAGAGAGAAACAGATAAATATATCAGTTTAGAGAATACCACAGTAAATTAAAAACTGTGAGAGAAGAGTGAGGTATTCCTACAGAAAGTGATAAATATCTGTAGAGAAAAATAGTGAGAGATTTACCACACAATTGTGAGTGTGAGAGATACACTTTAAAGTGTAATATTGTAATACCTCAAGTTTGGGCATAAACTTGAGAGAATTGTTGTACTCATTTTTTATAGTGGAAGTTTTTCAGAGTTGTCCCGTGGTTGTTTCCCTCTCACATTGAGTGGGTTTTTTCCACGTTAAATATTGTGTGTCATTTTATATTATTCCTGCACATTTATTATTTACTATTCTCAATCTCGCCAACATTCCTCTGCGATACATATCCCAACAACTGGTATCAGAGCTATTATTGCAAATAGTGAAATTACTATTCACAATAATTAAAGTTGTGAACAGTAAAATACTATTTACATCTGCCGACAGTTTGAATAGTGAAAGTACTATTCACAATAATTAAAGTTGTGAACAGTAAAATACTATTTACATCTGCCGACAGTTTGAATAGTGAAAGTACTATTCACGAAGTACTATTCGTAGATACGAGGGACTATTCACGAATATGAGGTACTATTCACAGGGTACTATTCAAGGGCACTATTTGCAAAGGTGATTTTTTTTTAGCAAGGTTGGTTCACGACAAGTAAAAAATGTCTGGTGGTAAAACAAAGATTGAGAAGTTTACCGGCAACAACAATTTTACCCTCTGGCAGAGCAGAATGAAGGATGTTCTCATTCAGCAAAAGGTTCATAAGGCTTTATTGGGTAAAGCCAAAAAGCCAGAAGCAATGAAGGATGAAGATTGGGACGAGATAGACGAGATTGCCGCCAGTACAATTCGTCTAAATATTTCTGATAATGTTCTTCAGAACATTAATGTAAAAGGATGCAAAACTGCTTTGGATATCTGGAACAAGTTGGAGAGCCTGTACATGACAAAGAATTTGTCAAATAAGTTCATGATATGGGCAGATTTATATCAACTACGGATGCCAGAAAATAGTGACTTCATGCAACATTTGTCAACATTTAACGGTATGATTTCCCAACTTCAGAATTTTGATATTAGCTTCTCAGAAGAAGAAAAAGCAGTTTTACTATTGGTGTCCCTACCACCTTCATACCACCATCTTAAGACGACTCTCATGTATGGAAAAGATAAGTTGATCTTTGAAGAAATTTTCGGAGTACTTTTGTCTTACAGTAAAAATAAGACAAAAGATAGTGAGTCGCAAGCCCTTGTTATGGAGAACAGAAGGAGAAGTAAAAACAAAGGATGGAGGAGCCAGACAGACAAGTCCAGAGGAAGGTCAAAGTCAAGAGGACGAGACAACAATTGTTTCCATTGTGGCAAGCCAGGCCACATAAAGAGAAATTGCCGAGTATGGAAACGGTTGCAGGAAGGAGGGCAGAATAAAGATGACAACCACACAACAGCAGCAGTAGCAACAAGAGAAAATGAAGATGTTGCGATAATTGCTGATGAATGCCTACATGTTGGTGATAACATGATTGAATGGGTCGTTGACACTGGTGCGTCTTATCATGTCACGCCCCATAAAGAGTTGTTCTTTACATACAAAGCAGGAGACTTTGGTACTGTAAAGATGGGAAACACCACATGTTCAAACATAGTAGGAATTGGAGACATTTGTATCAAGACAAATGTTGGGTCCCAGTTAACGTTGAAAAATGTGAGGCATGTTCCTGATTTACGCCTCAATTTGATGTCTGTCAATGCATTTGACAAAGAAGGCTTCCAGAACCATTTTGGTGATGGAAAGTGGAAACTCTCCAAGGGGTCTTTAGTTATTGCAAGAGGAGAAGCTTGTTGCACTCTGTACAAAACCCATGGGATGGTTTGTGATAATGGTGTGAACGTGTCAGTCGATTCTTCACCAAGTCTGTGGCATAAAAGAATGGGCCACATGAGTGAAAAAGGACTGCAGATTCTGGCAAAGAAGAATCTTATTCCCTTTGTCAAAGGTAGCTCTCTTGACCCTTGTGATTATTGCTTATTTGGAAAGCAGCATAGAGTTTCTTTTAGTAGTTCCTCTGCAAAGAAGTCAACACTACTGGAACGAGTGTATTCTGATGTTTGTGGTCCCATTGAGGTTACATCACTTGGAGGAGCCAAGTATTTTTTAACCTTTATTGATGATGCTTCGAGAAAAGTATGGGTGTATCTGTTGAAGACAAAAGACCAGGTATTTGCTAATTTTCAACAATTTCATGCCATGGTGGAAAGAGTGACGGGAAAGCAGCTGAAGTGCCTCCGAACTGATAACGGAGGTGAATATATTTCCCATGAGTTTAGAAATTATTGTTCTAAACATGGTATTCGGCATGAGAAGACAGTACCTGGTACCCCACAGCACAACGGTGTAGCTGAAAGGATGAATCGCACAATTGTAGAAAGAGTGCGATGCATGTTACGAGCAGCAAAGCTACCAAAAGAATTCTGGGGAGCGGCTGTTCAAACTGCTTGTTATCTCATCAACAGAACCCCCTCAGTTCCTTTGAATTTTGATATTCCAGAGAGGGTTTGGACAGAAAAAGATGTTTCCTACTCTCATTTGAAGGTGTTTGGGTGCAAAGCTTTTGTGCACATATCAAAGGAACATAGGTCGAAGCTGGATGACAAAGCCATTAAATGTATCTTCATTGGTTATGGAGATGAAGAATTTGGCTACAAATTTTGGGATCCTGAAACAAAGAAGGTTCTAAGAAGCAGAGATGTGGTCTTTCAGGAGGGCCAAACAATAGATCAACAAGAAGAGCAACAACCAGAAAAGACTCTTGTTGATCTCCCTCCCATTCCTTCTCCAACAGAACAGGACAATGGAGAAGAAGTACAAGATGCAAGTGACGGTACAGAGTTGATACCGGAAGAAGATGATGTTGAGGAAGATTTACCAGCAGAAGAAGATGAAGATGCTGAAGAAGATATGCCAGCACAAGAGGACAATAATCAGGGGGAGCAGACAAGAGAACTGGAGAATGATAGACAACAACCGAGAAGGTCAAACAGAGTCATGCAACCATCCAGACGTTATCCACCTAATGAGTATATCCTAATCACTGAAAAGGGGGAGCCAGAAAGCTTCCACAAAGTGGAAACTCATAAGGAAAAGAAGCAGTGGATGAAAGCAATGGAGGAAGAGATGAATTCCCTTCATAAGAACCAGACTTATGAGTTAGTAGAGCTTCCAAAAGGCAGAAAAGCTCTAAGAAACAAGTGGGTATACAAGTTGAAAGAGGATGGCATCACCAACCAAGTCAAATACAAAGCTCGCTTGGTTGTGAAAGGATTTGGACAAAAGAAAGGCATTGACTTTGATGAAATATTCTCTCCAGTTGTAAAGATGTCCTCAATCAGAGTAATTTTGGGCTTAGCAGCTAGCCTAGATCTTGAGATTGAACAAATGGATGTGAAGACTGCATTTCTTCACGGAGATCTAGAAGAAGTCATCTACATGCAGCAACCAGAAGGGTTTGAAGTCAAAAGAAAGGAGCACCTAGTCTGCAAGTTGAAGAAAAGCCTGTATGGATTGAAGCAGGCCCCACGTCAGTGGTACAAGAAGTTTGACTCATTCATGGTAAGTAATGAGTTTCGAAGAACTAATGCAGACTCATGTGTTTATATCAAACATTTACCTGGTGGAAAGTTTGTTATTCTGCTGCTATATGTTGATGACATGTTGATAGTTAGTCAAGACACCGAAGTAATCAACAAGCTGAAGAAAGAATTATCAAAAGTCTTTGACATGAAAGACTTAGGTCCAGCCAAACAAATTTTGGGTATGGAAATAATTCGTGACAGGAGGTCCAGGAGTCTATGGATGTCACAGGAGAAATATGTTGAACGAGTTCTTGAAAGGTTCAACATGAAAGGAGCGAAGCCAGTCAGTTCGCCTCTTGGTGGTCAATTTAAACTCACCAAGAAATCATGTCCATCTTCAGAGGAAGAAAAGAAGAAGATGGAGGCCATTCCCTATTCTTCAGCAGTTGGTAGTCTTATGTATGCTATGGTCTGTACTAGACCAGATATTGCTCATGCAGTAGGAGTTGTGAGCAGATTTCTGTCAAATCCTGGCAAAGAGCATTGGGAAGCAGTGAAATGGATCTTCAGATATTTAAGGGGTACATCAAAGTTGTGCTTAAGCTTTGGAAAAGGAAAACCAATTTTGGAAGGATATACAGATGCAGACATGGCAGGTGACCTTGATGGTAGAAAGTCTACATCTGCATATTTGTTTACTTTTGCAGGGGGAGCCGTATCTTGGCAGTCCAAACTGCAAAAATGTATTGCATTATCCACAACAGAGGTTGAATATATTGCAGTCACAGAAGCTGGGAAAGAGCTATTGTGGATGAAGGTTTTTCTCCAAGAATTGGGTTTGAAGCAAGATGAGTATGTAGTTAATTGTGATAGTCAGAGTGCTATTGATTTAAGCAAAAATGCCACATATCATTCTCGCACAAAGCACATTGATGTAAGGTATCATTGGATACGCCAAGCACTTGAGAAGAAGCTGATTCAAGTGAAGAAGATTCATACAGACAAGAATGCTGCTGATATGCTGACAAAGATTGTTCCCAAACAGAAACTCGAGCTATGTTCCAAGATAGCTGGAATGAGTTCTAAATGATGGAACTAAAATGTGATTCCTCCCTTCATGAGGCAGAGGGGGAGATTTGAAAGGATCTGCCTCATCAATCGTCATGGCTTGCATCATCAGCCTGACGTTGAAGAGGTCAATCAACAACAAGCAACAACTGCGCAAGTTTTTCTTGTTTTGCTGCCTAATAAATCGTAAGCAATGAGGTATGTAAATACAAGCTTTTCTCTATAAATAGAGAAGAGGAAGCAGAGGGAAATTCATCACTCAGAAATCATCTCTCTCAGCTCATACGATTTGAGTCCTGAGAGAAAGAGAGAAACAGATAAATATATCAGTTTAGAGAATACCACAGTAAATTAAAAACTGTGAGAGAAGAGTGAGGTATTCCTACAGAAAGTGATAAATATCTGTAGAGAAAAATAGTGAGAGATTTACCACACAATTGTGAGTGTGAGAGATACACTTTAAAGTGTAATATTGTAATACCTCAAGTTTGGGCATAAACTTGAGAGAATTGTTGTACCTATTTTTTATAGTGGAAGTTTTTCAGAGTTGTTCCGTGGTTGTTTCCCTCTCACATTGAGTGGGTTTTTTCCACGTTAAATATTGTGTGTCATTTTATATTATTCCTGCACATTTATTATTTACTATTCTCAATCTCGCCAACATTCTGCTGCAATACATATCCCAACAGATCTTCCTAGACTTTTGAAACTTCTCTGTATGCCTACAATAGTCTACAAATTGTCTTTGAATAACTTAGTACTTATCCACAGTTTATTATTAGAAATTTTGTACAATTGTTCCTCAATAAGAGAATCCAAAAATAAAAAGGCATAATTTTTAACTAATTTTGTTCAAATAAAAAGAAAAAAACTTTAAAACCTCTTTTTAAATAATAATAATAAATAAAAAAAATCATTCAACACTTGTTAATATTGTAACGTTTGTATATTTAGTAATTAATAGCAATATTTTGCAATCTTAGTTTGTCAGAAGCAAAATCAGTAAAGTATATTCATAAGAAGAATCGTATATAAGTGAATCATGAGCAAACGTTAACAGTTTTGTTTTGTCACAACAGTTTCAATTTTCAAAGGAATAGAGATTGATTCCAAATTAATAACTTATATATGAATGGCATGCAGCCACAAGGCTAGCACATCTATCACGGAATTACCTTATCATTGATCATTCATGGCGTGTAAGGAATATTCTTGTGCAACCACGTCAGCTACGCTCGTGAATAACGCTCTTTTTCCTCCCTCCAAATGAGCGGATGGCTTGGTTATGGACATTCACTCTCGCCTCAATGAATGAGTTTGAAACGGGTCCTACATCATGGGTCCATTTCCTTTTCAGCTCGAGCTACGTGACCCCTCCTACTCTTTTCGCTTCTACATTCTTCCGAGAGGATACAGTAGATAATTTTATGTTGTTCCATCCACATTAAAAAATAAATTAAATAATTTTTAAATTAAGTATATTCAATTTATTTCATTTAATGACATAACTCGTACATAAAAATTATATAAAATTAATGCATTTTGATTTAATTACATAATAAGTAGTTAAATACTTTGTTAAAAAAAATAGTTAAATACTCATAAAAAAAAAATACATACTTATTAAAACAATAACCCACCGACTTATTAATTTACTATTTGTTTTAAATCCTTATTCTTTATCAAATCAACCGAGCCCAATAAAATTATGATATGCGAATTTTTGAACTGAATTTTTTAACGCAAACTTACAGGATGACAATAACTTTTATAATATGTTTGGTGTATTATATTGAATAAATTAAATATAATTATATTAGATTAAATTATATTATATTATAATTATTGTGTATTGTATTTAGTGATAAATTGTATAATATAGTAGGATAAAATTATTTATATATATTTTAATGAAATAGCTTATATTTGACATAGTTTTTTATTATAAAATTTATCTATATTAATATTTAATTTTTTACATTTAAAAAAAATACTTTTAATTTGATATGAAATAAAAAGTCAAGACATATAACTTTATAACTGAAAATTCAAATAGATTAAAATAAGTGTCAAATACAGTTTCGATTCACATTTATTGGAAATACAAAATTTATAGATAGAAGTATTATTTTTATATTGTAGGATATGGTCTGATTTTACAGTCAAACGATAACTATATAAAAATTATACAGTTAGAGTTTTTAATACTATATATGTAAAAAATATGTCGTTAATAATATATTTTGAGAATTTAAAACTTATAATAACATGTTAGTTTATACAAACTTGTTTTGAAATTGTATGTTGACTTATATATAAAGTGTATATATTTAATTGATGTATAAATTATACATATATTACATTTATTTTAATGGTATTTTGATAATATATATACCGTATATGTTATTTAGTGTATGGACTTGATTTTGTGTCACATAACATGTTTTCAAGTTGGTGCATGGATTGAAAATTGGGAACTAGGAAGTATCTATCATTGAAGAAATAGTTTATAAGGTGTGATATTCATTAATCACTACAACCTTGATTGCTTTGGCTGCAAATCATAAATTTTAATTATCTAATTACTATAAACATTGATTGAATACTCTGTCAATCAATCAATAAAGTTGGACAAATTACTTGTGGATTCTTTTTCAATTTCAATTGAATTTTGAAATATAAACTACTATTTGGTTTTATTCCTTTACAATCCTCCTTATTCTTCTTCTTCTTCTTGGGGGGGTTTCTGTGAAGTGTGGAGTGGATCATGGATGCTCTAGGTTTTCTTTTCCATACGAAATAATTGAACTACTTATAAATTAATGACTAATATAGCATGATAATGCATAAAAATAAAAAATAATATTAAAATACATAATCTTATTCTTTAATTAAAGATAACTTTATAAAATTATTATTAATTTCACTAGCACGAACAAATTGTTTTTAGTAAAATACATTTGGACCTTAAATATTAACTCATAGAGATGGGGCTGATTATGATATGGGCTTATTTGACCAAATGTGGTAGTTGTATCTAGCTAGGCCCACATCCCAAAACGGCAATTTACAAAACAACCATGGATAACAGTAAAAGACAATGGAGTTTATTGTCAACTCTGATACATTTGGATGGTATTTTTTTTTTTTTTTTTTTCAAAAAGGAGCTCTAAAGGCTCCTTTTTTTTATTAAAGAAGAGAAAAACACACTCACGCTTCTGGTGGGATTCGAACTTGGGTTCCTGGTGGGGGAATTGAGAGTCTTACCACCTGAATCACAAGAGATTCCCCATTTGGATGGTAATTTTTTTTGGGTGAAATCAGAGAATTTTTTTTGATCAATGAGAAGAGAAAGCGTTAATCCCCTCAACATCAATTACATTTCGAAGTGAATCTATCCCGTACACTCCGAATCTCTAACAGACTTAGCTAGGCCATCTGCCACTCTATTTGCATCCCTACTAATCCATTGCACGTTCTAAAAAAATGAAAAAAATATCTAAAAAAAATTGTTCGAAGAAAATTTTAAACATTTTATAAATAATATTTAAATTTTGTTAAATAATATAAAATTTTAGAATTGTAGAGTATGTTAGAGCATATTTTTAAATATTAAATATAAAAAATTAGATTAATTTAAAATAATTTAAAGCTATAAATAAGTTACATGTCTCTTTATAATATTAAGCTTCTAAAAATTATTATCAAATTAATAATACAATGCTACAATTTTTTAATATCTCCTCCAAGCATCTATACTCTAAACTACTAATATCAATTACCAATATTACTTGAACCTACTCGTACAAAAATTATATGAAATATCATAATATTACTCGAGCCTTATCAAATTTTAAAATGATATAAAGGCTCCTCCCAAATTATAAATCACAACACAATGGTCAAAGAGATTAATCATATTCTTAGTCCCCCACAGGACTGAATTTGATGAAATCCATGAAACGGTTGTATCCTCCTTGGCTATCCAGCCAACAACTATTGAATCAGACTCCACCTTGATGTCATTCCATCCATAAGCAGCAGCTAGCTGCAGTCCCAACAGAATAGCATTTAACTCAAGCTGATTTATGGAGGAATTAAACATCTTCTTACCCAACACATCCAATACCTCCCCCTGCTCATTTTTAGCAATCACACCAACACCTCGCATAACCTCATCCTTCTTAATTCCAGCATCACAATTGATTTTAACTACATATCCTCCAGGAGCAATCCAATGCTTAGGATGCTCACTTACTAGCAAAGGCCTAGCCTTATGTTAGATTTGAGAGCTTATATTTGATAAGTCTGCCTCTGGTTTCTCTCTTCTAGAAAGAGCAGAAACTTTTGAATGTTGAATAAGGAAGTTGAAGGAGCAGTCGGCAACAACCTCCAGCAGACATTTTTGAAGATTGAACGTTGAAGAAGCGCTAGCCGGTGCAGCAAATATTGAAATAAGAAGGAGAAGATGATGTGAGCAATGACATCAGCTCTCCTAATGTTTCTCTATAAATAGAGAAGAGGAAGCAGAGGGAAATCCATCTCACAAAAAAAAAAGAAGCGTCTCTCAAAAACATTGAGAGAAAGAAATAAGAATACCACAGTTTAATTAAACTGTGAGAGAAAAGTGAGGTATTCCTGCAGATAGTGATAAATATCTGTAGAGATAAAATAGTGAGAGATTTACCACACATTTGTGAGTGTGAGAGATACACTTTGTGAGTGTAATATTGTAATACCTCAAGTTTAGGGCATAAACTTGAGAGAATTGTTGTACCCATTTGTTATAGTGGAAGATTTTTTGGAGTTGCCCCGTGGTTGTTTCCCTCTCACATTGAGTGGGTTTTTCCACGTTAAATATTGTGTGTTATTTTACATTACTCCTGCAAATTTATTATTTGCTATTCTCAATCTCGCCAACATTCCGCTGCGATACATATCCCAACAACTGGTATCAGAGCTATTATTGCAAATAGTGAAATTACTATTCACAATAATTAAAGTGTGAACAGTAAAAGTGAATAGTAAAATACTATTTACATCTGCCGACAGTTTGAATAGTGAAATTACTATTCACGGATACTATTCGCAGATACGAGGGACTATTCACGAATACGAGGGACTATTCACAGGATACTATTCAAGGGCACTATTTGCAAAAGGTGATTTTTTTTTAGCAAGGTTGGTTCACGACAAGTAAAAAATGTCTGGTGGTAAAACAAAGATTGAGAAGTTTACCGGCAACAACAATTTTACCCTCTGGCAGAGCAGAATGAAGGATGTTCTCATTCAGCAAAAGGTTCATAAAGCTTTATTGGGTAAAGCCAAAAAGCCAGAAGCAATGAAGGATGAAGATTGGGACGAGATAGACGAGATTGCCGCCAGTACAATTCGTCTAAATATTTCTGATAATGTTCTTCAGAACATTAATGTAAAAGGATGCAAAACTGCTTTGGATATCTGGAACAAGTTGGAGAGCCTGTACATGACAAAGAATTTGTCAAATAAGTTCATGATATGGGCAGATCTATATCAACTGCGGATGCCGAAAAATAGTGACTTTATGCAACATTTGTCAACATTTAACGGTATGATTTCCCAACTTCAGAATTTTGATATTAGCTTCTCAGAAGAAGAAAAAGCAGTTTTACTATTGGTGTCCCTACCACCTTCATACCACCATCTTAAGACGACTCTCATGTATGGAAAAGATAAGTTGATCTTTGAAGAAATTTCCGGAGTACTTTTGTCTTACAGTAAAAATAAGACAAAAGATAGTGAGTCGCAAGCCCTTGTTATGGAGAACAGAGGGAGAAGTAAAAACAAAGGATGGAGGAGCCAGACAGACAAGTCCAGAGGAAGGTCAAAGTCAAGAGGACGAGACAACAATTGTTTCCATTGTGGCAAGCCAGGCCACATAAAGAGAAATTGCCGAGTATGGAAACGGTTGCAGGAAGGAGGGCAGAATAAAGATGACAACCACACAACAGCAGCAGTAGCAACAAGAGAAAATGAAGATGTTGCGATAATTGCTGATGAATGTCTACATGTTGGTGATAACATGATTGAATGGGTCGTTGACACTGGTGCGTCTTATCATGTCACGCCCCATAAAGAGTTGTTCTTTACATACAAAGCAGGAGACTTTGGTACTGTGAAGATGGGAAACACCACATGTTCAAACATAGTGGGAATTGGAGACATTTGTATCAAGACAAATGTTGGGTCCCAGTTAACATTGAAAAATGTGAGGCATGTTCCTGATTTACGCCTCAATTTGATGTCTGTCAATGCATTTGACAAAGAAGGCTTTCAGAACCATTTTGGTGATGGAAAGTGGAAACTCTCCAAGGGGTCTTTAGTTATTGCAAGAGGAGAAGCTTGTTGCACACTATACAAAACCCATGGGATGGTTTGTGATAATGGTGTGAACGTTGCAGTCGATTCTTCACCAAGTCTGTGGCATAAAAGAATGAGCCACATGAGTGAAAAAGGACTGCAGATTCTGGCAAAGAAGAATCTTATTCCCTTTGTCAAAGGTAGCTCTCTTGACCCTTGTGATTATTGCTTATTTGGAAAGCAGCATAGAGTTTCTTTTAGTAGTTCCTCTGCAAAGAAGTCAACACTACTAGAACGAGTATATTCTGATGTTTGTGGTCCCATTGAGGTTACATCACTTGGAGGAGCCAAGTATTTTTTAACCTTTATTGATGATGCTTCGAGAAAAGTATGGGTGTACCTGTTGAAGACAAAAGATAAGGTATTTGCTAATTTTCAACAATTTCATGCCATGGTGGAAAGAGTGACGGGAAAACAGCTGAAGTGCCTCCGAACTGATAACGGAGGTGAATATATTTCCCATGAGTTTAGAAATTATTGTTCTAAACATGGTATACGGCATGAGAAGACAGTACCTGGTACCCCACAGCACAACGGTGTAGCTGAAAGGATGAATCGCACAATTGTAGAAAGAGTGCGATGCATGTTACGAGCAGCAAAGCTACCAAAAGAATTCTGGGGAGCGGCTGTTCAAACTGCTTGTTATCTCATCAACAGAACCCCCTCAGTTCCTTTGAATTTTGATATTCCAGAGAGGGTTTGGACGGAAAAAGATGTTTCCTACTCTCATTTGAAGGTGTTTGGGTGCAAAGCTTTTGTGCACATATCAAAGGAACATAGGTCAAAGCTGGATGACAAAGCCATTAAATGTATCTTCATTGGTTATGGAGATGAAGAATTTGGCTACAAATTTTGGGATCCTGAAACAAAGAAGGTTCTAAGAAGCAGAGATGTGGTCTTTCAGGAGGGCCAAACAATAGATCAACAAGAAGAGCAACAACCAGAAAAGACTATTGTTGATCTTTCTCCCATTCCTTCTCCAACAGAACAGGACAATGGAGAAGAAGTACAAGATGCAAGTAACGATACAGAGTTGATACCGGAAGAAGATGATGCTGAGGAAGATTTACCAGCAGAAGAAAATGAAGATGCTGAAGAAGATATGCCAGCACAAGAGGACAATAATCAGGGGGAGCAGACAAGAGAACTGGAGAATGATAGACAACAACCGAAAAGGTCAAACAGAGTAATACAACCATCCAGACGATACCCACCTAATGAGTATATCCTAATCACTGAAAAGGGGGAGCCAGAAAGCTTCCAAGAAGTGGAAACTCATAAGGAAAAGAAGCAGTGGATGAAAGCAATGGAGGAAGAGATGAATTCCCTTCATAAGAACCAGACTTATGAGTTAGTAGAGCTTCCAAAAGGCAGAAAAGCTCTAAGAAACAAGTGGGTATACAAGTTGAAAGAGGATGGCATCACCAACCAAGTCAAATACAAAGCTCGCTTGGTTGTGAAAGGATTTGGACAAAAGAAAGGCATTGACTTTGATGAAATATTCTCTCCAGTTGTAAAGATGTCCTCAATCAGAGTAATTTTGGGCTTAGCAGCTAGCCTAGATCTTGAAATTGAACAAATGGATGTGAAGACTGCATTTCTTCACGGAGATCTAGAAGAAGTCATCTACATGCAGCAACCAGAAGGGTTTGAAGTCAAAAGAAAGGAGCACCTAGTCTGTAAGTTGAAGAAAAGCCTGTATGGATTGAAGCAGGCCCCACGCCAGTGGTACAAGAAGTTCGACTCATTCATGGTAAGTAATGAGTTTCGAAGAACTAATGCAGACTCATGTGTTTATATCAAACATTTACTTGGTGGAAAGTTTGTTATTCTGCTGCTATATGTTGATGACATGTTGATAGTCAGTCAAGACACCGAAGTAATCAACAAGCTGAAGAAGGAATTATCAAAAGTCTTTGACATGAAAGACTTAGGTCCAGCCAAACAAATTTTGGGTATGGAAATAATTCGTGACAGGAGGTCCAGGAGACTATGGATGTCACAGGAGAGATATGTTGAACGAGTTCTTGAAAGGTTCAACATGAAAGGAGCGAAGCCAGTCAGTTCGCCTCTTGGTGGTCAATTTAAACTCACCAAGAAATCATGTCCATCTTCAGAGGAAGAAAAATTGAAGATGGAGGCCATTCCATATTCTTCAGCTGTTGGTAGTCTTATGTATGCTATGGTCTGTACTAGACCAGATATTGCTCATGCAGTAGGAGTTGTGAGCAGATTTCTGTCAAATCCTGGCAAAGAGCATTGGGAAGCAGTGAAATGGATCTTCAGATATTTAAGGGGTACATCAAAGTTGTGCTTAAGTTTTGGAAAAGGAAAACCAATTTTGGAAGGATATACAGATGCAGATATGGCAGGTGACCTTGATGGTAGAAAGTCTACATCTGCATATTTGTTTACTTTTGCAGGGGGAGCCGTATCTTGGCAGTCCAAACTGCAAAAATGTATTGCATTATCCACAACAGAGGCTGAATATATTGCAGTCACAGAAGCTGGGAAAGAGCTATTGTGGATGAAGGTTTTTTTCCAAGAATTGGGTTTGAAGCAAGATGAGTATGTGATTAACTGTGATAGCCAGAGTGCTATTGATTTAAGCAAAAATGCCACATATCATTCTCGCACAAAGCACATTGATGTAAGGTATCATTGGATACGCCAAGCACTTGAGAAGAAGCTGATTCAAGTGAAGAAGATTCATACAGACAAGAATGCTGCGGATATGCTGACAAAGATTGTTCCCAAACAAAAACTCGAGCTATGTTCCAAGATAGCTGGAATGAGCTCCAAATGATGGAGCTAACATGTGATTCCTCCCTTCACGAGACAGAGGGGGAGATTTGATAAGTCTGCCTCTGGTTTCTCTCTTCTAGAAAGAGCAGAAACTTTTGAATGTTGAATAAGGAAGTTGAAGGAGCAGTCGGCAACAACCTCCAGCAGACATTTTTGAAGATTGAACGTTGAAGAAGCGCTAGCCGGTGCAGCAAATATTGAAATAAGAAGGAGAAGATGATGTGAGCAATGACATCAGCTCTCCTAATGTTTCTCTATAAATAGAGAAGAGGAAGCAGAGGAAAATCCATCTCACAAAAAAAAAAGAAGCGTCTCTCAAAAACATTGAGAGAAAGAAATAAGAATACCACAGTTTAATTAAACTGTGAGAGAAAAGTGAAGTATTCCTGCAGATAGTGATAAATATCTGTAGAGATAAAATAGTGAGAGATTTACCACACATTTGTGAGTGTGAGAGATACACTTTGTGAGTGTAATATTGTAATACCTCAAGTTTAGGGCATAAACTTGAGAGAATTGTTGTACCCATTTGTTATAGTGGAAGATTTTTCGAAGTTGCCCCGTGGTTGTTTCCCTCTCACATTGAGTGAGTTTTTCCACGTTAAATATTGTGTGTTATTTTACATTACTCCTGCAAATTTATTATTTGCTATTCTCAATCTCGCCAACATTCCGCCGCGATACATATCCCAACAATATTTCTTGTAATATAAGAAGCAGGGTCTTCGGTCCAGTTTTGACATGAAAATGCAATCAAAAAAAGAAGAAAAAAATGTTTTGAACTGATAATTAGGAAGGACTAGTTATTTACCGGCTTGCAGGCATTGTCTAGTGACTCTAGTCCAGCGTTGTTGATTATGGTGATGATGCTAGCCTTTTTGTTTCTTTAATAACTCAGAATTTCTGGGCAACCTAAAATTTGGTGGTGGCCATTTTACACATTACAGGGCAGGACTTGCGCTCTAGTTGTAATATTTATTGATAATGATAGCCATGGTATCAAACGTTAAATATTCAATAATTTGCATATTGGGTGGAATTTTACAACAATTGTGACAGAAATGTACCGGAGGAAAAAAGAAAGTAACAGGAATGCGAAGATTACATAAATTTGCACCAATATCATTTATATTTTAACACTTTAACACTTGTTAGTATTATGTATCTAGAAAATTGAATTGTTTTTTTTTTTTTTAATTTTTAAAATAACTTTGACACGTGGCATGATATAAGAGGTATAAAATAAAAAGTGTGTATAAATTTATGTTATATTAAAATTTTTAAAGAAAGCAAAAAATTTGCTAAAGTTAAAATACATTCTTAAAAAGTCAATGTAATTGGAGGATAAGATATATGCACTCAGAAAAGAAAACAAGAATTTCTCTCACTTTTAATTTTTCTTTGTTGCTTTCTCATTCACCTGTTTTTATAATGGTGGATATGTCAATTTAGTAGGATTGATGAGCTCGCTATTCCCATTGTATAGCAAATAAGAACAACAATAATATGGCAAAGTCTGTTCTAATTTAAAGCTATCAAATAGCCAACTTCTATTGCTGAACAACCAGTTTGGTAAATTGACAATAACATGTTTAGTTAAATCTACTAGTAATTATTTCCAACTGAAGTGTTCTTCGGTTGTTTCAATTACATGTAAAGGACAGTCTTGTCCTCAGTTCCTTCAATTTTGGTAATTTCCTAACCTTCACTAATTAGGAAGTAATTGACTGGCTTCTAATATCGTCTGTTTGTTAACCCTTGCAATGAAGTCATCAGCCCTTGCAATGAAGTCATCGTCCCTTTTATTCAAGTCCTCATTAGGCAAAGTAATGTCTTCACCACTCTCTAAATATTCTAATTCTTTTCTCTCTTCTTCTACATCTTCTCCACTCTTCTTCTTCTTCTTCTTCCTTTCTTCACTGTACATCTCCAAATGTTCAATTATCTTTTCTTTTGAAACATAACACTTCTGAACAACCTGACTTGTACTGATATATTCATTATGGTAACTCTCACTATGACGACGAGAATGAAATATTTTTGATTCTCCAATAAGAGCAACAATAATGAGATTTCCAAATATGAACACAAACTTGGTGTCGAAGAAAATGCTAGAGACTTTTGGGACATAGACAAATACAAAATGGTTCATTGAAGAAGAAAGGTATGGAATCCAAAGAGGGATAGAACAGAACACAGTACAATTTAAAAGTGTGAAAGAATAGAATAAGACATTGTTCACAAGCTGATTCCTCTTGTACTTTTTAACTGCTTGAATCTTCTTTATCATGATCAGATCCATTTTGAAATTCAAGCCTATGAATGAGAAGGAGCTAAGTAGCCAAAGGGTACACTAGGATTTGTTTGCTTCAAAGAGTAAAAATGTTTTTGTGGGAATGAGGAAGATTGATAAGTGTTTACAAGTAATGATTATTATATAGTGAGGTGATTGGGGTTAGTTTAGTAATTTCAAAAATCTTCACATGCCACTCTGAAGTTTAATTTTTCTCTTTGAGAGTACTTTTAGAAAAGCTTTATTGGGAGATTGATAAGGTTCACTTTACTTTCTTTGTTTTTTTTTTTTTTAAGCCAACTTGTGCTTCACATTGCCTTTTACTCTTTAATGATGTTTAAAAAAAATTGAATTATTTCCAGAAGGTAACCACTTGCATTAGGACTTCTCATTCCATTTAGTATTTACATTACAGTTACCAAGTGAGTTAAATTTACTCTTAAGTTTCATGGTACTACAGTAGTACACTTTGTTGATGTTCTCTTTCTTCAATGTGGTAAAGCAGACGAGTTCGTCAAATTAAAAAAAAAAAGTATCTTACGCTTCTTTTATTTTTTTCTTGTCTAGTGTTTGATTAAAAGTGGTGGTCACCTTTTTCACTATAAAGCAGAGGGCACATCAACAAGTTAGACAAAGTAGGGAAATTACGTAAGGGACATGTGAAGTTTATTCGGGAGTCATAGTCAGAAAAATGCATATAACAATGCACAAGCTTAGCCACAATAATTTTTGTTTATTTGCTAAAACTTCAATGAAGGTTTTAATTGGAAGAGTATTACTATTTGACTCTCACCGTTTGCCAATTTACTAGTAATTGGATGCCATTACAGGATTGCATATGTATTAATATTAATACCTCTGAAATCTTTGTTGCAATATGTAACTAATGGATAGTGTTTTTTTTTATAAGATAACTAATGGATAGTATGATTTAATGTGTTACTCTCTGTATTCAATGATATGTAGCCCGTTTTGGATATAATAATACTACTTTCAATATTGTGTCGCTGTATGCCTTTTGCTTATGTATCTAAAATATAATTAAAGCAATCGAGATACGGTTTAAATAGAGAAAAAGTGGGTTAGGGTTGATGAGTTCCACATATATCTTACCTCAGAAATGCAACAAACTAGCATTTTTATATTGCAAATTAATGTTAAATCAATTATTGTAGGTTCAAAGAAAATTGTCTTGGCCCTGAAGGGAAGATAATGATATTTAATGCATTGTGATGTTTTTATTTTTTATTTTTTATGAAGTGGTGTCAGTTTACTATATTTAAATTTGTTGATCTAAATAGTTAAAAAAAAAAAAAAAAAAAAATTATTGATCTAAATTGAGCATGCTAACTCAAGCTTAAAACCTCGGTTATGAGCCGAATCTTAAAAATTAAATTCAATTTAAAATTTGGTCATAAAATATTCAAATAGGTTTGATAGAAAAAAAAAACAACAAAAATAGCATCATTTATATTCAAGTAATATTATTTCACAATTAAAAAATATGTTGTAAATTATTTTAATATGTTGTGTCATATTTAGGGTGACAATGCTTATCGTATTAAATAAGGATTATAAACATGATAATGAAATAATGTTTACATCCAATAAAAATTCTAATTTACTATATTCAATAAATTTTTTAAATATTACTCTACTTTTACAATTAATTTAAAATATAAAAAATTAATTTTATATTTATTTAAAATATATTGTGTAAATTAATTAAAGAAATAAATTAAATAATTTACTTCTAAAAATATGTATTTTTAATTAGTGTGTGTATATATATATATAATATGTTGTTTTAAAACATCTAACATTTTAATTAAAAATAAGAAAAGAGAAAAGTAAAGGGCAAAACAATCCATCTGTCCCTTTTCCCTTTTTTTTTTACTGTTCTTGAAAATAGTGAAAACACATTCTAGGTGTACTCAGTTTCTTGTTTTCTAAAACACCTTGTTTTAAAAAATAATAACTTAAAAACAATAACAAAACAATCTAATTTGTTTAAAAAATTAGTTTTTTTTCTCAAATGTAGAAAAAAAAAAATTTAATTACACTTCCAAACAGGCCCTTATATTTTTAGTAATTTTATCAAAAATTTCTATTTTTAAAAATTTTGAAAATTTTTGTAATTTTAGAAAGCTTTTTATTTTCAGAAATTTTGGAAAACATTATATTTTTAGAAATTTTGAAAAACTTAATATATTTTTGAAAATTTTAGAAAACATTCAATTTTTAGTAATTTTAGGAAAACTTCTTATTTTTAGTAATTTTGGAAAACATTCTATTTTTATAAATTGTGGAAACCTTTATATTTCAAGTAATTTTAGAAAAACTTTCATTTTATAGAAATTTTGAAAATTTTTCCATTTTTATAGATTTTAGAGAATTTTAAATTTTTAGAATTTTCAAAAGATTATATTTTGATAAATTTTAGATTTTTTTTTTTAGAAATATTATTTATGTAACTATTTTTTGAAAATTATGAAAAAAAATTTATTTTTATAAATTTTAGAAAACATTCTATTTATAGATACTTTTCAAAAGATTATATTTTGATAAATTTTAGAAAAACTTTTAATTTTTAGAAATTTTTAAAAACTTCATATTTTTAGAAAATTTGGAAAACATTATATTTTTAAAATTTTAGAAAACATTATATTTTAAGTAATTCAAACAAAAATTTTTATTTTTAGTAATTTTGAAAAAAAAAAAACATTCTATTTTTAGAAATTTTGGAAAATTATCTATTTTTATAAATTTTAGAAAAATTTCTCTTTTTAGTGATTTTGGAAGACTTTCTAATTTTAGAAATTTTAGAAAACTTTTTATTTTTAAAAAATTTGAAAAATATTCTATTTTTAGAAATTTTGAAAAAATTTATATTTCTAGTAATTTTAGAAAAAATTTCTATTTCTTATAGATTTTAAAAAACTTTATATTTTTAGTTAAAAGATTATATTTTGATAAATTTTAGAATATTTTTTTTTTATAAATTTTAGAAAACTTTCAATTTTTAGATACGTTCCAAAAAATTCTATTTTGATAAATTTTACTAAAACTTTATATCTTTAGAAATTTTGGAAAATATTATATTTTTAGTAAATCTATCAAAAAATTTTATTTTTAGTAATTTAAAAAAAATCTATTTTTAGAAATTTTAAAAAATATTTTTAGTAATTTTAGAAAACTTTATACTTTTAGTAATTTTGGAAAAAATTATAGTTTTAGAAATTTTAGAAAACATTCTATTTTTAGAAATTTTGGAAAACTTTATATTTCTAGTAATTTTCTAAAAAATTTCTATTTTTAGTGATTTTAGAATTTTTTTTATTTTTAGAAATTTTGGAAAACGTTTTATATTTAGAAATTTTGGAAAACATTCTATTTCTAGTAATTTTATAAAAAAAATTTATTTTTCGAAATTTTGAATTTTTTTTTTTTTTTTATAAATTTTAGAAAAATTTATCTTATTTGTAATTTTTGAAAACATTATATTTTTAAAATTTTTGGAAAACTCTCTATTTTTAGTAATTTTGAAAATTTTCTATTTTAGTAATTTTGGAAAAGTTTCTATTTTAAATTTTTTTAGAAAAGTTTATATTTTTAGAAATATTTGAAAACTTTCTATTTTAATAATTTTAAAAAACTTTCAATTTTTAGAAATTTTGAATTTTATTTTTATTTTTATAGATTCTAGAAAACTTTATATTTTTAGAAATTTTTCAAAAGATTATATTTTTATAAATTTTATAATATTTTATTTTTAGAAATATTATTTATGTAACAATTTTTTGAAACTTTTTTGTTTTTAGAAATTTAAGAAAACTTTCAATTTTTATATACTTTTCAAAATATTCTCTTTGGATAAATTTCAGAAAAACTTTATATTTTTATAAATTTTGGAAAATATTATATTTTTCAAATTTTGAAAAACATTCTATTTTTAGTAATTCTATCAAAAACTTCATTTTTTTGTAATTTAAAAAAAAATTCTATTTTTAGTAATTTTAGAAAACTTTCTACATTTAATAATTTTAGAAAACATTATATTTTTAAAAAAATTTGCGAAACTTTATATTTTTAGTAATTTTATTAAAAATTTAAATTTTTAGTAATTTTATAAAAAACTTATATTTTTAGAAATTTTTTTAAAAAAATCTATTTTTAGTAAATTTAGAAAAATTTATATTTTTAGAAATTTAAGAAAACATTCTATTTTTAGAAAGTTTATCAAAAATTTATATTATTAGTAATTTTGAAAAAAATTTAGTAATTTTAGAAAACTTTATCTTTTTAAAAATTTTGGAAAACATTCTATTTTTACTAATTTTATCAAAAATTTCTATTTTTTAGTAATTTTGAAAAAATATTTTATTTTTAAAATTTTTGAAAAACTTTCTTGTTTTAGAAATTTTGGTAAACATTTTATTTTTAAAAATTTTGGAGAACTTTCCACTTTTAGTAAGTTTATCACAAATTTCAGTTTTTAGTAATTTTAGAAAAAATTTCGATTTTTAAAAAATTTTGTCAAATTTTGTATTTTTAGAAATTTTTTCTAAAGATTATATTCTTAAGAGATCCATCATAGCTGTACTATTTAGATAGCTAGTAATCCAAATATGATAAAAATCTCTTTGTTCACCACAAAAAATAATCACCTAGGCTCCAATCACTAAACAATACTTCAAAATTCATCTTCCAACAATAATTTTCAATATTGCACAAACTTGAAATCTTCTTTACTCTATTTTCTAAGCATAATCCAAATTGACATCCATGTACAACTTGTTCCATAAAGTCAACCCCATTTTTTTTTTGAAAAGATGACAAATATATCAGATAATTCTTGGTAATAACATTTGCTATTGATACCCTTAAAATATCCATCATATCAAGTAATTTTCTTATCGTCTATCAAGCAAAATAAATATACACTATTTAGAGAAACTATTACTCAAATAAGATAAGGCCCCTTAGTTCATGGCAACACATTCAAATTTAATCATTTATGTCTCCAATCACCAAAAATAATAATATTTTAAAATTCATACTTCATAAGGCATTGTTCAATTCTTGTTCAAACCTGAAACCTATTTTATTTCATTCTCTAAATTTAAGACCTTAAACAATTAACATTAACCTTCACTGTTAATTGGTCACAAAGAAATAAGGGTTATGGTCATATATCAAAGTCTTTAATTTGATGCCGGTAACCTGATAACTCAATACCATCAATTATAAAATTTGAGTTAATCCTTTATTCTAATTTGTCTCGCTAAGTTTCAATAAATTCTACTTAACCAACTTAAATTATTTTTTCACTTCTCCTTTCCTAATAAATGTTTATAATCACTTTTGACCATTATCCCAAATATATAGCCACAATACCTTGACTACCACAATACTTTGATTACCACTATTAGAACTTCAATCCAAGTTGAAAGTATGCTTATTTGTGCTTTGATTTCATCACTTAATTTCTAAAGTAATTAATCAAATAATATATATAACCAACAATATTAGATATGACATACTTAACAATGGCAGAGTGCAAGCTAAGTATGATACTATCTTATTTTATCTTAAGAACTTACTATAGTGACTATAACATTTCTCATTCTTTCTCCATATTAAGTTAATATCTCTAATACTTAATATTATGCCAAGAATCCCAAAATTCAATAACGTTTCTATATCCATATTTAATGGTTGGATACCAACTAAATATCATTCATACTTGTATCATTACAAATAAATTTTTTTATGTCCATCTACAGTTAGACTTAAACTCATGCTCCTTATAAGTCATATCTTATTATTCCATTTGTTTACAGTGCTTCCTCTAAAAATAACTTCTAATAAACATTTATCTTGTAACATCAATCTAATTTGTATATTACTACATGATACATTCATGTCTTGATATTTCCTTCTCAAAATCAAATTGATCAGAAACACACACACAAATGGTCTAATTCATTTGTCACTTAAGGGTCAAGCCTACTAACCACATGGGTAACCTCGAACAATTACTAAGCTCTTTTCTTAATATTATGGTTCTAAAAAAAATATAAAATCAAATGATAAGTAATTCCTTAAGTATACGCAAAACTTATGACCATCACTTGCAAAGTAACTCATTACCACATGTGTCGACTTGAGTAAAACTACGAGCCTTGTATATCAAATTATTTGATACTTTCTTTTAGTATCAATTATCCACAATTACTTTGATGTTATTGTTATGATTGATCAACTTATAATCCTTCACATCTCTATCTATCACCTCACACCATAAAATAATATCACTCTGTCTTGAGGTATTTGTGAATGCCACTAAAACTATTCAAGTGACTAAGAACATATACTGACAACAAGAGAGTTAATTTACTTGTGTAATACTGATAAAGAACAAGAAGTTATCATTAATGCTAACTTGTTCTATCTAGAGGTCTTGCTATCCTTAATGGTAGGGTGCCCTATATACCAATACTCCTCTAAAAATTTATATCTTTTCCATCATAAATAAGTGAATGTATTTAACCATTGATTATACACAGATCTATTTTCTCATAAGTCACGATTGATTGTTTCATCTGCCTACAGAAAGACACTTCGGATAAGACACTTGCAGCTACAGTACAAAGCTAAACAAACTCTTATTACAAGTTATTTTTGTACCTCAATCTTTTCTTCTTAAAATCAAAGTCATAGATTTTACAATAACTACAAATGAATAAGAAAAGTATCTAATACACCAGTAGCTCCATTTTAACAAAATTTACTACCCATGTGTCACCTCAACAAAATTAGACATTTCCTTAACATCATATATCCATTAGGAAATCAGAAGATAATTCAATCCTTTAGGCACACTAAAATCAACCTTACTATACAATTTGAAATAACACTTTAAAACCCAACTATTTAACTAGGTGTTCTAAATATCTTTGTTACATGCATCAATACTAGTAACCAATGGGGTTTTCAAAGATAATATATGATACTTTAGGATAATGTACGTACCTTTATGCTCCGATCACAAAGATTGTAAACTTAGATTTAATTATAGGGAGGTAATTAAAAACAAATTGCATCATTTATTTAATTTTGATTCAAAACAAAACAAATCTACAATTCTCGTCTTTTGAGATGAAAAATCATGAAAGTAACATAAATGTAAGACACTTACAGATTATTCAATCAATAAAAAAAAAATTTTGTACATGAAATTTTTCTTTAACAAACTATCAAATAACATATAACTTCAAACAATACCATGAGTATTTGAGATTTGGCAATGATTGTGGTTCCCATCTATCCAAATTTAAGTCTACAGAATCATAAAATCGTGCTTTGATACCAACTGTAACGCCCCGATATTTTACATACAAATAAGGGCATTATCTAAACATTTTAGAGATTGAAAACCTTGATACAATTAATTGTGGCTTTATTAAAAGAAAAATTGAAAAAATTGTATAGACATTAAATGGAAAAAGATTTTATAGCTAAAAATCTTATAAAGAAAAAACTTGCCAAAAAGTTTAGCACTTATTAAAGTTTACAATTTATTAGCCAAGAAAAAGGGAACTTAATCTTAAGGAACCAATAACAATCCTCAAGCATTGCCAAATTTTCATCATGGTGTTCCTGAAAACGTGAAAGGAAGCTTGGGGTGAGTGAAATCACTCAGTAAGCAAACTTACCTTACTTGAAATATTAAGCAACCACATGTAATAAACAATTTATTCAAGACAAACAACATGTCAATGCTTGTGTTTTCAATATGAATGTCGATGTAATGCATGGTCTCTACTTAAACAATGATATTTGAAAACCATATTTCAAATAATGTCGTGACTCGTATCCAAAACATACAAAAACTTATCTTTCTTAATAGGTCGCTTCTCATAGCAAAACATTCAAAAATGATCTTTCTCAATATGTCACGACTCATAACAAAACTGTTCAAAACTATATTTTATAGAATGCCATGAACTCTATCGCATGAATGGTGGAGCCAATACAAAATGTCACCCGTCGGCAACCAAAACAATAAATCACCCGTCGGTGACCAAACAATAAATCACCCGTCGGTGATTAGCACGCGTGAAGGGTAAGTGCAAGTGAGTCATAAAATCGTAGGGTCAAAGCTGGAATTCCATAACAAATGCTCACATGCAAAAATACATCCAAACCATATGGTAAGGAACCAAATATCCTCGGGTACCCAAAGACACCTCCCCCACACGGCTCAAAACAATTACAATATGCTCCCAATTAGAGTCCAATCATAACGATGGTCAAAAGCATTCTATCAAACCATTTTCAAAAATCTGTTTGATTTTTAAAGTCGAAAGTTATAATTCAAAACATGAGTTTTTAACATCAAAAGTTTTGAATGTTATGCATATGAACATGCTTATGCCAATACTACATAACCAATAATCAATTATGCAAACACAAAGCACATATACATACGAAAATGAGATCACGCTATCTATTTAGCCATAACGGTTACAAACAAAACATATATGTAAAAACGACCACGAAAATATTCATACACAAACAAAGCAAACAATACTTAATATTACAAGTAGGGTTAGTCTACTTACCTGATACGAGCAACCAATACTGCTAAAATTGCCAACTAATTCAACTGAGTTTAGCCTAAACAAATTATAATTGTATAATTATTAGATACTCATAATATATTAGGTATCCTCCTTTATATATATATATATATTAATACTTAGGTCTAACTCTTGTTTTTCCAAAAGTTTCATATTTTTATTCACAAAATTATTAGTTGTTTCCACTGTCAGCAGAAACTAAATAATTAATTTCAAACTTAATTGGTGTCATAAGAATACCAAATTTTTCAGAGTTTTTATAGAGGTATAGTAAAATTTTCAATAAATTTTTTAGGTAAAACCGAATGCTAAGCAATTTCAAAAGTGATTTTTATTCGATAACTTTTAAAATTGCCAGTATAAGAAAATCAGCAATACTACTGGACTTAAAAAATTTTAGAAAAATATTGGAAAATCATATCGAATTGAAATTTTAACCGTAATTTTATAACTTAAATATTATTATACATAAAAATTTACAAATACTTTGGAATTTGTTTTCATAGGTAAAACGGGTTTTGAAACTAGTTCAATAAATCTGCTGTAAAATATTTGAGCAACAAACATATATAAATCAAAAATTCATAACATATATATATCTGATTTAAAAATCATAAAATTTTATCAAATAATAAATAAGACCCATATAACGTATTATAAAAATTTTCACAAATGTTTAACATTTATAACACCATAAATTAATTCCAAACTTTTTGTTTTAATCTGTCAGGTTTCCTGTTTCCAGCATAAAATTTTGACTTCAAAAAATTATATTAAATTAAATACATAGAATTTTATAGATGTTCCAAAGACAAAATTTTTCTTATTGTGTATAGTTATAAAGACAAAAATTTTATCTTCAAATTGAAATCAAAATCCATATAAAACAACCCTAAAATTCGAGTAGTTCAAAAACTGACAGATTCAAAACACAAACTTCACAAATTCATAACAAATTCAATATAAATGATATTTTGACAAATAAATATTCGTTGAATTCTTCAAGAAGTCTAGTTTAATATAAAAATAGTTTAAAATTTTATTGAATAGTATAAGGTTTTGAAACTAATTTATTTTCAAGATTCTGCAGAAAATTTGCAAACAATTACTTTATAAAATTTCTTAGAAAAACCACTAAACATTAACCATAAACCCTTAAATCATAACTGATAAAGTGATGGAGGAAGATTAACAAACGTACCTAGTTTAATTCATGAACTTCTATTATCTTATGACTGTTGTTGTGAAAGACATATATGAGAAGAATAGACGTAGGGTTTTTGTTTCTCCTTTGGTCTAGTAAAGGATTTATATATTTTGTTCTAATAAAGAGTTTATATGTGAGTAGAAACCTATTTTTATTAGGATATTCTAATTATTATTGTCATATTCTTTAAATTAAATAAGAGTCCAATATACTTTAGATAACAAATTCAAACCTACTATCTGCTTTATCTTTAAAGAGTTTATTCATACTTATAATTCTATTTTAAAATTATAACTTACTCTCAAATGACTCTTTATTTTTTAATAATTAATGTTATTTGAAAATTTGAGATATTACACTTTGTTTCCATTATTTTGTTCTTTTTACACATTTAGTATAAGATTTGTTATAAACTTGAAATTGAACATCAATAGTCAAAATTGACAATCAGAGTTATGTGATGGTTAAATTGATCCAAATTAAATTAGATCATGCTTGTAATATATATATATATATATATATTAAATTTTCTGATTGTTTTAAATATCTAAATTGAATCAAATAATATCAAAAATAATTCTTAAACTAATTCATAGTTTTTTTTTCTTGTCAGAAATGAAAAAAAAAAAAAAAAAATTCAATTTTTATCATGTTCAGACCAAATAGTATAGATAATAGTTTAAGAATTATTTTTAATAATATTTAATTAAATTTGGGCATCTAAAATTCAAAGAATTAAAAACGTATTTTGGGCGAGTAAACTTAAACACCACATAACTCACTCTTATTTACTCCTTGTCAATTTCAAGGGTTAATTTCAGGAAGCAAATAATAATAAGAAAATAAAAGTGTGAAAATTAAAAAATTATTTGTTATAGCTCTAAATAAAATATTTTTTCAATATGCAGAGATGCATAAAGTAACGTAAACAAGATTAGGTTTTGCAACTAATATTATGGAAAATGGTCATATATGTATCACGTAACTTAATTTTAAGGTACAACGAGTCTAACATGAATTAATTGTTCTTGTAATTGTTGATCATATAATTTTCTAACTGAATTGGAACATGTTTTTATTCAACCATTTTTAACATGTTTTTATTAGCAGGTGCTTGTGAAAATGATATGGGTAGAAAATTAAATAAATTAAATTTAAAATCAAGCAAGAACAAATGACAAAACATAAAGAGAATTCCAAGGAGCTATAACTTAACGTCATAAATCTCATTTAAACATATAAAATTTGACTCTCATTTATAAATGTCTTATTATAAAAAGAATTGATAATCAAATAAATACAAAAATGCCCGAGACTCGTTCCTAAAGCTAAACTGAAGGCTATAATGGGCATATACGATTATATCATTCTGTATTTTCGAGTTTGATCTATTTATACATAGAATTTTATTTTAAACTCTTTCAGAAAAAAAAAAAACATATATTCATTTTTTCTATAACGTAAATGAACATATAATTTTTAATGTTATAAAAAAAATGAACATATGTTTTATTTACTAAATGGATCAAAATTAAAATCAGTTAAATAATTTGATTATTTATACATCGAAGGATATTTTTTATTTTTTGATACTAAAAATTAATAACTCAATTATATTTAAACTTACTAAAAATAATTAAAAAGCCAAAAAATAATAAAAATTTATCAAATATAAGTTTAAAATAAATATTAGTGTTTAAAAGGTGAAAACTAAAAATTAAGAATTTATTATTAAACAAACGTATCTAATTTTTAATTTTAATTTTAATTTTCCAACATTAAAACTATGAATTAATTATCAAATAACTTTTATTTTTTTCTAAAAATATTTGAGCTTGAAAAATCAAATCCAAAACTAAAGAATTAAAAATAAAAAATTAGAATTGTTATCCAACATAATCTTAATTTAAAATAAAAATAGCAATACTTTTAACAATATAATTAATTAATAATCGATACCAACATATAACACATTTATCACCCTTAATTTAAATGATAATTTGATGTTGTTAATATCTGTAATTTAAAATAAGAATAAATAACTAAAAAGGAATACCTCAGAATTGTCAAAAGCTTAAAAAAAGTACCGAGCAATATTGAAGGTGCTAATTTTTGTTAGGAAAAGGACTATTAATACTTGAGCTGCTAATTTTTGTTCTTCAATAATTTATTACACTTCAAATTGGAGTCCTTTTGTTGATGCGTCGACAGATGGGCACCTTTATACCGTTTAGGCATGCGATTTCCCACCAATATTAGAATATAAATTTAATCAGATTGATCGTACGTCTATGGCTTTAATTTGTCTAAATGTCTAAATCACATAATCGATATATCTATCGACCAATTCGATATAAGAATCGTCACAAAGCATTAAAATTAGAGGAAGAGTAAAGTTGTACATTAGTTTATTTTTGCTGTTGTTGATAACATTGGTTTAAATTTCATCATCAGAATTTACCAATTAAACGTAAAGGTAACAAATTACAAAGGTTGACAGATCACTGTCAAGTAAAACACAAATCTTCGCAAGCCAATTCTGCATGTTCAGTAAGCTTCATGCTCCACCTGTAAATAAAAGTAATATATTAAGAATAATAAAAGTAAATAATTAACTTCAATTTTTTCAAAGGAAAAAAACGTAAAGGAACAGACTTTCTTGGGGGTGATGAAATCCACAAACTTGTTCTTTCCCTTTGCACCTTGAGAAGCTCCATATTTCTTCAGTTTTTCCCTCACAAAACGCTCATATAAGAAAGCTGCTCCTTTGAACTGAGGCAGAACCAACCAAGCAACAAACACTAGCTTCACATCATACCATATTGGTATCCTATTATCCAATACAAACCCACACCAATAATCAATTTTTATATATAATTTATTATTTAAAAAAAAAAAAAAAAAAACTTAATTACCACTCTAACAGGGGTTGGAGAACCATTTCCATGAGAGTGAGAAATGAGTATAAGATCCAATAAGCAAGCCACTGCTCATCATCAACTTTAGATGTGCTCTCTATGGCCATAACAGATGCATATCTACATTTTCAGCATTAAACATATTGTTCACCCAAACAAAACACAACAAACCCATTACCCACGTAAATAAAATTAGTCTCAGCTACAAAAAATGAACGAAGAGAAAATTGAGGAGAGAAATCTTACAAGGGGTAAAGCAACATAACAGATGGCCTAAACAAAACAATAAAATAAATTCAAAATCAGATTGAGAAGTAACAAGTTAAAAAATAGGGCAAAGTAGTTTAAATATTGATCGGTTTAAAAAAAAAAAATTGAAGACTTACCCAGCAAGTGAATGGAGTTGGGTGAGCAAGGTCAATAATTTTCCCATTTTTTTTTTTTCCAGTATACTTTGAGAGGTTGAGGCAGAAAACAAACAGAGGAAGCAAAATACAGAGAGACTGGCCGAAAAAATCTTAGCTAGGAAAAAAGGGTTTAAAGACACAGACAATAGTTTGGATCTTGGAAACAATTATGATTGTTTTAGTGATATTTATATTGTGACAATCTCATCAGGACTAAGTAAAATAATTAGCAAAAATTACATAAGGAGTAAGTAGGCACGTGGCCGTATCAGATTCTGCCGTAAGAGCTTCGAACTCGCTTTAGCACCGTCCAAACTGATCTACCTTAAAGACCCCGGACCTCATCAGGACCTTGGTCTTAGCATTTAAAGCTTAACATGTTGTGTTTGATTGGGATTTGCTTTCACTTAATAATAAACTAAATGCATTAATTTTTGTGTTCTTTACCCTATGTACAAGCCACGAGTTCACGTTATTGTTTGACGGGAAGGTCGGTGACACGTGCCACCTTGACCTTCAAATGTATGTATACTCGATAAGTATTATTTCAAAAATTATGTAAATAAAAATAAAAATATAATTAAAAATGTTGTTAGCACTCATCTTCTCAATTATCTATATTGCCAAACGCATATCTATTTGTATATCTACCATTATTGTTCCGAATAAAACTAGTGTGTTATTATTGTTTATACAACGTTAGTTTCTATGTATGATTTTATTTGCCTAACATATTATTATTATTTTTTTTTTATAACAGAAAATTTTCTCAATTATAATATCAGCTAATAATTACTCTAAAAGATATATTACAATTTTAAATTTACAATCAAAATACATAAACAGATATATGCCAATAAATTTGTGAATGAATATATACGAGTTTTATCCAATAGCTTCACATTACAATTTACTTTAATGTTTGATTCGATGATTTAATATAATAAAAAATTTAAAATAGCATAAATTATATATCAAAAAGTAACTATTTACCACATTAATAAAAATACAAAAAAAATATCACATGCATATTTCAAAATACAAGAAAATAATAAGACACACACAAAACAAGCATTAAAACAACAACATTTAGACAACAAGTACACTTAATACATTTCGCCTTCTCACCGGTCACAATGAGCCATTGTGAACAACCCATTGCTGTTGCTAGGTAAACTAGCACTAACCAACATATGCAAAACGAACAAACACCCAAACACGAGAGAGGATGATACTTCAAGCACCGAAAAGAAAATGAACTTCCAAACAACCACTGCTCATTGCCTTGAAGAACATAAGCCAACATTCCTAGCCATAAAAAAATCGATCAAATAAATACACAGGAGAGAGAAAGAGTGGGCTGATCGTCTGCCAGAAAGCCAAAAGGCCCATAATGGCCATAAAAAACCAACGTAAAATAAACCTTAACTTAAGTGAGAGTGGAGAGAAAAAAATAAAAGTGCCTAACATATTCTCTTCAAGTATACTATCTATTGCCAAATATATATATATATATTATTTGCTTATTAATTTGTAAATCTTCAAAATAATAACTGAAAACTCATGCTAGCGCAATCGAAAATAATACATAATTAAATGCAATATAATTAATTGTGTTAATAAGTAGCTCACACGACTTTATGATTTTTACAATAATTATATATTACACGCTTTGAAAGATATATTTTCATTTAAAATGAAAAATAATAATTATTATAACTTTAGATGTTGCATTTTTATATCACACAACTTCGATAGATTGATTAATTTAGTTATATTTTAGGTACAAAAGCACTCAATTAATGAGTTATTGTACACTTTTTCAAAGATATTTAAAATTATTTGAAAGAATGTGATTAAATAGTATAACTGACTTTACATAATAATAATAATAATAATAATATCTAATAAAATAATAAAAAATCAGTTTTGTTAAGTATTTTTTGGATATATTAGTGCTTATTTAAAGTACATAGGGTGAGATGTTACTGTTGATGTGGATTATGTATCGAAGCAGGAGTATAATTTTTTTTTTAAGATAGAGAAGTTTGACATGGTATAAAGTGATTTGTCATTATATATACATATATGGTCAACATCACAATTCACAATACACTTTAAAGTAATTCTATGGGTTGATGGATTCGAATCATAAATTTATTGAAAAAATGTCAAACTTCAGCAACTTTATTTGGGGTACTTGTTGAAACTTGAAACAAACAAATGCCTAGTCGGCACCAAAGAAAAGAACGAGAAGTTTGGTTCTGGCAACTGCCAAAAGCCCGCTTTCGAAAATTTTGGCATGAAATTTTGAAACCCCCACCAAAAATATAACAAATCCCTCCATTTTCACTCAACCCGCGCGCCGAAGCCCGCTTTCATTTTTCCCTAAGAAATTTGACCAAACCCCCCAAAATCTCAATAACTATAAACCCCATCGTCTCTAGTCACTTTAAAATTTAAATTTTCAACATAGTCGAAGTTCTGTGATTTTTGATTTCTAGGGTTTTTTTCTTTTCCCCAAAATCGCCAAATTTAGGGTTTTAGCAGCACCTAAAGCTCAATTTTTTTTCCTGAGTAAATTGTACTTTTTGTTTGTCTGTAATTATGTCGTCCGAGGTCCTAGACGAGAAGAAACCTGAAAATGAAGCTCCTATTGATGATAAGCCTGAAGTAAAAGCGGAGGATGAAAACAAAGCTGAAGCTAAGGAAGAAGATATAGAATCAAAAGACGAGAAAGTGGAAGAGGAAGACAAGGACAAGGTCGAAGAAAAGGAGAAAGAGAATGAAAGCCATCCAGTAGCTTCTGAGGAAGTGGAGCCGCGAGAAGAAACGAAAGAAAAAGATGAAAGTGAATCAGAAGAAAGTGGTGAAGATAACGAAGACGATGCGGAGGAAAAAGAAGGTGAAGGAGTTAATAAGAAGGGTAGAGGGGGCAGTTCAAAGGACCGGGGTGTGTCGAAGAAGCGTCGCCGTGAGTTGGGAGAGGAGAAAAAAGAGCCTGTTACGCCTACTACTGAGAGGCCCACTAGGGAGAGAAAAGTGGTCGAGCGGTACTCTGCGCCTTCCACCGGTAGGTCATCGACGAGTAAAGGACTCTCTATCGAGAAGGTATGGTGCATGAATGATTTCATTTATTACTTAATATAATGATTTTTTTCCATGCTCATTGACTCATTGTGGCGTTGTGTGGTTTCAGGGTCGTGGTTCGCAGCTTAAGGATATTCCTAATGGTAAGATTCGAATTCCTGAATCCTCGTGCGGTGATTTCCTCTTAATATTCTGCTTTTTTCTTTTTTTCTCATACTTTTTTCCCTTTTAAGTTGTGAAATAACGGTTGGTAGAATTTCAGTTTATAATGTTGATAAGTCCCCCCCCCCCCCCCCCCCCCCCCCCCCCCCCCCCCCCAAAAAAAAAAAAAAAAACAAAGAAAAAATAAAAACAAGTATTTAAATATCAGGTTATGATAATCTAAACAAGTGGAAAGCTTTTTTGTAGTTTATGTTCAAGGTAGAGTTTTTGCTCTCTGGGGTCAACTTCTGCTATGAATAAAGATGATAGTTGATTGTTTTGATGTATTTGTTTTCTGGAATTATTTAAATGATTTTTTTTTGACAAAAAATGTCCTTAGGGTGCCCAGAAGTTTGCTACCTTTAGATTGCAATTAAAAGTTATTTACTTCAATTCAAATTGCGTGTTACAGCTCCCTGGCCTATATCTTATGTTTTGAAATGTTTCAGTGGCATTCAAGCTTGCAAAGCGAAAACCTGATGACAACCTTCAATTGTTTCATGCTGTTCTTTTTGGAAAGAGAGCAAAGGTGAATGGTTATTCTCGTTGTTCTGAGTGTTGGTATTTAGAGTTGTGTTCTGCTTTACATTTCACGTCAATTAACTGTATTATGATAAAAAATGATTTTAAATATCTGTTTAGAATTTTTTTAATTGTGGATGTTTTGCAGGCTCATAGTTTAAAACGGAACATAGGCCAATTTTCAGGTTTTGTTTGGATTGAAACTGAGGTACTTTTTAGTTTTTATTTATTAATATACTGAACTGTTGTTTGTTTTCATCAATAGCTAAGCTGATATCCATGAATTTTTTGTGTAAATAGAGTATTCTTAGTGCCGTTTTTCCTCATTTCATTGTTTTTGTCTTGTCAGCAAGAAAAGCAGAGGGCAAAGGTTAAGGAAAAGCTTGATAAATGTGTGAAAGAAAAATTGATAGATTTCTGTGATGTGCTTAATATTCCAATTAGTAAAGCCAGCACTAAAAAAGTAAGCAAATTGTCTTCAATTTTTATGTTGTATGCTTATTATAAGCATGTAAACATTCAATTATCTAAAGAGTCATTGTTGTAGGAAGAACTTTCTGCAAAATTGTTGGATTTTTTGGAATCCCCACATCCAACGACTGATGTTTTGCTGGCTGATAAGGAACAGGTTATATTCTATTTCAACTTATAAATTGTCTATGACGTATATTTGGTTGCCATGTGACTTATGTCAAGTGTAATTAACACATCTTTTATGAGTTTCAGAAAGGTCAAAAGCGTAGGAAGAAGGTTGCATTGAGCAGAACTTCTAATTCTGGTGAAGCATCTCCTGAAACACCACCCAAGGTATGTTTGATTTGTTGAACTAAAATGTTAAACAAAAGTTCATAAAAATGTTGTAAACACTCTTTTGTCTTTATTTAGATTTTTTCTTATGTACTGATATCTGTTGCAATGTACTATTTGCTTATAAATCTGTTCTTGTTCAGTCATTGTTTCTATTTGTCTTAATTTTCTTTGCCCTTGTCATCTACTCCCTTGATTTATTAATTCACTAGTGGCACCTTTTGTTTCCCCTTTTGACTTGTTTTCTTTTTAAAAATAATTACTAGTGGCTTTACTATTGTGGAGGGTGGGTTTTTCAACTACTGTACTCTTTATTGGAGAATTTATGTTTGAACTAAAAGTCACTGGAAACTTCAAAGCATTGTTTTGTACTTATTTAAACTTGCAATTGGATAGTATCATTCATTGCCTAATGGGGCCTTGCAACTTTTGGCTGTGTAGCAAATACTTGAACATGTATTTCATATAATATATAGGACTATGTAGTAAGTGGTTGGAACATATTTCATATAATATTTAGGACTATGTAGTCACCTTGACCATTTTTCCCAAAGACTTTCAAATGAACCTTGAAGACTCGCTAAAGAGGGTTAGTTTTTATGCTTCCCCAGTAAAAGGGCAGGAGTGTGTAATTTTCTAGTACAAGAAAAGACATGTCATCATTGTTTGCTACACATGATATTTTGCAAAGTGCATGGTAGCTTTGTATAATGTGGTTGGCCTATCGGAAAATTTTTAATATATTCTCATGGATTGCTTTTTTGATATTTATGATATTATTTTGTTGGCATTGAATGGCAATCCAATTAAAAACTTTGATGTATGATTGAGGAGGGGAACATGTCCCATTTTAACTCTATAAATAAAATTTTAAGTGTAATATTTAATAATATTATAAATTAATTACATGCATAAAATAGAACCTTGTCTTACTTGAATTTTGAATTTTAGACTTTTAATACTTAATAACTTATTACAAACATAATAATTTGAACTTATTTTTTTTTGGAGTATAATGTTTATATGTTGTTTGAGTATGATTAAGTATTATACTATATTGAGTTTATAAGACAATATGAGCTATCTTTGAAGGTAACTTTTTAAGAATTGATGACGCATGTTATTCATATGTTATATAAAATTTACATGTTATAATATTAGAATATAATGTTTTATATTGTTTGATTATAATTTTAATGTTATAAGACAATATAGATATTATTATTTTTAGAAGTTAATTTTTTAGGAATTGATGATTCATGTTGTCTATATACTATATAAAATTTACATGGTATTAGAGTTTAGGTAATTCAATGGAGTGAAAAAAAGAAGTCTAATAGGCCTTTTTATAAAAAAGATTAAGGTGATGAAAGTAGAAGAATAAAATAAATAAAAGTAGAAGTTTGAAGTATTAAATAAATGAAAAGTAGAATATTGAAATAAAAATAGAAGAATGTAAAATATTGAGATAAAATTAGATAAAAGAAGTCAGAAGAAAGTGGAAGATTAAAAAAAAAAATTAGAAGATTGATATAAATAGAAGATTTAAAATACAAAATGTTGGATAAACAATTTATATTTTGAGGGAGAATATTAGAGTATAATATCTCACATTGTTTAAATATAATATTAATATTGAGTTTATAAGATAATATAAATTACTAATTTTGAAGATTAATTTTTTAAGAATTGATGATTCATATTATATATTATAAAATTTACAATTTTTATTTAAATGAAGTACATATAATATTGTTTTTCAATTAAAAACACTTAACAATTGATAAGTAACTAATACTATCTTTAATACAAATTTTAAAACTGTCACTAATTGTGATAATTTTTTTCCTTCTCTATGTGCAATGCGTGGTGTATAATATCATTGTTCACTCTTATATTTTTAATGCCATGATGCCCTTCTTTGATTAATTTTTTAAATCTGCTACTAATCGTGATCATTTCTTTCCTTCTCTATGTGCAATGTGTGGTGTATAATTTCATTGTTCACTCTTATATTTTGATTTAGAAACAAAAGCGGACACCAAGTGTGAGAAAGAAGCGAAAGGATTCAGCCAAATCTCAAGAAGAGGGCCGTGAAAAAGATGAGTCATCAGATGCAAAAGAGGATTCTCAAGAGGATGATGATGCAGTGCAGAGAGAAAGTGATCATGATGACAAATCTGATGACAATGAAGAACCAAATGATCCCTTGTCGAGTCCAGAAAACACACCCCAGAAGGACACAAAAGAGGGGTCCAAGTCTAAATCAAGGGTTAAGTCAACACCTGTCAGTAAGGCTTCCTCTGCAAAATCCATTGAGGTTCCAACCGAGTCTACTGAGAAATCTAAACTTTCTTCTACTAAAGGTGCTGTGGATACTGACACCTCTTCAAGATCACAACCCAAGAAGAAATCCACATCTAAAAAACAGGTGGAAAAGGAGGGCCAGAAGGAACTCAATGTAAAAACAGCAAAAAACAAAAGGGAAAGAAAATCACCAGCAAAGGCTTTAGCTAGGGATCAAGGTACCCTTCCTTTTTTGTAACCATGATATAAATTGGTAATTGTTCTGATTTAAGGATCTCTTGCATTTAATTCTTGAGAGGCATCTAGAGATGCTTTTCCATATGATGAGGAAGACATTTCTAGAATTTAAAGACATTTTCCAAACACCTTTTTTACTGAATAAATTGAGAGAAGTACTTAACTGTTTCTTCCATGGCTGTTTGGAAGCAAGTAATTTGATCAATTGGTAAGGTTTTTTATTTTTGAACCTCCTCTCCATTGTGCAAAGTGGCATATCCAATTCTAATGTCATCTTGACTTTATAATGACATTTAATGAGGCATGTGGTGTTAATTTGATATAAAGTATATATTTATGGGCCCAAGATAGCCTCCGTTTGAAGTTGACGTGGTTAGTCAGATGATCAGTAATATGAGTAAGAAGTTTTAGTGTTAAATTACTTTATTTATTACTGATAACTTCAAGTTCATTCTTGTACAGCTAAAGGTAAAAATAGCAAGAAGGCCAAGTTAGAGCCCACCAGAGAGGAGTTGCATACTGTAATTGTGAATATTCTAAAAGAAGTAGATTTCAATACTGTAAGAAACTTTTGTAGCATTAAATTTAATTGGGTGGTCTAAGCGCTTGCCAATAAATGATAAATCTAATTTTCTTATCTAAATGGTGCAGGCAACTTTGTCTGATATTCTGAGGCAACTTGGTAAAGATTAGTACCCTTTTTTTTTATAATTTTTATAATTTGTCAAATGAAAAACTACAATGAAACTTTCATACTGAGTCTTTTCCAATCTAACTTTTTAGGCACCCACTTTGAAGTGGATTTAATGCATAGAAAAGCAGAGGTGAAGAAATTAATTACAGATGTTATTAATAATATGTCTGATGAAGAAGAAGATGCAGAAGGTGGTGATGGGGAGGATGATGGAGACAAGGATGAAGATGATGCTTAGTTCATAAGTCCACCATGAATCTTTAGTGTGACTATACAAGATAGATAAAAATTCTGGATGTGCATTCATCAGTTAAATTAACTTTTGCGTAGGTTCAATCAGCGAAGGCAGCGATTGGGAAACAACCTTGCCTCTAATGACTTTTTCAGAAGAAAAAATATACATGCTTAGGTGCGTTTGTAATTTTGTACCGTTGAACCTTGTATTCTTAGCTCAGTCTTATTATTTAGCCCTTGCATTTTTTACTACCATAATAAAAATCAGTGTAGCTACATGTTATATTTTTACTCCTTTCATGAGAGATGTGAATTTATTTTTCATCCTTTTTGGTTGACTAAATGTTGTGACTGATTGGTCCATATTTAATTTGTTTTTTAACGATCGTGTCTTAAATAAATTATATATTGTAATTCCTTTGAATAGTAAGGCTGTTTAAATAACCCTACAACAAGTTACTGTTCCATATCTGAATCTGACGAGTAATACTGGAAAGAGAAATGCTAAGATCATGTATTTTTACTCAAATTATTTATATTGTGATACAAGTGGTTTCAATACACAAGTTAATTAAATTTATATACTTTTAGGACTGGGGTTGTAAATGACATGGCAGCGTTCTTGATTGAAAATGACTCCTTTAGAAAAATGAAAAGCGTAGTTATTCAAGTTTTTTTTTTTTGGCCAAAGAAGTCAAGACAGTTCGATGAGTCATCTACTTAAAAAGATCCTCCTTGTAGTGCACTCCTTTTTGAATTATTTGGTCATGTTATTACGTTTCCGTTTAACTTTATTTTTGTTAAGTTGAGTTGAGATGAGATCTCATGGTTGGATTAAATAATTTGCCCCTCTTTTAACATTCTACCTCCTGCCACATGAGTTAAAATCTCATTAAAAACAAAAAAAAAAACACTCGAATGTTCTATTTCTTAGAATATGATATCTGGATTCTCTTCATTGCTTTTAAATTATTACAGACATATTATTAATAACACAGGTGAGTGAAGGCTCCAGTTGATTATTTCAATGAACTAGTAAATCATTAGAGATGAAAACAATTCATTATTCATGTTTGGAAATGACTATTCCAAAATGTAGCACACCCGGCCTTGATAAATATAGAAAATGCTTTCCTCTTTTAGCAATCAATCAGATTCATGTAAAGAAATTTTCTTCATCACAAAGAATATTTTAAGTCAAAGTTGATCGAACGGTCTACGGTAATTGTTCAGAACTTGTACGCAAGCCACTAATTATGAGGTGTAATGCAAAAGAGATGACTATTTGCTACATAACATTTAAATGAATATAAAGTATATCACGTAACCAAAAATATAGCATGCCTACCACACCTAACAACTACATAATCACTCCTCTCTCTTACGCCAAACTGGTAGTGTTTTAGTTCAATAACCAGTAGCCTACCGGGCCAACACAATCCCATATGAAAAGCTAAGTTCAAATTGTTGAGAACGATAGATCAGTGTTCAAATTAAGACAAAAATTTATAAATAAAGAGTGAGAAAAGACAATAATATACAAAAATTCTTATCCTTTAAAAATACTCCAGAAGTCTTCTAGTACCGTTGGTATGGTTGGACTGTTCAAATCCCATCCCAAAATGTATTAAAAAAAAAGTCAGGCTTTATAATTAAATTTTATCATATTTTCCTATTAACAATTACCTCCAATAATTCAATAACATCCGTTCACTTCATGTTAAACAAATTTGTTAACCAAAACAAGTAACATTCAAATTGTCTACAAGTTCGTCTATATAACTCTAACTTTGTTTCATAAAAACAAGCCAATGCCTCCATCTCATTAGTTTCATCCAAAAGTAAACTCATTTTTGTCTGATCAGAAAACTCTATCATTCAGGTAAACATTAGTTTTTATCATTTATTGAATTAATATTATGTTTGAATTTGATGGTTAAATAAATGTTTTATTTGTGTTCATGCTATGTGAATGCCTGAACTGTAGTTCTCCCATATTCTTAACCAATGAAATGTATGATAGGTTTTGGGATAAAGAAGGTAGATTTCAAATGGAGAACAGCAAAAGACTTGAACTTTGTGTAAATCAAAAAGAACCTAGTTTGGTTACTCCTGCAGAGGAAACAGAGAAGGGTCTCTACTTTCTCTCAAACCTTGATCAGAACATTGCAGTTATAGTTCGCACTATATATTGTTTCAAATCTGATTCAAGAGGAAATGAGGAAGCTATTGAAGTTATAAAGAATGCATTGTCAAAATTGCTTGTTCATTACTACCCACTTGCAGGAAGATTAACAATCAGTTCAGAAGGAAAGTTGATAGTGGATTGTACAGGGGAAGGGGCTGTTTTTGTTGAGGCTGAAGCTAATTGTTGTATTGATGAGATTGGGGACATAACAAAGCCAGATCCCGTTACTCTTGGAAAGTTGGTCTATGATATTCCTGGTGCCAAGAATATCCTTGAGATTCCTCCTCTACTTGCTCAGGTTGGTTTTCTCTAAACAGTTTCCATTATGCATTTGGTTTAAGGCATGTTTGTCAATGCTTTTGTGATCTTGTAAAAGTGTTTTTGACATTAAAAAAAAATGTTTTTCTGAACCAAACAGAAAATTGTGCTTCCTGACAAGAGCACAAATACTATGCTTCTTCACGAAACTGCTTTTTCTGAAACCATTTTTTTAACAGTAGCACAATATTACAAATAGAATCCTTTATTGCTAGAGTTTTGTGTTGTAAATAGATCAAATTTCTAAATGTGCTCAGGTGAAAAATATTTCATGCCTGCTGCAAACTGAGGTTCTGTTCTTTATAAAAATAAATATTAGTTTAATGTAGAATTTAACAAATTATCAACAGAGTTCATAAAGCAGATAAAGAACCCCTCATTTGCTACAACCATTGTTGTAAAATTACACAATTTGTAATATTTTTTGAGGACTCCTTGAGTTAAACAGAATAGGTCCTTTTTAATTTTGTAATCTTTTTTGTTGAATCTATTTAAAGGAATTTAGTCAAGATAATAAACCATATGGTCTATATGGAGAAGTGAAGAGAATTTGGGAAATTAGAGTTAGAGATTGTCAATTTAGGGATATAGGAGAGAATAGTTGAAATATTTAGGGTCAGATGAGAGAGATAATTAGGAGATTGTAATATTCATTCAATATTCAAGTATGATTTTCAAAGTAGAGTAACAAGTTGTATTGGGACTAAAAAGTTAAATAGCAAGTACAGATTCATAAAATTTAAATCTTAATTAATAATAAATAAAATGCCTATGTTTCTTATTTTGTTCACATTAGTATGGTGATGCCAATGTTATAACCACAGGTAACTAAGTTCAAATGTGGTGGATTTGTACTTGGATTATGCATGAACCACTGCATGTTTGATGGGCTTGGAGCAATGGAATTTGTTAATGCATGGGGTGACACTGCCAGGGGATTACCTCTAAAAGTACTTCCATTTATAGACAGAAGCATACTCAAATCTAGAAACTTACCAAAAGTAGAATTTCCTCATGATGAGTTTGCTGAGATTGAAGACATTTCAGATAGCAAAGAACTCTATGGAGAAGAAATGCATTACAGGTCATTCTGTTTTGATCATGAGAAGCTTGAGATAGTCAAAAGAAAAGCAATGTCAGATGGGTCTCTTGAGAAATGCACTACTTTTGAAGCACTTTCTGCTTTTGTTTGGAGAGCTAGAACTGAGGCATTAAAGATGAAATCTGAACAAAAGACGAAGCTTTTGTTTGCAGTTGATGGGCGTTCAAAATTCGAGCCACCAATACCAAAGGGCTATTTTGGGAATGCAATTGTGTTAACAAACTCACTTTGTAGTGCAGGGGAGTTAATTGAGAATCCAATTTCACATGCAGTGAAGTTAGTACAGAAGGCAGTTAATATGGTTACTGATGATTATATGAGATCTGCTATTGATTACTTTGAAATAACAAGGTCTAGACCTTCTTTGTGTGCAACTCTTTTGATTACAACTTGGTCAAGACTGTCTTTTCACACTACAGATTTTGGATGGGGAGAGCCTATATTATCAGGGCCAGTTGCTTTGCCTGAGAAGGAAGTTATTTTGTTCCTTTCTCATGGGAAAGAAAGAAAAAGTATTAATGTACTTTTAGGCTTGCCTGCTTCTTCTATGAAGACCTTTCAAGACTTGATGCAGATAATTTGAAGATGCAAAATTTCTCATATTATGTTGTTATTATTTTTAAAGAATGGTTTAATATTTTCAGTTATTGAAGCATTAGATTTGTTGTTTTAAACTGAGCTATTGGTTGCATGATGGATTTGAAGTTTCCAAATTCAATTAAGTGGGAACAAGAAGGGCAATAGAATCATAAGTCTAGAAGTTTATAATAGCACAATCAAAACTTGTAATAACAAAAATATCATAATTTGTGTTCAAATCATATATTTTTATAATTAAAAAAATAATTATTACATCATTTTTCTTTAAACACCTGTCTAAATAGACGCCGTTTAAATTGATTTACAGTAATATTGACATGTTCAATGTTAAACATCTTTTAATTGGACATCATTTAAAGTTATTATAGTATTATTTTTCTTATTATAAATATTAGGTGTATTATTTTTTTTTGTAATTTTCTTATATTTCCCTTTCATTTGCAGAACATGTACTTCAAATTTTGCTTATAATGCAAGATAATATTCCTTGGTCAGCTACTCCAACCGTCTGATTGGACTTATTCACAAAAGTGGTCTTAAGCTCTTAAGTTGGTAGGAAAAAAACAACAAAAAGAAGATAGTGGATGACTCTATTTTAACTTTTAACCTTCTTTTAATAATTTGCTAATCTAATATAAGCTTGATCCAGTTGTGTTATACTGTTAATATTGGTTACCAAACATTCCGTATATCATTTCAATATTGAAATTATTTTTATTTATTCAATATAACTTTGATTATATATGAAAAGTATATAATATACACCCACCACTATTTGATCTTAAAAGGAAAATAAAAAAAAGCCTATAGCTAAGTAATGTTTTGATATACAGACAATGATGAAAAATTCAAAAGTTAGGTTCATCTTAATCATATGTGATCATGACTAATTAAGAGCCTATATTTGTGATGATCGTCATTAATGCTATAGTTTGGACGATTATAATTAGCACCTAAACTACGAAGCATGAAGGGGCTACAATTACAATTATAACTACTAGTTACAAAATGATGATCAACATCATCACTACCACTTTCTATCTCAGCAAGGACTTTGTAGAAGAAATCAACCTCACAAGGAAGCAAAATAGGGCCTTCACTGCAGAACCCATATTCCAATTCAGCATCTTCTAGAAGCATCTTGAACAAGGGATGATTAACTAGCTCTGTCCTCACCACAAATCTTTGCTTTTCTGGACCAACATATACTGAGAAGCACCCTTCTGGAGCTATTTGTTTTTTCTTCAACTCATATTTCTCAGATACTGTTCTTCTTAGTCTGTATTTCAACGTGTTAATGTTGCTTCTAGAATCACCACCACCAAGTGAACGACACCGTTTCCATCCTGTTAAAACCTTCTTCCATTTCAATTTAACTACTTCCATTCTTTTTCATTAATTTCAAGCAAACAAACAACTATATATATACTCAAGAAATTAAAACATGAAGACGATCAAAACAATAATATATATGGCCGTATAGAAAGAAGGAAATATCTCAGATATATAAATTAAACAACCTGAGCTAGCTAGGAACAAGAGGCTGCATTACTAGTAGTTGAATAGTTGTGCAATTTTGATATGATGAACCTTACCTATATATCAATTATAAATATAATTTAACATTTCTCATTAATGATTTGTCATTTGTCAACGACGCTAAAGCTGATAGATTTTGAATGTGGAGTTTTTTATTTTTATAATAACTTGTGTACAACTGAACCACCACTATTTGTCTTCAACGTCTGCAAAATGCCAAAATCACATAATAAGAAAAATAAATGCATAATAAATTAAATTATCCACTTACTTCTTTTTTTTTTTTTTTTTTCCTTTCTCTAAAGTCAAAAACAAACTCTAGTATAGAGGAATTGGGGAAGAAATCATCTAAACCACTACTATTTGTAGAATACAATACAAATAATTGTTTATTGAAACTTGCATAAATCACCACAACTTCATGGTTGTGCATGAGTCCACAAACTAACACGCACGTGTTTGTGGAAATTAAATACCTTATATAAGCTATAAAAAAAAATTCATTAAGAAAACATATATTAATTGAACCTGACTTAAGAAGAACAACACTAAGAAACATCATGCCGCTGACTCACGATTAATATTTTATCATAAATTTTCGATAATCCAAATGAGACATGTTGTGTCTCTGAAATCATGACGCTTGTAATTTTTTATTTTTTTTTTGAAAATTTACCAAAAATAACATATTTTAAATTTATAATGATAAATATAGCATCATAATAACATTAATGAGTCTAAATTATCGCAATTTAATTTGAATAATATTAAATTGAACGAACGTTCAAAATAATAATGTAATAATCATTTTTTAATTATAATAATATATTATTTGAACATAATGAATGCTATTTTGTAATTATAAGTTTTATGAAATCCTATTTTTGTTGTTTCTTGATCTTTTTTATTGTTCCAAAAATATATTTATATTTATATTATATATAAAAGTTTGAATTATGCTTAATATTTTTATGAACAAAATTATTCTTATATTTTAAACTATTGACATTAGTTGTTCTTTTAAGATATCAAATTAAATAAGAACTTTAAATATGATAATAAATAAATATCACCTAACAAGGACTTTAGTCATATGGTGACTACCACATTTAATAAAGACTCTAAACATGATAATGAAATAAAGAATACATCCAATAAGATTCTAATTATATGATGATTATCACATCTAATAATAATTCTAAATATTATTTTACTTTTATAATTAAGTTAAAAGTATAATAAAAATTAATTTTATATTTATTTTAAATATTTTGTATAAAATATTTAAAATATATTATAAAAATTAAATAATATATAATATTATGCAAATACCCATATGTCATCGCTAAAGTACAATTATTGTGGTAAATAAATATTAATAACACTCGAATTTATATATATTATTATATTTTTATTATTTTTTAAAATAGTTTTATTATATATATGTCATAATATGAGTAATTTATGATTGAATTTATGTATATTTAATATTTTTTACTTTAAAATATTATAAATTATGGTTAAAAATATATACTAAAAAAAGTGTTATATTATTCTGAACCAAGTATTTGAGCACGAGATGCACATTTTTTGTTGTTTCATTATTGTTGGTGCTCAACTAATTTTGAGAATTGAATAGGTCGTGCATTATCATATCTAACAACTGATTAATTAATCGAAGGTTTTTGTCTTTTGACTCACAACTTATAATAAATTAAGTTTGGGAATAAAAAACACACACATATATATATATATATGTGTGTAATGTTCCCGCATTTTTATTGTAGTTTCATTGGAAAACTAAAAAATTATGATTGGCAAACAACAATCTGAGACATAGCACATATGGGGCTATCTAGAGTTAGGGTATATATGTATATGAATAAGACAAACTTTTATTACTGTCTTGGTAATGGTAACTATTACTCTACTCTATTAGTCAAGTGAATTTAATCTGGAGATTGAATAATTTTTGTGAAGGTATAGTTTTGCATTTATTAGTATTTAATAAGTCCACGTGCTTGAGTGAAGAGAATATTAATATAAAAATGACAAACCTATTGTCATATTTAACATAGATTTTATTTAAATAAAAATTACTTTTATGGCAAAAATAAACTAACCATTTTAATAATTAAAGCTTAAATGAGATCTTAATAAAGTTTATTTATTTATTTATTTATTTATAACTTGAAAATAAGCTTATCCTATAAGAAATTGGTGCACTTTGCATGCATTGTTCTCTTAAATATGGATTAATTTTATTTTTTTTTAATAGTAAACATGGATTACATAAACATAAAACATGTATATTATGTAATGTGTGTGGGCCACATGACCTTGATATATTGTAACTGTAAGTGCATTATGCCCTATTATTGAGGGCATAGGTTTGAGTTTTTTAAACTCAATTTAGTGCTTGTTCCATATTTTTGTTAAATAAAATAGTAGTCAGTGAATGCTTTGAATTTTCTACGCAAGTTAGGGTACTTACAGGTGCTTTTTCTACTTTACGTGACATTGTTTTTAACAAGAGTTAACTATTCTGTTAATTAGTAATTTTTATCCAATAATAAATTCAATCTTTAATTTTTTTTATACAAAATAATTCTTAATTTTTTAAAATTTTACATTTTTAATCCAATTTTATACAAAATGATCATTATTTTTTTTATAATTTTATACTTTTAATCTAATTTAATACAAAATTGTTCATTTCAAATAAATTGGATTAAAGTGTAAAATTTTAGAAAATTAAAAATCATTTTATATGAAAAAAATTAATAAATTTTGTCAGTAACAATATCATAATTAATCCTTTTAATATTGTTATATTGTAAGTGGTTGGTTAAATTGATAAAGCATGTTGTCCAGTTCTCGATATGGAAGCCATGGCAATGGATGGACTTATAAGAATGACATTTAGCTTGGAATTATTAGAAGTTGGGTACTTGGTTGGGATAAAGAGTAAATGCAGTTTTACAAAGAAGAATGATAAAATTATAGTTTTTATTTTTAATTAATAATAATAATTAAGTTTTACAAAGAAGAATGATAAAATTATAGTTTTTATTTTTAATTAATAATAATAATTATTATTTTTAGATCGAATGATAAAATTATAGTTGATGGGTGCAAGTAGAATTATTAAAATGAATGAATCGTATCAAATTTAGGTTCATCTATATAAGCTTAATTTAAATCCAATTTTTTTTATTAAATATGTCACAATTTCAATACAATTTATTTAATAAATATTTGATCTGTTTAACCTATTTAATTATATATATTTTTATAATACCTATTACATATATCAAGTAATATATATTATATTTTATAATGTAAAAAAAAGAATTAACATATTATATCAAATATCAACATATGCTTATGTAACTTGTTAATATAATAAATTTTAATTAGATTTCACAAAATTAAATTAATTTAAGCATTATTTTAACAAATTTATTAAAAAAATTAGATAATAAAAAATTAAAATAATATTAATACATCAATGCCAAAATGTTAAATTCTCAAACACAAAAAAAAAAAAATATATATATATATATATATATATATATATAACAAAATCTAACCAAAGCATATAAACATAAATTTTTTATAAGTAAATTCTTGTTTAAGTTTAAAATCAATAATTAAAATATACAAAATTAAATTAAATAATATATTATTATAAATTGATAAATAATATACTAAAATAAAATACAAACATTATCTTAAAAATATTTCAAAGTTCAAATTTATAAATAATTAGGTAAAAATAATTATTCACATATTTTAATTATTTATGTAAATTACGAATTGATTTATGACCTAATCTTTTAAATAAATTACCTGATTTAATTTATATAAGTGCGACCTGAAATTAAATTATTATTTTGAGAATTTTTTGTGGTTCAGGTGGTAAGATTTTTAATTCTCTCATCAAAAATTCAAATTTGGTAAGACTTTCAATTCTCTCATCAAAAATTTAAATTTGAATCCTATGTATGTGGGTGTGTTTTATCTTATTAAAAAAAAAAAGATTTTAACGTCCTTTTTTATAAAAAAAAATAAAAATAAGTGCAACCCAAAATTAAGTAATTTATAAATAAACTGGGTCAAATTTACGAATCGATTTAAAAATTGACAGATGTATATGCGAGATAAAATACACTTAAATAAATTACCGTGTACTGTGTACGCATGTAATGAAGGCGGAATCTAGCTAGGGAAGGGACCTACTTGCCACTTAATAATTAATACCAAAGTCAACCATTACCGCTATATATGCGAAATCATGCTTATTGGTTGTTGAAAAAAGTTGCCAACAATTTCCGATCAACGACTGTTTCGGCAACTTGCTTCTTAATCATAAACTATGGTATAGAGATATGCCCTAACGTGCATATTTTTGACTCTCTTTCTTTCTTTCTTTCTGTCTGTCTTCTACTACTACTGCTTCTTTTTTCTTACTATGTTATCTACAAAATTTGCTCTCCTTAAATATACAATTCAAAAATTTACACAAGCAACGGACTCTATGTCAATTTTTCTTAAGATCAATCCATATACACTTTCGGGTATGTGGACAGTATGTCAATCATGGAAGTACTGTTAAGTTTATGTATTAGACTATTTTAAAGTATAATACAGATAAAATCCTTGGGATGTTGTGGATATCGATGACATTTTACAGTTATTATACTGTATAAATATATTTTATGGCATGCAATTCCTGAAAAAATTAAAAAGGGTATTAAGGCTAAAAAATGTTCTCTTTGCTTTAGAAGATGTTATATAACTAGGACTAATCGTTTTAACTAATCTATCTGGAATGGAATAAAATTGAAGTTAATTAAGTACCCTGGTTCCATGTTTACATATGTGAGAATGATACAGGAACTTAACTGTAAACATAGAGCATCTTAGCTGAAGAAAATAATTAAAGAAAAAACTTAACAAGGGCATAACAATCCTAACAAAATTATACTAAACAAATGAAGAGTCCTGCTAATATGGACTATGCCTATTTTTCTTGCGAGACTTTGGCAACTTCATAACCAGTGTGCTTGATGTCCAGGATCGATGTGTGTCTGAAGATGCATCAGATGACCAACAACACAAACGGCCATCTTCTCCACCAGTCCATCCAAAAATCCCTTGGTTTTGGACGGACTTGCTGCAAATTTTTGACATAGGCAACACACTCCTAACAACGTCTATATGTCCACTCGCAAGCACTGCTTCAGGAGAACCTATTGCTCCAACTCCTTCACAACTTACCGGAAAGTAGCCTAAAGAGCCCGTATTAGTACCACCAACCACCCATAACTGATCTTCCTCTCTTGAATAATGACAATCAACAAAATAATCAACCTGCAAAAGACAAAGGGTAGCTTGTACTTCACCCAAAAAAAATAATAATAATAAGGGCTGTAGTTATATAGAGTGCAAGACAACAGTTCGAAATTTAATGGAAGCGGTTGCTTGCTACCCATGCAATGGAACTAGTCAACTTTGTCCATCATCATTGCAATTAGTTACCATTGTAATGAACTAGCATCCAAATTGCCGATATAACAAGCCACTGTGGTGATTGAATTTGATTGGCCCTCATGATCAGTAAATTCAGAGGGACAATGTTTTAAAATAATTATTGAATATTTAAGATTCTAATGAATTCTGCATATAAATCAACTGCTCAAAACTACCAAGTTAAAATAAATGGTTGTTAAAAGGAGAAAGGAAATTACAAAAGAACTTACATTATCAAGAATCCATCTTTTGGAAGCTAATGAACGAGCATCCTGGAAATTTGCTTCATTTCTCGAGTCCTTCCAATCCCAAAGACTACATTATACCAGTAAAAGTTGGTTCGAAAAATCAGAAACTGAAATTTATCTCTGGTTGTGTTGCAGATTTTGACAAATGCAGTTATAAGACATTGCTGGGAGATATTGGTACCTTAAAGTTTCAATATGGCTCAAACACCAAAGCTTTTGATACGTCTCTCCAAAAAATCCCACTCTACCAATTGAAGTTTCTACATTAATAACCTGAAAAGTCACAACTATAAATGTAAGAGAATACAATAACAAGCAGTTTATCACACAATGAATCAAAGCAATAAAGAAATCAAACAGCAAGAAACATTTCATTCTTTACACAATAGTTTGAGCACCAAATGCATGCCAAACATTGTCAAACCAGGGCAAAGTTTTAAGGATTCATGATCAATGAGAAAATATTTGAGATTTAGCATGCTACAGTCTTTCGAAAATGCTACCTACGCAAGAAGACTCTCAAGGATCTCAATTTTCTAAATTAAAAATGGCTTCAAGATACCATATTAGGATAAATATTACTAATGTTAAACCAAGAGTATAGCAGTACAATGAGAGATAGACTCAACACATTAAAACTCAAAAGAACAGAGGAAAAAAATCCAGAAACTTACTGATTCAAGATTATCATCATCGTTCATGTCTCCACCTGTATCAAATATACATATCAGTCCATCGACAGAAGCAGATACAAGCTTGTTTAGGTGATTAGGAATGAAGTGTACCTGTCAAAAATCATGAAATTGACAATACAAAATAAGAGCTTTAGAATTGGCCCGTATGAAATGATGTAAATGAATGATATCACTAAGTATTAAAAAATCATACACAAGAAAATATAAGTTTATGTCAAGAGAAGAACTTTTGACAAATCTTTACATATGAAATATGAGTAACATATTAATGTCTACAGCTCTACATAAATGACATGACAATTGTAACTGAGAAACAATGGTTCCATTATAAATCGTGTTTCAATCAACAAGAACCATAGGTGCAAGCTAAAGGCTTAGTACCGCCATATTTTCCTCAAATTTTATCTCATTAAATATTCCATTTAAGACAAGATACTGATGACAGAAGAAGGCAGTTATATCTGTGTTGCAGTTCCAGTTGAATCCTCAAAAGTTTCACTTTAGTCAAAATTTTGAATTTCATAATGACCATCAACAATTTAGCATTGAGCAGTCAACAGCATGATATTTCATATCAAATCTAACCAACTGCAGGACTACTAGCTCGTATAGAGAACGTGCCTTACGGGTAATATCATATCTCCTTGAGACTCAAGAACAAAGATGTGCAATCACGCCTATAAGTTGTATTCTTTTCAGATCTAATAACACCTTTATCAAGTCCAATCAACCTAGACTAATTTTTTTAATATCCAAAAGGCAAACCTCCCTTAGGGAATAGAATAGATCAACTCTGACCTACATTTTTATCCATAAACAGTTTCCAACAGCAACACTTAAATTATTTGACAACAAACAAAGAAATGAATAGGTATTTCACTGTATGTTCTCATGGATAACAAGGTTCTGTAAGCAGATAAATGAAAGCAATTAAACACTTACAGTCATGTAACGCCCAGAAACTAACCTGAGTAACATCATCCATATGAGATTCCTCCAGACATGCAACTTGCTTCTTGTTCCTCCAATCCCAAAACAGTATCTGAGCGTAATAAGTCAATAAGCTAGAAGAAAACAACAGAATAGTGCATGCAAACAAGATAAAATCACGCAAAATAACACTTTGAGCATGCCATCCTTTGATGCATTATCCCAAAGCAAGTAGACACTATTCTTTCAGCATACCCTAAGTGAGAGAGACGCAAAAGTAGGGGGCAGAAATATATTACTTTACGTCCTAAAATAAACTTATTATAGAAACTACCAACTTTAGTTCCTTACAAAAAGGAAATATATAAGCACCATTAATGTGTATTTTATTTTGAGCCTCTTTTCCCCAAAAACAGTGTACATACTGGAAGTACATTTGTACATCATAGATGTTTACATATCTGGTCTACAATATCTAGATTCATCATGTCATATGGGGTCAAAAGTGGGCTGGTTGCATAGGAGGTCAATAAAGAATCATGACCTAAATTATATCTGCACCTGAGATTTGCATCCAGCAGAAAGAAGGTTGTCAGTGGATCCTCCAAAGGAGAAGCTAAAGATCTCTTGAGAAGTACCAGCACTAAAAAGTGAGACCTGAAAAATTATTAATGCAGGTAAACATGAATTAATTTCAACTAACATTAATTGCATAAATAATTAACATAAAAGAAAGGGGACTGTGTTTGCAAGTGATGTACTATTTAATGGGTAAAAAGGGGACACAACCAAAGCAGAAAATCAAAAGCATCACACATGCATTCTTGAGCATAAGACTATATAAGTCCAACCTGTTGGAATGTACGCGTATCCCAAGCTCTAATGGTTCCATCAGAAGAGCAAGAGTGCAGGACATGTGGTGTCGATGGACCAAAGAAAGAAATATGGTTTATAGTTGAGGAATGACCCTTGATCTCTCCATAGAATTGACCAGTCTCCGGTGAGTATAGCTTCACTGTGTTTGTAGATAATGATACCGCCATGGAAGTCCAATCATTCCTTCCATCCAACAAACACAAAGCATTTAAACCCATAGAAAATGAAATTCAAAAACCCAAAAACATCTATATCTCCTGGGTAAATTAAAAATTAATTATAAAAGGCACTATCATATATGTATCTGACTTAGCACCTGAGCTACGGAGAATGGAACTTCGCGCGCCAAATCTCAAAACCAGACAAAGAAAGTTTAAGCGTACGATCTTAAAATGGGAAAGGTAAAAATAAAACAACATAAACTTACTTGGGGACGATCTGAAAAACATAGTCATCTCCAAAACTTGTTTGGATAGAACTTTTCAGTCCGAATCGTTTGGCAGAGTTCGATTGAAGGCTGGAGTGGGACTGTTGCTCCACATCCATGTCCATTGCTTCCATATCACAAGTCACTGTGCTTCGTTTTGCCGCCAAAAGGGTTTGCTGGCTATTGGCAACGCAGACCTTTTTTTTATTATTTGGCAACGCAGACTTGAGAAACTCAGAACTCAAGGTTGAGGCACGGTACAGGGGAGGAAAGTGTAAGAGGCTAACGCGACTGACACCTCCAAAGGGTTTTGTACTATGACAGAAAAAAAAAAAAAAAAAAACACGAAGAGTTTTTTTGTTCAATTCGGTTTGACCAGCGTTGGACCTCAATAAGTCCAATAGGCCTCTAGCCCCACGAAGAAAGCACGGATGGAAAAGGTGAAAAATTATCAAAAATAATATTTTTAAAATTTATAATAATATAATTAATATTTTAATAATATTAAATGTTTAATTTAAACGTAAAATATTGAATGTTCTATATTAAATGGATCTAAATTATCGTCGTTCAATTTTAATTAGATGGGTGTTCAAAAAAAAATAACATATTAATTATTTTTTTAATTGTAAAATTATAAATTTGAACATAATAGGTGCTAGTTTTATTATTAAAAATTTTAAAAAATGTTATTTTTGTTATTTTTTCTAAAATATTGAGTCTAAAAACACCCTATTCCATTTAAATGAAATATTAACGGGTATCAAAATATAATTCATTAATTTTATCTCATTTCAAAATTACACAAATTCAAATATTTTATATTTCTTTAATAAATTTAAATAAGAAATATAACAATATAAAAAAATATAATATATAATTATTTATAGTATAATTTTAATAAAAATAATAATATAATATATATTTAAAATTATGCCTTTAAATACTTAAAGGCATAACCCTAAATCTTTTTTAGATGATAAAGTCTAAGTTTTTTTTTACAATACTAACAAAAACAAAAATTAGCTATATTAATTTATAAAAAATTAAGTTTGCATCATAATTTATTAATAATAATATAAAATTAACTAAAATGTATTTAAATTTTACCTATGATGTCATGTTTGTGAGTATTTTAACACTTGATAATACAAAGAAAAAATATTTAAGTGGAGTTTTATAAGCTTCAAAACGTATAATTAATCTATAACTAAATATGGATCGATGCTTTCATAATTACAACCTAATACAAGTTGTTCGGCAAAAAAAAAAAAACCTAATACAAGTCTTGCTCCATTAGAACCTAATATAAATTTACAATTAATTGAATCTTGTTTTATGTTTACGAGACATCATACGTGAATTAATCAAATATAAAGAATTTGATTCATGCTTATTTAAAACTTGAATTATATTTACATTATTTTGGTTTAGTTTATATGAAAATAAATTTAGAAATGCAATATATTTATGCATGTATAATGCAATATTATTAATTTATCAAAGTAGGTTTTAATATATATATATATATATATATATATATATATATATATTATTCAACTTGTTTCGAACATAATTATATTTAAGGTACTTCTACAATTTTACTTAATTTTCTTTTTATCTATTTTCAATTAGTAATCGCATTATTTTCACTATATATGATGCTTCTATTCACACTATCATTTTCTTTGCTTAATCGCTTCATAGATTTTTCTCATTCTCATTGTCCCCTTTCAATATTTTTTTTTTTTTCATTTTCTATTATACTGGATAATATGAAGGTTGAGTGTACTCCTTTACTCCTATTCTCTGATAATATTAAGGTTTTATTTAGGAATTATAATGAAAATATTAATAGAATCAAATTTCAAATAATAAATATATATTATTTTAATATATATATATATATATATATTATTGTATAAAAATTTAAATTTAAATTTAAATATAAATTTTTAATTTTTTTTATTGGTGATATAAAATAAATTAAATATATATTTTTTAATATATAATCATACTCTTATAAATACACACACAATTGTTATGAATAATGATTACATAGAGGACCAATATAACGTGCATAATAACTAATAACTAAAAATATAGTTATAATTTAACTAAATAATTGTCGCAGATTTGAAAATGTAACCGAATATTTTATAAAGAAGTATAAAATGTTCATAATTTTAATAAATTTTAAATAATAAAATTAAATTATACACAAAAAATTTATATATATATATATATATATATATATATAAACAACGTTGTGGGTTAGACTTTAGAGAACTTGGAGCCATAATTTCGTGTTTATTCCAAAGGTGAATCGCTAAATATGAAACTAAATATATATATATATATAAACAATGATGTGGGTTAGAGAATTTGGAGCCATAATTTCGTCTTTATTCCAAAGATGAATCGCTAAATATGAAACAAAAATCTCAAAATAAAAATAATGAAATAGCCAAATAGGGGTAAAACAAAGTGAAGATGGGGGAAATACATGTTAGAAAACACATACCATTATGTGAATAAGGGATGTTCTAGTGAGTGGAGGAAACGACAGCTCATAAGCAATAGCAGCGTTTTGTGTATAAGAACAGATAATACAGAGAATAATTGAAGAAGCGTTGGGATTTGGGCCCAATGGTTTGGGGATTTAAACATTTTAAAATAAGGATAAAATTATAATATCCTTTATTACAAAAAAATCGTAAAATCTGGACAGTGAGAAATTTTATCCCTGACCATTCAAACTATAATTTAAATAAAATAAAATAATATTATATCATAAATATATTAAAAATATTAAATAAAATATCTCACTTTATCTAACATCACCCACCCATATTCTAATATATATAAATATATAATTATACAAAAATATAAAGAAATTAAGAAAATTTTATTTTAAATTTTATCTCTACTTGTTTTAAGAATATATTAATATTATCATGTAAATTATGAGGCGGTTAAATGATCAACGTTTTAATTATTGTAAACTCCGAAGCTACAAGAAGAAGAAAAAAAAACTCCTAAGTTTATTGAATTTTTTTATATTTATAATTTTTAAAATAAATTTAAAGTGTTGAACAACTTTCTATATTTAAATTTTTTGAATGATTTTATTTTTTAGAAAATTTGAAAAAAAATTAATTTTGAAAATACATATTTTAAAATTTATATTTTTTAAAAGTTTGAAGAATTTATATTTTATAAATTTTGAACAACTTTTTTATGTTTAAAATGTTTTTATAGATATCTATTAATAGCAAAATTGAAGAAAAAAATATTTGTAGAAAGTTTGAATAACTTGTACTTTTAGAAAAAGAAAAAGAAAACAAATTTTATATTTTTATAGAGTTTAAATAACTTTCTATTTTTATAATGTTTAATTTTTTTTATTTATAGAAACTTTTAAAATTTTCTATTCTTAGATAGTGGATTTTTTCCCCCTAATATTTCCATAAACCTAAAAAGATTCTATATTTAAAAATTTTAAAACTTAATTTTCAAAAATTATAATAATTATTCTATTTTTATAAAGTTTGACCAATCTCTACTTTTAGAAAATTTGAATAATTTATTATTTAAACGAGTTTGATTGATTTTTTTATTTTCTTAAAGTTTGAATATTTTTTTTTTATTTCTATAAAGTTTAAACAACTTTATATGTTCTAATAATTTGAAAACGTTTAAAATTTTATATTTTTAAGAAGTTTGAATAATTTATTAAGAAATTTTGAACAATTTTCTTAGTTTTACAAAATTTGATTTTTCTTTATGTTTTTAAAAAAATTAAACAGATTTTTTATTTTAAAAAGTTTGAACAATTTTTATAGTTTTAAAAAATTTAAGATTTTTTAAAAAATGTAGAAAAAGTTATACTTTAAGAATATGTTCATTTCACGAAATTCAAACTACTAATTGATTAAGAATAACAGTTACTAAGAATATAAATAACATTTATTATTTATTTGCTTGCTAATTATCATGAAATAAGAAAATAAATTAATAAATCGATATTTTTGTTTTATCAAAATGTCGTCCATATCTAACAATGATTTTTTTTATTAGCAATTGATAAATTTTTTTTTTGATAAATTAATATTAAATTATATCCATTTGACATAATAAATCGCTATTATTTTTCTCGAGTGAATAATAAATATTTCTTATTTAAAGGGATTAAATATTCATTTAAAAGAATAAATGGCTATTATTCTCTTCAAATGAATAATAAATATTTCTTATTTGAAGGGAATGAATATTCAAAATGAATTGTTACTATTGACCTTAAAAATTCAAATCAACAAAATCATATAAATATGTATTCTATTTTTTAAGTATATTCCCTCTAACCAAATATGCATTAAAATTTTTGAACAACTTTGTACTTTTAAAAGGTTGGAATTTTTTTTTATATTTTTTAAAAATTGAACGGCTTTTTATATTTTGAAACTTTTAATTTTATTTTTATAAAACTTGAACTATTTTTATATATTCTTTAATTTATTTTTCTATTTTAGATAATTAAAAAAATTATATATTTTAGAATGTTTATAGAACCTTTTATTTTAAGAAGTTTAAAAATTTATATTTTTAAAAATTTTGAAATTTGTTTATTTTTAGAAAGTTTTATATTTTAAAAAGTTTGAACAACTTCATGCTTAAGAATTTTTGAAATTTTTTAAAAAAGTTTGTACAATTTTTATTTTTATAAAGGTTGAAAAAAAATTATATTTGATTTTTTTTTTTTATATTTGTGTTTAGAAAGTTTAAGTTAAATAAATTGAAAGAGTGCATATTAAAAATGGTATAAAAAATATTAGAAGAATGACATATGCACAAGAATAACATGGTTGTTTAATTGATAAATATTAAAATTACATAGATTTAAATTTAAATTCATATTATATTAATTATTGTTTGTCATATGGTCGAATATCTATTGATTAAATTATTTATTTTACAGAAAATAATGACACATAGTCATTATAAATTTATATTATCTTAATATTTATTTAATTAGTTAATTTTTTTAACTAATTTTTTTCCAATTAATTAACTTAACGAGTTAAGAAGTCAAAATTTAACTATTCGGTTAAAATTTTCGTGTGTCGAATATTTTACCTACCGTTAATAATTATGTTTTTTTTTTTAATATTTAATTTTATTATTATCATTATTATTAAATTATATTTAATTCATAAAATTAAAATATAAAAAAAATAAAAATAAGAATAAGAATAAAAATACAAATAAAAATAATAATATTATTAATATATTTATTTGATTAGTAAAATTAAAATAATGATAAATATTAAAGAAATATTTATAAAATTATAATTGAAGTAAAACTATAATTTTTAAAATAAAATAAAATAAGAAAATAATAATAAATAATTATATAAATATGTAAAAAATATAAAATATTTTAAAGTATTATTGAAGTGTGTAGGAAAAATGAATATTTATGATATCGTTATAATATTTTATATTTTATTATAGATTAATAATTATAATAAATATAAAAATAACTTAAAATATTTTTGTTTAAATAAATGGACTTAAAATATTTTTGTTTAAATAAATGGACTATAAATTCAATGATAGTAATAATCTACAGTGAATTACCTAAATAAACAAGTTTTGCTATCAGAGTGCTTTTATACCTAAATAGCAAATATATAGATCAAAATGCACAGTTTAGATATTACTTAAGTTTTAAAATTACAATATTACCCTCGTCTTCCTCACGCCTTACGTCCAGTCGTCTTCCTCACGCCTTACGTCCAGTTTCTTCTTTATCGCTTCCATCACGTTCACGCTTCTTCTCTCATAACTTTCAGCATCTGCAATTTATTTTACAGTTTCAAATTCATTAAGGTGCTCTAATCAACCACCCAAAAAGTAGCTTTAATTATAAAATTAATTATTATCCTCTGCAACGAATAACAAGAATAGAGGAACACTTCGAATTCACATTTTGTATGTACAGGTTACATACACATTTATTTTGTATGTAACCTGTACATTCACATTTTGTATGAACAGGTCATGTGAATGTACAGGTTACATACAAATATATTTTGTATGTAACCTGTACATACAAATTTATTTTGTATGTAAATTTGTATGTAACCTGTACATACAAATTTGTATGTAACCTGTACATTCACATTTTGTATGTAACCTGTACATTCACATTTTGTAAGCTGTTCAAACAACAATAACATACAAACAATACAATGCATTTCATGTGAATGTACAGGTTACATACAAAATAAATTTGTATGTAACCTGTACATTCACATTTTGCAGGAAAAACAGTTCGTATGTACAGGTAACCTGTACATACAAAATGTGAATGTACAGGTTACATACAAAATAAATATGTATATAACCTGTACATACAAAATAAATATGTATGTAACCTGTACATACAAAATGTGAATGTACATAAGCTGTTCTTCTTCTTCTTCCAGTGGGTGATTGCTCTATTACTCCCTCTCTCCTAAATCAAAATTCAAAAGAAGAAAAAATGGCAGACTCTCTATAATTCACTGATATTCCAATTTATATCAGTGAATGAAGCTTCGTCTGGTAGCAGTTACGAAATCTTCGATTCCTTCTGCGTTGAACTTGGGGGTTAAAATCGTAAAATGTGTATTATTAAAACTCTGCCGTTTAGTTACATAAGTTAAAAAGTTAATAATCCACAAAACCGGTTTAAACTGAATAATTATTTTAATAATCTATGTAAAATAGGCCCAATTAAAATATAATCCGTTAATTATTAAAAATATATAAGATGACAAATTTAACTTCATTATACTATAAAAAGTTACTTCACAATTATAAATTAAATTAATTAACTTTTAGGTCGTGGTACCAGAAGAACCAAGTACCAATACATATCGATTACATTAAGCATGGTATTACAATTACATTAATTCAAATTTTAAAGGTTAATTTTTTATTTTACAGATCTATCAATACTCAATACATGTATAAGAAAAAAATAATATTATTTTCACACACCATTATCCTACCAAAAATTATTGCTTATTTTTATATCAATCAAGAGTAAATTAAAAGATACTAGAGAACCAGAGCTAGATGATAAAAGGGCAGGAGATCTATATTCGAATGCCGTTTAAGAACGAGTACACTGAAAATTCAAATCTACACTTTACCGTATGAAAATAGGAGACATAATGCCTTAACTTGATGTCTAAATTAAGCTACAAAGAATACTGAATATTTATTAAATATTACTCTTTTTATATTAATACTAAATTTTATTAATTTAGAATATTACGTGGTTACTTATACAAAGAATAATGAATAATTGGGCTAAATCATCAACGAGGGAGCTGAAGGGGCTAATACATACTCTCCCGTTAATTAAGCGGTGAAATTAGCCGCCATTTTTCCGCACTTGGGTTGAAATAAGCACTTACATAATTTATTTCTCAGACAGACTTTGGTGGTTCGCCATTGATTTTACTTTCTCACAAATCTCACCTTTAAAAAAACAAGGGACCCCATGTGCTCTAGAGGAACGGTGAACCTGCAGTACGCCGGGCTCATCTTCTTCATTGCACCTGCAAAATAAAGTACCTTTCTGAATCTGTTCAACAAAATTTCTCTCTCCTCCTCCGTTTCTGTCCGCGAAGCCATGAACTATCGTGTGAAGCAAGAACTGGCAGAGACGACGAATGCTGTCAAGCCGACTCGAGCAGCCAATATTTCCGGCTGGCCTTCGTCGGTTATTGATCTTGATGCCACCAGCAGCAGCAGCAGCAGCAGCAGCAGCAGTGATTCCGACTCCGAAGGTGATAACGACGTCGTTTCGGCACTTGGCGTAGGCGGTTTGATGAAGAAGAGGAAGTTGAACGAGCCCGGTCCAATTGTTCCTGTCGAGTTTCCTCCATCTAGGCAGGAGGTAGCGCACACGCACCGGGATATGAGCGTGAGTTTAACTTCTCAGAACTGTAAGCAGTTTTGGAAGGCTGGAGATTACGAGGGAGCTCCTTCTGGCGATTGGAATTCTTCCTCGGGTAATTTAATACATTATTTTTCCTTTTGCACTCCCTTTTCTTTTAGGATGGTTTTTTTTTGTTTTTCTGGAAAACCAAGAAGAAAGGAAATTGAAAAAACTAGTGTTCCAACTCTAGGGTTGTTAAATGTATGCGGTCGAACGAAGCTCGTTCTTGGGGATTTCTCATGTGGTTGTCAAATACTCTAATTATGTGAATAAATCCTGCGTTTTCATGGCTCTATGCGTTATTTATTATACCTGCAAATGCTAAAACTGATTGTTATCACTATTTACGATGTTCGCTGCTTATTTTTCTGGCCCTTCCTTTCTAAAAACATTTAGGACTCTAGCATTTCTGCATTTCCTTTAGCTTTTGAAACTGCTTTTACATATGGTGTTAGTAGACTTCCAAACTGGAATTTTTACAAGTGTTGTTACTTTTTGAAGCAGTTCCTACTTCTTACAAAGTTTTTTGTCTGAATATTGTGATATCAGGGGGCATTGATCATGTAAGGGTGCATCCTAAGTTTCTTCATTCAAATGCAACCAGTCACAAATGGGCACTTGGAGGTATTTCTTTTTATCTACTGTTTATAATTATTGACAGTACTTCGATGGTAATTTGTTTGCTTGTGGTTTGCTGCAGCATTTGCGGAGCTTCTGGACAATGCATTGGATGAGGTATGTTGTACCTTGTTATTTTTTAGATTTCATGCATCTATGCATGTTTTCTGTTGTAAATAAAGAAATGTTTGCATTTTCTTCAATGGTTTCGACCTCATTTTGATATCAGGTTCGCAATGGTGCAACATATGTTAACATAGATATGCTTGTGAATGAGAAAGATGGGAGCAGAATGTTGTTGATTGAAGGTAATTTTTTATAAGTGATTGAAGGTATGCTTATCATATGATCTGTTTACTTATTTTCTGTCTCTGATTTCTCAAATGAAAGGAATTGATAAAAGTTTATGAATATTGATAGCTGATTCTCTTATCTGGTGCAGTAAGTTTAGTTTCCTTTTTCAAAATATCATGTGATCATAAAATTTTAATGAAAATGAAGGATGCCATATAATGAAGTACATATAGTCTTTTTAGGGTGAAGAAGCCAATGTATGCATTCTAAGTTGTGGTTAGTTACTCTGAGTCTGTTCTGTTATCTTATTGGGAATACAGCTGCAGAATGTCCTACCACATGCGCATCCCTGAAACAATTATGTTTTCTAAACTTTTATATTATATTTTAATGCTTTTCTTCTACATAAAATTTCATTCCTGGTCAATGAAACAAATGTAGTTGATCATGTACCTTTGAATTGCTCTTTAATAATTCAATGGACATTTTTCTGACTTTTCATAAGTTTCCACTTATGGAATACTGGTTTATTTTGCAGATAATGGTGGTGGGATGGATCCAGACAAGATGCGACACTGCATGTCCTTGGGGTATTCTGCAAAAAGCAAACTTGCAAACACCATTGGACAATGTAAAATTTGATTTTAACAAAGAAGCTTTAAGATTTTATTTATGCACTGTAGAAGAGCTGTTAATTTTTTTTTTCACAGATGGAAATGGCTTTAAAACAAGTACTATGAGGCTTGGAGCAGATGTAATTGTGTATTCACGTTCTTGTGGAAAAGATAGTAAAAGGTTATATTTCCATCCGTTTGATGTTATTATTATCATTTTGAAGTTGGTTTTCCATCAACCAATGGTTTTTCTTTGAAAAATCTGTACGGCTTTTGGACTGTGCAAGTATTTCAAAGTTTATGTTTTTGTGTAGCTCTTTGATATATAAGTTGTGACTGGTTTCCAACTACTTTGAATGTAAAGAAAGATCATGTCACCATTTATTTACTTTCATTCATTTCTCTCTCTCTTTCTTTGCTACAGTTATTTTCATTTAGGTTTTCAAGGTGCAAAACATACATGGCTGGGATTCCACTGAAATAATAAATCATTTCATCTGATCAGTATTGATTTATGATTATTTTGAGTTCTTTTTTGTTGGAATGATTATTTTTATTTGTTATTTTGTCAAAATTATTATGCATTACATATTATGTGGAAAAGGTCAGATATTATTGGCTACTGTCGGATGTCTTTGATTAGAAGTTGAAATAATACTTGTAAAGTAAGCATTTCTTAACTTTTTTCTAGAGACATGAAACCTATATTCTATCATCTTGCATTCTTGCTCCTTGGTAAAATGAAATGTTGCCTTGAGTCTTGACTTGTTCTTATGATGTTATGTGCTTTTGAAACTAATTGATATTTGCCATATTTTTTGCAGTGTCACACAGAGCATTGGACTTCTATCCTATACATTTTTGAGGAGCACGGGGAAGGAAGATATTATAGTTCCCATGGTAATCACATTTTGTTTTGGTCTACTTTCATGATTGCAAATATAGCTTAGTTATTTTCTTGTATCTAATGGGTTAGCTCTAATATGTCTTTTTTAAAGGTTTAATTTCAATTGTAGTTTGATTTTTGTGCCATTGTTAACTATTATAGATTGAGAAAAGCGATTTGGGAAATAATATTGGTTAGAAAAGAATTAGCAATCAATTTTCTTAAAAGCTCAAGTTGTTAGGAATGGGCTAATTATTCTGTTATATTATATTTGGGTTTAATGCTCATTTTTTTAACACTTCATTAAATTAATGAGCCCTCACTTGTGGGCTTAATAAACGATTGTAATGGGCTCTTACTTGTCGGGTTGAGAAGGCAATTTTGAAGATCCATCAAGTAGAGTTAGATATAATCCCATAGATTGAGTAGATGTTTGGAGGTGGGTTAATTATCCTCTAATATTATATTTGGGTCTTAACACTACCCTTAGCTTAATTTTTTTACTCCTCTACATTAATGAGCTCTCACTTGGATTGAGTAGACAATTGTGATGGTTTTTTACTTGTGGATTGAAAAGAAAATTTGAAGGCTCATCAGATAGAGTTAGATATAATCCCATCGATTGATTAGATAATTGTGATGAGTTGATATAATTTTATCGATTGAGTAGATGGTTGTGATGGGCTCTTACTTGTGGGATGAGAAGATAATTTTGAAGGCCCATCAAGTGAAATTATATTGTGATTTATTCCTAGTAAGTGAGCAATTGCAATGTTGGACTGTTAAGAAAATTGTTGAGTAGCTTAATTTTCTTAGTTTTGCTATACAATTCAGTTCTTAGTTTTCTTATTGTTGATTAGTAGCCTCTTCATAGCATATTTTTTTTTTTTCGTGTTGATTGTTTGCAATGAAATGCAAAGCTTGACTACAAAAGAGAAGGAGAACGTTGGAATAAGCTTATACGCACTTCTCAAGATAGTTGGAAGAAAAATGCTGAAATTATAGTTCAATGGTCTCCTTTTTCCGACGAATCAGATCTTCTCCGTCAGGTGTTTTACTTTCTTCTTGCTTGATTACCAAATGGCTATTAATTTTAGTTGAATATTAAGCCCCAAAAGTTTAAAAAAAATTATGTTATCTCATTCATAATAGCTTTTCACCTTTTTGAAGATATATTTATTCACCCATCTTGCATAGTAATCATTTTAATTTGATTATTATTTGTGACATCATATTGTCATTAACTGTGAAAAATATATCATAAAATTTAAAATATTAGGAGTGGAAAATATTAATTTTGAAGAGGTTTGGCATGGTAGAATGTTTATTTCTCACATGGTCTTAGTGGAGGTAATAATTGAGAGGAGATGTTAATGAGACTTATGGTATAATCTATTAATTTTTAAAACTCATCTCATTTCGTTTTCCTTAATTTTTAATGAGATAATATTGTATTAATTGAGATATCTCATTTGTCTCTAATGGGCCTAAATGAGGCAAGTAAAAATTCAAAAATAATATAAAATACGATGCATGATTATTTGTAATGTGATTTTAATTAAAAAAATGATATAATATATGTTCAAAGTTAGACTCATTAGGAATACTATCTAAATGAGATGATATTTAAATGAAATAAGACAATATTGTGCTACGAGGTCATTAGAGACACTAGATAAGACATAAGATAAAATGAGATAGCCCATTTTACATCTCTAGTCCTTAGTACCTTAGTAGAATTAGGATGTATTTTTCTTTTTAAGATCGGAAAGGAGTGGGTGCCATAATTAATTAAAAAAACCCTTAACAAAAGATGACTACTAATTCAAAATCTTATAAATATTAGAAACTCCAAAATAACATGTTTATTATAGTTATTCTCCGTAAAGAACTTGGCATTTATTTGTTTCAACTTTTGTGTTAAATGCTCTTATAGATCCATTCTAATATTTCTTAGCATGTACTTGGAAATTTATTTTATTTTTAACTTTTGACTTTTTAGCTTGGAAATCTTTTTTATTAAATAGTACTATGATAATATTTCCCACTTAATAATTTTTTACCTGATTATCATTGACTGATATTCTTCCTACCTCATAGTTCTCTACTATGAACGATCATGGAACTCGAATAATCATATACAACCTTTGGGAGGATGATCAAGGACAGCTAGAGCTTGATTTTAATGCCGACTTACATGTACTGTGTAAAAAATTATCAGCTATTCTTATTTCTTGTTGCTTTGTTGTCAAGAATTATCAGGTTAACTTTTGTTTTTTTGGAGAATGGTTTCAGGATATTCAAATTAGGGGTGTTAATCGAGATGAAAAGAGCATACAAATGGCCAAACAGTTTCCCAATTCTCGGCACTTCTTGACATATCGACACTCACTAAGGGTAATGCTATATCTACTAAACTCTGCATTATTATCAAATTTCAGTTTTGACATTCTTTTTCATCATTTTTAGCCGTGAGTTGTCATCTATTTAAGTTGATAATTTTTTTTGGAATAGATTAACAAGAATCAAGTATTCGTTGTTAAAGTAAATAATGGAAGAGTTTAGATTGGCAGGAAACATAAATTAATAATAGAAAAAAGAAAGAAAAATGACTTTGGTTTTTTTTTTTTAATATCCGAGCATGGGTGTTTAAATGACATTATAACAAGCTTTTTTCTGGTTGTAATATTTTTTTCTGATTGCATTTTTTTGAACTCCAGAGCTATGCGTCAATTCTCTACTTGAGGCTTCCTGTAGGATTTCGAATGATACTACGGGGGAAAGATGTATCACACCACAACATAGTAAATGACATGATGATGTCTCAGGAGGTTACTTATCGACCACAGGCAGGGATAGATGGAATCCCAAAAGATTCAAATGTAATGATTCACTTGGAAAACCTTCTGCTGATTTCTTCACTTCGGCATTTCTAATTGCATTTATTTGTTTTATATTTTAGATTGTTGCTGTTGTCACCATTGGATTTGTGAAGGATGCAAGATATCATATCGATGTTCAAGGATTCAATGTCTATCACAAGAATAGACTGATTAAGGTACTTTTGGTGTTCAGTTATGATTTTCCTGCCATTTATAGCATTGGGAAATACTATTCTTCCTTATAGCAGGATTTGCTTCAAATTTGTTCATTCACAGCAATTCTGTGGAGCTTGCCACCTCCCCCCTTCCCCACCCAAAAAAAGAAACATTGTGTTTTACATATTTATTTATTTTTGTTAAAAAAACTTTGTATTTAATTTTCAGAATGATATTTTATATTTCTTTGTCCAATTTTTTGGGTCTTAGGTTATTACCCCAACTGATATTAGGGTGAGTTATAGTTGAGTAATTGCATCAATGGACATATTTGAGAGGCTGCTCACATGAATGTTTATTTTGTTAGCCATTTTGGAGGATTTGGAACGCTGCAGGAAGCGATGGCCGTGGAGTTATAGGTGCCTTTTCTGCCTTCAAGTTTTCTTGTTCTATTTGATTGATGGTGTTCCATTTCTCACGCTCTTATTCTGCTAACAGGTGTCTTGGAAGCTAATTTTGTTGAACCTGCTCATGATAAGCAGGGTTTTGAGCGTACAACGGTTCTTGCTAGACTTGAGGCTAAACTTGTGCAGATGCAAAAAAATTACTGGTTTGAAGTCTTTCTTTCATCACTGAAGTTTCTTTTTACATATTCTTTTGATTATTCTTCTTAGTCACTAATGGATTTTCTCTATTTTCTTCAAGGACTACTAACTGTCACAGAATTGGCTATGCTCCAAGACGAAACAAGAAATTTCTTAGTGGCTCTGCAGATAGAGGTATCAATTGAATTGTCTTTCTTTTTTCTACTTTTTGATTGCCATTTTGTCTTATCTTCTTGTCAATTGAGATGAAAATTTTATATTGAGAAATAAATGTGTGTGCAGAAACTTCTCCTGATTTGCTCCCTCAAGCTTCACCATCTAAAAATGTTGGCACTAAATCAAGAAAAAAGAGTCCACTCTTTGTTTCAGACAAATTTAATACCCACCCATCTCAGAACCATAGAAGAAATATTTCAGAAAGTGCTCTACCCAGCAGAGGCAAGGATACAATGAAGACCCCAACAAAATTTAGTAGAAGGTCAAGGTCTCCCAAACCATCATCATGTTCTGCTGCAAAAAGTAGTGATGATGATGTGCATATTTCCATACCTGAAAAGCAAGCAAATGGCAGTAGCCAAAATGCAACTCCTAGTAAGAAAGCTTCTTGGACACAGTTTGTACTTGACTTGTTCATCTTCATATATATGAATACTGAAATTGTGCCCCAGGTGGAAGAACTCAACAGCAAGATTTCACGTCGAATCATACTGTTCAACCATGCTCTCAATCCTTCTCAAACTTTGAGGTTATTTCTATTCAAAATTATGGGTGTTGCTAACTTTCTAAGAGAATAAAGGCTTATTTTTTTGCTAATTTTGGGAGGGGGTTGGTGGTTGATTTATATTTTGACAATTTGTCTGTTACTGGATAAAGCACTTTACCATGTGGTTGGTTGCCAATTCGGCCTTCTGCTTTGGGGTCAATTTGACAATCTAGGTATGCGGAAACAATAATGAAGGAATGTTCATATTTTCAAAACTTGATTTTTTTTCCTTCCATTTTTGGAAATATTAAGGGTTATGGAGTAATTTTTTATAGCATTATTGTTTTAATTCCTCTTTAGTATTTGGTTCTAGCAAGATTTGCAGAGTTAGTCATCGTTCTTTAAGGATGGAAAGATTTATTATTTGGTTTTTGTTTGAGATTACACCTAATAGTTTTTTATTCAGGGACCTGCCATTTCGGAATCTGATTTGACTGTTATAGTGAAGTTGAGGAAAGAGAACCGTGAACTGAAGGAAAGGTACATATTCTAATTTTTATGAAAATATTGTGGTATTTTCTCAGATGCTTCATCATCATTTTCCATACTCTTTAACTCTATTCCTGCATCTTTCTTTTTCCATAGATTGGAGAAAAAGGAAGCAGATACTTTAAGTGATCTGCTGCAGGAATTGCAATGTGTGAGAGAGAAGTGCAAGTCACTTGAAATTGAGGTGTGTCCTGTTCTTTTTGCCCCCACAGCTGTAGTAATTGTTCTTGTTTAATGAGCGGACATCAGTGCTCATTTGCATCATAGACATTTCATTTATCATTGTTTCATTAAAGTCTCTGCTATCTTGTCACAAAAACCTTCTAAGAGAGTTGGTTTCGGATTTATTAAACCACAGCTCCTCCCCTCTCCAAAAAAAGGAAAAGGATAACAAACAGTACATCTCCGTGTCAAATTAAGTCTAGCTTTGTTCATTTGCTTGAAACACTGGAATTTTTAATATGCATCAAAATGCTTGTTGTTCAATCAGCTTGGAGCAGCAAAAGAGAAGATTGATGAACTGAACAAGGAACAAGAGAGTCTAATAGATATTTTCTCTGAGGAAAGAGAAAGACGTGACAATGAGGAGAAAAATTTAAGAAAGAAGCTGCAGGTAACCTTTGTCACGTTTTGCTCCGCTAATATTGAGGTTTTCCTCTTTGGTTGAATCAGTTTTAACGGAACATGATGTCTCTTGTAGGAAGCATCTAATACCATCCAGGAGTTGCTGGACAAAGTAACACTGTTGGAAAAGATGAAATACCCAAATGGAAAGTAGATCAATAAAGGCAAGTCTTCCATCATGTTGGTTACCTTCGTTTTTCAGAGTGATAATGTAAATATATGTTATCCTTTTGTTGAATTATATCTCAGTTTCATGATATGGTAATTAGGCTTCTTCCAGAGCTGTCTGACCTATAACTACGTTTAGGAGTTGAGTAGTCAGTCAGATCCCTTGCTATGGTTGTACCTGCAATCCCTTGACTAATAATTCTTTCGTTATTTTGATGTAAATGGAAATATTAACTGGGGTCGATGCAGGCTTGGAGTAGTTTACTCTCTCAAATGTTTGTATCTGTGGCGTTTTAGCTGATGCTTTCTCATAGGGGTGCCATGTCGCACTTGGAGACTTAAAGAATTAGAGAAAATGGTAGGGACACATTAGGGCAAAATATGCATTGAGTCCCTACATTTAAAAATGTATTTTCTAGTCATTTATTTATTTAAATGGGCTAAATAAGTACAATAATTATTAATTTAATGAATTGATTAATAAAATAATAATATATTCTTAAAATCAAATTATTATTTTTATGTATTGAAATATGATAAGGGTTAAAAGCGGTATTTTAAGTGATAATAAAAAAATAAAAAATTTCCAAAATAATAAAATAAAAAATAAAACCATCTGCTCCCATCATCGTATAAGTTCTAATATTTTAACTTATTTTTATAAGCTCCACTCCTTTCCCCCCCACACCACCCCCCCCCCCCCCCCCCCCCCTCACATTTAACCCCAATTGTCGTAACACATAATAGCTGTCCTTCCTTTTTTCATGCATATTAGCCTCCCATCGACGCTATTATGAGGTTCAATACTTTAATTTTAACTTTTCTTGCACGCGTTGTTGTTATTCTGATGAACAATAAGCATTACAATAAGTTTGTGCCAATGAGAAATGAAAAATTACTTACTTATGGTAAGATTCTTAAACCTCTTTTTTTTGTTTCCTTTACATTTTCTTGTCCCTTCCAAAACCTGAAATTATTTAATATATGTTTGATTTGTATATTGTATTTTTTTAATGGTAAAATTTTGCCCTTCATATGAAAAACGTTAAAATATGCATTATGTTCTTAATCGATACATTTGCATATACTTGAGAGACTAAAAAATGTATTTTATAACCTGGATGATCAAGATACAAGCTTCAAATTGGAGGAATTTGTATGGTCCTTTTCCCAAACAAAAAATGATTACCATTATTCTTATAAATAAAAAGCATTAAATTATTCATTAAAATATATATTGTGTCTTCAATTGATATATTTATATGTATGTGAATGATTAAAAAGTACATTTTATAACTTGGAAGATTAAATGACACAAATTTTAAACCAGCTCCACTCCTTATATTATACACAGGGATAAACATAAACTGGATTTGTACCTTGAAAGAGGAGTTCCATTTTGTATATTTTTTCTATTAGAGTATGGGATGCTTGTCCGTGATATTTATATGAAGTTTCAAATTCTTGCCTTTTAACGAAGGGAATTGAGTAAGTTGGAATCTTAAATGTGGTTGCCTTGGAGATGTTTTCAGAACACAAAGGGAAACATATCTGACTCTCTTTCTCTGCCAAAGATCGGTTATTATTATTATGTTCGAGTATTATGGTATAACCTATGTTTGCTTATTTATTTATTTTTAAGTTCTATTGACCTTGTGTGAGTGTGTCATATGATTCACCTAGGGAAGGTTACACTAGGGCTTTATTTTAGCTTGTTATTGAGTATTAATTATTTAAGACAGTACAGGAAAAAGATAAATTAATTTTTTTACACAAATAACAAAACGACTGTATTTTAATAAAATTTAAATAATATTTTTAATCCTTGAGTCTTTCAAGTTTAAAAATTTAAATGTAACATTTACATACAAATTAAATCTAAATGTAGCCCTTATATACAATAAAAAAATATTATAAAATAACAGAAATCATAAAAAAACAAACGAAAAATCAAGAACTAATGGAAATAAAGACACAAAATATTTCATGATCTTAAATTTTTTTAATGTAATGCGTACATTCACATTTATTTTTTGCATTTAAGCTGTACATTCAAATTTAATAACTGAATTTGGATGTACAGCTTACATAAAAAATTATATGTGAATATATGCATTACATTAAAATATGTCAATATATAAACATTTTAATATAATATAAGAGACAAAAAAACCCACTACAATGTGATTCTTGATCAATTCTAATGTACATTCTAATCCAAGGTAAAGAATACATAAAAGATCAAAGTAATCAGAATAAACAAAATATAGCAAAATTTGAATATACGCATTACATTAAGAAATTTAAAGTTAACCTATTATAAAAACAACAGCAGTAATCAGAATAAAAAATTTGAATGTACAGTTTACATGCAAAAATAAATGTGAATGTACCATTATATTAAGAAATTTTAAGTCAACTTAGTGAACTTACTATAAAAACAGTAGCAGTAATCAGTAATTCGAATAAAAAATTTGAATGTATAGCTTACATGCAAAAATAAATGTGAATGTACGCATTACATTAAGAAATTTTAAGATCTTGAAATATATTGTGTCTCTATTTCCATTATTTCTTGATTTTTTGTTTGATTTTTTATGATTTTTGTCATTTTATAATATATTTTTATTGTATGTAAGGGTTACATTCAAATTTGATTTGTATGTAAATGTTACATTTGTGCATTGGAAGAAAAATACTAACTCGAGGATAAATTTATAATTTTAATATGGCAAGTGATTTCAAAGTTGTGCATTTTATAGCTCATATTTACTATTTAAATAAAAATGGTATTTTTTTTAAATATTTGCAATTTAAATAATTCACTGTACTATATATCGTCTTTGTTTGATAACTTATCCAAGTAAGATAGTTTAAATTCAGGAACATACCCATATCTTGTGTGGATGAGGTTAGTAAGCTAATTACATTGTGTTAGCTAAAACATAAAATATAATGATTTTTTAAAAAGATTGTTGACGAAATGAACTTTTGTAAATTTGAAATCTACGTGAACCAAGTTTTAATTTTATGGATATTTGAAGGATTGTAGCCTTTAAATGCATTCTCTCTCTCTCTCTCTATATATATTTATTTATTTAATTTTTAAAGGCATTCTAAAAATCTTGTATTATAACTTTTTTATTTATACCACAAAATTTTTATTTTATTGTAATGAATTGTTGTCTTGTAAAATCTTTTGAGAAATAAAATTTACTAGTTAAAAATTTGTGCATTGTACGTAAATTATTTTACTTATTTTAATTTTTAGTTAATTTCTACGATAGATTTGAAATAAATAAGAAATTAATTTTTTTTATAATTCCAAATGAAATTAAAATAATATTTAAAAATTTTATTAAAGGTGATAATTATTATATTATTTCGAGTCCTTAATGATATGATTCTTATTTAATTTTCATGTTATAGCTTTTATTTAATGTGATAATAGATTATACAGAGTAACTAATGTTAATATTTTAAAATATAGAGATATTTTTGTTCAAAAAAAATATTAAGCGTAATTTAGATTTTATATATAGTATAGAATTTACTACTACTACTACGATCATATAAAAATAAATATGTATTTTAACTTATTTAGGACTTTTAGTATATAAAATTAAATCATACATAAAAAAATTTATAATTTATAATTTTATCTTGCAATTTTTTTTTTAATTTTTTTGTTTACATTGTTTTTTTTAATCCATTATTTTAAACTAAAATAAAAAATTAATTTAAGCATATATTATATTTTTTAAAACTTCTTTTAACAAAAGTTAAAAATAAATAAGATTTTATAATCTTTTTCACTAGATAAGTAAAACAAATAAAAATGATAATTTTTATAAATAAATTTGAAAAAATTTGTCCACCTTTTTCTTTAATTATGAATATTACAATTATTAATTTATTTAGGATTTATTGTAATAAAAAAAATTAAACTATAAATAAAATTTTTATAATATTATTAATTAAAAATCAAAAGTTACAATCTTGATAAAAAAAAATTCAATTTAAAAATATATTAATAATATTGGTTAACCAATATTGTTAAGTCAAAACAAAAAACATCGATGAGCACAAGTTTATACTTCAATTAACACAAACCTGTTACTCTGTTGGTGCTGGAGAGGCACACCTCTTTTCCTGCAAGTTTCGTTAAATTTCTACCGGGATGCGAAGGAGATATTTTTTAAGACAATGTACTTACTGGTAGTCTGGTGTCTACACACACACATAAAGAGCAGTGGTAGTTAATTATTTTTAAGTTTCACATAAGTTTAACTTTAGCTAATTATTTAAATTTTATTATCACTTAGACATGTATAAGTTAATGGAAAAAATAATAAAAATAATATTTTTTTTTAATTTGTAATAACAAAAATAATATTTTTTGTATTCAAATTTAAAATTTTACAATTAAAAATAATAATTAGTATATCGTTTTTCTTTAATACCTATTCAATTGGAATTAAAAAACGACAATTTAGATCCGTTTAATATTGAACATTCAATATTACACGTTTAAATTGAATGTTTAATATTATTAAAATACTAATTTTATTATTATAAATTTTAAAAATATTATTTTTAATAATTTTTTAAATTATTATCATATGTATAAATTTGTCAATATGAGAATATTTAAGGTGCACATAACAAGAGGGGTTGATTTTTGGAGGAAAAAATAATTTTTTATTATTGATAAATTTATTTATTATTTACGGTGACACACTAACACATGATTTTTATTCATTAATATTTCTAAATATTATCAAAAATAAAATTTATTGATTAAACTTACGAACAATTAAAAAATAACTAACAGATTTATAACACACAATAATTTTTAATGTTAAGAACACATGGTGCGCTTCTCTTAAAGAAAAGAAAAGAAAAGAAAATATCTATACTCATCTCATTCCCTACGTCTAAAAGCTTCTACCCAGTTACTTCACCATTAATTAGCTATATGCCTATACATAGGGGTAAGTTCCGTAATTCATACACATGTCATTTTGTCTTTTATTTTTATATTTTCACTTCTTACTTATTCCATGACCACATTTAAGTTGTTTCTTCCAATAAAGCTAATAAAACCAAATTACATTCCATACATGATCGACTAAAAAGGGTACACTTCCATGGTTCCACGTCTAGGGGTGGCAATTTCTGACACGACACGATAGCACGATCCGAACACGACACGACACGAAATTTTTTTAATAAGAATTGATCAATAATTTTTTTTTGTTCTTAAAGATTTTGTTATTTCTTACTATTATAAATAAATAACACAAAAAAAATTCAAGTAAATTTTTTAATGTGTCAACTAACACGAAAACACGACACGAAAAACACGAACAAACACGACACGAACACGAACAAACACGACACGAACACGACCAACACGACACGATTGACACCCCTACATACCATATATCTTTTCCAAAAAGAAAACCATAAATTGAATCGCGCCAGAAACAAAGTCGGACTAAGAAATCCTTGGAAACCAAACACCAATAAAAAAAAAATAAAAAAAAAAATCCTTTTTGGTGATAATGATTGATGTGACGATCTTGATCATAAAATTGAGAGGAAAAAAGAGGGATATTTACTCGCCATTAACGCGCGTGTACACTGTACGGACCACTTAAATGTAAAGTTTGCTATTTGATTTATTTTCATCTAAAAAATAAAAATAAAATAATTTTTACTATCACAAATTATTTATATATATATAGGAACAGAGATTAATGCCGTTAATTTATTAAGTTACTCTATTTAATAGTAATTAATTTTAAATTATTGATTTAAATTATTTTTTTAAAATTAATTAATAATATTGTTTTCCAAAACCTATTCTATATGTAAATTAGTATTATATATATAAAATTATTTTATACAATGTGAAATGATGAATTGGTGAAACGATTAAAAAAAAAATAAAATTGATATATAAAATACGACAGTGAAACTAATGACTCGTTTAGCATCATTAATAGACCCCACGTGTAAGTATAATTTTTAGCCCATTTAGCTTTAAAGTAAGTTGAACTAACATTCCCGCTATACATGGAGTGTGTTGTTTCAAAATTTACAATTCGCATTCCTTGATCATCTATGTCCCAAATGACAAAACCCTAACCACCTCATCTTCTCTCCTTCTCTCAGTTATGAAAGCCTAATTAAGAGTTAAGACCCTATATATTTAGCATTATAAATACGCACATTCACTGTAGATGTATGTGCTGTATCTATATATGTGTATTAGTATATATTCTGTTTTGATAAAAACGATCAGCTTAATTTAGTGAATTGAGGTGTTTTGTCATTTATGGCTTTTCACGATCTGCTCAGCCATTTGTGTCTCTGAGTAGTAAACAGAGATAGGGTTTCTTTCTGCATGTGCTGTAATGTCGGCCTCTGCCTTCCTCTCTCTCTGCGCTCTTTGTTGTATTTTCACTGCTATTTGTACTACTACTACTCACTGCTTTGTCCTCTGAATTTTTTCGCAGTTAATTCCCCAGTCAAACTTTTTCTCCTTTTCTTTCTAAAATTTTCCCTGAAAAATAAGCTTTAATTTCCTTTCTTTCCTTGTTTTTCTTTTTGCCAGTTTTGTGTTACGTTTCTCTAGAAATGCTACTTTTATCATTCGAGCAATATATGAGCTTCGTTCTCCTCGAGAAATTCTCATTTCTGGTAAAATCATTACCAATTGATTGAGATATTTGAGATTTTCAGGTTTTGCACTTGGGATATATACATCTCATTTTTGTTGCTTTTTATTGGGTTTCGATTTGAATCTCATTAGTCATTGACTGTTGGTCTTCTGGTTCAAAAGGTCGTAGTTTCCTTATTTAATGAATAACCTCTCACTAGTCCGTGAGGCTTCGGGACAGTGAAGTCAAAACCACTTTTTTCTTTAAAATCGACGGCTCATGTTTGCTTTCTTGTTGATTGAACTTGTTTGATGTGATGTTGTTTCAATTTCTTATTTAATCATCTCTCCCTTTATTTTATTTTTATTCTCAGTCTCTCGTTAGCTCTACGTCCTATACATCTAATAGAAGGTTCTTCAACCACGGCGATTTAGGCTAATCCTTTTTCAGTTTAAAAATCACGGATCCTTCACTTCGTTTAAAGAGTTTCGGACTTTTGGTTTCCCTAAAATGGTGACTCGCCGAGTTGCTATGGCTACATCGACGTTGTCTTTTGGAGTATTGCTAGTGTTGCTTGCGTTTCTCAGTGGTACGTCTACGGATATTTGGAAGTTTTCAGTGAGATTCACGCGTTAGTCTCTTTGATTTTTATCGTTATTATCTATATATTGTACTTTGGTGGGTTGGTATCCTTTGTGTTTTTGTCTGTTCTTGGTCTTTCTTTTAGGGACATAATGGTTTACCTTTTATTTTTCTTCTATAATGCGCACTAACACTACATAATTTATACAACCAACTGGATTGATTCTATTTTTTCCCCTTTCTGACTCTTGCTTTGCATATTATTGTTCTTCCTATTTTAATTTCAGGTTGCGGTGGCGATATCAGTTCAATTGTACCCAAGTTGCTCATTTCTGAAAGAGGGAATGATACATCCATAGCTAAGCACCGCAAACTTCTTCTTCAGGGTAAGGAATAACTGCATGTGCTTTAGGGCTTGCTATTGATAATTTGTTCAAGATGGAGATCATATCTGAGTGGGTTCTTTTTCGTACGGATTTTGACATCCAAATTTTAGCATCCATTTGGATGTAAATGAATAATGAAGTAGAATTGCTCAGAGGGTATGAGCAGTTTTAAGGGGTGCACGCTCTTTGTCTTATTTATGGTTGATGCTAACGTGCACTTTTAGCTAAGTGACCCCTTTCCTCTAATAGGATGTTAAATGTGGTGTTTTCTTTTACTATCTTTATGAATTATGAGTAACTGTATTTAATTCTTTTGCTAAAATGCTAATTCTGGCAATCTTGTTTCTGCTTAACAAGCTTTTCTCATTCAAGTTATTTGTTTGGCCCTGTGTGCTGCATGGCATATTAGGCTTTATTGCCACCCAACTAAGTAATTTTTTAGGCTAAAAGAAGTTCGATGTTTCTAGACAAGGAGTAAAAGTAAAGTGGAACTTGCATATTTTGATTGAGTTTTCATTATTAATTTAAAATGTAAATGAAAAGTAGAATCATACAGAAAAAACAAGCGCTCAATCTCTATATTTAGTCTTTCTCTGTTGATATTTGTTTGTTTTTGACATATAGATCTTGTGAATCACCTCTAAAAAAGCGTGTTGCTTTTGTCTGTGGACGTCTCCCCATTAGTTCTCTAGGGTCTAGATCACATGAGTCTCTTTGGTTTTTAAAAAGTGTAATTAAGTTCTTAATTTTTTTAAAAATGTATTAATTTTTTTTTATTTATTATAAATTTGCACTAAGTTAATTTTAGATTAATTATTTTAATTTACTAACATGTAAAAATCATGTGACATAATAAATAAAAATAAATTGTTGATAAAAAATTAATTATTTTTTTTCTTCAAAAAATCAACAATTATTAATTATTTTATTTATAATAAATTTACCTGTTATTTGTTATTTGCAGTGGTCTTTATTTTTTATATATTTAAATTGTAGTAAAATTAAAATAATTAATGTAAAATAAATTTATGTGCATTTTAAAGATAATTAAAAAATTTATATTATATATTTTAAAAATTAAGAAACTAAAATACACTTTTTTTTTAAACTAAACACTTTAGGAGCTATTTTTCTGGTTCGCTGGTGGGTGTCCACGTTTGCATGTGTAATTAGATGCAAAGTTTACCAAATAATTTTAGCATTTTCCATTTTTTATTTTTTATACTAAAAGCTTTTACCGTTCGCAAAATTAGATAGAAAAATTTGTTTATTTATATGATTAAACTAGTCTTACTCTATCCAAATTTAATATTTACTTACGGTCAATTATCGGACTGAAATATGAATACATCTCATTTCTTATGTTTGTTATGTACGTGCTTTAAGCAGAAACGGTGGTGGAACCGAACCGAATTTGGGGAGAAAAGTGTACCAAGTCAGATATAGTTATTAACCAAGGTCCCACAGCCCCACTGCCAAATGGTATTCCCACGTACACCGTAGAGATCATGAATGTGTGCGTCACTGGATGCGACATCTCTGGTATTCATCTTAACTGTGGCTGGTTCAGCTCGGCCCATCTAATCAACCCCAAGATCTTCAAGCGTCTTCATTACAATGATTGCCTTGTTAACAATGGGAAGCCCTTGGCAAATGGTGGTACTCTCTCTTTTCAGTATGCCAATACCTATCTCTACCCTTTATCAGTCTCTTCGGTAATCTGCTAACTATCAGCAGCAATTAGCTTCGCAATACAAAATCACAATTATGTGAAACACCCAAAGCAAGTTTTGGTCGCTTCTTTTAGGTGGTGATGCCCATTTAACCCATGGATTTGCTTCATTGGGTTTTGAGTTTTGTATATGGTGAAGGGTCTTTTGGGTTGCAGTTTGGTGAGGTGAAAAAAGACATCGTATGATCTGCTGAATGCTGAGACGTTAGAACCTTTTTTTTTTTTGGGTCTTAATGTAAATAGTAATACTAAAAGAGAGTTTACTTGTGCAGGGCCGGGAGATTGAGACCTAGTATATAGGAAATGTTGCGATTGTTTCTCTTGAGAGGTATAGTGGTTTTTCCTCTCACGTGTTGTTGAACTTCTCATATAATCTGGGTATTATACCACGTATTAATAGCTAATAATTGTTGAGATTTATTTTAAAATAGGAAAGTAAATAAAATATTAATATGGTAGAGATTATTTCTAATATGGTAGAGATCATTCTCAATATGGTAGAGATCATTGTACTTAATTATTATCCTTTTATGTCGTCTTATTTCTATTATAAATTCATGTAATCTGTACAAAGCAAAACAAGTTAGTGAAATATTCAGAACCAAATATCACTTTCTTCTTTTCTACATGGTATCAGAGCCAAGTTAGAATTATGAATAAAAAAAAAAAAAAATCCCACAAACACCACAGACAATCACCACCACCCAAATCAAACTTATCAAACTCGCCAAACCACCAACAAAAATCAAACAAAAACCCAGCAAAAATCAAACCGAAATCAACCTCAAAAATCAAACCCAACAGAAATCAAAACCCAACTCGTAAAGCAAATCCATAGCCGCTATCAACCCAGAAACTCGATCACAACATTTTCAGTGATCTGAAACAGATAAACCACCGGCATATCAACCATAAAAAATAGATCCAAAAAAAAAAAAAAAAAACGATCTGAAAAATCGGACCACCCAATCACGCCTCGCCATGCACCAGAACCACCAGACCGCATCCCAGATCCACCCAATCAGCGTCGCGCATCGTACCAGATCCACCAGACCGCACCAGATCCACCAGACCGCATCCCAGATTCACCCAATCAGCTTCGCGCCCATCGCGCACCTCCCGCTGCGCCGTGCACAGCCCCTTCGTGGCCACTAACGCCCTGTCCCAGCTCAGCCTCATCGTATTTTAATTCCTTTTTTTGTTTTCTGTTTCTTTCTATTCCATATATATATATATCTATTTAAAAAAAAAACAAAAAAGAAAAAAAAAAAAGAAAAAAAAAAGGAAAAAAAAAGGAAAAAAAAAAAAAGGAAAAAAAAAAAAAAAAGAGAAAAAAAAAAAAGAAAAAAAAAAGGAGAAAAAAAAAAAAAAAAGGAGTGATTCCATTGAATCATCTGAAACCAAATCAATTTCTCTTTTTTGTTCAGTCTGAAAGTCCCTTTAATGCTGGCATTTTACTTACTGAAAAAAAATTATGATGTGTGGTCTCAATTAATAGAGATGCATATTACTGAACGAGAAAAGATTTCTTACACAACGGCACATTCCGTCGTGCCACCACAGACCAAAACAGATCCGCCAAAACAGATCCCACAGACCAAAACAGATCCGCCAAAACAGATCCCACAGACCAAAACAGATCCCACAGACCAAAACAGATCTGCCAAAACAGATCCCACAGACCAAAACAGATCCCACAGACCAAAACAGATCTGCCAAAACAGATCCCACAGACCAAAACAGATCCGCCAAAACAGATCCCACAGACCAAAAACAGAAATCAGACCAAAATCACACCCACAAATCGCGCCACCCCTGAAAACCCAAAACCCACTTTTGCAGTAGCAAGCAAATTCACAAAGTCTATGAAAGAATTTGGCTATCAACATAGCAATTCTCACCAAAGCATTTTCAAATCGAGTGTTCTTAAAGTTCTTAGACAAGTTGGGCATGTGTGACATGTATGCACCAACTTGAGGGGGAGTGTTGAGATTTATTTTAAAATAGGAAAGTAAATAAAATATTAATATGATAGAGATTATTTCTAATATGGTAGAGATCATTCTCAATATGGTAGAGATTATTGTACTTAATTATTATCCTTTTATGTCGTCTTATTTCTATTATAAATTCATGTAATCTGTACAAAGCAAAACAAGTTAGTGAAATATTCAGAACCAAATATCACTTTCTTCTTTTCTACAATAATGTGATATTTCTGATAGGTAATGGCTTGACCCTTTGAACTCTTATTTTTCTACATTTTAAATTTTGGCGAAATGGTTACCCAGCACGTGCATTCACGATCACAATCAAATTACATGATTTACCTGAGCGAAGCTACGACTTGTCAGTCTGATTTTGATATATGATGGTAGCATTGCCAATCGTATATTTTTGTGGTGTTTTCTCCGTAACAGATGATAGCTTAATTTTCGAACCATAAAAGTATACGAATCGCAGCTGTAAATTGTAGTTACCGTATAAAAAAGTAATAAAAAGAACTGATCGTCATATGGAACTAAAATTGGACGCATATGATATACTGCCTTATATGAGGAGTTATATCTAAATATATTTAAGCTCAAACTTTTTTTTTTCCCTCTAAAAATAATAAAAAAGTTAATGCTCATAATTACATATAATTTGTTGCTGCAATTAACTTCACAACGCTAAATCTAGTATCGCGTTAACGTCGATAATGTATAAATGTTACAACTAATTTTCTTTTGAAGAAACGTAAAAAATGTACAAATTTTTACACATGTATATACATTATTTATAGTTCATGTGCCAAAATTATTTATAAAATAAATAAATTATCTATTTTTTAAAATTACTGTTCCAAATTGTTAAATCATAAATTCATAATCATAACTTGGAAACAATAAGTAGTGTTATATATCTATGTATTTCAAGTGAGGTAATTAGGTGGTAATATTATATTGGTTGTTAAGTTGGAAATGAGAATGTTGATAGTGATTAGGAGACCTTAACAGATTCATGTCACAAGTCGAAAAGATAATCATTTTCTTTAATAATTTTAGCAAAAAAGAAACTTATTAGAGACGTTCGGGCAACGGAGCCAAGCATCCGGCGGAAATAAGCGCCCATATTGCATCATTTTGGGCCCAACTCAAGCCGATTTATCATGAATCAGTCCAGCATAGATACCCAAATGAGAGTTTGGGTTTTCAATGTAACAATTCTATTGAAAATTGGGTAAATTTTAAAAGATAAATAAATTTAAATTTTTTAACTTTTTATTTTTTAAAATTTAACATTTTGTCCCTTATATTAATTTATATCTATGTTATTCAATCAACAATTTCGATTTTTATTCGCAGTATAGAAAAAAATTTCTATACTTTTTTTTTTTTTTATAGAAATTTTTTTTTAAGTCGACTTTCTTAATAGACAGCGAAGTCTATACTCAAAATATAATTTAAAAAAAAAAAATTTAAGGAAAAAAAAATAGGAAATTATCAAAAATAGCACCCCTAAAATTTATAGTAACAAAACTAACACCCCTTATGTTCAATTAAAATTGAACGTTTAATATTGAACGTTTAATATTTAATTTGAACGTAAAATATTGAACGTTCAATATTAAACGGGTCTAATTGTCGTCATTCAATTTTAATTGAACGGATAATATTAAACGTTCAATATTAAACGGGTCTAAATTATCGTCGTTTAATTTTAATTGAATACAAAGAATACTAATTTTGTTATTACAAATTTAGGGGCGCTAGTTTTGTTATTTTTCAAATAAAATTCTATACTTAATAGACAGCAAATTCGTAATGTTGAAGTAAGATTGTTGTCTTGACCCGACTCTTAAGTCGACTTTCTTATCTATCCAAGAGCAACGAAGCCACCACTACGACAGAGGTTGAGAGACTGATAGAAAATGGCTAGCTCTACATCTGGGTTCATTGGTATTGGACTTTCTTGCTCTACTACGAAGTTTTCTCGGAGACCCATTTTTCGCTTTTCTCAAACATCTCGTCGTTTTTGCTGCATCGATATGACCGTCTCAGTTGATCAGAAGAAGAAGAATTTCACCCTTCAGAAATCTGAGGAAGCTTTCAATGCCGCCAAAGTACATTCACTGTTTTTTGTTTGTTCTGTCTTGTTTAGCTGCTACTCTCGAGAATTTAAGCTACGATTTGTTACAGAATTCATTTCTGATAAAATTATGCTCATAATTTAGAATTGGATTTCCGTGACGAATCTTCCAGTCGATGTAGAGATTTTTGTTTATGTTGGATTCTTATTTGCCTTCACTTATATGTGACTGCCTCGAGTTTTAATTCGAATCTGCTTTGTCTATTCTTAAAGTTTTCCTTTGGAGTCTCGTTTTTTGAGCTTTAATTGTGACAGTATCAATTTATATAACTATAATTGAACTAACCACTTGAGTGTAGATTTTGTTTCGTAAATCTTAGGTTAGGGAAATTGCTTACGAAAGTACTAGGTGTTTTAAGAAACTTGTTACTTGAGCTTTAAAATATGAACTTGATTGCAAGAGTTGCTTTCTGGTTTGAGTCACTTTTGTGAATGAACTCATATGTGTTCTCTCTTTTTGGTGCCTCTGTGACCCCTGGATTTCTTTTACTTTCGTCAGACCTTTTGATGTTGTTTCTTGAATTAATTTTAATTGGAGTCCACTCATTATTTATTCACACAATACTTCTTTAGGAGTTGATGCCTGGAGGTGTAAACTCCCCCGTTCGTGCATTCAAGTCAGTTGGCGGTCAACCTATCGTAATTGATTCAGTCAAGGGCTCTCACATGTGGGACATTGATGGCAATGAGTATATTGATTATGTTGGTTCCTGGGGACCTGCAATAATTGGGCACGCAGATGATGAGGTTTCATTCTATAAGTTGTATATAACATGCTATTCAGATATATTACTTAATTTTTACAGTCTTGATTATATGTGCTCTCTCTTCCATCTTTTGTTCTTGTTTTGAGACTAAGTAATGTTTTTAGGGAATCTCCTTAGTTTATATTTCATTGCTATATAAAATGTCAAGTGCCTTAAATATTTTCTGCATTATCATACAATATTTTAGGCCTCTTTTCTTTCCCTAAATATTTTCTTACTTATCGTTCCTTAGATAGTGTAGATCGTTACTTATTGAGTTTAGGTTTCAAGATGTAGAGATAGGATTGTGATAGGCTGTAGTGGGATGCAAGTAGAAAAGAAAAAAGTTAATTAATAGGACTGGTAACTCCAACAGTAAACTTTGTGTGCAATTAGAAACAAAAACATCAATACTGTTGTGGGAGAGTTTGTGCTATTTACAAAAATGTGAATCCTTCAGTTGGAACTTACAAGTTAGAACGGTATGTCCATGTCAGAGGTTCAATTTCAGAGTAGAAAATAGAAGACAAATTAAGATGCACGAGGAGTTTGTCGTTGAAAGCTGTACCAGCCAACATACAAAAAAAGATCCCATTGATGGTGCATTGTTACTTGCATTTTCCATAGGAGTATGGGACAGCACTTTCATAGTACTTTTAGCATTTGTTGTCTGCTACTATTTTTAACATTCAGGGATTGACACTTGCCTGCAGGTACTTGCAGCCCTTGCTGAAACAATGAAGAAAGGTACCAGCTTTGGTGCACCCTGTCTTCTTGAAAACGTTTTAGCAGAAATGGTGATCTCAGCTGTTCCAAGCATAGAAATGGTTAGATTTGTCAACTCAGGAACAGAAGCATGCATGGGAGTGCTCCGCTTGGCACGTGCTTTCACTAGGAGGCAGAAGATCATTAAATTTGAGGGCTGTTACCATGGCCATGCTGATCCATTTCTTGTCAAGGCAGGTAGTGGTGTTGCCACCCTTGGCCTTCCCGACTCACCTGGTGTCCCCAAAGCAGCCACTTTTGATACTCTAACAGCTCCCTTCAATGACATTTCAGCTGTAGAAAATCTCTTTGAGACACACAAAGAAGAGATTGCTGCAGTTATCCTTGAACCTGTTGTTGGAAACTCTGGCTTCATTCCTCCTAAGCTGGACTTCCTTAATGCCATACGTAAAGTCACCAAGGAGAATGGTGCCCTTCTTATCTTTGACGAGGTTATGACTGGATTCCGTTTATCTTATGGAGGAGCTCAGGAGTATTTTGGCATAACTCCCGATTTATCGACTCTTGGGAAGATCATTGGTGGTGGTCTGCCTGTTGGTGCTTATGGAGGAAGAAGGGAGATTATGGAAATGGTAGCACCGGCAGGACCCATGTACCAGGCTGGAACTTTGAGTGGTAACCCATTGGCAATGACTGCAGGAATACACACCTTAAAGAGGTTGAAAGAACCGGGAACTTACGATTACTTGAATAAGATTACAGATGAACTCATTCAAGGTATTTTGGATGCTGGGAAGACGGCTGGACATGCATTATGTGGTGGTTACATTGGTGGGATGTTTGGCTTTTTCTTCACAGAAGGGCCTGTTTACAACTTTGCTGATGCAAAAAAGAGTGACTCCGATAAGTTTGCGAGATTTTACAGGGGATTGCTGGAAGAAGGGGTGTACTTAGCGCCTTCACAGTTTGAGGCTGGATTTACAAGTCTGGCTCACACTTCAGAGGATATTCAAAAGACCATAGCTGCAGCGGAGAGAGTTTTTGGGCGGATTTAGAATAGTATATTCTGCTTTTATCTATTTGTTGTAGCACAAGCTGATGCGTTGTAGAGCTATTTACTAGCAACCAAACCTGTTCGTTAAATTCAAGGCTTTCATCATCTGATAATATTCCCCTCGGGTACAGTAGTATTAGGCCCGAGGGACATCCGGTATTATGCTCAAGTCTAAATTCTAAATTTCATTTTTTTTTTTTTAATTTATTTAATCTTTTTGGTTAAGTGTACAATAATTATTTTCATATTTAACCTCTCCCATGCAACGTGGAGGCAGTGAATAAATGCTCTAATTCTTTTTATAATATATGGGACAGGGTTATGATTTGAGAATTCAAAATAGCAATGTACGATTGTTTTGAAGTTATTTATAAAACATATAAATGCCAATACGTTATTTGAGTTCAATCAATTTAGTTACAACGTATTATTTTGGGTCTATGTAAATATGTGCACCATTTTGAAACATGTGTTCCATGCATTTGCATGCTCTTAAGGTTTATTTTAAAAGAGAATAATTATTTCTTTAATTTTATGAAAACATATATTAAAAAATAAATTTTAAAAATTATAAGTTGAACACACGTTTATGTAACCTAAATATGAACATATATTCAACGCTTTGCAAATGAAACAAATTAAAACAATGGTTATATATGAGATATAGTCCTTACAGGGGAAGATTATATATTTTCGTATTAGTGAGGTAATGCAAGCACATTATTTATGCATAAATAAACTTTGCATCTCCAAGCTTTCAACAATATCACATTCATTCAACAATGTCAATGAATAAACTTATAGTGAATCCATCATAAACAAAGCTAGCATTGCTCCTTGACAAGGAGTGAGGATCTTTACAATAATGAGTTATATACAACTTGAGTTTTTTTTGGGTCAAAAGATTTAAACTTGATGTTTTCTGCACAACCATTAAATGTAAATATGTAATCTGCACAATAGACACAACAAAGGCAAGGAAGAAACTGAAAACGCAAAGATAGCAGACAATTTGCAATGGTGGGAATTGCTAACTACCAGACCTCAAACAAAAGCCTATCAACAATGTGACAAATAGAGATGTCTCTCTGAAAATCAATAAGATTCTCCACCTGCTTGCAACATATACGAGGTTGATTCTGCAACAACAGAAATGGCATTATGCCAATTTAGTAGCCAGCCAGCTGCAGCTACGTTAAGCATATGTTCACACAATATTTTCTTTTCATAGTATGGAACATGAGCAGACAACTGTCCTGGGTGAATCATCAACCTTTTTTTCTGTTCAGGAAAAAACACACACACACACAATAAGTTTCAGCATCTGCTTAAAAGAATCATTAACAACAAATATCAGATCTATGTTTAGCAGGAATCATAGAGCCAGCGACAAAATGCTCATACGATAGAGTTTCTTTCTTTTTTATTGTTTTAACAGATAAAACAATATTTGGTGTTGTTTGAAGAGGTGGCTCGAAATTGGAGAGTAAGTCACATAGCCAAATCACTAGGTCAACTACAATATTTGGTGTTGTTTGAACAGGTAGCTTTAAAATGGGATAGTAAGTCATATAGCTAGATCACTAGGTGAACTACTATTTTAATGGTCACTTCAACCAATATAGGAAATTTTTTAACTGGGTTGATTACCAGGCCTATAAACAATGTGTGACACAAAATTTTCCAACACATATATTCAGTGTGAACATAGAATTTCTAACTAAAAAGCAAATGTTAAATGCAGCACTTACAATGTTTCACCCTTGATTCCAACTTTTCATCCAAATATATAGCATTAGATCATAAATGGCAAGTTAAATAAAGCAACGTATACGTGAAAGAAAAGTTCTTAAACATTAATGCAGCATAAGTCACCTGTTTTAGATTTTGCCATAGAAGGCTGTACAATAACGTGCATAAAGATGGCTCCGCCAGCAGCAGCATCACCAAAGGGTAATTTACACTGACCAACTGTCTTGTTGTTTTCCAAAATTTTACCAGAACTTACAAGTTTTACTTCATTTGCAGCCTTAGGTATGATTGTTTTACCTATACAAGAATTGCGCATTCACAAAGTTCATTACCAGATCACAAGAACAGATAAAAATACTATCAAAATGAACAAAATTAAATATGTCAGATGCAATAAAGATAAGAATATTTAACTAATTAATCATCAAAATGATAATGAAGATCCCTCTCATGGAAGACAAGCAATAAGCTCTCTGACATATGCCTAATAGTAATAAATCCAACTAATTTGTTAAAAACACTTGGACAAGAAAAAAGTGGGGAAAAAGAAGAAAGAAAAGAAAGAAACCTTTGGGCCATTCGTCAACAATCCTTTGCTTGAGTATGTCAACAGTGGAGGCCGACGAATACCGGAACGGTCCGATATCCGACCCATCGATCAATCTGAACTTTATGTCTATCAGATCCTCCTCTGGCATCTCAGACTTTGACGTTTAACACTCAATTCAAAACTCTATTACCTATACTTTCTTGTATTTTGCTACTCTGTTCCTCAGGCGTCACTTGGAGTTCAAAAAAAGTTCATCAGATCAAAACCTCGAATTTTTGTTAAAATCCAGTCAAAGCTCATAATTTACACATAAAATCAAATACATATAAGAAAAATAAAAGCTGGGTTTTGAGAGATTGTAGCGAACCTTTGCTTTGGGTAGTTGGCGATCAGATTAAGCGTTCCAAGGCTCTACTTTTGCTTCCACGATTCGGTGTATTTGTTGGTGAGCTGAAGGAGTCGTCAAATCACACCCAAGGGTACCAAGACCACCCGCTTTAAAACGACGTAGTTATAAACGTTTGGTTTGAAAAAAGCCAGTCTTTTAACTGCAGGGTAGATACGACACCGTTTAGGAAGCCAGGGTTCTATCTGTTTGTCCTCCGATCGTATGGCGTCTTAAAAAATCCAGCTCAAAATTAGTAGTGAAAGATGAGGGGTTTTTGTCTAAAATAGGCAAAATCCTTAATATAGTTTAAAAAAGGGCAACCTTACGTAAAAGTTTAAAAATGGGCTTTTTTTAACCGCCCACCCAAAGACCCATTTGGTAGCCGGTAACTCTTTAAACCGTTTGAAATAAAGAAATCGAACAGTTCAAACAAACCCACAACTAGCATTACTCTACCTCTCAAGAATCCCTCGTCACTATCTGGTATTAGCGAAGCTCTCCCATTTTCGATTGAGGAAGAAGACGAACAGTATCAACGCAGAAAACACTCGACCATTACTATCAACTTTTGAAGCTCTGCATTATTCGGTAAGTATTTTAAACAAATTTGTCTTCCTTGCACGAAAACACTCGACCATTACTCACCTTTTGAAGCTATGCAGTTTGGTTTTTAATTGGGTTTTCGTTGAAACTCAACGAAAACCCCTTATTTTTGTATGGTTTTTTGTAAAATGTTGGTTTAAGGTTAAATGTTTATGTAAAATGTAGGTTTTGTAATATTGGGATTTTGTAATTATGGATGGATAATCTGATTTCTGGTATATCTGGTTGTTAATCATGAATAACATTATCTGGGGGTATATCAGTGGTATATCTGGTATATCTCATGGTATATCTAGTATATCTCAGGGTATATCTGGTATATCTCAGGGTATATCTGGTATATCTCAGGGTATATCTGGTATATCTCAGGGTATATCTGGTATATCTGGTATATCTCAGGGTATATCTGGTATATATGAGGTATATCTCACGGTATATCTGGTATATCTCATGGTATATCTGGTATATCTGGTATATCTCGAGGTATATCTGGTATATCTCATGGTATATCTGGTATATCTCAGGGTATATCTGGTATATCTGGTATATCTCAGGGTATATCTGGTATATATGAGGTATATCTCACGGTATATCTGGTATATCTCATGGTATATCTGGTATATCTCAGGGTATATCTGGTATATCTCAGGGTATATCTGGTATATATGAGGTATATCTCACGGTATATCTGGTATATCTCATGGTATATCTGGTATATCTGGTATATTGAGGGGTATATCTGGTATATCTCATGGTATATCTGGTATATCTCATGGTATATCTGGTATATCTGGTATATCTGGTATATTTTGTGTTATGTCTGGTATATTTGGGGGTATATCTGGTATATCTCACGGTATATCTGGTATATCTCATGGTATATCTGGTATATCTGGTATATTTTGTGTTATGTCTGGTATATTTTGTGTTATGTCTGGTATATCTGGGGGTATATCTGGTATATCTCACGGTATATCTGGTATATCTCATGGTATATCTGGGGGTATTTCTGGTATATCCCACGGTATATCTGGTATATCTCATGGTATATCTGGTATATCTCAGTGAAATTATGGTATATCTCACGGTATATCTGGTATATCTCAGGGTATATCTGGTATATCTCAGTGAAATTATGGTATATCTCAGGGTATATCTGGTATATCTGGTATATCTCAGTGAAATTATGGTATATCTCAGGGTATATCTGGTATATCTCACGGTATATCTGGTATATCTGGTATATCTCAGGGTATATCTGGTATATCTCACGGTATATCTGGTATATCTGGTATATCTCATGGTATATCTGGTATATCTGGGGGTATATCTGGTATATCTCGGGGTATATCTGGTATATCTCATGGTATATCTGGTATATCTGGTATATTTTGTGTTGTGTCTGGTATATCTGGGGGTATATCTGGTATATCTCATGGTATATCTGGTATATCCCACGGTATATCTGGTATATCTGGTATATCTCATGGTATATCTGGTATATCTCATGGTATATCTGGTATATCTCAGTGAATATCTGGTATATCTCATGGTATATCTGGTATATCTGGGGGTATATCTGGTATATCTGGGGGTATATCTGGTATATCTCAGGGTATATCTGGTATATCTCAGGGTATATCTGGTATATCTCAGGGTATATCTGGTATATCGGGTATATCTCAGGGTATATCTGGTATATCTCACGGTATATCTGGTATATCTCAGTGAAATTATGGTATATCTCACGGTATATCTGGTATATCTGGTATATCTCCTGGTATATCTGGTATATCTCCTGGTATATCTCATGGTATATCTGGTATATCTGGTATATTTCATGGTATATCTGGTATATTTCATGGTATATCTGGTATATCTCGGAGTATATCTGGTATATCTCAAGGTATATGTGGTATATATTGGTCTATTTCTATAAGTTTCATTTATATGAACCTAAATTTGATGTATTTTTATGTTGGTTTAATGTGATTGATGTTTTTCGCATATATATTGTAATTTTTGTATACCTGTTCACAAGTATTAATGAAATTGTTTTCCGTAAATGTTAAATATGCAGGAAATGGCAGGAAAAACCTCATTCGTGCCTTATGTCTCCTCATCCGATTATTATGTTGGTAAAATAACCAACATATCACGTCTTCAAAATTTTGCAACATTGAAGACGACCCTACAAGGATTTGGGTTACTTAATAGATTTCAGGGCTTATGTTTTGGTTTCATCACAAGGATGAAACATATAGAGTTTACAGCTGGATTCTTGCATCATATATTATTGATGCAAGATAGAGATCAATCGGGGAAAGAACTCCGAGTTATTGTAAATGGTGCACCCCACCTCTTTGGATATGAAGAGTTTAGCCTAATCACCGGTATGATGTTTATCGGTGACGAAGGAAGTCCAGCTCAAAGTGGCCGGTTGCGTAAAAATTTCTTCAAGACCGACAGGCCAATAAAGAAAGTCGAGTTGGAGAAGGTATTTGCAAACCTTCCATTGTCCACGGAGCCTGAAGATGTTTTGAGGTTGGCTCTGATATATACTCTGGAAATAATACTTTTGGCCGATCATAATTTGAGGGCCATTAATGATGAATATTTGGATTTAGTTGAAGACGTTGAGAAGTTTAATATATACCCCTGGGGTAAGATAGTCTATGACTTCACTGTAAGGAGGTTGAAGAATATTAATCTTCAAAAAGTTGGAGGGGTCGCTTCAACTTACAGTGTCTATGGTTTTTCTTGGGCACTGCAAGTTTGGGCCTACGAGGCCATACAAGTGCCTATTACTGATTTAGCATTTTGTACATCTCCAGATGCATTGCCCAGGATATTACGCTGGGAGAATGAAAAGAAGGGGCACTATTTGAAGTTTTGGGACATAAACCATAAAATATTCCAGGCTTCAGATGTAAGTTTGTTGCCTATATGTTTTTGTTATTAAATTTATTTTATTTATATTTTCGATTGTACTTAACTAACTGGTATATGTTTCCGTTGTATATGATACAGTTTCATATGCTGACGAGACTCACTCCTAATGAATCGGAGAGAAAGAGTCCTTACTTAATTTCGGCACAACAATATGCGAGGCTGCAACCTGGCCTTGGTGTGCCAAACGTTAGTGGATTGAATGATGATTTGCCTTCCAAAGGCGATGAAGATCAACACACATCTGGTCACAGTGGTGATAAAAGTGACCCTATCCCGGAAGTCCAAAAAGATGAACCTTCATCTCATTCATCAACTTCCATTATGGAGGTAATATAATACGGCACATATAAAACCCTTGGATTTTTACATTAGTTTATGTCATTAATTGCAACCTTGTACGAATAAATTTTTATGCTTTGTAATTTTAGGTGTTGCAAGAGCTTCGAGATTTGAAAAAGGAGGTCATCTCAATAAAAGAAAACCAAAATTGGATGAAGGATGTGTTGAATCAGTTGTTGAGACAACAACAAAAGACTGCAACAGATATAGAAGCAGTCAAACCTGGTGGGAACTCGTCCAGGAAAAAAAGTGTCCCACTGACTGACCCACGTAAGGTGGCCTCTGTACATATTTTAGTGGACGAAGATGATGTGACGTCCACGGAAGAAGAGGCAGTAGTGGGTACTGCTACATGCACAGAAATGATTCTGTTTAGCACAGAACAAATTGAGGAGGAAACAACCAAGGTTCATTCTGATCATCATGAAGAATCAGTGGGTGTGACTGAAGAATGTCCCACTGAACTGAACCTTGGAAAGCAGCCAGTCCATGCAACCGAAGTAGATGATAACTTGGCAAGTCTGGATTTTTCTACTTTGGAATATATTTTAGAGGCTGCCCCTATCCGCACCGGTACGACCTCAGTGCGATTAGGTGAGATAACATCAAAGGGCGTTAGTTCGACTAGCACGTCCGCACCCTTTGGTAATATATATAGTAGGAGGAAGAGAAAAGTTGGTCCCTCCCTAAAATCTCCATATGTGCAGCCCAAGAGGAAATCAGGTATATCAATAAAGTCCCACCAATCGGACGAAGCACAACAACCTGCCCTTTATGATCCGATGAGAGGGTTTGATGAATCCAGATATACCTACTTCTTGGAATGGTTATATCAACATTATAACGACAACCAGTATGTATTTCCTACTACTTATTGTCTTATTTATTCATCCAATTTAGCCTCTATTTTTTTAACCCACGTAATATGGTTAATTACTGATGTCTTTGTTATTCTTCAAAATGTAGGGAAAGTATTATTGTTGGTTGCCCAAGTAAGGGTCTGGCTAACTCTTCTTGGTTTCATCGTATATTGAAACCACAATCATATTTACTCAATGAGGTACATGTTTTGGTTATGTTAATTTATGGATATTAGTGGTTATATGTTGTTATTTGGTTTATGGATTGTTATTCAATATATTTGGTATTCTAAAGTGAAACTAACAACACATATATCTCATATGTCTGGTATCAACGATGCGTAATTTTAAATTGGCAAAATAACTTCAGCACATAGATTGCGGACTATGGCTGTTGAGGAAGAAAGAGGAACTTCATCCGCACTTGTTCCTAAATAACAATTGGACAACTGTAGACTCGTCGTTTTGGGTAAGACTTTTACTTAGTATATCTGAGGGTATATCTGGTAAAATATGTTGTATATATCGTACTTTTCCATGTCATATCTGGTCAATTTGCAGATGATGTAACAAATTTTCTTTAAAATTACTATATTTGAAAATGTAGGCTTACATCGATGCAAGTGGAAGTGAATGGAAGAAGTTGAAGAAGAATGACCACTTGTCTTTTTGGTTGAATGATAAGAAGTGGTTTGATTACGTGACTGGTAAAATACTTTTAAACTTATGATTCTGTGTTGCATATCTGGGAAAACTTGAACATTTTATCGTTTCATATGATAATATAAATTTCTTGTTTGTTTTGAAACAGGTGTCCGGCCTGAATTTGGTAAACCATGGATTCGTGTCTCCAATATATATGGTGTTATATTGGAGAAGGGTCATTGGATCGCTATCGGACTTGACATCAGACAACAACAAATTAACGTATATGATTCACTTCCTAAACACATAAGTGATGGAGCTCTCAAGAAAAGGTTACATAATTTATCTGTCATGATCCCAAACTTGATTCATAACTTGGATGTGGTTGAACATGACAAAATCATAGAGAAGTGGCCCATATATCGTAATGCAATAGCTGTTCCACAGCAAGTTCAAGTGTAAGTATATTTTATTATTTGGTTAGTGACATCGATTTAAGTGAGATATACCATAAGTTATATTGCATTACTTATACGGACTTATTGTTTACTTCAATATATTACACAGGGGTGACTGTGGCATATATGCACTGAAGTTCATTGAGTATTTAGTAAATGAGAAGCCACTGACTGACATCAAAGACGAGGCTATAGGTTTCTTCAGAAAGAAACTTTGTTGTGAACTTTTCTTTGCGGACGATGAATACATAATTGTTTAATCTGGTATGCAATAAAGATTATATTTTTATATAATTGATCAACTACTTGATTATGATTCTGTGTTGCAGAACATTTATGTATTATTGCCTGTGGACTTTATGTGTTAAGGTATTTTTGTGCATTTTACAGCTTAACGGGTATGGCATATATATAAACTTATCAGTTTTATTTTTTATGGCCCATATTTGGTATATCTGTTATCTGGTTATTTTTCTGTTGGCTTATCTGATAATATAACACTTTTTTGGTAGGTTGTAAGCAACTTCCAAATGGTATCTGATGTTGCTTCATTCTTGTAAAGACTAACTGGTATATCACTCAACAGAGGCAACAACAATGCCTATTTAGGCTTTCTCTGGAGTGCTTTGTTGTGAACTTTTATGCAGCTTGACATAGGCTTAGTATCATGGATTACGTGCTTTAAATATTGTAAAACTTATACTATACATAAATGTAATGGTTATGAGAACATTTATGTAATGTTTGTAATTATATATGTGATCAATTTATGTAAAATTGTACTCATACATTACTTTGGTGTAATAATGAAATGAAGGAAATCGGTTTTGGTTATGATTTATTCCATCTGTTACTGAAATTGTAATATCCAAATTCTGGGATAAATTTTTTGTAGTTCTGGAACTCATTCGTAGTGAAATTTTTTGGTATATCTGGTATATCTGAGGGTATATCTGGTATATCTCAGGGTATATCTGGTATATCTCAGGGTATATCTGGTATATCTCAGGGTATATCTGGTATATCTGGTATATCTCAGTGAAATTATGGTATATCTCAGGGTATATCTGGTATATCTCAGGGTATATCTGGTATATCTCAGGGTATATCTGGTATATCTGAGGGTATATCTGGTATATCTCAGGGTATATCTGGTATATCTCAGGGTATATCTGGTATATCTCAGTGAAATTATGGTATATCTCAGGGTATATCTGGTATATCTCAGGGTATATCTGGTATATCTCAGGGTATATCTGGTATATCTGGTATATCTGAGGGTATATCTGGTATATCTCAGTGAAATTATGGTATATCTCAGGGTATATCTGGTATATCTGGTATATCTCAGTGAAATTATGGTATATCTCAGGGTATATCTGGTATATCTCAGGGTATATCTGGTATATCTCAGGGTATATCTGGTATATCTGGTATATCTCAGTGAAATTATGGTATATCTCAGGGTATATCTGGTATATCTCAGGGTATATCTGGTATATCTGGGGGTATATATGGTATATCTGGTATATCTCAGTGAAATTATGGTATATCTCAGGGTATATCTGGTATATCTCAGGGTATATCTGGTATATCTCAGGGTATATCTGGTATATCTCAGTGAAATTATGGTATATCTCAGGGTATATCTGGTATATCTCATATATCTCAGGGTATATCTGGTATATCTCATATATCTCAGGGTATATCTGGTATATCTGAGGGTATATCTGGTATATCTGGGGGTATATCTGGTATATCTGGTATATCTCAGTGAAATTATGGTATATCTCACGGTATATCTGGTATATCTCAGGGTATATCTGGTATATCTGGTATATCTCAGGGTATATCTGGTATATCTCACGGTATATCTGGTATATCTCAGGGTATATCTGGTATATCTGACGGTATATCTGGTATATCTGGTATATCTCAGGGTATATCTGGTATATCTCAGGGTATATCTGGTATATCTCAGGGTATATCTGGTATATCTGGTATATCTGAGGGTATATCTGGTATATCTCAGTGAAATTATGGTATATCTCAGGGTATATCTGGTATATCTCAGGGTATATCTGGTATATCTGGTATATCTGAGGGTATATCTGGTATATCTCAGCGAAATTATGGTATATCTCACGGTATATCTGGTATATCTGGTATATCTGAGGGTATATCTGGTATATCTCAGTGAAATTATGGTATATCTCACGGTATATCTGGTATATCTGGTATATCTGAGGGTATATCTGGTATATCTCAGTGAAATTATGGTATATCTCAGGGTATATCTGGTATATCTCATGGTATATGGGGTTATATCTCATGGTATATCTTATAAAATAATATAACAACACATATCTCATATACGTGGTACATGAAAATTTAGAGATAGGGCATAATATAACACTATCATTAATGCAAAATTCAGATACATAAATGTTCAACTTGAAATCAGCATAAAATATTACAGGGTACATGAAAATCTTCATTCTTGAGAAGGTAGGGAAGGTTCTACAATCATCTGACGAAAAACATTACAAGTCCTTCTGTTATGACCACTAATTCCACAACGACTGCACAACATTAACTTCTTTATTACTTCCCCATGTGAACGTATGCGTCGCTTTCGTGGTCTGCCAGATTTTCTCTTTGTGTTAGGAGGAAGTTCAACTAGGTCCATGATTTCTTGTGGAATGTCCCACTGACCATTGTCAGTTGCTGGAAAAATTGCCTCCGCATATGCGATAATATAACAATTGACTGTGTATAATCGGTCAACCAAGGACTGGACATCAACATCTTGAAAACGGGCCGCTGCAATGGCATGACAACAGGGGATTTTGTGAACATCAAATTCCCTGCAGCTACAACTTCTGTTCAGTAGATCAACATCTTGACTAGTATCACCGTGTACAACCTGACATCATATAAATGAACTAGTTAAATAGATGGTTTAAACATTAGAAGTAATTAAAACACATGCGCTATTAAATTGACATATTTAAAAATTCAATAACAATATAATGATGTACGAATCCCATACCTGAAAAACATGTGCATTAATTCTGAAAATCCTGTACCTTAAGGACTTATTGTGATTTGCACGCATAATTGAGTCGACCTCATCGGTAAGTAATCGAGTTCCCCATCTCATCCCAACCTCCCTACGTTCGACAAACCAATGTTGTATTTTGCTACGGTAGTACTCAGCAAGCATGGTTATAGGCAACTCACGAGCAGATTTCATGACATTATTAAATGACTCTGAACCATTTGTGGTCATTATACCGTATCTGTTCCCAGGAAAATGAAATCTTGACCACTTGTCTTTACCTGCTTCCAATAAGTACTTCTCTATATCAGGATCGATCAGTCTCAAATCCCCCATGTATTTGTCAAATTCACGCTTCGTATATGCCCTTGCGCAACATCTGAACAAAGGTGTGATATCAGGATTCTTAAATTTGTGGTTCAAATTCATCTCCATGTGAAATGCACAATATCCATGCAAAGCATTGGGGAATGCCTTAGGAACAGATTGTATAATGCTTTGGTGTCTATCTGAAACAATAACAAGATCATCAATGTGCCCAAATATACCGGATAGTTTTAACAAAAACCATTCCCAGGCTTCATTATTCTCAGAATCTCCAACACCAATGGCCAATGGATATATGTTGTTATTTCCATCTGAAGCATTTGCTACGAATAATGTCCCAGCATACCTACCTGATAGGAATGCACCGTCGACTGTAATTACATGTCTTATACAAGATAAAAAACCTCTGATACATGGACCTAGTGCCAAAAAAAAGTACTTAAATCTTCCGGACTGGTCAACTTCAATATGTGTCACGCTACCAGGATTTCTTTCCTTCAAAACATGACAGTAGGAAGGAAGCTTCAGGAATGATTCCTCTTCACTGCCACGTAGCAAATAAAGAGCCTTCTCTTTCGATCTGTATGCTGTGGTGTAACCAATCTCAATCCCAAACTCATTTTGACAATCATCAATAATATCTTTGGGCTTATAAATTCTTCCTGGTCGGACCAACTTCATTTTTATGGCATTTCCTATCACTCTTGAGGTTGCAGTCCTATTCTTCCTCATGTAATTGTTAGGATCACAAGTATGTCTTGATTCGTATTCTTTTACCCTGAACCTATCAGATCCAGTGATCCTATTACATATAATCATCCAACTACAAGTAGATTGAATGCAACGTATTAGAACACGGTCTTTCCTACTAGTCAGTGTCCTCGTCTCAAATCTGTTTCTTATGGCATAAAGACCGACATGTGTTGTGAAATCTATCTTATTGTCAAACACTTGATCAACTTTCAAATCAAGCTCAACATGTGCCACAGACGACGAAACGTCACCATTAGAAATAATCTCTGTGGGTGTACTGGATGGACCGATACCTAATTCATTATTGTTTCTAATTACAGTTCTTCCTTCAGACTGGGATAAACCATAATTCTCATGATTTCTAACAATGACCCTTTCTGTTTCAACTTGTGTCCTTTCATTATGAATTGCATGCAAACCTCCCATTGAGGACATATCATGATCAACGTTTTCGTTGACAGGTATATCTGGTAATTCATATTCTCTAATCATATCAATATCTCCTTCATCACCCATTTGCGGCGGAACTAAATTGTGATCTACATCATCACGAATACTATCAAGTACATTATCGCAACCACCATTTGGATTTTGAGATCCTTCTTGCATATTAGTATCGCTCAAGAAATTTACATTACGGCCTCCGGTATTAAAAACTTGCTCATGGCAAATAGAATTACTTGTACCTACAGATCTTATCACATTTTTTGTGACATATAGAACAGCCTTCCTTTCATTATCTTCAACGTGAAGGTCAAAAAACTCTTCCAATTCTTCATCATCACCTATTAAAACAGATGGTAATGTCAAATCATTCTTATAGAAGTATCTCACTTCAAGTTCATACTTGAACTTATCCATCTTTAACTTGAGAAACAACTTTTCTTTAAGTTCATTATACAACCATCCTTTTTTTATCTTCATCACCAAACCTTCACCTCCTTGATATACTTTTTTACCATTCTTCAATGACCATTTACCATTGTGAATGATTAGAATACTAAGGCTATCCATTCTGTAAAATGTTTATAAATAATTAGGTCTATCTCATTCAAAAATACGTAAAGTTTAATTGATATATCAAATAATATACAACATATTGAACTGCGTTATTAGTATATAACATATATACCTGATTAAATGTGTAATAGATGGAGATATACCAGATATACCCTGAGATATACCAGATATACCAGATATACCGTGAGATATACCAGATATACCCTGAGATATACCAGATATACCGTGAGATATACCATAATTTCACTGAGATATACCAGATATACCAGATATACCGTGAGATATACCAGATATACCGTGAGATATACCAGATATACCCTGAGATATACCAGATATACCAGATATACCGTCAGATATACCAGATATACCCTGAGATATACTAGATATACCGTGAGATATACCAGATATACCCTGAGATATACCAGATATACCAGATATACCCTGAGATATACCAGATATACCAGATATACCCTGAGATATACCAGATATACCCTGAGATATACCAGATATACCAGATATACCGTGAGATATACCAGATATACCCTGAGATATACCAGATATACCAGATATACCGTGAGATATACCAGATATACCCTGAGATATACCAGATATACCAGATATACCCTGAGATATACCAGATATACCATGAGATATACCAGATATACCGTGAGATATACCAGATATACCCTGAGATATACCAGATATACCAGATATACCGTGAGATATACCAGATATACCCTGAGATATACCAGATATACCAGATATACCCTGAGATATACCAGATATACCATGAGATATACCAGATATACCTTGAGATATACCAGATATACCAGATATACCCTGAGATATACCAGATATACCCTGAGATATACCAGATATACCAGATATACCGTCAGATATACCAGATATACCCTGAGATATACCAGATATACCATGAGATATACCATGACATATACCAGATATACCCTGAGATATACCAGATATACCATGAGATATACCAGATATACCCCCAGAAATACCGGATATACCAGATATACCCCCAGATATACCGGATATACCAGATATACCCTCAGATATACCACATATACCCCACATATAAAAAACTGAATATAGCATTTCATAAATGTTTAGATTACACGCGGCCAAAAATATATGTTTCTATTAATTATTATTGAATTGGGGTAACAGTTTAATACGGTTTTTCAACCAAAAATCTGTTTAAATAATACCCATATCAGTTCCTCGCGAAAGTATGAAGCAAATTGTTGGAAATTTTCCGAAAATATATCAGTCCCAATCGCATTTTTCTGGTAGTTATTATTTAAAAATCCTGGTACAAATTGCAACATTTACATCTTAATAAAAATTGCAAATATTGTTGGAAGATATTACTAACCTCATTTTTATAATTTTTCCACGATGACACGCAACAATGGTGAGAAGATCAGTGAAGAGAAAAAGAGAGGGTGCGTAGTTGGAGGGAGAAGAAGAAAAAAAATTATTTTGGTGGGAAACTAAATGACCCAACCAAACCGGCTACCGGGAGAGTAAATAGAATTTTGCCTATTTCTAAACTTTTACACAAGGTTGCTCTTTTTTAAACTATATTAAGGATTTTGCTTTAGACAAAATGAGAAAGAGAGGAGCAGAAGGGAAAGACATGGAGATCATATGGCAAACCCCTGCTAACCCACCTGAGCGAAATGACTACATATTTCGAAACGGTAACTTTATGTACACGGATTTTCACTTTTTTTTTTCTTCTTCAAAGTTCTTAACTTATTTGCTGAAGAAACTTTAGATGAAAAGTATAAACTTTAGCTGCAATTTTGCAGGCATACGCCACGTCAGGCCTTACTACTTCGAGTTCATTTGTCATGTATGTTAGCAATTATTTGTTTTGCTAATTTTGGATGATGAAAACAATATAATGGGTAAAACCCTCAATAAACCCCTTACTGATTTTGATTTTAATGCATGTGGGTTACAGGTAAAGAATCGCTGGGCAGGGAAGACCATAGTGGATATGTTTGCTGAAGAGTTCAAAGGCCGACCATATGATTACTATGTATGAATTTTTCATTCTTTGGTTAACTCTTCTTCTTAGCTTAATCATTATAGCTAATAACAAGGGGAATGCTTTATGCTTTTATGTACGAAATTTTGCAGTCTTACTGGGTTTTGCAAATTACTTTGTTCAGATAGTATAAACTTCATAATCTGAGTTATTACTTACGAAAGTAAGATTTGGATTTGGTATAGGTCAGTGCAGTCAAATGTGGAAGAATACAAGCCGATGGTCAGATGGTACCTGTTTCGTATGTAGTTAAATCCTCTCAAAAGATAAGCCACTTCTTACACAGGTTTGTTGGTTAATAGGTTATTCCCCTTTTCCCATTTTTGTTAAACTCTTTAGCAAGAACATCCCTTTTCCCCTTAACTAAGGAAAGTATATGCTTTGCTTCACTAAAGTGGTTTTCTTCTGTTTACTGTTGTCGGATCTTGAAATGTAAGAGAATCGATTTTTAATTGGCTTCACCACCCTTCAAAAGAAAACTGTATCTTTGAAGTTACATAGTTGGTAATTGATGTCATAAAATTTGTAGGCACGAACCACCAGTTATGGCTTTGGATGTGTCAATTCTACAGAAAGAACAAGACGTGCTCACTGTTTGTAAACCTGCATCTGTACCGGTAAGTCTGAAGTTTTAAGCAATGTCAGTATGCATGATCCTTCCAGCATTGTGAATTCATTACTATTGTTGGACAAAACACATGGGTCTCTTTAAACATTTGGCTTTGTTGCATTGTTGATATTTTTGTTGCTTATATTTTGTCATAGTTCTTGATTGGAAGGCTTGATGTTCCATTTTATGCCTAATCTTCTCTATTTGATTTGCCTCATATTTGTGAGTTCCACTGCTATCAGGTTCATCCATGTGGTCAATATCGTAAGAACACAGTTGTTGGCATACTTCAGGCAGAGCATGGCTTAGCACCTCTATTTCGTATCCATAATACCAAACATTACTTTTTTGAAGCAAATGTTTGAAGTTCAAATATATATGGGTAAAGGGTGCCACTAGTTCCTTAATTATAATTAGTGGATCACTTTAGTTTCTTACTTATCAAGTGAAGCACTTTAATTCACATTTTTCAAGTGGAGCACTTTAATCTTTTTTTTTTGCAAGGTGGAGAATTTTAGTTGTGGAGCACGTAAAATACTATATTAACCATTGGTAAAGAACTAATTCCAAAGATGTGAGAATTTACCTGAAAAAGAAAGCTCTTATATATTGTTTATGGCCCTAAATACAAACTTCTAGTGGTTAGAATTTATTGTTAATCATATTTTCCTCTTGAAAATTAAATTTTTTAACGTCATTAATATAATTCGAACCTACAATTTGAAATGGGGAAGTGAAGTCTTATCCTCCAAACCACAAAGTGAACCACACTTTAAGTTATGTGACTCACAGACAACTCTTTTTTCTCAACTTTTTTGGTCAATAGTCAAAATATAAGATTTATGTGTGTAGTTTACCAAGAAATGACTAAATTGCTCAACCAAAGAAGGGACTAAAAGTGCTCCACTAGCCATAAGTAAGGGACCATTGGAGCCCTTTACCCAATAGATATTAATAATGCAAGGGTCTTGGTTTTTGATGTGGATATTATCATTTTATGTTATGTGTTTTTTTTTCTTTTACCTATTTGGATTTTTCTTGTGTCCTTGACATGTTATGTCAGCAATTCATCGCCTAGATCGCTTAGTGTCAGGGCTCCTTATATTGGCCAGAAATGCCACAAAAGCAGACATTTTTAGACAACAGGTAAATCTACTGAAATCTTGGTTATGTGAAATTTACAGAAATCAGTGCTTGGTATGATTCTCGTATTTCTGTAAATATGGAAATGCTTATTATTTGCCTTAAATAATAATGTATTTTTTTTCCAGATTGAGGGAGGGAAGGTGCAGAAACAGTATGTTGCGCGAGTCCTTGGGGTATTTCCCGAGCACGAGGTATATTCCTTTATATCTGGTTAACTTGTGTGTGCATGAAACATACATGTGCCACCTTTTCCTGCTCATGCTGCACTAAAGGTGCAGCAACTTCCCTTTGCAGATCTAAAGTGATTGGGTTGACTTGTTTATAATGGAGCCTAAAGTGTAAGACTCATATGATTGAATTAGCATATTAGAAACCATTTTGAACGCTATAACTTAAGTGTTTGCTCTTGAAGGAGTCACGCATCTGCGGCATAATGTCAGTTTTATTGGAAGATCATATGGGTACAGGAGTGCTTTATCGTTTTGACGATTGACGGTTTTTTTTTCTCTTTTTTTTTTTTTTTTTCCAGCAAGTTGTTGATGTCAGCATAAACTATAATGCTCGTGAAGGAAGGAGCACAGCAGGGGTGAGTCTTTGCCGCCTATACTGTAATACCTATTATAAATGAATAATATTTTGATCTCTTGTCAAAATTTCAATTTGTAAAATACATATTTAACATGTTTAAAGAAACTAACCAATCAGTAAACCATAAATTAATGTTTTCAAGTTATTCTAGAACTTGTTTCCTCTTCTGAAGTAAGAAAATTAGTGATTCAAATTTGAAATGAGGAAATTGCTCAGCTAATGTGCTATTGTAATACTTTTCTTGTGCTCGATCTTATTTTGCATTTTCAGCAACCATGTTGAACTTTAGGGTCTAAGTTTCTTTGATTGTTATCCAGAGTTAGAAATTTCAACTGATATATGAAAAAGTATGGCACCTTATACCGAATCCACAAGCATCTCTTGTTTGGCAGGAGGACAAGGTGGGGAAAACTGCTTGCACGAAATTCACTAGGATTAGTACTAATGGAGTTCATAGCATTGTCGTGTGTGAGCCAATTACTGGGAGAACTCATCAAGTGAGTAAATTCACAGGTTGATAGTAGATAATTACCAGATTTTTTTTCTTTGAAGGAGATACTGCTAGTGATCTGGCTTTGGGTTTCTTTGTTTGTGATTGTACGAACTTTAAGGTACCCAATCTGATTTTTTTTTTCTTGATGCAGATACGTGTCCATTTGCAATTTTTGGGCCACCCAATAGCCAATGACATGCTTTATTTGTCCGAAAGTTTTGCTGATCGCTCTACTGAAGGAACGAGTGCTGATAGAGCTGCTGTCAGTTCAGGCCATTCTGTGAAGCCTGGTTCTTATCAAACTTGTTCAAGTGAGCATGAAGACAATTGCAGTGAAGATTTCAGCATTGATCCCATGTGTACAAACTGTCCAAATTTGTCTCCAAGGGGGTAAGGCATATAACTCTATTGAATCATATATTGGTGTTCAGACATGTTGCACACATCTACGAGGGTGTCTCCAGACTCCAGTAATATTACCAATTGGGGTTATTTCTATTAATTGTCACGACCATCGTATTATCATTAATTGGAAATCATACTCGGTCTGGAATAGTCTAGAAATGTGACACTAAAAAGAGATACTTTAGTCCTAGACTTTTAAAATATAGGAAATATAAGTGTACAAGTTTAAAGTTTAGGACTAAAGTGTCCTAAAAACACAAGTTTAGGGACTACAGTAGGACTCTTTACTATCTCATATATCTGTTATGGCAGTTATCTAATTATTCAATTAGCAAAACCTACATGGTAATTGGTAGTTCATTGTAATGAGAATCTATTAAGTTATGATGCATTGTTTTGCTTATTATGGTATTTCTCATATTATGAAAGACACCACCCTTAAGATAAAATAAACTAATTTTGCTAATCTTACCAATGCAGATATGATGGTAATGAGGAGGGTCTCTGGCTACATTGTCATCGTTATTCTGGGCCGGGGTGGATTTATGAGTGCCCGTATCCAGATTGGGCATTCACTGGGTAATCATATATCCTTTCATTTTGCTGAAGCAAGTTCACAAAGTTGTTTATAAGAAGAAAGTAATTGTTTCCCTTTTACATAAAATTTTGAAAACAGACAAGTATTTCTCATCTGAGATTTACAAGATCATTTCTAATCAATACTTACAATGACCATATGATCTGGGTACACACAGCTCTATTCACCTTCATGGATTTGTACGTGCCAAGCTCTTTTCTCTATCTCTCCTTTTTCATAACTAGGATTAATATTTTACTAGTTTCCTTGAATAAAGTACACTAAGATTTCTATTATAGACTCAATTATCTTCAAGTTTTATTTGGTCATTCGCATGAAATGGTTGGTTGAAGTTTACAGGTTATATGAGTAGCAATATTTTCATTTGATCCATGGAGATCAATTTGGAACTAATCAAAGCTTGCTTTGCTTAATGTTATCTCCTCCACAAAAGTGAGGACCTCACAACTATTGGTAGGAGGTATGATATGCTGAAACTTTCTAGTAGAATTCATGGTATTTAATTGATAGATATATAATGGTTCAGAAGATTTAACAGCTTACTTCGGAAGAGGCTTACACCTCCATTAGCTTTTAACAAGAAACTGTCAATTGTACACATCATCCACACTTTTATCTATCTATTAATTAATATGTTTGCGCACGTATAAACTTCTATTTATTGCTCAGCTCTGCGATTTTTCTATAACAACAAAAATAACACTCTAATAATATTGAACGAGTCTAATTGGTTAGAGTTCAACATTGAATGCTGTTCAATATAAAAAATTTGGACTATGAATTTTTTTTTAGTAAAAGTGTAGGAGTTGAACATAATAGTACTATTTTTGTGATTACAAATTTAAAAAAATATTATAAATGTTATTTTTTCAAAGATACTTAACTGTCTGGCCGCAACATTATATTATACTTTGTCTTAATTATTAATAACATTATTGTGATATATATATATATATATAATTGAAAAAAAAAATATTTTCTTTAGTTTAGGAAAGATAGGACTATTGTCATATATTACATATCACTGTACTACTAAAGATCACCGTTATTTTTATTGTGATATCGATCAAGGGCAAGTTAGAGGATATTGGGGAATTGGAGTCCGACGATAAAGCGCAGGCGACACCTATGCTTGAGTGCCCTTTAAGAGCAACTCTAACACACTGAAGGTTCGAATCTACGTCCTGTCGTATGAGCACAGGGACCTAACATGTTATTCAAAGTTTGAATATTAATTATAGTTTAGCTATAAATATGACATCCGTATTTCTTTAGATGACAAGAGAGGAAGATAGTTATGACATATAAGATAAGCTAGGAAAGGAATCATAAATCACCTACTAAATTTCACTTCACTTGGTCATACTTTTGATCATAATTTTAGCATTTGGTCATACTTTTGATCATAATTTTAGCATGTGCCATACTTCCCTTGTTTCTTCTATGATCTTTTCCTTCACAATTTCATTTGCCAATTATTTCGATATCATTTCCAGTATTATTATTTGGTTGCATAACAGCTGAGTTCAGTTCCGGACACACCATTAATCCCAGTTCCACAACTTTAATAATATGTTCTGTCAACGCTTTGAAGCTTTAGCTCTTCCTTAGCATTCTTGTACACCACGCATAACACCATTTGAACGATCCCAAAAAGAAATCCAAGTAAATTTGGAAACTGTATGTTGAACCAAAATTATATATATATATATAGAAAAAAAGGTATAAATTATAAATAAAATGAATTTTTTTAACCAAATATATGATCTAATATATACTTACAGCTATGACGTAGTCCGTGAATAAAAACCCATAGAACATGTATCGTCTCTGCAAGTATTATCTTATTATAAACAACAATTTTTTTTAAAAAAAATAAATAATTAATTAATTATAAGAAAATAATTAATTTCTAACTTAGAAATTAAATTAGAATTTTAATCTATTTAATTATGCACTTAATTAATTACCACGAGAAAAGAGGTGCAAAACGGTCAATCTAGCTACCGTAGATCATACGTTGCAAAATGTTCTTGAAATTAAAAGTCGAACGATATTGATATATCCATCAAATTCATTCAGAACTCATTATCCTGAGGAAATTTTTGATGTGTAATCGGACTTGATACTTGTACAAATTGCCTTTATCTTTGCTCATTTTGGAGCAAAAAAGCAACCAAACGGTGGATATGATGGAGATCAGCATTAGAATGGAGCATGTTACTGATTTATTCAAACAAGAAAATACTTTGACGGTATATTTGGTACGACGTATTAGATATGTTAAATATAATTATATTAAATTACATTGTATTAAATTATATTATAATTATTTTGTATAGTGTTTGGTGAAAAGTTGTATAAAATAGTCGAATTAAATTAATTATATATATTTTACTAAAATAATTTATATTTAAAATGATTTTTTTATATAAAATTTATTTGAATTAATATTTAATTCATTTTTATATTTATATTACATTTTTAAAAATAAAACAAATATTATTTTTAATTTAAAACAAAAAAAAATTAAGATATATAATTTTATAATTAAAAATTTAGATTTATTAAGTTAATTGTCCAGTAGAATTTGGACCATACTCTTTGATCATACAAATTTTTTACATAATCGTATTATTTTTATATTATATGATATGATTTAATTTTATAATTAAATGTAAAATTATATATAAATTATATAATTAAAATTTTTAATATGGTGCGATAAATATGCCATGACTCAGTAGCCGCCACTCAGTAGCCGCCATTGTCCAATTTGGAATGCTGCTGAATCAGAATTCCTATATATAGATTCCACTTGTTTTAGCTATCACATGCCAGTGACGTGGTCATACACACTTAAAATTAGTTCAAATGTTTGTTTAACACTATTATACGAGGAAAGATCCACTGCTTAAGAAACACATTAAGTTATCCAAAATATTTGTTCTGCATCTTATTCCAGATATATGGTACCAAACCCATTATATTTTGGTACGATCCTATAAAACAAAATATAATAGAAAAAGCAACGAGAGAGAGGAAATAAAGAAATAACTATGTGCTTCTTAAATTGAATATATCTGATTTTATAAAGATTCGAGAGAACACAGTTGAATTAAAAAATAACTTGTATAAAAAGTGTTCATAAAAAAACAATTAATCGTAATGAGTCATCCTCAAAACATTGAAACATCATAAACGATATTAGAGAAACTCAAAGTTTTAAGCCCACACGTTCAAGTTTAATCACTTGTGATTATTTAATGCTTAATTTGTGGTGTTTTTAGGTGTAGCACACGGCTTTGGGGATGTATGTAGATCTTACATGTGTCACAGAAATATGTGTTGAAATGAGGATTATAAACTTGTAATAATAGTTAAATCATTAAGTTATCTTTTACATTAATTATTAAAAGTATGAAAATGGGATATGAATTTAAATGGGTCAATTTTGGTCAAATCAATAAGAGAGAAAATAGCCCAATGAAAGATTTCCTTAAATATTGGAGTATTAACTAATAAAGAATCATATGAAAGCATTTAATTTAGTTAAAGGAGAAAAGATCCTAACCAAACTATGTTAATTATTATTGAATATTGATCTATATGTGCTTAATAAAATAATCATATAATATACAATAGATCAAAATGTTAATTGTTAAATCTGGAAAACTTATCATTGACTTCAATAAAAAATATAATGTGCTCTGTCTCACTGATGCATGCCAAAAAATAATAATAATTGTCACTTTTTGAACAACAGTTATTAATTTGTTTTTCTCAACGACAAAGATTTCTTTGAAAGGAAGAATCTAGCACAAATACAAAAGTACGTGGAGATAATATAATAGGAAATGAAGCAGCTATTATTTGTTTCCGACTTTCTCTGTTTTGAAATTGAAAGTATATAATAGGATATTCTACCAAAGAATTTTTTTTTAAATAATTAAAAATTTAGTATTACAAAAAATAATATTTATTATCTTCAATAATAAAAAAAACATAACTCAAATATTTCACATTAAATATTAGTCAGGTATAGAGTCAGATTTTAAAATTAAAATCGTTTAATATTTAATTATAATTAATTTTATCTCATTTAATATTATTGATTTATAATTTTTGTTATTATAAATTTTAAGAATATTATTAGTTTTTAATTTTATTGAATTGAATTAATAGCTAGGAAGCGTTCAAGTTAAATTCATTGACTTAAAGATACCAAGCTAAAACATAAAGGGCCATTTAGGCTATTAGCTATTTAATTATTAAATGGTTTGGGGAGCAAAGTTGAAATTAATTTGACTGAAGATTAGCTATCCTAGCTAGAAAGGTTAATTAAATTGTAATGTTAATAGAACCAACGGCTAGAAAGGTTCAATTAGATCTATAAAACTCACTGTTGCGTCCTACCTCTAGCTCAAATGGACGTTCCTGCTTTCTCATCGTGTGAGACTGCGAGCGTATCTAGGCCAAAGGAAAAAAAAACAGAGAGATATGTTGTGCGGAATCCACTTGAATACCACTATTATAAGAAAGCTTCCAGGAAAGATTGGAGGGTCACACCGGAGCCACTTAAATTCCAATCTCTTTAGACAGAACTTTCCTAAATAGTAAGCACTCAATTGAGTAACAAACAACTGCGGTAACCAAACGTAGAGAAATTAAATAACAAAGTGGACACACAAATTTTACGTGGTTCAGCGTAAGGCCTAATCCACAGGCAAAGACGAGGAGAATAATTCACTATTCAAATGGTGTTTACAAAGTGGGTACAAACTCTCAAATACCCCAAGATCCCAATATACCAAATTTAGAGATTTTTCTCTAACAAACAAAAGAAGAGCAACTACCAAATGTGTTAATTCTAACACTTTGAAGCTATCAAAATGAACTTCCTAATTTTGCTCTCTCTTTCTCTCAAATGCAACTCTTGAAATGAATTGCTTGGGATGATTTCAAATGAGCAAATACTTGCTCTATTTATAGAGAATAAATTTACTATTGAAGAGCTAGTTCATGTATGAACACTTCTTTGCAATTTCTTCTTTTGTGGGCTTGATGACATAAGGGATGAGCTCACCCTTTGAATGACATAAGCAATGAGCTCATCATTTGAATGACTTAAGCAATGAGCTCATCCTTTGAATGACATAAGCAATGAGCTCATCTACTCTTCCAAATTTGAATAATGGCTTAATTAGAGCCACAATATTTCAACAATCTCCACCTTGGATCAAATTGAGCCAAGAACTTCAAGTGATGATTCTCCAGATCTTTGCCACAATATCACAAACGTGGTTTGAATTGCCATCATCAACCACCAATTTTCTTTACAGCAACTCCAAATACATATGGCTGAGTCCTTACGATTTCCTCTTTCAAATCACAACGTAAAAACTTTGTTTTTACACCAACTTGAACTAATTCTAAATCAAAATTTCGTATCCAAGGCCAACAACACTCGAACAGTAGCATGCTTTACAATTGGAGAAAGCACAACTATAGTCAATGCCCCATTTTTGAGCATAACTCTTTGCTACCAATAACACCTTGATACGAACAACACGATTTTTGGAAAATCCATATTTCTTCACAAACATTCATTTGCATCCAACTGTTCTGTTGCCTTTAGGAAGTTGAGTTAACTTCCATTCATTCCTTTGAAGAGATTGTATCTCCTCCTCCATTGCACGTTTCCACTTTTGCATTCAACATTGCTAATGGCCTCTTCATAAGTGACCAAAATACCATAATTCATTTTGAAAGTGCATATGCTCCAAAATTACAACTACAAGAGCCAAGCAAATTGACGAATTTGTCCTTTCGTCTTTCCAATTACAAATGAATCTTATTGCTGTTGAGGTTCTTGGGTTAAAACCTCTCCATCATCATGTGTCGTTAGAAAGTTATTGTCTTTCTCTACAACTTTAACTGGGTCAACTGACACTTTTTTTTAACTCCACCTACTGCGAAGTACCATTGGTCTGCTTATCCTTTTAAGACCGTACCTCCAAAGGGATTTTGCCTTCGATTTCAGTCGATGGCAAACAACTAATGAAATGACATGCATATATAACAACCTCAGCCCAAATTATCTTGCCCAACCCAGCATTGAACAACAAACACCAAATTTTCTCTAGTATCATTTGGTTTATGCATTATGCCATCCATTTCTATTTTAGAGTATTTTTCATTGTAAAGTGTCGAACAATTTCTTCAAAATGACATACTTTCAATGAACCTTGCTTCATTACATGCAAAGATTTTTTTCACCAGTATGTCCAACACACATATGCCATAACCTTGTTGCTTCTGAATCTTCAATAGAAACAGTAGTTGCAACACCAACAAGTGTACTTTCTTGTAGATAGTACAAGTTGTTTCTTCTTGTGCCTTTGATCATCACAAGTGCGCCTAATACAACCTTCAAGACTCCACCTCTCATAGTAACGGTGAGACCTTTTGATTCTAAGGCTCCCAACGATATGAGATTCTTCTTCAAACTCGGTACATACTGAACATCTGTCAAGATTCTGGTTGATCCATCATAAGTTTTCAAATGGATTGTACCTATCCCTGTTGTTTCACAGGTATTATCATTACCCATGTAAACAACTCCAACATCAAGCTCTTTGAAGCTTGAAAACCACTCCCTATTGGGACACATATGGTAGGTGCAACCTGAATCCAAAATCCACTCATCAACATGACATGTCAAAGACATGCCAACCAAGGAATAATCTGACTCATCATCTCCTTGATTAATTGCACAAGCATTGAAAATCTCCTTGCCCTTATTTTTCTTTTGCAACTTAGGACAATTATTTTTCCAATGCCCCTTCTCGCGACAAAAGGCACATTCATCTTTGGCAAGTCTTGCTTCTGACTGTGACTTGCCATTCTTTCTAGGTCCATGGCTCAAATAACGACTTCTTGCTGCCAATACTTCTGTCTTTACATCTCTATGATCCATTTTATCATTCTTCATGGTTTCATAGCTATGCAAGGCTGTGCAAATTTCATCAAATGAAACTTGCTCTTTCCCATGCAGCAAAGTAATACTGAGATGTTCATAATTATCCGGAAGCGAGTTCAACAGCATTAAGGCCTTATCTTCATCACCAAAATGCTCATCCAAATTGAACAAATCAGCCAACAACTTATTGAATGAGTTAACATGATCATTCAATGACGTACCAGGTGTGTACGTAAACCTATAGAGTTTCTTCTTCAAGAAAAGACGATTAAGTGGTCTTTTCGACATATATTTATCCTCCAATGTCTTCCATAACTTCTTTGCTGACGTCTCTTTTATGACAAAATATTTTTGATCTTTGGCGAGACACAGCCTAATAGTACCACATGCCTGACGATTGAGTTTTGCCCAATCTTTCTCATCCATGTCTTCAGGTTTATCCTCAAGAGCATGATCCAACTCTTGTTGGTACAATACATCAAGTACCTCACATTGCCACATACCAAAATTATTGGTACCATCAAATTTCTCCACCTCAAATTTTGCATTTGTCACCGTAGTTCTAACTGGTGCTGATGTTGGCGCCACAATATCTGAAAACTCCGACATGCTCATTTTTTTACTCACAAAATCCGCAACAACACAATTTGCCGAATATGGATCGAATTGGCTCTGATACCACTTGTTGTGCGGAACCCACTTGAATACCACTATTATAAGAAAGGTCCCAGGAAAGATTGGAGGGTCACACCGGAGCCACTTAAATTCCAATCTCTTTAGACAGAACTTTCCTAAATAGTAAGCACTCAATTGAGTAACAAACAACTGCGGTAACCAAACGTAGAGAAATTAAATAACAAAGTGGACACACAAATTTTACGTGGTTCAGCGTAAGGCCTAATCCACAGGCAAAGACGAGGAGAATAATTCACTATTTAAATGGTGTTTACAAAGTGGGTACAAACTCTCAAATACCCCAAGATCCCAATATACCAAATTTAGAGATTTTTCTCTAACAAACAAAAGAAGAGCAACTACCAAATGTGTTAATTCTAACACTTTGAAGCTATCAAAATGAACTTCCTAATTTTGCTCTCTCTTTCTCTCAAATGCAACTCTTGAAATGAATTACTTGGGATGATTTCAAATGAGCAAATACTTGCTCTATTTATAGAGAAAAAATTTACTATTGAAGAGCTAGTTCATGTATGAACACTTCTTTGCAATTTCTTCTTTTGTGGGCTTGATGACATAAGGGATGAGCTCACCCTTTGAATGACATAAGCAATGAGCTCATCCTTTGAATGACTTAAGCAATGAGCTCATCTTTTGAATGACATAAGCAATGAGCTCATCTATTCCTCCAAATTTAAATAATGGCTTAATTAGAGCCACAATATTTCAACAAGATCTAGACAGTTCAAAACCTTTTTTAGTCCTTACAATAGGAAAGGCATGTTTTACATCTCTCTCCGCTCATGCTCACTACCATAGCATATTCGAACAAATTAATAATGGCCAATATAGTATTCATAATTTAATTGGTGTATATATATATATTTAATGAAATTAATTGGTGTGTAAGTAGCATTCACAATTTTAACTTCTAATTTTTATACAACGAAAAATGATTAAAACAAAATTAATTAAGTTTAAAGTTATTACTAATATACTATCCCTTACATAAAAAAATAAATATATAAGTTAAAAATCTTATCAAGTTTTTTTTTAAAGGTACAATGAACAAACACAAAAATGACACTTGTCAACTTTAGGTGAAAGTTCTAATTTTTTTCTTCATCTTTTTTACGTTCTATTGATTTAATAATTTTTTAGTTAAGTGAATTTAGTGCATAATTCTTGCACATTTGTACAAAATCATTTTGATTAACTCAATCAATTATATTTTAAATTTTTGAACAACCTTTTACACTTTCATTCTGAACTAAATTTGTCCAAAAATTGTAATGTATAAAAAATATTATAGTTAATCTTACCACAATTTAAATTTTTAAAATAATTAATAACCAATATTTTATTACATTTACGGGTTGAATAGTTTTTTTCAATATAGAACCGTCTTAAAAGTCTATTATTGTTGTACACGTGGTTTAGAAGAGATGTCAGTAAAATATTTGTCAATCTTAGTACAACTTAAATTTTTGGTAATTGAGTTTATCGCCTTACCCTGTAACCCATCACCCTAATGGCATGGTGTTAATGTGGCGTCTAATATACGTGGATTAATTTCTACTTCCTGTGGTATATAGTTCCAAAATAAATTTTATGAATTGAAAAAAAAAAAAATTATTGGGTATTTTTTTTTTATTTGATTTGATAAGCTTGATAAAAATTAATTGACAGACACATTTTCTTAGGGAAAAAAAAATCCAAATTAAAACACTAATAAAAAACTAGATCTTTTGACCCCCAAAAAAAAAAACCTTGAGGTCGAAATTGTAGTATGTAACTGATGTAGAATTGAGCAATTAAACTCCCTTCTCCTTAACAAACACTCACCAAGTTGGTTAACAACACTCAACGGAATCAAGTAACAGCTTTTCAGCTGTTTACCTCAAAGGAAAGCTGACTGCCGTGAGAGAAGTTAGTTAGGCCCTTGGCATGCTCCAATTGGTCTGTGACAAGTTGTAATTTGTCTATAACAACCTATGTAATTGGTTTGTGACAAAAATTCTAATCTGACCATTAGCCTGAAATAGTTTTCTCTCTAGTTTTTTATTTTTATTTTTTATTGTCTTTCTTTGATACATATAATGCAACCTATCGTAGACTGCCAGTGTGTTCTTTCAATCCAGGAGATTTCAAGAATTATACAAAACACAAACATTACTATTACAAATTAAAGTGACAGAGTAGTTAAGAAATTCATATAGTTTACTTAAATACTTTAATCTAGTAATTATATACTAGTATTGATCACAGAGCTGAGAAAACAATATTTATTTCATTAAAGCAAAATAGAGAAATTAATATAAAATTATAAATACACAGTTCTAAGGTTCTCCTCCATTTGGTGACAGTCGTATAACAAGCTATTAAACAAAGTTGATCTATAAACTGCTTTTATATATATATATATAGAGAGAGCTCCCACCCGTTTACACATGCAAATTAAGATAATAATAATGGTAAAATAAAAACCTGAGGATCTACGTACACCATTGATCCTCTACTTGTTTACAATCTCATGATAATTATTAAGGTACAAGAGAGGGAAATACAAAGAAAAATAAACAGCTAGGCAAATATATCAAACAGTGTCGCTAGAGAGGATCGAGCAACTTGGGGGGTGTTAATTAAAATACATTAAATACTAATTAATTCAGAGTACTTAGTTTAAGCTTCACATTAAACGGCTGGTGGCTGTTGAGGTTGTATGAAACTACCCATGCCTTTCTCTTGATTATGAGCAGTATTTCTTATCCCAGTGCTTTCCTTGTTTTTGTCTTTATCTTTCTTTTTGTTGCTGTGATTATCATGATCATCATCAGTACTGTCTTGATCATTATTGTTATTGCTTATTTGTACTTCAGCAATAACATTTTGACCATGAGCGTTCAATTTGTGGACATCACCTTTGTGTTGTGGTAGTTTTTCCTCGTTATGTTTGTTTTTATTCTTATAGAATAGATAGAGGGCCATTTGAATCACTCCAAAGGTAAATCCCAGAACATTTGGCAGCTGTAATAAAATTTATTTGAAATATTATAACTAAAAAAGTGAATTGATATGTGAAAAGAATCATGGACATGATCATAAAGCTTACAACACATGAAGATGTACCTTTTTTTTATAACTAGCTTTATTAAAAAAACAAAAAAGCTGACCCATTTATCACTTTTAAGTAGTGATCAACAATACCCTTTAAGCCTACATATATTGTTTTGAGTTTGCCTCCTTCTCTAAGATAAATATCAAACTATGACTTAGGTAATTATTATTATTTTTTTTCCAAACATTTTTAAAGTAAATAAATAAATAAATTATGTAGTTGGAATTTGGATTTGCTCGTGTAATTATACAAATTAGTTGATTGACCATAGCTGTACTAATTGCTATATGTAGGGCAAGCTCAAAAAAAAAAAGCTGACCTATATACCAAACCTTTAATTGCTTACGTAAACACTTTATTTTTGCCAAGAATATTTACGACTCTACATCAGAGAGCTATATATGATGTATCTTGTAAATAAATGAGTATTGTAAATAAAGGAGTATTGATCAAAAAGCTAGACTTACCGCTACATAGAAATCCTTGAGAGAAATTCCATAAAGAAGCCAAGTAACGGCACTGATTGTAAGGAAAAAGGATAAAGGGAATGGCATGTACTCGACACTCTTGGTGCGTATCACCACTCTCTGCAAATAAGATTAATAATACAAAATCCATTAAAATTAGTTGAACCAATGAATAAAGAATATAAATATATAATGAGGAATGTCAATTTGGTTGAATTTATATAAAATCCCCATATTTAATTAAGAAAAGGAGAAACAATATATTAAAATCTTACTATGATGCTGAGAGGTGCAGCAAAGACACTGACAGAGAAGGCAACACAAATGCCACCAAGAATTTTAATTCGAGTTGGCCCTTTGGTTAAGAAGTATGAAAGAGCAAGAAGAGAGAAAAATCCTACAAAGTTCAACAGAAAAAGCAGCTTCAAAGCTGTAACCTGCAATACATATATATAATGTCAACAAAACAGTTAATTTAAAGCAAAACTAGACCAATTGAGAGACATAGGTTATATGATGTTAATTACGTACGTACCCTGGCCTTTTTATTAGCGTAAGCAATGAACAAGGCAATGTAGACAGTCTCAATGACACAACCGAAGCAATTAATAGTGATGAGAAGCATTTCATCACCCTTTAGATAAGCATAGTACAACCACATGGTTGCACTGAATAACGCTACCACATATGGTACTGATTGAAACCCTTCAGTTGATTTCTTCTTTATGATCCTATAAAATGTTGGTCTGCATGCCAAATTCAATTAATTTATTTATTAATATAACAACTTAACTAATGTATTATATAAATAAAATTAATTAAGATATAATTGATACTTACACAGGAGCTAGGAAAACCACAAAGGATGTAACGTTACCTGTCAATTAATATTCACAAAATAGAAGAAAAATCAGTTTTACTGAAGAAGAACAATACGAAGAGGAATATGAAGTTACTCATGATGCCAAACTGCTTTTATATAGACATATTTATGTTAAATTATTACCTAGAACACTACGGGAATTTTTTGTGGTCCAGTGGTAAGACTCCCCCTCCCCCACTAGGAACCCAAGTTCGAATCCCACCACAGGTGTGTGAGTTGTTTTCTCTTCTTTAATAAAAAAAAGGAGCCTTTAGAGCTCCTTTTTAAAAAAAAAAAAAAATAATAATAAAAAAAAAATAAATAAAAAATTATTACCTAGAACACCAAAAATGAAAACCAAGATGTGATGATGATCCATGTCTGGGTTACTTTCTCTCTGATCCTTGTATCTCAATTAGAATGAAATTGGAAACTTACTGAAAGGTAGAGCAGCTTTGGAAATGAAGGCTAATAATATTTAGACTCCTGAAATCCAAGCATATCACGAACTTCAAAACTGAAGGTGGTGTCATATTTATAGGTAAGGAAATAATGAGAGGTGGCTGCTAAAGTTACAAGTTTATTAATTATTGCGTGAAATTAAGATTTATAAAATAATAGCTACTGCTTTAATTGCTTGTTTCTAATTATTACTATTTAAAACTAGTACAACAAAAATTATACTAGGAATCATAATACTACCTAAAATTGTAAATATTATACTCGTATTAATTACCGAAGAATAATTTTAAAATTAAATTATATATATATTTTTTAAGAATATTTTGTCATATTATACATTATAATTAATGTAGGTAAATTTGTAGCTATAAAAGTATTATTTATTACTTTTAGAGTTTACACTGTATCAATTATATATATATATATATATTATTATTTATTAAATATTTATGTTTGTTAAAAAAACTATTTATATTAATTTTAAATATTACAGAACTATAAATAATTTCTCTTGCGTTTTACATTTCATAGAAACACACAGCAAAAGTGCCACATGAACATTGATCATTGAGTTACCATTTTGCCAGACTTACGTTACAGACCAAGAATGGTTTTTCTCCCGGCAAGCTAGTGACTAAACAACTCTTTCACGTGACAATCCCTTCTCTACCACATGCTTTTTATTTTCAATTTAATTTATTAACTTTTAAAAGCCGTTTCTGTACAAATCCCATTTGACAACACGTACATTCCCATATGTACACAAACGCCACAAAATCGAAGGTGAAATTATATACAACTTTTAGTTGTCTTATTAATTTTCTGATTAGTGCTGTGATTTTCCATGCTATTAACTTTAGCTAATGACATGTGTAGAACATGGCAAAACAGATCAAAACAATCGTACACCACTATTTTAATATTACATATTATCACTATTTAATTTTTTCTGATTTAATAAATATATAATAAAAGTATTACTCCTAAAGTATTTTTAAAAGATTTAATTTGTGAACGGCTGGCTTCTAACATTATTACTAGAATAATATAGTGCATGAATTATGTATTTATTTTTATAATTAATTATATTTTTATTAATTTTTATAATAAAGTTATCATGAATGAATATTATTTTGAAATTGTGTTAAAGTTATTACTATAACAATAAATATTAAAAGCTAGTTTTTTTTATAAAAATTTTCTTCTTTAGGTTTTTTTTTTTTGTGGCTAGTCTCGCATCTTTTGATCATACGCGTGAGCAGAAGAAATTCAAAGGACACTTTTACTGATTATTGTCCAAAGTGGAACTCCTTCATGTCATGAAAATAATATGTACCTACCTCCTAAGGCATATGAATAATGTTTAAAAGAAAATTTATTGTTGCCATCAGATCCATCTTTCAAAATGCGCTCATCTTTAATTAAGTTCAATTAGCATAGGGGTTTGTAACTAGATTAATAAGAAAGTTGAAAAGGCATTTCTTACTTTATGGGTTTGTGAAGCCCTTCTTTATGTATGTTAAAGTAGGCATAAATTGCAGTTCTTTACCTACATAACACATATATGATACAGATTAAACTTTTTGCTTAAATAACATCTGTTTTTTACCAAAAACGCACAGCATCATAACAATATATATTCATAAAGACAAAAAAGCAATCCTAACTAAATAATATATTAAACATATATCGAACAGAAACGTAAAATATTATAATGAAAACGAAGTCCTATTAGTATTTTAGTCAAAAAGATTAAAATTGAAGGTGTTGGATCTTTAATTAAACATTGAACTTATAAGTAAATAATTATGTGTTATGCACAGTCATATAAAGTTAAGCTTATTTTAAAAATGATATAATAATATTTAAGTAATTTAGATTTGAATGCATCTAATAGAATGTAAGTTAACCTAAGGTTTAATTCTCTTTTTATAATGGACTAAAACATAAATACAAGTATTATTTATAAGTAGTGATTATGGTCCTTAGGTTATACGTGAAGTTCCAATCTATTTGATATCTCATCGTTAAACAGATACCAGAGAGAAAAGTGAAGGATTTTTTTTAAGAAAACGTATAAATCTAGATGATAAATCATTCTGTTTCAAGATTAATTGGTTATTATGTATTCAGGTATGCTTCAACATAGTTGTCTTTAATTCTTGATGATTTCATATGAATGTCTTTAGAACTCTCATTAGTGATAATTTTTACTAAAATATTAAATTTTAATAAATTGTGTCAGAGTTTCTTCATGTTAAGTAATTAAGAATAGAATTTTTTTTTTGTTCTAGGAATGTTGGATTTGAAAATAGTTGACATTGTCTTTTAGAATTCAGATTCAATAATGATTTAAAATTATGATTAATTAAGTTTAGATCTAAAAAAAATTTAGTTAAAATATTTTCTTTTGGCTGCATGTATTGTGCCGGCTGGTATTACCGTATTATGGATTCAGATCTTGATCTGATTTTTTTAAAAGATGATTTAACCAATGAAGAGGGGCCAAATTTGACCGAATGAAAGAGTCTGTAGTTATTTGTTTTAGAAAATACTTGCTACTAATGCTTTTAATCTATGAATGATGATAGTATATTGTTTGTATCAAGAAAACAATCAGAGGGATTAATATATTTTTAAGCATGTCATATATTGTCTTTAAAAAAAAAAAAAAAAAAGGAAATTAAATGTGAATATGGTGCCGGCGGTAAGGCATCAAGCTAAGTATATATTTCTTTTTCTTTTTATATATATATATATATATTGTTTCTTATATTGGATTGAGCCTAGAAACAATTAAAAAAAAAAAAGATTCGGTGGCAACAGAATCCTAGCATAGCTAAGGCTTGACACGTATATATATGAATATGAATTTTATGAACTAATAAGCTTTGCCTTGGCTAATTTTGAAGTTTACAAGTATTGATTTTGATCTAATAAATAATTTTTTTTAAGAATAATTTTAAATTTAAATATTGATATGTTTATATATATTTAGAGATTAATTAATTGAAATTACATGCCCTTAAAGTGATTTTTCGTTCATTGATTTATTTTGAAATTAAATCGATTGTGTGCATGTAATTTATGTGAATATTAATCTGTCCAAAAGAAAATTGATATTTGACATAATTGCTTGAACACATGTGGTTATAAATGTGTAATGATTATTCGATATTACATGTTAATAATAAATCAACCCAAAAAAAGATTTATTATTCGACATGTTCTTATTTTCAGTGATTGATTAGTGTACCAATTAATTACTTATAAGTTAATATTGTTGTCCAAAGATAAAATATTAATAGAGTGTCCGGTACTTTAAGATGGACTTTATCTTGTTTGAATTTATTAATTTTTTTTATTATGATATTACATGAGCTTATTTTATTTGTTTGTTCTTTTATGGATAAAGCAATCAATAATCATGCTAATATTCTATTTCTAGGCTAAATTGTACTAACTTTAAGTCAAGAGAACTTCTTAATACTTCTCATGGTCGTAGATATTAGCTTTGAGTTAAGAGTTGATTCTCTTCCACCTCTTATAGATAAGAGTACTTCAAATGAAAAGAAGGAAAAAGAAAGGTGGGAGATATCAAATTGTATGTGTATAATAATCATGAAGAAGGTCCTTTTAGAAACATTCAATGTTTGAAAAGATAAATATGATTAAAGAGTTTATTGCAGACATTGAAAAGAGATTTGTTAAGAATGAAAATACTAAAATATGTACGCTCTTGACAACGCTAATTTCAATGAGATTGAAGGACAAATGCAATAGTAAGGAGAATATCATGGAGATGTCTCATCTTGCTTTCAAGTTGAAAGTACTTAAGCAATTAAGAATTCTTTAAGAACTTGATGGTGCTCTAATTTCGATATCCCTTCCGGCAGAGTTTAGCAAATTTAAAGTGAGCTACAACTGTTAGAAATATACATGTTCTCTAAATGAGCTCATCTTATATTATGTTCAAGAAAATGAAAAGATTGAAGCAAGATAAGGTAAAGAGTTCTCACTTGACCTCAACCTTTAGGAAAAAGGACATGGTAAAGAAAATGAAGAAGGATAAGAAAGTTGCAGATATAACACCACAAAAGAAATCGAATGAACTGGAAAGAACTAATTGTTTCTTATGTGGAGCTTAATGGCATAAAAAGAAGCAATACACTAATTACCACGCATGGCATGCTAAGAAAGGTGTGCTTCTTAATATGGTTTGTTCTGAAGTTAATTTAACTTAACCAAGATATATGTGTTGGATAGATTCTAGCGCAATAATTCACATTAATGTGTCTATGAAGGGTTGCCTTAGTTGTCAAAAGTGAATTAATGGTGAAAGATATATCCATATGGACTATGGCACACGAGGAATAGAAGGAAAAAACCTGTAAGAATTCAGCTGCATTATGGCATAAACAATTAGGTCATATCTCTATATGGAGAATAAAACAACTTGTGTTAAATGAAATTCTAAAACCTTTAGAATTTAGAAATTTTGATTTTTATATTAATTGTATAAAGGATAAACAAACCAATAAAAAGATATTTGAAGCCAACATGACTTTGAAAGTCTTAGAACTTATACATATAGATGTTTGTTGGCCATTTCTTACGGTTGCTTGAAATGGTCAACAATATTTTATAACATTCATAGATAATTTTTCTATGTATGATTATATATTTCTCATTTATGAAAAGTCACAATTGTTGAATGTGTTCAAAAGTTAGAATGTTGAAGTTGAGAACCAAGTAGAGGGATAAAATAGGTCTAATTTGACCATGGTGGTGAATACTATGGTAGATATGATAGTTCAAGTGAACAACATTCATGACCTGTTGCAAAGTTTCAAGAGAAATGCGATATCGTCCCACAGTACACTATGTCGGGTTCGCCCACTATGAATAGTGTTGCTGAAAGATGAAACAAGACACTTAAGAACATGGTGAAAAGTATGATTTTTCATTCTACCTTATTAGAATCACTTTAAAAAGAAGCACTTACAAAGGAATTATCATCCAAAATATTTATTGAGTACACTGCTCATATGAGTGTCATGTTATTTGAAGATATTCAATTTTAGTAAAAGTTTATAATTTTAAATGTTTCTTTAATATAGATACATTTACGATTATTTCAATTTATAGATATTTTAAGATTATTTTCTGCAGAAATAAAATTTTAGTTTGTTTATATTTTGATTTTGGTGTTGTTTGATCTCGCTAAGGTTAAAGTGGACTAGATGGAAATAGGCATATTAATATTACATTACATGAATTTTTCATACTACATATCTACATTATGATCTATGTCATTCAGTTATATCAGCATACATGACCAATGATAGGTCAAGTTACGATAAATATAACAATGACCGCTTTGAGCCTATATTAGTATGATTGATGGACCAAATTAGTTAAAGATACGTTTATGTAATGATAACAAAACTGAGCTTATATAATTATTTTTATAATGCATAATTATAAGGTTACACATATAACTAAAGTGTGAGATTCTTAATGTAACAACGAGCTTATATGTAAACAATTATGTGTTGTGAGCTATCACTTATATGGTTTAAGAAATTTGAAATTTAATGTATTTAATAGAATATGAGTTTTTAATATTTAGACCTAAGGATTATTTCTATTTTTATGATGAGTTAAAATAGAAATATAATTATTATTTATATATAGTGGTTATGATCTCAAGGTTATATGTAAAGTTTCAATTTATCTTATATTTATCGTTAAAAAGATGTCAAAGAGAAAGGTGAATGGTTCTCTTAAGAAAACATATAGATATGGAATACAAAATACTCTATTACAAGATTAATTAGTTACTATGAATTTACGTACGCTTTCGTATATTTATTTTTAATTTTTGATGATTTTATATAAATGTTACTTGGTCTGTTATTAATGATGATTTTTATTAAAAGATTAAATTCTAATGAAAGAGATATATTATTGTACTGGTATGTGAGGAGAGGTTTTCTCTTAGGGAAAAAAAATAAATAGAGTGAAGAGGTATTGAATATGTTCCAACGATGATAATATGTTTTTTGCTGTGTAACCCCTCTTACGATTGAGATTAATTTGATAAGCGTATAGAGTATCCTAAAATTAGTGAAGTAATGTTAGTCTCTCACTAGCTGCCTTGCTGTAGCTCAGGTGATTACGGTTGCGGCTTTATTGTGTGTGTTCTTTTCAGCTAGATATTACTTAATTCATTCTTTTCTTAAGTGGCATTAGCCATTCAAACAAATTTTTTATTACATGCATTAATACACGCAATATAATTTAATTAATTTTATATTTATAATAATTATTGTATCATTCTACATCTTTAAATTCACATAAATTTAATCATTATAATTCAAATAATTTACAAAACAAATTACTAAATTATTTTTTTGAAGGTTGCATTCATAACAATTTCTTTGAAGGAGCTGATTAGACTCATTTCACAACATTGCTGCAAGAAAATAGAAATAAGTGAAAAAGGCAACAAAAAAAAATACAAAATTATATATATATATATATATATGTGTGTGTGTGTGTGTGTGTGTGTGTGTGTGTGTTTTTATATATGTATGGAATATGAACGATCAGAGACGGACCCACACAGTGGCTACACCGGGCTTGAGCCCGGGTAGCTTTTTGAGATTTTTTTTTTTTTTTTTTAAATTTAATAAATATTACTAATATTTTGTAAAGCACAATATATTATTTATCACAAAAATTTTATAAATAAACTTAAACTAATACACCATTTTTTGGTCTTATATTTTCTGCAACTCTACTCCTTTTCTGTTATATAATTATGTTCTATGGTTTATTGCTTGCTGCTCAATCAAGTTAAAATTTGGTATTTTTTTTAAAATCTATTAAAATTATCTATATAATTTTTTGAAAAATATTATATATTTAAAATATTTGTACTTAAACTTACAACTAAATTAATAAATGTATGTTATATCTCTTAAAAATTGTAACTTTTAAACTTTTATCATAAATATTGTATAATTATTAATTTGAGTGGTTATGTAAGTATAAATTTGTATATATTTAGCACTCTTATTTTTTCGTAACAGTTGACTATTATTTCTTTAAATTTGTTGAACCTTATATGATAATTGATAAATTTTATAAAGTGTCGTCGAAACAACTTAAATAAATTTTTTGTTTGTTTTTTAAGTTTATATATTTTTTTGTTTGCTTTTTAAGTTTATATATATTTTTTAAATTTTAGTTATAAATTTTGATATTATAAATAATTTTTTTTTAATATATATTAGCCCTGTTAGAAATTTTTTTTTGGGTCCGTCCCTGTGAACGATAGTCCCTATTTATTACCTAATTTTTTTACATTATTGTCTCTTAACCATTGAGATTTAGAAAGAAAATGAGATAAAAAGTATAATAAACCTATTGTTCTAAATCTCAACCCTTAAAAATTGAAAGTGTAAAGTTGCATAATAAATTGTGTCTCCTGATCATATATATAAATCATATATATATATATATATATATATATATATATGATCGTAAATAAATAAAAGTTGGTAGATAAATGATAATACAAGCTATTAGGTCGGTTTCGTTTAATTGCATTAATCAGGTTTACCAAGCAATTTAGAAAAATTATTATCGTTTTTCAACTTGACAAATTTGTTAGGAAATTTAGGGGTTGAAGCTAACACACAATCAAAGTAAAGTTGAGAGAATGAAGATAAAACGAACACAAGTATTTACGTGGTTCACCCAAAATGATTACGGGCTACTCCACGGGCAAAGGCCAGAAGGAATTCACTATACTGAAAGATTTACAACCTCTCTCTAAATACAAGGAGAGAACAAGATACCTCTCTCTCTTATACTAGGAGAATACAATTAACCTCTCTCTCACAATGAGGAAAGAACTTTTCTAAGTGAAGAAGATTGGAATGCTTAAGATGTTTGAGATTTTGGGATGATGGAAATGAGCAAATGAGCTCTCTATTTATAGAGAGAAAAATGTTACTATTTGGAGAGATGACACATGCGCTTAGGTCATCATTTTGATGATGCAAGCGCTTAGGTCATCATTTTGATGATGCAAGCGCTTAGGTCATCATTTTGATGATGTAAGCGCTTAGCTCATCACTTTGATGATGCAAGCGCTTAGGTCATCCTTTGAAATTGCAATAATATTCCATCAATTAAGCCATTCCTCTTGAAAATGACTTCACACTTGTCTTTCAATCTCCCACTTGAAGTCATCTTTCACGATTATCTCTTCCAACTAGCCTTTGCTCAAACCTGCTGCTTACGTCTCTGCTAAGCCGTACGAGGATCGACACCATACAAACTTGTCAGTGTTGATAGGTTTTGTCATTACATCTGCTAGGTTCTCTTTTGTGTGAATTTTTATCATATCCACACTTCCTTCTTCCACTACTTCTCGAACAAAATGATATTGTACTCCTATGTGCTTAGTTCTGGAATGAAATGCTGGATTCCTTGCAATGTGCAAGGCGCTCTGACTGTCACAATACACAAGAATCTTCTCTTGTTTGTGCCCGAGCTCCTCCATTAATCTTCTTATCCAGATTGCTTCCTTGCAAGCTTGTGTAGCTGCCATGTATTCTGCTTCTGTTGTAGATAATGCTACAACTGTTTGCAGTTTTGAAACCCAGCTTACAGCTCCTCCTGCAAGTGTGAACACATAGCCAGTAGTGGATTTTCTTTTGTCGAGATCTCCTGCAAAATCTGAATCAACATATCCTTTGACAATAAAATTTGATCCTCCATAACATAAAGCAGCACTTGAGGTTCCTTTGATGTATCTAAGGATCCTCTTCACAGTGTTCCAATGCTCTCTACCAGGATTCGCCATAAATCGACTAACCGCTCCCACTGCTTGTGCAATGTCTGGTCTTGTACATATCATAGCGAACATCAAACTTCCCACTGCTGATGCATACGGTACTCGAGACATATCCCTCCTCTCAGCTTCATTGCTAGGAGACATACTTGAGGATAACTTAAAATTAACAGGAAGTGGGGTAGATATTGGCTTACAATCTTGCATGTTGAAGCGTCGCAAGATCTTGTTGAAGTAGTTCTTTTGTGAAAGCCAAATCTTCCTGTTATTTCTGTCTCGGTGAATCTGCATCCCTAGAATCTTGTTTGCTGGTCCCAAGTCCTTCATATCAAACTCCCTAGCCAATTGAGCCTTTAATTCTTGGATTTGATCTTTGTTGGGTCCTGCTACCAACATGTCGTCCACATACAACAACAAGATAATAAAGTCATTATCACCATCAAACCTTTTGTAGTATGTACAATGGTCTGAACTGAGTCTGTTGTATCCAAGGCTAATAATGAAGGAATCAAATCTCTTATACCAACACCTCGGCGCCTGTTTGAGACCGTATAGAGATTTGTTCAACCTGCAAACCAAGTCCTCCTTGCCTGTTTCAGCAAAACCTTCTGGTTGAAGCATATAAATTTCTTCTTCAAGTTCTCCATGAAGAAATGCAGTTTTTACATCCAACTGCTCTAGATGTAAGTCAAACGTTGCACACATTGCCAAGACTACTCTGACTGTTGTAAGTCGTACTACTGGGGAAAATATTTCATTGAAATCAATACCTTCTTTCTGAGCATATCCTTTTACCACCAATCTTGCACGATACCGTTCCACTTGATCATTGCTATCTCGCTTGATCTTGTAGACCCATTTGTTACCAATGGCTTTTCTTCCATGTGGTAATGGTACTAGTTTCCAAGTCGTGTTCTTATGTAAAGCTTCAATTTCTTCCTGCATTGCTGTCATCCACAGAGATGCATCTGAACTACTTGTAGCTTCATGGAAAGTTGATGGCTCTCCATCCTCCGTTAAAAGACAGTATGCAACATTGCTTTCAGTAACATACTCCGAGTGCCAAGTTGGCGGCCTTCTGTCACGAGTTGACCGACGAACTTCTGGAGCCTCGGACTCAACTGGTTCTTGTACATCGTGTTGTGGTGCTGCTTCAGTAGAATCTTGAATTTCTTGTATTGAATTATTTTCCACCTGAACTATTGTAGTCTCTGAATTCTCATTTGATGTGCTATCGACTCCATCTTTTCTTTGTAATTGATCTTCTGCAAAGATCACATCCCTGCTGATTATGAGCTTGCGGGTAGTGGAATCCCACAAGCGATACCCCTTGACACCATCAGCATATCCCAAGAAGATACACCTTCTGGATTTTGGATCCAACTTCGATCTTTCTTGGGCGTTGTACATTACGTACACAGGACATCCAAATGAATGTAAAGTAGAGTAATCTGCTGGCTTACCAGTCCACATCTCCATCGGTGTCTTTAACTCAATTGCCGTTGATGGCGACTGATTTACCACATAACATGCAGTTTTGGCTGCTTCTGCCCAAAATGAGTTAGATTGACTTGCAGACCTCAACATAGCTCTTATTTTTTCTGCAAGAGTTCTGTTCATCCGCTCTGCCACTCCATTTTGTTGAGGCGTGTATGCGACTGTGAACTGTCTTTTGATACCTTCTTGTTTACAAAATGCAAGAAACTCGCCATCTATGTACTCTCCTCCATTATCTGTCCTCAAGCACTTGATCTTCTTCCCAGATTCAAGTTCCACCTGTGCTTTGAAGTCTTTGAACACTTGAAACACATCTGACTTCTTCTTGATTGGATATACCCAACATCTCCTAGAGTAGTCATCAATGAAAGACACCAAGTACTTTGCACCTCCTAGGGACATCTCGGGTGATTCCCATACATCAGAATGAATCAAGTCAAGAATGTATTTACTCCTTGCATCAGATCTGCTAAACTTCAATCTATGCTGCTTACTTGTAACACAATGCTCACAAAAAGGTAGATTTACCGATTTGAGCCCTGGAAGCAAGTTTCTGTCGGAGAGAATCTTCAAACCTCGTTCTGACATATGGCCTAATTTGAGATGCCACATCATCGTTGATTCTTCTCCCTTACTGGTTGACGCGACACATGCATCAGCTTCCTGTAGTGTTTCTCCCTTAAGCATGAATAGATTCGCTGCAATCTTTTCTGCCTTCAAAACAACAAGCGCACCTCTGACAATTTTCATAATCCCATTTTCAACATGGGTCTTGCATCCAAGACTATCTATCTGTCCCAAAGACAATAGATTCTTCTTCAGGCCCTTCACATGTCGTACCTCCTGAATAGTGCGAACTATACCATCAAACATTTTTATTTTGATAGTACCAATACCAGCGATTTCCAAAGCATGATCATCCCCCATGTGTACATAACCTCCTGAGATTGGTTCATATTTGTGGAACCAATCTCTTCGAGATGTCATGTGCCATGTTGCTCCTGAGTCTAATAACCAGACATCAGAGAACTGCTTTCTAACTTCAACTACTGTTGTAGCTTCGCTGTATAGAACTTCACCATTATCAGGGGTACTTGCTACATTCCCTTGAGCATTTGGTGGCTCAGGGTCTCCATTCCTCTTTCTACTCCAACAATCCTTTTTGACATGCCCTTTCTTGCCACAATTGTAGCACTTGAGATTCTTCTTACTTCTTGATTTTGATCTACCATGATTTTGACTCCCACTAGAGCCACGTTCTGTTGATCTTCCTCTCATCACCGTCAAAGCTTCCGCTTGCTGCGAACTTACTTGTCTATCTTCTTTGTTTTTACGCCGAGTTTCTTCTTCCAAAACAGCAGATGTAATTTCATCAAAGACTAGATAATCTGAAATGATGTTGTTCGTCAGGTTGATGATGAGTTGATCATACGAGTCAGGTAGACTTTGAAGTAGAAGCTCCGCACGTTCAGCTGTCTCTATTTTGTAACCCATTGATGTAAGTTGCGAAAATAGAGTATTCAAGGTGTTGATGTGGTCGGTCACCGATGTGGATTCCGCCATTCGAAGAGTGTAAAGTCTCCTTTTTAAGAAGATCTTGTTGTGAAGTGATTTGGCCTCGTACAGTCTTGTTAGAGTATCCCAAATCTCTTTTGCTGTCTTCTTTTCTGCCACACTGGATAAAACTCCATCGGCTAGTGCTAAGTGTAGATCAGCAATTGCATTTCCATCCTTTTCATTCCATTTTTGATCATCAATGATCTCAGCTGGCCTTTCTCCAATTGCTTCCAAGCAATTATCCTTCCTCAAAATTGCTTTAATCTTCATTTTCCACAACGAAAAATTACTTCCGTTGAACTTCTCAACATCGAACTTTGTTGTTGTCGTCATTTTTTTGATATGCTTCTTACTTGAACCGGCTCCCACTATTACACGTGAACAATAATTGTATTTGTGAACAGTAACCGTATACGTGAACAGTAACCGTATACGTGAATAGTAACCGTATACGTGAACCCGTGAACAGTACCCACAACCAAAGCTCTGATACCACTGTTAGGAAATTTAGGGGTTGAAGCTAACACACAATCAAAGTAAAGTTGAGAGAATGAAGATAAAACGAACACAAGTATTTACGTGGTTCACCCAAAATGATTACGGGCTACTCCACGGGCAAAGGCCAGAAGGAATTCACTATACTGAAAGATTTACAACCTCTCTCTAAATACAAGGAGAGAACAAGATACCTCTCTCTCTTATACTAGGAGAATACAATTAACCTCTCTCTCACAATGAGGAAAGAACTTTTCTAAGTGAAGAAGATTGGAATGCTTAAGATGTTTGAGATTTTGGGATGATGGAAATGAGCAAATGAGCTCTCTATTTATAGAGAGAAAAATGTTACTATTTGGAGAGATGACACATGCGCTTAGGTCATCATTTTGATGATGCAAGCGCTTAGGTCATCATTTTGATGATGCAAGCGCTTAGGTCATCATTTTGATGATGCAAGCGCTTAGGTCATCCTTTGAAATTGCAATAATATTCCATCAATTAAGCCATTCCTCTTGAAAATGACTTCACACTTGTCTTTCAAAATTAAAAAATAATTATGAGTTTATAATTTGTCCAATTTTTTTCTTATATAATTTACGTAGACAAGAATTTGAGCTAATAAAATTTATCAAACAAATGTAGTAATATTTACACTAATAAGTTCACGCCATTTCCGAGCTCTTGCAACTTAAATCTTTAGTTTTCTTGCTCAGTAAAATTTATTTTTGGTTGGAACTTGAACAATCTAACAACCAAACAATCACTATAAAATTGATTGTGTACATCTAACACAAGAGATTTTTTTTATATATATTATAGATGTATAGAGATTGTGAATATAATAAGAGATAGGTAAAGATAAATAAATAGATGGATGTGAAAGAGATAAAAGTATTAAACTCTTATAAAAAATAAAAGGTTAGAAAATTTGAGTATATTTTTATCTTTAAGATATACTCACTTCTCAAAACATCCACCAAAAAAACTATATTTCTTATCTGAGTTAATTGTGTATAATTAGTCAATTAGAGGTATTGTTCATGTTAATTATCAAATTGTTAGTTGAGAAAAATGATGTACCTTATATTTTCACCACAATAATGAATTATATTTTCACCACAATAATGAATCTTTCATGCTATTATGCCAAATAATAAATAAATAAAAATTTCAATAATTGTATGGAAATAATTTTACATGCTATTAATTAAAGCTTTCTCTTAACGATGTCATATCACTTATTTTTAATTTTATTACTATAGAACAACAATTTTTTAAAACATTATTTATAACACATTTAAAACTTGTATTTACAAAGAGAATACTATAAAGAAAAAACTTAACCCAAATGTTTATATTTAACATTAGCTAATTGAATCTGTTTAAGATCAAATTTAATTATTAGACCTAAATCAATATTTAATTACATTTATTAGATACTATTTGATGTTGCACTCCTGCATTAGATCACTCCATTTAATGTTTAATTTTATTAAATTAAATTATGTTCAATATTATTAAAATATTATTTTTATTATTATAAATTTTAGATATATTATACAGCATAATTTTTTTAATTTTTATACCCAACAATTTATATAAAATGATAGTTTGATATGATATTAATAATATGTAAAATATTAAATTATGAATAAAAATGCGAATCATTGTGTAATTGTTGTGATAATAATAAAATTTTATATTTTACAAAGTATTCACTTGGAAGATTTTAAATGCTAGTGCAGTGGAGCTACATCTGGACACGTCATTATTGTCTTTGAATATCTAAATATATCAACAGTACTGATCTCATCCTGTTGTATACTTTAATTATGTTAGCACATTAACTACTAAAAAAAATTATCTAAATTGGTTTATTGACTTCCTTGTTGTATAATTTAATAATTTAATTATGCTAATACATATTTTACGCAACAAATGGCGACTAACTTTTAATGACGAAAATAGGAAAAAAGAATGAAAAAATAATAAAAATAACATTTATTAAAATTTATAATAACAAAAATAATATTTTTTGTATTTAAATTTATATTTTTACAATTAAAAAAATAATTAATATATCATTTTTTTCACATCTGTTCAATTGGATTTGAATGATGGTAATTTAGACTAATTCAATATTGAACGTTCAATATTATTAAGGTATTAATTTTATTATTATAAATATTAAAAATATTATTTTTAATAATTTATAGACATCATGCAATTATTCTGGTCCCCTGTACACTGTAGGGGTAGGCGAACGTCCAATATGTTTGCTATTAAGTTATTTACAAGCCGACCTTGACCTTACAGTTTTAAAAAATTTAAAACATTAGCCGACCTATAACCCTTAAAAAATCAACCTTCAAGCCGACTTACAATGTCTGTTTGAGGGAGGCTGATTTAATGATTTTGGACTTATAATTTTACTTAAAAATTATTATCATATAAAAAATGCAATAAAAAAATAAACAATATTTTACCCTTATAAATATTTTTTTTAAAGTTAGAGCATACAGATGTGTTACTATCGATTATAAGAACTATTATCCTTATTCATATTTAATGCTTGATAAATTTAAAGCTATCAAAAATGAGTCATATGAGAATGATATCTCATTATTGACAGTTCATGTTAGATGCTGCACTACTCATCCTCCTAAATTTAAAATCAGATTCCATACGTTAAATATTTGTTTAGGACTTATACATTATATATTTGTATAATATTAATTAATACTTCATTTTATTTATTTTTTATAATATTTATTATATTATATTTAAAAATATTTTTTTAAAATATTAATATATAAAACTATAGATCAATTCGATTTTGTCGGTTTTTATTTTTGGAGAAGTTACAACCGAACTAACAAAATCGATTTTGTAATATTTTAAACTTATTGAACCAACTAACCTCAAACGCACAAAAAAAGTTTAATTTGGACCTAAATTTAGATTAGTTGATTGATTTAAAAAAAAAAAAAAAAAATCACACCCCTTATGTACAGTATACACCAGAGTTGATCATACAAACAATTAATGCAAACTCGATGGATGTATCTGTTCATATCATTAAATTATTACTATTTTTTCCGACCACTTTTCCATATTTTTGTTTAGAGCGACATGTAATTTAATTATGTGCTTCTTAATCTTATATTTCTCAAGAGGCGCACTTTAATCGCGTACTCATTAGACTTAAGTTAGCAACAAATGTATGATTTTGTTAGGGAAAACAATTTTCATCTTAATAAATATGCATGTTCATCTCCAAATATCGTTTGATACTTATCACTATTTTAATGGTGCTTTTAATAATGTGTTATATAATTTAATTCAAGGACCTTACAATTTCATTTCCATTATCTATAATTAAAAAAATAGTGTATACTCCAAACCTATCAAATTATTTAATTATTTGTTTGAATTTGACATGTAAAGCACTAGTGAATACTTATGGAGAAAATATATGCACTAATCAAACATTTCAATGGCTTGAATTATCATGTCACTAGTAAAGTAATTTCTCCAATAACCAATGTAATTCTAAAAACTTAACTAAATATTGAAAGTAGAAGCGGTTATTATTCTTATTTTGTTATGTACCATGAAATCATTCATAACCATATATAAATGCGTCTTTATATATATTATGAGAAAGATATTATTCTTTTTATTTAGTTCAAACAAACCAACTTATATAGCAGGCACACCTAGAGTATAGCACAAGATGAGAAGAGGTATGTTATAAGAAATATAATTTGTAGTGAATTAATTTCTATTATTGATGAATGATTAAGCTTATGAAATACATATGCTACACTTGCTAGCTTGTTTCAAATAACCCTTGGTATAACTTGAAAGCCACGAACTAAAAACAAATGTGAATTCCAAATACAACTACATAATGACATAATCTTGGGTGGGGACAAATAATAAATGGTCACTACAGAATTGATGTTTAATTTAACCGTATTTAATATTTTGTGGCAATGATTGGCTTTCCATAAAGAAAAGAAACATTTTAGCTGGCAGAAATAAATATAAAAAATTTATAATAATAAAAATAGTAACACTTGTGTTCAAATTTATAATTTTACAATTAAAAAAATGATAGATATATCGTTTTTTTTTAAATATTCATTCGATTAGAATTAAACGAAACAATTTAAACTCATTCAATGTCGAACGTTCAATATTATATGTTCCAATTGAACTTTCAATGTTATTAGGGTGCTAATTTTATTATTATAAATTTTGTGTGTGTTATTTTTGGCAATTTTTTAAATAAATATAAGTAGAGAGAGAGAGACAGAGAAGACGGTAGGGGTTGTAGTTGCAAAGATACATAATTTGGAGAAGTAGAATATTTGACGCATAATAGTTGTCAAAGCAAAGATGGTTAACATTTAGCTTTGGAAAGTTCTTTTGCCACTAGTTAAACCATTATAGTCTATATATTGCCCTGTACTCTGTAATATTAAAATTTTGCTTTTACATACCTGATTTGTTTGCACCATTTGATCATATATTTTTGCCCTCCTTTTTTTTTTTTTTTTATAAGTGACCCAGTTAGAAAATAGCCCCTTCATATGTTCAAAATTTTCTTATATTTTATATATCTAGTACATATAAGTTAAAATGTATTTATCAAATTTATTTTAAGATACAAATTTGTTTCATAAATATAGACCTATTTATTTTAAATAAATATTTATGATATATATGGAAAAAAAATGTTCAAAATGTTGAGATTTTATAGAAAATGAACATATATTTTTTAGTTTATAAAAAAATTGAACATATGTTTAATAGCAACAATAAATTAAAAATAAGACTCTAAACATAAAAGAAGTCATTCTACGCAACTAAGTATAATATTTCTAGCAAAAAATTTAAGGGAGAATAACAAAACTAACACCCCTCAAAACTTCTAATAATAAAACTAGCACCCCTTGTGTTCAAATTTATATTTTTACAATTAAAAAAATGACTAATATGTCATTTTTCTTTGAACATTCATCCAATTAGAATTGAACGACGATAATTTAGACTCGTTTAATATTGAACGTTCAATATTTTACGTTCAAATTGAATATTGAACGTTGAATATTGAATGTTCAATATTATTGGGGTACTAGTTTTGTTACTATAAGTTTTAGGGGTTCTATTTTTGGTAATTTTCCAAAATTTAACCCCAAAACAAAAAGTCATTCAAATTATATTTTCTCAAATATTCTCTCTTCTATACAGTTGGTGCTTAGTGGCTAGGGTGTGTAACTATTTAAGTCACCTACTATAACCTGGTTCTTGGTTTTATGTATTTTCCGTCAAAATTATCCTATGATTAGCTAATTAATGAGGTTAATATCAATAATAATATGAATAAAAAAGTGAGTGAGTGATTGATTCAAATATATGCATCTAGTTGTTCTCCTTTTTCTAAGTGATAATGAAGTTGATACGCAATTTCTTCACCTTTTGGAGGCTCGCGTATTCAATTGGGCCACTGCTTGCTCTTTATATGAACTAGTAGTACTGGACAGGTCTTTCTCTATTTGAAAAGGAAATTATGTAAAAGTTTTTTGTAATTATTGCTTGATATCAACTTACCAGTATCTCCCGCATATGAAGAAAATTCAGAGCAACCTTTAACCTTTTCTCTTTAATTTTTGTATTTTAATTATTTTTTCCATGACTATTCTAAACACCAACTTAAATTGAGAAACTTGGCGGTAAAGAAAGTTATGTGGTTGACTCGCTGCGGGTTTCTTTTGCCTGAGGCATTAAATATATATATATATATATATTTGGTCAATTATATATATAAATAATTCCTTCAAGATTTTGAAATGACAATTAAATTCCAAATAAATTAGAAAAATGCCAATTAAATTCCTTTTATTGTTTTATCAAATGAGGGATTTGCAACCGCTGGCTAAGTAGTATCATTGTCTAGCTACTAATGCGTGGCTTTAAAGTCGATGGATCGAATTCTGCCAATAGAGTGTGTGTGAGGGATTTGCAAGAAAAAAATAAAATAAAATAAAAAATAACGAACCATATCTTAAGAAAACAATAATAAAGTAAATATGTATTACTTATTTTTAGAGTTGTTGTTAGTTTTTTGAAAACCAGGACTATGTAGTATAAGAAAAAGCATCTATATATTGTAACAAATATTAACTGATCCAGCTGAACTTTAAATTCCAGCTTGACAGTCACAGCATCTAAATTAAATCAATACAATGAAACAAAAATGTGAGGAACGTCATTTGTCTGATCGGTTATAGTAAATGTATAAATTGGCAGTGTTTACAACATGGGCCCATGGTTTGAGCCAACTAGTATTCCATTCAATTAACTTTTTCCCCAAAAAACAAAATTATTTTGTCATATAAAAATGCATGCATGATATAAACTTGAGAGAAGAAAGCGTTATAACTTTAAGGAAAATTAGGTCGTTTTCGTGCATTTACACTTTAACTGATATAAGGCCAAATTATGGATGGCCGGCCGGGATATAAGCTGATTTTTTTTTTTCTGAAAAATATTGTTAGTTATAAAATGATAAGTCCTACCTACATTAATAAACCTGTCCTATAGAATTACCTTTTTAAAATTGTTCAGTCTATACTTGTTATGGTTCAAAAAAAATTAAAAAGCATAGAGTTAACGTTGAACCAAAAACGTACGTGTAGATCTCCTCTCAAATTTAACTTGAGAATTGGTGTATCATATCCTAACAGAATATCAAATCATATCATGATTATGTATTTTAATATCTGTATATTAATTGAACTTCAAAGTGTTTAATATTATTTGTGTTTGTGAGTGATAGTGATCATTGTGATTTGTGAATGCTCTAGCACCCTAGCTAGCTCTGGTGTTGCTTCGGTTTTTTACTTCTTTTTAATTTACTACATATATAGCCGGTAGCAAATACTACCTTGTATTCTTGAAAATAATCTAATCATCAAGACATAGTGTCATAAATATGCCACATAGTCATATGTCTCTTTTTTAGTGGTACTAAAAGTAATAGGTTTTTCTCTGGAGAGAAGACGTGAAAATTAGATGTTGTAATGAACATGAGTAGAAGTTAATTATTATAAATGTATGGGTACGACAAAATTAAATCATCCCAAAGTTTCGAATTTTGATCCCTAGTTAGCAACACCTAATTCAATCATTGAGTTGCATGTATATTAATTATTGTGAAAGGGTGGCCAAAAATAGAACTGTATATAGCTCTGATGATAAGCTTATATATTTAAGAATTTATGATGGTTTATTTACTTTTCATTAATTTTAATTTTAGTTCTGATTTATTTATATTTTTTAGAAATAAAAAAATATTTACTTTTAATTTTATTTTGTAAAATATATATAATAATAATAATAATAATAATAATAATAATAATAATAACTATTTTTTAAGTATGTTTTTCGTAGTAACATTATGATTAAAAAAAATTAACAAATTTTTATTATTTGAACTCATGAGTTATGAGTTTAATTTTTTCAGCTTATATATACTTTTGTTTATATAAAAAATATTGTAAATATTATCTTTTGATTTTAATTTTATAAAATAAATAAATAAATAAATATATATATATATATATATATATATAATATTCTTTTTTAAGTATGTTTTCATAGTAACATTATGATAAAAAGAATTAACAAATTTATTATTTGAACTGATGAGTTATGAGTTAATTTTTTTAAGCTTATGAGCTCATTACATTAAAATTAAATGAGTCGAACTTATGTAATTATTTCACACCACTGCTTTAAATAAATATATGAGATTTTATTGAAGTTTATGAAATTGAATTTGAGCGTAAAACAAATGGCAATTAAAGAATGCTCCACCACAAATTGTATTAAAAAAAAAAAAAAAACGATTTTAGATATTGAATACATTGAATGAAACCTCCAAAAACTGCAGTTGTTTTATTTTTCTATATATAGCAAATTTTTTTATTTTTCTATATAAAGCAAATGTTTGGTATTAATTCCATTTATTTATTTTTTTTCAATACTATAAAGAAAAAAAAAACAATAATTTAATAAGGTTGGATTGATATGCATCTTTATATCTCTTATTCTTCTTTAATATGGCATGCAGCTAGCAGATGATGACATGACTACATGTGGCTAAAAATAAGTACGTTTGTAAATAAATAATGAGGAAACATATCACAAATGTGTGTGTGTACTGTGTAGATAGATAAAACTAAATAGGTAGGCTGCTTTGCCAAAAAAAAAAAATCCAAGTAACACTTTATTTGATATTATGATAGAAAAGCAAACCATATCACTATGTGCATCAGATAGAACCCGTCACATAGTTGCGATATGGGCATATGCTACACATTTTCCACTCAGTTTCGATTGATCATGTCCAAAGCCTTATATGTCTTTATATTATATATTATGGGTTTTCGTACTCCCCTAGTTTTTGTTTTTTTTTTATTTTTTATTATTATTATTATTTGAAAAGAAAAAGGAAAAAAAAGAAAAAAAGATTTTGCCCTCTCTTCACTAATTTGCCTTCATTACATCACATTTTCCTTTTTTTTATTTCTGCGTGGACCGACTCTTTCTCATACTTTTCCTTCTGCTACCACAGCCTTATAATATTTTCATAATTTCTACATTTTCTTAATTCACATTATCCTTACTTTTACTTGCCTAGCCTGCCTTCTACAAATATCTTCTTAATTTTAATTACTCCTTTAAAAATTTAAATTTGTCGGTATTTACTTTTACTTTCCGTTCTTTTTAATATAACATATGTTAAATTTGAACATACTTATTATTTTAATTTTTCTTTTTAATTAATTTTTATAATATATTTAAAATAAATACAAAATTAATTTTATAATACTTATAAAATGTGATGATCATCATATGATTAAAATTTTTATCGAACGTTATTCTTATTTTATTATTATGTTTAAAAATTTTATTTCATTAAATGTGATAATAAACACTTAAATGCAACCAATGATAATAGCTAATATTTTTTTATATAGTATAAACTTTTAATTTAATTTTTTATATAAATACATTTTCATAAATATAAAGAAAAAGTTATAATATAAAATAAACATACATTTAAAATGTTAATCAAAATTTAACCTATATATGTTCAGTATATTCATAAAGATGAGTTCAATATATGCTCGTCACCTTGTAAAAAATTGAGCATACATTCAATGGTGTCTGGGAGGGACAATAAATAAATAATAAAAAGTTCAAAATAGTTACAGTTAAATATGAAGGCAAGCTAATAAAAAAACCAAAGGTATCCGTACACAAGAATACAAAAAAAAATTACATACTATTGTGACTCCATATTTATTAAAATTTAAATATGGTATCTTTTACCTGATTTTTCTACATAGTGACAAAAATATCCTTAATTTTATTGATTAATTGTAATAAATTTTGATTGGACACATGTTCAATTAGATTATTCAGAATTTGACAATTGTCTAATTGACCAGATTTTGACCGAACGGCGACTCCACTTGCTGGAGCTGAATTGGATACATGTTCAACTAAACTGCCCAAAATTGGACAACTATCTAACTGACCAAAATTGGACGACTATCTAACTGACTAAATTTTGACCAGCTGCAACCCCACTGGTCGGAACTGAGTTGGATACATGTCCAACTAGACTGTTCAAAATTGGACGTCTAGAGACAAAAATTGAACAACATAGAAGTCAAAAATCCCTAATAGTATGTACTACGGATAAAATTGTAATTTTAAATAAAAATTATAAGTAAGAAGTCATCATAGATTATAAATATTAAATGAGATCTATTCTAATCTATTTCAAAAAAAAAAAAAAATTTATATGAAGGGAAAGTTAAATCTTATGTTAAGTTCATTAATTCTTAGGATTATTTATGTTCGTTCAAATTAAAAAGAAATAAAAAAAAAAAAGTTAAGTAATAGCAAGATCGATGAAATTATCAAGACAAAATTATTACAGTTAATTTCTTATCGCTAATATAATCAGATCGTCTTCCTTTTTTTTGTTGTGGCTTAAATCTTAACTTTTAGTTTCTTTTGTAGTAAGTAGATTTGACAATACAGAGATGACATAAGGTTGCGATTTAAAGAGCACAAAAGAAAGACTCAAAGTAGACATCAGATTGAACAATGAGAGGTTGAGGTATTCAAATTAATTTTCAAAGAAAAAAGATAGCTAGCCTAAGTAAAGCGAATTCCAGATACATGTTATCTTACTATCTGAAAACCTTCTATTAATACATTACTTCTACAATATTTGTCATTATAACAACTTTTTTAGGCTCTTGATTAATTTTTTATGACTATAATCGTTACTTATGAAAAAAAAAAAAAAGGGATTAAATTATGAAGTAAAACTAACAAATATATTACTAAACTATCGTAAAAATTATAAACATACTATCTAATTTTATTAAGTAATAAAAATAATACTCAAATATAATTAATTAGTAATAAAGTAGCAAAAAAAAAAAAATAATTAGTAATACAAATCAAACTTCTTATTAATTGTACAAATCTAACATCGATCGTATAATGTAATTATACTACTAATTGTATTAAAGTGGTATTTTTTTCACTCGATTAGATAATATATATATAATTTTTGCGGACAATTTTTGTAATAATTTGATAGTATGTTTGTTAATTCACTCGAAGTAATACTATTAATTACAATTGCATGCATGAAATTGGGGAGAAATAGGAAGCAATTATTACATATTAATTAATTAGATAACGCAATGAATTAGGCAATGTAACTCGTCGTTTTATGCTTTTGGGTTTGGCAAGACAAGTTTACAGAAATGCTAGCTTATCTGCTCTTTGAATGATTTGGAAGAAAGCAAAGCCACATCAATCATGTATCCACTATGAATGAAGAGATACACACTTATCCTTAACTTTCAATAAAGTCGGTTATGATGTCAATGCAATTTTTCATTAATTGAAGTGCCTTTTTTTAATTAATTGGTCAAAATATCAACGTTTTTCATACGTGCCTCTCAAAAATTCCAGATATGTCTCATGACCATATCCTAGTTTGTTGGCTAATTGCACTTAAGAATCTGAAAATCCTCCCTTAAACAAAATCTGACAAGTCAATAATATATTGGAAAAATAATAAAATTAACACATCTTAAATTTAAAATAACAAAACTAGCACTACTTGTGTTCAAACTTATATTTTCACAATTAAAAAAAATGATTAATATGTCATTTTTCTTTGAACACTCATTCAATTAAAATTAAACGACGACAATTTAGATCCGTTCAATATTGAACATTCAATATTATTGAAGGTGCTAATTTTATTATTATAAATTTTAGGGGTATTATTTTTTGGGAATTCCCTAATATTTTTTTGTAATAGTATGAAATTACATCATTAATACATAAAATTTTATTTTTAACTTCCTAAAAAATGCACAACATAAAAAACATATGTTGTTAGTCATATGCTTTTTTTTTTTTTTTTAATCATAATGTAAAATATATATATTTTTAGAAGATTAAAATGAAACTACGTAAATAAAGAAGTCATATATAAATTGGAGTATAATAGGGTTTCTTCATGCTTCTAAATGTTCTCCATTTGCAATCATGAACTTAGTTGACAACTAAGTTTTCAAAAAGAAGAAAAAAATAAGACAATAATATTTTTCAAAAAATAATAAAAATAGCACATTTAAAATTTACAACTATTTAAAAAATTTAACTCATTATTTCACATTAAATATTATTTAAATTAAATTATAATAATTTAAATATATTTAATGTTGAATTCAATTTTAATATACTTATTTAATACTACTGTACAATTAAAGTTTTACTCTTATGATTGTAAGTTTTAGGGGTAAAATAATTTCCCAAAGTTTGGGTAGTAAAGCAGCTCCACTTTTCACACAAAATATTTATGACAATATAAATAAGAATGTTAGTTAGATTTAGTTTGGCACTTAATGCCTGCTATTTCTATCATAGTACAAGAAATATATGTGTTATAAAATTTGAGCTTAATACGGACAAATAAAGAATATATAGAGTCATAATGCGTAAAAATAGATGAAAAAATGCAGACACTTAGCATTTTTTATATAAAAATAATGCCCGTATACTGTTGGCTTTATCCTTAATCATATTAATCATAGTATCAATCATTTTACATATATGTGAGATAAGATCTCCCCACTTCCTTTAAGGTGAAAGTCCCAATTACTTTTTTTTTTTTTTCTCTCTTCCTGTTGGGTCAACAAAGGAGGTCTGATCTTACGTTCTTACTAGCGTATCTTCAAATTAGTAATGAATTTTATATACTGTTTCAATATCAGTAAATTTCTATGATGTAGAAAAATAATTAGTCAAAGATTAAGTTAGAAAGAGTAGTAATACAATATTATTCTTTTTTGCAAGTTCGAGAAAATCAAAAGATCATTGGTTCTATGGTGTAGTGGTTAGCACTCTGGACTTTGAATCCAGCGACCTGGGTTCGACTCCCGGTAGGACCTTTGTTTTTGTATCTGAGAAAGACGAGCCCATCATCAGTTTAGTTTACTCATTATGGATCCCTATATAGTAGTCTAATCTGTTCTTTTTTACTTTTAGTATGGTAAATGGTTTTTCTTCGCTTTCAATCTTAAACAAGGGTGACACAGGAATCAGTCTCAGTTGTAAGTAACTTCATCTGGAGCCTTAAGAATTTACCACTTAATGTAGAATACTAAGTGCTCATTTTGATGTATTTATTTTAAAAAAGATTTAAAAAGAAATAATTGGATTAAAAGTAATTTTAAAATAAATATTTAAGTGTTTAGAATGAAAATGTTAGAAGTGATTTTCAATGTCACTTTGATAATTATTTTTAAATGGAATCATACATTTAAAATTACTTCTTTAAAAAGTAAGTATTACTTACTTATCTTAAAAATACAAATAATATTTTTCAAATTTTTGAAAACACTTCTCATAAATATTGTTAAGTTTTTAAAAGCACTTTTAATAAAAAAAAAAATATAAGCAGTTCCAAACGATCCCCAAGTATTTTTAGTAGTTTTCGTACATAATTTCACTCTGGAATCAAGTAAGACCTACAAAAGATGATGAACATTTAGTGATAATCCAATGGGAATTTGTGTGTAATGGAGATACAGAACTTCGGAAATTTTAAGTGGGTGGCCAACTTAAAACAACTATGGGCGAATTTAGAAGCCTCCTTCTTAAAACCCTAGTCTCTATGGTTGGCCCAATAAGGAGCTACACAAGTAGCCCACAAAGAAAGTATTGGTCTAAATTCCCCATAAACTTACAAAAGCTTGTTCATATAGGTGAATCTATATAAGAGTGAGAAGAGTTCCTCCACCACAACTCTTCACCGATAATTCTAAAATATAATATTTACAAAATTATATGCATAAAATAAAAATATATTTTAATTAAATTTTTAATTTTTAATACCTAATAAATTATTATAAATTCAATAATTTAAAATTATTTTCTCCAAAATGGAAATATCATGTTTCAGTCAAAAAAACAAGTAATATTTGATAATAATTAGTACTATTCTTAATGTGTTTATAATTTCTCTTCTTGATACAAATTCTAAATTGTACAAGTGTAATAAAACAAGAATAATTTTTTAAATTCACATTTTATTAAAAAATAAAACTATATATTTTTATAATAGTTATTATTATTTATATTCTCTTATACATTATCAAACTATATTAATTTTCAACTCCAATTACCGTACGAGGAGGAAACATGCCGATAAAGTATGAGGAGGAGCCAGAACTCCAGAAGGAGTCATGCGGCCTGACCTTGTTGAAAAATAATAAATAATAACTAATATAAATAAAATAAAATAAATTAATCCCCAATAATTGAAGCATCTAGTTGATGATTAAAGAAAAGTAGTAGATTAATTAGACAAAATTTTAGACAACTGAACAAATCAACTTCGTGCATATTGCATGGAGCCTTTACCAATTGCCAATACGGCAATGACTACAGTGGACGGAAATGCAACTTGTGAGGGATAGATATTATTTTGCAGAATATAAGAAAATATTAAAAAAAATGGGTGGGAAAAAGTCCACTCTTTGTAACTGCCTATTTATAAAGAGCCGCCTCTCTTTGACTTGGAAAAAGTTCATTTTCTTAGAGGACAAATAGAAATGTATTCGCCGCAATATCAACAGCAACCGGGTTCGGAATCGCCTGCCGGAGCTGTCGATGTGAAGGAATTGCTCAAAAGTTATCGGACTTGGAAAGGCAGCAATGTAATCTTACCTTCCCTACTTCTCTTTTTTCTTTCTCCTGAGGTGTTCTGTTGAAATAATGTCTAGTCTTGACTCTTTATTCTCACTATTTATTATCTGGGTTTCAAAACTTGATGTTTGGTTTTATAATATTGGAATCATGCAATCTTTTGTTATTCCTTAGTAGCTGAATTAAAGAGGTTTTCATTTTTCTGGTTGGTCTCAGAGTATTTTCCTTGTTTAAACTTTTTTTTTTTAACATAACTCACACAAACACACATTTACAAGGGACGGTTCGAACCCGCATTTTTAACTTGTCACTAAAAACAAATGTCATTACATCAAAAGACAATTGATTCCTTATTTAAACTTTTAAATGGTTGAATTTGGTAGATTTTAACATTTGGGTAAAATGATAAATGGCATAGCTTTACGAAATTGAATTGAATTATTTTGCTTTGAGAGTATTTTGAGGACTAACTATACTTTTATACATCTATCATACCTTTATCTTTGATACCATCTTAGAAGTTATTGGTCATCGTTCCTCTAAAAAATTTAAGTTATTAGGAAGAGAGCCAACTATTTATAGTTGAAACTTGCCTTTACTATTCACACTATTACTATTCACTATTCCTATTTGTCCTATTACTATTACATGCTTATCCTAAAGACTCTAGAGCACTTATTTCTTAATATAGGACATATTTCTTGTTTAATATGTGGTCTTTAAAAGAAAAAAAGCATTAAAATTGGAATGTAGATTTGGTTCTTGTAAAATTCGGTTAATATTTTCCTCATAGTAGCACACGAACACTATTTGAATTCATTTTCTTCCCATAGATTATCATGAAAAAAGAAAATTTCCTTACAGATCAAACACACCCAAAAAAAAAATTTGCTACAATTCCTTCAAGTATCAAAAAGAAAATTTTGTGCTGGAGACACAAATAGTATGTTTTCTTCTTAAGTCCAACTACAAGCAAAAACACCCTAAATCAAATATATGACTTTAGACCTCTATTTCTGATGTGAGTTTCTTTTCCTTTCTTTTCTTTGCTATTAGTTTTAGGTATAGTAACAATGTTTCCTGAGAGCAATATTCGTGTTTTACCGAGGAAAATTATATGGATAACATATTTTTGGGTATAGTATGACTGATAAATGCAGTTTGGTCTACAAAGTTGTATATAATATTATAATGAGAAATTGTCACATCAGTTAGAATTTTAATAGATTTGTAATATATAGTAGTGCCATGTTTTTATGGATGTGCAATTGCGCTGTATAATCAAATCCATGGTTCATTGTTCAACTATGCAGATATTTCTTCTTGATGGAAGGCTTATATTTGGACCGGATGCAAGATCAATTCTATTGACTGTTTCCCTCATTACAGCCCCTGTTGCAGTTTTCTGTGGGTTTGTGGCCAGAAAACTGATGGATGATTTTCCAAACCATTTGGGCATATCAATCATGGTTGTTGTCATTGCATGGACATTTTTTGTAAGTCTTCTTCTAATATTTCTACCATTGTTTTAAATTTACCTACATGCTCAAAAGGAAGAGGTTTTAGCGATACTGCAGTATCGATTAATAATTTTACACTAGCTATTACCAACTTGCTGTCTTGCTCATATCGATCTTATGGACTTGTTCATGGTTATACAATGGTGTTTTCCATGTGGTCCATGTCTAAGATCCTTATTTCTTCCACGAAACATGAACAGCGCAATTTTAAACCTTAGGTGCTAAATGTTCTCATGTTTATTATGAATTTATAGAGTGATTTCAATGAATAGAAGAAGAATCCGTAACTTCTAGATTAACCTAACAATCAAATGCAATTTTTTTTTTTTTCAGGTTTTGATTCTTCTTGTGTTAACCTCAGGAAGAGATCCTGGTATAGTACCTAGAAATCTTCACCCTCCAAAGCCAGAAGGCTATTATGATGAAAGTATCCATACAGATACTCCACAGTTGCTTTTCCCACGAACGAAAGATGTAGACGTCAATGGTGTAACTATTAGAGTCAAGTACTGTGATACCTGCATGCTCTATAGACCCCCACGCTGTTCTCACTGCTCAATTTGCAACAACTGTATACAGAACTTTGACCATCACTGTCCTTGGATTGGTCAATGTATTGGACAGGTAAGCAGAATTTCACTAATGAAATCCGGAGATAATACTTGGCTTGCTAAAAAATTTTAATCCAACTTCTATTACAATTTTCTTTTTCTGCAGCGAAATTACCGGTTCTTCTTCATGTTCATCTCCTGTACTACTCTTCTTTGTTTATACGTACATGTGTTTTGCTGGGTCTACATCAGAAGAATCATGGATGGGGAGAGGCTATCAATTTGGAAAGCAATGATTAAAACTCCTGCTTCCATTGCACTTGTAATTTACACTTTCATCACATTCTGGTTTGTGGGTGGTCTTACCTTCTTCCATTTGTACCTCATTAGTACAAACCAGGTAAAACTCTTTCTAGATCTTGACATGCAAAATTTCCATTGTTTTAAACTCACCAGCATCAATTTTTGGTCTTATTACCATCTTTGCTTTGAAAATCCAGCATTAATTTTCACACTGCTTTACAAAACTAAGTGTGCTTTTGGCAGTCTACTTATGAAAACTTCAGGTATCGCTATGATCGACAATTCAATCCTTTTAATAAAGGGGTGATTTCCAACTTCATGGAGACATTTTGCACCAGCATACCTCCATCTAAGAACAATTTCAGGAAAAAGGTTTCGGTGGAGTCTTTTATACCACCAGTTACGCTTGGGGCTAGCTTTAATGATCACACAATGGGGAAGGAAAATGGTGACATAGAGATGGGAAGGAAGCCAGCTTGGCATGACGTATCAGCAGAAGCTGATGATCACGAAGAACATATCAGCAATGATGATGACACACAAAAGGACGACAAATTGAATGTGAGTGACGCATCCACAGATTTGAGTAGGATTCATCCCTTAGAGAGTACAGAGAGGCATGGTATCTCACACTCCAGGCGTTCTAGTTGGGAGAGGAGAAGTGAAAACTTGAATGTATCAACTGAAGTTGATACAGATGAACACAATGAGTCAGACCTCAGGTAAAGGAAGCCCTGACCAAATTCATTTTCTGAGAGATTGAACCGTCTTGGGTAAATTCTATTTGGTGTACAAATTAAGGTCAATCCAGAGAAGATGAAACAGAGATGGTGAAAAAATATGTAAATCTTTGGATTGATGATTGGACGCAATTTTCGTCGAGTTTCATCTTTGACAATACTGTATATGTCATTAAGTATTGTGAAAAATAAAAAAAATTATATGATTTTTATTTTACATATACAATATGTCAATATTCAGTGAATAACATTCACAAAAGAAAATTGCTTCATCCTTTGTGGCCTCTTTGGACAAAAGGGCAAAAGTTCGAATGTTTTAGCCTGTACCTCAATCTCAAGTCTGAATACAGCCTTATCGTTATCTTGGGATTAATAATCAAAAACAAATCTTTTATGATCCAAGCAGAACATACCATAGATGCTCCAAACAATGTACTAACAACAACAACCCTCCCTTCTAGTGAAGTTTTTTTCTTGAAAAAAAAAAAAAAAAAGGCTGCAACATGTATACAAGAAGCCAATAAATCCCGATTATAAGCGAATAGTAAAATCACGTTTGGACCAAGTATACAACAAGACAATAAACCCCACCACATTCATTACAGATTAACATAAATTTTTAATATATAGTTGTGTTCTAATTCATTTAGGTACTATATGTAAATTTTCGAAACGTATTTGACAAGTTTATTAATTATAGATGGCCCTTATACAATGGCATCAGAAATACTTAGCACTTTCAATTTCATTTAAATCATGGTTTAATAGCCAAAAACAGGTCATGTAACTAAAACAGAGTCTAAAATCTTCATCAAAAATCACTACATGCTCTGAAAACGTTTCATGATTATGGCACTCATATCCAAATAGCGACGAGCACAATTTGAAAGGCAACTTTGTTCACTGGAGCTGAACTTGTTCCCAGGAGTCCCAGTGATGCATTTGTCCCAGCAGACATTTGTAAGTTTTGCCACCATCTCATTGACCATGGCTCTTTGCTTTTCTTGCTGCAAAGCAACAATATATGTAAGTTTTCATTGTACAAAGTCTTTTACGTGGCAAGTTATCTTTGCAAGCTATAAGATAATAAAATGGTGAAAATAGAGCAGATACCACTAGTAATACATGCAAGAAAACAATACATCACACCATCCATATGACATTCATAAAAATAACAAAAATTAAGGAAAGCAATAAGTCATCCAAAATTTCATTAAACTAACCCTTAAAAGAAAAGACAATCATCTAATATTCTGATTGGCAATTGAAACTTGAAACATTATTTTCCCAAAGATAATAAGAAGATAAACAATGTAAGGTGCTATGGCGACATTAGAGCAACTGCATTACATGCTTGGGAGTTAGGACCTAACATAAGGATTACTAAAGAGACTCAAGTTAACTTTTGTAAGATATACTAAATCAAAACCAAGGTTTACTCATCCAATGTCGTTTTGTTGGCAAGGTATAAAAACGTGTGATTTCAAACGGGTACCCATTCGGGTACCCGATTCGATCCGTTATTGACCCGAATTTTATTAAACAAAATGGATATTATACCGACCCGTACCCGCCCCGATTTGAACCGCCCCGTTTTGCCCAAACGGTTCGGGTACCCATGGGGCCCCGACCCGATGGGTAAAATTGCCATCTCTAAGTGGAACTGCAAATACAACTTAAAGAGTTATGGCCTTTACAGATTTTCCAATAATAATAAATAAATAAATAATCCAAAAACAACCGAGGATTATTATTTTAAGTTAACATAAACAAAATTCCACTACTCAAAGTTTTCAAGCATTCTTTTTTCTTCCCATAAAAAAAATAACTTGAAAAAGTAAAACTAAGTGGTAACGTTACATAAGCCAAAAACATACAGCCTTGAGCAAACATACACTTTGAGCAGACCAGTGGAAACTTGAGAGATTCAAAATAAAAAAAACATTCAGTTTTTAAGCTTAAAGACGACTAGAGGTGGCAATTCCCACTACAACCCAGAACACCAACACGAATTATTTTTTAGTTAGCATTGAAAATTAATTCTTTTGTATTGGTAAAGATGTAACTTTTATTACCATTATAAATAAATAAATTGTCTAAAAATAATTTAGTTTTTTCATAATATTAAAAAAAATATGTGAATTTGACAGGAAAATACAAACACAAACATGCACAACACGAACATTTTGTAGAAAATAACCAAAGTTTTGATTTTCTTCTGCTTTTTTTTTTTTTTAAGTATTCTTATTTTCTTCTAGAGTAGCTCTGGAACTGAAGGAGTGACAAATGAAATCGAAACTTACATTAATGAAGTTGACAAGGTCGGGGTTTTCAAGAGCTGAAGAGTCCATGGTGGTTCAGTCGCTATAACCCTCTAATTCTTCGATTTTGCAGCAGATTGGTGAAGTGATGATGAACCCTAAAATAGCAGGACCGACTATGGAGAGAATCATGGCCGTCGGAAGATCAGATCTCTTAAGGGGAAGCAATTGGCTTCGGCCTTGCTACAGTATGTTTGAGGTTTTGAAACGGCCCAGGCCCATTATATTTTTTTTTTTCAAGTGTGTTTTAAATCAGCTTAAGTTATAATATAATTTTATAAGCTAACTTTACGACAGTTTTAAAAACTTAAAATTTTAGTCCACTGACCTATAAAATTAATTTGAAAAAAATTGATTTGATAATTTTAAATATATAATTATGATATAATATAAAAGCATTATTCAATTAAAATATATAATTCTGTGAAGAAATAAAGAGAAAAACAAAGAATACAAATATACTCATTGATATGAAATGCTAACATTTATTTTAAAGAGTACTTCACAGAAAATTAAAGATACATTACCAAATACTTAGTGAACTATTAACATAGTTTAATATTTCTTAGATAATATTTTAAGCAGTCTTTTATTTATATTTAAATTTTTACACACAATTTAGATAAAATATTAGTATATGAATATTTCTTAGTGTATTAAAAGTATAAATTTGGTTTTCTTTTATGATTTTATTATTTTTTTTTTAAACCTATGCTTGAACCTACCAAGTTTATTTATATAATTTAGATCTATTTTGATCAACCAATTTCTAAAAAAAAATAAAAATAGAATCAATTTGGTCTTTGATTTAGATTGGTAGTTCAGTTTTGAAAAAAAAAATTGTACATCCCTAATTTTAGCTATTCAATTTAAGAAGATAAATAGTTTAAATCAAAGAGAGTAATCAAAGTTAGAAGTAATCATCTCTTTTTGTTATTTTTATCATTTAAATTTTTAATAATGAGCATTAGGCAAATTTTCTCAATTCAGTTATTATCTTTGGTTGATGTACAAGTTGAAATGCAAAAGAGGAAAAAAAATTAGCTCATGTTTCTCCATGTCAACTATTTTATTTTATTTTATTTTTAAATTACATACATAACCAGCCTTTCTCTATTATTAAAAATAAATAAATAAATAATAACCAGCCTTAAAACTATAAACAATAAAAATAGTCTCATATCTTTGAATTGTGAGGTATGTACACAAGTGTAAGGAATGATGAAATTTTAGGATCTTATTAGATTTGTTATTTTATAAAAAACATAATTATTAATCACATTGTCATAAATTATATATTTGGAAAGTAAGCTACTTGCTCACATATATTACCTTCTTGATATTTAGATCGATTTTATTTTTATCTTTGATTGAAATTTTCAGTAATTTTTAATTAGGTATGTTTGCATTAATAATGATTCTTTATTTTGATTTATTCCAGTCAATCAGTTATAAAATAATTAGTGATTAAATAATTTTTATAAAGTTTTTTATTGTGACTTTTAATTTTTAATTTTTAATAAATAATTTTTCTAAAGATTAAATTGAGTCTAATAATTTTTGTATAAACAAATATTAGAAGATGATAAAGAAATGCTAAAATTTATAAGTAATAAAAAAAAAAAAGTAATTTTATATGTTTTTAAAAAATCTTAATAATAAAAAAAAATTCTCAAACAACTTGCAATTATTTTTTTGTTAAAACTACCAAGTTAAATACGGTTATAATTATTATTAAAAACAGTGGTGATTAAATTTTTTAAATAGAAATCCTATATCAATTATTTAATTTAAAACACAAAATTATCACTCATAATCATTATCATACGTAGCATTGTTTTTTAACGAATGTGCAAGTGATAATAGTAATATCCGAAGAATAAATAGGTCATAGTTAATAGCAAGTAAATAAATAACTAAAGTGCATGAAAGAAATCAAAATAACGTAATCTTCTTTTTTTTGAGAAAAATAAATTTATATTCATCGATCAAAATTATATTAAATCAAAAAATTTAATTACAAGATACAAATAAATAAAAATTAACAATCACATAAACGTTAATTTTTTTTTATCATTTTGGTGATAATGTTGGTCATAATTTTCTCTTTTAGACTTTTTTTTTTTTTTTTTTTTTGCTTAGATTACTTCTGATAATATTTTTATGTTTTCAATCATTAAACTTGAGTCCATGTCTTCGGTTTCTAAAATAGCAACAACTTTAATAATAAAACTAACAAATCTATATCTATATTGAAAAATGTGACAAAATTTATTCTAAAATATGACAAAAATTGGATTAAAATAAATTTATGCAAGAACTAAATCTACTTAAATTAAAATTTAGATAAAAATACATCACAAATTATGACCATTTTATTAAACATAATTAAAAAACAAAAGAAACTTACTGGAGAGAGAGCAGATCTCCAATTATCAAAGATCAAAAGCAAAATTAAAAAAGAAAAAAGAAGATAGAGATCGATAAAAGAGAGCTGATCGAGGGCTAGGTTTCTCCTTTCTATCTTCTCCAATTATGAGACCTCATTTTGTTTTTATTCTTTATCAATTAGTATAATAGGAGAGGAGATTGCTATCTTCATTTTTGTATATGATAAAAGCTATTATATATATATATAGAGAGAGAGAGCATTTTATCATTTTTTTATTGCTTCATCTCAAGTCATTTTGTTTTTATTAAAAATAAGTAATTACACTTTAATTTATATTATTATATTTAAATTAAAAAAAAATACACATATAATTAGAATATTATTGAAAATAAACTAATATATTTCATTTACTTATATTTTTTAACACAATAATTTCAAGTTTATAAATATCTTAAGCAAATGAATCAAAATATATATAACTATTTTTTTAAGAGGACATATAATTATTTATTATTAATTTTATCAATATTATTTATTATTAATTTTATCAATATTTATTAGAATTAAATCAAAATATTGGGTCAATAATGTGTCTAATTAACTAAGCACTTTTTTAAATTCTTGTAATTATTGATAGATCGAATAATAAATGAATATTGTTTATTGACGTGATAGTTTCTTATTTGTTACAAATTAATGAGCCTGATTGTACTTATAAATAAAATTGCGACATCTTGTGATATATCTCAAATTTATAGAATTTTTTATAATAAAAAAATAATTATATTATCTTTTAACAAAAAAAAATTAATTTTATAGCATATTTTCTTCATACATAAAGTTTTATTTTTAACCTTTTTAAAAAAAAATCTATATTTATTTTTCTTACAACATAAATGAACATATATTTTTTAACATTGTAAGAAAATGAGCATGTTTTTTTTACTGAGAGAGTTTAATGTAAAATCAGTTGAATTATTTATGCACCGAAAAAAAAAAAATAGTTATACGCTTAAAAACCAAAAGGTGAAATATTTGTGAGCATAAGATTGTTGTATTAAAAAATAATAGCAAATGAAAGTAATTAGTTGATTTTCTACAATATCCCTTATTATGTAAGTATTTTTTTTTTCTAATTTTAATATAATAATATAAATTGAAGTAAATTTGTTTTTTTTTTTTTTTTAAACAAAACGACTTAGAGTGAATTATTTAAAAAAAAATAATAATTAAAATACTTCACTTGTAAAAGGAAATAATTTTGAATTCACTTCATCCCATTTTTATTTCAATAATTTTATTTTTATTATTTGAAACTTGACAAATTTTACTGAGCTCCAAAAATGCTGAAAAAAAAATAATTGACACTCAAAATTAGTCAGCTTCGGTTGTTAAATGTATTGGAAAAACATTTAGGTCCAATACATTTTGGCCTAATTTTGGATAAAAAATTGTAAAATAATAAATAAAATGTTACCAAGTAATATGTAGTCAACTAATCGAATTTATTTAATAGAATGAAATGCCCTTCCATTTCTGTAACTGGGTTGATAAATAAATTCACTAAGAACTTCAAACATAATCATAAAATAATAATCACGTAAATAAAAACTCTAAATAATATAATAAATTAATATAAAATATTATAATTTATATAATATATCTACTTAATATCAAATATTATAATTTATATAATATATCTACTTAATATAAATAAATAAAAAATTAATATGTAATACGAGCTACCAGCACATTTATAATTTGCAGATACATTTTATTGAATTTCTAATAAATTATTATAATTTGCAAAATGTTCAACTATATTTATAATTTTATAAATATATTTTTTAAAATTATATGTACACGTGTCATGCACATGCACTACATTAATATGTTTAAAATATATAATTAGAGTGATAAAATAACTCCTCTCGAAAATAAACTAAGTGAGGACTAAGCATATATCACTCAAGTAAAGAAAAATAAAACTTTAAATATCTTTCAATCATAATAATGTTTTGATGATTAATATATACAAGAAACATCAAAACAAAAGTTACTAGGATCGAACGAGGGGGAAAAACAACTGAGAAAGTTTCTTATGCATTAAGCATTTCTATCAGAATATGGAATCCTTTATTTCTTTATGTGTCAAAGCACCTGATAAGTGATAAGTAAAATATAAAAAGATAATTAATATTATAAATAAATGATTAGCAGACAAAATGGTCTATATCTATTTTCTTGAGCTGATGTGTAAAGCTGGGAAACTACAGCAAATCAGTAATATTATATATATTAAATTATGTGTTAATTATTTATTAAATATAAAATAAAAAATAATTATAAAATATCTTACTATTAAAAATTAATTATATTATATTATATAAATTAATATATATATATTAAGTTTTAATAAAAAATTATTTTTGACAGCGAATACGCAATCACCTCAACTGATAAGCTTTACGCTGCCTAAATATTATTATTAAATTTGAAAAAGTAATGTTTTCTTTCTTTCTTTCTTTTTTTAGGAAAAAAAATGTCTAGACAAAAAAGTATTGTTTAGATTCATTGTAAAGTAATAAAGAGAAATTATTTGAGAATATCTTGTCAATATTATTTGGGACGTTACTTTATTAAAAGGATTAAAAGGAAAATTGACTGACATAATTTTTGTTTTATTCTTTTTATTTTATAGCATTTTTTTTAATGTATAAAAATATAAATAAGTGGTAAATATTAAATTTAAATGTCGCTTTGGATGGGTTGCTATTGTCTTAAGCAATGGACTTGCAATTGCATCCATTTATGGGTTAAAAAAACTAAAATATCTTGTAACACTACTATATTATTCAAAATCATTTACTTAATGAATAACTTTTGAAAAAGTGTTTTTGATATTTTAATAATTGATATAAATAAAATTAAAAATAGTATAAAATAACTTATGTATGTTATATGTTGTATTTTTCTAAAAGCAATTTTAACATTTTAAAAATTTAAATTTAAAAAAAAATTAAAAACGAAAACTCAACCTACCCACACAAGCGAGCCACCACCCCAACCCCTAAACCCCCATTCGCGACCCACGCCCCTCATCTTGAAAACCCCCACACCCCACCTACTAGCCCGATGCAACCCTAACCCTAACCCTCACCCACAAACCCTACCCTAACTTGTGTTTTATGAGGATTTTTTTAATTCAAATTTCTAAAATGCCAAATTGTTCTAAAATACAACATGTATAAGACACATGGTTTAAATATGAATTTTTAGACTTATTTAGAGCTTTTATAAAACTAATGTTCTTATTCTATTTAATTAAATAATTATTATACTAAATTGTATTTTTAGTAAAGTTATAGTACCATTTTTGCATTGCACCCAAAGTTCATCTATCTAAAAATTTTAGTATCCCATTGGTGGCATATAGAATTACTTGTAATAAATAAACAAACAAGAAATGTTAGGTAATATTATTCAAATGAGTCATTATTTGTATCATGACTTGTGTGTAAATTAGTGATTTTTTAAAACATATATCAAGCAATAAATATGACAAAAAATTTGATGACATATTTTTAATCAATTTTTGCATAGCAATAAAATCATGACCCAATTTAGTGGCGATAAATAACATTTTACTAAACAAAAAAGCTATTATTGACACAAAAGTTCTATTTATTACAAATAATATGACATAATATTATTGTTAAGTATAATCAAACGCATATAATTGTATTTAATTAAAAATTATCACTTCAATTATAATTTTAATACAATTTTGACATATAAAAATGTTTTATTGACAAGCGGAGAGAATAAGCTTTGGTCAACAATAAATGCATGCATGCATGCATACAAAAGTGAAAGCACCCTTCATCTTCGCCACGAAGAAAAGTACCAATTCCCCACCCCCACCCCCTCTTTTTCATATTAGAATTGACTTTTCAGTGAGTTTCGATCTTTAAAATATTCAACCATTTATATCATGAAAATAATAAGAAGAAGAAAGAAGAAAGACGAAGCAGCAGCCGCGCTCATAAGTCATAACACACACATAAAGAGTAGTATAGCCATGGACCTTTATGTGTCATCCATCCATGATAAATTCAATAAAGCAGTAATATTTGTTAAACTAATTAGCCGAATCTCCTAAAAAAAAAAACAGAGAGAGAGACAAAAGATGGAATAAGCAAATTTTATTAATGCATCAACATCATGTGATAGCTTTTGTTATATTTCTTCTTATTATTCTGTGGATCGAATTTATATCTTCCCCTTTTTTATAAGTTCAATTAGAGATCAATGGTCATAGTAGAACTATGGTCCACGGTATTTTGCTTTTGATGGAGCATCTGATGTGGACTAACATTTAGAAAATCAAGTTAATTTCTTCTTTCAAAATAGAAATTAACATTTAGAAAATCAGTTTTAGAGATTCACATTTACATAACTAACCTCATATTTCCGGGAAACTACGAACCAATGCATATTAATATTACATATGAATTGGGAACGTACAGTATCCAAATTTTATTTTAACATTATTCATATAAAAAATAGTGTATCGATTTCATTGGACTCTAAGTTCTTGCTGTACGTACATGTGTGTATTTTACGTGTACTCTCCTTTAAAAAAATAGCTTAATGTCTTAATAAATTTGCTCTAAATTGATAGTGAGTCTAACATTTATTTATATTACCATGAAGTATTGAAAAGGGAATTTTTTTTTTTTTCTTTTAATGATATCAGTAAACCATAGCAATTAATATCTAATTATTAGTCCATGATTAGTGATTACTCGGAGGTTAAACTTCAACTGTTCTTCAGCCAAAGATTCAAGGTTTAAATTTCAATCTTACATTCCAATTTCATAACCAAAATGGGTACTTATAATTTGAAGAAAAAACAAGTGTTCTTCATGTTTAGTTCATAGAAGTGTTATTTATTTTAAGAAAGAAAAAAAAAAAACTGTTTTTATATATTAAGTGAGGTGGTACACTTTAAGAATTTCATTGGTTTAACAAAGTAGTAGCTCATTGTATTTTTCAACAAAATTTATCACATTTTTTTTCACATTCATTAATTTTGAATACTACATCAAAAATACAAATTAAATAATTTTTCTTAGTTCATAAGGTGACTTCATATTTACTACAAGGGGTATTGCTTTTTTAGTTGTTAAAAAATTGTGGAATTGAATATTGGATGAGATTAAAATCCAAACGTATGGAAATTATTGTATTATATTTAGTATGCTATTTTGTGTGCTATTAATTGTTAGTTAATATGTGTATAAAAAAATTTAATTTTTTAACCTTTTTTGCCTATATATTTATTGCATATTAATAACCCATAAAATAACACATTAAAAACGATTATGGAAAATTGGGTTGACGTCTATCCTTCAAGAATCAAGAGGATTTTTTTTAAGGCCTCATTCATTTATTTACACATTCCACTATTAATTATGACATATTAATCCAATTTTCCTATCATATGTGGTTGCTTCTTTACTTACCCTTCACCCGGGATTAAAAAAAAAATTTTAATAAATAAATCAAATTAAGGAAAATCAAATTACTTAATCGCAATATCTCATTGTGCAGTACAATTTTATATCCGCGAGAAGTGAGAATATAAAATAAAAGATCTCTTTCCATGTATATCATAATAACATCTTATTTTAAGTTATTTCTTTAATTGAATTATTTTACTTAAAATTTAAAATTTATATATAAATAAAACAAAATAATCGAGAATATAATATGTTAAAATAATGTCACCCTTTTCGGATCGGGACCATAAAGTGAGAGAGAGAGAGAGAGAGAGAAGGGAAAAAAATCAAATTATTTTATTCTTGACAAAGTAGAAATTTAGTAACTTAAAGAGGCAAAGCCATATTTGCATATGCTTATATTTATTGCAATATTCTTCCTCATTTTTTCATATCCTTATTACATGATTTATGTCCTGTATGTTCCTCTGTTTTCCTGTAGACTATAAAGCTAGCCAAAAATGGGTTGCTAACTTCAACTTTTCCCTCATTAGAGTTGACACACCAAATTATATTATAGAGTTCGTTTTGAATCTTCTAATGGACAAGTTCAACTTTGTAACAAATGGATTGATCAAATTGCCTCCTGGTTTTAGATTTCAGCCAACAGATGAAGAACTGGTTTTTCAATATCTAAGACGCAAGGTCTTTTCATGCCCTTTGCCTGCTTCTATTATTCCTCATTTCAACATTTCCAACTTTGATCCTTGGGATTTGCCAGGTTTGTGGCAATTACACAATTTTTTACCTGAATAATTAGTTGACTTATTACTTACATGCTAATACTTCTTAACTATCAATTATTGTGTTCTACCTGATGGTTTACTTTCACATCTCGTCTCAATTTACGTACTTGGATAATTAATTTAGCAGAGAAAAACTCTATAACTAAAATTTAATTTTCATATGCTACCATGTACATAGGGGCGGACCCATAAAAAATTTGGGGGGTAATTTTTTTTTTTAATATAAAATAAAAAATTAGTGAGAGTTATAATAAATTATACTTAATTTAATACTAAATTTTTTCATGTCATATTATAATAGAGACATAGAGTTAACACATTATAATTAACTTATAACGAAAATTAAACAAAAATATAACAAGTTAATAAATAGTAGTATCATTTATGAATAAAATAAATTTATTAACTAAAAAATCTAAGCAAATAAAAGCTCAATCAAATACATTAAGATTTATAAACATTAAAACTAAAATAAACATATAAAAATGTAAAAAGTAAACATAAAGTTAAAATTTAGATTGAAATAAAATATAATAAACATAAACTTTAATATGAAGCTTATCATATACTTATTTTTTTAATTTTATTTTTATAATATTAAGTTTAAAAATATTTAAACATTATTTGAATTCTTATATTTAAGAATAATTTTTTATAGTATACTACTCTAATGTTATTTTTGTTATTAATAGTTACCAAATAAATAAATAAAAATTACATATTTAACCACTTTATTTACAATTTATGTCATTTTTATCCACGTATTTGTTAAATATTGTTAATATATATTAAAATATGTACATAAAAATTAGAAATAATATGTTACTATAAATAAAATATTTACTTAATGCTAAAAATATACATGTAATTAATTTTTTGTAAAAAAATTAGTCAGACTAGCTCCCAAAATGATCCGCCCCGATGTACATTTCCTAGGTTTTGAAATGCTACAATAAGTTTATTTCTTCATATATATATATTCAGTAGCAAGTGAGATAATAATGTCAATATTCGTAAAAATTATGACCTTTTCAATCTAAAATGTTAACCCCATAGGTTTTGAATGTTGAAATTCTGTAAAAACTAATTGGTATGTTCTAAACTTTTTTTATTCTTAAAAAAAAAAAAAAATTATAGGTGATGTGCATAAAGAAAGGTATTTTTTCAGCAACAAGGGAGCTAAGTATAAGAATGGAAAAAGAAGCAAGAGGACAACAAATAGTGGGTATTGGAAGGCAGTTGGGTCTGACAAGAAAATAAAAAGTTCAAAATGGAATGTAAATGATGATATGGTAGGGTTGAAGAAGACTCTTGTTTTCTTTAGAGGGAAGTCTCCTCGTGGAACTAGAACTTATTGGGTCATGCATGAATATTCTCTTGTCATCTGTACAGAAACAAAAACTTGCTCACTTCACGGTCAACAAGTAAGTTGTATATTTGCAGCTGCATTAAGCTTTTGCTCTGATCTCTTTGAAAATCGAAAATAAGTTTTCAAACCACCTTTTTTTTCAATTTATAAAATTATGCTAAACTTAAACCCAATTTCAATTAAAGTAAAAACCAAAAAATAAATATATATTGTTGAGCTCTAAAGATAGTGTTGATATTATCTGCAGATCATGTCTCTGAACCACAAGGAAAATTGGGTTCTCTGCTGCATATTTAGGAAGAAAGGAAGTCTTAAGAATATTGATGATGGAGCTATTCAGAAGTACAATTATAGTGACAACAAAGCTCAAAATGTGAGGCTGTTTAATTTCATAGCTATGGGATGCAAAGTTCACAGTACTGGTCCTGTATATTGTTCTTCTTCATCATCATCTTCATCTTCATCTTCTAGTAGTATCACTGAGGTATCTTCAAGTGAAACATGCCAAGAAGGAAATAGTGCTCCCTGTAATTTACACTAAATTAATTATTAACAATAATTGTCATTATTAATCTCCTTTTAAATTGTTCATGTTTAGTTGTTTGCTACTCTTGGAATCCACGTATATGTTTTTCTTTGCATAATCTAAATTAGTTTATGGCTTCTGCTTCTGCATCTACATTAATTAATTTATAACAAAGATAGAAAGGTATTAAAATTTTAGTTGCAGAGCAGGAACTAAAATAAAAAAGTTCCATAGCTTTCTAATATATTGTAATTAAAAAAATGCTACGATTATATAATTTTGAACCTAAATCACTAATATTGTGACATTTATGAGAATTATTTTGAAAAACATGAAAGTGATTTATTTTTTTTAGAAAATTTGGGATTGTGTTACAATATCAGTCATTTGAGTGCAAAAATATGTACAAATTTATGTAATGTTAGCATTTCTTGGTCGCTATTTGAAATCCTATCCTTATTTCCATCAGCCAAATTAAAATGTCAAGCAAGAAATTAAAGTAAAGTAATTTAAGTATTTGTAATTTTGTGGAAAATGTAATGTTGGGCTAGTTGTCCAATACTTTTAGCATCTATAAAACCCAAAAAAAAAAAATTAGGTTTAGAATCTTGTTGTGCTCTTAAATGATCATTGAGAAATTGCCATTTTGTTTTAGTACCTAAATGACAAGGTGTAACTGTGTTAAGACTCTTATATCAAAGTTGAGCCTTCATTTTTTTCATAATAAAAACAATACCAATTCAACAGTGCATGTCAAATCCGTTCCATGCAAGTTTTTCTCAGCTGAGCCATGCCCTTATAGCCCTTGGAATCTTATCTTACCATTGCAATACGATGAAACTATTGACACTTCCCTATTTTATTGGTTTTTTTGGTATTGGTTGAAGCTCCAAACTTGATAGCTTAGAATCTTTTTTTTCTTTCTTTTTTTAAATGAGAACAAATGGAAGTAAAGGGGAAAAAAACAACAGATACGAGAACAAAAATTGCAAGATGGTCATTGGTCAAGGATGTGTAGAAGAACTTGACCCTTTTTCAAGTAATGTATAGTTAGTTACAAATAATCAATCTCTAAAAAGCATATAGTTGTGCGTTTATGGGTTGAAATATTGATTATTAAAATTAAGTTAGATATCCAGAAGCTTTTTATTTTTAACGACCATAAATGTGAAAAAAAAAAAGAAGAAGTTATATTTAGATTTAAGTAATGCTATATGAGTCAAGTGATCTGTTAATTATTTTGATTGAATGTCACGTTGATAATGTAAGATAAAAAAAAAAATTTAAAATTTCTTAATAATAAGTGATCAATTAGATTGTGTAATGTGTATAAATTTAATAAAAATTACTTTTGTTTCTGATTTTGTGAATCAAGTTCAATTTCGTGTTGTTTGTTAAATTTCGTTAGCACCTTAGTCTTTGGATAAAGTTACCTTATTAGTCCATAGCTCTTTAAAATAATAATTAATGACTTAACATGTTTCACACCTTTTATTTTTTTTTTTTTTATCTCAAAAAAAACTCACCGGGATAGGGGGTATAGGGTTACAAAGACTACACACCTTCACACACCCGGATCATCGGAATTGTTAGTGTACGCCACAAACACGGTAAAGAGCCAGCGGTACCAACGGACTGCAGTCCGACTCAGCAGAGCATCAAATTCAATCGATAATAGTGCACAAAGGCCACACCCACACCTTCTACTTGTTTAGGGACAATGAATAACACTAAAAATCTCATCATTTCACTCAGCCATTATGTTACTTTTCACCGCCAACTCATTTTTATCCCCTCTTCTCTTTTGACCACATCTTTCTCTCTCTCTCTCTCTCTCTCTCTATCACCTTGATATCTAATTTTTTTTTAATTTTTAATTTTGTTTCAAGTTTTAAGAATTTATATGCATTTACGGGATAAAAAAAAAGTTAATACAATTGTTAATTTAATTTATAGATGGAGATCTAGCTAGTTGTCCAGCATGTGGGTAGTGTTGATGATTTTCATGTTGGTTTTGATGTTGTTTGTGGGTGCCTAATCTTGAAACAATAGCATGGTGCCACTGCCAATCATATGGTTTGGGAGAAGAAAGAGTACAATTGGGGTTAGGTATATTAAAAGCCCAGATTGAAGGTATATTAACATTCTGTTAATGGATAAAAGATAGAGAGATGAACAATGTATGCAGGGAAAGAGACGAACAATTCTGGCTTGAGGGGAAAAGACAAATACAATAGCATTATTCTGAGCTTTTTTTTATGGAATTAAATGCGGACCACATATATTCTTTTAAAATTTACTGTATTTATCTGTATCTTATTTAAAAAAATAAAAAAATAAATAAGGTACTAACGATTACTTTTTGACTTTTTCCCATTTTGCAACTTTAGTCTTAGTATTATAACTTATACTACTAAGACTTGTAACTTTAGTCTTAGTATTATAACTTATAGCAATTTAACAAATTTTATCTAAACTTTACATGTTTAAATGAGACCAGAGATGAGAATAGAAATAGAAAGCACCCAAAATACTTAACATTGTACTTGTAACTTCTTACGAGTTACATAATTCTAGGAGCTATTGAAGTGTTCGCTCTTATCACCATTATTCATGTTTTTACCATTACTTCTGCAATTTATCTCGATTTTTATTGTTCACGACAACTCACTAGCTCTTATAAGGTTCTTAACTTCATTAACTGCAATATTAAAAATTAATTAGCAACCAATAAATAATTACCCACATCAGTCGGGAGCAATAAATGTCAGGATAAAAAGTGCTATTCTTTTACCATTATATATTTCAAGAAGGCCGTAAATGTTTTGAAGGTTAAATAATTCTACCACCCAGGTTACCGTGTGAATGATGATTCCATTATTCATTCAGACTATGAAATGTATGAACTTCCAAGTGACTTTTTACTTATTTGTCAGATAGAAAACACTTTAAATCTCTAGTCAATCAAAGTTTAAAGCAAGTTATATAAAAGAACAGAATGATTTTAACCGATAGCACAGAACTGTGTAATAATATAAAAGATCTTATATATATATATAAGCAAACTGTGAGGTAATAATACACATTAACTGGCAAAATCATTGTTCTGATTGATCATGAACGCAGCTGATTCTGGTTCATCAGAAGCGTAGGTGCCAAATATCACCACCTCAAAAGTACAAACTTCACAACATTCTTCATGACAAAGTATCACAAACCAACAAAACAAAAAGTGCATAACAGGAGGAAAATAAAGTTGATCAACATAAATAGTTATGTAGAATACCTAATTGGAAGGGAAAGTAGAAGAGAGGAACTCCTCATCCTCTACGAAGATTTGCAAATTTTTGGACTTCATTAAGAAAGCAATTGCTTCTTCATCAAAATCCAGCACAAAGCCCAACTTGATCAGCTCAGAGAGAGCACCAATGTGGTCGCTGATCTCCCACAGGACACCCTCAGATATTACTTGAGAGAAATAAGTACCAAACTCAACAATATGTTTAGGTCCTTTAGACCTATCCATCCTCTGAACAAAAAGTTTGGAACTATCTCGATCCCACCTTATCATCCGAGTTGCTTTTGCGTTCATGCGCTTTCCAGAAGATAATGAAAGATTATAGCTTACAGTAATTGGTTCAATCGTCTCAATCACAGTTATGGACAGAAGACCTTGAACAGCTTTGTGCCTTGTTTCTGCTTCCATATTAATGGAAGGATCAGCTAGAAAACCAAGAATAAGCTTCAACAAACCTTTGTGAATAAATCTCTCCCTTGGAATTTCAAGTTGCTCCTGTTGGACACCATTATCTAATGGCATCTCTTCCTTCTTCACAGATCCAGAGAGTGTTTTAACGCCAATTTTCTGAAAATTCCCAAGCAATTTATTTCGGGGCAAGAAAGGCAAGCTTGGTTGTGGGTACCACACAAAAAATGGATGATTAGGATAACATTGTTCGAAAAGATCCTTCAATTGAAGATCATCAGCAATGAAAACGTCACACTTGCTGAGCAACGCTATTCCATCAGGACCTTGATGAACTGGAACTTTCAACAGCAAATCAACAAGTTTGTTCTCTGCCTCTGAGTTCCAATTTTTACTAAAAAAACTCCAAAACTTGCAGCACTCATCATTTGACAATAAATTCCCCGCACTCTCACAGAATTTCCACAGCTCCAAGTAATCATCAATGGAAGGACTGGATTTCACACCAAAAGCAAGAGAGAAAAAGCCAAACAGACTGGGCTCATAGTAATTTCCCAAAACAACAAGTTTTGATGTAAAAAGACCATCCTTGTTGGATAGAACACATTGTTTTGGATTGACCCATCTCCCATACCCAATACCGTTTGGGATCCATATCCTTCTGGAAGCATCACTCTCTGGCTTCCAATTGTATTCACTCAAGTACTTGTAAATTCTTGAAATTACAGAAATCTCTTGCTGCAAACAATCTAGATAATTGGCGACCAAAGGACATCCTTTCTCTACATCAATAATCACCCCTAGGGCACTGAGCTCTTTTTTGTAGGATGCAATGTTAGAACCATAAAAACCTTCGTCAATAAAAGGACCATCTGTTTGTTTCAAATGCTCAACCCATTTAGAGTCGAACAATAAGCACTCGTTAGGAGACCTATAACCAGCATGTGTCTTTAACCATACCTTGCTCAAAAAAGTCTTCGGAAAGGAGTACATCATATTCTGTAATAAGTCTCGGATGCAATTCAGCAAAGAAAGTGCACTTTTGACCCCAATGCGGCTGGGGTCCTGGGGGAGATAAATACCATTTATCACAAACTCTGCACCATCCTTCATATTAACAACAACTCCCATGTTCTTTAGCTCGTTTTTATATTCACAAATGTCCTTACCATACCAGTTGAAACTGTCATCGATAAAGGGGAGAAGAGTGATGTGCGAGATAGGTTCCCATTCAGGACCGAAGAGAATGCACTCACAAGGAGATCTAAAATCACCGAGCCGAGTTCGCAACCATTTCTCTTTACGGATGCACTTCTTAAGCTCCGAAGGGAATTTTTGAGATTCCTTTAGCCTTCTGCAACAAGAAAGAAATGAGATAACATTTTCTTTAGATATGGATTTATTCGATGCTTGGCCCTTAAAACGATGTGCAAAAGCTTTTGCTGCTTCCTCAAAGTCCACCACTACCCCCATTTCTTTTAACTGGCTTCGGTGGGACAGAAGTTTGTCTCCATAGAAATTTTGATCGATCAATGGGAGACCGCTGAAAACACGAAGAAGGCATTCCCAATCCGCGTCACACAGGAGACTTTCAGGAGGTGACTTGTACCCTGCCACTGTCTTTATGCATTTTGTACTTTTCAATGCCTTCCGGATCTCACCAGATGATTTTCGAACAATACTCATGCATTCTAATAGGAAAAGAAAGGCCTCAGCGGTAAGGGAAAATAAACTTGAAGCTGGCTTTAAGTGGTCTATGACAAGCTGGTGATTTACACTGGAGGAAACAGCAACACCCAGCAACTCAAGTTCTGATCTAAAAGAAGAAATTTCTCCTCCAAAATAATCTTGATCAATAAAGGGAATATTGCTAATTTTCTCTGCTACTCTCCATTCATTACTGTAAAGGACAGACTCAGATGGAGACCTATCACCACTGCATGTCCGTAACCATCGTTCTTCCTTTATGCTGCTGATGATTTCATTGATGGGAAAATAATTGACCCTACAAAATTTGATGAAATTCAGAATTGATAACACATTGCTTTTTGAAAAAGTGGAGGACCGTGCTAGAGACATGAGACGCTTGCTAATGAATTCACATGCTTCTTTTAAGTCAAACATGACTCCAACTGTTTTCAGCTCCTCTTTGTACTCAATGATACCAGTATAATAATTCTCATCAACCAAGGGAATATCAACAAGGACTGACCCATTTTGCAAAATGCTTCCCCATTTTGAGTCTAGGACAAATGATTGTGAAGGTGGCCTAAAACCAGGACAGCCATTCAAAGTTATTTGCAGCCAGCTACCAGCCTTTATGGACGTCAAGAACTTCTCTGGAATGCGAGATTTATTAGTGTTTTTCAGGTGACGAATCCATTTTAAAAGCAAGAACGCATTTTCCTTGGTGAGTGGCCCAGACACAGTGGGTATCCGAGCATTGGGGGCAGATATAAAAGGGACATCTGAAGCACCGGCATATGATCGTAGGAAACTTATTATCTGCATCTTTGGCGTATATTCACCAGCAAAATAACCATGATTGATATAGTCCTCTCCTAACTCAACATAGCCTTCATCTTTCCACAGGTTTAAAACAAGCAACCCTGCCCACTTGCTTCCATTGGATGGGACAAGAACTCCACCTTTGCTCTTGGTAACATTTCCATTTCTGTCAACAAGAGGCATAATGGGAGCCAAGTTACATACTTCCGTCTCGGAGAGAAAGTTCTTTTCCAGTGAATGATATAAGAACTGAGCAAAGGAAACAACAAACTTTCGATTGCAATTAACAAGATTCCCGTTGAGCAGAGCTGCATATTTATTTACGTCGACAAAGCCAACACGAACATGGTCTTTAAGCCATGCCATCAGAGTCTCTCTCTTTTGATATGACCAGATAGCTTCCTGTGTGGTCTTTGGCATGAAATAAAAATCGGCAACAGATCTGAATTCACTGTTCGAATTGATTAACCATGATACTTGGGAAGATTGAAGAGACAAGTACACAAAACTGTTCATTTTGGATGCATGAATGCTGCACAAGGATACATGCCCATTCTGATCCCCATATTTGATCAATGGTATTTGGATCATGTTGGTGGAGCAAAACTTGGATTGCCAGTTATCAGCAACAAACAGAAGAATTTGTAAATAAAGATCGTCTGGAACACCCTCTACAAGATTGGAACCCTGGATGCACCTAGCATACCATTCATTACCAACAAGTTCAACTCGCAAGAAATTGAGCACGTCATCATACTTATTTCTGTCAAATGAATGACTCAAAATGTATTTACCATGGGACGATAGTCCGGACAAGCTAACCCCATGCTTCCTTGCTCTGTTAATTAGACTCCAAAAATCAGGCATTATTCTACCAACTTCTTGTGGTTTACAGAAGACCTTCTGCCCATCAACTGGCTCACAGGGGACAATTTCTTCTTCAACCAGCTTTGCCCTAATTGATTCCCTTACGGCATTCAACTCCTGATAGCTAGAGTTGGTGACAGGCAAGAATCTGAACATAGGAGGCAGATTAGACATAGGTGCATCTGCTGTAGTTTTCACCAGTGAGACAAATGCATTAATAAATGCACGAGGCACACATCCAAGAATTCCTTGGTTCCACTTGTTACCTAAGAGGATGGTTTCCCTGGAGGATGCAAGCAGAAAATCTGCCTGAATTATAAAGGGAAAATTTGTGACCATCTCTGTGGGAAGGAATGCATAGATCCCTGGTGAGTGCCTTCCACTAAGAGTGCGATCACCATATGGAAAAGCTAGTGTGATCACCCACTCTTCCACTTCCTTTCTCTTATCCACCATATACTCTTGCTGCACAGGAAACCTTTGCTTCCACATATAGTAGCTGCAATCCGTTTCTGAATTAGCACTACTTTCATTTGCAGTAAGATGGAGAGTGTAAGATTCAGCATCGAAGTTCTTCCTCTGAACAAAATTAGTCTCGCTTGAAATAGATATATCATTTACGGTGTTCAGCCTAGGATCCTCGTTATCTTCCCTGACAGTGAGGCGCTTAATCTTCGACAGAAACAACAGTATTTCAGGATGAATGCAGGAGAGTTGATCCTTGACAGGCTTGACTTTATCAGTCTTCAGAGGCAAGATCAGCAATGTAGTGGGAAGTGCAGAAGTAGAACCATAAATCCTTCTGACTTCTGATAGGATTGGGTTTTCATCAACCCATTCTGGAACTATATAACCAAGACTGCAATGATGGCAAGGCTCCTCATTAAAACGTATCTGATATCCCTTGCTGAAAATGTATGGTCGAGCTGTTATTAAAAATACACTCTTGAACCCAATTCCTGCGATTAACCAAAAGTTTGTATCAGTGGGAAAAAAAACAGACTAGGATCTTCTACTTGCATGTAGTGTATTCATACAATCAGACAGCCAAACAATATCAATGTCACCCAATACTTGTAACTACTTTTGGAAAAAGGAAAAAAAGAAAAGAAAGGAAAAGAAAAAAAAAAAAAAAAAAAAAGTTCAGTCAATTAGCAATGAAAGGAAGAATTTCATTCATGAAATATGGATTATACAAGGCTGGAGAACAATATATTCACTTTAGTTTCTAAAAAAATTTAAAACAAATACCATCATACCAAACTATTAAAAAGTACTATTAATAAAAAGACCACATGCCTTTAGCATATTGAAACATTTTTACTGGAAAATGTTAATTTTACTCTTGCATCAACTGTAATGTCCTCAGAAAGAAGCCACAAAGCATTCAAAGCTGCAAACCAAGGTCAATGAGCTTTTGACGAATGAATCTGTTAAAGTTACAAAGGAAAAATGGTATGTTTCTCATTCTAGATGGGAAGCAAATGAGCGGGGAAATATTGGGAAATTTTCTCAAATGAAAAAACAGTTGTGGGTTTGAGTGTTAAATGAATAGGTCAAGTTATATAAATTTGAGTATAAATTTACTATACAACCCGTGAACCCATATTGACGCTTTTTACATCACAAGGATTGGTAAAAAACTCATTTAAGTATAAAACAACCTAATAAAATTTGTATTATAACCTATAAACTCAGGCTTTTAAATGATTTGGAGTAACTCTTAAAGAAGTTGGATGATAAATGGATAAACAACCCATTTATCATATAAATCGGTCCATGTCGAAGCATAAATATATCGACCCAAATGCACAAATTTGAGTACTAAATTGATACTATCACTACTATTTACATATTATCCTGACAACTTAAAATAGGATGTCAATGACTATTTAGTGGATAAAATTGGGGTTGTACATCGGCCAACACAGTGGGGTTACAAAAAAAATTGAATGCAATCAGTAGAGTATTCGAGTTAAAAAATGTTCAAATTAAAACCGATCAATAAATATCTCTATCCAATTCAATCCAACACATCACTTATCGGACAATTATCAAGTTCAATTAAAAAACTCTTTATAAGAATATTTAATCTATTGAAAAAAAAAAATTTATATCATGAATGTTGAATATTCTACAATCAAAGTTATCTATATAATGATATGGGATCAATGGACTCTATTACGTAATTTTTTACATCATCACATATCAACAGTTAAAATTTAGAAACATACAAAATTTTTCCCTAAATCTTAGCCGTATATCCCATATATAATATTTATCATATGATCTATCTCATATATAATATTAATAATTTATCTACAAAAAAATTATTAATTAAAAGAACACTTTGAGACTTAGAAAAAAAAAAAAACACTTTAAGATAAAAAAAAATTATATATTTTTGTTTAATTTACATCACATAATTTTCCTTGGTACACAAATTTTATTTAACTTCTTTTCAAGTGGTGCACATATTTTTTTTACAATGTATCAAAACAAATATTGTTCGCAGGTTGTGCCATTTTTTTTAAAAATGTAAAGAAAAATAAAAATGCTTTAGTGGCTGAAAAGTGAAATGAATTGAATAAATAGGTTATATATGAACCGAATAATTTTTTACTCTCATTTATATATGATTTATTTATCCATATGGATTAATTCTTTACTACCTAAAAAACATACATATGTTTTTCTTTTATAGCATTAAAAAAAATGTGAACCATATTTTTAAAATTAATTTTTTTTGAATTATTCAAAAAAAAAAAAATTATGTTAATCCATAGAGAGACTAAAAATAAAATTTTATTTATGAAATAAATTATTTCATACAATTAAAAATTATTACATAACTGTTATCATTTTATAAAAAATATTATGAAATATTAGTTGCTATTTATAATACTTGGTATTATAAATTTGAAATGTATTTCTTAAAATATATTTTTGTAATCGCCTGAGTGGAATAACGCTAAAATTTTCTTTTACAGTATATAAATATAAGATCATAATTGAATCTTAATATTTGTGAGATATAAAAATGACCGTACAAATTTAGGTTTATTGAATCCTAAAACTTATAAAACTCAACCCAGCCTTTTGTCACGTCCCGCTCATCTTCTTCCGAAGAATCCAAAAGAACGGTACTTACAAGATCTAAACTTTTCTACAAAGCTATGGAAAGTTCTAGATGGTCTAGAGTTTGCTAGAATATGGCGGAAGTCTCTAGAACATTATAGAAGACTCTAGAATGTTCTAGAGTACACAAGAAAGTTCTAGAAGGACCTAGAACATGCTAGAAGGTTCTGGAAGATTCTAGAAGGCACTAGAAGATTCTAGAACATACTGAAAGCTACAAGAAGAATGAAGAAGGTCCTAGAACATTCTAGAACCTAGTTGAAGAAACTAGACAATCCTAGAGTATTCTAGAGTTGGCTAGAAGGTTCTAGAACTTTAAGGAATATTGAAGAACAATCTAGAACAATGTACATACTCTTGTATATTCTAGAAAAGGTAGGATCTAGAATAGAGTAGTAGAAACCAAGACTTGATGCCACCCTTATAAATAGGCATCTTGGCATTCATTTGTATACAACCTACATAACCCACACAACCTTGACAATCCACACAACCCACACAATCCACACAAGCAATACAAAGCATTCTTTCCCAAACTCTAAGTGTTCTCTCTTTGTTCTTGTGCTCCAAGCACTCAAAGTCCCAAAACCTCTCTTTAGAGAGTTCGGAAGGCTTACTCAGTGCGACGGACTGTGCTAAGTGCCGCACGATTGCTAGCAAAAGTCTAGGGTCGTGACAGTTGGTATCAGAGCCAAGTTCGATACTTGCTCTCATTGGCTTATTGTCGGAAACCGAGTGCAGACTAAAGACCATGGCTGCTTCAAGCAACCCAAGTGTTGAAAGTCGCATCACTGAGGAGCGTGGTCGTGAGGAAACTCGGAAGACCCAATCCAAGGAGTCTCGAGCCAAGTCGAAAGACTTGCTATCTAGCATGGAAGCACGTGTCGGGAATGTGCAAGGCAACCTCGATGTGTTGGCCGAAAGAGTGGAATCCCTAGAGGAACGCTGCCAAGACTTGGAGTCGGAGGATGCAGCTATCCAAGATGGGGTGAAAGTGTCCCTCAACGCGCTAGATGGCGACCTAAGGCAAGAGATTAATGGGGTCAAGAACGAATTAGCCAAGGTACGTGACTTTGTCCAAAGAGAAATTAACACTCTTGCACTTAAAGTCGAGGAAATGTTGGGTGACTTAACCTTGTGCAAGCGGGCTATGGCATCGTGTGTGACAACCACCACTGTTGTGGAAGCAAGGAAGGTGGAGGTCCCGAAACCAAAAACCTTCAATGGCACAAGGAATGCCAGGGAAGTCGAAAACTTCCTATGGGGTCTCGAACAATATTTCGAGGCAACCGGCATCACGGACCATGCCGGGATGATCCGCACTGCAGCAATGTACTTAACTGATACTGCCATGCTGTGGTGGAGGCGGAGACATGGAGACGTGCAACGTAGGCTTTGCACGATGAACTCCTTTGATGACTTCAAGCGGGAGTTCAAGAACCAATTCTTCCCTGTTAATGCGGAAGAGGAAGCAAGGGGTCGGCTCCGTCGACTCAAGCAAACAAGCAGTGTGAAGGACTACGTAAAGGACTTCACAACCTTGCTGCTCGAAGTCCCTGACACATCTGACAAGGATGCGTTATTCCTATTCATGGATGGACTTCAATCTTGGGCAAAGATTGAACTCAAGCGCCGTGGTGTCCAAGACTTGTCCTCGGCCATTGCGGTTGCTGAAAGCCTCATAGACTTCTCCTCCAACAAGGAAGGCTCGAAAGGCAAAGACAAGAGGCCTGGCAGATGGAAAAGTGGGGGAGATTATTCCAAAGGTCAGGGCCACTGGAACAACAACCAAAAGACGCCTTACAAGTCGCAAGACAAAAACAAGGCAATGGAGGACCGTGAAACTCCTAAACCACGATCACCATGTTTCATATGCGATGGACCTCATTGGGTGCGAGATTGCCCAAAGAGGAAGGCATTGTCTGCCCTCGTTATCCCCAAGCATGATCAAGAAGAAAGCAAGGATGATAAAGGAGCACAAATGGGTTCGCTACAATTACTCACGGCATTGCATACAAAGCCAGAATCCCCTGCTAAGGGATTGTTGTTCGTGAATGCTACGATCAACGGGAAATCAACCAAAGCCTTGGTTGACACAGGTGCGTCCCATAACTTTGTCTCTATAGACGAAGCTAAGAGACTCGGTCTGAACTTTGTTAGTAAAGGAGGCTTCCTGAAGACGGTTAACTCAGCAGCACGTCCTCTCCCGGGCGTTGCTCGAAATGTCAAGGCTAGCCTCGGCACATGGACTGGCCAAGTGGATTTGTCGGTAGCACCTATGGATGACTTCTCAGTCGTGCTCGGCATGGAATTTTTGGACCAAGTAAGAGCTTGCCTTGTCCCTTCTTCGAATTCCATGTGCATAATGGATGGTGCAAAGGCTTGTGTGGTCCCGACTGAAAGGGCTACCAAACCTAAGTCCCAAGTGCTCTCAACCCTTCAGTTCAAGAAAGGATTGAAGAGGGAGGAAGAGAGCTATTTGGCCATTCTAAAGGAGTACGATGACGAAGAGACGGTGTCCCAACCGAATGTCCCAACAAAAGTCCAAGATGTCATGCCGGAAGCATTGCCCAAGTGCTTGCCGCCAAGAAGGGAAGTTGACCATGCAATCGAGTTGGAGCCAGGCACGAGACCACTTGCGATGAGTCCCTACAAAATGGCAGCCTTGAGTAGACCCAGCAGTCCCTTGCTTGAGAGGATCAAAGAAGGGTTGAAGCATGATGCTTTAGCACAAAACCTCCTTGCCCTCATTAAGGAAGGAAGGACACGGCGATTTTGGCTAAGTGATGGACTACTTTACGCCAAAGGAAATCGCATCTACGTACCGAAATGGGGAAACTTAAGAAAGGAGCTAATCAAGGAGTGTCATGATTCCCTATGGGCTGGTCACCCAGGAATGAGACGCACACTTGCCTTGATCAAGTCTATCTACTATTGGCATCAATTGCGGGATGATGTTGAAGCCTATGTGAAAACTTGTCTTGTATGCCAACAAGATAAGCTGGAACAACACGCACCAGGTGGCTTCTTAGAGCCGTTGCCTATTCCAGAGAGACCATGGGAAAGCGTCTCAATGGACTTTATTACTTGCCTGCCGAAATCTGAAGGCTTTGGCAGCATAATTGTGGTCGTCGATCGCTTCAGCAAGTATGCCACTTTTATACCTATTTCTGCAGAATGCACTGCTGATGAGACTGCACGATTGTTCCTCAAGCATGTTGTGAAGTACTGGGGAATCCCATCCAACATCGTGAGTGACCGAGACACACGATTTACTGGAAAGTTTTGGACAGAGTTGTTCAAGTTGTTGGGATCAGACCTGAACTTTTCAACAAGCTTTCATCCACAAAGTGATGGACAGACGGAACGTGCCAATGCATTGCTGGAGCTCTATCTTAGGCACTTTGTTAGTGCCAACCAACGGGATTGGGCAAAGTTGCTAGATGTAGCCCAATTCTCTTATAATTTACAGCGGAACGAGTCCACTAGCAAGAGTCCCTTCGAAATCATCATGGGACAACAACCAATGACCCCTCATGCTTTGGCTACGAGTTATGAAGGGAAGAGTCCTGCTGCTTTCAAGTTCGCTAAAGCATGGCATGAGCAAGCAGAACTAGCCCGAGCCTACTTGAATAAGGCAACCAAAAGGATGAAGAAATGGGCTGACAAGAAAAGGAGAATGGTAGAGTTTCAAGAAGGTGACATGGTCCTTGTCAAATTGTTGCCTCAACAATTCAAGACCTTGCGGAAAGTTCACAAGGGCTTGGTGCGGAAGTACGAAGGACCATTCCCCGTCCTTAAGCGAGTAGGTAAAGTGTCCTATAAGCTTCAACTTCCTCCTAAGCTTAAAATATACCCAGTCTTTCATGTAAGCATGTTAAAGCCTTATCATGAAGATGAGGAAGATGCGAGCCGAGGAGAATCAAAAAGGGCACCTACTACGGTAGTAACCTCCTTTGACAAAGAGGTGGAGTCCATTATGGCGGATCGCTTAATTCGGCGAAGGGGCGTACCAAGTTATCGAGAATACTTGGTGAAGTGGAAAAATTCCCCGGACATAGAAGCAAGTTGGGAACCGAAAGACTCTTTGTGGCAATTCAAAGACCACATCGAGAGGTTTAAGCTTGATGGCGCGACGAGGGCGTCGCGAGCTTGAGTGGGCGAGGGTGTCACGTCCCGCTCATCTTCTTCCGAAGAATCCAAAAGAACGGTACTTGCAAGATCTAAACTTTTCTACAAAGCTATGGAAAGTTCTAGATGGTCTAGAGTTTGCTAGAATATGGCGGAAGTCTCTAGAACATTATAGAAGACTCTAGAATGTTCTAGAGTACACAAGAAAGTTCTAGAAGGACCTAGAACATGCTAGAAGGTTCTGGAAGATTCTAGAAGGCACTAGAAGATTCTAGAACATACTGAAAGCTACAAGAAGAATGAAGAAGGTCCTAGAACATTCTAGAACCTAGTTGAAGAAACTAGACAATCCTAGAGTATTCTAGAGTTGGCTAGAAGGTTCTAGAACTTTAAGGAATATTGAAGAACAATCTAGAACAATGTACATACTCTTGTATATTCTAGAAAAGGTAGGATCTAGAATAGAGTAGTAGAAACCAAGACTTGATGCCACCCTTATAAATAGGCATCTTGGCATTCATTTGTATACAACCTACATAACCCACACAACCTTGACAATCCACACAACCCACACAATCCACACAAGCAATACAAAGCATTCTTTCCCAAACTCTAAGTGTTCTCTCTTTGTTCTTGTGCTCCAAGCACTCAAAGTCCCAAAACCTCTCTTTAGAGAGTTCGAAAGGCTTACTTAGTGCGACGGACTGTGCTAAGTGCCGCACGATTGCTAGCAAAAGTCTAGGGTCGTGACACTTTGCTTGGTTTCAATAGGTTAGCCCATTAGTTCAAATTTTTTTCCAACCTAGTATTTACCAGATTTTAGCGATTGATCGAAAATTTTAGAGAACATAATTAGTGGTTTTTGATATTATGATGAAAAGGTTACTTTTTTTCTTGTATAGTCCTTAATTAATTTTATTAGTAATTTAGTACAAATTTTTTTAGCAATTTTGTATTTTTATTACAAAAAAGTGATAATACAATAATAAACAATTATTTTAAATTTTTTCTATTTTTTTTAATCAATCTTGTATGTAAATTTGTCTATGATAGAGGGAAAAAACTTGGAATAAACTAAAAAATTGGAAATGAATCCCGTCTCTTTTTCGAAACAATTAAAAATAATAAACTTAAAGAATATCAAAGGTTAAAATAGAGATAGAATTATAGAAAAAAGGAAGCGGTTGAGTTACCTTTCTCCCCAATGTAACCACGTTTTCTGTTGCCTTTTTTAGTGGAGCGCCCAACACTGCAGATGGAGTCTACGTTTCTTTCAGAAAAGCCTTTCTCGTTGTTGAATACCAGCAATGTTGCTGGAGCTCCCGTTTCCGTTATGTCCCGAGACGTTATCACAAACTCTAGCGACGGATCCACTCCATCGTCGTATTCGTTATCCTCCGCGTTCTACATAAAGTTAATAAACAATATCTATCATCCAATTTTGAAATAACTAACCAAACTGATAGTCGTACATTTACACATTTTCGCAAAACAGTCCCATCATGAGTCCTGGAATTATAGGTACTGAAAATGGATGAATGAAAACCTGAATGAGTTCCATTAGGAAGTGAACATCCTTGGCATAGAGTTCAGCAGAGAGATTCTTGACGGCCTGGTGAAGATCTTCGGTAAGAGGGTTTGGTTCTCCACCGATTGAGAACTTGGTCTTTCGAATTGCTTGAATGTGTTCTTTTGGTGTAGCCATTGCAAAAGCAGAGAACTCAAAGCTCTTCAACAGATATTAACACAGTTAAGCAGACTTCACAGAGAGACTTGGAATGACACTGATGAGTGAAAGTATGCAATTGGTTATATATGAGAGAAAAGGAACTTGCCGAGCAATTTTAACAACTTCTTGGCGAAGTTATTGTACACAGTTAAAAGTACCAAATAATCAAATAAAATGAATATTATAAAGTGGTTGGAGAAAATAAAAGTTCAATTTGCATATTAAGTTTAAGAGCTTCTTGGCGAAGTAATTGAACCGAGTTAAAAGTAACAAATAATTAAATCAGAGGAATGTTATAAGTCGGATATTATAAATGAAGTTACAGAATATTATTATATGTAATAAAATTTAAATGGTTTTTGTTTAAGTTAGTGATTAATCTTACAGTGATGTTACAAATTTTATAAAATTTAATACTATTTGTAGTATAAAAAGATTGAAGAAAGAAAAAAAATTTAATTACATAATGTATATATTTTTATATACATTTAATACATATTTATTATTTTAAAAAATTATAAAATTAATCATCTTAAAATTTATAATAATAAAAATAGTATTTTTAATATTAATTTGTATTTATTTAAATTAAAATATGAATGTTATTTTTATTGATATAAATTTAAAAAATTATATTTTAAATATATATATCTTTTAATGAAATGGTTGATGCATATTTGTGATTATTGTGTCTATATTTTTCATATGGTAAATGTTTAAAAGTAAAAAAAAATTATTAGTTATATAAAAATTGAAACGAGATTTAAATTATATATCGGAAAAGAGGAGATGATGTTGGAATGCTGTACGGAAAAAACACTTTTTGCGTGCTTTGTAAGCTGATTCGTTCACAGATTTTTTTCTTTTTTTCTTTCGAACATAGGTAATATAAAGTCTTCGTCTTTGTCGTCTTTTCGTTTCTTCAACTTTTTCATTTCCAAGGAATTTTCTTTTTCAATACAGGGGTTATTTTGAATAGTAAGTGTTTTTAAGAATTTTCTCACACTAAAAAATCACTAGAATGACTTGTTATGGTTTGGATCCCCTTAACAATAAATCTAAATACATATATATAGACAAAAGGGGGTGCACAGTTTTGTACAGTTGTCTCTTTTTAATAGGTGTGCAGACTGGTGCTGAACATGTCAGACTCTGTCGGAGGTCACGTCAAGGATGGTGCTCCACTTCGTATATACGACGTTGTAAAGTTAACTGCATGATGATGGACGACCTTATGAGTATGAGGCAGTTCGGAATACCAAGGGCGACGTCTTGTTGGTTCCTTTAGGCGGCGAAGACGATGCTGGATCACTTCGTAGGGATGGAATCTGTCATTAGGTGAGGGTCCGGACAATCACTTCGTCCATACGAGGCCCTTGCACCACTTCGCCCATACGAGGCCCTTTACACCACTTCGACCATACGAGGCCCTTGCACCACTTCGCCCATACGAGGCCCTTTACACCACTTCGTCCATACGAGGCCCTTTACACCACTTCGACCATACGAGGCCCTTTACACCACTTCGACCATACGAGGCCCTTTACACCACTTCGTCCATACGAGGCCTTTAAACTTTGGATGACAATGCTAGGGTTTCTTTGCTCCATTTGAATGTTTTCTTTAGAGATACTAGGGGCGACTTTGTATTCTAACATCAAGTCCCCCATTCTTGAACTTCGAGACGAAGTGAAAGAATGTTCTTCAGAGGTACTTTACTTCCATAATCTTCCTGTAATCATATTTATTATCATATTTGAAGAATTTTTTGGCGGTAATTGTTCTCTTAAAACATTCTTATTTAAAATTTCACTATTAGTCTCTTCCACTTCCCGAGGTAGCAACGTTTCAAATTGTAGGTTATAAGAAGGGGTTTCTAGCTTGGAGAGGAGTACCTTGAACATTTGTCAAATTTTTCGAGAAATTAAAAACAGAGAAAACAAGATCGTATCCGTGGAGAACGACGTCGTGAGTGTGTCCGAAAGGGAAACCAGTTCGTGATATATTGGGGAACAAGGTCGTCTTTCTTGGCGAACTAGTCTCTCTCTTTTTTTTCAACCAGGAGCTTTTTTCACTTTGGAATTTTTACAGGTAAAATTTTGTTCGATCTTGATTTTGATTTGTCGTTTCTAGTCTTAGGTTTTCTGCTTTGAATATGACCTCAAACGAAGAAATAGTGTCATCCGAAGTAAATCCCCCAAAAGAGATCATAACTTCGGAGCGTTCCGAAGGAGCTGGGCCATCTCCCAAGGTATCCGAACCGGAAAGATCGAGGAAAATCACTTTTAAGATTAGTACAGATCAATCAGGGAAACATGCAGAAGTGGTTTTTCCTTCAGGTCGTGCGTCGTTGACATCGAAGGATCAAAATATCAAAGAGAGGGGTACTTCGTCGGTGGGGAAGGAGGTTTTAGAGCAAACGGTCCTAAGAAAGGAAAGGGTCCTAGCTCTTCCAGTTGCCGGTGAATATGCCTCCACCTCAGCGCATGTTGGGTCGTCTTCTTTGGGTCCTCCACCCAAGGTTAACCTTCCCAATGTAAAAGCTAAAGAGTCGAGAAGGAAAAAATCTGGTACGAAGCTACCAGAAAAGAAACGGGGGCCACCCAAGAGTCGTAGGGATACGATCTCAAAGCTTCCAAGCAGACTGGTAGTATCCGACCTGGGGAGGATAAGGTCGGCGTACCATATTTTTCCCGAGATTGACCTACAGCTAGTTCCTTCTCACTTGCGTGATAATGACAATCCTCCAGAGGGATGGTACGTGCTTCACGAGGAGGCTTTGAAGATAGGGCTTCGGTTTCCAGCACCTCTATCATCACCAGGTTCCTTGGTATGTACGACATTTGCCCTGCTCAACTTAATCCTAATGGCTGGAGGATTTTGTTGTGTCTCGCAGTTCTCAGTGGGGAGCTGAATTTGGAGATTGAAGAGAAGTTAATTCGTTCGATGTATACCGTGAAGAAGAACGGAAAGGACATAGGGAGATCGTACATATCTCCTATTCAACAAAAAGGGCTGATCTTGAACCTTCCTGATAGTCAACATTCCTGGAAGGATAAGTACTTCCTCATACGAGGTGATTTGTGGGAGTTAGATAGGGGCCGCACTGTCCGAGCTAATTGGAACCATAATTTTGTGAACGATCTTCCAAAGGGGGACGAGGTTCTTTATAGACTGACGTCCGAGGAGAGAGACAAACTTCGACTGATCAAATTAAAGAACTCCGAGTACCATTCATTCAGGAGTATACTGACACCAAAAAAAATGATGGAGTCAGGTGTCTGGAGCAGTGTAGTCATACGACGAAAAGGTCGTGTGTTTTGTGAACGCCGAGGTACTTTTTTACGATCTTTAAATCAATTGTACTAATTTTGAATATTGTTTGTTGCAGGTATGGACTACTCTGGAGTTGACTGCTCGGACCTGTTGGTTGATGTCGAGGCGGAGAAAAGTACTCAGGCTCGTGAGGTACGAGCTGGAATTGAGAGCGACCTTGGGCTTTCAACCGAGGTAGATAAGTCTCTCTTTCAGGCCAGTTCGTCACAGACGAAGTCCGATCCCCAACCCTCCAGAAAAAGAAAGATGAAGGCAATTCAAACTGAAGAAGTGTCTTCCCCAGTTCGTGTCTTGAATCCTGAGTCAGTGGAACTCAGCGATGTCTTCTTAACAAACATCAAGTACGTAAACACCCCAGTAACCTACTTCGACGAGGGGATTTTTGGGAAAAAGGACTTGCAGCTCGACCTCTACCAGCACTTTGGTAGTGCTGGAGAAAGAGCTCGTGTCCAATCAGCTTGCAAAGAAGAAGGGCTGACCCATGGAGAAATGGTTGCTCAGAGATTGATGGAGGTAATATCTTAGTACGATGTGTTTTGTTTTGGAAATGTTCAAAAATAGATGGTAATAAATGCTGTGCTTGTAGGCTTTATCAATCGTGCGCGAAGGGGAGATTGCTAATCAGGCTTATCGTCAGAGGACGCAAGAGGCGGAGTCCCTACTGTCTGAGTACGAACAAGCGATCAACCAAAAGGATAATACAATAGGTCGTCTTCGTCTGAAGATAAACGACCTAGGGACTGAGCTTTTAGATCGGGTAGAGAAACTAAAAATAGCTGGGAACGCAGCAATGGATCAAACAGCCCGAGCTGATAATGCTGAGGAAGAACTGAAAGCTTCGAGGGAAGAAACGGCGAAGCTTCGAGACGAGGTGAACTCACTTCGTGCCGAGGTGAATTCTCTTCGTGACTTGGTGGGTAAACTGAAAGAAGATTGCACTCGAGGCTATCGTGAAGGGGTGTCGTGGCTGATGTCAAACTTAAAAACTCAAGCGTCGAAGTTAGGTTTGACCAGTGCCTTTTCAAGTCTAGTACGAGCTATGCAAACAGGTGGAAGCTCGTCTCAGCCAAAGGAGAAGAGCGACTCTCCTATTCAGAGCGTGGCCGGGGCACAAGATGTTCACGATGATACCACCTCGTCCCCTCAGAAGTAGAGTTCGAGGGTTGCAGTTTTGAGTTGTCTTGTCTCCCTTGGGAGATTTGATTTTTGTAACGTCGTCTGTTCTGACCATGATGTAAACATTTTATTTAAAGATGGAATGGAAAAGGTTTTGAATTTGTAGATCGTTGTGTTTTGATTTGTGTATTAATTTGAAGTTTATACATTTATTATTTATTTTAAGTATACCTATGTACTTATATATATACGTATATGCATTTATTTAGATGTATACACGTGTATATATATATATATATATATATATTTTTTTTTTTTTTTTTTTTTGGGTAGGGTTGTGTGTATATATATTGAACGATAGGTTTACCCTATAATACTTGTTTTTTATTTTGCCAAGTACATTTTGGAGAATTTTAGTTCTGAAGTGAGAAAAGTAGATCTTATTTTAGAGGGTTTTAAGATCGTATGGATTTCTCTAAGGTTGACGTCAGGGACATCCTTAGGTCCTTTGACAATGATTGTTTGGGCGACGTGGAAGGAAATCTTCTACGAAGTCAAGCTTACCTACCTGAGGATTCTGATCTCAAGGATGAGGGGATTACAGATCGCTCGATTTATGTAATGTCCTCGGAGTCAGATGGAGTCCCTTGTCCAGTTTGTAGGGACACGCATCTCCCCCAGCTTTTTGAGACGGGGTTATTTGGAAATAAGCCGGCACAGGATGACCTGTACTACCATTTGGGTCATGAAGAGGATCGTATTGCCATTGCTGAAAGTAAGAGAAAGGAGAATGGGTCTCTTTGGCAGATGGCAAGTCGTCGTATGCTCGAGGTGAGATTTTAGCACGCATCACTTGTCTATACATCGTACACCCGTTACCTGTATCGCCTTCGTACATTACTTTACCTCGTGTCTTTTACTTCAGCTCAGATATCCTATTTTACGTCGTACATGCATCTCTTATCAGTTTTATTTATATTATACATGCATCAACGTTCACTTCACCTCGTGTCTTTTACTTCAGCTCAGATATAATATTTTACATCGTACATGCATCTTGTAACGCTTTCGTACATTACTTTACCTCGTGTCTTTTACTTCAGCTCAGATATCCTATTTTGCGTCGTACATGCATCTCTTATCAGTTTTATTTATATTATACATGCATCAACGTTCACTTCACCTCGTGTCTCTTACTTCAGCTCAGATATAATATTTTACATCGTACATGCATCTTGTAACGCTTTCCCTTCACCTCGTTTTTTTTTTTTTTTTTTTTTTTTTTTTTGTAGGCTATTTCACTGACCTATGATAGTGAGAGGGAAGCGTCCAACCTGTATGATTCAGCTTTAGAGTTAAAAAAGGATTATGACAAAAAAATGCAGTTGTACTATGAGACTGCTAAAGAGTTTGATGAAGTGGTTGAGGATGTAGAGAAACTTCATCAACTTAAGGATATGACGTTTGCAGAAAATCGAGACCTGATTGCGTCAAAGAATCAAATCTTGGTGGAGTATAACGTTCTGAAGCAAAAGAATGCCATTCTTGAGGAAGACAAGAAAAAATTATCCCAGGAGGTGGAACATTGGAAATCTTTGTATTTTAAGTCGTTATCTTCTGCAAATAATCCAAACTTGTGATTTGTACGGCAAGATATGTTTTAACGTGTATGCACCCTTTATATTCAAGTTATTTTGAGTACATTTATGAGTTTTATTTACGCTGATCTTAATGCCCGACTCTTTGCGATGTAGTTTTTAAAAAAATAATTTATTTTATTCGTGATGAGGGACAAATGACCGATCTGAGTCTGTCGTCATTAGGTTGATCCTTTTAGAAATAGGTTCTCCATTTGGGAACTCTTTGCGATGTAACTCGCGATATCACGTTATTTTATTCGTGATGAGGGACAAATGACCGATCTGAGTCTGTCGTCATTATGTTGATCCTCTAGAAATAGGTTCTCCATTTGGGAACTCTTCGCGATGTAATTCGCGATATCACGTTATTTTATTCGTGATGAGGGACAAATGACCGATCTGAGTCTGTCGTCATTATGTTGATCCTCTAGAAATAGGTTCTCCATTTGGGAACTCTTCGCGATGTAATTCGCGATATCACGTTATTTTATTCGTGATGAGGGACAAATGACCGATCTGAGTCTGTCGTCATTATGTTGATCCTCTAGAAATAGGTTCTCCATTTGGGAACTCTTCGCGATGTAATTCGCGATATCACGTTATTTTATTCGTGATGAGGGACAAATGACCGATCTGAGTCTGTCGTCATTATGTTGATCCTCTAGAAATAGGTTCTCCATCTGGGAACTCTTCGCGATGTAATTCGCGATATCATCTGGTAAGGATAATAAAATGAACGTCTTGTATCTTGGTAATTTGTAAACAGACAAACAAACAGAACAAAAAAGGGAAAACAAAATATATAGAGAAAAAACAAATTTACAAACTTTTTAACGCATAAGGTACCTTTGTTCAAAAGTTATATAATTTAAGCTGCTCAGCATTCCAGCTTAAAGGTTCTGGCTCGCCCCCCTTCGATTGGATGTTGTAGGCTCCCCCTGGAGTGACATTGATGATTTCGTAGGGTCCTTCCCAAGTGGCTGCAAACTTGCCATGTTCAGCTTGTACTTTGTTTCCGACTACTTTACGCAACACCCATTGTCCGATACTAAAAATTTTGGTTTTGACATTTTTATTGTAAGTTCTCTGGATCAATCTTTTCTGAGCTTCAATTCTAACCAATGCTGATTCTCTCAATTCTTCCGATAGTGTGAGGTCCACTTTTCTCAGATCATCATGATCTTCGTATGACAACTTCGACCGTAGGGTAGGTTCCTGTAATTCGGATGGTATAACAGCTTCAGTGCCATATACCAAGGAGAAGGGGGTTTGTCCTGTAGCCGATCTTGGTGTTGTTCGTGTCGCCCATAATACACCAGGCAATTCGTCAATCCATTTTCCTTTCGCTCCTTCCAGTCTTTTCTTCAAGATGTTGATCAAAATTTTGTTTGAGGATTCGGCTTGGCCGTTCGCTTGTGGTCGATACGGAGTGGAATGAGAGAGCTTGATGTGCAAATCGTTACAAAAGGTGATGACCTTATGACCTGTGAATTGTTTCCCATTATCTGTCACCAACTCTCTTGGTAGACCAAAACGGCACACAATGTTCTTCCAAACAAAACCCAAGACGTCCCTTTCCTGAATTCTTGCCAGTGGTTCGGCTTCAACCCATTTCGAGAAGTAATCCGTGGCTACAATCAGAAACCTTTTTTGAGTCAAGGCGACCGGCAGGGGACCTACAATGTCCAGTCCCCATTTTTGGAAGGGCCATGGACTAACAATTGACTTTAATTCGCTAGTTGGTTTGTGTGTCAAACTAGCGTACCTTTGGCAACGATCACATTGTTGGGAATAAACCATACAATCCTTTCTTAAAGTTGGCCAGTAGTAACCTTGTCGTATGATTTGTTGGGCTAAAGTTGTTCCGCCCGAGTGGGCCCCGCAATGTCCTTCATGTAACTCAGCAACAACTAACTGGGCGTTAGCACCTTCTAGGCATTTCAACCAGGGACCTCCATTATTCTTTCTATACAAAGAGTCCTCATATAATACGTAGCTTTGAGACTTAGTCCTCAGTTTTCGCGCTTCTTCTTTGTCTTGAGGTAGAATCCCTTGTTTCAAATAACGCTCATAAGGAGTGATCCATGTTTCTTCCACATTGTTTCCAATCGCCAAACTGTCAGGCACTTTTTTCTCCAAGGATATGCTCGGCAAAGTAAGACATGTAACAAGGATTGTTCTCTTCGTATTGGTCACCACGGCCGAGGCCAAGCTGGCTAGAGAGTCGGCGTGATTGTTATTACTGCGTGGTACTTGGATCAAAACAAAATCTTCTATTTTAGAGACTTCTTCTTGAACCAATTTCAAATATCGCACCATTCGTTCTTCTTTAGCATCAAAAACATTGTTAACTTGGTTCACAATTAACCGAGAATCACTGCTCATAATCACCCTTCTTGCTCCCAAATTATTCAACTGTCGGACTGCCAAAAGGACTGCTTCATATTCAGCGACGTTGTTAGTTACTTGAAAATTCAGTCGAATACATTGTTCGATCATATCCCCGGTTGGTGTGAAAATGACAATTCCAACACCAGCTCCTTTAGAATTGCTAGCTCCGTCAACATGCACCTTCCATAATGGGGGTAGAGTTTCTTTAATTGTGGCAACTTCTACTCGCGGTATTTCCATCCATTCAGCTATAAATTCGGCGACAGCTTGGCCTTTGATCGCTGTGGGTGATTGATATTGGATTTCGAATTCACTTAATTCGATCGCAATTTGTGACAGTCTTCCAGATGTTTCAGGCTTGCCTAGCACTTTTTTCAAGGGATATGAGGTGATAACAACGATGGTGTGTCCACTAAAGTAATGGCGCAATTTTCTGGCCGCCATCCTCAGAGTGAAAGCAGCTTTGTCCAAATCAGGGTATCGCTGTTGAGCCCCCGTCAATGATTGACTAACATAGTAAATGGGTTTCTGAATGGAATTTCGATTGACCATTAGAACGGCACTTACCGCCGTTATCGTAACAGCTATGTATAAATATAGGGTTTCTTGAGTGGAAGGGCTGACTAAGACGGGAGGTTGTCCCAGGTATTGTTTTACACTTTGAAAAGCGTCTTCGCAGTTTCTATCCCACTTATACTCTCTGTTTTTCTTTAAGAGTTGAAAAAATGGAAGACATTTTTCCGTGCTTTTGGATATAAATCGATTAAGAGCTGCAATTCGACCATTCAGCTGTTGAACTTCTTTAACACTTTGTGGGGATCGCATGTCGACTAATGCTTTGATCTTGTCAGGGTTCGCTTCGATGCCCCGAACCGACACTAGATACCCTAGAAATTTTCCTGAGGACACACCAAAAACACATTTCTTAGGGTTTAACTTCATATTATGGAGACGGATAATTGAAAAAACTTCCTGGAGGTCGTGGATATGATTCTCCATGACCTTAGTTTTGATCACCATGTCGTCGACATAAGCCTCCACGCTCTTGCCAAGTTGTTTTTCAAACATCTTATTAACCATTCTCTGATATGTAGCGCCAGCATTTTTCAAACCAAACGGCATACGTGTGTAACAAAAGGTCCCTTCTTCCGTGATGAAAGCAGTTTTTTCTTCATCTTGGGGGGCCATTTGAATCTGATGATAGCCTGAGTATGCATCCATGAAGCTCATAATCTCGTAACCGGCAGTTGCATCTACCAGCTGATCAATACTGGGCAGAGGGAAACAGTCTTTAGGAGTAGCTGTATTGACGTCTGTGAAATCCACACACATACGGGGTTCCCCTCCCGCTTTTTTCACCAGAACTACATTCGATAACCAAGTAGGGTAGTTTACTTCTCGAACCCAACCGACTTGTTTAAGGGAATCGACTTGTTTTTTAATGATTACGTTCTTTTCTCGCGCAAACTTTCTTTTCTTTTGTTGTATTGGAGTTTTGGTATGATCAATGTTGAGCTTATGTTGGCTGACTTCGGGGCTTATACCTGGCATATCTTCTGGTTTCCAAGCAAAAACATCCGTATTTGCCTTGAGAAACATAATTATGGTATTTCGCACTTCATCAGGGAGCGAGGCGTTGACTCTTAAGAATTTTGCTTCCTCTTCATTTCCTATAGGTATGAATTCATAGTCATCCAACGAAGCTGTCAAGACTTGTTTAGGAATTCTTGAGCAGTCTGATCCCTTATGGAGTGACCTAAACTTTGATTGCTATTGTGTCTCAGCATTCTTCATAGTCGAGTGGTAACAGCTTCTAGCCCGCTCTTGTTCTCCTCTGATTTCTTTAATCCCTTCTTGTGTGGGGTACTTCAGCAACTGATGATAAGTAGAGGGGACCGCTCTCATTTTGTGTAACCAACTCCGTCCCAGTATGACATTGTATGATGTTGGAGTATTAAGTACGACAAAGTTTGTGAAAACGATAGACCCAATGACTGAGACGGGTAGTCTTATCGTTCCAATGGACATGGTGGTGCTGCCATTGAATCCTACCAGCGGCATTTCTTTCCGAATGATCTCAGTGGGATCGATTCCCATGTCCAACAAGGTGGTTAGATACATCAAGTCGGATGAACTACCATTATCAACTAAGGCCCTTCTAACTTCACAATGAGCGATCTTCACAGTTATCAATAACGGATCGTCATGAAGTGGAGGTGCTTCACTTTCCTCAAAGCTTATTGAATAACTCGGGTCTGCTTCTCTTACTGAATAAGCTGGTCTGTTTGCGTCACGAGCTTCTCTAGCATATCTTTTCCTGGAATTGTGAGAGAAACCGGACATGGTTGGGCCTCCATGGATAGTATGAATTATTCTTACATGAGACGACTGTCCTTGCTTGGGAGGATCGCCTCTAGGGGGAATGTTTTGCGCAGATTCTGAAGTGAAATTCTTTTGTTCTCTATGGGGTTTTGATGTGTTGTCGTCAACCAGTTCCCGCAACAAACCTTTAGATAAGAGTTGCTCAATTTCCCACTTCAGGTGTCGACAATCATGCGTCCAATGTCCCGTATCCTTATGGAAAGCACAATATTTGTTGGGGTCGCGTTGAACAGCCCTCATTTGGGCGGGCCAACGAACCTGTTGGGTTTTCTCCATGTGTCGGACTGCTTCACTTACTGAAACACGAAGTGGTGGTCCTCTAAAGGGAGATAAAGATCTTCCCCAAGTTTGAGCATGTTGATGTGAAGCATGGTTAGGTTGGAATCTTGAAGAGTATGGTTTAATGCCTTGATACGGTCTCTTTGTGTTGAGTTTTTTGTCGTATGATATTTTTCCTCCATCATTTCCAGCCTTTATGTTTCCGGCCTTTGTAGACGATAACTTAGCTGAGGTCATTTCCCTTTCAACGTTCACAAATTTGTGAGCTTCATCATATACCGCTTCTAATGACCTCGGAGTGATTTTTGTTAGTTCAATGAAGAGAGCAGAGCTTCTTTTGATTCCCATCCGAAAGGCCTCAATTGCCAAGGATTCAGGACAATCCATAATCTCAAGTTTTTCAATTTTAAAGCGTTTGAGATATGCTTCGATAGTTTCTGATGGCTCTTGTACTATTGTGAAAAGGTGGTGAGCTTCTTTTCTTATTGGTTTGTTGCTCGCGTAATTAGTAATGAAGATCTTTACGAATTCCCCAAAACCAGTTACACTCCTTGGAGTCAACCCGTTAAACCATTTTTGAGCAGAGTCCTGCAAAGTGGAAGCGAAAATCTTGCACATCATTGCGTCTTTTTTCTCTATTGGAAGACACACTGGAGACATTATGGTTTTAAACTGCATGACATGGGAGACCGGATCTCTGATTCCCCTATAGGCGGGACATCTAGGGGAAGAAAACTTCTGAGGAGGTATGGTAAACTCAACTTGATCGGAGAATGGTGATACATTCAACTGATCACAAACTTTGTCAATATCGTACTGAGTCCTTCCCACTCCTTGCTGTTTAATCTGTTCTTCCATTTTCTTCATCCTTCCCTCCCATTCTTTCTCTATCCGTGGTTCGGGTTCACGAAGAGCCATGGGAAGAGAAATCTCCGGGGTTAGAGTATGAAGAAGAGGCGAATTATGTGCTCCGTGTGAACTCTCAGCATCCTGATGGGGATATTCTTGCGGATTTGATCTAAAGTTACTGGTATTAGCCAAATGATTCCTCAGTTCAAGATTATCTTTTTGACTTTGCAAGAAAGCTCGTTGTAACTCCGACAGTTGTTGTAAGAGGAGTGATAGAGTGTTGTCCCCTTGAGGGGGATTCGAATGTTCTGAAGAGTCAGAGTGTTCTGATGAAGGTTGAGCGGTCTGATCATGGGTTGGGGCTGATTCTCTAACGAGGCCTGAGTCCTCATTCACCGCACTGGGTGCTTGATTTGGTATTGGTAAGTCATTGAGATCAATTTGCGACATAGTGTAATGACCTAGATTTTCTATAGTGTGATCTAATTCTCTTAGTTATGAACTAGTTTTAAGGTCTCAAACGAAAATAGCAAGAGCTAAAGAGCTTGAAACCCCACGGTGGGCGCCAATTGTTTTTAAGAATTTTCTCACACTAAAAAATCACTAGAATGACTTGTTATGGTTTGGATCCCCTTAACAATAAATCTAAATACATATATATAGACAAAAGGGGGTGCACAGTTTTGTACAGTTGTCTCTTTTTAATAGGTGTGCAGACTGGTGCTGAACATGTCAGACTCTGTCGGAGGTCACGTCAAGGATGGTGCTCCACTTCGTATATACGACGTTGTAAAGTTAACTGCATGATGATGGACGACCTTATGAGTATGAGGCAGTTCGGAATACCAAGGGCGACGTCTTGTTGGTTCCTTTAGGCGGCGAAGACGATGCTGGATCACTTCGTAGGGATGGAATCTGTCATTAGGTGAGGGTCCGGACAATCACTTCGTCCATACGAGGCCCTTGCACCACTTCGCCCATACGAGGCCCTTTACACCACTTCGACCATACGAGGCCCTTGCACCACTTCGCCCATACGAGGCCCTTTACACCACTTCGTCCATACGAGGCCCTTTACACCACTTCGACCATACGAGGCCCTTTACACCACTTCGTCCATACGAGGCCCTTTACACCACTTCGTCCATACGAGGCCTTTAAACTTTGGATGACAATGCTAGGGTTTCTTTGCTCCATTTGAATGTTTTCTTTAGAGATACTAGGGGCGACTTTGTATTCTAACAGTAAGTAAATTTTAAAAAAGAAAGAAATTTTTAAATTTTTTAACTCCTTATTTTTAAAAGTTTAATATTTTTTTTCTTACACTAATTTTTTTATTTATCTTTTTCCTAGAGAAAAAGCGTTTTAATTCTAACATGGGAAGATGAGCGGAAATATTCTGTTGCGCGGGGACAATTCATTTAATTTCTAGTAAAGTATAATTGATATTTTTTTATTTTATTTATAAATTAATAAATTTTATTTTTTAAAATAAATAATAAAAATATAAAAAAATTATTTTATTTTTATATCTAAATTAATTAAATTATGACACGTGATAAAATTATTTTTTAAAATAATTTAGTACGTGTTAAAATATAAAAAATAAATGTAAATTTATATGCATTTTTTTTTCTTTTTATTTATTTTTATAGAATCATTAATATTTTTTTTATATTATAAATATACAGAGATTACATCAGAGAGATAGAGACAATTATGAAATGAATGTACAAAGAAAAAAATATTAAATTTTGGAAAATAAAAAATCATAATATTTAAATATATTTTTCTCTTAATATACAGTGACTTCTCAATCCACCGCTTTGTATATGAGGTCCACATCAGCTATTATTTTATTTATTACGAGAGTTATAGGTGTTTTTACTTTTCCATATTTTTCTTTTCTTTTCTAGACTTTATAATAAAAAATGCCCAACTACTTACCCCTGTTGATTACGATCACTCGGTGCTCATTTTCTTTCTTGTTCATCTTCTTCGTAAAGAGACTCATACCCTCACTTTTTCATTTTATTTTTTATTTTTTATTTTTTTTGTCTCCGTTTGGTAGTGAAATCTCAAAAAAGATGACAAAGAACAAGCATTTTAGGGAGAAATGCTTGATTAAACCTTCCTGTTATAATTTGCTAGTGTGGCTTGGCAATTTTTTACACATTTTTATTTTTATGTTAAATAAGACAGGTTGTTTTTTAGGTTAATAAGGCGATCATTTTAGGTCCTCCGAGGCCCAGATTTTATAATACATATTTTCTATTTAAAAAATTATTTTTTTTTAAATTTAAAAATTAATTTTAATAAATATTATGTATATAATTTAATATCTTACATATTATTAACACATAATAAAAAAAAACTTTTTTACTTAAATAATACCCAAAAAAAAATTATACTTTTTTAAATTTTTTAAGATGTTTGAATAAATATTTTATCTATTTTATAAAATATGATTAATCCATAATTTTAAAATTTTAGATATTAAATATATATGTAAATTTATCACTGAACCACTCAAAATTTAAACAAAAATATATTGAATTATTTTATTATTATGTTACTTCTTAAATATATTATTTAATTAATTTATAAGTATTAAGTGTCTTTTAGTTTGAAATTGATGAATCATATATATATATATATATATATATATATATATATATGATATTATACATATTTTACGGATCAAAAAGGATAGATATGTAAAATATAAAATATGAATTTGATAATGAAAAGTGTAAGAAAAAAAAAGAGTGATAAAGTTAATTCAGTCTCAAAAAGGTGCATTTGATAAATGTTTTAGTAGTAGATAAGGTAGAATTGAGAAGTCAAATAAAATTAAATGAACAAAATTGACAGAATGTTCATTAATAAATGATACAATTTTGGATGTAAATGAAAGTTTTGAGAAAATTTTGAATGATAAGATATTTTCTAAAGAACATGGCTAAAATCAAAATTAAAAAAAAAAAAAAAAAAAAAAAAAAGAGGAAAAAGTGGAGCAATGGAGAATTCAACTACTGTAATTAGGGGTGTTCAAAAATCGAATCAAACAAAATAAAACTGAAAAATCTGACTAAATCGAACCAAACAATCTTGTAAATCAAACGGACTGATTTGATTTTTGTTTCTTTAAACTGTTTTACAAACGTTCCTTCCTGTTATACGAATTTTTAAACCTGATTGTTACTTATAATTATTTTTAAAATAATTTTTAATATATTATTCTTTAAAAAACCAAAAAATATATATTGATTATATATCTTATCAGAATCAAAGTATGCAACCATAAATTCGTAACTTATTTTTAATATATTATTCATGGAATAATGTATTATTGTATTTTGTTGTATAATTTATGAAAATATTTACCTTTAGATTATAATTGATTTTATAAATATTTTTAAAATCTTATATGATTTGTATAGGATGTAATATAATTTATATTTATAGTATATATTAATTAATTTGTTTAGATTCAAGAAAAAAATTCTTATTTTCAAGTTTTAATAAATTTGGAGATAAAAAAAAATGAAAACTGTGAAATTTTTTTAATCAAATCAGATTGGATCCTTCAGTTTTAATAGTTTTATTAGTCAAACGGTTTGGTTTGATTTAGTTAAAATACTATATTCGATTTCATTTACTTATTTTCTTTGTTAAAAATTAGACCGGATTGGACCATGATCACCCCTAACTAAAATCATTGTCACTGATATATATAATCTTGTACATTTGACAAATATGGACACAAATTTAAGAGACTTGTTAGTAGAGAAAGGTCCAATTAGAAAAATTAATTTTAACTTTCTGAATGATGAGCACTCTCATCATTTTTTGACATTTTATTACACACAAAAGCTATCAAATGAAGAGAAATATAATAATTGATGATTGGTGTATTCAAAAGAATTAGATAAAGCATTTTATTTTTGTTATAAGTTATTTGACTCATGTTCAAGCCTTAATAAATTAGCAAATAAAGGGTGTCAAAATTAAAAAAATCTTAGTGCTAAACTCAAAAATCATGAAACAAGCAATGAGCATGTAATTACTATGAATGCTTGGATTGATGCTGATGTGAGATTGTCAAAAGAAAAAAAACTAATAGTTAGTTTTTGCAAAAAAGAATAAACAAAGAAAAAGATCATTGGAGAAATATATTATGAAGAATTGTTCCTATTGTGAAAAATATTACAAAAAATAATTTGGCATTTCGTTAAAAAAATGATAAATTTTTTGAAGATAGCAATGAAAACTTTTTGAGCTTAATTGAAATGATCGTTGAATTTAACCTAATATAAAAGCATTTGAGACGTTTTCAAGTTGGTGAGATTCATAACCATTATGTTGCACATAACATACAAATTGAGTTCATTATTTTATTAGCATATGAAATTAAGAAAACTATAGTAAAAAAAGTAAAAGATGCAAAATATATTTATGTTATAGTTGATTGCACCCCTATTATTAGTCACCAAGAGCAGATGTCTTTTATATTAAAATGTGTTGATATTTTAGTAAGTCCAGTTATAATAGAAGAGTATTTCATATAGTTTTTAAAGATTAATAATACAATAAAACAAGGCTTTTTTTATGTGCTCATTGATGTAATAAAAAGTCATTATCTTAATGTGAATAATATTATAGGAGACAATGGTTCAAATATGAAGGAAAAATACCAAAGTGTACAAAAAGGTTATTGGATATTAATTATAGACCAATCTATACACCTTGTGGTTGTCACAATCTCAATTTATTGCTTTGTTATATGGAGTGCTATCACATTCTTTGGGGTGATGCAACGCATTTATTCATTATTCTCTTCTTCTACAAAGAGAAGGAAAGTTTTGCAAGATTTCAAGTTTGACTCAAATGTCATTATCACAAACATGTTAGAAAAGTAGTGTCAAAAGTGTTAGAGCAATAAAGTTCCAAGCTTTACTGGTAAGAGATGGTTTATTTTATTATACAAAAAATTGCGACGACCCGAAAACAAAATGTGAAGATTTTTCTTTAACAACATATGAAATTGAGAATTTTGAATTTTTGCTAGGCATGACTATTTGGTATGATATATTGCATGCAGTTAACCTAGTGAGCAAATATTTGCAATATGAAAATATGTTATAGTTTGCATCAAATGATTTATTTCTTTCTTTGAAAAATATAGAAAGAATGAATTTGAATCTGCTATAAATTTTATTAAAAATGTTGCAGCTGAAATAAATATAGAAGCAATATTTTGTGAAAGACGTGAGATTCGTATAAATAAAAAATTTGGTGAGAAGGTTAACAATGAGGTAAAAATATCTGCTGAAAAATCTTTTAGAGTTAACCATTTTTTATAAATAGTAGATAGAGCTATTTCTTCTTTTCACTATAGATTCAAGCAATTTCAAATTTATGAAGAAATTTTTGATTTCCTGTATGATTTAGAAAAATTAAGTTAAATGGCCATGATGATTTGAAAAAAAAAATTACAATCTTAAATTATTTTTGAAACATGAATAAATTTCTAATATTGATGGTTTAGTTTTATTTTTAGAATTAAAAATTTTAAAGGAAGTTATGTTAAAAGAAATAAGCGTACTAATTAAAGTGTTAAGTTTTCTCAAAAAATTAAATTATTTTCCTAATACATGAATTGCATATAGAATATTATTGATTATTTCTGCTACAAAATTAAAATTGATTAAGTCTTATTTGCGTTCAATAATGTCACAAGAAAGATTAAATGGATTAGCTATTTTATTAATTGAAAAAAATTTGCTTTCAAAATTAGATTATAAAAATTTAATTGATGATTTTTCTTCTAAAAAGATAAAAAAAAAAAAAAAAAAAATTTTAAAACACATATTTATTGGAGCTAAAATTAGAATATTGAAATGTGAAAAGAGAACTACAGTTGCGTTGGCTTTAAAATGATGAATGTAAGTGTTTTATTATTATGTTTATTTCTTTCAGATTTTGAAAGTTTAATTAGTTATGATAAAATTAAATATATATTTATTATTTGTATAAATATATTTATATTTAAAATTATTTTAATTATTTTAAAAAAATATAGTTAAAAGCCCTATTTTTATATTTTGTCTCACAAAAGTTCTTAATGTTAAATCTCCATTTAACACGACTGTATTCAATTGCGAAGAAGAATATGTGCATATCTTTAAATCAACAAATAAGTTTTTGTTCCTTTATTTTTGTTTCCCTATGTTTCTTGAAGCTATAAATTTTTTTTGCTAGAAATAATTATTTTGAAGTTTGTAATGGGAAGGATAAAATCTAATTTTTTACTTAATCATTTGCTTACAAGTTTATGTTAATTACTAAATATTAGGATGTTGGTTTTGGCTTTAAAGTGGACCTAGGCACTAATGTGCAATTTAGTCGAGGGTGTGGTCATACAAACTTATTTAGGTCTTAGATAGCTCCTTACAAACTGCAGGATCTCAGCAGTCCAAATACTAACGATATAGGCCACTTACACAATCTTATTTTAGTGTTATATCATTTAATACGTATAGTATATTGTGTTTGTTTATACAATATTCTATTTTCCTGCATGTTACAAATTAAAATTCTTATATTATTGTTATTTACGTTTTGGAGACCGAAGCCTAGAGCGTTTTTGTTATCAATAAGATACACAATTTATACATCAACACATACTACACTAAAAGGTGGATATTGCAATTTTCAAACTCATATATTTGTACTATTTTAGTATGAATACTCAATAGTGAAATAAAGCAAGTATTCAACAACAAAAATTGATAATAAAAAAGAAAAAGAAATCTAGATCATTAAAATTAAAATAGTCAAACGTAAAAATTACTATTGTCCACTTCAAAATTCAGATAAATGATTCATTCAACTTTCTCAATAAACACAATACATGAAAAGAAATCTTGTTGTCAATGTTTAGAAAAAAGTAAGCTATGATAACAAATTAGCTTACAACAACAATATTTGCTAATCAATCGCTTGTTTGGTGAGCTCAACATTCAACCTCATTCAATAACTCAATTATATATAAGTAGTCATTTTTCAAGTTTTCAAATAACTTTGATCCATCAAAATCTTATTTCCTACAAGTAACACAATCATATTCATTTAAATTAAGGAAATTATTTGTGGTTTAGGTGGTAAAATTCTTAATTCTTCCATCAGAAATCGAAGTTTGAATCTCACTCGCATGTGTGTGAGTATGGTTTTTTTTTTTTTATTAATAAAAAGAATGGGACTTTAGAACTTTAAAAAAAAAATTATTTAGATTAAATTATGGAGTATTAATAAAAACTAAAAAAAATTATTTTGAAAGGAACATATATATATATATATATATGTACAACTATAGTAATATGAACCAAGTACGAGAATGATATAGTAGTAAATTTTAACTTCTCGATATTCTTGACGACTTCTTCATGTCTTCAAAGCCATTGTTGTTTTTCATATTCAAAAGGGAATCTAATGATTCAAAAAATATTCCAACATGGGGCTTATATAATATCATTATGTTTTTTAGGTACTGGCATAACTTATATCAAGATATATATTAAAAAAATACAACTCAATTAATTAATTGTTAGCCCAAGGACTAGGGTACGTAGGCGACTACATATAGACTCAACTTAGTAAGGGCTAATCCAATGAATTTATTTTTAATTTTAAAAATATAAAAATAAAAATAAAAATATTATTTTCATTTATTTCTTTCCCAATTAAATTGTGAGTGAAAATTTTAGCATGACATATATATAATACGAATATGATTATTGAAAGACCAAAAAACTATTTGATTATAATTATTATTAAGTATTTTATAAATTTATTATTTATATACCTTATTTTTTTAATATTATAAATAATTTACTTTAAAAAAAATTCCAAAATATTTATTATGCAAACTTACATAGAAACACAAATACTGCATGATACAAACCCAATATATTAATAAAAAAAACATAATATAAACATGATACGACACAATTTAAATATAATTTAATCTAAATATTATTTATACCATTTTATATAAAATATAACTTAATAAATAACTTTTTTATCTCTCTTTTGGCTCAAATTTACACATAAATTTTAATTAATTTTTATATCTATTATATAATTATACTATATTATTTTTATTTTTTATTACTTTTTTAATTATTGAACATTCAATTATTTTTTTACAATAATTCAATCATAATTACTTATTATTATATATTTACAATAAAAATTATGTATATTATCATGTACAAAATTGATTAGTCCAAAATTATTCCAAAATTGATTAGTCCAAAATTATTATATTTTGACATATAATTTTTATATTATAAATTTGAGACTACAGTATGACTGCACACATTTTCAAACTTATTAAGTTAAATTTGAGAACAAAAGTATGTTAAAAATTACATTAATTTTTTTTTTCAATAATAAAAAAAAATATGTTAAAAATTACTTAATCGAACAGTCAATAAGTTTTATACCAAAACCCATCTCTTCTTCCATCTTTGAATGGATTTTCAATGTGATGCTCATAAAATAATTGTTAGAAGTCCTTGATGAGATTGAAACTTAGGGAAAGACAAGTTAACAGAAGATTTTCAGGTGGGTCAGATTTTATGATCATATAAAAAATAATTACGAAAGTTGAACTTCTCAAAATTAAGTTTCCCCACAGAATTAACTTCTCAAAAGTAATTTCAATTTTTTTTAGCTTTCCTTTTGCATCACTTTCATTAATGTTAAATAGTTGAAATTATAGTCCATACATGTGGTTTAAATTTGATATTAGTTCGATGGAAAAATTATTTATGTGTTTTGAAGTAAGTCATAATATGGTATTTTAAGTCAATAAAATGAATAATTTGTTCAATTATTTTAAAAAAGAATACAACTATTCAATATTTGATAAATAAAAAAAATAACTAATAAAATTAATAAAAAATATACTCAATATATAATAAATAATACCTCATATTTGATATTATTTTTGTCAAGTTTATTTATACTTATTTATAGATTGACCTTGAGTTGGTACTTTTTTGTGTCTAGTAAGTTATAATTATTTTACATTAAAAAAAAAAAAAACACTTTTGTTCGAAAAAAAAGGGTGATATAAAAGTGTAGTTTTTTTTTTTTATTATTATTTACAATATAACTTGATTAGAGACTTTTCCAAGTCGACTTCAATGTGAAACACGTTAACGTTGAACTATAACATTTGTTTCGTTCATTTGACTAAATTGTTTAGTTTTATTTATCGATCTTACCAAACTCATAAAAGTTTCATTTATATTATTTTGTTAATATTTATCTAATAATATCACACATTAATTATAAATTTTAAAATAAGTCAAATAATTAAATGATATATTTAAAATAATAATTTATACTATGATTTGTGATACCATTTGATAAAAAATCACAAAATAGTATCAAAAAAATTCTTACAAGTTTAGTGATATAAACAAGAAAAAAAAAATTAGGTGACATGGAAAAAACAAACACAATAGTTTTTTTTTTTTTGAAAACAAAAAATCTCACTAAAAAGGAGGAATAAAGTCATGTTCTCCATGGATCATCAAATTTACTACAAGATATTAATCGAGAGCTAACAATTGACCTTATCTACTATTCACTATGGAGGCACGTGACCATCAAAATTTGAACTCGTGCCTCCCATTTGGAAGAACATAATGCCAAACTTGCATATTCATCTCAGTTGTCCGTGGGTTGATTTACCTAAACTTTGGGATCCATTGTATGTATAAAATACGCGTAACATTTTTTGTATAACAACGTGGTTTGAGATGGCAACATAACAGTCTATGGCGTGAAAGCTATTTTTATTTCAATTTAAATAATTACAGGGACTTGATAATATTCGTTTTAAGGCATATTTAGTTTACATAATTATAATTGCTAATAAATAAGAAATATAAGTTATAATTCTTATTAATTTATTCAATTATCATCACAAAATAGGACCAAAAAAGGAAGAATAGTTATTCTTATCATATATATAAAAGAATGTGAATTTCTTATCTAGTGGATATATTCATTATTAACGATATCTTATTCTTAATTTTATAAAGTGCAAACTAGAGGCGTTAAACAGACAGAGTTGGCTCGGTCCGGTACCATTCAGTCAATTAAATTAGTATATTGTGTCAGCTCGTAGTTATTTAAGTAGTGTACCGTACTGGTCTTTGACCACTATACTATTTTTCTATTCTTGTCTCGTAGATTTTGAGGTACAGTGCTATGCTTAGTCCACTGGGTAGTATTTAAAGGACTAACACGGCCCGTAATTAATTTATTTATTTTTATTATATATTTATTTAATTATTATGTTGAAAATTATTAATAATATTTTAAAAAATTAAAAATAAAAGTCAAAATTTTAACCTTTCATTTGATAAATTGTTAAAAATTTATTAAATTATACTTAATTTTTATTAAATGTAAAAAAATTATTTATTTATTAATATTTTTTTAAAATAATAAAATTTTGCTTAACCCAATTTATCATCGCCTACATCATGCTACTTTTTTTTTTTGGCTAACATCGTGCGTCCCTTGCCAAATAGTTGATAAACTGTGCTGTGCAGTCCCGTTTCACACCCTAGTGCAAACAAACAAATGAATTAAAATATATATTTCATTTCTGGCTCTATTCCTTTTAACTAAAGGTGTCATAATTATTTATTTATAGGAATAATAGATTGTTGCCAAGAAAAAACTTAAAAACAACCATATAAAATTAACATAAGATTTAAAACGCTTATTTGTAATGCTTATTGAATAATTAAATATTATATTTAAAATTTTATAATACACATAAAAATTATAACACAATTCTTTATATGGTTAATTAACCGAATAATGAAAAATAATTATCGCTTTATACATTGCATTCTTGAACTTTTATGATTAAAGCGTGAATTTAGAATGTTTTTTTTAAAGTTTGAATGTAAACGGTCCCTAATTTTTTTTTTTTTTTTATATATTATATACTTTGGTTTTTTATTTTGTTCTTATGATTTGGTTTTTTATTTTTAAATTTTCAAACTTTGATTTATGGTTCCTTTATTTTTATTTTTTCTATTTTCACACATTTTATTTAAAATCATTTATGTTTTCCCATTGTTTGGAATTTATGATGTTGTTTTGTATGTATATTGTGTTTTAGTACGTTAGGTTGAAACACTTTATGCTGTCTGTTACTTTTATTTTTCTTGTTGAAATGATATAGGCTTTTAACCTTTAAATATTTAGTTTAAAGTATTTTGTAGTTTATTTTAATTTAAAATAAAATATAATTTGACTTTCAGTAGAAATTTTTTTTAGCATTATCAAAACAAAACAAAGTTTTAAATTGTATTATAATTTTATGAATAGTTTCTTATAGAAAGTTGTGGATTTGTTTCAAATAAAAAATTAATTTATTTTATAATATCAATATGTTTTATTCTTTAAATTTATAAAAATATATTTATGAAGAAATTAAATTAAAAATTTAAGTTAAAATATTTATAATATATAAAAATTTAAATTATATATAATATTTAAAAAAAAAAATTATTCTTATATATCGAATTATTAACATTAGTTATATTTTTAAGATTTATTATTATATTAAATAAAAATTTTAAACATAATAATAAAATAAGAATCATATTCATAAAAGAATATAAATTATCACATTTAATAAAAATTTTAAATATTATTTTATTTTTATAATTAATTTTAAAATATAAAAAAATTAATTTTATATATGTTATAAAAATTAAAAAAAAAAGTTAAAAATAATAAAATAATTTACATATGTTTTTAATTTATATATTTGAAATGTATATATCATTTCATATTTTCATGGATGTCATTTCTCTTGAGGGTTATAATATAAAATTAGTTAAATAAAGATATATATGATGTAATATTGATGAAGAAAAAAATAGATTTAATTGTAAGGTAAAAAAAATTTATATATAAAATTTTATTTTTAATTTTTTTAAAATAAATATATGTTTAATTTTTTTATAATGTAAATAAAAATATAGTTTTTAATATTAAAAAAATAAATATATATATATATTTTTTATTAAAAAATTAGACGTGAAATTAATTAAATAATTGAATATTTACGCACTTACTTTTAGATTTTTAGATTAGGTCCCGCAAAAATTCCCCTCTCTCTAAAGAGATAGCAAAGCAATTTTGATGGCGGGGACTGGGGAATAGAAAAAACGATCCTTTATTTTGCAGCCATCTATTCCTTCTTCTTCTCCTCCAATCTCTCGATTTCAATTGAGTTTTCATCACTCTAGTCTTGGGGATTCAAGCTAACTGAAAAATGGTGGACTTTGCTCGGGTTCAGAAGGAGCTTCAGGAATGCAGCAAAGACGTTGAGAAGTCAGGTATCAGAGTCAAGCCTAGAGACGGTTCCAGTCTTTCCCGTCTCGTTGGAACCATTCCTGGCCCTATCGGCACCCCTTACGAAGGTGGCACTTTCCAGATCGATATCACATTGCCAGGTCCATTCAATTCCCCTCAATTTCCCTTTTCAAATTTCATTTTCTCGGTCAAAAACTCGAATCACCCTCCTTTCAGCTTCAAAGCTCTTGGGTTTTTATAATTCATCAGGATTTTTTTAGTAAGAAAAAGAATTGGTCATGAATTGTACCTTTTTTGGACCCAAAAAAGATAATTATCATTAAATGCACAAATTGTACCTTATCTGCGAAAAGAATTGAGGTAATTTGAGTATTTCAGCGGGCTATTTATTCTCAATATGGTGTTTAATTTTGGGGAAAGCATGTTGATTGTGTTATTTCGATATTCAGACTCTAAAAGTCCATGAGCCTAACTCTATCCCAAAAGAGCTCTCATAGCGAGTCATAAGGAGAGAGTTGTTCATGCCTTATATAATGCACATTTTAGGATCTCTTAAACGATGTAGGACTACTTTAATATCCCCTCCACGTCAGTGGCTGAACTACTTCAATACCCCCTCTACGGTAATCCCCCTCCACGTCAAGGGCTGGACCCACTCGACAGTCCCCCTCCACGCAGGGCTTGGGCTCCCCACATCTCCCACATCTCTAGTTAAACCTGCTCTGATACCATGTAAAACTCTACCCAAAAGAGCTCTCATAGAGAGAGGGTTGTTCATGCTTTATATACTGCACATCCTAGAATCTCTTAAACGATGTGAGACTACTTCAATACAAACTACAAAAATATTTTGTCTCTAAATGTGCATCATACTTGATTTACTATCTTGAAACTATGAAAGTATTCTTCGGCGTCTCTAAGTTCTTGCTTCATTATGGCCGGGTTTTTTTCTTGCAGATGGATACCCTTTTGAACCCCCCAAAATGCACTTTACAACCAAAGTTTGGTAGGTACAAGTTATGTTTAAACTTCTTTATCTTTATGTCTTTGCTGATTCGTTTACCATGGAGTGCAAATTACCGTCGTGCATGATATTTACATGCAATGTTGCTGGTGAGTGATGAGGATTGAGCAGACAACTTGATAATATGAAAATGCACTTGGAATCCTGAATTCTTAATATATTTAGATTGCAAGTTGTTGTCATTCATTAATTGGCTTAGATTAGATATTCATGCTTCTTAGGCTTTGGACATTGTTATTTAAATGGTTAAAACATTTCCGGACCAATTAGTATATTACTGCACAGCATGAAATCTGGAAGTAGGAAAATGATGAGTTTTTGATGTTGAATGAGTGGACGCATTTGAAATTCTTATTTATATTTGGGAAGTGTTGATCTTACTGTGAGTTTAATTTCTGAATTTCATGTTGCTATGTAAGGAGGATTGAATGAAAAGATACATTGCATGTAAAAATAAATTTGGTAACAACATAATTGACATTGAATTGTTTTTGGTCAGACAACGATAGTTTTATACGTAAACTTTATTTGCTATATCAGAGCTCATGAGATAACGAGGCTTGTCAGTGTTTGTTGATGTCATAATGGATTGATGGTGTAATAAAACTTTAAGTTATGCCGAATAATGCTTCTTTTTCACATATGACTAGTATACATTTTTTCCTGAGACGAATGATGCTTTCATTTTCTTGTATCCTTCTCTATTGCAGGCACCCAAATATAAGCAGCCAGAGCGGTGCTATTTGCCTGGATATTTTGAAAGATCAGTGGAGCCCAGCTCTGACATTGAAGACGGCTCTTCTTTCCGTACAAGCATTACTTTCTGCTCCTCAGCCTGATGATCCTCAAGATGCTGTTGTGGCACAACAGGTGTCATTTGCTGAGAATAATTATTTTTATCATAAGTTGATGTATTTCATAATTCACATGTCATAATTTACTAAGGGATTTCACAGTTACTTATTCATCACACATTCTCAACTTTATATTCAATTAATAATTAACATATTCTTTATGCATATAGCACTATTCATTTTATAATTATCTCTTTACTAATTATCTCTTGATTGCATTTTTCTATTGTTATTACAGTATATTAAAGACCTACAGACCTTCATTTCTACAGCTCGATACTGGACAGAATCTTTTGCCAAGACATCATCTCTTGGGTTTGAGGAAAAGGTAAGCCAAGTCCTTCTTTATAAGTAATAACTTTTGCTCATCTTTGAAAGATATTTTACATTTTATAACTATGGATGAATTAAATTTTGGTAAAGGTACAAAAGCTTGTAGAAATGGGATTCCCGGAGACTGCAGTGAGAAGTGCTCTAGAAGCTGTCGGTGGTGATGAGAACTTGGCTCTTGAAAAGCTTTGCTCTGCTTAGAGCGTGCAATTACCGCTGGCTGGTTTAATTCTTATAAAGTGCAAGCACTGCCCATCGCCGTTTCGGGGACGGTTATTTATTATTATACTCGGATGGTGATCAAATATAATTTTCCTAGTTTAGCTTTTAATTTTCTTTCGTTTCAACTTATTGTTTTGAAATTATAGCAAGCAAACTTTTACATTGTAACCCTCAGTGATCAGTTTGTTCATGACATGTGTATCGGATGTAACTACATCCATGGAAACCATCTTATAGACAACCAACTTTTGCTACAAGAAATTAACCGTCCTATGCCAATGTATGATGTTATTCTTAACTAAAATGGTCTTATCTTGAGAGTTATGGCAGGGCCATGAACAACTGATAAGTGTCTTCTTATCTGTGACTGCGAGTGGATATCAAAAGTGCTCATCATGGTAAACAAGCATAGACAACAATTACTGGTGAAAAGAAGAGAATAAATTAAACAAACTGGTTTTATTAAATATAAAGAGGGTGGACATGTTTCTTTTTCTTTTTCTTTCTAGCACAAGTTATGCATCGATTGATTCATAACATTACAAAAGGGAGCTCTAAACTTCTACACAAAGTCTTGCAACAAGTAAATAAATATGGATTACACCTATTTTCAAGTTGGCTTCATTTGCGGCCTGAATTACCATTGTACTTTTAAAGTTGTGATTCTAGGGCAAATTTATAAATTAATATATATAATAAATAGTTAAATACTATAAAATATTATATAACTTTTTGTACTTCTTTATCGTAACGAAGTGATAAGGAAGTGCCAAAAAATTGTATAAAAAATTAGCATAATTGTGATTTTATAAAATTAATATTAATTCGGCGCTTACAAATTATAATTGCAACAGTGATGGTAATTAATTAAATACGAATCATTCTTTGAAGTTGAAGGCCGAGGAAAGAAAATATCAAAGTAATGCGTTCCAGATTCTTGACCATTGACTATATTTTGTATTATTTTAAATGTATTATATTTTGTGTCATTAAAGTTTAATAAATATATAAATAAAAAATTTATATTTTATATATCAAAGATCTTTATTTTAAATTACTTTTATTTATATATTTAATATTCTGAAAATTGTATAACAAAAAAAAATTGGATTCATTTTAGCCGTCTCTAACCTTTTTTCCACAATATATATTGAAAATTGCTATATTTAAATGAATAAATATTGTTGAATTAAATTTTGGTCCGATCTTTGTTTTTTTGTCAACTTGATAGGTATATTATTAACAAATAATGTTAAATGGGACAAAGTGTGAGGTGTGTTATATTCTGATATTTAAGGCAGATTATTTTAGAAAATAATTAATATTAGAAAAAAAATTTGAATTTTTTTTTAAAAAAATGAGCCGTAAATTTTAACTTTTTTTTTTATGTGTACCTTAGACTTTATTTAAAGAATTTGAATGGATAATATTTTTATAAATAATTTGTATTAATTAATATTTATATTATATAATAATAATATAAATATTTTAATAATTAATATAAATAATTTGATAAATATTTAATATACTGACCCTACTATTTAACATTTATTTTGTTAACGTGTTACACATACTTAGTTTATATTCTACTTGATAAATATTATTGTCTAAATAAAATATATATTTTTTAAAATAGAAATTCTGACGTTAGTTTTTTTTATTTTTTATAATCTTGGTAATAGGAGCAGCCTATATATTTCGTTTGCCATAACTCAAACGCTGCTTACAAAGCTTACTCTTTCAGTGGTCTACTTTGAATGAAGTAATAACAAAAAGTGATAGTTATTCTGTTTTGATTGAGGTTAATGGCTTTTAACTTACCAAATACTGCCCAGTGCCCATACCCTGATTCCACCCTTGACATTTTATCGCTAGTTTCGCCAAAAGAATTGAAGAATGTTTATAATTTTTTTTTTTTTTTTTAATATAAACAAAGAATGTTTATAATTGATTGCCTTGTACGTTATTATTTATGCTTTTGTGCTTTGCTTAAAATATGCTCTACCCCTTTTTAGAAAGAAAGGGAAAAGAAAAAACTCTACCCACTATTTTTGTGAGGCATCAAGATCAATCTCTCTCCATATATATATATATATATATATATATATATTTTGCAAAAGGAAGATTCGAGTCATTCCACCATTTAAATTATTATGGGCACGCTTCGATACGTTTTTCCACGAAAGTGATATCAATTTTCAAATGATTTAAAAGTGCTTTAAAGGTGTTTCCAGCTTAATTTTAAAATTCTGTGAAATATTATTCAAAATAAACACGAAAAAATAGTTTAAATGAGGGTTAATATTTTAGAGATACCTTAATTTTATTTTAGTTACCCTTTTTATACACATTATTCAAATAGTACTTTAATGAAAAGAAAGGTATTAATTAAGTGCAATTTTTTAATTTAATGGGTTTCTATGTTTCTTAATAAAACCCTTTAAAGCCCTCAAAAAAGAAATCCCTATCTCCAATTTGATTTGTATCTTTGAAGGGTTTGATCAATCAAAGCAAATTTTTTTTTAAGGAACTTTTGTATGCAAATTAAATAAAAACAGTGAATTAAAATCAACTCAACATACCCATTTAACTACCAAGAAATTATTCACATAATTCAACGCATACTCAAAATTTTCTTCCTAAATTAATTTCGTGAGGTCCATGATGTAAAAAATTTGGCATTGTTTTCATACTTGCAATTCTAGACAGGACAATAGATGGGGGAGGTGGGTTTGTTATTTTTCATCTTCAAAACAAAATACAACTGAGATTGGGCCCCTAACTTCTATCGGAAGAGGAGACTTGGGTGTGATGGTATAAACGAGTCCAAAAACTATTTAATGCCTTAAAAATGGCGGGATGACACCATCTAATTATTCCACCTGCAATAATAGTTAAAATTATATAACTTGCCCTTTATTAAATGGAAAAAAGTACTACAAATTCTAAAATTACGTGATAAAATATATATTAATTTTATAATTTTTGAGCCAAGTACTTAAAATTTTATAATTTAAATAAATAAATTTATTTATTTTAATTACTATTAAGACAATAAAATTAGGGTTTAAATTGAGTTTCACATAATTTTTATAAAGTAATTAAGACGAGAATATTTTTATACATATTTTAGACTTTATAATTTGAAATTGGCCACAAAAAAATTCTGATTTTTTTTTTAAAAATAGAAGTGTACTGGTGGGAAAGGAGGCAATTAAAAAAAAAAAAAATTCCCAAAACAAAAAATATGTGTTAAATAGATGATAAATATTTTTGTTAAATTTTGACATAATAATGTAAATTTGACTATATTATAATAATATAAATTAGACTATATTAACTAATTTTTATAGGATGTGTATGGTTTAAATTTTTTAAAATTAAATTATTAATTTTTAAAAATAATAAGATTACTGTTACCCAATACCCTTTCTTAAATGCATATGTGCTAGTAAAACCCAATTAAATTAAATTAAAAAAACTGCACTCAATTTATGTGTTTTTTAATATAAATATTATTTAAATACCACTGAATAACATGTATAAGTAAAGTTCAATAAAATGGAATTAGGGTGCCATTAAGAAGCAACCCGTTTAAATCATACGATTGTTTTTGTAGTTGGTAGAACATGTTGCTTAAAAACATTAAAAGACTCAACGTATTTTAAGTATTATATATATTAAGTTTTAATATGTATTAAATAATATATTAATTATTAATTAAATATAAAATTATAAAATAATTATAAATTTTTTATTAATAAAAAATTAATTAAATTATAAAATAATCATACTCTAATCACTTTTTCTTTTTATTTTAATCCACATATCAGGATATAAAAAACAAATCACATTCCTAGCTTGGTTTGATATTTTAATAGATTTGACGTCTTGAATCTTGACTTCATTTGTTTTTTAATTCCATGAAAACCAGTCTCTACTCAATTCATCATTTGAAATATATATATATATATATATATATATATATATATATATATATATATATATATATATATATATATATATATATATATATATGTTTAAAGGTGTGCTTTGCAACGAGAAACTCTCTTCTAAAGTAAGATCGAAATATTTTCGTACAACTGAAGTTAAATAAGTTTAAATAAATAATAAATTAATTCTATAATTTATAAAATAAATTAATTTAATTCTAAAATTTTAAAAAATAGTCAATTAAATTTAAATTTTAAAAATAAAATTGAAAATTATTAATAATCAAAAAATAAAAACCACACTAATGTGAGTAATTATAGGACTAAAATAGCTCACTTTAAAAAATATAAATTAATATATCATTTATTTAAAATTATAGGAACTTTTCAACTTAAAAGCCAAAATTAAATTATAATTATAAACCCAAAAAATATATAAGTTGTTAACTTGCAAGGTTTAGAGGAAAAGAGATTCAAAATTTAAGGAAAAATAAATTCTGAATTTTTTGTTAATGGGATTTTGGAGAAATTGGTCAAATAAATTAAAAAATTGGGCATTAAAAGTTTAATAATTATTTAATTTAAATAATTTAATTTTTTAATTATTGTATTAGGTACTATAGATTTCATAATTTTTGAAAAAGTTATATTAGTCCTTTTATTATATACAAATAAATATTTTAGACCCATAATTTTTTAATTAAACACTTATAGTCTCGTTATTTATAAAAGTTAGACAAAATCTCGATTTTAATACATTTGTTGGACTATAAGAGCTCATCTTAAAAAATTATATGACTATAATTATTTATTTTTTATAATAATGTTACTTGTAGTGTCTAGTTTATAAATTATATGACTAAATTATTATTATTATTTTTTTAAATTATAAAATTTATAGTGCCTAATTTTATAATTATGAAATTAATATATTTATTTGTTAAAAATTATGGAATTTTTAATATATATGTTTTTTAATAAAATATGAAGCCTTAAAAGTTCCTTACAGAAAGAAAGGGGGCAAATTATTACAAATGTGGCCCTGAACAAAACATCACTCATAACTAGTGGGCGCCAGAAGCTTTAACAGGTGACAGATAAATCGATGGACTAGTAATGTCCACATATTGGTCATGAAAATATATATATATATATTTAAACCAACATAAGGGTACACTCTACACTCGGAAGTCGTAACAAAGAGATCTACTATAGAGTGAGAGCCAATAATATGTTATTTTATATTAGGCTAAAAAGCTCCGAACTTATGATTCCTTCACATATATATCCCTAACTATTAATAAATAAATAAAAAATTACACCTTTTAAAATTTATTATAATAAAAATAATATTTTTTATATTTAAATTATATATTTTTATATTATTTCTTTAAACGTCCATTTAAATTAAATTACAATAATTTAGATTTATTTAATGTTTAATGTTTAATATTATATATTCAATACTAAACATTCAATGTTATTAGTATATTAATTTTTTTATTATAAATTTTAAGATATTAATTTTATTAATTTTTCTTATAAAAACTTAATAATTTAGTCTTAAAATTATTAAATAAAACAGTAATTACATTATAATTCTTATAATTTTAATTTAGAGCCTATATATCTGTCAAAATTTGGAAAAATTTATAAAATGGAAAATATATAACATTTTTTTCCCCAAAATTAACTCATACTTTGATAAGCATCTCTATTAAGATTTTTAAAAATAGAAACTTAATACCTCTATCATATCTTAGAAAGGCAGTGTGTCTGGTATTTTATGAGTTAGAAGAATTATACATTTCCATTCTGACTGGGCAAGTACTGAGTATAGTGGAAATGATAATGAAAAAAAGGGGTTGGTGAGAATTAACAAATTTTGCAAGCAACATTTCCATCCCCACAAAAATATTAGAGATATGGTTACATATTACACGTAAACATATATTTATAAATAAGTCAGAATATTATTATATTTAAATTAATTTGTTAGAATTAAAAGATACATAATTTTTATAAATTTTGATATAATAACAGACAAAATGATTTAAATAAAATAAATTAAAAATATAAAATGTTGTTTGCACTTTGCAAGATCTACATTTGGGATATTAACAATAACGACAAATCCAAGTAACTGGTTAGAATAATGTATAAATGCAAAATGCTGCTCTCTCTCCATCATCAGAGTAATAAATGTAAACCATGTGCTAGTTAATACGTTCAGTACGGTAGCTGTATCACCGTATGGGAAAATTGATAATACTTTGACTGTATTTTGCAGCATAATTTAATATTTTAGTCTTTTTAAAATATATATATATATATTTTTTTAATATTAATATTTTATGATCTAGAAATAAGGCTACCCATAAAATATTGAAAAAATAGAAAGGAAATAATAGGAATTATGGGGTTCTAATTATATGAAATTCAGATTTTCATTTTTTAAATCTCGTTGAAGTTTTAATTTAACGAAAATTGATAAACAACATCGTGTGTTTTGTGTAAATTTTTGCCTTTTCGTTTATGTTAATAACCATAATCGAGCAATGTCTCCAGTGTTTTTAAGGTTGTGTGTAAGACCTTATTACAATTCACAGTGACCTAAGGTCATACCACAACTTGTATTGTCTTACTATTAATTATGTTTTGTACTTTTCAAACATTGCTGTTAAGACTTTTCAACGATTGCACCTAAGGGTGAATTTTCCACAATTGCTGTTAAGTCCTACTTATAAGGACTTTATGTTAAAAGCAGAGATAAAAAGTTGATTTTTTTTTATATTTTATATTTTATATATTCATTATATATTCAATTGTAGAAAGGTATCTATGTGAATTTTTAGTTAATATTAATATTATTTTCTATATTTTTATAAAATTGAAGATCGAATACTTTGAAAATTTTCAATATTTTAATCATTCATTGATAATAACAATTTTTTAGTATAACTCAATTCAAATCCTGCAGCAAACTTTGAAAACAACCAAAAAAAATTAAAAAAATCCAGCAACAAACGCTCAAATATTTTTGGTACGTGATAGTCTTCGTCACTTAATATTTAAAAATTAGATACAATAGTTATATTGTATTATTAACATTTCAGTAATTTAATGCAATTTAAAAATTAGATACGTCACTTAATTTAATGCAATTTAGTTACCTTATTCTTATATTATTAACATTTCAGTTATTTTCTTCATTCTTGATTTTTTTGGGTCAACTTTTGGAAGGAAAATTTAAGAAAATTGACTTGAACTTAACTAATAGACCAAATTAAAAGGAAAAAAAGAAAGTAAAGAGACAGAAAATTCTAAAAATAAAAAAAATAATTAAAGTGTTCAATAATACATTGTTAACAATGTGACTAAAATACTTCCATGATCCATACTCTCTTTAAGTATATTTGGGAGTTTGAATCATTTTCGCTTCACATTTGGTTCGCACAACATAACAAGTATAATTATTGGAAAGTGTAACAACTAATTGTGTAGTGGCATGTGTGCTGAGTTAATACTCTGAAGCTGAAATGGGTAGCACTATATTGTAGCTTGTGGCTTTGGCCCAAATAATAAGAGCCAGGTGCACAAAATTAGGAGTTGTCGTGTAGCCTGTTGGTGGCTCATAAATAGAAGCTAGTATAGTTATGGTATATATATTTGGTGGGGTGTACGGTGGTAGTAGATGTATTGAATATAATTATATTCAGTTTTATATTAAATTATATTATAATTAATATGTATAATTTATATTATATATGTTTTACTAAAAAAATTTATATTTAACATGATTTTTTTATTATAAAATTAATTTAAATTGATATTTAATTCATTTTTTTTATTACATTTTTTAAAATAAAATTTTTATTTTTAATTTGAGATAAAAGAAAAAGTTAAGATATATAATTTTATAATTGAAAATTCAAACATATTAAGTTAATTGTCTAGTACGATTTAGACCTATACTCTTTGATCTTACAAAATTTATACATAACTATATTATTTTTATACTATACGATAATGTCTAATTTTACGGTTAAACATATAACTGTATATAAATTATACAATCATAATATTTAGTACTGCGTACCATAAAGCTGTAAAGTTAGTTGGTTGTGATATGCATGCTTGCACATTCTTTGTATCTCCCTTGTAACAATTTATTGTTTAGTGAAGGTTTGGACTGGTAACCTAAGTGGTTTCCATGGACTAGGCTCATTCATTGCCGAACCATGTAAATCTCTTTGAATTCTGCATGAATTCTTCATTGCTGCGAGTTCTTGTGTTATCAGTTTCACGAGTGTTCTTGAGTTGTTTGCTGAGGAATTGCGAGTGGAGTTGTGAAGTTTTCTCTTAACAATTATTATTTTTTAGTTTCTAATTTGGGAAGCAGCAAATGGCTGCCGAAGCTTAAAGGAGTGCTACAAATAGAATGTCATGTTACTCCTGAATAGAATGCCTAGCCTACTAATTTGTGAGCAGCCATATTTACCTGCCTTGTGTCCATCCAGTGAAGACAGAGGCAGAAGAATGAGGAGGGGCACGTCTTTTATATGATTTACATGTAGATATAAAATTGTACTTCGTTTGGATTATAAATTTTAAGCTTTTACACTCAATAATTCAATACAAATTTAATAATTTGCACATATTTTTACTAACATGAAATACAAATAATATATTTTGTTAAAAAAAAAAAAGTAGTAACCAAAAAATAATTAATAAAAAAATTTACTCTATATATGTGCCCCTTCTTGCTATAAATCCTAAATTTGCAACTGAATGCAGATCATTCAAAACTCGTCATGTAATTCTTGTAAAATTCTCCTGCTATCTTCATTGACCTGTTCCAATTTTGAAACAGGAGTGCATCAATTAATTAATAATACATTGTTCACACCTTCAACACAAACAGTAGGGTAGTCCATGTAATGCTAACTTATACGCAGCTTGGAATGTTTTGGTTTCGGCCCCAGCTTAATATGCTGACAAACTAGACATTGTGTAGAATCCTCGATAAATTTTCTATTTAACAACTTATTTTGTTGGGCTTTATGTCACAGTAGTATTATATATATTAAATTAGTTTATATATTAAATAATATATTAATTATTAATTGAATATAAAATTAATAATATGAGAATATAAAATGACTGTGAGATCACTTATTAAAATTATATCAATTAAATTATAACATATGAATTAATTGTTGCATTAAATTGTGATAAAAAATTAACAAAAATACTAAGTAGCACAACTTTATAGTAGTATTTCATATCGATATCACAATCATTTATTTGATTATTTAATTTATTTTAGATTTAATTGTATGACATATTCTTTTGATACATAAAATTTCATTTTTTTAATTCTTTAAAAAAAATAAAAACATATGTTTATTTTTCTTATAATATAAATAAATATATATATTTTAGTTTTAGAAGAAAATAAATACACACATATATATATTTTACTGAAGATGATTAAAAATAAAATTAATTAAATAATTAAGTTATTTATACATTTAAAGGTTTATTTTACTTTTTATCTTAAATTTAATAATTTAGATTAAATATTAATACGAAATATGATTATAAAGTCATGTTCTCAAGCACTGTTCAAAAAAATAGTTTTTTTATTTATTTATAGAAAAAGCATAGAGTTTGATTTAGGGTTGTCAAATGGGCAGATGGGGCTGAAGATTTTTTTTTCATTCTTCGTTCACTATGTAGAATTTAATTTCCATCCTTATTTAAAATCTTTATTGAGATTTAGTGGGATCCTCAATTGAAAATGGCGACCCCAAACAAGGAATAGAAATTCAAATAATATTAAAATTATTATTATTATTTTTATATAAAAAAAATTATAAAAAAATATCAACAATAAATATTTTATATATAATAAAAAAAAAATTATAGTCGATAAATAATATTATATAAAAAATAAAAATATAAAATAAATACATAATATTTTTATACTAAATAACATTCATAAAAATTTGTTACAAATTAGTTTAAAGTAATAAGAATAAATTATAAAATAATTATATATTTTATTTTATTTTATTTTTTAATTAAATAGTTTAAAAAAAATTTAAAAAAATAATTATTGATGTTTTAAAATAATAAGAATATGATTTAAAAATAAAATATATTATAGATAATACATTATTAGAATTAATTTGAGATTTATAATACTAGTTAGGGCAAGAACATGAATTGCATTCTCCGCTCCATTTTTTAAAATTATATTCCTCGTCTTAATAAATATACAAATTTATTTATATTTTTAATAAATAATTTATTAATTAGAATTAGTTTAAGTTTTATGTAATTAGATTTATAAAAAAAATTAAAAAATATAAATAAATTTATATATTTATTAATATAAGGTATATATAGTTTCGAAGAATGCAATCATCATTTTTGTCCTATTTCGTATTATAAAATAGGGATCTCTATTTCCTATTCTCCATTCTCCATTCATCTTTTAGTTTATCCCATTCTTTCTTTCAAGGCTCTAACAAAATAATCCTCGCAGAAATTTGTTTCATAAAAAAAAATTAACAACCTTAATTTAATTCAATATTTATTGATATACTTCTACAATTGACTGCAATCAAACTAAGTAGTTAAGGTTAAGATATAATTCATTATTTATAAAGCATATTATTTATTGCTTATTTTTTATCAACAATTAGATAATTATGTTTTTTAAAATAATAATTGCACTAAAGTCATGTTTAATTTGTAGAATAAGAAAAGTAATGAAAATATAAAGAGTAATGAAAATTGAATTGAAAGGAAATAATATTATCATGCTTGTTTGCGTATTTATAAATGAAAAAATTCATAAATAATTACATAAATATGTGAAGATAATAAAACATTACAACATATCTTTAAAAAATATAAATAAAAAATTTTTAATACTAATGCTATAATATCTTTATATTTCTTTACACAATAATAATTAAACTAAATATATAACTAAAATTATTATATTACAATTTTAGGACAACATAATCTAATTTTAAATTTTATTAGCTTATAATAAAATAGCAATGAATAATTTCTGGTTTATGTTAACAACTTATAGGGCACGAGGGGTGCTAGGAGTATCAGCAGTCGGAAGTATAATATGTCCATACAGTATCCATACCCCTCAGTTATTTAAAAATAATAATAATAATAATAAATATAATATTTTTAAAATTTATAACAATAAATTCTTAATATTAAATAAATACTAACTTATATTTATATTAATTTAAAATAATAATATTATTTTAATTATTATATATTTAAAATAATTATAAAAAAAAAGCATACGCCTCAATTTATTCCACTGATCTCGAAAATTTCAGTGTACTCAACAACACTTTAATAGCAAATTTTAACTCCATGATTTTGACTTCACGAATATAGCTTTTTGTTTTTTTGTAAGGGAAAAGTAAACTTTGACAATGTATACGTGTCAGTACTAAATTTATTAAAAATATATTTTAAGTATACTAAATAATTCTTTTTTAGCGAAATTTTTTTCAATATTATAAATTCATAAAATTTATGAATATAATAAAAAAAAATATAAATATAAATTAAAAATTGAGTATTAAATTCTAAAAAATAGTAAGTTGATTATTTAGGTCTATTTTTTTTTAAATATATTTATTTTTTAATATATCTAATGTATTGAAAAAAATTAGGTTAATTGTATAATATAACTTGTTTTTATATATAAAATTTATTTTTAACACTTATTAAAAAAATATATGTTTATTTAATATTATAAAAAAATAAACCTATATTTTTTTTATATAAAATATTAAAAATTAAATTAAATAAATAATTAAATTATTTATACATTAAAGAAAAAAAAAATCCCTCTTAGCACTCATCATAGCGCACTTCACTTGACGCCAGAGGTTGAGTAAAAAAGAGTTATTTGTTGTTTTTCGATGAGTTGCGTAAAAAAGAGTTTTTTTTTTTTAATAGAAGCGTAAAAAATAGTTAAAAAACCATAACTTTCTTTCACTCTGTTTTGGTTTTGACTTTCTTTAGTTCCCCTCTTCGGTCTTCTCCAATATCTTTACTTTTCTCGCTTGTTTTCTATTTTCTTTTACATTAATGCCCATTCTGATCCCATAACTGGGTTTTTTTTTTTTTTTTTTTACTTTTTATATTATAGTAATATTAAAATAATAAATGCAACAGATACACCATTAATTAATAAGAGAAAAAATATGAAATTTTTAAAAAAATATCTGAGCCTATCTTTTTAAAAATATTAATTTTTTATAATAATATTGAAAAATTATTTAAAATAATATTTTTAAATTTATAATAATAAAAATAATTATTATTTTTTTATTCGAAAATATTTAAATTAATATTAGTAATAATATTTTTATTATTATAAGTTTTAAAGATTTAATTATATATTTTTTGTTTTAAATAAAAAATTCCCACCAAGGGCCGCAGTCAGCACACTACCTGACTCACCATGGCAATAGTGTAAATATATGCCAAAATAAAGGGCTTATGTTTAAAACCCATCAGGCAGGTATCGAAGTGTACTGCAAGTAAAAGACACTACAAACATGATGAACCTCAGTGTTTATCTTCTCCACATAACCACCCCCGACGCTCATGTTTTAGTCCAAAGGCTCCCGTGCATGTCCCCACGTATCGACTCTGCTATACCTTTGAATTTCATTATACGACACTTTTTAACTTTTATACTTATTCAGCTTTTGTGAACCCTCTTCTCGTTTCAGCGGTTTAACTGGCCGATAACTATTTATTTTGCTTCCTTCCGATGCATCGCCGGCGAAACTATAGTGTGATTTCAGATATTTGACGGATGGGTTGCGTGCTCGGAACCAAATCTGCCGAAGATCGCGGGAACCACGACGGAGTTCTCCACCGTCGCCGCAATGTCAAAAAACCTGCTGCTTCCGGCAGGGATGATGCTGCGGTGAGGGTGCGGAATCAAAGGACAGAGAGACAGAGAAACGTTCATAGTGGCGATTTTCCAGTGATTGAACGCCGGAAACCGAGGCATGACCGGACCCAACAATTTTGGCCTTCCTGGCTGTTGGCCGTCGCGGGAGAGGCTATTCAGGGCTGGACTCCTCGGCGGGCTAACACCTTTGAGAAGTTAGCAAAGGTTGGGGGAATGTGTTGATTGATAAATGTTTAGTGAAATCGTTACTTTAAGTTATGGGTTTATTTGAATTCGCCATGTCGAAGTTATGTTTTCTTTGTTTTTACAGATTGGGCAAGGAACTTATAGCAATGTATATAAAGCTAGGGATTTGATATCTGGGAAGATAGTGGCGTTGAAAAAGGTTAGATTTGACAATTTGGAACCAGAGAGTGTGAAATTTATGGCCAGAGAAATTCTTGTGTTAACAAAGCTTGACCATCCCAATGTGATTAAGCTCGAAGGTCTAGTTACCTCAAGAATGTCTTGTAGTCTTTACTTGGTTTTCGAATATATGGAACATGATCTAGCTGGACTAGCTGCTTGCTCTGGGGTAAAATTCACCGAGTCTCAGGTACATTTTAGCTCGGGTGATTTGGTATCTTGAAGCTTATTTTATGGACAATCTTCATTGGGTATCCTCAAGATGTGAATCACGCTCAGTTCTTGATGGAATTTGGTATCCGAGATGAATTTCGGCGTGTTTTGTTTTTCTGGATTTGTTTGTTGTGTTCTAACTTCATTTTTCCCTAATTGGGTTCTTGAGTGGATGGCTTGATGCTGTTGTATTTGTCATTTTGTTTTGCTTCTTGTGAGCGTTGATGTCACTGGAAGATATTCCCTTCCTTTATTGAATTCCATCTCTAGTGGATTTTATATTGGAATCTATGTTTTTTTTCTTTTACGTCCGGTTTTTATTTGAATAAGTTATTCAACTAGATTAACTTTTATTTTTTACCCTTAAAAAAATATTTTTTAACCACATTTTTGAACACGCGTAAAACATATATATATATATATATATATATATGTGTGTGTGTTTAAAAAAAACATATGTACATATCCAATAAAAATGAAACTCATATAGCAATTATGCTATACTGGATTTGGCTTTTTTGTGCATGCAAATGCACTGAAATTTGGATGTTCACATCAGTCCATAAAGTACGGATAATTGTAAGAGATAGGGCTTGCTTAGAATGCGCTGAGGTTAAGAGATAGGCTTCTGGAAACCACTAATTTTAGGACTGGGACTTGCACAATACTGATTGCTGTATTATTGTTGGAAAAATTCTTGTCTAACGTATCCTGCTCTGGTTGATATCTGACCACTTGGCTCTTCTCTTATACACTCTTAGTAATATGGACGCTGATTTGTCTTCATATATTTCTCTATATCAGATCAAATGCTATATGAAGCAGCTGCTGTCTGGGCTTGAACATTGCCATGATAATGGTGTTTTGCACCGTGATATCAAGGGCTCCAATCTGCTTATTGACAATGAAGGAATTTTAAAAATTGCTGATTTTGGATTAGCTACGTTCTTTGATCCAGTTCACAAGCAACACATGACTAGTCGAGTTGTCACCCTCTGGTATCGTCCTCCTGAACTTCTACTTGGGGCAACTGCTTATGGAGTTGGTGTTGACCTGTGGAGTGCTGGCTGCATCTTGGCTGAGTTACTTGCTGGCAAGCCAATTATGCCAGGACGGACAGAGGTAGTGCCTTATTCCATATAGATAATTAGATACTATACTGTTGTACTCTTAAGCTTAGCAATTCTGAAGAAATATCTTTAGTTTGGTACTTTAATTCTAGATTGAAATTTGGTTCATCTCATTAATGGATTCTGTATAAGCTTTTCGTCAATAGGATATACTGCAAATGAATTTTCTTGTTACGCATCATGTTTCTTTGCGGAGACTTTGACAAACAAGCAGTAGGGAACAGAGCCCATTTAATAACCGACAATGAAAATTATTGGCTGTGAATGGTTTGCTTCTTCCTATTTATGGTAAAACCCAATTACTGATAGGGTAAACCTGTAGATGACATTCTGTATTTAGATTTCTTCTTGGTGAAAGTGTTGGAGGACTCCTCACCTCACCAGACTAGTTAGTGCTTAGGTTTTTTAGTCATCTGGGTATGTGTACAAGTAATATTATGATGTGTATCCTGTAAGATGAGACTGTTTGTTTATTCTTTCTCTGGTGTCTTGGTTTGTTAGTTGACTAGGTCACTTTTTGTCTCCTCACTCTGTATTTGGTCATTTTGGTTAATGTTAGCTTCTGCTGATGAAATTGTAGATTTCTGCTTGATAAACTATTAAAATTCTTTTTTCTGGCAAGGTTGAACAGCTGCACAAAATATTTAAGTTATGTGGCTCTCCATCTGAGGAGTACTGGAAGAAATACAAGTTGCCAAATGCAACACTTTTCAAGCCACAGCAACCATACAAGCGCTGTATAGCAGAAACATTCAAGGATTTCCCACCTTCTTCTTTACCTTTGATTGAGTCTCTTCTCTCAATAGATCCTGATGAACGAGGGAATGTCACAACTGCCCTAAATAGTGAAGTGAGTATTCTTTACATGAAGATTTTCTATTGAGATGCTCCCTTCCAAAGTGTCTTCTCAAAAAGGGAAAAATGTAATGTGTGTTTCTTTGTATGACATATTTCACTACTTGGCTCTGTCGTAACGTTAACATGTAATGTGCATTTTCAACCGGCTGCAGTTCTTTTCAACGGAGCCTTATGCTTGTGAGCCATCAAATTTGCCAAAATATCCTCCCAGCAAAGAATTGGATGTAAAGTTGCGAGACGAAGAAGCTAGAAGGTTACAGATTTCTTTTGTTGCTTCAAGTTTTCTATTTGGCTGGACACCCATTGGATAATGTCAACAGATGGTATTTGTTTTTGTCTATTTCAGGCAGAGACGTCAAATTGGAAAAGGTAATGCAGTTGATGGTGCAAGAAGAGTGAAAGTACGTGATTGTCTTGGTCGAGCAGTTCCAGCTCCAGAAGCCAATGCTGAGATTCAAGTAAATTTAGATGTATGTGACCCATTATTTGTTGGGTGTGTCTCTCTACGTTTAGTTTGTTAAAGTTTTAAGAACTTGCTATCGTTTTTCCTAAAATTTGAGCTAGTAGCAGATGTGCCCAAGCTGTTTTTTCTTTATTGTTTGACATTTATAAGTAGTGGGATGGTATACATGCTTACCTTCAAGTTTTCTTTTTTTCATTTATGTTCTTTTTGGTAGGAGCTTATCTTGACAAGTTCCCATAAAATGTACCAGTAGCTTTATTTTGCTTTCTTTACATGCCAAGTTCGTTAATTCTAATACAACTGGGGCAAAAGGTGTTACATGTGTTATTTTTCTCTGGTTAGGTTAGCAACTTAGCATGCGTCCTATATGTTTATTTATTTCGTGTACTATTTCATCTGATGCATACATATGCACACACGTATGCAAGTGCGTGCATGCAAAATAAAGAACATGGTTGTAACATCAATTATGATGTCCATTTGATACTTTTAGCTGATTCTTTATTAATCCATGTTTGTTTGCCAATATCCAGAGGTGGAGAGTTGTGACACAAACAAATGCTAGAAGCAAGAGTGAGAAATTCCCACCTCCACATCAAGATGCAGCAGTTGGATATCCACAAGATACATCCCATAAAGGTCCCGTGTCATTTGGCGCCCCTGATACCTCTTTTGGCTCATCAATTTTTAATTCAAGATCACCAGGATCTGTTAAGAGTAAGGGAGCTGCTGGAAGGACAAGGAAGACCAACAAAGACCCTCAAAGGGCTCCATCCCAGAAATTCATCCGCGCGTTGAAACCACCTTCAATACGGCTGTCCATGAATATGTTATTTAAGGGGTAACTAATAAATCTTGGGTTTTTGTCAATCAAATAATAATAGAGAAAGGGTCCTAGTCTTATAGTTTGTTGTTTTTTCTTGACATTGGTAGGCTTTTTTGTCAAGCTAAGCTTGGTTTTTAAATTTTGTCTTCCTGGTAGTAATTAACTGTTTTTTCATAGATTCCACGAGGAGACTAAGGACTTACATGGAGTCCTGGTTCAGTTGTGCAAGTTGTTGAAGTAAATGTTTTCAGTGTAGAAATTTAAATGGATTGCCAGGTTTATATTGTTCATATTTGGTTTCTCTGAAAGATTGTTCATTAAAGAAAAACCATTCGCACCAAAGAAATGAGTAGCGGAAAGAAAATACAGCAACTTTATCTGTCCAGTTAGTATATTACATGAGAAAATATAAATACATGTTAATTTTTCTTATTAGTAATGAAAATAAAAATAAAAATTAAATAATTTTAATGGTTGAGATTAGTTGATAATTCATTATTATTGGTGTAAGTGATGATATGAAATTCTAACATAATGAAACGCTTGATTAATGCAATTATTTTTTGAAAAATACAATGTTTGATAAAACTATTAACTAATAAAATTATTAGAGCATATATTCGAGAAGTAATGAATAATATATTAGTTTAAATGTAGTAAAAAATTGCAAGTGAGGGAAATAAAAAGACCGAAAAAGGACCTAGTATATTATTTATTAATTATGGAGTATATACTTTATTAATCATTTTATTTTTTTATTTATCATTTATTCAATATTTATGTTTTTTAAATAAAATATTTGTATTAATTTAAAATATTACATCATTACATAGTTGCAAAGAATAATTTCTCCTGCATGGGAGAGTTGGTTTTACGGGTAGAGACAAAAGAGTGAGGGAGGGGTTTCGGTGAAAGCCAAGGGCATGGAATTCCAATGCCAAGTTTGACATTTCCAATTTTTTTAACAAAGCATTTTTTGTTAAATAAAAGACAGGCGCAACTTGAGCCACGGGTTTATTTCATTTATCTCGGTTTGTCAATAAAGACAAATGTTGGTTTCTACAGTTAAAATGGTAGCCACCCACTCATAAAATTATGGCTAATTCCTAAAGTAAGAAATGAGCATGACCCACAAAATATTGTTTTCAATTTTGGAAGGCTTATATTAAAACAAATAAAGCAATCATCCATTCATCAACGTTATCGTCATCACTACCCAGAACCCAACATTAACCATACACGCTTAGTTCTGTGGAAAAAGGTTGAAAGAGGCGCATTGAAATGAGAAGAAAGAAGATGACTTTAGAATTATATAGGAAAAAAAGTCAAAGGAATAAAGAGTTCATGGGTTAGTTTTGACTTTTAAGACTTTAATCTTTCATTGGTTTATTGTGTTTTGCAATACTTGCGCTTTCTTATATAATCCTCTCTTCATTTGGCTCTACTTTTTGATGGTAACGCATAAATCTATTGGAAGGTAAAGTTTTGTTGTTAGGTTACTCAGAAAATTGAGGAAAAGAAAATAAACACAATTTTTGTTTAATTCTTATCGGATTTCCTGGGAATATTCGACATTCAACGACAATCGTTGTGTTTTTGGCTTTTAGTAGGATTTTAGGCGACCAATGTATTATTGTCCAAAATGTTTGAGTTTGTTGAGCTTTTATGATTTGCCTCGAATATAATCACCTGAAAATAGGAAGTAAAGGGAATTTCTTATTTCTTTTTTGGCCTTGGACCGGGTTCTGATAGTCTAATAGCTTTTTGACATCATCGTTGTTGCATATCATTCATATTGTTTGTAGTACGGGTCAAAAAAAGTTCCCGTGTTTGAGGTGAATTTTTAATTTGCGTTCTCTAAATGATGAGATGAGACGAAAACAGTGATGATGAAGTTTTGAGAAGTATTCAAGTATCTTTCTTTTTTTGAGTCTTCGACCTTATTCTATTACCACAATTTAACTGGGTTAACAATTCCAGGATGATGTATCAATTTTCAGAAAGCTGGGACACTCGTACTTCTATACCTTTGGAGTTCATGTTCTTTGCTTTAGTTTAGTCCTGCTGTGCAACAAAAATGGTCTGAATAATAAAAAAAAATGTCCACTTACAGAAGTGTTCAAGTGTATATGAGTCCACTTACAGAAGGATGGGAAAATAATGTAAAGAATCTAACCTGAATAAGGACTTCAAAAATTTAGAAAAAAAGTTGTATACTAATTTTTTGAAAATGGGCTTGCCTCAAGTGTCATCTGGCTGCATTGTAGAGGAAATTGCAACATCGCTGAATATATTTGCACCAAATCCTCCTCGAATGCCGGGCATAAGTAGTTGTGATTTGAATGGAATGCATGGAGGAAATACAAGTGATCGTTTACTGATGGATTTGCCATGCTCTTCTTTTAGTCAGTTTCAAGGGAAAGGGATTGCTGATCTTGCAAAGGATTCAGATCTTTCAAGTGCACATAAAGAGGTTAAGTCCAGCTTGCATATGTTGAAGATTAAATCTGCTAAGCATAATTGTTGGTCGACTATGAAATCTAGACATAATACTCATACCCTTGTTCCTCTTAGCATGTTCGATGCAACTGAGGTCAGCAGATCAATATTAAGGAAGCGTTTATCATCTCCTTTAAATGGAGTGCTTCTCAATGGTCAATGTAATGGTGACTTAGCTGATGTTGTTGGTGGTGTTTATAAAAGTGGTTCCTTGGAAGGTAATGAAAGCAATTATAAAGTTCCTAAGTTGCCAGATAATATGAAGGCTCACATTGATGACTCTAATTATTTAACCATTCCAATTAGGTCCTCATCTCCTTACCTTACATGGCACAATTCAGTGAATGGTAACCGTCGTTTAGATTCCATTTCTTTTACTGATGGCCCTTTACTTGAGAACAAGGAGTTGCAGTCTACAAACCATTTTGTGTCTTCATCTGGACCTCCTAATGAAACAATCAAGGAAAGGTCTCAAACTAAGCCAATAGTCATTCCTCTGAAAGATGCTATATCTCCTGCACTGTCGTTATCTCCTCTTAGACCAAAGTTTCCTGAAAGACCAGAATCTGCAGGAACATTTACTGATTTTTTGGCAAAGCCGAAGGGTGAGACTATAATGTTAAAGGACAAGGAACAGTCACTTGAGGGAATTATACCAGGGCCTTTGTCTATGTTTAGCAGGGACTCTTTGATGATGGAAAGTCATACTGTGAAGAACAAGTCTGACCTTGATAATAATAATAAAGGCTCAAAAGCTTATAGAACTCTCAGTGGCCTACCAGTCCAGAGGTCTTTGGTTGGTTCATTTGAGGAATCCCTTTTGTCTGGACGGTTATTTTCTAGTAAACTTTGCAAGGTTGGTATTTTATCTTCATGAAAAAAGTAATAATTCAATTTTTTATTCACGGTGAATTTGTAGCTTTGTCTGTTCTTTCTTCACTATAATAGTTAACTGTTTTGCAAACTCTCATATGCAGAGAATTGATGGTTTTCTCGCAGTTCTGAATGTCACTTTAGGCACGTTCTCACCAAGGTCGAGGAAACTTCCATTTTCAGTAACTAGTGTGGATGGAGATAACTACTTATTGTATTCTTCATCAATAGATCTTGGAGGAAATGTCGAATCAAACAAGGCTAAAACCCCAAAGATGAAAAGGAGCCTTAGCATTAATGAATCACGAGTTGAAAACTGCTGCCTGCGTATTCCTATGAAAGGACGAATACAACTGGTACTCATACTTGCTTTCTTTTCCATGTATTCTTTTGTGTCCATCGCCTTAAGTTGAATTTAGAGGGTAAGAATTATTTTATTCTCTGTGCTTTTTCTTAAATGTGGTGCGGTGCAGTAACACATTTGAAAATGTTGCAAATTATGGTCATTTTGGCTGTAGAGCTCAAACTTTTATATTAGAGTAAAGTAATGACATAAAAGCTGTGATAACTGTTAGAGGTATTGTCCTACATTATTTAAATATGATACTAATATAACGTTTATAAGTAATTATGAGACTTTGCTGCCTTGGAGGTTAATCTTTTAAGGAGTGGATGTTTCATATTTGCTTATACACTATATAAAATTTACATGATATTAGAGCTTGAGTCGATCAATCAGCCAAATATTTTAGGCCTTGCTTCAAAAAAAAAATGAATGAGTCTTGTGAAAGAAAAAATATAAGTGACCCAAATAGAATAGAATATAATTGAATACGTTAAAAATACAAAGTAATGGATTGTCCAAAAAATAAAGACTCACACTTTGAGGAAATGTTAGAAGTATTGTCCCACATTACTTAAGTATGATATTAATGTAAGGTTTACAAGTAATCATGAGACTTACCTTAGAAGTTAACCTTTTAAAGAGTGGATGTCTTATATTGCTTATATACTATACAAAATTTACAATAACATGGAGTTCAATCAGTGAATTCTGTGCCATAAAGTCTAGGACAATCTTTTAGTTGCTGACTAATAGTATTTAGTTAACATCTTGTAGTAGCAGGAATAAACGTGGATTTCTTACCATGGTTTACTGAACATTGTATGGCAGGTCCTGAGCAATCCGGAAAAGACACCTGTCCACAGCTTCTTTTGTAATTATGATTTGAGTGACATGCCAGCTGGTACAAAAGTATGTTGAAATATAATTGTATCTTGATTATAAACTACGTTGGCTCTCACAAACATGATTTATTTTCTTTTAGGTTGAGTGAAATTCTTATGAATTTTCATGTCATTACAGACTTTTCTTCGGCAAAAGATCACCCTGGCGTCTTCTAGACCTACATCTACAGCTAGGAATGAAGAGCATAGAGACTCTGAAGTAGAAAGTGGTTCTTTGGCTCTGAGTAGAAGTCATTCTTTGCAGCTTGGTGTTGGTAATGTGGATTCCTGTGAACATGTAAATGAGAAAAAATTTGCTCAAAGCATTTCAAATGTCAGCAAGGATACTACTAGTGCTGGTGCACTACGGTATGCTCTTCAGCTCCGTTTCTTATGTCTTTTGCCTAAAAAAAGCACAAGGGTATTGCAGAGATGCAAATCTGATCCCTTATTTGTACCATCGAGAAATATGGAAAGTGATGGGGAACGCCGCTTCTATTTGTACAATGATTTGAAGGTGGTGTTCCCTCAACGTCATTCAGATGCTGATGAAGGCAAGGTAACTGTAATATCATAAATTGACCTTAATCTAAGTCTAGTATAATAATGTATGATACTTGCCTTGTAATTTTCGGATCATATTCTTGCGTCATATATAATTTTCAGTGCTAGTTATATATTACGGACAATTTTTTTTTTTTTTTTTGGGGGAGGGTGGTGGGAAAACAGAGGTATATATTATGTACTCTTTAATGAAAATAAAACTTAGAGAAGAAGAAGAAGAAGTAAAGAGTAGTTGGTTGAGGTAACTTTTTAGGAAGTCAGACTACTATGTAATTTATGAATTCTAGCCACATTAAGGGCAAAACATGAGTGTAATATAAACGTGTTCTGTTTCAAGACCAGAAGTGGAATTGGATAAAATATATATATTTTTAATTTTGCTTTCAAATGTCAAGATCTTTCATTTCTCCTATCTGAGAGTTTGTGTTTTTCACGTAATGCAGTTGCATGTGGAATACCAATTTCCTTCAGATCCAAAGTATTTCGACATAAGCTATTGAAAATGGTTATATGATTCTCTCTTATTGGAAGATAGTCATGTATATGTTTTAGATTTTGTACATATTTGTAAATTTACTTTTCTGGAATGCATCCTTTAGGCCATTTGTCCCATATAAATCGTAAATAATTCTATTCTCAAATAACTAATTAATTTAGTGTATATATATATATATATATAGTGAGATGAGATCGAACCTTTGATAATACTTAGTTTGGCTTGGAAGTTGGAACACCTTTGTCTTATGTTTTATGCATATTGGCTCTAAATCTAATCCATTAGAATGACACACGCATTATGTTATCAAGATTTCATTTAGGCTAGTCTATAATTGTAGTTAATGCATCAATAGTTTGTCTCCCTTCATAGAATTCAATGAATTCCTTAATTGAAATTAGTTTCCATTTCCTTGTTGGCTAAAAAAATGCCATTTTGCTTTTCTGGGTTAATTTGATGAGGATAAGACATACTCATGTCATATGTATTGTGGTGTGTCCTATCACAGATGACTGTCATGGTATTTCTGACACCCCATCTTTGACGCAGTTGAAATAAGTACACTAGCTACCCTTTCATATTTAATATATATATTAGTGGATACATTTATAATAATTTTATTAAGTATAGTTTTGTCGTTTAAATATAATACTCAATGTTACATGATATTCGTTGAGAATATGTCACTCTTTTTTTTTTTTTTTTTTTCACTCTTTTGATTCTTCTTATTCATTTCTTGTTAAATGTACAAGAAAATTAATTCCATTAAAGGAAAAAAGTTTAACTATGGAATTCGTCTTTTTCCGAAATTGTTTCGCATTAATGGAAAGTAAGTCAATAATAACTAAAGTACAAAATCCAAATCATCAAAGTTTTATGCCCTATTTCTCATTCAATCACCCTCAATCAAAGTTTTAAATGAATACTTTACCTTTTTCGCTTAACAATTTTATACAAGTCATTTATTACATCATACCAACTACTTCTCGATACAGAACTTAACAAATTATATTTATTTAAATTAAAATAATATGATAAGATAGCCTTAAAGTTTATTCTTCGAAAGATGTTTAATATGTAACAGGATTAAATGATCTCATTAAACTTGAACAACTTTAAATTATTCAGCATTTAATGTAAAATGTTGCATTAAATTTTTTAATAATAATAATAATAAAAATATAAGAGTCATGTGTATTATTTTTGTGGTTACAAGTTTTAATAAGACTATTTTGTTGTTTTTTTACATTTTTTTTTTATAAATTTGATGTGTATATTAATTCATATTTACAATATAATTGAAACATGTGAGTAAATAGTCTCATAATCACTTTAATGACTTTTTTTTTTTTTTTTTAATTTTTTTCAATTTAACAAAACCTTTAGTCTTATAGTAAAAAATTATAATATATTTTTTCAACACTTTAATATAAATAGTATAATAACTATTATGACTTATATATGCACGTACATAAAATAAAATCTTATATACAATATTTATTCTAATTATTTGATCATATTTTAAAATTATATTGAAATATAAGATACATTTATAAGGTACAATTCAAATTGAATTTTTCTTATTATCAATAATCAGTTCTAAAAGTTTTAATAATTAAAGAAACAACTAAAAGTTAATTATTTCAGTAACTAGTATTTAGTTTTATTGAATTCCAATTAATATTACAAAAATGTGAAATATAAATTTATTTACCTTAAATTTTTTCCTTATTTATTTTAATAGAATGACTATGTTGTTTTACATTTTGCATTAAATAGAAACATAAATGTAGGATATGATAAGGCAAAATACAAGAGGTCGATTTACAAAGTAATAAAATATTTATTGTAATGGTAGGGGTGGCCAAACAACAAGCTATTACTCTTTCCCTTTTAAAAGATAAGTTAGAAAGCTTCCCCCCTTTATCTCATCTATAAATGTTCTTTCTTACTTCACACTCTTTTTCTCTATCCGTTACCTTTGCTTGGTTTAGATTTTATTGTTAACTATATTCTATAGTTGCCCTATTTAAATTCTGTTTTTGCTTTGTTTTCTGCAAATTCTAAGTCTTCCAAACAATAATGTCAACCACAGAAGCCAAGTTTCATCAGCAGAACTAACCTCTGAAACCACAAAAGCTTTTTCCTTGCAGCCTAAATTTGCTTGAGAATTTTTGCAACAGCAATTGGCTTCCACATGGGCGGTTCTCACCAGCAAGCAAACCATTCAAATTTTTGGCATGAACTTTGATGCTCGTTACAGTTACTCTCCTCCTTTTAAGCGAGTCTCCAACAATTTAAAAAAAAAAAAACACTTCATGAATATACTGCCTTTACTTTTAAGCCACACAATTTTATTTTTTATATATACACATACATTATTAATTAAATTAAACTTGCAGGTTTTTACTCATGTAAATGCTCTTCTCTTTGTTCTCCTTGTTCCTTGTTTTGTTTCTTGGCCATCTCTATTCCAACCAGGGGCGGATGTATGAAGGGGTGAGGGGGGCTGAAGCCCCGACTGAATTTATATATATATATATATATGAAATTACTATTTTACCCATTACAATATTAACCTAATATATTCGAGCTGCTCGAGGGAGTTTGATATTTCATTTCAAAATTTCAGAATCGCGAATCGCCCATCGCCGCCTCCTGCTCCTGGCTCCTGCCCTCTTGCTGCCTGCCTGCCTCCTCGCCCGAGCCGCCGAGCGTCTCCTGCCCAGCCCAGCGAGTCCTGCCTCCGCGCCGCCCCAGCCAGTCAGCCACGAGTCCACGACGCCTCGGCCTCCAGGCTCCAGCGCTCCAGAGTTTTTCAATCCTGCCTCTGCCGCCTGTCGGTCTGCCCTCACCTCACCGTCTCACCCTCTCAACTCAGACGGTCGGCCACCCACGAGGCCACGACCCACCACCACAGACGGTCCAGTACTCGGAGTACTCCAGTTACAGCCTGAGCCTTACAGGTTTTTTTTTTATTTTCGCCCCTGGTAATATGAAATTCGACCTTTCACCTTAGTAATAAATAATAATGTAATATTAATAATATATTATAATATACATTAATTATTAATACATATACTGTCAATACTGATATTAATATATACTGATATTAATACATTAATTATTGTTATGTACTTATGTTGAAATTAATTTTATTGGGTTAATTTATTATATATTTGTATTGTTATGCTGAAATTATTTTTATTGGGTTAATTTGTTATATATTTGTATTGTTATGCTGAAATTATTTTTATTGGGTTAATTTGTTATATATTTGTATTGTTATGCTGAAATTATTTTTATTGAGTTAATTTGTTATATATTTGTATTGTTATGTTGAAATTAATTTTATTGAGTTAATTTGTTATATATTTATATATTTATATTGTTTATAATGTTATATATTTAAAGATTAAATAAGAGTTGAATATTTGTAAATTTTTATTAGGTAATAAGTTATAATGGAACATGAACGTGAAAGCTCAAAGTCTTCAAAAACTCTTCATTCATTTTTTAAGAAAAAGGAAACAAGTTCAACAAAATCAAGTTTAAGTGTGTCTATTGATTCTCCAATTGTTGACGAAAGTCATTATTCTAAATCTCAAAGATGTGAAATTGGAAGAAATGATACTAGTTCTTTTCAACGTGATCCAAGTTTACGTTGTCCAGTTTGGTCATACCATGTTAACGAACAAGATGATGTTCGAAGGAAATATACTAACATGGGACCATATCAACCTAAATTAGATTTGTATCCGTCCACTTCTTATGGAAAGCAACAACGTCGATTTCAAGCTTCATGGTTCATAAAATATCCTTGGCTCGAGTACTCTCCAAACAATGATAAAGTGTTTTGCTTTCCATGCTTTCTTTTTGAGAGTAATCCTCCAAAGTATCCAACATTCACTGTTAAGGGATATAGCGATTGGAAGAGAGTTAATGATAAAAATAGATGTGGTCTTTTTACTCATGAAGGGGAGCCAAATTCATCACATAATGGTGCTATGCAACAATGGCATGCTTTGAAAAATCCAGAAACATACATTGACAAAATGATCAATAGAAAATCTTCAGAACAGGTCATGCAAAATCGTTTACGACTCAAGGCTTCAATAGAGACCGTTAGGTGGCTTGCTTTGCAAGCATGTGCTTTTAGAGGTCATGATGAATCTAGCACATCATCTAACCGTGGTAACTTTATTGAGATAGTGAAATTATTTGGAGTAATTGATGAAGATATTGCTAAAGTTACCTTAGAGTCTGCTCCATTAAATGCAAAATATACTTCTCCAACAATTCAAAAAGAGGTATTAAATATTATTGCAAACAATGTTCGGAAGAAAATACGCCAAGAAGTTGGTGATGCAAAATTTTTCATTCTTGTTGATGAGGCTGTTGATGAGTCTACTAAAGAGCAGATGGCAATTATTTTAAGATTTGTTGACTGTAATGGCTTTATTCGTGAACGATTTTTTGATATCATTCATGTTCAAGAAACAACAGCTTTAAATCTGAAGGACAAAATCTGTTTAGCTCTTTCTAAATATAATCTTCAAGTTAAGGACATTCGGGGTCAAGGATATGATGGTGCTAGTAATATGCGTGGTGCATGGAACGGGTTGCAAGCTTTATTTATGAAAGATTCTCCATGTGCGCACTATGTTCATTGCTTTGCACATCGTCTCCAATTAGCATTAGTTGCAGCATCTAAAAATGTTCATGATGTGTGGGAATTTTTTTTCAAAGTTAAGCTTGGTTGTCAACCTTGTTGGAGCTTCAGCCAAACGTTGCTTAGAACTTAAATGTGCAAGAGACCTTGAATTAGCAGAGTTGCTAGACTGTGGAGAACTTGAGACTGGAAGTAGAGTTAATCAAATTCGCACTTTACAACGACCTGGAGTTACAAGGTGGAGTTCTCATTTTGCTTCTGTCGATAGATTAATTGAAATGTTTGGTGCAACATGTACTGTTCTTGACAACATTGCTAAAGATGGGAGTAATTATAATATAAGAGGGCAAGCTAAAGGGGCATTCAAAGCAATCAGATCCTTTGATTTTGTTTTCATTCTACATTTGATGAACAAGGTTATGGAAATTACTGACTTTCTGTGTCAAGCATTGCAATCTGAATCTCAAGATATTTTGAATGCTACAAGATTAGTCAATTCTACAAAAGAACTTTTAGAGAAATTAAGATCATGTGGTTAGGACGATTTTTTACAAGTCGTGTTATCATTTTGTGATAAACATGATATTAATACACCTCTTATGAGTGATTACTGGATGCAAACATAGTTAGAATTTTAATTATATGAACAGCCCCCCAGAAATTAATTCCTGGCTCCGCCCCTGATTCCAACTACTTGTTCTTGTTCCTCCATGATTTGGTGAGCATTTCATTTTCATTCTCTTCTCTTCACGAAAATTGATGTAACATACATTGATAAAAGGCTTGTTATTATTATTATTATTATAGGTAATACTGGTTAAAATCTCCCATTAAAAAAAATTCAAATAATTTGTAAATGATATTTGTTTTTGATTAATTTTGTTAAGGTTTGTTTGTTTGTTGCTTTGTTTGGTGATTGGAGGATGCGGAGCTGCAACCATAACAGGATATCTGGGGAGGTATGGGAATAGCCACGCAGGTTGGGCACCACTTTTCTAAATTCTGCAACAGTGTTTCAATTTCTATTATTTTTTCTTACTTGTCTATATATGCTTTTCTATTTGATTAATCTTACCATTATCTCTTCAAGTAAAGCTAGACAAATTCAGGTAAGTTAGTGTTTTTTAGCTCAACTCATGTTTAACATTATTAATGCTAATAATTGAAATTAGTGAGAACCTATTAATATTCTATGAGTATATATCAAAACCTTCATCTAGCTATTTCGTTAATTACTTTTTTGTCGTATGCTAATAAACAAACAAAAACTTTGCAAAAATAAATAAAGAATAGAACAAATGCACATGGTTCAGATTATTGAAAATGAAATATTTCTATGGAACTACCAAATCAGTTAGTTATATGCTAGTAGCTACGACCTTATAATATTGCATATATATAACCCACCTTTAGATAATCATCAAACAGTAACAGAGTGCATCAAACAACATACTAATAGCAGTTCGTGATATTAATGAATTGACACATGCATGCCCCCATTGTGCTGCGTTAGCCAGGTACCTTGCTTATCAAGTATAAAGATCTAACTTCCCTTTTTTATGTAGCCTATGACTACACTGAGCCAAAAACTTCAAACTTGTTGAATGTTTGATAAATACATCGTCTTTTTCACCTTTCTCTATTCACTTTTTATATCAAGGTATTATGCAAATTCTTCCTAGTCCTAGACCACTTGGAATTTTAAACACACATTCATGTGTCAACACCTTATTTTAAAGGTATACATCCACATGCACTCTCCTATTTTAAATAGCTTATTTTGAGTTTAGGGGATTGAAATGAAATTAGGTTAATAAAAGGGATACATCATGTATGATGGACTAGCTGAGTCAACAGGCAATAAAAAGTAATGCCTGCCAAGAGATGCTAGCAAGTACTTCCAACTACCAAGTAGTTATACACATTAATATCGACATTGCTTGTTCGACATGGGCCAATAACTAGAACATATTTCTCTGCCCAATTCAATGCTTCTGTCATTTAATACTAATTAGTTGTTTTTACCATCCAACGTTGTTATGCCTGCCCCGCAGAAAGAGATTTTATCAACAACAAATTCTCAGCTTCATTAGCCTCATAAGACTCCATTGAAAGTGGGAGATGCTTTTTCACCCAAACTATGAAAAAAGGTCGTACTTGGTTTACATCAATAGCTATTTTTTTTTTTTTAGTGTTATATGTTAATCTTGAGATAAATTGCAAGAAATCAAAATTGAAAGCATTTTATTACTAACAAGAAAACTCATTCGTACCATTTGAAAACACCTTAATGATTTATTTTACTCTAAAAAGTTTTTTCATCTCATGTTGTTGCAAAACTTGAGAGAAATAAAATTGCTTTTTTCTTCAATTTATTCTCTTATCATTTTCCCACATCGAAAGTTTTACTTCCTAATTTTTCTTAATTTTAAACCTTATAAATTGTTTTAACATTTTAGACAATTTCATGTCGCTACTTAACAAACATAATAATAATGATGATGATTCGGTAAATTCAATTCCAGATGTGCACCAACCGCCAAGCCCATAAAAATAGCTGTCTTCTATGAGTCTATCCTTTCCAACCAAGGTATTGACAATGCCAAAAAAAGTGATTATTCAAATTGCCATTTAAAAAGAAGAAGCGCAAATATGGTTAGTCTACTACCAATCTCCTTCGCGATCATATGGAAAGGATTATTAAGCCAACCAGCTCTTTTGCTTGTTCAGGTGACAACCAACACAAGTTGGTAATTTCGGGCAAGCCATGGAACAAGTGCACATGGTCCAGGAACAACTGCACATGCTTGATTACCACATATTCCTCTTAATCAAAACCACCTTCTATCGAACTACCAAATTTGCTCAACCAAGCAGTACCAATCTAAGTTATGCCAGACCAACGAATCAATAAATAAATGAATCAGTTTCAGACCCTTGAGTAGAAGATTTAAAATATTTTACTGACACCATAATACAAGGAAATAATTGTTGTGATTGATTTGACGCGGTTCTTTCTTAACCATCAACATCAGGTACTCAACAGAGAAGCAAATAAGCTAGGATTGGATGATGGCACGATTAAATATACAATGTACAACTGCAACAATATAAGCTCACTGAACAAATTGAACATTATTATACATTATTGGATTCCTGAGGAGGAAAAAAGAACAGTCTCCAAACCGGTTAGGATGTTAGATCCACAAACTAAATCACCACTCTACATAGATGTTTGTTCCACAACAAATAATTTAACAAATGTTTCCTACCACAAACAAACAGCAATAATCAAAGGGATAAGCGAAAACAAAACGGTAAGCACAATATCAATATAAATACAGATTATAACTCGTACTTTGCTTCTAAAATCTGATTTCATATCCAAGAGTGTGTGTCTCATCTTTAAGATCTGCTAAAAATACCCCAAATCTTACCACGTCCAAGGCTTTCCACGAGCTTCTTAGACCCCTCCACATTTGTCTCAACAAGTTTTAGCAAATATACACAAGCACCGGTTGCAATCATCTGTTTCCTACACTTTTTTGAATGGACAAGCGAAGCCAGTAAAGAAACAGGGTACTTTTTATCCAAATTATGAATTTTAGAATCCAATAGCTGAACTGCGCTGACTATTCCTCTTTCGTCTTTCCAAAAAATCCTTCTGTTGCCAGCATATAACGACAAATTTGACAAGGCCTTTGCAGCCGCTTCTTTCTCTTCAACAGCTTTGCCATCCAACATTGTGATTAAAGGACCAATGCATCCACAGTCACCCATCTCTTTTCTCGTCTTTGTGCAGAACCCAAGCTCATAAACAGCTCTAGCCGCTGCAATTCTGACACCCAAAACCCCACAATTCAGAACACCCACAAGGCGAGCTATAAACCCATCTGAAACGATAATTTCACCAATTGGTGGATAAGAAGCCAAGTGCCTCAACAAATCAACTGCTCCTTCAAGACTTCTCACAGATGGAGAAGAATCCCAGAAATTTTTTATACACTCTACCCCACCTTCCTTAACAACCAAAAGCTTCAAACTTTCGTCTTCAGAAACCAAATTACACAAACACCCAATTGCATTCTCCTGCGCTAATGCAGTTCCTGAACTTGCAACCCCCAAAAGAACCACAACCCCATTTTCCTCGACGAAGTTCTCTCTAATTTCAGCAAAACTGGCAAGATTTCTCAAAATCCCAGCAGCTGAAGCTTGTGAACCGGGCGTCCCCGCCTGACAAATCTCCAACAGAGACGAAATTCCACCTCTAGACCCAATTGCACGCGCGTTCTCTTTTGAAAAGCTCAGAGCTTGAAGCGCAACACAAGCTTTCTCCTTGGCAAACCCACTTCCAGAATCCAAAACCCTAAGCAAATGATTCAAGAGCAACAAACCCTCAGCGACTAAAACGTGTTTGCTACTTTCCACCATCGAAATCCTCGAAATCGCAGCAACTGTCTTCTCCTTGGTCTCCGTCGAGCTCGAATCCAGCAACCGAACCAACACAGGAACCACACCTTGAGCCACAGCGATCATAACATTCTTATCGTCCTCTAGTAACAATCCCAAAAGCGAGTCCATGGCCAAGCTCCTCGACTCGGCAGTACCAATTTGCAACCGAGTTATCAAATTCCTCGACTCGAATCTCACCGCCTCCCTCTTCGAAAACCCGATAACAGCAGAGTCTTGAAGAACCCCACTGTGAATCAAAATTTCAGCATCTTTAACGTGGCGATCAAGCTTGGCTAAAACAGCGTCGAGATCACTCTGGGTCCTGAGCTTGCCTTCAGAGAGAGTGGGGCTCTGACACTTGTTGGCGAGCGAAACAACGTCGTTGAGGGTGAGGGAGATAGAGCGGAGAAGATCGAGAGAAAGAGGGTTGGTGGTGGATAAAGGGGAGTCGGAGAAGTCGGAGAGATGGGTACGGAGGTCGTCGAGCTTGGCCCGTATTGAAGCCCATTTTCCCTTGAAGTTGTGAACGAGAGGGATTTCTTCGAAAAGAGACGAGAGGATATTGGTTGCAATGGTGATTAGTTCGCTTTCCGGTACTTCCATGGCTGGGATTTTTCCACTGTTAAATCGGAAAAGATAAAAGAAAAAGTGAGAAACAAGGAGAGAGAGTTTTTAGGGGTTTATTAGAACACAAACTAATCAATACCTTAGTTTTGCAGAGAGAGAGAGAGAGTGCTGACTGCTGAGTAGGATGGTTTTGCGGAAACTAACATCGATGGTCAAAGTTCTTTGAGTCTGTAATTGGTAGTTGGTATAGAAAGGGAGAGTATTTCACACGCGCACCTCAAGCTGTATCCCGGATTCACTATAGATTCCCGCCATTTAATGGCACCATTAATACGTTACTTATTCAATAATAACGAATTGTGGGGAGCGAATTGATATATATTTCTTTGTTGGAGAAAGAAAAATAAAATAAAAAAGAAAGAAAGAAAGTGGGATATATATATTATTAATTGAGTTATATTTTCACTATAAAAAGAAAAAATATTTGAGATATGACTTTTATAAACAATGAAGACAAGATAAATAAAAATTGAGTACCTTTTTCGATGCCTTTGCAATAATAAAAATCTGCTGGTGAATTACAAGAAAATAGAATAAGATTTAAAATTCTTAATTTTTTTAATAAACCATCAACAAAACACAAAGGGAGTTTTTTTTTTTTTTTTGTTACATATTTTTTCACTCATGATTTATTAAATATTTAATTTTTATATGACTTAATTACTCAAATGATTATATTTTTAGTCACTAAAAATATGTTTATATTAAAAGAAAAAAATATTTGTGCACCACACTTTTTAACATGCAAACAAAATATATATATATATGTTACATAAAAAACATATTTGCATCTCATGGATAAGAGTTAAAAATAGAATAATGTTATGGAATTAAATTTAATAAAAATAGTTTAATAGAGCTACATTTTTAAGTTTTTCATTTTTTTTCTAATTAATATTCTATTTTCATATATATTAAAAATAGAAATAATAATAACCATATATCTTTTTCTCAAATCCTGTTTTCATATCAACTTATAATTTATTTACGTTAGTTAGTAGATGAAAATTAATAATTATTTATTATGTCATACAAATAGTTTGAGATATTTGTAACAAATTCAATATAAAGAATCCTTATATTTACATAATAGATAAATTTACCTAAATATTAAAAAAAAAAAAAAAAAAAAATCATGGTAACAACACGCAATATATTTATGTACGAAACATTTTAAAATATATTTGTTATAATTCTAACACAATTTTGACATAAAATATTATTAATCCTTTAATATAAAATAAACATATAAAATATTTTGTTACCCAAAAATAAAAGCAAAGTGGGGTATTGAGAGGATTTTGATTATCTCTTTATTTTTTTTAATTTATTAAATTTAAGAGTTAAATATTATTTTTTATTAATAACTTTAAATTTATATTATGTATTGAATGTAAAAATAAATAATTAAAATTTAAAAATAAATATGAATAAATAAAGGAAGAAATCTGGTAGTAGATGGTAGACTACTAGACTGGTAGCACATTGAGTCGGCTGAATTTGAACTAGGGCTGGGAAACGTCGTGGGGCAGGGCTCAAGACTCATTTCTCGTCCCCCTTTTATAAATTTAAATTTATCTTTAATTTTTACTTAAAATTCTTGTGATAATATATCGAGAATTCTAGTGACAAATAAAAAACGAGGAATCAAGTAATAATAAATTTTTTATTTCTTAGTAATTTTTTTATATATAAAAGAAAAATTATAAAAAAAAATATTTAATAATGAATATTTTATGATGAGATAAAAAATAAAACTTTGAGTTAATAAGTAATATTATAAGATAAAAAATAAAAATAAAAATAAAAATATGTAGTATATTTTTATACTAAATAATATTGATAGAATTTTATTACATACTAGTTTAAAATAATAAGAATAAATTATAAAATAATTAAATAATTTTAAATTTTTTAAATTTAAGGAAATAATTTAAATAATTTTTATAAAATAGATGTTTAAAAATAATAAAAATATAATTTAAAAATAAAATATATAATATATTATATAAGAATAGTTTAAAATTTATGTAAAAAAATTTATTAAAAAAATTATAAAATATAAATAAATTTATATATTCAATAAAATTAAGTATATAATTTTAAAGAATGAGAAAAAAAAAATACAAATCTATATTATTATCTTACTTTAAATTATAAAATATAAATCTTCGTTTTTTTTATTATTTTTTATTTTGTTATACTCGTTTCTGCTTCAGATCAGATAAATCCTAGAAATTTGCCCCCATCATATAAAATTGACGTGTAGACAGTAAAACACACGCCCATTTGAAGCACGTGAAAACTGCGGACCTTGTTCCTGCTTATATTTATTTCCCCTGTTTATTTATGAATTGTATATTTTTCTTCTCTGAATACTAATTTGATAGCAGCAATTGGAAATTGTGTGCAGAGTAGAGAGAAATTAAAAAGTGGGCCTCATAGTCATTTTCATTTGCCTGCCTTTTCTTTCTTTTTAAAATTATTATATAGTCCGTGTGCAAAATGTAGTACAGGCAACAACACTGCAAAAGTTCCAACCGACAGTGCAGAGTGTAACACAATTGAATTATAAAGATGAGGTCATAAGCTTTAAATATGAAAAAATTATAATCGTACACAAAGTTCTTTTAAACTATTTTTTTTTTAAAAAAAAAAAAAAAAAACACTGCAAAAGTTCCAAAGTCGCTTGGTCTTCGTCCAACTCCGTTCACAAACCCAACATGAAGGTTTTCTTCCCCTTCATCTCACAGTTCTCATTGCCTCACGAATATGATTCTCGTTTTAATAATGTTTTATAATCATTATTTTTCTATTATAATACTTGATTTAAATTTTTTTTTTTTTAAATTTCTCCCTTAATTTTAATAATTTATATCAAATAGTAGTATGTAATATGACTTAAATCATGCTTTTTCTTGACTTTATTGGCTGCATTTTAATTTTACCATAGGATAATGTAGAATGTGAACTTGTGTTCAAGGACTTGAAACCTTTGTTTACTCAGCTGGGAATTTGGAGGTGTCTGATTTGTATGCTTTTGATTATTACTATCTAACCCTGAAGGACTGCTTTGGTCGGCCAATAGCAAGCGCTCCTGATGCTCGTTTTGATGTGGTTGAACGCATCTCTAATGACAACAACAAGACACTAAAGTTGGTCCTCTGTAACGCATTCCAAACTTTTTAAGTTGTAAGGCTACTATTGCCAGTATGTATTCTAGCTTTGTTGTTCTCTTTCTTTTTGGTTTTGCATTGTTCCAAATGCACATCGTAGTTTGTGACCTTTTCCTATTAAAGATTATATATGTATATATATATAATCTTTACCTTCATCAGTTCAAGCATTATTTGGATTAATTAAGCTTTAAGCATTTTGACGGATTGCCCTCATATATGTTTGAATATCTTACAGACGAACCTCAGCTCAAACATAAGTAGTTGTCTTAACCTCGAATCATACAATTATGTAGCCTTTGCTGCATCTGATGAATATTGCTCACCTCCAGTAATTGAGACACTAAAAACGTTTTCCCCAACTACTGCTTGGTAGTACCTGGGTTTAAACAAATGAGCTTGTCGCAAACTTTGTGGGGAAGCCAGCTGCTATTGTGTTTGGCATGGGTAATGTAACGAACTCTGTATTCAAATGGGACCAGGTATATCTACTTGGATGAGGCTCATAGAGTCATAGCAGCTGGCAAAACTGGAAGAGGAATCTTTGAATTATTAGGGGTCAACACTGCTAATGTAGATATCATGATGAAATATTTTTCAAAAAAAGTTATCAGATCAGTTATAATTGTGATATATATAAATGAATTAAGGATTGTGAGTTAATTGTTGTTTTTTACTTGTGAAATTAAATACTATAAACCCCACTTCCCAATGTAGGTGGCAAAATGTTATCAGTTTGTTCTATGTCAAGTAACATAACTGAGATAATAGGAATCAAGGACTCGTAATAAGTCATAGATTAGCACGACATTTCTTTTTTTATAAGACCAAGCTGGGTGGCCACAGGTAGCTGCTGTGACGGTTTCTTTTCCAGCTACATCCCTACTTCTAGCCAGGGCACGTGTTTGCATATCTTCTTCACATTCGAGGGAAGATCTAGATTGCTAAAGGCCTAGAGGTAATGTTTCTATTGCAGACCTTGTTTATTTATGCCATAGTTTCGGTATTTGACGTATTGAATATGGGACCTTGAAGATGGAGTTTTAATATTTGCAGGTTATCAGTAGATTGGGCCAGCAGTAGAAAGATGAAGGCCATATCAAAACCCAATAAATAAGCATCCAGCATCGATCGAGTGTTTTAGCTGTGATAGCAGCATAAATTTTGTTAACTTCATCTACAGATTGAACTGATGAGATGTTCAAACCACATGCTCAGTAATATACATTTTTAGAGGAGAACAATGCTCCACTCAAGATTGAAAGGATTAAAAGTACTGATGACAGTTGACGTCAAATAAGGTTGGCCGTTAGAACCAGGCCATATCAATAAGTGCAAGGGTAGTGATGACCGATGAGCCAAATCCTCTGCCCAGGTCAAATCTCTTCGTATGAACAAAAACAAGTAACATTTGAAAAAAGGATTATATAAAGCACGTTGACGGGCACAACAGTGGTCGAAACATTAAAGTGAAGTAACCTCATTCCAAGTTGATCCCTCAGCTCAATACATTACTATACCGCAAAATGGCATCATCAACGGAAAAGATTCAACAAGCCTTCCATTAATGATTTAACATATAGATGCACATAAACATGAACATAACTTAATTCCACTTGTCATTATACACAAACATAAGAAATGACAACTAGCGGCAGATCCCTGCAGCAATGAAATTGAGAACATGCATTTCAAAACACTTGAGCACATTAAATTGCTTATAAGGATTTTTTTTTTTTTTTTTTCCTTCATATCTTTAAGAAGTAAATATATCTTATGAGAAAGATAAATTCAAATTCTTTGACTCCCTATATTCAACACTTTCCTCTCTCCCACATCAATATCCCTATTTATCTCTATCTCTCTCCTATTATGCCTATAATTTCTATAGATCCCTAAGTATAAAAAATAAAAAAAATCCCTTATAAGGGCGTTACCGTTATCAACAAAAGCACAAAGCAGTTCTTGGAATACTCAATTCAGATAAGTTTTCAAACAAGTACAAGATATTGACAAATGCTAATTGCGCACATTATTACATTCACACCATTCAATAAAATTATTTTTGGAGATGTTCTAAATTGTAGGTCTATTGTGACATACAATGATTTATTTTATTTTATTTTTTTAAAACATTCAAGCGGGGTTGGTTGGTTGGAGTGCAATAATGTGTCCAAAGTTGAGGAAATCAGCCGTCCTCTTAAGCCATTTCCTTCAAGAACAAAATGCGTCATGGTATATCAGACTAAAGTGGTCTACCACAACGATTCACGAGAACATATATCATATTCATATATATACGTGTGTGTGTGTCTCACAATGTTCATTTTTCCACTCCTAAAATAGAACGCAACTAAAAATTCAGAGGAAGAAACTACTCATTAGATACTACCAAGTTAGAGAAGGAAAAAGAATTCCAAAAGTTCAAAACAATTGCACTTGAGACAAGCACTTACATTGACACGGCTGAGACATTTTCTCCCATCAACGATAACTACATTCAGCACCAAAAAACAAAATACAAAATTCATGAGAACCCTTTACCAAGCTTCTGAATTGCACAAAACATTTTCCTTCTGGAACCAACAGCATTTATTCCCATATCCTTAAGATCTTCCAAAGTCAACAGAGGCAATACCTCATCATCCACCTCATGTATTTCAAATACAGGGGCATATCTACCTAAGCCCAATCCATTAAGCCAAACCCTGACCCCATCTTCCCCACCACACTTCCACTCCCTCCCATCGGTATCAGACGGCCCAGACAGCTCAACCCCATCGTGATTGTCTCCTCTGGCCTCTGAAGCCCTAGCCCTAATAGGTCTCCGGCTCCCATGATAAAGCACTTCCCTTTCATTCCCATGCCCATCAACTGCCAAATTTTCAAGGGATTGAATTGGGCTTTGCTCTTTCAAGAGACTTTCCGAGTTCTCAACTTCAAAATCCCGATACCCATCATCTACATCCTCTCCATGTCTGAATTTATCATCTCCGTCTGCCTCATCATCGACCTTTGAAGATACCCAGTTAGATCTGGGCCTCTTAGTTCCCATAGAACTTCGTTTCTTGGAGTCTTTAGCCTTCCAGCTACCTATTGCCAAAGTCTCCAAATTCCCCTCGCGTTCCCTATCGTCAGCTTCTAGAGTGTCATGTGGGTCGGACCCAGAAGCACCCGAAGAGCCGAAATTGGTTAAAGGTCGAGTCTTTGAGGTTCTAATGGAGGAATCTTTGACATTTCGATGGTGATGGTTATCGATAGAAAGCTTCCAATGCTTGTTATTGCGACGATTGTGGGAATCATAGGGCTGGTCTCCTCCGATATCACCTAATCGGACACTGGGTCTTCTTTGACGCTTCGTTCCAACAGTCTCCGACGAACCCATTGCTGGTGTTATTGTAGCTACTCCTCCTCCACCGCCGTTGATCTGACCTTCCGGTGGCTGTAACTCCGCCATTAAATTTTGTTTTGCTAATTTTCGTTTATTATTCTTTAGAAAAACTGCCAATAATGGTCAAAGAGGGAAGAGGAAAATGCTGGTAGTAGCACAAACAAGAGCGTACTTTTTGGTGGGTTTCAAAAAGATTCAAAGATCGTAGGAGAGAAAGAGCGAATGTGGGGGCTTTTGGGGAAGAAGTTTGGGAAAGTTCTGTTTCTGTGTTTGTGGCGTTAGAAGGCCAATCCATGTGTCTCCTCTGCTTTCACTCTCTATATATATTTGTCTAAAATAATAGGATCAATCCGTCGTGTTTATCCGTCCTGTTAAATTGGATTTGAATTCCTATTTTCTGTTTCTTAATTTTACCTGTTTTCCAAATCTAATAATAATTTTTCGCCTCAATAATGAAAATTTTATAAAATGTTTTTATTATGCATATATGATCAAGACTGCTTTTTTTTTTTTTAGCAGATATGATTAAAGCTATTATTACATTCTTTTTCCGATCAAAACAACATTAATACATTAAAAATTGTAAATAATCTACTTCATCAAAAAAAAAAATCTAGTTGTACTTTAGACACTTTTAGTAATTTGTACTAAAATTTGAAAACTATTGAAAATACATGGAATTGAAAATAAAAAATATTGGAAAATGGAATAACCTTTCTCCATCTACGCTATCATTGCTTATTTTCAGAAAAATTGAAATAGAAAATAAATTAATTTATAACCGAATTTTACTAAATATCCTGTCATGAAGAAATAATTTTGGAAATAATATTTTTATGTATTTACAATTCATGAATAAGTTGACGATCCTGAATTAAGTTCCCAAAAAATCAGCAACAAATTCCAGTATTCATGTGATTCGAATCCCTGAAATCATACTTGAATGACAATCTGGTAATATAATTTAAGTTTAATTACATAGCATAAAAATAAAATTAGTTAAATAACTAAAACAGTCAAATTTATAAGTCATATAATTATAATACAATCCAATTCATGATTTTTTTTAAGATTTCAGGATCATTCAACTGTTATTAGTTTTGTTGTTTTGATGTTTTCTTATTTAAAAGTTTTACTTTGTTTTTTAGTTTTTGCTCTTGCTTAACTGTTAACTGCTTAATTCATGATTTTAATAAGGGATATACTGGAGTGACAAGGTAGACCATAATTTTGATTGCGGACCTAATATTCAAGAGGCTGGTTGGTTGCTTTCGTGTGTGTGCTTGACAACATAGCAGCATTGTTATTGTTAATGGCCTTTGGCCTTTAGGTGTAAATAGAGACACAAGGATTAAACATCCAAAATGGCTAAAAGGGGTCTCCATCTCAATTACCTTTACTCTTTATCACACCGTTACCCACAGTGGAACCAATCCATGAATGAAACACATACTATTACGCAATAATAAAACACAAAATTACCATGAAGATGTTGGAATGGTGTCACATTCATTACAAAAGACGAGCCCCATCCGATGACGAAAGCCAGTCCTGGATGAGAAAAGAAGTTGGTGCTGCAACCATTCAGCACAGGTTTCTTGGATGCATTTGATTTCCCTTGTACACTTTCGCTTTAAACATCACATCAACAAGGTCCAAAGTCTCAATGAACCAGAAAAACGAAGAACTTGGAAATGAAAAAAACATAGTGGAGTAAACTTAAATTCAGTGAAACATCACACTAGGAAGAACTAAGAATCCACAAAAGCATAATCATGAATCTATTTAGGGTTTAATACACCAAAAAGAACAATCATACATTGAAAAGGAATGATATATAGGAAAATAAAATTCGTAATCCATGTAGATCTATGGTTAAATGGATCTCCAAACGGGCCCTTCTACAGAAATTTTAGTACTTTTGCTTTCGTATGAGAAACTACAAGCTAGTTGGGAAGAATGACATTCCAGATCAACAAATTCTTGTGAGACGGTGCTAGGACCCAAAACAAAAGGCTATAATAATCCCAACAGTACATCTTTGACTGTTAGAAGGTAAACTACAAGAAGTAGGCAAGATGTGGACGCTGTTGAATAAATGTTGAGCACCCTTTTACTATCCACCGGGCAAAATGTAGAATCATAGAGAATTTCAGTTCTTGTTAAGTCAGGTTGTTTAGTAAAACTTGTTCAACTCGGCATGGTGCAGAACATACCATGGTGTCACAGTTTGCATGAGGAGCACTTTGATAATTGACAAAATAGTAATTATTGAATTATTTTGGGCTTATGTCTCCTCAAGCAAAGTGACGTTTGTTTCTAAAATAAATAAAATGGCTTTAAGAGCTCTTTAAGGGAATGCATGATATCAAGCTTTCCACCACCCTCAGCACCTGTGGATACGATATGCTAAGTGAACTACCTATGTGCTAAATAATGCCCACGAGGCGGGCATTGATTGTGCTAAGTTGGCATATCAATGTCTTCTTAAGACTGGAAGTCTTAGGGACATTATCAGTGATGCGGAAGGGTCGATACTGCATATGATTTCCACACGAGAGACTACATATGACACATGAGTATGCCCGGCGGTTTTATTTGATGTGGGTAAGTTAAAGTAGCTTTGTGGGAATGCGGCATGCCTTGTGGGTGACGTTACACAAGTGATAGTGCATCAATGGGTAGCAGCATGCTAGTGAGGCAACGTTGCTCTAAGTAAGGCACATTACGAATATGACAACACTCATGATGGTGATGTCGAGTGCGACGATTGTTGGTCATAAGTTCGGCCAAGCACTAAGGATCCGTAGACTTGATGGCACGAAAGTGAGCCACAACGTGCTAAGATGAAAGCATCAAATGTAGGGCTTTAGATTAAAGAGTTGTTCACTTAGGCAACATGTGAGATTGTGTGAATGGAGCATACTTGCATAGAAGGCACACTTGCTTGAACGACTTGAGGACAAGTTGGTATGGGTGTTTGCTTGAGTTATGTATGCTAAGGAGAATTGAGCATATGTGCACAAAAAGTGCAAGATGAAGTGGACCTTTGGGCATGGAGATGGACCTTAGTGTCAAGTTGCCTATTTGAGAGTGTGCATGAAGAGACCCAACAAGAGGTATGGAAAGCCAACTAAGTCTTGGTACATTGTTGTACTACTTGCTATCAACATATGTGACTTGCACAGTTAGGTGAGCAGTTGTACAACAAAATGCCTTGATGATGTAGAACCTTACGATGGGACGAGTTTCTTGGTAAAGATAACCTTGATGTCGAGAAGCAATCAGTAAGTCACATGTGTACGAGACTCGTTGAAAGTAGTTCTCGTTGGTATTTTCTTAAGAAGTACCGAAGTCTTTGGACCAAAGGTCATGTTTTGGACTTGATAGGTGATAGACTGGCCTTGACTAGAGGAGATTTGGCTTTGAACGGCCGAATTTTTGCTGCGCGAACTCCCAGACCATTACAGTTGGTATCAGAGCCAACTCACACTCATGGTAGAGGTGTGTTGGTGCGGAATAGTGCTCAGCGTTGGATGATGAGTTTCCATGAACTCAGTACTATTGGTTAAAGGCACTTGCTTGGTTTAATTGGTTAGCTCAAAGAGTTCAACAATTTATGTGAAGTTTGATGTTTAGCAAGCGGATATTAGTGGCAAAGGCTACATCATTCAGAATACTCGAGGTAGCAAAACCCGGCATGTTTAAGTCGGTAGACTTAGGTGTGTAGATAAAAAAAGTTCTTGTATGCACAATTCTTTAGTTTAGGAGCTGTGACAGGGTAAAGTTGGTAACCGTGTGGTTTCCTTGCACTTAGTTCGTGGAAGGCTGCAAAAGACTATAAGTTGTGGTAATAGTTGCATCCATGGGAAGTTATACACCACAAGTAGCGCATCATTCATCAGGTTGTCAGTTGTGAAAGCGCATTTTTCTTAAGATTTAAGGATTTGTAAGCTATGGGTTTGATATGTGGTTGCCAACATGATTGTGCTTCAAGGATGTTATTATCAGTTGCTACAAAGAAGTATTGACAACCCTTGTGCGTTGGGATAGCATCAGGAAAAACAAGCCAGATGCGTCTAGGTGACCGAGTGTCAAGTTTGCCCTTGAGAAGGAAACCTTGTTGGGAGTTGAAGTGTGTTCAAGACGTTCACAGATGGCTTGCTCATGAAGTGTCAAGGAGGACACGAGCAGTATAATGTGAAGTGGGAGGTCACGAGGACTAACCAAAAAAGGGCTATCTCTAAAGTTGAGATTGGAAGGCCAAGTGGGCCAAGGCAAGAGTGCCTTTGAAGACTAGGGTGGATTGATCAGTGTATCAGATGGGAGACAAAGACCGATGGTTTTGCCGAAGGGCACGGGTTACCAATGAGGGACCAAGAAGGGTCATCGTCGTAGTAGAGTTAGCTTCAGTTTCAACCATGAAAGGTTTGAAGACCAAGAGGGTCAAGTAAATTTGCAATGGAGGGGCTGTGGAGCACCAATGCAAGTGGGTCTGACATTGGGAAGAGCCGTGGAACGCCCATGTCGTTGAAGTGAAGCAAAGTTCTACAAAATTGATGATAATACTTTTGGGATCACCGATTGGTTAGTGTCACGTTTGGAAGGGCCAAAGTGACTTGTTGTAAAGCGACAGTGATGAGGGTCAGAGTATGTCTATGTCAATAGACAGTAATCAACATAACAACGGCCAAAAGGATCTTGTGTTTGTCAGTTGGTTTTGAGAAGGGCCATGGAGCGCTTAAGCTACAGAGAAGTCGTATGTTGGGAGAGCATGGAATGCTCATGATGTGAAGAAATTGTTCCATTGTAGGAATGGGCCATGAAGCGCCTACATGGTTTAAAGCTTCATCGTTATTTGCAAAGTTTGAGAATGCTTTGACAGGGGCGTCGAAGAATGAAGTGGGGGAGAACCTCATGCCACTATGGCAATGTGGCATAGTTGAAAGCAAGAGACGAAGACACCGTTTGAAGTTGCTTACTTAGAGTGAAAGTCATATGGGGGACCGACATACAAGGGTACCACATTAGAGCTTTAGAATGGAGGTGGTGTTGTTAAAAGAGCAGTGATTTTGCAAACTCTACCTTGCAAATACATCTCACATGTTAGAGTTGAATTTGTCTCGCACTTTGGAAAGGCGCATGGTGCCGTATTGGAGATACGGTTGGCACGAGTGCCACGCTCAAGGGAGGGGTGCACGTCGAAAGAGCCTGGGAACGCCAAGTGCATAAGTAACAAATTGATTGGTAGTATCATGGAAGAGCCAGGGAGCATCAAGTGCAGACAAAGATCATCAATATGGTACATTTTTGGAAGGACCTAGTGAGGCCGGTGTATGTATTGAATGTTTGAAGATTTGCAAGTCGAAAGAGCCAAGGAGCGTCGATTCCTAAATTTCGTCCAGAGGGACTAAGGCAAGTCTATGGGTATGACTTTGCCGACGAGGCCAAGAGTTGGCTAAAGATGCTACAATAGAGAAGCGGTTGGGTGCGAGCCACATCTTGCAAGATGCATCGAAGAGAGCTAGTCCATTGAGTGGACCTGACTAGGCTCATTGGAAGAGCTAGTCATTTGGGTGACCATTCGTGGAGTGGAGATAACTTGTGTCATTGGGAATGACACTTGCTTAAGCGGAGCTTAGTTTGGGTGAATAGATGCAGTGAAGTCGCAGGGCAGGTACAAAGGGGCTTGCGAAGGTCATCACCAAGGGTGATTCTACATGAAGTAAATGGATAGTTGCATGCTAGAAGCCAAATCTGAAGATGCAGAGCCTAAAGACTCTTGAGAGAACTTTGACAAGGATGTCGAAGGAATGAAGTGGGGGAGGAAGTCACAGTCTGCATGAGGGGCACTTTGGTAATTGACAAAATAATTATCATTGAATTATTTTGAACTTATGTCTCTTTAAGTAAAGTGATGTTTGTTCCTAAAACTAGTGAAATGGCTTTAAGAGCTCTTTAGGAAGAGGCATAGTGTCAAGCTCTCTACCATCCTGTTGAAACCTCGAGATTTTAGGAATATTTGAAATTCAAAAATTAGTTTAGATAGGATATATTTTGTTATTATTTGTAAATATCAGTTAGGATTTTATTCTTGGATCTCCTTACTACATCCAAAACCTCTTGGATTATTGACTCTGGTGCGTCAGATCACATGACTGACAATTATTTTCTTTTTTCGTCATATACACCCTGTGCTGGAAATTTAAAAGTCAAAATTGCAGATGGTACCCTTTCTCCAATTGCTGGAAAAGGGAGTATTAAGATATCTGACTCTATCACTCTTGATTCCGTCTTGCATGTCCCAAAGTTATCTTGTAACTTATTATCTATCAGCAAATTGACAGCTCATACAAACTGTTCTGCTAATTTTACTTCTTCCTCTTGTGTCTTTCAGGACCTATCATCGGGGAAGACGATTGGCAGTGCTAGAGAAAGTGATAGCCTTTATTACTTTGAGCCGGCCAATGTGAGTGTTCCTTATCAAATTGCAACTTGTAATTCTACTTTTCTCCCTAGGGATAATAATTATCTGTTATGGCACTTTAGAATGGGACACCCAAATTTTCAATATTTGAAACAGTTGTTTCCTTCACTTATTCCAAATAAAGAATTATTTCCTTTGCAATGTGAAGTGTGTGAACTTGCTAAACATCATCGTACCTCTTTTTCAAAACCGAAATACACGCCTTCTAAACCATTCTCCCTTATCCACAGTGACTTATGGGGGCCATCCCGATCTCCAAACCGCACTCATACAAAATGGTTTATTACTTTTATTGATGACCACACTCGTGTATGCTGGGTATATCTCTTAAAAGATAAAACTGAGGTTCAATCCATATTTGTTAATTTTCATTCTATGATTCGCACACAATTTCAGACACATATTCAAATTCTACGTACTGATAATGGTACTGAATACCTTAACCAACCTTTCCGAAATTACCTTCAAACCAATGGTATTATTCACCAAACCTCTTGTGTCTACACTCCTCAACAGAATGGAGTTGCTGAAAGAAAAAATAGGCACTTATTGGAAGTTGCCCGTGCACTCATGTTTACTACCAATATGCCTAAGCTGTTTTGGGGAGATGCAGTCCTTACATCTGCTTTTCTTATTAACCGAATGCCAAGTCGGGTTATCTCTTTTGAGACACCAATACAAAAGCTGAAAGGTTGTTTTCCAACTTCTTGTCTTGTGTCTGACCTTCCTCTTAAAATATTTGGATGTACAGCCTTTGTCCATATCCACCCCCATGATCGTAGTAAATTAGATCCAAGGGCTCGTAAGTGTGTCTTTATCGGCTATTCACCTACTCAAAAAGGTTACAAATGCTATGATCCCACTAGCAAAACTGTTTTTACAAGCCTCGATGTCACCTTTTTTGAATCCACCCCATTTTATCCTTCTAAACCTTCTCTTCAGGGGGAGCAACATGTCAATCTTGAAGAGAAGTTTTGTTCTTTTGACCTTGTTTTTCCAAACGATATCTCCAATCAGCCTATTATTTCCCAGCCTGAGCCTGAACCTATCACACCACCTCGCTCTAAAGAATCTATCACAGATGAACATTTAAACCTAGGGGGAGATGAATTACAGGTTAGCAAGGAGATACAGGTATACTCAAGAAAGCCAAAATCAAAATACAAAGGTAGATTTACTCTCGACACACTGCGAGAGTCTAATCCGATGAATGGTCCAGAGTTTGTTGAGCCCTCATTTGATTCAGGTACCTCTAGTTCTACTGATGATTTACCTATTGCACTCAGAAAACAACGTCGATCTTGTACTTCTCATCCTATATCTAAATTTGTGTCGTATAACACTTTGTCTCCCAAATTCAATGCGTTCACTACTAACCTTGACAGGGTCATAGTTCCAAAAGATATTGATGAGGCTTGGAAAATTCCTGAATGGAAAGAGGCTGTTATGGAAGAAATACGAGCTCTAGAAAAAAATGGAACTTGGGATGTGGTAGATTTACCAAGAGACAAAAAGCCAATTGGGTGCAAATGGGTCTTCACTGTTAAGTATAAAGCCGATGGGACTATTGAACGATACAAGGCTCGCCTAGTTGCAAAAGGATTTACCCAGACATATGGGGTTGACTACACCGAGACCTTTGCTCCAGTTGCAAAATTAAATACTATTCGAGTATTATTGTCATTAGCAGTAAATCTTGAATGGCCTCTCCAACAACTGGACATCAAAAATGCATTTCTCAATGGAGTATTAGACGAAGAGATTTTCATGACATTACCACCAGGTTTTTATGAAAGAGGAAAACAGAACATAGCATGCAAACTGAACAAATCACTTTATGGACTCAAACAGTCACCCCGAGCATGGTTTGATCGATTTGCGAGAGTGATAAAAGGACAAGGCTATCAGCAGGGTCAGTCAGATCACACAATATTTTTTAATCATTCCCAAGAAGGATTAAAAACAATTTTAATTGTTTATGTGGATGACATCATTTTGACAGGAGACAATTTGGTTGAGATTGAAAGATTGAAAAAGGTCATTGCTACGGAGTTTGAAGTAAGAGATTTGGGGCAGGTGCGTTATTTTTTAGGGATGGAAATTGCCAGATCAAAAGAAGGTATAAGCGTTTCACAAAGAAAGTATGTTCTAGACCTTCTAAAAGAAATTGGTATGCTCGGGTGCAAACCGAGTGACACTCCAATCGAAACTGGAAAGAAAACAAGAGTTGAGGAGAAACCAGTAGAAAAGGAGAGGTATCAAAGATTGGTGGGAAGATTAATTTATTTATCTCATACAAGGCCTGATATTGCGTTTGCTGTAAGTGTGGTGAGTCAATATATGCATGCTCCAAAAGAAAACCACTTAGAAGCAGTATACAGGATTCTTAGATATTTAAAAGGGTCTCCAGGCAAAGGACTCTTCTTTAAAAAAACAAGACATAGAAGAATAGAAGTTTTTTCAGATGCTGATTGGGCAGGTTCGATTGACGACAGAAAGTCTACTACTGGGTATTGTACCTTCATTTGGGGCAACCTTGTTACATGGAGAAGTAAAAAACAAAATGTAGTAGCCAGAAGTAGTGCTGAGGCAGAATTTCGGGCAGTTGCACAAGGTATTTGTGAAGGGTTGTGGTTAAAGAAACTTTTAGAAGAACTACGGGTAGAAACTGAGACCCCGCTCAAGGTATATTGTGACAACAAGGCTGCTATTAGTATTTCTCTTAATCCAGTTCAACATGATCGAACCAAGCATGTCGAAGTTGACAGACATTTTATAAAAGAGAAGGTTGAGAATGGCATTATATGTATGACCTATGTTCCTACACAAGAGCAGATTGCAGATATATTCACCAAAGGACTTTCACGTCAGAGTTTCGAGGATTTTATAAGCAAGTTGGACATGATTAACATCTATGAACCAACTTGAGGGGGAGTGTTGAAACCTCGAGATTTTAGGAATATTTGAAATTCAAAAATTAGTTTAGATAGGATATATTTTGTTATTATTTGTAAATATCAGTTAGGATTTTATTCTTGATTTTATTTCTTTTTATGATCTTGTAAAACTCTATTTAAGTTGTGCTTTGTACGTATCATATACAACTTAGAAAAATACAATAAAACAAATTGTTTTATTCCATACATCCCCAACACCCATGGACACGGTGTACAAAGTAAGCTACTTGTAGGCTAGAGAATAGCCATGGGGCGGGCATGTCAATATCTCCTTAAGATTAGGAGTCTTAGGGACAATATCGATAATGCAGAAGGGTCGATACTTCACATAATTCCTACACGAGAGGCTACATGTGACATATGAGTATGCACAGCAATTTATTCTATATGGGCAAGTTAAAGTAGCTTTGTGGGAATACGGCATGCCTTGTAGGCGGCGTTGCACAAGTGATAGTGCATCAATGTGTAGCGGCATGCAAGTCAGGCAGCGTTGCTCTAAGTAAGGCACATTACGAATGTGACAACACTCATGATGGTGATGTCGAGTGCGACGGTGCGTTGGTCATGGGTTTAGCCAAGCACTAAGGATCTGTAGGCTTGATGGCACGGAAGTGGGCTACAATGTGCTAAGATGAAGGCATTAAATGTAGGGCTTCAAATCAAAAAGTTGCTCACTCAGGCAACATGTAAGTTTGTGTGAATGGAATTTACTTGCATGAAAGGCACACTTGCTTGGACGACTTGAGGAGAAGTTGGTATGGGTGTTTGCTTGAGTTATGTATGCTGAGGAGAATTGAGCATATGTGCACAAGAGGTGCAAGATGAAGTGGACCTTTGGGCGTGGAGATGACCTTTAGTGTCAAGTTGTCTATTCGAGAGTATGCATGAAGAGACCCGACAAGAAGTATAGAAAGCCAACTAAGTCTTGGTACATTGTTGTACTACTTGCTATCAACATGTGTGACTTGTACAGTTGGGTGAGCAATTGTGCGGCATAATGCCTTGATGATGTGGAACCTTACGATGGTGCCGGAAAGCAATCAATAAGTCGCATGCATGCAAGACTCATTGAGAGTAGTTCTCGTTGGTATTTTCTTAAGGAGCACCGATCGAATTTTCGCTACGCGAACTCGCGGACCGTTACAGTTGGTCAGGGCTATGCTCTAATGGATACATGGTTGTGCCTCTCATATATTTATGATGATTGAATGTAGCCTTTCTACGATTTTCCATTGGCTTTCTTTTAACTTGCTTCTTTTTAATGGAACATGCAGCCAGTTGGTCTCCATATCCTGCTCCAACCTTCCAATAGACAAAAAGAGAAGCAAAACAGATTTTCAACATGATACTTCTTTTAGAAGGACAGCACACTATTTGAGTAATTAATGTGAATCAGCAAAAGCCTCAAACGCCAACCCTACAAGGGTACCTAACTATTAATGCATCACTTAAGAGCATCTCATGCAGAACTCACCTCTCATCTTTCTGTGTGCAATGCATACAAAATCTTGAAATTCTAAAGCTACTGGTTACTTGATATTTGGAAAATGCAGGGGAATCCATGGAACTAAGGCCTGTATGCATCGGTGGAAAAATAAAATATTATAAAATAATTTTTCGATCAAACGGAAAAATGGCAATTGCTGCATCTTTCAAATAGAAAATATTATTGAAAACAAGAAGAAAGTTATCTTAACAACTTTTTTGATACAATTATTGCGGCTCTAATCGTACCACTGTCTTGTACCCATTTTACAACACGGTTTGGATGATAAGTTTTAAAAATATCAAAGAAAAGGTATCAACAAACAATATTTCTAGAAAAAGGGGCAACAAACAAAATGACCATTGCTATCAAATCAAACAATAAAAGGTTTACCATTCCCAAGTAATTCGATAACAAGACTTAGTATGTTAGCATCCACCTTAGCTTGTCTAAAGAGGATCATATATCATAATAAAGACAAGGAAGCGAGAGAAAACTTACCCCTAAACACTCCATCATCTGGTAGTATGTCCTACCATGCAAGGGAGTATGACCTTGTCGAGATTCAGAGAAATATCTAGTCCTAATTGTTAAATTCCTTTGTCAGATAAATACATTCAAATGCAGAATAAAAACTTATCATTCATTGTTGAGGAAAAGAAAAAGTTACAACCATTCTTTATGTCCTGGGTCAACGGTGAAACCATACATATCTACAGAATCACAAATTGAGAGAGCAAATTCAAGAGCCTTGATCCCAGTTCCTTTGGCTGCAGAACCAAAGGAAGCACCAAGCATGAGATATACCGGATTTTTTATTGGCATTTCCTGCAGATCATTAAATTAAGGTGTTAGGGGAAAAGCAGTCGCACACAAAAGTGAGAGAACCTCTTTTTAAAAAAAAATCAATATGATAAAAGTTTGTTTGATGAATAAATTATTTTCACCGCTATAAAGAACGTTTATGATATGCCATGATAAGAATATTAGCTTAGTTCTAAATGAGAAAAAAGTATGAGTAAAGGGTATATAGCATGATAGAATAAAAAGTCTGATACTGATAGTATCACACAGACATTTACATGTAGGGAGGGACAGAAGATAGGGGCAAGAGGAAGAGAGGTTTGTCAGCTTTTGTAATTTTTAAAGGATGAAAAAGTTTGTTTGTTAATTGCATTTTCATTTATTACGATGTTTTTGTGTATAATTTTAAGAAAACTGCAAATTTCCATTAGCAAATGAACTTTCCAAAAACAAAAAGGTCCATAAATAAATAAAACATTATACGCACAAATAAATAAATATATATATATATATATATATATATATATATATATATATATATATATATGAAAAGTTCTATGCAGTCTGAAGATAAAACCATTGAAAGCACCATACAAACCCGAATCATCTTGTTCATGACGTCATAAATTGTTGTTTTTATTATCAATGCCTCCTTCCTTGATTCTGCAGAATTGACAAATTTTAGCTTAGTTCTAAATAATACCATCAGACTTAAAAAAAAAAAAGGTGAGATAGTTCCTATACGATCTAATTCAACAACTTTATCAAGTGCTTTTGCAGAACCCCTATTCAGAAAACGAAATGTACTTTTTCTCCCAACATGTTCTGTATACTTCTGTGGGAACAAAATTTAAAGGATAAGAAGACTTGTCCAAGTGAGGGAGCGAGAGAAATCAAATAACCAAGAAACAGGATAGAAGAAAAACTACACCTGGATGTGTGCACCATTTTCTCTAAAAACAGCATCATAAGTATCTATCTCCTCTCCAAACTTCGTTTTCAGAAGATCTCCAGAACTTCCAATGACAGCACAACGATCAAACTGCCTGGGAACTTATGGAGGAGTTTCAGGGAGCACCAGTGAAAGTTTCTCCACACATACAGTTTTGTTCTCACAGCGGTTGCTGCAATAAAGACACAAACTACATTAAATGGTGGTATGCTATACATAATCCTCCATAAGTTAATAACCACCATTCTCAGATACGTTAGTTGTAATTACGTACAGAAGTATTCCTTTATTGATCCTTCGCCATGCATAATTCTTCCATCCATTTGGTAAAGCATCAATAAACTCCCTAGTAAGTATTGTGGTACTATTTCGCACCTGGCCAATCAACTCACTGAATAAACAATCAATTGCAATGCATAAAACATAGCATTTAACAAATATGTTCGGTGATAAACAGTGTAATTAACCAAAAATTAAAACAGAGAAGAAAAACAGGAGCCCATTCAACTTTAAGTTTCATCTAGAAGATAGACAAAACAGTAACAATAGAAGTCATGTACAAAGTCTTCTTCTATGTACATTGTCAGAAAATTATCAGTGCATGTCACTAGTAAGAGTACCCAATGTATAGGGGACACCTACCTGTTCCCATGTAGCAACGGCTTCACAAAGATTAAAATCATATGTTAAACCTTCAAGTTCCCCAGTTTTAGGATCTTTCTGTTTGCACAAAATTTTAAACAAAAACAAAGAAGAAATAAATCACTTTAAATTTATACAAAACCACAGTACAATACGAATCAATGTAGAAATGAAGACAACAAGTTATAAACCACAGTACAATACAAATCAATGTAGAAATGAAGACAACAAGTCATTCTTTATCAAACACTGGTTCAACAGATGATGAGCCCATACAGAAATGAGGGTAGTGAAATTCCAATTTGAATGCCAATTTTATGGTCTCATATTGCAAGTCACAAGACATTACATAAACCAATGAATAAGTCTATCACACTTTCCCAGAAGAACTTACCCACTTGGGAATGTTGTCTCTAGGAAATTTCATAGTCACTTGGCAACAATATTTCCCACTTACAGCTTGTAAACCTAATCCATTTGCGTTCTGCGTCATTCCCATGTGAGAAAGTTAATAAAAGTCATAAGAATGTCGGAAGAAGATAAAAACTCAACTACAGAACCCATAGATGGTAATATTTCTCAAATGTCACCAAAATGACAAGATAAATATTTAATCAAATGGTATTAACGAAAAAAAGAATATTTAATTTTCTGGCAATATTAAGTGCACTCAGGAATTAATATCCAAACAGAAGACTACTTTGCAATGTGAAAAGTCCATAGCTCAACGGTATCAATGATCGTTTTTAGCAATTAAGCAACGCTTTCATAGAGTCTATTCCAACACAAAAAGATAGAAAAGAAAAAAAAAACAGATGAGAAAAAATCAACTGACCACGCACTTCTGGAATCTACTCTGTAGAGAGTACAAAGCTACTAAATCTTCATCAGTAAGCCCATCGATCCCACCTACAATAATAGTGATGGGCCCACCAACAATAACAGTGTTAACTGTAAATTATACAACTATAACACAAAAACAAGTAATTGAAAGAATCTAGACGCACATATAATATTTAAACATACAGAGGTTAGAGACACCAGTGAAATAAATAAAAATGGCGGTCAATCCAGTGCTAAAGCCACGAGGAAGCCCCAGCTGCAAAAGCCTCATCTACATCTAATATTCAGACTATCCAAAAGCCAAAGAGAGTAACTTCACTTTGAACAAAAAAAATAAAAAGAGAGAGAAAGTAACTTCACAACAGAAGCTCGTCGATCAACGATTATATTTTTGTAAAAATCCTTTCAAACTCTGGATTTGACAGAGAAACATAAACATTGTATGGAAGGACGAATATCGGTATGTTAACATCGATATACAATATTTTTCTGAATAAAAGCCGGCCCATTCTAAATGCATACCCCTATTTCCTAAGCACATACCCCTCAAGGGATGTGTGGGATGTGGGGATGTATGTGTGGGAGTATGTGGTTGGAAAAAAGGGGATATGTTAGTAGAATTTGCCTAAAAGCCAAACCCAAAAATTGGGCCAGACAATTTAACTCTGGTCTACGCCCATCAAATAAACAGGGTCAGCGCAATTCAAGTTACATCTTACAAAGTCGAGCACCTTGACAGCTTACATTTTAGAAAAAAGTTATATTTTTTTAAAATAATAATAATAAAATTAAAATTATACATTTTAATTATATTAAATTAAATAAATTATAAAAATATTTTAAATTATGTAATATATGATATATAATACATGTTATATATTTTTATCATTAATATAATATAGGTATATAGCTCATATTACATACATTATCGTATTAAAATAATTTCATTTAATAGATTCTCTCACTCAGAACTAAATATTAATTCCTTTATTATATTTTTTTTTTCTAATAATAGGAGCAGAATTCGAAATAGTAAAAGAAGAAGTATTTTCCTTGTTAAAGAAGACTCGGGATTATTGATTGAAAATAAAAGTTAGAGTTGAAGGTAGAATAAGAAATATTGCTCATAACAATACCGGAGAATCATAGAGCAAAAGACAAAATTGCGAACTGTTACTCTTAAAATTAAGTTGTTAAGCAATTTTTAAAAAATTATCTTATATGTACGTTTCGCTGCCATATTGGAGAATTAAATCCATTGTTGCTGGTGGAACTCACCTTATCATTAAGTAAGCCCATTCTAACTCATTGAATCTTAAATTCCGTAATTACCACCCTTAGCCAACAATTTTTTCCTTCACTCACTCACCCTTAAAATCAAGGAGAGGAATATTTCGAGTTATCGACGACATCCCCGTTCCAGACTATAAGAAAGGGTATCATTGCAATTTAAAATGTTCAAGTTATATTTGTGGCATTCTTGGAAATTACGTGGGCTTATTTAAAAAAACTATATTTAGGATGGTTGCTTAAATAATTGCCAGTAACTTGTCAACTTTTAAGACATTGCGGTAAGTATTGTTAATTTTCTCCGTTGGGTGAAAAATTGCAGAAAAAAATTGAATTTTTAACTATTAAAAGAAAATACTTATATGTAGCGGGTTAGGAGATTATACTTAGGTCCTAAAATAACTATGTATACATAGTTTTATTTGATTAATTCACATTATTTTTAAAAAAATTAAATAATATATTTAATACACAATCTAATAAAATTTTAATTAAATTATTTATATTAATTATTAAATATTTAAATTGTATTATAATAATTTATATAAGTTATTTATAAAAATATTATCCATAAAAACTTATAAATAGGTCTTTATAATTAAAAAATATACGCATAACTGCATAAGTATATAACTCAAATTCTATCAAACTATTTTTAATCTTAATTCTTTTTTAAAAATTGACTTAAATATCAACATGATTTCGACGCACATGTTTATATTTGACTGCCAATGAATTAAATTGAACAGAAATTGACTTAACAACACTCTCATTTATCAAATCCTAATTGCAATTTTATATAAATTTTTATATAGTCACTTATACATTCAATTATTTGTAATTAATATTATAATTTATTTTAATTATTTCACTATCATTAAAATAAATAGTCTATATATATATATAAATAAATTTAATATATATTTTCAAAATATATATATATATATATATATTTTAACATAAATGTAGTTAATTTAAAATATAAAATGTATAAATAAATTATTATTTTTTTGTTATCGAAGAATATCCACAAATTGTCTGAAATTTCGATGGAAAATATATGCCCCGTTCCCATAAATATTTAGTGTGTGGGATATCAGGGTTGGGAATTCATCACAAGAAACCTCAAGTAGCTAAATCAACCTCCAACAATCAATGCTTTAAAACAGGCTATACTAGATCTAGAGAAGAAGACGATTTAAAAGAATAACAGTCCTTCGAATAAACATTAACACGAAGAACAAACGAATCATGAATGAAAATGGAATTGAATGATTAAGGACAACGGAAGATATGCGAGGCCACATGAACATGGATGGTGGATCAGCAGCACAATCAAAATGAAAGTGAACAGTGGAAGAAAGGTGTGATTGGAACGAGCAAAGGGTGGACAACTGAAAATAGACGAACAATGTTGTATAAAAGGTAGCCGATAGGAGTGCAACTTGAATGATTTTCATTATTGGATGAACTTGAACAGTGAATTTTCAAAGGTTAGAAGCCCTAATGACCAAGTTGTTTCTAGAATTAGAACTGCAAGAGAAAGAAAACGAACAAGGGATGCGTAAGCAAAAAGACTTACGAATACCATGGAAAGAGATAAAGTACGAATTATGATTAAGGTTTGAGGAACGAGAGACAAATTGGAAATGGAAGGCATGGGACTGTGGGAGCATGGGCTTTAACAAAACAAGAGAAATATTGTTGTATGGTTTTTGTATTGGACTTCATATATGTGATTATCAGATTTTGTAAGGAAAATGCAATATTAGACGCTAGTATTCAAAAGCGTTGCAAAAAACAAATCTTTATTTTATATTTTAAATTACATGTTTAAATTATATTTTTTATGGTTCGATAGATATATAAAAATATCACATGTATTATAGGCTATAGAGTTTGTAATTATAACAATACTTTCATGCATACCAATTATATTGCCATTCTTGATACATTGAGATATATTTTTTTTAATTTGTTTGTAACTCAATAGAAGATTACAATAAAAATATCTGTATTAGCAGAACGGCGGAAAATTGTCTATTTTGTTATGTAAAAAAAATGTATAACATAATTTTTTTTATATATAAGAGTTATTTTTAACTCTATGAAAAAAAAAATTTAAAATTTAAATAAACATATATTTGTTAAACATATATTTTTAATATTAAAAAAATAAAAATAATTAAATTATTTATACAATAAAAAAAAAAAAAAAAAAAAAAAGGCATTAAATTGCTATTTTCACACTACATAGAAAAGTTTTCTAACTACTACTACTACAAAAGAGCCTTGGAATTTGTGCACGCTAACACAAGAGAAATCGAGATGGACAAAAAACAAGGGATCTATAAAAAGATTTGGTCTTATTTGGACGGTTGTGTATGTCCTCTCTATTCTTCTTTTTAATCATCCATTGATTTTGGCTGCTTTTTTATTCACGTTGATAGGAGGCCAGGCCACTACATACAATCTCTAATGGAATTGGAACCAAACTCCTTGTGCCTTTGGTTAAAGAAGCCCTCTTCATTGGAGCTTAAGACTGGATAAAAAGAAACCTTAGCTTTGAGCTCATCCCTTCCTCTTATTTTTGGTTGCTAATTTTCTCTCTTTAACTATAGAGTAGCCACAATAGAGAATTTAACCCCTGAAAGTAAATAACCAAATATATGAAAACAATATGATACTATATATAATATAGTAATTTTCAAATGTTACAGATAAGTTTCATTTGGACTCACTGTTTGTTTGTATGGCAGCTTTTTTATAATGATGTTAGTTGAAGGAACACAAGTTGCTGAGCCTAGATGGACTGAGAAAAATTTGTCTTTGGTCTTCGACATCCCAAAATAGACACCCATTGTCCTGAAAATAATGTTTTTTTTTTTGTGCATAAATAAATGAGTATGTCACACTCAAAACACTAAATTAATTTACCAAGGAAAAGAGAGTCAAAAGAGTGTTGTTTAGAAGTATATACATGAAACAGAGCATTTGGTCGCTGTGCTTGTTGTAGTAAAACTGAAGTGGACCTATCCAGAAAACGATAATTGGCAACATTATTAGAGCAAACTGTGCTTGTATCAGCAAAAGCAGTGGGTTGGGCAACTTGGGCTAGACTATTTTGTGGCACAGTAGATGGAATTGGTGATGCTATTGTACTCGGTCTCTATACATTGAAGTCAAAAACACAGGATCTATATCAGTTTTGGCTTATGGGAAAAACAAATAAAATAAAAAGATTAATAGATCTTGTTCTTATACCTGTGATTTCATCATCAATGAATCTGGGTCCATTCCAAAGTCATAAACCATGGGATTCATTGAAGTAAGTTTCATTGAAAGGAACTAAAACAACAAGAGAAGAACTTATAGTTAATAAATGTTCAAGATAGTTTTAGGCTTTTAGCAAATACGTAGTGAGAACAACTGTTAATTTCTTGTTACCTCTACTTGATTTTGTAGGGACATAACATAATTGATAATCTCATCCAACATGAGGGCCTTTCCAGTTACCTATTGCCGAACAAAACCATAAAAGGCTGTCAAAAACTAAAAATAAGTACTATCCCTGAATGAAAGATAGGCACCTATTTCTTCAGAAATTAGATAAGTAAATGAAAAAAAAGAAGAAGGTACCTTGTCACATCCCGGAACAAGTTTATGCAGCATTGTCATCCTCTCACTAATTTTTTCTCTTCTCACCTAAAATTCATTTGAAGAAATAATTTATGTAAATGATTATTATGAGTTATGACATGGCAACATCTCATTGGTTAGTTGCTAATACTATCTTGCAGAAATAATTGTAATAAAATAATGCTAGGTAACTTTACTAAAATAAACAATATTATATACCATATAAAATTATGATTGGTTAAATTATATATTAAATAATAAATATAGTATGAATTTTAATGACACATATTTAGTCATTACTTATTACATAACTCTTAATAAAATCATAAATCTATTAAGCAATGATAAATAACAATTTTTTATTATAATGCACAAAATTTATGATAATTAAAATTAAATGATATAATCAAATACTACTAATTTAACATCAAATATAATTTTTTTTAATAATTATATTATTTATATACTCAGAAGTTCAAATTCCAAATTTATTTTTTCACTGAATGTCGTTGAACCACAAGTGCACGTCATCGAATATTTTATACATCACATTGTAGTTGAGTAGATATGAGTTGTTATTAGAAATGTAAATTTAATATGTGACTTGATCCAAACGTGGATAATTCAGTCTGATCCAACTAAACTCAAAATTATAATTTAGCTTAAGTGAATTTGGCCCAAACCTATTTAAATAAATATAAAATTGTATTTAAAGCTAAATATTTATATTATGAATTTGACGCAAGTTAAGTTTAAATATATATATATTTGAATATAATATTACATTATTTTATAATTTTTTATATCATTTAAAATTAAATATTAACTTAAGTTAATTCAAAATTTAAAATAATCATGTCCGAATTTAGTTAACTGTTTTAAGATAAGGATTGAGGCTTATATTTAATTTAAAAAATTCGATCCAACTTGGCCCGAGCTCGAAGTTTTGAACTTTAGTCCACCCTGCCGTGTAATGCTCAAACTTCCAACCCTAATTGTCACGTAAATATTAGCAATTTTTGGAGATAAAATGGTCATTTTAAGGATAGATAACTCCATTATATTAAAGAAAAGAAATGAAAAACAATAAGCTGAGGGACAACTCTGTTTCATATAATGAATGTTACCCTTTCTGCTAGGCTGTGGCTGTCTGTTGCCTGACCCCTTCTTGCTCTAACATGAATGTAATCTTTTGAAAGATCTTCTTTAGCTTTTGCCTCGTCAGTTTCATCGGAATTAAGCTTCTTCTCCTCCTTTTCATTTTTGAGTACATTATTGGATCTTTTCTGTTTCTTGGGTTTCCTCTCCTTTCCGTCCTAAGAGAAGTAGCGGACAAGTGCAAACAATCAATTTGAAGACTATGGGAGCAAAGATAGGGTTTTTTTTTTATTTTTTTTATTACTTGCAAAACAACCCACATGCAGAAGCATAAATAAGAATTGAATGTTGAAATTTTTGCTCGTATCTTTAAGTAGTTTACCTTAGATTGAGATGAATTCAATGACGACTCATTTAGTTTCTTTCTATTTTTGTCCACGGGGATCACCTTTTGAGTGACCTGTTCTCCACTTTCAAGCTTATCAAAAACAGTTGAGGACTCTGTGCTCTGTTTTTTTATCACAGAAGGTTCATTGTCACTCAGAGCAACCTTTGAGCTGTAATCAAGACAGCTACTTTTATTGTTTCTCTGATCAACAGGAAGTTCTGAAAAAGTATTAGATGGGTAAAATTGAGGGACGCTATTGGTATTTTTATAAGCTTCATTCATGAATCCTGATATCTGAATGGGAGCGTTTGGCAAGAAAACAGAGTCAATTAGAAAAGAATGGTGAGGGAATGAAGAGGCTGCCATCTGATGAGAGAAAGCTTTGGGTTTTGACAAAAGAAGTTTTGACGAAGAAAATGATAGAAGAGAGGGATTTGAGTTTATGAATACTTGAAGGCAACCAGAAGTTAAAGTCAAGAAAAGTTGTGTCTGTGGCAATGTAGGAGGCCATGTTTATATAAAGATCTGGAGGGAGAAAAAACAAAGTGTTTATTAATTTTTTATCGAAAAGGACTCATTTTCTTTATAATGCTATTATGGTTAAGTGATTAGATTTACCCAATGGCATATGACTCGAAGTCCTGTTTAAAATAAAATAAAAAAACTTCTTACAAAAAAATATGATTAAATGTAAAGTAAAAATGTGATAATTAAATAATTGTAATATAATTTATTAATAGAGCCAATGCATCATGTTTTGATATAAAAAGATTTCTTTCTAAAATGCAATAATCTTTAGTAACGTACTAACTCATCCCCATACAAAGTTCATTTGACTGGTCTTATCTTTCTTTCTCTTTCTCCATTAATACTAAAACTGGCAACTTTTGCTTTTTGGGTTGTTATTTATTCTTTAGTCTCAAGTTTATATTTATTTCAAGCAAAAAAATTTATAATTCATAATAATTTCCATCGTATCCTCTGGTCTCAATTCTCAATATAAAAAGTTTCTGAAACTTTTACTCTGAAATAAATAATGATGTAGAATTCTAAATAAAAAAAAATATATAAGCATTTAATATTTAATAAATAATATAATTGATGAATTTTTTTTTCCCCTATAGATTTAAATCTATCAATTACGAAAAAAAATTCGATTTGTCAAGCCCTAATTACATAATTATTGGCGAAGGGCATAATTACATTCAATTGCTTTTTTCCAGCCTGTGGCAGTCAGCAGTCGTTTGCAGATGATTAAGATTTAAGAATTTGCTTTTTTTTTTTTTTTTTTTTACAAAAAAATATTCAGATCATTTTGCGTAAATTGATTTTTTTTACCACAACAAATGTTATAAAAATATTATTAAATTTTAATTTATTATTTTTATATCATTAAATTATAAAATATAACAAAAATATTATCAAAATTTTTAATTTTTTCACACTATTAAATTTTATAAAATATTATGAAAATATCAACAATGTCAATCAATTCAAAGAAATTAACGGTAAGTTAAGTATGTTAGTAACTTTTATAAAGTTTAATGATATAAAAGTAAAATAATAATAATAATAATATTTTTGTAACATTGGTAAAAATTAATAATATAAAAGTAATAAATTAAAGTTTAATAATACTTTTTTAATAATTTAAAAAATTTAATGGTAAAAAAATTTATTTACTCAATCATTTAATATGTGTATTGCTTTAAAAAAAATTATTACATTCTCATTGCAAAAAAAATATAAAAAAAAAAAATACAAAATCTTTAAAAGTATCACAAATATCATTAGAGTAGATTATTAGGGTATTTTGACTTATAATGCTTATTTCAATTTGATATTTTTTTTCTCAAATAATTTATTAAAATATTATAAATTTTGTAAGTAAGAATGTGATGTATATTTGTAGAAGTGCATTTATTTATATACTTATATAAATTGTGAAAGGTTGTTAATAGTGATCCAACTCAACCACATATCATATGACTAAACTCTTCAATAATTGTGTAGTTATTACTTTTAATAATATTCACTTCTTATAAATGTGCGGTATATATGGGCCGATGATATAAATCCCCAGTGTTAAATAGCATTATTCATTTTGAAATGAGCGTCGGCTAAACAATGTAGGCCGTACGTTTTCTCTCTACACACGTAGAAAGATAATAAGATACCTACGGGTATATAACTGTATTGCATGCAAGACTCAAGACTGGGCTCTTATTCTAATAGATATGAAAAAGCTACAGGCTTAGGAATGGGATTAATTAGGCTTCGGACATCTTTTTCCTTTCCTTTTTTTTATTTTTGTTTATTTTCATTTTAATTTAATATTTATCCCTAGGTTTAAATGTAAAACTATGAATTTAAAAAATATTTTCTTACAGAGAATCAATTAAAATAAGTTTATTAGCGTTTTGCTATAATCAACATATGATTTAAATGAATGATTTTTACATATCGCGGCTTTTTTACAGTTGTGTTTACGTGAAGATTCAATCAGTGAGGGAGAGAAATGAGAGTATAAAAGCATTATTATTATAATTCAATCAGTGAGGGAGACTGGGAGAGAAATGAGAGTATTAAAGCATTATTATTAATTCATTGGCTAAAAGGTATGGTATCTTTCACTCCCAGGAGATCGCTGTAGCTTGAAAAACACCATTCATATATCTATGAGGCTATGAGTACAGACTTTGAAATCTATATATATAGGGCTGGTACATTTGGCGTTTAGTGGATGCCAATAACATACAAACTCATTATGTGGGCTACAGTTTATCTGTATTTTTATATATATATATATATATATATATATCATTAATAGATATTTTTTATATATTTTTTTTTTATCTCTAACTTTTTTTTAACAACCGACAGAAAAGGTACCGATCCGTATATGATATCATATGCTTTTGGAGGCTACTAACTTGTATTCGTATTAGGCGCATGAATATATTCTGGCATTTACTCTAGCTATAGTATAAACTATAAAGCAAACACGAACTAAACCACCCTTTGTAAATATAATATTTGTACATTCAAAGACTTCCTAAAAATATATACAGCATGCATTGCATTGAGATAAACCTTCATGGTACAAGTGATCGTTATATTATCTCTTTCTCGTTTCAAATCAGTTTTGATCCATACACATTTTCCTTTTGACAAAAATTAAATACAAAAAACACTAGGTCTAGTTATACACAAAGGAGTCTGATGGATGACATATTATAGTTGAATTCAAATGACCAATTGATATAAAATAATAAAAGGACATGCAATCAAGTTGCATTGGTAATCCTAGCTTGATTAGATACGTAGCTTGACAATTAAAGATTTGCGATAAGAACAATATTGGTGTAAGGATCTCGATCAATTAAAGTAGGCAAACAAACAAATACGTTGCTTTAACATAGATAAGTTTACTTCACAGCTAGCTAGCAAGAGAAGGATCAATTGGAATTTTGCTTTTAGTTAATATCAATCAAATATATTAAATAATGTGTCAATATTAAATTAAATGTTAAATTATTAAGATAAAATATTACAATAAACGTGATATTATATACCAACATAAAATTAATTAATAATATTATTATGTGTGATCTTCTACATTTCTCAATATAAAAAGTGCGCCACATATATTTCTTCGATAATTAGCTTAAATTTGCACATTCTGGATAAATTTCATCTCCTTGGACAGTTATCAAAAAAAAAAAAAAACATGTAAGATGTAGTGAAAAGATTATAGATAATGCTTTGTTCGTCATGATTTGGTTATATATCATTTGTGAGCAGTTTGACAACTATATATCTCATAATGCCCACACAAACAAATGATTTCACATTTGTACTAACCAAATTTTTATACATGTACCTTTTATTGTGGTCAGGAACATTTTGTTAAACTCTAATAGTCTAACTCATAAATTTAACGCGGTGGAGAAGACACTATTTGAACCCATGAACCAACTGGCAACTAGTTCACTGGCCAGTACAATTTATAACTTCCACTTGCGTGTTAAATTTAACTAGCTTTTAGCCTGTTTCTAATTAAGGGGCCAAGATGAACGTCTCTATATAATTTCCGCATCTAGGCTTTCCATTTCATCGTGCAACCTTTGCTCGTTGGCTTAGTTTTTGGGCAGACAAATAGATGTTCAGCACCTATATGCATCAGTCCAGTTGTCTTCGCAGCTGGACTGATAAACTGAAAGTTCGAGAGTTATTTTGGACATAATTTGTGATTAATCTATATGCACAAATACTTGAGGATAATGCTCCTTTCGCCTCTTGGACATAATTATAAATTTAATTAACAATAATTAAAGATTACTTACTTCAAGACTTTCGGTATAAATTAATTCGATTTGATTCGGCAGAGCCGCATTGCATTACGGAAACTAGGTTTTAGAGAGGATTGAACGTTTTTATTACCTTTAACTAAAAACAACTTTGAGAATGACTGAGATTGCTATCGTTTAATTGGAAGTAGAGATTTATAGTTTTTTTTTTTTTTTTGTTGGTAAGTAGAGATTTAAAGTTAATCGGTTTATCTCATCTTATATTTGTACTATTTTTAATAGGCTTATGGTATCCATTAATTTAAATAATATTACATTTTATTTAAATTATGGTCTTAACGTTTTTAATTTTAATATATTTTTTTATTAAATTTATATTATAAAAAAAATAATAAAATTAACACTTCTTAAAATTTATAATAATAAAACTAACACTTTTTATATTTAATAATTACACGCCTAGGTATCATTGATTTAAGATAATACAGATGGCTTATCCTAATGAATTATTTTTGTCAAAAAAAATTCGGCCAAATTGCCAGCTATATGTGACATACAATGATCTTAAACTATCACATCTTTTTCACAAATTTAAACAAAATTAATTGGAGATTGGAATAAAGGGAAAGAAGAAAGAAAAAAAATACAGTACGGTCCACATAAAGATATAAATTTAAATTAGAAATAAAATGAGATGAGATGTTAATGAAATTTATGGTATAATTTATTAATTTTTAAAAATTTTATTATTTTATTTTATTTAATTTTTAATAAGATAAGATTATAATGAAATAATATTAATTAAGATATTTAATTTATTGCCTAAATTATACAAGTAACAATAACAAAACAAAAAAAAATAATAAATGATTATTTATAAAGAAAATTATTAAAAATAACACCCCTAAAATTTATAGTAATAAAACTGACACTTTTAATAATATTGAATGTGAAATATTAAACGAGTCTAAATTGTCGTCGTTCAATTCTAATTGAATGAGTGTTCAAAGAAAAATGACATATTAATCATTTTTTTTTAATTATAAAAATATAAGTTTGAACACAAGGAGTACTAGTTTTGTTATTATAAGTTTTAAAATGTATTAATTTTATTGTTTTTCTTATTTATAATGAAAGTTTAAAAAAATATATATATATATTAAAGTTAAGTACGTTAAGACGATAATTTAAATAAAATGTAATGTTATTTAAATTAATAAATACCGTAAGCCTATTAAAAATAGTAAACCAAATATAAGATGAGATAAACCGATTAACTTTAAATCTCTACTTACCCAAAAAAAAAAAAAACTATAAATCTCTACTTCCAATTAAACGATAGCAATCTCAGTCATTCTCAAAGTTGTTTTTAGTTAAAGGTAATCAAAACGTTCAATCATCTCTAAAACCTAGTTTCCGTAATGCAATGCGGCTCTGCCGAATCAAATCGAATTAATTTATACCGAAAGTCTTGAAGTAAGTAATCTTTAATTATTGTTAATTAAATTTATAAAAAAGAATCTTTAAAAATAATAAAAATAATACGTTTAAAATTTATAATAATAAAAATAATATTATTTATGTTCAATTCATATATTTTTATAAATAAATATCATAGAAGTCTTTCAAATTAAATTATTTGTGTGATTTGGTTCTTTAATTTTTTTTAAAAAAAATGAGCCAATTAAAGACAAAATACATGATTTTAATGATTTTTTTAATTAAAATATTATTTTTTTAAGAGTTCAATTAATGACAAATTATATTATTTTAATATTTTTTTATATTAAAATATTAATTTAAAAACATTAAAATCATATGTTTTGTCTTTAATTGACCACTTTTTCTAAAATTAAGGGACCAAATAACACAAATAATATAAACTAAGGGACATTTATGGCTCCACTTTCAAAAAAGAAAAGTGTCCTAAAAACTGTTTAATATTATTGACTGCTATTTTTTGTTATTATAAATTTTAAAAATATTATTTTTAATAATTTTCTAAAAATTATTTATTATACAAATATCAATTCATACTATATAATTTAATTAATTTATATTAATAAATAATATAACAATCTATATATAAACTCAAATAATCATTTTTATTTCTAATTACTGACTAACAGCTCACTTATACATACAAACTTGAAATATATATTAGCTTATGATACATACTCAGCCCATATATGAAGTGGTATAACAATTAATTTAAATGTTTTTTTTTTTACATGTATTGAAAAATGCAATTTAACTTTCATGAGCCGCCTTGATCATTGTAAATGCTTCGCATAACGCAGCTCGTCTATAGTTCACCTGCCTGTTGATTCGTCATCACAACAAATCAACTCGTCTATACATCGCATGCTCGTTGATTTGTCATTGTTCCAAAGCAGCTCCCCTAGTTCGTAATGGTTCTTTGGATTGAGACGTTTTAATATCTACCGACCATTCTTACATTCTATTCTGATACTATACAAGTATCTGATTATTCATGAGAATTAGACGCAAATTGTTGAACTAATTAGGCCATTATATGTGTCTAGGAGTGCCTACGATCCGGTCCGGTTCTCTTTTTTCAACAAAAAAAATCAAATCGAACCGAAAATATTACTTTAACCAAATCGAACCAAACTATTGTTTAATAAAATTATTAAAATCGAACGGTTTGGTCTGATTTGGTTAATGATTTTTGACGATTTTCATATTTTTTTCTTTCTCCAAATTTGTTAAAATTTGAAAATAACATAAAGAAAAAAATATTTGAATATAAACAAATTAATTAATATATACTACAAATATAAATCATATTACATCCTACATAAATCATATAAATATCCTAAAAATAATTATAGAATAAATTACAATATTGAACTAAATATTTTCACAAATTCTACAACAAAATACAATAATAATTAATCAATAAATAATATATTAAAAATAACTTAGGAAATTAGGATTGCATATTTTGATTATGAGAAAATATATAATTAATATACATTTTTTAGTTTTTCTAAGAATAATATATTAAAACTAATTTTAAAAATAATTATAAGTAACGGTGATTCCGTTTGATTTAAAAATTCGTAAAATCGAATTGAACCATTTGTAAAATGATTTGAAGAAATAAAAATCAAATCGGATTGTTTAATTTATAAAATCGTTTGACTCGGTTCAATCTAGTCTAATTTTTTGATTTTAATCGATTTAGTTCAATTTTTGAACATTCCTATACGTGTATACCTCATTCTTGAAGCTGTCACCTTAAAGGGCATGATATATTCACTAATTATAATATATTGTACACATTTATTTCTAAATGGTTAAAAACAGAGAAACAGGTCCTAGTAATTTTAATATCATGAAAAAATATAAATTTTAATTTTATAATTTATGGTGATTACTTCTATTCTCATTATTTAAAAAAATTTAGTAAAAATAGTGCACTTTAATTATGAGATGAAAAAAAATATTCTTTTAAAATAATTATAATATTTTAAACGCTCAATTTTAAGAATTATATGACTAACTTGGTATAATAACAAAATTAATAATATTTAATCTAGAAATTATAAGATGAAAATGTCATTTTTTAATGTAACCTTTTGTGTCTCTTATCCATTTATTTAAAAAGCGAGAATTTCATTGATTATTCTCTCGTGCTCTATTGCTCATTTGCTCTGATTGCCTCTTTTTTTTTCCAATTATACCAATAAATATTAAAATAAATGCATTTTTTTAAATAATTATTTTATTAATTTTATTATATACTATTTTTAATTATTTTATATTTTTATTTAATTTATATTAATTTTATAATATATTGATAAATATCAAAATGCATATATAATAAATACATTTTTCTTGTATATTAATAATAAATATTTATTTTTTTGGTTTATTGTACACAAATAAATATCAAAATATTCTTAAAATAAATACACTTTTTATAAATAGTTATTTTGTTTGTTTTCATATATATCATTTTAGCTATTCTCTACTTTTTTAGTACACAAATAAATATCAAAATGAACTTATAATAAATACAATTTCTTATGAATAAACTTTTTCTTGTACACTTCTATCAAAAAAAAAAAATTTCTTGTACACTAATAATATCAAAATATCTTTATAATAAATAAAATTCTTATGAGTAGTTGTCCTCCTAGTTTATTGTACACAAATAAATATTAAAATGTTCATAAAAAAAACACACTTATTATTAGTAGACGTTTTTTTAGTTTTATTGTGTACTATTTATTTTTCATTTTTTTATTACATTAATAAATACATTTTTTTATGAATTAACTTTTTTACACCAATAAATATATATTTATTAAATTTGAATAAAATGTATTTGTTTATGTTTATTATTAAATTAATTGTTAAAATCAAAATATTAATAAAAAATGGAAAGCAAAAAAAATTTATATATATATATCTTAAATAAATAATTAAAATAATATAATTATATTATATTTAATGGCCCATGCATAGTGCATAGCACGGAAAACAAAAAGTCACATTTATCGATACATCAACTAAAGTCTAAAATACATATTCGAAAGAGCCATTTCTTTTTCTTCTTTTTTTACTGAACGAAATGGACCATTTCATTGATCCGATTTCTTGGGTATAACATATGTTTTGGGAGGTTTTTTTTTTTTTTTAAGTTAATACAATAATACATAAAATAAATATTTAAAATATATAATTTTATTCTATAATAAAATATAATTTTAAAAAATTGTAATGACTTTACGAACATTTAGCAAAAATTGTAATGACTTTACCAACATTTAGCAAAGTACATTATTCCTACTAATTTAAGTTTAACTCGTTTAGTTTCCCCTTCGAGTATGCATAATTGGCCCTAAAAAAAAAAGGAAAAAATTATAAAAAATAACACATTTAAAATTTATAATAATAAAATTAACACACCAATAATATTGAACGTTCAACATTGAACGAATCTATATTATCGCAATTTAATTTGAATAAAATTTAATTAAACAAGCATTCAAAATAAAATAATATAAAAAATATTTTTTTAATTATGAAAATATATAAATTGAACGGTACTATTTTTTTATTATAATTTTTAAAAGTTATTATTTTTGTTATTAAAAAAACATTTTATAAAAATGGGCTGAATTCATTGTACTAGTTTTGCTTTGACACGTGAGTGAAAGAATGATATAACACATATTCATAAGAAATAATAAAAAATATAAAAATAACATGTTTAATAACTAAAATATATATATTTTAAAAAATAAAGTTATTACTTTACCTATAATATCTTTTCACTAATTAGGATTATAATCAATTCATTCAACTAATTTTAATTAGTAGATAGATATTTTAGGTAAATTAATGATTTTATTTTTAAAATGTGTATTTTATATATTTTAAACATGTTATTTTTGTCCTTTTTATTATTAGATACAAATGAGGGTGAACAAATAATTCGATCAATTCGACTAAATTAAAAAATCTAATCCGATCTGTCAGATTCAGATCGGATTGACATTTTTTATAGTCGGATCGGATTCGGATCGGATTGACATTTTTTATAGTCGGATCGGATTCGGATTGTAAATTATACAATCCGTTCTAATAGGATCGGATTCGAATTAAGAGATTTTACAATCCGCTATAATCTGATTCGGACCAAATTATTTTTAAAATTATAAATAAATGTATATTTTATTTTTAATATGTTATATTTAAATATTATACATATCATGTTTACATTAAATTACTATTTTAACTTAAAAAGAAAAATAATGTTAAATTTATTATAATAATTTAATAATATTCAAGAATATACTTTTTATTATTTTGATTATGTTATTTATAATTATAAATAAATTAATTAATTTAATGAATTATTAATTTAAAATTTAAATGTTAATATATATAATAATAATTTAAAAATAAGTTATAATCTCAATCTGACTTATCTAATTCAAAAAATTCATTCTATTTAGGTTCGAATCAGTTCGAATTTAGTATATTATCGGATCGAATATCTTTAAATTCATTTTGAGTAAGATTAAATTCAAATTGGTAAAAAATTTACAGTTTTGATCCGCTCGTCGGCCTTACTTACAAATATCTCTATATTGAGTATTTTATTCTTTGAGCTGTTCTGTTGAAAGCCCTTGATCGGACGAGCCCACTAAAACTTCCGAGCTTATTACTTCACTTTGTCCTCATCGCTCAAGGTCCAACTCGGTCGGTTCAATCCAGATTCTCAATCCCGCTCTTCCCTTAAACCCCTTATTCTGTATTTCTGGTTTTAGGCTTGTAGTCTTGTAGGGTTTAAAGCTACGCTTCACTAAATAGACTTCATGGTGAATGAATTACCTATCCATGGCGATTTCGGGCAAAGGATTTACGTGCAGACCCCATTTCCAAGTCCGTGAGCCTCTTTTTTACTGCGTACACAAGGCAATCTTCTATATTTTTTATATACATTCAAGTTATACATGTGTGTATCTGTCTGGATGAGCGTGGATGGTGAGAAAATCAATTAACCGTTTAATTCGAACTTTTTGTCATCCCTTTTTTCTCTTTCAGGTGAAGTCATTCTTAGTGTCAGCAGTTCAGGCTCTTGATGAGCCAGAGGGTCTTGTAAAGGAGAATAATACTGATAGTTTGGTTCGTGGGAGAGGCAAGTGATCGCCTCTTAAATAGTTTATAAATTTTATATTTGGGGGATTGTTAATTAGTGACCGTTATAATATTTAGACTGTGAAGGGGATGGCAACGTGCTAGAATGGAAGATGAATTCTAAAGAGCTCGGAATTAGTTCTTCTATGATAGCCAGGCCTACGAGAAAAGTTCTTAATGGTCTCAAGAAAAAAGGTAATACTTTTATCCTCTTTCACTATGCTTGTTGAGCTTTCAATAATTGGCATCTGATCTCATTGTCTTAAATCGCTCACGCTTACCATATGTTACAATTTAATTAGTACTGATCTAAAAGTATTCTTACATATCGGATTTGTTAGCATATATCAAGTACCTATTTGGACGCATGAACTTGTATACATAGGTTAAAAAATTTGGTGTGAAAATCATCAGTCAGCTTATATAGCTCTTAAATTGTTATGTGGAATTTGGCTAAATGTTTTCCAAGAAGCATATCTTTGAAAGAAAGAAAAAAATCCATGAATGTCACAAGATAAATTTACAGATTAGATTAACAATAAGCTGTTTCTGCCCCTTCTCCGGGTCTCATGGTAATGGGGTTTTCTTCTTGTGAATCCAAATTGTCCAAAACTGCATTAGTTTAATACTTTTTTTTGGGGCTCTCTTGCAGGTTATGAGGTTTATCTTGTAGGAGGATGTGTACGGGATCTTATTTTAAAGCAAACACCAAAGGACTTCGATATAATAACTTCAGCTGAACTCATTGAGGTTTCTTCGGGTTCCTATCTTAGTGTTGTAATATGATTGATGTTATTATGTTATATGCTCTGTGTCATTCCTGCTACATTGGAATTGTAAACCATCTCATTTGTTAATGACTGAATGCAAGGTTTATATATTATCTATAATTCGATGGAAAACACTTCTATAGCAGTAATTGATTCCAAAATCTAGTAAAATAGTAGGCCCTTCATGCATGGATACTCCTGACAATATCACTTATTACCTTTCACAATTTAAAGCATGACTAAATGATTGCCAACTGATGAAATTAATAATGGCCTGGACAAGCGATCATTTTTCCTTTTATTTTACCACTAGCTTATGGATTCAGGCTGGTTCTATCTTCTTCTACTGATAGTTATGTTGACAGACTCTTTCCATCTGCAATTTAGGTCCATTTTATTGTTAGCTAGGATAGGTTGTAAGAAGTAAAAGCCCAAGCTCATAGCTTTACATGCAAGAGAATAAGCAAGTAATTTGAGATATTCATCCAAATGGATGACAATGGTTCATGGTTGTCACATCAAGTTGGTTTAACTGTACTCACAAGTTACAAAGCATCAAATTAATAACCTAAATTTGAAGTTGGTGGAATTCTTTGTATTTGCCTTTTCCATGTATGCAATGTCTTGAAAAAATCCCTAGCAAGTGACATGCATGTCTACTGATTCCATTGGCAGGTCAGAAGAACATTTCCATGGTGTCAAATAGTTGGAAAAAAATTTCCTATATGCCATGTGTACATTGATGACACCTTTGTGGAGGTTTTTCATTATTTTTCCCCTCTCCTAAAATTTATAAACTTCTTGTCTAAAGATGTTAATTTGGTTGTGCTCTTATGTAATTCTGACTTCTATCAAACATAATTTTGTTTCTTGTTCTGATTAAATCCATACTCACTGCAATTAGGTTTCCAGCTTTAGCACGTCTGCAAGAAGAAATGGGCATTTGATTAGTAATTTTACTAAACCTGTCATCAATGACGAGAAGGATTTCATTCGTTGGAAGAATTGTCTACAGCGAGACTTTACCATCAACGGGTTGTTAGGCAATGCTTGTTTACTGTTGTTTATAAATGCACCAAGTTTGTTTTATGTATATCATTCACTTCAGCTGATTTCTTGCCATTTCCAGGTTGATGCTTGATCCATTTGGAAAAATTGTGTATGACTACATGGGAGGAATGCAAGATATTAGAAAAGCCAAAGTGTGCATATATTCTTAGCAGTTATGGTTTTCTTAATTTATTTAAACTAGCTGGCAACAAACATTGTCCTCACATCACCTTCTGTGGTCATAGGTGCATACCGTGATTCCTGCAGAAATTTCTTTCCAAGAGGACTGTGGTGAGTTTTCCATTGGCAGTTTCAGGTTTACTAAACTCATAGATCAAGTTATTAGTTATTGCTCCATGATGAAAAATTTAATATATATCTCAGAGTAACACTTTTTTTCTTGTTCTAAGCAGCTCGTATTCTACGTGGAATTAGAATTGCAGCCCGGTTAGGATTCCGTTTATCAAGAGAAACAGCAGAGTCTGTCAAAAGCTTGTCTTATTCAGTGTTAAGACTTGATAAGGTAGTCAGCACTTAAACTACTTTTTGCTATTTTTTCTCTTAACCTTGACATGCATGAAATGTTTCTTGCTTACTCTTTTACTTTTCCAAATGATGTAGGGAAGGCTTTTAATGGAAGTGAACTACATGTTAGCATATGGTTCTGCTGAAGCTTCTTTGAGGTTGTTGTGGAAATTTGGACTTCTAGAATTACTTTTACCCATTCAGGCATGTACCTCGTATTGATTTTTTTTTTTCAGTCCTTATCTGTGGCAGTGCTTTTGAGTTCAGTACATTTTTATTGCAGGCAGCATATTTTGTTCAAACTGGTTTCCAGAGACGTGACAAAAGATCTAACATGCTTTTGGTAATTATCATTACATAATTTTACTCATTTTTGTTGAAATCCACTATTTTGTGATATATATATTTGAAACTTTTTCACACTCGTGTAGGAACACTGTTCCTAAGAGCATTTGAGCTGGCAGTTAGGTTATTAGGTAAATTTGAGGCTTTTTGGGTTTTTTATAGGCCAATTCTCTTTCTAGTCTTATGCAACTAGTCGAATATTTTTCTTTCTGGGCAGACAGATCATTGTGCATGAATTGCTCAGTTTATGTAATTGTCATCATGAGTGGACACAGTTTTGTTTCTCTCGTGATATTAATATATTTTTTATTGTGCACCAAAACTTGTTTAAAGGATCATAATTTATAGTTTTAAGAAGTCTGAGGTCGTCTACCATATGTTGGGTAAACTTCCAGACTCTAGTGCTGCTCCTAACGATATGCACTCTCCGTGTATCTGTTTTCTTTGGCTTAGATATCTCCATAAATTTCACAACAATCTAGAAATTCACATTCTAAAAAAGCTTATGCTGTTGCTTTTCAACATTGGAAATTTTTGTCATGATTTTGTCAAGTTAATAATTTGTCTTTTTCTTGGTTACAATTTATGAGGGCCTGGGACCTTAAAGGCTAGTATATGATTTGATTTTGCATGTTATCTGCAGACGTTGTTCTCTAATATGGATAAGCTTATGGCACCTAACAGGCCATGCCATAGTAGCTTATGGTAAGATCTTACTGCACAAAGTTATATTTAAATGTTACCTTTATGTCATTAGATACTGAAGAAGGCAGTGGAGAATTCATTTAGACTGCTTAAGCTTAATCAATTTACGTGGTATTTTGCTTTGGTAGCCATACTGCATCTGCTACTTTGTTGCTTCAAATTGACCTCAGCATTGCATGTGTTATAACCTTGTTAAGTCAGGAGTCCTTTGTGCCACTTTTATTGTATAAATGTCAATGCCTGTCTTTATGCTGATGCCACAATTCACATACAGTTGAAGTTAAATACAATCATGCGATACTAGATTTTTTGAAGCAAAATATTTTGTTGTCTTCAATACCTTTTTTTATTTTTTTTAGGGTCAAAGTCTTCAATACCTATTTGAGTTTGAATTCTTTCATATATCACTATGTTGCTGTAGAGACTTTTATGGAGTAAATAATTTCATTGAGTTTATTTGTCTTAAATTTGAAGGTTTGTTTTATTTTATTTTGATGAACTGACCATTATCATTCAGCACTCTACATGCCGAGTAAAATCCTCGTATTGAAGAATATCAATCTATGTAGTTCTTTTTTGTGTTGGTGATACTTGGAAATATTTTATCTGTTTGAAAATTGAACAAGGAAAAATAGGATTTACAACGGTTTTATGCTTTCAGGGTCGGTCTTTTAGCATTCCATAAAGCATTATTTGACAAACCTAGAGATCCCTCAGCAGTTGCTGCCTTCTGTCTTGGTCTTCACAACGGGGGAGCTATCTCAGAAGCCGTAAATATAGCTATGAGGATATCTAAACCACATGATGCAAGATTTAATGAATTATTAAAACCTCAGAAATTTGACTTTCAAGCTTTGACAGATGAGGTTATGGATCTTGCAGCATCGGTTAATTGGACTCTCAGTAACATGGCTGATGCTAAATTTGTATCTCAGGCAATGGCAGGATACCCTAAAGCACCTTATTCAAATCTGGTGAGTGCGTTACTACTTTTTACTTTATGGGAAATCAAGCATTCTAATAGAAATATGCTTATAATGGTATTGAACTGAGTCCTTCTGTAGAGTATAGTATCAGAAACGGGTTCCCTATAGATCTCCCCCACCGTTTTTAATGAATCATTTGCCTGATAATTCTCTTCGAATATCACACGATGAAACTCCAGACAGCTCAAACGTTAAGCAGCTTTTTGAAGATAATGCCTGATCTTGTTTTTCCCCATCTCAAATGACAGGTCTTAATCCCGCTAGCATTGTACTTGAAGACCAATAAGATTTTTGAGTGCATAACTGAGGCTAAGAAGGAAAGATATATATCCAAGCAAGGCAGAGAGATTGACTATGAGTCATTAGCTTTAGGGCAACTGGGTGAAGTTCGACATGTTTTCGCAAGGATTGTATTTGATACCATTTACCCTCTTTCAAACTAAATCACGATGATACATAAAACCTTTTGTAAACAAAGAAAATGAGAGGGAAAATGAAGACGTTTTTCATTTGGCTATTATGCCATGTGTTGCTGCTCTAAGATGAACTCAATTCAAATTTCCTAGGACGAAAAGCATTTTTTTTGCGTCAGAGCATCATCAGTAGGTGAAGAAGACGAATGGTGTTAAACAAACATTTCTAGCTTCGTATGAACCGTAGATAAACGGTATATAACTGAGCCAAGAAGAAAAATAGAGAGCCTTTCTTACGAAAACACATACATATAAGCATAATGCCCTACATTTAGGGACTTACGTGATTGATATTCCCTAATGACTGATAAAGTATAATTGATATAATCTTATCATTACAACTTTGGAAAATAAGTTATCCTGAAAGTTAAAGACATGTAAAATTGATGTCTTTCATCTCACTATAAATCCTTTGACAAGATCATTGTACCACTCAATAACTAGAAGTAATTCAGATTACATACCAGTGAGGCTACATAGAATTATAAATTATTATAACCCTAATTACTTAAAACTAACCCAAATGGTTATTCCAACTTATTAATAGAACAATCACTCAACCAATGCAGTAGGAAAATCAAATGGCAAGGGAGACACCGATGAGGAACTAAGTAGATCTTGATGTACAAAACCAAATGTGCGAAGCACTTGATTATCTGCAAAGTTGAGAGCCTTTTGCATTCCATTCCAACAAGCTTCCCAAGTATATTGAGGATTGTGATCCCCAGTACATGGCTCACACCCAGTGAAGTGAGTAACAAAAGGCCTTCTCATTTCCTTATTCACATACTTCTCTCTTAATTCACCATAAAACTCACTCACTTTCTCTGCATGCCTCCTCCTCATGATAACCAATTCTTTTTCAATCTCCATATGCCTCCTTGTAATGTTATCAAATTTGTCCACCATTCCCAACCAATACCCTTCAAAGTTATACTCACTCTCTAAATAAATCTTGTCCGCCCATTTCTCTCCCTCTTTTAAAAGAAGGTAAATCAGAGCTGACTGATCATCTGATTCTGGATACAACTTATCTTTGAACATTGACTTCTGGGTCTGACCCCATTGTTCATAATTTGAGCTTTGAGGTCCCATGCTTGCCCATTTGTCTATTAAGTCCATTGACCACTGACAATTACGAATCAAAAACACCCCAGCATTTAGACCGGTCCAGCTTTTTCTCTCGTATATTTCATTTGGCCAACCATGTACTACAAGGTTGTGATTTTTATACTTGTTTAATGGAAGCTTGTACTCCATATCAGTGAAAATTGCATCAGAATCTATCCACCAAATCCATTCAGCTTCTGGATGAGCTAACATGGCGGCTCGGACTATTGGGTACTTGGCCCAGAAACCTGTCAATTTGGGATGCAATAACAAGTTGTTATAGAAGATATCATAATTATGAATACGACAATAATCCACTTTGTTCTTGAAGAATCTGAGAAGCAAATGATCTCCAACTGGGTTTTGACAAGCAGAGTACTGAGAGCCAGTGACTAGCAGAACACGATCCTCTGTTTTGCTAGCAAATGAAGGATGGTACTTAAGCCAGTTTTTTCTCTTCTCATCCCAATTACCTTTGAAAGGTTGCTCTAAAGAATAGCTCAAGTTTGGATCATCATAGAAGGTAAGGTCAGGTAGGTCAAAGTGGGAGTTGGAATTCTGTGTCTCTGTTCTGGAACTTGTTTTACTGATAATGGTTTCAGAAGGGGTAGGAATGTAATTTAAGTAGGAGATGAGAGCCCAAACCAGGAAAATAGATATAAAGGTCCCTCCAACAAAAAGAAACCCATCTGCTAAAGTAGAAGACGCTTTGGAAAGGGAACTTCGTTTAGTGGATTTCTGGAAGTGAGATAGTTCTGGCAAAGCCATTCCAAGAAAGCTCTGTTTTTTTTTTTCAATCACACTTTGAAGGTTAATGGTTTACTGCTTTATGGAACCTGTTGTTTTTCCTGTAGAAGCAGAAAATAAAGATGGTGAGGTCGTGCTCAAGCAATAAAGACAGTCGTCTCGATCCCTACTAATAATGGTTATTTAATATTTTTATTTTTATTATAAATCAATTATTCCATTTTTGATTGAAAATATCGGATTAGATTACTCTTTTACCTTATTTCATTTCTAATTTATTACTGCTTGCACATAATCATACATATTTTTTAAAACCTGAATTTAAAAGTATAAAAATTGTCAAAATTAAATTCGACAACGGACAATCGTTAAAGTACTGACAAAATATGATAGGCTTTTAATTCTTATAAAAAGTTTTAAAATGTAGATATTATTTTTGAATGTGTTTAAATAAAATTTATTTTTAATCAGATGTTTAGTTTTATGTGTAGGCTGTAGCTTAATTAGGGGTCAAATTACGACTAAAAAATTAATATAGTATATATTTATAAGAAATAATAAACATAACAAAAATAACATATTTAAAAACTAAAATATATATATTTAAAAAATTGAAGTTATTATTTTTTTATAGAATATCTCTTTACTAATTATGATTGTAATCGATTTATTTTACTAATTTTAATTAATAGATAAATATTTTATGTAAAATAATTATTTTATTTTTAAAATATATATTTTATATTTTTTAAATATATTATTTTTGTTATTAATTATAAATATTCTTTATATTGAATCTTCGTAAAATTACTATAAAGGTTTTTTTAATCTTTAAATATTAACGTTTTTAATAATAAGAAGAAAAAGCCTAAAAAATTATTTTGCTTTGGGCCCGGGACACCATAGACTGTCCTGATAATTCAAGGATGATTATAATACTGATACACTAATTTTTTTTTTCCAGTAATATTTTAATTAGGTATGTATTGTAATAATTTTTTATTTTAAATTTTATATTTTTAAAGAATTATTATTAAAATATGGGATAATTTATAAAATTTTTTAAAAAGATTTTTTAATCATATTTATAATTTCTGATTTTTTTTATTTTATTCAAACAAATTTCTTAGAAAGTAAATCAAGTATTATAGCTTTTATATGATTAAGTATTTGAATAAAATGATTAAAAATTTAAATTTTTTTAAAAAAATAACGAAATTTTTTCCTTATTTTTAAAGTTTTTTGAAAAAAATAAATAATAAAAAGCATTATCAAATAATTTGGAGATAGCTTTTAATTTTTTTTCTTAAAAATTACTAAATAAATTTTGTTATTAAATACACATTAGTAATTATTTTTATAAAATATTAAAATTTATAAAATTAATTATTTAATTATAAATCGTAAACATAACCTAAGCTTTCTTGCGTAGAAGTTAAAGTTCAATTAAAATAAGATACAAATGTTAGGTAGGTTCGTTATTGCAATTAGAACATTTAATTTTAGTTTTTTTTTTTTTTGTGATAGTTTAATCTATCAATTTTTAAAAGGACACATGTTCAAATGAACAAATTTTAAAATTTTAAATTTTTTTATTTATTTTTTCAATTGCAATTAAAAATTAAAATTTTAACATGAATTATTAGAGCACTTTTTTTAAATAATTTTTTTAAAAAGTAGAAAAAAAAAATGAAAAAAATTTATTTGATCATATGTTACTACTCTTTTAAAACTAGTACACTAAATAATAAACATAAAAAATAAAAAATATTGATCTTAAGTTATTTATTTTAAAAAATTAGTGGATTTGTCCGGCTCTTAAAATAATGTGACTTTGATCTTAATAGGGGACTGGGGAAGGTAAAGCTACGGAAGGTAGTCCATTGACCACATTATCTTAAGAAATAATGTGACATGAGAAGGAAAGCTACGGAAAATTATATCTTATGCATGGAAAAAATAAAGAGACTTCAAAAACAAACTTTATTTTTATTTTTATTAGAAGAAGAAACTTTAATTTTTTGCTAAATAGAAAAACTTCAAATGTAGAATATAATGGAAAACTATTTATTAAGATACACCTGGTTTTAAATGAGTAACTCAATCCACTATTTTTTATAATTTTTTTGATAACTTCTTACAATTTTAAAGTTGTTACCAATTTAATTTTAAAATAATTTAAAAAAAAATTACTGCTATTATTTCTATCTGAGGAGATTATTTTCTTCCTTTTGTACAAGGACACGTTGGTAAGTTTGTTAGAAAATATTAAAAATGTTAGACCATCTAGTTTATGCACAATTAAATTTTGGCCGTGAAATATGATCGTATTATATTAGATAGAAATAATATGAATATATAGAAATTTTGTAATACTAATGATATGAATCTAAATTGTATTGAATACTTAACTCATCATATTTGAATTTTTAATTATAAATTATGTGTCTTGATTTTTGCTTTTATCTTAAATTAAAAATAATATTTTTTTTTATTTTTATAATATAAAAATATATATAAAAAAATTAAATAATATTATTGAAATAAATTTTTATAATATAATTGTTTTATATAAAATAAAATAAAATAAATTACATATTATTTTATTAAAATATTTATTTATTAATTTTATTCTTCTAATGGTTATTATCATGTTCATATTAATAATAATACAATCAATTTAATACAATTATTTTTAATATATCCAATAGAAAAAATATCGCATTCTACTCAATCTATCAATATAATATGTGAAGGTTTTGTGCTTGATTGATGCCTTTAATTTGAGCATTGAGATTTCCAACTTTTGCCTGTGTGTAAATGTTATTCAAATATGATGGTATGGCAGCCACCACGACTGAGCAATACAATTCTTTTTTTAGTAAATAAATAATTTAATTGTATGTAACCTTTCTTTCATACAAAAAATTTTATTTTTAATTTATTTTAAAATTAAAAAAAATATATGTTTAATTTTTTTATAATATAAATAAACAAATATTTTTTAACATTAAAAAAAAAAATATATATATATATATATATATATATATATATATATATATATAATTAATTAAATAACTAATTTATTTATATATATATAAAATTAATAAAAGAAGCATTAGAACCCCAATGGTATATTTATTTATTCTTGAAGCAAAAGTACTTCAATTTATCTTGGAAATGCAAACCCATTATCAGTCCCATCTTGGACCTTGGTTTCAAGTTCAATTTGCACATGGCTCTTATAAATGATATGCTTCAGACACACTTTTCTCTCACCTTAGGCCTACTCTGCTGTTACTGTCGTATAGTAAGAAGAATATTGCTACGAGGACTGAAGAGTTCAAAGGAGGTCTCGGCTAATCCGCAAAAAAATGGGGAGTGATGAGCGGTGAGACACGACCAATAAAAAGGTCTTTTGGAAAGCGTCCAAAAAACGTTGTATATCCAACCCAAAAGAACAGTTTTTTATCTCCCTATCCCGCCTTAAAAGATTGTTTTGCTATTTAAGTGCATAAATTCAATAAGCACACGAGAAAGAATTTGATTTCAGATGTTCCGAGAAGAGGAATAGTACAAAGCAAAGCAAAGCAATGTTTGTGAATTTTAATTTGATGCTATACCAACAAATGAATTTAACACTCAACCGCAGTATTATAAAACAAAAAACAAACCAGGACCTACATTTGTATGCTCCATTGACATGAACTATTAGAAGCATGACCTAATCCAGACAATAACAAATACTGTCCTACATTCTTCAAAAATAATAATAGGACAGGATCGTCAAAAATCAACTGAAATACAAAACTGTACATACTATTGCTCCAATATCCCAACACAAGGAATTTTACTAGCACTAAAATAAGCTCCAGTCTTAAAAACCCACACTCAGCCAACCCCAAGTCACCTACAATGCCAACCCTACCCTATCCCAATAAAAAACTACAATCAGGATTCCGTCAAATATAAGGCAGCAAAAGATAATGAAAGAAAAAGGAACCTGCTTCTAGTAATCGGGAAGCAGCAACGTGTAGTAAAAACTTATATCTAGAGAAAGTAAACCCAACAATATATGCTTTCTTGAACATCCCTGTATTTCTGTTTGGTGTTGCCAGTTTGTCCCATCACTTGATGCAAAACTAGAAAAACCGCATTGATAATTTCCCTAGTCAACCAGTATGACATTGCATATTTTGTCCTAGAATTTCAGTAACCAGCTATTCCTGGTATTATTATTACTTGGCTCTGCATCAACTTCAAACGGACTCAGAGTTCATATATTGGCCACTATTAGGTACACCTGCAGGCATGGACCGTCGAGTAAAATCTAAAAGCAGCTGCCTTTGAGGCTCATCAGTGTGAGGGAGACTTGCCCGTAGAAGCTCCACTGGCATTTCCCTACTAATAGCTCTGGCTGAATCAGCTCCAATAATATTCATATTTGGTGGGCCTTGCATAAGCAGAGACTGCATTATACCATCATATTTGTTTACACAGTACTTAATTAGAAGACCAAAGAATTCATTGAAGGAAGCCTGCCAAAGTGCTCGATTAGTCGTATTGTAGTTGCTAGCAACATGGGGGTCTGTTAAGAGTTCAGTTGCCCTCTCAAGAACAGACTTTAAAATAATTGAAGCTCCATCCCCAGCAGAACTTCCAAGTGGGCGAAGTGGGGGTTGCTCTGAGGAACAAACCACAGCTGCAAGACAGGCACTAAGTGCACCAAGATCCATATCATGAGAACAGGCTGCAACAACCTTCGCAAGATTATTTGTTGTTTCTGCTGGTCCTGGATCAGATGGGAGGCAACCAAACAAGAATCTCAAATGACGGAAAATGGCCATGCAAACTATTCGCATGAGTTCCCCACCGGGGAAAATAAGTTGAAGGTAGCGTGCAAGGAGCTTCCGGCCCTTGGGCAGAGAAACTATTCTCAAGAACACAAAGTCATCCTTGGCTACAAGCCCAACTGTATTATCATTTTTGCCAAGTGGGTCAACCAATTGAAGTGACGCAGCAAGTCCTTCCATTAAAGCCTGACGCCTGCGCCTCAACTGATTTCCAGCATCTTGGAGCTGATTGAACTGAAGGAGACGATCAATATCATCTACATCAAGAAGAAGACAAAGTCCGTCCTCGATTGTAACCCTTGCAGCAAGCATTGGCTCCTGTTCTAAAGGTTTCTCAACTGCTTTCTGTTCAGTGTTGCCAGGACCAGATGAATCAGGAGTGTCAACTTCAAGAAGAGGTCGGGGCCTACGTATTGAAGAAAATGGAATCCTCCCAAGAGCATCAACCTGGAGAAAAGCATGTGGCTCTGTATTAGCACGTGCCCTGGGAGGAAGATCCCTCAACTGAGTAGGGCAAAAATGATGTCTCAACTTTGTACCAGCAGCTTTCCTAGAAAGACAAGCCTGGTGGTAATAATCATCTACATATGGATCATTACTGTGAGTTTGAGCAAGCTGCACTCGAAGAATATTTTCAATTTCATCAGCTGACATATACTTAGACCTGAAATATGGCCATCCACCATCACTCTTATGACTACTTGTATCAGAACCCTGCTGAGGGAAACACAGATTATGCCTACCTCTTGGAGCGAACTTTGGTCTTTGCTCTCTCATATCAGCCATACCCAACATTGCTTCAAAATTGTTCATTAAGGGTGGTGATTGAGAAAGATGTGGATTAAATAATTGGGGCTGCATCCCTAACAATTGGTTAAATGATGGCTGAACCGGATGGTGCACTTTTTGTTGCTGTTGCAAAAAATTGTTCATTAAACTAGAACGATCTCCAGAATACATGCCAGGTTGGTTAACCCATTGGCAGCTTGGAGGCCGACTATTGACAGAAATCCCAGGATTAATCTGGGGCAAATTCCCACTAAGACGAGACCCAGTCAATTGAAGATGAGAATTAGAGAAGGGAGACATGTCTCGTGATAATGCTCCCCAGGGTCCTGCAGCAAGATATGGATTATTTAAGTGACCTCCTTGCTGGTTTGGTGAAGTCTGCTGAGATCTATCCCCTGGGGGAGGGTATGAAGTATAAGAAGATTTTGGCACCTGAATAGGTTCACTGGCAAAATGCTCGAATTGTTGTTGTGATAGTTGTTGTGGTTGCTGCTGCTGCTGCTCAGGGTATGATGAGGTTCTAAACAAATTATTTGACTCTAGGATGCGAGCTGCAGAAAATGGAAGGAGTTGTTGTGGTTGTTGCTGTTGCTTTTCAGGGTATGAAGATGTTCTATATAAATGCTTTGCCTCTGGTATGCGAGCTGCAGAAAATGACTCTGAAGACCGTGGATTGCCCCCAAGAATGCTATCAGAATCAAACATTTGACGGTCAACCCAATTAGGGTACTCTTGTGCCCATTCTACAACAGATGAACCTGAAAAGAACATTGCACAATCAGTAAAAGAAACTAAAAAGTCAATTTTATGAGAAGCACCCATAACCACAATGTCCCAAAAGAAAACCAAATAACCATAATGTATATGGGGAAGAGGAGATGACGAATAACTTCAAAATAAAATTAATCAAAACAAACAACTTCAAGAAAGGGGGGACGAACAAAAAGCAAAGGAAAAGAAGTTGGCTTAAAGTTTCAAGCATAATTTAGCTATCATCTCAAGATGAAAGATGTACAACAAATGAGATTTAATAAATTCCTTTTTCTTGATGGTTGCAAAACACAACTAAAATGTATTTTTTTAATGTGTTCAACTTTGGGAAAATACTCTTGGACCATAACATATATTAAAAGAAAATTGAAAAAATAGTCATGGCCCTTGTACTCACCCTCAGTGGATCCTCTATCACTGATTATCCCTGTGCTTCTTTGTCCGCTTACATCCTTGCTTAACTACAAAAGAAAAAGGAAAATAAAATAAAATATGCACTAGAGCCAAAAAGCCTGGCAACACTGATAGACCATCCAATATTGATAATGAATATCATCACCATTACTGAAGCAAAGAGCAAAACTAAAATTACTTGTATGACCAACATAAGCATAAGTTTAAGACGTTAATATGACTCTAAGTCCTTTGCCATCAACTTCACTCATTATATCGAACTTCAAAACTCAAGAACAATAGAATATTATGACATAGCAAAAATAAAATTACTTGTATAACCAACATAAGCATAAGTTTAAGAGGTTAATATGACTCTAAGCCCTTTTCCATCAACTTCACTCATTATATCAAACTTCAAAACTCAAGAACAATAGAATATTATGACATACACATGGATGAATATTCAAACATTTATCTTTTGAATACCTACGCGGAAAATAGAGAAAAGTAAGCAGCATAACTTCATATATATCTCAGTTTGAAAGGCAATTGGTATAAGCTAACCTTTGAGAAAGTACTGGCTAGATCATCAATATCAGATAAAGACCTTAAAATCTCCCCCTACAAATCAAGAAAATAAAGTAAGTGGCATCCAAGTGAAATTAAAAGAAAAATATTAATAGCACTAATCCCAATAACAGGTCAAATGGCATCTCCTGTAACCTCAAGGTCTAATGAACATACTTATAAGAGAAGCACAAACAACAACTCAAATACCTTATTGCAATAAGAAAGATAGTTGACAGAAATCTAAAATTCATTGTCTTAAATATTGCTGCAAGTTCATTAGCATCAAAAGAAGTTTCACAAGGAAATAAAATTTAAGCAAAACTAAAATTAAATAAACAAGCAACAACTACAAAACAGAGCCCGCAATATATAAATTCAATAGCAAAATATTGTTTGTAACCATTAGTTATCCAAAATTAAAGCAGCCACATCCCTATGATTATATAAAATTATCAATGGTAAGACACTCTAGACATAACATTGTAAGAAACCTCTTAAATATCTACATAAGAGCAATACCTATAGAGAAATCCTACTCACCAGTCACCACTACCAACTTAAAAATGAGGCATTATTATTTCTTCACTTTGTAATTCAGTAGATGAGATAAAGTAAACTCAGACAGAAATAAAAGAAGAGCAATCAATATCCCATATAAAAGGATTCCTACAAGGGGTGTACATGTGATTTACAAAAATTATAATGTCAATAGGTAAATATTATCAAGAGCAAACAAGATGAGGTATTATATTGCTTTGGGAAAAATCGAAGCATGTTAGACCGGGAGCAGTGAAGCATACAATCCCACCCATAAACCACTTGAAATACAAGCAGAGTAATGCAGAAGGTCTCACATGTAGCCAGTAAAACGGGAAAGGCACAAACAGCAACAGAGTAAAAGATATAGATACCAACCATTACCGCCAATGTAATATGGAAAGCACAGTTACATGAATGAACTTAACAAAGGAAACATACAGTACCTCTCCTTTATCATAGAGAAACTCCTCCTCGTCAAACTCAACTGTAGGCAAGTCCTCATTATCATCTTCTAATCCACCCAACTCGACTTCTTCTACCACATCTTTGCCAAAGAATGCATACTGAGATGCGTCAAATACGGAACCATCTACAAAAGGAAACAACTCAAATCAAAAGAAAAAATGGACATTACAAAGGACAGTTCAACTTTCAGGTCAAACGAAAGAAATCATCACTCATCAAATAAATTCCAATTTGAATGCAATAAATGGGTTACGTGGTATCAAATACCGAAATTGCAATTTCTAATCAATTTTTTTCTCAGCAGCTAAACGATTGCTAAGTGCAACTGGGATCTATAGTTTACAGGTTACACTGTTGCAGCATTATTAAAAAAAAAAAACTCCGAAAACGAACTAGTATGAGTAAATGCGAACCTTTCGAACTTTCTCCGAATTGCTTGAGATCTTGAGGATTGGGAGCTTCTTGAACACTACTCCCGCTCCCAAAACCTTCCATATCGATAGCTCTGTGTATTACTCTTTAAATCAAATCCAAAATCAGACCGAAACCCTACGAAGGAACATCTACAACTAAAAATAACGCCAAAAGAATAATCCTAAATTCTAATACCAACAATAAATAAAAACCTTTCAAGTGAAATTTATAGGGTTTCTGCTAGGTTGGTAAAAGGAAAGATCTATACATTAGTTCATAACAGAACTAGTTTTTATTTTCTATTTTCTCTTCTTTATTTATCTTCCTAATTTGGCTTTGAAAACAGGAAAAATATAAAAACAGAGAATGAAAAGGAACCCTAAGGCAAAAGATAACGATTACGCTAAGATTGAAGAGAAAATGGACAGCTATATAATAGAACAAGAGACAAAGGACGGTGAGTGAGAGCGAGATGAACTTTTTTTTTTTTTGTTAAAATAATTTTATTCTTTCGTTTATTTATTTTTGGGTTTTTTTAGGTGAGTACTCTGTAGTGAGTTACTGAGTGGAAACAGCAGATTATATTTTGTTAAGAGTATTGTTAGGTATATATAAGTTAGTTTATAGAATAAAAATATTATTATGAAATTTTTTATTAATAAAATTAAATTATATTATATATATTAATACATGTATGATAAAAAACATTTTTGGTTTTGTTTTGCTTCAAAAGCAGAAGACTTATCTGTCTTTTTATTTTAATTATTAAGATTATATCATAATTCTATATTTATTAAAATTTAGATATAATTTTCTCTACTTAATTTTTTACATATTGTGATAAAAATACCCTTAATTTTATTGATTAATTATAATAAATTTTGATTTGATATATGTCCAATTAGACTAATCAGAATTGGACACATATTCAATTGATTAGATTTTGACCGATCGGCAACCCTACTCGCTGAAGTCGAGTTTGGCACATGTCCAATTAGACTGTCCAAAATTAAAAAGCTATCTAATTAACTAGATTTTGACTTCGAATATTAATTTTATTATTATAAATTTTAATAATATAATTTTTGATAATTCCTCAAAAATAAATCAAACTTTTCACCACATACATTATTTTTATATTTAATATATTTTTTATTAAATAATTTTGTGTATTGTCGGGATTCACTTATTAAAAAGTGAATGTGAAGATATTTTTAGTACTATAAAAAATTAAACAAAATATATAATAATTTCTTGCTATACTATGGTAGTCAAACACTATTTCATGCGGGAATAGTCTCACTTTTCACCTCCATTTTGGTTGGGTTGGGCCGTTGGGCTTGGGCCAATTTATGCAAGTGATATTCTCGGAGAATACATTATCTGAACTTCAAAGCTGCAATGCGATGAAGCACCAACAAATTGGGCAGTAAATTACTTAAATAGCACAGATTTAAACAAAAAAAAATTTTGAACCTAAATAGCACTTTTTAGACTTAAACGGTGAGTTTCATTTATATAATATATATGATTTTTACCAAAATATCCCTTTATCTGAGTATTCGTAAAAACTTCGCCATTTTCGTGTTTCCTTCGAATTCATATTTTGTATGTACAGGTTACATACAAAATAAATGTGTATGTAACCTGTACATTCATATTTTGTATGTACAGATCATGTGAATGTACAGGTTACATACAAATTTATTTTGTATGTAACCTGTACATACAAATTTGTATGTAACATGTACATATAAATTTGTATGTAACCTGTACATTCACATTTTGTATGTAACCTGTACATTCACATTTTGTAAGCTGTTCAAACAATAATAACATACAAACAATACAATGCATTTCATGTGAATGTACAGGTTACATACAAAATAAATTTGTATGTAACCTGTACATTCACATTTTGCAGGAAAAACAGTTCGTATGTACAGGTAACCTGTACATACAAAATGTGAATGTACAGGTTACATACAAAATAAATGTATATGTAACCTGTACATACAAAATGTGAATGTACATAAGCTGTTCTTCTTCTTCTTCAAGTGGGTTCAAGTGAATGTACAGGTTACATATAAAATAAATTTGTATGTAACCTGTACATTTACATGACTTCGTCTTCATCTTCATCTTCATCTTCAATTCTTCACCTGCTCCACTCTTTCCTACATATATCAAACAACAAAAAGCTTCAAATTACACTAAAAAACAGCAAGAAACAAAGAAATCATAATTAATTTATATTAAAATTTAAACTTATAGGATTTCATACAAATCAGGAACACAGAAGAAGCGAAGAAGAAGAAGCGAAAGCGAAGAAGAAGAAGCGAAGAAATCTTCATCTTCAATTCTGGAACACAGAAGAAGCGAAGAAGAAGAAGCGAAGGCTGGGTTAAAAGTGTCATTTATATTTTACCAAAACACAATCGTTTTGCTATATGAGGCAAAAAATCAATTTTCGTTAAAAATGTCTCATATCAGGGAATTAATACCAAATTGGGGGGTTTTGCAAGAGGAAGTTCGGCCCATTAACTTCATCGAATAAGGATGAGCCTTAGATCTCATACCATTGTCAGCCTGACTAAAAGATTAATATATCATTTATTAATAAAATATATTTAAAAAAAAAATAGCATGTTTAATAACTAAAATATATATTTTTTAAAAAGTAAAGTTATTATTTTACCTATAATATCTTTTCACTAATTAGGATTATAATCGATTCATTTCACTAACTTTAATTAATAGTAAGATATTTTAGGTAAAATAATAATTTTATTTTTTAAAATATGTATTTTATATTTTTTAAGCATATTATTTTTATCTTTTTTGTTATTAAATATAAATACTCTCTGTAAAGAATCTTTTATTCTTACGCTAACGTAGGTAAATCCATTCTCCTTAATTCTATTATAACTTGTAAGCCAACCAATTTGTCCTTTATACCGTTTTCTTTTTTATTGGGTATACGGATGATAATTTGACTCAATGGTTTGAGTACCTGTGAGTATCCAACCGTTCAAGTCATATCAGATCAGGGCGAAATAGATCGTAGCATTATTTATTTTATTTAAAATAGTTATATTCGGGGCAAAAATTTCATTCGATTCGGAGTATCATTCGAATAATCGCTTATTTATTAAAAACTTTAATTACATAAAAAAATTATAATATATTTTTTTTCATTTGGGAAAACAATAAATTAACAATTCGACTTTTGAACAAATGGATATTACCCGAATCGAACAGAACTCATTTTGTTTGAAATGACTTATTCAATTTAAATAACGGGTCAAAATAAATTTAATCAAATTTGACCCAAACTGACCAATTGTCATATTTATTTGGGTAAGAATCTGTATACCAACATCACAATTCTTTTTTTTCCTTAATAAATGTGTGCGCTTTGTAGATTCCCTTTATACAAAACCCATAAAATTGAAACACAATACTGCTTGCCTATTTGATGGCGAGATATTATTTATTGTTTTTAGAGTATATCTTAGCAATTTTATTAATTGTTCTTTTTATCAAGTATTGTATAATTATATTTTTTAAATTATTAAAAAAATGATTGTATTAATCTTACATTTTATTGAATTGAAGTATTATATCGATGTGAGTTGGGATCTCAAGGAATTAAAATCTTGAAATTCATTATTGTTTGTAGAAGACATCTAAAATAATTTTGAAATTCTGTCTCACTTGCGTTAGAAACTTAAAATATTCACAATAAAGAAGCATGCAATTGGGTGTTGATAAGCTGCATTCTTTTTTATTGTGTCGTATTATACAGATGTAATAACATAATTTAGATCCATAAAATAGGTCGCCCTTTCTTTTTATACTTGAGATATGTATGTTTTAAAATGTTATATATATATATATATATATATTTTTTTTTTTTTGCGTGGAATATTAGCACATGCTTAGTTCGTGTCACTTAAATTGTGTGTGATTGTTAGTTATAGGAAAATTATCTTATGTTATGTTGTGTTTATTCATACTTTATTTTTATTTTGCGAGATTGGATAGAAAATAGAAATTCTACTATTTATATGAATTACTTAATGACATATGTCTAAAATAACAATAATGACACAAGTATAGGCTTGTAATTGTTATATAAAAAATAAAAAATAAAAGTATTGGCTTGTAACAATTCAGTTTTGGATATGTAAATCCCCAGCTTTAGGGAGGCCATGTGCAGAGCTGGTTTGACTTGGTCACAAAATAATTCACGTAAACAGCTTTTGTCAATTAACCAAGGAAGGACAAGGCTTGTCCACGTTTTTCTTTATGGCAAATTATAGCCTCAATTCATTCAGATCTTTGTACGAGAAATGACAAAATTAATTCTACGGGCTCGAAAGTATTATTTATTATTTTTAAAATATATTCTTTAATAATTTTATTAATTGTTTTTTTATTAAATTTTAAATAATTATATATTTTTAAAATAATTATACTAATTTTACACTAATTTAAAATATCACATCATTACTTAATAAATAATTTCTCATTGTCACGCTTATTTTATTGTTTAAGGTTGTTCATTGATTTTCAATTAATTAAATACAATTTTCTTTTGTGAAATAGGAGTCTCGCTATGGAGGACTGAACATTAATAATTTTCACATTCATAAATTTTTGGTGATTCTTTGTATCTATGTGATTTGAAATAACCACATTTTGCATTTGATGATCTTAAGTTATGATTGGCCCTACAAACAAATAGCAAATGTTTGCGGAAGCCTAGCAACAAAACTCTTTTTTTATTATTATCATACGTACTTTTTGATTGATAGTAGATTTTAAGATTATGCAAAGACTCAAATTTATACTTTTTAGATATAAAACAGTCTCATTTATTACCTAACTAATAATTAGAGTCAAGGATTTAGAGTGCATTTAGTAACAAAACTCAAAATAAGCACAATGAGTTAAAAAAAAAAAAAAAAGCAACACAATCCACAAGAAATATCTCCTCTTCTTTTAATGAACACATGCATTTTTTAACACCACTTATTACACATTTACATTTATTTTTTCAGTCTAACCCTACGATTTAAAGCACAAACACAAACAGGCCATAATGCAAATACCTAACACATGTAACCTCCGTTAAATGGGTTTAACCAAAACATCAAAAATTACATTGTGAATTTCTTCAATTTTTGTGATTATGTTGAGGAATACAAAAATTAAAAATTAAAATGTTATCCAACGATATTATTTACTATTTAGTTATCCTGTTTTATTAGAAAGGTAGTTAAAAGCTTAAAACAAAATACTCTTTCAAAATTGGGGGAGACAAATACTAATTGAACCAAAATCTCAGCCTTATTCAGTTGTATATAATAATAACAAATAATAAAAAATGTTACCCTTTATGAAAATTATTAGATTTTAAATGGGTACTCTTTAGAGATAGGATTGGCCCATTAAAGGGTGGTCCAAGCTCATGAAGATATTTATGCTTTAATCTATAAGTTGATGGGAGGGATTCCTTGGAAGGGGGCAGCCAACACTTCCCAGCAAACTTGGTCTCTCCACGTTCTTCTTCTTCTTCAAGATCCTCCTTGTTCTTGTTCTTCTTCCTCTTCCATGGATTTTTTGCTTTTTCTCTTTTCCGTCACTGACTTGAACATTGAAAAGAGTGTTTTCGCCAGACACTCTCCTCTGACCATATTTACTATTTTGCAGGTTATAAGCACAGTACAAATAATTTTTTCAGTATAGATAATATTATCTCTCATAACATTTAGAGCCCACCGTGGGGCCTCCTTTGTTTCGCTGGTTATCCAGTGATGGTGGAGACCTTCAACCTTATGTTTTCCATCTTCTCTCTCTTCTTTTCTTGCAACTAAAAGTGAAAAATCCATCATTTTCAATCTGTTCATTACCAAGAGCTTGAAGTCTCTCTGCTAGAGTTCCACTTCCTCATTCCAAAATATTCTCTCAACGCTTCTGGTTCACGGCTCACTCTTGTGCAAATAACTCGTCACCGTAAATAAATTGGAAAAAAAGAAGCTAGTTGTATTAGCTTCATCACCTACTTGTCCCATAAAAAAAATGATGTTCTCATGCCTCTGCATTAAGAAAATTCCTTAGTAGTACCCAAGCTAGAGTATTAGCCAAAATCTTCAACAAACTAAGGAATCCACTATAAAAATACGAAGACACACTCTTCAAATGTGGTAAGTTAATATTATGATGGAATTTTAAGAATATTTTGTTTAAACTATATTTGAGTGAGCTATGATTTTGATAGTATAGATGACATGATTACACAACTACTCTCTTCATTCTCATGCTTTGAACTTAAGAGTGAGGACTTAATGTTTGGAGATAGGAGTGGTCTAAGCTCATGAAAATATTTGTGCTCTAACCTATAAGCTGAGAGGAGGGATTCATTGGAAGGGGGCAACCAACACTTCCCAGCAAGCTTGGTCTCCACGTTCTTCTTCTTTTTCCATGGATTTTTTGCTTCTTCTCTTTTTTGTCATTGACTTGAACGTTGGAGAGGGTGTCCGGCGCATGTTTACTATTTTGCAGTTTATAAGCATCGTACCAACAACCTTTTCAATATAGATAATGTTGCCTCTCACAACAGGTACATTTGGATTGTTTCTATCTTTTGGTTGATTCAGCCAAAACATTGAGTTAAAGTTTACAAATAACATATATTGGACTAACATTTTGTGGGCTCGTACCCATGACTTGCCTGTGACTGCTTGAGAAAATTTAGTCCCCACCATTTTGTTAAAAAATGATATTTTTTCTCCCTGATCAACATTACTCTTAATTTAGTTTAATCGAAGGTGAAAGAAAAATGAGATTTTTGAAACTGTGCTTTTAGAAAGATAAATCTTTTACCTTCATATAGAAGTGGACAAAATTCGAACTAACTCAACCAACTTATTAAAACCAAACCAATCCAATTGGATTGGATTGAATTATATAACTTTATGGATTGGTTTGGTCTATAATTCAATAAATATTAATTTTTCATGTCTAGTTTGGGTTCTTAAATTTGCAACCCATGAAACCCAAAACCCAAACTGGTTGTATGTAAGTTACAAAAAATACATTTTAAATAAGAATATTTAATATTCATAAATAATTTAGTATTATACTTAACAACTAATATTTTGTGATAATTATTTATGAAATAGTATATAACATATATCTTATATAAATTATTGAATTTATTTTAAGAAATTTGATAAAAAGAATATGAATGAAATATTCAAAATTACTTAAATATTAATAATTTTTTTACCTCAAAGTGTGTTTTAAATTTTTTTTTTTAGGTAAAAGATATGTAGTATTGTATATATAAATTTGAATTTTTTTTCAAATCTTAAATATTTTTGACTTTAAAAGCTTTTTTTATTTAAATTAAACAAATTTGTCAAAAATAAATTTTTTAATTTACAACATATCCAACCCGATCATTAAATAACAGATTGAATTAGGTTGAGTTGAAATGTGTTTATTAGTAGGTTTGAATTGAACATTTATTAACCCAAAAACAATGAATTAGGTTCAATTTTGTGTGAAATTTGGCCAACTCAACCGGTATCTACCCATACCTTCATATAAAAAGGAGAATTGTCACTCAAAAAAAAAATATTTATTTGTATTTGATAGTTTTTATTTATTTATTTATTTTATTTTTATCCTCACGTAAAATTTTGTTATCTTGCAGAACAACCCCATCTCATTAACGTACAACTAGATTTTACGCTCTCTTCTTTTCTCTATCTATCTCATGTATTCTATGTAAATTTTATTTTGTCTTGTTATTTTCATCTGTTTTAATTTTTTTTTTTTTATTAATAACTTGCTTACTTTGTATTTTTCATTTTTCAGTCAACCCATTCCTTCATTATTGATTTTTTACGTGCAACTTATTAATATATTTATTTGGTATTGGAAGAGAGAAAAAGAAATTAAACTTTTGATACGAGGAATAAAAGACAGAGGGAATACCTTTGAAATGGGAAGGAGTAAGAGAGAGAATAATGGTATTTAGCGAAAATTATGGGATAGGGCTCTTAAGTCATCAAAAATTTAGCGAAAGTCATGCAATATAAATCTTTTTTTATTTATTTATTGAAAAAAAGCTCTCCTTAATAGTATTATTATCACGGACCACCAAAAATCATAATTATTTTTATTTTAATACTAATCAAGAGCAGGTCAGAGAATGTTGGGAACTGAAGCTCAACAACAAAGTTCGAGAGACACTTAATGTCTGAGTGCCCTTAAGGGTAATTTCATCATACTAAAAGTTCGAACATGCGCCTTACCGTATGAGGATATGGGCCCAATACTTTAATCCTGATGTTCAAACTATGGGACTACTGCATGATTGGTATGCAATATAAATCTTAAGATATTGAAAATTGAATCAAAAAATAAAAATAAAAATTGATGGATGAAATGAATAAATAAACAATAAAAAAATATAAATAAAATACATATATATGATCTTATATATTGAGCTTAAATTATGCAATAAACCTTAATTTAATTTCTTTTGCACTTTTAGATATTTTGGCCAAGAGAATTTTTTGTTTTTATTATTATTTTTAAAGAGGGGAAAAGAAGGCAATGGGTATGATCTAAAATAAAATTGAGAGGACTTAAATTAGAGAATAGACTTTATATTAACGTCTTTTATAATTTTTAGGTATTTTAATCTTTATTATAAATGTAAAAAAAATTATTTTCTATTTTCTTCATTTTTCCCTTTATTTTATTTATTTTTTTGTCTATAATTTATTGAGCTTATTTTTTTACTTTCATTTTCATTAAAAATTATTTTTGATTATTTGATGTTGAAAATATACATTTTTTTCGAATAAAAATTTGTTATAATGGATTAGTTAGTAAGTTATATTAGTTATCACTATTATTAGTTTTTTTCTTTATTAATATTACTTTATGATATAATTTATTTGATATAATTTTTATTACTAATTTTTATTTATGAGTATATAATATAAAATGTTGTCACTTATGTTGCTTTAAACAAATATACTTGCTTTCAAACTTAAAAAGGACTCATACAATAAATTTAAATTTAAATTCAAATGCAAATATAAGTTTATTTTTTTAATAGTTTTAAACATGAGTTTTAAACTATTATGTTACATCAAAGAATTTTGGTGAATAATCATAGCTTGTACAATGTAATAAACATATGTTCATTTTTTCATAATACTAAAAAACATATATTCAATTACATTATACGAAAAATAAACATATTTTTTTTTAAGAGTAAAAAATAAAACTCTATATATGAATAATGATTATGCCATAAAATTAAACTTTGAAGTTTTGGTTATAATAGGAGACTTATTTTTCTATTTTTTAGATTATACAATAAAGATTATATTTTGTAAATTCTTGAAAGTTGTTTAAAAATATAATTTTTATTTAATTTTATTATTATTTGTGAGTTATAGTAGCACAGGCTTTCTTTTAAATTGTGTAATATTATTATTAAAAATTATATATATTTTTTATTTTAAATTTGTGATTATTTGCACGTCTCAAAATTAGTTATAAATAATGACTCACTTTAAGTTTATTTCTGTAAAGAAAATGTTTGGTTCCCACTAGACCCCACTCTCTCTCTCTCTGTGGAAAACAAGGACTTTACACTTACTGTCCCTCCCTTTTGAGCCTTCTATATATTTCTAACAGCTCCTCTTTCGACAATTAATATTAACTGCTCTTAATTAAGTCTCTTCATTTTTCTCTCTGCAGTTTCCTATTTTTCTTTCTAACTAAAATTAAAGACTAGAAATGAAGAAGATCAACATGTTACTAAGGAAGTGCAAGAGTTTGTCAAGACAATTGGGGAGATCTTCATCGTATAGAAGTCTAAGGTCTAAATCTACAAGAGAAGATTTATGGGTTAACAGTACCAACATGCATGATGATCAACATAATAAAGAGGGTCACCAAACAATACTTGTAGGAAGTGCAAAAAAGCGTTATGTCATAAGTTCTAAGTACTTGAACCATCCTTTGTTAAATGCTTTAATTAAGAAGTCTATGCAAAAAGATGGGACAGAGTGTGTTTTGGTGAATTGTGAAGTGGTTCTATTTGACCATTTGCTTTGGATGCTGGATAACACTGATCCAAATCTCAGTTCAGAGTCCTTGGAAGAATTGACTGCTCTTTACCTTTTCTGAATTTTATTTCATGTATATCATGGAGGTGCTCTGTGATGTAATGAAAAGCTGATTAGTCTTGTTGTAATATGTTGAGAATGTTAACAGATTAGGGATATGACAGAATCTTTTGAAACCCAAGTAATTATTTGTTTTATGTTCTTGCTGTATTAATATGGTCTCTTATTGTGGGTTCTGTTCTGCTCTGTTTTTCTAAGTCATTGAGTTTTGATTGTTGAAACTCTCATAATTAATTCAAAAGCTTTTCTGCGGATTTTATGTTGTACTGTTTGATTATTGATGCTCAATTATAAAATAAATCTTACAGTAATGTGTGGATATTTAAAGTGGGAATAATATGTTGCAATGATTAAGAATCAGTCGGCGTGAGCAAAGAGAAGGATACTTTGCATTTTTAAAACAACTATACTAAATTAAATTTGGACTTGTTCATGTCAAAACGTGTCCTTATTTTATTTATTTTTTCTTTTATTCTTTAACGGGGGACTTTAAATTAAAATATTTCCTCAAAAGACGTTAAATTCTTACCCCTTTACTGGGAGAGTGACTTTAGGCCATAATATTTTCATGTCAAACCTTTACTAGTTCACTATGAAATGGTTAGCAAAATTTTGCTCAATTACTGGGAGTCAAGCTAGCTCTAATTCTCGAAGGATTGAACGCCCGCTTATTATTTTCGTTGAAATTAGTTTTAAATAATTTTAAATACTTTCAAAATTATTTGGTAAGAGAAATGGTTTCAAAATTTTGAGAACTGATAAATGTATTTTAGAATAAATGTTTATCACTAAATTATTTACATGAACAATCTAATTAATTAGTTATAGCTAATGGGTAGATAGATATCTTCACCAAACAAGATCACTTCCAAGGCACATCAACTCTTATTATGATTAATTTACGAATGATTCTTTATAATGAAATGTTCATTATACATTATCTACTTATATAATGTTTTGGCTTAAACTATATGATTGATTAAGTGAGCTTTGTTTGGAACTTTATCAACTTAAAAGTTAGAACTGAGTAAGTATGACATGTATAGAGTTTTGTATTATATGGTAAGATATTTTGGTGCCATAGCCTATATAATATTTTTGCTGGGAAGTACACTTGCTTTAAAAAAAAATAAAAAATAAAAAACAAAAACAAATCAAAGGTAAATCTTTTGCTTCAAAGAATCAATATAATTCTTCAATCTTACCGCAAAATGACATTCGGCAAGTCAACTTGGAATATGATTTCCTACATCAATGGCTTAATGTTTCTCATGATTCAAAGTTGTCTCATATATCAAATAAAACACATCATAGGCCTAGTATTCATGATTGAGCAAGAGAAAGCAAGATCCTTCCCTTGTTGTCAGTAGTTTCATGTACCTGTGTAATATAAGTTCTCCAAAGAACTTTCCAAAGCAAGCTGAAAGTGGTACACCTAAACCCATCCCCTATTCTTGAAAAAAGATTTAACATACAGTCTCCTCATTGGTTTCTTATCCTTGTGAAACAGAAGTTTAAAGCAGTACACCCTGATTTCATCTGTGAAATATATTTTTCAGCTGAACATCTTTGTGAAACGAAAGTATCAAATAGTCATAGATAAAAATGACTTTCTCAGGACATATATAACTCAAACTAATCCACGTTGATAACAATGGTGATGTCAAACATTAAATTAGTCATTAACAACAGATATTTCTTTCCTAAGGCTTACAATCTTCAAGCCTTGGGATATGACACATCATTATGGATCAGAAAAACATTAAAAGAGCCTAAATTAGACTCCTGAAGATGCCATTGTTGCTAGATCATTTAAAAAAAATATAACACAAAATACAGATGGAAAAATAACTCCCAGTTTCCCGGAATGTTCATGACTCAAACTAATCTACAATGGGCGGACGGGGCACCATGAATCCCCTGAAGGCTTCTTTCTTGGTTGGATGTTAGTGTGTATGTAAACACTCCTACAGATATAATGTCTGCTACAACATCACAAAAACAAAGTGAGATGTAACTTGGAAAAAAGAGTTTCCCCAGCATAGATAGCCCTAATCAATCTACACTGCAGCACAAACTTTTTTCCGATTTCTATATCAATATGCGCTCCCACAGCTATTCTACATTCATATGTATCTTACTCTAACCATTCTCACTAGATTAACATAGGATTCAGTTTCTTCATCTCATATATCTAGCAACATACCGAAAACATGTCTTTTTCTATTTGTTCCTAAATTTCCAGATGTCTATACACAAATGAGATCACTTACTCTAACTACTATCTAACTTTACTTGCCTTTAGCCCATTTTTCACCTCCTCGATCCTTTTCTATAAATCTCAAATTAGGATCTTGTCAACCTATCTAACCGGTAGAATTAACTCTCAATTTTATTCATAAAAACGGAAGAACTATAGAACAGCAATACCTATGTTGTGCCTGAATAAAAGCCTTGTTATACGCTATATCAGAATGGCTTTTGATAGAGAGGATCAGAGACAAAGGAATGATAATGTAACATATTTATCAATTAGCATACAATCTTACAATCAATATGGAATGCAACATTTCTATAATAAAATATATAAAGCAAGCACCAAGTTTTCGGTTTGATCTATCTTTTCTGTTGTATAAAGCTTCGTTTATGTAAAATAGAAACATGTCTAAAATATTTTAAAAGATAGAGTCTTCAGTTAATTTTGCAGGTTAATACTTAATAGATTTCTAAATTAAGCATCCAGGCACTTACTACGGTTTTGACAATTAACCCATGTTTAATAATTTTTTTTCCTTATACTACCACAGTACTGAGAATTGCTACATCTATAGATTCAGATATTTTATATAGAATTTATTTACTCCCATAACAAACTCGTAATCTACATGAATTACCTATTTAATTTGCAGTATCAGGATCGAACCAATACAACGATTTCACATTCTAGAGTGATTAAACCAAAGAAAGCCGAAACCATTCAGATGGTGAAGAGAAAAGCGAATACCTGAGAAGGATTGGAATTCTTATAATGAACAGACTCTAGGTTCCTGATTCTATGCTCAAAAGCATCAAACGTTTGGTTCGTCTACATATATAACAGGTCAAAAATGAAAAATTCTACAATAAACTGAGAAGGAAATACTAAGGGGAAGAAATCGGACTAGGCAGTGGCGGAGAGAGGTAATACATCGGAGGAAAGAGTGTTACGTTGGATGAGAAGATCTCTCCAGACGAAATGAGGAATAGCAGCTGCCGATGTCGAAAACCCTAAGCAGAAACATAATAGGCGATTCCTCATCAAGTCATCATCTATATCTGCAATGTGAATATTATACTTGGACTGATCTTCTTTCTCGGTTTCACAGCGGTTTGAGCTCGCCGGAGTACAATAATTTCGTTGGGCTAAGTAGAAAGCACTCTTGATTAAAATAAAAATATAAATATAAAGTACTCAGCATAGAGGTAGAGATAATTACCGGGTTAATTTCTAATATCCGATACTAGGAAAATTAGTAATAATCTAATAGAATAAGGTAAAATTATACATTGGCACGACATAATTGATGATCTGAAAAGTTTATGATAAAAAAAAAAAAAAGTGGTATCCCTCTAACTCTATACATTTTATCCTCTTATAACAATGACGTAATAGTAGCTTAGTTGACTGGAAGAGTAATAAATAATAAATTTTATTATATATCACATATATATTATCATCTTTTAACTTACATGACAATTTTTTATTTATTTTAATTTAATAAATTCTATTATATTTATTAATAATATTACAATCAAATCATTTCCTAACATTTTTTATCAATAACTCCTTTAGAATAACAGTACCAATATTATTTTTATTTTATTTTTTGCTAAGAATAAGAGTGCTAATAATTTTTTTTAAAATCAAGAGCAATACTAATATTATTATATATATTATAATCATTTAAATTATAAAATTAACTTAATTAAATTATTATTGTTTGTTTTAGTATTTATGAACATTTTTTAAATTTAATAACAATTTCACAATTTTTATTATTTTTAAATATTTATTAATTATTAACATTATTATTGATGTTTTAATAAAATTAAATTCTTAACATTTTATACCGATGGCATTTTTTCATTAAATTTTGTAAACGAAAGGTAATAGATTATACAATTTTTTTTTTTTTACTAAAAGAAATTTTTTTTATCATTAAGCAGGACATGAATCTTGCTTTCTTTAGTTTATTATTAAGAGCTAATGATATTGAGCCATTAGGCGGTTAGGCCATTAACAGACAAAGTCAAAGCTTAAGAGTAACTTTTTGGTTGCGTTTGGTTCGTAGAATATAATCGTAATCGTAATGAAATATAATGTAAAAAAATTAATATTACTATTACAGTGTTTGGTTTAATCACTGTAATCAAAAAAGTAATTAATATTACAATGTTTAGTTTAACTACTGTAATGTAATGGAATAGAAAAAAAATTATATAATTATTTTAAAAATACAATTTCAGAAAAAATATAATTTCATAACAACAATTAATAAAAAAATACAATTTTAGGAAAAAAAAAATACAATTTCAAGAAAAAAATACAATTAAAAAAAATACATTTAGAAAAAATACAATTTTATAACAATAATTAATAAAAAATAAAATTTTAGAAAAAGAAATATAATTTCAGATAAAAAATACAATTTAAAAAAAAAAAAAAGAGCCAAAATCGCGTTAAGGGCGGCGATGACATTGGGCGACGGTGGACGGACGCGAGCTGGACGGCGACGCGATGGGCTGGAGGCGACGCGATGGCTGGACGGCGACGCGATAGGCTGGAGGCGACGCGATTGCAAGGACAATGCAATGGCTGGCTGGACGCGAGCTGGTCGGGACGAGGACGCGATGGGCTGGGACGCACGCGATGGCTAGCTGATCTGGTACTATTCACACATGTAATGTAATTCCTTTTCCTTGTTCTAGCTCATGTAATCCTTTTTTCTTCTCCACATGTAATCAATTACATTATATTACATGTGTTTATACCAACAAAATATTATAATGTACAAAATCAATTATATTACATTACTAATTTTATTACAGTCTACTAAATATGACCTTTAATTTTTTTCCTTCAATATATTAAACCTATTGCAATTGTTTCAACTTTAAATTTGTTTTAAAAAAAATGTTATGAACTTAACGATGTTTTGAATCAATCCGTGAATTTCATCAATAAATCTAAAAATAATTATGTGGTATTTAATTTCATTTAATGCGTCTCATTTTTTTAAATTCGTAAACAAAGTAAATAAAAGTTAGATTAATTACAACTTTTATCAAATAGGATATCACATATTTAATATGCCATATTAAATAAATTTAATTTATTTATATTAGATTAAATTATATCAAATTAAATTATAATTAATTTTTATAATTTTTAATGATAATTTGTATAACATAATCTAATAAAATTGATATACAAATATCTTAAAAAAATAATTTATATTTAAAATAGTATATAAAATTACATTTAAAAATAAAAATATTGTTTTAATTTTAAATAAAAATAAAAATTAAGACATATAATTTTATAAAAATTTAGATAAATTATATTAAATATAATTTATACTCACCATTTTTAGTGATACAATCATCATACTATTTTATACACATAATTATACAATACTTTCTTACAAACATCCCACTAGTAGCCTAAAAACGTTGCAGGAAGTATGTGCTTCAAGTTTTTAAGTATTTTAAAATAATTAGCATATGTTTAAATTTTTGATTAAATAAGAGTATTTTGTATTCAAAAAAAAGGGTAGGAGATTCTAATGGTCATTTTCTTTTATAAAAAGAGGCACTTTAATCTCTTATTTATATTTTGTATTACTTTAATTTTTTTTTTTTTTTTTTGTAAAAGTGACAACATTAGTCCATTTTTACTATATAAGACTTTACAAATCTTTATTAGGTATTTGTAAAGTTTTACAAAAATAATTTATTATATATAACACTTTATTAGTTCAATTATAATTTCTTTTAATTGTTAGATTCATTTTACCTGTTTCATATTAATTTTTGTTTTTATTTTTTTTTCTTACTAGAGTGTCAATTTTATTAATTCTTCGTTATGATATTTTAGATAATTCACTTCTCTTGTTGTATTATGTTAGATAAATCTAATTTTAAAATTTATTTAATTTCTTTACTAACTCTGATACCAAAATTTCATGAAATATTTTGATTTTAATAATTTACAATATTTAAGCATATAAATTTTTAAGAATAATTTTTTATTTTTAAACTTGTATTTACATAAAAAAAATTAATATGTACAAATAAACTTTTATAATTAATAGATGAAATCTATATGTATTTTTTATCATGAGTATTTTTAATATTTTTTTTAACCTCTAAGATCTTTTTCCCTTCAAAAAATTATGTGTGTGAGTTAAGATTAAAATAATAATTTTTTCACTATTTTAAAAATAAATATTTATTGATTAATAAAAAATAATAATATTTAGTGTGTAAGTATGTATATAAAGTTATTGCATTGATTGTAAAAAGAAGAAGAGAATTTATTATAAATAATACTCTTAAAATTTATAGTAATAAAACTAGTAATTCTAATAATAACGAATATTTAATTTGAACGTGAAATATTGAACGGATCTAAATTATCGTCGTTTAATTCTAATTGAATAAGTGTTAAAAAAAAATTACATATTAATCATTTTTTTTAATTGTGAAAATATAAATTTAAATACAAAAAATATTAATTTTGTTATTATAAATTCAAGAGGTGTTAATTTTATTGTTTTTTCGAAAAAAATAAGAAATTGGGAGGTTTGGAAACGTAGTTTACCATCATTAATGGGACAATTAGCAGGCAAGTCTGGTTTTTATGGGGCGATTAGCAGGCAAGTCTGGTTTTTATGGGTCTCTATAGCAACTGTCACTCTGCTGCTGCTGGATACAAGACAAAGTGGAAATTACTGCAACTTTTCAATCAGATTCTATCTCTATTTTTCACTGACAGTCTCTTTGACCCCCCCTTCCCCCCGACAGTTGGCTCGTCTCGGACCGCCTTAGCCCCCAAAGGACCCAAATTTTTTAAAAATGTTTTTATATTTTTTAAAATAAATTATTTTATTTTAAATTATCTCAACAAACTCTCAAAAATAATTATTAACACAAAAAATTTAAAACATATTATTTTTTTAAAAAATATTGTATATAATTCAATATTATTATGATAGATATATTGACATGTATTTTTTTATTGCTACAAAATAATACATGAGTTATATATTTATACTTATAAATAATTATTATTTAGTAACGTTATTATAAAATAAATTTATTATTAATAAATAATATATATATTATTAACTAATAATAAGAAATATGAAAAATTATTTGCTCTTAATTTTATTATGTAATGAACAAAAACATATTATATTTTTTAAATCACTATATGTATTCAAGTGTTTTAATATATTTAATTTTTTCTCAATTAATTGAGATTATCTAAAACAAGAACAAATAAGAATTGTATCATTGTCTTTTTTTTTATAGGCATATATTCTTCTCTTTTTATGTGTCTAGTTTTATTCTTAAAATTCAAAATTTATATTATTTATATATTTTTTATTTAGAATTCAGACATAAATGTTTAATTTTATAGATAATTTTAAACTTTTTATTTTATTTCAAAGTTTTAAAACTTTTAATTTTATTCTATCAGAATAAAAATAGATGTAATTTTTCGTCAAATAAATAAATAAATAACTTAACTTTACATATGTATTTATTAATTTAATTTTTTTATTTATATTTGATATAAAAAATATTTTAATTAATTAATTATTAACTACCAATAATAATTTAATTTTCAAAAAATATTGAGACCTCATTTATATGTTTTTTCTTAGGTTACAAATGTTCTTGAGCTGCCTCTATTTCCCACCTTTTTTTTTTTTTTTATTGCTTCATTTTACCATTTATTCCGTTATATTTTTTTGGGTACTAAAATTTTGATATTAAAACTTGTTTATTTTTGTTGCTTTCACTCCTTATGTCTTCGGAACTAAAAATTTATATATCAAATATCTAAATTCTGCTACAGGCAGTGATTCAGAAAATTTCGTTTTTAGATTTGGTTTTGCATTAATGTTTATTCAGATGCCCCTTTTGAAATTTTCATAATTTATTGCAATTATGCTTCACTATTTATAATGTAAATTATTAATTTTTTTCTCAGCTAAACAAATTGTTAAGGTCAGACCATAGAAGTGTTAAGTCTTATCCTTCCCTCTGACTTTTGCTTCATTGTTGAATGAGTTATCGTATAGTTTAAGAGTTAGAGAATGCAAAATCTTTTAAACTCTCATTTTTTCTTTGATTTATTCAAGAAACATTTTATCATTTATCGTACTGGAGTGATAATTTTACATTTATTCGATGTTATATGAATGCTGTTAAGAGCTTGTGCATTTATCATGCCTATTAAAGATAATATAAAATTGTTGTAAAAATGAAATATAAAATATCATTTTAATCTTAAAATTACAAGTAGTGTTTTATGTCAGTATTAGGTTTTCTGAACTATTTGCATTATTTTAAATTTTTTTATAAAAATGTAAATTCTTTATTTTGCTGAATTTAAAGGGATTGCACGAATTCTATTTCTACTATATTATGCGAATGTTATTAAGAATTTATGTATTTATCATGTCTATTAAAGATAATATAAAATTATTGTAGGGAATTACTTATATTTTAAATGGTAAAATTTTTAATTTTTTTATTAAAAATTTAAATTTAATTTTTATTTGAATATATGAATGTATTTTTTTTTATTTTAAACTCTTTATTTTAAAAAGAAAAAGGAAGAAGAAAGAAAGTATCGCACGAATTCTAGACAAAAGTTAAAAAAAATGCCACTTGTAGTTGGTGGTTTGGTGGCAAAATTTTGTTATATAGATTTATAGGTATTGGTATTTTCCTTTTCACATTTTTCATGATGAGGATTTTTATCTTTTTTGCATTTTTCAAATTCCTACATTTTCTTTATCATCTTAAAGAGTTTGGAGAAAATCATTCCAATGTTTCAAACTTTGTCTTGTCTATTTTTTTTTTAACTGAATGAAAAATATTATATTAAATATTTGACTTAACTTTATAATAAGTTTTTTTTAAAATTTTATTTTATAATTACTATAATGCATTATAATTAAAACTTAGTTGTATTTGATAATTCAACTTGGATTAAACATTTCAGAATGTGATTTATTGAACAATGTTCATATTTTTATTAATTTTTTAGGATAAATTTATTTCCAGAAAATTTTGGCATTATTCAAAGGTCATTGTTTAAATTAGATAATTGTGTCTTTAATTTTTTATTTGTTTTCTTTAACTTTTAATGTCAATTCTTCTTTAGTTAAAAAATGAAAAAAATTTCAATAAATTTTTTTAGCTAAGAAAACAAACAAAATTATTTATTCTGGGACTTTTTTATTTTATTTTTTTTATTTAGAGAATTGATTTTATTTTTTTTATGTATGACCATAAATTCTATTTCCCATTTTCTTTTGGTGGGAATGATGCAATGCTAAATCTAGCGCTCTCTCTCTCTCTTCTTCTTCTTTTTCTTTTAGTTTATTTGTATCCATGCCCTGAATTGTGGCTTAATTCAATATTAGCTATGTTATTTAGGTGAACTAAAGATGGAACAGGCTACTAAATTGCGTTTTTGTGGTTCAACACCGTCAGAAGAATCAGCTTTAGACCTTGAGAGGAACTGTTGCAGTCACTCTAATCTACCTTCATTAAGTCCACCAACACTTCAACCATTTGCATCTGCTGGACAACACGGTGAGAGCAGTGCTGCTTACTTTTCATGGCCAGCCTCAAGCCGATTAAATGACGCTGCTGAGGAGAGGGCTAACTATTTTGCGAATCTACAAAAGGGGGTCCTACCTGAAACCCTTGGTCGGCTGCCAGAAGGTCAGCAAGCAACCACGTTGCTTGAACTCATGACAATAAGGGCATTTCATAGCAAGATCTTGCGTTGTTTTAGTCTTGGCACAGCAATTGGATTTCGTATTCGACGGGGTGTGTTAACAGATATACCAGCTATTCTTGTTTTTGTATCCAGAAAAGTTCACAAGCAATGGCTTCGCCCCATCCAATGCTTACCCACCGCGCTAGAGGTCAGTAAGGGATAGTTATTCTGGTCATGTTTTAAATTATTTTTATAAGGAATTCCTTTTGTTGAATTTTGTTGATATTTATGTCTTGTTGAGGATTCACATGTGATACTCAATCAGGGTCCAGGAGGCGTATGGTGTGATGTGGACGTGGTAGAGTTCTCATATTTTGGCGTTCCTGATCCAGCTCCCAAAGAGCAGTTGTATACAGAGATTGTGGATGATTTGCGTGGCGGTGATCTGTGTATTCGCTCAGGTTCTCAGGTTTTATTAAGTTCCCTTCAAATCCTCAACTCTTACTGTTCAGAAACCGTGAATGGAAATGTTTTCTATTTGTTCAACAATAGTATCAAAATGCATCAATGTGTAGCTTTGTTATTCAGCCAGAGGCTCTATTTGTTCCATGAAGGTTTCTTGTGATGGAAAAAGGCATCGAAGAAGGTCGATGAGTTGTTAATATTGAGGCTTATAGTATTAGTGCCACAAAAATTATGAATCTAATGATGATGCCTATATTATCCACTGGCTTCTATTTTTGCTGCTACAGATAAACTGCTTTTGTTTGTAATCATATGAACTAGAATGTCTTAAAAGCTAATGAGCTTTCAGTTTGGTATTTTATGAAGAGGTTCTCAGTCATTGAGGAAATAGTTGAAAATGATTTATTCAAGATTCATGCTCCAATGGGGTACTGAACTAGTATCCCCATATTTCCTTTTACTTTGCACCAGGTTGCTAGCCAGGAGACATATGGAACCTTGGGTGCTATTGTGAGGAGTCAAACAGGCAATCGACAAGTTGGTTTCCTCACAAACCGGCATGTTGCAGTTGACTTAGATTACCCCAATCAAAAGATGTTTCATCCTTGGCCTCCAACCCTTGGACCTGGGGTATATCTTGGTGCGGTGGAGAGAGCAACATCATTTATCACAGATGAACTTTGGTATGGTATCTTTGCTGGAATGAACCCAGGTAATGAGGTTCTGATCACTTCTAGATATGCAATAACTATGTTTTAGTAGTAAGATTTACAATAGTTTGCTTTAACTTTTGGCGACGAGTAATTTGTTAGGAGGGCTTATATGTCATCTGGCCATGGGCACTGTTTCAACTTTTGTGGCATGAAACTTGCTTTTGCCCATGTTAACTTGGGTGGCATTGCTGTTGTTGTGTTGCATCAGCTACCTTCTTAGCGAGTTACTCCTTTTTCTGTTCAGCTTTATAGGTCTGAGATCTGCTGTAGTTCCTTGCAATATAGAGAGGATTATGGTTTGATAGGGAACAGTTTGACATAATTAGTGATTCAAAAAATGCTTTTGCATAGACTCATTTGTAATAACTAAATTTTCGACAAATGCTGTTTCAAGTATTGTATTCAATTATTCATGGGTAAATCTATTTCTGTTATATTATTTAAGTAATTCATTTTTTTCTTTCTTTCTAAGAATTATGTGTGCCCTTGAATGCTGGAACACCACTCTGCTACTATTTAAGCCAAAACCCTTGTTTCTTGTTTGGATGATATTAATTAAATGAGTCTTACCCCTACAAATAGAGAAATAAACGCGACCTTCATCTCTGGAACATCAACTGTTACTGTTTTAGCCAAACCCCTCATTGAGTTGTTTCTGTTCTGGAGATGACTTTAATACTAGTACCTGTTGTTCTTGGGGGGGGAGGGGGGGGGAAGAACAGGAATCATAAAATCTCTAAGGTTACTGTGTCCATATTTATTCTTAAGTTCTATGGGACTATTTCTTCATAGTAGATTTTCATAATTTATAATTTTAACAATAGTCATCTAGAAGGTGTGATTTCTTGTTTGTACAGAGACATTTGTGAGGGCAGATGGGGCATTCATTCCTTTTGCTGATGATTTTGACATGTCAACTGTCACTACATCTGTGAAAGGTGTTGGAGAGATTGGTGACGTGAAAATAATAGACTTGCAGTCTCCAGTAAGTAGTCTTATTGGAAAGCAGGTGATGAAGGTTGGAAGGAGTTCTGGCCTGTCTTCTGGAACTCTACTGGCATACGCCCTTGAGTACAATGATGAAAAAGGCATTTGCTTCCTGACTGATTTTCTTGTTGTGGGTGAGAACCGACAGAGGTTTGATCTTGAAGGAGATAGTGGAAGTCTTATAATGCTAAAAGGTGAGAATGTTGAGAAACCACATCCAATTGGAATCATATGGGGTGGAACTGCTAACAGAGGTCGACTTAAATTAAAAATTGGCCATCCTCCTGAGAATTGGACGAGTGGAGTTGATCTTGGGCGCTTACTCAATCTCCTTGAGCTTGACTTGATTACAACTGATGATGGACTTCAAGGTTTGTATTTTTTTGAATCTCTTCTGTTGATTCCTGAATTTATTTATTGTATCCTAGTTCACTGTCTTGTTGGTTTCTCTCATCTGCATGGTAATTGTGATCTTTTTCTTCATGTTCATAATCCTGGAGCTTACTGTAGAAATCTCTAGCATAATTAATTGCATAAATATTAGGAAAAACTCACAAAATAAGCTTGATTTATACCAATATTTACAATTTAGTTTATTTCATGAGTTCTTAATTTTCCCCGATCTTCCCTTCTCTTCTCTCATAAATTTGCATGTTATAAAATATGTTACATACCCATGCATACATTCCACTCATTTCTTAGACATGCAGATGCCTGTAACCGGGTAGGTGTCTCACATCCATGGCTACATTTCAAAATTTGTGTAACTCAGATGCGATTGTGATATTGCCTGCAATTTCTGTATATGTTATCAGAAAAACCATTAATATAGTATCCTATAGATTTTTTTTCTTCTCTGTTATAATTTTTTTTTTATAAATGTGACATGTGATTCTTTGTTAATGACACATATAGTGGCAGTGCAAGAGCATAGGGCGGTCTCAGCAACAGCTCTTGGGTCTACAGTTGGGGACTCCTCTCCTGCTGATGGAATTCGAAAAGAAAAGGCTGATGAGAAGTTTGGGCCATTGGGTCTCCAAATCCAGCATATCCCTTTAGAAGTATTCGAACCTAGCAGCCCAGCAAGGAATCAGTTACACATGGAACCTGAGTTTCATCTTGAAGATGGCATGAAGCGAGCTCCTAGTGTTGAACACCAATTTATTTCAAGCTTTACCAAACGGTCTCCATTGCATCAGAACAACATTAAGGACAAAGTAGTTTCCGAGAATCTTTCTTCGTTGAGAAATGGCTCTGACGAAGACATATGTGTCTCATTGCAGTTAGGGGAGAAAGAAGCCAAGAGGAGGCGTTCAGATGCATCTTGTGCTGAAGAACCAAAATGAAATTGGTTCTTTTACGGCTGGTATTAGAGAGAAGAAGGTATAAAAAAGAAGGGTTGAACTTCATGGCCCCAGCTCAGGGCAATTAAGCTATTTTGCACCGGAATGATACTTTGTTGTTACTTTCTAGGTTGAAGTTCATGTTTTGATGTTGTTGTAACTTGTAAGTACATGTTTTAGTTCAAATAGCTGCTGTGGACTACCGAGTATTTTGTATGCAAGCTGTATTGGTTTTCGATTAACTTAATCCAAAGGATTAAACCTGTGTAATATTTAGACACATTTTTTTGTTATTGGTTTCCATTCTTCAGTTTCATATGTAGCATAATTTTTTTAACTGGATTTACTTTTAACTTGGCTCATCCAATCGAATGAAGCAGCCGAATTAAGTCCGGGTTCCAAATGTATATATATTTTTAAAGATGTAATATTATAACAATATTTAAAAAAAAAATGTTAAAATTTAAAAAAATTACGTATATAGCTCAATCTTATTATATGTCATTGATTAATTAAAATATGGTGATTTACTTGGCACTCACTCTTTTTTCTGTTTAAAGTTACAAGTTCATACTGTACCAAAATATTGTTTGATATAAAAAAAATTAATTAAAATAAGAAAGAAACAAATTTTGTGGAATTATTTTTTTCTTTAATTTTTTTTAATAGTTTCTAATTTTTTAATTAGTTGAGATTGTAAAAAAATAATATTTATTATTAAAAACTTCTATTTAAAAAAACAATTATAACAGTTTTACAACTGAAAGTTGGACAAAAGTTCCAAATTAATATACTTATCTTATTTTATCTCATTTTATTTTATTTTATTAAAACAACCTTCCATATTTAGTTAAGATGAGAGAATATAAGGTATAATTTGCCAAAAGGCATAAATTAGTATATTGATGGATAATATCACATGTAATTTATTTATATAAAAAAACGAGTAATTTAATTTCATATATTATTTTTTCAGTAATTTAATTATTTTATTTTAAATAAGTGACAAGATAAACAATTAATTTTTTTAATTTATTTTTATCTCTTGTCATATTTTTCAATTATTATTGACTTATCAATTTTGTAGATTATCTTTAATATTAAACAATAATTACTCCAAAGTTAATAAAAAAATAACAAAGGATTAAACTACTTTAATTAAAATAATTAAAAAGGCCCTTGTATTTTTTTTTAAAGGTATGTTTGTTATATAATATTAAAAATTTTAATTATAAAATCAAATAGTATCGTACAATATAAAAATAATATAATTTTTTTTTAGATATTTTTATAATTTATTTTAAATCATTTTTAATCTTAAATTAAAAATTATATTTTTTATTTTAAAATATAATAAAAAATATAAAAATAAATTAAATATTAATTTAAATAAATTTTATAATAAAAAATTATTTTAAATAAAAATTATTTTATTTAAAATTATTTTTTTTATTAAATACTATATAAATTAATTATAATATAATTTAATTTAATATAATATTACATAACTTATATTTATCTCTTTTTGTTTTTTTAATTAAAAAAAAACCACCATATATATTTCGTTAAGATGAGAGAATGCAAGGTCTACTCTGCGCTTCTGCTAGTATATCCTACATTCATACCCGTATCGCTCTAGCTCGCTATCTCTAATCTTCAAAAGATAACTCCGTTTATTCCTTGAGCAACAATGTCACTACCTGTTACTATGACTCTTACTGGAGCTAGTATCAGCAACCAAATTTCTGGCAAGTTACGAGAAGTGGGTGTTTACCAATCGAAGCTATTTCGAAGTTCCCCCAATTTTCCTCCTTTATGTAGGTTAAATTGCGATTGTTTTTGGCGAATATCTAGAAGCAGCAAGAGCTTGGACTTCCAATTGAGAAAGTCTTCAATTTTACGTTCCGCCCAGGGCAAAGAAGCTGAAGATGGTTTCCTTCAGGTAACGTGTTTTTTGTTGTTGCTGATTCACTCAAGCTTTGTTCCAGTTTTGAATTGCGGGCTCCATAAAAATTGAATTATGGAAGAGTACTAAAAGGCTTCAGTTTAGTTTATTTAATTTGGATTTACTTTTAATAATTTGGGCAACTTGTTTATTTTGGTTTGGCTTATGCTAATTTATGTTTGTCATGTTTTGGTTGAGTGTAAAAGAACAAACTTAACCACCATTCACCCTCATTACAAACCATTGAATAAAAGAATTAGGTTTCGAGGTATTTACCATTTAATTTTCTAGACCTATGGTCTTTTATTTCATATCAAAGGGGGAAAAAAGGTCATATTGCATGCTTAGAAATTTTTAGATAACTTTCACTGTAGTTTCTGTTTCTTTTATTTTATTCTATTTTTAATTTAGTGGTTGAGTGGTAAATTTATTCCGTGTGATATAAATAGGCTGCTGCTCTATGCCACTATGTAATTTTGAAACTGGAGTGCTGCTTTGTGGTAGCTGAATCAATGATTTGACTCTTTTTGCAGAATGTGAGTGAAGATACCGATGAGATGTTTGATCAATTGTTTGATAGATATGGAACGGTGATTTTTAGCAGAAATGACAAAAAGCCTCCCAGTGTAGAGGTTGACGATGATGCTGAAAGCTTATCGTGTGAGTTTATTTTAAAATCAATCCAAATAAGATAACTTAAGATGTGGTCTCTCTTTCTCTCTCTCTTGCCACTTAAGTCATGGTACTTTAGCGCTAGGAGGAAGATGAATGTTCAAAGGTAGTAGGCGTTGAGATGGAGGAAACTACTTACCAAATAGCAGTATCTCATCCATGATCCATGATGTCTATAACAAAGAGGATTGTAATGCTGTTTTTTCTATAAAATGAAATTTTAATGACTGGTGGATCGTAGTGTTAACAACACACATTATCACACCAAAAATTCCTTGGTTTTGATGATCTTTATTTCACAGCTTTCTTCTCATTCCAGTTTGTATTTGTTAGTCGTTGAGCATTCAACAAACACTAATTTTTTTAGGTGGATTTCTACTTTGTTATTATTATAATTCAGTCAGAAGCTATATGTACATTTTTATGTTGTAAACTTCTAAATACTCTATATTTCTTGCCTTTTCTGTAGTTGCTGTAGCGATGGCCAAGGTTGCAAGTGACGTGAAAGCTGCAGATATAAAAGTCCTCTTTGTGAAACCTCTTGTGTATTGGACTCGGTTTTTTATTATTGCCACAGCATTTTCTCGCCCTCAAATTAATGCAATTGGGTATAACGTCTATTTTAACTTTTATCTTTCTTATGATTGATTGGTTTTCTGTGTTTTTCAAAATTAGCTGAATTATGATGGCAAAGTTACTCTATGCATTTTTGGTTTATCAAGTGCTTAATCTAGCTTCATTTTGGGCCAATCTATTCTTCTCATTAAGTAAACAAATTACAGTACTTGTTGTGTACTTCTATTGTCTTTCCCCCTCCCCCCCTAGCTAGGCTGTACATGCATACCTTGGATAATCAACAATCTTGAATTTTCTTCATAATTTAGCTATGTTGTTGATTCACTTTAATCATATATAATATGAATCATCTGTTTAAATCTTTCAATTATAGGACCAAGATAAGAGATCTTGCTGAGCAAAAGTATGGAAAAGTGCCTTCTGGTGACTCAAAACCCAACTCATGGACCTTGTTGGATTTTGGTAATTGTTTCTCTTCAAGGTGTATGACACTGAAATTATGTGTGCATGGGAGGCAAAAATAATGGTTATTCTGAAAGTCTTATTTGACAAATCACATTTAAATTTTTATCAGTGTGGGTATTTTGACAGTATTTTTTTCTTTTTAACTGGACATGGAAAGTGGAATATGACGATACTTGTTCAAGACTAACCCATGCTTTGAAATTTGAAATGACTCAACGTTGTATTGTTTGATTGAGTAGTATTACTAAAATTTTGTACAAATAGACTAGTCTTTTAAGTCTAGAGGCTAAAAAATATATACTAAGATAATCTCAATGAGGAGATCACCTTTGTACTGCATGTTATATAGTCAAACTTTTACTGTTAAAGGGTTTTGATCTAGGAGTGTTAGATATTTAGCTGTAACAGAGAGCACCTTTTCTATTTTCTAGAATTTTTTGATAGATGTGATGATTCTTTGTTTATGGATCTTAATCAAGCACAACATATTTGATATGTTCTATTGATTACAGGTGACGTAGTAATTCATATATTTCTTCCTGAACAACGAACTTTGTACAACTTAGAAGAGTTTTATGGTAATGCTAAATCCATTGAATTGCCTTTTGAAAACCAACCACCATTTCGACGCTGAGAAAGTAGTTTGTCTAACCACTTGATGCTGATGGGTACGACCATTTTGTGATCTCTGAGGCACTTTCCATTGGATCATTATCAGCTTTTGCCGAACTTACACGGAGAGGTATGGATATTTCTTAGAGCTCAATCTTGTTTTGGTTGATCAGTTGATGAAGCTGTGCAATATATCTGGTATATTCAGTTTTTATGCTCGCTCTGCATGCTCTGTAGATGGCAAGTTTAGTAGTAAAGACTGCAATACTATACCAACACTACTAGTAATTAACGCTACCATATTAACACTACTAGTAATTTAGTAAAAACGCTTTCAAATTTAAAATGCGGAACAAAGTTTGGCAGATATGATGTATGCACTATGTAGTAGCATTTTGTTTCTTTAGTCTCCATCAGTCTTCAGATTTATGTTCTACCTATACTTGTATAGTTTTTCTTTATTCATCTTTACCCGTTTTGAAATGTACATTGAAATACACTAGTATGCTTCTTTATATTCGAGGGCTGTTCAAAGGAACGTTTGCATATTTTTCAGTACGAGTAAAGTATGGAATATAGATGGAAAAAACAAAACAAAAGATGTCACACATTAAAAATGAAAATGAAAAGATAACAATATATATTATTTATCGTCTCAACAAAAACTACAGCCCAACACCCAGCCGCAGCAAAAAGCAGCAACACTGCACACACACACACACACACAAAAAAAAAAAATTGACAATCAGATCCACTTCTGATACATATTGAAGAAGATAGTTTGGGTGCTATTTTAAACTTGTCTCTTTAAGATATTTTAATTTTTAAATTTTTAATTAATATATTTTAATTTTTAAATTTTAACAATTTAAGGTTTTATGTACAAAAATAAGTTTTAAATTATTACTTTTTTTAACACTTTATTTCTTAAATTTTATTAAGATTAGACACTTTAGTTTTTAAATTTTACAACGATGAGATATTTTAATTTCTAAAATTATGATTAATGTGTATCTTTTTATTCAAAAATAAGATTTAAGTATACCAATTAAAAATTTAAAAATTAAAATTTTTCAAAAATATAAATTTATAAACTTTAGTACCACCCCCACCTATAAATAAATAGGTAATGATTAAAATAGCTTTTAGATAAATCTTACTGATTGTGGTCTGAAGTCTAGAATTCATAAATTTTAATTAAATTTATACTTAAATTTATAAATTTTTAAATTCAATAATTTAGTACTTAAATTTTTAAAATTTTACATATATATTCCTAAAGTTTTGAATCATATAATTTAATCATAATTTTTTAAAAATTTACATATAAATCTTAAAAGTTTGATTTAAAAATATGAATTTTAGTATACAATATAAGATCTATATATGAATTTTTAAAAGTTTGTGAACTAAATTATAGAATTTAAAAATTTAGAAATATATACGTAAAATTTAAAAATTTGTAGACTAAATTGTAAAATTTAAAAATTTAAATATAAATTTAATTAAAATTTAAGTATTAATATAATAGTTAAGCTTTTAAAACAAGGGCATGAAACATAACCCCATAATAATTACAGTAGTTTTTTTTTTAGTAAACATAAGCTGAAAGGGAAGTTGTGAGAATAGGGATAAGTAAAAAAAAAGAATTATTTATTATTTTTGTTGTAAATAATAATATATTATTTTAAATTAATAAAATGTAAGATTATTGTGATTATTTTGCTTGATAAAAAAATAATTAATAAAATTAATAAAAAATATATTTCAATAACAATAAATAACAATTGATAAGCTAATTCCACCATAAAGTCTAAAAGACTAACTGAGTTTTAATAATTACGGTAGGTTTATTTTTATTTTTATAATAACAATTACAATAGTTAATAGCATATGAATATGCACTTACCATCCTTTCCAAAAGCCTTCACCTGTATTATAAGGTGCTATAATTTTGATCAATTTTTTTTTATAAAAAATTAATTATATATATATTTTTAGCATTAAATAAATATTTTATTTATAGTAATATATTGTGTCTAATTTTTATATACATATTTTGATATATATTAGTAATATTTAACAAATATTTAAATAAAAATAACATAAATTATAAATAAAGTAGTTAAATATATGATTTTTTTTTCATGTATTTGGTAACTATTAGTAACATAAATAAAATTATGGTCGTATATTATGTAAAAAAATTTCTTAAATATGATAATCCAATTATTTTTTTAAATATTTAATTTTAGATTCAACATTATAAAATTAAAATTAAAAAAATAAGTATATGATAAGCTTCATATTAAAAATTTTAAGTTTATGCTTATCATATTTTATTTCAACTTAAATTTTAAATTTATTTAATATTATATTATTTGACATTTTATCTTAATAATCTTTTAGATTTTATTTGAAAATTTTTAAATAATTTTATTTTTATTTTTGTTTTTATTAATCATTCTTATATTGTTTATAAACATATATTTTTAAATATAGTTTCAAGCTTAAAATTATAAATCATATTTTATTTTTATTTTTTCATATGTTTATTTTAGTTTTAGTTTTAACAACTAGAAATTTTGATGTGTTTGATTGAGCTTTTAATTTGCTTAGATTTTTTAGTTAATAAATTTATTTTACTCATGAATGATACTAATACTTATTAACTTTATTTTTATTTAATTTTTGTTATAAGTTAATTATAATATACTAACTCTATATTTTTTGAGTGCTAATTGTATGTCTCTATTATAATGTATCATGAAAAATTTAATTTTGAATTAAGTATATTTTACTAGAATTTTTATTAATTTTTTATTTTGTATAAAAAAAAAATTTAGTCCCCCTTTAATTTTGTTTTTTCCGCCCTGCCTCTAGTAGTAATCTCTTTTGGAACAGTTTGGCAATTATGGGCTGAACGATGACAACCCTTAAGAGGATAACCAATAGGTGGTGGTGGTACTACTTATTTCATTCTTATAACCCATTTCCACTGCTGCTTCTGTTGGAGGATATTCTATTGCTGCACATATTTTCATAAAATACAATAAAATGATTAAAATGGTAAAATATTGTACAATGACTTCAACCTTAATTTATTTCTCTGAATTCTATGTAATAAATGTATGATCGAAACAAGTAAAAAATAAAATATTAATTGTATAGTTCTAATATGCTTAACTTGGAAGAATCTTTATATAATTATATCAGTTTCAGATATCTCATAATTAACAGCAAAATTAAATTAAATGAAAATTTGTTGAGATAAAAATTACTGAACGTGAACTAAACAATAAAATCTCTTGGGCGGGCTCTAATTACCAGAAGATTGACGATCCTTGTGACTCATCATGACTTAAGCTAAAGAAAAGGGGTCTACTGATAATTAATTAAGCAAAGAGGACAAGCAAGTCAATAATTAGTAGGGGAACTGTGTAATGTTTATATACTGAGATATGAGAGTTTAAATATATATATATATTGCAAAATAATCAGAATTCTGATAGAACCAGTAAAATTAACAAAACAAATAAATAAATAAATAAGCATGGTTGTCTCTTGGTGGATTACTGAAGATAATACAGTCGGTTTTCTATGCGTTCATCTCAAAGAGAGATCTAACTTGCCCTACTAGTATGCCTCCAGGTTGATCAGAATTTCTAAGTTTCTTCGTTAATTTTTAATTTTGGAAAATTAGTGAAAATGAATTTTAATTGAATTGAAAGTTTAATTACGTTGGATTATTATCTTTGATTTACACATATAAGAAAATTTAAGCTAGCCCAATTTTAAAAAATAAAACTTAAAGTTTGCTGAATCTATTCATTCTCAAAGTAAACGAGCAAAGGTTAAATCTTAACAATCTTATACGGATCTAGAAGATTGGCCTGGGCTCCTTACTGTTCCACTGGACCAAATGATGTAACGTAAAGCAATTTATGGGCCTAACAAGATATCGAGGTTATTATTATTATTTTTTTTAAAGGGCTCTAAGTTTATATTTTTTTTTATTAATAAAAAAAAATTACATTCACACATCTAGATAAGATTCAAATTTAACTTTTTGGTAGAAAAATTAAGAGTCTTATCACTTGAACTACAAGAGATTCTCGAAATGTCTTTTTTTCTTACCAAACTTTGATCCCAATCGAGGTATCGGCTTATTTAAATAAGAGAGAGAGAATTTAAATCATCCTTTATTTTCTCTCTTTCCTTTTTCTTTTTTTACCTAAAAATGCTTTCAAGGTGAGTTCCATAAGAGCATAAAAATTCACCTTGTTTTTATAGTGACACCAAATTTTCATTTTGAGGCATACAAATTCAAAATTATAGGTTCGAATCCAATGACTATAAATAAAAAGTTAAACCTTACTACGAAAATCTAAATCCTAATTTATCAAATTAAATTCAAGAACTTCAAAATTAAACTGTAAAATTGAAATAAATGCCCTATATGTAGAAGATAATTTGGTTTCCTTTGATGCAATCTATAAGGTGAGTTGGTGTTTATCATGATGTTTTCTCGTGTGTGTATTATGTGAGTTATGATGATCCTTTTCGTTAGAATTGTCCGACCTCTCATGACAATTATGTTTTTGTACGCGTGTAAAAACAGGGTTTTTATTTTTATTTTTTATAAATGTGTGTACAGTATAATAGTCAAGTAAAAAAAAATAACATAAATTAAAATTTATAATAATAAAAATAACATTTTTTATATTTAAATTATATATTTTTATAATTAAAAAATATTTTTGAATTTTTTTTTTTGAAAGCGAACGTCATTTACATTAAATTATAATAATTTTAATTTATTTTATAATAAATATTTAATATTATTAAAATATTAATTTTATTATTATAAATTTTAGTTAATGTTTTTGATAAATTTTCGAAGATAAAGCCAGTCCTGAATGATTTGAGTCAATTTTGCCATTAATTGGCATGATCATACGACGTGGCATCATAGATTATAAGCAGATGTTATTGATTTTAGCAAACATTAGGTGAGCATTTATTAAATATAAATTCCGGTTTATTTAAAAAAAAAAAACGTAATAGAGAATTGGGCATTGCATTATTGCATATTATTATAAAAGCGTGTAAAGTGCAGATAATAGAACCTAATAAAAATGCATACAACAGAATGGATATGGATGCAGAGATACATGTGTTTATGAATTATGAAAATATTAAATAAATATATTATAACCAAAAGACGCAGACACCAGACAGCAGGGTCTTGGAATTTGGAAATTGAAAAGTCAAGCATCATATGGAGTCCAGTCGGTAACTGAAACGGATCGATTCAAAATAAACCACCATGCTTACATCAGTTGTGAAACTGAATAACGCAAGCCCTTTCAATTTTCATATAGCTAGCTTAGCTTAGCTAGTCAAAAATAAAAACATTTTATCCACTAATGTAACTTCTTTGTTATCAAAAAACAAAAAACTATTTGTTAACTGACAAATACATAGCACTCCTTGTTACAGTTGAGATGTAAATCAATAATATGTATCCATTTATTATTATTAAATAAAATCATAATTATATCATATCATAACAGGCAATATATATTAATAAAATTTATGCTATATTTAATGTCTAATATATATGGAACATATTTTTGACTAATTTTAATTTTATAAGTTAATAATAATACAAATTACTAATTATTTGTATTTTGGTAAGAACCCACCTAAGTAAGCCCACCCAAAGCACAATGTCACCTTATTAAACCTTGTTACATGCAACCAACTTAACCTAAATGGTTACTTTTAAGGAGTTGACATTGTTATTTTTTACAAAGCCACTTGATAGCTTGTGGATTAGCAATGAATTGGTTGGTCCAGTAAGTCCATTACTTAGGTGCCATTGATTTCTTGGTTAGCGTACACCAAACTTGATATTGCATTTATTTCTAATCATGTCAATTCTATTTTATTTGACAAATAAATTATCTTACAATACATGTATATTTATATATATACATATGAACTATCATTGTAAAAAATACGGAGACTAAAGTATTAAATCTTTATTATATTGTGCTCTTTTTAAATGATTTTAATTATATTAACTAGTATTATTCTAAATTCACTCAAACTTGCATAAAAGTTTATACTTAAACTAATAATATTTTGTTACTTTTATTTAAAAGGTTACAATTTTTTAAAGATTTATGTATACGACATAATAATTATTGATTTGATTTAAAATTTGATTGAAAAATTCCAAAATTATATTTGTCATGCATTATTCTTTTCGGAGTATTATTATGGAGTTATGAACATAATTTTAGAGTTATTAATTAATTTTATTAGAAAAAATGATATAAATTAAATTTTATTTTTTAAGAAAAGGAATTGAATGTGAAATTGACTTGTCCTTTTGGTAGGGGTGGGGAGTAATGTAACGCACAAAGAGACACAAGGGTCGGCAAGAAACCATGCAAAAGTGCATTGGGAAATGTAATTTTTCTAGCAATAAAACAAATTTTCAGTGAGAAATATGGATGATATGGGAGTAATGAAAAGCACAAAGAGACACGAGGGTCGGCAAGAAACCATGCCAAAAAAAAAAAAAAAACTGGTATTATATTATTAATAGATATAATTAATTCTACATAATTTTATCAAATATAAAATTGTCAAATTTTTTATAGTTATGATATATAGTAGTACTATTTCTTAAAATTATATAGACTTAGCACGTATTTATGCATCTGGCTTATAGCATGTACTTATGCATCTGGCTTATATAATTATTTTTTTTCTAAATTTTTCAGTTACGACACACAATATAATATGAAACTCTAAATTAATAAAATATAATATTAATCAAACTATTTTTTTTAAAATATAACTATAGTTAAACTATCAATTACTTAATAAAAAGTAATTTAACAAAAAAAAATTATTAAAATTAATAAAAAAAATATAATACAAGAGTGATAAATAATACCTACTACTGGCCATGTATATCCAGCTAGCCTATTTTCAGTTCCCACTTCTCATTTTCCTTCGTTGATCGTCACATCCAATTTTTGGAATTTTCTTGTTTGATTGGATGTGTTAAATATTTATATTAATTGCATACAATTTATTTCCTTTCAGTATTAAAATTTAATTCAAAAAAAAAAAAAAATTGTAAGATGATTGTTTTTTTTTCTTTCGTCGAAGGGGAAATTATTTTTGAAAGTGAATCTATTTATATTGTTGTCATGATGCAAAAGGGACCCAATTCAGAAAAAATGAAAGCAATTTCTCTATCGCTTCTTCACAACACTAACATACTAGTTTATCTTTTTTATCTTTATTTGGTTAAAATTTTATAAATTTTTAACTTTTTAAGATATATTATATAATACCTTGTACTTTATTTTAATTTAAAATAAAGTGTAATTTGAGTTTCGACTAAAAAAAAAAAAAAGCTTTTGCAATTTTTTTTTTTTTTTTTAATAATTTGTTGGCAGGAATAGATAATAAAAGCTAATGTGTCTATGTATGTAAGAATCCAAGTAAGGTATGTTTCCAATACAAGAAATAATGATAGCTCAACAGACCCCATCAAGAAACATCGATAGTCTATTAAGTTGTGAAAAACAAGTATTCAAGTTTTAAAAAGCTTGTTCACTGAATATAAATTTACAATCATCTAATCAGCTCTGATCTCTCTATCAACTCGCCAAAAGAAAAATCTTCCTTTTTCCTGATGCATCAGGTTTTAATATTCCAATTGACAGTGACAAATGAGATATATATTCAAAGTTTGGCTTTACATGTTTGTGGAGATGGTGAATAAGATTCCCAAAAGGAAAAACAAAGCTTTAAAGATAGAGAAAGAGAGAGGTGGAGTGAGATTCTCATAATGTGAAAGAGAGAGAGAGAGAGAGTAAAAAGTGTGAAGATATCACATGTAAGACTTAAGACTACTCAGCACTAACTTTAAGTTGAATGGAAAGAAAAAGAAAAAGAAGCCATCTCCACAAGTCAAGGTACAATATTATTTCAATAGAAAACAACTTGCCCTTCTTAACGGGTCAAGCACAAATACTTATGATCTATCCCAATATTTGTATCACTAGCTCTCTTTTTTCTTATTCAACCAAAGGATCGATCTATCATAACAACGTACGTGCTTTGATCAATCTAAGCCGTCCATTCAAATCCAATAGATATAGCATCGTTTCGTTTCTCCTTTTGGAATAAACTAAACAAAATATATAGACGTTGATCTATATACATGTGTATGCGTTGTGACCCATTCTAGATGTTATGAACTATGATTGTCTATAATTTACCTTCTTTTGTTCGTTTTTATACTTTCTACAACTTTTTTTTTTTTTTTTTTTTTGTATTTTTCAATTTCAGTGGTGGTTAAACTAAAGTATGGTGAATACGTTTGGGTTTATGTGAGCAAAAATAATAGAGCTACAGCGAAAGTGAAAGGTGAAGAGGAGGGGAATCTCACTCTTAAGCTACTTTTCATTTACTCTCCCTCCCCAAGGTGTCTCCTTTTGTCTCTTACAAGTCAAGTTTTTTTTCCCCCCCACCATAATCCTTGTGAAGTTTTATGTAAAAGCTATCTCTACTAAAAAGTCCCAATCATTTTTCTTTTTATTATAGTTCTTTGAACTTTCTCTTTGTATTAGATAGTTTTTTTTATAATAAAAATAAAAGTTATTTTGTTATTTTCTTAGCATATGTGAATTTAGATACATTGTGATAATTTTTTCACTTAAATTTAATCTAAAATTCTAAATCACTTATACCAATTTTCGTGTACTAATATATGTGCCACCAATAAGTTATTAATAAATATAAAAAAAATTTCCATCTTTTAAGCAAGTCTGCTTTTCACTTTAATAATTTTTCCTTATATGTATATTGTCTATTAATACATCAAAAATAGTAGAGAAAATTTGGACTCTTAGGCCAGTTCTCTTCTTAGTTTAGATATAGTTATGATATTTTTGCTTAAGATTAATTTTAATGCAGCTTGAACATTAAATATTTGGAGTCATTAAAGATCTTTTATTCAAGACTTGTCATATTCTTAACTAAAAGAACTAGAGTAGTTGCCAATGAACTTATGGCATATACTCTCTCTAATTGTGTTCGCAGAAGATATGGGATTTGAATTTCAATTCTAGTTATAGGCGTATAAATAGTATAGTTATTTAAAAAAGAAATCATATTTAAAATATATATAAAAAAAAAAAACTAAAAGAACCAAAATTATTGATAGATAATTCAAAGAGCTGAATAAAAATGCTCCAATTTTTTTAATTTAACGATGAACTACATTTATGGTGTTATGATTTTTATACTGATTTGAATAATTTTGATTTTAAATTAAATTTACTTTATATACCTTTATTTTGAATTAATAAAATTCATTTTATCTTTAGGATAATATAAACGATATGTTTTTCATATTATCTATCAGTTTCAAAATAATTTGATATATTTTTGGAAAATGAAAATAGCTGTCTAATTAATATAATTCAAACTTTTGGAAATATTAATTATGTCATGGTATGGGAAATGTAGACTATTATTTGTGGCATAAACCATCTACATGCATTAGCCTATGTCTGTACGGTCTGCTCATATATGCAAGCATAAAAAAATAATACTATATAGTGTTTTTTTAGAATATTAAATACTTTAATATTTTTTGTTTTATATTATTATTATTATTATTATTATTGTATTTTTTTTTTCTATGTATATTATTTTAATATTAATCCATGTGGTTGTGTTCTGCAATTAAAGATATATACATTAAATATTTTGTAATGCCAATGGTCAGATTTGTAAATAAATATTATGAGTAGTGCTTGGAAATAATATTCAAACATAAATATACGGCAATGTAAGGAATCAATTACTTATAATGTGCCTTGTTTAGTTGGCAGTTTAATTTAATAACAGCAAGGTACGTTATTCCCCACTTAATTATATCACAGATTTATTGTCTGCTTATTAATTAGATGAAGGAAGCTATTGGTTTTATTAGAAAATGTTAAACCATAAATAGTAATAAGAGATTTTGTGAGTATTGCTTAAGCTTCCATATATATGCATTGAGAACATCATTATCATTTTTACTTGAAGGCTGAGGATATATTATTTATAATAATGATGTTCACATTACCTTGTCTTCGTGCATCGAGGCCAAAAAAAAAAGTTCCATTTTATTGGGAAGAGGATGCTGCATCAGAAGGATGATGATAACAATAAGTAAATTAAAAAATAACATTTGAGCTTGTGCTGTGCAGAACAAGGTAAGCATGCCAACACGACAAATGGGTGCATCTAATTTTTTTTTTTAATGTATTTAAATAATTTTGAGGATTAATGCAAGTCAACAAAGATGTGCACCTATATATTGGGTCGTTCCGATAAAATATTGAACTATAATAAATAGACACGTATATCGTAGATGAGGTTAATTCAATCGTTGGAATAAATTGTTATAAATATTTGTTGTATTGAGAACGGTAGCGCATAAATATATATTTATATATAGATATTTGTTGCTTTTTTTTTTATTTATTTATTTAAAAAATATATATATTGTTGTTTTTATACAGGCCTAGTAAGTTGGCAAAATCTAGTCTAGCATAGTGAAAAGTGGAGCAATTGACCAGGACTTCAACAGCCAAATGTCAAAATATTAAAAGAAAAGAAGAAAGAAGAAAAGAAAAAAAAGGAAAGGCATGCATTATGCACATATATTTGCATTAAATACGCGTTGATAAATTAGCTACTAAAATTTATGATTTTTTAAATAAAAGTTGTGATTTTCGGGAAAGCTTATCTTCAGGTTCAAACATAGTGAACTACGTAGTTTCCTTAAAATTCTAACCCGAATCTCTTTAACAAATAACAACCAAGTATTTTAGAGAACTGTGACTACTAAACAAATGTAGAAACCAATCTGAAACCTAAGAAATTTCAAGGAAAAATATAATAATGACAGGGAAAATTTATACGAGGCATCTAAGATCGATGTAAATTAAGAACATGAATTTTGAAAATAAGAAGAAAAATGTTAGGTGGGTTTGATTGACTTTGATGGGTTGTAGGAATTCAATTTTTGTGTTATTTTCGTGTGATTACTGTATTTGCTAAAGTGATTGAAAAGGTAAATTTTGTTGCTGAGTCCTTTGTATACATTTTTACTACATATTTATAATACAGGTAAAATGGTAATTAATCCTAAAACACGGATTTATTTAAAAGCAAATAAAACACTGTCAAAATGGAGGAAAAATTCAGTTGCAAGAAATTATCCCAGAACGTGGGAGTCCATTAAAATCCGTGCAGTATAAATAGATAAAATGCTTTAGATAGGCAAAGGTTGTTAATATCGTAAATTTTTTTTAGTTCTTGACTTCTTGTTATATTTAAGATTCATCAAATAATTTAATTAATTTCCTTAAATTAAAAAATTTGATTAAATTTATCGGATTTAGATCGTATACCAAATCTGTTAAGATTTAGATTGGATTTAGATTAACATATTTATAATCCTTAGCAATTTAATTCGGACTGAATTACTATTAAAATTATAAATAAATGTATATTTTATTTTAAATATGTTTATATTTAAAAATATATATATATATATATATAACAATTACATTAAATTACTATTTTAACTTAAAATAAATATAAATATTAAATCCTTTTATAATAATGTAATAATATTAAAGAGCATAGTTTTTATAAATAAATAAATTTACTTAACGATGTATCAATTTAAAATTTAAATGTTAATACATATTATTTTATATATAATAATAATTTAAAAATGAGTTATAATCTTAATCAAATCAGATTCAAATTAATAAAAAATATATAATTTTGATCTACTGCTTAACCTTAATTATACTTATAACAAAATTTTGTTAAGAGTTGTTGTTTATGAATGATATCAATAGCTTAACTGTTAAAAGATAAACACATATCTTTTACACAACTGTTTCTCATGTGTGAACTCGTCACGTTAACATAAATCACCTCTCGTTTGTCATATTAATATTGTTTCTCTTCCTCCCCTCAAGATGTGTGAATTGGAGTGATATAATATTGATTTATCAATGCACATTTCGTATTATAATTCTCATTTATTGGTAAACCAAATTGATTAGTCTAAACTCTAAGCAAGTCCGTATAGATAACAATTGAATTGTCGGTTTTAATAATTTTATTTATTTTCCTGTATTTTCTAGAATTGCAAAAAAGAATGGGCCCGTTGGCGTAACGAAGACTTATTAGAAAAGAGAAAAGGGGTATGGGGCCCAATAGGAAACATAGACCATATGAAGTAAAGAAGAGGAAATTAATGATAAGCACAAAGGAGATGGACGGTTGTGATTTCGCAGTGGAAAAGTGAAAAAAGAGAGAGAAATTAGGGGTTGGTGTATTGCAAAAAGATGAGGGAACAATGCAAGGCAGAGCCAAAGTTCCTCATGGGCGCAGCCGTGAATTAAGCTGTCCTCGAACTACCAAAAACTACAAATTTAGTGAAACCAGAAAGAAATATTAAATAAATATAAACTACAAAAAAGAAATGGGAGGAATAAAGAGACAGGGTATACTGTACCAAGCAAATTAAAGCACAACCTCAGCGGCAAAAACCCTTGTGGTTAGAGACAATTAACATTAACACAAGATAATATTAAGACTTAAGAGCTACAAAATTTCACATGCTCTCTCTGCTCTTGTTTATCATGCGTTAATTAACAATTTTGGATTCTATACTAAACATTAAATCTTCTTTATGCAAAGGCAAATATATGGTGTGAGTCCTAACTTATTTCCATTTTGTCCTTTTATACCAAATAATAATATTATAGTTATTAATTATATATAAAATTGATAATACATGATTAGCTGATATATATTATTATATGTAAATTGATTGACATATGTGATAAAAAAAAATTATTAAAATAATATTTTTAAAATTTATAATAATAAAAATAATGTTAATATTTAATTAAACGAAGTTTAACATTGAACAAATCTTACCACAGTTTAATTTGAATAATATCTAATTGAATAATGTTAAAAGAAAAATAATGTAACATGAATTGCACCCTTCAAACTGTAAGAACAAAAATTGCATTCATTGAATTTAAATTATATATTATCACAATTAAAAAATAATTGTTATATCATTTTTTTTGAACTGCAGTAATTTATATCTGTCCAATATAATTAGATATCATTTAATGTTATTGACGTATTATTTTTATTATTATAAGTTGAAGGAATGTTATTTTTTATAATTTCTCAAAAATAGCAAAAATACTTGTAATAACAAAAATAATATTTTTTGTGTTTAAATCATATATTTTTATAGTTAAAAAAATTATTAATTATTTAATTTTTTTTAAATGTTCATTTAATTAAATTTCGTTAAATTAAAATTTGATAACTTAGATCTCATTTATTAAAAGTCATTTAATAATATTATGTTATTATTTTTATTATTATAGATTTTATTAATGATATTTTCAATAATTTTTAAATTATTATTATTTATATTATTGTACAATTGTACGAGTACCAGTATGTTTTACGAAGCCTGACGGAACCCAAGTTTTGTTAGGGGTCCCACATCATCTTCACGTTCGTGGACGATTAGTAGTGTAATTTAGTTTTGGAGTTTGGATGGGTCAACGTGGCAGTAGCATGCATGCCCATGCCTGCAGTTTTTACGTGGCAGATGCCGGGTTGTGTCAGTTATAAAATCTCCAATTACTCCAACAAACCCCACACCTCAATATTTCAAAATATGTTATTTATTATAATGCATAAATTAATTATCACAATTTATTTTCGCTAAACAGAGTATCAAAATTACTTTATCATTACAATATCAACCAACCCCACACCTCATTATTTCAAAATTTGTGATTTATTGTAATGCATAAATTATTTATCACAATTTATTTTCGTTAAATAGAGTATCAAAATTATTTTATCATTAATTATATTTTAATAAATAATAGATTATTTAATATTTAGGAAAAAAGAACTAATACACTATTTAATAAAAATATATAAATATACATAACATTTTTTTTAATAATGTTTTTAGCTTTTTACCCTCTTTTGATAAATATTTTTCCGTCGTATAGTATTTTACCTGAAGAAAAAGGTTGTGATTGCGATAAACACGTGAATAAATTACGATAAGAATAACAGGTTGATCGGATCACTGTTTGGTTTGATAATGAATATATTAGTGGACGAGTAAGAAGAAATCGGGTAACGAAATCCGAAAATAGAGAAAACCCAAACGAGTTAAAAATTCAAAAGTATCTAATATCTCTCTCAAACCTTTTCTCTTTCTTTATAAATCAGCTTTATTTATATAATAATTTATTCTTTATTTTAAAACATTATTTATTTTCTCTCGCCCTCTAAACCAAACCTTTAATAAACCCCACCATACAAGCCTCAATTGCTATTTTGCAAGACATTTGGTTCATGTTATCGTATCCTCTCTGATTTTTATCCTATCTTCTCATCATCTAAGCAAACTAAATACCCTCAACAAAACGCAAGCAAAAAAGAAATTTAGTAACAACGCTTCTCCTACATATTTCAAGAAAGATTTCACAGCGAATCAGAACTTCATAAGGAAGTTACAGCAAAATATCGAACCTCTTAATTTCCATGGCTGTCGAAGCTCGTCATCTAAACCTCTTTCCTTCACAACTCATAGCCAACAGGTATTCATTAATCTCAACTCTCTATTAAACTATATAACTTTATTCCATTATAAGATGTTTCTGTCTGACCATGCAATTAATGATGTGAGCTTATGGATTTGTAGAGAAATGATGGATCCTATGGAAGGAAACGCTAATCTGTTCCATACTCAGATGGGGTATGGAGTTCGAGTATCGGAAACCATCACAACCGAGACTCTTTTACCTGCTTACAATTCTGTCATCAACGAATTGGTTCCTCCGAATACGGCTAAGAAATCCGATAGTTGTCTCACGTACAACATTCCCACTTTCTCAAGAAAGCGCACCAGAGACTCTCTCCATCCCTTCCTTAATTGCCCAACTCCACCAACTAACAAGAACTGCGATTTTTTCTCTTTTCTCGGCGAGGACATTACTCTCCAAGTCCAACAGCAGCAATTCGATGTCGACAATCTCATTTCTCATCACGTACGTACTCAGAAAAAAAAACTCGATGTCTTCTTTTCTTTGAATCTTAATTTCTTTTCAAACTCGTATAATCTAACACGTACGTTCCTAATTTCAGATGGAAAAGGTGAGGCTGGAGATTGAAGAAAAGAGGAAGAGACAAGCTAGACAAATATTGGAGGCAATTGAAGTTGGGATGATGAAGAGGCTCAGAGCCAAGGAAGGAGAGATAGAAAAGATGGGCAAATTGAATTGGGCATTAGAAGAGAGAGTCAAATCATTATGCATAGAGAATCAGTTATGGAGGGACTTAGCCCAAAACAATGAAGCCACAGCAAATGCTCTTCGAACAAATCTGGAGCAAGTTCTATCGCAAGTCAGGGAAGACAGAACACGTGGGCAAAAAATGGAAGACGATGCACCATGTACCAACCCACTAATGGACGATGCCCAATCGTGCTGTGGAAGCAGTGGCGATAATGAGTTGGGCGAGCATATGAATGACTTAGGGGAAGGTATAAGTATTAGAAGCACCAATCAAAACAATAGTAGCTACAACAGTAGATCGTGCAGAAATTGCGGGAAAGAAGAATCAACCGTGTTGCTTTTGCCTTGCCGGCACTTGTGTTTGTGTACAGTTTGTGGTTCTTCGCTTCACATTTGTCCCGTCTGTAAATCCACGAAGAACGCCATTGTACATATCAACATGTGTTGATCCCAAACCAGAAAGGAAAACAAAAATGTTCATTTTCAGTTTTGTTGAAATATACATGAAAACCTTTTTATGGCGGTAATTAGTGCAATCCCAAGTTTTGAATTGGATTACCCCTTTTGTTCATATTGAATATCACTTCATTTTGTTTACAAATTTTAACCCGGATTATTATTCATTGCTTCTTTGTATATTTGGTTTTACGTCTTTCTGGTTGTTGCAGAGATGCAGTTCTGTTCATTTGTTTTAATCTAACACGATGAATTGAGTGGCCAATTTACCCCACCAAAAATTGAATCGCCATTCTTCTATTGGAAAATTATGAAGCAAAAAGTAAATAGGATAACGAAAATGAAATTAACGCTAGTCTAGTGAAATTGCTTTTTTCTACTTACTGAATCATTGTTTGTGAGTAGTTATTCATTGCTTTTTAGTTAATATCATTAGTTGTTCCCTTTGTATTTTTTGAAAAATAATTTTACTAATTTTAAATTTTATCAAATTTGAATGATTTAATATCATTTATTCTAAAAATAATGATTAATTTCTCCCTTCTGGATTGGCGTTGATGCGTTTAATTGTTTATTAACTTTAATACGAGAGATGGATAATCTGGCACTATCTTAAAAGATATAAGGTTACGGCGCAGGTTAGCAAAGCTGGTGCCTAGTGGTAGTTTCGCAGTCATGGCTAAAAGGCGTGACTCAAGGATTAAGGCATGAAAGGGTTACGGTTCAGTGAGTTTGAAATGTAACAATCAATATTATTCTTCTCTCTCTTTTTTTTTTTTTTTTTTATGGTATGAAACAATCAATTTTTTTTGTTTGAATGTGTGCGCGCGCGCGCGCCCGGTGTTTCTAGACCAACTAGGTAAATACAAATGGAGCGTAATAGGGACGCTCGGTCTCAAGGTGTTGGAGGTCAACGTTTGATTTAAAAAGTCGACAGGAGTCAGGCAAAAGCTGACACACGGAAGCGCGCAATTCTCGCTGTTACTATAAGTACCTCCTACGGCCAGTCTCTTGTTCTCTTGTTACTTTCTTTTCCTCCTCTCCTTAACATAATTTAAGAGAAATAATTAAAATTTGAAAAGGAATAAAAATCGCAAACTACGAAAGAGTCCAAAGTAGCTGCAATCACTCTTCACGACTCACGAGCACTTACCACTAGCAAGTAGCACCGATGAACAATTACTAAAATACGTAATGGCGTAATCAAGACGACGACGTGTAAGCTGAAAAAATGAAAAGATGGGAAGAAAACAAAATAGTGGGGTAAGATAATGGGAACATTGAATCAATGTGGTGGAAACTGAAAAGAGTCACATTACATTACAAAATCAATCACACAAGCATAAGCTGTTTGGATTTCGAGGAGGTGCGGTTGTTGAAAGTGCTACGTTCTATGCACGTTACTGTATGTCCCTCTTTCATCTCTCAATGGTCATTGTCAAAATCTCGGGACCACAGCATCAAACATACATCCACCAACATCATATCACATCTGTACATATCAATTATTATTTTAATTACGTTAATTGGAATTTTTTGCCTCGTTTTGACGGTTATTATTACTTTGTAATGGAGTTTTACTATTTTTGTACCTTTGTTGGCTTACACAAATAGAGGACCTACATGGTGAAGCAGAACTGAAAGACAAATCGATGTGGGATTCTGCCTAAATCTGGACGATTGGCAGTAGTGTTTTGGGTTTGATTGGTGGTTAGTGGGTTAACTTATTTGTTTCTTTAATTTTAATTAAGAATGTGTTGGCGGGTTATTGTTCTTCTTTGACTAATAATTGTTGCAGTAAAATTTGATTCTTTCTTTCACTGGATTAAGGGTCAGCAATAATAGTCAATTATGTGACAAGGTTGTGAATTATTATTTGTGAAGTGGTGGGTGGTATTATCAGGGGGTATTCAATGAACTCTTAGTAAGTACTTGAAATTATTTTGCCTGATATTTATTGTTTTGACAGAGTAGAGATGGCCTTTCATTGATTGGGACCCAAACAAATGAAGTGTAAAAACGGAAACAACCAATAAAGAAATTGCCATCTAATTGAAAATTGGAAGTTTTCAGCATATAGGATATCGTATGTTAATTATTTTATTTTATTGTTCTTTGTTACAATAATGAGTAAAGATATTATTAAACTTGTCATTTCTTAGTAAAGATATTATGATAAGACCTTTTATCTCGCCTCGAGGATTCGTGTTCTCATGCACTTACTATATATATATATATATATTATATATAAATAATTTAGGCTAAGATCGGTCGCAATTTTGTTCATTTTTTCTTTCAATTAAATATATATTTTAACTTATTTAAAATTTATTATAAAAAATATATTAAGATAATAACAATAAATAAGAAAAATAAAAAATTAATTCAATATATCATGTATTTTAGAATTTACTGTAAAAAAAAAGTAAAAATTAAATACAATTTTTATATTATTTTTTTAAATAAGTAAAATAATGAAAATATTTGTAATTAAATTTGAAAAAAATTGTTCAATATTTTCTTTAATTACGAGAACTGCAGTTATTTTTAAAATAAATAAATATGTATTTTAGTTTATTTAAGACTTTTTGTTAAAAAAAGTAAACCATAAATAAAACTTTTACATTATTATCTTTTTATTAAGATGTAATCATTATTATTAAATAAATAAAATAATAATAATAGTAATTTTATAATTAAATAAAAAATTTGCAGATAACATGTCCAAAATGGCAAATGGCAAATGACATATTGCATATATATATATATTCAAATTTTATTTTATTTTTAATAATTTTGGCCGAGATCCATAGCAATCTTTTGTAACCACCATTTTTTACCAAATCTAAATTTCAAATGTATGCTTAATCTTGCATAAGATTGAAGTGGTTTTAGGAATCACATACTGTAAAAAGATTATTTTATTTATTGTAAAAATTATTTTGGCATCCTATTTTTGAATAATGTTTTAATCAATGATATATATCTCTTGGCGCTAATAAAGGAATCAAAGTGAAGCTTTAGTCAAAAATGAATAATAAAGGCATGACACTTACAGATTGCAAATCTATAAACAAATTTACTCCAGCAGTACAGCAGCGAATGTTTCAAGTCAATAATAATGAAATGGAAAGTTTTACTCATTATTAATTTTAAAATTATCTACCGACTAAAATATAAGACTAATCTTTGCAAATTTAGAACGATGAAAAAGAAAAGGTCGATTAACCATTTGAGTTATTGTATGACAGCAGTGTTAGCAGTTAGCACAATGATCAAATAGCTATTATATAATGTTTTATCCTTTTAGGGATAAACTTCTTAAAATGAACATTCAATTGATACCGATCATATGATATATAAAAATATTAAAGTTTTGTTTTAATCAATGATCAATGTTTTTCTTTCATAGTCTGTTAGTAACACACTAAGACTCACCCACCTAATTTTAAGTCGAGCACTACTGTATATCATGATAATATTTTATTAAATATTATTACGAGAGTTCAATTATACTTACAAATAATATTAAATTTAAATGATTCAATACACAAAGAGGTAAAGTTTAATGAAATTTTCCATAGACTCGTAACAAAAACTATTAATTTTTATTACATCTTGTCCTATTTAATAAATACAAAAACATGGGAAATTATAATACATGATAATTAGAAATATAAAAATGATATAATTTTAAAATTATGTCTAAATAAAATATAATAATATTTAAATTGAATGAGATAATATCATACCTCAAATTCATTATAAATACTAAATAGAACATAAAATGAGATATACAATTCATTTTACATCTGTAAATAACATGCACTATTTATATTAGATGAGACTTAGAACACACATCATTTCTCATGCAAAGATAGTTTGGAGTAGAGTACTAATGAAAGTTAAACATTACTTTTTTACATTAGTTAATACTTGAATTGGTTGAATATATAAGCATTTTTAAGAGTACAACTCTTTTTTATTGCTTTCTCGTTAAACTTTTTTTCTTTCCTCCCTCAATAAAGCTAGGGTTTGTTCGCTAACTTTTGGTGGCCATTTGGCAGTTTAGTTGACGGTCAGCCCACTCTTTTTCTCCCCTAGGGGGCTATTTGGCGGTCTGGAGGATATTTTTCTTTCTAGTTTTTGAAGTTTAGGTTTGGGTGCTTCTCGATTTTGTAGACGGTAGTTTCTTTGGCATCAACAATGGGTTGTTCACAATTGTTACCCACTATTACCGGTGGGAAGGCTAGATCCATTAGGTGTACTAGTTGTCTAAATGTTGTTATTTTAATCTTTAATTTGTGTATGTCTTGATATTTTTGTTGTATTTTGAAATATATAAGTGATTTTTATTTTTATTTTTTTGTATTTTCATTGATATGGTGATTGGCTACTTTAGATGTGCAATTTATGCAAATTTTCATTATTTCAAATCAACAAGTTAAGTACTAAAATGAGTTGTAATATGAAACTATTGGATAAAGCTCATATATATTTGCTCACAAGTTTATTAGGTGTATCTCTATTTATGTGTATTGACTGTGAATTTAAAGTTGTGATGCATTTTTTAGAGTGGTTGTTGATTGAGATTGTAATTAGGATCTATATTTAATGAAAATTAGTTAAAAATACGTATCTTATACGTAAATTATTTTATTTATTTAAAAAAAAACTCTTTAGTTAATTTCTAAAGCATATTTGAAATAAATACGAAATTAATTTCCTTATGATTTTAATTAATATAAAATAATATTCATAGTTCTTATTAAATATGTAATCATCATATGATTAAAGTTTTTATTGAATGTAATAATTATTATACAATTAAAATTCTTATTATATATGATTCTTATTTCATTATCATATTTAGAGTTTTTATTTAATGTGATAATAAATCCTAAAATAGTAATTAATGTTAATAGTTTAAAATATATAGATAATTTTGTCCAAAAAAATATAAATCATGATTAAGACTTATTTAATGTGATAACAGATCTTAAAAGAATAACTAATATCAATAGCTTAAAATATATGAATAATTTTATTCATAAAAATATAAAGGATTATTTTGACCTTTATATATATAGTATATATTTCTATTTATTTTGGAAAAAAAAATTTAAGAGTAGGAAATTTTTTTAAAACCAAATTACAAGATCAAATCAAATCTTACTTTGCTACCAAATTGAACTTATCTTCATCATCGTTAGGCCAAATACACAAGTTTATGCAATAATTAATCCTCTTTCGTTAAAAGTCAAGAGCTCTAAACATATCAATTATTGTTTGATGTAAAAGAAAAAATTAACAACTGGGTTTACTTATAAGCAATTTCTGTTAGGAGGAGGTTAAGTAGATGTGGAGAAGTTTCCTTAAAACAATTTTAAATGAGAAATGAGGGCTAAATTCATTAAGCATGTTCATTATCGAATTGGAAAAATGCAATTTCTCTTTTGCATATTTAGGCCGTTGAATACTATATAACAAACAATTTCCTTTATTTTTTAAAGATAAAATTAGTTTGAGTTGTTTAATACAATTTCCTTTAGGCCGTTGAATACATATGGTATGAATTTATCAATTTAGGAATCAAAGTCAAAGACCATTCAATCACTTATGACTTTTAAAAACGAATTGTACTAATAATGTGGTATAATCCCTTCGTATCCAATTAAAAAAAAAAGAAGAAGAGAAAATTAGAGAGCAATGTGAAAACGCAGAGTCACCATCTCCCCCATTTTTGAAATGGAAATTAATATTCATAAATTCGTTAGATATTAGAAGAAAGAATAAAAATAAAAAGTGGCCAAAATACTCTAGTTGTCAATTCAGAATTCAATTTTGAGTAACCTAATAAGACTTTAAGTTTTGTCCAACAAAATTGTATGATTTGAAGGACAAATGTATGGGGTCCATAAAACACGTACAAAAAGCCAAAATTAGCATTTAATGAGGAGGGTAAACATGGATATCACAAAATAATGAACGATTCGGCTTTTATTAAGATTGGATCTACTGGGCCCACTTCTTGGGCCTCTTTGTGTATGTGGACCATCTGTTCCTTTTTGACCGGCATGCCCTCCATAACACGTGAATCTGATTCCCACTAAGCTCCTCTTCTTCTTTTTTAATTAAATTCGAGTTACTTATTGTTATATACATTTTCAAGTGTTTTTGGAATAAGCTGATTTCTTTATTCACAAGTAAAGTCAATAATTTTGCTCAAAACTGTTACTCATGTTATACTGATTAAGAGTAGACACGTCATAATATGTATTATTTATGTATTAAAATATAATTGATAAATTTTTTTATTACCTTTAAGTTTTTTAAAAGATTAATTTTTTAACAATTTTTAATGTAATATCATAATTAGAAGTCTTGTGTTTTAACACTCTTAATTTAAAATTTTTAAAAAAATTATTTTCTCAATCCTTTATAATGACTTTATATTTTTAATGTCATTATGTTTAATGCTAATATATATATTTTTTTTGGAATTTTTATATTTTTCATGAAAATAATTAATATAATTGATAGTGAATTTACACGTCTAAACAATGAATATGCTGGACATTTTTCTATTGACTAAGATGCTATAATGATTCGTTTAATAAATAACCAAAACAGTTTTATTTTAATAATAATTTTATTATAAGTCTTGGCCAAAATTTAAACGTATGTCTGCCTAGGAATCTAATCAGAAGCTAGCAAACATATTACTTATAAAAGAAATGATACTTTTTTGGAGTTTTCCTAGAGGAAATAGAAAATTAATATTATTTTATTGTTATTGTGAATTTTTGGTAGCATCGAGCATTATGATGGCCACTAATGGACAAAATCTTTGATGTGGAAATATCGATGGGGATTCTTTTCCTGGCTTGCTTTTGAAAACCCAGATCACTAAAAACCATATAACTGTAATTTTTAAATAATAATTAAATAGAAAATGCGTTTAACCGTAATTTCCAAGTGTCTTCATGTATTTTACTATTTTTCCCCATTTTAGGATGACAAAAATATAGACATCATTAGAACATTTTCGAAGAATGTTCCTACCCTTGCCCTTGTTTTTCATAATTATAAATTATTTATTTATTATTCTTTGAATATAATAATGTGATTTTATATACGTTGTTTGAAAATGATTTTTTTTTTTTGAAAAAATAAATAAAATTTTAGTTATTATTTAAAAATTTAAGTTTTTAATAATTTTTTTTCAATACTTAAAATATACAAAAGTCATCAAAAATTGATTTGCACTTTAGAAAAAAGTTTAGTGAAAAATATATATAATAAATTAGAAATCTTATTAAAAAAATATTATTTTTAAAGATTTATAAATCGTTCAAGTTTTGTTAGTGATTTTTTAAAAATATAAAAATTAAAAATCATTATCAAATATATATGATTAAAAATTCACTTGAAAAAAAATTTCACTCCATAATCAATAAATAATTTATCCTTTTGCAATTTTGTTGGATCTTAAAATTTTATCCTTGGATCAAAATTTGGTACTCTCCAAGCAACAACTATTCACTCAATTTGATGTAAAATTTAAAATTATTTGTGTGTTGTTTAGCATTAATATAGGTAGAGTTCCTTCTTCTTTTACGTCATTTTCTGAACTGGTTCAGTTTTGTTTTCAATTTGAATAAATGTTGTTTGCACTTGTGTATGTATTAATGTATTTTTTTTTTTTTTTTTATTAATTTATCTTTTGATAAACAATGTTTGTATTTTTATATGATATTTTATACGCATTAATTCGATGACACCGAAATGAGAACTAATATAAAAGGAATTGCGTAAATCATTTAATGGACAGGTCACCGATGTATAGACTAAGAAATTGACCAATTAATGTTGGATATCACTAGTTGTCCAAGTTATAATTGAGAAAAGCTACCTGTTTTCAATATAATATAATTGCCGTAAGCATTTCGAATTATTCTAAAATGGTGTCAATAATATCTAGATGGTTAGGGCAGTCTCATTTGGTGAAATTTCAATTGCATTTGCCAGTTGTGTTTAATATCATCTTAAGAGTCATTTTCATGCTATGTCAGATGTCTGTGTCCTATACTTTGTCTTGGGCTAGAAAACAATGGTACACAAATTATTTTAAAATCATAAAAGAAAAAAAAAATGAAAAAGAAATAAAGAGAGCATAAATGCCCTATTGCCCATCCTTCGATTATGGAGTAAGGCCTTGGCTAGAAGCCTAGAACACAATTAACATCAATGTCACAAGTTACTACTACTTTTGCAAGAGAGACATTACTACTACTAATTTTATTAAGATTCCATTGTAACTTTTCCTTCTGGAAACTTAGGAAAAAGTGTGTGATTCATATTTTGTAATAAAAATAATAATAACAAACCAATAAAAAAAAAAATGATAGATGGACCGTGTAGTGCATTGCACGTGTAGGGCTACTAAAAGACTCAAATATATATATCATATTCCATTTATTGGTTTGGTTCAACATTTTACCTTAATTTCTTCTTAAAGTTCAACCAATTCAAACTTATTAGCGTCACTAGGCGGCATTAGAAATTAGTATTTATATTTTACAATGCACAAGTACACAACCTAATACATACACGTTTGAAAAGATTAATTATATAAAATTAATAATGAAAAATTACCGATTTAATTTTCAAACAATAAGATTGATCATGGTAAATATTGGAATTTTTTTTTTATTTTTTATAAAGAGATATAGACTCATAGTTTTATATTCATGTACTTTTTTTCATTCCTATTTATTTTAGCTTTGTTCCTGTATCTCTTTAAAACATTACATATAATATTGAAAAAAAATACTCGGATATTACATCAAAGCAACGTTTAGTGCGTACTTTCAAAAGTGGACCCTATTGTACAATCATAAGACTTATTCGATAGCGACGGTGTAATATCTGATAACTTTATTTAATAATATGATGTTAAATTGTTCTGCTATAGAACAAGTTATTGCTTAGAAGAAGAAAAAAAAGACCTAAAAAATATGTCACAGAAAATGGGCATATTTTATTAATAAGATATTGGATGAGAATTGGAATTGTCAAATGGGAAATTAAATGCTAATATTGACAAAAGATGTCACACCATTGCACTTTGTACTGGCTGCATATGCTACACGGCACTATGTTTATGTGTATGTTTTTTATTGAGTGCTTTCTCTTCCCATTAATAAGCATTGAAAAATGATAAACACAAAAGTTACGGGTTTAAATATTGCAAGGACAAATATTAGTGTTCTCATCAAATTGGACTTTACTCGAATAATCTATTATACCATACTAAACTTAATTCAATGCCTCGGTCTACTTGCTAGAGAATCACACATCAATTTCATATTGTTGGGTCACATTCAACCCCCATCTTCTTACTTTCACCTGTAAATGCTGGCAAGATATATATTTATTTATTTAATTGAATAATGTAAAGCATGCTCAACTTCATCGTGACACACACTAACCACAATGTCAATCAAAATTCCAAATGCAAACACTTGACCCAATGCTGATAAAAAAATAAAAAATAAAAAACACTTGACCCAATGCTTTTATTTTCTTCCTAATGACACTATGAGCTTATGATTAAATACACAAATGATTGTACTTATCAATAAAATAATTTTATATTATTTGTGATGCTTATAAATTTGTAATGAATAGGCTTTTTTTTTTTTTAAATAGATTTTTTATTGCTACATAGCACGGAAAGAAAACCCACTTAAATGGGCCTAGGCCATAATTCTATTAAAATTTCATAAAATATAAATTAAATTAAAATTATACCAATACAAATCTAGCAAAAATATAGTGTTATTCCTTTACACGCGCTGTCAATCACTTACTAATTTTTATTTTTATTTTTGTTATAAGATAAGAAAAATATATTTTTAAAAATAAATGTGAGAGTATAGTTGAATGTCGTAAAGGGAAAGAAAATGCTTGTCACATAAGGTGTCCACTTTGGTGATGTCTCAACCTTTTTCTCTCTTATATTCTAAATATTGTCATCGTTTTACCTGAACCTTGATAGAAGTGGGGGTAGCTATAAAAAAAATTTTGTATTTTTAATTTGAGATATGTTTGTGTAAACAATGGGCCGGTATAAAAAACTGAACAAAACAAATATATATTATGCTTTTTTTTTTTTTTTGTCGAAGCACCTAATTGAGTATATTATGCCATTTGAGATTGTATTAATAAATTTTTGATATCATGTTTTAGTGTTTAAAAAAAAATGAGGACAGTACAAAAGAACAAAAAAATGTAAATTAATGGGCATCCGAACAATGAGGGTCATAGATGAAGGAGAATACTGAACTTTTTTTTTTTAAATGGGTATTAAAGTCTTTTTTTTTATATTAATAAGAAAAAATACATTTACACACAGATGAGATTCAAACTTAAATTCTTGGTAAGAGAATTAAAAATTTTACGACTTAAATTATAAGAAATTCCTATAAGAATCCTGAACTTTTTTATCCTTTCCCTTGTGAAAAAAGGCTCTCATGTACTAACTCCCCCATCATTTTAGAATTGATTTTGTTGGTTCTTTTGTTCTGTCCTAACTTGTTCACCTTCAAAGCAATAGGACCCCCCCACTGGCCCATTTCACAAGTCATTTGAGATTTTTGTATTGTATAGGACCTAGCTCTGAGCCATGTCAATGTATTTGGACCCATTTTTACCTTTTCTTTTCAAGTATTTGAATCATAAGTCTAAATAACCCCATCTGGTTCATACATATCCTACCACTATATATATTATATATATATATATATACCCCATCTGGTTCATATATATATATATATATATATATATATATATATATATATTATATATATATAAGAAAACTGAGGTAGTATTATCAATAACTGTACCTCATTACATTATTGTTATTGATAATAGTCGATGTTAACTTTAATTACTATTATAATTGTTTTTTAATGATGAAGGTTTGCTTTAGGTTGATAGAAAAGTTGTCCTAATGATAGCTTACCTTTCTCTAGCTTTCTAGCTGGCTAGTTCATATATGTTTGTTGTGACTTGTCATATTACAAGAGGCAAGGGGGTGATGGGTTATACAAGTTTTGTTCTTTTAATAAAGTTGGGTGGGTCAAGTATCAAGATAAGAAGAATACATAACATCCCAAAATAAATTAAGGAAGGCATATACATACAAACCATTCAAGAGTAGAAATAGGAATATTTTTATTTTAGTTCTTGGATTTGGATATTGGAGTAGGACTAAAGTTAAGGAAATTACTTATTGCAATTTTGAATCATTAAAACCCCACTAAGGATGTAACATTTCAAAAGACTAAAGACCTAGCATCAAATAAAGAAACACAAAAAGAGTAAATTAAAGGAGCAACTGTGGCGACTATTCTTTCTTCTTTTATTTTAAACTTTTTCTTGGCCTTGACAGACATGTGATATTATGTAAGTGTAAACATCAGCTTACCCCACTAACATAATAAGTATGCGCATGTGGTGTGACCAAATTAAAAGGTTCTTGAATTGTGGAAGCTAACGAAGAAACCTAACTTCTCCCTATCTCTGGTATAAAATAATTGTGTTTTCTCTTCTTTCCTCTTTCTTTCTTTTCGATCGCTTTAGTGGGAACTTTGTCTAAAAGTGTTGATATATATTTTCTTGTAGTCTACATTTGGCACCACTAAAAAGCTAACCACTTAAATCATTGAATCATGTTGTTTTTTTTTAGATGAGTGGACACACACCTTAAGCCCTAGACAAATATAATTTCCATGTGATATGGTTTATACATGCTTTTCTAAATATAAGTTGCACACGCATGAAATATTTCTTATCTTTATTTCTATTGTTACTAATTAGACTTATTATTAAAATTAATTAGTCACCAAGCTAAGCATATTTTTATACATTTATTATCTTATACAAGTGTTAACTCTATGCATCATATTAATTAAGTACTTGTAATTCAATAATTGAAGTTGTTGGGTCTTAAATATAATATCTTCAACTCAATATTATGCTAAAAGATGTTAAAAAACTTTCTCAGAGGTTTAAGTTATTAGAAGAATGACTTACATTATTTTTATACACTTATTATTCTCTACAAATGTTTGTTATATGTACTATACATATCAAAAACTTACAATTCAACAATTGAGATTACTGGTGTTTAAAGACAGAATCTCTAACTCTGATATTATGTTAGAAATTATTAGGAAACTAATTCTACAAAAAATTTAAACTTAAGTTATTGAAAGAAAGATTAACATTACTTTTATAAATATATCACTTATCTAGAGATTGATCTAATCTTTAAAAATTATATGGAAATAAATGGATCATTTATTGAGCGTAATTCACCGTTTTCTTATTGCTAACCCCGTTTATCTACTTAACTATTTAATTACATGAACATGCTATATATTTATCCCGGGTGTGAAAATACTCGAGTATTCTAGACTATTTATACAAATATTAATTTGTCTAGAATAAATAAAAAGACAAAATTAAAAAATAATCTAACATAATTCTACTTCATCAATTTCATTATAATATAAACCTTATTTATATATTTTTTTATTCATGTAAAATTATCATAAAATAAAAATTAATGTAAAGAGATTAAGTTAACTTTTCTTTAAGGGGGAAAAAAAATTCTACTAGCTAGAAACAATGTTTTGGTTGCCGGCATGTTCATAAAATTTATTAAAAAATTACAAAAATAACACTCTTAAAATTTATAATAATAAAAATAGCAATTCATTAATAGCATTAAATGCTGTCTAATTGGATGAAATTTAACATTACGCGAATTTAAATTATTTCAATTCAACTTAAATAATGTTTGATTAGACGACGTTCAAATAAATAATGTAACATTATTTTTTTAATAGTAAACTTATATAATTTGAAACCAAGAAATTTCTATTTTTGTTTGTATAAGTTTTAAAATTTTTTTTTTTTTTTTTTGTTATTTATCTAAATTTATTCATATTATATTTTGTCTGATCAACAATGTCGAAGATATTATCAATTTGCAAAAAATGAAAGATTGCATCTATGTAATTAATTAACATCATTATCATTTCATTACAAGTTGGGTGGTTGAAGGTTATGTAGGATATTAAAGTGAACATTAGTTAATAATCTTCCCATTGTGTCATAGTTCTTTTTGCCAAATATTTCAAATATATATAATGCCAAATCAACTAACATGCGCTTTACTTGCTAATCTTAATATTTTCCTTTAAACTAAACACATGCTTTATATTTTTCTTGGATCATGTGATACTTTATTATTACTAATTGTTTATTCTTTTGTCTTTTTAGAAGAAGGCCAGATCTTTACTTTTACTTCACATATATAATTTTTTTATGGTCGAAAGAACTTTTACTTCATATATTGATCCTCATTTATCTATATATATAAAATTCGTCTTTAGGTATTAAAATTAATTAGGATCGTTGAAAATAAGAAAGTATATATGTATAAATTATAATATAACCAATTAATTAAACAATAGTATTTTCCCGATGTGTGGACAAGTGAATTCCCTGTCCTTTCTTTTTTACTTTGAAAGAAAATATAGTGGGGCAATTAAGCATGAGTAAAATTTTAGTAATATTCTTGATATATCTTTTATATTTTTATATTTAATAAGATTTTTTTTGGAACAATATATTTAATAATATGTTTATATAGAAATTTTTTATTTGATATATTATTTTAGTAACCTAATTTTTACGATTTTATAAGTTTAAACAAAATTTTCAGATATATCTTCAATATTATCATAATATTAAATTATGAGTATTTATATTATACTTTAACCCTTACAATTAAGAACATAGATTATAGAACATTGCAAAGTAAGGAAAATAAATACAAAGAAACTATGATACATACATACATACAAAGAACATATATATATATATATATATATGGGATAGGATCAATTATCACATCTTTTTTTAAAAAAATTTACATTGTCTAATTTTAAGGGTTATGATTTAAAGGATAGTTTTTTCTTTCCTATTTCCTCTAAATCGTAACTGCCAAGATGTAATGATATAAAAAATATCGTAGCCATCATTCCTCTATATATACGTGTGTGTATATATAATTTAAGAATAATAAATAGCGAGGCCAACTACTACCAGCTCTCTAGCTAATATCCCTTTCAATGATGTATTAATGATCAAACACCTTCAACTTGTTCAATAGTAGTTAGTACAAGTTGAGTGTAAAACCTTCACTTTTTGAAAGTAGTAGATGAGACAACAAAAGCCATTGATCGTGCCGTGGTCATCTTGCATGTTTATTTCCCCTTTCTTTCTGTTCTTGTGTATGTCCTCTCCCATGTGGCTTGAAAGAATTAATGTTCTGGACAATTCTAAATTGACAACAGGAAATGGGCCCAACAAAACGACCATGATCTATATTATTATTGGGCCCCATACTGGGCCTTTAAAACCGTAAAAGTTTAATATTTGCTCCATTAATACTAAAAATAAAAATTTTATTCAGTCAATTCTAAGTTTTCACTTCATAATGATTCCTACTGACAAGAGGTGTTACCCATCAAAGATAGACAAGTGGCCAGCGTGTCGTCTAAATTTTGGAACACGAAGCATTAACCGAGCACTAGCGTCTAAGGATGTCAAAATCACGCAGGTTCGGTAACCGGGTAAAGTTGAACGGATAAAATTTAGGATTTGATTATTCTCCTATTCAAGCTTTAGAATTCGGGGTGTGGTAATTCAACCCACCCAAAATTGTAATTTTTTATTTATATTTTACATACTTGTAGAACTAAAAATACTGATATATAATAGAATATTTTTTTAAAATAAATAAATAATATATATAGATAGTACAATATTTATAAAGAAAATTAAAATTAATAAATTAAATATACAAAATATATTGTTAATTTTAATTTGTAAAAATTTTTTTTTTGTTAAATTTAATATATTTCAAATTAAAAAAAATGTGAACTTTCAATTTTTGGAGTTGAAAGATAAAATTTTAGATATACAGAGAGAGAATCAAATGTGACAAATGAAAGAAAAGAGAATGGATGGGCTCGTTGGCTATTTATTGAGTATATATAAGGTTTATATTTTTAAGGTTATCATTTGTAATCTACTTACTAAAATATTAAAAACAAAGAATAAAATTAAACATTGAGTCGATGTTGAGGTTGTTTCACTAATTAGACATATCATCGAGCATTAGAACGGTCGGCATTCAAAATAAGCATCTAATTTAGTTTGTAGGTCGGCTAGTGATGGTCTAGGACAGTTCCAACTTGACCTCCAAACATTAACCTATTTGAAAATGCTTCTCTCGATGAAAAATAAATTGATATATTCATCTTTCCATTTGGGATTGAATTAAGGGTAGATATTTACAAAATTAATCGTCGTCTCGTCAAGTCGTAAAGAAGCCAATTTGAGAGGTCATCTTTGACATGCAACCAACAAACAAAAATATTGCTCAGATTTGCATGCAAATAAGCACCAACTGAATAACGTGTCCAAACTCCAAAGCAAAGATAAGATATGTTTAGGCATATTCGACCCACTAAAATGTGTCCAAAATTAAATGGTTAATGTCCATCATATCCATTTAAAAAAGTTACTTTCGCTTTTTTCTCAATACCGCTATAATTTGTTTTTTAACTTAATAATTATAGATATAAAATACAACTGCCAAAATCACAAGTGGGAATAGTTTAAGGAAATTAAAAGAGATTGCATAAAGTGATTTGATTTTAGAAAGCATGCACCAACTTAGTCATCCCAGGATATCTGCAGAGTCACTCAAGCTAGCTTGAAAGAAAATTATATAACTTTTTTTAAAGGAAGGTTTACTTTTAGTGGATTACACCACTCGGGCTGAATATATATATATATACACATATTAAAAGAGTAATATGGGAGGCAAAAATTGTTCTTTTCCTACTTAACACTTTCATAATGTTTTATAAAGTGGGATTTGGGATATACAGAAAATAATAAAATGTTTATAATTTATTATATCATTAAGGTGCTTATTTGTTAAGAGCTCTAAAGTTTTTATATTAATAAGAGAAACAATAATGATGGGATTCGAAATTGGTCACTAATAGGACTACCACTACCATCATGTAATGTAGGATGACTATATATATATATATGATATATATATTAAGAAATTGTCACTCAAATAAAACACCCACTTACCATCATTGCTTGTAGGTGACCATTGTAATTGGAGCATATTTTAAGAATTCATGTGATGCCCTTAATTAAAAGTGCACTAAGAGTACACAGGTGGTAATAGCTTTTATGATTCTCATTTTTAAGCATCAGTTCAACATAATTATACATACCATTATAATGCGGAGAGTTTATTTTATTTCTAATAAAATGATTAATAACAGGGATCCTATAAGATTTAAATAATTTTAAGGAAATTTTTTTATTATTATATATATTAAATTATAGTATATATTTTAAGATCTTTGCTCTAATTTAAGTGGCATACTTACTCTTTTTTATTCTGTCAGAAGCTTTTTTTTTTTTTTCATTAACTAGCTGCCGCATTAACTCTATCTAACTCAAGGGAAAAAAAGCAACACCCTATTAATAAAAGTTTATTTATCAATTAAATTAAGTCATATAATTTATACGATGAAAAGAGTTATTCTTTCCATTGTGCTACTGGACACGTATCAAATAAAGCAGAGCTAGGTAGCTAGCTACTGAAATGAAAGTGCTTATCTTCACGAAGGGGGTAAGTAGTTCAGCAACTTAGTAACTTAATTGATCATGTCAGGTTCCATTGGTCCTAGAATGCAAAATGAGTGAGGACAGCTTTTGAGAATCTATCTTGATAGATCTGACTACATGCTGTTTCTTTTAACTGATTGGATCCACCATACAGCTTGGAACTCATTATCCTTATTTACATATTATTATGTTGCATATGGTATTTATTATTTTTAAAATATATTTTGTATTAGTTATATTATTATTTATTAAATATTTATGTTTTTTTTTATTAAAAATATTTATATTAATTTTAAATTTTATTAATTTAAAATACCATATTATTATTTATTTTAAAAATAATGAAATAATTAACAAGCTGATCATTACAATTTATAGCGTGCCAACATTTTATCGACCTAAATAAAATTTATATATTCTTCACAAGTTTGCAATATTTAACACGTGGTTAATGAATAATGTGCAATGACTGTCTTTGGTTGAAGGGAAAAAAGAAAAAAAAATGTATTTTGATAAATAATATAAGATATATTAATAATAATAAAAATAATAATAATTTTTATATAAATTTTTTTTTATATAAATGGTAAATTATTATTAAATTAAAATATTAAATAATATAATATTAAATAAAGTTAAAATTTGAGTTTAAATAAAATATAAAAAATGCTATAAATTTAAAAGCTTTAGTCTAAAGTTTATTGTATACTCTTTTATATATATATATAAAATTAAAGTTAAATATTTAAACTTTTTTTTAATTATTATATTTAATAAGTTTTTTTACATAATAATTATAATTTTATTTATGTTATTAATAGTTACAAATTATATGAAAAAAAGAATAATATTTTAAATTTTATCTACATATTTGTTAAATATATTAATATATATCAAAATAGGTACATAAAAATTAAACATAATATATTAAATTTATTTAATACTAAATATATATATATTTTGTAAAAGAATTGGCGGAGGTTCAGCCAAAGCTCCGCCAAAGGAGCAAGGTATTGGATTAGTCCAAAAGAAGCTCAAATGCTCGTGTATCTCGTTGTTAAAATTCAATGATACAGTACTCGCATTACCCACTTTAGATAGCTTTTGATTAGACCAATAGCCAAATTTTGAGAATTATATAGCTCTGTCGATCGTATCATAATTTCCATTCAATTTGATCTCGTTTTTTTGTTCTCTGTTTCTTCCAAGCATATCAATTAAATTTGACGGAAAGAAATTTACAACCATTGCTACTGTACCAAAACTGCAGACACAGAGCTTCGTTGCTTATTGCTCAATGACTTAATTGGGATTTGGGGTTATATGTGGCAGTTTTGAGAAATTATTCGAGTAAGTGCTAATACGATGCTTTAAGCTAATAAAATATAAAAATTAATATAAATACACAATCCTTCATGAGTAAATAATACGATTAGCTGGAAATGTGCGGTGTGAGATTGGTCTGGTAGCTTTAACTAGTAATATATTTTAATTTATTATAGTTTATATAGTATATTTATTTTCTTTAAAAAATAAGACACCATCGATGAATTTGTTAACTTTTGAATTATTTTTTTGTTAAAATAAATAAGATTAATGAATAAGGATTATAAAATTTAAAAAATTATATGTAAATATTTTAGTCAATTAAGAGAGTTTATAAATTTTTTAAAAAGAAATTTGGCTTAAACGAAAACCCATCCCAGAAACCCCCAACAATTCTCTACCATTTCCCTCCAACTCTTTTCTTTAAAATTCTTCTGTATCCCTCTCTAAAGAAGAAGTTATAACAGTGAAAAAGGGCCCAAAAATCAATCCATAATAAACTACTCGTGCCTACTACAATACTTTGCAGCTCAAACCCTCTGTCAAATTGCAGGTTCGATAGTTCGGTGAAAAATATTATAAATATATATATATATATTTTTAAAGTAGAAAAAACAATATTATCAAATATTAAAAATTAATAAAATTATAGATGAAAGATTAATAATGTATTAATTTTTAAAAATAATAAACTTTTAAAATTACAAGAAGATAATAAACTAAAATATAACATTAATATAATTTAATGTACTCCATAAGTATATTTTCAAATATACTTATCGATGAGTAATGAATAATACAACCATCAATTTTTTGCCTCTGTTTTGCGTCTGTTGGGATTCATGATTCAACATCCTTACTAGTAGTACCTGCCTCGGGAAGGGATACAAAGTAAGCTGTTATTATCGAACCAACTGCGATCTACAACTTACGTTTAACAAAGTAATTAGCGGATCAAAATTGAAAGCATTACAAATAGAGTTTAGCAATTATGTTTATTGTTATTACTGTTTCTCTAGGTTCTGTGGGTGTGTATTTTTTTCGAAAAGGGACATGTCAAGCAATTTTATCATTGAAAAAGAACGTTTTTTTTTTTTTTTTAAATTTAACTTAATTGATTATGTTTAAAAGTTAATGAATTCTACTCAATTTAAAAGAAATAAAATTATTCAAAACTTAAATGAATCTCTATTCAATCACAATATGTTGAGTGTTCATTAACATTACTTTCTAATTTTTATTATAATTGTCAAATTTTTTATTTTATCTTTTTTTTTTTTTTTGTTAACTATCATTTTTGAAACAAAGAAATATATAAAAAATTTCACAGAAAAAAATATTATTAAGTAGCATAATAATATAAAATATTGCATTTTTTTTTTTCTTTTCAAATTAGAAAAATGTTACCACGCTGTTCAATATGACTGTCAAAATTCACGATATGTTGATTCACGAGAAGTCTTGTGATACTTTTTTACCATGAAAAGAGGGGAGAAGTATTGCGATTCTTGGGTTACTTAAAAGTGGTTTTCGATATAGTCCCTAAAAACTCGGCCCTAGGGTTTTAGGTACGGGACACAGATTGAAAAGCATTATCAGCAATGGCTGATAGAGAGCATGAAAGTGGCCTCGTAACGGACCAGGAGGCGAACAATAAGAAGGGAAAACAAAAAGGAAAGCATGACAAGCCGAAGCCGTGGGACGAAGACCCCAATATCGACCACTGGAAGATCGAGAAGTTCGACCCCTCTTGGAACGACGGTGGCATGCTCGATGTTAGCTCTTTCTCTACTCTTTTCCCTCAGTACAGAGGTATTCTTTTTTAATTCCCATTTCAATTGCATTATATTTATTTATTTTTTGGCTCCACATAAAATAAATGGTTTTTATGGGCTGTTTAATTGGTGAGGTTCCGTCTATTACCTGGGTTGTGGACTTTTCATTCGAGAAAAATAGGTGCAAACTCAGTTATACCTGCGTCATCACTGCTTGTTATAGACTTATAGTGGTCTTTAGGAACCAGAGCTTGTGTCGTATATCTAGTATTTAGAACAGGAACATAGCTTCTTTGCTTTCGATTTTTCTATCAATTGGGGAACCAAAGGTGGATTGCTAATGTTAAAATATTGGGAAAATAACAAAACTAACACCCCCAAAAATTATAATAACAAAACTAGCACCCCTGTGTTCAATTAAAATTGAACGACAATAATTTGGACTCGTTCAATATTGAACGTTCAATATTATCCGTTCAATTAGAATTGAATGACGATAATTAGACCTATTTAATATTGAACGTTCAATATTTTACGTTCAAATTGAATATTGAACGTTCAATATTAAACGTTCAATTCTAATTGAACACAAGGGGGTGCTAGTTTTGTTATTATAATTTTTAGGGGTGCTATTTTTGGTAATTTCCCTAAAATATTTCGAACCCTCCCTATAATCATGATGAAAATATCCATAAAGTTTTCAATATATCCACTTATTTGAGGACATCGATATATATTTCAAATAATTGTTTTTAATTTTACAAAGGTTACCGTTGATATTGATAATATGATCCGTATATCTCTATGCTTCTATATTCTTTTTAAATCTTGATATTTTAATCCTTGCCTAAAATGTACTCAAATTCATTTATGAATGTCGGGGCTTGTCATAGTCTATAGAAGTTGGCTCTTTGCTTCCTACACTTGGAGTGCCAATATCAAAAGGACTCAAAGTATGACACATATACACATTTAACTCGTTTTTACCCTTGTTTTCCTTCCCCTTGCTCACTTTTCTGTTTACCTATTATTGGTAGCACTTGCAATGAAACACCTAAATGGCACAGAAAAATTGGACTCGTATCTTAATTCTTCTTTATGGTTTTTGCAAACTTGTGCATGCATATGGCATCTGGAATTCTGTATCAAAATTTCTTGCTTTCTCTCTATTGGGGGATTTGTAATGTTGTGTCAATGCTAAAAACCTTGAATCCTCTATAGGAATAGTATATGTATTTTCCCTTTCGACATTATAGTTTTACTTCATTATGTTTTCGTGGAGATTTTATTGATTTTCTTGGCTGTGCAATGAGTTGCACTTTCGTATCAAACTATTAATGACGCATGCATTGCCTTTTTCAGAAAAATATTTGCAAGAATGTTGGCCAACTGTGAAATCTGCCTTGAAAGAGCATGGTATTGCTGGTGAACTGAATTTGGTAAGTAATTGGGAGTATAATAATTTGTTGATAGAAGTTTATGGTTTGGTTTTCTGTCCTGGTTGATCACCTTTGATATTAAATAGCTATTTGATGCAGTCATCTCTATTATTCTGTATTTTTAAGCTTAGAAGTTACACATAGATTTGTGCACTATCTTATTGCATGTTTTATTTTTGGTCAGGTTGCAGGGTCTATGACAGTTTCAACAACCATGAAGACTCGGGATCCATACATTATTGTCAAGGCTAGAGATCTTATTAGGCTTTTGTCTAGAAGTGTCCCTGCTCCTCAGGTACAAACCTCCTCTTCTTTTAGCATTATTCTCATTCGTGCTATTTGACTCAAGTATTCTTAAGTAGTTGCTAATATATTAATTTATGATCATTCACCATAACTCATGTTAAACTGCTATGTGCTAACAGCATGGAGGCAAATTGATTGTAGAACATCTGGCAGTTGTAGATTTTTACGTGTTTTAAGATTAAAAGTGCCCTGTTTCTATGCTCATGTTTAAACTGATACGGTTTGGTCTAATGACTTTGCTTCCAAATTCTAAGGGACAGGTCAACGGTTCAAGTAATATCACAAATTATGCTCATGTTTAACCTTATTTGCCTCAAGTGGGAAACATATTTGCTGGGTGTTTTTTTAAATGGGAAGGATTTTTATTTTTGTTGGAATGGGTATATTTTCTTGACTTGTCCACTTGGAAATTTGGTCTCAGGCAATAAAAATTCTGGATGATGAAATGCAATGCGATGTAATCAAGATTGGGAGCTTGGTCCGCAATAAGGTGTGTATTTCCTCTGAAGATGTGCAGATAAGTGAAATGCTTTATGTTTTAAACTTCTCTTAATTATTTTAAGTTGGTTAATTTTTATGAAGGAAAGGTTTGTCAAAAGAAGGCAACGCCTCATAGGTCCCAACTCTTCTACATTGAAGGTACATACGGTTTTGATATTTATTTTAGGGATCAAAGTTATTTGTCCTATTTGAGTGTGCCGCTCTATGGACCACCAATCACGTGGTGCATATCTTGTTTCAAAAGATAGATAATAGGAAAATCTTAAAAGAAGTGGAAAGTTGGTGCTTTTAACGGATTAAAAACATTGACATGGAACCACATGATTGGTGGTACACGTAGTGGAGCACCTAAGGACAAATGAATTAGTTCTTTTTTAAAGTAATTTTCCGAGTTTAACAAAAAAAAAAAAAGTGATAGTCAAAACTCTGTCATGCAGGCATTGTGTTTCAAAAATATGTAGTGTTGTATCTTAAATCCTTTAAAGTGGTTGACTTAATTTCCACTTCTTTTTTTTTTACTGCAGGCACTTGAAATACTGACAAGCTGTTACATTCTGGTTCAAGTAATTATTATTACTATGCATTTTCAGTTGAAAATCAAGTTACACCTTTTTTTTTTGCCTCCATAAATATGAGATGACCAGTGAAATGTGTTTTTTTAATGATTGTCAATGAATAGGGAAATACAGTCGCTGCCATGGGTTCATTCAAAGGTTTAAAGCAAGTAAGGAGGATTGTGGAAGATTGCATCCAGAATAAAATGCATCCTGTGTACCATATCAAGGTGAGTATAAAATTAAAAAAAAAACTTGTATTATTTTCACCTCTTTGGTCACTGACCATCTCTCTTTCTTTGGTCCTGGCCTCCCCTATGTGATTTCTAGATTCTCATGATGAAGAAAGAACTTGCAAAGAATCCAGCTCTTGCTAATGAAAACTGGGACAGATTTCTTCCAAAATTCAAAAAGTAAGGGATCTATGATCTGCTTCATCTGATTGCAACTTGTAAATGATTGTCATTTTTTTTAATTTTTCTTTTAGGTGTTTACTCTTGTTCAATGTTTCTCCTCTCTTTTCAGGAAAACAGTTGACAGGAAGAAAGTTAAGACCAAAGAGAAAAAGGCATATACACCTTACCCTCCTCCTCAGCCACCTAGCAAAGTGAGTTTTCTCTACTTTTCTTAGATTCTTGAAGTAGTTTACATCCTTCTATGCATTCATTTCTTCAAAATGAGATGATCAAATCCCCAAAAATTCTTTATAACTATTCGTGCTCTTGAAGAAACCAGACCTTTTGCCATGTAAAATAAAAGCTGTGTCTAATTGTCTATATGTTTGCCCCTACATTTTTTTTTCACTTTTATATCTGGCTTTGGATCGAGCTGGTTGTTATTGAGATTGTAACTTTGCACAACAATATAACATAATAATGCTTGTACAACTTATATACAGGTTGACATACAATTGGAAACTGGAGAGTATTTCTTGAATGAGAAAACAAAGTCTGCAAAGAAGTGGCAAGAGAAGCAGGAGAAGCAGACAGAAAAAACTGCTGAAAATAAAAGAAAAAGAGAGGCTGGATTTATTCCTCCTGAGGTATCTAATTGAAGCTACTAACTTCACATTTTTGGTTTATGTTGTCTATCATGTTCTTTCCATTATTTTCCCTGACTGCTTTTGTTGTTTCATTGTCGTTTCTGTGGTTTGAAATTTTCGTATTATTGCTTCAGGAGCCTGTCAAGCAAGATGGCAATTCTGATCGTGATAACAATGATGTGTCTGCTTTAGCCATGTCACTAAAGGTAATTAAATCAGATTATGGGAGTTGGAGTTCATGATTTTTTGTAAAAGTTCTTGAGTTTTGCATAAAAGAGAGAATATCGGTCATGTTAAAACTGTGATTGATATGTTTGAGATCAATCAGATAAATGTTTGGTTAGCAATTTCTGACTTGAAATGTTAATAATGTGAAAATAGAAACAATTGTGAATCTGTCTGGAGCGAAGCTCATAATCAATGCAAAAATTTTGTCTAGAATACTGTTTGATAAAAGAGACTAGAATTGATAAGTTGCAATATTGAAAAGTAAGTAAAGGAATGGTCGTGTTGTTGATTGGTTATTCAATGCTTGGGTCTGAAACACTTCCTTCTCTTCTCCCTTGGTTGGTTTTGCAGGAAAAGGCAAAGGAGTTTGGAAGAAAAAAAATGGTTGAGAACGTCAATGCAGAGGAGTATCTCGCCGAATCTGGAGGAAAACCTCCAAAGAAGTCTAAGAAATCCAAGACCTCGCAGTCTTAGAAAACAAAAAAGTATGCCTTCATTTTCGTTTTAAATCCTTGGAAGATAGTTCCCCGTTTTGCGGGTAAATTAGTTGGTAACTATCCTTTTCTTTTTGTTGAATGCTACTGATCTACCTCATACACTGATCATGTTTCAATATAAGATGTCTGATTGTTAACAGACACCATTCGTCTTTGTCCTGTGGTTATTGCCTTACTCGGCCAAACGGATACATCTTCTAAACAAATTATATAGTATTTACCTTATTAGAAACATAAAGGTTGTCATTTTTTTAAAAACATAAATGTAACATGTACGATACGACTTAAAAGAATAACCCAATATTCAAACTAGCTAATAGTTAATTAATACACACGTAATTAATACTAACGCAAAATCCTTATAAAATTAAGTGATTTCATTACATGAATAGAGGTATAGATATATTTACAAGTGATCATCATTGTTAAGAGCTAAGTCCACTACTGATCTAAGCTCATCCCAATTAATATTCCCATATGTGAATAAATCGTAATCATCTTGTGGAATGTCATTCGAACAAGTTGAGATTGAATCCCTAGACAATATTGGATGGGTAGACGTGAATGAGTTCTTGATAATGAATTGGTTATTATTATTATTATATTGTTGATGATGATTGATCATATGATCGAGATTCATAGCAGCCGGCCTCTTCTTATCGTCATCATTATTTAATTGGCTGATCATCGTAGGAGCACTGAAATCAATGCAAGCTTCTTGACTAATATTAATATTGGACTCCACCATATTATTTTTAAAATTGCTTTTTTCAGAGGCTCTGTGTCTGTCCGCTAAGTGACGTTTAGCAGATAATTCTCTCGAATCAGTTGTGAACTTCTTGTATGCTACATTTCTCTTCAATATCCGGCACAATGTCCATATTTCCTATTATTGCATAGAATTGTTAATTATTATTGATCATCATATAATTAAAAAACATTAAGTAGTAACTAAGAGTAAATTAATGAACTTACAGCTTCTTGGGTTTGACGATTCATAAGAGTGTTTGAATGAAGAATATGGTTGGAGTTGTGGTCGGGTAGGCGAAATTCATGCATCATCCAATCAGTTTTGATGCCTTTGCCAGCACTTCCTCTATAATAAACTAATGTCTTTTTGAGTCCAATGCAATTGTCTTGATATTGATGATGGTGGTCTGATGATTTAGCAACAGTAGTGGAATGAACAGGTTTGTCAATACCAGTTGCTTTCCAAAATCCAGAACCAGTAACTCTATTGGTTCTTAAGCTGTTCTTGTACTTTCTTCCTCTTTTACAGAAAAAGTACCACTCATTATTCCCACCTCTTGTACTAGTACTACTACTACTCGAGCCTTCTGCATAATTATCAGTAACTAATTAATTTGCATATTAATTCTGACATAATATTAAAACATAAAATGAAAATGAATAGGATGAAATTAAGAACTAGCTGGCTAGACATACTAGGAATATCCCAGGGGTCATATTTGTAAATATCAATCTGTTGGATGAATTGGATGTTGAGTAGTTTGTTATGAACCTTGCGACGAAGATAAAAACCAATAAGTTCTTCATCAGTTGGGTAAAATCGAAATCCTGGCAGTGGAACTTTGATTTCTTCATCTTCGAAATGATGATCATGAGGTGAATTAATGCTAGTACTAATAGTGCTTGTTATATTAATCTTATTGCTACTTTCCGTCGTCATTATCTAGAGCAACAAGTGTCCGCTTTGCTTCGACAAAACTGTCCTTTGAAATTTGAATAATGCCATGTATTGGATTTTATAATCAAGTCTGCAAGTAGAGAAGCTTCTTAATTTTATTTAGTATTTACTAAAATGAGTGTGTTATATTTCACAAATCTTGTTTAACTTATAATAGCAGGTCGGTCGGTCAAGTCATGGATTTTGACTATACTTTTCAAGTCATGGTCACCATTTACGACTTTATGATATTTTATTACTCTTTGATTTTTCACTACCACTGTTCATATATCATATATCTATCTATTAATTTCAACATATAATTTTTAAAAAAATGCAATATGGAGGTTTCTAAAAATATCAACAATATTAAAGGAAATTTTATAAATTAAAAAAAAGGGTAAAGTAGTAAATGAGTTGGAAGAAATATTACTTATCATCACAAATTTTTTTTTTTCTTGTTACAGTAAGTCTCTCATTAGATTGTATAAAGTCAACATTTTTATATTTATCTATATTAATACTTACATTTGATAGATTAAATATTGTCGTTAAAAAAATCTTAATAAATATTACTTTTTTTCTTCCTCAAATTAATAATTTCCTACATATAACGTTGCTATCCCATTTCGGTTACATAATTAATATAGACGAATTTTCTTTTCCTAGTGGGATGGTAGTTGTTTGGCGTCCTGGTGTAGTGGTATATGTCAATTGTCATGTAAGAAAATTTCTTTCTTCCGGGACAAAGACTCTAATTTTGTACTACCGTTATCCAACACCTATTGTTAATGTTATGTAAATAATTTCAACACGATAATACAATATAAAGCCTAAAAGAACTTTTTATTACGTTCGAAATAGAATACTAAGCCATCAAAGAAAATGACGAAACATGATAGGATTTAGCTTAAGCACATGCTGTTGAAAATTAACCAAATGTGCCTTTGAATGTTCGAAACTTCGAATATCCTTGAAACTAATACATAATTAATTTAAAAAATAATAAAAATAAAACATTTAAAACTTATAATAATAAAAATAACACATTTTATATTCAAATTATATATTTAACTATTAAAAAAATGTTTGCTATATATTTTTCTTTAATTGCCGTTCAATTAGACGCTATTTAAATTAAACTATGCCAATTTAGATTTACTTAATATTAAACGACATTTAATTTAATATTTTAATTTTATTAGAATGTTATTTTTATCCTTATAAGTTTTAATGGTGTTATTTTTTATAATTTTTTCAAATTAATTTTAACTTTGGGGATTCTTTAAGTCCACTACACATGGGAACCATGCCTATCAGTACATTATAAATATAATATATAAGGGTGTACATCGGCTCAAAATCATTAATTTTATTCGCATTCGATCCTATCCGAATTTTTAATTAGATTGAAGAATATTCAATCTAATCGTATTCTAAATTCAATCAAAAAAATTCTCGGATCGAATCGGTTGAATCCGATCAATCTAACCAATAAACTTATTTTGCTATTTTTTTAAATAATTTTGGACAAAAAAATTAAATTTTCACATAAGATAAACATTTTTCAAAAATAAATTTCAAAAAATATCAAATAATAATATTAAAGTACAACTCAAACTTACATAAAAAAAAATAACATAATATAAATTATAATATTCATTTAAATAAAACTAACAATCCATTCAAAACAATAGATTAAATTTATTATTTAATCTTTTAGAATTTTATTAATATTATTAAGGTATGATGTGATGTATAATAAAAATAAAAATGATCAATAAAAATATGTTATATATATAAATGTAAATATATTTAAATTTTTTTGTTAGATCGGATCGGATAATATATGATAAAATTTATCATTCGATCCGAACTTAATGAATTAAAAGAAAAAAAAAATAATCAGATCTAATCCAATTATAAAATTAAAATTGTTTAAAAATTATAAAATTAGATTAGATCGATCAAAATAGTATCATGATTTGATCTGACGCCTATTAAAAGAGGGACGAAGGAGGTATGCTTTTATAAAAAGCGTATTTTAATATCATTATTTTCAAATAAAATGCTTTAACCTCACAATTTAAAATAATAATAATAATAATGTGCATTTGAGTTTAAAAGTCTAAAGGTATACAGAATTTATGTGCACCCTAAAACACTTCATATCAGTTTTATCTCAACTGAAATAATATTGACTCAGACGAATTTATCCATCTTAGCTCCTCATATTTTTCTTTTACTAAAAAGTTTATCCATCGATCTGATTTATGGTATACTATTCTCTGACCGACCAAACTTAATCAATCTTAATAATAGAATAATAATGATAGTTAATTAAGAAAAATTATTCTAAATGATTTATAGCACAAACAAATTTTAATTTTATTATAATAATATACGGATAATTTAACTCTTTTTTCCCTGATCAATAGACGCCCATTCGGAGGTAAGAGGTTAATAAACCTTGGAGTTGGTTTAAGGGTAGCATAATACAAATAACCTGTAATATTTTTGGTGCATTATTGATATAAGTATTATTAATAAGTAGTAAGTAAATATACAATTTTTTTTAAAAATTTTAAGCAATTTTACTTCTTATTTAACTAATTATTACTCTCGTGTGTGTATATGTTATGTATTAATAATACATAATTAGTATATTAAAACTGATACAGAAGATTTGAACTGCTTTACCCATCACATTAAGAGGTTAACTATTATCACGGCTTAGTTAACCCCTGAATAATAGCCTGCTAAACATAAAATAAATTTAAATTTAACCATAAAATTATTTCTTGTGACGATCGTAAAAGATCTTTTTTTTTTTTAAGTGGGCGACTTTTCGATTGATTAAGAAATTGATTCAAAATTAATTTACCAGGTCAAGACGAATGAGCTGAGAGTCAAGGACAAATTGCAAATCTAGTCTTCACTTTGAACCGATCAATGAATTATGACTTATGAGACCCTCATCACTGCTTCAGTCAGAAACTTCGGCTATTTAGCTTCCCACTCCCTTTATGCATGTCAATTCCACTAGGCTTGTGTTGTGGTCTCCTAACTGTCTGTGTATAAATTATCAGAAAAAAAAACTCTGCATAGAATAAGTTTTTTAAAAAATAATAAAATCATTATTATATATTTTTTGAAGTATAAAAATTAGTAACATAGTAATTTAATAATAAAAGTCAAAATAAATAACTTTTGTTTAATAAAAGTACCGAACCATTTTCACTTGACAACATTAACGAGGCTAACTGATCCCTATTCATCCCACTAACAGCAAAATTAATTTACTCACAAAGTTGCCATTATATCAATTCATGCAGCATACAGGTCTTGTGAAAGTTACTAGTGATGAAATAAAAGATTGACAACCTTAATCAATATATATGGTACCTGTTGGTGGGCACATGCTTAGGGAAAGATCATATTTGACAAATTAAGGCTAAAAAGAAACAAAATTAGTAAGTCATCATCTTAACATAGGCATAGTATGAGATCTATTTCCTTCATCATGAAACCAATTTCCTTTGGAAGTGAGATCCTTAAACATTGCATTCATCTGCAACTCGGACTACAAAGTTTCTCCAGCATGATCCAAGTACACAAGACCAAACTTAATTCAACAATCAAATAAATATGAATAAAAAAATAAAAAACTAAAAAATGGATTGGACCAGAAACTATAGTTTTAAATAATACTAATACAACCTCTCTTTTTTACTCGGGGATCAATCAGAAACTGACCGTCTGATCTTTTGAATTCCTCAGTTTGAATTTCGTCTACTTCTAATGTCGGTTCCTCTGATTCACTGCGGCTATTCATAAAAAATAATAAAAATGATTAAGATAAAATGTTTAGAAAATAAAATATACATACTTTAAAAAAACAGTTATTATTTTAATTAGAAGTATTATAATCGATTTACTTTATTAATTTTAATTAATAAAAAAATATTTTAAATAAAGTAATAATTTTATTTTTTAAATTATGTTATTTTTATTTTTATTATTATTAGATATAAATAGCCAGCAACTGGGTCTTTATTCGCTCCTGATGTCGGTCTTCTACCACTATTCATTCGAATTAATACCTCCGTATAGAGGCATTCTGAGAAAAGCAATCAAATTGTTGAAAATCGAATTTTGGCATCGTTTTTGTCAATTATATTTACTTTCTTGACCCTCCAACTTTTTGCAATTGTGGCAACAGTTTTTGTGTTGTGCTAGAAGCAGTTTTTTTGTTATACAGTTTAATAACCCAATAAAATGAAGAATAATATAGATATTTTAATGTTTTAATATAATTTAAATTATTCTTTTTAATTATCAAACTGCTGTCAATTTCACTACTAATTGTAAATGCCCCTATTAAGTCCCGTACTATTCATTCTCCATATGTTTTTGTTATTTGATGTCTAACGGCCCATTAATTTACGGGTGAATTTGTGGATTCTCTTAGAAAATATGTGTAATGTAATATTACTTTCCTTAACATCAAATAAAATTAGTGCTACAGCCTACAGGCATAGCCAGGGCTTTGGGCTTCTAATAATCCGACATTTTCTTTAAGTTCGCCCACTTATTTTCAAAATTTAAAAATACATAACTAAATAAGGCGCAAATTACTTATAAAAAAAAGCTCAGTAAAGCTTCTAATTTAGCACATGCATATTTAATTTACAGTAATCATAATCATAATTATTTAAAATATTATTATATTTAATTTGACTGTATTTCATAATAAAATGTAAAAAAATTATAATAATAGTAGTAATTCTTATTAAGCCTGCAGTTCTTAAGATTACATTGTAATGCTCTATTTTTCTCATAATTTATATAATCATTTATGATTTTTTTGTTCATTCTATTTTTTTTAGTAATAATATATATTTTTTTTAATTTTACCTCATTTATAATTTATAATATTTATTTTGATTACACTACTTAAACAAATATTATAATAATATTATTATTTTCTTTACATTCTATTCTATTACAATTACTATTTCAATTATTTTTACATTTAGTGAACCAAACACAACCTTAATATATATTTTGAATAGTACTTACATGAGTAAAAGATCAATACAAATTTGAAGAGTGTATTTAACTTCTTCTTCTTTTTACCTTCCTACTTCTTTCAAAGGATGCAAATTTTTTAGTTTGAATGGATTCATAAACAAAATATTTTCATAAAATTGAGTTTTTAGTGCATTATATATGTAATATTATTTCTAAAGTGGAAAACCATACATAAAGTTTCTATTAAATTTTTTTTTACAATATAAAATTGAGTTTTTTTTTCCTCTTAAAAAGTTATTAACATACAAACTGACAACTTATCGATTAATACTTTAATTGTTAGTTTACAGATACAAGCATCTAAGTAAAATTACTTATTCTATTTTTAAAAAATATACTCTAAGAATGATGTGTCATTTTTGCATTTCATAGTGTGTTGTTATTAAAAGTAAAAATTGGATTATGTGAGTTAAATAATGATTTTTTTAGTACTAATATGTCTTACAAGGTTAAATTAAGAAACATAATTAATGTTTATCAAAATATAATACGTAAAGGGTAAAATAACAATGATCATGTTTACTCAGGAGAAAATAGAATTAAATCACTTGTAATGATTCTCTTTCATTTATTTTTACTTGCAAAATAAGAATTTAGAGCAAGTTTACTTAGCAAGTGGGAGTTAAATTATCTCACAAAAATATTAGCAATCAACTTACGAATTTTAGAGAAATTAGATTCCTAACTAAAAGTCCTAAAATTGGTTCCAGGCTAAATAAAAATTTCATTTTCCAAACCCATTCTAAGAAATAATAAAGTTATCCAATTAATTTATTCTTATTTATTTAATTAATTGAAGTAGTTTTTGATCTTAATAGTAAGTAAACATAGTAATAGAAAACATTATTCTTCATACGTTTTCTTTAAATTACAATTCTATATAATTACAATTCTTTTTAAATTTTACTGCAAATTAGTAAAAACAACCTAAAAATCAAGGCTCTACACAACTATTGGAAATCAAATTGCTGATTTTTTAATTACTTGATTCTCCTATAAAGGGTCCGGAATTAAATTCGTGCACGAAAATATAAACCTTATCTTCCAAAATTAATTTATTTAAGAATTATTATTATTACATTAACAAAACATTTTAGTAAAACAACTACTTTTATTCCAATTCTAAAATAATATAGGTAAATACGATAAAAAGTATTTTAATTCTTCTTCCTCATTCCTCAATTTCGATTCATTTTGAATTTTATTACCCATTAGTAAATGTGCACAATATGTATAGGCTTACTTGATAAAATTTTAAGATTTAATAAATTTATGTTGGCCTATTTAGGACACATTGGACAACAAGTTTGATTTATAATTTTTTTTTTTTTTTTATATAGTGATTCATGATTAATATGTAAGTTTGATAAATATTTTTTTTAATTTCGTTTATTTTTAATAAATTACTTACAAAATCTTGAAGAGTTCATAAATTTTTAATAATTTTTTAATCATAAATTACAGAGTTGAATCTCGTTTCAACTTAATCGAGAAGAGTTTTCGTTGTAATGATAAAGGGCCTACAAAGCATGAGGCCATGCAGCGACAAAAGGACCAATTACGGATTTACAATCCACAAATATCCCATTTTCAGAAAGAATCAATTTTTAAAAAAAAAAACATATATATTTTAATAAATAAAGTTATTATTTTACTTATAATATTCATTTATTAATTAAAATCGTAATTAATTTACTTTATTAATTTTAATTAATTGAAAAATATTTTAAATAAAATAATAATTTTATTTTTAAAATATGTATTTTAAATTTTCTAAACATATTATTTTTATCATTTTTATTATTAGATATAAATATCTATTATATTAAACCTTTTATTCGCTCACACAGTGCTGTGTATCTAAGGAGATTTCAACGAAGAGCGCAATTTATCTTTTCCGTTATATACTACAACGCAAATGATTAATTTTGGTTGGTTGGTTTGAATTTGGACTAATTTGTCTCACTGTCAAATTTTTAAATCATTTGAGAAAGAGGGTTTGGAGTTAGGTTTGCTTTTAGGCCTTGACTTATGCAGTTGTGCTTTTGATATTTGCTACCCAAAATAACAACATTTCAGCATACGATCTGCCAACTGCTTATTTCCTTAGAAATCCTGCATTAAATCACTCAACTTTGATTTCACCAACTTTAGTAGTGTATGTTTTAAAATAAATTAGTATATGATGTAGTTCGAATATGTAATTTAAAATAAATAAATATTAATAAATGTTATCTTTTGTTAAGTAAATTATGGGCAGACTAAAATTTGGTAGTTGGAATAAAAAGAACAAATTATTTTCACTCAATGACAGTTTCTATTATCCTAAAACAAAATAATAATAACAAACTAGTTTGACCAGAATAACGAGAATATGTAACAAATGATTAACTTTTACCCTTGAAATAAAATAATGAATTTAAAAGGGAAAAAAAAAAAACCACAGCCAAAGCAAGAATTGAGTCAAAATTTTAGAGTTAAAGTAGGCATTCAACCTGCAATGATATTGTTAAAGTCCAAAGGTACCTAGTGGCTAGTATGGAGACCTTTGAACTAATGGTGGATGTTAAACGCCATTATTGGACTCAGCTTTGTTACTGTGTACTCTACCTCAATATAATTTTGCTTTAGTTTTGTAACAACCTATTCACACTTATTTGCTTTAGAGTTAGCTAATTTAAGTCGGTTCTTTTTTTCTTTTCTATGGTAGCTAGTATTTCAGGCTGTCGTCTAAAGGATTTATAGGCACAATTATTATTGTTTTACACCTTGAATTTATAATCTTGTACATATAATTCAATAACATTACCCACTTAACTATTCACTTTCACTCCGGTAATTTAAGTCAGTTCTTGAACTCTATTTTGTAACTTTGCTTTTAACACAGCAAACTCAGTACTACTTTAGTTTTTCAGATATATTTTTAGGATGGGGGGTTTGATGAACTGGGCCGGATAGTTTGGTCTTTGCAAAACTCCAATATAACCCAAACAGCAAAATAGTTAATTTTTGCTTTAAAGGCCTTTTTTATGTCTTCCTGAAAAATTTGTTGAATAAAAGACCCAATACAATAATTTTGAAATATTTAGGAAATGTTTAATAACATTTTGATTCATAATTAATTTTGTAATTTTTAATTCATTTATAAAAATAATTACAAATGTATAACAATTTGTATTTAGTAATTTTTAAGAAAAAAAAAAAAAAAACAATCTTCAAGTTATTGGTAATGATTTTTATTTTTTGATTTTTTTCAAAAAAACTTTAAAAATAAAGAAATTTTTAGTTATTTTTTATAAATTTTAATTTTTTAATCATTTTCTTCCAATACTTAATCATATAAAAATTATAAAACTTGATTTATTTCTAAAAAAAAATGTCTGGTCAAAATGAAAAAAAAATTAAAAATCAGAAATCTAATTAAAAAATCTTCTTTTTAAAAATTTATGAATCACCTTATATCTTGATAGTGATTCCTTAAAAATATAAAAATTAAAATAAAAAATTATTATCAAACATACTTAATTAAAAAATTATTTAAAAAAAATTAAAAATTATCGTTATCAAACAAACCTCAGAATAAGTTAAACAAAGTAACCAAATGTTATTTTATAAGGAATTAAACCACACCTTCCCATTCATTAGCTTTTTATATACTGCAATACACGTCTAAATTAACTATAATATAGTCTGATCTAAAAAAAAAAAAAGCTAACTCTAATATTACGAAAAAAATCTGTGCCACAAAATGGTATATGAATTTAGGTTGCATGTTGAAATTTTAGTGTGTATAGGTTACTAGTTAAAGTATATAAGACAAAAATATAATTTGAACTTATTTCTCCCTGCTTTTTATTTTCAACTTCTATACTTTATTTTATCACGTATTTTTCAATTATTTATTAATGAGACTTACAATAAAATACAAAAATAACACATAAAAATTGCAATAATTATAAATAATGATTTAAATATAAAAATAAATACTTAAATAATATACTAGTTATTACAACTTGAGCGCTTAATCATTAAATATTTTTGTTGACCTTTTAGTTTTTTAAAAATTGACAAAACAAGAACATAGACAATTTTATTTTTATTTTCTATTTTTATATTAAAAAATTTATTGTACTTAAAACTTATTTTATTAAATGGAGTTGAATTTTTTTTTTTTCCTTGAAAATAACTGGTGAAACCGCTAGTGAACTTTTGCAATCATCCACCCTCTCCATAATATGATCGGTTGAACCTGCTTTAGCTAACAGTGTGTAACACAACGTTCCCAACCACTGAAATTTTTTTATTATGGTTTTTTCTAATTATTTCCTGTGAAAGAAAAGATCCACCACCGACAAAATATGTGGGAAATTAAGCATTTTCAAAGTCGGAGCTCTAAACAATAAAATACTGACAATTGTATCTAGTTACTAGTTGGTTTAGTTATTATCAAATTTAAACAATATCGTTGCGGCATAGTATAGTTCACAAAAAATAAATAAAAATAAAAAAAAAAGTGTTAGGACATAGTCAAGATTGAAAAGGATTTATTATTATTCATGAAAGTTACGTACAATCCTCTAAAAGTCAATATAATGCAACTATCTTTATAAATTTGTAACAAGATTTACTTGTATTACTCCAAACGTTAAATAAATTAAACACTGGTAATTGTAAATGAAGAACATTTGATAATGTTAATACAATAATCTTACATTAATTTTTAATGTAAAATTAGTATAATAATTATAAATTCAATCCTCACTTGAGATTATCTCTTCTTTAAATATATGTACGTATGTATGTCCATCGATCTACACTTGCAGTTTAGAAGAAAAACAGAAAACAACACGTGCAAGTTATCAAAACAAAATAGAGAGCCAGTTATTAATTATTTATTTAACAGGCCAAGGCAAGCTTATAATCAATATTTGTGGGCTCGTCCCGAGATTTGCATACAATTGATTTGATCTACTTTGAGTTTATATCATTTTACTATCCGCGATAGCTACATTATGAATTATTTGTATTTTCATAAAGGAAATACATTCATATACACACGCATATTATATCAAATTAATATTAAATTGTGGTCACTAGCTTGCTATAGGTAAGGTCTTATAAGTTATTGGCGCATGCATATCAGCTTCAACCACTTCAAATCGCCTATTTATATATTACTAATAATTGACTTAGTACATGGACTGAATGATTTAAATTTTATATAACAAAAATTTATTTATTTTTATTCACTTTTATTTACGTATATATTGTGTATTTATGACATATGCGATACTACAATAAAAATATTACAGTAGAATTGAACATTATATTGGAAGAATGGTAACATTTTGTTGACCAATTAAATCAATATTAATTAAGTGGTGGAGCTAGCTATATAATGAATTAAATTAAGTATTCGCTCTCAATGATGTTACTTGTCTACGAAGACAATTGAACATTGATGATGATATCATCACCATGAGTATCTTTGCCAAAATAAATAAATAAATATAATTTAAAAAAAAAAAAGGGAGAAATTTCTTTATCCCCACTAATCAAATTGTTAGTTCGTGTGTTGCATTTGGAAGATTGATTCCCATCATATCACTCATATCTTATCGCTTGGAATTTAGTCCAAGACTCTTAAGTGTTTTTTCTTAGCTTTTTATTATCACCATATAAAATTTCTGTCTGTCTGCATATAAAGCTCCTAGCAAGATCTTACAGGGAAATCACTAAAAAAATGAAACAATTATAAAATATCCATAGAATAGAATCAATTTAGGATCATAATTAAAAAGCGACATGTATGATGTATGTGTGTATATGGGTATAGCTTAAGAATCAAGTTAACCAATTAAACAAAGTAATAACAATTTCTGCAAAGCGTAATAATAAATGTAAGCTCCTATATAGGCCATAACCTCAATATTTGCTGCAAGTTTGCAAAAGTGTGGGAGGATAAAAAAAACACTCATGTGCGCATTATGATTATGTTGAATTGGATTTTCTTAAGTACTACTATTATTATTATTATGTTAAATTAATGAAAATATATTTATTTTTTTAAATTTCCAGTCATGTTAAAGGATCATTTTTCTGCAGCAGTAATATAAAGTCTTAAATACAACATGTTATGTCACCTATTAATTATAATCGTTTACATGTCTAAAGGGTCATTATTAATCTGTTCCACCACTTATCAATAAAACTGTTGCATGCAAGAATCTCTCTAACAATAGGAACTAAGAAGTAGTGTTTTTTGCATTTTCTAAAAATGATTTTTTTTTAATCTTTTTATTGATTTTTTTTTTCATGCTAAACATACTATATTGCGCTTTTTGGATTTTGAAAATAAATTTTTAAATAAGTAATTAAAAATGTACACATTTGTTTAGTTTAGACCGAATTTTTTTTTCCTATGATTATTACTCCGATTTTAGCTGGCCTAGAAAGAATGAAAAGGGGACTTGAACATAATATATATATATATTTCCTTGTTCACCACTTATAAATTTTGTTTTATTGGCTTAATGGTCAAATAGATAATGCTAATAGGCAGCATAACAGAAATGTTAGGTACCTTTGTTTTTCTCCTACTACTTTCCAGAGCTTTGTTTTGCTCCAACTACTTTCCAGAGCACTCTTTCAAATTTGTACTCTGTTTTTTATCGCACCATGTAGCAATATCTTTTGATAATATCTCTTTTCCTTTTTATGATTTATTTCTCTCTGGGACCCTTGGTTACAAATTGGCTCTCGGTGAAAGAGCATTTTCTAATATAAATAGGATTTCCTGAAAATAAAAATATATATGTAGGATTTCCAAATTAGAGAATAATCAAAAGAAAACAGGTACATATATAATTTCTTTTTCTTTTCTTCAAAAAGATATAATTTCTTAACATTACAAAAACAAACTTAAAAATAATGAAAAAAACAAAAAAAAAAAACACCACAAATTACGAACAAACACATAATAATCATTTTATATAGATTCTATACACCAAAACACTGTTATTTAATGAGCATAGAACAATCACAAAATCAAGTACATACCTCTAAGATAGACTTACATGTCCATATGGTTTAAGAGAATTGCAATTTTGATATCACAAAAAGATCACTACCTATCACCAAAACACCATTATCCTCCAAGCCACCTAATACAATACAAAGACAAAATAAAAAATAAAAAACCCTAAAATTAAAAAATTATAAATAGAAACACAAATTAGATATTAAAAAAAAAAAGTATTACAATCTCTCAAAGACATACCATAATTAAATCTTCATCTTCATTTTGATCGTATTCCATACTCGGTCGAGCAGGTACATATATAATTTTACTTACGTTTAGTTTCCAAAGAAGAATAAAGTAAATTATCTTCTACTACAATCACTATTATTATCAAAGTCATTAGTAAAGAAGTAAAGCATAGATTTACATCTCAGGACATTTTGCATGTTCTTACATAATAACAAATGTCTAAAGCTTAATTTTGACACTACAAAACTTGAAATTTGGTGTAAGTTTTGTTAAAAAGTATAAATAATTGTTAGATTCATTTGTTACGGTTTAAAATTTTAGGAGAATTAATGCCTATATTCTTTTATGATATTAGAGTAGTATTAGGTTTTAGGATCGAATTCCAGTGACAACTCCAAAAATATTAAAATTTACAAGTTGATGAGCTTTGAAAAAAAAAATAAAAAAATAAATTCATTCTAAACGGGAGTGTTAAAGATTATAATTTATTGTTAGGTCTATTTTCTACAAAGTTAAGCTCTTAAGATAATTAATATATGACATTTCTTTATATTTAACAATTCAAGAGCGAACTTGTGAATATTTTTTTTTGGATGGGCTAACTTATTTCATTGTTATTATACTCTAGCTAAAATAAACGATGAGTTTGACACCTTTGTATCATTACTTATTTTATTCTTTTATCTTTTAATTTAATCAATTTAATATAATATTTTATAATTATTGATAAATTTGGTTCAAATAATCAATTGATAGCAACATGTACATAATTTAACATAAATTGTTCAATAAAAAATTTTAATGTATAATATTCATCATATTCACAATTTTACATGTATCCTGATAAACTTTATTGCAATTAGCAATCTGATGTTAAATTTTATAAATGAAGCTACCTTTTATTTCATATAATTAATACTTCGCAAAAATAATGAATGAAATTGATCATATACTCTTACGTTATTACGCTATTTAAAAGTTGTTATTAATTATCATATCTATAGGTTACATGCCTTATCATTTTATTGGTTTGCAGAAATCTATATGCATGAGAATATAAATTTTTACAAGTCTTGCATTAATTTAAAGAATAGTTTAAATGCAATTTGATCCGTCTAAAACTTTTAGGATGCTAAATTGGAGAATTTGGACACAAAATTGATCAAATTAAAGCACTATAGATTGGTCATTATTTTAATTAATAAATGCTATTTTATGAATATCTAAAATAATATATTAGAATACTTTTTTTGTGTTATAAGTAGTAGTAAAATCACAACAATATGACAGATAATTATAAGCAAAAATAATAAAATTTATTTTTTAACCTATAATTAACTATCGCAATAATTATGATTAATACTATAACTTGTGGTAAATAGACTTTGAAAAAAGTAAAAATAAAAAAACTTGTACATTTAAAATTGAAAAAATAAAATGTGTCACTTTAAAAATTTGTTGTAATAATAATTTACCAATTCGAGAAAGCCGCATATTGTTATTATTAATAATATAATGGGATAATATAATATTATTAATAATTATAATTGAATCCACTAAATTATATCCTTAGTGAAAAATATTGGATATATTTAATATATTGTGTTCCTCTATAAAATATATATATATATATATATTAATAGTTGTACTTATGTTTACACTAAGAATGAAATGTTGTCTCAGTTTATTAATTTTAACAAAAATATAATGTATATTTGTTTTTTTTTTTATTGAGGTAGCGTTAATTTATTATCTTTATAAAAATAGTAGTTGCATGACAAAAATAGACTAAAATATATTTATAACTTTTTTTTATAAATAGTATATTTATATTATCTTATTTAATAAATATGAGTTTAAAATATATTTTTATTAAAATGATGGACTTAAGTTTTTTTTTTTTTTTCTTACACTAATATCACTTACAAATTTGCACTACTATCTATAGATGTGTTGTTTATTTATATTAGTTGTAGAGTTTGTGTTTTAATTATTTTGTTTATAAAAAGAGCCAAGGAATGACATTTGGTCACTTAACTTAATATTTTATTAAAATTATCGATCTTAACACACGTGACGATAGCGGTGATGGCCAAAACATTTTTCAATAACAAATTTTATAATTTTTTTTTTACAAATAATTAACCAGAAAATGAAACGAAAACCCATACGCTTTATAAATCCTATCCTATTTCCCTTTGACAACAAAAAGTCATTTTGCCATAAAATCATCATCTCCTCAGTTAAAATGGAAGGATTAAAAAGTATTGTAGAGGATTGAGGTGTGGTTTCGTGAAGATGTAAGAAAATATCGAAGAGTTGTATGTAAAAAGGAATCGCATCACGCCAGTATACAATAAGAGAGAATTTCTACAGTAAAACCATATTTAATTTCTTCCATTCTTAAACAGGTAAATGGAGACTGCAAAGAAGGGAGATATAGGGAAGCATGAAATCGTAGAGAGGGGGGAGAGAGAGGATTTGAGCTCCTGGAGCTTTGAAACGCAGTTTTAATAGCAGGGACTTACAGAGAGTGGATAAAAATGGAGGGAAACTAATTAAATGATCCCACTTACCACATGTATATATGAGGTTTTTCAATAATTAAATATTGCTCAAATAGTTAAAATGCACTTCCTTAGCTCATATTAACAAGCAAAAATGACTATAAAACACATTTTTGTAAGATGGGTGATTAAATTGCAAAAACACAAGGAAACCATTTGAACACTTCACCTTTTATTATAATTGGAAAAGTAAAGCTCGCCTCAAGTTGGTCTTATTTTTTAAGACTAAGGTAAAAGTTTTCAATCTATGTAATTTTTTTTTTAGACAGAAAAATTCTTAAATTAAAAATCTAAAACTTTGATTCCTAATTTATTATATTTTAACATATAAGATCTAAATTATAAGTTTGAGACTAAAATTTAACTAATATTTTACGGTACACAAATTTTTTAATTTATGAAACCTAAGTTTTATAAACAATAAATATCAATTTGATGACCTAAGTATAATAAGCACCAACAAGTTTGAGAATTAAGTATAATAAACGGAATTTAAGTGTGATTTCAATAACTATAGGGACTAAAGTAATAGCTATTTTTATTTGAAGATTTTTCTATAGTTTTGGGATTAATGTAGCCACTCATCCTTTTTCTATAAGAAAAATATCTCTATCTTTTTAATTGAATGATGGTATTATTAACATGATTATTTTTGTTATTACTATAAAAAAGTTATTCCTATTATTAGGGGCAAAGGTACATGAGGCTCCGGACTCGTCTCTCTAAATTCTTGACAAATAAAATTTTAAGTATAATATCTATATAATTAAAGATAAATTGTATGTATAAAATAAAATTGTGTAATTTAAATTTTTTATTACTTAATAACTTATTACAAACTCAATAATTTGAATATATTTATACTCAAATAATATATATAGCATTTTTTTAATAAAAAATAATAATAACTGATTAATAAAAAGTAATATATTTACCATTTATTTGGTACCCTCCTTAATAAAAATACTAAGTCAAGCTTTTAACATATATCTAAATAATTGTGACAATAATAATGTATAACAAGCTTTTAACATATTTGTAAATCTTTCATTTGCTTGTAACATATTTGTAAATCTTTCATTTGATTATTTGATAATTGGTATGATGGTCAAACACCGCATGTTAGATCTAGACTTCTGGTCTAACAAACAATGTGGAAAATCGGCAACGATAAAGAAACCGTAGAATAAATACTTTTTGTATTCTAAATTAAGTTAGGAGGAATAATCAACCGTCTAGCGTTTTAAATTTCCTTTTAATTTAATAATTGATTTCATTTTAATATAGATATACACCAATTAATCTACATTCTACACATGAAAAAGTTTACCGTTTGGACCATACCGCTAATAATTTTGTGATGACTAGATCAATTTTTATTTTCTTATCTTTTATGTTATATTTCAAAATTTTATTATGTAAATGACATTTGTACTCAAATCATATCAAATGCAACACCCTATGTATAATTAATTTGAGTTTAAATTTTCATTCATGTACATGTGCATTTATAATGTGTGATATTAACTTAATATTATTGTTGTTAATAGGGCCAAATAGGGTTGAGGTCACCATCATTACGCTAAATATTAACAAGAATGGGGTGAAAATTTACCATCAAAGTATAGAATATTTGTAGAAATTTTGGGATTCCACACTAGTGAAAAATATAATTTGATTTATAATTTATATACTTAAAATCAATAACTTTTTTGATGTAAAAGAATTGACATTTTACATTAATAAATCTTATATTTTACATAAAAATAATATATATTATTATATTATTTATCTTGTTTTGTTGTTAGTTAATCAAAATAAAATTTATTTTGAATTAAAATAATTAAATTTATAAAAAAATATATTAAAATTTTGCTTAAAATTATAAAAAATCGGGTTAAGGAGGATGGAAGGGACAATGATTATGATTTACAACCCCTTCACATAAAGACATTTTTTTTATTAGATTATCTTTATTAGTAAAAAAAAACATATATTATCTACAATTACCCACCCTAGCGATGAAAATTAACAACACTACTCAAGGGGGACATCATATAAATGACAAAAAATAATGTTATTTGCTTTTTAGTTCCTATAGTCATTACTAAATCTTATTAACCTAATAGTATATCTTAACAGACAGATTATAAGTTCGAGGTTTAGTAATCGCAAAAAATAGTTTCTATAATCATCATTTAAATAGTAATAACAATAATGATTATTAATAAAGTGTTTATATATTATAATGAAAACCGATGTTGTTGTCTCTCATTATAGTATAAACTTGTTTGTTTTATTAAATTTTTTGTGAACATTTTAGTAGCAATGACTTGGAAAACAACCTGCAGTTTATTGTTTATTAATAATTTTATAAATATTATACTTATATTTTTGAGTTAATGAGCTAAAATAGTGAAATTTAAGGCCTTTGTCAAAAAATGATTTTACAAGTGTTAGTGAAATAATAATAATTTTATAAAATCATCTTTCATTATAAATTATAAATATGTATTTTGATATTAATGTTTGTTATTTATATTATTTTATTAATTTTATATATTATAATGCTATATTGATCAAGTTAATGGGTTAAAATAGTAGAATTTAAGACACAAATTCATTTTGTCAAATGTAACTTTATTAAGTGTCAGTAAAATAAGGATAATTTATACAAGTAATTAATAAAAAACTGATATTTTTATTTAAAAATGAATTTTTTATGAGATTTAAAAATAAATTTTTTTTTAGATTTAATAATGAATGTTAGTTATCACATTTTAGAAATTTAAATTAAGGAACAATTTTTAAAATAAATTAAAATAGAAGGACACATATACGTACCGTTAAATGAGATAGTTAATTAAATATATATATATATATATTAAATGATAATCATTAATAATATGTGAGAGAATAAGAAACAATTTGGGTACCACACCAATCAAAAAGTTTTTGTTATTAAAATAAATGAAAAAAATCTAGGGCCTCTTCTTTAGTGGGACCCTTAAAGATTTTGGTGTCAGATAACATTTATAACTTTCTATATAACGTCTATTAGCACTACTCTGTAAGCCCTCTTATTATCTTCCTTTTCTAATTCAAGTCCTTCTCTCATCACTTTAATCCATTTTGTCCAAATGATCCAACATTATTAATCTATCTAGCTAGCTTTCTTCTTACATTTTCTAATCCTAACAACCCCATTTTCTCCTGTACCGGCCTGCTTAATTATAATTAGTCTCCTCTATAATTGATCCTCTTATATTTTACTTGTTTTAATTTCATATTACTAGCCAGCTAGTGGCATCGATTGGTCTAAATATATATATATATATAAAAAAAAAAAAAAAGAAGCTAATTTAAACGAAGTTGAACTAGTAATAATTTGTATTAGCTAGAGATTATGAAAATGAAGGAAAGTGGGAGAAAGCTAGGAGGAGCAATGTCACCATGTGCAGCGTGCAAACTACTTAGAAGGAGATGTGCTCAAGACTGCGTGTTTGCTCCGTATTTCCCAGCTGATGAGCCCCAAAAATTTGCCAGTGTCCACAAGGTCTTTGGAGCTAGTAATGTCAACAAGATGCTTCAGGTACTATTTCTTTATTACTTAATTGTTTTTCTCTCTTTTTATTTAATTTCCAATAAACACTAGTAATTAATATCTGAATGCAGTATTTTTAATTAAATATACTTTATTTTGGTAATGTTTCAATCGACCACTAGAGTAGCTTATCCTTAATGTAGTGCTATAAATAATTTCTTTTTTTAATCCACTTAGGCATTAAACAGAGACCATCACATATTCACTTTCAATATTTTTTTCTTATAAAAAAAATCAATATTTTATCGATCCAAATTAATTAAAGAACTATATATGCAATTACTTTATAAAGATTCCTAACCAAAAAAAAAAAAACAATTTTTTTATATAACTTAAACAATAATTTATAATTATCACTCTAATCTCAAATTTTATACATGCTTAAATAAATTTAATGTCCTTAAGTCACAACTTAAAAAAAAAAAAAAAAGAAAGGACATTTTGTTTCTTCTCTTGTCCTAATAAAATATATGCACCGTGAAAGTGACTTGAAAGTTGAAAGTTAGAGGAAGAACGAAGAATCAACCTCTTAATATCATTTTTAATTCCAACTGAAAATGAAGTTTATTTATTTCTCTGTCACTAGTATACGTGTCTTTTTTTTACATGGAATGTGCCCTCAAGGTAGTTTTTTTTTTTTTTTTGACAGTAGATGAAGTTAACTCTATATATATATAGATGAAAAACATTTCTTTATCTACTTTCCTTACCACATGGAGCCATTTTCATCCATCATTCTGAATAATAATTATTTTGAAAGAAAAAAAATTGTTTTGATAACTAACTTAGATTAATCTTTTAAAATTAATTTAATATAAAATAAGGATAAATAAATAATTTAATTAATTTTTTTAAATTGAAAAATATAATATAATCTCTCATATTCAAATCATATTAAATTAGTATATTTTATAGTTAGATCATATTCGGATTAGAAAATATATAATTCGATACAAAAAGAATTATTATTAAAATTATAAATAAATATATCTTTTATTTTATATTGTATTATATTTAAATATTATACATACTATAATTTTATTAAATTATTATTATAATTTAAAAATAATATATAAATTTAAAATCTCTATAGTAATTTACAACGTCTTTCAGCATACTTTTTATTCTTGTAATTTTCATAATTTTGACTATAAATAATAATTTTTGTTAGAAATATACCAATATTTTAAAATTAAATATTATATATATTGTATTTTATATATAAAAATAATTTATAATAAGTTTCAAGCTCAACTTATTTTATCTAATTTGAAAAATTTGGTATGCTTGAATTCAAATTTATTCAAGTTGTTTATTTCATTAAATCATCTTCGGATTAAAAACTTTTAAATTTGATTTAATTCAAATTCATAGATAAAAAACAATCAATTTTGATGTGCTACTCAACATTCGTAGGTATTGAAGACTTTGCCAGTCACACATTTAAATATACCAAAAACTTTTAATTTAAAATAAGAAATCTTTTGAAGTTTCTTTATTTACCTGAAAAAGTTATCTTCATTTATTTTCTCTTCCTTGCGAGTCATTTTTCATTGCTAACCTGAAATTCGTGCTATTTTACGAAGACATTAATTTCCTCAATTAACAATTTTTTTTCTTAATATAACTTTGATTAATTAAAATTAAGACATGTCTAGATATTTATTTTATACATTTTGTGCAATTTGAGTACAAATGTTGTCTAATATTTAGACAATTGCTATTTTTATGAGAGAATACTAATATCATAGAAATTAAATATTTTATTTAATAATTTAATATTTAACCATTTTTGAAAATATAAGTCTTGTTATGATATTAGCAAAAATTGTTAATAGGTTATTTATTGAATGTTTCCTTGAAAGAATGTGTCTCTGTTTCTCAGAAAGAATAATATACCGTGTAAATATTTAAATTCTCTATCAATAAAAAAAGAAAAATGCTATTTATTTCAAAATTTGAGATAAATTATAAATAATATGTCAAACTATTATTAGTAAGTACAGTTAAATTTATAAAATTGTACTCAATAAAAAATTATTAGGTTAGTTGAGATTATAATAAATTTATGATATATAGGCATTGTTCATTAAAAAAAAAAAAAAAACTTTTATCACTGTTTTAGCAAGAAAAATATTGAGAAAAGTGTGAAGTGCGCTTCCAGATGTTTTACCTTTACATCAGTTTATAGTGGTTAGTTACAGTTAGAATACCAGATCTTGATGTTAACAAATCCCAAGCTCTCTCTTTTTTAAAAGCAAGGCATTCTTTGTTTACCCAAATGCCCTTTTTTTGTGCATCAAAGGGCGGGATTGACTAAAAGGATTATTAGTCAAGCTCAACAGATTTGAAAAAAAAGGTCATTGTTGTAGAGAATATTAGAATAAAGAAAAAAAAGGGCTACAAGAATTCCACAACTAACTTCACTTTCTTACCAATACAATAAACTTTTTTTAAGAGAGAAATTCACTTGACATTTTAGCGTAGGTTAATTTATTTGTTATTTTATGTAATAATTTTATCTTTTTATTATAAAAAAATCTATAGTATAAAGATAAATGACCAAATTTTAAATTTTAAATTATTATTAATTTTAGTATTTGTTATTGTCTAATTCTAGGACAATTTATGAAATTGATAAATAGTTGAAAAATAAAAGTAAAATGAAAAAGTTGATCATTTTTCTTATGTTGTCACTTATTCAAAATAAGAAAACTAAAATGCTATATAAAATTACAAATTAATTATATTGTTTTTTTTTTGTTGACATAACTAAGGAAAAAAAATTTCTATGCAACGGTGGTATAGAAGCAGTTGTTACATTTTATGGGAAAATAAACTAAAATCTCTATAGCTCACCTATTTTTAGATTTTTCACATTTTTTTTCCTAGATTAATACATCATATATTGCTCACTTTCTTAAATAATACATATAATAGTTATGCTGAAATTATTCTGTAACTAAGGAATCTCTACCATTTTAAAATTAAAGCGTAAATATATTGAGTTATTTTTTTTCTCTCTTTCACAATTTACTGTAAACAAATTAACTTTGCTATTAAAAGAGTTTTCCTTGTGTTTTTTCAAGGTTGTTTTGTATTTACTTTATTCTTCTAAAAATATGAGAATTGTTATGTTATTGATATTAAGAGAAATATTAAAATAAAATATATTTATTTTTTATTTTTATATTCATATTAATTATATTTTGATATATGATAAAATTATTTTAAAAAATTAAAAATGATTTAATTTTTTGAATAATTTTTCTATATAATTAATATAAATAAAAAATAAATATAACTTTATATAATTATAATATTTTTCGTAGATTGCACGTATCTTAAATTCTTAAAAAAAAAAAAATAAGTGTATACTAACGATTCTAAGTGAAAAAAGAAGAAGTTAACTTTGCCTTTTTGGCTTTTGCTATAAGAAGATGCGGCAACTTTGAAAATGACGGCAGGATATATTGACATATTGTACTCTTGTAGGGTCCAAAGGTTTGTGTAATTTTATGAAATTTGTTTTCGGTTCCATATAATTAATTTAGTAAAAATAATTATACTATTATGCAACCATGACGCCAAGGTGACAATTGACATCCCAATAATTCATTAATTTAAACACAAAATTTGTTTATTATTCTTTAGAAAAATAACAAATACAATATTTCCAAGTCTTAACAAATCTTTAACGGATCTATTTATGTTTGATATTTTGAATTTTACCACTCACATTCTTAATGAGCTTGTAAATTATTACTATTATTTTATTGATATTAATATTTTTATAATTATTTTTGTCATTGATACCACAAAAATATATAAATTATCAATTGTGCTCTTATATTTTTTTAATATTATTATTGTTAGATAAAATTATTATTAATAAAAAAAAATTATAACAATAATAATTTAAATTGTGATAATATTATTAATATATTGTTTTTCAAATTAACAAGCTTTCACTTATAAATTGATAAATAAATATTTTTAATGACTCTTGCTTTAGGACAAATAGTTTTAATGGACTCTTATTTTAGGCCTAATAGATCTTTTTAATCAAAAAATAATAATTTTTTTTGTGAAAGGTCAGATAAAATAAGAGGTACCTAACAGATTAAATCAGAACACAATGAAGCTATTAACCTTAACCCAATTTGCAATTGTATCTTGTGATTAAAATTAAATGATATGTATTAATTCAACAGTTTTTTTTTTTTTTAATATAATATAAATGGTTTGAATTTGACATTATGTAGACCAATGTAATTATGGTGATTGTCTAATCAAAACATGCATGAATATAACCACCTACTTAAATGAAGACGTGCATCTCCTGAAATTATTAATAATGGTGATTATGTAAAGCAAGTTACAGTTTCACCAATTATTTTCTTTGTTGTTTATAATTTTGCCTTCCCCATCTTTTCATAGTCCAATCCTCAACAGCCGAAATCACCCGACCAAAATTATGGTAGAGCTTAAATCAAGTACTTAGTCATATTTAATAATAATTTAAAAAAAATATTTAATCAAAATAAAAAAATAAAAAATTTTATTCAAAAATTTGATTTTTAAAAGTTTATGAATCCCTCCATATTTTAATAATAATTTTTTAAAAATGTAAAAGTTAAAATCAGAAATTTTACCAAACAGATTAAAATATTATTTGAAAAAAATTAAAAATTAAGAATAAAAAATTATTATAAAATAAGGTACTTTTTGTTTTTATTTTTATTCAAAGAATTTTGCTATTGAACACAGGTTTTCTTTGCGCACCGTTGTATCACTACTACACAACATATTTGCACTTTCTTTTTGGAAATAAAAATAGCTTACCCTTAATCAAACATTTAGAACAAAAATATTACATTTAATGAAATATTAGGGACAATAATTTTCATACTTCTGCTACCTCTACTGACAAAAATTACTAAAATTTATACTTTGTTATACTTGACTAACGTTGAGGCATGATTTCGACGTTTGAAATATTAAGGGGGAAAGTAATTATACAGGTTAACAGATCAAGAGTAAAACATAATAAACACAAAAAGTTCACATATTAATTTATTCTAATGTTTCAAAATAATTTGAATAATAAGAATAGTATTCTATTAATATTAAACGATATTTAATATTGAACAGATCAAAATTATCATAATTTAATTTGAATGATATTAAAAAATAATGTAATAATTTTTTTTAATGATGAAAATGAGGTTGCTATTTTTTTTTATTATAAATTTAAGAAATATTATTTTTGTTTTTGTTTTTTTTTTTTTTTTTTTTAAATCTAGATAGAAAAAAAAGACATACGCCAAAAATAAAGTGTCATAAAGTCGTAATAGCCAATAGGTTCCAGCCTCGGCAGATAGAGCATTCCTTGTTCAAACTACTCTTAGCTTCACCTAAGAGAGAGAAACTAATACGTAGCTTTCTCAGCAAAAGTAATCATAGAAGTCAAAGTTACTAAAGCACTTGTTTAATTTTTTATTTTATTTTATACTAATTAAACTTATCCACACGATATGTCTTACGAATTGCTTAAACATGAAGACAATATTGCCAAGGTCATTTTCACCAATCAAGTAATTAACAATACTATTTTTGGGTATTAAAATATGATTAAAAATATATGTATGTATGCAGGAATTGCCAGAGCAGCAGAGAAGTGATGCAGTGAGCTCAATGGTGTATGAAGCAAATGCAAGGGTAAGAGATCCAGTGTATGGTTGTGTAGGAGCAATCTCATCTTTACAGCAACAAATTGATGTTCTTCAAACCCAATTGGCAATTGCTCAAGCTGAAGTTGTTCATTTGAGAATGCGTCAATTACCTTCTACATCTTCATCTTCAGTTATTAATCCACCTCAAAACAACAATAACCACATTATTAATGAATCATTATCTCCTAATTCTGCCAAGCAATACTTTCCTACTAATTCTCAAAACACTACCAAGTCTTTTTTTTCTATGGACATGGTCGTTGATCAGCCTAATATGGGAGAATCTTTGTGGTCATGTTAGCCACTTGGTTGCATAAGCCTAGCTGCATGCCTTCTAATATTATATTTATTATTATATATACTTTATCTTATTTTATATATTAATATATGTAATGGGCTTTTTTTTTTACTTGCTGAGATATATAAGTTGTGGCTTGCTTTATTGTCTGTTTTATGTCTTCTTCTTCTTTTTTTTTTTACATGTAAGCTTGTATAAAGAGAAATCATATATATGTACTAATAGTTGACTTAGAGACAATCAATCATGATGATGATTAACCATATTGTACATTTCTAAACTTGTAATTATGATATCAACTATACTTAATTGACATAATTAGTAGGAAGTTGTTGACTGATCCTTTTCTATGGCATATATGTCATGTCTTATTTCTAGATTGTGCTTTTCATTTCACGCTTGATCATGTTCATAATCATTCCTCGTGTGCCTAAAGGTTTAAGTTTTTTTTTCTTTTCAGACTCATGTGTTTAAAGGTAAACATTGCAAATTAAAGAATGGTTCTTAAAAATATCATTCTTAGAAAGGAAAAATAAATCATTATATTAAAAAAAAAAAAAAAAATCGTACGAGAAAAAAGCTTTCCATATCATTTTAAAATATTTTTTGATGAGGAATATCGTTGTAAAGCTTAATTATATATTTGTTGGAATTCAATAATTAAGCCGACAATTTCTTTTTCTTTTTTTACTTCTTCTGCAGATCTTCTTGAGTTCTTTCTTCTCAAGAATTATAAAATACTTTTTACAATTTTTATAACATTTTATCAATAAAACTGATTGTACTTAATGCCAAATAATTTTACAAAAACTTTTCCTTGATTTGTGAGAACCTCATTTTAGGGCTCATCATGCCTAGAAATAACTACTGTAGAAAGGCCCAATAAATAATGAGTACTCACTCTATACCCAAAAAAAAAACATTGGCGGGTCAAAATTTACGTTTTATGGGCCGACAATTGAATTTCGAGAAACCAATACTGGTCACTAAAACGGAGAAGGAAAATAGAGCGGCAATGTTTCGTAGACTTCAGAAACTTTTAGGTCCAAGTTTACTGGGAAGTTAATTACTAATATAATATAATAATTCATAAAATTAAATGACATAAATAATAAAAATTAGTATCAAAATAAATAATTTTATTTTATAATAAAAAATAATTTATAAAATTATTATTGTTTTATTAATACTTATAGATACTATTTTTAGCAAAATTGTATTTTTGCATTAAAGCATCGTTGTTTTAGGTCATTGAATCTATGTAAAAGAATATAAATGAATTCATTTATAATAATAAAAAATATTCAAATCTCTATCTCCACTTATCGTTTTTTTTAATAAAAAAAACACACTTCTAATTCTTTTAGAGTCCTACATCCATTGTGCCATATGAATAAACAATAACGAACATATTTATTATACTATATTGAATAGATTAAATATTATTATATTAAGTTGTTTTATTGTTAGTTTGTATAGTGTTTAATGATAAAATATATAATATAGGTGAATAAAAATTGATTATGAATATTTTAATAAAATAATTTATATTTAAAATATTTTTTTTTATAAAATTTATTTAAATTAATATCTAATTCAATTTTATATTTTTCTTTTATTTTTAAAGTTAAAAAATATATATTATTTTTAATTTAAAATAGAATAAAAAGTTAAGACGTCTAATTTTAAAATTAAAAATTCAAATAAACTACGTTAAATGTTCAGTATAGTTTAGACCCACGCCTCCTAGTCTTAAATTTTTTTTAAATAATTGTACTATTTATATATTATATAATACGATCTGATTTTACAATCAAATACATAATTATATAAAAATTATATAATTATAATATTTAATATTATGTGACAAATATGCCGTAATTAACACAATTACAAGGGACTTGATTGGCATATCATGTAAATAACGAACAAAGAATATGAATGAAGAGGGATCTAGAAAATAACTATTAGGGGCCAAATCCAAATTTCTAAAATTTGAGGAACCAAATGAAAATTATGACCATATCACCTTGTAATAAATTCATAAATGTAATAATAAATGAAAATGTTTAAGTTTGAATCCTCAGGTTGAAGTTATTGAATAATTAAAAAAGTAGAGATGTAAAGTGAGTTATATAGTCTCATATTACATTTCATTTAGTATTTTTAATGGATTTATAATACAATATTATTTTTATCACATTTAAATATCATTATATTTTATTTAGATTATATATCTAATGTCTCTAATTTTATGTGTAATATTTTATCATTTTTTTATTAAACTTTTACATTAAAATAAGTATAATGTTTTATCAATTTTTTTCATTAAATTTTCATATTATAAACTTTTCCATATCATGCTTTGTATTTTTTTCATTATAAATAAGCATAATGTTATTTATTATTTTTTTTTTTTCTAATGTGGCTAGTAAAACGTAGACTTTGTTGTGTGATATGTTCGAAAAATCCTAGCATATCTATCATTATCCTGTCTTTGCCATCTTTTTGACCATCCAAGCTCATTGAGTCATGTTGCGTTATTTATTTTAAAGGATCCGATAAAAATTTCTTAATCTAGTCCTCAGATTAATGCATCAATATTGAATTTTATTTTTCAGATAAGTAAAAATGGACTATCTTGTGGGTCACCGAAAAATAATTCTTGATGATTATTGTGAGTGGATACATGGACCTCCAATGAAGATGCATGTGGAATAGTGAAGCAACATCAATTTAAACATTTCTATTGGCTGGTTGATCTATATTCCAATCACACAGTATTTAGCTCCTTCAAGGTATTTTCTTCAAACATATATAAAACCTAATTAAAAAATTAACACAATCAAAATAGTAATATAAATATTTTTAAACTCGATCAAAATGATTATCATATTTAACTGATGTGAGCTTCTATTTACTTTAGATTCATTATATTAAAATATTATTTTTGTTGTTCAAAAATAATTATTTATGTATAATCATGCTTTTAACTGTAAAATTAGACTGTATCGTATAGTATAAAAATAGTACAATTATGTATAAATTTTATTGGACAAGGAAGTGTGGGTCTAAAATAATATGTCTTAAACATGATATATATATATATTTTTTTATTTTAAAAAATGTAATAAAAATATAAAAATAAAATAAATATTAATTTAAATAAATTTTATAATAAAAAATTATTTTAATAAAATATATATAATAAATTTAATCCGACTATATTATATAATTTTTTTTTTTTTTACAAATGCTGTATAGAATAATTTTGACATAATTTAATATAATTATATTTAATTTATCTAATATACGTAACAAACATAACTGAAGTTACTTTGAGGTAGCTAGTGCTTTCTTACGAATGTAAGAATGCTTAATTGTGCATCCCATTTTCTACTATCTTTCGCCCCCTTACCTCCAAACATTTTTCAAAGCGGAAAATATTAAGATAACTGCTGAAAAGACTTGATCTTTTCCTACCTTATTTTTTCATATTCAAGCTGACTTTTACGATTTTAAGTTTTAGATAAATGTTATTGGTTTTTCACAATATTATTAGTACAATAATTGCTATCAAACCCACCCAATTATATTTAATAAAATATATATATATATATATATATCTTCATGAGTACTGAAAATAAAAAATGTACATTATTTTTCCCTTGATAAAAAATAAAAAACATAACAATCATTGAGCCTATGTTGCATCAAGAAGAAGATAAAGGAGAAAATTTATCTCCTATCTAATTATAAAAAAAATTATTTTATAAACATATCTCTCATTCATATATTAAATTTTACTTTTAACACCCGTAAAAAAAAATATATATATATTATTTTTTTTACAACGTAAAATATTATTTATGTTTTAAAAAAACATATATATATATATTTTTTCTTAAAAAATTAAAAATAAAATTATATCAATAAACGTATTTGAAGAGCTGTGAACCCAGATATGAACATGTATAGCAGAGCTGAATTATGACGATACATTTGTAAGGCTTACAGTGAAGTACTGAAGTCATTGTAAGGATTACAAGGGAAGTCTGAAGTCCTCGTAACGGTTACAATGGATGACTACAGTTGCTGTAAGGGTCACTACTATATCAGAAAGTATAATCCGAGCCCAAGAATGCAACTCTTGATCGTGTACATCAAGTTTCAATGTAACTGACTTGTATATATAGATCAAGTGTGTTGTGTGAATGTATGTACAATATACCTATACATGTAACCTACGGTTTTTTGCATAGAGCTTGGCTTGTGACTTGAATAAGGCTCTCTTGTAATCTAATCACACAAGATTGTGTGGAGGCTGAAAGAGAGGAAGAAAGTAGACATAAGTTGTATCGGTTTCTTGCAATAAAGTGAGGTGGAACTGAGTTGGTTCCTAAAGTGGATGTAAGCTCTACACATTGTAGAGAAGAACCACTATAAATCTTTGTGTGTGAATCTTGTTATTGTTTTGTTATTTCTTTGTTTCTGCATGTGTGCTGGTGATATTGCTATCTTGACTCAACAGTATTATATATAGGCGAAGGGGTTATAAAAATCTAGCACGACCCATAATCAAATTAAAAAAATATATAAAGATAATACGATGCTTGATAAAAATAAAAAAGATAATACGATGCGGAAATATTATAAATTATAAGTGTTAAAATATTGTAAGAATTAACAAGATAATATTATAAGAATGAGAAAAGCAGGTTAATAAATTATCAATGATAATTAAGTTAAGCTAGAAACATTATGTCACTTCACGTAACAAAGTTAAAAAAAAAAAAACGAAACTAGTTTGTGCAAAATGTTGACTTTCGATAATGCCTACAAGCCTATATCTGTATGAAACGAGAAATTTCTTTTTTCCATGATTACGAACGTACAGTACCAAAGACCAAGTATTATTCTTCTTCTCAGTTGATTCAGTACACATATGGATACAAAACTAGCTATATAAGGGCTCTATTCTCGTCTGATTAAAATATATTTTTCTCGAAAGAAGTAATGTATTTTTCTATTTAAAATTTCACACGGTAACATCTAAATTATTATGATCGATACTCATTTTGTATTTTATACTTTGGTTATCTTATTTTTTTTAATTATAATTTGGTTGATTTATTTTTTAATTTTTATATTTTGGTCTCATTACTTTTTTTTCCCTTATGATTTAATCAATTTTACTTTTTAATTTTCATACATTTTGTTCAAAATTTGAGACCAACTTAAAGTTCAACTTCAACATGGTAAAAAAAACAAGACACAAGGGAAATAGAAGTTTGAAAATAAAAAAAATAAAGTTATTAATTCTCATGAACATTGATTAATTTAAAGTTTGACCTTGAAAACATGAACAATTTCAAATAATGTTTAAATATGTATTTATCTTTTTGAATAATATAACATTCAAAATATATAGTTAATTAATGTTACTAGCTAGTTGGTTAATTCTACTTTATCTTTAAAGTTAAATTTATATATATATATATATATATATATTCCCTAATTTTATTCACTTTTTCCACGTCTAAAATTAGTACTTATTAATTGAAAAGATATATTATTAGCATATGATTCTCAAAATTCATATGGTATGTGTCATTGTGGTTTCTTGTCTAACCAAGGTTCTTAGGTTGTTAAGATTTGTCTTTGTTACGATTAATATTGTTTTCTCGATATTAATCACTGCTGGTACATGTATATATAAATATAATATTACAAATAGACTTTCATCCCTTCTTTTATCAATCGAAGTATTTTTATACTTGAGTTATTTTTAGAGTATATAGTTTAGTATTCTTTGTATGGGAAAAATAACACCATTGCAATAACATTCATTTTTTTTTTTTTTTTTAATCTTTTTAAGCTTTTTTAGTTTTTTTCAAATATCATCATATATATTGCCTTTGATATAAATAACAATAAATTTTTTTTTTATTTGCGTTGTAAGAAAAAATGAACATTTTTTTTAGTAGTTAAAAATAAAACTTCATGTATGAAAGAAAGTTAAATTATGCAGTTAAATATTTTTTTTCTTTTAAAAAAAATAAACATAAAAATAAATAAATAATATAGAAAAAACGATGAGTGTCTTTTTTTTAAATAATATAACTAAATACGGTTAGAAGAAGGAAAAAAAGTTAGTGCTAAGTGCTCTAATTCCCACGTATAATTATGATATGTTGGGAAAAAAAAATCATAAACAATCCGTCTAAATTCTATAAGCATAGAGCCGTCTTTCACTTTTTTTCCTTCCATCAAGCCCCAACCTTTTTTTCTTGCTTTTTCTCCTTTAATATGTTCGGAGAGGAAGTCTTCATCTATAGGATTGACTTTCTTTACTGATAATCATTTCATTTTATTTTTTTTATAGTTTAATAAAATCAACCACAATTGTAATGTTTTCCCGTCTAGAGCTTAAGGTAGCATATTTTCACATAAATTTACTCTGGTGCGATTTAGGCATAGATTTGTTTTTATTTTGGCATGTTGTTTCTCCTAGATATTCTGTTAGTTTATTTGTTAAAAATGACGATATTATGGTGACAAAATATATATAATTAATAAATTTAGTTAATATAATTATACTTATAAAAGTAATTCAAGTAAAGAAAAAGTTATTAATGGATGTAAATATTGTCATTGTTAACATTGATTATGTATTTGGATTTTCACATGTACCTTCCAGTTCAATAAATGAAAGAAATTTCTTTTCTTTCTTTTTTAAATTTGAAAAAAAAAAAAAACTCTATAAGTACAAAAGTAGCACACTTTTTGAATTGTCAAGGAATGCGGGTGTTCTGATCATTAGAAGAAGATGTTAAAATTTTTGTTGTTTTGAGAGCATTATAAAAGTTTTTTTTTTTTTTTCGGGATATAAAATTTCTTGGTGCAAGTACACACGTATAACCTCAATCATTTATCAAAATCCATTAATTTTGTACAAGTACAAATACACAAATCAGTTTGTAAGAGAGGCATTAAACATAATAAGATAGTTTTAAATACGTATTATAAATCATGATAGCAAGATTAACAAAATTAATGATATATGACTCGTCAGAACTCAGAATTAGTGATCGATCGCTTCCCTAAATTAATAAGTAAATTAGTCTACATGATCATCTTTGTATTTAGCCAGCTGCAGCATACTACGGCATACACACTAAACTTGCCATTGCCTCTTGCAGCCATTCCTCGTCATTATATTTCATCTGTCAATATTGTACAACATTATCAATACCGTTAATTTGAAATTAAAAAGTTATCATTAATTAATTAATTGAGGTCTACAAATGTTTTTAACACATGTTAATGGAATAAATAAACAATAATTGTACATGTATATATATTTGTGTGTATATATATATATACATTTCTTGGTGTTTTATGCATTTAAGGGCAGGAATAAGAGAGCTTGAATATCCAATCTAATAATAATTTAAATTAGTTAGTACTCTGATGGTAAAACTCACATTTATATAATTTAAAGAATTCATAAAATAAAAAAATATTAGCTAGAGGCATATAGATGAAATACCTGAATGGCATCAGTTTCAGTGTTACAACACAAATCTGTCTCTAGAATATTATTGCAAGAAGAATCGTCATTGATATTTTTCTCATTATCATAATGATCATTAAAAACTTTGTTGTTCTTGGCAAATCTCCCACGAACTCTTACTCTCCTGTCAGCTAGGGTTTTCCGACAAGCATACTGTATTTCAACAATATTATTTAAAATCAAATTACATAATTAATCATATTGTTAGTATTAAATTTACAGTATTATTATCAAATCTCGTTGGCCTAATGGTATGTCTTACTAGCCAGACCATAGGTTCGAGCTCTTGTAATCGTCAATTACGGCAAAAACTAGAAAGAAAATCATGCATCATGTGTTGTGATTATACATGTATATCAAAAAGTAATTAATTTTGGGATTTAATTGAATAATTAATTTGAAAATAAAATGTGACTAATATATATATATATATTTATATAGAATTTTTTTTTTTTTTTACCTTAATAGTCTTGTTAAAGTTCCTTTGGTTTCTCTTCTTCAAATATCTGAGAATTCTTTCTTTTTTCTCTTCTTCAGAATACCTCACAACCTTGGTGCTATTGGTTTCCTCTATCGCTTGCATTTGATTACCAGTATTCTGCATTCCCTATAACATTAATCAAAATACATATCATAATGTGTACATACAATTATAAATTATGTATGTATATCATTATTAGTATATATGCATATATATTAAATAATGAAAAATTAATTAAAATATATATAGCTTTATAAAAAATGTACCAAATTCTCTGTAGCCACAACGCTGCCAAATATTGGTGGCTTAAAATCAGGCCTGAAAAATCCACAGCGTTCCTCTCCAGAATCAAGCACATAATTCTGTTGTAATTGATCATATCCATCAACAATATAATAATTATTATTATTATAAGTGTTAAGAATATGATCATGAACTCCTTCAACTCCATGCAAATAGCCCATCATATTGCTCAATTGTTCATCTGAGAATGATGCACGCATGATGTTGCTGTTAGAAATCCCAACCAATTGCTCCGCCACCGTTGCCGAGGAAGTAGTGTCAGATTCAGGGGAAGACTGTAATTGCAAAGCTTGATATTGATCAAGCCCAGTCCAGCCATTTCCATAATACAATGAGGAATTAAGCAAATCTTCACCATTCCAACTATCTTGAGCCACTACTACTCCAGGATTTGCAGAGAACCCACAAAACTCACTTGCTGGGATTTTTGTCAAGTAATTTGAGCAATATTGGGGAATGGAAGCCATTGATACCAATTAGGAAATATCGAGGCTCTTGAGAATTGATTTGGCTTATTTATTTATTATTATTACTCAATTTTGTTGATACTGAGCCTCTGTTTGAGGCCTAGGTGTAATTATATAATATGTAGACAATTAAAGCATTGTGCACAAGGCACTAGCTTTTTAAGCAACTTGTCCTGCCCGTTTCTGTTTCGGTCAGTTAACCGCGTATGATTACAGTTTCCACACATAACTAACTAAACTGTGTTTATTTTGCTGAGTAACTAATTAAACTATGTTGTCATCGCTACTGTTTTTCTAGGCTGTAAAAGACCAAAGTATTTTGTTAGTGTCAAAGTATGGTTGTTACTGTTAGTACTCTCTTGTTAGCTAATTGATTAATTAGCATTTTGTTTTCTATCTTTTTAATAGAATAATAATAATAATAATAATTAATTAACTTGGTTAAATTTTACTTATCTCACATTCACAAAGTGACAGGATTTAAGTACTTTCTCATTGTTTTGGTTTCAATTTTTATTTTATTTTATATAATTACAACTTGATGCATGTATTAATTCATATAATATATATTAATTGATTCCTTATTAATTAGTAGTTTTACGATCACTTCGTTAGCTCATATTATCAATTTTATATTTAATTACTAACTGACGCGTTATTTGATGCATATAATAACTCGAAACATATATCACTGCTCTTTTCGTTTATTGTTCCCTACATCTACATTTATATATCCTGCAGAATGCGGATGATATATATATATTCACTGTGTTCATATCTTTTTGCTTTTCTTAAATACAGAATATAAAAAATGTGACATATTAACATATTTATACTCTGGAAAGAAAAGAAAAGCTCTTTCAATAAAAATCTAAACTTACTAAAGTTAAATTCTAAACTTTTAAAATTAAATTAAATTATTCTAAAATAATTTGTAGAATACTTTCTTTTGCCAATGGGTGCTCTATATATTTTGCATACTATGTGTTAAATTATTAATTATTATTGTTGTTATTATTTGCCAAGCGAGTTAAAGTTTATATATGTACTACTTGGTACGTAGCTACATTAAAGCACTACTGGGTCTCAGTAATTTTTAGATTAATAATAATGCAGTGGGTCTATTTATATAAATAAGAATAATAATAAAAGTAAATATGAATCTCTGCAAATAATGGGGAAAGCTGAAAGAATTCTGCGCAAGGAGGAAATTAATACAGGGCCTCATGTGAATAGTATTCTCTTCTAGTGTTTAAAGCTGTACATCCTTTTGAGTAGTAGTTCTACTAAAATAATTAAAATCTAGCTAAATCCTACTTCTAGCTAGCCAAGAATCTAACACATGCTCTGCTATACTTTTGCTTCAACATATCAAGTAAAACACATATATAACCATATATTGTATAATTCATCTACATAACATGAATCAAAGTGATAAACACCACCTCACATGCATTCTGGACACTATATATGCATTTTGATATGTTTTATAGAAATAGTAATGCTATCAATTTATTACGTTGACAAGTGTGGGATTAGGGGTGTCAAATATAGATATGATGAGTTGATCATGCTCAATTAAGAATAGATATGAGTTGTAGCTTAGCTAAACTAATCTAATTTTTATGTGATCAGTTGAATTTAATTCATGTAACATATTTGAGTGACTTATGAGCTAATTTATTTATATTTGTGAAAAAATAAAATACAAATAAAATTTTATTCAAAGACATTATATTATTATAAATATTAAATTATGATTATATTTTTGTAAAACAAGATAAAATAATAATAATAATAATAATAATAATAATAATAATATTTTAAGTGTTTTTTAAAAATAAAAAAAATGAAATTATGGTTTTAACGAGCTGATTGAGCTAGCTCATTAGCTAGGAAAGCTGGGTATTTTTTAGTTCATCAAATTAACTAAGCTGAACTTAACATCTCATTTCACACACTTACTAGCAGTACCATAATTAATATTGTTGTACATGCATGATACTTGACATGGGATTATCTCAATTGTATTTTTCTATTTAGATTACCCATCGTTATCAGTTGGTCGATCTCACTCAATCTAACAATAAATTCCCTATCCTGATAATATTTTCTTATATTATATGTTAGCTTTTTGGTGATTAGGAGCTGAGAAGATGAAGATGAAGATTATGATGAGGAACTGATGAAGCAGAAAATACAGGGGACCCATATTCAATATATTGACTGCTGCTTTTTTTTGTTTCATCTTTAATATTCTTCTGGGATTAAATGAAAGGGGAATCTGGTTCATCAAAAAAGAAGTTTTTCACATTCTTTAGTTATCTTTGAAAGATTCCAGGCTATCCCATCATGCTGCCATGTCTTGTGTATCAAATAAATTACTGACAAATTCAAAATTGTTCATCTAACATCTTTCAATTTTCGATTGCAGTCGCTTCTAGCAGCTCAAAATTTTCTTTTATATTTAATTTCCCTGCTAGCTCTATAAAACCAAAGACCTAGAAATCTAAATTCAAAGGAAAATATTTATCTGTATTTTAAATTTGAAATAAATTTAATCGATATATGTTATGCATAACATTTTGATTTTTAAGTGTTTTTTCACATAGATATGTTTGATAGTATTTTTTTTTTGTCTTAATTTTCACTCTTTTTAAAAAATTTACTTAAAAAAATAGATAACAAATTTAGTCGTATGACATTTTTTATTTTTATAAAAGGGATACTAAGTTCCATTCTTTTTTATTAATAAAAAAAATATATTCACACGTTCGAATGAGATTCAAATTTAGTTCCTAATCGTATAACATTCTTAAGTATAAATATTTAAAAAAAGTTAAAAATAATAAATAATTAAAAAAAATGTTAAGTGTAGATAAAAAATAAAAAAAAAAAGATATGTGGTGCATTTATAACACTCATGTTATATTATATTAAAAAGTATTTTAAATTGATCATGTTTTCGAGTAGCCCTGAGTTAATATTCATATTTTTGAAAAAAAAAATTAAATAAAATATATTGTGTGCCTCCTATAAATCATAGTTGTTAATGTATCTGACATTATTTATTTTTCTATAAAAATAAATGATCAAGATTAATTTGTTTTACTACATGCTAAATACAATCATTGTATACAAGAATTTTTCCTTATTTTTAAAGTAGTTTCAATTTAGTCTTTTTTTAAATAATAAATGCTAAAAATAAGTATATTAAAATTTGATAACATAGGATGCATTAAATTTTTTAAGGTAAACTAACAAATATACCATCAAATTATAGTGAAAGTTGCAAATATATCATCTAAATTTATCGAATAATAAAAATTGAATTAAAGTATAATTAGTGATACAAATCTAACATTATTTTAGCAAATCTATCATCAAACACTTTATCATTGATGCAAATTTCTTACAAATTTACCATCAAATTCCTTATTAATAACAAATTGATCACAAAAAATATAAAGTAATGATATATTTGTATTATTTATTATATTTGAGTGTTATTTTTGTAAGTCAAAAAAATTAAATAATATGTTTGAAATTTTCATAATAATTTGGTGGTGTATATATGTTAGCTTAGCCAACTTTTTAAACCGAAAAATTTAAAATAATAATATACGAATATTAAATTGGAATCCCAATTTGTGTTACTTAAATTGGTTAAAAGGTATAAAAAATGAAATATAGAAGATTTGTAGGCGGCAGTATCAGGTGCCTCTGTTTGATAACTACGTTTCCATCCCATCAACCAGCTTGGCCAGTATTTGTAGCTAGCTTAACTCTTTTTAGTTGGGCACCCACTCGCATTTCAAGAAATGAAATGGTCCTCTAACAATAAGTGCATGAATTGTGTGTGAAAAAAGAATGCATGCAGACAAGTACATGTTTGCTTTATTGAATCAAACAACTTCAGAGACATGAATGATGGTTCTCCATTTCAAAGCAATTAAAGAGATGCCTATCTCCTAATTATATCATTCCCTACTTGTATTCGAAGCTAACCACATTCCTAACTAGTTCACTTATTTTTTGTTCGAGACCACTAAATTAATTCTCTAAATATATAATATTAGTTTAATTTTTTGTTCTGCTAATTAATTAATTGTTTTAATTAATACGGAAATTATAAATTATTGTCAATTGTGAACTAGTCTTTTATGGACCCTAGAAATATTGATGACATTATATGCCTGCATTGTTGTTCACATTGTACCACAAGAGTTAGTCTAGCTAGAACTTGTCAAACTAGGTATCTTATAGATTTCTTTATATATTTGAACTAGTAGTTGTATATAGGAGTTGTTAAGCTTCTATAAAAAGATTTTAGCTTCAACTTCCCGAAGAAGCTAGCTTCTTCTCAACCTTTAGAGGCATAAAACTACTGTCCAAATGCAACAAATCGTCTGAGTGCGCAATTATAAGTGATCAAAAATCATAACAGGCATCAACTGTCAATTTCTCCTCGATGGAACAATATTTCAAAGGCAGATTTCCTGTTACAATAATTAGTTCATTGTTATAGTTAATCTAGATCACATGCCCAACAACTCCGAGCCTTTCACAAAATCTTATCCCAAAAGGTTAAACTTAATTGATTTTACTAACTTTTAGAAATTAGCTTCAAGGGTAAGCTGAATTAAGGGAAAATAAGGATCATGAGAAAAGAAATAAGTAAAGCTCAAGCTTAAAAAAGGCTCACATAAACAGAACTGGGTCCTTGTTTAGGTATTTATGGTCCAACAAACTCATGTTGATGCACCGGTGCATATTGCCTAGAAGTGAATCTTAGGCAGATTTTGGAGCATAAGATCGTTAGAGCACCCTTTCCTGTTTACCATCATTTAGAATTTTTGGAATTATTCTGGTTCTATAGGACTACTTACACTCTCCAATTTGTTTTATGTAATATAAGATCATTCTTAATAGATTTGTTCCACCCTTTACCATACATCTCAATACGCAATTGTTGGCTGAGCATGTCTGAAGAGTGTCAATTGTCGGAGTTTGTGTTGCGGGTGTTCCTATTTTCTTGTATAAATTTATTCATTTATTTATTTTACATAATTATATTCCTTATAAATTGGTCTCGAATTTCAAATATTCTATTATGCCATTAAATTACATATTTTTTTTTTAAATAATAAAAAAAATTATTTATTTTTTACCAATTTATTGATTTATAATAATATTAGAGAACATATATATTATACTTACAAGTATGAAAGAACTAATAATTAACTAAAATAATTAGTGTACTAGTATTTTTAACGTTGTAACCCGAATTATCATTCCTCTGATTCCTTACTTTCCTAACGGTCTAAAAATAAAAAAGAATGATAGTGTTTTTTAATTTAAAGTTATTATTACTAGGATCAATGTTAGATGCACTTAAAATTATATTTGTATTAATTATAATGTGTTTATATGACTGATTTTTTTAAAAATAAATAATTTCATTATTTTTAAAATTATTTTGACATTCAAAAGTATTCATCATTAACACTTAAATAATTATCTTAAAATTATTTTTAATCAAATTATTTTTTTAAAAAATACTTTTGAAATAAGAATAAATATCGTACCATTCCTCCTGCTATTATAGATAATTAACGTAAATTTTTTTTTTAATTTTTTATTATCTCAATTAAGAAGAAAACACAAACACGTGCAACATCACACAAACCCAAACAGCCGAAGATTACACAGGCTATTGGCTAAGAATTTTAACATACAGTACACACGCAGATCTATACAGTACTATAATCTAGCATCTTATAAAGCTCTTTATTCCTTATCAAAATTTGTCGCATTCATTCTCGATTTCCTGCCATTAACTTTTACATACCAAGTTTAACTAATCCAAAGAAACAGGAATATATTGCTTTCCTTCATAACCAGAGACAGAGAGTAACTATTTGTTAGACTTGAGATACTTAGATAGATCTGTAATCTGCAGATTAAATTTGCATCTTTATCAAATATTCTGGTAGACCAATGTATTATATGCTTAACACCTGTATTTAGTCTAAGGAGGTCTGGTTGTTTAAAACCGCGTCTCTTTTTAATTAAAAGTACTTTTAAAAATATTTAACAATCTATATATACGAGAAATACTTTTAAAAATTTTATAATTACTATTTGTATTTTTAAAAAAAGTAAATAATACTTATTTTTAAAAGAAGTAATTCTGAATGCATACTTTCATCATAATTATTACTAAAGTGTTAATTAAAACCACTTTAATTCTAACATTTTCATTCCAAATATTTTAATATTTTTCTTAAAATTATTTTTAAACAAAACATATTAATTGAAATCACTTCTTTTAAAATCATTTTTAAAAGAAGCACAATATTAAAACGGGCCCTAGTATTTTGAAAAACTTGGCCAAGGAAATATCAGGCAACCAAATCTATGAGAATAAATGAGAAAGTAATGCAAAAATTACGGCATTTATGCACACAACATAGTGATACTAATTTTTTTTTTTTTAAGAACATAGGGATACTGGATGAAATCTACAAAGCTCCTACTCTAGCTTGCTGAACACTAACTGCATCTAAACAATAGGGACGTTAAGATGCAGAGCGAGAGTCATAAAGCATCCGATACTCCAAGCAAGGGGGTTGGGAAGGAGTTGATGCACGACCTACCAAACTGTATCTGATTAAATAACCTTCACATCAATCAGGGAAAATTTCATGCATTAAGCAATGGTTTTGTGTCTGATTTGGAGTCAGCAAGAAACCAGTCCAAGAACATTAGTTATTCTAGATGTGTCAAATAATATGTTTAGTTTAGTTCAGAAGAATAATTCAATGAGATAATAAATAAAATAGCTAACTTATCTTTCTCATCTTAAATGAGCTAACTAATTTAAAGCTGAAATAAGCCAATTCATTTAACTCAAGACCCATGAACATCCTACGAATTCATTTAATAAAATTTCTTAGAAAAATAATTATCATATCGTCATTAAAAATGGTTTAAATATAATATAATATTTTTATTTTTCTTATTTTATAAAAATATAATAAAAAATAATATTTATATAATATTTGGAACAATATACTTTTATTTTATTGTATTCTGTAATAAAGTATAATTTAATTTTTGACAAAAAAATCAAGAGAAACCTTCTAATTGATGAGCTTATTGGAGGCAAGAGAACTTAATAGGGGGGGGGGGGGGAGATGGGTTAAAATTGAAATTAAGGTGGGTTAGGGTTATGGGTTTTGTTAAACCTTTTTATCGTATTAGTTTTTAAACTTTTTGTTCATCAATAAAATATTTATTCTCTTAAAAAAAATCATTAAAAAATTATTTTGGAAAAAAAAAAAAATAGAACGCGGGCCATAAATTGAAAATATATACTTTATGGGGATTTTGTTTAAAATGGGCAAATCCTATAGTTTAGTTTAGAAAAAGGCTCATTTGTGTTAAACTTTACAAATGGGTTTTTTTTAACTGCCCACCTGTTTGTCGTTTTTTAGCCGATTTTTTATTTAAAAAAAAAAAAAACGTAAAAGAGGGCTTCAAAACATTTGAAATAAATCGAACAGTTCCCAATTTTTCTCCCACTCTCCCAGTAACTTGAGGAACACGACGCACACTAGCTCGAGGAAGACGAGGCACATTACCGACGACGAAGACGACGCAGGAAAAATTGTAGACGAAACTTCTCCTCCATTTTTGAGCTCTGCAACTTTTGGTAAGTTTTTTCAATGAATGTCCAACTCCGTCCCTCCCTTGGTTTCGTATAGTATTTGGTTTTAGTGAACCTCATAGTTGAGTGTATACTCCATGTTGAAACTAAACGAAATAACTCCATCGTTTTTTTTATGGGTTTTTGTGAAATATTGGTATATCTGTATTCGGCATTTGTAAAATATTATTTTTTTTATATTGGGCTTTTGTAATTATGGATAATCTGATTTTCTGGTATATCGTTTGTTAATCTGATTTCTGGTATTTCTGGGGTATGTGGTATATCTGTTATATTTGTGGTATATCTGGTATATCTGTGGTATATCTCGATATACCAAGGTATATCTGTGGTATATCTCGATATATCAAGGTATATCTGGTATATCTGTGGTATATCTCTGGTATATCTCGATATACCAAGGTATATCTGGTATATCTGTGGTATATCTCGATATACCAAGGTATCTCTGGTATATCTGTGGTATATCTCGATATATCAAGGTATATCTGGTATATCTCGATATACCAAGGTATCTGTGGTATATCTCTAGTATATCTCGATATACCAAGGTATATCTGGTATATCTCTGGTATATCTCGATATACCAAGGTATATCTGGTATATCTGTGATATATCTCTGGTATATCTCGATATACCAAGGTATATCTGGTATATTTGTGGTATATCTCTGGTATATCTCGATATATGTAGGTATATCTGGTATATCTGTGGTATATCTGTGGTATATCTCGATATATCTTGTATATCTCTGGTTGAATATGGCATATCTCGGTATATCGAGGATATATCTTGGTATATCTCTGGTATATCTCGATATATCTAGGTATATCTTGGTATATTTCTTATATCTCTAGTATATCTGTGGTATATCTCGGTATATCTAAGATATATCTTGGTATATCATATTATATCTTAGATATATGTTGGTATATCTGGTATATCTGTGGTATATATCGATATATCTAGGTATATCTTGGTATATGTGGGTATAACTTAGTATACTCGGTATATCTGTGGTATATCTCCGGTATTTGATGGTTAATCTTGGTATATCCCAGTATATCTAAGTATATTGACTTGTATTCATGTTATTTTGAATGTTATTTTGAACAACTTGTTCATAAGTATTAATTATTTTTGTTTTCTTATATTGGTATTTTTGCAGGAAATGGTAGGTGAATCAAACTATAGTCCTTCAGTCTCCCCCTCTGGATATTATGTTGGTAAAATTACCAACATATCATGCCTTCAAAATTTTAGCACATTGAAGACGACCCTAGAACGATTTGGGTTACTCGAGAGGTTTGAAGATTTATGTTTTGGTTTCATCACAAGGATGAACCATATAGAGTTCACAGGGGGATTGTTGCATCACTTTTTACTGATGCAAGACAAAGATCAATCGAGGAAAGAGCTACGAATAATTGTGAATGGTACACCCCACATTTTTGGATATACTAAATTTAGTTTAATTACCGGTTTGATGTTTACCGGTTCGGAAGAATGTCCACCTCGACTTGGTCGGTTACGGAAGACATACTTCAAGACCGACAGAGTAATAAAGAAAGGCGACCTTGAGAAGGTTTTCATAAACCTTCCTATGTCCACTGAGCCTAATGATGTTTTGAGGTTGGCTCTTATTTATACATTGGAAATAATTCTTTTGGCCGATCATAGTCTCAGGGCCATTAATGATGACTACTTGGAAATGGTTGAAGATTTCTAGAAATTTAATATCTATCCATGGGGTAAGATAATTTATGACTTCACGATAAGAAGGTTAAAGAGTGTCATTATGCATATTAATGATAGAAAACCTAAAGGCCACATGGAGGTCGCGTCTGAAGAAGAAAAAAAACACGTGATCACTTCCAGTGTCTACGGTTTTTGTTGGGCACTGCAAGTTTGGGCTTATAAGGCCTTACAAGTGGGTGTATCTGATTTAGCCACTCATCTATTCCCCGATGAAATTCCCAGGATACTACGTTGGGAGAACCTAACAAGGGGACAAAATTTGAAGTTCTGGGACTTGAACCAGAATATCTTCCAACGAGAGGATGTAAGTTTTTTGCATTTATATGTTGTCTTTAATTATTCTATTATCTCTGAATTGGTTAAAAATAATTTATATGTTTTGGTTATTGTACAGTTTTATATGTTGAAGAGGCTCACTCCAAATGAAAAGGAGAGACGGAGTCCTTACTACATTCAGCAGAAAGATGTGCGAGGGAAGCAAGCATCGGTGTGCCGAATGTGTCCAACGTCGGTACAATTGGTGAATCATTGCCTTCGAAAGGTGATGATATGCACCATCCTTCTGGTCACATTGATGATATGAGCGACCCTCACCCGGAAGTCCAAACTCATCATCGTTCAGCTCATTCATCTAGTGTCATTATGGAGGTAATGGAACTATAGCACGTAAATTTTTGCCATTCAATTCTACTTATGATTGTATATCTATCGTATATAATTTTTATGCCATTTCAGGTGTTGCAAGAGCTGAGGGATTTGAAAAAAGAGGTGACCACAAAAGGAGAACCAAATGTGGATCAAGGATGCTTTGAAGAAGTTGTTAAGATCACAAAAAACTTCTTCGATAGGGGACCAATCAAGGAAAACTTCAGTGAAACCGTCCAGGGTAAAATCTGTCCCACATCTTGACCGACGTAAGGTTCAAGATGAACAATTATTTGAAGACGAAGAAATTGTGATGCCCATGGATGAAGAGCCATTAGTGGCAAGTAATGTGGGAAAAGAAATAATTGTGTTTCAAGAACAAGTTGCTGAGAAAACTACCTTTGCTACTATAGATAAGGACGAAACATTCGTGGGTGTCAGCAATGATTGTCCCACTGAAGTTAACCTTCAGAAACAGCCATCTGATGTCTTCCACGAGGAAGAAAACTTGTCCAATGTGAATTTATCTACTATGGAAGAGATTTTGGAGGTTGCTCCCATTATAAGTGGTCCATCGTCAATGCGATTAGGATCGCTAGTATCCAAGGACGTACGATCAACATCTACGTCCGCACCATTTGGGACCACATACAGTCGGAGGAAGCGAAAGCTTGGTCTCTCCCTCAAATCTCCATATGTTCAACCAAAGAAGAAATCTGGTATATCAATTAGGTCTGAACAATCGGATTAAGGTCATATGCCAACCCTTTATGACCCGATGAGAATGTTCAGTGAAGATAGATACAGATTTTTCTTGGAGTGGCTATATACTAATTTCTCAAACAACCAGTGCGTATATCCTCATATATATATATATATATATATATTATCTATGTATATATATATATATATATATATATTTATCTATATATATGTTATCTGTCTATCTTTATTTCTTATCAATATTAATAGGTTTACTATATTCATTAAATTTTTATTGTTTACATTTTAGGAAAAACATTAATGTTGGTTGCCCAAGTAAGGGTATGGAAAATTCTTCCTGGTTTCATCGGATATTGAAACCTCATTCATCCTTGAACAACGAGGTATATTTATTTTCGTGACTTGTTACTATTGGTTGTATACAAATGATGTAAATATATGGTATAATTTGTTATTCATTATTTCACATCGTTGCAAACTAACAACTAATCACTGAATGTTTGTACCTATTTGAATCTGAACTAAAATTATACAACACATAGATTGTGAACTATAGTTGTTGAGGAAAAAGGAGGAAATTCACCCGCACTTGTTCCTTAAGAACAATTGGACAATAGTTGACTCAACATTCTTGATAAGGACCAACATTATTAAGAGTCATGAAATTCTTACCTCTATGGAAACTTATGGAGCATTATGGTGTATAAAAATGTAGGGTTACGTGGAGTCAAGTGCCGGTGAATGGAAGAAGCTTAAGAAGAACGAGCAAATCAAATTTTGGTCACTCAACAAGAAGTGGTTGGATTATCTCACAGGTTAATTCTTGGTGTATAATCACTCATAGTATTTTTTATGTTATATTAATAACACGGTATATGCATTATAATCTTATCTGACAGGTGCACGTCCTGAACATGCTAAGCCATGGAATTGTGTGCACAACATTTATGAAGTTTTATTGGAGAAGGGGCATTGGATCACTTTCGGAATTGATATCAGACAGCAACAGATTGATGTCTACGATTCACTTTCGAAACACATAAGGGATGGAACTCTTAAGAAAAAGGTTACATAACTTATGTGTAATGATCCCAAGCTTAATTAAAAGCTTGGGATTATTTGAATATGAAATCAAAGATCGGTAGCCCTTCTATCGTAATGCCATATTCGTTCCTGAACAGGTTGAAGTGTAAGTATTTTTAAATCTTTTGACAACACATTCCATCTTATTATTAGAATATAGTCAACCCTGGATAGTATGTATTTAACCTTTATTTATTTTTGGTATTTTTTGGATTATACAGGGGTGACTGTGGCATTTATGCTCTGAAGTTCATCGAGTACATAGTTAATGAAAAGGGCCTAATTGACATTAAAGACGAGGCAGTCAGTTTTTTTAGGAAGAAACTATGTTTAGAACTTTTTTTTGCCGACGATGATTACATTATTGTATAAATTCAGTAGCATGACTTTTTGTTATTTTTTATAACCAACATCAAAATACCTGTTTGTTATTTTGTTTGTATTGCAAAACTTCTGTTATTTAAGGGATAAATATGGTTTGTCTGTCGTATATCTACTTATCTTTCTCGCTGAATATGGTATATTTGTGGTCAAATATGGTATATCTGTGTTGAATATGGTATATCTGTGTTGAATATGGTATATCTGTAGTCAAATATGGTATATCTCTGGTATATATGGTATATCTGAGCTCAATATGGTATATCTGTCATTGAATATGGTATATCTCTGGTATATATGGTATATTTGTAGTCAAATATGGTATATCTGTGGTCAAATATGGTATATCTGTGTTGAATATGGTATATTTGTAGTCAAATATGGTATATCTGTGTTGAATATGGAATATCTGTGGTCAAATATGGTATATCTGTGTTGAATATGGTATATCTGTGCTGAATATGGTATATCTGAGCTCAATATGGTATATCTGTGTTGAATATGGTATATCTGTAGTCAAATATGGTATATCTGTGTTGAATATGGTATATCTGTGCTGAATATGGTATATCTGAGCTCAATATGTTATATCTGTGTTGAATATGGTATATCTGTGTTGAATATGGTATATCTGTAGTCAAATATGGTATATCTGTGCTCAATATGGCATATCTGAGCTCAATATGGTATATCTGTCGTTGAATATGGTATATCTCTGGTATATATGGTATATCTGAGCTCAATATGGTATATCTGTAGTCAAATATGGTATATCTGTGTTGAATATGGTATATTTGTGGTCAAATATGGTATATCTGTGTTGAATATATACTCAATATGGTATATCTGTGCTCAATATGGTATATCTGAGCTCAATATGGTATATCTATCGTTGAATATGGTATATCTCTGGTATATATGGTATATCTGAGCTCAATATGGTATATCTGTAGTCAAATATGGTATATCTGTGTTGAATATGGTATATCTGTGGTCAAATATGGTATATCTGTGCTGAATATGGTATATCTCTGGTATATATGGTATATTTGAGCTCAATATGGTATATTTGTGTTGAATATGGTATATCTGTGTTCAATATGAAATACAAAAAATATTAAATTTTGTCGCATAAAGTTCCAAAATAATAACACAACCCAAAATATTGAAAGGTAAATAAATTACTGCCAGAACCAATATAAGTCCGAAAAAAAAATTATATACTAATTACTGCCAAATAGAAAATACAATGTCGAGGCTTAGTCATCCATATCGTCATTTTGCTCGTTCTCATCCTAGGGTTGATTCGCCGTTGGTTGATAAACAAATTCTTCACCCGGATACTGCAGAATTGGGCCGAACTGGTTCAAGTTTATTCCTTGTTGTGTCAATTGAAAGCTCATCATTCGGTGGAGTAGAACTTGGTACTCTTGTATTTTATTTACCTTCGATTCCAAGTTCACCAATCTTTCTTTGGTTGTAGCGTTACTGGAAGAGGACCCATCACCCTTCCTACTACCTTATCCTACTTTCGTACCACTAGTTAGGTGTTGCATGTATCCGAACGTCAATGTTTCACCAGGTTGTAGTAATACCTCACCCTTGTCATACTGGACTCCATGTTTCACACAAAGGGCGGTGATCAGTTGGGGAAAGAAGTAGCTTACGTTGTGATGCTCAGCTGAGTACACAACCCGTTGATGGATAACCATCCCAACGTCAATTGTTCGCTCGGTCTCTATGGCATACTGTAAGATTGCCCGCTCCCTATCAACAGTACTATAATGCCAGGTTGGCATTAATCTAGAACATACAAAATACTGCCAGATACGGGAGTGGGTTCTAAGGTGTTTAGCTTGAAAGATGTTGACCATGTCTCCCTTATATTCCCATTCCGCATACACGTCGGTGAGGGTATTTATAATCTCATCGTAATCTACCTGTTTTATATAGGCTTCATACCCGCTATCCTCAATATCTCTCAACCCATAATATGCATTTATAACCGTCCTATTAAAAGGGACCTGAACACCCCTTACCCAAACCATTCCCTACCGAGCTTCTGGGACATTCACGTAAAATTCCCGGACCAATGAACTCACACCAGCTTCCGGGGCTTGTACAAATTTTCTCCACCCTAATGACTAAATTTTATCTGAAATTCCCATTACTCCGACTTGTCCAAAGTCTAACCCCCTCTCATTAACAAAAGCTTTATTCCTTTTAGCGGCACCTTCGTACTGCTCTTCTGCCTATCGACTAACAAAACGAGAGGCATTAAAATTTCGTTCTTGAACAACTTTGGCTTTTCCTTTCTAACGACTACTGTCACCCGTCTTTTTTTTAGGAGTCATTATATTATTAAACTCGTGACAGAATAATATTGCCGAAATTTTTGAAAAAAACCCCAAAAATATTCAACTCTTATCCAAATAAATTAACCTAATTTCAAACAGAACCCACTTCCGTATACAATTGGCATATTCCAGATAATAATTACCAAATGAATTACATAAATTGTGAACCAATCTTACCTCTATGGAGTTCAATTCAATCCTTGAAAAAATAGCCCCAACGGATGTAAACCCCAAATTTTTGTTGAAGAAGATGAAGAGGTTATTCAATTTTTTGAGGAAATCTGCAAAAATTTATAGAGGATTGCTTCATACCAATGTTAATTGTGGAAGAATATGGGGTAAAGTTTAGATTTTTATGAGTAAATGAGCAGAAGTTGGATAGAAAAATGAGAGCTTTCTTTCAGAGAAAGTGAGTGAACAGGTTTTCATAAAATTTTTGAATTGTGTTGGTGTTGATGGATAAACTCGTGAAACAGATTTTCAAACAGAACCAATCTCGCCGCGGCATAAACTTATACCTGCCGCGGCGCGTAAAAACAATTAAAATGAATGGTAAAACAGAACGAACCTCGCCGCGGCACAATTTTATACCCGCCGCGGCGCGCATAAAAATAGGAAAATCTCAATTTCAAACAGAACGAACCTCACAGCGGCGCGCATAAAAATGGGAAAATCTCAATTTCAAACAGAACGAACCTCGCTGCTGCACAATTTTATACCCGCCGCGGCGCGCATAAAAATAGGAAAATCTCAATTTCAAACAGAACCAACCTTGCCGCGGCACAATTTTATACCCTCCGCGGCGCCCATAAAAATAGGGAAATCTCAATTTCAAACAGAACCAACCTCGCCGCGGCACAATGTTATCTCTGGTATATCTCGATATACCAAGGTATATCTGGTATATCTCGATATACCAAGGTATATCTGTGGTATATCTCAATATACTAAGGTATATCTGGTATATCTGTGGTATATCTCGATATACCAAGGTATATTTGTGGTATATCTGTGGTATATCTCGATATACCAAGGTATATCTCAATATGGTATATCTCGATATACCAAGATATATCTGGTATATCTATGGTATATTTGTGGTATATTTGGTATATCTATGGTATATCTCTGTATATGTCGATATATCTGTGGTATATCTTGGTATAGTCATTATGAATATGGTATATCTATGGTATATCTGTGGTATATATATGTGTTATATCTATGGTATATCTTGGTATATGTATGGTATATCTGTGGTATATCTATGGTATATCTCGCTATATGTGATTATATCTTGACATATATGGTATATATGTGGTATATCTATGGTATATCTCGTGATATGTGGGTATATCATCTTACCTCTTAGGTATATCTGTGGTATTTCAAAATTTTATCTGCGAAACCTATTTGGTATATTGTTAAGATTATTTTTGTATTTTGATATTTGGTGGTATATCTGTTGAATATATGGTATATCTATGGTATATCTCCATATATCTTGGTATACCTATCGTTCATTTTGATATGTATGGTATATATCGGGTATATAAGTGCATATATATTGGTATATATGGTAAAAGTGGTTGAATAGAAAGAATAGTACAAGACATAAAAATAAATGTTGATACAGAAGAATATAAGTACCTATGATTCTTGTCGTATTCAATTAATTAATACAAATTTATGATAAATAGAACATGACACTTTTACGAATGACATGAAATTAAGCGTTAATAGCACAAAATGTTTATGGGTGAGAAGATAGGTGATGAGTGCTCGAAAAGCACTAATATTTCATGATTAATTGTGCTTAATTGTTTAAAATATAGATTTGTTATGATTGTTTATTTGATTATTTTCATAAATCTATCCATTCGAAGTCACGGGTATGTTTTAGTGCATTTCAGGTGTTTTTAGCGTCAAATGAGTCAAATAATGAAAACACGCAAAGACGGAATACTTACGGCGTTCGGATCACGAGTTACGGGCTAAACGAGACAAATATGTAAGCCTTACATAACGAGCCATCACATATGTAAGGGGGTAAACGTGAAGAAACTGAAGACGCCGCGGCGGGGAGCTCTCGGGTTTTTACATTATTTTCAGAATTTGTGTTGCGCCGCGGCGGGGAAAATGCATGCCGCGGCGCGCCTATTCCTATGGCAATCAGGATTTGTGTAAACCCTTACATCTATAAATACCCCCTTAGAGCCCCCCTTACAAAAGAACTCGAACTTGTACATAACTTTACACATTACAATTTTTGCAACCAAACACTACATTCAATCAACTTTGGGAGTTTCGCTGCACAAAAATGAAGCAAGAGAAACCATTCTAAGGATCCAAAGAAGCCATCGACAATCGAAGATAAAGCTTTTGGAGAAGAACGCTATCTCATCCATAAGCGGTATTTAGATCTAGGTTTTCTTTGGTGTTGTAGAATTCTATTTTTCTTCTTCTTTCGTTGGAGTGTATGTTCATATTTTATTTGTCTATGAATATTAATATGAACATGTCTGGCTAGTTTTATTATGGATGTTTAGTTTGTGTTGCCATGTTTGCTAGAACTGTGTATGGTGTATGTTTTATTGATTTAATATAAACAAATTACTTTTTGATTAAGAGCATGTTTAGATATTTAATTATGAATTATCATGGGCCCATTTGAGATTCGTAGTTAGGTTGAAAGATCTTAGAATTTAGTTATAGGAACGTCACCTTAACTTTATTCCAAAACACTTAATCAAAGCTTCAATTTAGTGACTTAGTCATAGCATTGATTTGATTGGCATGTTTTTCCTTGCGCATAATTTGATTACTATTTGATTTACCCCGACCGAAGGCAGTTAATTAGTTAATCAACAAAGAGATTTATCCCGACCGCAGGCAGTCTCGTAATTAAAAGGAAAGCCGGTAATTTTGTTTATATAGAACGTTCATGTTATTTCACCATACCTTTTCGATGCAAGCATGGTCAACCAAGCTAAACGTCCATACATCCTCCATTGATCTTCAAATATATCTGAATTGATTGTTTAATTGCAATTTTGTTTTTGTTTAATTGCTCGTACTTTGTTCCCGTTACAAATCAAACACCTTTTTACAGTTTTATTAGCTTTAGGATTCTAGTTACTTAGAGTTTTAGTTTCACTAGAACTCTATTTAATTAGTGTTTTATTTTTATTGGAACTCTATTTAGATTAAGAAGATAGTTATTTAAGACCACTGCAATTCCTTGAGAGACCGACCTTGGAAGTTGCTTATCACTTTACTACGAGTGATTCGTACACTTGCGAGTACTAAATTTAACACATCAATAGGGAAGGTTCTACAATCATTTGACGGAACACATTACAAGTCCTCATGTTATGACCACTATTTTCAGACCTACTGCATAGTATGACCTTTTTTATTACTTCCCCACGTGAACGTATGCATCGCTTTCGTGTCTCCCACATTTTTTCTTCGTGTTGGGAGGAAGTTCAACTAGCTCTATGATCTCTGGTGGAATGTCCTACTCACCATTATCAGTAGCCGGATAAATGGACTCTGCATATGCAATAATATAACAATTTACTGTATATAATTTGTCCAGAAATAAATGGACATCAACATCTTGAAAACGAGCGACTGCAATGGCATGACAACAGGGAATTTTGTGAACATCAAACTCCCTGCAACTACAACTTTTGTTCAGTAGATCAACATCGTCACTAGTGTCACCATGTACAACCTAATTTTGTAAGATTCAACTTGTTACATTATCTATAATGTACGATAAAATATATTTCACATTAGACAACAAATTTAAATAGATAAACATATAATAACTATCAGATAGTTGTACGAATCCCATACCTGGAAGACATGTGCATTAATTCTGAAAACCCTGTACCTTAAGGACTTATTGTAATTTGCACGCATAATTGATTCAACCTCATCGGTTAGATGGCGACTTTCCCATCTCATCCCAACCTCCCTACGTTCGACAAACCAAGCTTGTATTTTGCTACGGTAGTACTCAGCAAGCATGGTTATGGATAACTCACGAGCAGATTTCATGACATTATTAAATGATTCTGAACCATTTGTAGTCATTATACCGTATCTCATTCCTGGAAAATGATATCTTGACCACTTCTCAATGCCTGCTTCCAATAAATACTTTTCTATCTCAGGATCAATCTGTCGCAAATCTCCCATGTACTTGTCAAATTCACGCTTTGTATATGCCATTGAGAAACATCTAAACAAAGGTGTAATATCTGGATTCTTAAACTTGTGTTTAAATTCATCTCCATGTGAAATGCACAATAACCATGGAACGCATTGGGGAATGCTTTCGGAACAACTTGAATAATACTTTGGTGTCTATCTGAAACAATAACAAGGTCGTCAATGTCCCCGACTAAGTGTGATAGTTTTAGCAAAAATCATTCCCAAGCTTCATTATTCTCACAATCTCCAACCCCAATGGCCAGTGGATATATGTTGTTATTTCCATCAGAAGCATTTGCAACGAATAATGTCCCAGCATACTGATGAATACTATTTTGACCTACCATTTGTTATGTTTTTAAGTGTTTATTTTGCATTTAATCTCGATATAATCTTGTTTTGGAGGGTATTCTACTGTTTTGCACGTTAAAGTTGGTTTGGGAAGAAATGTGAAAAAAGAGAACAAAAATGAAGCAAAAGTGTTAAAAGAATGTAAGCCTTACATTGGGTGCAATTCACTATGTAAGGGGGACCAACAAGAGCTTAAGAACGTAAGCCCTTACATCGAGAATCAGCAAATTATGTAAGGGCATTTACATAGCATTACAAAGACTCGCACAGAGGCATGGTTATTCTGCGCCGCGGCGGGGAGGTTTCTGTTTTGATTCGAATTTCATGAAAACATCACACGCCGCGGCATGATTATTGTACGCCGCGGGGGGGAGGTTTCTGTTTTTGTTCGTAGTTTAGAATGGCATGCTGCGCGCGGCATGGAAAAGTGCGCGCCGCGACTCGCGCGCGCGAATTGCAAACTCTCCCTCAGCCACACACGCACAAATCCCTTGGAAACCCTTACAAAAAAAGGAGACCTAAGGCAATACAACCCTAAGTAACCCAAGAACATATTCAGCCTCCTACAAACACACCAGAGACCAAGGGGTGAACAGTGCCGAATTCAGGTTTTTCATACAATTTTGAGAGAGAAGTTACTTCATCAAAGGCTATTCAATTGGAGCTTCATCAAGAGACTTGAAATAGGTGATCATCCAACATCAAGGATCTTGTTGGAAGAGTGAAAATTGGTAGATTCTTATTTGTAATCCTTCTCCTTCTCATTAGAATTCTTTTGATGTCATTTATAATGAAAAATTCTGGATTTGAGTTTGATTATGTATAGCTAAACCCTTGTGTGTGGGATTTTAGGGATGTGACTTTGAATGGATATTGTTTATGTGGTTTTATTATTATTTGAGTGATTTGTTTCATGCTCATTGTTCTTGACATCTATATTCATTAATTATTTTTGGCCAATTTAGTTTATGAATATTTGAGACTATTTTAGGGTTGAACTTTAGAAACATCATCTAAGTTTAATCGGGCATTTTTGAGCATGAGCCTAAATTAAATGCATTAACTTGTCTTGATTTAGGTGATTAAGTTACCTTTTCTAAGATTAATGCTAATTAACTAATTAACGGTCCGGATCAAAGAAGCTAATTAGTTAATTAAGGGAAAACCGCCATTGATTTGGGATTTTCTAGGATTTAGTGAAAAGAATCAATAACATTCACTCTATACGCTTGACTGAGGAGACCACGTAAACCAATTTAGCCATACTTAGTTCACTAACTAACTTCCCACACTAGTTCATCATATAGTTTCGACATCGTTCTTTATTCGTTGATTTATTTATTTTAAGTAATCACACTTTTAGCAACCGTTTTCCAAACCAATCTTTGATTAGAGTGTTTAGGATTTATTTTAGTGTCACGTTTTAGATTACATTTAACTCTTTTAAAAACCACCGCAATTTCTTTGAGAGACGATCTTGGGAGTATACTTGTCACTTACTACAAGTGACTCGTGCACTTGCGAGCTTTTACAAATACAAAATTTGGTTATCAAGTTTTTGTGCATCACATACCTACCTGATAAGAATGCACCATCAACTGTAATTACATGTCTTATACAAGATAAGAATCCTCTGATACAGGGACCTAATGCCATGAAGAAATACTTAAATCTTCCGGAATTGTCAACTTCAATATGTGTGACGCTACCGGGATTCCTTTCCTTCAGGACGTGACAGTAGGAAGGAAGCTTGAGGAAAGATTCCTCTTCACTGCCACGTAGCAACCTCAGAGCCTTCTCTTTAGACCTGTATGCTGTGGTATAACCAATCTCAATCCCAAACTCATTCTGACAATCATCAATAATATCTTTCGGCTTATAAATTTTCCGCGTTGCACCAACTTCATTTTTATGGCATTTCCTATCACTCTTGAGGTCGCAGTCCTATTCTTCCTCATGTAATGGTTAGGATCACAAGTATGTAATGATTGAAAATGTTTTACCCTGAACCTATCTGAGCCCTTGATCCGATTACATCTAATCATCCAAGTACAACTAGATTGAATGCAACGTATCACGACACGGTCTTTCTTACTTGTCAGTGTCCTCGTCTCAAATCTATTTCTTATGGCATAAAGCCCGACATGTGTGGTGAAATCTATCTTACTGTCAAACACTTGATCAACTTTCAAATCAAGCTCAACATGTGCCACAGACGAGGAAACGTCACCATTAGAAATATTCTTTGTGGGTGTACTTGATGGACCAAAACGTAATTCATTATTGCCCCCAACTACAGTTCCTCCTTCAGACTGAGATAAACCATTTAACGATTGATCTCTTACAATTAGCCTTTCTGGTTCAACTAGTGTCATTTCATTATCATTTGCATATAAAGTACCCATTTCGGTTATGTCATTATCAACGTTTTCGTTGACAGTACCACCTTCTAATTCACACTCTCTAATCATATCAACATGAACATCATCACCCATCTGCGGTATATCTGAATAGTTATTTAAATCATCATCAATACCATCAAGTATATTATCGCAATTTCTATTGGGATTTTGAGATCCTTCCTACCTATGCGTATCGCTCAGGTAATTTACATGACGCCCTCCGGTATTAACAAGTTGTTCATGGCAAATGGAATGACTTGTACCTACTAATCTTATCTCATTTTTTGTTACATATAGAACAGCCTTTCTTTGATTATCTTCAACATGAAGGTCAAAAAACTCATCCAAATCTTCATCATCACCAATTAAAACAGTAGGTAATGTCAAATCATTCTTATAAAAGTATCTCACTGAAATTTCATACTTTAACTTATCCATATTTAACTTCATAAACAACTTTTCTTTAAGTTCATTATACTTAAATCCCTTTTTAATCTTCATCACCGAACCTTCACCTCCTCGATATACTTCTTTATCATCTTTCAATAACCACTTACCATTATGAATTATTAGAATACTAAAGCAATCCATTCTGTAAAATGTTTTAAAATAATTAAGCAATATTAATTCAAAAATACATATAATTTAATTGATATATGAAATTATATACAAAATATTGAATAACTATATCAACATATAACATATATACCAAATTAAATGTTGAATATATGGAAATATACCAAGATATACTGCAAATATACCGAGATATACCCATATATACCGAAATTTTCTACAAATATATCAAGATATACCCCATATATACATATATATACCGAGATATACCCATATATACCGAAATATATCCCATATATACCTAGATATACCACAGATATACCGGAGATATACTACAAATATACCAGAGATATACCACAAATTTACCTAGATATATCGAGATATACCCACATAAACCGAGATATATCGAGATATACCACAGATATACCGGAGATATACCACAAATATACCTAAATATATCGAGATATACCCACATATACCGAGATATACCAGATATATACCAAGATATACCGACATATATCGAGATATACCACAGATATACCAGAAATACCAAGATATACCCACATATATCGAGATATACCAGAGATACCCCCATATATCGAGATATATGACAGATATACCGGAGATATACCACAAATATACCTACATATATCGAGATATACTACAGATATACCAGAGATATATCAAGATATATCTAAGATATACCGAGATATACCATATTCAACCAGAGATATATAAGATATATCGAGATATACCACAGATATACTAGATATACCTTGGTATATCGAGATATACCACAGATATACCAGATATACCTTGTTATATCGAGATATACCAGATATACCTTGGTATATCGAGATATACCACAGATATACCACAGGTATACCAGATATACCTTGGTATATCGAGATATACCACAGGTATACCACAGATATACCAGAGATATACCACAGGTATACCAGATATACCTTGGTATATCGAGATATATCAGAGATATACCACAGATATACCTTGGTATATCGAGATATACCAGAAATGCCTTGGTATATCGAGATATACCACAGATATACTAGAGATATACCACTGATATACCAGATATACTAGATATACCAAGATATATCGGTATATACCACATATACCGAGATATACCACAGATATACCAGAGATATACCCCATAAATCCCATATATACTAGATATACCAAGATATACCAAGACAAAAATATAACAATCATATACCGATTAAAAATATAACACGCGAAATACAAGAGTTCAAATTAAACACTGAAAATAGCAGATTCATACAACAAATTAAACTGCGAAATAACACCCAAATCACTTTTCAACCAAAGAATCACCCAAATAGTTGGCAATTTTTCAAAAAAAAAAATTCCCCAAAACGATAAACTGTGAAAATTGTTTGTACAAATCTTGGTACAAATTTCACCATTTACATGCTAATTAAAACTACGAAATTTCTACCCAACCAAAATATTTAATATTACTAACCTCAAATTTGAAAGTTTGGCATGATGAGATGAAAAAATGGAGAAAAAATCTCACAAGAGAAAAGAGAGAGTGCGTGGAGAAGGAGAGAGAAGAAGTAAAAAATAGACTTTGGTGGAAAATAAGGGGAAAAAACCGGCAACTGAGAGAGCTAATTAAAATTTACCCATTTATAAAAATTAACACAAATGAACATTTTTCAAAACTAAACTATCAAATTTGCGCAGCATTTTACGGAGTCCATTTATTAATACATGGGTGTAAAAGTAACAGTCGAAGTGTCGAACAAGGAAAAGAGGCATCAAGCACTAGCCTTCGTCCAGTTTAGGCACCGTTGCAACGAGTTCTCTCCACTTTTGTCTGCCGGAGTATCGCCGCTTTTTGCATTTTAGCTGTCGGAAACTACCCAGGTCTGAGAAAACATTTCTCCTTAAACACTTTCAAGTCGTTGGTACTTTATGGTAGTGATGACATAATAGTTTAAGAGTAGTATCGAGAGAGCTACGAGTAATATGTTGAGAGGGATCCTTATCTTATGTCAATCTTCTTTATTTATTCCCATAATTTCGGTTTCGGAGCTTGCTTGCAGCCTCTAATGGCAGTGTTAGAGTCGATTTAACTTTCTTGCCGAAACTGCGTTTTTGACGTGGGTTTCTTCCTGATTTAGCCAAACCCGACTCATGTTTTTCAGTTTTTGTTATTTCCATCAGAGACAGGGATGTCTGTGCTGATTGTCACGAGCTTAGGTGATATAGTCGTGGATCTGCTCGCCGATAAGTGCCCTTTAACCTCCAAAAATTTCTTGAAGCTTTGCAAGTAAGTTTGAATTATTAATTCAATCATTCCATGTAAAACCTTTTTTCCTGCAATATTTATGAGAAATGAATATTGTAAATAATATATGCTTTTCTCTTTCTCGGACAAGTTATGGTGGACAAGTAAAAAGATGGAATTGGGAATTTCAATCACATGCTTTTAATTCCCTTATTATCAACAATATTAAGCAATGAGTGGTGCTAAGCACACATAACTTTTCCCGCACATTTGCAGTCACACCAATTATGATGTTACACATGACTGTGGGAGATGGTTGTAAAGCCGTTCATGCCATGTTTTTTGGGAACACAACAGAAATTGCTGTATTGGCAATTATATATTTTTAATTAGTGAATCTTAATAGTTTCCATCTTCAAGATTGTGGGAAGTTAATCGTAGTAAATTCTTACTTTTGAACACAAGATATTTCTTATTTGACTTTATTAAAAAGGATGGTTTACTTGTATCTAACCCTGTGCTTGAGCATATGTTTACCTCTGCTCCGTTGTCATTTTCGTTTGTTAATTCAGGATCAAGTACTACAATGGGTGTATTTTTCACACCGTTCAAAAGGATTTTACTGCTCAGACTGGTGACCCAACTGGGACAGGTTCTGGTGGCGATTCAGTTTACAAGTGAGAAACTTTGCTTACAATTATTGTGTATAACTCTCTGTGTGCTACTTTTTTTTATTTAATTATATTTTTCCCTTCTAATGAAATTATAGAGGATATTACTTTAAACTTCACTTGCTTTTTCTATGCTTATCATGCAATGTCTCTATCTTATTGGTATCTGCAAAGTGAACTACGGCAGTTCCTACTGATGCCAATTACTAATTTCATTTCTACATGCTACTTTCAGATTTCTATATGGTGATCAGGCTCGCTTTTTCAGCGATGAAATTCGCCTTGATTTGAAGCATACTAAGACTGGAACAGTTGCCATGGCTAGTGCTGGAGAGAATCTTAACGCTTCTCAGGCAACTTTACTGATAATTACGAGTTTATTCTTGTTATCTGTTATAGACCTGCGATTTTCAAATGTTTGATTTGTTTGTGACAATTGTTTATGAACTTGCCTTTCTTTTCAGTTCTACATTACTCTGCGGGATGACCTAGACTATCTTGACGGGAAGCACACAGTGAGTTTCTTGATCCATCAACATTTTTATACAAAACAATTGTAGGTTAGTCATAATATGTCTGCATTCAGTTTGACCAATATTGTGGAATGCGGATACCTTTGTTTTGTCTAGAGTATTTAAAGATTACCCATTATGATATTTGATATATGAATTCCGAAAGCATAACCCTCCTTGTTCTATTTGGGGAGTGGTTATTCAGGCTAGTCAAGGGAATTGTTCTGCATGATTAAATAATCTTAATGCCATTTCTGGATCTGAATGTGTTGTTTGACTAGTGAATAAACAATTATTCTGTTGCAATAATGTATTTTCCTCTTGCTTCATTTGTTTTACAAAAATAAGTTCAGGGCGTTTGTGCAAGAGCATGGAGGAAATTTAGAGTGTCTACATTAGAGCTTTTCATAGTTAATTGAAGCTTTTGATGATGAAATGATGTTCTTTTCTTTTCTTATTTGTCTTTATTATTTGATTTCATGATTGGTGCATGCTGTCCTTTTAGGTTTTTGGGGAGGTGGCAGAAGGGCATGATACGTTGTCTAGGATCAATGAAGCTTATGTAGATGAGAAGGGGAGACCCTACAAAAATATTCGGTATATTATTTTCTCCATTTATGCACATTTCTTAGAAGTATTGTTTTGTATGTTCTCTCAGTTCCCAATGTCTCAAAATCTTTTAATCACTAATCTTTACTTTTAACCTCCTTGCATGCACAGGATCAAACACACCTATATACTGGATGACCCTTTTGATGATCCTCCACAACTAGCCGAAATGATTCCTGATGCTTCCCCAGAAGGAAAACCAAAAGATGAGGTAAGGGCTTATTTATTAACTATGTAAAGTTGTGTAGCTGTTAAAAGAAACGAAGAGAAATGCTTGTGTATGCATCTAAATTCTTTGACTTCCAGACACAACACAAGTCCCTTTGAGAGATTAGTCATTGGTAATACCTGAGGAAAATTGTTTGGGCTTGGTCAAGTATCAATGTAGATATTTTTTTGCAGTGTTGTTTTTAGGTATAGTATTGTAATACTGTCAAGCATTTTTTATTCAAGTGACATATTTTCTGTCCCTTCAAATAGGTTAACGATGATGTGCGGCTTGAAGATGATTGGGTGCCTTTGGACGAGAACTTAGCTCCAGCTGAGCTTGAGGAGCTTGTACGATCAAAGCAAGCTCATTCTAGTGCTGTTGTACTGGAAACTGTAAGACAGTGTTACATGCAAATATTTTTTTTGTATTTTATTTCTGTTTCAGAGATATTGATTTTTCTCAGTCTTCAAGTGTGGCTCCCAATTTCACAAAGTACTGTGTCTACATTACAGATTGGGGATATTCCTGATGCTGAAATAAAGCCTCCAGATGATGTGCTTTTTGTTTGCAAACTGAATCCCGTCACTGAAGTAAGTGAAACTTTCTCAACTCATACTATGATAATGATAGGAATTGAATGAGTTATATAGTCATGTAGATGCGGCCATTTATGCTGATATTAGATGAAAAACCAATTTAATGTCTTTCTTACTGTTACCCTGATGTTAGTTTTATATTTGTTAATTTAGGATGAGGACCTGCACACAATATTCTCACGCTTTGGAACTGTGTTATCGTAAGTAGGTTTTTAATATTTTCTACTATTTGTTTAATGGATAACTTTTCTTGTGCGTTGGTTTATGTTGGATGCATTCTCATATGTAAACATGGACAGGGCAGAAGTAATTCGTGATTATAAAACTGGAGATAGTTTGTGCTATGCTTTCATTGGTGAGTGTGTCTTTCTCTATTTTAATATTTCCTTTTTAATGCTTTCTCTTTTAATGCAATAATGGTGAGAGTATAAAGTTGATGTCATGTTTAATGGTTTTTTCTTTTTCTTAGCTCGATGTATTAATAACTCTAACTAATGGCTTTAGCTTCCTCATGATGCTGACTCATTATTTGGCTGACTTCTTGTCAGAATTTGAGAGCCAAGAGGCATGTGAGCAAGCATATTTTAAGGTCTGCTGGATTGTTGAAACTTGAAAGATACTACCTTCTGCTTGAATTTGAATTTTTAACCCCTAACCTGGCAAATTTGTATTTGTTATTTTTCCCCTATTTGATTGAATTGGAAAATTTGTATTGTTTGTTTTGTGGAGCATTACATATGGTTGCTTACTTGGTTTGTCAAATGTTTTATGGCAGATGGATAATGCTTTGATTGATGATCGAAGAATTCATGTGGATTTTAGTCAAAGTGTTGCCAAGTTGTGGTCACAATACAGACGTAAAGACTATGGAAAGGGTAAAGGTATATAACAAAATTTAGCAAGACGTTATCTTGTGTTTGCTAGAGTTCATTTTTAACATGTGCCATGGTTGCAGCTGATTCATTATCTATGGTGATTTGACCTTTTTTTTTTTTTTGCGGAAACATTTACTTTATGGGAAAATATATCTTTTCATGCCCAAGTGAACACTTTCATGGTTATGGTCTTCTTACTCATAAATTATTCTGAGAACAAAACAAAATTACAAGCTAATCCACCTTGTACTTGCTTGCTATGTAGTTTGCAAGCAACATGGACCTTGGTGATCACAAAACATGTAGGGAAATTATTTTATTTATTTTTAGCATTTCTTCTGTTCATAATAAAGAAAAACTACATATATATTATATTATATAGTCATACATATCCTAAAGAAAATCAATATCTTCTAAAACCCAGTCCTGCAAAGATTGAAACAGTGTGAGTTTAAACTTGTTTCATGATTTCTTTATTTAAAAGGAAACGAAATTAGATGTCGTGTATGGCCAGAGGACCTTGATGTCTATTTTCTTGCTTTGAACAATTGTTGTAGTCAATGAAGGACCGAGAGAAATAAAAATTTCAGTTCTTATCTAATTCATTCGAGCTTTTTTAGGGATCCTTGTTTATACGGTAGCTTGTTAATTTATTGATTTATCAGCATAACATTCTTGGTATCTGCAGGAAGTGGTTGTTTCAAATGTGGTTCTGTTGACCACATAGCTAAAGATTGCACCGGTGGTCCAGGCAGCAAACAACGACAGAAGTATGTCTTAAAGGAAGATAACACACAGTGTGGTGGAGCCAATTCTAGGTAGGTCATCTTTTTACATGCGCATGCATTGTTTGTTTATGCATTTTCGTGTGCATGTCTGTTTTTCTTTTAGTTTCTTTCATTTTTTCTTCTTTCCTTGTCTGACTCAGATTTTAATTGTAGTCATGAGATGGTTTTTGATGGAGATAATCCAGAAAGCCCTAGACGAGAACAGAAACATAGTGAGCATTATCCAAATGATCGATATGAAAGGCGAAACATGAAGGGGGAGGACCGGCAGTCAAGGGATCCAAAAAAGAGAGAATCATATGGTAGGCACAGGGAGCATGACAAAAGTAGAGGATACAAAGAGGATGAACTAAGGCAAGAAAATAAGGAAACTCGGCCTCATGGAAACCGAGATGATAGATATTATGAAGAGTGGAAAAGTGAGAAGTATAGGAACAGGCATAGAGACCCTGATGGTGACAAGGTGGATGAGGGAGGATTATATAGGAAAAGTTCTGAACACGGTCACCGTGGTAGAAGCAGTGATGGTCGGCATCTTGAGGAGCATAGTAGAGAAAAGGATAGGGACAGTAGAAGAGACCGAGATGATGACAATGAAGATGAGCAAGAACATCGGAAGAGAAGTGTAGAACATGGTCGCTATACAGGAAAGGGGAATGATGAAGATTATAGGAAGGCTGCAGATAGAAAGACATACGTGGAAAAAAGTCAAGGCAGGGACAATAGAAAGAGAAGCGCAGATGTTGATGAAAGAGCAGAAAAGAGAAGACATAGAGATGATAAAAGGAGGTGAATTTATTTATTTATTTATTATTATTATTATTTTAATTTATGATTATGGTAGAAGGTTGTTACATATGAGTAACGAAGGAATCAAAGTAAGTTACTCGGGATTATATAGTGTCGATTGATTAGCGGGCTTACAACTGAAATTAAGAATTTTATTTTATTGTAGTTACTCGGCTTTGTAATCGACATTATGGCTTCATTTTGTATCCTGAATTAGCCTTAAGCCCTTAAATCTTAATGATAAAATGACACCATCTTTGAAAGGTTTTGCGTGTACGCTTAGTAAGTTTTATAGCTAAGAAATATCAAATATCCCCGTGGTAACTTGAAGTGACAAACTTAAATTATATGCGACTTCAAATCATCTTGTTATATTTTTGTTGTGTTACTTAATATGCTATTAATGCATAATGGTCAACTTTTAATACAACAAAATGCTCACCTTTTAAGTTACTTTGATTACGAGTTTATTGTATATTGGTGACACATGTAGTGCAAATTAAAAATGGTTTTGGTACATGAGAATTTAATTCTTATATAAGATTTGTGCACAAACTCGAGTCAAACTATGCAGAGGGGGGAAATCGAATGGACTCCCACATTTGTTTTACTCAATTCATTAAAGGCAACCAACCCTGTCCTCTTAAGTCTCTTCTAACTAGATATAAAAAGAAAAGAAAATTTAGTAGTCTAATATATAAATGCCATTTAGTTATGATGACAACAAGTAGGTCTATAAATTTGATCCTATATGAAATAACCTTAAGAATTTGATCCCCAAAAAAAAGAAATAACCTTAAGAAAACAACTAACATTCAAATAGTCAAAACTTTGTTTTCTCTGTGAAATGATTAACTTTCTAACCGTTTCATCCTCAAGGATCGCATACTTGAGAGGCTATTTATACTGCCAAACTTGTTGCTTTGTTATCAAAATTCAAAGATAACAAAAACAAAATGACTACGTTTTTTCAAGTTCTCTTCCTTATACTTTTCCTATCTCTCATATTTCTCCAAATTTCTTAGCTTGTTATACCAGATAGGGATTGTCACTAGAATCATGGATTGTAGGAGCAATTATGTTAGTAATTTGGCAACCAACTTGTCACCCATTGCTTCTGATTCTAAAGATCAGCCTTTAAGAGATATTTATAAAGATTATAGTTGGGACTTTTTATCTGCTAAGAAAAAGCTAGTCTCTGCTATGCTCAGTCTTAAGAGTAGAACGTATGATGACACAGAAAAGTCTTTAAATTCGTTACGACTATTATTGTCAATACAAGCTCGACAAGTTCAAAGAAGAAATCCCAATCACCATACTTCATGGCTTTTTTAGCCATGTTTACTTGCTTTTATTTTATTATTTTTTTCTTTCTTTCTAATACCAGTTAGCCATAGTTGCTTTCTAGTATATTTTATTGGAAGTATAAAAATGAAGGCAGAATGGACTTTGGTACATTTATGCTGAGCAATACAATGAAAATTGTTTTAAGGGTTTGTAACTATGTAGAAGTATTTCAAAAGTGTTAACAATTATTACTATGAATAAAATCAAGTTCTTTAGATAATTAGTTTTAAAATTTTCAGTTTTAGGATTAGAAAAAAGATACGTCATCTCAAAGATTCAATAGCTTATATATATATATAACTCAAAGATCACTTCGGTTTTATAGCTGTTTTTTTTTAAATGGTTTAGTCAACTTGTTTTGAAATAATTACACCATAAGAACATAATAATACACTTTAAGTATATCAGTTATTTTTTTATTTTTCACAATTTATTTTATTTTTCAATTGTATTTGACAAAAAATGTAAAATGAATAAAATTTTAAAGTTATATTTTTTAATTACCCTACAGTATATTTATGACAACTTATTCACATAATTTTATTTTTAACTCCTCAAGAAAAAAAAAAAAAAAAATATATATATATATATATATATTTTTTTTTTTTATAACATAAAATAACATATATTTTAATAAAAAAATGTTTTTTATGGGATTAAAAGTTAAACTCCAATTGAACCTTTTAATTATTATTTTTAAGTGGAAAACAAAATGAAGCAAAATATAAAAATGGACTATATTGTGGTGTTATATTTAGATAAGTGGATTAAACTGTTTATACAGATAATTAAGAATTAAAGTGTTTACTTGTAAGTAAATAGTGGTGGTAGCATTCATTTTAGATGCGGAGAAAAGGGGATTTGATTACTGATTAGTATAATTTGATGATTTTATTTCAGTGACTCTCTTTGGCCATACGACATTTATTACGAGTACATCTAGGATCTACATGACTATCTCCACGGATATAATTGTATTTGTGCGTTGTGCTTAACTGCTTATGCAAATTACCAAACTAATAAAAATAAAAAGCCAAACTAGGAAAGAAAACACCTCGTTTGTATTGATTTGAGGCAATCTGTTGAGGAAACTCTTTCTAGTTCTCAGCTCTGCAGCTTATTTTTTCTGCACCAACATCACAACTTTCTGAACTCCTACATTAATTTTCTTCCCGTTTTTCCTTCATTTTTTTTCAGCCGCTAAACAATCTCTGAAACCCAAATTACTGAGATAATCCCAAGTCATAAATGGGCTCCCTTCGCGTTAATCTAAACATCCCAGTTTCTCAATCGAGCTGTCTGCGCCGTTTGTTCAATCTAGAACGAGAACCACCGTTGATTCGAACCAACGGCTGGAAAGTACCCACAGCAAACCTCAGCTTGGGGGTGGAATCGCCGGGAAAATCAGAGCTATTAAAGAGTAAGGAGATAATGGAGGCAGAGGCGAGAGTTTTGGTGGGTACATATGCGAGAGCACCGGTTGTATTGAAAAGTGGCAAAGGTTGTAAATTGTATGACGTGGAAGGGAAAGAGTATTTGGATATGGGTTCTGGGATTGCTGTAAATGCCCTTGGCCATGGAGATCAAGATTGGTTCAATGCTTTAATTGATCAAGCTAATATCCTCACTCATGTCAGCAATGTCTACTACTCTATCCCTCAGGTTTGTGTTCCATTTCTTCTCTCTAATTTGTGTTCTTTTTTTCTAAATATTTAAAAGATTGATCCTTTTGCCCATTAACAAATATAAAGTCTGTTTAAAGTAAAGATGCCTAGTTAATAACAATTTAAACCTTGTCATTAATGGTGTTTTAAAGTTAACCAGTTATTAATCTGCAGAATGTACAATTTATTGTTTCTGAAATTCATTGTGTGCTACAAGCAGGGCAGAGTGTCAAACCAAACTTATGCATTCTAGTTGTTACCCAACTAAATAATAAAAGCATATCATAGTCATGTATTTCTCATCCAACTTGGTCCAATTTGTGGTCTGCTGAGTCTTCATCCAATGGATGGATTTATTATTATTATTTTATTGTATTACATGACTGTAATGAGTAAGTCCCATATTCAAAAGGGGAATGCAAACATTAGTGATCTGAATGACTGAATTGCCACCAGTATTTTAATAAGTGGAAGCATTATATGCACTAGGCGATTCCAGATGTAGTCTTTTCTTTCTTTGGTTAATTTGATGCATACAAAGTTACAAACCTATCCTTTTTATGTGTTTCTTATGAACCCATTTTGATAATTCTTGCAGGTGGAGCTTGCTAAGCGACTAGTGGGTTGTTCTTTTGCCGATCGTGTGTTTTTTACGAACTCTGGAACAGAAGCAAATGAAGCGGCCATTAAGTTTACACGAAAATATCAAAGACACAACAATCCCGATGCAAAAGAACCAGCAATAGAGTTCATATCCTTCACAAACAGCTTCCATGGAAGGACCATGGGATCCGTTGCTTTGACAAGCAAAGAATATTATAGGTCACCTTTTGAGCCTTTGATGCCCGGAGTGACATTTGTAGAGTACGGAGACATAGAAGCTACAAAAAAGTTGATCCAGCCTGGGAAGACTGCAGCAGTTTTTGTTGAACCTATTCAGGGTGAAGGTGGCATAAACAGTGCATGCAAGGAATTTTTACAATTTTTGCGCAATGCTTGTAACGAAGCTGGGGCTCTTCTGGTATTTGATGAGGTAATCAAATAGCTAATCTCTGTAATTATGGTGATTAAATGATGTATTTTACTTGCCAATACTGTTATCCCTCACCCTCTCCCAAATGATGTCTATTGCTTTTATTCATTGTCCAATTAAGTAACCCGTAGAGAAGAAGGAAAAATCTACGAACTTTTTCTCATGCTTTAAGTTTGTTCAACTTGACAAAAGTATAGTTTTGTTAAGGTAAAAAAAAAAATTATGTAGAGTAGCACTTCCTACATTATATTATAATGGTGATAATACTGCTATTTTTCCTTAAAGAAGAGAATGATGACGAAATATGCTTTGAATTAGTCTGTTAATGAACATATTATTTTTCATGTTTTATTGAATAGGTACAATGTGGTTTAGGCCGAACTGGTTATCTTTGGGCTCACGAGGCTTACAATGTATACCCAGACATAATGACACTTGCAAAACCGCTGGCTGGCGGGCTGCCCATTGGAGCAGCATTGGTGACTGAACGTGTTAACTCTGCCATAAACTATGGTTGTCATGGAAGTACTTTTGCTGGTGGACCTCTGATATGTAACACAGCTCTTGCTGTCCTTGATAAAATCTCAAATCCTAGTTTTCTGAACTGTGTCTCCAAGAAAGGTATCTACTTCAAAGATATCTTAAAGCAGAAGCTGGAAAAGAACTCACATGTAAGAGACATAAGAGGAACTGGTTTGATTATTGGAGTTGAATTTGATGTTCCTGCCACACCCCTTGTGAATGCTTGTCAACATTTAGGGCTTCTAATAATAACTGCCGGGAAAGGCAATGTTGTGAGACTCGTGCCTCCATTAATTGTGACCGAGCAGGAGCTTGAACACGCGGCTGAAATAATGGCCCAAGCTTTGCCTGCTGTAGATGATAATAAATTAAGTTGATATGGTGAGCTCACCAACTTATGGTGGAGAGCTAAGGTTCAATTTAAAGTTAATTTAATTGTATGACATAACTTCTATTTATGTATAGAGTTTTATTTTAACCCCTCAAGAAAACATCATATGTTTATTTTTCTTATAATATAAACGAACATGTACTTTTTCACTGAGAGGGGTTAAAAATGAAACCAATTAAATAACTAAATCATTTATGCACCAAAAGATTTAAAGTTTAGGGATTTAGTTTTGTTTATTTTTTTAGGAAAGGGTTGCTACTTCCCATTTCGAGTATTAAATTGTTGGGAAAATAACAAAACTAACACCCCCCAAAAATTATAATAACAAAACTAGCACCCCTGTGTTCAATTAAAATTGAACGACAATAATTTGGACTCGTTCAATATTGAACGTTCAATATTATCCGTTCAATTAGAATTGAATGACGATAATTAGACCTATTTAATATTGAACGTTCAATATTTTACGTTCAAATTGAATATTGAACGTTCAATATTAAACGTTCAATTCTAATTGAACACAAGGGGGTGCTAGTTTTGTTATTATAATTTTTAGGGGTGCTATTTTTGGTAATTTCCCTAAATTGTTTGGTTCTTTTAATAAATTCATATTATATAATATTACATTTATTCTACTGTGCCATTCCTAATATATATAATAATATTAAAAAAAAATATGGTGCATATATGATCCACTTTATTTTTTTAAAAAAAATAAACATATATTATTTTACGTTTTAATAAAACATTTTTTTTATTAGTTTAAAAATGAAATTTTGTATATAAATAAGAGTTGCGACATTCAATAAAACCTTAAAAAAAAAAAAAAAAAAAAGCAATGATAAGAAGGCTGTGTTGATCGATTTAGAAATTTTTTTATACGTTAATTATGCGTGAAATAAAAAGAATTTTAGGGAAATATCAATTATTGCTCTCTTTAATTTTTTTTTTGCATAAATAATGGTTGGCTTGTAAATGTGAGTGCAAAAAAATATGTATATTTAATATTGCTATATTTTAATCATAAATAATATAGCATGTACCAATTGTAATTATTCACAAATTTGTATTTATCATCAAAATATCATGTCGATTATAATTATTAACATTTTGTGACAATATAGAATATAGTATTTTTAACGTGTGAATTGTGAAAATATTGTCATTTTCTAAAGAAGGAAGAATCGTTTTATATTGATCTTTATGAGTCATAGAAGAAAAAGAATTACTTTTTATTTCAAATGACCGTTGTATACTTGTATTACTGTGGCACGATTCCAAAAAGCCTATAGCCGTTAGCCCGTTACTGCTACGCTCCCAATATCGTGAATACGTCCATAAACAAGGGGTACAATTGGAAACACTCATTCAAATTCTTCACACAATGAACCGTTAAATATGAATTAGCCTACAAGTCGTCCGTTACAAAATATCGCTCTAACTCCCAATCTCCGACTCCGTCTCTCTTTTCCCCTACAAATTAATGGCTGATGCTCAGAGCACAAACTCATCAATCATGGAGTCCAAGCCCCTACACCCACTTCACCAAATCGCAGAGACTCCAACCCACAAGCTTCTTCTCAAGCAATGGCTTAAAGAGGAAGAACTAATCCTGGGTCGAATCTCCCTCAAAGAAACTCAGATCGATTCTGTTCGTAAAGAGATCACAATGCTTTACATCTTCTTCTTCCTTTTTCATTCCACAGTTCTAATCCTCCTCTTCAATGCCTCTTCAAGAGACCCACATGGAACCGCATGCCGTCGGTCTTGGATCCCATCGCTTTGCTCGCTCTTATTTTCAATGGGCATCATTTGGGCAGTTCGGTATAAGACAGATATGGAGTTTCACTTGGAGAAACTGTTGGAGAGAGAGAAAGAGGATGGGAAGCTTTTAGTTAGGTGTGTCGAGGAGCTGAAGAAGAAAGGTATTGAATTTGATTTGCTGAAGGAGGTTGATGCGCTGCGAAGAGCTAAAAGTCTGCGTGTTGAAGCAAAAGCTGTGAGGAAATGGTCCGCAAGGGACTTTGTTACCCTTTTCTTCTTCACCATGTCGTGTTCTGTTATTGCCTTTACTAGGGTTATTTTGTGTAATTAGGTTTTTTTTCCCCGTCTGGGTTATATATTATTTTTGGAAGCAAGTGAAGAACACTCTGTTCTGCTTAGAATTTATTAGTTGTTCTGATGAATCAACTTCTTGTTATATTTGTTTTCAATTTGGCTTACTAAATTGTAGTACGTTTACTGATTAATTTGCTAAAATCAGAGCAATTCTATCCTAGTAAAGGACAATATTGGATTTCAAGTTACAAATAAGTAGCAAGGGGTACTACGTTAAGGGTTTATTTTATTTTATTAGAAAAAACAAAGTTTGGGAAAAGCAAACTAATATGCCGATCTTGGTCTCGTAAAATATATATACAACTAATGTGTAGTAAGTTTACGTATACCTCACAAGGAATATCATTAACAAAATCAATATGAACAAATTTTTCATCTTCCTTCACCAATGTGGTCATCGTAAAGCATAGGCCGACTGGATTTTATTGGAAACTTCCCTGCATCATCTACAGTGCTTGTGCTTGCAGTTGAGTTGTAATAGCTTGTATCGGTAGTACCCTTTGTTGCAAAACCGCTAATTATGCTATTAGTCATGTCATTAAATTTCCAATCCTCCAAGTATCCAGGCCTTGATATCTCTACGCTCGCTTCAACATCTCCTGAGAGCATTGCCACCACACGCGACATTGATGGTCGTTGCGTTGGTGATGTTTGAGTGCATGCTAGAGCTACTCGTATCACTCGTCTTACTTCCTCATCATCATATTCAGGCAATTCTGAATCAACCAGATCAAGTTCCTGGTTGCTTTCATGTAAATTCCATGCCTAAGAAGCATACAAAAGCATCAATAACAATGTATTGGTGTGAGATGTGAATTGAATTCCATAGATAAGGATTTACACTGCATAAATTTATTACTCTTACCCATTCAAGCAGATACATCTTCTCTTCTTCCAAACTTGAGTCAGAACTTGGTCTACCACTTACAATTTCTAGAGCCAAAACACCAAAAGCAAAGACATCTGTTTTCTCTGTGAGGTGTCCACGCATAGCATACTCCGGTGCAAGATATCCACTACATCATCATGAACAAAAAAATGTGCGTACAAATTACTACTAATAAAGAATCAATTTGTTGTAAAATTTGAGAGATGAAGTATGTTTCTTCAAGATCTTACATTGTTCCAGCAACACGAGTGCTTATGTGAGTTTTTCTATCATCATAAAGCTTGGCTAAACCAAAGTCTGATATTTTAGGGATAAGATTAGAGTCAAGCAGTATGTTGCTGGCTTTTACATCTCTGTGTACAATTCGAATCCGTGACTCCTCATGAAGGTAAGTAAGACCTCTTGCAACCCCCATACAAATGTCAAAACGTGTTGACCAATTCAGATTTAATATTTTCTTTCCTGAATCAGAGGAGCCATAGAATATAAGTTTCTGATTATGGTTACTTTGTTATTTAAAAACCTATCACACAAATACAAAAATGTGATTCTCATACCAAATAGAGCTTGATCAAGACTCTTATTTTCTAGGTACTCGTAAACGAGCAGTCTTTTATCTCCTTCAATGCAGCATCCATACAACTTCACTAGGTTACGGTGTTGTACAGCAGATATTGTAGCAATTTCAGTCACAAATTGGTGCTTTCCTTGGTGGGATGTTACAGACAGTTGCTTTACTGCAATAACTCTTCCATCATCAAGTGTTCCCTGTTTTATAGATAATTGATATTCAATGAATTAGATTACTGATACTTGTCACCTTATTTGAATCTCTTTCCTTTTCCACTTAAGATGGTACACTACAACCAATTAGTTAGACCACAGACAATCGCCGACACACTCCTAGAATAAGAATTCTCACAGATGCTTAGTATCTAATTCTAAAATGACTTATAAGCTCAGCCCCCAGGGACACACAGGATTGAAGAACATATTACCTTGTAGACTGGCCCAAACCCTCCCTCTCCCAATTTATTATCAGGATTGAAGTCATTCGTAGCAATCCTTAGTTCATCAAAACTGTAAGTGTAAGGTTTGATATCCATTCCCAAGAGATCTGCAAATCAAACATGAAACATATCAATGCAATGTAGCTGTTTGTTTCAGTCAAATGGAAACAGGAAGTGATTATGAACCTTCATTGTCACGGGCAAGAGACCGCTTTTTTCTTTGAACAATACAGAAGGCTACAAAAACAAAAAGAAGGCCAATAACTCCAGCACCAATAGCAATTCCAACAATCAGACCTGTCCTATTCTTTTTGCCAGTTGTTGGAGGTATATTACTGACAGTAGGAGTGAATTCTGTATCACAAGCAAAGCTTAGTCATCTAAAAATGACATAGTTGAAATATCTGAAGATGGAATAGAAGTGAATAAAGCACCTAGATCATGTTACCTGGGGTGGCACTGATGGCTGAAATAGAAGGTCCGTAAGTACCCTGATCAGGTATGCAACAAGTCCCTTTTCCAGCCCAAAAGAGATGGATTTCAAGGTAATTTTCTGATACTACCTGAGCCTTAAATTCCTTCGGTACAGCACGGGCTGAGAATCCACCTGCTTCCTTTCTTATGTCAAAATTCTGTAAAACCCGATTTCCCTAGAGAAAGAACACACAAAGTATTGTTGATTATGGTCTCTCTTGATCACAAACAAATTTTATATAAAAGTGCTTATGATAGAAGAATTAAAAACACTTCTAAACAAAACAAAACAAAAAATTAATAGAAGCGTTTTCAGACTCAAAAAGCACATTTTGTGATTCCTGAAGGAAAAAAAACATTATTCAAAGTACAAGCAAACACACCCTTAGATAGTAATATGATATGTACCTGAATATAAATATCAAATACACGCCTTCCTAAACTTTTCCAGGTACGACCTTCTTCAAAAGCTTTTTCCGCAAATTGGAGATGCACAGTGTAATTACCATTCTCAAGTCCCAAACCATAATATCTTAGTGATGAAGCAGAAATTCTTGCTGTCTGGAATAACTCTGGGTCTAAAGTATTTGTGAATTGTGATGATGAAAAAGTTTTATACTGAGGCTTAATGTTCCCCGCGAATAATCCTACATTACTAACTGCCCACCGTTTGGTGCTTGTAACAAAATATGAAGCAGGACCAAGAGTCTCGTTATCTCTCTCATAAAGAGTACCAGTAGAAGATGTTATTGGACCACCACCACACTTAATGGAGAAGTTATAATCTGCCCAACAATATCAGAGAAAATCGTTAAATGTTTTCACTTAAATCTGCCATAATAGAATGTAAGGTCACATCTCTTTACTACATTTTCTACTTTAAATAGCATAAAATAAGGAAAAAGGCTTTTTTAAGTGTACTTACAAATCCCAGAACCTCGATTACAAGGAAAGTTCCGCTGAAGACAGTTATACCCAGTGGGCAAAACACTGAAAAGAAAAATAGTTGAGGCTTAGATGAGAAGCTATGTCTTCTTTGTTGGATGCTTATGATTTTCTATTTTAGATCATAATTCAGAAAGAGAATAATAACAGGAAGCAAAAGATTGAATGAATGGCATAAATTTAAAAAATCGCAATTAAATTCATAATTCAGATAATCACCTGCTATTTGAACTTTCTACAGTGAAGTTGTTCCCAACTAAGTTTCTGCATATCAACTTAAACATGGTTAAACTATGAAGTTATTAAAAAAAAAAAAAGAATAATCAGAAGTTTTCCTTGAAATATTAAAATACATACAACTGTAAATTATTTTGATTAACCCAAGAAGGTAAGCTCCCCGATAAATCATTGTATGACAAATCTCTGCAGGAAAAGTAAATGTAAGCACAGGTATGGACAAAAATAAAACAAAAACTGAGAAAACCTGAATATCAAATACACATACATGTTGACAAGATCTGTGCTCTTTTGTCCGGGCAGTGAACCATTTAACTTATTGTTTCCAAGGAACCTGATACAGTAAACACAAATAAATCTTTCATTTCATCAAGAGTAGAAGTTGGAGTTACGAATCATGTGATATACAAATAAAGTTATTTTGTATTACAGAGTAGAGATGGAACTAGTGTTAAAAAGAGAGTCTGGAATCGGTCCGGTAATGTTGTTGAAGCTCAAATCCCTGAAAAAATAATACAAGTACTTGTAATGAATTAAAATGTATAACAACTTGAGAAAGTCTATAAGAAGCATGAATACTCCAATCCCACAAAGCTAATCCAATGAGTAGAAACACTTATACTTCTTATAAACTCTTTTACAGTATTATTTTTATCAATATGAGACAATTTCTCTAACATTCCCTCAAAATGTAGATCTTTGTCTATTGTAAAGTCCATTTATAAACTCTTTTATATTATTGTATTTTATCAATGTGTGACAATTCCTCTAACTTTAACTTAACTTCTATTAGTAAATGAAAGAAGACTTACAATTGTGTCAATGATTTGTATTCTCCAATATTTGATGGAAGTGAATCAGAAATTTTGTTATTCCTTAACTCTCTGAAGGATACATAAACAAGTTGTTATATTATGCTTCCAAAACAAACTTGGCAAGAACCTTGTAATTTTTTTTGCATACCATGTTACTTACAATATACTTAGGGACTTCAAATCCTTAATAAATTCGAGAGAAGAGCTTCCGTTAGTTAAGTCACTCAAACGCCTACATTATACAGACAACTTTTTAGCTCAATTTAAAGGTCTTGATATAGATTTCAAAGTAAATAATAGACGTAGATACTTACAACTCTGATAGGGAAGTCAAGTTTGAAAATGAAGACGGTATGGAACCTTCAAAGGAGTTTCCTTGAAACCTCCTATAGAAACATTTGCTCTCATGGATTAGGCAATTACTTATTGAAGAATAAAAAGTTATTGTGCATGGATAAAAGCCTAACTAGATCAAAGACATTTTAGTAGAAAAATGTTTAAATGAGAATACAAAAAGTCAATGCAAATTGTCTCACAAAGTATTAAGCTTTGTCCAATTTCCTATGAAATCTGGTATTCTTCCTGTGAGCTCGTTGTCGGATCCCCACCTGCAATTAAAACTTGCGTTAGAGAATATGATTGAGAAGCTATTGGGTCAATTAGGAAAAGCATAAACAACTCTTACAGTTGAAGCAAGTTTTGAAGATTTGCAAATGTGGAAGGAATCTCTCCACTGACTCCAGAGCTATCAAAATAACTGTCCAGTATACAATTTTAATGAATTTGATTATCTTGGCATCTAAACTTTGAAGCTGTTTCGTAATCTAATAATTACACTGAACAACATATTGTACCAAAAAAAACATAAGCTTACCACTTTCCTCCAACCAGAAACAAACCAAAAAAGTAATAAAACTTGTTGCAGCATATCAAACTTACATTTGTTGAAGTTTTGATAAGTTGCCAAGCTCAGACGGCAGAGGACCAGAGAAGTTGTTTGAACTAAAAGACCTACAGAATTAACATATAATGTAGGAGATGATTAGGTAAATACTTGAATTTAGAAATGGCAAAGCATAACAAGATTTACAATAATACACTTGAAGTAACAGCTTTAGCACTTTGACAAGAAAATTCAGTAGATTAATGAAACCAAAGCACCACAAAATTTAATAAAAGGGTACATAGATTTGGTTTACATGTATACATATCGAAGAGTTGAGTTTCGGGATAGCTTACAAGGATATCAAGTTAGTTAGTTTTCCAAGTTCCTTTGGTAACTCCCCTGATAATGCATTGATGCCAAAGGTCCTATTAAAGAAACAAGTAAAATAAGAAGTTAAATAGAAATATTATGTGCTGTTTAGTTTGAAATCAATTTTTTAGTGGGCTTAGTTACAGGTATTGCAAGCGAGTAAGATTTCCAATCCTTGGAGACAGAGGACCAGTCAAGTAGTTCTGACTCAGCTTGCTGCAATAAACAGAGGAAACTAACCAAGTTAGCTCTGGAAACTCATTGTGTGACGAGACTATATTCAAAAAGTTCATAGTAAAAACCCTACATATTGAAGAGAAATGCCAATTCCCACAGATCTTCAGGAATGGTACCAACAACATCAATTGCATAGACTTTCCTGAATAAAATTGATAATAACAATGTCAGTACTCAGTAGCTCTCAACATGTCTAACAAACTTTATAGTATATGTAACAAAAATCGTTGATATATTTTAAAGATCAAAAGGTGGTTCCCATTCGAACCTGTGTCTTGAAATAGTTGAGGGGAGTCTTAAATCACATGAAATTCATTGATATATAGAAGAACAATAGACTAAGAGTTAGAAGACTTACAGTTGTGTAATATGACAGATGGCGTCATTTTGGTAAGAACAATCACATTTGATGAAGGGGTTGTGAGCTGGGTCCTCGAAGGTGGTGGAGTCAACAGCTGCACCACTGCATGGGTTGCCGCTGATGTTCCATTGATCCGTGTTGGCTGATATCTTCCATTGTTCAAATATGGAGTTCAAAGCTCTCACTGCACTAATTATTAAAATTCAAAAGTTACAAAGAGTACATTTTGTTTGGTCTGTTTGTTCAATGTTTTTCAATAATTGAACTCTTAGAACAAAAATAATCTAAATTGAATTGATCAAGATCTTTGAGCAACACTGTAGAAATAAAACAATTTGTTTTATTGTTTTTCTAAGTAGTAAATGATACGTACAAAGCACAACTTAAATAGAGTTTTACAAGATCAAGAAAAAATAAAATTAAGAATAAAATCCTAACTGATATTTACAGATAATAACAAAAATATATCCTAACTAAACTGATTTTTGAATTTCAAATAATCCTAAAATCTCGAGGTTTCAACACTCCCCCTTAAGTTGGTTCATAGATGTTAATCATGTCCAACTTGCTTAGAAATTCTCGAAACTCTGACGTGAAAGTCCTTTGGTGAATATATCTGCAATTTGCTCTTGTGTAGGAACATAGGTCATACATATAATGTCATTCTCAACCTTCTCTTTTATAAAATGTCTGTCAACTTCGACATGCTTGATTTGATCATGTTGAACTGAATTAAGAGAAATACTAATAGCAGCCTTGTTGTCACAGTATACCTTGAGCGGGGTCTCAGTTTCTACCCGTAGTTCTTCTAAAAGTTTCTTTAACCACAACCCTTCACAAATACCTTGTGCAACTGCCCGAAATTCTGCCTCAGCACTACCTCTGGCTACTACATTTTGTTTTTTACTTCTCCATGTAACAAGGTTGCCCCAAATGAAGGTACAATACCCAGTAGTAGACTTTCTGTCGTCAATTGAACCTGCCCAATCAGCATCTGAAAAAACTTCTATTCTTCTATGTCTTGTTTTTTTAAAGAAGAGTCCTTTGCCAGGAGACCCTTTTAAATATCTAAGAATTCTGTATACTGCTTCTAAGTGGCTTTCTTTTGGAGCATGCATATATTGACTCACCATACTTACAGCAAACGCAATATCAGGCCTTGTATGAGATAAATAAATTAATCTTCCCACCAATCTTTGATACCTCTCCTTTTCTACTGGTTTCTCCTCAACTCTTGTTTTCTTTCCAGTTTTAATTGGAGTGTTACTCGATTTGCACCTGAGCATACCGGTTTCTTTTAGAAGGTCTAGAACATACTTTCTTTGTGAAACGCTTATACCTTCTTTTGATTTGACAATTTCCATCCCTAAAAAATAACGCACTCGTCCCAGATCTCTAACTTCAAACTCCGTAGCAATGACCTTTTTCAATCTTTCAATTTCAACCAAATTGTCTCCTGTCAATATGATGTCATCTACATAAACAATTAAAATTGTTTTTAATCCTTTTTGGGAATGATTAAAGAATATGGTGTGATCTGACTGACTCTGCTGATAGCCTTGTCCTTTTATTACTCTCGCAAATCGATCAAACCATGCTCGGGGTGACTGTTTGAGTCCATAAAGTGATTTGTTCAGTTTGCATGCCATGTTCTGTTTTTCTCTTTCATAAAAACCTAGTGGTAATGTCATGAAAATCTCTTCCTCTAATACTCCATTGAGAAATACATTTTTGATGTCCAGTTGTTGGAGAGACCATTCAAGATTTACTGCTAATGACAATAATACTCGAATAGTATTTAATTTTGCAACTGGAGCAAATGTCTCGGTGTAGTCAACCCCATATGTCTGGGTAAACCCTTTTGCAACTAGTCGAGACTTATATCGTTCAATAGTCCTATCGGCTTTACACTTAACAGTAAAGACCCATTTGCACCCGATTGGCTTCTTGTCTCTTGGTAAAACCACCACATCCCAAGTTCCATTATTTTCTAGAGCTCGTATTTCTTCCATTACAACCTCTTTCCATTCAAGAATTTTCCAAGCCTCATTAATATCTTTTGGAACTATGACCCTGTCAAGGTTAGTAGTGAAAGCATGAAATTTGGGAGACAAAGTGTTATACGACACAAATTTAGATCCTTTGCAGTGGGGAGGAAGAGATACGTTTTCCTTATTGAGGGCTGCATTGAGTGTACAAGCCAGGAAATGATCATCGAGTTTTCAGAGACCCATTTTTGGAGACCGGTGGTGCTCTCGGGTTTCTTGGTTTCTACGGTGAGCTATCCCATTTTTCCTTTCTCCTGAATTACCAGTTTGATACTCTGAGCCCACTCCCTGTAATTCTTACCGTTTAGTTTTTCAACGGTGAGTTGGAGGGTGGAATTATCATTTCCACCAATGGTGGGTACGCCCATCTTCTCTGTTTCAGAGGGATGAGAGGTATTATTATTTTGTTCCATGCTCTGATACCATGTGAAAATAAAACAATTTGTTTTATTGTTTTTCTAAGTAGTAAATGATACGTACAAAGCATAACTTAAATAGAGTTTTACAAGATCAGGAAAAAATAAAATCAAGAATAAAATCCTAACTGATATTTACAGATAATAACAAAAATATATCTTAACTAAACTGATTTTTGAATTTCAAATAATTCTAAAATCTCGAGGTTTCAACAAACACTCTAAAACAACAATTTCTATTTAAGTTCGTGCTATGTGTGCTGCGTCTTGGTGTTTCTCTGCTGTATTTAAGCAATTGTTCAAATATGAACTTATTCATATCTTCTAATTTAATTTCAACATTCCCAAATACACACTTGATATTATTATCAAATTGGGATTACAACTTTGGCTGTAGTTACCCAATTGCAAATTAAATTAAAGTAACTTAAAAAAAGTAAAAGAAAATTGAATTTCAGAGAGAAAACGACAATGAAAAAAGAACATTTACTTTGGGCTTCCAAAGGTGAGCAAGTAGACAAAGAAATTAAGAAAACAGACCTTCAGAGGGATCGGTAGTACTGTTCTGAGTTTTATTTTGAGCTTCCAACAAACAAGCAAAACCCAAGATGCAGACAGCATAAAAAGCTAAGAAAAAAGGTGATGGACTTGTTTTAGCCCACACCATCATCAATACTCTGACTCTGTGTGTGTGAGAGAGAGAGAGAGAGAGAGGTTAGGTTGGAAAACGTTGAAAGGTAAAGAGCGCCTAAAAACTCAGACCAGCAGCCTCTTCAAAACATATGAAAGTTGATGAAAGTGATGCAGATCGATAAAGCCTTTGTAGGTACGATATGTGCATGTTGAGTTGAATATCTATATTCTATATGCTGTGCTTCAAACCAAGTAGCACCGTATAGGTATTAAGTAAAATGAATTGATAATATTTCTGGGAAACGGCACGGTGTAGCGCTTTGAAAGAGTCACAGGAGGCAGGAGCATACAATTAAGACTTAAAAAAAAAAAAAATTAAGCCACCAAGTCAACATATACCACCATAAATATGTTTATATTTTTATAATTACATTAGTATATATTTTATTTTATAGTTAAAAAATAAAGCAATTAATTTTTTTTTTTTGTCTTATATGAGAATGAAAAGTCTTTTACAAGATTGGATTATGAAAAATCCATTTCACTTTCATCGATAATAATTTTTTTATTCTCAATTATTATCGAAAGTTTTTTTCATTCTTACTTCAATCACCATATATCACCTATTTGTCTATTTGCATTCGTGAGCTCGACAGTCGACACCACTAGGTCCACCACGATATATATATCAATATCATTAACTAGGTCCACTATTTCAACTTGCTATATATCAATGTCATCAACTTGGTGATTTTTTTATGTTTTTGTTTTGGTTGACCGAAGTGTTAAAAACTCACATTTTGTATATTTAAAAATAATTGTTTTTTTTTTTTTTTTCTCTCTTTCTCTCTCTTATCTTGTATATTAATTGTCATTACGATAAACGCAATTGTATTTGTTTTATTATCCAATTGTACAACAAAAAATATATCCAAGTTTTACATATTAAATGGTCATACATACAAATTACGAAAACTCGTGTTTCTAGTTTTCTTAATTAGGGCGACCCTCAAATTATGCCATCCTTATGGAAATTAGATAATGCGAAACCTTGGTTAGCATTAGCCACTGTAAATCACGTTAGAGTGAAGAACATTAAGAATAAATTATAGGATGTGTTTCCTTTAAAACTGATAATTGAAATGAAGTAGTTTAAAAATAACCCAAAATTATTTTTAGTTTTCATTTTTAAGTGATACATTAATAATTATTTTAAAAAGCATGCTTTCTAATTTATTCTCATAAAAACAATTATTACTTATTCATTTTTAAAATATAAATAATAATTCTCAAATTTTAAAGGTTTAATTGCATTGCATAACCTCTTTTAAACATGAATTTTTTTTATGATGTAAAAAAATAAATTTTTAAGTTGTTATAAGTGAAATTAATTAAATAATTAAGTTATATAAAAATCTAATAAAATTTTTAAACTAATTTTTGTAAAAATTGTTGTATTAAATCTCTTATATATATAAAAAAGAGGCTTGTTTCGTAGCCTTTCTTTTCCTTTTTCCTTTTGCATTTTTTTTCATTTTTCTTTTATATATATTTTTTTCTTTTGCAACTTTTATTCTTTTCTTTATTTATCATTTTTTTATTGTTCTTTAAAAATTTTTACATCTTAATCACATAATTTCATGACACACTTATAGTAAATGTTATTAAAACACAGGACAATTTGTAAACATTTTCATATTTCAAGTATAAATTAACAAGTGATGTAATATATAATAAAAAAATTAAAATTACACACAATAACAATAATAAATAAAATTAAAATTGTAGCATTTCTTTTGCATTTTTTCTTTTATAATTTTTTTTTTCTTTTGCTTCTTTTCTTCATTTGTCTTTATTGAAAACCTTTTACATCTTGATAACATAATTTATGGCTTACTTGTAATATATGTTATTAAAACATATGACAATTACTAAATATTTTCATATTCTACATACAATGATTATGTATTCATGAACTATTTTATATCATATATTTCTTTATATGTTAAATAGAAATTAACATGTGATACAATAAATGATAAAAAAGAAGAAGTTAAAGTTATACATAATAATAATAATAATAATAAACAAATAAAATCTATAGCTATTTACATGTTTAAATATTATCGATAAAATATGATATACTTTCAATTATAACTAACAAGTATTATGAAAATATTTTTAAGTTAGGAAGATAGATATATTGCAACAACTTACATTATTCTTTTAGCAATTATTTTTTATTAATAACATATTTAGTCAACAATAACAACTCTAAATATAATTAATTATAAAAATACAATATATAATTCATATATTTTTAATTTAAAAATGAAAAAATAATTATATTAATATTTTATTCTTTAAATAATATAGTCATTTAACAAAGAAATTGTATATGATAAGAGACTTATTTATAATCACTTTTTAATTTTATTTTACATTTTTGTTTTGCAATTTCTTTGTACTTTTTCCTTTCCCTTTTTATATTTATTTATTTTTTCTTTTATTTTAGTTTTATACATTTACTAATTTTGACTAACGATCTTGACAAAATAAATTTATTTAATTTTATAATATAAATGTATGAAATTATGAATTATTTATTATATTTCTAACTAATCATATTTAAATGTCATTATTTTTTGATAAAATTATTATTAATAAATTATTTTGTAATAATAATAGTTTAAGTTATAGCAATTAAAATTCAAAATTTATGTTTATTTATTTTTTATTGATAGATCAACATAAATCTTAAGATCATCTTAAAAGGTAAGGAAGTTTAATTGATAAGGTAACCTACCATATAATCTTGAAATAACTGTGTTTTTTTTTATTCTTTACCTTAATTTAATGTAATAATAAAAAATTCAAAAATATTATGAATTTATAAAAAATACAAACATGTAAGTGAATTTTAATACAGTAGTGTCATTTATTTTGTAATAATTTTTTACTCATTAAATGTATAATTTGTATGATAGAATAATAAAGTAAATAATTTATAAAAATTGAAAAGAATGATAAAAATTACAAAGAAGAAGCAAATATCAAATAATCAATTATTAATCTTTCAATATGTTTTCTTCTATTTTTTTAATTAAATTTTTTATAATAATATTTAATTTAAATTTAATAATATAATAATTTATATATTAAAATTTAATTTTAAAAAATAAAATATTTATAATATACACTTTTACATGTGCATCAAAACTTACTATTATAAAAAGTGGTTTGAAAACATTTTGGGTTGCAAAGTGAACATTTTATTAGTAGGATATAACTTACCTCCAACTTTATTTCATTAGAAGTAGGTCAACAATTACCACCTAGTTGGCCTAGAGAATAGATATCATAGTACTATTCAAAAAACATCTTTGACAATTAATCATATTCTTTTTTTGACCCTAATAAAAATCATAGTGCACTGTTTCATTATCAAAAGCTGCATTTTGTTACATCATAAGTTTGAGTTATGACTTATGACCAAGAAAATTAAGCGGACACTACAAGATATAATCCATAAACTTTAATGAAACGGAAAAGAGAATTCACACGTTTGAATTTTCAACGCCGGAACCCTAAATACAATACGTTCTCTTTTATATTTGCTCCACATTTATCCATTTATGGCATCTTCTAGAAATATTCATAATTATATCGCGACAATTCAACTCAAATAACTTAACTTAATTTAACTTATATTATAAAAAAAAAATTATTGTGATTGAATTAATTTAAATTTAGAATTTTTACAACCAATTTATCATAAATTAAATTAATTATTATTGAAAAAATTCACAAAAATTAATCCAATTCATACCTATAATATATTATATATTTTTTATTTTAGTGTAAAAACTTTATTAAATAAAATATGTAAAAAAATATAAGATAATTTTTAGTTCTTTGGAATCCTGACCTTAGCTCTATTTAATTTTTCGATCATCATGTACTCCAATCAGCTCCAACTTAAAGAATATTAGGAGACCCAACCTTGGCATTACAGTTGACTCTTCGGTTTTCGTTACATGCAATTTATATTTAAATTGACGTAAAATTAAATTATAAATACTTATAATAATTTTTGTACTATTTAAAATTTAAAATTGAGTACGTAATATTTTCTTATTCATTATTTAGAAATAAAATAAATCTTTTTAGGTACTAATTTTAATCAAAAATATAAATAATTGTTTAATTATTAAAAATAAATATTTTTTAAAAAAAATTCCGATAATAAAAGAAAATAAAAAAATATAAAATCTAATCCATCAAATCTAACATAATTCAAGGGATTTGATTTGAATTTGTTTTAAATATTTTGTTAAATTTATATCAATTCTTGCTTTTTAAAAATTAACATTATTAATTTGACTTCAATATTAACTTTAATTTAAACCAATTATGTACACCCAGCTTCTTTAACCAAATATCTACAATGAAATAATCGACTAAGATATAATCAGGATTAAAAATGAAGCTGATAATATTTTTTAGGGTTATATGCTGTCATGACCCCCTATTTATTAAAAATCTGATATGACCCCCTCCACTTAATTTTTTTACATATTATGACAAAAATGCCCTTAATAACTCCTCAGTTGGACGACTGTCCAACTCACCTCAACAGAGTTGGACATGTGTCCAACTGAAAACCAGAGGAGTATATTTTAGAGGACACATATGTCCACTCGCCGGAGCTCAGTTGGACGACTGTCCAACTGATGAAATTTTGACCGGCCGGCTACCCCACTCGTCGGAGCCGAGTTGGACACATGTCCAACTAGACTGCCCAGAATAACCCCTCAGTTGGACGTATGTCCAACTCACCTCAACAGATGTCCAACTAAAAACCAGAGGAATATATTTTAGAGGACACATATGTCCACTCGCCGGAGCTCAGTTTGACATACGTCCAACTACGTCCAACTTAAAATTAGAGAGCTTATTTCAACAAAGTTGGACGCACGTCCAACTAAAAACAGCTTATTTCAACAGAGTTGGACGTACGTCCAACTAAAAATTAAAAAAATTATGGAAAGGAAATTTGCTTTTATGACCGAATGTACAAGATTGTTAGTGCCATTCACCTGTATATAAACAAGAACTGCTCTTCTTTGGGTGTTGTTTTAAAAGGAAATTTGCTCTGAGCAGTTATGGCAGTTGGGCTAATTGATGATTTGATCAGAAACTTCTCAAATTCTATCCAGCTTAATTAATAAAAATGTTCCCATTTGTTACCCATTAACTGTCTAATATATCATAGATTATTTCTTAACTGCCGAAAACTTACTATAATTCCATGAATTTGATAATTTTTGTTGTTGAACGCCTCAGCGATTCTGCCGCTTGGTGATCGATCTAAGCCACGCATTACACAATCACATTAACATACTACGATCACAACTAAAAAATGGGAGAACTTTGAATTACAGCTGATTCAGATCGAAAACGAGCTACGGATCTCAGAAAATTAGACTAATATTTAAAATTCCAAATATTACCAGAATTTTCTCAGGAAACAATCACAGGGTGAACAGTAAATAAAAAGCAATTGCTAATAATAAATTAGGAAGAGGAAGAAGAGTAGAAGAGAATCTACCTGCTGAAGAATGGTCTCTGCAGCTTTGAGAATCTATCATTCATATTAATTACCTGAGATACTGAGATAGAATAGAAAAGAGGAAAACTGAACTTACTCTGGGAATAATATAGAAAGTAAGAATGCAGTAGGTAGATAAGAAAATAAAATTCTCTTTCTGTTGGTTCGACGCGAATGGAAGGAGGTTCAACAACTATTTCCAAATCAAAGCTCAAGAATGTGGATTTAAAATTATTTCACAGAATAGAGTCGGAGCGTGAAGTTTAGAGAAGGGTAAATTTGGAATATTATTATAATTGCAAGTGGGGTGTCTATTTTAGATTAAAATTAATAAAATGGGGTCATATGAGCCTATTTCCCTATTTTTTATTCTTATTTATCTTTTGATTTACGATAAAAATATATATTTAGTATTAACACCGTCAATCAATAATAGGTAGAAAAAATATATATTTATTTTTTATAATATAAATAAATATTTTTTTATTATTAAAAGAAAATAAAAATATATATTTTTGTATAAGTTGGTTAATAATGATTATGACGTCATAATTTTTTTTTTAGCCATCTAGTAGCAAACTACTTATTCGGGCAGACTGGCAAAATGGGCAGTTGTGCTCCAAACATATTAGAGAGTTTTGTAACAAAAATTAATTTACTTCTATTATTATTATTATTAAACCATATTTGCTTCTCAATTATTATATGATTTTGTTTGTTACTTTTATTATCTTATTTAAATATAAGCCTTTTCATTGGATACATAATAAAATAAGAAAAGAGGGATAATAATAAGCAATTTGTGAGTTGTGATCATGAGCATAATAAAGCCAACCCAAACTGGCAAACCCCTCAATTTTTCACATTTTTGCTACTGAAATTAAAACCTTGATTGAGATAATCATAATGTAGGGTACATAATACTCACTTTAATCAGATGACTGTTAAGATGCAAATATAATATATAACATTATAATTAATCAACCTCCTACCGGCATAAATTTTTAGAAGAATTTATATTAAAACTTATGTATAACTTATTCAAATTTAATTATAAATATCTTTTTTGTTGTTTAAATTCTTAATAAATTTAAAAAGAATAGTAAAATATAACATAATTATATGACTAGCATTATACAAAGATAACTTTAAAACAAGGATGCCGTTTCCTTGATATATTAGAATAACATTTTATTTTGATATATCATCCTCTCATTTAATTGGATTATTTAAAGATCAAAATTATTTTAATTAAAATTTAAAATTCATATATAAATAAAACAAAATAATTGTCAAAATAAAAATATAATATGTCAAAATAATGTCACCCTTTTATATTAGGGGAATGAGACCCTTAAAATAAATGTTAAAAAAAAATTAAAGAAAAAAAATATTCAAACAAAATCAACTCTCACTCTTGCATAGGAGTATAAACATTTTTTAAAACGAAAGGTTTAAAAAAATTGTCAAAAAATAAAGTAAAATGTAAGAGTGTAAGCTTTAAGATAATTTCAAACTCGTGTGATATTCTTTGAAATAATTGATCGTCCAATGTGTCTAAATTTAGAGGAAAGAAAAAAAATCAGCTCACGTTTCCTTAAGTTAGCCCACAATCAACTAACTAATGAGAATTGTACATTGTGGGCTACCTTAAACAATTGGTGATTCAAATGCTAAAAGGTCTAACATATACTTTAGGTAATAAAGTAATAAAGATTCAGAATAGAGGAGTTTTAAAACTCATTGTATTTTAGATAAAAGCAGATAAATAACTTCATCTTCAACAAAATAAATTATAATATTATTCTTTAATAAATTAAAAAAAATTAAAGAACACATAACTTTTATGTAAGTATTACAAAATATAATAAAAAATTTGTAAGCCTTACAAACATACTATTTTTCTAACTACAACAAAAAATGGCATAAATAATAAAAAATATAACAAAAACTCAAAAAATAATAAAAATAGAGACACATATATTTCAAGATATTTTTCGCAAAAAATTATATTTAGTAAAAGAAAATTTGAAGAAATTCAAAAATTAAAATTAAATATTAAAGAAGACAATAGATTTAAAGAATTATCTTTTTAAAAAATAAGAAAAATGTTCCCCATAAAATATATAGTTTATTATGGAATAAGTAACAAAGAAATGAGTATAACCAAAACAAATGTAAAGAAAAGATTTAACATATCATTAATTGATAAAAAAAAATAATTATAGATAAATTATAAAAATTTTTACAAAAAGATAAACATAAAATTGGATACAATCATCTTGGAGGCATACAAATTTTAATTAAAGCACATTTTGGAGAATGGATTGATACATCCATAAAATTAGCATTATTAGATAATAAAATAATAGAAATAAAGACACAGATATTTTAGGATATTTTTCACAAGAAATTATATTTAGTAAAAAGAAATTTGAAAAAATTCAAAAATCAAAATTAAATCTTAAATAAGGCAATAAATTTAAAAAATTACATTTTTCAAAAATAAGAAAAATGTTCTCTAAAAAGATATAGTTTATTATGGAATAAGTAACAAAGAAATGAATATAACCATAACAGATATAAAGAAAAGATTTAACATACTATTAATTGATAAAAAAAATAATTATAGATAAATTATCAAAAATTTCACAAAAATATAAAGATAAAATTGGATATATTTATCTTGGAGGCATACAAATTTTAATTAAAGCATATTTTGGAGAATTGATTGATATATCCATAAAATTAACATTATTAGATAACAAAATAATAAATAGAAGAGATGCTTTCTTAGGAATGATCCATAAAAATTTAGGATATCAAAAATTAAAATTTATAACATATCCTAGATTTGTCGTTAATATAAATGATAAAAAACTAAATCAAGTACTAAGTCTAGCATATGAATTTGAGAGAAGAAATTTAATGAAAGAGGAAAATCATCCATTTTTTATACATTACATAGTAGGATACTCATTAACTAATAATCATAACAATTCAATATACGGATAAAATAAATTCATAGAAATAGAAAAAAAAAATTTCAAAAAATAGGAGAAGTAATAAAATCTGAAGTAATGACAAACTTCGAAATACTAGAGGAATGAAAATTAAATATCAAAGAAAAATTTCTTATACCAGATAGAAAAAGTAGTATTTATAGAATAAAATTTATTAAAGATAATGCAAAAGTTTGCAAACCTGAATGGGAAGAACAAGAAGTAATAAAAGAATTAAAATAAGAGATTAAAGAAATTGAAAATTTACTGATACATGAAGTAATAGGAGATTAGAAAATGTTAAAATCAAAATTACAAGAAATAGAGTCAGAAAAAAATGGAAATATAAATGGAAGCATAAAAATCATAATGAAAGCTTTAATTCTTTTAGCTGAAGAAGTAGATACAACATGTAAATCAAATACTAAATATTTACAGAGTATGAATTATATACAAAAAGAAATTCTTGAAGAAATAAGAGAACATAATTGAACTAAGAAACAATTAGATATACATAAAGAAATAATAGAATTAAAAAGAGATATTAATGATATACCAAAAATTAATGGATTAAAATTTGACCCTTTAAGAAGATTAAAAAGAAGAACCCCTAGGAGATATGATGCCTTAATACCTAAAAATGATAAATAAATAAAAAGATAAAAAAATCCAAAGATAAAGAAAAATATTTAATCTCAATATAACGGAATATATAAAAAAAAAAATTAGAAGAACAATTCATGAACCCTAAAAATAAGGATATAGAAAAGTTAATAATCTTTTTACCCTAACAAATAAAGAATTGAAAAAACATTATGTTAGAAAAACTTTGTACAAATAAAGAAGAAGATGATATGACAATAATTAGTAAACGTGAATATGAAGAAGAAAACATAAGTCCAAAAATACATATGAAACCAGTATTAACAACCCCAAGAAGGCCAAATCCACCAAACCTAGAAAGAGAAAAAATATCTGACCCATATAAGAAAGAAATAAATAGACAAGGACAAAAAAAAAAAACTTGAACCTTTAAATAGAAGAAGGTATCCACCTAAAATGTAAGAAAATTTATATTGAAAACTATGAGTAATATTCCACCAAAATTTAGACCTTATGAAAGCTATAAATATGATATTTTAGATTTAAACTGTTTAAGAGATAGAATTAAAGTCTTGGATGAATGGGCTAGTGGAATGAATGTAATTATACAGACTTCTACTACCACACAAACAAATCCTTCCACTTGTAGAGTATTAGTAGCTCACAAAATGACAGAAAATGTAAAAGTTTAGTTTATAAATTTAATAGAACAAAAACACTTATTAATGATAGGAAATGCATCCACAGATAGAGAATACTTAGAAACTGTAGTAAATAAAATATATAAAGAATTCATTAGAGAAGATAAAGGTAGACGCATTACTGAATCTAATGAAAAAGAAATAAATGAAGCCAAATGACATTTAGCTAATATGAAAATATGCAATATGTGTTATATAGATTATTTTATATGTAAATATGAAATGTATTATTGCACACTACCACCTTGTATATAAAAAACCTATAAAGAAATATTTTTTCAAAAATTACCTGGAATATTATATAAAATAACGATAGAATGATGATAATAGAGAAAATATACCTGATACATTAGAAGGAAGAATTAGGAGCCTTAAGAATTGGATAATTCTGTCAAGAAAAAAAGGAATATAAACAAGTCAGGAAATGATAGAATTTGTTATGATACAAAAGATTTTAGAATGCCAAAAAAAATGGATGAAATATAAAATCTTATGATAAATATAAGAAACATAAAAAGTATAAAAAATTAAGATATAAATTCAAAAAACAAAATTTTCAAAAATACAAAAGAAGGTATAATAAAGAACCTTATAAACAAAGGTATTTTAGGAGAAGATTATTTAATATACCTGAAAAAAAAAATATTGCCCTATCAGGAAAGAAAAAATGTAGATGTTGGATATGTAAGGAGGAAGGTCATTATGCAAACGAATGTCCTAATAGACTTCAACATAAAAAAGAATTTAAAAGGGAATTTTCACAAAAGGCAAAAATTTTAGAAGCTTTTAAAATGAAATTAAAATCTATAGAAAAATTTGATATAGATGATACATACAGTATTTATCTATTAGAAGAAATTGAAGAATAAATAACAGATTTAGAAACATCTGATTTTGAATAATAGATGAGTTATTAAGTATAACAAATTCAAACAGTACCGATATAAAAATAGGACTAAAATTTAAAGGATATAATAATTATCATTTACATGCATATATTGAAACAGGTGCAAGTATGTATGTAGCTAGTAAATATGTATTTTTAGAAGAACTTTGAAAATAATCATCAAGAAAATTAATAGTAAGGATAATAAATAATACTACAATAAACCTTAATAAGGTTTTAAAGGACACAAATATATTAATAGAAGAAGAAATCTTTCATATACCCACTATATATCAACAAGAAACAGAAGTTGATGTTTTATTAGAAAATAATTTTTTAAATCTATATCAACAATTTACCCAATATTTAGACAGAATAAGCTTAACAACTCTCGAAGGTGAAACTATACATGTATCAAAGATAAGAAAAGTTTTAACTGTTTCATCACTCACTTTTATGTCACAACATAGAAAGCAAAAACATGATAAAAATATAGAGCAATAAAAACTATATTTAGAAAATATTTCTTTAGACATAGAAGTTAACCAAAATCTCTTCCTAAATGAAATTCAAGAAGATAAAGCCCTAATAGGAGTAAGTACATTGTTAAGAAAAATATGTTCAGAAAATCCTTTAGATCCAAATATAAACAAATTAAATGAAATGACAACCATAAAATTAAAAAATCCTATAAAAGTCATAAGAGTAAAACCAATGATTTATGCTCCAAAAGATAGAAAAGAATTTGAAAAATAAATTCAAGAACTTTTGGAATTAAAGGTAGTCATTTCCAGTAATTCACCCCATTTAAGTCCAACTTTTTCAGTATAAAAAGAAGCTGAAAAACGTAGAGGAAAGAAAAGAATTGTCATAATTTTTAAAGTTTTAAATAAAGAAACCATTGATAATGGTTATTTTATTCCAAAGAAAGAAGAACTATTATCACTCATTAAAGGAAAAAAACTATTTTTTCAAGTCTCGATTGTAAAAGTAAATTTTGGCAAATAAGACTTGATGAAGAATCTCAAAAATTGATAACTTTTAGCTTTCACAAGGACAATTTCAATGTACATTTGTTCCATTTGGTTTAAAACAAGCACCAGGAATCTTTCAAAGGTATATAAATAATGTATTTAAAAATTTTCATAATTTTTATTGCGTTTATATAGATGATATATTAATATTTAGTGATAATTTACAAAGGTATTAGTTAGACATTGTTAATATTTTACAAGAATTTAGAAAATTAGGAATATTACTATCTGAAAAGAAAGCAGTAGTAACTAAACATAAAATAAAATATTTAGGATTAGAAATTGAAGACGAAAAACATCACCTACAACATCATATTTTAAATAATATACAAAGTTTTTCCAAAATTAAAGACAAAAATTAATTACAAAATTTTTTAGAATGTTTAATATATGCAGAAACCTATATAAAAAAGTTAGCAGAAATAAGAAAACTATTACAAACAAAACTTAAAAATGATTATGTTTGGCAATAGACTAACCAAGACACTAAATACATGAAAAAAAAAACACATGTAAAAGATTTATCAATCTTATATCATCTAGGACCAGATGATAAAATGATAATAGAAACAGATGCTTTGTATGAATATTGGGGAGTAATATTAAAAGCAAATATTGATGACAAAGATGAATATCTTTTTAAATTTACTTCAGGATCTTGCCAATGTCCTGAATTAAATTGTCATAGTAATGAAAAAGAATATTTAGATGTAAAGAAAGCCATTAAAAAGTTTACAATATATTTTATAAGTTCAAGATTTATAGTTAGAACTGATAATAAAAATTTTGGACATTTTTAAGGATTAATATTTCAGGAGACTATAAGTAGGGAATACTCATTAGATGACAGCAATAGTTTAATTATTATAAATTTGATGCAAAATATTTACTAGGAACCAAATAGTTTAACAGATGCTTTAACTAGGGAATTAGCACCCTTAATTATTTTTATAATTTCAGGAATGACGCAGATTGATATAAAGATCAAGATAAAAGAGGAGATACAAATCCTTTAAGAACAACTTAAACTTTTATATTTTGAGAAATCTCTTATAAAGACAGGTAATTTAAAGGAAGAACTTTATTACTTGAAACCATTCTTAGAATCAAAAAATCCTAAAAAAAGTTCTGAGTAAAAAGTTCAAATTAAAATGAAAAAAACCTAACAATTCAAAAAAAGGTAAAACTCTTGATAAAGGAAATGGAAAACTTAATTGAGTTGATGGAGCTGAAAAAGAAGAACAAAAAAAGATTTATATAGTTTACAATGATCTAAAACCTAAAATTTACAATAATTAGGCAGATACAAGCAAAACTATTCTTAGATTTAGTTGAGTAACTCATAGAGCCTTCACCAACATAATAAAAGCTAAAGAAAGTTATGTCAATTACAGGACACTAAAAATGATAAATACAAAGGAAGTAGTAAAAATTTCAAGAAGGCCATAAAATTTTTTAGGAAAAAGATTAGAGCAGGGGAAAGTCTATTTATTTTAGATTTTTTAATTCGTTGATGGATTGGAATGACAAAGGTTGTATCATTCCCTACCATTTTGTCAAAATAGGCATTGTGAATGCTAATAGAGAAGTTCCCAAACCAAAAGCATTACTAGAAAAATGAATTCAATACAGAAAAATTCTGTATGTTAAGAGGGCAAATGCTAAGACAAATTTATTATGAAATCAAAAGAACTGATAATTATACTGAAATTAAAGTAAATTATTCAATAAGCAAGGTCATCATTATATCTCACAGTAATATAGCTCTCACTAAAAAAGATGGAGAAAAAATTACTAAATTTGAAGCAAACTTCAATAGCAACAATTTAGAAGCTTGCCAAGAAAATTAAAGAAGATTTTTTGCTATTATGCCAGGAAGGTAACTTAAGATCACAAATGCATTTTCTGCATTAGGGAATATGAAGAAACATCATCATCCAAAGAACACATCTCTTTCCACACACCTTTGGAAAAACACTCATAAAAATTTATTTTTCTTTACATATGTACTATTTTGAAATCATGTATTTTGAAGAAATATACAGCTAAGAATCCTTTCAAGGTTCTTAGTTAGCCTTAGGTTGTAATAATTACCATAATATGAATAAATTTGAGTGAAGTCACTCTTTTCTTATTTCTTTGTAAGTTAAATTTTGAACATCATATTATCTATGGATACAAAGGCTTCTCTATAACCAGGTGGGTATTAAGGATTGAAGTAAGTTGAGGCATACCAGGTGTTACAAAAGAAGAAGAACAGAAGAAAGGAAGATCGTGGTGGACCCATTAAATTCAGGTATGATAGTTATAACTATAAACTAATTAAGAATTTTGAATGTCTAAATATTTGTTTAAAGTTCATTTATAAATTCATAAAATAGAACAAAAATATGACCAATATAGAATTTTTTGAAAGAAAATTTATGGAAAATTTAGAGCAATATTTTGATGTGAATGTTATAAAACCTGTTTAGAAAACTTTAAAAGATTTGATACTATTTTTGACTTTTATATTGAATATATTTCTAGTATTTTATACCTGATAAATCATCCGGTAAGAAAAATTTTAAGAAATTACTTTATGCAAAAATATGTTATAGTAAATAAAGTATAATTTAATAACCTGAATTTTTGGTTTTATTTATTTAGAGAACATATAGGAAGATAAAAATTAATTGAAACTTTCTAAAAATTCAACCCTAATGACTTAATATCAGAGCCATAAACTTAAATAAAACAAGAAGATGTTTAAGATAAGATATAATCAATCTAACTCAAAAAGTATTTTTAAGAAATTTAAATTTTTTTTAAAAAAATATTTAAAAAAAATCATTCTATAAATTTTACAAAATTCTTTAAAAAATTTGTAAATTTTACGAACCTTTAAAATAAACACAACTAAAGAAAATATGTTTCGGTAAAGTTAGTATGAACATAGGACTAAAAGCTCACCATTTTGAACCAAAAGCCTGTTTCTTTTTTGTCCATTTGACAATTTTTATCAAAAATTTACTATATTAATCTCAGCCTCTATAATTTAGCCAGTGAGCCAACTACATCAGGAATTAGACTCTTTTCCTTTTTTTTTTTCAAAAGGAATTAGTATGACTTTGGTCTCCCCATTTTTTTTTAAAGGACAGCCCTTTTTCTCCCACTTAAACAGTAGAGAATTCATTATAAAGTAAACAAACCTGGAGAATTAAATATTTATTATAAGAATTAAAGAAAAATAGATCGATTTAATAATTATTCCTATGTATATATTGTTTGGTACGATACTAAAAAAAATTGTTTCTATGATAACCATTAAAAAAAGGGTCATGTTATATATGGTCCTACAACTCATACATTGGGATGCTTAGGGTGTTCCAAGTCACTCAAGTACCGGTCCCAACAGATACAGCTAGCAACCCATGTGTTTTAGAGAAGACTGACGACACAAACTACAGATGGGATTTCACAAAATGGACCAGCTGGAGTAAACAAAAGCCTAGGCTGTGAAACAAAGAAAACTCTTTTTTTTTTTTTTGATTATCTTCTTAATAATTTAAGTTTTTTTAAAGATTTGATATTCCAACAACTTCTAACATAATATTAGAATTTAAATTTTGATATTCAATATTTAGCAACACTAATTATTAAATTACACATGTTTGATTTACATGATCCATAGAACCAACATTTATGATAGTGTCATAGATATATATAAAAACAATTTTGTTACTCTTTCAAAAACTTAAATTTTTAATAAAGTTGATTTTCAACAACTTCCAACTCTTATCATTAAAATAATTATTTATTTAATTAACAATTTATTTTTCTAATGAAATAATTTGCTGAACTTTAATCTTAGTAACCATGGTAAAAATGCAAAATTTATCACGGCCCTAACAATTACAAATAGTCTAATGACATTGATTTTATCAAGCTTATGCAATCTTGTACCATTTAATGAATTATTATTGCTTTTGATTTGGGAATTAATTTCTCCTAATGGAAGGAGTAAAATAGATTATAGATAATTAGATATATCACATGTGCCATGCAATTTCTGAGAAAGACCTTTGTTCATTCTCAACTTCAGAAATTTTAGAGACAACAGCAATTCAACCTGGCTACTTTGTTTTTGTTCTCTTAAATTCACCGTAATTTTTTTTTTTTTTAATTACATGACATAGTTTTTATTGGCCATGAAATTTTACTTTTAATCTTAAAAAAAAAAAAAATTTTACAACACAAAATAACATATATTTTTAATATAAAAATATAAAAAAAAATATATTATTTTAGTTATTAAGAAATAATTTTTTATAGGAATTAAAAATCATGTTAATAAATAAATTATATATTGAGAAAACGTTTTTTCTTCCTCAACTTTTTTGAATGTTTAACTCGTACAATAACAAATAAATTATACAAGAAACAAAAAACGACAAAAGAAATGGTTCTCGAAAATTTACCCAAAAATAACACCTCTAAAATTTATAGTAATAAAACTAACACTCTTAATAATATTAAATGTTCAATATTGAACGAATTTAAATTATCGTCGTTCAATTCTAATTGAATGTATGTTAAAAAAAAAATGACATATTAATCATTTTTTTAATTGCGAAAATATAAGTTTGAACACAAAAAGTGCTAATTTTATTATTGTAAATTTAAAGAGTATTAGTTTTATTATTTTTTCATAATTCTTTTAAAAATTGGAAATGACTTCAACAAATCTAGCAAACAATATATATATATATATATATATATATATATATATATATATATATTATTCCAACATAAATTCAAAAAAAGAAGATAAAATTAAATTTTATAAAATTTTTGACGACCAATCGAATATAACCAATAATATTTATCTATATTTTTGTAATATTATATCCATTTATATTTTTAAATATAACATATTACATTAATATTTATAAATTAGTCGATTCAATTTTACTTTATAATTTATAAATTTAATTTATTATTATATATACATATTACATTTAATTTTATATTTAAATATAATATATTATATTTATTTTTAATAAAATTATCAATGTTACAATTATATATAATATATTATATCATCTTTAATAATTTACCATAACTCCAACAATGTCACGATGTCTCCACTAGCATTAGTAAAGTCGTCTATGAAGTCTTGTAATGATTTTATTTTATTAAAATTATAAAATAGTACCCTTTGTTGCAAAACCGCTATTATGCTACCAGTCATGTCATTAAATTTCCAATCCTCCAAGTATCCAGGCCTTGATATCTCTATTCTCTACGCTCACTTCAACATCTCCTGAAAGCATTGCCACCGCACGCGACATTGATGGTCGTTGCGTTGGTGATGTTTGAGTGCATGCTAGAGCTACTCGTATCACTCGTCTTACTTCCTCATCATCATATTCAGGCAATTCTGAATCAACCAGATCAAGTTCCTGGTTGCTTTCATGTAAATTCCATGCCTAAGAAGCATGCAAAAGCATCAATAACAATGTATTGGTGTGAGATGTGAATTAAATTCCATAGATAAGGATTTACACTGCATAAATTTATTACGACATTTATTACGACTTTACGAGTACATCTAGGATCTACATGACTATCTCCACGAATATAATTGTATTTGTGCGTTGTGATTAACTGCTTATGCAAATTACCAAACTAATAAAAAGCCAAACTTGATTTGAGGCAATCTATCTGTTTAGGAAACTGTTAGGAAATTTACACTACAACAAAACTGGTTTTTAGTCTCAGAAAATTAGCCACGGTTTTAATAAAAACCGAGGCCATATGGTTTTGGTCACGGTCGTCATAAAACCGTGACCATAGTGTATATTTATAATCTCGGTTTTTACAATAACCGTGACCATAGGTGAAGTAAAATTTTTTTAAAAAATTTTTAGCCACGGTTTTTAAATAACCGTGACCTTATCATGTAATATAGTCTCGGTTTTAAAAAAACCGTGACAATAAAATTTTTTTTATTGTAAAAAAAAAAACCTAACTAATATGTAGAAAAAAAACAAAACAAAACAAAAAACCTAATTAATAAGTGAAGATAGATAGAAACGTTTGCAGGTATTCCATCCCGTGCGGCGCCAGGAAAAAAGCGAACGCCCCAGCAGCCCTAGCAGCGCGCGTCCGGCCTCCGCTCAGCAGCGCACGTCCGACGTCCTCCCAGCCGCCCTCGTCCGGCCTCGTCGCAGCCGCTCTCGTCCCAGCCGCACTCGGGTAGCTTGCCACCAGATCTGCGCAGCAGCAAACACTCCCTTTCTCTGCACCAGCAGCAACGACACCATCGCTGCACCAGCAACAGCCACCAGCCCTCCACCAGCCCTCCACCATACTAGGTAGTCCTCGACACCATCGCTTAACTTATATGGTTAAGGTGTTGATTTAGATTCATTGGTTCCAGAACGGGCTGTTTATTTTTTATTTTTGTTGTTGTTGTCTTTCTTCTAGTTGTTTTGGTTCTCAATGACACCATGGATAACATTGTTCATCAAGATATGGATTTTTGTTTTCCTCATTATGTCTCTTTCTCTTTCATGTTTAATTCATTATAAGGCCTGGAGTTTTCATTTTTCAGTTATGCACTATACTATTGCCTATCTATTTTGATTATTAATCCTATTGGCGAGGATGGTCAGCTCTCATGGTTCAACGCTGGTGTTAGAGTTGGTGTTGGAATAGGCCTTGGCATGTGTGTTGGGGTTGGAATCGGTGTTGGTCTGCTTATGCGTTCGTACCAAGCTACTACCAGGATTCTGATGAATTAAGAGAGGTGAAGAGTATTGCTGATAACTATAGTTATAAAAAGTTGAAATTAGAAAGTTTTAGAACTTGTGAAAAGGCAAGTGAGAATATATAATGACACTTAAAAGTTGAAATCAGAAAGTTATAGAATTTGTATGTGCTGCTATTTAATTAGGTTCCCCTTGTAAGTTATCAGCAGCAGCAGGAGAGCTCTATGACTTGTATTCTGGTTTTGAAATTAATTGAATAATTTATTATGTTGAATTTTCTTTTCCAGAAGTTATAAGTTGAGAGGGTAGATACTTGTGTTTTTCAACTTGTTACAGGAAGAATAACATCATATTTGCCACCTGGAGGTCCTTTTGTTAGAATGGACAGCCATGTTTATCCTGACTATGTAGTTCCTCCAAGTTATGACTTTCTGCTTGGGAAGGTATTTAAGTCTTCCTCATATAATTGTAAACTTGATATTAGAAATTTGTAAATTATTTTATTTGTCTAAATATGATGATGCAATTCTTTTGAATAATTATTTTACATCACTTCTGGACTACTCGTTAATGTGTAGGTTCTTATATAATAGTTGAATGAGACTTGCAATTGAAATTGTTTTTTTTTTTTTTTTTTTTCAGCCCTTTTATTTTACAATCAAATGATGATTGATTGTTTCATTGAAAATATGCAGGAATGCTGGACCATATTATAGTTGAAATTGGTGGTGTAAAGCTGCCTTTGAATCAGACTACAATTGTCTCAGTTCTAGATTCAAAAACCTTGTCTATTAACCCTTTCGATCTAAATGTAATGAGCTGATATTATCTGAATGTTTTTGTTTATATTTTTTCATTCATTGCCTTTTTTCTGGAATTTGCATATGGTTGTGGTTCACATAGTTTCTTGTTTTTTGGTTTTATTTAGTTGTTTATGCTTTTTGTCTGATATATGCTATCTTCTATCTTGAATAGATATTTCAAATGTGATATTTGTTAATGGAACTAGGCAAACAAGCTAAATTTGATCTTTTTTGTTTTCCTTGAAAGTACTTTGTTACCTTGCAAGCCTTTTTAGATAAATGCTCAATGTGCCAATAGTAATTGTTATTGGTTATGATCGTATTTAACAGGCCCTAAAGAATTTATATGTTGCCAACATGGTCGAGATTAAGGGTATGTTCTTGGCTCTACAATTTCAACTATCCTTTAAGATTTATCTTATATATGTATATATATATAAATAGACTAGCTGTGAACCATTTACATGATTACCTTACAATTATCTAATTTAACATATCAAAATATTAAGCTTACAATTATTTATCTTATTTAATATGTAGTGTCCTCATCAAGATGATTTGGTTACGTGTGGGTATTATGTCCTTATGTTTATAAGGACAATCATTGTTAACTCACTTGCTTCCATCATTGACTTGGTAAACACGATTTTATTTATGTATTCTCTTAGTAAAATTAATTTTGTTTCTTCCATTATTGACTCAAAATAATAATTTATAATTTGTTTTCATATGTAGCTTAATAATGAAGGATCATACACTGATAGTCAAATTGATGAAATGCGGAATGAATGGGCGGAGTTCACAAATCGCTTCTTAAAGCGATAGTATTATGTAATACTTTAAATTAGTTTAATTTCATATACGTACGTTTAATTATTAGTATTGTAATTATTATATGACACTGTATAATGTGTCATTAATTTTGAAACAATCTGGGCATTAATATTTATAATTTAAACCTAATTCGGATCGCATGAAATGTAATCGCTATATTAGTTTTAATAATATATTTTTGGATATGAATGTTGCACTTATAATATTGAAAAAACAGGTATTTAAATTTATTAAAATGCTAAAAATAGGTGCCATTATTTTGAAATGAACATTACCTATAGTCACGGTTTTTGAAAGACCGTGACCATATGTAACATTTAAGGCCACGGTTTTCAGAAAAACCGAGACCAAAAGTGTCGAAAAATAAATGTCTATTTGGAAATGAACATTACCTATGGTCTCGGTTTTTGAAAAAACCGTGACCGTAGAATATGATATAGTCACGGTCTTTCTAAAAACCGTGGCCTTAAATATTACATATGGTCACGGTTTTTTTTAAAACCGAGACCTAAAGTGAATAATTGGTCACGGTTTTTTGAAAGACCGTGACTATATCATATTCTACGGTCACGGTTTTTAACCGTGACCATAGGTCATAGGCTATGGTCTCTCCTTCTTAGGTCACGGTTTTTAAAACCGTGACCATAGGTCTACAGTCACGGTTAAAAACCGTGACCATATGCCAGTTTTGTGGTAGTGTTAGGAGTTGAAGCTAACACACAATCAAAGTAAAGTTGAGAGAATGAAGATAAAACGAACACAAGTATTTACGTGGTTCACCCAAAATGATTACGGGCTACTCCACGGGCAAAGGCCAGAAGGAATTCACTATACTGAAAGATTTACAACCTCTCTCTAAATACAAGGAGAGAACAAGATACCTCTCTCTCTTATACTAGGAGAATACAATTAACCTCTCTCTCACAATGAGGAAAGAACTTTTCTAAGTGGAGAAACTTGGAATGCTTAGGATGTTTGAGATTTTGGGATGATGGAAATGAGCAAATGAGCTCTCTATTTATAGAGAGAAAAATGTTACTATTTGGAGAGATGACACATGCGCTTAGGTCATCATTTTGATGATGCAAGCGCTTAGGTCATCATTTTGATGATGCAAGCGCTTAGCTCATCACTTTGATGATGCAAGCGCTTAGCTCATCACTTTGATGATGCAAGCGCTTAGCTCATCACTTTGATGATGCAAGCGCTTAGCTCATCACTTTGATGATGCAAGCGCTTAGGTCATCCTTTGAAATTGCAATAATATTCCATCAATTAAGCCATTCCTCTTAAAAATGACTTCACACTTGTCTTTCAATCTCCCACTTGAAGTCATCTTTCACGATTATCTCTTCCAACTAGCCTTTGCTCAAACCTGCTGCTTACGTCTCTACTAAGCCGTACGAGGATCGACACCATATAAACTTGTCAGTGTTGATAGGTTTTGTCATTACATCTGCTAGGTTCTCTTTTGTGTGAATTTTTAACATATCCACACTTCCTTCTTCCACTACTTCTCGAACAAAATGATATTGTACTCCTATGTGCTTAGTTCTGGAATGAAATGCTGGATTCCTTGCAATGTGCAAGGCACTCTGACTGTCACAATACACAGGAATCTTCTCTTGTTTGTGCCCGAGCTCCTCCATTAATCTTTTTATCCAGATTGCTTCCTTGCAAGCTTGTGTAGCTGCCATGTATTCTGCTTCTGTTATAGATAATGCTACAACTGTTTGCAGTTTTGAAACCCAGCTTACAGCTCCACTTGCAAGTGTGAACACATAGCCAGTAGTGGATTTTCTTTTGTCGAGATCTCCTGCAAAATCTGAATCAACATATCCTTTGACAGTAAAATTTGATCCTCCATAACATAATGCAGCACTTGAGGTTCCTTTGATGTATCTAAGGATCCTCTTCACAGTGTTCCAATGCTCTCCACCAGGATTCGCCATAAATCGACTGACCGCTCCCACTGCTTGTGCAATGTTTGGTCTTGTACATATCATAGCGAACATCAAACTTCCCACTGCTGATGCATACGGTACTCGAGACATCTCCCTCCTCTCTGCTTCATTTATAGGAGACATATTTGAGGATAACTTGAAATTAACAGGAAGTGGGGTAGATATTGGCTTACAATCTTGCATATTGAAGCGTCGCAAGATCTTGTTGAAGTAGTTCTTCTGAGAAAGCCAAATCTTCCTGTTATTTCTGTCTCGGTGAATCTGCATCCCTAGAATCTTGTTTGCTGGTCCCAAGTCCTTCATATCAAACTCCCTAGCCAATTGAGCCTTTAATTCTTGGATTTGATCTTTGTTGGGTCCTGCTACCAACATGTCGTCCACATACAACAACAAGATAATAAAGTCATTATCACCATCAAACCTTTTGTAGTATGTACAATGGTCTGAACTAAGTCTGTTGTATCCAAGGCTAATAATGAAGGAATCAAATCTCTTATACCAACATCTCGGCGCCTGTTTGAGACCCTACAGAGATTTGTTCAACCTGCAAACCAAGTCCTCCTTGCCTGTTTCAGCAAAACCTTCTGGTTGAAGCATATAAATTTCTTCTTCAAGTTCTCCATGAAGAAATGCAGTTTTTACATCCAACTGCTCTAGATGTAAGTCAAACGTTGCACACATTGCCAAGACTACTCTGACTATTGTAAGTCGTACTACTGGGGAAAATATTTCATTGAAATCAATACCTTCTTTCTGAGCATATCCTTTTACCACCAATCTTGCACGATAGCGTTCCACTTGATCATTGCTATCTCGCTTGATCTTGTAGACCCATTTGTTACCAATGGCTTTTCTTCCATGTGGTAATGGTACTAGTTTCCAAGTTGTGTTCTTATGTAAAGCTTCAATTTCTTCCTGCATTGCTGTCATCCACAGAGATGCATCTGAACTACTTGTAGCTTCATGGAAAGTTGATGGCTCTCCATCCTCCGTTAAAAGACAGTATGCAACATTACTTTCAGTAACATACTTCGAGTGCCAAGTTGGCGGCCTTCTTTCACGAGTTGACCGACGAACTTCTGGAGCCTCGGACTCAACTGGTTCTTGTACATCGTGTTGTGGTGCTGCTTCAGTAGAATCTTGAATTTCTTGTATTGAATTATTTTCCACCTGAACTATTGTAGTCTCTGAATTCTCATTTGATGTGCTATCGACTCCATCTTTTCTTTGTAATTGATCTTCTACAAAGATCACATCTCTGCTGATTATGAGCTTGCGGGTAGTGGGATCCCACAAGCGATACCCCTTGACACCATCAGCATATCCCAAGAAGATACACCTTCTAGATTTTGGATCCAACTTCGATCTTTCTTGGGCGTTGTACATTACGTACACAGGACATCCAAATGAATGTAAAGTAGAGTAATCTGCTGGCTTACCAGTCCACATCTCCATCGGTGTCTTAAACTCAATTGCCGTTGATGGCGACCGATTTATCACATAACATGCAGTTTTGGCTGCTTCTGCCCAAAATGAGTTGGATTGACCCGCAGACCTCAACATAGCTCTTATCTTTTCTGCAAGAGTTCTGTTCATCTGTTCTGCCACTCCATTTTGTTGAGGCGTGTATGCGACTGTGAACTGTCTTTTGATACCTTCTTGTTTACAAAATGCAAGAAACTCGCCATCTATATACTCTCCTCCATTATCTGTCCTCAAGCACTTGATCTTCTTCCCAGATTCAAGTTCCACCTGCGCTTTGAAGTCTTTGAACACTTGAAACACATCTGACTTCTTCTTGATTGGATATACCCAACATCTCCTAGAGTAGTCATCAATGAAAGACACTAAGTACTTTGCACCTCCTAGGGACATCTTTGTAACACAATGCTCACAAAAAGGTAGATTTACCGATTTGAGCCCTGGAAGCAACTTTCTGTCAGAGAGAATCTTCAAACCTCGTTCTGACATATGGCCTAATTTGAGATGCCACATCATCGTTGAATCTTCTCCCTTACTGGTTGATGCGACACATGCATCAGCTTCCTGTAGTGTTTCTCCCTTAAGCATGAATAGATTCGCTGCAATCTTTTCTGCTTTCAAAACCACAAGCGCACCTCTGACAATTTTCATAATCCCATTTTCAACATGGGTCTTGCATCCAAGACTATCTATCTGCCCCAAAGACAATAGATTCTTCTTTAAGCCCTTCACATGTCGTACCTCCTGAATAGTGCGAACTGTACCATCAAACATTTTTATTTTGATAGTACCAATACCAGCAATTTCCAAAGCATGATCATCCCCCATGTGTACATAACCTCCTGAGATTGGTTCATATTTGTGGAACCATTCTTTAAAAGATGTCATGTGCCATGTTGCTCCTGAGTCTATTAACCAGACATCAGAAAACTGCTTTCTACCTTCAACTGCTGCTGTAGCCTCGCTGTATAAGACTTCACCATCATCAGGGATACTTGCTACATTCCCTTGAGCATTTGATGGCTCAGGGTCTTCATTCTTTCTTCTACTCCAACAATCCTTTTTGACATGCCCTTTCTTGCCACAATTGTAGCACTTGAGATTCTTCTTACTTCTTGATTTTGATCTACCATGATTTTGACTCCCACTAGAGCCACGTTCTGTTGATCTTCCTCTCATCACCGTCAAAGCTTCCGCTTGTTGCGAACTTAGTTGTCTGTCTTCTTTGTTTTTACGCCGAGTTTCTTCTTCCAAAACAGCAGCTGTAATTTCGTCAAAGACTAGATAATCCGAAAGGATGTTGTTCGTCAGGTTGATGATGAGTTGATCATACGAGTCAGGTAGACTTTGAAGTAGAAGCTCCGCACGTTCAGCTGTCTCTATTTTGTAACCCATTGATGTAAGTTGCGAAAATAGAGTATTCAAGGTGTTGATGTGGTCGGTCACCGATGTGGATTCCGCCATTCGAAGAGTGTAAAGTCTCCTTTTTAAGAAGATCTTGTTGTGAAGTAATTTGGCCTCGTACAGTCTTGTTAGAGTATCCCAAATCTCCTTTGCTGTCTTCTTTTCTGCCACACTGGATAAAACTCCATCGGCTAGTGCTAAGTGTAGATCAGCAATTGCATTGCCATCCTTTTCATTCCATTTTTGATCATCAATGATCTCAGCTGGCCTTTCTCCAATTGCTTCCAAGCAATTATCCTTCCTCAAAATTGCTTTAATCTTCATTTTCCACAACGAAAAATTACTTCCGTTGAACTTCTCAACATCGAACTTTGTTGTTGTCGTCATTTTTTATATGCTTCTTACTTGAACCGGCTCCCATTATTACAAGTGAACAATAACCGTATACGTGAACAGTAACCGTATACGTGAACAGTAACTGTATACTTGAATAGTAACTATATACGTGAACCGTGAACAGTACCCACAACCAAAGCTCTGATACCACTGTTAGGAAATTTAGGAGTTGAAGCTAACACACAATCAAAGTAAAGTTGAGAGAATGAAGATAAAACGAACACAAGTATTTACGTGGTTCACCCAAAATGATTACGGGCTACTCCACGGGCAAAGGCCAGAAGGAATTCACTATACTGAAAGATTTACAACCTCTCTCTAAATACAAGGAGAGAACAAGATACCTCTCTCTCTTATACTAGGAGAATACAATTAACCTCTCTCTCACAATGAGGAAAGAACTTTTCTAAGTGGAGAAACTTGGAATGCTTAGGATGTTTGAGATTTTGGGATGATGGAAATGAGCTCTCTATTTATAGAGAGAAAAATGTTACTATTTGGAGAGATGACACATGCGCTTAGGTCATCATTTTGATGATGCAAGCGCTTAGGTCATCATTTTGATGATGTAAGCGCTTAGCTTATCACTTTGATGATGCAAGTGCTTAAGTCATCCTTTGAAATTACAATAATATTCCATCAATTAAGTCATTCCTCTTAAAAATGACTTCACACTTGTGTTTCAGAAACTCTTTTCTAGTTCTCAGCTCTGTAGCTTATTTTTTCTGCACCAACATCACAACTTTCTGAACTTCTACTACATTAATTTTCTTCCCTTTTTCCTTCATTTTTTTCTCAGCCGCCAAACAATCTCCGAAACCCAAATTACTGAGATAATCCCAAGTCATAAATGGGCTCCCTTCGCGTTAATCTAAACACCCCAGTTTCTCAATCGAGCTGTCTGCGCCGTTTGTTCAATCTAGAACGAGAACCACCTTTGATTCGAACCAACGGCTGGAAAGTACCCACATCAAACCTCAGCTTGGGGGTGGAAACGCCCCGGAAAAGCAGAGCTATTAAAGAGTAAGGAAATAATGGAGGCAGAGGCGAGAGTTTTGGTGGGTACATATGCGAGAGCACCGGTTGTATTGAAGAGTGGCAAAGGTTGTAAATTGTATGATGTGGAAGGGAAAGAGTATTTGGATATGGGTCCTGAGATTGCTGTAAATGTCCTTGACCATGGAGATCAAGATTGGTTCAATTAATGCTTTAATTGATCAAGCTCATATCCTCACTCATGTCAGCAATGTCTACTACTCTATCCCTCAGGTCTGTGTTCCATTTCTTCTCTCTAATTTGTGTTCTTTTTTTCTAAATATTTAAAAGAGTGATCCTTTTGCCCATTAACAAATATAAAGTCTGTTTAAAGTAAAGATGCCTAGTTAATAACAATTCAAACCTTGTCATTAATGTTGTTTTAAATTTACAGTTATTAATCTGCAGAATGTAGAATTTATTGTTTCTGAAATTCATTGTGTGGTACAAGCAGGGCAGAGTGTCAAACCAAACTTATGCATTCTAGTTGTTACCCAACTAAATAATAAAAGCATATCATAGTTATGCATTTCTCATCCAACTTGGTCTAATTTGTGGTCTGCTGAGTCTTCATCCAATGGATGGATTTATTATTATTATTATTTTATTGTATTACATGACTGTAATGAGTAAGTCCCATCTTCAAAAAGGGAATGTAAACATTAGTGATCTGAACTGCCACCAGTATTTTAACAAGTGGAAGCATTATATGCACTAGGTGATTCCAGATGTAGTATTTTCTCCCTTTGGTTAATTTGATGCATACAAAGTTATAAACCTATCCTTTTTATGTGTTTCTTATGAACCCATTTTGATAATTCTTGCAGGTGGAGCTTGCTAAGCGACTAGTGGGTTGTTCTTTTGCCGATCGTGTGTTTTTTACAAACTCTGGAACAGAAGCAAATGAAGTGGCCATTAAGTTTGCACGAAAATACCAAAGACACAACAATCCCAATGCAAAAGAACCAGCGATAGAGTTCATATCCTTCACAAATAGCTTCCATGGCAGGACCATGGGATCCGTTGCTTTGACAAGCAAAGAACATTATAGATCGCCTTTTGAGCCTTTGATGCCCGGAGTGACATTTGTAGAGTATGGAGACATAGAAGCTACAAAAAAGTTGATCCAGCCTGGGAAGACTGCAGCAGTTTTTGTTGAACCTATTCAGGGTGAAGGTGGCATAAACAGTGCGCATCCAAGGAATTTTTGCAATTTTGCACAATGCTTGTAACGAAGCTGGAGCTCTTCTGGTATTTGATGAGGTAATCAAATAGCTAATCTCTGTAATTATGGTGATTAAATGATGTATTTTCCTTGCCAATACTGTTATCCCTCACCCCCTCCCAAATGATGTCTAATACTTTTATTCATTGTCCAATTAAGTAACCCCTAGAAAAGAAGGAAAAATCTATGAACTTTTTCTCATGCTTTAAGTTTGTTCAACTTGTCAAAAATTAAAAGCTGCTTGGGCTTTAAGTTTCTGGATAGAAGTATAGTTTTGTTAAGGTAAAAAAAAATTATGTAGAGTAGCACTTCCTACATTATATTATAATGGTGATAGTACTGTTATTTTTCCTTAAAGAAGAGAATGACGACGAAATATGCTTTGAATTAGTCTGTTAATGAACATATTATTTTTCATGCTTTATTAAATAGGTATGATACGCCAAATGTCCAATATCTCCCATGAGTTTCTACAAATCATAAGCTCCCCTCCCAAAATGTTAACCTATTAGGTGGGGTTTACTCATATATTTATAAACCCATGCTCCCATTGTTATTTTATCAATATGAGACTTGTTTGTTGTATTTTTCAATAATTCTCCCCTCAAACAAGACCACTTGGCTCTCAAGATCTATACTCTGACTCAAGCCAATCCAACCAATCTATCATGGCTAGCTCCTCTTGAACTTTGACCTTAACCCACCTTATTTGCCCAAGGTTTTAGGGTCCTACAAGTTTACTTTTCAGGCCCACACCACTATGAGTTTTTAAAGAATTTCATTTGAAGTCTAACAAGCCCACATTTCACCAATTAGCTCAAAACAGTAACCTTGGCTCTAATACCATTGATAAGTTCAATGTCTAATGTCTCTCATAAGTTTATACAAGTCATGAACTCTCATCCTAAAAGGTTAACCTATTAAGTGGAGTTTACTCATATATTTATAAATTCATGCTCCCATTGTTATTTTATCAATGTGGGATTTGTTTGCTCTACTTCTCAACAAGATACAATGTGGTATAGGTCGAACTGGTTATCTTTAGGCGCATGAGGCTTACAATGTATACCTAGACATAATGACACTTGCAAAACCGCTGGCTGGCGGGCTGCCCATTGGAGCTGCATTGGTGACTGAACGTGTTAACTCTGCCACAAGCTATGGTTGTCATGGAAATACCTTTGCTGGTGGACCTCTGATATGTAACACAGCTCTTGTTGTCCTTGATAAAATCTCAAATCCTAGTTTCCTGAACAGTGTCTCCAAGAAAGGTCTCTACTTCAAAGATATCTTAAAGCAAAAGCTGGAAAAGAACTCACATGTGAGAGACATAAGAGGAACTAGTTTGATTATTGGAGTTGAATTTGATGTTCCTGCCACACCCCTTGTGAATGCTTGTCGACATTTAGGGCTTCTAATAATAACTGCCGGAAAAGGCGATGTTGTAAGGCTCGTGCCTCCATTAATTGTGACGGAGCATGAGCTTGAACACGCAGCTAAAATAATTGCCCAAGCTTTGCCTGATGATAATAAATTAAGTTGATATGGTGAGCTCACCACCTTATGGTGGAGAGCTAGGGTTCAATTTAAAGTTAGTTTAATTGTATGACATAACCCACATTCATGTATAGAGTTTCATTTTTAACCATCAGAAAAAAAATATATATGTTCATTTTTCGAATATATATATATTTTAGTGTTAGAAGAAAATAAACATATGTTTTTTTTTTACTAAGGAGATTAAAAATAAAATTAATTAAATAATTGAATTATTTATGTACCAGAAGATTTAAAGTTTAGGGGTTTAGCTTTGTTTATTTTTTTAGGAAAGGATTGCTACTTCCCATTCTGAGTATTAAATTGTTGGTTCTTTTAATATATTCATATTATATAATATGACATTTATTCTACCATGTCATTCTTAATATATATAATAATATAAAATAAAATAAAAATATTCTGGTGTATATATGATTCACTTATTTATTTAGTTTTATTTTTAATTTATTTTTAAGAAATATAAATATATGTTTTTTTCCTTATTAGTTTAAAAATGAAACTTCGTATATAAATGAGAATTACAACATTCAATTAAACCTAAAAAAAAAAAAAAAATCAATGATAAGAAAGCCATGTTGGTTGATTTAAAAGTCTTTTTATACGTGAAGTATGAGTGAAATAAAGAATTTTAGTGAAATATCAATTGTTACTATATAAAAAAAGGGCGAAGAGTCAAAATGGTCCCTTTTACTTATGCAATAGGTGTTATTTAGTCCTCTAGCTTATAAAAGGTGTCTTTAAGTCCATTTGTTTATAAAAAATGTGTTCTTAGGTCCCTTTACTTGTAAAAAAGGTGTTAAGTAAGGACAAAATTAATTTTTCATCCAATTTTTCGTTAAATCTAACGGAATAGTACATATGTCATATGTATGTTTATATTTTTCGATAAATATATATCAAATTAAATAATTTTTAATTAAAAATTACTCTAATTTTTTACAAATTTTTTTTATTAAACTTAAATAAAATTTTTATTGTCTAATTTGTGATTTTAGATATTAAACAATGAAAATTCTATTTAAATTTTATTGAATTCGATCAAACTTAAATAAAATTTTTATTATCTAAGTTGTGACTTTAAATATTAGACAATTAAAATTTTATTTAAGTTTTTTTTTTAAACTAAAAAAATTAAGTAATTTTTTAATTAAATATTAATTTTTTTTACATATATATATATATCGAAAAATATAAACATGCATGTGACACATATGCTATTTCGTTATATTGGATGAAAAATTAAATTTGTCCTTGCTTGATACATTTTTTATAAGTAGAGGGACTTGAAAACATATTTTTTTTAAAAGCAAAGAAATTTAAAAATATTTTTTATAACTTAGGAGACTAAATACCACATTTTATAAAAATAAAAAGATATTTATGATACTTTTTTTTATAAAAAAAATTGCACAAATAATGGTTAACTTAGGTCTAAATGTGAGTGCACTATATTTAGTATTGTTATGCTTTAACCATAAATAATATATCATGCATCAATTAAAATTATTCACAAATTTGTATTTACTATCAGAGTATCATGTCAATTATAATTATTACCATTTTGTGACAATATAGAATATATTATTTTTAACGTGTGAATTGTGAAAATATTGTCATTTTATAAAGAACGAAGAATCGTTTTATATTGATATTTATGAGAAAAAATAATTACTTTTTATTTCAAATGATCATTGTATTACAGTGGCACGATTCCAAAAAGCTAATAGCCGTTACTACTACGCTCCCAATATCGTGAATACGTTCATAAACAAGGGGTACAATTGGAAACACTCAATCAAATTCTTCACATAATGAACCGTTAAATATGAATTAGCCTATAAATCGTCGGTTACAAAATAAGTTGTAAGGGCTAGTAACTTAAGGTTTTTTTTTTTTTTTTTCCAAGTGAAAATTAGAAAAAACAAAGTTTGGGAACAGCAAACTAATATGTCGATCTTGGTCTTGCAAATTTTATATACAACTAATGTGTAGTAAGTTTACGCATACCTCACAAGGAATATCATTAACAAAATCAATTTGAACAAATTTTTCATCTTCCTTCTCCAATGCGGTCATCGGAAAGCATAGGCTGACTGGATTTTATAGGAAACTTCCCTGCATCATCTACAGTGCTTGTACTTGCAGTTGAGTTGTAATAGCTTGTATCAGTAGTACCCTTTGTTGCAAAACCGCTAATTATGCTACTAGTCATGTCATTAAATTTCCAATCCTCCAAGTATCCAGGCCTTGATATCTCTACGCTCGCTTCAACATCTCCTGAGAGCATTGCCACCGCACGCGACATTGATGGTCGTTGTGTTGGTGATGTTTGAGTGCATGCTAGAGCTACTCGTATCACTCGTCTTACTTCCTCAACATCATATTCAGGCAATTCTGAATCAACCAGATCAAGTTCCTGGTTGCTTTCATGTAAATTCCATGCCTAAGAAGCATACAAAAGCATCAATAACAATGTATTGGTGTGAGATGTGAATTAAATTCCACAGATAAGGATTTACACTGCATAAATTTATTACTCTTACCCATTCAAGCAGATACATCTTCTCTTCTTCCAAACTTGTGTTAGAACTTGGTCTACCACTTACAATCTCTAGAGCCAAAACACCAAAAGCAAAGACATCTGTTTTCTCTGTGAGGTGTCCGCGCATAGCATACTCCGGTGCAAGATATCCACTATATCATCATGAACAAAACAAAGTGTGTACAAATTACTACTAATAAAGAATCAATTTGTTGTAAAATTTGAGAGATGAAGTATGGTTCTTCAAGATCTTACATTGTTCCAGCAACACGAGTACTCATGTGAGTCTTTCTATCATCATAAAGCTTGGCTAAACCAAAGTCTGATATTTTAGGGATGAGATCAGAGTCGAGCAGTATGTTGCTGGCTTTTACATCTCTGTGTACAATTCGAATCCGTGACTCCTCATGAAGGTAAGTAAGACCTCTTGCAACCCCCATACAAATGTCAAAACGTGTTGACCAATTCAGATTTAATCTTTTCTTTCCTGAATCAGAGGAGCCATAGAATATAAGTTTCTGAGTATGGTTATTTTGTTATTTAAAAACCTATCAAACAAATACAAAAATGTGATTCTCATACCAAATAGAGCTTGATCAAGACTCTTATTTTCTAGGTACTCGTAAACGAGCAGTCTTTTATCTCCTTCAATGCAGCATCCATACAACTTCACTAGGTTACGGTGTTGTACAGCAGATATTGTAGCAATTTCAGTCACAAACTGGTGCTTTCCTTGGTGGGATGTTACAGACAGTTGCTTTACTGCAATAACTCTTCCATCATCAAGTGTTCCCTGTTTTATAGATAATTGATATTCAATGAATTAGATTACTGATACTTGTCACCTTATTTGAATCTCTTTCCTTTTCCACTTAAGATGGTACACTACAACCAATTAGTTAGACCACAGACAATCGCCGACACACTCCTAGAATAAGAATTCTCACAGATGCTTAGTATCTAATTCTAAAATGACTTATAAGCTCAGCCCCCAGCGACACACAGGATTGAAGAACATATTACCTTGTAGACTGGCCCAAACCCTCCCTCTCCCAATTTATTATCAGGATTGAAGTCATTCGTAGCAATCCTTAGTTCATCAAAACTGAAAGTGTAAGGTTTGATATCCATTCCCGAGAGATCTGCAAATCAAAAATGAAACACATCAATGCAATGTAGCTGTTTGTTTCAGTCAAATGGAAACAGGCAGTGATTATGAACCTTCATTGTCACGGGCAAGTGACCGCTTTTTTCTTTGAACAATACTGAAGGCTACAAAAACAAAAAGAAGGCCAATAACTCCAGCACCAATAGCAATTCCAACGATCAGACCTGTCCTATTCTTTTTGCCGGTTGTTGGAGGTATATTACTGACAGTAGGAGTGAATTCTGTATCAAAAGCAAAGCTTAGTCATCTAAAAATGACATAGTTGAAATATCTGAAGATGGAACAGAAGTGAATAAGCACCTAGATCATGTTACCTGGGGTGGCACTGATGGCTGAAATAGAAGGTCCATAAGTACCCTGTTTAGGTATGCAACAAGTCCCTTTTCCAGCCCAAAAGAAATGGATTTCAAGGTAATTTTCTGATACTACCTGAGCCTTAAATTCCTTCTGTACAGCACGGGCTGAGAATCCACCTGCCTCCTTTCTTATGTCAAAATTCTGTAAAACCCGATTTCCCTAGAGAAAGAACACACAAAGTATTGTTGATTATGGTCTCTCTTGACCACAAACAAATTTTGTATAAATGCACTTCTGATAGAAAAATTAAAAACACTTCTAAACAAAACAAAAAATTAATCGAAGTGTTTTCAGACTTAGAAAACACATTTTTGTGATTCTTGAAGGGGAAATGGTAGATGTATAAAAGCAATGTTGGCCCTCCTTCTAATATCTTAAGCTTCTGGGAGAGTTGATGACCAACAATTTCTAACATGGTATCAGAGCTAGAGGTACTGTGTTGTGTTTAAGGCCTAGCAACCTTAATTATTGAATTGCAAGTGTTTGGCTTGCATGGTGTACAGAGCCAACACACTTGTGGGGGAGTGATTGATGTATAAAAGCAATGTTGGCCCTCCTCCTAACAGCTTAAGCTTTTGAGAAAGTTGGTTACCAACAACTTCTAACGGGAAAAAAAAAAAAACTATTCAAAGTACAAGCAAACACACTCTTAGATAATAATATGATACTTACTTGAATATAAATATCAAATACACGCCTTCCTAAACTTTTCCAGGTACGCCGTTCTTCAAAAGCTTGTTCCGTAAATTGGAGATTCACGGTGTAATTACCATTCTCAAGTCCCAAACCATAATATCTTAGTGATGAAGCAGAAATTCTTGCTGTCTGGAATAACTCTGGGTCTAAAGTATTTGTGAATTGTGATGATGAAAAGCTTGTATACTGAGGCTGATTGTTCCCTGTGAATAATCCTACATTACTAACTGCCCACCTGTTGGTGCTTGTAACAAAATATGAAGCAGGGCCAAGAGTCTCGTTATCTCTCTCATAAAGAGTACCAGTAGAAGATGTTATTTGAGGACCACCACACTTAATGGAAAAGTTATAATCTGCCCAACAATATCAGAGAAAATCGTTAAATGTACCCATAATAGAATGTTTTCACTTGACAAGTTAAGGTCACATCGCTTTACTACATTAGCATAAAATAAGGAAAAGGCTTTTTTAAGTGTACTTACAAATCCCAGGACCACGATTACAAGGAAAATTCCGCTGAAGGCAGTTAAACCCAGTGGGCAAAACACTGAAAGAAAGAGAATAATAACGGGCAGCGAAAGATTGAGTGAATGGCATTAATTTAAAAAATCACAATTAAATTCATAATTCAGATAATCACCTGCTATTTGAACTTTCTACAGTGAAGTAGTTCCCAACTAAGTTTCTGCATATCAACTTAAACATGGTTAAACTATGAAGTTAATAAAAAAAAATAAAGAATAATCAGGAGTTTTCCTTGAAATATTAAAAGACTTACAACTGTAAATTATTTTGATCAACCCAAGAAGGTAAGCTCCCCGATAAATCATTGTATGATAAATCTCTGCAGGAAAAGTAAATGTAAGCACAGTTATGGACAAAAATAAAACAAAAACTGAGAAAACCTGAATATCAAATACACATACATGTTGACAAGACCTGTGCTCTTTTGTCCAGGCAGTGAACCATTTAACTTATTGTTTCCAAGGAACCTGATACAGGAAACACAAATAAATCTTTCATTTCATCAAGAGTAGAAGTTGAAGTTACGAATCATGTGATATACAAATAAAGTTATTTTGTATTACAGAGTAGAGATGGAACCAATGTTAAAAAGAGAGTCTGGAATCGGTCCGGTAATGTTGTTGAAGCTCAAATCCCTGAAAAAATAATACAATTACTTGTAATGAATGAAAAAGTATAACTTGTAAAAGTCTATAAAAAATAGTACTCCAATCCAAAAAGTTAACTCCAAGAGTAGAAACACTTGTATTTCTTATAAACTCTTTCATAGTATTATTTTTTATCAATATGGACAATTCCTCTAACATTCCCTCAAAGTATGGATCTTTGTCTTTTGCAAAGTCCATTTATAAACTTTTTCGTACTATTGTCTTTTATTAATGTAGAACAATTTCTCTTACGTAACTTCTTTTAGTAAATGAAAGAAGACTTACAGTTGTGTCAATGATTTGTATTCTCCAATATTTGATGGAAGTGAATCAGAAATTTTGTTATTCCTTAACACTCTGAAGGATACATAAACAAGTTGTTATATTATGCTTCCAAAACAAACTTGGCAAGAATATACTGAGGGATCTTACTTACAATATACTGAGGGACTTCAAATCCTTAATAAATTCGAGAGAAGAGCTTCCATTAGTTAAGTCACTCAAACGCCTACATTATACAGACAATTTTTTAGCTCAATTTAAAGGTATTGATATAGATTTCAAAGTAACTAATAGATGTAAATACTTACAACTCTGATAGGGAAGTCAAGTTTGAAAAAGATGATGGTATGGAACCTTCAAAGGAGTTTCCTTGAAACCTCCTATAGAAACATTTGCTCTCATGGATTAGGCAATTACTTATTGAAGTATAAAAAGTTATTGTACATGGATAAAAGCCTAACTAGATCAAAGACATTTTAGTAGAAAAATGTTTAAATGAGAATACAAAAAGTCAATGCAAATTGTCTCACAAAGTATCAAGCTTAGTCCAATTTCCTATGAAATCTGGTATTCTTCCTGTGAGCTCGTTGTCGGATCCCCACCTGCAATTAAAATCTTGCGTTAGAGAATATGATTGAGAAGCTATTGGGTCAATTAGGAAAAGCATAAACAACTCTTACAGTGTAAGCAAGTTTTGAAGATTTGCAAATGTGGAAGGAATCTCTCCACTGACTCCAGAGCTATCAAAATAACTGTCAAGAATACAATTTTAATGAATTTGATTATCTTGGCATCTAAACTTCGACGCTGTTTCGTAATCTAATAATTACACTGAACAACATATTGTACCAAAAAAAAACATAAGCTTACCACTTTCCTCCAACCAGAAACAAACCAAAAAAGTAATAAAACTTGTTGCAGCATATCAAACTTACATTTCTTGTAGTTTTGATAAGTTGCCAAGCTCAGACGGCAGAGGACCAGAGAAGTTGTTTGAAGCAAAAGACCTACAGAATTAACGTATAATGTAGGAGATGATTAGGTAAATGCTTGAATTTAGAAATGGCTATGCATAACAAGATTTACAATAATACACTTGAAGTAACAACTTTAGCAATTTGACAAGAAAATTCAGTAGATTAATGAAGCCAAAGCACCACAAAATTTAATAAAAGGGTACATACTACTTGAGTTAGGTACTATAATTACTCGTGCATAGTTAGCATATAGTTTGTTAGTCTTATTAACTGATTTAGTTACTTAAGTAACAGATTCAGTTATTAGAGTTTACTTAAGGGTTAAGCTTACTTGTGTATAAATGTAGTACTTCTCTATAATGATCTTTTATGCAATACAACACATTTATATATTTTTTTAGTTCAAGTGTATTGCTCAGTATGGTATTAGAGCTCTAAAAGATCCTAGGGTTCATTTCTTGCTTCAATCTTGATAATTTTTCTTCCAAGATTCTTCCATGCAGCAAAGAACATTGTATCGTATCGTGATGTAGTTCATTCTCCACCTTCAAGTCATCATTCTAATCCGGCTCAAAATGCAGTTTTTCCTTCACATGCAATCAATTCAGCTTCGTCTAACTTTGATCTGCTATCTCAAAATGTTTCGTCTAATCCACCAGTGAGTGCAAGTCTGTCTGTTAAGCTTGATCATCATAATTTTTTTGATATGGAGAGAGCAAATGGAAAGCTTAATCTTAGCATATGGTCTCGAAGGATTCATTGATGGTACATTACCTTCTTCTTCTCGATTTCTTGATTTAGATCAAACTGTATTGAATCCTAGGTATACAAACTGGAATTGATTAAACAATCTAGTCAAAAGTTGGATTTATGCTTCAGTTTCTAATGACATGACATCCATGGTGTCACAAAAACGTATTGCATATGAACAATGGCAATCTCTAGCTGAAACTTTTGCATCCAGTGCTCAGTCAAGGATTATAGATTTACGCAGTCAGTTGCAAACTCTTAAAAAGGAAAGTTTGTCTCTGAATATGTTTCAAAGATTCGTACTATTTCGCACCATCTTGAAGCTATTAGTGAACCTGTTTCTGAGCGTGATCTGGTGATGTATGCTTTGGCTAGTTTGAGTAGTTAGTCAGGTTATAATCCGTTTTTTGCATCTATTAACATGATGAGTACTACACCTAACTTCAGTTCCTTCCATAATCAACTTGAAAATTATGAAAGAATGATTGTTCAACAATCTGGCATTGACAAGGATAAAGTGTTTCATGCTCATGTGGCTTCTACAAATAAAACAACTTTTTATTCCAAATCTAAGCCTAATATGTCTCAATCAAAGTTTGAGTCTTGGAATCTATAGTCTTTTCTTAAAGATCTTCCCACACAACCTTCTGCTTCACGTTTTTCTAATCAAAATAATGTATCTTTAAGCCAAAGCTATTACAAGAAAGGTACTGGTGCGAAACATGTGTGTCAAATTTGTGACAAAGTTGGTCATCAGGCATCTCGATGCTTTATTTTGCGAGATCTTCTCAACAAAACCTATAAAGGAGATAAGATTCATGTTTCATCTCCTGCTACCTTTACTGCGATAGCCAATGTTCACAATCCACTAGATAATGCATGGCTTCTTGACATTGAGCCATCACTTGGCCTCCAATGCCTCTAATGTTCCTCAATCTTCTTTATACACTGGCTCTGAAGGTGTATCACTAGGTAATGGTAATGTTCTTCCTATTCATTGTGTAGGTCAAGGTTTGCTGTCTTCTATACATAACTCTTGTTTTTCTTGCACCGAAAAACATTCTTCACACTCCACATGCCATTTCTAATCTATTGTCTGTTAACAAGTTATGTCCTGACAATAATGTGTTTGTCGAATTCTACTCTAACTTTTTCTTTGTTAAGGACATTTCCACGAGGAGGATTCTCATGCAAGGTCAAGCTAAAGGAGGTCTTTATCACTTACTTAGTTATGTCAGTGCATTAGATTCTTCTTCATCTCCTTCAGTTCAAGTGTCTTCACTTGGTGATTGGCATTCTAGACTTAATCATCCTTCCTTTTCTGTTTCTAGTGTACTGAATAAACATGATTTAAATATTGCTCGTACTAAAGAACCATTATTTTGTGATCATTGTCAGACTTCTAAATCTCATAAACTACATTTCTCTGCTAGATAAGAGAAAAGTACTTTTATGTTTTCCTTGTTATTTCTTGATCTTTGGTGTTCCCCAACCATTTCTTGTAATGTAGATCGATACTTTTTGTCTATTTGATGACTTTACACATTTTACTTGGTTATTTTGTCTAAAAACTAAAGTCAAACTCTTTCTATTTTTCAATTCTTTACAACCATCGTTCAAGTCCAATTTAACTCTACTATTAAATCTATTCAGACTAATTATAGGGATGAGTTTTTTGCATTTAAATCTTTTATGCAAAAATGTGGAATTTTGCATAGATTTTTTTGTCCTCACACCTCTGAGCAGAATGGACTGGTAAAGAGTAGACATCGTCATATTGTTGAAAAAGGTTTAGTTATGCTACATCAAGCTTCCATGCCTGTTTGATATTGGCCTTATGCCATGACCACTGTTGTGTATCTTATGAACCAGGCTTCATTCCAAAGTCTTAAATGGTCTTTCTCCTTATGAGTTAGTGTTTCATAAAGCTCCTAAATATGATGTCCTCAGGACCTTTGGCACTCAGTGCTTCCCTTGTCTTCGAGCTTATTGTCAAAACAAATTACAACCTCGTTTAGTGTCATGTGTTTTTATAGGCTATGTTGCTCAACACAGTGGCTACCTTTGTCTAGATCCTAACACTGATAGAGTTTATGCTAGTAGGCATGTTGTATTCAATGAAAGTGTTTACCCTTTCTCTAAAGCACTTTGTTCTCAGACTGTCACTCCTACAGTTCCTCTATTGGTTCCTAGTACTGTTCCCCTTGCTTCAGTCTCTTCTTATATTCTCTTTGTCTCTATTCCTCTTGTTTTTGACACTACAACTAGTCCTACTGTTCTTGAGCACACATCTATTTCTGATTCTATTTCTCTTGTTCCATTACTTGCTCCTAATGGTTCACATTCTACAGCTTCTCCTTCTACTCCACTTGTCAATGCACATCCTATGGTTATTAGAGGTAATGCAGGTATTAAGAAACCAAAGGCTTATGTTGCTGCTACTGGCATCTTAAAAGCTCCTAAATCTTGAAAATCTACAACTAAGATTCCTGAGTGACACGCTTCAATGCCAAAAGAGTATAATTTTGGTTAATAATGAAACCTGGGTTTTGGTTCCTTTACCCTTGGCCAAAAGGCAATTGGGTGTAAATGGGTCTTTCAAATCAAACTCCTTAACTCAGGCCTGTTAGACAATTATAAAAGCAGATTGGTAGCTCTTGGTTATCTGCAAGAAGCAGGTGTTGATTTCTATGAGACATTCAGCCTGCAACTATTGGTGTTGTTCTTAGTTTAGCTTTAAACTTTGGATGGCAATTAAAGCAAGTGCATGTCAATAATGCTTTTCTTAATGGTGAGTTGGAGGAAGTGGTCTATATGAAACAGCCTGCTAGTTTTGAAAAGGGTGATGGGCTGATGTGCAAGCATAATAAGGCACTTTATAGACTTAAACAAGCCCTAAGGGCATGGTACCAAAAACTTAGCACATTTCTTCTTTCCTATGGCTTTTTTCAGTCAAAATTTGATGTTAGTTTGTTCATCTATATGCATCAATTCATTGTACTTCTAGTTCTACTATACGTGGATAATATTATCATCACAGGGAACTCCTCTACTAAAATCCAAAGTCTTATTCATCATCGTAATGCCACTTTCTCTCTTAAAGACTTGGGTAGGCTCAATTTTTTTCTTGGGATTGAGGTCACTTACTCTAAGTCAGGTCTTCATTTGAGTCAACGAAAATATGCCAGGGATCTTGTCACAAAGTATGGTTTGCAGGATAGTAAACATGTTAGTACTCTTCTGCTCTCAAGCAAGTTACTTAACAAGTTTAATGGGGTGCTTTTAGAAGATCCTAGTGAATACAAAAGTGTAGTGGGTGCTCTGCAGTATCTTACTCTCATAAGACCTGAAATTTCATTTGCTATTAATCGCCTTTGCCAGTTCATGTCTTAGTCAACTGATTGTTACTGCTTGTAGTCAAGAGACTCTTGTGATATGTGAATGGTACCATTAGTCATGGTTTAAAAATGACACCTTCCACTACTCTTGACTTAGTAGCTTTTAGTGATGCTGATTGGGGTAGTTGCTCTGATGATAGAAAGAGCACAAGTGCTTTTTGCATTTTCTTTAGGGACAATTTGGTTTCATGGAAGTGTGCCAAGCAGAAATTAGTGTCCTAATCCTCTACGGAATTTGAGTATCGTGCTCTTGCATATGCTACCACTGAGATTCTATGGCTGCAATCTCTTCTTTTTGAGCTGCGTGTTGTTCTGTCTTCCAAGCCTATGCTTCTTTGTGATAATTTAAGTGCGCAATATCTCTCTCATAATTCAATTCTTCATGCTCGGACAAAACATATTGAACTTAATCATAATTTCTTGCATGAACATGTTATCAAAGGACACATTATTATACAACATGTTTCCTCAGCAGATCAGTTTGCTGATTTTTTAACAAAGCCACTTGGTACTATGCAATTTCAGCTTCTAAGTGGCAAATTGTTGGTGTTGCCGCAACCAACAATTTGAAGGGGGCTACTAGAGTTAGTTATTATAATTACTCGTGTATAGTTAGCATATAGTTTGTTAGCCTTGTTAACTGATTTAGTTACTTAAGTAACAGATTCAGTTACTAGAGTTTACTTAAGTGTTAAGCTTACTTGTGTATAAATGTAGACTTCTCTGTAATGATCTTTTATGCAATACAACACATTTAGATATTTTTCAGTTCAAGTGTATTCCTCAGTACATACATTTGGTTTACATGTATACATATCAAAGAGTTGAATTTCGGGATAGCTTATACAAGGATAACAAGTTAGTTAGTTTTCCAAGTTCCTTTGGTACCTCCCCTGACAATGCATTGATGCCAAAGCTCCTATTAAAGAAAAAAGTAAAATAAGAATTTAAATAGAAATATTATGTGCTGGTTAATTTGAAATCAATTTTTTAGTGGGCTTAGTTACAGGTATTGCATGCGAGTAAGATTTCCAATCCTTGGAGACAAAGGACCAGTCAAGTAGTTCTGACGCAGATCGCTGCAATAAACAGAGGAAACTAACCAAGTTAGCTCTGGAAACTCATTGTGTGACAAGACTATATTTAAAAAGTTCACAGTAAAAACCCTACATATTGAAGAGAAATGTCAATTCCCACAGATCTTCAGGAATGGTACCAACAACATTGATTGCATAGACTTTCCTGAATAAAATTGATAATAACAATGTCAGTACTCAGTAGCCCTCAACACGTCTAACAAACTTTATAGTATGTGTAACAAAATTCGTTGATATATTTTAAAGATCAAAAGGTGGTTCCAATTTGAATCTGTGACTTGAAATAGTTGAGGGGAGTCTTAAATCACGTCGAATTCATTGATATATAGAAGAACAAGAGACTAAGAGTTAGAAGACTTACAGTTGTGTAATATGACAGATGGTGTCATTTTGGTAAGAACAGTCACATTTGATGAAGGGGTTGTAAGCTGTGTCATCAAAGGTGGTGGAGTCAACAGCTGCACCACTGCATGGGTTGCCACTGATGTTCCATTGATCCGTGTCAGCTGATATCTTCCAATGTTCAAATATGGAATTCAAAGCTCTCACTGCATTAATTATTAAAATTCAAAAGTTACAAAGAGTACATTTTGTTTGTTCTGTTTGTTCTTTTTTTTTTTTCAATAATTGAATTCTTAGAACAAAAATAATCTAAATTGAATTGATCAAGACCTTTGAGCAACTCTCTAAAACAACAATTTCTATTTAAGTTCGTGTTATGTGTGCTGCGTCTTGGTGTTTCTCTGCTGTATTTGAGCAATTGTTCAAATATGAATTGTTGGAATTATTATTATGAATTTGAATAAAAAAGGAGAAAAGAGAAAAAGTGCAAAAATTAAAAAAATGCAAAGTCCCACATTGCCAATTTACTTTTCCTTAGAAGTATATATATAAAAAAGAATTAGCAAGTGGGATTGGGCCCTAAGGGGCACCCAATTTTGTGGAAGGGGGAGGATCTAGGCAATTGTGGGTCCATCAGCTCTCATTCCAAATCACTCCAAAACCTCTCAACTCTCTCTCGTTATTCTCTCTCTCGCTCTAACTATTGAGCAATACAGAATTTTGCTGGGCTATTTTATCCTGGGGACAACGAGGCTGTGTTTGCTTGCATAATTTTGGACAGAGCCGCGAAACGTTTTAAAAAGAGCGACCTAGTCCGCGACTCAACCCAAGCAGTGTTATTTCAGTAATTTGGTAACCTCGTTCCTATCAGTTATTTATATCTTTATTCCAACATTTTTAAGACGTTTTTCATCTGCCATGTCTACTGAATTTTTAACTGCTAACCTCAACAAACCTTTTCGTTTTGAGGGACTACATTTTAAAAAATGGAGACAAAAAATGTTGTTTTTCTTAACAATGAAAAAAGTAGTCTGTTCTTACTACTGAAAAACCAACACTGCCAAATCCTCCTACTGAAGATACAGCTAAGGATTTAAACACCTGGTTGGAAAATGATTTTCTCTGCAAAATTTTTATTCTTAATGGTTTAGCTCATGATTTGTATGATTACTATAACTCTGATAAGACAGCTAAAGAAACTTGGGATGCACTTCAAAAGAAGTATGATACTGAGGAAGTTGGAACCAAAAAGTATGCTGTCAGCAGATATCTGAAGTACCAGATGACTGATGACAAATCTGTGGAAGTTCAATCTCATGAACTGCAAAAGATAGCACATGAAATAACTTCTGAAGGTATGATTTTAGATGAACAATTTCAAGTAGCTGTTATTATTGATAAATTATCCCCTACATGGAAAGACTTTAAGAATATTCTGAGACATAAAACTAAAGAATTCTCCCTAGAAAGTCTAATAACCGGTCTAAGAATAGAAAAAGGAGCCCGAAAACAAGACCAAAAAGATGAAGTACTTGTTGTCTCAAACAACAGTGCAAATAAAAAAGCATCCTCTGTAATTCTGAAATCAAAAGGAAGAAACATGAAATTTCAGAATCGTAATAATAACCAGAACCATAACAACCCGAATAAAAATAGAAATCCTCCACGGAATGGACCTGGACCTGGAACTCAACCCCCTTAGGAAATAACACATATATGTGTTATAGTTGTAACAGGCCTGGCCATTTGGCCAGGAACTGCCGGAACAGGAATCGTCCTGCCCCCAGGTGAACCTTACCGAAGATTAGCTTATAACTATGATATCTGAAATCAACTTTGTTGGTGGATCTGAGGGGTGGTGGGTGGACACTGGTGCTTCTCGCCATGTTTGCAATGATCGTGACATGTTCAAGTACTATTCTGTATCTGAGGATAAGAAAGTGCTGCTGGGCGACTCCCACTCTACTAAAGTTGCTAGTACTGGTGAGGTGGAATTAAAGTTTACCTCTGGAAAGACTGTCATCTTGAAGGATGTCCTGTATACTCCAGAGATGAGAAAGAACTTAGTTTCAGGCTATCTTCTTAACAAGGCTGGGTTTACTCAAACTATAGGGGCTGATTTGTATACAATTACTAAGAATAATATATTTGTTGGGAAAGGGTACGCCACTGATGGCATGTTCAAATTAAATGTTGAAATTAATAAAGTATCTTCTTCTGCTTATATGTTGTGTTTTTTTAATGTTTGGCATACTAGACTTTGTCATGTTAATAAACGAATAATTAAGAACATGAGTAACTTAGAACTAATTCTTAAATTATTAATGAATGATTTTGAAAAATGTGATTTTTGCAGTCAAGCTAAAATAACCAAAACTTCACATAAATCAGTAATTAGAGAATCAGAACCATTAGAGTTAATACACTCTAATATATGTGAATTAGATGGTACTCTAACAAGAAATGAAAAACACTATTTTATAACTTTTATTGATGACTGTTCAGATTATACTTATGTATATCTAATGAAAAATAAAAGTGAAGCGTTTGACATGTTTAAAACATTTATGACTGAAATTGAAAATCAACTTAACAGAAAAAAAAAAGATTTCGAATTGATAGAGGCACTGAATATGATTCCAATATTTTCAATGACTTTTATAAAACCAATGGAATCATACATGAAAAAACTGCACCTTATTCACCTGAAATGAATGGCAAAGCTGAAAGAAAAAATAAAATTTTTACTAAATCAATTGTTGCAATTTTATTAAACTCTGGTGCTACTTTCCATTGGTGGGGAGAAATTTTACTAACTGTTTGTTATGTGCTAAACAGAGTGCCTAAATCTACTAGTCAAATTTCACCTTATGAAATTTTAAAAAATAAGAAATCTAACTTAACTTATTTAAAAACTTGGGGCTGTTTAGCCTATGTTAGGATCCCTGATCCAAAAAGAAATAAACTTGCTAGTAGAGCATATGAATGTGTATTCATAGGATATGCAGTAAATAGTAAAGCTTATAAATTCTATGACTTAAATGATCATGTAGTTATAGAATCAAATGATGCAGACTTCTATGAACATAGGTTTCCCTTTAAACTAAAGAATAGTGGGGGCTCGTCTTCTAGTAGTTTACCCATAGCTAAAACTAGTGAACAAAATGAGGAATTAAAAACTGAACTTAGGAGAAGTAAACAAGCTCGAACCTCTAAGGATTATGGGTCTGACTTTTATGCTTATACCTTAGAGGAAGATCCCCAAACCATTCAAGAAGCCTTATCTTCTTTAGATGCCAACTTATGGGAAGAAGCCATAAATGATGAAATGGACTCTCTTGAGTCTAATAGAACTTGGCATTTAGTTGACTTACCTCCTGGTTGCAAGACCATAGGATGTAAATGGATACTAAAGAAGAAATTAAAACCCGACGGTACTATTAAAAAGTACAAGGCTAGCCTTGTAGCCAAAGGGTATAGGCAAATGGAAGATGTGGACTTCTTTGACACATATTCACCTGTCACAAGAATAACTTCCATACGTGTGCTTTTCCTCCTAGCTGCTATCCATGATTTAGTGGTGCACCAAATGGATGTCAAAACTGCCTTCTTAAATGGTGAATTAGAAGAAGAGATTTATATAAACCAACCTAAAGGCTTTGTAGTCCCAGGTCAAGAGAACAAAGTATGTAAACTAGATAAATCTCTTTATGGTCTAAAACAAGCACCTAAGCAATGACATGAAAAATTTGATAATCTAGTTATCTCACATGGATTCAAATTGAATAAAAGTGACAAATGCATTTATCATAAAACAGAAAATAACATTTGCACTATTATATGTTTATATGTGGATGACTTGCTTATTTTTTGGTCAAATATTCATGTTGTAAATAATGTGAAAAACTTATTGTGTGCTAATTTTGACATGAAAGACCTAGGTGAAGCGAGTGTAATCCTAGGTATAAAGATTACTAGGTCTTAAGAGGAACTTTCTCTAGATCAATCTCATTATATTGAGAAGATCTTAAAGAAATATAATTACTCTAACTGCAAACCTGCATGTACCCCTTATGATCCTAGTGTAAAGTTGTTCAAGAACACCGGAGACGATGTTAGACAAACTGAGTATGCGAGCATCATTGGTAGCTTACGTTACGCTACTGATTGCACTAGGCCCGACATAACTTATGTTGTGGGACTACTATGTAGGTTTACCAGTAAACCTAGTATAGAGAATTGGAATGCAATTGAAAGGGTCATGAGGTACCTTAAGAGAACAATGAACCTTGAATTACACTATAAGAAGTTTCCCGCTATTTTAGAAGGATACAGCGATGCTGATTGGAACACTCTTTCAAAAGACTCCAAAGCAACTAGTGGCTATATATTTAGCATTGCTGGTGGAGCTATTTCTTGGAAGTCTAAGAAACAGACAATTTTGGCTCAATCTACGATAGAGTCAGAAATGATAGCACTAGCTACTGCTAGTGAAGAAGCAGGCTAGTTAAGAAGTCTATTAACTGAGATCCCTTTATGGAAAAGACCAATACCAGCTGTCCTGATCCACTGCGATAGTACCGCGGCTATTGCAAAGATTCAGAACCGTTATTATAACGACAAGAGACGACAGATACGTCGTAAGCACAGTACTGTTAGAAAATTTCTCTCTACAGGAGCTGTAAGAGTGGATCATGTACGTACTGATGACAATTTGGTTGATCCTTTGACGAAAGGATTAGCAAGAGAGAAGGTTTACAAAACCTCGAAAGGAATGTGACTAATGCCCTTAGAATGAAGAGTCACTCGTGATGGTAACTCGACTTATAGACTGGAGATCCCAAGAAATAAGTTCAATGGGTAATAACAAGTCATGAAGTGATATGAGATGAATCATGCTATTATGAGTCCCATCCTATACTGTTAGAAGCATGAAGTCCTGAAGCGACAGAAGGATGAGTTAATTGTTAACTCTTAATGAGTTCTATACTCTATGTGGAGTGGAGTACATAGCTACAGGAGTATTCTTGATAGACTCACCTATGTGAATGTGGAAGTGTGGCCGCTTCCTATGAAATTTCTGGGCAAAATTTACTAGAGCATTCACTATACTGGGATATACGTGCATGGCCATAAAGCACGGGCTTTTCAAACTACACCTTAGAAAGGTTGTGTGTGTAATGTTGTTAGAGATAGAGTTCAAAACTATAAGTTACTCTAGTATATTCTAAAGCATCAATACTATGCAAAGGTTCAAGTCGATAGACACCTTCTGCTTATGCACAATCTTATATCTTTGATTGATCGGTTGTTCGATGAAAAATTATTTTTTATATAAAATTCAAGTGGGGGATTGTTGGAATTATTATTATGAATTTGAATAAAAAAGGAGAAAAGAGAAAAAGTGCAAAAACTAAAAAAATGCAAAGTCTCACATTGCCAATTTACCTCTCCTTAGAAGTGTATATATAGAAAAGAATTAGCAAGTGGGATTGGGCCCCAAGGGGCACCCAATTTTGTGGAAGGGTGGAAGACCTAGGCAATTGTGGGTCCATCACACACGCACGCGCCACTGCCGCAGTCCGTTCCACAGGCCGGCCGTGCCGTACCGAGCCGAGCAGATTTCGTATATGAGGTGAGATGGCATTTTATTTTTTGATAAAAATTTATTTATTAAAATTAATTTTTCTAACAGTTCCGTTATCCAAAATGTGACCGTTACTTTTTTAACGTTCCGTTCCGGACCGAGTCTTACGGAACGTTGCACGTTCTCCACGACCGTTTTGGCTCCGTATTTTTGTGACTTCCTCAGCCTATAAATAGAGCCATCAGCTCTCATTCCAAATCACTCCAAAACTTCTCAACTCTCTCTCGTTATTCTCTCTCTCGCTCTAACTATTGAGCAGTACAAAAACTTTCAAAAAATATAAACCCAGAAATACCATCCAGTATATACATTAAATATAATTTTTAGTTTCTGAGCAACAAAATTATTTTACAGGGTGTAGCATTCCGGAGTTCATCAGTGCAGTGTAAGTCCGAGACAGAATTTTGCTAGACTGTTTTATCCTGGGGACGACGAGGCTGTGTTTGCTTGCACAATTTTGGGCAGAGCCGCGAAACATTTTAAAGAGAGCGACTTAATCCGCGACTCAATCTAAACAGTGTTATTTCAGTAATTTGATAACCTCGTTCCTATCAGTTATTTATATCTTTGTTCCAACATGAACTTAGTCATTTCTTCTAATTTAATTTCAACATTCCCAAATACACAGTTGATATTATTATCAAATCGGGATTACAACTTTGGCTGTAGTTACCCAATTGCAAATTAAATTAAAGTAACTTAAAAAAAAGTAAAAGAAAATTGAATTTCAGAGAGAAAACAACAATGAAAAAAGAACATTTACTGTGGGCTTCCAAAGTTGAGCAAGTAGACGAAGAAATTAAGAAAACAGACCTTCAGAGGGATCGGTAGTACTGTTCTGAGTTTTATTTTGAGCTTCCAACAAACAAGCAAAACCCAAGATGCAGACAGCATAAAAAGCTAAGAAAAAAGGTGATGGACTTGTTTTAGCCCACACCATCATCAATGCTCTGACTCTGTGTGTGTGAGAGAGAGAGAGAGAGAGAGGTAAGGTTGGAAAACGATGAAAGGTAAAGAGCGCCTAAAAACTCAGACCAGCAGCTTCTTCAAAACATATGAAAGTTGATGAAAGTGATGCAGATCGATAAAGCCTTTGTATGTACGATATGTGCATGTTGAGTTGAATATCTATATTCTATATGCTGTGCTTCAAATCAAGTAGCATCGTATAGGTATTAAGTAAAATGAATTGACAATATTTCTGGGAAACGGCACGGTTTAGCGCTTTGAAAGAGTTACAGGAGCATACAATTAAGACTTTAAAAAAAATTTAAGTCACCAAGTCAACAACAACCAACTCCAGATTTAACTCCACGCACCAGCTAACATGAGCATGATCTGGCCTTACGCAAGTACTTAGTGATAGCACTGAATCATTATATTTACGTCCAATTATACTATTTTTACCATAAATTAGTACTAATTATCTTATTAATTGATGATTTAAGATAGTGCTTACTTGAATAAAGTTTTTTTTTGTTGGACAAAATAAAAACTCCATATTCATTGGCTACTTGCTTTTGTATTAATTAATGTAAATTTTTTGCAATAAAATTTAATTTATTCACTAATGAAAAATGCCTTTTTGAATTATTTATTAAAAATAATACAATTTTATAATTAAAAAAAATTATTTTAATTTTTTAACGACCAATAAAATAAAAATTTTTAATTATATTTATAATTTATATATTACATTTAGTATCCATTAAATATAATCTTAAATTTATTTATTTTAAGCATAATTTTTTTTAATTTGTAACCTAAAATATTTAATTAAATACATATTATTTGTCAGTAAAGAACATCTTACTCTCACAAATCCTCCAAAATTTTGGTAAAGAATTTACACACGAAAACAATTAACATGAGATTAAAACTGATCATTAAAATGTAGTTTTAGAGATGTTAAATTACTCCCCCACCCGCCCACATTAAACAACACCATTGGCATTTTTGGTTTGTAATATGTAACTTAAGCAATGAAATAATTAAATTTTATAATAATATTCTTAACATAAAATAAAACTCATATCTTGTATATTTAATAATAATTGTTTAGCAATATATTTTCACTTAATGGGAAATTTTTTTAATAAAAAATGCTACAAAAAATTTAATAATATATAGCATTTTTTTTCAAATTATTTTAAATATATTTTATATTTAAAAATATAGAAAACATATAGCACTGTAAATACGTTTATAGTTTTATAGTTATATTAGCATATATTTTACTTTATAGTTAAAAAATAAAGCAATTAAGAAAATTGGTTCAGTAGAGGAGGTTTAGTGAAATATTTCAAAATTTTGTTTTATATGAGAAGGAAAAGTTTTTCACTAGGTTGGGCTAGGAAAGCTCATTTACCAAACATGAGAAATTTTTTTCAATACAATAGATGTATTAAAAATTGAGTACATTTTAAGTGAAAAATAGATTTAAATTTTCTAACTTTCTATTTTTTAAAATTTAACATTTCTCTCTCTTTCATATTCAATGCATAATTTATATCTATCTTTTCCTAACTGTATTCATAATTTATATTTTTCTATAATATTAAAAAAAAATCACGATAATTAAAAATATTTTTTCTATTCCTACTTCAAGAATATCTAACGAAACATCACCTATTTGTCTATTTGCATTCGTGAGCTCGACAGTAGACACCAGTAGGTCCACTACGCCCAACTTGCTATATATATCAATATCATCAACTAGCTGATTTTTTTTATGTTTTTGTTTTGGTTGATCGAAATGTTAAACGCACTGTATTCAGGAGCGAAATCAGGAAAAAAAAATAAAAGAGTTAAAATTTAATTTTTTTATATAAAGTAAAAAATTAATAAAAATTACAATAAATTATAATCAATTTAATACTAAATTTTTTATGTTATATTATAACAAAGATATAAAATTAGAGTTCAAAAAAATATAAAATTAACACATTATAATTAGCTTATAATGAAAATTAAAAAATATATATAATAAGTTAACAAATATTAGTATTATTCTTGAATAAAATAAATGTATTAACTAAAAAATCTAAGCAAATAGAAAGTTTAATTAAACACACTAAAATTTATAGTTATTAAAACTAAAATAAACATATGAAAATGTAAAAAGTAAAATATGATTTAGAATTTTAACCTTCAGACTATATTTAAAAATATATGTTTATAAACAATATAAGACTGACCAATAATAATAAAAATAATAAATTTTTTAAAATTTTAAATAAATTTTAAAAGATTATTAAAATAAAATGTCAAATAATATAATATTAGATAAAGTTAAAATTTGGGTTGAAATAAAATATTATAAACATAAACTTAAAAGTTTTAATATGAAGTTTATCATATACTTATTTTTTTAATTTTATTTTTATAATATTGAGTTTAAATTTAAATATTTAAACTTTTTTTAGATTATCACATTTAAGAAGAATTTTTACATAATATATGATTACAATTGTATTTTTGTTACTAATAGTTACCAAATACATTAAAATATATATATATATATATATATATATATCCATTTTATTTACAATTCATATTATTTTTATTCACGTATTTGTTAAATATTGTTAATATATTATAAAATATGTACATAAAAATTATATATAATATATTATTATAAATAAAATATTTATTTAATACTGAAAATATATATGTAATTAATTTTTTATAAAAAAAATTAATCAAAATTGTAGTCCCGCTCATTCCCTACTATCCTCCTCCTCTGATTGTGTTTTTTTTTTTCTTTATCTTGTATATTAATTGTCATTAGGACAAACGCAATTGTTTTTGTTTATTATCCAATTGTACAACAACAAATAGATCCAAGTTTTACATTTTAAATAGACATACATACAAATTACGAAAAGCCGTGTTTCTAGTTTTCTTAATTAGGGCAACCCTTAACTTATGTCATCCTTATGGAAATTAGATAATGCGAAACCTTGGTTAGCATTAACCACTGTGAATCACGTTAGAGTGAAGAACATTAAGAATAAATTATATGATGTGTTTCCCTTAAAACTGATAATTGAAATGAAGTAGTCTAAAAATAATCCAAAATTATTTTTAGTTTTCATTTTTAAATGATACATTAATAATTATTTTAAAAAGCATGCTTTCTAATTTATTCTCATAAAAATAATTATTACTTATTCATTTTAAAAATATAAATAATAATTCTCAAATTTTAAAGATTTAATTGCATTGCATAACTTCTTTCAAACATGATTTTTTTTTTTAAAGTTGTTATAAGTGAAATAAATTAAATAATTAAGTTATATAAAAATCTAATAAAATTTTAAAACTATTTTTTGTAAAAATTGTTGTCTTAAAAGAGGCTTGTTTGGTAGCCTTTCTTTTCCTTTTGCATTTTTTTTTTATTTTTCTTGTATATATTTTTATCTTTTGCTTCTTTTCTTTATTTATCATTTTTATTTTATCATTATTTAAAAAAATTTACATTTTAATCACATAATTTCATGACTCGCCTATAATATATGTTATTAAAATGCATGATAATTGCCAAACATTTTCATATTTTAAGTATAAATTAATTAACAAGTAACATAATATATTTACATATGATAATAATAATAACAACATTAATAACAATAATAAATAAAATTAAAATTGTAACATTTTTTTTTGCATTTTTTTTCATTTTTTCTTTTATATATATATATATATATATATATATATATATATATATATATATATATATATATATATATATATATATTTTCTTCATTTCTCTTTCTTGAAAACTTTTTACATCATAATCACGTAATTTTATGACCTACTTATAATATATGTTATTAAAACACATAGCAATTACCAAATATTTTCATATTCTACGTATAATGATTATGCATTTATGAACTATTTTATATCATATATTTTTTTATATACTAAGTATAAATTAACACGTGATACAATAAATAATAATAAAAAGTTAAAGCTATACATAATAATAATAACAATAATAAATAAATAAAATCTATAGCTATTTACATGTTTAAATATTATTGATAGAATATGACTAACAAGTATTATGAAAAGATTTTTAAGTTAAGAAGTTAGATATATTGCAACTAACTTATATTATTCTTCTAACAATTATTCTTTATTAATAACATATTTATTCAATAATAACAACACTAAATATGATTAATTATAAAAATATAATATACAATTCATATATTTTTAATTTAAAAATACAAAAATAATTATATCAATATTTTTATTCGTTAAATAATATATTCATTGAATAAGTTGAGCTAAGTGTATATAATAAAAGGCTTATTTTAATCACTTTTTAATTTTATTTTACATTTTTGTTTTGCAATTTCTTTACACTTTTTTATTTCCCTATTTATATTTATTTTTTCTTTTATTTTAGTTTTATACATTTATAAATTTCGACTAATGATATTGAAAATAAAATTTATTTAATGTTATAATATAAGTCTATGAAATTATGAATTATTTATTATATTCTTAATTAATCATATTTAAATTCCATCATTTTTTGATAAAGTTATTATTAATGAATTATTTTTATAATAATAATAATAATTTAAGTTATAGCAATTAAAATTCAAAATTCAAAATTCATGTTTATTTTATTCTTTTATTGATAGAGCAACATTAATCTTAAAATCATTTAAAAAGTGAGAAAATTTGATTGATAAGGTAACCTAACATATAATTTTGAAACAACTATATTTCTTTTATTCTTTATCTTAATTTAATATAACAATAAAAAATTTAAAAAAACTAAAAATTTATAAAAAATACAAACACGTAAGTGAATTTTAATACAGTAGCAAATATCAAATAATTACAATGAAGCAAAGCAATTATTAATCTTTCAATATGTTTTCTTCTATTTTTTTTAATTAAATTTTTTATAATAATATTTAGTGTAAATTAAATAATATAATACATTTTACATATTAACATTTTTTAAATTTAATGTTATAAAATAAAATATTTATAATATACATACGTTTACAAGTGCATCAAAACTTAGTATTATAAAAAGTGGTTTGAAAACATTTTGGGTTGCAAAACGAACATTTTATTAGTAGGATATATCTTACCTCCAACTTTATTTCATTAGAAATAAATATGGCAGATTGGTTTGGGTTAGATTTGACCGAATTTATTTTAACTTGTGATTTAAATTAAATTGAACCATTTTAAACAAAATTGGTTTGATTCAGGTAATATTTGCGGGGCAAAAAAATTGAATCGTTGAACTTTTTTTTTTTTTTTTTCAAATGAAAAAATCGTATAATTTTTTTTATGTAATTAATAAGCGAGTATCTGCATTGTGCCTAAAATCAATCCAATTGTTGCGTTAAATTGAACTATTTTAAATAAAATAGATAATGTATTGATTCGTTTTGCCCGAACTTGATCCGATTTAAAATGATCGAATACTCACAAGTATACAAACTATCGATTTAAATTGTCATTACTAATTAGAAGTAGGTCAATAATTACCACCTAGTTAGCCTAGATAACAGTTATCATAGCACTATTCAAAAAACATCTTCGACAATTAATCATATTCCATTTTGGACCCAAAATAAAAATCATAGTCCACTGTTTCATTATCAAAAGCTGCATTTTGTTACATCATAAGTTTGAGTTATGACCAAGAAAATTAAGTAGACACGGCAAAGATATAATCCATAAACTTTGATGAAAAGGAAAAGAGAATTCACACGTTTGAATTTTCAACGCCGGAACACTCAATAGAATGCGTTCTCTTTAACATTTGTTCCACATTTGTCCCTTATGGCATCTTCTAGAAATATTCAAAATTATATCGCTTCAATTCATCCCAAATAACTTGACCTAATTTAGCTTATATTATACATTTTTTTTATTGTGATTGAATTAATTTAATTTAAATTTTTACAACCAATTTATCATAAATTAGATTAATTATTATTAAAAAAATTCAAAAAATTAATCTAATTCATACGTAATTACGTATAATATATTATATATATTTTTATTTTAGTGTGAAAATTTTATTAAATAAAATATGTAAAAAAATATAAAATAATTTTTAGTTCTTTGGAATCCTTACCTTAACTCCATTTAATTTCTCAATCGTCACGTGTTCCAATCAGCTCCAACGTAAAGAATATTAGGAGATCCAAGTTTAGCATTACATTTGACACTCCAATGTTTGTTACATGTAATCTATGTTTAAATTAATATAAAATTAAATTGTAAATACTTATATTAATTTTTATGCTATTTTAAAATTAAGTACATAATATTTTTAGGAAAAAATACCATAATAGTCCAGTATTTAATATAAATAGAACACTCTAATTCTTTACTTTTTTTAAAACCACTTTAGTCCTTTATAAACATTATAAGTCATTTTTTAAAATTTCCTTTAAAATTTCCATCCACTCTCCATAAGTATCACATATTCAAAAATAAGGGGGTTGTTTAGACATTTTATTTAAAAATAAATAAGAGATTTTATAATTAAATAAATATAAAAGAAAAACGAAAGAAAATAAAATTACAATTAAAAAACATAACGACTATATCTTGCCTCTGCCTCCTCGTCTCCTATTTTCTCCTCCTTTTTCCTCTTCTCTATTGCTAAACCTTTACTCTCAAACTCAAACTCAAGTAAAATTATGAAATCGTTTTAGAAAAGGCTAGTCAAGGAATATAATAATGAAAGATTTTTTTTTGAATGCCAAAAATAACCTTAACATGTGTATTGCACATGATATTTTAACAGAATAATTAATTTAGGATCTTTAGTGTCATTTTTTTTTTATAAAAAAAGGATTAAATTGATGTAAAAAATAAATAAAAGATTAGAGTACTTTATATATATATATATATATATATATATATATATATATAAAGGACTAATAAGGTTGCCTGCCTTTTTTTTTTTTTTTGAAATAAAATAAATCTTTTTAGGTACTAATTTTAATTAAAAATATAAACAATTGTTTAACTATTAAAAATAAATATTTTTAAAAAAATTTCCCATATACTAAAACATAAAATCTAATTCATCAAATCCAACATAATTCAAAAGGTTTGATTTGAATTTATTTTATATATTTTGTTGAATTTAGATCAATTTTTGCATTTTAAAAATTGACATTATTAATTTAACTTCAATTTTAACTTTAATTTAAACCAATTATATACACCCAACTTGTTTAACCAAATATGTACAACAAAATAATCGACCAAGATATAATCAGGATTAAAAATGAAGTTGATAACGTTTTTTTTTTTTTTAATTTATTTTTTGATTTATGATAAAATATCTATTTAGTATTTACACCGTTAATCAATAATAGGTAAAATTAAGTTTAAATTGTATAATATAATTTTCGTTTATAAATAGAATTTTATTTTTTAAATATATATATATTTTTTTTTGGAATAAGTTGGTTAATACTTAATAATGATGATGCTGTCATAATCTATTTTTTTTTAGCCATCTAGTAGCAAACAGCTTATTCGGGCAGACTGGCAAAATCGGCAGTTGTGCTCCAAACATATTCGATATTTTTGTAGCAAAAATTAATTTACTTCTATTATTATTATTATTAAAACATATTTGCTTCTCTATCATTATATGATTTTGTTTGTTACTTTTATTATCTTATTTAAATATAAGCCTTTTCATTGGATACATAATAAAATAAGAAAAAAGGAATAATAATAAGCAATTTGTGAGTTGTGATCATGAGCATAATAAAGCCAACCTCAAACTGGCAAACCCTCAATTTTTCACATTTTTGCTACTGAAATTAAAACCTTGATTGAGAATTGAGATAATCATAATGTAGGGTACATATTACTCACTTTAATCAGATAACTGTTAAGATGCAAATATCATATATAACATTATAATTAATCTTCTAATTAATAAGATAAAATTAAAACTGATATATAACTTATTTAAATTTAATTATAAATATCTTTTTTGTTGTATAAATTCTTAATAAATTTAAAAAGAACAGTAAAATATAACATAATTATATGACTAACGCTATATAAAGACAGCTTTAAAACACGGATCTCGTTTTCTTGACATATTAGAATAATATTTTATTTTGATATATCATCCTCTCATTTAATTAGATTATTTAAAGATCAAGATTATTTTAATTAAAATTTAATTTTATATATAAATAAAACAAAATAATTTTCAAAATAAAAATATGATATGTCAAAATAATGTCACATTTTTTATATTAGGGGAATGAGACCCTTAAAATAATTGTTAAAAGAAAATAAAGAAAAAACGTATTCAAACAAAATCAACTCTCACTCTTGCATAGGAGTATAGACATCTTTTTAAAACGTAAGGTTTAAAAAAATTGTCAAAAATAAAGTAAAATGTAAGCGTGTAAGCTTTAAGATAATTTCAAACTCTCGTGATATTCTTTGAAATAAGTAATCGTCCAATGTGTCTAAATTTAGAGGAAAGAAAAAATATCAGCCCACGTTTCCTTAAGTTAGCTCACAATCAACTAAATAATGAGAAGTGTACATTGTGGGTTAACTTAAACAATTGGTGATTCAAATGTTAAAAGGTCTAACATATAATTTAGCCAATGGGCCAGTAAGCAAACTACATCAGGAATTAGACTCTTTCTTTTTATTCAAAAGGAATTAGTATGACTTTGGTCTCTACATTTTTTTTTTGAAAGGACAGCCCTTTTTCTCCCACTTAAACAGTAGAGAATTCATTATGAAGTAAACAAAACCTGGAGAATTACATATTCATTATAAGAATTAAAGAAAAATAGATCGATTTAATAATTATTCCTATGTATATATTGTTTGGTACGATACTAAAAAAAATTGTTTTTATGATAACTATTAAAAAAATGGGTCATGTTTGATTGTTTGTTATACATGGTCCTACTACTCGTACATGGGGATGCTTAGGGTGTTCTAAGTCACTCAAGTACTGGTCCCAACAGATACAGCCAGCAACCCATGTGTTTTAGAGAAGACTGACAAACTACAGATGGGATTTCACAAAATGGACCAGCTGGAGCCTGGAGTAAACAAAAGGCTAGGCTGTGAAACAAAGAAAACTCTTTTTTTTTTTTTTTCTTTTTCTTTTTCTAAAGGTGAAACAAAGAAAACTTAGTGTAACATAGTGTAACGGTGTTTTTATTTTTTTATTCGTAATGTTGATTATCTTTTTAATAGTTTACGTTTTTTAAAAAGTTGATATTTCAACAACTCTTAACATAGTATTAGAATTGTATATCTTGTATTTAAGACTCAGTAACACTAATTATTAAATTACAAGTGTTTGATATACATGATGCAAAGAACCAACATTTGTGAAAGAGTCATAAATATATAAACAATGTTAGTCCCCTCTCAATAACTTAAATTTTTTGTAAAAGTTGATTTCCTATAACTTCTAACTTTTGTCTTAAAAATAATTCTTTATTTAATTAACTATTTATTTTTCTAACGAAATAATTTGCTGAACTTTAATCTTAGTAACCATGATAAAAATGCAAAATTTATCACGGCCCTAACAATTACAAATAGTCTAATGACATTGATTTTATTTAGCTTATGTAATCTTGTAGCATTTAATGAATTATTATTTCTTTTGATTTGGGAATTAATTTCTCCTAATGGAAGGAGTAAAATAGATTATAGATAATTAGATATATCACATGTGCCATGCAATTTCTGAGAAAGACCTTTGTTCTCAACTTCAGAAATTTTAAAGACAACAGCCAATCAACCTAGCTACTCCTCTGTTTTGGTTCTCTTAAACTCACCATAATTTCTTTTCTTTTTTTTAATTATATGACATAATTTTTATTATCTATAAAATTTTACTTTTAATCTTCTAAAAAAATATTTTTTTCCAAAAAAATATATATTATTTTAATTATTAAGAAATAATATTTTTTTATAGGAATTAAAAATCATGTTAATAAATAAGTTATATATTTAGAAAACGTTTTTTGTTCCTAGTCTTTTTTGAATGTTTAACTCATACAATAACTCATACAGTAACAAATAGGGGTGAACATATATGGGTTGGTTTGAGTTTAGAGTAAAATTTGAACCAACCCAATATAATCGATTTTTCAAAAATGAGAACCGAACTGAACCAAAAAATTTGAAAAACCAATCTAACCCAAACCAATTTTATTGGTTTGGTTTGGGTTGGTTAAAGGAAATTTCTTTCTATTTTTTCGCTAATGAATTTTATTTATTAATTTTTTTAAACTCTTGTATTATAATTTTTAATGTTAATTTTATTATATTACCTAAACTTAAAAATATAAATATCGATCACTTATCTAATATCATTATCCATATCAAACACAAAGTGCAAGAAAAATTTAAAATTAAGACAAACAAGTAATAAGGAATAGTAATCACATACCTGACAAAATTTGCTAATTTTCATATCCAATAATATTGTTGAGTGATGTTTATACAATGAAAACTGTAATGACAAAAATATGAATGACGATGTAATTATAATTTTATAATGGATAAATAATTAGGTATTGTCTCAATACTCACTGGAGTAGCAGCAGAATCCATAATAAACAACACAGTTCGCCTAGTTAAATAAATGAGATTCATCTTCTTCCTTAGTTATATCTTCCAATCACATGTAATATCGATTTGTTGTAAAAATAAATAAAAATTAAATATGATGAACATACTACATACATAGATAATTCATTAATTTGTATGGGAATATTATTTTCTTTAAACAATATAGATAATAAAAAAACTCACACCAAATACGACGAGCAGACGGCGAGCAGAGGCAGCGGCGCGAGGACGAGTAGGCAGCGGCGAGGTCGCGAGGACGAGCAGGCAGTGGCGCGAGGACGAGCAGGCAGCGGCGAGGTAGCGAGGACGAGCAGAGGCGAGGTCGCGAGGACGAGCAGGCAGCGAGCGGCGCGACCAGCAGCGACCGGTGAGGACGGTTGTGTGAGTGACAGAGACAGAGTGAGTGAGTGAGGATCTGAGGAGTGAGGTTTAGGTTTATAAATTTAGAATTATTTTATAAAAAAATAATATAAATATAAATATTAAAATAATAATAATAATATATTGGGTTGGTTCGATTTTTTTAAGGTTTTAATAAATGAAAACCAAACCAACTCAATATTAATCAGTTTTTTATTTTAAAGAACCAAACCAATAAAATTAAAAATTGATTTTTTTGGGTTGGGTTGGGTTGGGTGGATTGAATTGGTTCCAATTTTTTTTTTTTCACCCCTAGTGACAAATAACAAATAACAAATAAATTCTACGTGTCAATACAAGAAACAAATAAATTCTACGTGTCAATACAAGAAACAAAAAACGACAAAGGAATTGATTCTTATAAAAACAGAAAATGACTTCAGCAAATCTAGCAAACAAAAATTAACCGAACATGTTTTATACTTCAATTGCATTTTTTTTTGGAATTAGCAAAAACTTAATTCAAAGTTTATAATTATATATATATAAATATTAAAATATTATTCTAATATAAATAATAAATTCAATAAAAAGAAGATAAAATTAATATAAATAATAAATTCAATAAAAGGAAGATAAAATTAAATTTTACAAAATTTTCGATGATCCATCGAAAATAACATGTAATATTTATCTATATTTTTATAATATATTATTTTTATTTTTATTTTTATTTTTAGATATAACATATTACATTTACATCTACAAGTTACTCGATTTAGTTTTATTTTACAATTTATAAATTTAACTTTACTTTTATGTATACATATTATATTTACCTTTATATTTCGATATAATATATTACATCTATTTTTAATAAAATTATCGGTGCTACATTTAGATATAACATATTATATTTATATTTGATAAGGTTGTCAAAACTCTAAGAAGGTCACAATGTCTCCAATAGGGTTGGTAAGGTCGTCATAAATATGATGAAATTTTATAATAATTTTATTTTATTAAAATTATAAAATAATGATATTTTAGTATATTTATTTAATAATTTGATATAAAATAATAAATTTTGAAATCAACTGTACTAATTAAAGAAAATTAATGATTTATCAAAGCAATGCTATTTAGGCTAAAACTGCTAAAAATTCAAAGAAACATGAAATTCTAGCCGTATAAAAAAGGATGGATAAAAGATTTAATATAGAGTGTATTTATATTTAATAATAAAAATAATAAAAATATATATTTAAAAATATATAAAATATATATTTTAAAAAATAAAATCATTATTTTATCTAAAATATTTTTCTACTAATTAAAATTAATAGAATGAATTGATTACAATCATAATTAGTAAAAAGATATTCTAAATAAAGTAATAACTTTATTTTTTAAAATATATATCTTTTAGTTATTAAATATATTATTTTTATCTTTTTTATTGTTTATTATAAAACTAAAATATATTATTTTTATCTTTTTTATTGTTTATTATAAATAAATATATTAGTCTTTCATTCAATGAATAAAAGGATTGGTCCCCACTTTTCGAGTGATTTGTCTAAATAGCTTTAAATTTAATTAAAAGTTAAATTTTTCAAAATTAGCAATAATAAGCTCAAAATTGTGCGTTTTAGTTATATCAAAATTAAATAAATTATAAAAATGTCATTTAACTCTAATTCATATCTGTTACACTGCACAGTATGTAACACAATTTACATAGCATGTAAACAGTTTATTACATAATATGTAAACAACTTATATAGTATGTAACACACTTTACATATCTGTTTACATTATATGTAACACAGTTTATATAGTATGTAATCAGTTTCATTCCTATTATTTGATGAAAAGAATTGCAGAGAAAGTAATTAATATAAAAATTAAAGATATTTGATGATCGTTTTCCATAAATTTGATTCAATACTAACCTTCTTTTTTCATATGTTTGAATCAGTATCTCAATCTGCATAAATATGGCAACTTTCTATCCAAACTCTACCAACTAATATTACAAACTTTGACAGGAAAAAAAAACTAGTAATACAAATATACCAATTGAGGATAGTCCTGTTTGAAATATCGAACTTGAAAGCAGCCCTTACTAGTATGTAAATATAGTTTACAGTTTACATACTATGTAATACAGTTTACATACAACAGTTTACATAGATTACATGTATGTAATACAGTTTACAAACAACAGTTTACATAGATCACATATATGTAACACAATTTACATAAATTATATTTATGTAAATACAGTTTACATACTATGTAACAAAGTCATTAGTACTATACAAGTATGGGTTTTCAGTTTCAGTTCCATAATTCACTTTCCACTTTTTTTTTTTATTTTCTTTCTCCTCAATTTAATTTACTTGCCTATACTTTCTATTAGATTGCAAAATAAATCATCATAATAGTTAGAATTTAAATAAAGACCATAAACAAAGGAGAAAATACAGAAAGAATAATTAACAGTACTTGGTTTATAAAGATGAATAATGAATAATTAACAGTACTTACATAATATGTAAGACAGTTTACATATTTGTATGTATACTCTATTTTGCCTAGCAAAAATAAAGTATAACCAATTCTTTTCAAATTGTTAATGCTCAATATGGTTTCCAATAAAAAACTGAACAATTGTCTACACCAAGAAGTATTCATATGATTTACAAAAAAATGATTTTTTTTTCAGATTGTCAAATAAATAAATTTAAATGCCTTGGTAAAAATGAAAATGATGTCACTGATAGAAAAATTATTAACACAATTTTCAATCCATCAGTGAACGATTCTTCATAATTTTAAGATAAAAACTCAACATTCTTTGGACAAACTCTTGGTACATCATTGACTTTAAATTTCTCAGAATAATGATCATATATATTATATAACATGCAAAAGAACTGGAACTAATTGTCAACAATGACGAAAACTGAGAAAGCAAAGAGAGAAGGAGATGGGAGATGGGAGATGAGAGATAGTAATTGTATTGGAGTTTATGAAATCTTTTCGAATATAGAATACATGAAAGAATTGAGTTAATAAAAAAGGACAAAAAAGTAAATTTATTAGATTAAAACATTGTCGCACAGTAATTTACATAAAATTAAACTTACTGCTTAAATTGTTGCTACAGTAGATCATTAATTCCCACTTTTCTGCAAGAGAGAGAGCCAATGCAACTGGACTGTTTGTATTGGGCCTACATGGATCCGACATATTTCTTACCCTCAAATTCAATGGGCCAGACTTCTATTACATTACCAGCCGACAAACTTGCAATCAATATTGCCGTTTCAATTCCACGTATGGACCAATGTTCGTCATAGACATTAAACAGAACTTGTTATAATAAATATGATGGTATAGTTATATATTTTTAATACGTAAATTTATTTCAAATATTTTGCTATAGTATCCTGAGCTTGTATCGCCTAAAGATTTAAAAAAAAAAAAAAAACTCCATAACTACTAGTTCTTTATGTATGCTTTCAGTTTAAGAATTTGTAAAAAAAAAAAATTGTCAAGTCATGAACTATACCAAGTACAATTTGATTTTAAAAATTAAGTAAAAACATAGAGGGCATGAATGAAAAATCAAAAAAAATCTGTAACTCTTCAAAAATCAAGCTATTAATACGCCTAATATTGAAGCCTATTAGTGTCAGATAAAGACACTTGATGAACAATGCTAATTTGTAATGACTAGAACCGAACAATGGACTTCTACTTGTTCACGAGTCTTGAAGCATGTATTATTTTCTAATATAAATTTTTGAAAATTATATCTAAATATTAACTTTTCTTTAATTTTATATTAACATGATTATTGATTATTGATTATTGATTATTGAATTATCTACGAAAATCAAACTTAAAATACCAACAAATTTCCAACAATAACAAAATTAGCACAAAATTGATGGTGTTTAGTAATATGCAATTATGCTTGATATGTTAAAAACGTTTCTTAGGGTTTAGAGTACCACGGATGACCAAATTTCAATGGGAAGTGACGAATGACCCAACTCTTTAATGGGTAAAAGAGTAAGCTAATGTCATATATTCTATCAAATTCTATCACATAAATAATGATAGAATTATAACTCAATTTAATAATGATAAATAATATTTATCTTTTTATATTGTTGCATTTACGGGTCCATTAATGTCAAATAAATCTTTGACTAATGGAATCCTACACAAAGATCTTCTATAAAGATTAATTCTAGAAATGTAAAAGAAAAAATATATATATATTCGATAATTATACATGTTTGTAACTAATTATACAATTGTATAATTAGATTTTAATGCAAGATAATTTATGTTATATTTATATTCATTTTTTTTTATATTTTGTTTGAAGTATAAATTTTCATCTAGATATATGTTCAAGATTTTAAAAGATACAAAATGATTTCAAAATTTAATTAATTTTGAAGAATATTTAATATATCAATTAAAACTATAAAAATACTCTATTTAAAAACTTTACAACAATGCAAATTATAGAATTTTAGGTTTTTCTCCATATGCCAACAAATATTATTAGTTTTGGTTTATCAAATTTGAAAAATAAAATGTTTAAAAAATATAAAATATATATTTTAAAAAACAAAATTATTTCTTTATCTAAAATATCCCTCTATTAATTAAAATTAGGTGAAATAATTGATGACAATTCTAATTAATGAATAGGTATTTTAGGTAAAGCAATAATTTTACTTTTTAAAATATATATCTTTTAGTTCTTAAACATGCTACTTTTATCATTTTCATTGTTTTTTGTAGATAGGTATTATTTTAATTTTCACTAAGTTTTGACTTTGACTATATCTTTGATTTTTATTAATAAAATTTAATTTTATCTCTCCTTATAAGTAAGTAAAAAGTAATATATTGGGAATGTCTTGTGGTTCAGGTGGTAAGACTCCCAATTCCCCCACCAGGAACCCAAGTTCGAATCCCACCAGAGGCGTGAGTGTGTTTTTCTCTTCTTTAATAAAAAAAAGGAGCCTTTAGAGCTCCTTTTAAAAAAAAAAAAAAAAAAAAGTAAAAAGTAATATATTTAAAAAAAAAAGTTTTTATAATAAAAAATTTGAGAAAGTTTAGAGTCTCACATTGCCAACATACGTGTGTTGTGCGAGAATATAATTGTCTTTACACTTTTAAAAGTTAGCTAGCTTCTTTTAAGCGTTTGCGTAGAGTATGCTTGTCCCTTCTTTCCATTACTCTTTTGCATGTGTGGTTTTGTTTCTTAAAAAAAAAAAAAAAAATAGTAATGAAGACATCATATATTAATTTTATAGAGTTATGAGTATTATGACCTATTTAATCTAAAAGACCTATTTAATCTAAAAGATTAACTAGGTGAAAAAAATTTATAATTCTTCTTAATGCATAAGGCAGTAAAAATCTGTAAGTTTGATCTTAAATAGCAGTACGTGAATATATGTTATATATAATTTATTAGAATTATTATTTTATATTGTTTAAATATAATATTAATGCAAAATTTATAAATAATTATGAGACTTAGTTGATCACTGGACCAAATATTTTGGGCCTCACCTCGAAAAAAAAATGAATAAGCCTTACGAAAGAAAAAAAGACAAATACCTACACTTTAAGGGAGATATTAGAGGTATTGTTCCACATTGTTTAAGTATAATATTAATGTAAGTTTTATAAATAATCATGATACTTAATTATCTTAGAGGTTAATTTTTTAAAGAATTAATATCTTATTTTATTTATATATTATATAAAATTTATATAATTAAATTTATCTTTAAATAATACGTCCTTTGTATACATGTATACACGGTGTATAGCAATTCGATCAATTGGCCTAGAGTCTTCTATGCAAGATCATTAAATATTTTCACAACAAACCTTTTTTCAAGCTGTCAAATTAACCCTTGACTCTGACTCCAAATAGGTGATTATTAAAAAAGAAAAATAAAGACAAAAGCTATAGCAGTTTAATTTTTATTTTTTGTAGTAGCATACTTCTTTTGTTACGTAAAAATGATAATACAAAAATAAATAATTAAATGTAAAAATAATTTTTTTTTCAATGTTATAATCATTGTTTTCTATTGTTAAAGACAATTTATGATATTAATATCTCAATAACAATTAAAAATATAAAAAAAATAAAATGAAAAAAATTGGCATTTATTTTTACTGTCATTTAAAAAAAAAAAAAAGAACTAAATTACTTAAAAAAAAAAAAAAAAAAAAGAGACTAAACTGTTCTACTAAAGGAATTATGCTCTCACCAACTTAAAAAAAAAAAAAAAAGGATTCGTCAGTAATAGGTGGGTAGCTAGTTCCCTGCTTAATTACTACATTAATGATGTGATATAGACTTTTAATTGACTACGAATTAACAGATAAATAACAACTCGTTCACACTATTAAACAATCAATCCATTAAGGAGACTGACATATTTACTCAACAATTTCACAAAAGTAAAAAGTGTAAATATGGCATTGAATCAACCATGCCCTTGTTTGAGGGAAATGAATAAGCTCTAGATGAACTAAAACCTTTTCCAGCAATTATTCATTTGTCTTAGTTAATGACAAGGAATAAAATCTCAATATATTTTTTGATATATTTATTCGTCGAAACATATTTTTATACATCATGGAAAGACATTGATATAAACAATTTTGTCAATATTTTCAATAATTTTATATTTTATAAAAAAAAAATTATAAATATAGAATTAGAGATCATATCTTTGATATACATTTTTGTAAAACTAAAACACAATGTTTATAGAAGTATTGATACTATAGTATTTTTCGTAGTTTTCAAATGATAAGCACTTTGATCTACTAAAAAATACTTGATTAATTAGCTGACTGACTATTTTTATATACATATGTTGCTTTTAAAATGAAATGTTTCGAATTTTATTAAATTCAATAGATAATGAGTTGATAGCTATGACCGAAAATAGTGCAGATAATTGAGGCCGAGATGTGATATATATACGGCAGAATGATTCGATTTAGATAAATAAAAATAATAATATCAAATAAATTTATAATTAAATTATTTATATTCATCTATGTTTATACTATACATAAAAAAATTTATTCATATTTAATATTTTTATTCTTGAATAAAATTATTCATTTATTTTAAATTAATTTTTTTTTATTAAAAAACCTAATTAATTACAATTTGATATAAAATTATAATTGATGTGACAGCTATCTTTTACTAAAAACAAAAAAAAAGGGCTCAGCTATTATAACCAATAGGCAACTATCACATCAATTTTGTATTTACAATAAGTTAAATAAAAATATTCTTTTAAATTTATTATCTTATTATATAAAAATTTAAAAATATACAATGAAATAAATTTTATATAAATTTAAGTTAAATAAAATTAAAGAAGTTAAATGTACGTGTCTTGTCTCAAAAATCTTGACCAAATTTGTATTATATGAATTTAAGTTAAATGTTTCTTTTACTATTTTATTGTCAAAAAATTTTAAAATAAAAAATATGTAATTTATTCATTCATAAAAATTTATTTAATTTTATTTTTCTAGTATATAAATGATTAAATTATTCAATTAATTTTATTTTTAATCTCTCTTAATAAAAAAAAATATATGTTCATTTTTCTTCTAACATAAAAAATATAAATTTATTTATGTTATAAAAAAATAAATATATTTTTTTAAAAGATTAAAAATAAAATTTTATATATATAAAAATATTATATAATATAATAAAACTTAATTTTATTCGCAAAGCTTCAATTTATTAAATAAATTGTTATAACAATTTTCATTCCTTTTTACTTAATTTTAAGATTAATTGATAACTATCTTGAAATAGGTGCCACATAGTTCGCGTGCTTTTGCATGGTGTATTTTATTAATATATATAAAAATTTAAATGATAATTAATATTATATTAGATAAAATTATCTTTATATTTTAAATTATTAATATTATTAATTTTTATGATATACTATTATATTAAATAAAAAATTTTAATATAATAATAAAATAAAAATTATAATAATATAATGATTATATATAAATAAAAACTTTAAATAATAATTTAGGAATATAATATAATAAAATTAATTTTATATTTATTTTAAATATGTTGTAAAAATTATTTTAAAAAAATTAAAATATATAAAATAATTTATAAAGATAATATGTATTTTTAATATATATATATATATATATATATATATATATATATATATATATTTTTGGTAGAAGAGTAAGAAAAGATAGGGATGGATATTAATTAGTCGACAAAATAGACGAAGAAATGTTTAAAGCTAAAAAAGAAATGACGTAAAAGTCGGAATGTGTCATTAACTCATTAAGGAGCGCTCAACCGCTGAGTAAATATTTTTTTTCTTTTTTTCTTTTTAATTGATGTAACTTAATTTAGATATATATTAACTATATTAATTAAGGGAATTACAATATACATATAAGAGAATATAAATATCATATTTATTATTAAAATATGTATAAAATAAGTTGAATAAATTCAAGTCATTAAATTTTAAAAAAATTATAAAACTAATATCATTAAAATATATAAGAAAAAAAAATAGTATATTTATCTTATATTAAGAAAAATATAAGTTAATATTAGATGCTATTTTTATTATTATAAATTTTATAGATGTTATTTTAAATAATTTACTTAAATTTTTTGAAGTCAATATAAAGAAAATTTTTTTTAATTTAATAATCACTCTACCATTATATTTAGGGGTGATAATTTTTACATAACTCGATAATATTATCTAAATATAACGTAATACGAATAATTTTTTTAGTAAAAATTGATTAATAATTTTTGCACGTTTTTAAATATTTTATTATTTTTTACTATTATAAATAAATAATACAAAAAAATCAAGTAAATTTTTTTATATATCAATTAATTCAATAATTTGACATAAATAATACCAAAATATGATATAAATAACATAATATGATAAATACATTACGATTACCACACTTAATTATATTGAATTTATATGTTAAATATTTTTTATGGGTAAATTTCAATTCATTTGTCATACTTTTGTTAGTAGAAGCCTTACTATCACTGATACTGTACGATTTATAATTAATTTTTATTAATGAAGATTTTATCTATTAATAAGAAAACTAATTATAATTAACAAAAATAACTTACTCATGCATCTTGTATTGTTTACATATGGATGATAATTTTTGATAATTTTTGACACGATTTAAATATGATATAATACAAAATATTTTTAATAAGAATTAATCAATAATTTTTTTATATTTTTAAAAATTTTGTTATTTTTTATTATTATAAATAAATAATATAAAAAATTGAGTATATTTTTTTATATATCAATTAATACAAAAATTTGATAAAAATAATATAAAATAAATTTAATATCGATACAAATAAGATAAAACAGATATAACTAATACAGCAAGATTATCGGCACTTAGCACATTCTTGCCGTAAGGATAAGGCTTTGGGCTTCGTGTGCCGTACGTTTATGAGGAGGTGTGGGTCGTCGCATTTACTAGTGTTTGGTGTGGTCTTCCCGTACAAATTGTTTGTACGGTCAATACGGATATTTTTCTTTTTATTGACAAGACATGTTGTTCATAAGAAATAAAATATAAAATTAATTTAATTACCTTTTAAAAACTATAATTATATAATATTTAATAAAAATAATAATAAAAAAAATTGCTAAAAAATATATTTAAAAAATAAAGAATAATAACTTCTACTTTACATAACTATTTCCTTTAACTTTCGGACTACCACTATGCCCAACTGGGCCCAATATTTCCAAAGTGGGCTCTCCCTAACCTTTCCTACAATATATATATTTATCATTCAATACCAAATTAATACCTCTATCTCGATAATAAAACGTTCTCATATAAAGTCAGTTTTGATCTGCTACCCTGCACCTGTTAATTTTCTTTTACCATCTTTAATCCCATTTTCTTTTCTTTTTACTCATAGTTTCAGTTTTATAGATTTTTTTTCCCCTTTTAGGCAGGAACTAGGGATATTTTTCGAATTTTTTGAAGGGTATTTTCCATTTTTCCTATTATTTGAACATTGAGATAGAATATTCTGTCCATGAGTAAATCATATTCCAATTGACGACTAAAGAGAAATTTTAACATCATCTCTTTTCATATTTGAAAGTGATGTTTTCTTGTGTAGCATGTGAACTCCAAATAATTTATGTTTTTTATTAAATGTGTAAGTAAAACAAATGGACAATGGTGAAGCTTTTTTTTTTTTTTTTTTTTTAATTTTATATAATTAAAAGAATATTAAAGTTATTAATAATTTTTTATTCCATGTACTTTTAAATAATTAGGATCGTACGAATAAGATGGAAAACGGGATAGAAGTAAAAAGTGGGTCAATAAGGGGAGAGAGGAAATGACGATTTTTGTTACGTTCGTATTTGAAATCGAACAATACTTATATTATTCAAAAATTACTCCAATTTTTAAAGATAAGTATAATCGATCAAAACAGATAAAAAATAATAACTAAATATTCAATTTAAAAATATATATATCAAAATTAAATCAAATATATTAATAATGATTTTTTTAATATATATTAAAATTAAATTATATTAATATTTAAAAATATATATTAAAATTAAATCAAATATATTAATAATGATTTTTTAAATATATATTAAAATTAAATTACATTAATAATTTCGGGTACAGGTACAGGTACGTGGGTACAATTTTAAGTATAATTGTTCCCGTCTCGAAACTCAATAATTTACACCTAAAATTTTCTAAAATCATCCCCATTCTCAATTATTAACCAATTCATTGAATCGAATATTTCCAAATACCCAAAATTGTTAATAAAATGCCCATTCCACTCCACACAATCTCTACTCCTCTCTCAAAATATTATAATATTTTGATATAAATATGATTTATTTATTTATATAATTTTATTTTATATATATATGCTATTTTTCTTAATGTAAATTAACATATATTTTTTTAAAATAAATAAATATTTTTGATAAAATACATTTGTTATTTTATATTGTAAGAGCAATTTTTTTTTCTTAAGGGGTTAAAAGTGGAGAAAAGAATAAGTAGAAATTTTTTTACTTATATTTTTAACTAAAAAATCATTAAAAATTCATCATTTTTTAAAGACTTTTAAAATCAACAACTTTTGAATATCACTATATTTTTAAAAAATTTACAAAATCATTATTGAATATTCCTAAATTTTTATAGCTTTAAAGACTTCTATAAAATCATAATTAAATAGTCATTAAAAATTCTAAATGAATACCTATAAATTTTAAAATTTTAAAAAAAATTATTAAAATTCTTGCTTGAATACACCACTGCAAAATTACGAGATTTATACGCAACAGCACTATAGTGCATGAGACTAAATTTATTTCATTTTTTAGTACAAGTCTTGTGTGCCAACTTACCAGTAGTTATTGTTCTCTGAGTTTGCGTATTGGCTCAGACTGATGTGGATATACAAAGAGAATGCCGTTTGAAAGTGGGATCGAGTTTACATAAAAATTAGAGAAAGATCGCAAAAGTAATGCATGCCTAGAATCACAGTTTATGGATGACAAAACTTTCCCTAGCAGGATTGTATTGTCTATTTGTGCGTATAGCATGCCTAACTGTTTGTATTTATCTGCATATGAATATCGCACAAAATCCTTTGCTCTACTGTGTAACTTTTTTCCTTTTGGCTTTAATTTTTTAATCCCAAAAATGCTTATATATACATAGGCCATAGCAAAGAGTTAATTCATGCAATCAGATCAACCATACATTCAATCAATTCAAGTGTACCGATCGTAAACATAAAGATAAAGAAAATGCTATTAATAACTATTTAATAGAGTCATTACTTTGTCAAAATTTATGTGATAAATAATGATAAAATATAATCATTAAAATTTATGTCATATTTATTGCTTTATTTATGCATTAATCAATTATAATTTTATACACAAATAGTTTATATCACGATTCATTTAAATAATATTACTTTTAACATAAATGGAGTGTTCTTTTGGTAACGTTAAACCAGATAGAAAATGAAACAAAGGAAGAGTAGTCACTAGTTAGCGACAAAAAAGCCACATGTAAAGGAAAGCATAACAATATGAATTATAAAGGGTGGGGACGAGCCGACGAGGATAAAGAAATAAAGAAAGTGAACGAGATAGTGAGATCTGAGAAATTACTCGTTGCATTAAAAAATATGTCAATAATTTAGTATTTTAAATTAATAAAATATATAAATTAATATAATAATATTTTAAAAAATATAAATTTAATAATTAACTATAAAAATAATTAAATTGATTGGTATAACTTTCAAAAATATACTTTTATATGAATTATTTATATTATATTTAAAAGTTTCAATCACTTTTAATATTTTTTTTAAACAAAATTATTACTATATTTTGAATTATTGGCATTAATTATATTGGTATATATACATTAAATAATGATTCTAAACATGATAACGAAATATATATTATATTTAATAAAAATTCTAATGATCACCATATTTAATAAAAAATATATATATATTATTTTATTTTCACAATATTTTTAATTAATTTTTACAATTAATTTAAAAATCTAACAAAATTAATTTTATATTTATTTTAAATATATTATAAAAATAAATAAAATAATTTACTTTTGTACACATGTTTTACCGATACTTATAAACAACATAAAAAACCTCGTCACGTAATAAATTAATGATTTTGAGAGAGTAAAAGTGAGGAGTCACGGAAGTGTACTAATGCTAACTAACGGACTACGGAAAGTTAAAACCGTCCCTCCACTCGACGCCTTTGATTGCGCTAGCACCTAGATGCGCCTGCGCTCACTCTCTCTTTTACTTTTTGTTTGATTATTTTAGCACTTTTTCCAACGTTTCTTGCAAATTGTCTTCATCTTTCTCTATTATCTATACATATGTCGTCTATTGTTTGTTAATTTATTTCCTTAAATTAAATTTCTCGTAGCTGACCTAATACCTTGGTCCGTGAACATTACCACAATCTATTGGTTCCTAATACATACCAGAATTTTCTAAAATAAATAGAATCTTAACAAAAATTAACATAAATTGTAATATTTTTTAATTTAAGTGCATTGGTTTCTTCCCTTTATTTACATATATGTGAATGTGATAATTATATATATATATTCTTTTATGATATATGTAAAACTATGATCAGTAAAAATGTGTTCAGTATAAATATGTGTATAAGTATCTAACAAATTAATTTAATAAAAAATACTGAATTTTTAAATTTAATTAATTTTATATAAGATGTAATGACACAAGAATATGTTTCTATTTTTTAAAAGGTTTCGAATGTGAACATAAGTGATTTATCTTCGATTCTTTCGATTTCTTTAATCCAATTAAATTTTAATCGATTGAATTAATAATTTGTAGGGATTGTCATTATCTTGTTGAGATTCTTATTCAAGAATCAACTTAAATACTTATGTAATCTATTAGTAACTTATACACTACGAAGTCACAGTAATGTGTTACATCGTGACATCAACACACAGTATATAATATTTGTACGTTTTTATTCATTAATAATTGTGTATTATATATATCCACATTTTAATTAAGAAATACGGATAATATTTTATATATAATATATAAGGCAGGATAAATAACTCAACTTGTTATGCAATTTTTTTTTTTTACAATATCTTACGTCAATTATTCAAATATATAAGAAAGTTGGGTGAGAAAATAGTTACTTTAAATCACAACCAAAAGGGAGTAAAAAATTATAAAATATTTTATAGTAACTTATTATATCTGATATAAGAATGTTAAGTACATATAAATAAATATGTACTTATAATTTTTGCATATATATTACCTGAAAAAAAATTTCTAAAAAAATGAATCATTTTTATATTTTTAAAAATAATTATACCATGTATTATAAAAAAAATAATATAATTGCTACCTCAATTTAAGTGTTTTAGCGTTTCTTTTGTTTCATCCAATATATGTGTCCTTTTAGATTAAGCAACAGTTTTCATATATAATTTAAGTATATAGAAGAATGTTATAATTACATAAATTTATACACACATTATTATATTATAACATATGATAAAATTATTTAAAAAATAAAAATATTTTTTCATTTTTTTTAATAATTTTATCATATATTGCGATATAATTGATGTTGGTATAGATTTATATATTTTTAATATTTTTCAAAATTTATGTACCAATTTTCAATTTTTAGCTTTCAATTTAGATCACCTTCTATTAAAAGGATCACCCAAACAGTTGAACTATTACCGGCTAGTCGGCTACAATTGAACAGATTGGGATTTTCTTTTTATTGCAATATTATAGAATGTGGCCGGATTTAGCTCATAAGATATGAACATTTATCTGTCTTTTTTGTCAGAAGTATCAATTTTTCATCACATATATTTTGCACAAAAAATAGACATATGGTATACCAAACCCGAATCATAATTTATTATTATTTTGAGTCTAAAACTAAATTATTACTACAAAATATTCGTAGTGTTTCTTTCTGATAAATTTACCGTTTGGCTTATAAAATGGTAATGATAGAGAAAATATAGGAAATAGTTGTCATAAACTTTTTAAAATTTTACAAATATCGATAATATTTCATAATTTACAAAATGTTTATAAAATTGTAGGGCTAATGCTAAATTGCTAAAACATATATTTTCACAAATATCGTTATTTTAACCTTTGTTCATAATGCAAAATGTATCTCTCGTATATTTATGGAGACAGGATAATTAAGAAAAATGTAAGTGCCTCGTACAATAACCATAAACTATCAAATGCAATCAGGAGTGTTGATGTGGTTCGGTTATTATTATTTGTACAGAATTGTTAGAAAATGAGTGTGTATTTAGAAAATTTATTAACTACATGTTATAAATCATTATTTCATTTTTATAAAAAATAAACTGTGAAGATTAATTTATTCATCACATAATAAATACAAGTTTATTCTATTGTTTGGAAAAGAAGGGAAAAAAACAAAACTATTGAATGCAATAATCTAGGTCGCTATATGAAAGTAAAAAGGTTGTATACTATTTGGTAAGTTGGTCAATCTTCACTTTTAAATTGAGAGAAATATGATATCACATAAATTTATATTTAATTATTTTTGTACCCATTTATTTTATATCATGCTTATATTAAAATTATTTTAAAATTTTTAAAAAATTATTTTTTTTAAATCATACTTTGTATATATCACAACATAAAATATGTGAAAACAAAAGTTAATACAAATTTAGGCGACCTCTAACATTTTTCCTTAAACTCGTTATGTTCCACAAGTATTTAAAGCAAATCTGAGAAACTTAAACGTTCACAGTATTAACATGACAAAAAAAAAAATGTAATTGTGAGAGAAGAGAATTTTTTTTTTTAGTACAGAGAGAGAGTAAATTTTATAAGAGATATATAGTTAAATCTCTTAACTTTTGTTTTAAATTTTTACATTTTTTTTCTTTTATATTAATTTATTATGTGTCTCAATTTTTTGTATTATATTTATTATTTTAGTACTACTATAATATAAAAAAAAACATCGAGAAAAGGAAAAAGATAAAATCTCCCTAGTACAATGAAAAATCAATGCTAAGAGACTAAGACTGCGTTGCAAACATCCCTCAGCATAACCACACAAAAAAAAATGAAAATAAAATAAAAATAGGCTTTCAAAAATATTTATCCAAGTTTAAAAAGTTTTTTTCAGGTTAATATATATAGAAAATATATATATAAAAAATTAATATATTTAAAATATATAACAATAAAATTAAATAATATTAATGATATTATTTTTTATGTTATAAAATATAATTAAAAAGGAAAAAAGAAAAATGCAAAACAGAGTCGTCCCTTCCCTTCTCTCTCCTTCCCGTGATAAAGTCCTGAATTTTACACGCAACTGGTGGATGGCTTACAGAAAAATGTAAATCTAAAATAACAAAAATTAATGAAATAGAAAGACATAAAATATTAAATAAAGAAAAGAAAAGCGAGTAAATGTACCAGCCAAGTACGCCTACCTGTACCTCCTAACCTTCTCTCATCATCACCTTTCCATGTCTTACATACTCAATACACACACCTCTTTCCACTTTCTTATTCCCTTTCCTGCCCTTTATATATTCTCCCTCACCCCTCACACCTTCCACCCATTTCTCTCTTCCTCCTTTAATTTTCTCTCCTTCAGTCTTCACTGATCAGTTAACTTAGAGTTATAAACTAAAATCGATCTGTATGAAGCAACTAATTCGCAGGCTTTCCCGAGTCGCAGACTCATCTCAGTACTGTCTTCTTCGCTCCGACACCAGTCGCCGGCCTCGTAGAGTTGAGTCTTTCAGGCTCAAAGTCAAGCTCCGGCGAAGTAACACCGGTGGTGACTCCAACACGGCGTCGTATCAGCCTGCCGTCCCTGAAGGTCACGTTCCTGTCTACGTTGGTGATGAGATGGAACGGTTCGTCGTCAGTGCCGAGGTTTTAAATCACCCAATTTTCATAGAGCTTCTCAACAAATCGGCTCAAGAGTACGGATATGAACACAAAGGTGGTCTTCGCATCCCTTGCCACGTGCTTGTTTTTGAGCGCGTGCTTGAGGCTCTACGTCTCGGCCATTCTCAGTTTCATGACCTCGACGATCTCATCGCTTCTTTCTCCGAATTAGGAACAGCTCGCTTGTAAAAAAGGAAGGAATGAAAAATCCTCTTTTATATTTTTAGTTTCTTTTTTGCATTCCTCTGAGATCTCGGGGTAGATTTCTTAATTCAGAGAGAAGTTTGAGCTTTTTTCTTCCTTGATTTTTGTAAATATATGCTTCTCGATTGAAGTGAAACAAGATGAGGACTAAGATGATAAAAGAAATTTAGGTCTTAAATTTAAGCCTGTTTTATTAACTTTGTTTTTGTTCTGTGTAAAGAAAACGCAAGTTCTGCAAATGAGTGTTCTATGTTACTGAAACAGCAATGGTCAAAAACAAGAACTTAGATATTAATTTTAAATAGATTTGTTCTCCTTTCTACTTGCTCTATCTGTTTGGTTGCTTGGAAATCATGTGAAGAATCGATTACTCTCTTTGTAGTGTACGATTCGGTGCAAATGAAATTTGGTCCTTTGATGATCAAGAAAAAAAAATGGTTTAATTGCATAATAAATACAGTTTGATTTTATTTTCTGTTTCTGATCATCAAAGCGAGAGTACACTTATTTTCTTGCGGTTTCTGAGACACCAAACATGTTTCGTAGCTGATGAATTAAGAAGATAAGAAACGGCAAGTTAAACAACCAGCGATAATATGATAGATGAGATTGAGGTTTGTTGAATTTACGGAAATGGGTCCGGCGTGTCTGATTTGGTTTGTAGTTGTAAGTTGTAACGTCCGTAACGGGTGTGAGAGATATCTGACACAAGAGGGCCAGGTGGACAGGTTAGAGCTGTAATTTTGAGGTGTCTTGGGTGGCGCGTTCATTACTCTTCTTGACGACAATTTTAAATCGGATTCGGATGTCAATAGTTTCGTGTTAATCATTTTCTGTTTTGATATTAATTATATTAAATTTTTGTATTAATTAATACATTAAAAAATTTATTTATTTTATTATATATTTATAATAATAAAAAATAATAAAATTTTAAAATATAAAAATATTACCGATAAATTTTATCTATGAAGTGTGTTCTTCTTATATTTATTATATGGTGCCAAAAATTACCATCTTAATTATAAAAACATGCTTGCAGTTTTACACTTACTTTAAGGGTAACATAGTTTTTGGGTTATGATTGATTATTTTTTTATTCAAAGAGTATTTCAAATATATATATATATATATATATATATATAGTCGAGCTTAAATTTATCATTAATAACCTACTTATGTCCAATATTTAATACTTGAGGCTTTTTTAAAATTATAAGTTGGATGTAAATTATATTATTGTATTATTATAAATTTTATAAATATTATTTTTCATTTATTTTAGCTTACGTAGAGGCCTTAGCATAAATATGGATTAACGCATCATAAATCCTCGCTTGTTTGAAGTTCTGCATAGCTTATATTTTAATTTATTTTGCAATTATATTGTAATGTTTTTTTACTCTTCAAACAAAAATAGAACTCCTACAATCAGCCGAGAGCATTATTATTAGCAAGAAAAACAAAACTTGGAGAGAAATTTTTAGGGTTTGTTTGATAACGATTTTAATTCTTGATTTTTATTTTCAAGTGATTTTTTAATCAGTTATGTTTGAAAACAATTTATGATTTTGATTTTTACATTTTTAAGGAATCACTACTAAAATATAGAGTGATTCATAAATCTTAAAAAAAAAAAAGAAGATTTTTTAATCATATTTCTGGTTTCTGATTTTTTTTCATTTTAACTAAACATATTTTTATAGAGAGTAAATCAAATTTATAACTTTTGTATGATTAAGTATTAAAAAAATTATTAAAAACTTAAAATTTATAAAAAAAAAATAATCAAAAAATTTCTTTATTTTTAAAGTTTTTTGAAAAAAATCAAAAAATATAAATCATTACTAAATAACATAGAGATAATTTTTGATTTTTTTCTTGAAAATCACTAAATAAAAATTATTATCAAACACATTTGTGATTATTTTTATAAAAGAATAAAAAAATCATAAAATTAATTATTTAATCATAAATTATAAATTATAATTGTTATTAAACATGTCTTTAAAAATTCTTAACAAGATTTAAGAAAATATAATCTCATATTATATATATAATATGATACGTTTCAAAATAAAATAAAAAGAATAAATTATATTAACAAATCATCTTAATCCTATAATAATTTAAATCAATGATATGAATGCGATCAAATTTTAAAATTTAAAATTAACGAATAACTCTTAAAACTAGAAAGAAAGAAAAAAAAATTCAAATCAAACAAAAAGACATATTTATTTTTAGATGAACTTAAATCAATGGTGTACATAGTTTGCTAAAAACATTCGTTAAAATTATTTATATAGAAAAAATAAACATATATATATATTTGTTAAAATATTTTATTTATATAAAATTTTGTTTATGATAAGAAATCCTAGCCAAGTAAAAAAGATAAAACCAAACTGCAACTATTCACCAACTTGTAGCGGATGTCCACTACATTTCCTTACGTTCCTTTCATGTATATGAGGTATTTACTTAAATTAATTTTTTTCTTAAATATATTTTGATGAATATGATTGATTTATAAGTATTCAAAGGGTAAAAATGATAGTATTTATCTTACTTAGTTTTCCTAAAATGTATAACGAGCTGAGGCAAAAACATTAAGATAATCTGACAATACCAATGATTAACAAGAAATTGTAGAAAAAATTAATCTAACTTAAGTAGACCCAACAAAAGTTTAATGTTGGATTAAAAAATTAGATAAGACATACTCCATAAAAAGACAAAAAAAGTAAAGAAAATAAAAATAGATGAGACACACATGCACAAATCAAGGTGTCCTTTCCTCACCTAAAGCAAGGCCCAACTTGATTAATGCCATCTAATCAGGATTAGGTACGCTGTAGGTCTACATTTCTCTCTCCGTATGGCTCTGTTAACTGCTATTTTGTGTACATATCTATTTGAGAATAGTAAAAGTACTCTCATAAGTTATTGAAAATTATATATATCACAAATTTGAGATAAAATTTTAAATAATGTGTTATAATATCAATGTATAATCAAATTCTTATAATTATATTTAATATTAATTTTTTTAAATTAATTATGATTATAATATATTCTATATTATTTCACCTTATCAATAGTAAACTTTTACCTTGATTTTCATTTTATGGTTAATTGACTTTACGCTTTGCTTTCTTCTCAAGTTCAAAAAAACTTCAATTGTATTAGTTGTCCCATCGTACAAATAAGTTCGAACAGCTTAATTAAGTATTGATATTTAACTTTAATAAATATTTAAGAAAATTTAGGTAATTAGTTATTAGATTAAGCAATACATACACATATCACATTATGTGTAGGTATTTTTTTTTGGTTGTTAATTTGGTCAAAAAAAAGTAGTTTTGGTAAAGATTAAAAAACTTGCCAAAGATGTCTAGGTACGTAGTCATTATTACAAGTATACACAATATGTATTGCTTAAAGTTAAAGAAGTTGGTAAGATAATACTTTCTTTCACCAAAATGTTATATATGCATGCATTTTATAACATAAATATTAAAAGAAATTTTCAAAGTCCAAGTTTTCAAAGAAAGCAACTACTTATTTGTAAAGATCAATTGATTGGTTTTGAACAAATGAGATGGGCAAAACTTTAGGTGAACAACAATGACAATATTCACATAAAGGATATATAGATCGTACGAGACATTGTACCCGCTTTGCTCAATTTTCATGGTTATGACCAAGAAACATTAATGTAGTGTTTAACAAAATTCAATTATATCAAAAAAATTTAAAATTAATTAACATGAAATTAAGGTAACATAAAAACACATATTTACTAATTGATGAGTTTAATTAATTTGTTCGAGATGAATTAAAATTTTGAAATAATTGATTATTTATTGATTTAATCACATAAAATTATAAAACAAAAGAAAGAAAAAGATATATATATATATATATATATATATATATATATATATATATATATATATATATAAAAGGGAGATGTGCGTTAATGATGCTATAACTTTTAACAAATGAGCAATTTAATTATAATTTTAAGTACAGCCTTTTAATGCTAATAAGGTTCATTTTAATCTAAAAAAAAAAAGTGCACATAGGTATCATAATTTTGTACTTTTATGATTAAAATGCAAGTTATTTTTAAAACTATAAATATAGAATGTTCAATTTAAAAATAACAAAATTAAAATACTATTTTTTGTAAAAACTAAAGAACCTCTTAAAAAAAAAAAAAAAACTTCTTTATATACTAGCCAAGGATAACAAAAGAAATTATAGACAATAACAAAGTGAAAGAATGGTCCTAAAATAAATTTGATTTTGCGTAATTATCTTGGAGCATTTTCGTCCAAAGACCCCCACTAGGAAAATTAATGGCTGAGCTTAAGCATGAGCGTGACTTTTGATGTACAAAACAAAGAACAAAACAATCATTAAACAATATGTTGATTTATTTTAAAAATTAATCTTAAGGACCCACATAAATAGTTTGTTCATTTAAGTTTTAAAACATAAATAATTTAAAAAGATGAGAATATTGGGAAATCAATCAAATATGTGTTCAATAAGAAATAAATAGCTTTATAAGCTTATTAGCCTAATATGCGGACATGGAGATAAGGCACAAAAGCATAATTGCAAAAGGGACTGAAATGGCTTAGCACTTCAACTCTGTAAACGTCATATACACGTCTTTTTGACGCAAAAGTTATCTTTTTAATCCCGTATTCCGTACTACTTTTAAAAGGTTTTTTTTTTTTTTTTTTTTTTGTCTCTTTGAATATGTAATGTTATTATATCAACTAATTATGTTTTTATTGAATTGTAAACATAATTAGTTGATGTAATACATGTAATTATAATTAAACTTATACATGTGTTAAGTTTTGATAATAATGTTTTTCTTTCAATAAACAAACCATACCATGCTCAGATTTAATAGTGTCTATATTTTCAACTTTTTTCTTTTCTTTCTTTCTTTAGTGAATCAAGACACATGTCTTTGCATTTTTTTTTATAGATCGGCCGAAATGTGTGACCAACTCATTTGGTCACGATTTAAACATATTCAACACAAAATTCTATTTTGGTATAATTTTTGCATTATTTTGATGTAAAAGTTATGCTATTTTTTTTTAATTCACTACACTAAATATTACATTAAAAAAAATATTTTTTAAAATATTCTTTTTATTTTTCTTTGAGTATAACTTTTGCACTATATTTAGTGCAAAAATTGTACTATATTTTTTTTATCTCTAACTCAATACACTAAATATCAAACTAAAAAATATATTTTAAAAAATTCAAAAAAAAATAGTGCGTAAATAATATCGTGTCAAATATATACTCTATTTTAGTTCATAACTATATAGCAAAAATTGCACTATTTGAGTGTTTTAAAGCCTCATTGAAGATGCCCTAAATAACTATTACGTATCTGTTACAAATATTAAAAATTTTGATTGTATAATTTTTTGAATAATTACACATTTGGATATTAAAAATAATATAATTATGTATAAATTTCTTTCAATAGGGATTTAAATCTAAACTATATTATAAACTTAACTTATTATATCTGCATTTTAATTTTAAAGTTATGTCCCTTGATTTTTTCTTTTATTTTAAATTAAAAATAATATTTTTATTTTAAAATGTAAAAATAACAAATAAACTAAATACTAGTTTAAATAAAATTTTATATTAACATTATTTTGATAAATAAGAAAAGTACTTAAAACAAATCACATACTAATCTAAATATAAATTGTCTTATTAAAATAATTATTATCATTTTTATATATTACCAAAAATTTTACAAATCAACTATAATACAATTAAATATAATTAAATTTTATATGATTATATATAACATGTCCTAAAGTTGGTTTCCATGTTTTGTAAATGTTTATAGAATATAAAAGTACAGCACATTTGCTAGTATTATGATTCTTTTATTAAAAATATGATAAATTTAAGTTTAATTATATGATATAATTTTTTATATATATCTAAAATTTTACTTTTAACTTATTTTAGATAACATAATTTTTTTTTTAATGAAAAATATATGTTTTCCTTGTGAAATTGGAAAGTTCCAAGATTCGGTATGATTTTCAACCAAGTATGCGTACCAACCTTTCCATTGTTCATGTCATCGTTTGACTCAACAACTAAACAAGTCAGTATATTAGTAGTCTAATATTACTCTATTTGGACTAAAAATACACCTTATACCTATTTATTTAATATTCTTCTGATAATTATCTTCTTATTAATTAATATTTTTTTCGGATAATATTCTCTCCCATTATTACCTTTGACTCATAAATATTACTAACAAACAAACAAAAATTAACAAGGTCAGTTTTCTCACCCAATATAAGAGATGTAATTATTTGAGGCATCACATACATTATATTTTGTTTTGATACACCAACATCATTCTCATCATTGTTTAACAAAATCGATCGAACAACACAAATGACGAAAATTGAATTAAACACCATACATATATAGATAGATTTGCACGCCTTGTAATATTTACAGGCTCACATTAGCTAAGGAATTATTAAACTAGTTTTTTAAAAAAAAAAAAAAAAAATTCTTTCAAAAAACTAAACTAGTAATTCCTTACACGTCTAAACTTGTAATAGACATATATGACTATCTAGCATAGTACTTGCACATGTACTTTCAAATAATAAAACGAAGAAATAAAAATGGAGATTACGTATGCTGCATGTTGATCGCTTGCAACCAATGAATTTTAAACAGTTGGAACCAGTGAATTTTGTTCAGCTAGTTCCTCACACTCACATTCACATTTACAGTACTTTACGTTCATCATAAACCAAAGCCAGCGTTTTGAGGTTTAATATGCATGCATCTCCAAGATAAGATCATTGTAAAAAAAAATTGAATAATATTCGGTGAGACGTGGACTACTTCATGATTGGCCAATGGAATTCAAGAAAGCAATTTATTTATTTATTTAGTCATGAAAATCAAACATAAAAAATAATATATAAATAAATAGTCTTGTTATAGAAGCTGGCCGGGAATGGAATTACGTGCCAGTTTGAAAAGGGTTCCTCTTTTCTTTTAGTCTCATGATGATGAGCTATCAGTGTGACTTAAAATATTATATGAATCCTAATAATAATCAATAAGCTCATATTTTGATTCTCAGAAAATGATGAAAAAGAATATTCCTAACAATATTAATTAATTAATTAATTAATAAAAAGAAGAAGATAAGAAGAATATACGATTGAAAACAAATGTGTAGAAATATATAGCTGTGTAATGGAAATTAAAGGCCCTTGATTAACGCTCAAAAGCACATGGCTTCTTCTTGCGTTTACAGTACATGCAGTCACGTTCTGTAATAACATACAGATCATATTCATTTAATTTTTAAAAATTAATACAAGAGAATTAAAAATAGAAAAAGGTATTTATATGCCATGGAGTTTGAATTCTTTGTAGCAATAATGAAAGAGGGAATAAAGTGGGGACGTTAAGATCTATTCACATAAAGTTATAGACTTCGTGCAAAACACAAGAAAATATGACGTTTCTAAATAATGGACTCACATGCCTTGTGACTTACACTTTTTCATATCTATTAATTATAGATATATATACCTAAAATTATTTACTTTTTTAACCGATGGAAAATTTAAGATGTATACCATTTATATAATAACAAACAGTATTGAATATTTTTTCAATTAATACTTATTTTTAATTAAAATATATATATCATTTTAATAAAAATATGTATAAATTATTAAATTTATAATGAATTAAATATTAGAGTCTAAAATTTTATATCTAGGTGGAACACAGGTATAATTATGCATGTAATTTTTTTATAATTTTATAAATATTATATCTAAAATTTTATTTATAAAAAATTAAAATAGAATATGTAACCAGTGCCCTCCTCACCCTCACATAACGTTGCCCCTGTTTTTAACATATATTTATATACTTTTCATTGAGAATATATGTTGCACATTAATTTTCCATGGACATGAATACATGACAAACAAATAATAATAATAATAATAATAAAATTTCACATTCAAATTCTTTAAGATATTTTTATCCACATCATAGAGAGAATCTACCTCATCTACAGGGGCAGAATTGTACATATTTTAGGAGGGGCACGTGCCCCACCTCAATTTTTAATGAATAAAATTTTACGTATAATATTTATAAAATTATAGATAATGATATATACAAAATATTACTGTACAATTTCAAATTTTAGATTTAATATTCAATAACTCAATACAAACTTAATAATTTGCACATATTTTTACTAAAATAAGATATATATAATATATATTTTTAATTAAAAATAATTAATTATTGAAAAGTATCAAATATTATTTTTTATTGTATGTGTGGTGCCCCTCCTAGATATAAATTCTAAATCCGTTACTGCTCATCTACGTCTATCTCGATTTTCTAGGTCTTTTTTTTGCAAAAGTTGTTTGATTTTTCTTCAAGTTCTTGAGATCTTCAAGGACCGAGCTCAAAGAATTGCTTAAAAACTAATCAATTTTGTAGAATGAAATACCTGCAATTTGTGTCGTCGTTGACTGGGGCAGTGAACTAAGCGTTTGCATTTGTAAGATTTTTAGAATTTCATATCATTTTTGTTCTCTTCTTCGTTATCGCATTTCTCATCCTAAAAAATATGCGTTAACTTATCCAAATCAAGCTTTCAAGTTCGTATTGTTCTTCTTTTCCGAGAGCTGTAGGTTTCGTTGGACAACTTTTCCAGCTTCATACTAAGGGTGACAATTTGTGCTATAGTTGGATTGATCGAATCGAAAAACATGAATCAAATACGAAATGAATTAAATTTGGGCTTGTTTCGGCCCAGCTCGAATAACCCGAAAAAATTTGAGCTGGGTTAGGACCAGCCCATTAGCGCAAAATAAAATAAAATTAAATTAAATTTTAAATGAAAAAATAAAAAAGACTATATTAAAATTAAAATAATCTTTTATTTCTTTCGATACTTCTCTTTTATGATATATTAATTATTTTTCTTCCCTTTTCTTTTGAAAAATAAGCTGCTAATGAACAAATAGTTATAATTTATTCATTTTGTCACAATATTATGCTACATTCTTTGATGTCAATGCAATTAGCGTTTAAATCTACTTAACTCTTTAAACAAAAAAGATAATATTTATATTTAATTTAAATTAGTATTATGAAATTTTTATTTTTAAATCGATACTTAAGTTATGCTATTCTCTTTTTCACTTGTTCATTGTTTTGAGACTTATATATTATATAATAGTCAAAGTTTTATTTTTGTGTATATAAAAAAAGTTATGTTTTTGTGAAACATTTTAATTTACTTTAACTGTTCAATTTTTAGTAAGTATATTTATTTAATCTATTCATCTCTATTTATTTTATTTAATAGTTATAAGAAATTTTATTTGGACTTGAGAACTCTTTATTCTAAATGTGAGTTTTCATGAAGGCATGATGACTTCTAACTTTTGCATGAATGGGGTTTAATACATTTACTCATTGCCTAATTAATTTAGTAATTAATTTTTTGCTTTAATAATTAATTTTTTATTATATTTATATATATATTATTTATTATTTTATGTAATGTTGTTTGAGCTTTAATTATTAAACATATTTTTTTGATGAAAAAGAGTCATATTAACTAAAAAATATATATATAATTAATAATTTAGGTTAGTTTGAGCCAGCTTGTTTGTGTTTGGTTTGAATTCGGAGTCACATTTGCTAGCTCGAATTAAATTTGAATTGAGCTAGGGTTGAACCAATTTGAACTGGGCTAGTTTGGACCAGCTTGAATTAACTCAGCTCGCACGAATTGACACCCCTACTTCATACTTGTTCTTCTTCTTCAAGAACTGTAGGACTATTTGGACATCTTCTCCAATTTTGTACTGGTTATCTTTCTTTTGTGATTTGGATTGGTGTGTTTTGAGCAATAAATGTACTAAATCTTGAAAGTTTAAGACATAATTTTCTTGATTAGGTGTTTGTCTACGAAGAAATTATACGAGTTCTATTTTGAAATTTTCAAGGGATTGGAAAAGAGTAAACATGTAGTGCTCTTCGAGAAGTTTATATGAATTTTAATCTTGTTATGATCTACCTTGTGGTGACTAAAGCAAAGTACGTGAGGTCTGTTTGATTGTGTAGAAGGTTAGGGTTCCATCAATTGCATGTTGTGAATGCAAGTGAATTAATTGTTCAGGTGATGTTGAAGCTTGATTTTGTTGATAATAAGAACTACATCTAGACAAGTTTGGGTGTTTGAGTTTCTCCACTTTCTGCTTACTATTTTGGATGGTTGTGTCATTGAATGTAAAGATGATGATTTTGGTATGGTGGTGCTTGTTGATGACGAGCTTAGAAATGTGTAGTAGGCAAAGTATGGGTGGTGTTGTTTTTGTTTTGATTTTTATTGGTTTGTACTTGGTTTGTTACTTGGATTGTGCTGTTAGTGTTGGTTTAGTATTTTGATATGAAATTTTGTCTCTATTTTTATTTTGTGTTTGTGTTGATTCCTTAAACTTATTTTTTCTCGGGCTATTTAATTGGACTGTTAAAGAGAAGAATTGTTGTTGCTTATAGATTCTAGATCATGCTTATTATGTTACTAGTCATTTATATAATTTTATTCTTTATGGTATATTTTGTGTATAACAAATGTTAGAATTATTAAGTTATATTTTCTTTCTTTTAATGCAATTTTTTTATTTTGACAAAAATAAATAAATGATAATAATAGCAAGAGTATCATTAATTCTATATCATGTGCTATTAATTTGAGGCAATTGGGCACATGGTTTCTGGGTTTAAAACACCTGCAATCACTTTCAAAATCATAAATGGTCAAAATGATCACTTTCAAAATCATACTATGGTCAAATGATATTTGCCAACGCTATCTCATGATTCGCTTCAATTCTTTCCTCCTTTTATTTCTTTTTTTACGTTTTATTTGCATTTCTTTTCATATTTTCAAATTTTGAACTCCATTACTACAAATTTCCTAAAAAGCTCAACACTTCACAACTTTTTTTTTTTTATATATAAATATAATCCACTATTTACATTACTATCCTCCCATCATACCGAACATGCGGTGTTCAAAACTAGCAAATATTTTGAATAAGCCATTCAAATTGAGGTATATATTAAACATAAATGTTTATTCAAAACTGGTGAATATTTTAATCAAGTATTGTTTTGAACATAGTGGCAAAAGTAGTATTTATAAAATGGAGTCAAAACGATTTTTTCTTCTAATTAATGTACTTTAAATTATCTATAATTTTGGGATGTTGAAATGAAAATTATAATGATAATAGAAGATGGATTTGAGGAACATAGACTACAGAGTCCTCCATTACAAGTTTGGGATTAAGTCAAACATGTGAGTTTGGATGCAAACTCGATCACATGATGAGTCTGACAATAAATCTTTTCACATTCATATAATAGAAGAGTTCCATTATTATTATTCTTCATTTTCAGTTCTTCACATTTATTTAGAAGATCTTCTTCTGCTACAGCCCCGAATATTTAGCTCCTTTTGCTTATTTATTTATTAGAATTAAAAGTCTTTTTTTGTTAAAAAATAAAAAATAAAATAGTCATTCCTTCACCATTGCTCATTATTTATTAATTTTTGCTTGTGTATTGTTGATTATTTTTCTTGAATATAGCTCCAGCCTTTATTTATTTTTCTAAGCTGTGTATTGCTAAATATTTATTAATTGTATGTCACTCTGCAATTAAATCCCCTTTATAAGCCATATCAGGTGCTCCAAGACCTATCCGGGAGTTATCAGGTAATTCTCCTCGTTTTTTAAATTGATTCACCGGGTTTACTAGGCACTTTAATTTTTTTTTTTAAATCTTTTGGATAAAAATAAATTAATAATATTGTTCCTTATAAAAGATGCATCCTCAATTACTTTTTTATATATAGATGCAGCCTCGTACACCATGAAACATTGATTCTAGAAATGGGAAAAAAATAAAACAAATATGAAACATTGATGGGCCGGCCCAATTTCACACAAGGCCTTTACAAAAGCCGAAAATTCACTTTTAAATCTTACACATATATTTTTATTTTTATTTGTTAGTTAATTTTTTAAAAATATAAAAAAATGCCTTTATATTCAGTTTCTCAACCAGTGGTTAGATTCCTTATTCAACCTATAAAGAAAAATTACATGAGTACCGTAAATTTGTATGTCATTATAAAATATAACAATAATAAATATAAAAAAAAATTAATAATAAAATGAAATATATAAGGTGAAAATGTTTAAATTTTCCCTTTTGGCCAGTGTCATCTATAAATGAAAGTATAATAAAGTTACTATTTTTAGTCAGTGCAGATTCCTATAACATGTATAATGAATGGATTTTTCTGTTTAGCAGGCGTTTGTACATTGGACAACAATTGTATGGTGTAATATGGAACTAATATGTAGTTAGTAGTAGAGTATTTCTTCTTTAACACAAGAAGAAACGTTTAAATCCTATATCTAAGTATGGACACTTTGTTTTGTAATTTTTAAATTGTTTAATATGTATTATGGATTCTGAAGTCACTAAATTTATGTATTATTATATTATTAGAAAAAATAAAATAGCAAAAAACAAAAAATTGTGACTCTCCTTCTCCTAAATTGTAAATGGTGAATGGTTGTGACAATTAAATTTGTCCAAGTTTTTAACAAAGCAAGTTGTTGGAATATGTCTCCACTAACACATTTTTATTTATTTTTCCTTGTTTTAAGGTGTCTTCTCCACTAATGTCTCCACCTCCATGTTTTAAGGTGTCTTCTCGATCAGCCAGTTCAGATTCAGTTAGAAAACCAGCAAACTTCCCTAGCATTGCAGTGGCATTTCCACTCTCAGCACTGCCTTGCCTCTGTTGCAAGAATGAGGCAAACTCATTGATGAGATTGATGGGATTGGATGTAAAATCTGAGCTATTGATGAAAGCTTGATTGGCCTTTGGTGAGTATATCATCTGACTCCTTGAGTTGTTGTTGTCATCTCCAAATTTTGGTTTAAGTTCTGGATGTAAAATCCAACACTTCTCCTTCAGATGACCAATGCCTTTGCGCCCAATACGCACACAGTGAGTGCACTTGAGATCAGGCCTTCTGCCTCTATATGGCCTATCTACAGCAAAAACTCTAGACTCAGATGTTCCAGCTTCAGCTTCCCTCACAACTATGTCTGCATTCATCACTGCCCTCCTGACTTCTTCTCTCTGAATGGTACTACACACCATTTCTAGAGTCGGCAGCTCTGGTGTCATGAGTAGATGACTTTTCAAATCTTCATAGTCTGAACCCAAACTCGCCAACAACAGAAAAATTTTATCCTCTTCAGCTCTCTTGCGAAGGATGGTTGCATCAGTAGTATGAGGTCTGTACAAGTCTAGCTCATTCCACTTGGTTTTAAGATTACCAAGATGTTGCACAAATGTGAGATTTCCTTGCTGCAATTCTGCCAGATCCTTCTTTAGCTGAAAAACTCTGGCTGCATTATTCATGTTGCCATACATGTCTTTCACAGACTTCCATAAATGAAGAGAAGATTCTGAATAATTGAATATTTCAGCAATTTTTGGCTCCATAGAGTTTAGAAGCCAAGACATGACCAATTGATCCTGAGAAAGCCATGCTTCATAGTCTGGAGAGGATGCAGCAGGAGTTTTGCTCTTCTCATTAATGAAGGTGAGCTTAGATCTTCCTCCCAGAGCAAGAGTAATAGCTCTTGACCATGGAAGATAGTTAAACTCATTAAGAAGAGATGAACTGAGACGCTGATTTGGATTTGAGTCTAGTGGCTCAATTTTGGTGCCGGAGGCAGAAACATGTTTATCACCTTCTCCAGCCATGATGGGCTAAATGATAATGAAGATTCCTATGGAAATGAGATATGCAGAGGCAGGTCCAAGATGAATCACTGCTCTGATACCATAAAGAAATGAAGATGAAGATTGAATGTGTTCTTATGTTGTATTAATGATGATTAACTCTAACAATTATAAGTCAATTTATAGAAGGGAGGAGAAGACACACACCCTTAAAACAAGGAAAAAACAAAATAAATAAAATGTGTTAGTGGAGGTGGAGACATTAGTGGAGAAGACACCTTAAAACATGGAGGTGGAGACATTAGTGGAGAAGACACCTTAAAACAAGGAAAAATAAATAAAAATGTGTTAGTGGAGACATATTCCAACACAAGTACTTATTTTTCAGCAACCTCACATGCTGTCCACTAATTTATCCCCCTATTCAATAAGGACTCTCACTTGAATCATAAGCCAATTAAGCTATCAAATGGTACCTTTTAATTTAAAGGAATGTTATCTATTCGAAACTGGGATAGGTTCCAATGAACTATGATGCAAACTTCAATTTCAAAAGTGGTTACACTTTGTCCAAAAAGTAAACAAAATAAAGAAATTATAAAGAAAACAAAAGTACAAAGGCAAGTAAGTAAAAGACTATACTATGTAATTAATCAATTAAGCAGCAGCTCCAACAGGAACTGCTTCCTTAAGCCTAGAGGAACCATAAAGAGTTTCTTCAAACCTGATAATCTCTTTTTTGGAGCCATAAGCAACTTGGGTTCTATCATCCAGATTTTGAATCACCTTGTCTAATATAGATTGATACCCATCACTACTGTAACCTCCAGCTTTTTCAATCAATAAAGCCAATGGCGCTACCTCAAATAACAACCTCAGCTTTGCCTTTGCTGATGGAGATGTCACATTTGTAAAGATACCCTTCTCTTTCACAATAATCTACAAGCCATTATTAAAGGTTATTTTAGTCTTTTCATAATCAATTTAATTTATATACTTCCAAAGCTAAATATTTATAATAATAAAAAAATTATTAAATAAAGCAATTAGTAAAGGGGATGAAGACCTGGTTAACGTCTGGAACCATTCCACCAGTGTATCTCAAAGTATACTTCTCTTTTACATAATAATCAATTAACTGTTGTTCCAGGACAAATGGAAAAAAAAAAAAAAATTAAATAATTATGAACCTTTATAAGATTAATTAATAATTAAAGAAAATTAATTAAATGAGGAAATTATTAAACATTATGACCTTGTTGTATTCAGGGTTGTCAAATGTAGCTCTTAAATTTCCAGGAGAGAAGAGCTTTCCTTCACCAATTTCTGTCGTGTCTTTTACATGTTGCCATTTTCCTGTCCAACATTATATTTAATTAACGTACACAAAAAATTTGGCAACATTTATATGAAATTATAAAAAGGCCATAAACAATTTAAGATGAATAGTGCATTAGTAAGCTAGTCAATTAACATGGTTCGAGACCCCACAATTGTTTTTATTTTTTTGAGTAAATGTAGCCCAAAATTTTAGACTTTTGCTATATACATGTTTCTGCATGAGTAAATTGTAGAATGCACATAAATTACTCGTGTACACTACAGGATGTACCTGCAATTTTGAAACATTTTTGGTCCAAACTCTAAAATCTAAAAGTATACTCTTCCGTTCATATATAATCCAATCATTCAACTATTTTACTTTTAACCCTTTTTTTATGAAAACATAATTTTTTTTAAAAACATTATAAAAAAAATAACAAAATAAAAGTGCATGCATTGGCTAGGGAGATTAAAATGAAAATTCATATATGAAAGGAAATTATGTCGTACAATTAAAACAAAAACATACTATTTAGAGCTCAAATGGCAATTAAACTTTGAAAATAATAATAATGTTATATTGGTATGTATAAGCAAATTATTAACCTTCATCAAGAAGAAGAAATTCATGGGTTCCAGGGACATCCTTAAGGGCAAGAACGTAAGTAGTTCTGGGACCATAAATGCCCATAGCTGAAGCAACTTGATCTCTTCCAGTGACGCCCGTTAACTTGTCTCCTGGCCACGCCCCAAATATAGTGCCCACTGTGAAATTGGTGTCAACTATGCTCGACCCATCTAGTGGATCAAATGCAACACTAAATCCACCTGTTAGTTCACAGGAAGCAATGAATGATTGATTTATTATGAATTAGAATGATTAGATGAATTCCCAAATATATATATATATATTAAATATGGTAATTCTATTTTTAAAGCAGAAAACAACCAAGAGCAATTCAAAATTTTGCCTAACAATTTAAGTTACAGTGTTGCTAAAATAGAAATATTGTATCTGGCAATACCTTCAGTGGGACCTCCCATGTCTTGGAGCTCAGGATCTTCTTCAGAACAAGCGTATTTGCAGAAATGTGAGTATTTCAAAGCCTACACATTGATATCCAAACTTGAGAAATCAATTAAAAGGTCCCCCAAAAAAAAAAAAATAGCCAATTGCTTCTAAGGATCTAGTTGATCCTCCAATTTAATGTTCTGGGTACTATGAGATGGAGGAAGTGAATATAAATCAAAGTAGCTAAATTGGATTAATTCCTACGTACATCAAAAAGAAGCTGGTTGGCAAGTAAGTCCACAGCAAGTTGTTCATCTCCAAAGGAATTGACACAAGCTGTTCCACCACAAGAAGCTGTCCTAACTTTGAAGGAAATGGTCCTTAGTGCTTCTCCCATGGATATCAACAAGGTAATGAGTCCTTTATCTTTCGTTGACTTACTAAGAAACTCTTCCTACAATCAGTAACTCATTAATTCACTTGAGACAGTGCTGATTCTGAGCAAGTTTTGTAAAGGAAAAAGAAAATAATAAAAAGAAAGATATATGGCTTTCTTTATATCCTACCAGGCTATCGCCAATAGCACATCTTGGTATCATTGAAGAGTTCTTGCTTCTTAAAACCTTTAGAGATGATTTTGGGCCTGTTCTTAAAGATTCACCGAAGAGGGAGCTCGATTTCAGAATCTGTCATGAAGGCAACAATTGTTAATTAATGTAGTCGTGGTACACTTTTCAAGTTCACGTCATCCAAAATTTTAGATAGCAGACTATTATTTGATACTTTTTCGCAACTATAAGTAAGCTTTATGCCTATGTGGAACCGTAAAATAAAAAATCTTTTCTTTTCAATATTTGCATCATCTGGTCTAGTCTATATACGCTAAAAGTGTTACAAAACCGAAATATATGAACAGAAGGAGAAATATGTACCTTGGAATTGAAAGAGGGAGAGATGGCAAGTGGTGACACTAGAGAAGTGGAATGCTGAGACGAAACATTTGGTAGAAGACCTCCACGAGCATGGCACGCGATGCTAGTCTCCATATTACTAGGTATGCTTTTACAGCTTCAGGGTTGCAACCAAAACCTTCAAGGCCTTTATTTTCTTTTGATCAGCTTGTTGTAGCATCGGACAGTGAGGGTGAGATAATAGATAAGCCCTTCATGTTTTCTTGCCACGTGGCAGATGCTACGGAGAACGTAGAATGAGCTCACATTAATTTGAGTCACTCATGTTTTTTGTGGCTCTCCTAAGCCCAATGAGAAGATATGGGAAGAGATCCAACTTCATGCCCATTTTTTGCTGATGAAAATGCTAATATAAATTTATTTATTTTTAAATGTCCTGTTTCCCATAAAATTAAGTGAATTACTTTCAGGAAAGCTATAAACCCCATCAACATTGTTATACGTCCATTGCCCAACTTGTTCTTTGTTGTAACGTCAACCGGTTAAGCCTTCCAAGAGCAAAACACGAACAATCACACAAGCTATTCAATATTCATTTATTTAATTTTTTTTTTACAAAAAAACAATTATTAGTTTGGAAACAAGCAATAGCAAACTGAAACAAAATAACTAGAGGCGTATAATAACACATCATGCCAGTTTCTAGGTCGAAGATTCTACACTTGTACTTGGTCAATACACCACATTTCTTGAATTTGGGCGTTGCAGCTAATTTTATACTCGTTTTATGGCTGCAGCACACGAGTTAGAGCGGTCCAACTCACCCCCCAACCTCTTACTCTCGGTTTTGTCTCAAAGAAGCATAAAATGTGAGGTATTGATTGAACTCGTATCTTGAGAGGTCTCAGAGTAATAAGCTGAAGCAGAAGATCTTGACTGTTTCTCTTATTCAAATGCAACATGTTTAGCACAAACCTTCCAGACCATTACTCCAGAACAAGATTGTAAAGTTGGATAAATAAGTCCTGCAGATCAACATTCAATGCATCAAGATTACTCCAAATTACTTTAAATGCAACAATGCAGCATTGGAGCCGCTCGCTCAGACGCTTTCAAAGATGTCCAACATTTTACATTAAAAATGTCAAGATTGTTACCAGCAGAATCAAGCCTTTTTAAATGATTACTAAGACCGCCCATGAAATCTAAGTCAAGCAGATGTGAAGATTCCCCTAAACCTCTCAGACAAAAGAGCAAGTAAAGGGTGAGAAGCAGATGCAACCACTGATTGAGAAACATTTCCCTCATATATGAATAGTAAACAAGGGAAATAATTACGTAGTTTGACATGGAAAATTAACAATGAAAACATCACTCTCGAAGTACCACACTACCACTGATGAGCTTTTGTTGTTTCAAAATCTAGATCCACAGTTGCCAATGAATGAGTCGTTAATCTATCTTCAAAAATGAGGCCCTTGATTTTTGGTATAAATATTATATTATTCAACTTTTTAAGTAATAACCATAAAAATTACTCCAGTATAAATCTATCTAAATCTAAAGAATAAACAAGCACATAAATATATATATAAGTAATAAACACTAAAAGTAGCAATCCAACCATGATGATGAAATTCCTCTGCTTTTGGATGAACAACAACTACTCACGATACATGACTATTAGTTTTCTAATTAAATTTTCCCGTGATGTTTTATTGTTACTTATTATATCAATGTTTTTGACCATTGACAATAAATGTTTTTCAAAATGTAAAGTAAGAGGAAAATTAAGGTGAGAAACTTCAAGTATTCAAAAGTTCACGAGGTATAGTTTCAAGCATTCAACAATCCAGAAAAGAAAGTGAAACGTATTGAAAAGTTAATAATAACACTTTGGAATGATTCAAAGGCACATAACTACATAAAGCTAATATAACAGTAGGATATCTAAGCATAAAAAATAAAACTGAAACATTAAATAAAAACCTTCCTGATACGGTAAAGCCCAGTTACATACATCACTGCATATTACTAAAGTCAATCAAGCTGAATATCGAGAAACGAAAACCGATAAACCAAATGCAACCTTAATCTAAATGAAACTGGGAGAGTTTTTTCAATTTGCAAGAATCATGAAACCTAACGAAGAGTAAATCATTTCAAAACGACCAGATAAAGACCCAAATTAGATAATCACAAACTGATTCTGAGAGTGGTTATCTTACGTATTACATAAGAAGAGAAAAATGCGAACGGCAAAAGAGTGGTAGATTTGACTGAAAGTGGAAACTATGAACTTTTAATGGCGCCAAATTGAGGTTAGCCAACTGCGATAACGGAAGTCTTGACTTGCAGGCAACGATGTGGTATGGGACGAAAGAATGAAATTAGGGTATGTGGAATCCATTGGATTGGCCCATTGGGCTTCTGGATTGGGTCTCTTTTGATTTTATTTTATTTTTTTCAAAATAAATTGAGAAATTAATTTGGTATATTTCTCTACATTTTACTTTTAAATTTAAGTGAAAAATGCATCCAGGTTATGGTTATTAGTATGGATATTATTGAACCTTTATTATGGTCGGCTAAAGGGAAAACCTCAAAAATCATCACTCATTGTTTTATTCTTAATTTTTATTTTCAATCTGTGATAGCCAACAAAAAAAAAAAAAAAAACTCCCCTCTAATAAGAGTTTCATGTCTCTCCAGGTATATTTATTTTATGTTCTTTGATTTTTTTTAGGTTAATAAAATCACCCTAGTCTAGTGTATTTCTCCAAATATTTTAATTTAGTTATATTTATTCTTGCATGATTTGTTCTAATACAATTTTTGTTATATTTTTTTATTAATTTTTTATTTTCATATTTTTATATCTAGACCTAGATCTAGATTTGTTTATTTATTTATTTATTTAAGTTGTTGATACATTAGAGACCGAAGAAATTGACTCATGTAAATTTATTTACTACATAAAAATATTGTTAGGAGTAAACTAGAAAAACAAATAGAAGCTCAAAAAATACGATTATTATCAGCTCTATCATCAAAATTGAAAAATGATGCATGTGCATTACTATGTTTTTTAATTTTTATTTATTTGTGTCTTGTAATTAAATTCTATAATATACTACGATTTCAATGAATGAAAGTAAATTTATTATTCTAAAAAAAAATGCATCAAGCATTGTTATTTTTTTGTAGCAATTTAGTTTTTCTCGTAATATAAAAGTGACAGCATAATAATAAATGATCAAATTTCAATTTTTTAAATATAATTTTTTTTTATCAATTTTGTAGTTATTATAAAGCAAATTTATGAAATTAATAACTTACTAATAGTTGAAAAATATAAGAAAAAAATTGATAATTTATTCTTATTTATCAATTATTTAAAACAAAATAATTAAAATGCTATAAAAAATAAAATGAACTAAATTACTATTTTTAACATAAATATGTACTATCAACAATCCTAAATTTAATATGCTCAAGCTTAAAAAAGAAAAAGAAAAAAGAAAGGTACAAAGTATTTATGATATTAATATTTCTCAAACAAGTATACAGTCTGTACTCGCCTCCTTTTCCTTCAATACTTCTCAAGGTTCCTGTTGTGGGGGCAGCTAAACAAAGTTAAACTAAATATATCTGAAAATAATTTTTCAATTTTCATTATACCATTAATTCCTCGTGTGGTTTGTAGCATAGGTTATTATCATATTATTTCCCACTTGTGACATTAATGCACACAGAAGGTTGCTTGTTTTGTTGAACCATCGACACAATGATGATGGTGACAAAACCAACCCTACCATTGAAAAAGAGAATAATAATTAACAACGCTTTGAATTGAGCTTTGTTTGGTGTAAGATCTAAGGTAACAGTTACTAACCTATATCTATGCCACTATGACACTTTGTACAGCAAGTGAATTGAGATGTTACGGCAGCTGCTTTCATAGATTAGAAAACATATACAACACTTAAGAATATGTTCAGTGTATATATGACAGAACTGAGATTGGAATTTAAAATCAATAACTAAATCCTTATCCTGCTGAGAAATGTAAAAAAAAAAATTGTAGGTGAGCATTATTAATAGTCTCTGCTAGTGTGGGCCAACAGAGCCGAGATATATGATGCGTCTTTACATGTACAAAAGAAATCAATTGGTGATAAGATCAACTCTGATTTTTAGTGAATGGTAGGTAACTTAGGCAACTTAATTAACATTACGTTTAAGTATATTGTCTGTTTGGTACAAACCATTGAATTTGCTTGGTTGATTGAGTAAGGGATCAAACTTCCATATTAATGTGAGTGCGAAGTTAATTGTATATATGATAACAAGGGGCTAAATTGGCGGGTTTTGTAGTAGTGCAAAAAAAAAAAATGATCTCTTGGATAACCCAATGAAGTTTCAATTGCCGAATCCCTTAAAAGTGAAATTGATGAATTCAATTGAAGTGTCTCATTCTCATACTCAGATTGATTGTAGGTTTAATATGCACCAGAATGTTGATTGTTTCCAAAATTTAGGCTGGACGTTTTGACAAAATGATATAAGTTGGTGAAATTGTACGAAGCTTAATCTTGTGCAACTTGTCTATCTCTGCCACACAATTAAAGGTCAGGTGGGTGATTACTCGATAAACACTCATATCAGATGTGGGAGAAGATAAAATTATTGTTTATTTTAAGACTGAATTTACTGTACTTTAAATATAGTGTAGTTTCAACCATCATCACAAATACGTAGATACAATTTATTTCTTTCTATTTTAAAATTATGGTTATCTTTTAACACTCTTTTATTTATCACAATGCTCATTACCAAAATTGAATGCAAAAGGATATCTATCTATGGTCTCACCGGAGAAAGAAAAAAAAGTTCGAAATATGACACATAGCTTACGCATCACATATGTTGACACTCTTTTCCAAGGGAGAAAAATATTAAAAACCAAAAAACCAGCAGCAAGGAACATGATAAATATAATTAAATTGTTAGTAGAGTTTCAAAAATATTATTAAATTATAAAATGTTGTAAGATTATCATTACATATATATATATATATATATATATATATATATATATATATATATATTCCGTCTTACCATAATAAATTTTAATTAAGTGATATTTTTGAAATAGCTAGAAAAATTTATTTATCTTAAATATAATTATATTAAATTAAATTATATCAAAATCTATTATAATTATTAATTAGTCAAGTTTGGTGACGCATGTACAATTATTTTTTTACCAATTGATAATCATTTATTTTGGCAATTAGGAGAAAGAAATTATTATCTTTATTAAGATTGGAACTTATATTCTTTATAAATTGGATATAATTATTTATCACTTAAATCAAAATTTGGGAGCAATTATATATTTCATTTAGTCAGATAAATTATAAAATATTATTTTTTGTAAAATGAGTGATATTTAAAATATATTAATTAATTTATATGTAACTTTCTTCAATTTCAAAATAACTTTATTAATAAATATTAAAATTAAAACTTAATTTTATTTGCTATATTTGTCTTCTATTTTAAAAATAAAATAAATATTATTTTAATTTTAGAAAAAATAAAAAGTTAATTTTTTTTTAGAATAAATAAAGAGTTTATTATAAAGTCAACCATTGCTTTTCACCCATACGTCAAGTATACGTATGCTGAGGATATTTAGCTTCGTTTAGCCTGGCATTAGGTTAAAAGAACCGATCTTATTAAATTTAAGGGTTAAAATTTAAACTTTAATTAAATTTATAATAAAATTTTTAAAATTTTAAATTTTATAATTTATCTTCTAAATTTTTAAAATTTTACACATAAATTTTTAAACTTTTAAATTCTACAATTTAGTTCTTAAATTTTTAAAAAGTTACATATAAATTTTAAAATTTAATTTTAAAATATATATTTAATACCCAAGATTATATAGAAACTATGTGTAAATTTTTTAAAATTTAGGGAGTAAATTGTAAGATTTAAAAGTTTAGGAACTTATGTATAAAATTTTAAAAATTTGAAAATTAAATTATTAAATTTAAAAATTTAAAAACTTGAATATAAATTTAATTAATGTTTAAATATTAATCATATAATTTAGCCGAGATTTAATTACTTATTTTTCCTTTTTTTTTTTTTTTTTCCCTTGCTAGCTGTAAATATTCAACGTTTCAACTGAACTTTTTTTTATCTGAATATATATATATATGCGTACCTTTTTAACCTACTATAAACCTCAAAATTTGGAATCATTATAATATGTAGGACATAAAACATGCGACGTCAATCAAGTAGTATAACATAGGATTTCTATATAAATTTTTTTATTCTTTTTTTGTCCTATACGTAACAATTATTGAGAATGGTAATACAGTGGATGCGGATTTCAATTACAATGCTCTTCTTTTTCGTGTATTTATTGCTCTAAAAAAATTTAATTATTCTGCTCGTAGTAATTATCTCTGATTTTACAGCTTCTAGCTAATAAAACATATATTTTCTGATAAAAAACAATTATCGAGAATATTAACCCATTTATATAATTATTATTATTTTTATTATCTTATTACTTTTAAATACATATTTTAAAATATTTTATTTTGCATATGCATTGAAAAACACAAAACAACTCTAACGATAAGAGGTCATAGGGGCACTAACAATTAACTAATTCAATCCCATGGAAACATGCTTGATCAGCACTACAAATACACTATAGTTTGGAAAATTTAATAATAATTGCAGTTGAACAAATTTCATAAATGAAAGATGATGACTAAATTTAAAGAAAAAGGCTCCTAAAACGACATTTAACGCGCCTTTGGAGGTTGATTGGTCAAATTAACAAAGCATTAATGGAGAAGTGAGGATTTTGATTCTGAATTAAGCCAGTTATGAATGTCATAGATGTTGATTCTTCATTATAGAATGTGTACAAATTTAAATGATGGTTAATGATATTATCATAATTTAATTTATTATTGCAAAAATAGTAAGAATAAAGGGTAATAAAAGTCAATTAATTACATCAAAATGGTACAAAAGTTTATTTATTTTTAGATTGAGTACTAAAAATTTAATAACTAATAATAAGGGCAGTAGAAATTCAAAATATATAAAATCTTCAGACGCACGCTAAAATTAACATGTGCAATTTTAGGAAAGGCAATATTGTATTTTTTTTTTTTTAATTTATGCTTAACGGTAATTAATTAAAAAAAATCAAAAAAAAAAAAAAAAATAGAATCCCTAAAACATCAAAAAGGGCTCCTCGCGAATCAAGTCTATCGCAAATGGCCAAATGCTTAAGGTCCACTGCTCTATTGTGAATCAACTCCACTAACTTTTTCAATTAATTTTTGAAAAAAGAATCAGTTGCATCAAAAAGTAGATAATATCAAATAGTCAAGATAATTAGCTAAACATAAGTCAAGGTAGTTCAAATGGATAACAAGATCTAAGAAAATAGTGATGGGGATCAAGGGAATTACCAGATTTTTTTTTTCTTTCTAAGAGATGGGTACCAAATTTAACAATGAAGAATGAGGTTTTCTTAGGGGGAAAAAAAAAGGAGGAAGAATTGACGAGGTTTTCAGAAGTATTAATAATCTCCATTACAATAGAGATAAATAGAAGAATAATAAAAACAATTTCTTTTTTTTTTTATTTTCTCATTTTTAGTTGCACAAGGGTAAAATTAATAAATTCCATCAAAAAAACCACTGTTAAACATTATAGTGATTCAGCTACCAAACATTTTTTTAATCCACATATGTTTTTAAAATATGGCTGCATTTGTTTGTACTTATGATTTGAGTTTTTGACCAATGACAATTTTTTACTTTAATATAATGCATGTCACTGCTCACCATTCCAACTAAAAACTAAAATCTATAGTACTCGTAATATGCACCAAACTGAAATATAGCATAGGAATACGAAATAAATAATAATGCAAAATAAGCGACTGGTCAAATACACACTACATGCTTTAATAGTACTATATATATATATTATTAATTTAATATAAAATTAAAAATATAAAATTGTAAAATAATTATAAACTATTTATTAATAAAAATTAATTAAATTATATATCATATGAAAAGTATTTTTTTACTTGCTTTGACTATCCTCCTGGTTTTTTTTAGTTGAGTTTTGAAATGGTTATCTAATTATAAATTATAAACTGTTGGACTCAAGCGATGTGTACTTTTTATTAATATGGAATTGAATATTTTCTAAAATATAAAGCTTTACTTTAACTTTTTTTTTTATATTGATATATTTTAGGGTGGGGTTTGACCGTTTGAATGAAAACACGTGAAGTATTTATCGGTTATACTAAATGCAACGTAATCCCATTTTTTAATATTTTTTTTTTGTATAATACTATATGTATTAGCCATAAATAACATTATATATATATATATATTATTAAATGTGTAAATCCTTGTCATATAAAATATAATTTTTTTATATACATATTTATTAATTATTAATAATATATAAAGTAAAACATTAGTAATAAAAATTAGGCTTAATTATTCTATTAATCTTCAAATTTTAACTAAATTTATACTTAGGTTCTTAAAGTTTTAAATTTTATAATTTAGACCTCAAATTTTTAAAATTTCACACATAATTTTCTAAACTTTTAAATCCTATAATTTAGTCCCCAAATTTTTAAAAATTTACACATATATCCTATCTTGGGTACTAAAATACATGTTTTTGAATTAAGATTTTAGAACCTATGTGTGAATTTTTAAAAATTTATTAACTAAATTATAAGATTTAAAAGTTTATGGACTAAATTGCTGGATTTAAAAATTGAAAAACCTATACATGAAATTTTAAAAATTTGAAAATTAAATTGTAGAATTTAAAAGTTTGAATACTTAAATGTAAATTTAATTAAAATTTAAGAACTAATAATGTAATAGTCTAAAAATTATATATGTGGATAAGTGAGTGGGGCCTTCAAAGTAGAGGTGTCAAAGAAGTTAGGTTGCGCGTTATCGTTAAATTAGCGAGTTAGGCTTGCACATGGCCTATGAACTTTGTCGTGTCGAGTCGAGTCTTGTCCGGTCCTTTGCATAACCCATTTATTTTATTTTTTATTATATATATATATATATATATATATATATATATATATATATATATATATATATATATATCAATTATACATATATATTAATTTAATTAAAAATTATCAATAATGTTTTAAAAAGTTAACAAGAATATTTGAGCTCTCAACTTCTTATTTGATAGATAGTTAAAATTTTATTAAATTATGCCAAATTTTCATTATATATATACATTTTTTCTTACTGTTATTTTTTTTCAAAATAACTTTTAAAACAAAAGGGTTTTGCAGTTCAGCCTGGCTTGGCCCATCTTGTTAGAGCTCGTAGATTACTGGTCTTGTCGTTCCACTCTTTTTGACTCACGTACCATACCATACCGTGCCATGTCAACATAATGAACCAATAAATTCTGCTGTGTCAACCTATTTAACACCTTTACTTCAAAGTAGAGTAATAAACTTTTGTGGATAAATGATAGGCAATATAATTTTTTGTTGGGTTAAAATAGATTTAATTATGGGCAATATTATTCATCATAAATATGTGATGATTACAAACTATGTGATATAATTTTATTACATGAATATTAATGTGCTTAATTGCATCATACAATAATTTTCTATCACAACATTTATTTTTATTTTTTTGGTCAAAATAGAGATAATTTTATTAACATTGTAGTAAAATCATGAAATTAAAATAAAGAATAATACACCATCTTCTTGTCACTACTACAAATTTGGCTTTATAGGACGGCCAGTAAAGTCCTGTCCTAAAAGAATCGAAAAAAATTGGACATTCACGGAGCGTCTTATAAAAATTTTTTATAGGACGGCCACTGGCCGTCCTATAAAATTCTTTTAAGACGGCCACTGACGTCTTATAAAATTCTTTTAGGACGGCCATAAAAAAAAAAAAAAAAACCAATTTCTTTTAGGGCGGCCAGTAGCCGTCTTATAAAATTCTTTTAGGACGGCTACTGACCGCCCTAAAAGAAATTGGTTTTTTTTTTTTTTTTCTGTGTTCGTTCAGTACTAAAATCTATGTATAACACATATATAAATTAATTTTATTCTAGAAACACGATTTCAGAATAAATTTCATTCCAAAAATATCCAAAAAAAATTGGTTCAAAAAAAATTGGCGCTTCTTTCAATTTTTCTTTTCCCGCTTTAGTTTTTCAATTCCCTCTTTCTTTTTAGGACTCAACCTGATAATCAAAATTTAACCCATAGATTCACAATAAGAAACTAACAAGCCAACTATCATTAATACTCTCATAACAGAAATGCAAAGAAAATGGCCAAAGATGGACGAAAAAATGGCAAACAAAAATCAAGAAAGGAGAATGATCAGAGTGAGCAAAAGGAAACAAAGAAATCAAATGTCTAACTATTTAAAGAAAAAAATAATTATTAAAGTCGAGCAAAATACAAATATCAACCCAAAGTGGAGAATAAAATAAATAATAAGTGCACAATAAATAATCAAAGCCTTCACATGCTACCAGATCTGCTAGCAAAAATAAATTATTGTTAGCGGTGATATTGAAGGGGATGGGGATAAGGATGAGTATCCTGGTGAGAAAGAGGAGGCGAGGAAGGAGTGGTCAGAAAGAGGAGGAGATGAAAGAGTGGTGAGAAAGAGGAGGAGAGGATGGAGGATGAGGGATTGAAATTTTTTTAACTTAAAATGAGTTAGGTTCACTTGCGAGGAGAAAGATATATAAATAAAAAAATTACACTCGTTCTTATAAATTCTTTTAGGACGAACACAGAAAAAAAAAAAAAAAAAAAAAAAAATCTTTTAGGGCGGCCAGTAGCCGTCCTATAAAATTCTTATAGGACGGTCAGTGACCGTCCTATAAGAATTTTATAGGACGGCTACTGGCCGCCCTAAAAGAAATTTTTTTTTTTTTTTTGTTTATCCAGTATTGAAACTATATAGGACGGCTAATAGCCGTCTTATATAGTAAGCCGTCCTAAAAGAATTTTTTTTAAGACGGCTAATAGCCGTCTTATAAAGTTCCGCCTAATTTTTTCCGTAATAGCCGTCCTATATTTCTTATAGGACGGCCATATACTTGAAACCGTCCTATTTGTTTCTCACTCTAAATTATAAGCCGTCCTATATTGTCCAAATTGTAGTAGTGTGTACTAACCCAAAAATTAGAACAAACACAAGTAATTATTGTGTAGAGATTACTAACCCAAACTCAAACCTAATCCTACACATTAAAGCATCATCATCGAATGGCTGAGAAAGAACCACCAAGCCAAGCAAGCCAACTTTAAGGTGAACTCACTTATCCCACATGGCTTAAGAGCATTGTAAACTTAATAACACATAAATGTCATCACCTATCACCAAAACTGATCAAAAAAATTAAAAAAACACTAACCAAGCCATCCAAAGCGATACAGAGACAATATTAAAAAAACTTAAAATTAAATAATCACATATGGAAACACAAATCAAAGGAGAGAGTGTTGCAATCTCTCAAAGAAAAATCATAAATGAGTCCGAATTGTCATATTCATCACCCTCAATGTCAACCATTGTCAAACACAAACAAACAAATCATAAAAATACATTAGATAACTTTATGGAGAATGATAGCTCTAACGAGAAGAACTCTTGGAGAAAATTAACGACAACAGCAAATAACGCCAGAAGAGGTGGCAGTAGCAACAGCAACGATGAGAAGAAGCTATGTTAAGCAAGTGGCATTGAAACTACAAACTGTGTGACTCTGCGCGCGGCTGAGCAAGGGAAGTGCAACTAGCAAGGCAGGTGCGGTTGTGTGATGAAGGGTAGGGTGGGGTGGTTGGGTAGGAAGAAGAAAGGGTGTTAGGGTTTGTAAATTTTTAGGAAAAAAAAATGACATACAGGGACGGACCCAAAAAAAAATTTCTAACAGGGCTAATATATATTAAAAAAAAAATTATTTATAATATCAAAATTTATAACTAAAATTTAAAATATATATATAAACTTAAAAGGTAAACAAAAAAATATATAAACTTAAAAAACAAACATAAAATTTATTTAAGTTGTTTCGACGACACTTCATAAAATTTATCAATTATTATATAAGGTTCAACAAATTTAAAGAAATAATAGTCAACTGTTATGAAAAAATAAGAGTGCTAAATATATACAAATTTATACTTACATAACCACTCAAATTAATAATTATACAATATTTATCGATAAAAGTTTAAAAGTTACAATTTTTAAGAGATATAACATACATTTATTAATTTAGTTGTAAGTTTAAGTACAAATATTTTAAATATATAATATTTTTCAAAAAATTATATAGATAATTTTAATAGATTTAAAAAAAAATACCAAACTTTAACTTGATTGAGCAGCAAGCAATAGACCATAGAACATAATTATATAACAGAAAAGGAGTAGAGTTGCAGAAAATATAAGATCAAAAAATGGTGTATTAGTTTAAGTTTATTTATAAAATTTTTGTGATAAATAATATATTGTACTTTACAAAATATTAGTAATATTTATTAAATTTAAAAAAAAAATCTCAAAAAGCTACCCGGGCTCAAGCCCGGTGTAGCCACTGTATGGGTCCGTCTATGATGACATATACCCAATTTTCACATCATTTGTTAAATATTACAAACTTGTGATAAAAAAAAAAATTACAAATAATTAAGAACTCAAAATTACAAATTTAAAGGGATAAAAGAGGTTTATTTAACTCTTATTATTCCCTTTATATTTATTACATGTTATTTTGGTCTCAGAGCATTTGTCTAAAACCAATAAATAATTAATCTTTTCTATGTTGGTTGTGCGTGTTTGGATTAGTTGCCTCCATGAAAAAAGTTATTGAGGTAGTGCCCTAGTACTGGCAAAATTGTAGGGGTACAAAGTAGAATTACAAACAATAAAACGACAATGAAATAGATTATTAGCAGCTGAAATCAGAATAAGCTATAAAATCAATGAATGCTAATATATATATATATATAATTTTGTAAGCATTTTTTTTATCCAAATCACTTATATCCACATAGCAAAATTACCTAAATAAAATAATTACTTCTCGATCTCTTTTTTTAAAATAATTCTAACACATACTATAATATAAATAATTTAAGTAAAAAAAAAATACAAATTTACATGTAATTAACATTTCTCTTAGTTTCAATTTTATGGTGATATAAGGCTCCGGCTCTCAAGAGTCTCTACTTGCAAATCACACAATTTGATTATTAAAAGACAAAAAATAAAAGGCTAAAAGTCACAAGCAACAGCAGTTATAACTGGCGGCAAATCCATAAAGTAAACCTTAACTCGACTTACTTCACTGACTCACATGCATTTGCATTGTCTTAAACACACATGCGTTTGCATTTTTTGCTTGGAATACAAAAATGTCTATGCTCAATTTAAAGTTCACCCAAAACCATATTGATAATTACATGCATACGTTCGAGTTAGAGTTGGTCACGTGCATCCATCAATATTTATTTATTGTTGTTTTTAACTTTAGCTTTAAATCTTTCAACTTCTGCATTAACTTGTGCTTTGGATCGTATAATTTCCACGCGTCTCATAAATGTAGATAGGTTTATTTCCTTCAACTATCATTAATTTTTACGACCGTGATTATTTGACCAACAATATGTTGACGAAGATCGGATCCTAATTAATACTTAGACCGCCATGCATGTATGATCAATTTAAATTTTTAATTGATTTTAGTAAAGTTTTAAAATTCAAGATATTCAATTAAAATTCTAAAAATTAAAATGTTTTCACTTAAGATTTTATAATATAAATTTAAAATTTTGGCTATATTCAAAAATTTATTGATTTTAATTTTAAAAACTTATGATTTTTTTTTTTTAACTTAGTAAAACAAAAAGGCAACATATAGACATCATCTTATTATATGTTGCGTGGGTGTTAATATATTTACATTTTTTTTTTTAAAATATAAAATAAATTTTGGTATTTATTAGAGATGTCAAATGAATTGAACTAGGTACATTTCATTTAAGGTGAGTTATAACTTAAGTCAATTGAGTAAAATTTAGCTCATTTAACTTATAAATAAATTGAAGTGTGCACGTCATGAATTGAAGCATATATCCTTTTAATATATATATATATAATTTTTTTACATCTATACCACTAATACTTATAAATAATTGAAAAGGGCTTTTAACTTAAATTTTGTCTAACGAAACGTTCAACGATGAGAAGAAGCTATGTTAAGCAAGTGGCATTGAAACTACAAACTGTGTGACTCTGCGCGCGGCTGAGCAAGGGAAGTGCAACTAGCAAGGCAGGTGCGGTTGTGTGATGAAGGGTAGGGTGGGGTGGTTGGGTAGGAAGAAGAAAGGGTGTTAGGGTTTGTAAATTTTTAGGAAAAAAAAATGACATACAGGGACGGACCCAAAAAAAAATTTCTAACAGGGCTAATATATATTAAAAAAAAAATTATTTATAATATCAAAATTTATAACTAAAATTTAAAATATATATATAAACTTAAAAGGTAAACAAAAAAATATATAAACTTAAAAAACAAACATAAAATTTATTTAAGTTGTTTCGACGACACTTCATAAAATTTATCAATTATTATATAAGGTTCAACAAATTTAAAGAAATAATAGTCAACTGTTATGAAAAAATAAGAGTGCTAAATATATACAAATTTATACTTACATAACCACTCAAATTAATAATTATACAATATTTATCGATAAAAGTTTAAAAGTTACAATTTTTAAGAGATATAACATACATTTATTAATTTAGTTGTAAGTTTAAGTACAAATATTTTAAATATATAATATTTTTCAAAAAATTATATAGATAATTTTAATAGATTTAAAAAAAAATACCAAACTTTAACTTGATTGAGCAGCAAGCAATAGACCATAGAACATAATTATATAACAGAAAAGGAGTAGAGTTGCAGAAAATATAAGATCAAAAAATGGTGTATTAGTTTAAGTTTATTTATAAAATTTTTGTGATAAATAATATATTGTACTTTACAAAATATTAGTAATATTTATTAAATTTAAAAAAAAAATCTCAAAAAGCTACCCGGGCTCAAGCCCGGTGTAGCCACTGTATGGGTCCGTCTATGATGACATATACCCAATTTTCACATCATTTGTTAAATATTACAAACTTGTGATAAAAAAAAAAATTACAAATAATTAAGAACTCAAAATTACAAATTTAAAGGGATAAAAGAGGTTTATTTAACTCTTATTATTCCCTTTATATTTATTACATGTTATTTTGGTCTCAGAGCATTTGTCTAAAACCAATAAATAATTAATCTTTTCTATGTTGGTTGTGCGTGTTTGGATTAGTTGCCTCCATGAAAAAAGTTATTGAGGTAGTGCCCTAGTACTGGCAAAATTGTAGGGGTACAAAGTAGAATTACAAACAATAAAACGACAATGAAATAGATTATTAGCAGCTGAAATCAGAATAGGCTATAAAATCAATGAATGCTAATATATATATATAATTTTGTAAGCATTTTTTTTATCCAAATCACTTATATCCACATAGCAAAATTACCTAAATAAAATAATTACTTCTCGATCTCTTTTTTTAAAATAATTCTAACACATACTATAATATAAATAATTTAAGTAAAAAAAAAATACAAATTTACATGTAATTAACATTTCTCTTAGTTTCAATTTTATGGTGATATAAGGCTCCGGCTCTCAAGAGTCTCTACTTGCAAATCACACAATTTGATTATTAAAAGACAAAAAATAAAAGGCTAAAAGTCACAAGCAACAGCAGTTATAACTGGCGGCAAATCCATAAAGTAAACCTTAACTCGACTTACTTCACTGACTCACATGCATTTGCATTGTCTTAAACACACATGCGTTTGCATTTTTTGCTTGGAATACAAAAATGTCTATGCTCAATTTAAAGTTCACCCAAAACCATATTGATAATTACATGCATACGTTCGAGTTAGAGTTGGTCACGTGCATCCATCAATATTTATTTATTGTTGTTTTTAACTTTAGCTTTAAATCTTTCAACTTCTGCATTAACTTGTGCTTTGGATCGTATAATTTCCACGCGTCTCATAAATGTAGATAGGTTTATTTCCTTCAACTATCATTAATTTTTACGACCGTGATTATTTGACCAACAATATGTTGACGAAGATCGGATCCTAATTAATACTTAGACCGCCATGCATGTATGATCAATTTAAATTTTTAATTGATTTTAGTAAAGTTTTAAAATTCAAGATATTCAATTAAAATGTTTTCACTTAAGATTTTATAATATAAATTTAAAATTTTGGCTATATTCAAAAATTTATTGATTTTAATTTTAAAAACTTATGATTTTTTTTTTTTAACTTAGTAAAACAAAAAGGCAACATATAGACATCATCTTATTATATGTTGCGTGGGTGTATAATATATTTACATTTTTTTTTTTATAAAATATAAAATAAATTTTGGTATTTATTAGAGATGTCAAATGAATTGAACTAGGTACATTTCATTTAAGGTGAGTTATAACTTAAGTCAATTGAGTAAAATTTAGCTCATTTAACTTATAAATAAATTGAAGTGTGCACGTCATGAATTGAAGCATATATCCTTTTAATATATATATATATAATTTTTTACATCTATACCACTAATACTTATAAATAATTGAAAAGGGCTTTTAACTTAAATTTTGTCTAACGAAACGTTCAACTATAACTTAAGTCAATTCATCTAATTTTTATATGAGTAAAGTTTAGCTTAATTGACTTATAAATAAATTGAAATGAGTACATCATGAATTGAATGATATATATATATATATAATTTTTCACATCTACACCACTAATACTTATAAATAAGTGAAAAGGGCTTTTAACCTAAATTTTGTCCAACGATACGTTGAACTATTCAAGCCATTAATTCAAAGACCAAACAATTCATTTATGATGTACTTAAACATGCATGCATGGTTGGTATGAATGAATTGTGTGTGTTATATATATATATATATCACATATTTTAATTCTCAAATTTTAAAACTCATTGATAATTCTTAAGTACTTTAAATTAAAATTTTATAGGTTAGTTGTCAAATTGGAATCTATCTATATAAAGTTAAAATTTTAAGAACCTTTAAAGTATTACGAACGAACTTACATGCATATTTTTTTTAAAACTATATAATTCAATTTAAAAGTTCAAAAAAGTGTGTGGGAATCTGATAAAATTTTGAGAGCATAAAATAGTTAAATATATTTTTAGATCAAATAGTATTTAGTTTTGTTAAAATTTGCACTTAAAATAAGAAAAATATTAGTTTTAGAATCACAAAACTAGACATTTTTGTATCTATATGCAACACAATATTATCGTTATATACCTTCATTATAAGACGTGAGCTGATCAAAAGAATTTCATAAAAAGGTGTTGGGGAAATATGTTATAACATATTCATTATATTCAAGAGTGTTGCTCTCTTTCTTCAAGCGAAATATGTTATAACAAATTTTCAATCGAAAAACTAAGCAATAAAGTTTGAATACCCTTTTGCAGCGAGAGTTATAGTCATATTGGAGTAATAGCCTATATAGTTTTTGACTTAGCTAAAAATATTCAACAGTCTTCCACATTAACATGTTAATTAATGTCATATCTAAAAAATTGTGGGTTTAAACTTGGATAGAAACATAAAATTTATTATTGATTAAATATTATTTTTACACTCAAATGGTACATATTGTTTGATAAAAAAAATGTTAATTAATGGGCACTACTATGCATTATAAATTGATCTATCATAAAACCGACACATATTACAAATCTATAACAATTTATATTGAATTTAGTTTCGTGGATCGGAATGTTACTAGACACATCTCTACTGTGATATGCCAAATACATAACATTTTCCTAATTAATGCAATATTTAGGTCGCAGACTCATAGTGTGGTCTAGGACCTCCAAAATTTAATTTGAGAAAATTAAGTATTACTAATTTTACCCTAAATATTTACAAAATAGCGTTTACTAATTAAGTTAGAATAATTAATTTAACATATTAGATTTGGTAACTCAACCGAATTAGTAACCTAAATATTAACTTCTTACCAAAATTTTCGAATTTGAATAATATAATATCACTTGTCCAATTTAACTAGTCTAGTACCCTTTAATTTTTTTTATAGTACCTCTAAAAATATTTAAATGAACCAAATTGAAGAAGTTATGATATTAAATTGGTCAACTTTAAAAAATTGAATTATCAAATTGGTCAATTTGAAAAATATACGATGCCAAGATTGTTGAATTTAGGAGTGATTCGAGTGGTGGTTTAGTTGTAAGACTCCCCCTTCTCTCCGTTTCATGTTACAAACAAAATATTGCCAGGCCACAAAGGTTAGATACCAAATTAGTCTTTCACTCGACTAACTATTAAACAAAACATTTTTTTTTTTGGAGAAGATGAAAGTCTAAACTCTAAAAAATTGAATTTTAGGATTTAAATTTAAAAAAAAAAAAAATCAAATGTTTTGTGTTTTTATGAATTTTATTTTTTCATGAAAAATAATAAATTTTTATTATTATGTTTTTTCTAAAATATGGATATGCTATTTAAGTTGTTCAATCATTGGGATTTAAAACAATTTTAAATAATAGAGACTTATAAAAGTTTATTATCATATTTTCACTTGTTTAAGTGAGAAAAATAATGAGGTAGCTACAATATATCAGCAGCTAAATTCCAACAGAAACAAAAATACTAAAGCTAAAGATTGAATTTAACACATTAAGCCGATCAACCACTTCAACCACATATAAAAAATATTTCAAAATCAACAATTTTATATTCTTTAGACTTTGAGTAATAAAAATTATTGTAAATTTTTCTATGGTCAAAGAAGAAAAAGAAAAAAGCAACATAACATAACATACATGAGGCTATGATTAACTAAAATAATTTTTGGAATAAAATAACAGCTCAAAATATTAACTTAACATTAACTCATATTCTTTAAATTTAAAATAACGATGCTATTTTTGTTATTATAAATTTTAAGAAGTGTTATTTTAGATAATTTGTCAATAATTAATTTTCTTGAGCTCCATGTCAAATAAATATATGTGTGTGTATATATCTCCCAATTCCGATTTAAAGTGTTTAAAAAGAAGAAGAAAAGATTTAAACTAAATAAAACTTTGCAAACCGAAGATCAGAAGATGTATGAGACTGATATTTCTTCAAATAGTGGCCTCTAATCTAATAGTCTGGCTTAGGGATGTCCATGCACAATTGCTTATCCTAGGTAAATAATAATAATAATATTTGACGAACGTACATATTATTTTCAATTTCAACAAATTAAAAATTAATTACAAAGTCAGGTTAAATGCCTTGTAAAAATAATGAAATGTTTTTCGAATGGACAACAACAAAAATAGTTGAAGTACGTCTAATATAAATAAGTGAGTAAATGTATAATTATTTAATTTTTAAAAAATTACACAGTGGAAAAACGGGAAAATGAGAATAAATGTTTTTTCAACAATAAGATTTTGAGTTTTATTAGATCAGACAACTATTAAGCACTAGCTCAATCTTATCCATAAATTATTTTACAAACGTTGGAATTACTATCTAGAAACTATTCATGCATCTTAAAATATATGAAAATATGATATTTTAATTAATGAAATATAAAATTAATGTAACTATTTAAAAAACATGAATACTCAATAATTAATAAGATAGCAAATAATTTGATTGGTGGTAGTATATTCCATAAGAAGTAATGTTAAAAATACGTAAATTTGCAGCAAAATTAATATATAATAGTGGCTAAGTTTTCTAAAAAGCTAAATTATTTCTTCGTTTTTAAAAATAATTCTGTCACATGTTACAATATAAATAATTTAGGTAGAAAAATATGTCAACTTAGCATTTCCCAACCCATAAATAATAAATTTTATAAGATGATGTATTTCAATTCCTATTTCAGGCCAGGAAATGGAATGGTTATCTATCTTAATATTATAATTAATAGAATTAAATGTATAATTCATTTATTATTAAGATGATAACAGACCACACATTAAATAGAAAAATAGAAAAAGTAGTGGGTAAGAAAAAGAAACTTCGCTATTTTTCTTGTTTTTTGGTTAAGTACAAATGAGAACATTAATAGTCATATAAGATGTTAGGTGGACAAAACTTTAAAGAATATGATAAAATTTAATTCTCATTCAATGTTTGTTAGGTAATATTAATGAATTGGTCTATTAAATGACCATAATTAGCTCTTATGCAGAGTCTATTACGTATATCAGTTGAAAACTGCAGTTGAATGCTCTTTTCAAACATTTATAGGACACAACCGTATTTTATAATCCATACAATAAAAACCATAAGATTGTGGGTGGGGGGGGGGGGGAAATAATTAGTAGAATACATATATTTATTCCTAACCATGTGAGTTGAAGCAAAGGATCACTAGCAAAAAAATGAAGCGAAATATATTACTTTTGTTAATATATGATTTTATTTTGTGTTTAAATTTGGTCAGCATCTATAGAAAGCATATTAATTGTGGTATAAATGCCAACAAGATAGCATTTATGGGACGAGCTTGAACTTGATGCCCTTAACTTTGAATTAGAAACAGAGTTTTCTCAAGTGTGTTAACTTATTGTGACCCAGAATGCTCAGCATCGCATTACGAATAAAGATTATGATATATGATCTCTGCTCTTTCTCCTAATTGTTTTTAAAATCTCAATCATACTTTTATATTCAACGTCTATGATGAGTTTGAGGTTTTATTAATAAAAATATTACTTGAAATATTTATATATTTATTAACCATTTATATAATCAATATTCTGTTAATATCAGACAAAAGTAGAAACATAAGCAAATTATCCTATTCTTAGGAAGAAACACTTTAGTAAGTATCCAATTAATTAATTGTACAATGTTTATAATTGAAAATGAAAAAAAAATGAAGAACATTTATGGTAATTTAGAAATAAAATCCGAAACAAGTGTGGTCGAAAATTGTCGTGTGCAGAGTCTTTTCCCTTTTAATGCATTAAAAAACAGGAGAAATTACAAAAAAATAAAAACCCTAAATAATGTTATTATTGTCGTTATAAAAATACAAACAAAAAAAACAGAGTAGTCTGCTTGTTCAGTTAATTAAGATGTCATACCTAAAATACTCGATACTTAGCAAAGAGAGCAAGTACTCCGGGAATAATTAATAGGAAAAATATCGAATGCAATGCAAGGTTAATTCAACAGTTTTTTTTTTTTTATTATTATTATAAAAACACAATTATTACTTAAAAAAAAAAAAAGTAATATTAATGCTTTCGAAAGGAGAAATGATTCATTGTAGTGAAAAGAAATATCCAACTTTTGAGTTTAAGGAACAACAATAGTCTTTTCTTGCAGATTCTGAGTAAAATCTGCCCAAGCAAAAATGAAAACTTGGTACAAGTCAGATTCTGAAACAGTTGAGTTATTTTTAAGTTGAGCCAATTTTGAAGGATTGTTTAGGTACAAAATAAATGCAGCCCACAAAAGGTGTAGAAAAGAGGAAGGAAAAAAAGAAGATGAAGAAGAAGAGAGATTACTCAGTATCTGCACATGTTGCAGAACTGATCCTCATCCAGCAGAAAATTTAGCTCATCAATATGACTTTGCAGACTTTTTAAAGTTCATTAATTTCCCATCATCTTGTACTCAATGAAAGCTTTGTTTTTATGAGCCATGGTTGGCAAAGTAAATAACCTTCTTTTAAATGTACATATACTATTCTATTGCTAATAAACTATTAAAAGGACCTACTTATAACCTATATATCTATACAAAATCATATCAAGCACAAATAATACTCTCCAACTTCTCAAAGTGTCATGTTGAGATCAATCCTGGGTTTCTTTGCCAGAGTCAATTCAATAACTGAATTGCATCTTGGACATTTGGGGTTATTTTTCATTATCAAGACATAAGATAGGCAACCAGGACAACCTGCTGCAACTGGAGATATAAATTTCTCTTCATTTTCCTCCTCTTGGACATCTTTGATTGACGACGACGAAGAAGAGTGTGATGGTGATGAGGACACGGATGACTTCCACAATGACGACGAACGCTTTTTAGTTGGATCTTTCTCTGCCCTTTCAAGTGCTGATTTTACCTTATCAAGAGTACAAACACTCTGGTAGCTACATGGGGATGTTGATGACACTAACTTCAATTCTAAACTAGCATCATCAAAGAGGTTTAATGTGGTCTTCAATGTTTGTGATGGTGGAAAATTTAAATCCTGCAACTTTGGAAATGTTGGATTGGTTTGTTGCTTGTGTTCTGATATTAAAGTTGGATTTGGAGAATTGCATCTTTTTAGATAGACTTTCCCTGACTGCACCAATTGTATAAACAAAGTAAAATATAATTAATTAATAACCAAATCAAAAATCAAATTTGAAAGAATTAATTAATGATTGATGTAGAGGCAAGTTTTAAAAGAGTTATTATTCATTACTCGCTACGTATACTCCAATTAATTTTATTAGTTGCTTTTTTTTAACAAAGATTGGGTAGCAGTGGTTTCCAAAAAAATATCTGCATTAACATAAAATTTCATTGGCTTAGAGTACTACAAAGGAGCGATGAATATTTTCTCGTTTTAAAGACTATGCAGTGGGATTAGAAATTGCAGAGCATTCAAGGCATTGAAGATCATCATTAAATTAATTGATTACACTTATCCTCATGCCGTTAAACACAAGGATTCAACATTCAATATTATTCAAGTCATTCATTAAAACATTACAATTGATAAGAATGTGTAAAACTATATTGTTTATCAGTTAATCGAATATATTTTTAATGAAAATCAGTAGGATCCATTTGACTGTAATTGAAAGAACATGAAAAATCACTAGTTTTTTCGCAAGCTGTAATTTTTCTTTTTATTTTTTGCTAAAAATTTCGCTAATTGTTAAGGTCCAAAAAGAAAATATATTTATAGAAATTATACAAAACTAGTTCTAAATTTTGATATTTTCTTAAAAAAAAAAAATGATAAAACTCACTGCGTTCCTAGAGAACAATAGACTCGCCTCTTCTCTACAGAACCAACAAAACAAACAGAACGCAAAAGAAAATACAAAATACAAACTCCAAATCAAATCTACTAGATAATCATATACAAAAAAAAACTCCTGGAATTCAGAGACCAATAAAAATAAAGAGTATCATAATTACCCACCAAATAAAAAACAAAACTGTCTTCACCAAAAAATGGGTTCTAAAGTTTAATTTTCCACGAAAAGAATTGGACACAGCTGAGTAAACTGACAAACCTTCAAGTCCAATCGCTTTTCCCAGCCACTAGGGACCTGCAAATCAAGGTCCAATTCTTGAGTCTCGTTAACAAGTTTAGAAGAGGCTCCACCAAGCAAGTCCATAGTAATCAGAGAAGTCGGTTTCTCTAAGCTCGATTCGTTTCCCACCTTCCGATTCTGATTTTCTTTGTAACTACTGAGAATTCGAACTAGAGAGCTCACATCAGCAGCCATCTTAGGAGCTACGAACGGAAATTTAATAGGTTTCGTAAGAAAGGGGAAGATAGCCAATGTTGTATAGGACTCTGGAGATCTATGTAAAGGAGAGGAGTAAATATAGCCCGTTATATGAAAATTTAATTAAAATTTATTCAATTTCTTAACTATTTATTTAATATTTATTTTTTTTAAATATCAAAACCATTTTAAGGAGTAATTGTGTTTTTATTAATTGTTTCATTTAATGTATGTTTATTTATTGAAGGAGTTGACGGGTTTTGGGATGAGTAGGAGGATAATTCAAGAAAAGGAGGCACCTAAAGTTATGGCGGCATTAAATGCAATCCTTATGTCCTTTGGTTGATTTTTTTTTTTTTTTTAATGTTAAAAATAAATATTTTTATTTTTATTTTATTATCCTTATTAATAATATAATAATGTATAATAAAATTATTTTAAAAAAATAAAAATAATAATTCAATATATTATCAAATATAATAATACAATTAATATGAATAAAAAAATAATTATAATTTTATATAATTATAACAAAAAAAAAATTATCTTTTATATTTTTATTTAGATAGGATACTATCGTAATATTATAATTAAATTTGTTATGGTGGCTGTTACATTTTTTTTATAAGTAAAATAATTTTTATTTTTAAATATATGATTTTTTAAAAAATATGTTATTTTACGTTATAAAAAATTAACATATATTTTTTTTTCCTGTGAAAGGTTAAAAATAAAATTTTATATATGAATTAGATTATATCAACAATTAAACCTTTTATTAATAAAACTTTATCAATAACACTAATATGTAATTAATTATATGAATAAAATAATACAATCATATATTTTTATTTTGAGAATAATGAAAGTATGGTGATAATATCGTTAACCTTAAATTCAATATATATTTGTGCCTATTTAATTTATTTTTCATTTTTTCTTAATATTTTTTTTAAAAATTATATTAAATAAAGTGTGTAATAAAAAATAAAGTATATATGTATTAAATTATTATATGCATGAAGTATTAAGTAAGTTTTAAAGAAAAATGATAATGTTTGTTTTTTCAAAGAAAAAATTAATTAAATAAAAAATTGGTAATGTGAATATTGAGGTAATTTGTGAATATTTATATTATAAGAGGTCGACGGAATTGTTTATTAAATTGTAATAAAAATTAATTTAAAAAAAAAATATGTTAGACTTTTCTTTGGGATCCAGGGACGTGTGTGGTTTTCAACACGTGGTATTGAATGCTATTTGTTTTTGGATAAGTTTATATGTCCTGTAGTTTCGTTTTTTTTAATAGTATTTTTGGCATTTGAATGACAAAATTATTGTTAGAAAATAATGATTTATATTTCTTTACGTGTATATAACTCCATACATTTCAACATAGGATGCGCATATCCTGCCACGAATATAGTTTATACTTTTTTTTTTTTCAACAAATGAGAAGTATATATTGTTTATAGTTGTACGTAAATTTAGGATTGTTTGCTCAAAATTTGAATGACTTCATCTTATTTGACCTGATTTGTAGTGAGACTTGGCACTTAGCTAATTTATTTTTAAAAATTAAGTCATTTTCATTGTCATATTTAAAAAGCAAACGGATTTATTTAAAAAATAAATAAATAAATAACTTTTAATACAATCCTTAAAATCAACTATATTAAAATGTTGAGTTTAAAAAAAAAAAAAAAAAAATCATTCATAAAAATGCTTCTTTGTTATTTATTTATAACCATTTAATATCCAAGGCATATACTATATTATCAACACCTAACGTGTAAGATTATATGTAGGTAGTTTATATATATCAATTATTTTCGATCTCGTTAAAAAACGTTATTTCAATATTATCACTTAGCTAGTAAACGGAACCATTGAGTCCAAATACAATTCAATTATATTCAAAAAATTGTAAATGCAAAATTCATAAACATATTTTGTTTTTGAATTATTTAAAATTCCTTGCAAATGAGTACATATTCTGATCAAATTCTTTTTTATTTCAAAAAAATAATATTTTTGTAAATATAAATATAATTATTACAAACTTATTTCTTTGTTTAAAAGAACAACTTCCTCCAATTATCTATATATATATAAACTTATTAATATAATTGCATTAATTTTTAATCATTCTTCGGAAAAAAAAATATTTATTTTTTTAACGTAAATAAATATATATTTTTTAATGTTATAAGAAAATGAACACATCAATGATAAATTAAAAATAAAATTAATTAAATCATTTATATACTAAAATAATACATACAATAATTTAATATATATAATATTTCTTTACATTTTATTAGGCTAAGGAAGTGCCAGTATTTATGAGGATGTAATGCTTTCAATGCAACATTTAATATGGGAAACCTCCTGGTACGATCTAACCATGATACATATAAACGAAACGAAACGAAGAGAAACAAATACCATAACATAATTTTCTAATGAAAATGGGAAAGATTGAGGTGCATAACATAATTTTCTTTACCAGTAATCTTATAGCCTAATCTTATAGTCTAGTTGATATTTTAGCTCATTAGAGTGAGTATATTTAAAACTTGTATGATAAAGTCTTACCAAATACGTGTATATGTATGTGAAATTTGATTTTGATGAAAAAAATAATAATTTTCTTTACAAATAAACTTTTATTTTTAACTTTTTGATATAAATTTAATTTTTTATAACATGATGTGTATAAGTTTAACAATATTTATTAATTTATTGCAGGTATGTAATGCTTAATTTACAATATAATTTTTTTTTATATTTGTATTTATGAAAACATATTTACATAAAAAAAAATTAAAAATATGTGTTGCTTTCAAAATATATATATGAAAATTTTGAATATAATTTTATGTTTTAGAGGATGTTAAAAATGAAATCAAATTAGTTAAATAAGGAGAAATTTTCGTTTTTGACTCCCCTTTATATTATTTTCTACTTTCAAATCTTACACAATTTATATTAAAAATGAAATACATTTTAAAAAATAAAATTTATTTAAATATATGTGTAAGAATAATATACATAATTTAAACTTTTTTGAATGAATGACCGTTGGTCGCCGAAGTTGTCAGAACTCCGATTATCTTTATACTCTTTAATAATTTACAAGTAAAAATTATTTTTAAATATGTGATCAAAAGTAATCATAGGGCAAAAAATGAAAACACAATCTTAAAAATTTAAGGATAAAATTATTATAAACTGTTAGAAAAAAAAAATATTTTCATAATATATATAAACTAATAAAATAAATTAAATTATAAGATATATTTGAAAAAAAAAAAGTTTAATTACATAAATATTTTAATTACAAATATTCCTAAGATCTATGAAAAATATTTCAATAATATTTTCTACACATCTTAAATATATTGGCATTTATCTTATAAATATAATCAATTTGAATCAACCTCAAGTTAAAGGGTGGAGTCAGGAATTATTTCTAATCAGACCAAAGTTTAAATTTTGATATGTCATGTAACACAAAATTTAAAAAAAAAATTAATATAAATAAATATATAATTCAATGAAAATAGTTATTGAAATAAAAAAAATATAATATAATATAAATCTAAAACCGAAGAAAAAAATATTACTATAAATTTTTATCTATATTCCTAAAGTTTGTCACCAAACTTATTTATTTTTATTTTTACAAATTTTTTTATAATATAATGAAATATAATTATTGTGAATACTTAAAGATATGAGTTTGACACCTATCAATTAAATATGTGCATGTGTATGTGTTTTGTTGAATTTATTTAAAAAGTAAATTGTATTTTTTAATATTTATTAGGTTTGTTTAGTTTATTTTTACAATAATAAATTGGACAAAAATTAAATATTTTAACTATTTTTTGTTACAATATATAATAAGTCAAGAGTTAAAAATTATTATAATATATATTTTCACAAATAAAATATGGGTGACGATATTATCATAATTCATTTTATTATTATCATAATAATGTTTTATTAATTAATTTTTTAATAATAACGATATTAAGTGTAATTAATTATAAGAATATAATAAATAATTTATACAATTTTATTATAATAATAATAAAAATAATTATAAAAATATTATTATCATAATATATATACACAATTAATTTTTATAATTTTTTTTTTACAGAAACTACAGTTCACCTAGCCCATCGGATGTTCCGACCATGCTCATGTTGATTAGAATAACTCATGCTTATTGAAATTGTGACTCATTTTTCTTTTGTTTTGCCTTTACTCATTTTCCTCTTGTAATTATTTATACATGATACTGTAGAGTGATAAATATAAATAAATTATATATATTTTTTAAATATATATATTTTAGATTATTTAGAATGACTTATAAAAGACTAAAAAATAAATAAAAATTTTATAATCTTATATTTATAATACAATAATATAATTATTATTATAAATAAATAAAATTAACAATAATAATAATAATTTTGTAATTAAAGAAAAATTTTGAATATAAAATTATTTTTTTTAAATATATATTTTAGGTTATCTAGAACATTTTATAAAAAATTACACAATAAAAAAAATTCTTATTATCACATCATTATAATAAGATAATGTAATTATTTTTATTAAATAATTAAAATAAATAATAATGATATTTTTTAATTAAAGGAAAATTTGGAGATAAAATCGTTCGAAAATAACAAATAATATATAGATAAATATATATAGTAATAAGATTAACAAATATGTATTTGTAATTAAAATAAATTATTAGATAAAATTATCTAAAATTTATTAACTATTTATTTACATTTATATAATAGTAATTTTATAAATATAATTAAAAAAATTATCTAAAATATATTTACATTTATTATTAATAGTAATTAGATAAACCAACATGCCCTTAAATATTTATAATTATCTTTATCTAGATTGACCACCGTAAATAATTAGAAATGTTAGTGTGATGACAAATAATTAAATACTATCTATTTTTATGATTATATTAGTAATTAATATTTTGTAAATGAAAAATTACACTTAAATTTTTACTTGTAACCATATTTATTAGACTACATGTATTAAGTTATGAGTTTAAGGAATGAAATAATTATAAGTATAAAAAAAATTATCTTTGACGATAACTTGAAATACTAACTAGTGTTAGTACTATCGAATAAGATGATCTAAATTAATAATACATAGCGAATATTATCCTGTTTTCTTCCATTAAACTTTTTTATGTTAAAAAAAAAATAAAAAAAAAACTCTTACTTGTAACCGTTACATTAATTAACGGTTGTAACGTTCCATTCACCATATGCCATTTATAACACTATCAACTATCATATCTCACGACCCATAAACGAGATGGACCATCTTAACCCTTTTTTTTTTTTTTTTTAAGGTTAAAATGATATGAATTATTTTAAAGAATTAATCATATTTTATGCTCTTAATATATTAAATTTATTATAAATATATCTCTAATATTTATAAAATTATAAATATGTCTATAATGTATTTAAATTATTAAAATTATAAACATTTTTGTTAAATATAAGTTAAAATTTATAAATTTTATGAGCTTGTTTGTAACAAATATATTTATAATTTTAAAATTTTAAATACGTTATTAAAATATTTACAATTTTGTAAATATTATAGATATGTTTATAATTTTCAATACAATAGAGTACACAATATAATTAATCATATTTTAAATGATAAATTCTTAGTTTAAGTATTGAGTTCGGATTTAAAATTTAAATTTAAGCGCATTACAATTTTACTGTTACAATAGGCAGGAGTCTTGTTAGGGTTTATAGAAAAGAAGATAGAATAATTTATATTATATATAAAAATTAAAATTATTTTTATATTTTAAACTATTTACATTGGTTGTCTTTTCAAGATTTATTATCATATTAAATAAAAACTCTAAAATATGACAACAAAATAAGTATCACATTAAGAATTATAATTATTAATAATTATCATATGTAATAATAATTTTAAATATTATTTTATTTTCACAATTAATTTGAAAGATTAAGAAAATAATTTCAAATATATTGTAGAAATTAAAAAAAAAGTAAAACAATTCATCTACAACACATATGTTTTAACTAGTGAAAATAAAATGATGGTAAAATTGAAAAATAAGATTTACAAAATTCGGATTAAAATAAAATTTATTTGTTTGATAAGAGAACGAAAAGATATGATAATTTATCTAATAGTATGAATCACGTTTAATAATTTTTTAGATAAAATTATTTTTATATTTTAAATTATTGATATTAGTTATCTTTTTGTGATATATTATCATATTAAATAAAATTTTTAAAAATTATACTAAAATAAAAATTATATTTAAATATATAATAATAGAATAAGAAGTATATTGAATAAAAATTATAATAATATATATTATATTTCATAAAAACTTAAAATATTTTTACATTCATAATTAATTTGAAAGTAAAAAAAATAATTTATATTTATTTTAAATATAATTTATAAATTAAATAATTTATATATAAATAACGTATTTTTAACTAATATAAACAAATAAAATAGTGTATTTTATGATATTCTTGCGAGGTGACGTAATTCAGGTATTGTGGGCTATGAAAATGGGGTTGAAGTTATTGTTCTCTTTCCGGCCCACTAATCTTAGTAAAAGCAAAGTACTAAAAATAAATTTACCTGCTAAATGACTTGTCTTTTTAACCCTCTGGCCCTCTCAAATCCAATTATCTTACTTGAACTTTGAAGTAGATTATCTTTACCTCACACTCTTATTTCCATTTTCGAGTTACGGCATTATCGGTGGTAATAGACAAAACAATAAAATAGTTATTTTTTAAAAAATTATTTAATTAATTTTATTTTTAATATTTCTTAATAATAAAATAAAAAAAAATATTAAAAATAACACTCTTAAAACTTATAATAATAAAAATAGCACCCCAATAATATTGAACGTATAGCTGTAAATGTTCAATATTAAACGGGTCTTAATTACTATAGTTCAATTTAAACGACGTTCAAGTGGATGAATGTTAAAAAAATAATGTAACATTTATTTTTTTAACTGTGTAAATATATGATTTAAAAATATGTATTCTTTGATATAAAACTAGCTATATATTTATAAATTTTAAAGAAAAATTACAAAAAAGTAACATTTTTAAAATTTACAATAATAAAATTAGCACCTCAATAATATTAAATGTTCAATATTCAAAGTGTAATAGAAATATGTTTAAATTGTTACAATTTAATTTAAAAAATATTCAATTCAATACACATTAAAAAAATATGTAAAAATTATTTTTTAATTGTTAAAATATATTATTTAAATATAATGAATATTATTTTTGTTATTATAAATTTTAAGAGTTTTTAAAAGACTAATTAATCTGGACCTTTCTACTGCAATGATATTTTTTAAAATTTTATTTTATTTTATTTATATTTATATTATATAGAATAAATATCAATCTTATATTTAAAAGTTATAATGAAAAAAGCATTTGGATACGTCTTCATGTCAAGGCCACCACAAATTCACCAGGGAAAGAGTATGAATTTTGGAATATGAGAACTTGAGGATTGAACCGAGGGAGGGCCAATCGATAGATTCTTTTACTTTTAATTTTAAACAACACAAATAATTTGTATTGTGTATATCGAAAAGATATGACAGAGTACAGATACTTAAAACTCAAGTTGTCTTATAAATATATTTATGATGTGTAATTTTTGTTTAAAAATAACTGATGCTCGATGAATAAAAATAATATTAGTTTTTTTTTTAATAATTTAAATTTTTAAGAGAGTTAATTATCAATAATTTTTAATATGATATTTAAGTTAGAAATTTTGTATTTAAAATTTAATAATTTTAATTATTAATTATAAATATTTAATTAGTATAATAGATAGAATTAATATTTATGAAAAAGTTATTTATATATAAAAATAATATTAATAACTTTCGACCATTAGACTATTCAGGTTATAACGAATAAAATTATTTATTGTTTTTTTTAGTGGACCAATTTATAGAATCCTCTTTTAATCTTGATACCGAGGAGAACAAATTCTTAATTTCATTTAATAATAATAAATCAATCAATCAATAAAATATATATATATATATCTCACCATTTATCTTATTTTTCAACTTTTGTCTGCGTGGTCAAGGGGTCGAAGATGCAGATTTTCGTGAAAACCCTTACTGGCAAGACCATCACTCTCGAGGTTGAAAGCAGCGACACCATCGACAATGTTAAAGCCAAGATCCAGGTATGCTTTTTCGACCCTCCACTTTCTCACCGATATATTTTTCCCTACTAAATGGTATTTCCTTATTGTTTTTTGATGGGTCTGTTTGTTTTCATGGAGAGCTTGCATAGATAATACCTTTAGGGGAAAAACTTGAAAAGCGAGATTTTATTTATTTATGATTTGAATTGGAATTTTATTGCTGGGGTGGTAACTGGTGTATATTTTTATAAGACAAGTTCATTTTTGTTTTGTTTTGTTTTGTTTATCATTACATTTTGTAAGTACTCTTTGTCTTCTATACCTGTTGTTCTGTGCAGAAATTTTCTATTGTAATTTTTGCTGGCTGGAGTTAGAGTTAGGTTATCGGACTTGATCATTGGGTTGATTATTCATTTTTCGTTGTTTTGTCTCCTATGTTGGTCTTCAATCTGAAGGCAAATCAGAGCCCATAAGAACCATGGGCTACCAATCCAAAAGGTTAAGCAAATGTTTTTCTCCCTCCATGTGGTTGGTTCTCTCTTTCTGGGTGACATGTACATAAAACATGCATAGTACATGTGTTTTTGTGACATAATTATTGAGAGTTATTATGCGTTCGTAGCTCCTAACTTTTCTGGAAATGACTTCTATAATAACCTTCTCTTTTTGCAAGGATGAGTACAGTGCCTTAGTATGTATTCATAAATGCATCCTTACCCTATTTTTGAGAAGTTAGGAGGTTAGGACTGCTTTGAACTATCAAATTCCTGATGTGATGTTTAACATGTTCGACTGAACTTTCTGGTGTGTACAGTAAGTGTTCTATGAGGAAGTGGATCTATTAATTAAATGGTATCAATGGTCATTAGCGGTCTTAATTCTGCCATCTGGTAGTTGTTCGAAAAGTTAGGACATTATCTATCATTATTGGTTAAACAGAGTTTAAGTGTTTGGTCCATTAGGTTGGAAAAATGAGAGGTTTCATGAGAATAAAACTGACACAAGTGTTTGAAATTTGAAACTTTGGATTCCAGGATAAGGAAGGAATTCCTCCTGATCAACAAAGATTGATTTTTGCCGGCAAACAATTGGAAGATGGTCGAACTCTTGCAGACTACAACATTCAAAAGGAGTCAACTCTTCACCTGGTCTTAAGGCTCAGGGGAGGAACCATGATTAAGGTGAAGACCCTCACTGGGAAAGAAATTGAAATTGATATTGAACCAACTGATACCATAGATAGGATCAAGGAAAGAGTTGAAGAGAAAGAAGGCATTCCACCAGTGCAGCAAAGGTTTGCATCTTACTTCAGTACATGGCCATTGCTCTCAGTTGAACTGAACTTATTCTCTGAGTAATGTGTGTTCCACAGCTGGTGTATGATAACAAGATGATGTATTAATATGTTTTCCCTATCATGTGTTGACTCATATTCTGGTTAATGCACGTTGTTTGTGTCCTTATGACACTACATTGTTCATGAAGGAATCTGTTACCCTTCTTGATGAATTTGAGAAATTCTGATTTGGTTACGAGAATGGACAATCTTATTATTTATGCTGTTGGCTTGCAGGCTTATTTATGCTGGGAAGCAGCTTGCCGATGACAAAACAGCTAAAGACTACAATATTGAGGGTGGTTCTGTCCTTCATCTGGTGCTTGCACTGAGGGGTGGTAGCTCTTAAATATTTTTCTGTTGGTTTCACCTAATCATTCAAGCTATACTGAGTATTGATAAACAAAGTGTTGCATGTGTTGTGTGGATAAACCCCAATACATAAGAGGAATACTATTCTGAGTTGATTATTGTGGAGAATTCAAATGTTACATTTGTGTTTTACGCCACACCTGTTAACACTTTCGTGCTCCTCGTTTTCTTATTAAATAAAGTTTGAATAAAAATAATTTTCTTATTAATAAATCGACACTGTAATTATAAAAAACTAATATTATGATGTAGGAGACAAAAAAAAATTATTATAATAATTGTTAAATCTAATTACTTAAATATAAAAGATTTAACTAATCTTAATTTATTTATTAGTAATGAATCGTTGAACCCACCCGAATCTTGACATAGGATACTCATCCCATCTTCGCAATATTTTATTGAGATGAAAAAAGCCTTACCGTCCTGTACTGGCCTGGCCTACCTCCATTAGACTTCTTTACTTCTAACTCAGTTGAGATTTTGTTATGTAGTGGCAAAGATAAAATGGACAAATAGAAACATGTAAGATTCTGACCGAGTGTCCTCTTACGTCCCTATAATGTTCTTAATTTTCGAATTGTATGTTGCATATTTGCTTAAAAGATCCTACTTGATAATTCTATATAGGAAACTGATGATACAATCATAGCTTTCGTTAATTACCTTATAACTATCTAAAATTTCTTCATGTTATGGCGTTTGTAAAATAATAATAATAAAAAAAGGTACTTTTTTTTAAAATAAAATATAAAAGGAGTTCGGACTTATTAAAGAATTGGGTGAAGCAGTGACATAACTGCCACATGTTAAAAAAGAGCCACATCCCCTATGCGCTCCTGGTTAATAGTATCTTAATAATTTTTTTTCTCTTGCTTCTCCTTAGAGGGGTTAATCGTGTCATATTAATTATATTTATATCGTATTTATTTATGTTCATGTCGTATTTATTTTTGTTATTCATATCGTGTTTTCGTATTGGTTGACATATTAAAAAATTTACTTAAATTTTTTTATGTTACTTATTTATAATAGTAAAAAATAACAAAATATTTAAAAACATAAAAAAATTATTGATTAAGTTTTACTAAAAAAATTTTATATCGTATCATATTCGAATCAAATTATCGTATCGTATCAAAAATTACCACTCCTGCTTCTTCCATTAATCTACCAAAACTTAAGGCTGCAATTTGATAAAAGGAAATGTAAAATATAAATAAATCAATCTCATTAATTATTGAGCTAATATTTAATTTTAAGTACTAAAACATATTGCTCCACTCCTAATAGAGTTGAATAAGTGGGTTCGTTATCACAAGTGAGCGAGAGCGAGGTTTAAATCGTTTTATCTCCGTTTATAAAATTAGTTACATCACATTCAATTAAGTGTTTTTTTTTTAAATAAATAAAAAAAATACCAATATATATTTTATTACCTTTGACTAAGCAGTTCTTGTAATATAACTTTAGGTATCGAATACACAGAGAAATTAATTAAACTAATAAAATAAAAACTATCACAAAATAAATAGAAGAAATAATTTTATAATTGAAAAAAGAAATTGACAATAATTAAATATAGCATTCTTGATAGAAAATAAAATTAATATGCAAATAACAAGGCTTCAAGATTTACTTAATTATTTTGTTTTAATATTACCAACTTTTATTCATATTTACTACTTAATTGTATGTTTCACATCCTAAACAAACAAGTGAAAAATTTAGAATTGAAGATCTAAGATGAAATTTAAAGTTATTTAATTAGAGAAAAAATAATGTTTTCATGGTAGAACAATTTAATTTATTCTTACAAGCTATTTAACATCGACAATATATCAAATTGACAATATCGCAGTAGAAGATCAACTCATAAAATAAATAAAATAATTATAAACTAAAAGTTACACATAAAGAAAGCATGACTTAATTTATATGAAATTGAAGAATATAATTTATTGAATGTAGCAAGAAGATGAACAAAATAATTTCTCAAAATAAATTTATAAATTATAAAGCACTCATAGGAATAAAAGAATAAATAAAAAAACTACATAATTAAGCTCCTCTCTAACCTTGCTCTAAATTTAGCCTAGCTTACAAATCATTCCCACAAATTCTAGAGAGAAAAAATGAGAATAAAAAGTAAGAACTCTTTGCAATTTTCTTGATGCTTCTAAGTGTTGAATGCCCATCTATTTATAGTGTTAGAGTATGAAGATTTGCTGAATCATAATAATATCACGCCATTTTCTCTTTGAATATAATTGATTTTCAAAATAATTTTTGAATATGAATCATAGAAAAATCTCTTATCTTTACAGAGAATCAAAAATCATTTAATTTGGAGCTGTACACATAAAGTTATATCAAATATACTAAAAGCTATCCAACTGCAAGATATTTCAAATTTTATCTTATTTTTGGCCTTGAAATAATCATATTTTGATATTCTTCGTGAAATGAAAAATCATGCATCGTTGAATTATCTTTTCATATCTTCTTAAATCATTTCATTTAAATATTTGAGTCGAAAGTTATCCTCAAAATACAGTAGCAGGTTCATGAGATCTTGAGAAAAAATATTGCATAAATTCAATTTTGATTTTCTTTGCTCTATTTTGGCTGATTTTATTGATTCTACAAGCATAAAATCATCATAATAAATATAAATAACATTTATAAAATTAATATAGATAATGTTTAATTTTAAACCGATTAAATCATAAATATTAATTAATTCACATATTTATATATGCATTTTTATACTATTATCAATTGAGAAAAAAATAAACTTGGTATATGTAATACTAGTTTTAATATTATTTTTTCTTAAAAAATTATATTTTACATTGATGTAATTTGGCACCCTAAATTTGCTGCTCCGTCCGACAGAGCAAAAAACAGAGTTATCAATTTGACGTATATTTGAATATTTGTTAGTAACTGCCATCCAATGATAAAGGCAAAACCAGTCTAACCTCAAACTTTCTTTCAAAACTTTGTCTTGTTTTCTTCTGCCCTTTTTTTTTTTTTTTGAAGGTGGGGTTTTCCATTTCTTCTGCTTTCTTTTGCATAAACTAGAACTTTTGTAGCAAAAAAAAAAAAACTAGAACTTGAAAAACTAAAAGTTAAAAAAAAATATCGTTGTTTCTTTATTAATCTTTTTTGAAGAATGTTCAAGAAAATATAAGCAGCAGATCTAAACTTAGGTCCGATTAATTGTTTATCCTTTTGTTTAAAGTGATTTCTAATATCCAAAAGCACTTATAAAAATATTGGGCAATTTTCAAAAGGAAAACTTCCTACATTTTGAAAAGCATTAATATTATTAATATTTTTAGTATAATTAAATAATATTTATTTTTAAAAGTAGTTTTAATTTTGTGTTCTCCACCTAAAACTATATATGAGCAAATAATATGATTAAATCACTTAAATTAAGAAATTTGATCCGATTTATCAAATTAGATTGATAAATTTTATAATCAGATCGGATTTAAATTGTAAAGTATGCAATTTGTTTGAATTTAGATTGATAGATTTTATAATCCACTGCAATCTGATCTATATCAAATTACTATTAAAATTATAAATAAATACATATTTTATTTTTAATATATTATATTTAAATATTATACATATCACGATTACAATAAATTACTATTTTAATTTAAAAATAAAAATAAATGTTAAATCTTCTATAATAATTTAATAATATTTGAGAACATACTTTTTATTATTTTGATTCTTTTATTTATAACTATAAATAATAAATTTATTTAATAATATACCAATTTAAATGTTAATGTATATTGTGTTTTATATATAACAATAATTTAAAAATAAGTTATAATCCCAATTCTTAACTTATTCGATCCAAAAAAATATTGTATGTTAGAATTTGGATTAAGTAAATCATCGAATTGGATTTAGATCGGATATTTTCAAATATGTTTTAGATAAGATCGAATTCGGATAGAGAAAAAACAAAAAATTTTGATCTACTACTCAACTCTATCTAAAATAATTACTAAATATCACTCAAAATTATTTTTAATATTTTTATTATAAACAATTAAATACTTCTTTTAAAATTAGCCTCATTTTCCCTTACATCAAAACAACTCTTATTTACAAGTACATGATACAAGTACTTTTCCTATTAAACATGTTCCATTCTGGTATGTCTATTGAAGCAGAGGGCATATCATTTTTATTTATTATTATTATTATTATTATTATTATTATTATAATATTCGCTAAACCATTAGTATTATTATTACAAATTTATGACATATCACATACAACCAGATATCATTTAATATAATGTGAAGAGTTTCATTAAACATTATGGTTTGTTTGACAAAATAATGTTAAATGAGACTAACACTTGTTAATTAACTGTATTATAATAATTAAAATTCATTTTTTCTTCTGTTATAGTCTAACGGCATCCGACTACCTGGGTATTCCTTATGGGCAGGTTAAAAACAACTATTAAATTGATTTAGAATTATATATTCAACTCCAAGTGAAAGAAAAATGCCACCCAAGTCAGGAATTACAAGTGATTACAATTTGACAATAAAAAAGAGAATTGATTAACTTTTATGTACAGAAATGACTGCAAGAGGGAAAGTGGCATTTTAAGTTGTGTCACATCAGTACCAAAATGTACTATACTTTCAAACTCAAAACTCAGAACTCTTGCAAGAAAATCCAATCACTCGTGTACTATATGACTTTAACACCTACTTGATGTTCACAACCCAAAACCAAGTCAAAACAAAATATTGAACATATCCCAAGTGTCCATCTATAAAAGTTTCAAAAAATGTATCTAACTTCAACCGTCCATATAAACTGAAAAAATATCCCAACTTATACAACGATGGTTCACGCCAACCAAAACGAAAAAATATAATGCTTTAGTATAAATGAGAAATTTTTTCTAACTTATATCTTTCATAATTTTTTTCCCCTAGTGAAATAGGTTAGGATAGGTCCTTTCAATATTTTTAATCTTATTTGTCTCCCACTTGTAGATTTTACTAAAATTTCAAAATTATTCATATACAAATTGTAAATTCAATTAAAATATAACTGGTTAGATAATTATTTAATTAATATGTATCTAATTTAATTTCAATAAATGATGTTAGTTGATTAAAATTTAATCAGTTAAATAATTTTTAATTTAGTTAGACACTCTTCTGATTATGGCCTATTAAATTAAATAAATATTTAATTAAAATTTAATTATAATTAGCTAATAATATTAAGTCTGATTTTTAATTAATATAAAATTGTCATAATGTATACTTTTTTTTTGTTGATTAATCTTGAAATATCCAGTCATCTTAGTCAAAAACTAATCATTAATTCCCGGGTTATCACATTTTAAAATTCAACCTTGTATTTGGATGAAAAATGCTTCTATATTTTTTATTAAATACAAATAAAAGAGCAATTAGAATAGAATCTTAGTCAGCGTGTTGCCAAATGATAGATATATTACCATTTACCATGCTTTACTTTGTGTCTCTTATGAATAATTTTTGTAATTTTTTTATATAAATATTTATTTTAAATATAGAATGTCGAGTTAAAATTTGTAATTTGGACGAAATTCAAGCAAATCACAGCTTTACCTAGTGTACTGTAAAGCCCTAAGATTCGAGTCACATTTTTGACAATATGCTATTCTTATGTTACGGCCTGCCACATGGCCCCTTTTTAGGCTACCAAGTAAGATTTATGTCATGCAAATGTAATAAACATAAATTTTCAATTTTTTTTATTTATTAATTTTAAAATTTGGTCTTCTTTCTAATCCCACTTATTCTTTTGACTCTACAAAGATTTGTTAGTCTTTGTGGCCTACAAAGGTTAGTGAAACTCTACTAACTAAAATGAAAACTGCAGTCAAGATTAGGTGCGCAAAATGGCAAAAAGCCTTTGTTATGTTAGTTTCCCTAACAAAGAACTTGGAGGGTGATTAATTAATAGTTTTTTTTTAGGTCTTTTTCAAATGTTTAGACTTGTTAGACTACTAGTATATACGGAATTGCATGGAACAGGATTAAATGACATAGAAATTCATTGAAATTAATTAATCTTTTAATTGTCATTGTTTTATTATATTCAAAAGGCACTAACTTGGGCTGGTGACCTAAATTATATACGGCGACTAGTGATAGTTTTCCCCCTTGGTGTTCACACCGATTATAACCATAAGACCATATCTCTTTCCTTCCTTGTATATATCACTTGTTAATATGTTCTGCATTTTCTATCTTAATTTCTAATGACAAAAGAAGCCTAGTTAATTAGTTACCATCTATGTGCTTAAGATCATGGAGGCTAATTTCTTTAAATAAGTAAAAAATCATATATAAGAGGTTCATCTCGAGTTCTTTGTTAAATATTCAAATTTTAAAAATATATATATTATTTGTACTTGCGTTTTTCTTTATTAAAAAGTAAAAACATGTTGCACATTGCAAAATAATCCATGTCAATATCTTCAATATAGTTGTTGAACCAAAATATATATATATTGAATTACACATAGTGAAGCCCTATATAGGAGGTTATCTTTGTATTGATCGGTATTACAGATAGTGTACTTATGTAAAGAATAAATTAAAGATCCATATAATAAGAGAACCCAAAAATGGGATAAGACAAAATATATTTTTTAATTCTTTAATTATTAGGAAATTTGATTCCATATATATTTCATTTGCAACGTTTTTTTCCTCAAATTTTGGATGGAACTAAATGAAAATACAATTATTATTATTATTTTACTTATAATCCACGTTATTGAGTCACAATCTTGTTCACAACAATTAACATTAGTTGCTTCACTCTTTCATGTGCACGAAATATGCCTTGCCTTCAACTTAAATCGAAAAAAAAAATCTCATTATTTTTGAAAGTATATAAATAGTTGGCAATTTTGTACACAAATATAAGTTAAATAATATTTAGACGTGAGAAATGGAGCAACATTATTTTTGTTTGATTCAAGTATTTTTAAGTTATTATTATCAAAGCCTAAAAAACTCTCTATTTTAAGGTAAAAATGATATCCTTCACATGCATTTTATATAGATTTTTTTTTGGAATAATTCTAATATATAGATAAAAAATTATATGTATTTTAAGAAAGCGAGATCAATCCCAAACAAATTTCAATTTGATTCCATTGAACTGTAAATCTTTAAAAAAGTGGATTTAGAGAGAGGGATCAATCCCCTATATGTAGGTGTAATGTTATTTTGGTACGGATCAATCCCTACTTGGTTATATCAATCCTGTCAACAGAAACTAAGTTTTTTTTTCTAGCATTTTTAATTTTAATCAGCCTCTAACTGTCAATAATATTTTGATACATTAGCAAGTGACGTATTCTTATATAGATTTTCATAAAACAATACAACGTATCCTTGTTTGCATATATATATATATATATATATATATATATATGTCTAGGCTTTAACTCATTTATACTTATTTATGATTCTTTATATTATGCTGAGCTTCATCTTTTCATATTACATTTTTTAATCTAGTTCAAATTTGAGTTAGTCATTGATGTTAAATCCATGATATTTGTATGATCATGCTAGTTTAGGTCTAAGCCTATTTATTTTTTGTCTTTATGTTCAAATAGCTTTTTCTTGTTTAGGTTCTTTCATGATTGATCATTGATATTTAAATAAGTTATTTTTATGGAACCTGTGCTTAATTGTTTGTTCTAAGATTTGCTAGAGATTTGATTTATTTGATATATGTTTTGAATCTTCTAGTTAGGATTATTTATTGTTAAATTCGTTCTAAAATATACCTTACACTTGTGATATTTGTGCTAAATTTTCAAGTGTTAAGGTTGACGTGTTCAATATTTCTTGTGACTCAAGTCAACTGGAGAGTCGGTCTAGATCTGTTCGCACTAACCTTGTGGAGATTGTGAAAATAAAACAGAGGCTATCTGTGCAGGGTAGTGACTTTATATTTGAATATTAAATTTTCATAGTGGATAAGTAGGTAGATCGGTAGTTTTTTTCTTAAGTCATTATTATTATTTTGTGTGTTATTTTTTGTTTTTACACTTCATTTTTACATGCGATTGTATATCTAACTGTTGTGTTTATGTTACGTAATTAAAATTTAATAAAATTAAAAATAATTTATTTATCCATTTTAAATTTATTTGCTCTATAATTTAGAACTCTCAACTTTGTTAACATATAATTACAATTAATAACAAAAAAAAAAAAAAAAAATCAAACTAAATTCCTTACATGGTAATTAATTAAAGAGTTGTTTCACAAATTAAGCAACTATTATGACACGTGGTTTACATACTAGGTTGACATTGATTTCATCCTTAAATTACATATAAAAAGTAAAGAGAAAATATAGACCACCGTTCGATTTAAAAAGATGGCGGTATCACAGATTTGGTAAATAACGACAACTAGAAGCCTAAAACAACGTGTGCGGTTTTGTTCCACATCTCATCTAAGAGTCGAAAAATTATATGAATTTTTTATTATAATTTTACAATTAATTATATTTAATATAATTATTGTTAAATAAAATTATTAATAATTAATTATTTTTATTATAATAATAATTTAAATTGTAACAATATTAATATAAATTAATAATAATTTTTTATTTTAAATGAGTAATATTAGTACCACCACTAATATTTAAAGTAGTAATTAATTTCATTTGTCAACTAAATTATATACATAAAATAATAAATACAACACATATTCTAATAAGTTTTTTTTTTTTTTTTTTTAGTATTTTTAAATGTTGTTTTTACCAATCATCTAAATGCAATTGGTTCCTCATTAATAAAATGATTAGACAATCATAACAATATTTTACATCCAAAAAAACAAAAACTTAATAATTAAATATAATATTAAGACTTTGTTAATTACTTTGTAGTATAACAATATATATTTTAAGTGAATATTAAAGAAAATATGAGTTCAAACCATATAAAAAGTGAATGTGTAATTAATTATTAAAATCCACAAAACCACTTCAGAAATTAAATCCAGCTAAATAGATAAGAACAGAAGACGTTATGGTTGCTAATAATTAAGGGTAAATATTATTTATTTATTTATTTATATTATTAAGGTTTGAGCTTCAACTCATCATTTTTTTTAAGCGAATGATATTTAAAAATGTGGATTTGAACTAAAATATTGCTCGAAAAAATTACTAATTTTGACCAATTGTACTAAAAGAATAATTGAAACTCATTATTATATGTGCGCTCTCGTATAATTGTGTAACTGTTATTAAAAAAGCAAAGTAAGACAAAAAATAATAATAATAAATATAAATGTGGGAGTATAAAATTAAATATTTGGAAAATTTTGGTGGATTTTGCTATTTATTGCAACAGAGGAGTAGTCTCATTGGAGGCATGTACCTTGTGGATTTGAAGGATAATCATAATATCTTTCCATCCATATCTCATTTCTCTCTCTTCATTATCATTCTTTCTCTAGCGCACTTATATATGGCGAAAGAGAGAGGAATAAAAAAAATATATATCATTTACATGTAGTCATGTAGATGAATATTCAAGATCTAGTGAGATTGTGTAGTAGTGGTCTCTTAATATATTAATTAAGACAGTAAAAGTAAAAAATAGATCACAGATTCATCATATCATCATATAGATTAAACAAAATGGGAAGAGGAAGAGCACCTTGCTGTGATAAGAATCAAGTGAAGAGAGGTCCTTGGAGCCCTTCCGAGGACTTTAGGCTTACCATTTTCATTCAGAAATATGGCCATGATAACTGGAGGGCTCTCCCCAAACTTGCTGGTAATTAAATATCTACTTATCTCGTTTTGTCTGATATAGCTGCTGCTCTATGGTTATTCACTTATTCTATGAAGCAATTTTTGTTTGTTTGTTTGTTTGTTGCTGCTATTACATATTACAAGGGCGAATTGTTCTGCTTAGACAAACACAAGTTGATGAAGCAAATGTTTTTACAATGATATGATCGAGGTTCAAAATTACCCCATTTTAAAAGACATTTACGAAATTGCATATATTAATTTTTATTGTTTACGGTAAATTGTAAATTTTAAAATTAAAAATTATCTAATAATTCACTTGACTGAGTCTTATCATCTTTAAAAAAAAAATGAGATCGATTTCACACTTTTTAGTCTCAACACTTAAGATGTACATATCATCGAATCAAAAAAAAAGAAAAAAAAAATTCAAATATGTTTTGAAATTAATTATTAATTTATTACGTTTTTATTCATTTTATTATTTTATTTTGCCAAATATAAGAACTTTCCTAGCTTCGAAAATATCAATCTTGACAAAGTTTTGTGCTGACATCAAGACATTTTCAATATATAAGAAGACAACGAGATTATTGGATATGCTGGTGATTTTGAATTACCATAAGTTTACCAAAAACATTTATTTATTTAAAAAAAAAAAAGTTTTTTAGTTGGTATTTTTGTGTACCTCTCTAAGAGATGATAACTCTAAATTTGATACTTTTAAGTATATTATATTACAAATACCGTATACCACGCGGGTCTTATTCATTTATAGTCTCCACTCTACAATTAATGGATATATAATGTCTTATGCAAAAATATATTCAGACCTTAATTTGCACCATGTACCAACCTTCCTTCTGTTAAAAGAAAATGCCACTATGTTTATGCCTTCATCGTGATTTCGATAATGTTATACTGTACCTTATTATTTCGTTTTCACTTATTTTACTACCAAGTTTTATTTATTTGTTATTTTATTTTACACTTTTAAATAACATTTCGTTATATTACAGCCTATATATCTTAATTTGGTTATGTATATTTCCCCTTTATATATATTGACATTACCCAAACTTAAAAGGACTATATACATGTCACCAACGTGGCGTATCAATACCATTTCTTCTCCTTTCGAACTCTTTCTCATTCCCTCCCCCGCCCTCTCTTGTCGTATTCAAGCTTAATTTATATTTGTCCTAAAAATAGGGAAAAAAAAACGTTCTAAAGTCACTACGACTAAACTTTTTCTACCCTGACATTCGAACTCATAACCTAATTCGCAAGAAGAGTCGTACGCTTCAATTCAATGCTAAGCATCCCCTATAGTAATCAATCAATTAAGGTGGTGTCGGAGTGGACCCTTGATGAGTTTGTCAAGCACAGTCTGGCCAAGTTAGGAATATTTAAGGACTCTTACCAACTTGTAAAAATCTCTTACCAACTTCTAAAAAAAAAAAAAACCAAGTTGATATTGATTATTTAAAAATCAATTAGTGCCACCAAACCAAAGTCACATCATATATCTTGAAAATGTGGATACATTTATTACACATAATATACTTTAATTAATTTTTTATCAATAAAATATTTTATAATTATTTTTTCGTATATTTTCAATTGTATGTACCTTTCCTCACATTCACTAATTAGTTATGACCTAACATATTCTCTCTCTCTCAGAGCATTTAATTCAAAATATAATATATAGTAACAATACCACATATATATATATATATATATATATATATATATATATTATTTTTTTTTATTGTATCAATAATATATAATATAAATGTACAAAATTTAAACGTTATACTATCATAATACAAGATTAATTATATAATCTTTTTAACATGCTACTTTTCTATTTAAGGCTTGAAACGATGTGGAAAAAGTTGTCGTTTGAGATGGATTAATTACCTCAGACCTGACGTCAAGAGAGGTAACTTCACTAAAGAGGAGGAAGATACCATAATCACATTACATGCAGCTCTGGGAAACAAGTAAGACCAATACGTGTAGTCTCTGTCTCTCAATCTTTTTTATTGTAATTTTTATACTCTTTTTTATTATAATTTAGTTCATTTATTTTTAAACTTTATCTACTTAATTTTTTTTATACTTTTAAATTTAATTTTATACTATCTCAAATTTTGGGTTGAATGAGAATTAAAAAGCAAAAGAAACAAAATTATATATATATATATAAAACTTAAGTAGACTAAAATGCAAAAACAATTAGGAACAATATGTATATTTCAATGGATCCTAATAGTTAATTATCTTAATTTTATAATATTTATGACTAAATTGATGAATGTGATTAGGTGGTCAACAATTGCATCACATTTGCCGGGAAGGACAGACAATGAGATTAAAAATGTTTGGAATACATATTTGAAGAAAAGAGTATTATCCATGAAGAATTCTGATAAGCCCAAAAGTACCAAATCAGATGAAATATCAAAGGAGTTGTCATCCATAACATCCTCATCTTCCTCTTCATCTAGTACAATTTTGTCTTGTCATGTAAAACCGAGTTCAATATCAGGACATCAATCAGATGAAGAATCGATTGGGAAGAGATCTAATTGGGGAGATCAGTGCAATTTCACAGGCCAAGAGAAAACTGATCAAGTAAGAAACATTAAAAATGATCCTTTTAAACTCCAAGACAAGAACAACCTTAAAAAGGCCACTACTTGTTCTGTTTCATCATATGATTCAAATAATGTTTCATCAAATTCCAGTACTCATCAAATTGATGTTTCATGGCCAGAAGATGAAATGGGATCATTACTGTTAGGAGATAATGATGATCATCTTATTAACACATTATTACAAGATGAGGTTAATAAACCACAAGTTTCAATGGAGATAGATCATGAGTTTTGGAACATGTTGGATAGTTTAAGTCCCTTACAACAACCTAATGATATAAAAAAATCAAATTTTGGTGAAGTTGAAAACAAGAATTGGTTTAGGTTCTTGGAAAATGAGCTTGGAATATTGGAGGAAAATACAAATGATGGTATTGACTTAACATACCAGCAACTTGTTGCGCAAGATCATAAAGCAGAGGAAATAGTTGGGGCAGATACTTTTCAGTACGATCAAAATCTATGACCCTCTTTTCATCAGAATTTTTCTGTCATCTAATTTGAATACTTGATGTTTATTTTAATTTGATCAACTGTTTCCTTTTATCTGACTTTAAGATAGATATAGCTAGCTATATAGTTAAAAGTGTAGGTATTTTCTGAATGTCTCATCGAATTAAAAGGTTATGTCAAAATTAAAAATATAAGAAAATAGCAAATATCAGTTTCTATTAATTGAAGTGATTTATAACACTTTGACAGTGGGTAGGTGATACTGATACAATTCTCACAGGTAATTGAATCAGAACAAACGTGTTTGTTTTCTTCATGTATCCACTGAGCTAAACAGCTTCATAAACTAAGCATTCTTCTTACACCTCAACCAGTCAAAGATTTGTCCTTAATTTATACATGAATTAAAATTGACATCACACATTGATTAATATATATTAATGAAAATGTTTCTCCTATCTAATGTTGTATTTATTTATTTATTAACAAGAATAAAAAATGCACTTTTTTAATCTTTCAAACCAAACAATACCAGAACGAAAACTGTGTTTAGTAAACTTTGTATCATACATAACATGACCTAATGATATGCTAGTTCGAACAGCACAGAATGCTTAATTAAAATATACTGACAAATTTTAAAATTAAATGACATAACAGAATATTACATAATGTACTCTAAATTAATTCTTAGATTAAAATTTCAGAGAAGCAATTGTTAAACCAAAACTTATTTAAGGACTCAATTTTATTTTTCTGTTAAAGGTTCAAGAATGGGAGAGAGTTATTTTTATTTATTGAAATTATAAAATTTGTCAATGAAAAAAAGGAAATTACAAATTGTTAACCAAAGCGGGCCTCCAGGCAGGTTCAGCTTGGGCCACCTTCGACTGTTGATCCAATTGTCAAGTAAATAAGATATTACAATAATATAAATGACTTGATAAAAAAAAAAAACATAAATAATAAAAATTAGTATAATTGTGGACATTGAATTCTACATTCACTCAATATGGAACATTTGGTCTTCTTAAATTAGCCTCCATTTATGTTGTAAAAAAAACATGGGAAAAATGAGATGATTTAGAAAATTACATTGATGTACAATTACGTACCTTACATCTCCTGCATGTCTTGGCTAATAGTCAACTATTTAAATAATGGTATCAAATGATGCGCAGCTCAGCTTTCAATCTGTCTTATTGATACATAAAATGACTTAATTATTATCAGCTCAAATGAGTTAACTCAAAAATGTATCTTAAGAGGTGGCAAATGGCAATTTTGTATCCAATGTTGAATTTTGTGCCGGTTTCTCACTTGTAAGTTGTAACAGCCAGTTAAGGGGCTAAGAAAAAATGAAAAAAGACTGTGGAATCCAAAAGGAAAGAGAGAAAAAAACTCAATACCATTAACAGTTTCTGATCGCAACATTAGTAGTGGGTTTAAGAATAGCAGGAAATCATAACAAGACCATGCAACAAGATACCATCCCCAACAAGAACAGGACTGGTAAGTGTTGAAAGTCAAACTTTTGAGTCAATTTTCTAGCGATTTATTTGAGATTAGAGATCAATTCTTCTTCTATTTTAGTGGTCGGCAACGATAAATGACAATGAAGACGGCAACTTTCTTCCAGGGGCGGAGCCAGAAAAAAATTTAAAGGGGGCTAATTTTTTTTAATACAACATACCATTTTTATGGTTAGAAATAGAAATAAAAATAAAAATAAAAACAAACAACGTAATTAGTAGCAATGAACCTAAAGCAACTTGTTTTTAAGATTTAAACTACATGCTAAGTAATTAAGATATCAACAAAATTGTAGTCTTTCTAAAAAAACAAAGAAATCAGCAAAAGTTCGTAAGTTAGATGATCATGAAGCCAAATTTAAGGCTAGTTCCTACTCCTACTCCTAGCTAAGGCTGAAAAACCCAGAAAAACAAATGGTAAATGCATAAAACAAAATAGACGCAATCAAATTGTCTAGGTTAATTTCGACAGAAAAGAAAACTTCAATTGAAAAAACAGAGCAAACCATTTTATAGTTATTCTTTTTCCTCTAGATTTCTGTAATGAAAAACAAAATATTGAAATCATTGCTAGTTTCACTTTGCTACAATCAGAGAACTTAAATATGTATCTTATAGCCGTTGGCTAGAGGTAGAGGAGGTTGCTGTGTGGAGGCTGGCGCTGGCTGGAGGTTGGCGGCTAGAGACTAGGCTAAGCGACGTTGGCGAGCGCGATCGGAGGCGGCGTAAGATTCAGAAGAAATCGAAAACGCGAGGAGGGCACAGGCGAGCTGGAGACACGAGCTGGAGCCTAGTGTCACGACCCTAGACTTTTGCTAGCAATCGTGCGGCACTTAGCACAGTCCGTCGTACTAAGTAAGCCTTCCGAACTCTCTAAAGAGAGGTTTAGGGACTTTGAGTGCTTGGAGCACAAGAACAAAGAGAGAACACTTAGAGTTTGGGAAAGAATGCTTTGTATTGCTCTTAGAAAGGTTTTCTTACAAAGGTTTTCTTACAACTTCCCAAGATTGTATGGATTGTGTAGATTGTGTAGATTGTATGGATTGTGTACAAATGAAGGCCAATGGGCCTATTTATAATGGTGGCACCAAGCCTTGGTTTCTACTACTCTATTCTAGATCCTACCTTTTCTAGAATATACAAGAGTATGTACATTGTTCTAGTTTGGTCTTCCATAATCCACAAAGTTCTAGAACCTTCTAGCCAACTTCTAGAATACTCTAGGATTGTCTAGTTTCTTCATATAGGTTCTAGAATGTTTTAGGACTTTCTACATTTTTCATGTAGCTTCTAGCATGTTCTAGAATCTTCTAGTGCCTTCTAGAATCTTCTAGTGCCTTCTAGAATCTTCTAGAACCTTCTAACATGTTCTAGGTCCTTCTAGAACTTTCTTGTGTACTCTAGAACATTCTAGAGTATTCTAGAATGTTTTAGAGACTTCCGCCATATTCTGGCAAACTCTAGACCATCTAGAACTTTCCATAGCTTTGTAGAAAAGTCTAGATCTTGCAAGCACCGTTCTTTTGGATTCTTCGGAAGAAGATGAGCAGGACGTGACACCCTCCCCCACTCAAGCTCACGACGCCCTCGTCGTGCCTTCAAGCTTAAACCTCTTTAGCAAGGGACTGCTGGGTCTACTCAAGGCTGCCAGCTCTGCCTTTCGACTTAATGCATCAGCCACCACGTTTGCTTTGCCGGGCTTGTACTCCATCTTGTAATCAAACTCTGCTAATAAGTCTTGCCATCGAGCTTGCTTAGGGCTCAGCTTTTTCTGGGTTTGAAAGTAGCTAGTTGCTACATTATCGATCATGATCACGAAGTGAGTGCCCAATAGGTAATGTCGCCACACTCTTAGGCAGTGAATGATGGCGGACATCTCCTTCTCTTGCACCGTGTAGCGACGTTCGGTGTCATTGAGCTTCCGACTTTCATATGCAATCGGCCGCCCTTCTTGCATTAGTACTCCTCCGATGGCAAAATCTGAGGCATCCGTGTGTAGCTCAAATGCTTTGGATTGATTGGGCAGGACAAGCACTGGTTCCTTGCTAATAGCATTCTTCAAGTCTTCAAAAGAAGCTTGACATTCTACTGTCCATTCCCATGGCCTATCCTTCTTGAGCATATTAGTAAGCGGGGCTGCTCTCGCTGAGTACGACTTGATGAACTGTCGGTAGTAGTTCATAAGTCCAAGGAAAGACCGAAGTTCGGGCACCTTCGTGGGAGGTTCCCATGTGAGGATAGCCTGTATCTTTGCTTGATCCATCATGAGCTTCCCATCCTTTTATTCGATGTCCCAAGAACATCACCTCATTCTGGGCAAATGAACACTTTTCCTTCTTGACATACAGTTGATTTTGCCGAAGTACCTCGAACACCTTTCGTAAGTGTTCAAGATGTTCCTTCAAAGTTTTGCTATATATCACTATGTCGTCCAGGTATACCACAACGAACCGATCGAGGTAAGGATGGAAGATCTTATTCATAAGGGTGCAGAAAGTAGCCGGTGCATTAGTAAGACCAAATGGCATTACCAAGAATTCGTAAGCACCGTACCTGGTTACGCATGCGGTCTTGGGCTCATCCCCTTTGGCAATGCGAACTTGGTAGTACCCCGAACGCAAATCCAACTTCGAGAAGTATCTAGCGTCCCCTAATTGATCAAATAGATCGGCAATGAGTGGTATAGGGTACTTGTTCTTTACCGTGATCTTGTTGAGAGCTCGATAATCGATGCACATGCGTAACGAGCCATCCTTTTTCTTTTGAAAGAGCACAGGGGCGCCATAAGGGGCTTTCGATGGTCTGATGAAGCCCGCATCCAACAACTCATTGAGTTGCCTTCGAAGCTCTGCTAGCTCCGGTGGTGCCATTCTATAGGGACTCATCACAGGTGGTCTCGTGCTTGGTTCCAACTCGATCGCATGATCAACTTCCCTTCTTGGCGGCAAGCACTTGGGCAATGCTTCTGGCATGATGTCTTGGAATTCATCCAAGACATTTTGTACTTCTGTCGGGACATTCGGTTGGGACACCATCCCTTCATCATCATACTCCTTTAGAATGGCCAAATAGCTCTCTTCCTCCCTCTTCAACCCTTTCTTGAACTGAAGGGCTGAGAGTATTTGGGACTTAGATTTGGTAGCCCTTTCGGTCGGGACCATACAAGCCTTTGCACCATCCATTATGCACATGGAATTTGAGGAAGGGACAAGGAAAGCTCTTACTTGGTCCAAGAATTCCATGCCGAGCACGACTGAGAAGTCATCCATAGGTGCTACCGACAAATCCACTTGGCCAGTCCACGTGCTGAGGCTAGCCTTAACATTACGAGCAATGCCCAGGAGAGGACGTGCTGCTGAGTTAACCGCCTTTAAGAAGCCACCTTCCTTTACAAAGTTCAGACCGAGTCTCTTAGCCTCGTCTATAGAGACAAAGTTATGGGACGCACCTGTGTCAACCAAAGCTTTGGTTGATTTCCCGTTGATCGTAGCATTCACGAACAACAATCCCTTGGCAGGGGATTCTGACTTTGTATGTAATGCGGTGAGTAACTGCAACGAACCCATTTGTGCTCCTTCATCATCCTTGCTTTCTTCTTGATCATGCTTGGAGATAACGAGAGCAGACAATGCCTTCCTCTTTGGGCAATCCCGCACCCAATGAGGTCCATCGCATATGAAATATGGTGATCGTGGTTTAGGAGGTTCACGGTCCTCTTTTGCCTTGCTTTTGTCTTGCGACTTGTAAGGCGTCTTTTGGCTGTGGCCCTAACCTTTGGAATAATCTCCCCCACTTTTCCTTCTGCCAGGCCTCTTGTCTGAGCCTTCCTTGTTAGCGGAGAAGTCTATGAGGCTTTCAGCAACCGCAATGGCCGAGGATAAGTCTTGGACACCACGGCGCTTGAGTTCGATCTTTGCCCAAGATTGAAGTCCGTCCATGAATAGGAACAAGGCATCCTTGTCAGATGTGTCAGGGACCTCGAGCAGCAAGGTTGTGAAGTCCTTTACGTAGTCCTTCACACTGCTTGTTTGCTTGAGTCGACGGAGCCGACCCCTTGCTTCCTCTTCCGCATTAACGGGGAAGAATTGGTTCTTGAACTCCCGCTTGAAGTCATCAAAGGAGTTCATCGTGCAAAGCCCGCGTTGCACATCTCCATATTTCCGCCTCCACCACAGCATGGCAGTGTCAGTCAAGTACATTGCTGCAGTGCGGATCATCCCGGCATGGTCCGTGATGCCGGTTGCCTCGAAATATTGTTCGAGACCCCATAGGAAGTTTTCGACTTCCCTGGCATTCCTTGTGCCATTGAAGGTTTTTGGTTTCGGAACCTCCACCTTCCTTGCTTCCACAATAGTGGTGGTTGTCATACCCGATGCCATAGCCCGCTTGCACAAGGTTAAGTCACCCAACATTTCCTCGACTCTAAGTGCAAGAGTGTTAATTTCTCTTTGGACAAAGTCACGTACCTTGGCTAATTCGGTCTTGACCCCATCAATCTCTTGCCTTAGGTCACCATCTAGCGCGTTGAGGGACACTTTCACCCCATCTTGGATAACTGCATCCTCTGATTCCAAGTCTTGGCAGCGCTCCTCTAGGGATTCCACTCTTTCAGCCAACACACCGAGGTTGCCTTGCACGTTCCCGACACGTGCTTCCATGCTAGATAGCAAGTCTTTCGACTTGGCTCGAGACTCCTTGGATTGGGTCTTCCGAGTTTCCTCACGACCACGCTCCTCAGTGATGCGACCTTCAACACTTGGGTTGCTTGAAGCAGCCATGGTCTTTATTCTACACTCGGTTTCCGACAATAAGCCAACGAGAGCAAGTATCGAACTTGGCTCTGATACCAACTGTCACGACCCTAGACTTTTGCTAGCAATCGTGCGGCACTTAGCACAGTCCGTCGTACTAAGTAAGCCTTCCGAACTCTCTAAAGAGAGGTTTAGGGACTTTGAGTGCTTGGAGCACAAGAACAAAGAGAGAACACTTAGAGTTTGGGAAAGAATGCTTTGTATTGCTCTTAGAAAGGTTTTCTTACAACTTCCCAAGATTGTATGGATTGTGTAGATTGTGTAGATTGTATGGATTGTGTACAAATGAAGGCCAATGGGCCTATTTATAATGGTGGCACCAAGCCTTGGTTTCTACTACTCTATTCTAGATCCTACCTTTTCTAGAATATACAAGAGTATGTACATTGTTCTAGTTTGGTCTTCCATAATCCACAAAGTTCTAGAACCTTCTAGCCAACTTCTAGAATACTCTAGGATTGTCTAGTTTCTTCATATAGGTTCTAGAATGTTCTAGGACCTTCTACATTTTTCATGTAGCTTCTAGCATGTTCTAGAATCTTCTAGTGCCTTCTAGAATCTTCTAGAACCTTCTAACATGTTCTAGGTCCTTCTAGAACTTTCTTGTGTACTCTAGAACATTCTAGAGTATTCTAGAATGTTTTAGAGACTTCCACCATATTCTGGCAAACTCTAGACCATCTAGAACTTTCCATAGCTTTGTAGAAAAGTCTAGATCTTGCAAGCACCGTTCTTTTGGATTCTTCGGAAGAAGATGAGCGGGACGTGACACCAGGGTGAATTAATATTGAGTTATGGGGGTAAAATAGCAATTTTACTTAATAAAAAAAAAAATCAGCCAGGGCTCGAGCCCTCCAGCCCCTTCTATATCCGCCCCTGCTTTCTTCTATCTGTGTGCGAAAATAGCTTTCGAAGGCTGAGTAAATTGATGAATACGTGCTTAAAGTCAAGTTTCCTCAGCTTTCCTTTTTTATTTTATTATTATTATTTTTCCTTTAACTACCGGCTGTGTGGTGAAGGAACCGGATAAAATACCATTTTTGAAAAAAAAATGACTATGGGGTACAAACCTGCACACTGTCACCTCCAAAGGTCTATTTAAACAACTGCCCAAGTTTCTCGCGAGCTAGCCCCCTCTCTGTTAATTCGCAATGGGAAGCGAAAGAAAATCGAAGGAGAAGAAAAACAGGAAAAGAACCTCTTCTTCAGATTCGGAAGGTACGAGTTTCAATTCTACAATTCTATTTGGTTTTGTTTGGATCGTTTTGCTGCGCTGCTCTCCCACAAAACCTACATAAGAACGAAAATCATTCTTACTTTTCTTGTTCTCTTCTCTTTTACTTCAATCAACCCTAATTTGGGACTTTCTTTTCTCTGCTTCTTCAACTTAGAGAGGGATTGAATTATGTTCCCTTTTTTTCTCTTTCTTCTTTTTTCATACATATTCTGATATTCTTGGACACCCAATCGAAAAATTGTTTTTCTATTTTTTTTGACCTGTTTCTCTTCTCTGTACCAAACTGTTATTTGGGTGGGTAGGTTCTCTATTGAAAGTTATGAACTTTTGTTCTGTTGTTTTGGAAGTTCAGGTGAGGATAGAAGCAAAAGGCAGAGAAAAGTAGAAGATGAGAAAAGGAAAAGCAGAAAAAGTAGTAAGGAGGAGAAATCAAGGGACAATAAAAGCTCAGATAAACATTCTAAGCGTCATTCTGAGAGAGGTATTATGCAAACTTCTAGGTTTTGGATGTATTCATTTTTTTACATTACAATTTTTTGCCGAAACTATGCCTGTGGTTTTGTTTTCCCAGAGATGGATTTTGTAAATAATTATGCTAACCATGTTCAGTTACATGGTTTAAGGTTTAGTTGTTTCGCATTCTTCTAAGATTTGGAATGAGATTCTTGGTCGGAATTTACTGATGATATGTACTTATTCCCCTGCAGAAAACAAATCAAAGGAAAAACACAAGCCTAAGCATCTCAAGGGTGAAAGTCACGTGGTAGTTCTCTTATCTAACTCTGCAAATGAATTTTTAATGCTCTCATATATGCATATGTTTGATCATATTACTGCTATTCTCTGGTCATCAAATGAGTGAAAATGACCGGACGTCCTTTAATGAACTTAGTATTGAATGAGAAGCTATATTTAAAAGATATTTGAACTTTGAGTAATAAAGTCATCTGTAGTATCCAACTTGGGTAAAGTTTGGTGTTTGGTTTTTCCATTCTCATTCAATATGTCATTTATCATCATCCTATGCGCGCATTAGGAGTCAAAGGTGAGTAAAATCTGGAGAACCGAGACAGATTACTTATGCTGCCCAAATGCAGAGTAATAATTTGTGATACACCAAGGTCCAGGAAACATCAAGTATTATATCTATCCAAATGCCAACATGAATGGTCTTGTATCTTAATCTTTCCTTATCTTAATTAAATCATTATTTTCCAAAAGGTAATTGTGTCTGGTATAATAGAAAGAATAATTATGTTTCATGACTGCTAAATCTTTGTATATGAAGCCAGTGTATGCTTAAATAGACTATTGCATTATTTCTTTGAGATTTACCTACAATATCCGTTTACCTAAAAAAACCTTTGGGGCATATCTTATTCATTGTGATATCTTTATCAGACTATTTAAATTAGCATCACAAATTATCTTTCAGTAGTTACCTACTTGCTGAAAATTTGAAACGTGACAACTTTTTTTTTCATCGTGACTTCAGTTTTATTAATAGCATAAATAATCACATTTTGATTCTGAGACTTAGAAAGAGGAGTTTCTGATTTATTCGATTATTCATTTAATTGCAAAAACCCTTTTTGAGTTATGAGTGTGATGATGGTGAGGTTTTTGTAGCTGTTTGAGCTTTGATTTGCTGATGGACATGATTTTCTGTGTTCTTTCAGGAGTATGAGATTCAAGAGCTATCCAATGATGACTATTTTTCAAAGAATAACGAGTTTGCTATGTGGCTGAAAGAAAAAAAGAATGTGTTTTTCTCCGACCTTTCATCAGAGTCGACACATGAACTGTTTTCTGACTTCGTCAAGTCTTGGAACAAGAAGAAGCTTGATTCCAGGTATTATGAGGGCATTGCCAGCGGACCAAGGACTGCCCATAAATGGAAAATCAAAGGGTGAAGGAAGAAGAAGCTGTAATTGATCCGTCCTTGGTTTTATGTCTATTTTGTTTGCCATTTCATCTTGGATTCTATGCCTTAAATGAATATATGTGCTTAATTTTATGTGTTATTAGAATATTGTATGAGATGAAACATCTCAAAGGTGCTTTCATTTTTGACACTTAATGATTTCCGAGCTTTCCCTGCACTTTTTTACCAGAGCACGACTAAAAGTTAGCAATTTTCCCTACATTTAATTATATTAGAAAAATGCTTTATTTCCCAGATCAACGAAGTCAAAAAAAGTTATTGATTAAAAAACCATAAGAATCGATGAACATTCATCTCTAGTAATCCCTAAACACTCAATTTGCTAGAAAAAAAGTGTTGCAATTGATGGGTTACCAGATCACGACCAAAAGTTCGAGGGTTCAAGGGAATGCCTCAAGACGATCTCAATTCTCATGCCCCTTAACAGTGTAACCTGAAGACAATTTTCTTGCTGAAGAAGAGATATAAATAAGACGAGGTTAAAGTAGTATTTATTTTCACAAAAGAGCACAGAGCTAAAAGATTAAAAACCCAAACAGGGCCCTCCTTAACCTTTTTTTTTAATCAAAATAAGGCCCTCACAAATAATTTTTCTTCCAACTCTAGGAGCCAAAGGTACAGTTAACGACTCTCTCGCCTATACCGTCTGATATGCTTAACCAGCAACGACCAAGGCATCTCCTTTCCTACGCTTTCCATGTCAAAATCCCATGTTTTCTTTCCAGCCAAACAAAGCCATTAAGCACACTTTCTTCCCTCTTGAACTTGTGTACTAAACCCCAACAACTCCAACAAGTTCATGCCAGGTTCATTCTCTATGGCCTACACCAGAGCCCAATACTTTCATCCAAGCTTATTGACTGCTATGCCGACCTCGGCTATCTCAGTCTCTCGCTTCAAGTCTTCCATTCTATTTTCAACCCAAGTTCAATCCTTTATGATGCAATCTTAAGAAGTTTGTCAAAGTTTTATGAATTTGATAAGACCCTTTTAGTTTACCAAGAGATGGTCATGAAATCCATGTACCCAGATGAAGATACGTACCCTTTTCTTTTGAGAGCGTGTTGTTCCTCAACAGATGTTGAAAATGGTAAAAAGATTCATGGGCATATCGTGAAATTGGGCTTTTATTCCCATGATTTGGTACGTAGTTCTTTGACAGAATTATATAGATGCTGTGGTAACTATGAGAATGAAGGAGAAGTATTCGATAAAATGTCTGAGTGCAATTTGAACTACTGGAATTCTTTGATTTCTGAGGCTTCTCATAGCAGAAATGCTGAGGAAAGTTTTCGACTTTTTGAGAGAATGAGATTGAAAAATGTAGAACCTAATTCGTTTACAGCAATTAACTTATTGAGATCAAGTGTTTATTTGAACTCGTTGAAGTTAGGGAAGTTTGTTCATTGTTTAGCTATAGTGAATAACTTATGTGGGGATTTATTACTGAACACTGCCTTTTTGTCTATGTACGCCAAGTTAGGTGCTTTACGCGACGCAGAACAGTTATTCAATAAAATGCCAGAGAAAGATTGTGTTGTCTGGAATATAATGATATCAGAGAATTCAAGAAATGGGCAACCCAAGAAGTCCCTCCAACTGTTAAGACACATGGTGAGTTCTGGGGTTAGACCTGATTTATTTACTGCAATTCCTGCAGTTTCTTCAATTGCACAGTTAAAAGCCATTGAGTGGGGCAAACAAATACATGCCCATGTGATCAGAAATGGTTCAGATTATCAAGTATCTGTACATAACTCTCTTATTGGCATGTACTGTGAATGCAATCAATTATGTTCGGCTCAAAAAATTTTCAACATGGTGTCTAACAAGACTCAGGCTTCATGGAGTGCAATGGTTAAAGGATATGTGACTCATGATCAGTTCCTAGATGCTCTTTCTCTTTTCTCCAAGATGAAATATGATGGAAATAGAGTTGATTTCGTTTCAGTAATTAATATATTGCCTGCTTGTGTGAATGTAGGAGCATTAGAGAATGTAAAGTGCCTACATGGGTACTCCATCAAATTTGGCCTAGATTCTTACCCGGCTCTTAATACAGCAATTCTTGTCAGCTATGCAAAATGTGGATGCATAGAGATTGCTCAAAAGCTTTTCGATGAAGAGAAAACCACTAGCAAGGATGCAATCACATGGAACTCTATAATTAATGCATATGCTAAGCATGGGGATTGGCATCAGTGTTTTAATTTGTATGAGCAAATGAAGCAGTCAAAAGTAAAACCCGACCATGTGACATTTCTCGGACTGCTGACTTCCTGTGTAAATTCAGGACTTGTTGAGGAAGGGAAAAATTGTTTCAAGGAGATGAAGGAGACATATTGCTTCCAACCAAACCAGGAACACTATGCTTGCATGGTGAATCTGCTTGGGCGAGCAGGGCATATAAACGAGGCAAAAGAGTTTGTGAAAACTATTCCCTTCAAAGCGGATGCTCAGATTTGGGGGCCTTTGCTCAGTGCCTGTAAGATGCATCGAGATACCAAGGTTGCAGAATTTGCTGCTGAGAATCTTATAACTATGGAACCAAGAAATGCTGGAAATTATGTATTGCTTTCTAACATATACGCTGCAGCAGGAAAGTGGGATAAAGTTGCTAAAATGAGGAGTGTTCTCAGAGATAAAGGACTGAAGAAAACACCAGGTACTAGTTGGATAGAGATAAACGGACGTGTAAGTGAGTTCCGTGTGGCTGACCAATCACATCCAAGATCTCATGATATATATGCCACATTAGGAAACTTTGAGCTGGAAATCAAATATGCTAAAGAAACGAGTTTAGATTATTTGTTCAACATTGATTTTGTTTAAAGCTAGTTGAAGTGTTTTTACATACTGCTTAAGTTTTTTTTTTTTGTGACAATCTTGCACTGCTTAAGTTTCTCTTTTTCCCATGTCCTTGTATTTATGTGGAAGATGATTCTGAAAGCTAGATTTATTTATCCGAGCAGTATCTCGATCCATAGTTGCAAAGGAGTTACGTTAGCTGAACATAGATAATAAACAATGATAAGAGAGATTCAGATCCTTCTATAAAAGTTACATTTGTGTATATATAGATATATAAATTTACGTGTGTCTATGATGTCAGACCTGAATATTCAATGTCAAAACTGAACTGATTGAGTATAAGGTAACAGTTCGATTCTATGAAAGTCCCACCATAATTTTGAATATGTCTTTATTATTTATTATTTTATCTCTAAGATTTTACCATTCAAGTTAGGCATTGATAATATTAAATTTATCTTTATTGTCATATTATACCCTTCAAATTATACCAGACGTTATTAGTTTTAATAAAATTCATTATAGATAAGTAAAATTTCAAGTTAAGCTAAAATCTTGGTTAATAATAAACATCTAAGTAATATTTAAAATTAAGATTACATATCATATGGTTATTATATTTGTTTACATATAAAAATAGCATGATTTTTTTTATACTTTGTCGAAATTAACACCTTTAAATAAGTACATTATTAATTATAACTAAGACATAATTATCGTATGAAATTAGTGGATTGGGTTAGAAATTGACACCCTACTAAAAAGCAATAACAGATCCTTAGCAAAACGTAGGAAACTAACTTTTTGCTTAAAATAGCAAAACGACTGTGTTTTAGGAAAGCACAAATGACACTGTTAACCCAGCCTTCACTTCTTCTTCTTCGATTCTTCTTCGCTTCTTCTTCTTCGCTTTCGCTTCTTCTTCTTCTTCTTTGCTTCTTCTCTGTTCCTGATTTGTATGAAATCTTATAAGTTTTTATTTTTCGCTGTTTTTTAGTGTAATTTGAAGCTTTTTGTTGTTTGATATATGTAGGAAAGAGTGGAGCAGGTGAAGAATTGAAGATGAAGATGAAGATGAAGATGAAGTCATGTGAATGTACAGGTTACATACAAATTTATTTTATATGTAACCTGTACATTCACTTGAACCCACTTGAAGAAGAAGAAAAAGAACAACTTATGTACATTCACATTTTGTATGTACAGGTTACATACACATTTATTTTGTATGTAACCTGTACATTCACATTTTGTATGTATAGGTTACCTGTACATACGAACTGTTTTTCCTGCAAAAGGTGAATGTACAGGTTACATACAAATTTATTTTGTATGTAACCTGTACATTTACATGAAATGCATTGTATTTTTTGTATGTTATTATTGTTTGAACAGCTTACAAAATGTGAATGTACAGGGTACATACAAAATGTGAATGTACAGGTTACATACAAATTTGTATGTACATGTTACATACAAATTTGTATGTACAGGTTACATACAAATTTGTATGTACAGGTTACATACAAATTTACATACAAAATAAATTTGTATGTACAGGTTACATACAAAATAAATTTGTATGTAACCTGTACATACAAAAACACGAAAATGGCATGGTTTTTACGAATACGCAGATAAATGGATATTTCCGTAAAAATCATATATATTATATAAATGAAACGGTGAGTTTAAGTTTAAAAAGTGCTATTTAGGTATAAAAAGCTTTTTTCTTCAGATCTTTGTTATTTGAGTAATTCACTGAAAAATCTCGCGCATGATGACTACACGTACCGAAAGTGCACTACATTTTCAAATAGCTCTTTTAAGTCGAAAAATATCTACACCCAGCCCTTGGTCTTCAGACTATTCATTACGTTTTCCGTTAGAGCTCCTCTCTTCGAAGCTCGAACGTCACTGAAGCATCAGGTACGCTTGTTTTCCATGATAAGTTTCTTATTCTGTTTGGTTGCTTGGAAAAGATGATAAATACATGTACCATGCGAAATGGGTTTGAACATTTTTCATGTGGGGGATTTGTGTTCTTTATGGGTCTTTCTTTTGCATCAAGACTGATCCAAATTCTGCAATCCCTATTTGTTCCTTTTTTTTCCAAGTACTCTATTAGAAAATCACATTGTTGTTGTTGATTTTTTTTAGCTCTAATCAAGCCTTGTTCCATTTCCTTGGTTTCTTGGCCGCCAAAAGTGATACTTACGTAAGACAGATTTATGAAAATATAAACGGTATAAAGATAAACAACCGCCTTATAAGTTCCTTTTTTTTTTTTTTTTCAAGAATGATTAGTTAGTTGTTGAGAGAAAGAGTGATTGGGTAGGGTAGAGTTGGCTTGGAAATTGTTTTCTTTGCCTTTTGGAAGCTTTACATTTTACCTATTAACTTCTATATTTTTTCTTTCCTTTTATTTTACCTTGTTTTTTAATGAACGAATAATATTAGTCTGAATGTATCAATTCTTTATTGGAACCAACCCTATTGTCTACATGAGCATGCAAATCCATGTGAAGTTAAGCTTTACAATTCCAATTACAGAGGAAGACCAAAGTTTCTTTATTTAGGAACATTAATTTTGATTTCAATAGCTAACTTTCAGTCATTTGTTAAGTCTATGTCTACTAATGCAATCTATTGTAATATTACTTTTCTTTTGGTTGATTGGAAACTGATAATCTGAGATGTCATTTGTACAAGTTTTTTCTTATTTTGGAGCCAATAGATGACATCAATATCAATTATCAAGTTTGGATGGTTCTATGATGTGTGGTAGTTGGGGTACACATCTTTTTGTTTCCCATCAACCTTAAGCTTTGTTCATATTTTTGGCTTAGCCTTGAACTTAAGGAAGTGGTAGGAGCATCCTCAATCAGTCATATCTATATGAAAACATCGTTTTCAGGATAACTATGAGAGTTAAAGGTTCCTGGAATAATGGTCGTTTTCCTAGTATGGGTGCAATTTTCATGTCAAATTCATCTACAATGGAGGAGTGCTTTGAGAGACAGTTATTTGGACTTCCTTACACTTTTGCTGATTTTGTCCAACAAGTAAAGGTTGGAATGGTTCTGTTTCTTTTTGAGCATGAGAAGAGAATGCTCTATGGCGTTTTCCGGGCAACTTCAGATGGTAAGATGAACATTGTTCACCATGCATACAGATCATCTGGAAAGCAATTCCCGGCACAGGTACTTCTATTTTGTGGTGCAATGACATATATTCTTTGTGGTCAAGGTCCCTCACCCCACCGATGTATATGAGTGGCGCGTGCATGTGTAACCATTTATTAAAAAAAGGATAAGAATCTATTTGCAATACCTCCCTTTCAAAGCATTGATTTCATTGATGCTTTCATTTTCTACAGGTTCAATTCACCACAATTTGGCGCTGCCATCCTGTTTGTGAGGATGAATTCCGGGATGCAATTAAGGAGAACTACTTTGCATCTCATAAATTTAACTTTGGTTTGTCTGAGAATCAGGTTGAATTTAGGAGAACTACAACTCAAATTTTTTACTTTTGGTTCGTCTGTTCAATAATACGTCTATTTGATGGACCATATGTTTAGATAAACTAAACCATTTCATTGCGGTATACATGCAGATCCAAAAGCTTTTATGGTTGTTTGGTTCGAGAAAGTTGGAAGCTGAGATATCTCTAAATTTAACTCCTGTCAAAAAATGGCTCGACATGAGAACTGCTGAAGATAAAGAAATAGAGGATGAAAGCTATGAATCCAAAAGTAAATTGTCTGCTGGAAAATCAGATTCTTCTTGCAGGCAACTTGAGGACAATCCTCACCAGCATACTAATAGTAATAACCATGAGGCTTTTGATTCGTGTTCCTCGCTGGAATGCAATCTTGCTGTTTCTGGACCTGAACTTAATCAACAAACTGTATCTGCAATGGGGCCTGATAACATTGAAACCCTTGAAGATTTTATACCATTAGATTCCCCTAAACATTCTGATGACACAAAGAATGACATTAAGGGAAATTTTGACAGTGGTCAGTTAAGATTTTTTTCTTGTGATGGTTTTACGGAATCACAATCCTCTGGATCTCTTTTACCTGTTCAGCTTTTGACTGGCAAATGTGTGGAAAAGGATAATACTTTTGCTGGCTCCAGCTTTGATGGATATGCAGTACATGGAACTGATGAAAGTAAATCAGAGAAGGAAAAGAATCAAAGTCAGCAAGTTGTAGACTGTGAAAAGGACAATGAATCAGACCACAATGAGAATGCACGAAGCAGTATGTATTTGGATGCTGTAGCAAAGAAAACTAGTATCTTTTCTCGGTTGAAATTCAGTTCAAAATATAACATTCGTGAGAAGAATGAAGGAAACAAAGATGATAAACTATTGCAGAACATGAAAGAGTATACTGATGCTTTATCAAAAGGAAGTGTTGTTCTTTCTCGCTTGAATTCCAGCTCAAAAGATAACGTACAAGAGAAACATGGTGGAATCAAAGATGATAAACTGATGGTGAAGAAAAACTAGTGTCTTTTCTCGATTGAATTTTAAGTCAAAAGATGATAAACAAGAAAAAGATGTAGAAGCCGAAGATGATAAACTGATGCATTGCAAGAAGAGGAAGCTGGGTAATCATATGTGGAAAAGCATGGTAAAAGATGTTTCACCGTTTCATAAAAGAAAATATGATAGCAAATTGGCAATGTTGGCTTCAGATTACAGTGGGAAAGTAGAAGAAGCTAAATCCAGTGAGTTTAATTCGGTGCATGAAATCATGAAAGACTTGAAGCAGAGGCATAAGAAATGGAGTGAACATGGTTACAGTAGGTAAATTTTTCTAACAAGAGAAGTGGACTTTTTTGTTTGTTTGCTTGTGAATGTGGACCAAGACAATGGTAGGATACTATGTAGTATATACTAAAGTGTAGTAGTGATGATGGCAAATAGAATGGAAGATAGCAACTTTGTAAAAGAAATTTATGAATGATCGTTTGTGGGAAAGAAGACAGACAACTGTTTAAGCAGCATATATGTAACATCTTAATGGATTTTGTTTTAACTTCCTGTTTGAAACCAAAATGGAAGTTGCTCATGTTCCGTAACATTCTTCTGGGAAATTTAACTGGAAATAGCCAAAGTCTTGTTTGCCAATCACAGTTTCATTATAGGCTCTGTTTGATTACATTATATAGTCTAGTTTTTACTGAATTCCCTTCTCGTTAGTTTAACTTATGAGTCCTTTTAAAGGGCAAATCACTCTCTCTCGCACACACTCGCACAGAAATACACCGCAACAGAAAAGGGCAAAAACTACAATATAACATCTTATATTCATATTAGAAAACTTGAAAAGCTAACTCCCAAGAAGCAAAGGGTGAAAGAGAACAAAATAAAGACAGAAAAAGAAGATGCAAGCATAATCTAGAGGTATTTAGTATCAAGAGCAGGTGGTGATTTCTTGGGAAAAACAGCACTTTTGGTCATAGACTGAGGACCACTACCACCACCTTGTCCTTGATCTCCTTCATTATTAGTTAAGATGATCATGACGGTTCAACTGAGACTGATCAGTAGAATCAGTAGCCTTTGGCTAGAGAACTTGAGAAGAGATCAACTGGTTCAGAATCAGCAATTTTTAAACTGCCACTTGGCTTTTTCAAGCTTTTGCAGTAGTATTGGTAAAGAGACAATTTATGATATTATTTAAAAATGACACAATAAAGGACACGTAAATTTGTGTTTGACCAATGAAAATGCTACCATATCATAAATTGATCGGAGGGTGCAAATTTTAGTGTTATATACTTATAAGCTGAAACCAAACGGTTAACCTGATCGCGTGGCCTAATGGATAAGGCGCTCGCCTCCGGAGCGGGAGATTGTGGGTTCGAGTCCCGTCGCGATCGTTGATTTTTTTTTTTTCCTCTTAGAGAAGATGTTCACATTGTAAGTGGCGACCAGCTTTACGTTGATAAAGATTCAGTAGAGAGTAGTTTCAGAAGCCGACATCTGATGTGAGATTATGCCAGATAATGCTTTCAAAGACCATTTCAATCTGAGCATTGATGTAATTTATAAGCAAAGAAGCAAGGGAAAAGCAATATATATTAATGATTATATTGACCATTATAATAAGATAAAATGATACATATTTTTTCTAGTCTTTAATTTTCTCTAATCTCTTCATTTCCTTCAACAATAGTAACACATAAACGACATTCAAATTTATTCCCTCAAAGAAGCAGCGCATATAGCTAGAGAGAGCAAGTTTCATAACTCTGATAACGAACATCATCAGTTAATTAGCTCCCATGGATCCATGCCTAACTTCATGGAACTGTAGAACCTGCAGTTCACATTAAATTAAGTTTATATATATAAAACCTTCACTTAATAAATAAAGACTGCATGAATTTTATAGAGTTGGCATTTAGTCATATTTTTACAAATTCTATGAATAAAAATACATTAATAAAGTGCAATGCATGTTAAGAAGTACGAGTCAGGGCAGACTAAGGAGATGTGAGCCCTAAGGCAAAATATGAAATTTGAGTGTTAACTATATTTCATGTTACAATAATAAATACAAATTTTATTTTTATTTTTAGCAATATTTAGAGTACATATAAAAATATATCAAATAAATAGATAGTATATATATTTTAATTTATTTATACGAGATAAATTAATTCTCCTGTATCAAGGTACAAAACCACTGACACTCTTTGAACCATATTTAATATTAAATATTCACTTACTTCCACACTTGGATCCAGAGGGAAGAGGTCGACCGCAGAAGGAGGCCATATGGAAAACCTTGTTCATGTTAATGATCTGCTCAATTTGTTTGGTGAGCTACTTACAAACGCAAGGAATGTCCACTGTTTTGATATAATTACAACACGCTTGAGATGGATCAACAAGTGGTCTTCCTCTTTGGACATAGATTGCACATTGTGTTATTAGACCCTGCATGTCTCTTTGGCAACCATTCTTACTGTCTGTTTTGTTACTGGTCCAGTTGTTGGAGTATTTTCTCGGACGAGTAGATTTGATGGAAGTCTATACCCAGTTCTTACCGTTGAGGATGTCTTTCAGCATTTGAAACCACCTACAAGCTTGTGGTTGAACTTTGAAGTAATCCACAAATTATGCATTTTGTCTCAATTTCTTGCAATTTTTTGTGCAAATACTAATAAAATTTCTCAACAATGATTTCCACTTGCTTTTTCAACTAGTAAATGTGTTCTAATCTAATGCTTTTGCAGCATCCTGAAACTTTGTGCTCTTTGTATTCAGGAAAGTAATTATTAATTATGTCTCAGCTCTGGTGGTGGTATTCTTGAACACTATTAGATCACGAATCAGACTGAGGATGACACAGTTGGTCTTTCGGATTCTAGGACACCACGTGTAAAGTACCTATTCTACTATAAATTAATCTATCTTAATCATGATAGCAAATGTATCATGATTACATTTATTATAATATCTTAAATTTGAGATCTCTATACGTAATAGACAAATATGATAATGCATGCTGCTGTGAAAAATTATTTATGTGTTTATATAAGTGTGGAGTACATGATCAATCTTAATAAAAAAAGACTCAATTTTACGATCTTAGCAACACATCCTATAAAGAGAAGAAGAGAAATTAATTACAAGATACTTTAGTTACTTTCTTAAAAATAATTTTCTTCTTACTCTTTAGCTTTTAATTTTTGAAATTTGTGTGGATAGACTCGTACGAATTTGCATTTTATATAGGAATTCTTCGGTAACATTTTTGCCTTTAGAGCCCTGCATTGTTTTACATTTGTACAAAAAAAGCGTTACAATAATTATAAGCTATTTTTGTGATACTGGTACCATCACTTCTTCACACTAGAATTGGAGGTTTCTCTTCTTTGAAGGGTTCAGTTAATATTATTGTTTTACGACTCTTTCAATTTTGTTTACTTTTACTATTCTCAGTATATAATAATATTGTATTGTTATTAATTTAGGTTAAATTACATTGTACAATTTTTTTTATATATAAAAATTTATTTTTAGATTGCTCCACGCAATATACAGTTTTTTTTTTTTTATGTTTCATAACACATTCAAAAATGCAATTATATTTTTATTTTATAAAGTAAAAAAAACATATATTTTCATAGAGGATTAAAATTAAAATCAATTGAGTGAGTGATAAGTGTATAAAATGATTGTTGCCCTTCTCCCACTAGCTTAAACTTTTAGGAGAATTAGTAACTAATAATTGATATCAGAATTGGAGGTATTGTATTTAAGGCCTAATAACCTCAATTGTTAAATTGCAAGTATTTAGTCTGCATGGTAGATAGAGCTAATACTGTGGTGGAGAAATAGATATAAAAAATAATTGTTGGCCCTTCTTCCAATAAGTCAAGCTTTTAAAAGAGTTGGTAACCAACAACTTCTAAAATCATAAAAAATTGGAGTTATTAATTTATCACTTTATTGGAAAATTTCAACATTATGTTTGGTTGACTAACGATGTAATAAGAAAGAATTATAAAATATCTTACGTGTTTAATTTGACTATAATATGTAACCTGATTTTCATTTTCATGTAAGAAAAACAAAGTAACCGAGCGCTATGAGCTAACTGCCATAGAAGAACTCCGTGGCCTTCATTGGCCAATGCAATATTACTCGTTAAGCTATACCAAATAAAAGAAACATGAGTTATTCCAACTTCCAACTCCAAGTACACTCCACAAATTGGAATGAAATATATCACAATTTTCGTTCGAAACAATAGCAAAAGTAATTCAAAATAGTAGCATTTTTTTTCTTGAACAAAGAACGTCTCCACTTGAATCCATTCCAATAATAATACAGGAAGATGTACAACTGTCGATGGGGGACGGTCAATCTTGATTTCATCTCATGTATGATTTTTTATTTGTCTAATATGATCACCCTTTTTTTATTGGCCAATGGTTACCTTTCTGTTGGAGGAACCTTGTTTTCTAATAATGCGGAAACTGTCCTCAATCTTTCTGGTGTCTGCATTAACAAACTGCAAAGGAAAGGATTGGTTAGTGGTCACTTACAGTTACAGCGCAGTTATTTCACTTCTTGACAATTCTGAAGGGAATTTTTTTCTATAAAACAAATATGTTGAAAAGTGAGTACATCTTAAGAAAATAGACTTAAATTCTACGACCTCTTACTTTTTATGTTTCATTACTTTTCTCTCTTCTACATTCATGCTTTATTTATCTCTTTCGCTTTTATGTTGTACCCACAATTTTTTTCTCTTCTGAAGGGTTTAAATAACTTGTTATATATCCAACTACATTAGTCAGAGATTTGGCAGTTACTGACCTCTAACTTTAATTCTTCCTTTGTTGCATGCCCTCTGAAATAACCATACTTTGATATCCTTGACAAACTCCAATCGTTTTTAACCTGTACGTTCATGTTACATTAAATGAATTCTTCGAATCAAACACAAACTTACAAAATGCCCGTATATATTCAGACAGTGAGAGAAACTGAGAGAGAGAGAGTTACATCATTTGGAAACTTGTCCAATGTGAAACCAGCCATGCCAATGACTGTTTGTACTGGTGCACTATAGTTGTTATGATCATATGTGTCAATACGACTCTTATCTTTTGTAGGCATTCCTTTACATTCACTTTTATAAATTGAGCAAGTCCGCTCGTAGTTATGGACATGTCCAAACAGAGCCAAATCGACCTATAAATACCAAACTCAATCAGCAAAATTTCACAACAACTGTATAAGAAAGATTGGTACGTAATAAGTAAAACATAAATGAGAAAGTAAAATAGGTAAAATAACTTACTTTGTTATCCAAAAGTAACGGTTCAACTTCATTAACAAAACGACTATCAACGTTGAAGAGTCCAGGTGTGGAAGTATACATTGGTCTATGCCTGCAATTAATTTACTTAATGTTATTAACTTAAAGCAAAGAACAGACATTTCAAAAAGGATTAGTTAGATATAAGATATATTCTCTCACCCCGTAAATATTAACCAAGGAGTTTTCGATCGATCAACAGAAGCCATGTCTTTTTTCATCCATTTATACTGTAAAAAAAAGTGAAATATATAAATAACTGAAAGCTAATGAACTCTGCTATATAGACGAGACATAGTTTGACTCAACTAATTTACCTGTTCTGAATTACTAGACCAATCATGCTCTGTAGAGATAACAGTGAAGTGAACACTCCCTTGTTCAATGGAATACCATGGCTTATCCTTTGCTGAAGTTGGCATTTGAAAATAAGTCTCATAAGGAACTCCACATTCTCCTCCTGAATCTGGTGTTACATACACAGATCCAGAGTCTGCATAGTCCCTGTTAAAAAATTAATAATGATAAATTTAAAAAGTTGATGTAATATTATTAAATTAAGACAAAAAAAAAAAAAAAAAACTAATTCTATTGATCCTAATAGTTATATTATATGGTACTTAAAATGTCTGATTTTATAACGCATACATACAATAAATAATATAATATATACACATAGTACCTCTCATGGTTGCCAATGGTGGTCATGTACGAAACACGAGAGGCAACTGGTTTGATTTGATGAAGAAAAAAATCCCACTCAACCAAAAAACCAGTGGCATAGCTTATGTCTCCAATGTGGAAGATGGAGTCTACATTTCCTGAGTTCACTTCATCAGCCATGGCTTTTATTACTGAGAGAGATCCTGGCTACATTATTCATCAAGAGGATCTATTAGATTAAATTTTTTTTTTTTTTTACATTCATTACCTCTAATAATAACAATGCTTTACAAATTAATTTTATTTACCTGAATATAATGTTCGGTTGAGGCGTCGCGAGGAGCTTTTCCCATATCTCCAAATGCCAGAAATTTGAGTTCATCTGATCCTCCAGCTGGTGGAGTCTTGAATTCGATTTCATCACTCCACCCAACTGAATCACTGCATTAAAAAAAAGAAAAAAAATTGGGTTATTTAAGGAAAAGCCAAAGTTAATCAATTAACAATTTGCTTGCAAAACCTTGATCAAATTTATTAAGGAACAAACTTGTTACCAAATGTATATACCAACATATGTTTTCATATAATCTTATGAATCCCACATTCTTTTTTTTTTTTTTTTTTCTTTTCTTCTTCTTCTATATATTATTTTAAAATTGAATAATAATTGATAGAGAAGGGAGTTTATACCTTCCATATTTATATGAGAATTGGGTAGAAGGTTGAAGTCCAGTCATGAGTGCTGAATGAATGAATCCAGGGTCATGCCAACCAAAGTCCTTTGCTGGACTTGCTACAAAACCTATAAATTTCACAGTTGAACATAAAATTAAATAATAATATTTTGATTTTTTTTTTCTATTATTTTAAAAGGAAAAAACAAAAAAGAAAAACTCACTGCACATATCATTCTGGGAAAATGTGGAAACCTGTGAAGCCTCTGTTTTGCCATCTGCAAAATGTACTTGCTGAGTTTTGTTATCACCACTAATCCATGTTACTCTCATCTGCAATCATAAATAAACCACCAGTTAGCATATATAGCATGTGAAATTGTAAAAAATATTATAATAATAATAATCTGCCTTTGCATTCTCAATGTTCTCTTTGTCATGTTTCCAAAATAATTACAATAGTCAAAAACATTAATATGAAAATAAATTCTTAATTTAAGAGAGAGAGAGAGAGAGGGTTTACAGATGATCCAGTTGAATCAATGCTGGAGAGATGTGAATATAAAGGGTTGTTTGGGTTTGCGAAATTCAGAGGTTGAGACCTCGCTAAAATGCAAGGTGTGTCGAATCCCCCACCAAAGAAAACAAATTCAATGTCGGTTCTGATATTAATCACATGAAACGACAACGTACCAATGCAACTATTAACCTCGCATTTGCCTTTACTATTGTATTTCTTGCATTCCTTCTTCTCGCAACTCAGATACCCAGGATCTTTGCTCACGTACATTGCCTGCATTTTATATATATTAAGCTCTACTTCTTCTGTTTTACAAAATTCAACTTATTTGCAAGCTTACTTTATTGCTTTATAAAAAAATATATAAAAATTGGATTTCGAAGAATGCATGGAGCAGAAAGTGTAATTCCAACCTCATCATATAAAGATATTTTTTACATTGAATTATCTTTATCGGTGAAAAAAATGAGAATTATTAGTTTACAACACTATCAGGCACCTATTTATTTAAGAAATATTACCAAAAATAGCACCCCTAAAATTTATAGTAATAAAACTAACACCCCAATAATATTGAACGTTTAATATTGAAAAACCCTAATAATATTAAAAGTTTAATATTGAACATTAAATATTCAATTTAAACGTAAAATATTCTAATTTGATGGATGTTAAAAAAAAATGATATATTAGTCATTTTTTTATTGTGAAAATATAAATTTGAATACAAAAAATGCTTGTTTTGTTATTAGAAGTTTTAAGAGGTGTTAGTTTTGTTATTCTTCCTATATTTAAATACAAACTCCAAGACTCTCCAATTGCATATGTAAGTCGTCGTCATCATCAAGTCCGTCCATCTTTTAACTTATTCCTTATAAATATTGAGTGATTTTGACATAAGCTACTGAAATGAGTCCAATATTTCTTATAATTACAAGGGGTGGAAGAAGAACTCAAAATTCAAAACTCTTATCTAATATTATTTATATTTAATTAAAATAGCACCTTGCATAATTTTATTTTAACATAGAACCCTAGTTCAATAAATTGAACGTTTATATTGAACGTTCAATATTCAATTTGAACGTATAATATGAAGTAAAATATTAAATAGGTCTAATTGTCGTCATTCAATCTAATTGAACGATAATATTGAACGTTCAATATGAACGAGTCTAAATTATCTCGTTCATTTTAATTGAAAACAGCTGCTAGTTGTTATTATAATTTTTATGTGGAGTGTTAGAATTATTTTCCCTTTATATTTTATAATAACACCTTGCTATATTTTTTATTTTTATCATATGGAACCCATAACACGGAGAAACTTTTAAACCACTAACCAGACTCATGAATATGATAATATCATAAGTTTTGGTTACCAGAGGAAAAACCAGACTCTGACTCATGAATATGATAATATCATAAGTTTTGGTTACCAGAGGAAAAACCAGACTCTGACTCATGAATAATTGAATTATGTGGATAAACAAAAATTTTAAATTTATATATATATGGATGCATTTACTTACATATAAAATCCTTTATTTTATGTAGATATTAATAATATTTTTTTAAAAATTATAAAGGCATATCATATGCCCATACACCTAGCTTATACGCCAAGTTCAGTGTTTCAACGATATAAGAGTATTTACAAAAGGTTTAAATATATATATATATATATTAGTAAAATGTACGTGCTAGCACGTATTATATTATATTTTTATGTTTTAATTTTTTATTATATTTTTATGTGATATTAAAAAATATATTTATCAAATTTTAAAAAAATAAAGTGTTAAAAATTCAACCATTACCTAATTATGAAAAAAAAAAAATGATATAGAACATGAAAAAATTTGCATTACAAATATAAAAAAGTAAGTTCAATTATGAAATAATTAGTGTTCATGTAATTTTATAGATAAACTCTTATAATAAAATAAAATAATAATATAATTTCAATATTTTTAATTAAACAAATAAAATTAATAGTAGTTTTATGTTTTAATTTTTTATTATATTTTTACTTGATATTAAAATGTATATATATTTATTAATTATTTTAATAACTAAAGTACTAAAAGTTAAATAACTATTTAATAATATTATTGTGAGGAGCAATAACATCAAGACTCATTTTGATATGCTCAAACAAAAAAATTATGAAAATAATTGACCATCATAAAATAAAAATCATGTAAAGCCTAAAATATTTGCATTACAAACTTAAAAAAATAAATTTTAATTATAAATTCATTAATAATCATGTAATGTAAAAAAAATTATAATAGAAAAAAAAATTAAATTAAATGATAATTTAATCTAATTATTATTTTTAAATAAATACAATTAATAATAGTGAAAATTTTAGTAATTAAATTAAATTATTTTGTCCAATTTTTTCTTTAATTATAATATGGCCATTATTTTGAAAATAAATAAATATTCTAACATGTATAGGATTTTTATTATAAAAATTTAAAGAAAAAAAATAAAAATAACACCACCTAAAACTTATAACAACAAAAACAAAACTCATAATATTAATACAACACTAAATCATATCATCTCAATTAAAAAAAAAACAGTGTTATTTTTGTTATTATGAGTTTTTAAAGATGTTATTTTAGGTAATTTTTTTAAATTAAAACACAAATAAAAATCTTATAATTTTATCTTTTAACTTTCAATTTTTTCACATCTTTATTCTTTTCTTTTTTTTAATCCACTATTTAAGAAAAGAAAAATGAAAAATTTATTCAAACATTTATTATGCATTTTAGGTTATGTAGGACTTCTTATAAAAAAAAATTAAACAATAAATAAAATTCTTATAATATTTTATATTAAATAAAAAAAATTAATAATAATAATAATTGTAAATAAATTTGACCAATTTTGTAAAATTTTCCATTGATTATGAGTTGTTCCATTGTGTTGAAAATAAGTATGCATTTTAGTTTACCTAATACTTTTAGTATAAAAAATTCAATCATAAATAAAATATTATAATCTTATCTTTTATCTTTTAAATTTTTTTCCTTCCTTATTTTTTTGCATATTTTTTTAACCCATTATTTTAAATTACTCATTATCATTAAATATATAAAATAAATTGCAATGATGGTTTTGTAATTAAGTGAAATTTTTAGGATAAAACTGTCAAAAATGAAAATTGATTTTTTTTTTTTGTCTTTTAATCTATTGTTTTTAAAAAAAAAAAGAGAAAAAAAATTAATTCAAATATATAACTATGTATTTTAGGTTATTTAATAATTCTTTTAAAATAAATAAATCATAAATAAGACTTTTAGGTTCTTATATTTATAATAAGATAATGTAATAATTATCATTAAATAAATAAAATAAAAATAATGATAATTTTGTAATTAAATAAAAACTTGAGGACAAAATTGTCCAAAATAATAAATGACATATAAGCAAATATATATAATAATAAGATAAGTTCTTATCTTTATAATAAAATAATGTAATCATTATCATTAATCATTAAATAAATAAAACAAAAAATGGTAATTTTGTAATTAAATAGAAAACTTGATTATAAAATCGTCCAAAATAAAAAATAATATACAATAATAAGATATATATATATATATACAAAAGATTTAATTTTTTTTTTAATATATAGAAACAAAATATTTACCTTAATTAGTACAACGAGAAATGAAATGATTGTGTATGCAATTTTTCTTTAGGTTATGCTTGGTTTATAAAATAAAAAATGATAAAAATGAAAATGATATTAGAAATATAATTTAAGAGAAACAATATTATTATTATTATATTTGTTTGAATAGTGGATTTAAAATAATAGTAAATATTAAAGCAATATTTATAAAATTATAAATGAAACAAAATTATAAAATAAATTTTTTTAAATTTTTAAATAAGATAAAAAAAAATAACAAATGATTATACAATATGTGTAAAAAATATATATATAGTATTTTGATATATTTTTGAGAGGTATGAGAAGAATAAGTATTATTAATATTGTTGAAACGTTTTATGTTTTATTTTAAATTAATAATCAAATTAATTATAAAAAAAATTTAAATTATTTTTATTATTATTAATTAAATATAATATTAGTTATTATTTTTGTTTGGAATGCCGTGGAATAAAAAGGAAGCATAATATCCCTAAAAACAAATGTGCCATAAGCCCATAAGCTTCTTTGAAAAATAAATAAATAAATCAGTTTCTTGATGTCATCGTCGTGCATCCAATTTATTATATGTTGTAATTAATTACGTACAAGTGATGGTTTCCTCGACGTAACTCTGTTTGTAACGTGGCAAATAATAACAAGTAACAACTCAATAATTTTGTTAGCCATAGTATTTGTCGTTGTGTTCTGTTCGGGTCCTAGTTATCGAAAAGTTATTAAAAAAAATAACAAAAATAGGTAATAGGTATTTTAAGTTAATAAAATGAAAAATTAATGTAAATATTTTAAAAATATATATATGAATAACCTAAGAAAAATAACTAATAAAATTACTAAAAATTATTTATTATTATCAGAATAAAAGATAATATGGTACTTCAAAACAATAAAATAAAATATTAATGTAATTATTTTTTTGAAAAATAAAACCACCCAATAAGATAAAGAGAATAACTAATGAATTAATAAAAAATATACTCTTAAAAATAATAAATAATAACTTATGAGATTAATAAAAAATATATCCTAAAAATAATAAATGATAAACTACTAGATATCTACTTTAGTACTTTCTTTAATTTTCGTCTTTTATTTCATCAATGAATTTCATGTATCACCTAAATCCCTGTTTACATTATTAAAGCCTTAAATACAACTAAAAACATGGACATATATGTGAAGTAAGTCATTAATATTGTTATATGATAGATGAAGTAAGTCATTTTCTTTTTAAGAAAGTTTGACGCCTTTTCACTCAGCTCAACATGTTTGTCTGCACTTTACCTATGAAACTAACTAATTAATTTTATTTATATTTAACATTTCAACCAACTTATTAATTAAGTAGCTGGAAACAAATCAAAGAGAGAAAAAAAAAATAGCAAAAAAAATCAAATTAAATATATGTATATATCTAATGTTTGAGTCTTATTTTCAAAGTGTATATATTTTCTCATAATACAATAACATGCTTTACAATTGAGCATAATCTTATTCCATGTAAATTAAAGAGTAAGTGCACGTGCATATTATTTATTCAAAAGAAAAAAAATTATCAAATAGTTATATAAATTATTCGCAAGAATGTGATTTCTAACTATATTGTTAATGATTATACATGCATAAACTGTGTTGTAAATATACATTCAGGAGAATTTAATTTCCCATGAAGATGAAATACATATATTTCAATATATATTTTTATAGTAAAAAACGAATTAAGTTATTCTTAAATATTAATAAAAATATTAATTAAATTCATATATTCATACCTTGACAGGATAGTGACAGAGTAGGGGAAGATTACTAAAATCACCTGTCTCCGAATAAAGGAGCTTATTTAAAGGGCAGTTTGAGATACTGCATATAACAAATTAATTATAAAATTATAAATAATAGAACAAAAATAAGAGTAATTAACTAATTAAAAATAAAATGACATAAATATATACTCAGAAGAAGAAGGAGATATCATGGCGACCCAATCACGCTTAGAAGGAAGAATTACACCACTAACGGTGACGTTGACGTATTGGTCATCAGAAAGCTTATCAGTTATTGAAGTAACATTGATTTGTAAATATGGATTCAGGTCAGAGCACGTCGCTAAACTTCGTCGGTTTATAACCCGAAAATCCGATATTGCTGTGTAGTTTTGGTGTTTAGTTTTAGACCAAACAACCAGAGGGTGTAGTTTAGACAAAGAAGAACAAGAACAAGATTCGTGATCGAAAATAACTAGTGACGAAATGAAGACAAATTTTAAAACCCAATTGTAATTATAGATGGATCTCATATTTGAAGAAGAATTAACAATTAGAAATATGAAAATAGATGGACTACAAATCTTATCCGAATGATCAAAAACAAAAATCCGAATGAGTATTGTAGACAGTTGAAAAAAAGATAGGGAATTTATTACGAGAGTTTGGCCCAAGCTGTGTGGTGGGATATTTATAGTTCGGCTAGTATGTATTTCTTAGTTACTTTTAGACATTATTTATTTTAATTTTTTATTTTCAAATTTAATATTTTAGAAAGAAAAAAAAAATTACTTTAAATATTTTCCAACCACTCAGCAACTTGTGAAACTGTGGTGGAATTCGATAGAGACCAAGATACCATATTTTGACACTACTTTAAATTTTTCCAAAAAGTCCTATTTTTAGTGAATTCCTAAAAATCATCAAAAAATCCTATTTTATATTATTAAAAGTCCTATTTTTTCAAAAATAATTTTATATTATTAAATCATCTAAAAATTTAAATAATTTATTTTAAAATTTAAAGCTTCTTAGTGAATTTCATCCACTAAATTTTCAAATTAATCATTTAAATGATTAATTTGAGCAAATGTGCAACTAAAGCCGTTAATTTAGAAAGAAAAAAAAATTATCAATCCTAAATAAGTTATTTATAATGATTTTTATTTCTAATTTATCATTTTTTTTAATGTAATTTTTCAATTAAGTATTAATAGACCAAATGTCTTCTATGAGTTTTTACACGACAATGAACTTCCATCTCAAAGGTTAGCCAACAAGATCACTTGGTTCTCTAAGTTTACACTTATACTTAAGTCAATCCAATCGGTATTTCATGACTAGATTTCTTAAATTTTAACTTAATTTATCTTATTTGACCAAGGTCCACAAATTTACCTTAAGAGCCACATCACTTTGAGGTTTTTTTAAAGAATTTATTTCAAGCTCACCATACACACATTTTACCAATTAGTTCAAGACAACAACCATTAGTTTTGATATCATTGATGGTTGACTAATGCACTTATAAATTTATATATTATTTTATTAATGTGAGATTTATTTGCTCTCATTTCTTAACATATATGTTTAATAATAATTTTTTATTTTAATTTTTTTATTTTTAAGAAATCATTATCAAAATATGAGATGATTTATATATCTTTAAAAGAAGATTTTCAATTAGATTTCTAATTTTTGATTCTTTTCGTTTTAACAAAACAGATTTTTTTAGAAAGTAAATCAAGTCCAATAATTTTTGTATATATAAGTATTAGAAGAAAATGATTAAAAATTTAAAATTTATAAAAATAATCCAAAATTTTCTTATTTTTAAAGTTTTTTTTAAATGAAAAAAAAAAGAGAATAATTACCAAACAATGATTTTTTTATTTTTTTTATTTTTAAAAATTATTAAATAAAAATTATTATCAAACATATTAATGATTATTTTTATAAATAAATTAATTATTTAATTATAAATTATAAATTAAATTTATTATCAAATATAAGCTTAAAGTAAGATTGTATGAGATTTCCTATTTTTAGACCTTAAAAAAAAGAAAAAAAAAATCTTTTTTTCAGGATCTAGCTCATATTAATTAAGTTTTGCCTGGAGATTTTGTTCGCTAGCCAACTGGCCTAAAAATGGTTAACATGACACGTATAAAAATGTAGTATTATTGATAACACTCAATAATAATTGGCTAAAAATGGGTTAACATGACACGTATAAAAATGTAGTATTATTGATAACACTCAATAATAAAACATAGACAGAAAGAAAGAAAGAAAAAACACTAAATTGAACCTTTTCTCCATATATATGATAGCGTAATAAAGAGGAGATCAATTAGACCGATACAATCCTTAAAAAAAAATATAGATTTATAAGAAGAAATGTTATTTTTTATTATTAAATTGAATCATAATTTTATTATTATTTATGTGCTAAAAATTAATTAAATATATATTATTAAATTTTGTATCATATTTATTACTTTATTTATATTTTTGCCGATAACTACTTTAAAAATAAATCATGATATAAATCATTATTCATTTAAATAGTGTTAACTAATATTACTTTTTATCATAAGTTTGTGATAAATTACAAATGATATGAGAAATATTATTTATTGTTCTTAGAGTATACACTTTATTAATTTCTCTCTCTATTACTTATTGTATATTTGTACTTTTTAAAAAAAATATTTGTATTAATCTTGAATTTTTATTAATTTGTAGTATCATATTATCATTTATTTTTAAAATAATGAATAATTTTTTATGATATAAAATAATATTATTAATAAATGTAATTAAATTTAAGTAATATTCAATAGAAAATTATTATATAAGTTATAATTGTAATAAAATTATGATATATAAAGATAATAAAAGAATATGTTATAATATTAATTTTACTTTATTATCATAAATTAAGTTGATTTTGTTAGACGGATTCCGGATGCGCAATATGCGCGAAAGCTGACGGCTAAAACAGGCCACGCTTGAACTTTTTTTTTTTTTTCTTTTCCTTGGCGTATCAGATTTATATTATTAATTATTTTTTTAGTCGACATTTGCATTATTAATTCTGACTTGTGATTTGTGTCAAGGTGTTTCGGTACAGTACGAAGTTGGTTTCTAACTGTAAAGTTGTCTTGATTTCGGTCAGCTTTTACTACTAATTTGACATATCCTTTATAAAAATAAAAATAAAAGTTGACATACCTTATATAATTATTTCTTTTTATAAAAGTATATATAGTTAATTTTTTTTTCATTTACTAAATGCACATATCATATTAAGAATTTGGCTTGATGAGGAATTGTAAAAATAACTCACTTAACCATGGAGTAAATATGTGCATACTAGTATACTATTATGATTTAAATTCACACTTTTAATTTAGAGAATTAATGAATTTTTGAGGCATTTACAATAAATAAAAAATTTACATTTTTAATATGAGACATCATACACTTGCTATTAGATTAGGAGATCATGTGATTAATCCATACAATTAATTGACTTATAAGTTATAACAAATTCATAAAAAAAAATATTCGTTTTTAGTAGTTTATATAATGTTGATGTAAGATTTATCGTTTTAAGTCACATATTTGAATCACACTAAATATTATTTGATTGAAAAAATTTATTTTTATGTGTAAAAGAATTAAAATCTCAAATGACAATCGATTGGACTAAAAAAAACTAATATTGTAAATTTAATGTTTTATCACAGAGCAATATTTGTGATTTTTTACCCCCTTTTTTTCTATACATCTGTAGATTTCAGTGAAAATTGAAGGTTCCAGATCACGTAAGTAAATGACTATATTGTTGAAGAGCATAGGTCACTTGTGGTGTATATGTCATCAAAAAGGGAAGCATGTCTCGAGACGTTGTTTCTATTTTAGAATGAGGAGAATTCAATTAATATCTGCCTGATTTTATTAGTAGCAAATTAATGAAATTATCATTATGAAAAAGAAAAATAATAATAAAGAGAACAAATCCAAACATAAAAAGGATAATAATTAAGTCTAGCATGTGTACACGTATATAAATAAATAAATAAAACTAAAATTGTCAACCGGAGTGCTAAGGTCATTTTTTTTTTTTTTTTAGAAATTATCAAAAATAACATTCCTAAAATTTATAGTAACAAAATTAGTACTCATTGTGTTCAAACTTATATGCTGTAATTAAAATTAGAATTTGACCTCATTAAAAAACAATTATTAAGAAATTCAAACTAAAATTAGAGAGGGACGAATTCTTTACAAATACTTTAAAGTTTTAAAAGCATGTTTTCAATTTATTACTTGTTAATTTTGGTTTTATTCATTTTATAATGAATTCTAGCGATGTTAAAGTATCAAAAATGAATTGTACGTGGCTAATGATATGAAGTTGACTTGGATATATTAAAAATAAGGTTTGGATGATTTTGAGCTGTATAATTAAAATTTTGAACACCCAACAAAATCAAGCTAATTAGAGACCTACCAACTCGATCCGGCCAATTAATATGGTCATGATCGTGTTTCATTTAATAATACTTGATTAAAAATGCTAATGATCCAATAGATTTAATTTGAGTTTTGTATAAAAAAAATTAGATAGAGAGTTGAATCTTGTTATATAAGTGGATATTTTTTAAATGAAAGGCAAATTAAATTGATAAGATTGAACATTATAAAATTAGAGAAGTTAAGAATTCATATCCCCAGCTCGAAATTGAAAATTTGGTCTGAAATGTTGAATTTATACACACATTTGTATTTATATTAACTATAATGTAATATGTAATTAATTTTTTTTATTTTTTAAATTATTTATTTATGTATCACATCCTAATTTAAATATAAATTTATGTATTTCATGCATTCATCCAAATTAGATAACAAATTGAAGGGGATAAAGAGAGAATGAACAACAATGAAGCTAATGGTGGGTTAGGATGGATGTACAAGGGATGGTAGTGACTTGTGAGTGTTAGAAGAATTAATTATTTTAGAAGCTTAAGTTTTTGAAAGAAGAGTTAATAATTATTTTATATATATATCACTTTCTTGTAAGTGTTGATTTTATACAACATGTAGGTTAAATACTTGCAATTTAATAATTAATGTTATTGAGTCTTGAACATAGAACCTCCAAGCTTGATACCATATTAAAAGTGTTAGGAAACTAACTCTCTTAAAAATTTAAACTATTGGGAGAACGGACGACCATATTTATACATCTATCAAACCATATTAAAATTTTTTTTGAAAACCAACTCTCTCAAAAATAAAATTAGGATAGACAAATATTATTTTATACATCTATCCGTAAAAAGGGGCACATGCACTACCTTATTTGATAAAAAATATAATTTTATATGTAAATTTTTATAATTTTAATAAAAATTAAATTATATTTAATATGTAGCATCTCCTTTTAATTTAAGTTTTAAGCTTCTACAATATTTTAACTGAAGTTTTATTTGTGAACTTTATTATTTTTTAACTAAAGTTTATTAAATTTATAACAAATCTCATATTTTAATACTTATTTGCTAAAAAAATTTAATTTGTAATTTTTAGCTCTATTATTCACTTTATTTTTTATTTATAAATTTTTCATGTAAATATTATATTATTAATTATTGATCAGTGCTCTCTCTAAATTAGAGTTTGGGATCTGCAGCTGATAATAAAGACACTAAGATATTCCTTATTTGTAAATTTTGCTTCCATTTGAAGTTGAATAGTTGAATAGTATTAAGGGACGTGTTTATTGGATGTAAAATTTAAAATATAAAATAATTGTAAATAAAAGTGAATTAAATTATGCATTAATATATTTGTATGAAATGTTGTTCAAAGATTTATAAACTTTAATAATTAACATAGCTATTTTACATAAAATCCCCGCCCAATACTGGAGACAAAAAACCAAAAAGGTTCTAAATGCTCTTATTTACTTTTTGGCCTTACACAAGAACCCTTTGTCTCTTTGTAATTGACAAACAACTTCCAAGAAAGTACCAGTTGGATGATAAATTATTTATTAGAGTATGTTACGTTGATACAAGCCAATTAAATTGATAAGTTATTTGAAAAAGTAGGATATAAGTTAGATTTTTTGGAAAATATATATATATGTTGTATTTTATTGGTCTAAGTAATATTGGAGCCTTAGAGAAGAGATATTATTTATTATTATTATTTTTTTGGAATATACTCAACAACAAATACAATATTTACTCTATTTATCGTACTTGTATTTTAAAAAAAATTAATTTCATTAATTTTATATTTTATTTGTTATAAGAATCAAACTAGTAGCTTTGGATGCACCAGCGATAAATCTCTCCTAGCAATTCCCACTATCACCACTAACCAACAAACAAGGCTGTTGTTTTGTTTTGTTGGGATGTGTTTGGATTGACCTTGTATTTCAACAGAGTACCAAGTTTGGCCAGCTTTTTATTCCACCTCCACTTCACTTGCTGACAAAATTCAACTCAAGTTTGAGAAAACAAACAAACAATTCCTATTAGTTTCAGAAATTTTCGAAAAAAGAACGGTTGAGTAGGTGAGGGATGGCTCTGTATTTCAGAAATTCCGTTCTCTTTTAAGGAACAATTGTAACGATGAAGACAAAAACAAGCTCTTTTGTATTGTCGCCCAATGCAGCTTTAATTCCAAGGCATTCAATTTGCAATAATACCAAACCTTAGGTCTCTAACCCCAGTTTAATGGAGTTTGAGACTGAGTGAACGACTAGTAAAGGAAATTTACCCTTTTTTTTCTCTTGGGTTTCTCAAGTTTTCTCTCAGTTTGGAAGCCTAGTTGGGAATTTGTATTTGGTAAAGCACTTTGTCACATTTCGGTTATTTACAAGAGGAATTACTAAACTTTCTCTGGTAACCCTTTTTTCTTTGACATAGCTTTGGTCGTTTTATTATTTAATTCTTTTACTGGAGAAAGCAATGAACTTTCTATGGAAATATATATTTTCAGCAAGTTTTCCCTATATTTATGCCATGTCTTTCCTTAAGGCTATCCTTTTTTGCAATTTTCTGTTCTTATAAGAGTTCATGGATCTTTATGTTCTAATTTATAAGCAAGTAGATATGTTTCTAAGAGGAAGCTTGGATGAGAAAAATCTTAAAATTCTTTTTTAATGTAATTTGGCACTGGTCAAGTGTTTAAGTTGCTGTAAAATCAGCCAAGTTAGAGGAATGAACTGACTTTGATGGTCTTTTTTCCAACTTGGGAAAGAAACCTAATGTTAGTTTTTTTAGTATGACATATTGACATTGATATTTTGTTTGGTTGTGCTTGTATTAAAAGCAGTTTCATTCGAAAGCACTTTTAGGAGAAAATGCACATACTGCTCTCTGAGCAGTGAAAAACTCCGGGATTTTTCCATTGTTTGTTTCAAAAACTCTTGTTTGTTGTTAGAAGCTCAGACCCTGAATTTCTCCCCTAATCAGCTAATCTTGCTTATAACTCTCAGGTAGAAATTTTCGGCTCCCTTGGATTAGGCATATTTGAAAGTTGAAGGAATGATCATGGAGGGAGGATCGCCATCTGTGACTTCATCATCTTTGCAGTTCTTTCCTTATTTACCTCTATCTCCGGGATTAGGATCATCTTATCCATGGTATGGAGAGCTAAAATCCGAAGAGAGGGGATTGATTTTGATTCAGCTTCTTCTTGCCTGTGCCAATCATGTTGCAGCCAGTAGTATTGAACATGCCAATATTAGCTTGGAACAAATTTCACATTTGGCTTCTCCTTATGGTGACAATATGCAGCGCATAGCTGCTTACTTTACTGAGGCACTTGCTGACCGGATGCTTAAAGGTTTTCCAGGTTTGCATAAAGCCTTAAATTCTACGAAAATATCATTGGTTTCTGAACAAATTCTTGCTCAAAGGCTGTTCTTTGAGCTCTGTCCTTTTTTAAAACTTGCATATGTGATTACAAATCAAGCTATTGTTGAAGCCATGGAAGGTGAAAAAATGGTTCATATTATTGATCTTCATTCATTTGAGCCTGCTCAATGGATTAATCTTCTTCAAACATTAAGTGCACGGCCTGAAGGCCCTCCTCATTTGAGAATTACAGGCATTCATGAACAAAAAGAGGTGTTGGATCAAGTGGCTCTTCGATTGACTGAAGAAGCTGAGAAGCTAGACATTCCTTTTCAATTCAATCCCATAGTTACTAAACTAGAGAATCTAGATATTGAGAGTTTGCGTGTCAAGACCGGAGAAGCTCTTGCAGTCAGTTCTGTACTTCAGCTACATTTACTATTGGCCACTGATGAAGAAACACACATAAGGAACTCACCATCAACTTCACATCACCTGAAAAAGACCTTGTCTATGAGTCCACTAACATTAGAAGAGATGCTTAAGAAAGATCCTATCAATGCATGTCACATTAGTCCAGATTCTGCACTTTCCCCTCTATCTTTAGCTGCTTCACCGAAAATGGGGAATTTTTTGACTGCTCTCTGGGGCTTATCACCAAAAGTGATGGTTGTAACAGAACAAGAATCAAACCACAATGGACATACTTTAATGGATAGGGTAATGGAAGCATTGTACTTTTATGCAGCACTATTCGACTGCTTGGAGTCTAGAGTGTCACGAGCATCTGTCGAAAGACAAAAAGTTGAGAAGATGCTATTTGGTGAGGAAATTAAGAACATCATAGCATGTGAAGGAGTTGAGAGAACAGAAAGACACGAGAAACTCGAGAGGTGGATCTTAAGGCTCGAGTTGGCTGGGTTTCGAAGGGTGCCTTTGAGCTACCAGGGAATTATACTGGCAACTGGGCTGTTACAGAGAGCTGGCTATGATGGGTATAAGATAAATGAAGAGAATGGATGTTTTTCTATCTGCTGGCAGGGAAGGTCTCTCTTTTCAGTTTCAGCTTGGAGGTTTAGAAGGTTTGATTGATAATATTTATATTTTTTGTATTTTGAATGCTTTTTATTATTATTTTTCTTTAGTTATTTAATCTTCTTTTCACGGTAAAGAAAATCTCTCAAACAACTTTTTTTTCCTCCTCAAAGGCTTAGGGTTCCTTTTAGAGGCTCTTATACAGAGTAATCAAAGTCAAAAGCCAGCTTAGATGTGTTTACTTTAGGTCTACTTTTTAGTATGTGGGATTTAATGGTTGAAACTTGAAACCCATTTGGGTATGGCTTGGTTTCAGAGGACTCGTGAAGCTGGAAGTTTCCATTAAGCAGCCTTGCGTAATTATTGAATTGAAGAACTCAATAACACTGCACTTTTCTTTTAATGAGGATGTTATCTTCTTCTGTCAATTACGTATATATGCTTTTCAAGTGTGTATAGTTTAAATTCCATGGCCATTAGTTCCTTGGTTGTATTAAAAAAATTAGAAAATTTATGTGGAGTATTTGTTCATCTCATGTTGATGTATGTATTATGTGGGTGAACAGTTTCCCATCCAAGTATGATGTGTTTCAACTTTCCGGTTCATCTGGTTTTTTGGTACATTTACTCTTCAATTTTTGTGAAGTACCGTATTAAAGTTACACGAATTTGATACTTTAATTTTGTGAAAATTAGCAGAAATTTGAGAAAAATAGGCGTGTACGAAACTCTTGAAATGCACCGGTGAGTGCAGTCCATGCCCCTAAACGCTTTGTAATTGTAGGGATGTCCATGTTTTCTAAGTTGTGAGTGTCTAATTATAACAAGCAAATTTACAGGATTTTTTTATTCCCTTTTAATACATCTTTCATCACCAATGCTGGTTCAGGCAAACTACCAGGATACTTTAATCCTCTTATAGGTTATGTCTCTTTTTCACACATTTTGTCACACCTGTTTCATTCCTCTCAAAGTTCACGTGGTCAGAAATATGATCAACCTTTAGCTTCGATATGGAAATGTTGTTTTTAAAAGATCTACTACAAATTAAAATATCCATGTTTTCATAAGTTGTTTTGTTAATTTCTAAATTTCAATTATTTTTTTGAAAAAATTGGTATGGATGTATTATTTTTTAAATTTTTTCAAAATAAATATAAACATACATGACATATTATTTGTATTATATATATGTTAATAATTACATAAAAGTAGTTAGTTTTAATTTTATTTTCCAGATTTTCACACCTACTTAAATAGTATGTATTTAATTTTAACTCGTAAAGTTCTGATACTTTGTAGTTAATAGTTACATAAATTATTTTCAATTATTTTTTCTCATGCTCTCGTGTTATTTTCTTATATTTTTAAAAAGTATATACAAAACTTAAAAGATTTTAATTTCCACGATTTCAAACTTTCATAAAATATCCGTTAAAATTGATAATATCCTTGATATATCAGTAAAATTATCTCATGTATATTAGTTAACAAACCTATGTGATTTGAATATGAAAGAAAATTTTAAGAATGCTATGACACAAAAATTAAAAGAATTTCATTCCTAATATAATAATTAATATATGGTTTATCCATTCATTACGTTGAATTCCTTTGTTGTTGCACCACCAAGACTGAGGCTTCACAGTTGAAATCAGGCGACGCTAACATGTCTCCAATGACTCCAAGCTCAGAGAACTCGCTCCAAGTTTCAAGACTTTCTGTTTGTGGGGATTTCAAGCCATTTCTCCTCCCAACTACAAAAAGGTCAAATTCATTCACCGTGGTTCCCAGTTTCTTTGTTATTTCAGATCCATCTATTGCTGAATGTTCTCTGTACTCTGCATTCTTAATACCACTAGTTTTATACTTAAAATCCTTCAATGTCTCATTGTCAAGTATTTCTCCCCATTTAGTGTAATCTTGATCATTATCCCCCGAAATCAACCGTATCACAGTTAGACTAAAGCTCCTTGTATCCTTCACTACGCGCTTTGCAAACATCAAGGCCTCCCTATCATCATTTCCTCCTAAGAATATTACACAAACACGATACAATGTAGAAGGACGTCTCAAATGGCTACGATCAACAAGAATTCCCACTGAACAAGGAGCTCTATCCAGGATGGTTTGATTTAAGGCCCTAATGACATTGTCTTCGGACTCAATTTCACTAGCAAATGCATACCTTCTATGAAATGGGAGTACTATAAATGAAGTATGTTTGTCAAGGGCAAGGGTACAAACATCCTCATGCATCAACATTGGGGGTGAAATAGCCGTAAAAGCTTCTACTGATACGGCTCCACGGTTCCTCGTTTGGTACTGCATAAGAGCAAAGATAACATTCTCCGAATAGTTTATGCCTGAGATTATTTTTTTTGTTCCAAGCTTGTATGTAACAAAGACAGGGAAGCTTCCACCTGTCAGTTCAATAAGGTGAAGAGCATAAACCGAAACTTGATTCTCCCCCGTTGGACAAGCGACATCAAGAAGGTTGATCATACCAGGAATGTTAGCCTCATTGTGAATGCATGTAAGTATACGCAACTCTTCATTTTGTTTCAAATTTACAATGTTCCTTTTATGATAGCATGCATATTTTTTTGAAGGATCGTGAAAGTAATTCACAAGGATTGGGATAAATGTTGCTAAAGTAGACGCACTAAGTACTAACACCGTAAATGTCTGGTCATTTAGAACCTGCGTTTTTAACAGACAAACATTTGTTAGTTACATTATTATTAACGCTATATACAAAATGATCTATATAAGAAGGCTAGCTAGCTAGCTATTGAAAAATAAAATAAAAAAATTACCTTAATATCATGAAGAAAGGAATAGTCAGCCAACTCAACCACTCCTTTGGTGCAGATAGTGAGAGCAAGTGCAAGAGCATCTTTGAAATGCATTTTGCAATATAAAGAGGGTACCAAGCATGCTGCAATTTTTGTGAAAAAAGTAACCACTAAAAGTATTACATCAAACCTTAACATGTACGGACTTCCGCTTTTGGCGTATGCTAAGTCCACCCTTAGTATGTTTGAAGTTATAAAAAGAGGCAAAAGTAGACCCGAAACGTAACATTCAATCTTCTTTACCAGACTAGATCCTAGTGGTAGTCCTGCTGGTACTGCCAAACCTAAGATGTAAGATCCAAATTGCACTGATTGGCCAAAGAAATTAGACATCAAAGAACACCCAAGAACCAACACAATGATTCCATAAATGTATTCCTCATTCACAGGCCTTCCCGCTGGTGTATTGTTGACAATCCAAAGCATGGCAGGTCGAATAACAAATATTATTGCGAGTAGAAAGAAAGCAAAAAAAATAAAGTCCTTCAAGAATTTATCATGCCCCTCTTTCGTGTAAGTAAAGTAAAAAGTAATAGCACATTTACATACAAGGCCAATTGAGTCGTTTACTAAGGCTGCACTTAATCCTAACCTTCCAAGTACTGAATTTATGATATTGAGCTGATCAAGAAGGCAAGCAACAACTGTAAATGAAGTCATAGACTGTGATGCTATCAAAATTTGCAGCATAAGGAACTTTTCATTTTTATTTCTATCTCTTTTAAGAATATTTTTGTTTAAACTCATTACTCCACGACCCAATGCTGCAGGCAATACTATGGATAAAATACCAATTGCTATAGATAACTTTCCAGCCCTCTTGATCCTGCTCAAATCTGTTTTCACGCCAGTTATAAAGAGAAAGAGTGTATAACCAAATGATGCTAATGTTCCAATAACTTCTTGACTCATAATAGGAAACAAAGATTGTTGCAAAGCCTTGTATTTTAGGCCACGAATTGTAGGTCCAAGAAGACATCCAGCCTACATATATAGAAAAATAAAGACCCTTAACTATGATTACAATAAAATTATGATATGAATAGTGAACAAAATATATTGTGAAATAAGACTAATTTATATTTGATTTTAATTATTAATATAACTCAACCTATTTTGTGAGTTTTCCATAATAAAAACTAAATAAAATAAAAATTAGTGGACTTACAATAACTTGAGAGATAAACAAGGGGAGACTCAAACGCTTGAGAATAAAGTGAGAAGAACAAGTGAAGAAAAAAATGAGAAATATTTGCAACTCTAGCGTTGGCAATAAGTCAATTGGACGAATCACTGGAAACTTATTAGGGTTTATGAAATGTTCCCAAATGCCATAGGAGGAAACAGCAGGTGGCAATGTGTAACAAATACTGAGGGTCCCTTTGCCCTGGACAGGGACATTTTTCATATTCTTTTCGTACGTTGTATTTTCCCATATATTTTCCATCTTGTGCTAATTATGAAAAATAACACAATATGCAAGGCGTTTTTTCCCCTTAAAAAAACAAAGAGAATAATAGGCTATGAGAATGAAAACAAGGTCTCAAGTATTTTAAAGCTAATCATGAAAAGGAAATGCAATTTAAAATAGTACAATAAATTAGATACCAACTCAACTAGTAACAATTCTAACTTTTAGCAACATTTGTTACTTTTTTATGGACAAGAAACATTACTGTCAAAGCTAATGATTTGGTATTTTGTTTTTGGTAACAAATTGTGCATTGGACTGATAAATATGTAACCAATTGGTTTTACGTTTAAGGTTGTTATAGATAAATATTTTAGTTAGAAAAGCTCACCATTATTTACTATTTTATTGGCCCTAGTACCTACTAGGCTACTATATTTATCTTTTATTACAACTAGTTAATGGGTAACTTTCTTTATGCCAAAACAAAAATGACTGAAAACAATGTGTTTTTTTGGTTGAGTAGTCTAATTGTCTTATTCTGTTTTTTGGTGTCAATGGCAAATATATGAGTAAAAATAATTGAAAATGTGTCATTGTTGCATAAAAAGTGAATATTGTATCCATATGTTTTAAAACCATAAAATGGCACCACCAAAAGTGGAATAGCTGTTTTCATTCCTGGTTGGCTATGCCGTTTTCAATTTCTTGTTACCTTGAATTGAATAAATTTCATTCTTGTTACAATGAGTTTCTTTAACAAACATTTATGCTTGCAACTTACTATAGTTATTATTTCATACTCAAGGTTGGCCTAAAAAAATATTGTTGTTTTTATTGTTTGCTCTAAAAAAAAAAAAAAAAACTAAACTCATTTTGATCAAACAAATTAATATTTTTAAAATCAAACAAATATGTCAAAAGCTTGTAAATTGAATTTTGAGATAATTTTTTTCTTATTTTTAATTTTAGTAGTTATCTAAAAACAAAAATTAAATTAAGTCAATATAAAGATATAATTGTAAAATTAAACTCAAGATCATATGCAAATTTTTGAATCAATTAATTGTAAAAGTAAATTCAAGATAATATGCAAGTTTTTGAATCAATTAGAAATTTATTGTGGTAGAAATTTTTTAACTAAAAATATATATATGCATATAAAAAATGAATATAATAAGTATTGTTAATTAAAATATTTGAATTTTGAAACCATATTTTAACATATGCATAATTTTTTAAAAATATAAGGGCAACAAATGTCTTTGTTTGCACATATTACTTATTCGATCGTTATATTTAGAGTCATTATTAGATCTAAATATAAGGATAATTTTATCCAAAAATATTATGCGTGATTAAGACATTTATATATAATATAAATAATGTAATAGTAAAAGTTCATTTTAAAGATCTCAAAAACATTTATAACCTAACAATCAATTTTTTTTAATGCATAAAACAAGGGTTTTCTCATTTGAAAACATAAGAACCTCCTGACATGAGGTTTTATGTTGTCAAATGAGAAAACCCTTGTTCATTTCAAAGATCTCAAAAACATTTATAACCTAACAATCAATATATTTTTTTTCCTAATTCACACTTTTTTTATACACAAAACAAGGGTTTTTTTTTATTTGAAAACATAAGAAACTCGTGACATGAGGTTTTTATGTTGTCAAATGATAAAACCTTGTTTATGCATAAGAGGTTGTTTTCTTTTTATAAAAAAATATTTTCTTTTAAAGATTAAAATACGTGTTTTTAAAAATATAAAAAATTTAATTTTACAAAAGTATTGAAAAATATTAATATTAATGACTTTTTTGTAAATTTTAAAAATAAATAATTATAAAAAAAAAATTGATGAAAATTGCTAATGTAGATTCTTTATCTTTTACTAACTCATAATAAAATTTGAAAGGAATCGAGAAAAAAAGATTAAACGAAAACATAAAGAATTAGAAGCATGATGAATTGAAACTAAATTGTTTTTTTATTGTGTAATTATTTTACTAAAATGCTTTTTATATTTATAATAATTATTTTTAAAAAGGTTAGTTTGAAAAGATAAGATTTAATGTTTTCCATTAATTTAATTGATGACTCTTTCATCATAATCAAGTTAATGTAAAAACAATAACTTAGAGCATGTTTACTAATTTCTAAAGCGAATGAAGTTACAAGTAATAATTTTTCTTTGACTTATTTACTTGCAAAATAAATCTTGATGATAAAAAATAATAATAATAAGTAATCAAGGCCTCACACAAATACAATAAATTAAATTACTGATTTTTTCATTATGATTATTATCGGAAAGTCCTGAATTAAATTACTAAAATTTTGAATTTTATATTCCCAAATTAACATCTTTAAAAACAACTATTTATGCATTTAAAATGCCTTATAGTAGAATAATCCTTTTTAATCGGACTTCACAAAAATAAGTAAACCTAATAAAAAATAATTTAGTTTCAATTCATCTGGCTTCTAATTCCTTTCATTTTTTATTCATCTAATTTATCTGATTCCTTTCAAATTTCATTTTTGATTCATCTTTTATCCGGTTCATCTTACTTCTAGTGCCCTTAATTCCTTATGTTTCTCGAAGGCCTTAATTATTTGAATGTTTATTTTGTAAATGAACAATGCTTATATGTGTTTTATGTTACTAACATCGGACAGGTTACAAAAATGTCTCAAATGTTTAGTTTCGTTAATATTTATGTTTTTTTTTTTTGTTATTGTTATTTTCATTAAAAAAACTAACATATTTAGTTTTTTGATACAAAATTTAACCTTTAATTTTAACGAAAATAATCAAAAAGAAGATAAATGTTAACAAAAATAACAATGAGGGCATTTTAATAATAAATTAGATGTTAAAAGTATTTTTTTACTAACCGAAACGTTAGTCTCATAAAACATTTAAGCCAATAAACAAATAAAATAGAATCAATATTTGTAACTTAATTATTAACAAAGATGCTATTATATTCTTGGTTGAAGAGAGAACACCGACTTGCACTTGAAAAATTAGTTCCAACTTACCCTCCTTAATTAGATTCGTATTTTACACTATCTTTTCTCGTCCCAACGGAGGTTCAGATGGAAGACAACTTCGGATGAACATTGAGGGGGTATAAAATTGGTTTAATTGTACGTTATAATTCTCCTTCATACATAAAGTTTTATTTTTAATTTTCTAAAAAAAATATTCATTTTTCTTATTACATAAATGAACATTTATTTTTTGTATTATAAGAAAATGAACATTTTTTTTACTAAGGGAATTAAAAATAAAACTAGTTAAATAACTACATCATTTATGTACCAAATGGTATAAAATTACTGCTATATAAAAAATATTTAATTTTGTTATCTTTCTCATTTTATATAACTTAGTTACTCAACTTATTTCACTTTTAATTATTCATAAAAATATATTTTTTACATTAAAAAAAATTTGTATGTACTTTAAATATGTATAAAATATATGTATTTTTACTTTATAGCAAAAAGAATATGTGCTCTGCACGGTGATATTAATTTTTAATTGTTAATAATATCCAAAAATAATATTGAATAAAATATTTTTTAAATTTTAGTATCTTTAAGAGCTTTTGTTGTAATATTATATTTTTAACCACTTAAAACATGTAACTAAAACTCATATATGTCCCGTCATTTAACTATAAAAATTTAAAAAAAAAAAAAAACTTGTATATTTAAACAGGGGTATAATTAGGTATTAAATTGATACCAATTTATAAATATAAATATCATCAAAATAGTACTTAAATAATACGAATAAAAATGATATTAATAATTAAATTGTGGTAGTATTATAGTAGGCAAATAAAACATAAAAGTTCAACATAAAGTATAGGAATGTGAATAATATGTGCAAAAAATTTTAATTGTGATACTATTATGGAAGCGAATTACAAATAAAATATAAAAGTTTTCAATAATGTATTAAATTATTAAATTTTGGTTTTAATAAAAAATAGTTTTTATTAAAATAAATATGTAAATGACAAAAGATACATTTTTATTATTTAAATATCTTCTTAATTTACGAATCTAATAAAAATTACATTTAAATATTTTCATATTTTATTTTGCCGAAGTATCAATTTTAGTTACATGTATAAAGCTTTTAAATATTAAATAAAACAAAATCAAATATATGATTTCATTCATTAATGACAATAAAGAAAAGAAAGAAAAAGTTAATAGAACTAAACCAAAAAAAAAATGAGGTTAATAGCTTATGCATCTATAATTGGAAGAAATTAGAAAAATAAATAAACTTTTAAGGTTTACAAACATACAATGAAGGTGAAAAATGAGAGAAAAAGTTGTATTAAAGGGCCAAAATATTACTTTAACTTTCATATAAATGCATCTTACTTAAAATTAATATTTATATATATATTATTAATTCTCATATTATTAGTAAAAAAAAAAGATAAAAAAGAGAATTTCTTTTACGTAAGGGGCCAATGTCCTTAGGTATCCTTACAGCTTCGTTTTCAAACTAGTCAAAAATACTTTTTATTAAACGTTATCCGATTAAATATAGTTCAAACTGATGAACTGAAGTCAATTAGATAAATTCAATTTTAAATTTCGAATAATTAGACCCCATCTAATATTTTTATCATATTATTTTATGTAATTTCTCAACTCTTTTAGAATAAAAAGACAAGGGAAAGAATTAAGAGTCATCCAAAACCCAACAACCTTCAAATATATTACAATTTCCCTTGTGATTTGATCTCCATCTCATACACTTCCCCACCTTTCTTCAATAACATTTGTCATTTTTTCAATAATTATATTTTTAATCAATACATATCATTCAAGAAGTAAGAGAGAGCGTCGAAGAGTGTTATTAAAAAATATTATGTTTAATTTAGACTTTTATATATAGTATAAATTATATTTTTCTTAAAATAAGAAATGAAACTAAATTAATGCATGTCATTCAAGAAGTAAGAAATAGTGTTATAAGAAGCGGCTCAAAGACATATATAGCGTATTTGAACAAGTCAAAGTTACGAGGTCGGATTAAAAAAAACAAAAATGTTGTTATTAACCTTCCTCAAGGTAGAAATAGGATAGTAGGACAGGAATAGAGAAAAAATATATATATAGTTTAAATAACCTGCAAGATTTGAATATGAAAAAATTGGACATATCACATATGAGTGCAGCTTCACACAAAAATTGAAAGAATTTCATTATAATTTATGGTGATCAAATAATTATATGTCCTAGTTGATGCACCACTAAGACAGAGGCTTCACAGTTGAAATTCGGCGATGCTAACATGTCTCCAATGACTCCTAGTTCATGGAATTCACTCCATGCTTCAAGATTTTCTGTTTGTGAGGATTTCAAGCCCGTTCTTCTCCCCACTACAATAAGGTCGAAATCATTCCCCAGAGTTCCCAGTGCCTTGGTTAATTCTGGTCCACCCATTGATGTATGTTCTCTATATTCTGCATTCATAATCCCATTAGTTTTATACCTAACATCCTTTAACGCCTCATTGTCAAGTATATCTTCCCATTCAGTAAAATCTTGATCGTTGTGGCCCGCAACAAACCTCATCACAGTTAGACTAAAGCTTCTTGTATCCTTGACTACACGCTTTGCAAACATCAAGGCCTCCCTATCATCATTTCCACCTAAAAATACCACAACAACACGATACAATGTAGACGGACGTCTCAAATGGCTACGATCAACAAGTATTCCTACTGAACAAGGAGCTCTATCCAGGATGGTCTGATTTAAGGCCCTTATGACATTGTCCTCGGACTCAATTTCACCAGAAAATGCATATCGTCTATGAAATGGGAGTACTATAAATGAAGTAAGTTTGTCAAGGGCAAGGGTACAAACATCCTCATGCATCAACATTGGGGGTGAAATAGCCGTAAAAGCTTCTACTGATACGGCTCCACGGTTCCTCGTTTGGTACTGCATAAGAGCAAAGATAACATTCTCCGAATAGTTTATGCCTGAGATAACTTTTTTTGTTCCAAGCTTGTATGTAACAAAGACAGGGAAGCTTCCACCTGTCAGTTCAATAAGGTGAAGAGCATAAACCGAAACTTGATTCTCCCCGGTTGGACAAGCGACATCAAGAAGGTTGATCATACCAGGAATGTTAGCCTCAGTGTGAATGCATGTAAGTATACGCAACTCTTCATTTTGTTTCAAATTTATAATGTTCCTTTTATGATAGCATGCATATTTTTTTGAAGGATCGTGAAAGTAATTCACAAGGATTGGGATAAATGTTGCTAACGTAGACGCACTAAGTACTAACACCGTAAATGTCTGGTCATTTAGAACCTGCGTTTGACAAGGTAGGTAACATACAAATATTAGTTACGTTATTATTAATGCTAGCTATAAAATACATATATATACACAAAATGATCTATATAAGCTAGAGGGTAGGCTAGCTAGCTATTATAAGAAGAAGAAGAAGAAGATATACCGCAATATCATGAAGAAAGGAATAGCCAGCCAACTCAACCACCCCTTTGGTGCAAATGGCGAGAGCAAGTGCAAGAGCGTCTTTGAAGTGCATTTTGCAGTACAAAGAAGGTGCCAAACATGCCGCAATTTTGATGAAAAAAGTCGATGATAGAAGCAATGCATCCATCTTTAACATCTTCTTACTAGCATTGAGGTGTGCTAAATCCACCCTTAGTATGGATGAAGTTATAAATAGAGGCAAAAGAAGACCCGAAACATAACATTCAATCTTCTTTACAATACTAGATCCTAGTGGTAGTCCTGCTGGTACTGCCAAACCTAAAATGTAAGGTCCAAATAGCACTGATTTTCCAAAGAAATTAGACATCAACGAACACCCAAAAACCAACACAATGATTCCATAAATGTATTCCTCATTCACAGGCCTTCCTGGTGGTGTATTGTTGACAATCCAATTCATGGCAGGTCGAATAACAAAAACTATTGCAATTAGAAATAAAGAAAAAACAATGAAGTCCTTGAAGAATTTATCAGGCCCCTCTTTTGTGTAAGTAAAGTAAAAAGTAATAGCACATTGAAATACAAGGCCAATTGTGTCGTTTACTAGTGCTGCACTTAATCCTAACCTTCCAAGCACTGAATTTAGGACATTGAGCTGATCGAGAAGGCAAGCAACAACTGTAAATGAAGTCATAGACTGTGATGCTATCAAAATTTGCAGCATAAGGAACTTTTCTTTTTTATTTCTACCGTTTTTAAGCATATTTTTGTTTAAACTCATTATTACAAGACCAAATGCTGCAGGCAATACTACGGATAAAATACCAATTGCTATAGGTAACTTTCCAGCTCTCTTGATCCTGCTCATGTCTGTTTTTACGCCTGTTATAAAGAGAAAGAGTGCAAAGCCAAATGATGTTAATGTTCCAATAACTTCTTGACTCATAATAGGAAACAGAGATTGTTGCAAAGCCATGTATTTTAGGCCTCGAGTTGTAGGTCCAAGAAGAAATCCAGCCTACATGTATAGAAAAATAAAGACCCTTAAGTATGATTACAATAACCTTAATTAATCAAATTAAAAAATAATAATAATAAACGCAACAAAGAGGCCAAAAGATTCCTTAGCCTAGCTACAACATAATTAATAAAACGAAAACCACCCAAAATAGGGTCCAATTAACTTAGGTTAATTTTCAAAAAGAGTTTTGGATGTGTAGTATATTCACGTACGCATGTAAAAAGAGAAAAATACTAATATGAATATGCATGTGTAGAATATTCACGTAAACTTGGAAAGGTTTCATTTGCAAATTATGAAAGTGGATAAAACTATTTTATATTTGATTGTGAATATTAATATAACTCAACCTATGAGCTTTCCCACAACAAAAAGTACTTAAAATAAAAATTAGTGCACTTACAATAACTTGAGAGATAAACAAGGGGAGACTCAAACGCTTGAGAATAAAGTGAGAAGAACAAGTGACGAAAAAAATGAGAAATATTTGCAACTCTAGCGTTGGCAATAAGTCAATTGGACGAACCACTGGAAACATATTAGGGTTTATGAAATGTTCCCAAATGCCATAGGAGGAAACAGAAGGTGGTATTGTGTAACAAATACTGAGAATCCCTTTGCCCGGGACAGGAACATTTTTAATATTTTTCTCGTACGTTGTATTTTCCCATATATTTTCCATCCTTGTGCTAATTATGAGAAATAAAACGGTATGCAATGCGTTTTTTTTTTTTTTTCTTCCTTAAAAAACAAAGAGAATAATAGACAAAGAAATGGCTATGAGAATGAAAACAAGGTCTCAAGTATTTTAAAGCCAAGCGTGGAAAGGAATTGCAATTTAAAATAGTATAAGAAATTAGATACCAACTCAACTAGTAACAATTCTAACTTTTAACAACATTTGTTACTTTTTTATGGACAAGAAGCATTACTGTCAAAGCTAACGACTTGGTATTTTGTTTTTGGTAACAAATTGTGCATTGGACTGATAAATATGTAACCAATTTATTTTACGTTTCACGTTGTTATAGAGCAATATTTATAGTTAGGAAAGCTCACCATTATTTACTATTTTATTGGCCCTAGTACCTACTAGGCTACTAGATTTAACTTTCTTTCTTTTTTTCTTTCTTCTTCTTTTTTCTCGTTTGTACTATATTTTTCTCTTGTTACAACTAGTTACTGGGTAACTTTCTTTACGTGAAAACAAAAATGACTAAAAGCAATGTGATTTCTTGGTTGAGTACTCCAATTGTCTTATTTATTTTTTGGTGTATCAATAATATGTGATAAATATATGAACAAAAATGACTAAAAATGTGTCATTATTGCATAAAAAATGAATATTGTGTCTGTGTTTTAAAACCATAAAGTGGCAATTAATAACATGTTTTCTATTCTCTCTCTTACTTTCTTTCTCTCTCTCTTGCTTCTTTCTAAGTTTTGAGAGTTTTCGATTGGTTGTCGACCGACGGTGGGCTGGCTGGTCCTCCATTCGTTGGTCCCTCTAGTTGTTTGTATAGTTTTTTCCTTTATTTTAGTGTTTTTCTTTTTTGTTTATACTTTCCTGGGTGGTGTTTCTCACACCATATTCCTTGGGTTATCGACGGTTGGACTCAAGGTGGAAGATTGCCCCAATCAGGAGTTTTCCTTTCCCTTTTTTCGTTGACTTGATGATCTATTCTCCTCTGATTCAGCTTTTTTTGCTTTGGTGATTGTTCGGGAGTGTTGCCAATTGTCTGATGATGTTGAACGACGGTGGTTCCTTGAGGTGTTCTGGTTTATTGTGTTTCATGGTTTTATTGTTTGTTTGTTATTTCTTGCTATTTTTTTGAGTGTTTTAAAATTTGCAAGTTATGTATTTTATAATTTTGTTGTTACGATGAATGTTTATAATTGTATAATTTTTGCTACTTTGAAATATTCACTCTTTCAATTCATCGAGTGAAGTACTAATGTAAGTTGTAATATCGAGCTAATGTATAAAATTTACTTTATTAGCTCATAAATTTTCAGAGGTTATAGCAGCTTTATGAGTGTTGACTATGTATTTAAATATGTGTTGTATTCCTTCATGTGGTTGCTATACAAGATTGTAATTTGCACCAATATTTAATGAAAGTTTGTTTTTAGTGTATGTTTATACAATTAAAAAAAAAACATAAACTGGCAACACCAGAAGTGGAATAGATGATTTCTTTCCTGGATGAATATGCTGTTTAAATTTCTTGTTACCTTGAATTGAATAAATTTCATTATTGTTACAATGAGTTTCTTTAACAAACATTATGTTTGCAATTTACTATAGTTATTATTTCATACTCAAGGATGGCCTAAAAAAATATTGTTGTTTTATTGTTTGCATAAAAAAAAAAACTTCATTTTGATCAAACAAATTAATATTTTTTGGGAAAATAACAAAACTAGCACCCTTAAAACTTGTAATAACAAAACTAGCATCCCTTACGTTTAAATTTATTTTTTTACAATTAAAAAAATGACTAATATGTCATTTTTCTTTGAATACTCATTCAATTAAAATTGAACGACTATAATTTAGACCCGTTCAATATTGAACGTTCAATATTATTGGAAATGCTAGTTTTGTTACTATAAATTTTAGGGGTGTTATTTTTAATAATTTTTCATATTTTTAAAACCAAACAAATATGTCAAAAGCTTGTACATTGAATTTTTAGGTAATTTTTTAATTTTTTTTTTCCTTATTTCTAATTTTAATAGTTATGTAAAAATAAAAATTAAATTAGGTCAATATAAAGATATAATTGTAAATGAAAGTTTAAAACTATCATTACTAATAAATTGCAAATAATAAGATTGTTTTACATTATTATACTTTAGAAGTTAGTTTAAATGATTTTAGTTCGAGAAAAGTTATTTTTTAAAAGAATAAAAAATAACATAAATAATGGTGAATTTATAATGTATTATATTTTAAAATTTATTTAAGTCTTTATATAACTGCATACTTTCATTGTTTTAAATGTACATATATATTTTTGTAAACTACGGTAAAGATGCATATAATTTTGGGTAACAGGACGACGAAGGTCATCACCATTCATGCCTTGCCTCGTGTCATTAAAATGGTGTTCCTCATCCTTGATTCGAATTTCACATTTTGTTGTCTTTGTCATTTTCTCCATCTAGAGAATCGTGCTGATGAAAATTGACAGCCCTATTTGAGTTAATTTCAATCTTTAATTTTAAAGAAATGAAGTGAGTTTAGTTTTTTTTTAGTAACAATTACACACACATCCAAGCAAAGCCCTAATTGAATGAATGATTGACAAATCTTGCTAGAAGTACCGTAAATTCGGTAATGAACAGTTATCGAATGACGGGACCATCACATTACAACTCAAAAAATAAGCGTTGGATCATAGACTTTATTATTAAACATGTGTTAAAGAAGTGAGATTTAATTTTAAACACGTGTTTAAATTTAACATTTGAGCATAAAGTGACAATTGGTTCAAAAATGAAAAAGCATTGTTCAAGGAGTCAAAAACGGAAAAATTGCTAGTAACATGTAATATTAATTTTTAATATTTAATAATATGTAAAAAAAATATTGAATTTTTTTTTTTTTTAAATTTTAGTTTCTTTAAAAGCTTTTGCTATAATATTATAATTCTAACCTCAGAAAACATGTTAGTAAAACTCATATATGTCCTGTCTTTTAAAAAAAAAAAAATTGAAACTCATATATTTAAATAAGGGTATTGTTCAAGTATTAATTACGATTAATAAATGTATTACTAAGACACTAATTGCATTAAATTGATGCCAATTTTTAAATAGAAATATCACAAATATACCACAAAAATAATATAGGTAAAAAATGGTATTAAAAATTGAATTGTGATATATGATAGCAAACTACAAATAAAACATAAAAGTTTAACATAAGGTATTAAATGACTAAAATTTTGGTATTAATAAAAAATAGTTTTTATTAAAATAAATATGTGAATGAAAAATGACAAATTTTGTATTGAAATATCTTCTTAATTTATGGATCTAATAAAAAATTAGATTTAGATATTTTCGTATTTTATTTTGCAGAAGTATCAATTTTTGTTACATGTTTAAAGCTTTTAATTATTAAATAAAACAAAATCAAATATATGATATCATGGCAACAAAGTAAAGAAAGGAAAAGTTATTAGAACTCAACCAAAAAATGAGGTCAATAGCTTATGCAATCTATAATTAGAAAAAGTAAATTAAAAAGGGAAGAAATTAAAAAATAAATAAACTTTTAAGGCTTACAAACATACAATGAATGAGTAAAAATGAGAGAAAAAGTTGTATTAAAGGACCAAAATATTACTTTAACTTTGATATAAATGCATCTTACTTAAAACTAAGATTTTTATATATATTAGCATTTCTTATATTATTAGTAAAAATACAGGATAAAAAAAAGAGAATTTCTTATATGCAAAGGAGGAGATCCTTAAAGAGCTCCGTTTTTAAGTTGGCTTAAAAAAATTTATATTTAATATTGTCTAATTGAATGTGATTTAAATTCATAAAATTTACCCAATTAAATATATTCAATTTTAAATTTTAGATAATTAATAGATTCGTATAATATTATTAAAATATTATTTTTATTATTATAAATTTTAGAATATTATTTTATGTAAATCTAACACCTCTATAATAAAAATAGAAGAAAAAGAATTAAGAGTCTTTCAAAAGCCGTCGAACTTCAAATATATAGTCAAATATAACGTAAATGAAAATTATTTTTTATTATATTATTATCTCATAATAAAAATATATATAAAAAATAAAATATAACAGTCCTAAATAAAATAAAATTATATATAATTTAAAATTTTATTATAAATAAATATATATATATATTAATTATATGATTCACGTTAACATATATTACAATTTTCCAAGTGTTTTGATCTCTATTTCGTACCTAATATTTCCTCCTTTTCAACGTCTCTAGATTAATAACCAAACTGAAAAGGTCAAGCAGACAATAACTATGACTATGAAACAAGTAGATATTCTTGAGATTTTTTACAATAGTATAATAATGTTGAAGTAGTAGATATAGTCTGAGAGATAAATATACATAATAATTAATAAATTAATATTAAAAAAAATATGTAAAAATTTAAAAAATAGGAGTCAAAAATATTTGAATCTATCTATATTATAAGACAAGACACAACGTCAGAGAGAGAGTTATATATATACATCACACTAGTTCGTTTCATTTATACAAGAGGAATAATTGGGTTGGTCATGGATGTAAATTTTACAAACAAAATAAGATAGTTATTCTTGAAAGGTTAATTTTGTAGAATAACATTTGTCACTCTTTCAATAATTAGTTAAAAATACCTGCTTTTAATATAAATTATTTTATTTATTTTAATTTTTTTAGGTTAATTTTTTCATTATATTTTAAATAAATACGAAATAAATTTTCTTATACTTCTAAATTAATTAAAAAGATAAAATAATATTTAACCTTACTAGATGTGGTAATTGTAGTCATTAGTCCTTATTTAATGTGAATACGTGATAATAGAGTCCTAAAATGACAACTAATATTAATAGCTTAAAAAATAAGGATAATTTTGTTTAAAAAAATATTATATTTAAAATAAGGATAATTTTGTTTAAAAAAAAACTTGTATATGTAAACTGGGGTATCATTAGGTACCAGTTACACAAAATTGATGCCAATTTATAAATATGAATATCACCAAAATAATACTTAAATAATTTGAATAAAAATGATATTAATAATTAAATTGTGGTACTATTATAGCAGGCAAATAAAACATAAAAAGTTCAACATAAAGTATAGGAATTTGAATAATATGAGCAAAAATGGCATTAAAAATTGAATTGTGATACTATTATGGTAGCGAATTACAAATAAAACATAAAAAATTTTAATAAAGTATTAAATGACTAAAATTTTGGTTTTAATAAAAAATAGTTTTTATTAAAATAAATATGGAAATGAAAAATGATACATTTTTATTATTTAAATATCTTCTTAATTTACGGATATAATAAAAATTACATTTAAATATTTTCATATTTTATTTTGCCGAAGTATCATTTTTAATTACATGTTTAAAGCTTTTAAATATTAAATAAAACAAAATCAAATATATGATTTCATTCATTAATGACAATAAAGAAAAGAAAGAAAAAGTTATTAGAACTAAACCAAAAAAAAAAAAATGAGGTTAATAGCTTATGCATCTATAATTGGAAGAAATTAGAAAAATAAATAAACTTTTAAGGTTTACAAACATACAATGAAGGTGAAAAATGAGAGAAAAAGTTGCATTAAAGGGCCAAAATATTACTTTAACTTTCATATAAATGCATCTTACTTAAAATTAAGATTTTTATATATATTATTAATTCTCATATTATTAGTAAAAATAAAAGATAAAAAAGAAAATTTCTTATATGTAGAGGGCCAATGCCCTTAGGGATCCTTATAGCTTCGTTTTCAAACTAGTCAAAAATACTTTATATTAAACGTCCTCCGATTAAATATAAATTTAATTTTAAATTTCGAATAATTAGACCCCATCTAATATTTTTATCATATTATTTTATGTAATTTCTCAACTCTTTTAGAATAAAAAGACAAGGAAAAGAATTACAAGTCATCCAAAAACCCAACAACCTTCAAATATATTACAATTTCCCTTGTGATTTGATCTCCATCTCATACACTTCCCCACCTTTCTTCAATAACATTTGTCATTTTTTTAATAATTATATTTTTAATCGATACCTATCATTCAAGAAGTAAGAGATAGCGTCGATGAGTGTTATTAAAAAATATTATGTATAATTTAGAATTTATATATATTATAAATTATATTTTTCTTAAAATAAGAAATTAAACTAAATTGATGTATGTCATTCAAAAAATAAGAAATAATGTTATAAGAAGTGGCTCAACGATATGTAACGTATTTGAACATGTCAAAGGTACGAGCTCGGATTAAAAAAAACAAAAATGTTGTTATTAACCTTCCTCACGGTAGAAATAATATAGTAGGACAGGAATAGAGGGGAAAAATATATATATATATATATAGTTTAAATAACCTGCATGATTTGAATATGAAAAAATTGGTTATATGAGTTCAGCTTCACACAAAAATTGAAAGAATTTCATTATAATTTATGGTGATCAAATAATTATATGTCCTCGCTGATGCACCACTAAGACAGAGGCTTCACAGTTGAAATTCGGCGATGCTAACATGTCTCCAATGACTCCTAGTTCATGGAATTCACTCCATGCTTCAAGATTTTCTGTTTGTGAGGATTTCAAGCCCGTTCTTCTCCCAACTACAATAAGGTCAAAAAGAGGTGTTGGATCAAGTGGCTCTTCGATTGACTGAAGAAGCTGAGAAGCTAGACATTCCTTTTCAATTCAATCCCATAGTTACTAAACTAGAGAATCTAGACATTGAGAGTTTGCGTGTCAAGACCGGAGAAGCTCTTGCAGTCAGTTCTGTGCTTCAGCTACATTTACTATTGGCCACTGATGAAGAAACACACATAAGGAACTCACCATCAACTTCACATCACCTGAAAAAGACCTTGTCTATGAGTCCACTAACATTAGAAGAGATGCTTAAGAAAGATCCTATCAATGCATGTCACATTAGTCCAGATTCTATACTTTCCCCTCTATCTTTAGCTGCTTCACCGAAAATGGGGAATTTTTTTACTGCTCTTTGGGGCTTATCACCAAAAGTGATGGTTGTAACAGAACAAGAATCAAACCACAATGGACATACTTTAATGGATAGGGTAATGGAAGCATTGTACTTTTATGCAGCACTATTCGACTGCTTGGAGTCTAGAGTGTAACGAGCATCTGTCGAAAGACAAAAAGTTGAGAAGATGCTATTTGGTGAGGAAATTAAGAACATCATAGCATGTGAAGGAGTTGAGAGAACAGAAAGACACGAGAAACTCGAAGGTGGATCTTAAGGCTCGAGTTGGCTGGGTTTCGAAGGGTGCCTTTGAGCTACCAAGGAATTATACCGGCAACTGGGCTGTTACAGAGAGCTGGCTATGATGGGTATGTCAAAAATGGTGGCTGGTAATGGTGGTTGGTGGCTGCCTAATTTTGTCAAAGAAAGCAGCCACCGACAGCAGCCATTAAAGAAGAGAAAATGGAGCAGCTAGCTGGAAAAGAAGAAAAAAATGGAGATGCTGAGCTCATTGCTTACCTCATCACCCAAATAGTTGCCAATTTTTCTTCTATAAATAGAGAATGCTGAAAGCCATTTAGATTCATCCCATCCCAAGCATTCTAGAGAGAAGAGAGTTTTCAGAGAGTTTCTGAAACTCTCTGTGTGAGGAAGAGAGAAAGAAAAAAGAGAAAAGAAAGAGAAAGAAAAGAGAGAGAAAAGAAAGAAAAAGAAAAAGAAATATTTATTTGGGTGTATTGGGTTTTGGGGTTTGTGAGTTGAGTGTTGTATTTAAATACTGTAATATTATCTCCTATAGTGAAAGTGAGCTGCAGCAGTTCCGTGGAGTAGCCCAGTTAATTGTTGGGGTGAACAACGTAAAAATTTTGTGTATTATTTTCTTATTCCTGCTCTATTTTATTTATTATTTTGCTTCCCCGTAAATCTGGTTGTGGAAAATTACCAATTTTTTCCCAACAATTGGTATCAGAGCTTCAAGGTTGTGAAATCCTTGTGCAGAAAATCACATTGTGCAAAAGTTATTATTCATCAAATAGTAACGGTTACTGTGCAAATAGCAAAAGTACTATTCACCAATCATTAAAGTAAAAGTGAATAGTAAAAGTCAAAAGTTGAATAGTGAATTTACTATTCATATCACTATTCACACATCATTATTTTGCGATAGTGATTTTTTGAAATTACCAGATTTGAGTGGGAACAATGGCAGCAGACGAAGGAAAAGTTAAAATCGAGAAATTCAATGGGTCGGATTTTGGTTTCTGAAAAATGCAGATTCAAGATTATCTGTACCAGAAAAATATGCACAAACCTTTATCAGGAACAAAACCAGAAAATATGAAGCAAGAAGATTGGGATCTTCTTGACAGGCAGGCGCTAGGAATAATTCGGTTAACGTTGTCTCGCAACGTTGCTTTCAATATCGCAAAAGAAAACAACGACGGTAGGTCTGATGAAAGCCTTGTCAAATATGTACGAAAAACCAACTGCCTCAAATAAAGTACATTTGATGAGAAGGCTATTCAATTTAAAGATGTCAGAAGGAGCGCCAGTTACAGATCACCTAAATATTCTTAACTCTACTCTAACACAGTTGAGTTCAGTAGGCATTAATTTCGATGACGAAATTCAAGCCTTGATTCTCTTATCCTCTCTACCAGAAAGCTGGAATGGCACAGTGACAGCAATAAGTAATTCCTCAGGGAGCACGACGATGAAATGGGATACTGCTCATGATTTGATTCTAAGCGACGAAATTCGTCGAAAAGAATCTGGTGAGGCTTCATCTTCTGTCTTACATACAGAATTCTGAGGAAGAATGTTTGAGAGAAGCTCAAGCAGAGGAAATTCTAAGTCTAGACGAAGTAAGTCAAGATTTAGCATAGCAACCTTAAATTGCTGGAATTGTGGACAAAAAGGACATCTCAGAAGAGACTGTCGAGCACCGAAGAAAAATAATGGTGCAAAAGAAACTGCAAATATTGATGGGGAAGCAGGTGATGCTCTTATCTTGAGTGTCAACAGTCCTATTGAGTCCTGGATTTTGGATTCAGGTGCATCGTTTCACTCTACCTCCTGTCGCGAAATCATGGAGAATTACACCGATGGTGATTTCAGAAAAGTTTATCTAGCAGATGATGAGCCCTTGAAGATTGTGGGCAAAGGAGATGTTCCAGTGAAGTTGCCAAATGGGACTGTGTGGAAGCTGAAAAATGTGAGATATATTCCAGGTCTGAAAAGGAATTTAATCTCAATAGGACAGCTTGATGAGGAAGGTTATTCAACAACCTTCACGGATCGCACGTGGAAGATAACAAAAGGAGCTATGGTTTTAGCTCGTGGAAACAAAGTAGGTACCCTCTATGTGACCTCAAATAGTAGGAGCATTATAGTAGTCATGGACGCAGATGGAAAATCAAATCTGTGGCACCAAAGGCTTGGTCATATGAGCGAGAAAGGGATGAAGGTACTCCTGTCAAAAGGAAAACTACTAGATATGAAGTCGGTGGACATTGGTTTGTGCGAGGACTGCATTCTCGGAAAACAGAAGAAACTTAGCTTTTCAAAAGTTGGAAAAACACTGAAGTCAGAAAAGTTAGAGTTGGTTCATACAGACGTATGGGGACCCGCTCCAGTTAATTCCCTTGGAGGCTCATCGTATTATGTCACCTTCATTGACGACTCAACAAGGAAGGTGTGGGTTTATTTTCTGAAAAATAAATCAGAAGTTTATGATATTTTCAGAAAATGGAAAGCTATGGTGGAAAATGAGACTGGCTTGAAAGTAAAGTGCCTAAGGTCTGACAATGGAGGAGAGTACACAGATAGAAGATTCAGAGACTTTTGTGCAAGCAATGGAATCAGAATGGAGAAGACCGTTCCAAGAACACCACAACAAAATGGTGTGGTAGAACGCATGAACAGAACTCTGAATGAACGTGAGAAGTATGAGAATACATGCAGGCTTGCCTAAAATGTTTTGGGCTGAGGCCATCAATACAGCAGCTTACCTGATCAACCGTAGACCCTCTGTTCCTTTGAATGAAAGATTGCCAGAGGAAGTTTGGAGTGGTAAAGAGGTAAACCTTTCACATTTAAAGGTTTTCGGTTGTATTTCATATGTTCATATTGATTCTGCTAAAAGAAGTAAACTTGACCTGAAGTCCAAGAAATGTATCTTTATTGGATATGGTTCTGATGAATTTGGTTATCGCTTTTGGGATTATGAAAGACGACAAGTTATCAGAAGCCGAGATGTTATATTCAATGAGAATGTTGTGTATAAGGATAGGTCAACAGTAAAATCTGGTGGTATAGACAAAGATACTCAAACAAAAGAGTATGTTGATTTAGAGGAGATCTCTAAAGATGATGTGCATCGAAGGGTTCACAATAACCCTGAGAATGAAGTTATTCCAGAACTAGGGAACCAAGTCCCACAAGAAGAACCAGAGAATGAAGTTCCACTGGAAGAACAAGAAGAAGTTCCACAGCAAGAGGAACCATGCACACCCAGAGTGAAGCGCACCACCAGACCACACAAACCAACACAACGCTACTCACCCTCTCAAAATTTCCTATTGTTGACTGACAACGGAGAACCAGAATCTTATGAGGAAGCAACACAGATGGATGATTCTGTCAAGTGGGAGTCTGCCATGAAAGATGAAATGGACTCACTCATGTTAAACCAAACATGGGAACTTGTTAAATTACCAAAAGATAAGAAGGCTCTTCATAATAAATGGATTTTCATAGTGAAAATGGAGCATGATGGGAGTAAGCGACATAAGGCTAGATTGGTTGTTGAAGGTTTCCAGCAGAAAGCAGGGATCGACTACACTGAGATTTTCTCTCCAGTTGTGAAGTTGACCACAATAAGGCTGGTATTAAAGTTCGTAGCTGCGGAGAATTTACATCTTGAACAGTTAGATGTAAAGACAGCATTCCTTCACGGTGATTTGGAGGAAGAGATATATATGGAGCAACCGCAAGGTTTTGAAATAGCAGGAAAAGAAAACTTGGTATGCAAGTTGAAAAAGAGCTTGTATGGTCTAAAACAAGCTCCAAGACAATGGTACAAAAAGTTTGATTCTTTTATGAGCAGCAGTGGCTTCACCAGATGCCAGGCAGATCATTGTTGTTATGTGAAGAAGTTCGACAATAGTTATATTATTTTACTTTTGTATGTAGATGACATGTTGATTGTTGGGTCAAACATGCAAGAGATAAATAATGTGAAGCATCAACATTTTGCAATGAAAGATCTAGGTGCTGCAAAGCAGATTCTTGGAATGAGGATCAATCAAGACAAGGCATCAGAAACCTTAATGTTGTCACAGGCTGAGTATATCAGCAAAGTACTTGATAGGTTCAACATGAAGGATGCAAAACCAGTGAGCACTCCTTTAGGTGTTCATTTCAAACTATCCAAAGAGCAGTCACCTAAAATTGCAGAAGAACGTGCTCAGATGGAAAATGTTCCATATGCTTCAGCTATTGGAAGTTTGATGTATGCCATGGTTTGTACCAGACCAGATATTACACATGTAGTGGGAGCTGTAAGTAGGTACATGAACAATCCAGGCAAAACACATTAGGAAGCTGTCAAGTGGATTCTTAAATATCTACGAGGTACCACAAATATGGCACTATGCTTCAAAAGTGGAGATATGGCTCTTGAAGGCTATGTGGATGCTGACTTAGCTGGAAATGTTGATAATAGAAAGAGCACTATAGGGTATGTTTACACTCTTGGCAGAACAACAGTGAGTTGGGTTTTTCAACTGCAGAAGATTGTTGCTCTCTCCACCACTGAAGCTGAATATGTTGCAATCACGGAAGCCAGCAAAGAGATGATTTGGTTACAAGGTTTCTTGGAAGAACTAGGCAAGAAACAGGAACCCAATGTGTTACATTGCGATAGTCAAAGTGCCATCCATCTTGCAAAAAATCCGTCTTTTCATTCCAGAACGAAACACATACAACTACGGTATCATTTCATCAGGTCACTTCTAGAAGAAGATGTTCTCAAGCTTGAGAAGATACAAGGAAATGATAAGCCAGCTGATATGTTTACGAAGACGGTGACAATTGATAAATTGAAGTTGTGTTCAACTTCAATTGGCATGCAGACGTAACAAACCTAGAAAGAGTTGCTACAGTGATCATGTGTGGAAACATGATTAAAATCAGTTTTCAAGTGGGAGATTGTCAGAAATAGTGGCTGGTAATGGTGGTTGGTGGCTGCCTAATTTTGTCAAAGAAAGCAGCCACCGACAGCAGCCATTGAAGAAGAGAAAATGGAGCAGCTAGTTGGAGAAGAAGAAAAAATGGAGATGCTGAGCTCATTGCTTACCTCATCACCCAAATAGTTGCTAATTTTTCTTCTATAAATAGAGAAGGCTGAAAGCCATTTAGATTCATCACATCCCAATCATTCCAGAGAGAAGAGAGTTTTCAGAGAGTTTCTGAAACTCTCTGCGTGAGGAAGAGAGAAAGAAAAAAGAGAAAGAGAAAGAAAAGAAAGAAAAAGAAAAAGAAATATTTATTTGGGTGTATTGGGTTTTGGGGTTTGTGAGTTGAGTGTTGTATTTAAACACTGTAATATTATCTCTCATAGTGAAAGTGAGCTGCAGCAGTTCCGTGGAGTAGCCCAGTTAATTGTTGGGGTGAACCACGTAAAAATTCTCTGTGTGTTATTTCCTTATTCCTGCTCTATTTTATTCATTGTTTTGCTTCCCCGTAAATCTAGTCGTAGAAAATTACCAATTTTTTCCCAACAGGGTATAAGATAAATGAAGAGAATGGATGTTTTTCTATCTGCTGGCAGGGAAGGTCTCTCTTTTCAGTTTCAGCTTGGAGGTTTAGAAGGTTTGATTGATAATATTTATATTTTTAGTATTTTGAATGCTTTTTATTATTATTTTTCTTTAGTTATTTAATCTTCTTTTCACGGTAAAGAAAATCTCTCAAACAACTTTTTTTTCCTCCTCAAAGGCTTAGGGTTCCTTTTAGAGGCTCTTATACAGAGTAATCAAAGTCAAAAGCCAGCTTAGATGTGTTTACTTTAGGTCTACTTTTTAGTATGTGGGATTTAATGGTTGAAACTTGAAACCCATTTGGGTATGGCTTGGTTTCAGAGGACTCGTGAAGCTGGAAGTTTCCATTAAGCAGCCTTGCGTAATTATTGAATTGAAGAACTCAATAACACTGCACTTTTCTTTTAATGAGGATGTTATCTTCTTCAGCAGTAATATTCTTCTGTCAATTACGTATATATGCTTTTAAAGTGTGTATAGTTTAAATTCCATGGCCATTAGTTCCTTGGTTGTATTAAAAAAAATTAGAAAATTTATGTGGAGTATTTGTTCATTTCATGTTGATGTATGTATTATGTGGGTGAACAGTTTCCCATCCAAGTATGATGTGTTTCAACTTTCCGGTTCATCTGGTTTTTTGTTACATTTACTTTTCAATTTTTGTGATGTACCGTATTAAAGTTACACGAATTTGATACTCTAGTTTTGTGAAAATTAACAGAAATTTGAGAAAAATAGGCGTGTACGAAACTCTTGAAATGCACCAGTGAGTGCAGTCCATGCCCCTAAACCCTTTGTAATTGTAGGGATGTCCATGTTTTCTAAGTTGTGAGTGTCTAATTATAACAAGCAAATTTACAGGATTTTTTTATTCCCTTTTAATACATCTTTCATCACCAATGCTGGTTCAGGCAAACTACCAGGATACTTTAATCCTCTTATAGGTTATGTCTCTTTTCCACACATTTTGTCACACCTGTTTCATTCCTCTCAAAGTTCACGTGGTCAGAAATATGATCAACGTTTAGCTTCGATATGGAAATGTTGTTTTTAAAATATCTACTACAAATTAAAACTTCCATATTTTTATAAGTTGTTTTGTTAATTTCTAGATTTCAATTATTTTTTTGAAAAAATTGGTATGGATGTATTATTTTTTAAATTTTTTCAAAATAAATATAAACATACATGACATATTATTTGTATTATATATATATGTTAATAATTACATAAAAGTAGTTAGTTTTAATTTTATTTTCCAGATTTTCACACCTACTTAAATAGTATATATTTAATTTTAACTCATGAAGTTCTGATACTTTGTAGGTAATAGTTACATAAATTATTTTCAATTATTTTTTCTCATGCTCTCGTGTTATTTTCTTATATTTTTAAAAAGTATATACAAAACTTAAAAGATTTTAATTTCCACGATTTCAAACTTTCATAAAATATCCGTTAAAATTGATAATATCCTTGATATATCAGTAAAATTATCTCATGTATATTAGTTAACAAACCTATGTGATTTGAATATGAAAGAAAATTTTAAGAATGCTATGACACAAAAATTAAAAGAATTTCATTCCTAATATAATAATTAATATATGGTTTATCCATTCATTACGTTGAATTCCTTTGTTGTTGCACCACCAAGACTGAGGCTTCACAGTTGAAATCAGGCGACGCTAACATGTCTCCAATGACTCCAAGCTCAGAGAACTCGCTTCAAGTTTCAAGACTTTCTGTTTGTGGGGATTTCAAGCCATTTCTCCTCCCAACTACAAAAAGGTCAAATTCATTCACCGTGGTTCCCAGTTTCTTTGTTATTTCAGATCCATCTATTGCTGAATGTTCTCTGTACTCTGCATTCTTAATACCACTAGTTTTATACTTAAAATCCTTCAATGTCTCATTGTCAAGTATTTCTCCCCATTTAGTGTAATCTTGATCATTATCCCCCGAAATCAACCGTATCACAGTTAGACTAAAGCTCCTTGTATCCTTCACTACGCGCTTTGCAAACATCAAGGCCTCCCTATCATCATTTCCTCCTAAGAATATTACACAAACACGATACAATGTAGAAGGACGTCTCAAATGGCTACGATCAACAAGAATTCCCACTGAACAAGGAGCTCTATCCAGGATGGTTTGATTTAAGGCCCTAATGACATTGTCTTCGGACTCAATTTCACTAGCAAATGCATACCTTCTATGAAATGGGAGTACTATAAATGAAGTATGTTTGTCAAGGGCAAGGGTACAAACATCCTCATGCATCAACATTGGGGGTGAAATAGCCGTAAAAGCTTCTATTGATACCGCTCCACGGTTCCTCGTTTGGTACTGCATGAGAGCAAAGATAACATTCTCCGAATAGTTTATGCCTGAGATTATTTTTTTTGTTCCAAGCTTGTATGTAACAAAGACAGGGAAGCTTCCACCTGTCAGTTCAATAAGGTGAAGAGCATAAACCGAAACTTGATTCTCCCCCGTTGGACAAGCGACATCAAGAAGGTTGATCATACCAGGAATGTTAGCCTCATTGTGAATGCATGTAAGTATACGCAACTCTTCATTTTGTTTCAAATTTACAATGTTCCTTTTATGATAGCATGCATATTTTTTTGAAGGATCGTGAAAGTAATTCACAAGGATTGGGATAAATGTTGCTAAAGTAGACGCACTAAGTACTAACACCGTAAATGTCTGGTCATTTAGAACCTGCGTTTTTAACAGACAAACATTTGTTAGTTACATTATTATTAACGCTATATACAAAATGATCTATATAAGAAGGCTAGCTAGCTATTAGAAAAATAAAACAAAAAAATTACCTTAATATCATGAAGAAAGGAATAGTCAGCCAACTCAACCACTCCTTTGGTGCAGATAGTGAGAGCAAGTGCAAGAGCATCTTTGAAATGCATTTTGCAATATAAAGAGGGTACCAAGCATGCTGCAATTTTTGTGAAAAAAGTAACCACTAAAAGTATTACATCAAACCTTAACATGTACGGACTTCCGCTTTTGGCGTATGCTAAATCCACCCTTAGTATGTTTGAAGTTATAAAAAGAGGCAAAAGTAGACCCGAAACGTAACATTCAATCTTCTTTACCAGACTAGATCCTAGTGGTAGTCCTGCTGGTACTGCCAAACCTAAGATGTAAGATCCAAATTGCACTGATTGGCCAAAGAAATTAGACATCAAAGAACACCCAAGAACCAACACAATGATTCCATAAATGTATTCCTCATTCACAGGCCTTCCCGCTGGTGTATTGTTGACAATCCAAAGCATGGCAGGTCGAATAACAAATATTATTGCGACTAGAAAGAAAGCAAAAAAAATAAAGTCCTTCAAGAATTTATCATGCCCCTCTTTCGTGTAAGTAAAGTAAAAAGTAATAGCACATTTACATACAAGGCCAATTGAGTCGTTTACTAAGGCTGCACTTAATCCTAACCTTCCAAGTACTGAATTTATGATATTGAGCTGATCAAGAAGGCAAGCAACAACTGTAAATGAAGTCATAGACTGTGATGCTATCAAAATTTGCAGCATAAGGAACTTTTCATTTTTATTTCTATCTCTTTTAAGAATATTTTTGTTTAAACTCATTACTCCACGACCCAATGCTGCAGGCAATACTATGGATAAAATACCAATTGCTATAGATAACTTTCCAGCCCTCTTGATCCTGCTCAAATCTGTTTTCACGCCAGTTATAAAGAGAAAGAGTGTATAACCAAATGATGCTAATGTTCCAATAACTTCTTGACTCATAATAGGAAACAAAGATTGTTGCAAAGCCTTGTATTTTAGGCCACGAATTGTAGGTCCAAGAAGACATCCAGCCTACATATATAGAAAAATAAAGACCCTTGACTATGATTACAATAAAATTATGATATGAATAGTGAACAAAATATATTGTGAAATAAGACTAATTTATATTTGATTTTAATTATTAATATAACTCAACCTATTTTGTGAGTTTTCTATAATAAAAACTAAATAAAATAAAAATTAGTGGACTTACAATAACTTGAGAGATAAACAAGGGGAGACTCAAACGCTTGAGAATAAAGTGAGAAGAACAAGTGAAGAAAAAAATGAGAAATATTTGCAACTCTAGCGTTGGCAATAAGTCAATTGGACGAACCACTGGAAACTTATTAGGGTTTATGAAATGTTCCCAAATGCCATAGGAGGAAACAGCAGGTGGCAATGTGTAACAAATACTGAGGGTCCCTTTGCCCTGGACAGGGACATTTTTCATATTCTTCTCGTACGTTGTATTTTCCCATATATTTTCCATCTTGTGCTAATTATGAAAAATAACACAATATGCAAGGCGTTTTTTCCCCTTAAAAAAACAAAGAGAATAATAGGCTATGAGAATGAAAACAAGGTCTCAAGTATTTTAAAGCTAATCATGAAAAGGAAATGCAATTTAAAATAGTACAATAAATTAGATACCAACTCAACTAGTAACAATTCTAACTTTTAGCAACATTTGTTACTTTTTTATGGACAAGAAACATTACTGTCAAAGCTAATGATTTGGTATTTTGTTTTTGGGTAACAAATTGTGCATTGGACTGATAAATATGTAACCAATTGGTTTTACGTTTAAGGTTGTTATAGATAAATATTTTAGTTAGAAAAGCTCACCATTATTTACTATTTTATTGGCCCTAGTACCTACTAGGCTACTATATTTATCTTTTATTACAACTAGTTAATGGGTAACTTTCTTTATGCCAAAACAAAAATGACTGAAAACAATGTGTTTTTTTGGTTGAGTAGTCTAATTGTCTTATTCTGTTTTTTGGTGTCAATGGCAAATATATGAGTAAAAATAATTGAAAATGTGTCATTGTTGCATAAAAAGTGAATATTGTATCCATATGTTTTAAAACCATAAAATGGCACCACCAAAAGTGGAATAGCTGTTTTCATTCCTGGTTGGCTATGCCGTTTTCAATTTCTTGTTACCTTGAATTGAATAAATTTCATTCTTGTTACAATGAGTTTCTTTAACAAACATTTATGCTTGCAACTTACTATAGTTATTATTTCATACTCAAGGTTGGCCTAAAAAAATATTGTTGTTTTTATTGTTTGCTCTAAAAAAAAAAAAAAAACTAAACTCATTTTGATCAAACAAATTAATATTTTTAAAATCAAACAAATATGTCAAAAGCTTGTAAATTGAATTTTGAGATAATTTTTTTCTTATTTTTAATTTTAGTAGTTATCTAAAAACAAAAATTAAATTAAGTCAATATAAAGATATAATTGTAAAATTAAACTCAAGATCATATGCAAATTTTTGAATCAATTAATTGTAAAAGTAAATTCAAGATAATATGCAAGTTTTTGAATCAATTAGAAATTTATTGTGGTAGAAATTTTTTAACTAAAAATATATATATGCATATAAAAAATGAATATAATAAGTATTGTTAATTAAAATATTTGAATTTTGAAACCATCTTTTAACATATGCATAATTTTTTAAAAATATAAAGGGCAGCAAATGTCTTTATTTAAAAATATAAGGACAATTTGGTCCAAATTTAAATTATTTTAAAGACACATGTTATTTATTAATAAATATACTTTGTTTGCACATATTACTTATTCGATCATTATATTTAGAGTCATTATTAGATCTAAATATAAGGATAATTTTATAAAAAAAATATTTTCTTTTAAAGATTAAAATACGTGTTTTTAAAAATATAAAAAATTTAATTTTACAAAAGTATTGAAAAATATTAATATTAATGACTTTTTTGTAAATTTTAAAAATAAATAATTATAAAAAAAAATTTGATGAAAATTGCTAATGTAGATTCTTAATCTTTTACTAACTCATAATAAAATTTGAAAGGAATCGAGAAAAAAAGATTAAACGAAAACATAAAGAATTAGAAGCATGATGAATTGAAACTAAATTGTTTTTTTATTGTGTAATTATTTTACTAAAATGCTTTTTTATTTATAATAATTATTTTTAAAAAGGGTTAGTTTGAAAAGATAAGATTTAATGTTTTCCATTAATTTAATTGATGACTCTTTCATCATAATCAAGTTAATGAAAAAACAATAACTTAGAGCATGTTTACTAATTTCTAAAGCGAATGAAGTTACAAGTAATAATTTTTCTTTGAATTATTTACTTGCAAAATAAATCTTGATGATAAAAAATAATAATAATAATAATAATAAGTAATCAAGGCCTCACACAAATATAATAAATTAACTTACTGATTTTTTCATTATGATTATTATCGGAAAGTCCCGAATTAAATTACTAATAAGTAAACCTAATAAAAAATAATTTAGTTTCAATTCATCTGGCTTCTAATTCCTTTCATTTTTTATTCATCTAATTTATCTGATTCCTTTCAAATTTCATTTTTGATTCATCTTTTATCCGGTTCATCTTACTTCTAATGCCCTTAATTCCTTATGTTTCTCTAAGGCCTTAATTATTTGAATGTTTATTTTGTAAATGAAACAAGGCTTATATGTGTTTTATGTTACTAACATTGGACAGTGTTACAAAAATGTCTCAAATGTTTAGTTTCATTAATATTTATGTTTTTTTTTTTTGTTATTGTTATTTTCATTAAAAAATCTAACATATTTAATTTTTTGATACAAAATTTAACCTTTAATTTTAACGAAAATAATCAAAAAGAACATAAATGTTAACAAAAATAACAATGAGGGCATTTTAATAATAAATTAGATGTTAAAAGTATTTTTTTACTAACCGAAACGTTAGTCTCATAAAACATTTAAGCCAATAAACAAATAAAATAGAATCAATATTTGTAACTTAATTATTAACAAAGATGCTATTATATTCTTGGTTGAAGAGAGAACACCGACTTGCACTTGAAAAATTAGTTCCAACTTACCCTCCTTAATTAGATTCGTATTTTACACTATCTTTTCTCGTCCCAACGGAGGTTCAGATGGAAGACAACTTCGGATGAACATTGAGGGGGTATAAAATTGGTTTAATTGTACGTTATAATTCTCCTTCATACATAAAGTTTTATTTTTAATTTTCTAAAAAAAATATTCATTTTTCTTATTACATAAATGAACATTTATTTTTTGTATTATAAGAAAATAAACATTTTTTTTACTAAGGGAATTAAAAATAAAACTAGTTAAATAACTACATCATTTATGTACCAAATGGTATAAAATTACTGCTATATAAAAAATATTTAATTTTGTTATCTTTTTCATTTTATATAACTTAGTTACTCAACTTATTTCACTTTTAATTATTCATAAAAATATATTTTTTACATTAAAAAAAATTTGTATGTGCTTTAAATATGTATAAAATATATGTATTTTTACTTTATAGCAAAAAGAATATGTGCTCTGCACGGTGATATTAATTTTTAATTGTTAATAATATCCAAAAATAATATTGAATAAAATATTTTTTAAATTTTAGTATCTTTAAGAGCTTTTGTTGTAATATTATATTTTTAACCACTTAAAACATACTAAAACTCATATATGTCCCGTCATTTAACTAAAAAAATTAAAAAAAAAAAAAAAAAAAAAAAAACTTGTATATTTAAACAGGGGTATAATTAGGTACCAATTACACTAAATTGATACCAATTTATAAATATAAATATCACCAAAATAGTACTTAAATAATACGAATAAAAATGATATTAATAATTAAATTGTGGTACTATTATAGTAGGCAAATAAAACATAAAAGTTCAACATAAAGTATAGGAATTTGAATAATATGTGCAAAAAATTTTAATTGTGATACTATTATGGAAGCGAATTACAAATAAAACATAAAAGTTTTCAATAATGTATTAAATTACTAAAATTTTGGTTTTAATAAAAAATAGTTTTTATTAAAATAAATATGTAAATGAAAAAAGATACATTTTTATTATTTAAATATCTTTTTTAATTTACGAATCTAATAAAAATTACATTTAAATATTTTCATATTTTATTTTGCCGAAGTATCAATTTTAGTTACATGTATAAAGCTTTTAAATATTAAATAAAACAAAATCAAATATATGATTTCATTCATTAATGACAATAAAAAAAAAAAAAAAAAGTTATTAGAACTAAACCAAAAAAAATGAGGTTAATAGCTTATGCATCTATAATTGGAAGAAATTAGAAAAATAAATAAACTTTTAAGGTTTACAAACATACAATGAAGGTGAAAAATGAGAGAAAAAGTTGTATTAAAGGGCCAAAATATTACTTTAATTTTCATATAAATGCATCTTACTTAAAATTAAGATTTATATATATATTATTAATTCTCATATTATTAGTAAAAATAAAAGATAAAAAAGAGAATTTCTTATACGTAAGGGGCCATTGCCCTTAGGGATCCTTACAGCTTCGTTTTCAAACTAGTCAAAAATACTTTTTATTAAACATTATCCGATTAAATATAGTTCAAGCTGATGAACTGTAGTCAATTAGATAAATTTACTTTTAAATTTCAAATAATTAGACCCCATCTAATATTTTTATCATATTATTTTTGTAATTTCTCAACTCTTTTAGAATAAAAAGACAAGGGAAAGAATTAAGAGTCATCCAAAACCCAACAACCTTCAAATATATTACAATTTCCCTTGTGATTTGATCTCCATCTCATACACTTCCCCACCTTTCTTGAATAACATTTGTCATTTTTCAATAATTATATTTTTAATCGATACATATCATTCAAGAAGTAAGAGAGAGCGTCGAAGAGTGTTATTAAAAAATATTATGTTTAATTTAGACTTTTATATATAGTATAAATTATATTTTTTTTAAAATAAGAAATGAAACTAAATTAATGCATGTCATTCAAGAAGTAAGAAATAATGTTATAAGAAGCGGCTCAAAGACATATATAGCGTATTTGAACAAGTCAAAGTTACGAGCTTGGATTAAAAAAAACAAAAATGTTGTTATTAACCTTCCTCACGGTAGAAATAGGATAGTAGGACAGGAATAGAGAAAAAATATATATATAGTTTAAATAACCTGCAAGATTTGAATATGAAAAAATTGGATATATGAGTGCAGCTTCACACAAAAATTGAAAGAATTTCATTATAATTTATGGTGATCAAATAATTATATGTCCTAGTTGATGCACCACTAAGACAGAGGCTTCACAGTTGAAATTCGGCGATGCTAACATGTCTCCAATGACTCCTAGTTCATGGAATTCACTCCATGCTTCAAGATTTTCTGTTTGTGAGGATTTCAAGCCCGTTCTTCTCCCAACTACAATAAGGTCAAAATCATTCCCCAGAGTTCCCAGTGCCTTGGTTAATTCTGGTCCTCCCATTGATGTATGTTCTCTATATTCTGCATTCATAATCCCATTAGTTTTATACCTAACATCCTTTAACGCCTCATTGTCAAGTATATCTTCCCATTCAGTAAAATCTTGATCGTTGTGGCCCGCAACAAACCTCATCACAGTTAGACTAAAGCTTCTTGTATCCTTGACTACACGCTTTGCAAACATCAAGGCCTCCCTATCATCATTTCCACCTAAAAATACCACAACAACACGATACAATGTAGACGGACGTCTCAAATGGCTACGATCAACAAGTATTCCTACTGAACAAGGAGCTCTATCCAGGATGGTCTGATTTAAGGCCCTTATGACATTGTCCTCGGACTCAATTTCACCAGAAAATGCATATCGTCTATGAAATGGGAGTACTATAAATGAAGTAAGTTTGTCAAGGGCAAGGGTACAAACATCCTCATGCATCAACATTGGGGGTGAAATAGCCGTAAAAGCTTCTACTGATACGGCTCCACGGTTCCTCGTTTGGTACTGCATAAGAGCAAAGATAACATTCTCCGAATAGTTTATGCCTGAGATAACTTTTTTTGTTCCAAGCTTGTATGTAACAAAGACAGGGAAGCTTCCACCTGTCAGTTCAATAAGGTGAAGAGCATAAACCGAAACTTGATTCTCCCCCGTTGGACAAGCGACATCAAGAAGGTTGATCATACCAGGAATGTTAGCCTCAGTGTGAATGCATGTAAGTATACGCAACTCTTCATTTTGTTTCAAATTTATAATGTTCCTTTTATGATAGCATGCATATTTTTTTGAAGGATCGTGAAAGTAATTCACAAGGATTGGGATAAATGTTGCTAAAGTAGACGCACTAAGTACTAACACCGTAAATGTCTGGTCATTTAGAACCTGCGTTTGACAAGGTAGGTAACATACAAATATTAGTTACGTTATTATTAATGCTAGCTATAAAATACATATATATACACAAAATGATATATATATATAAGCTAGAGGGTAGGCTAGCTAGCTATTAGAAGAAGAAGAAGAAGATATACCGCAATATCATGAAGAAAGGAATAGCCAGCCAACTCAACCACCCCTTTGGTGCAAATGGCGAGAGCAAGTGCAAGAGCGTCTTTGAAGTGCATTTTGCAGTATAAAGAAGGTGCCAAACATGCCGCAATTTTGATGAAAAAAGTCGCTGATAGAAGCAATGCATCCATCTTTAACATCTTCTTACTAGCATTGAGGTGTGCTAAATCCACCCTTAGTATGGATGAAGTTATAAATAGAGGCAAAAGAAGACCCGAAACATAACATTCAATCTTCTTTACAATACTAGATCCTAGTGGTAGTCCTGCTGGTACTGCCAAACCTAAAATGTAAGGTCCAAATAGCACTGATTTTCCGAAGAAATTAGACATCAACGAACACCCAAAAACCAACACAATGATTCCATAAATGTATTCCTCATTCACAGGCCTTCCTGGTGGTGTATTGTTGACAATCCAATTCATGGCAGGTCGAATAACAAAAACTATTGCAATTAGAAATAAAGAAAAAACAATGAAGTCCTTGAAGAATTTATCAGGCCCCTCTTTTGTGTAAGTAAAGTAAAAAGTAATAGCACATTGAAATACAAGGCCAATTGTGTCGTTTACTAGTGCTGCACTTAATCCTAACCTTCCAAGCACTGAATTTAGGACATTGAGCTGATCGAGAAGGCAAGCAACAACTGTAAATGAAGTCATAGACTGTGATGCTATCAAAATTTGCAGCATAAGGAACTTTTCTTTTTTATTTTTCTACCGTTTTTAAGCATATTTTTGTTTAAACTCATTATTACAAGACCAAATGCTGCAGGCAATACTACGGATAAAATACCAATTGCTATAGGTAACTTTCCAGCTCTCTTGATCCTGCTCATGTCTGTTTTTACGCCTGTTATAAAGAGAAAGAGTGCAAAGCCAAATGATGTTAATGTTCCAATAACTTCTTGACTCATAATAGGAAACAGAGATTGTTGCAAAGCCATGTATTTTAGGCCTCGAGTTGTAGGTCCAAGAAGAAATCCAGCCTACATGTATAGAAAAATAAAGACCCTTAAGTATGATTACAATAACCTTAATTAATCAAATTAAAAAATAATAATAATAAACGCAACAAAGAGGCCAAAAGATTCCTTAGCCTAGCTACAACATAATTAATAAAACGAAAACCACCCAAAATAGGGTCCAATTAACTTAGGTTAATTTTCAAAAAGAGTTTTGGATGTGTATTATATTCACATACGCATGTAAAAAGAGAAAAATACTAATATGAATATGCATGTGTAGAATATTCACGTAAACTTGGAAAGGTTTCATTTGCAAATTATGAAAGTGGATAAAACTATTTTATATTTGATTGCGAATATTAATATAACTCATGAGCTTTCCCACAATAAAAAGTACTTAAAATAAAAATTAGTGCACTTACAATAACTTGAGAGATAAACAAGGGGAGACTCAAACGCTTGAGAATAAAGTGAGAAGAACAAGTGACGAAAAAAATGAGGAATATTTGCAACTCTAGCGTTGGCAATAAGTCAATTGGACGAACCACTGGAAACATATTAGGGTTTATAAAATGTTCCCAAATGCCATAGGAGGAAACAGAAGGTGGTATTGTGTAACAAATACTGAGAATCCCTTTGCCTGGGACAGGGACATTTTTAATATTTTTCTCGTACGTTGTATTTTCCCATATATTTTCCATCCTTGTGCTAATTATGAGAAATAAAACGGTATGCAATGCGTTTTTTTTTTTTTTCTTCCTTAAAAAACAAAGAGAATAATAGACAAAGAAATGGCTATGAGAATGAAAACAAGGTCTCAAGTATTTTAAAGCCAAGCGTGGAAAGGAATTGCAATTTAAAATAGTATAAGAAATTAGATACCAACTCAACTAGTAACAATTCTAACTTTTAACAACATTTGTTACTTTTTTATGGACAAGAAGCATTACTGTCAAAGCTAACGACTTGGTATTTTGTTTTTGGTAACAAATTGTGCATTGGACTGATAAATATGTAACCAATTTATTTTACGTTTCACGTTGTTATAGAGCAATATTTATAGTTAGGAAAGCTCACCATTATTTACTATTTTATTGGCCCTAGTACCTACTAGGCTACTAGATTTATCTTTTATTACAACTAGTTAATGGGTAACTTTCTTTATGCCAGAACAAAAATGACTGAAAATTTTCTAACAAACCGAAAACTTCGAATAAATATTGTAAAGCAACTCTCCTAGATTTAAAAAAAAAAAAAAAAAACCTTTTATATGAAAGTAAGTAATTTTTTACATCCTCTTTGCCATGAGAATCAAATAAAAAAAATAATTTTATTAAACAAAATATAAAATAAAATGAATAAATAAATAAATATACCCTTTTTAGGTAATGGTGCAAAAAAAAAAAAACCATTCGCATCAAATAAAACAAAATAATTTTATCAATTATAGTGAATAAATAAATAAAATAAAATCATGAAACAAAAACTTGAATGGGACAACTTTCCCTTTTATATAAAGGTCATATATTTAAAATTATTCAATACGACAAATTCTTTTCTAATATCTCAAAAATATATATAATCTAACAATCAATTTATCTATATTAGGTTGATAGAGTTGGTGTCACAAATTAACCAATATGCATGAAAGTGCAAATTGAAATGTTATATTGAACCTAATTTAAGATTTTTTTTTTTGTACGTAGCTGTGTGAAAGCTCCTGCTATCTTTTTTTTTTTTTTTGCTACTTTCAAGTCTCGAACTCGAGAGCTCCACCTTATTTTGGTGGTTACAATGCCGTTTGGCTACTAAGGCCTTGGCAAGCTCCTGCTATCTTACCTTTGAGTTAAATCATTTGTGGATAGTTATAGTATTGATGTAATTTGTTGACCAATTGTTAATAATTTAGAATAATATGACTAGTGATTACTCCAATAAGACTTTTTTATTTGACCAAATAAAATCAATTTTGTTTTTCTAATTCACACTATTTTTTGAATGCATAAAACAAGAGTTTTCTCATTATTTAAATAAGTTATTTTCTTACTATAAAAAATCGTTTTCTATTAAGAATTAAAATATCAGTATTTTTAATTTTAAAAATAATAAAAAATTAATGTCATAAAGAATATTAAAAAAATAAATATTTTAATATTTTAAAAAATAATTATCAATTATTGATGAAAATTGCTAAGTAGTTGTTTTAAAAGAAAGGCTTTTACATATTTTATGTCATTAAAATATATGCATGGTAAGTAAATAAGTGTCTTACCTTAAAATTTAAAGTAAACGTAAGTTTATTTTAAGCTAATTGTTTCAATTTAATTATAATTTAGACATTTAAAAAGCATATGATATCATAAGTGACAAGTAAATTGTCATTAATGAAAATAAGGATTAGTGGTTGATTTTTAGAAGAAAAATAAATCTTTATATACTTACATTTTATTCCTTATATGGTTGCTTCAAATTAAAATAATTAATTTTATGTTCATTTTAAAAATAAATAAGAAATTTATTGTGCAATTTTATTTTATTTTTTGAGAAATTTTTGTGCAACTTTTAAAAATAACTAATTTTAAACTTGTACAAAATTTACAGGATAGGGCTTCGAATATTTTTTTTTTTTTTGGGGGGGAGGGGGAGGCTTCTAATACATTTTTTAGAAGAAAACTGATGTTAAATTTTTTTTAAAATGGCACTAATACTTTTAAAAAATAAATAATTAATTAATTTTTTTAAAAATGTTAAATTTTTTTAAAAATGTTTGCACTAATACTTTTAATGATAAATATGTTTGATAATTTGTGTAAATAATATTTAACTTGATTGAACATAATTAGCATTTTTTACTTAATAAAAATGTGCATTAGTTTATTTTTTTAATTCTTATTAAATGTGATATTTTTCGACAAATATTATCTTCGTATAATGAATGAGTCAAATCTAACTCACTCACTAAATGAGTAAGGACAAACCGCATTGTAGCACGTAATGTGCTTAAAATAATTATATAAAAAAACATAAATTTAATGCTCAATCAAACCACAAAAATTAAATATTTATAAAAAATATATTTATTATAAGAAGGCTCCGGTATTTATTAGTGTACGAGAAAATAAAGATCACCAAAACTTTCTACTTCTTGCATTTTTAGAAAACATTCTATTCATAGAAAATTTAGAAAACTTTTTACTTTTAAAATTTTTGAAAAACTTTATATTTCTAGAAATTAGAAAACTTTAAAATTTTAGAATTTTAAGAATTTTTATTTTATTTTTAAAAAATTTTGATAACTTCATATATTTAAAAAAAAAATAGAAAACTTTATAATTTTAGAAACTTTTCTATTTTTAGAAATTTTTAAAACTTACTATTTTTAATTTTTTTTTTTTTAGAAAACTTTATAATTTTAGAAAACATTTCTATTTTATAATTTTATAATTTTAGAAAACTTTATAATTTTATAATTTTAGAAAACTTTATAATTTTAGAAACTTTCCTATTTTACAAATTTTTAAATCTTACTATTTTTAAATTATTTAGAAAACTTTCAATTTTTTAGAAACTTTTCAAAGTTTATAATTTTACAAATTATTAAAAAAAATACTTTTTGAAAATTTTATGACTTTATTTTTAGAAAATTTTAGAAAACTTCCATTTTTAAAATTTTTAGAAAAATTTTTATTTTTAGAAAATTAAAAAAATTTAAGAAAAATTTTTTATTTAGAGAAAAATTTATATTATTATAAATTTTTGAAAAATTTTATTTTTAGAAAAATTTGAAAACTTTTTATTTTTTTTAAGAATTTTTGTAAACTTTTTAATTTTCAAAAATTTAGTAAATTTTTATTTTTAGAAATTACATATGACTTTCTATTTTATTTTATTTTTAGAAAATTATCTATTTAAAAAAAATTAAAAATTTTAATTTTTACAATTGTTTTAAAAAAAAATTATTTTTTAATAAAAATTTCATACGTTTCTATTTTTAAAAACATTGTATAACTTTCTATTTTTAGAAATTTCAAAAATGTTTCTAGTTTTAGAAATTTTTAAAAAATTTGGAAAACTTTTTATTTTTATAATTTTATTATGACTTTTTATTTTTAAAATAGTTTAGTTTTTTTAAAAAAAATTTCATAAAACTTTATATTTTTAGAAAAATTTAAAAAAATTATATTTTTGGATACTTTTCAAAAAGTTTGTAATTTAGATATTTCAAATAATAAATTATTTTTAAAAATATTATAAAATTTTCTATTTTTACAAATTTGAAAAATAAAGAATTTTCAGAAATTTTCGAAAACTTTCGATTTTTAAATTTTCATTTTTTTAGAAATTTTAAAAAAATTTAATTTTAGGTGATATAGAAAATTTCCTTTTCTCATAATTTTTTTACGATTTTCTAGTTTTAAAAAACTTTAGAAAATTGTCTATTTTTAAAAAATTTGAAATTTTTTAATATTTATAAATTTTTGAAAACTTTATATTTTTATAATTTTTAAAAAAACTTTCTATTTTTAGAAATTTTTGAAAATATTTTATTTTTTGAAACTTTTGCAAATTTTCTATTTTTATAAATTTTTAAAAACTTTCTATTTTTACAAAACTTTTGAAAACTTTTTATTTTTAGAAAATTGTTAAACTTTTCTATTTTTAGATATTTGTTCTTTTTCTTATTTTATAACTTTTCTTTTCCCATTTTTTTCCCTTCTTTATTTATTTATTTTTTTTACCTGTTTTTATTCTCTCTCTTTTATTCTTTTTTCTAATAAGTTTTTTATAGCTTTTCTTTGCTTCTTTTTTTTTCCCCTCTTTTTGTTTTTTTTTTTGCTTTTTCATGTTTTTATTCTATCTTTTTTCTTCGCTTTTGATTGTTTCTTCTTCTTTTTTTATCATTTAATTTTTTCTTTGAATAATTTATGTAAATATGCAGTAGGATATGTTATAAAAAATAGTTAATTTGCCTCATAATTATAGCAACAATTTTTTTCTTTTTCAAATTTTAGTACTTTTTATTTTTTCTTTAATAAATAATACAAATAAAGATAAATGTTAAGAAAAAATTGTACTCTTATAACTTGTAGTATCTCACATAGTCAAATAAATTATAATTAAAAATAGTATTTTTTATTAAATTTTTTCACTTGCTACCATAATTGACTTGAGTGCAAATATGTGTGCATTTAACAATTCTATAAATACAATATAATCATAAGATGAATGCTGACATAAAAATTTATAATCTCACTATTTAAGGTGTGTCAAGTAACTAAATAATTTAAAATTGAAAAGCATCATATTTTAATAAAATTTTGCAACTTGAAATCGTAATTGATTTAAAAGCAAAGTTGTATGCATTTAGCATTTCTCTTTAAGTAAATATTATAATTTTAACATGCGATAACGTAATCAAAACATAATATAATATATATTATTGAACATTATATAAAATAATACATAATTATTTATTAAATGAATTAAAAATATTGACAAATAACATGAATGAACCCGTTATATTATTATTTTTTATAACTTAACTTAACACAAACATTATATGACAGAATTAACACAAATTATCGTCCTAAATTTAGCTTATAAAATAGACTAAAAATTAATATTTTTCAATAGCCAGGTAGATTGATTGACAAAACTAACATAAAATATTAATTATATATTTGACACATTATTATACTTTAATACTATTTAAATGGTGACTTTAATTATTTGCTTCTTTATCTTCATTTTTAGTTTATTATTTGTTTTCAATTATTATATATTTAAAATAAATTAATAAATTTTATATAACTATCTTATTATAAATCTCTCCTATCATTTTAAATAAAATACTCACAAATATAAGGACCATTTTTTTTCTTCAATAAATACGTCTTATTTTAAATTTTTATTATTTGATAATAATAATAATTTAAATTTTTGAATGTTTGAATTTTATGACAAATTTGAATAAAAATCTAAATAAGAGTACAACATACACATAGTGCATGTACAAACCGAGTCTAGTTTTTAGAAAATTTTGATAGTTTTCTATTTTTAGAAATTTTTTAAAACTTACTATTTTTATAAATTAAAAAATATTCCATTTTTAAAAAAATTAGAAACTTTTTTTATTTTTAGAATTTTTAGAAAATTTAAGAACTTTCTTTTTTTAGAAAATTTTGATAACTTTTTAATTTTAGAAAAAAATTTAAAATTTTCTATTTTTTAAAAAAATTTAGAAAACTTTCTATTTCTAGAAATTTCTTATGACCTTCTATTTTTTAGAAAATTTTAAAAGTTTTATATTTTTTAAAATTTTAAAAAATGTTTTATTTTTACAAATTTTTTAAAATTTCTATTTTTAGAAAAAAAAAATTAAAACTTTGTGTTCTTAGAAAAATTAGAAAACTAATTATTTTTTAGAAATTCTGAAAATTTTCTATATTTAAAAAAAAATGATGACACTTTATTTTTAGAAAATTTTGAAAAACTTATATTTTTAAAGAAAATTTGAAATTTTTTAGATATTTTTCAGAACTTTCTATAAAAATTTTAGAAAAATTTTTATTTTTAGAATTTTATAAAATTTCTATTTTTAGAAAATTTTGAAAACTTTCTATTCTTAGAAAAATTTGAAAAAAAATTATTATTAGGAAATTTATAAAACAATCTATTTTAAGATAGGAAAAAAAAAAAACTTTCTTTTCTAGAAAATTTTAAAAAAAGAAATCTATTTTTAGAAATTTCTTATGACTTTAAAATTTAGAGTACTTTCTATTTTTAGAAGAAAAAAATTCTAAATTTTGAAAATTTATTATTTTTAAAAAAATTTAAAAGTTTCTATTTTTATAAATTTTAGAAAACCTTCTATTTTTAAAAAATTTATAAAATATCCTATTTTTAGAAAAAATTTGAAAACTTTATATTTTTATAAATTTTATAAAACCTTCTATTTTTAGAAAAAAGTTAAAACTTTCAATTCTTAGAAAATTTAGAAAACTTTTTATTTTTGAAAATTTCTTAAAATTTTCTATTTTTAGAAATTTTTTATGACTTTCTATTTTTATAAAATTTTAAAAACTGTCTAGTTTTGGATATTTTCAAAACAATCCTATTTTTGGATTTTTTTTTATAGTTTTCTATTCTTTAATGTTCTATTTTTTGAATTTTTATAAAACTTTTTATTTTTAGATATTTTAGAAAACTGTATATTTTTTAAAATTTTGAATACTTTCTATTGTTATATTTTTTTTGATAATTTTCTATGTTTAGAATTTTTTTCAAAAGTTTTCTATACATATTTCTCTCCTTTTGTAAATTTAGATTGTTTGCCTGTCATCTTTATCCTTCATATCACATCACACTTACTTGCACTGATTTTCAATGACAAAGGTGACAAGAGCGCCGGAGGTATCCGTATTGGATCACCTGCAATGACAACTAGAGGCCTCACTGAAAAAGAATTCATAGCAATTAATATAAGCAAACTTCATTCATGAGGGTGCGCAGATAACCATCGATGCTAAACAATCAGTCTCGGGTTCAAAGCTTCAAGATTTTATGAAGTTGATCACCTCACTTGAATTTCCTTTGAGAGAGAGAGTATCAGATCTGCGTACTAGGGTTGAACTTTTACAACCCAATTCCCAATGCCTGAAGTATGAAATGTATTATATAGAGTGCAAGAGAGAAGTACAAAATTTTCAATATAGCTCAATATTTTTTTGGATTAACGTGACATGATGTAATGAGCTTATTGTAAATCTAGTTCTAGTTCTTATTAGTAGGAGAGTAACTTGCATAGAATGAGAGTGTATTGAACTGAAATATTACAGTAATTTGGAAAAAACTAAAATAAACATTTATCAATAAATGGTTACAAACCTTTCCATACAATTTATATTGAATGAGTTTCAAACTCGTATGCAATTGGAAATGTTTATATATATATATATATAATGAGAATTGAGAAAGCTACTGAATTTATTTTTTTCCTTAATAATAATAAGAAAAATTAAATAAACTTGTAATAAATTATAAAGAAATTTTCGTACATAAATATTATCTAAGATAAACCTATTTTAAAATTGAGTGCTTCTAAATCATCACTATTTTTTAAAAAATTTTATCCGCTTACTCTTACACTTCAAATAAAAATATTTACATGACTAAAAATGGCTTATTTGAACTTCTAACTAAGTTGGCTCATATTTTTTTCTATGTTCATCATACTTACACGATTTCTTAAGCAGCATTTACAAATGTAAAATTATTCAAAAATAAAATTGAATTCTTTTTTTATTTCTCTCTCTATATATTCTTCTGTATTTTAAGTTTTAGTTTTCTAAATTAAATATATCTTGAAAGAAATATTTAGTGCAATATATGTATAACATTCATGAGAATGTGATAAAGCTAAATAAGATTATTGCTGGTTTGGATTTTTTTTTTTTTTTTTTTTTTAAAGAATTACACTATACTTGCAAAGTGCAAACTAACAACTAAAAATTAAAAAACTTAAAATTAAAATTACATGCATTTAAATAATTTTATTTTAATTTATTCATTTTTGTGAATTTAAATAGTTAATTTTTTAAATATAGATATGCCCTCTTACTTATATTTATTTAATATTAATTAAATTAAACAAATATTTTTACGTGGGCATAGGTGGGCCAATTTACAGCTACCGCCCGTTCCCCAAACCCTCAATACCCTTCCGTCCGGTAATCCATTTCGTCGTCGTTAAAATACAAAGAAGCTCTCGAGCTAGCAAACAAACACCATAACAATGGGTAATTCTTTCGCCCTCTTCTTCTACGTTTAATTGTTGATTACTCTTCTCTTTTTGCTGAGATGTTTATTTCGATTTTATTTTTTTTTAAATTGCGGGCTCTCTAGTTTCCATCGAAATGGTCGCTTGTAGTTGGTTAATGCTGCATTTTTATAATGTTCGTAATTTTTTTGTGTTTTTTGCAACTTCGTAGACGCGGATATGGAGGACTATGGATTTGATTACTCCGATGAGGAGCCTGAGGAGCAAGACGTTGATATTGAGAACCAATACTACGACTCCAAAGGTTTGTTACTTGCTTATTCTGAAAATGATTTCCCTTATCATTTTTGTTAATTTTCAGCTGGATGTCATTGTGTTTTATTGATTTTATAATTTGTTCTATAATAAGAATAAAAATAAAAATAAAAACAGGATTGGTCGAAACGGACCTTGAAGCTGCACTTGTGGGATTCGCTGAAGTAATTCGCATGGAACCTGAAAAGGCTGAGTGGTGAGTAGCTTAAGATAACTGAGGATATAAAAGGGCGCAAAATAGTTTCTACTGATTATTTTTCTATAAGGATGTGACTTAGATTGACTTTTAGAGATGGAGATGAAGCTCCTTTTCTTATTTCCCTTTTTCTCTTAGAGGAGTATGTGAGTTAAGTTACATGCTTTTCTTTGCCTTCATTGATAGTCGCAAAAGCATTAGCACGTACGAAATACACAGCTAATAAAGAAATTCTAAATGCTTAGTAACTATATGTTTCTATAGATTCTATTACATTGCTTCTTAAGTTCTAAAACATGGAGACTTTTACTTCAGTTGGTTTGGTCTATTACCATTTTTAGTTTAACTATATTTGTATTACTTGTTGACAGGGGCTTCAAAGCTCTGAAGCAAACTGTCAAGCTTTATTATCGTCTTGGGAGGTATAAAGAAATGATGGATGCTTACAGGGAGATGTTGACATACATTAAATCAGCAGCGACAAGAAACTACAGTGAGAAATGCTTAAACAATATTATGGATTATGTTTCTGGATCAGCTGGTCAAAACTTTGGTCTTTTGCAAGAGTTTTACCAGACTACTCTAACTGCTCTTGAAGAGGCAAAGAATGTGGTTGAAATCTTTAGTATTATTTTTTTCTCAACGACAAATTTTTATTGGTTATAAGCATTATTCTGTTTCTTTTTTTTTTTTTTTTGTTTAGAGACTCTGGTTCAAGACTAACCTTAAGCTTTGCAAGATATGGTTTGATGTGGGTGAACATGGGCGCATGAATAAGGTCTTTTTTTCCTTTAGATGGTGCCCATCATTATTACAATATTCTGATTTGTATTTTCATTTGGGATGTATAATAAAATGATGTTGAACTTCTTGTGCATCACTAGATATTAAAGGAGCTTCATAAGTCCTGCCAAAAGGAAGATGGTACAGATGATCAAAAGAAAGGAAGCCAACTTCTAGAGGTTTATGCCATTGAAATACAAATGTACACAGAAACTAAGAATAACAAAAAGCTCAAGGTACAGTTCTCAAAGTAGTGGTAGCACTTAGCTGAATCGGATTGTATGAGTTTAAATTAGGTGGGAGAGGCATACAAAATGGAGTATGAATTTTATTTTGGGGATTAGATTGGGATTGACGTCTAAAATTATAAAGAAAACAAAACCTTCTTGTCTGCTATAGCTTATTTTAGAGCTCCATATAAATGGTTTTAGACATCCTAAAGCTTGACAGCTAGTTGTAGTTTCAGAAGTTAGGGACTTTTAGAGGTTGAATGGTGTAGGTAAAACCGCAAAAGCTCATGGCCAGTTGATTGAAAGTTGAAGGAAAACATTATCATATAATAGTTGAAGGAAAACATTATCATATAATAATTAACGCTCTCTTGGTTGGTTAATAATCTATTTGTTATTCATTGAACTTTTATCGCATTCTTTGGTGTTGTGGATTGCGAGTTGTGGGAGAAAGATTTATTTTTGGCTTCATTTTCTTTACTAGGGAGCTTGTATATCATAGCTGCTTCCTTTTATATGGTGGTCCACTTTATACCTTTGTAGTTATTACATATTTTAAGTTTTATCGCATCAATGTCATCCTGTGAAATTGAATTTTCTTTGGTTTCTTCAACCGTAGTGATTGAGCTACATCTGACTTGCATATTAATGCAGCAATTATACCTAAAAGCTCTTGCACTTAAGTCAGCAATTCCGCACCCTAGGATCATAGGAATAATTCGTGAATGTGGGGGTAAGATGCACATGGCAGAGCGTCAGTGGCCAGAGGCTGCTACAGATTTCTTTGAGGCCTTCAAAAACTATGATGAGGCTGGTAACCAAAGGCGTATACGGTGCTTGAAGTACATTGAAGTCTATTGACATCTATAACAATTCATATATTTTGTAGTAATTAAGGTTGCATTTAAAGGTTAGAATCATTACATACGGCTTGATGGGGTTAAACTTGTGAAATAAGCAAAGATGGCAGAAATTAGGCTTCTGTATTGTATTTGTACAATAAAAACTTTATGCCATGTAAAACAAATGTGATGCTAGATTTTATCTTGATTGGCTGAATGTCAAATAAATCTAATTCCTAGAAGATGCACATATATTTTCTCATGAAGTTTATTTAAGCACAAATTTAGCTTCAATTTCAATGCTATTGATTTATTCACAATTTCCTGTCATGTTGACAGATACCTGGTTTTGGCTAATATGCTGATGCAATCTGAGGTGAATCCATTTGATGGTCAAGAAGCAAAACCGTAAGTTCTGACACTATGTTTCCTTGGACTAGGACATGTTTCTCTCCTTTTCTGATTGATTATTTGCAGATACAAAAATGACACAGAGATTTTGGCGATGACAAATCTGATAGCAGCATATCAAAGAAATGATATATTGGAATTTGAGAAAATTCTTAAGGTATGGTTTCTGTACCGTTCATCTTTGAATAAGCTTTTTGATGACCACGTCCATGTGCCATGCGGAAACAAGATGTGCCATCCTCACTCTATCATTTCTCATTATTTCACTGTTGGCAATACTCTTCTTCCTCATGTTTTATTTCCCCCAATTAATATTGTCGTACTTTCAGAGTAATAGGAGCACGATAATGGATGATCCTTTCATTCGGAACTACATTGAAGATCTATTGAAGAACATCAGGACCCAGGTGCTTCTAAAGCTTATCAAGCCCTACACAAGAATTGGCATTCCTTTCATTTCAAAGGTGAAAACCATAATTTGTTGTCATTAATATTATATATGCTACCTTGGCTTTATGGCAGCTTTTGTTCTTGCCATGGTTTCCACAATAGTCACACTGTCATAACGAGTTAGTAGGATTGTAAATAGAATAATTAAATTTTGTTTTACAAGCAGGAACTCAATGTCCCAGAAAAAGATGTTGAGCAATTGTTGGTTTCACTGATTTTGTATAACCGAGTTGATGGGTATATTGATCAAGTCAATCGGCTATTAGAACGTGGGCACAGGTAGGTTTTTCCCGAGTTATGTATAATCCTTAATTACTCCAATTGTAGCCAAATTCATGAGTCTACCTCTATCATTTCAGTTGTCACAGTCAATATTCTTCATCGTTTCATTGGCATTTGTTGTACAGGTCAAAGGGAATGAAGAAGTATGCAGCCATAGATAAATGGAATTCACAGTTGAGATCCCTTCATCACACAATCAGCAACCGAGTATCTTGAGTAGTAATGCATGTGAAGTTGGTTTGCGTAGTTTATTATCATTTCCATGAGGGGGTTGCCTGTAGCTCTACCTGGATTCGATGCAAGATGAGCTTTGAATAGAAATATCTGGATTTTAATTGAGCTCCCTAACTAATTTTACAGCTGCGTTGGTTTTCAAACTTGGTTACTATGAGATTTGCAGGTTTCAATTACTGTGAGGACTTATGACTAGCCAATTGTTTGATTTGCTTGGATGGGATGTGGTTATCGTGTGGCTATTCAGCTCATAAGTCTTACGTTCATAGGATATTATGTCAGATGCATTTTAGATGGGATTTTGGGGGAACAATTGTACACAAGTGTTTGTTGTCCATATAGACCAATACCATTTTTTATTTTTTGGCAAAGGGATAGGCAAATGAAATGGAAATTCGTTACAAGTCAATGAGGATTCTAGCTTAAAATTTAAATAGACATGTTATTCTTTTCTTTGATTGACAAAATAATATTCTTTATGAAAGGGATGGTGTAACATTTACTTTTTTTTATTTATTTGAATCAACGCTTATATTTGAGGGTATCAACTATGAGCTAATATCAGAGCTTATTGTTAAAAGATTTTAGTAATTATTACGTATTTTTTTACCAGTTTGATTTCATAATTTTCTTTCATATAATTTAATTGCGTTTCACACCGTCAGTTTATAGAAGGCATCGATATGATGATATCTCTAGGCTCAAATTTGTTTTTGTCACAGTAAATTAAATGCTCATTGTATGAAGTGACTCTATTGCCCTTTTGTGTATACTTTTCTTTCCCCTACCAAATATGTCCCTCTCATAAGATAACTCTGCAGGGTTCATTTAATTGTTATGCAAAGCTATGGAATATTCCATGTTACATAACTAGGGGTTCGACAACTTAAAATTTAGGCTCACTCGATCAAATCTAATTAATTAATCGAATTGCAAAATCCGATCAATCGCTTGTTTTCATATATTTTGAAGATCAAATTGGTTTGGAAACAATTCTTATATGCCTTTTTTGGTTTTTCTTTTGTAATGTCTATTATAATTTTTTATCAACAAATTATTAACACTAATTAATTTTAACAAATTATTTGAATTGTAACACAATAAAATCTACCAACCAATCCAAACTTAACATATTGAAAAAAAAAAAAAAAAAAAAATTAGTGAAGAATGTCCTAGATTGTTCCTCAATTATGTTAAAATCATACTCCTACAAAAACGTTTAATGACTCTTTTAAGGAGGGAGACCAGGGGTGGGGGAACACAAGGAAGATCTACATTTCTGTTCTTACCCAAATAAATCACAATCTTGTTACAAGATAATTGACGGAACCAATGGCCAAAAAAACAAAATTGGCTCTTTTCCTTAAAATCATCTTTATTATCAAGTTATACCCTATACAGGGTAACTCGATGTTAATTTGGTTTCCACTTTCCAGCTACTCCAAACAACAAAAATTAATTAATTTCCAGGAAAGCTTATCTACATTTTAGAGCCCTGCAATCTTCATTCTCTCTAGCACAGCTTTAACCTGAAACCACGGCATAACTTTTGTAATTGTTAATCCTTGTATAGCCTAGCCTGTATTTGCAGTACAACTGTTTTGGTATCTGTTAACCAGAAGTCCATAGAGAGTGTTAAAAAAAATCTATTCTTCCATTTTTGCTCCATCAGGATTGTTTTCAGGCAGTTCCAAAATTTCCTCTCTTTCCCCATTTGTTTGGTTTTCAGAGGGTAGATCTCCATCTTGATCATCAACAAGTACATCCGTTTTAACATCTAAAGTACGTTCCCAATGCACGTTAATTGGGGTTGGCATATCAGAAGCAGCTGTATTAGGCAAGGATGTTGGATTTTCTTGTTTGTTATTCCCCTCAAATCTATTCATACCTTGTCCGACATTTTCCATATTAATATTCTGCTGATTGAACCGTGCCTGAGACAAATAATTCTATTTTTTTTAAATACTTGAGAAAAACAATCTTAGAAAATGCCATCAATGGAGGTCAGCCCAACGGAAAATATGCAAATTGTCAATCATTTAAAAAAATAAAAAATAAAATGTAGATAGGGTAATTCAAACTCTGATGTAACATGGAAGCAGAGGCGGATCTGTTAATAGCTGAGGAGGGGCACGTGACCCTCCTCAATTTTTTACAAATAAAATTTTAGATGTAATGTTTATAAAATTATAGATAATTATATATACAAAATATTACTGTGCCCTACCTAAATTTCAAATTTTAGACTTAATATTCAATAACTCAATACAAAATTAATAATTTATACATATTTTTATTAAAATAAGATACATATAAAATATATTTTCAATTAAAAATAATTAATTATTAAGTACAAAATATTATTTTTTATTGCATATATGGTGCCCCTCCTGAACATAAATTCTAAATCCGCCACTGCATGGAAGCATGTTCCCAACAAAATTTTCTTTAAAGCATTTCTCGTTCTTCAACAAGATCTAATAGTGAATTAACCAACTGAAATACTAAAGGACCTTCTCCCAAGCAAAATCAAAGTTTTAACCAGTTAATTTTAAGAATTGCACTGTGCCTTAGACTAGAGTAGATTGAGATAAAATTTCACACAATGCGGCATTAATGATTTAGGAGTATTTTTTAAATGAATAATGTTCTTAGTTCTTGTTTAATTTATTCAAATTTTAACGAGTATTTAGGAGTATTTTGAAATGAATCATGTCCTTAGTTCTAGGTTAATGTATTCAAATTTCATACTCAATGCCCCAATTTAAGAAATTATGTCTCCAACTCTCCATCAGATGGGGCATGCTAACATGCTATCCCTTTGAACTCCGCTAAGCAGGTCATGCTGGGCAAAGTGAGCTGTAAGCTCCCATAAGCCCCGTCTTTACGGTTACACCACTAATCAACAAAGCACTAGCAGTCTAACAAGAGATCACATGTATTATATCATAAAAAGATGAGAGAAATACCTGATAAAGCTCCTGGTATATTCTGACCATCTCATCAACATCACTAACAAGATGAATAAGACCAGTGTCATCAACATGACGTTCTGTGTACAGTGTAACCTCACTTAAATTGAGGGCAAGACGATCAGATCTCTGAAGTAGGAGTTGAAATGTTGGCTGAAGCTCATAGCATTGTTCAAACAACGACCGGCGGCAAAACACATACAAACCCAGACGGGCACGAGACATTGCAACAATCAATCTTCGAACATCACGAAGATGACCCACATATCGGGTACGCACGAGTGAAAGCAGAATAAAATCATTCTGCTGACCTTGAAACTTATCAACTGTTGTCACCTGAAAGACAACAAACCAATAAGCATAATAAAGATATTACCTAATATGATTAGCTAGTGGACATTAGGGAAATATGTGGGCAGTAAATACTGAATAATATTGGCTTGTGGACATTAGGGAAATATGTGGGCTGTAAATACTGAATAATATGGGCTCGGCACAGGTTATACGTGGTCATATGAATATTTCTACCAAGTTTGCCTATTCTTTTTTCAATAATGGATCGAAGAAACTTGCAGTGTCTAACAAACTAGCAGAAGGTTGGTGATAAAAAGCTTTATCCTTTACCTAGAATAGAGGTTATCTGGATTGAAAATATGGTTATAAATTTTTTTAAGCCTATCTATGCGTTCTGAGAGAGTAGGGGGTTTTTCCCCTCCAGAAATCAGAGAATTAGACACGACTGACATCTTGATCCCACTATTGTAAGAGAAAAGAGATGATATAGTAAGATACCTTGTTTGGGGGACCAATAAAGTCATATGGAACACACCGTCGGTTAACAACATCTCTGATCAAAAGCTTCTGCCCGTTATATGTAGTCAAGATGGATATCTTATTTGCAGGATAACCCAGTAGACGCATGTAAATGTAGACACTGACAACATATTCGGCTTCTCCCTCATTCTGGTAGAACCAAGGAGAAGGTGTGCTCTCAGCTTTACCATTGTAATCTGGAACATCAACCAATTGATATTCATAAGAGAAACAGCATTGGCTCTGAGAAATATAGGATTCTCTTTCACATATGGAAGGTCGCCCAGATTTCTGTACCTCCAATTGTAAAGGTTGGCTATACTTGGCCTGGCTCTACCTTGGGCATTGAGTTCAATATAAGGAATACCCAGACGCACAAACCTAGTAAAAAGGCTCTGATCCATGTGGCTATACTTCTGGAAAGCCATATTCTTAACAACTGGAGGTAGCTGATGATGATCTCCAATCAGAATGCAGCGTTTAAGCCGTGCATAACCATCTTCCTGCCTCTGGAGCAACATTGGGATGAAAGTTTCAATCTCCAAAATTTGGGCACTTTCTTCCATCAACAAGTTGTCATACTTGAAGCCTAACTGCAGGAAGTCCTTCCTCTTCAAAGCAGCATGAGTACAAGTCATGGCAACAATTTTTGCTTGCTTTGTCATCAAGTAGTTTGCTCGGTCAGCCGTTGATTTGAGCACTTCAAAAGCCCTGCACTCTTCAAGTTCTTGAAACATGGTCTTAAGATGACGGAAACACCCTTTAGCTGCCCACATGTCTTTCTCAAATGACACACCTACAAAGACTGGATGTGGTGTGTTGGAGAAAAACTCCTTGAAGGGAAAACGATCTTTAACAAATGAGGGTTTATCTTCATTCTCCACACAAGCAGCAAGGAACTGCTCCCACCTTGAGTATACATGAAGCAACCAAAAATATCCAGCAGTTTCACAGGTATAACCTACATCCTCAGGTAGTTGGAGAGATCTTGCCAGTCTCTCCACTTCACTGAGTAATTCCAAACGCCGAACAAGCATTGAATTGACACGGCCTTGCCGGCTGAAGTCGAGGTCTGTTGCTAGTTCCTGCTCACCTTGACCAAGCCTAAGAAGATACCTTGCAGGTACATCCCTCTGAGAATACAACAAGCATGCATTAAAAAACATAAAACTAAATATATAAATTACAACTCATTCATAACATATTAGCTTTCATTAAAAAAATTAGAGCAGGATGGGGAACCCCTCCACAAAAGATATCAAATAATTTCTGAAACATGTACCTGCATTATCTTCTCAAAAAGATCATTCAGGGCTTGATTAGAATGGGTAATTATTAATGTCCTCTGGGAAGGGCAATTATGATAAAGAACATTCAGGATTTGCACAGCAGTATCAGTCTTGCCCGTACCAGGCGGACCAACAACCATCGTTAGTCCTGGCTGAATACCTGATACTATTGCTTCACTCTGCAGAATAAGGAAAAGAAATGACAAAACTCAGTCAAATCTACTACAAAATAACAATATTTTCAGCTTATTAAATGTTCTGAACTTACAGTGTACTATAATTTTCAAGGGCACAATAAACTATCAAAAGTAATAATGAATTGCGCGCTGGAAAACAAAAAAAAATGATAATGTTAATATGTTAATCCCAACATCACCATTCTAATATTAATGACTAAATCAACTCACAGAACAGCCAAAAAACAGAGAGCTCCCAGCACAAATCTATCAGTCTCTGTGGCATGCATCATAGACATCCAGGATAGAATTATTGAAAGACTACTAAAGATAATCAGGGCTGCATCTCAACAGCAAGAATTCTACAATTCCTACTTCTGATCAGCTAAATAATTGCAATATTGGTGACAGATCTAATATTTACAAGCAAAACTCAACAGAAATGAAATTTTAAAAAAGAAATACAGCACCTGCACGGGTGTGAATCTAACTGAGTTCTGTCTTGGTTGATCTTGGGGATAAGGACCTGGATCAGCAGGGGTATATGCCTCAACAACAAGATTCTCTTTCACCCCTTCAGCATTTTCCATAATATTCCTTGGAGTATGACTGCTACTCTTCAGCATCTTAGGAAGTCTAATTCTGAAAGGAGGCCTTGGATTAAAATTCTCTGTGCCATCTGGATTCATGAAAGAAACCTAAGATTCAAACATAACAGGAAAATTTAAGTTCGATCACTTGTCAGAACCAGAAAATATACACATATAAAGAAGGAAAGTATTATCAACCTGGTAAGCAGGAAAACTCTCCTTCAGATGGTCTGCATCAAGAAAAGTGTCTTTGAAATCAACTGTTTCCAAGAGATCAGGCATGTTAGTCCACTGAGCGGCGGAAGGATCCCCATATCCTAAAAAAATGTTGTGCAGCCAATCGGGAACAATACAATATTCATTCATAAGATCTCTTATAGATTCCAATATTGCTTTGAAATTGTTCTCCTTGGGTTTCCTCCTTATCAATATATTAAAGGTTCCATAAACATCTTCTGCACCTTTCTCAGCAATATTGGTGACATCCATATGGTACTGTGCAGCATCCAAAGCAACTGTTACAGTTCTCAATTCCCCTTTTGGAGGTTTCCATTCATCCCTCTTGATTCTTCCAGTAAAATCATTCATTAAATTTCCCTCTTCATCACGGATTTCAATAATTTCACAACCTCGTACGCACTTGAGGCTAAGCCTTTGTGGAACACTAGCTTTAGCAGCTTCTTCAGCACTCAGTGGCTCAAATGATGGGCAAATAGAAAGTAAAAATAGAACATCGTGCTCTTTGAGAGCATTCCATTCTGACCTTACTTGTGCCTTATAACTAGAAATGCTAAAATTGACTTCTGCTGTCACAGAAGCTGGCTTTACTTCTCCTATATTTGGCTGCTTTACCTCAGTGATTTTAAATTCCTTAATTGGCACAGCCATTCTTGACCAACCACGGAAAGCAGTTTCTCCTTCATTATTAATGTAGGCAAGAAGATGTGGGACAGCTTCCTGAATATCCTCACGTATCTCATATGTAGATTCAAGACGAAAGAGATTGAAATTTCTCAAGAGATAGTCGTGAAGAGTTAAAAATTGTAAATTAAGTTTTGGAAGAGCTAGACAGCCTTCTCCAGAGTAATTAATGCTAGGCACAATGCTTTCGTCCCACATTATCCGTTCATTTGGATAAAGTGGAAGTGCATTTACAGCTTCTTTTTGAGATTGTTGCTTCTCAAAAAAGGAAACCATAACTTCAATGAGAAAACGAGAGTTATCTGACCAATGATCATCCACAGATACCAATTTGAGCTGTATAGAAGCAAAAGAAAATCAGGCATCAGACATTCAATAAACACTACTAGTAACTCCATTATAATTAACTAGTCATATCTCTCTCTCTCACTTTCTCACATGCAACCAAAGTGAGACCTTACAGTACATGAATTCTTTTTTGCTACTGATCAAATGAATCTTACTCTACACCCATCAACATCTTATACTCCTCTACCCCTTGACTATCAACTTGACATAAATAAGGTCGTCAAGGGATGGAACCTCTCTTATCCGCTTACTTCACTAAATATTTTTACTGCTCCTAGTTAACAAACATATCCAATTATTAAGTCCCCCAGGCTCAGTAACCGCCCTCACCCCCTTTTTGACTATCAACTTGGTAAAAATCAGAATACCACTTCTGCAAGTTAAATCACAAACAATATTTTGTCTTCTCTGCAATGGTGCAACCTGGAATACGTGACTTTTCACGCCGAAAAAATTACAAAAGGCCTTGTAGAAAAATGTTTGAGGTTTCATTACAAGCACTTTTTCATTTCACCATTCTTTGTATCTAATAGCAAATGTCCTACATCACAACCGTATCTTATAAGTAAGATATCATCGCAAGAAAATTAAAATGGATGCCTTTCAGACTGAGACCATCTAAATTATGCCTGTCAGCCTGGTGAGACATACCTTACAACAAACCAAATCTTTCAATTCTTCGAGAGAAAGTACAGACAATTTCTTAGAGAGATCGTTACGCTTGTCAATTGCACCATTGTGAGCCAATGCAAGCCCTCTTAACTGCAACCAAAGGACAAGAAGCTGATGTGTTAATATTTCCCCATCAATCTTAAAAAAAATAATCTTCCAAAGCAGCAGCAACTGGATTTGATTCAAAGACTATAGTTCTTTAATACAGACCTTGGGAACCTTTTTAAAAGCGAGTAACTGGAAAGATTGCAGGCAATCATAATGAGATTGGAGAACTTCATCATCAGTAAGTTGTGAACCAGCATGATCATTAATTTCAAATCGTTCGTAAAATTGCAGCAAGTCAACCAATTGTGCAAAAAGTTTTCCTTTTTCATGTCTATAAAGAGCACTTAAGTGGCACTTAGCAACCACAGCTACATCAGCAACAAGAGGCCTCAAGTACCTACAACCAGATAAAAGGGTGGAAGGAGAACACAATAAGTTACAACAACAAACAATATACGGCACTAACATTAAAAGCAATGTAACTCTAAAAACAAACAAGCAAACTTTATTGTTATTCGTACGAATCATGAATAAAAGTGGAGAAAGAAGCCCAATACTGGAATGAAAATCAAGAGGAAGCCTCATTTTTCAAAAGAAAGAAAATAACTACCAGTCTAGATACAGAGAATGGTGCTGTAAAACGGGAAGAGACAAGAGGCTGAAAAAAGGAGAGAAAAGGAGAATTTAAGGTTAGGGATTGAGAGTAGAGGATAGAGAGAGAAGAAATAAAATTGGGGGAAACCAGATATTCATTCAATTGTACAATAATAAAGGAGACTAAGTCTAGGCACACCAAATAGGCAAATACCTAGTAATAGTAAGATAGGATAACTAAATAACAATTGAATTTCAAATACAAAACTAGATATAATTTTCCTAATCAAAATTCCAAGACAACACTAACTCCATATTTATCTTATTCCTATATTGCATCAAAAGGACGGCCCTGCATCACCATTCTACTAATTAAGCTCAGGTTAGCATAATAAAATCAGGCTAAAACATCTTGAAACAAAATAAGAAAAACAATAGAAGCATCCCTTGTTATGAAAAAGTTAAAGGCTTTGTTCTTGGTTTAGTTTCAATTTAGTACTTCTGCTTTATATTGTTTCAATTGAATACTCTGTTTTAAAATCATAGCAATCAACTATCCAGTGGAATTTTCCCTCAATCTGACCAGAAATGACAATGTTATAGTCATATGCTCAAGACATGATTTTTTAAGGGGTACATTGGTAATTTTTAAGTTATATGACAAACAAAAACTAAAGTCTAAAATGTATCAGGCAGCTATCACGTGTGCTCGTCTCCCTCCTAACCCTGTCCTACAACCCCTTCTTATCAACCCACAAGCAAAGAAAAGAGCTTATGGCAGTCTTAAGTCTTCATAACAAATTCCCTAAATCTAGTAGCACCATCATCAATCTCTCCCCACAATAGTCAGATTCATATGTACTGAGACTAATTCTAAAGGAAGATTTTTCAAATAAGCTCTCAGATGGCATATGAAGAATTCCTTCGGTAGATTACTATATTCCCTTAATTGCAGCAGAAAGTTGGGATTTGATTTGAAGGTGGACTAACATGGACACATTACAATTACTATGATACCTCCCATGCTCAAAAACTAGTTTCGAAAATAGAAATTGAAAGTCCACCCAGAACTGTTCCAGATGAGCTTGAATCAGAATATAGCACAGAAGACAGGTCATTCAGCTGTAGTGCAGATCAGATTCAACCATCTCAGGGTTGTCTTTTCTTACATGGCTCACCATTAAGAAGAACCCGTAGGAAAGAAGATTCTCCATTATGTCTTCTAATAATTTATTTGATATAACAATGCTTTTAATTTGGGTCTCTTTTTTCTTTCTTTTTTTTAATAGCAAGTGATGGACAGGTTATCATGGACGAGATTAATATGGGAGTGAATGATAGTTTCAAATAGAAAACTGAGCTTGTGAAAGAAAGAGAAGAAAAATAGTTGTATTGAAAGTAAAGTGACATTTTACTTTCACAACTTAAGCATAATCACACTTCTTAAAATTGGTGCGCGCTTTAGTCACCTACCATTGCATTTTTGGATACTTCAGTATTTTTTTCCAATTTTGATTTTTTTAGATCATTTTTTTTTGTTGAAAAAACTTAGTATGATTGAATTGAAAACTTTATTAACAAGGGGCTGATAAATGTTTAAAAATGTCTCAAAAAGTTGGAAAAAAAAAGTGAATAAAATGACCAAAATTTGTATAAAATGGCTAAAGTGTCAACAAATGTAACAATAAAGTGACTAAAGTGCACTAATTTAAAATAAGATGACCAATGTGTCTAAATGTGAAAGTAAAAGTGATCCCAGATGTACTTTTTCATACTTTATAGTCTAAGGGGTGGTCTTTCTAATGGACAAGTCATTAAAGTAAAGATGTGGGTGATGGAGAAAGAGAGAGGAAGAGCTTAATGATTGTATTGCAAGAATTAGCTCAGGGTTGACATATAAATCAAGCTACCCTTAATAACCGATAAATCAACCTACCCTTCGAAACCGAGCCTAACCGAATGGTTTTTCTTATAAGAAATAGGTTGGTTTCGGTTTTAGAAATGCAAAAACTAACTTGTGTCAGGTCAGTTAAAGTTTTAAAAGTTTACAAATTAATATTTAACTGAACCAACCTATATACTACTAATATAAATATTTATTTTTTTAATTTTAAACATTTATATTACATATTATTATAGATATTTATGATCATCTAATTTTGGTTAATCTTTTAATGTCAATTTAAAAGCATCTTATATTATTTTTTTTAATGTTCATTTTTATAAATATTTACTATAACTAATAAAAAATCTAAATAATTTACTTATTATTTTTTATGCTCAAATTTTAAATAATTTACTCATTTTCAAGAGTTATTCTCTTATTGAAAATTGGAGCACAATTTTAGTTTAAATGCTCATATACAACTTTTTTTAATTAAATTGTTGATTAAACACTAAATCTTATTTAATAATTTAACATTAACATATGATCAATATAATTTAAATTCACGTTAAAAATAAATAGGTTCAAACCGCCATAAGGATGTTGATCTAATGTTATCTACCCTACATTTTATAAATCAGTTTCGGTTTTTAATTTTGCAAACCGATATAAGTCATTTCAATTAGCATTTTAGGCAAAAATCGACCAAAATTGAACCGCGCTCACCCCTAGGATTAGGGAATTTGTGATAATGGGGCTATTGGCTCGGAATAGGATTAACACAGCTCACATAGTAGTCGCCTAATACATTTAAGATTTATAGTTTTTTTCGTTCTCTTTCATATGAAGTAAAATGACCAATTTACCCTTTAAAAAATCACATAATCAAATCAGTGCCTATTTCCAATCTTATTGAAGGGAAATTCCAGCATAACAGTTTAGTGCAACGATATTAAACAAAAAGGATTCAATTGAAACAAAATAAAGTAAAAGTATTAAATTGAAATTAAATAGAACAATACCCTTATCAGCAGTTGGTTTAATAGATATTAAAGCAGTAGTTTATTTAAAAGGAAACCAGCAGAGTTCAAGAAAAAGATAAAATGCTAGAAGGTTACAACTCTACCTTCTTGTAGGCAGTTGGCTTAACAGATCAATAAGAAACTCCATAAATCTCTCACAGTACAAGACACAAGCGTCATTAACACGTTCCAATCCATTAGCATTAATAACTCCATCTCCATCCATACACTTATCTGAGAAAACCTTAGAATCAAGTATCTGATACAGATGTAAAAGTGACCATTAGTTTTATTAACAAGAATGAAAGAGAACAATTATCATTTTGTACTTGTAGCAAGTGTAAAACACAACCTCAAGAAACTCTTCAATGAAATTTCTCAAGAACCTCGCTTCAATCTTAGTTGAGGGATCAAAAGGCTCTCCACTTTCTGCGGCCTCCTTTTTTCCCCTCTTTATCATCCTCTTCCATTTCCTAAACAAATCGGTATTCAAACAAAGCTCCATCTACAGAAAAAAGCAGATCATAAACAATCAATAGGGACAAATCTCACAATTCCAATCACAAGATAAATTCAATTACTATGAATGATTTAAAATCTTACCTGAAATCGGCCATAGGACAAACTGTGCCAGGACTGCAAACTTGCTAACCTTAGAATAGTCTCACTGACTATCTCATCTTCCAAACTCTGTACAATAGGATAATTGCATATAGTTCAAAAGGCATTCCCAGTGGTAAACGAACTGTTTGAAAAGAGGAGGGGAAGGCAATAAAATATGTGCTTATAGTCAGAGTCAGAGGTGGGGAATAGTACCCTGCCAAAGAGTTTTGCAAGAACCATAAACCTAGGAACACGGTCAATGTTTATTTTGTTTTCATCTTTCCCGTTAAATTCAGTTAGATAAAAGAAAGACTAAAAATAGGAGATTAGAAAATAATATCTTAGCTTGAGTTGATAATATCGAGGGGAAGAAAGGTGAAAATGAAAAAAGGACCCAAGGCATGATTAAATAAACATTTCAGATGGAGAAGAGGAGAGATGATACGGAGTATAACGGATGCAGGAAACTTTAAGAATGGAAGCAAGAAATTCGTTTAGGGAGGATGGATGATGTGGAGTGTAATTGATTTCAAAACATTTAAATGTCAATTCATCAAAGTCTCCCAAACATTATGATAAACTACTATTTAATATTTATACTACAAATAAAAAGCCTAATGGGCCATGGGCCTTGCACTGAAAAATACTAGAAATACTGGAAAGCAAATTTAGCCTTCTTCCACATTAGTAATATACAATATTACAAGATACTATCCGTTCAAGTTATACAATAATTGTCCGTGCAAAGAGAGCAAATTCAGTCACATGTCGATCCACAATTATCCAAAATCCAAATTCACATGCATACATATTTAAGTGCCATATTATGAATTAATTACTATAAATATGTGTATGAGATGCAAATATGCAAGTGCATGGGAGAGCTAAGAAGTCATAATATTAAATGAATACTAGAAAAACAAAAGCACTTCGCAAATGTTTGATAATTGATATTTGTTATCAATCACAAAGATATCATGAAACAGTTGCAAATTTTGAAGTGCCATAATGGTCAAACTAGTGTAATCTTTGGTCCATTGGTAATAAGGATGCTGCAATACCTGAAAGACATTAATCATGAAGACTAGATAATTTGTCTTCTCTGCTATGCTTAATTCTCTTCCCTGCAATCACATTCAGAGGTAACAGATTCAATCATATTTCTATAATACTACAGATGCATCCCAAACAATGTATCTAATATAAAAGAGTGAAAGCATCAAAGTTTAGCAAAAAAAACTTGCATCAATTTATTTACTTTTTTGAAATGGAAATGGAAATGGAAACTGAAGCTAAAAGCCTAAATATAATTGGTGTTTACAAATATAAAAGGTCTAATAACAAATATTAAATATCTTGTCTAAATGCATGAAATAGTATCTTTTGACATCCATCTAAAAACAAATGCTGCATAGAAGGTACACAATAAGGAATTCGTCCACTTTTAAAATTCTCCCTAGTATTTTATAGTTAAAAGAATAAGTTCAATTCAATTTGTAACACAACTTGTGTTTAAAATAACAGATGTCTACAAACCTTCTCCAGTCTCAATATGCCATACAGATAGGAGCCTGATAAAATTGCACACCATTCAACATAACCATAGCAACATGTACCAAGTACAAGGACGAGTCCAATATACATCAATGAATAAAAAACATGTCTGTAATGAAATGGATAAGACACAGAAATCATGTTACGAGCAAAAATATGAACTGGTGAAGTTATCATGTCTTGAACTCAGAAGCCAAAAAGGACATTAAAACAGCAGCTCCTATGACCAAACTGAGGTGGTACGTTAAAATAGAATTTTGTCATATGTTAGTTAAGTGTTCATTTGGACCTAGATAATTTCACAGGGAACAACTTTTGAAAAACAGGAACACCCCATTAGAACTGAATAAATATTTAGTCTTTCAAATCTAAAAGCTACAAAGGAGGCAGGAGTGCAGTTGAATAATGAATACGCTTTCATCAAGTGTAAAGCTGACCAAAAATAAATGAATATAATGATAATATGAGAAGAGAGACCTCCTTAAGCCGAAGAACCCTCTCAAGGAATTGCTTGAAAGCATCTTTCTGATCATAAAAACAGCCCCAGGCTGCTACATTCTCTCGAAACTGCAAGTTCACAAATTCAAATTGCCTATAAAAACCACGCTTATAAAATATAAATCATTTCGGATGCTTGAATGGAAAAGACTCAAAAAGATTAAAGTGCTTAACTTTAGCTGCATTAAAAATCATGCAGCCATCATCCCAAAACAATGAAATTGATAATATTACAGTTAAAAACCATTAAGCATGGAAAGCAAAGAATGCAGAAAATACCAAAAAAGAATCCCACGCAACTAAATTAAAGACCAATTAGAACTACCGTATAACTTCAACTTTTGTCTTACTTATATTCTTTGGAGGAAGAACTACATGCCCAATAGCTTCATAATCAACCAAATAGAGCATAGAGGACAATAAAATACTTTCATTGGTTCTTGGCAAACAAAAAAAATGCAAATTTCACCAGTACAAACGAAGAATTCCAATAATCACCAACCTTTTCATTGATCATGAGCATCATCGACATCACATGCTCGAATGTCGCCGTTTCCACATTAAAATTCGGCCACAAGTAGTTCTCCAAATACTGGCTAACCTCCAAAATCATCACCCTCTGCAAAGGCACCGTCTTTCTCTGACCTTCTGTGACCACTAATTCGGTTTCGTATATCTCCTTCACCAGATGTGGATCAAATGGCTTCTTGAGTTTAATGACATCACCAGCTTTGGACCAATTGGCAGCTGCAATCTTGGTAAGTCGGTCCCGCTGAATCTCCGACAAGGTCATCGAACTCGGGAGATGTGAACCAGGTTTCGACTCGACCGGTTGGTCGGAAAGCTGATGAGACACCTGAATCGGGTACTCGGCCACTCGGTGACGCTTAAAATCGTATGCCCCGGTACCGTACACCTTCGGCATGGTAATTCAAGTTCACTCAGTGATTCACAAGAAAAATTAGGGCTTTAGGAAACTGGACAAAGAAAGGGGTCTGATGTCGGTGAAAATGGAAATCACAGACTTCCCAGTAGCATCAATGGTGTAATGAGGGATTGGCTCCTTTGGGATTTTGGCTCTAACAGAGCCTTACTTAAGACTTGAGGAGCTCCGCGAGGGAAAATATTGGGTTTTCGTAAGACAACAAACAGCAGTTCGGGCTTTAAATAGCACTTTTTAAAAATTTTAAAAAAATGACTGAAAATATCCAAAAATTGCGGGCAAAATCTACGTACATAGCCACATAATATGTACAAAATAAAAAGGCGTAATTTTGAGCCAAATTTTGCCCCGTCTAAATACAACAAACACACAAACCGACAAACATAACACATTTTTTTCTTACCTTGTCAGCATTACACAAAGCGGAGGCTTCTCTGTAAACAAATGATTGCTAACTGAATTTCCGGTACACTAGAACTTAACCGGTTAAACATCATTTTGAAGCCATTCATGATCAACCTTCTCGTCTTTAATAAACTCCTTTAATACCGAAAGTGTCAAGTATTAAAGTGTCAATCTAAGTTCATCATGTTAACCTGAAATGTATAAGGTGGTTAGGCGGTGAGCTGAATCATTAAGTTGTTAAGTCATGTTACCAAATATTTGTAACAGACTTGTGTATAAGTCTAATATAAATACTCAAATGTAATTTAGAATTTTTATGAATAAAAATTCATTTTTTTTCCTCACTTTATCTTCTCTCTCTCTTTCTCTCTACCACATTCTTGATTCACATGGTATCAAAGCTCTGGCTCAACAATTAGCAACACCTGTCAGGAATTATGGGGTGTGAGGTCATGGCTTACCTCACAGCTGAAGCCTCCAGAATTGAAGCAGCTGGAGAAGAAGAAACTAGAATATAGCAAAAACCATTTTGTCAAAAATGGAGAAATGTCTAGCAGCTTTCTTTGACAAAAGAGGCAGCTTCTTGCATCATGGCTTACATAAGCCTGAGCTGAAATTTCTCTATAAATAGAGAAGGTTATAAGACAGAAGAGAATCCCTTCTGAAAATGTAGAGAAGTGATGAGAGGAGAGAAGAGTTTCAGAGTTTCTGAACTCTTGAAATCTCTCGAGAGAGAGATGAAAAAAAGTGATAATGAAAACAGAGTGAGAGCTGGGTTCCTATATATTAATTAGGAACAAAAAGGTGAATAGTAAATTTACTATTCAATGTACGAGCCTTGGTAAATAGTGAATTTACTATTCATGTCAATATCACATAGTGTGAAGAAAAATTATATAGTGAGAGATAAATACATTTTTCAGTGAGTGTTGAGATTTATTCTCTGAGTATACTCTGTAACTGATGTGAGTGTTTTGTGATAAACACTGTTGTATTATTATCATTATAGTGAAGGCATAAAAGTAGCTCTGTGTGGAGTAGCCCGTTTAAACATTTGGGGTGAACCACGTAAAATTCTCTGTGTGTTATTTCCTTGTTCCTGCTCTACATTATTTTGTTTTGCTTCCCCGTAAATCTGGTTGTGGGAAATTACCAATTTTTTTCCAACAACTGGTATCAGAGCTCAAGGTTGTGAAGCTTGTATCGAAAATCAAATTGTGCGGTTACTATTCATTCAAATAGTAACGGGACTGTGCAAATAATGGAGTTACTGTTCACTTAGGAAAAGTGAATAGTAAAAGTTATAATAATTAAAGCGTGAATAGTAAAAGCCAAAAGGTGAATAGTATTCACGTCACTATTCATGTCACTATTCACACATCATTATTTTGCGATAGTGATTTTGAAGTTACCAGATTTGAGTGGGAGCAATGGCAGCAGACGAAGAAAAAAAATGTGTGGACAATTTTATCACCTGAAAAGAAAAATTGTCGGTGGAGCAGTTCGGCAAAAAGCACCAAAATCAGTAAATGGAGATACTGATATTGTCGCAGGCAGTGAGTCTCTTTTCTCCATAAGAGGCTGTGGTTATCCTTTTGGCATGATATTGATCTCCAAGATTGCCATGAAAGAGGATGTGTTACTGCTAGCGTGTCCACAATTTACACACGGGCATTGGTTGGCATTTGATGCAAGGTGTGTGGTGGAATTTATGTCGATGGCTGATGAAACTTCCTGGAAAGCCAACGTGGAAGTTGCACCATAAATTTTTCAGCAAGGTTATTTCGACATGAGCCGAAGAAAATTCTTAGAATTGGTAAAAAATTCTAAGTGTGTATACTCTTTATGGTGGAGTATGATAATTCTCTACATTGAGGATTATGGTTGTCAGAAAAGGCAACGTTGACAGTTGGACTGCAGACGTAACAAACCAGAAAGTGTTGTCGCAGTGGTCATGTGTGGAAACAATATTGAAATCTGTTTCCAAGTTGGAGATTGTCAGGAATTATGGGGTGTGAGGTCATGGCTTACCTCACACCTGAAGCCTCCAGAATTGAAGCAGCTGGAGAAGAAGAAACTAGAATATAGCAGAAACCATTTTGTCAAAAATGGAGAAATGTCTAGCAGCTTTCTTTGACAAAAGAGGCAGCTTCTTGCATCATGGCTTACATAAGCCTAAGCTGAAATTTCTCTATAAATAGAGAAGGTTATAAGACAGAAGAGAATCCCTTCTAAAAATGTAGAGAAGTGAGGTGAGGAGAGGAGAGAAGAGTTTCAGAGTTTCTGAACTCTTGAAATCTCTCTCGAGAGAGATAAAAAAAAGTGATAATGAAAACAGAGTGAGAGCTGGGTTCCTATATATTAATTAGGAACAAAAAGGTGAATAGTAAATTTACTATTCAATGTACGAGCCTTGGTGAATAGTGAATTTACTATTCATGTCAATATCACATAGTGTGAAGAAAAATTATACAGTGAGAGATAAATACATTTTTCAGTGAGTTTTGAGATTTATTCTCTGAGTATACTCTGTAACTGATGTGAGTGTTTTGTGATAAACACTGTTGTATTATTATCATTATAGTGAAGGCATAAAAGTAGCTCTGTGTGGAGTAGCCCGTTTAAACATTTGGGGTGAACCACGTAAAATTCTCTGTGTGTTATTTCCTTGTTCCTGCTCTACATTATTTTGTTTTGCTTCCCCGTAAATCTGGTTGTGGGAAATTACCAATTTTTTTCCAACAACACCTACAACAACAATGAATTCTGCAGCTACTTTAACTCCTGTTACATCTGGTACTTCATCTAATTATTCATTTTCTTTACAAAATATTCCAATCAATCCCAATTTTCATATCAAACTTGATTAAACGAATTATCTCATCTGGAGATAGCAACTTCGTCATGTGATCAGGGTATATGGAATGAATGGTTTCATTGATGGTACCTCTACTGCTCCAGTAAGATTTGTCAAGAAAGTGACGAATGTTACAAGTGGTGAGTAAGTACAAGATCTTGAAGTTCTTGAATTGAATTCTGAGTTTGATGAGTGGGATATAAGAGACAAGATAGTGATGAGTTGGATTTATAGTTCGGTTTCAACGAACTGCCTAAAATACTTGATGGATAAAGATAAAGACACAGCCCATGCATACTGGAAGGTCCTAAAGAAAATGTTCTCAGATAACTCACAAGCTCAATTGATGCAACTCTGCTGGCAATTGCAGATACAAAAGGGTTATATGCCCATGGAGGGTTATATCAGTACTGTTAAGGGTCTCATTGATCACATTGTTGCAGCTAGTGATGAAATTTCTAACTGGAAACAAGTCTTGTATGTACTTGGAGGATTGAATGCTGATTACAATACAATTGTTACAAACATTACACAAAAGAAAAAGGTTCCCTCACTTGATGAAGTTTTCACTTCGTTGAGGATTCACGAAAAACTGCTTGAAAGGATGAATGCATCTAATGCCTCATTGCCACAAGCCAACTTCGCCAAACTGTATCTTTTCGTGGGAATAATAATAATAATTCTAAATTTGTGCAATCTTTCTCTAACAATCAATCAAATAATCAATTCAATAATTGACCTCCCACTCATAATTACAATCAGAATAATTCACAAACTCAAAATCAAAACAATAGAGGTTCCAAAACTGGTGGTTCAAGATATAAGGGCACTGCCATATTTGTAAAAAGCAAGGCCATAGTGCGGCAAGGTGTTTCTTTAGGTACTCTAATAACATTTCTAATGGACAAAGACCTCAAGCTCACTTGTCTCAAGTGGAACATTCTGATAATAGTTCTTGCTCTCAGAATGTCAATGGTTCGGCTCCAAGATTGTCAGTTGATCAGTTCTTGTTGCCTTCTACTAATTCAAATGATTATAGCCTTCAGTTTGGCTCTTTGTCTTTGCAAGAAAAGGCTTCAAGATCTTCAGATAATGATGAGTTTGCTTTTCCACCAGTGGCATATGTTGTTTCCTCTGTAACTTAGAATGTTGAGGTTGATTCTTGATATCTATATACAAGTGTCAGCTACCATTTGACTAATAATTCTAGTGTGCTAACTAGCTCAGTGGCTTACAGGGGAGTTGAGACTGTAATGTTGGGTAATGGCACCACAGTTCAAATTTTGAGTTTTAGCTGTAGTATTCTTCCCACCACCACTAGTAGTTTGAAATTAAGCAATGTATTGTTTGTTCTTTCGTTGAAAAAGAACTTAATAGCAGTGAAGCAGTTGTGTGTTGATAACAATGTTCTTATGGAGTTTTATCCCAAGTCCTTTTGCATTAGAGATGCTTCAACTAATCAAGTACTCTTGGTTGGAGGAATTAAACAAGGTCTGTATAAGCTTCCAAAGGATGCTACTGATAATATTGGTAATTTTTCTCTCTCTTCGCCTTTTGCTAATTTATGTAATAATATGGTGGCTTCTGTTGAATGTAATGTGAAAATTGTTGTCAATGGTGAACTATGGCATAATCAACTAGGTTATCCTCATATGGAGGTGGTGAAGAGAGTTCTTAGTAAAAAAAATTGGTTTGTTTGGAAGGGTCTTTTCTTGATGTGTGCTGTACTTGTCACATGGGCAAGTCACATAGACTTCCCTTAAGTCATGTGCATGACAGGTCATCTACTGCATTTAATATAGTCCATGTAAATGTTTGGGGTCTTTCTCCAATGACATCACCTTTGGGTTCACGTTACTTGCTACCGTTTGTGGATGATTTTAGTAGATTTCAGTGGTTGTATGTGATGTCTCAAGAATCAGGTGGCTCATTTGTTTAAACATTTTGAGGCTTTAGTTCAAAGGCAATTTGGAAGTTCTATTAAGCAGTTATAGTGTGTTGGTGGAGGAGAGTTCAAGGCACTTGAATCATTTTTATTTCAAGGTAGATATGTAAGAAGGATTTCTTGTCCTTATAATCCATCTTAAAATGGAGTTATGGAAAGACGAAATAGGTAGATTGTGGAGTGTGATTTGTCTATGCTTGTAAGAGCAGGAGTACCTATAGACTATTAGGAGTATGCTTTTAGGTGTGTTGTGCACCTTATTAATAGGTTGCCTACTCGAACGTTGTTGTTTAAAATTCCATTTGAGTTGTTGTTTAATGAGAAACCCACCTATGACCATTTAAAAATATTTGGGTGCCTCTGTTATCCATTTTTACACTCTTGCAATAATAACAAGCTCAATCTGTTTCTTGTGTCTTTTTGGGATATCCTACAAATTACAAAGGCTATTGGTGTATGGACTTTGTTACAATGAAGGTGTATGTTAGTCCTCAAGTGGTGTTTGATGAATCTCACTTTCCTTTTCTGACTACTTTAGTACGTAGTACTTTAGCATAGCCAGCTAATTGTCCCCCTACACATTATATTACTTTACCCAACTTGAAGCTTGCTTATAACTCATTTATTCAGCCTGTCACATTACCTAGTTCTTTTTCAGAATCTTTGTCCACAACTCTATCCTCACCTTCTCACTTGTCTCTATCACCCTCACTTTTGTCCACTGGTCCAATAGCTGTTGCTTTTGTGCCTGTCTCAATAGTACATTCTGAATTGTCAACTTCTTTAGATCCGTTGGTGTCTATACCCATTTCTTCTGACTCAACCATTATGCTTATATCACTTACTTTGACCTATGCTCCTAGTAGTGTTATGACTAGCACTTTTGTTGAAACTACTAATAAGCATCCAATGACTACAAAAGCTAAAAGTATACACAAACCCAAACTCTTCAATTTTCAACTTAACCTCTTTGAGCCCTCTTCAGTCTCAGAGGCACTCAAGCATTTTGAGTGGGTGGTTTCTATGCAAAAAGAATATCAGGCTTTGCTTGATAATAATACTTGAGATTTGGTTTTACCTCCAAAATATGCTAAGATCATAAGAAATAAGTGGATTTTTCGGGTGAAATTGAAGGCTAATAGAAGTTTGGAAAGGTACAAAAGTCTACTTATTGCTAAGGGTTATAATCAAACTCTTTGATTACACAGACTTTTAGTCCTGTAGTAAAACCGATTTGGAGGAAAATGTGTACATGGCCCGTTTGTGGATGCTACCAAACTCAGTATGTGTGCAAACTCAAAAAGGCCTTGTATGGTATTAAACAAGCTCAAAGAGCTCGGTTTACAAAACTGAGTAAATGTTTAATTCAGTGGGGTTTCAAGTGTTCTGAAGTTGATATCTCTGTGTTGGTGTATGTCTTTAATGATTCCATGATTATTTTTCTGATACACGTAGACGACATTATCATCACAGGTACCAATCCTAACTTAATTCAAAAAATGGTGGATGGGCTGCATCGTGCTTTTGCACTTAAAGATTTGGGAGTTTTGAATTTCTTTATGGGCATTAAGGTTTCAAGAAGTGCTACTGGCTTTTATCTAAGTCAAGAAAAATATATTAAGCAGTTGCTTGAAAAAGTTCAACTTGCTGAAGCAAAATTAGTTTCTACTTCTTTATTTGTTGGTAAAGTGTTGTCGAAAAATGATGGCAAGCCTCTTGATGAACCTGCTCAATATAGGACTGTGGTAGGTGCTCTTCAATAATGCACCCTCATTAGGCCTAAAACATCCTATGCTGTGAACAAGTTGTGTCAATTTCTGCAAACTCTTACTGATGTGCATTGGAGTTAAGCTAAAAGAATATTACGATACCTTGGAGGTACTGCTAGTCATGGAATTTATTTTCATAAAAGTGAAGAGTTGCAGTTAACAGCCTATACAGATGCAGATTGGGCGTCTTGTCCAGATGACAGGAGAAGTACTAGTGGTTTATGCATTTACTTAGGGCATTCATTGATTTCCTGAACTTTTGGCAAACAAAAGGTTGTGTAACGATCATCTATAGAGGCTGAATTTAGAACCTTAGCACATGCCACTGCTAAGTTAACTTGGATTCAAAAGCTGCTTGGTGAATTAAGAATTTCACTCTCTCAGCCTCCTACTCTGTTTTGTGATAATGTTAGTGCTGACCATCTAGCCAAAAATCCAAGACTAAACATGTGGAGATAGACTTTCACTACATTAGAGAGAAGGTTCAGTCAAGAAGTTTGATTCTGGAGTATGTGCCCAGTGAACATCATATTGTAGACATAATGACAAAGCCTTTGTTTTCTGAGTGTTTTCAGGAGTTAAAGATTAAGCTCATAATCCTTGATAAGGTATGAACTTATGGGGGAATGTTAAGGTGGTTAGATGGTAAGCTGAGTCATTATTTTGTTAAGCCATGTCACCAAATATCTGTAATAGAGACTTGTGTAGAAGTCTGATATAAATACTCAGATATAATTCATAATTTCTATCAATGAAAAATGCATTTTCTTTTCCTCACTTGATCGTCTCTCTCTCTTTCTCTCTACCACATTCTTGATTCACACATCATTACCATACTTTAATTGTAACACAACATCCTTAACAAGAAGGCTAGTAATTTTCTCCCCCACCATTTCAATTTCTGTTACCAACCCACTAACAGAACTTGAATGATGTCTTTGACTTGGACTTGGAGTTGAACTAGTATCATCAAACCTTGTACTTATAAAATATTTATGTAATATCCCAATCTTATCCTTAAAATCAGTACACACTTGAAGACTAACAAAGAGCACGAGGCCTAACGACCTTCCAAGATCATGAACAATATTCTCTAGCTATTTAACCAATGTATTTGAAGTTGGGTTTGTGAGAATAACTTTGACACGCTTAAACTCTTTCCCAAGTGACTCAACAGCTTTAAGAATTGGTGGGTGGTCTATGAACTTTATATTATTGATCAAATCATAAAAAATTGGAACTAAATTTGAACCAGATGGGTAAATTCAGAGCATACTTGTCTCTCAGAAACAGAGTTTTGAGCCAGAGACATAACCTCTTGAACTGAAGATATAAACTCTGTTACAAGCTTTGTAAAGCTTCTATTTCCCTCAATTCTCTCCATTGCTTTCTATTGTAAACAAATTTAATATAATAGATAATACTTAAGGAAATAAAAACTGACAAAAGGATGAAAGTAGACAAAGAAGAAAGAGATCAAACATATTGATATTTCATCTTGCACCCATTATTACCAATATCAATTATTTATGTAGCACAAATTTTCTCCGAGAGCAATTAGCTTCTCTGGAACTCGTCTTCTAGCCTTGTGCTAGTTTTTTCTTCTCTTCAAGAATTAGAGATCGTAAAAACCCTAGCTATAATGAATTTTCCTCTGAGAGCTTAGAATCTCTCTGGATTTTCTTTCCGGCCACTGTGTGCTGGAAATTTCTCCCTCAATGTTTTGATCGGTTTCTTACTGTCAATCTAATCTTGCTGCTCTCCATTGGATCTCTTCATCTTTTTACATCTAAGGTCCAGATCTAGTTGATATTTCTTTCTCTTTGTTTGTTTCTGATATTTTTTCCTGAAGTCTTTTTATCTCTTGCTTTGTACTTTGCGATAGTTGTTATATAATTCTAGTGTTTTGTTGTCTCAATTCAAGGAATGAGAAGTTTGATTGTAGAATTGGATTTACTTTCGAATCTAGAAGCGAACCAGAACCTAATATCTTATGATATTGCTCTATTTTTTCGATTCGTGTCTGACTATGAAATGCTATACGCTAGTGAAGCTGTATAGGGATAAGAGGTTTTGGATAGTGAATATGTTTTTTTGCTGTGAGGATTTGAAGGTTTTGTTAACTGCTAGAGATTTACAAATTGATAACACTATTAATGATGAAGTGCGTGCTAGTCTTGAGTCTTTTAGTCTTGGAATCTATGCACCTTCTATGTGGTTTTATGCACGTATGTTTTCTATAAGCTCTTCCTTCCTTGAAGTGGAACATGAGACTATTACTTTGGAGGATTTATGTTGGATCTGTATTTTGGATGGGTATTGGACTGTTGTTTATAGATTTCATCTACAAGTACTTGGAGAATTATTGGTCAAACTCCAATATAAGACAAGGAATATGAATATTGGTCTTAATCTCTACGTGAGGGTCTATGATGATGCTCGTGTAATTTTTTATGTTGCTTTGATGCTTGTTCTTTGGTTTGTTTTGCTATTTGGAGTAGAGAATGAGATTTTGACTCTGGTGAAGCTGCACAATATATTTTTGTTGGATGAGAATTGGCTTTTTGATTGTGAATGGTATTCTTGTGTATTGGGGTTAATGTTTGATGCTCATGGATCGTTTGGTTTGAGTTTTGCACTTAAGAGCTTTAAGGTTTTGATAACCGGTGTTAGTAATGAAGGAAATGTGTGAGATCCTGGAGAATTATTTTGGACAAGGACTATTTTTGGAATTATGAGTACATTGATTTTGGTTTTATCTTGCTTAGTACTGATTTTTGCTAAAATAAATCTCAAGTATTATCATGGCTTTCAGTTGTGGTATCGTCATTGTGTTTCATCTTGGATGATAATGTTTGTGTTAACATTGAAGCATTTGAATGTTATTTATTAATTCTCTTTATCATTATGGATTTCATTGGTGAGTTTTATAAATTTATTTTAAAGCGTTTGTTACTAGCTTTATTGTTAGAAATCTCATTCTTTTAGTTTTTGGGTGCCCATGGTGGTTACCGAAGATGGAATCCCCTCTATTTTTTTTTTTTTGTTATAGTTTGTTTTCTTGTTTTATTTTTCTAGTTATGTTTGTTGAAAATGAATTGAGTTTGTATTGTTTTAATTTTGTTTAATGAAAGTTTGTTCTCCTTTGGAAAAAAAAAATATATTGGTATTCATTCAACAAGAGAAAAGCATAAAACAAAGAAGTAATTAAAAACAAAAAAGAAGACTCTTTCCCTTTTTTCAACTTCAATGTCCAGTTACATTGGGATGATGTTAGAATAGCATAGACGAAGTCAAACACTCTAAAATTTCTCGCTCTTTTATTGGCCAAGAATTAAGTTGGTTTTGAAAGCATATGAATATGATGACTTGTTTACTGAGTCAATCGTCTTCGGTCATGACCAGTTTAAATGGGGTTGGTGAGTTAAGAGCTAATATGGTACGTTTTGGTTCAATTCATCCCTTAGAATCTAATAGAAAATGGGACGTACCAATTCATGAAGGACAAATGTTTGCCACTGTGCTTGGCTCATGATTTTGTCACCATGAAATCGAATGCCCTTTTTTACAAATATTACCAATTCTATTGTAACGATTGTACAGAAAAAAAAAAAAAAAAAAAAAAAAAAACACAAAAACAAAAACAAAGAATTACTTGGTAATAATTGCTCTATATTACTCTCAACTATTTGTTGTTGTTGTTGTTGATAATATTCAAGGGTCTCAAATAGTCAAACCGTACTATAAGAGTTTTTCTCTTTAAATTTTATCTTATAGTATAATAAACTCATAAGTATTATATTTTATTAATTAAAAAATATTAACTATTTATCATATTATTAAAATATAAGATTTTTTTAAAAGAAAATCAAAGTGTGATTGAATAGCAAAAAATAAAAATAAAAATCAAAGAGTTTATCAAATTTATATATTAGTGATATTGTAATAAAAAATTATTTGACAATATCATTCCGATTCAATACAATATTCATATTTTAATTAAACTGACTTAAATTAATTATATTATCAAATAGTTATAGTTTAATATCTTATTATTTTAAAAGTTTTAATTAATTATTTTCGAACAGTAGGCATAAAAAAATCCTTTTTTTTGCCACGTGGGACGACTAGACTATTGATTTTTTTGCCTTATCCTATCCTTTCCTAAAAAATGATTTTTTTTATTTAAGAAAATTGAGTTTCAAAAATCAAAAAATAAATTACAAATAAAGACTAAGAAATTAAACAGATATTACTGTTATTGTAACGCACACATATTTTATATACAAATAAAAATATTATCTAAAAAAAATTATTAATTAAAAATATTGATATAATTAATTATGATTTTATTAAAAAAAATTAAAATATCATCTTAGTAATAAATAATAAAAGATTTTATAACTAAAAATCTTACAAACAAAAACTTACAAAATATTCTACACTTATTAAAGTTTATAATTTATTAGATAAGAAAAAGAGAATTTTAAATCCTAAAAAACTAATAATGATCTTCAAATATTACCAAATTTTCATTATGGTGTTTCTAAAAAAGTAAAAAGAAATTTGAGATGAGTGAAATCACTCAGTAAACAAACTTATTTTACTTCAAACATTAAACATACACAACATGTATACACATTTATAAACAAACAAGTAATTACGACATACTTATGAATATATTTATACTTTCAAAGTAGTGTAATGCACTTTGTCTTAAAAAGAACATGCAAAATTTTATCATAATTATATAACCTGAACTATCTACTTAAAAATTTATTATAGCGGAACCTTACATAAGTCACTCGTTGGTGACTAACACGTGTGAAAAGACATATGCAAGTAAAACTTAACTTATAACTTAGTAAAATTAGAATTTTATACATAATTTTTACATGCATAGATACGTCTAAACCAAAGGTAGGACTCTTTACTCTCCAAATATCTTAATTTACATAAGAGACACTTCCCGCACATGACCTTTAACTTATTATAGCGCACTTAACTTATCATATTGCTCCAACACATAGAATTTCATAATGATGGTTCAAGTATTAATAAAAATATCATATAAAACTTATTGCTTTAAACTTTTCATAAAATTTATCATCTCTCAAAAGCTTAGCATAAAAGAAATACTTTCAAAACTTATATTTGAAATATTATGATTTAATGATGCATATGTCATGTCATTAATGACCATGTAATTGTAACCACATTTAATCAATTCAGATAAGCATAATATCGTATATCACATAATCATATAATTATGGCACAAGAATATTCACTTAGCACATACCATATATACATACTAAAAAGATATCATAAAAAATGTTTAGTCATACGGTTACCAAACAAGACATTTATGTAAAAACAAACAATAAAATATTCATACACCAAACAAAACAAAACAAATAATACTTAATATTATTTACTTTATATGAATAACTAACACCACTTAAAATCACCAACTAATTCACTTGAAATTTATCCTAATCACATTATAATTAGATAAATATTAAACTCTTGTATTATTTAAAATTACCTTCATTTTTTTAATAATCTAATATAATAATAAAAATGTATTATTTTAATATTTAAATCTAACTCTCATTTTAGGCATAATATTATTTTCTAAAAATTTTGAATTTTTATCACAAAGTTATTAGTTGTTTCCACTGTCAGCGAAAACTAAATAATTTATATCAGACTTAATTGGTGTCATAAAATAACAATATTATACACAATTTTCATAGACGTATAGTAAAATATTCAGTAAATTTTTTTTAGTAAAAATGAATGCTTAATAATTATAAAAATGATTTTTGTTCGCTAACTTTTAAAGCAGTTTGTAAAAGAAAATCAAAAATCCTACTAAAGTTAAACATTTTTAGAAAAATATCACTAAATTATCTTAAATTAAAATTTTTACAATACCTCTATAACTTAAATATAAATATATATAAAAAATTTCAAATGTTTTTGAATCCATTTTCGTGGCTACAACATATTTTGAATCTAGTTCGTAAAATCTGTTGTATATTTTTTAGCAGCAAACATATATAAATCAAAATTTTTTTAAATATTTATATTTAATCTAAAAATTATAAAATTTTAACAAATAATAAATAAGACATATATAACATATTATAAACATTTTCATATATTTTTAACATCTATAACACCATAAATTAATTTCAAACTTTTCGTTTTAATTTGTCAAGTTTCTTGTTTCTAGCAGAACATTTTGACTTCGAAAAATTATATAAAATTAAATACACAAATTTTTACAATGATTCTAAAGCCAAAAGTTTTATTTTTCTGTTTAGTTTTAAAGATAAAAATTTTATCTTCAAATAAAAAACGGAACCTATATAAAATAACCCTAAAATACGAGTTGTTCATAAATTGACAGATTCAAAATACAAACTTCAAAAATTCAATATAAATGATATTTTGAAAAATAAATATTCATTAGACTCATCAAGAAGTATAGTTTGATATAAAAATTATTTAACGAATACAAACATTCAGAAATAATTTATTTTCTCATTTCAACATAAATTTTGAAAATAATTATCTTATAAATTTTTATAAAAATTTACAAAATTAATTTCAAATGTTAATTTTGTGATTAATATCTCCCAAAACAATATTATCAAATTATTGTTCTTAATTAATTAAGATGAAGAACAAATTAAATACAATATTAATACAAATTAAAGTAGACATTACCTTTAATAAAATATTTTGTAAGTAATAATGATTTTTATTTTGATCAATATTTTTTTTTTTTTTCCTAAGTTGTGAGAGGGTTGAAAGACGATTAGGATAGAAAACGTTTGTAAATAAATGTTAAAACTCTAGTATCTTATTTAACTATTAATTATTACCCATTATTTAAACTAAATAATAACATAAAATTTTATTTGTTATTTTAGAAATGTTTCTTTGATGTAATCCAACTATAACCTCTCTCTTTTTTTTTTTTTTTTTTTCCTTTTTTTTAATCTAATATATATATCTTTGTTTAATCCATAAATATATAAGACTTTTAATATATATCAAAATTTTAATTTGCTTTAAAATACATTTTTATTAATAAAAAATTGCCCTTAAATTTGGGATATTTCAATTATTTTAATGAGACAGTCGTGACTGCTCTCAACAGTGGCATGGAAAGCTTGTTCGGGCACTAACTTGAAGAATGAGAAGTGAGGGTTGTATAGGACTTGGTAATTGATGTTCGACGCAAAAGGCTGCGGAATGCTGGAACGTTGGAAGAAATTCCAAAACCAAGACCAGTCCAAGTACTACCTGGATTTTCAGTGTCCGCTATTTCTGTTCACGTTTTTATTTCTTTATTTCTTTTAATAATCTACCAACATAAACAAAGCAAAATTCAAAATCCGTCCCAACTTAATGAAATCAGTATCGGTACGTCAGAATGAAAAGAAATATGTTACAGCTACGGGATTGCAAGTACAATAATCATCGGGCTTGGTACTTTTCTAGTACTCAAGTTATATCAAAAGTACTCTAAATTGACCATGTTTTCAAGTAGTTTTAATTTAGTACCCATGTTTTCCAAATGGTTCCAGTTTAGTCCTTTTTAGAATTTAGGGTAGATTTTATACTATTCATAGATTTGGGCAGGGGTAATTTCGTCATTTGGCAACCCTTCATTTTAATTCAGTTATTTTTTTTTATTTTATTTGTTTTTCAGAGAAAGAAACAAAACTGAAGTGGCGTTGGCTAAGAATTTGCGACAAAAGAAGCTCTTCAAACGCACAAAATTTGTTGTGGAAAACTGTAAATACAAATACAATTTGTTCATATGTTATTAAGGAAAAACTGCTTGTTCAAAACGGTTTCTTGAAAACTGTTATGGAAAACAGTTTTTTGATTTAAAACTGCAGGAGGAAGTGTGAAAATTGTTTTACTGCAAAATTGTTATTAACTGTATTTTGTGTAAAAAATGTTTGTTGTGTTAAATAGAATATGGAAACTGCTTGTTGAAAACAGTTTCATGAAAACTGATATGGGAAACAATTTGCTAATTAAAAAATGCAGGAATTCCATGTGAAAAACAGAATTGTTGCAGGAATTCTATATGTGAAAACAGAATTGTTGCAGGAATCTAACTTGCTCCATTTCTCTCCAAATCTTTTAATTTTTGTAGACAATTGAAGAAAAGAGATTGTAAATATGTTTTGTGATACTGAAAATAGGAAAAATGGCTGAAAAATACCTTCTTTTCAGTAAAAATGGCGGAGGTAGCTTTTTCAGGCGCGAACCATAAAAATGGACAAAATTAACCCTGCCCTATATTTTAAATCTGACCAAATTTGTTAAAAATCTAAATTCGGAACCTTTTTAAAAACATGGGTACTAAACTGGAACTATTTGGAAAACATGGGTACTAAACTAAAATCACTTAAAAACATGATCAATTTGAAGTACTTTTGATATAAGTTGAGTACTAAAAAAATACCAAACCCATAATCATCAACCGAAAAGAAAAGGAAGCAAAAGAGGAAAACAATTGATTAGGATTGGTGTCATCAGCTTATGTTCACATTTTAGTAATTATGTTTGTTATATATTCATATTGATTAAAAAGATGCAATGGAATTATTTTATTTTTTAATTTATACATTATATTTAAAATAAATATAAAATTATTTTTTTATATTTTAAAATTTATTATAAAAATAAAATAATATTTAAAATTTTAATTAAATATAATAATCATCATATTATTATAATTTTTATTGATATAATTCTTATTCTATTATTATATTCACAATTTTTATTTAAATATAATTTCTATATTGATATTATGTTTATAATTATTTAATGTAATTTAAACTTTTATATATATATATATATATATTTATAGAGTTTTAGAAACATTTATTATTATACAACTAATTAAAATATAAAAAGTATAGGAATTTTTTTTTATATTTTTATTTTTATTGTTGCTAACTTTTTTTTTTTTTAACGTGCGAGATACTTTTCCTTTTAATGACATTGTTAAAATGAGTGTTATTACAGGAATTCCATATTAAAAAAAAAGTACTATATACGACAACTACCATATAAATCAATTCCACCTACTTATATCTCTTATTTTTTTATATAACTTATATCTTATTTGAAAAATAAAACTTATTTATTTAATTTTCTAACTAGGGTAACCATATAAATTGTGCAAATATCTATCAAAATATTAACTGTTTTTTTTTTTTTTTTTTATAATTTCAAAATACTAATTTAAAACATTTGTTTTTCTAACTATCAATTTTATTTTAAAATAACAGCCGGACTTATTCCATATTCCTAATTAATATAACTGAAATACAAAATTTTATTAAATATGCCGATGAGTTTTGTGACTGACAAAATTGGTATAAGATTCGAATTTCATTACGAATGTATAAGTATTATAATTATTAAAAATTTTATTTTATAAAATATGGGTGCATAAATTAAATTTGCATTTGTAGACATATCGTATCCCACTTCTAAAATTTATTTAGATCGTTCTTAGAAATAATATACTGATAAGTAATTTTATAGGTAGGAGACATAATAATTTAATAAAATTTACCTCTATTTATTTAAAAATAAATAAAAGTAGAATATTAGAGTAATGATATATATTATAAACAATTTTTTATTGAATATAATTTTATAAACTCAATTTTATTTACGGATAATATTATGTCACATTATTTATAATTAATCTCAAATTTGAGAATATAATATATTTTAGAATATTATGATACATAAATTTATATTAATTTTTATATTTATATTAATTATATTATAATATGTAATAAAATTATCTATAAAATTTAATTATTTTTTATTTTTTAAAATAATTATATTATATGTAGTTGATAAATTCGAAGACACTCGACAAAAAAAAAAAAAGGCAACGTCGTTTGCGTTTTCGAAATTCTGTTACCGGTTGCTGCTTGTTACCTGGGAGGCTGGGACCTCCAACTCTCTCTCTCTCTAAAACTCCTCTTACTCTCCGTCTCGTCTCTTCAAAGTCGGACAAGAAATGGCGATATTCCTGCCGGCGAGAGTTCTTGTTGTACCCAAGATCAGATAATAATGCGGAAGCGATAAAATAATAATAACGAGCACCCACAAAATATAAGAAAAATAATCAACAGAAAAAAGACACAAAGATTTAAGTGGTTCGGTAGTCAATGCGACTACCTAATCCACTGCTGAGGCCGGCACCGAAATATTCCACTATACTTGTCAAAGAGGAGTACAATAAGATTTGCCAACAGTTAATTGGCCAAATCACTCAAATATTCGAATACCCAATTACACCCAAATTAATCTCTCTCACAAAAGCAATAAATAAATATGTCTTGCCAATTTAGCAACAACAGATAAATTATAGTGAAACAGTAACAATAAATCTGTTACTAAATAAATAGAGAGAGAAAACTTATATTCTTAATTGGATTTATCAAATGAATCTCCTCTTGTTGCCTCTATATTTGCTGCCTCGAAAAACTGCTGCTGGAGTGTTGTTGCCGCAGAAGTGTATACTGCTCGAGTTGTTCTTCTTGTGTTTCTGCCGCTGATGGAGTTGCTTCTTCGTTCCTCAGATATATCCCACTTAATTAATAACACGATGGATATATATATATATATATATGATAATAACCTAATGGGCTTTTATTCATTAAGCCCATGATTAAATATTTGGGACAACACGCAACAATCTCCACCTTGGACCAAAAATGCGTACCAAGTATTCAAACGTCGAGCCTCCACTGTTACCATCTCAAGGTACCTCTTGATAGGCACCAAAACAGCATTCTATTTATGGGTAGGAATGCTCCACCCTCTTCAAGGTTCTCAACAAGAACTAATATGGATCAAGTCCAAGCAATGCTCAAACTTATCTCTTGGTACTGACTTTGTCAACATATCAGCTGCATTCTCTTTTGTATGAACTTTTGATAGCTTGATCAACCCTTGATTCATCCATTCTCTAATCTTGTGATACCTCACACTTATGTGTTTAGTCCTCGCATGGAAAACTTGATTCTTAGCTAAATGAATAGCACTCTGACTGTCACATAGAAGAGGTACACTCTCTTGTTTGAAACCAAGCTGCTCCAACAGACCCATAAGCCATATGCCTTCTTTTGCTGCCTCAGTCATAGCCATATATTCGGCCTCTGTCGTAGACAAAGCAACTGTATCCTGTAAATTTGACTTCCAACTTATACAGCCACCACCAAAAGTAAAGACATAACCTGTCATCGACCTTCTGGTATCAAGATCACCAGCATAGTCAGAGTCCACATAACCCATGGCAACATTAGAAGCACCATTTTTATCAAACATGATGCCACAATCACGTGTGCCTGCCAAATATCTGAAAATCCATTTAACAGCATTCCAATGCTCTTTACCTGGATTTGCCATGTATCTACTCACAACACTTACTGCTTGAGAAATATCAGGTCTAGTGCAAATCATCAAATACATTAGACATCCAACTGCACTGGCATAAGGCACCTGAGCCATGTACTCTACCTCATCCTCTGTACTATGACATAAACTCGTGGACAATCTGAAATGTGCTGCAAGGGGTGTGCTCACAGGCTTAGCATTCATCATGCTAAACTTATGCAGGATCTTCTCCATGTAACCTTTTTGGGACAACCAAAGTTTTCCAGCTTTCCTGTCACGACTGATCTCAATTCCAAGGATCTTTCTGGCAACACCAAGATCCTTCATCTCAAATTCGCTTTTAAGCAAATTCTTTAAATCATTGATCTTTTCCTTACTTTGAGCGGCAATTAACATATCATCAACATATAGAGTGAGCAATACCAATGTTCTATCATCACAGATCTTAAAGTAAACACAGCAATCATACTCACAACGACAATAACCATGAGAAACAATGAAGGAATCAAACCGTTTATACCATTGGCGAGGTGATTGCTTCAGCCCATATAATGACTTCTGCAGTCTGCAGACATAGTCTTCTTTACTGGATTCAATGAACCCCTCTGGCTGTTGCATGTAAATCTCCTCATCCAAATCTCCATGGAGAAAGGCAGTTTTGACATCTAACTGCTCCAATTCTAGGTCATATAAATTGACCATGGCAAGAACAACTCTGATGGAAGTGTGCTTCACAACAGGTGAAAAAATCTCATTATAATCAACTCCTTCTTTCTGTGAGTATCCTTTTGCTACCAATCGACTCTTATATTGCTCCAGTTCTTTAATTCGATAAACCCATTTGCAACCAATAGCTCTCTTTCCCTTAGGCAGTGGAACCAACTCCCAAGTCTTGTTCTTGTGTAATGAGTTCATTTCTTCATTCATTGAAGCCTTCCAATTCTCACTGTCTTTTCTGCTCATAGCATCTTGGAAAGAATTAGGGTCATCACTACCAGTGAACAAAGCAAATGAAACTGTGTCGTCTTCAAACCCAAGTCTTTGTGGTGCCCTACGAATGCGTGGCTCTCTATGAGTAGCAATACTATATTGGTCTGATTGCTGCTCTTCATCCTGAGCCTGTGGTTGCTCTTGATCCTGGACCTGTGGTTGCTGCTGAACATCTCTAATGACCGGTTGATAAACCTTGTCCTGTGAGTTTTTAAATGCAAACTCCACCTCCTTTGGAGCTTTATCCTTCTCACCATAACTTTCTGACATAGGCTCTACCGTCACACTTTTCAGCATAGACTTCTCGTCAAAAATCACATCTCTGCTAATAACCAACTTCTTAGCTTCTGGATCAAACAACCTGTAACCTTTGACACCTTTCTGGTAGCCAAGAAAAATGCACTTCTTGGATCTGGCATCTAACTTTGATCTCTCGTCACTCTGTATATGAACAAAAGCAGGACAACCAAAAACCTTTAGTATAGAATAATCAACAGGTTTAGAGTACCATACCTCTTCAGGAATTTTGAAATCGATGGAAGAATGAGGACTTCGATTAATAAGGAAAACAGCAGTGCTCACAGTCTCTGCCCAAAAATTCTTTGGCAAACCTGCTTGCAATCTCATACACCTTGCTCTCTCTGCAATGGTTCTGTTCATCCTCTCAGCAACTCCATTTTGCTGAGGAGTCTTCCTCACTGTATAATGTCGAATAATACCAGCTTGCTTGCAGAACTCTCTGAATGCCTTGTGCTTGTACTCTGTACCGTTATCAGTTCTCAAAATCTTTATTTTTCTGCCGGACTGGTTCTCTACCTCTGCCTTCCATTCTTTAAAGATATCAAATACCTGAGTTTTACTTCTCATAAAATAGACCCAAACCTTTCTGGAGTAGTCATCGATGAAAGTAACATAATAGTAAGCTCCACTTTGAGAAGCAATAGTCACGGGTCCCCAAACATCAGAATGGACGTAGTCCAAAATACCAGAACAAGAGTGAGTTGCTGCCTTAAAACTAACTCTTTTCTGCTTACCATAAATACAATGTTCACAGAAATCAAGCTTGCAGGTCTTCACACCTTTCAGCAAGTTCCTCTTATGGAGTTCCAACATATTCTTCTCACCCAAGTGTCCAAGCCTCATATGCCAAAGCATAGTATCATCAAAAGTAGGATCTTCAGAAATTAAAGCAGCTCCACCTACAACAGTATTTCCAATCATCTTGTAGAGATTGCCAAATTTCTTACCCTTAATTACTATTAAAGCTCCTTTAGACACCTTGAGCACTCCATCTTTTGCAGAATATGAATAGCCCATCTCATCTAACCCACCAAGAGAAACCAGATTCTTTTTCAGATCAGGGATATGTCTTACACCTGTTAAGGTTCTCACAACACCATCAAACATCCTAACCTTTATGGTTCCTATTCCAACAACTTCACATTTTGCATTGTTGCCCATATACACACAATTACCACTCTTAGGAGTATAAGTATCAAACCAATTTCTATGTGGGCACATATGATAGGAACAACCGGAATCAAGAATCCAAGAATTGGCAAAGGAATCAATACCTGATGAGACAGATAACAAATCATCATATTTGTCTTCACTTTTATCCTCTGCAACACTAGCTGAATTAGTGGGTTGTGTCTGGTTCTTTCTATCCTCCAGTTCCTTGGCTAAAATTCTGCAATATTTTCGAATGTGACCTTTTTTGTGACAATAATGGCACTCCATGTCTCTATTAAACTGTCTAGGTCTTGAGCTTGATCTTCCTCTACCTTTATCATAATTTCTGTCTTTAGACTTGCTTCTTCCACGCCTGTAGTTGTGATTGTTACTATCTTTCTTAGTAACGACGAGACCATCTGCTTGTGATTGCTCACCATCAACTTTCTTCTTCTTGTGGTAAGACAACAAAGCTTCCTTCACACTCTTGAAAACAATGGTCTCTTTTCCATATAATAAGGTGGTAATCAAATGATCATAAGATAATGGCAGAGAACACAATAACAACATACTTTTATCTTCATCATCAAATGTTACCCCTAACTGAGCAAGTTCAGAAATTAACCTATTGAAGGTATTCATGTGTGTCAACAAGTTTGTATTCTCAGACATACGAAGAGTGTACAACTCTTTCTTCAAAAATAATTTATTTGTCATATTTTTGGCCATATAAAGCTGCTCTAAAGTTTTCCATAAATCATAAGCAGTTTTCTGATCAAAAACATTATGAACTACCTCATTTGAGAGTCCCTGACGAATTGCACTTGCTGCCTTTTGATCAAGCTCATCCCATACTTCATCTTTCATATCAGCGGACTTTTTATCTTTGCCTTGTAATGGCTTTGCAACTCCCTGTTGAATCAAAACATCTTTCATACGCATTTGCCATAGCGAGAAATCATTATCTCCATTAAATCTTTCAACCTTTGTGGATGACTCTGTGCTCGTCATCTTTAACCAAGCTTTGATACCACTTGTTGTACCCAAGATCAGATAATAATGCGGAAGCGATAAAATAATAATAACGAGCACCCACAAAATATAAGAAAAATAATCAACAGAAAAAAGACACAAAGATTTAAGTGGTTCTGTAGTCAATGCGACTACCTAATCCACTGCTGAGGCCGGCACCGAAATATTCCACTATACTTGTCAAAGAGGAGTACAATAAGATTTGCCAACAGTTAATTGGCCAAATCACTCAAATATTCGAATACCCAATTACACCCAAATTAATCTCTCTCACAAAAGCAATAAATAAATATGTCTTGCCAATTTAGCAACAACAGATAAATTATAGTGAAACAGTAACAATAAATCTGTTACTAAATAAATAGAGAGAGAAAACTTATATTCTTAATTGGATTTATCAAATAGATCTCCTCTTGTTTCTATATTTACTGCCTCGAAAAACTGCTGCTGGAGTGTTGTTGCCGCAGAAGTGTATACTGCTCGAGTTGTTCTTCTTGTGTTTCTGCCGCTGATGGAGTTGCTTCTTCGTTCCTCAGATATATCCCACTTAATTAATAACACGATGGATATATATATATATATATATGATAATAACCTAATGGGCTTTTATTCATTAAGCCCATGATTAAATATTTGGGACAACACGCAACAGTTCTCGTGTTTTCCGTACTTGTGTTGACCGTTGGAATGGTGGCGTGGGGATTTCCGGCGACCATGACGTTAAATAGAACTTTCTCGAACAATCACAGAGTTGAACTGAGTCAACTCAGAGCTCGAGACAAGGTCAGACATGGAAGAATGTTGCAAACTTCAAATGTCGGTGTCATCGATTTCCCTATTGCTGGTTCCTTCAATCCGTCCCTTGTCGGGTATTTCTATCAATCTATGTTTCCTCTCTTCTATTGTCTACTGCGGTTTAACTTCCTCTTTTCCTTCTAATCTTCTATTGTGAAAATTATAATATTTTTGTAATAAATTCGATTTATTACACAATGAAATAGATAAATAAGAGAAACTGAAGATCTAAATTTTGGGCAAAAATAACGGAACAAATTTATTCATGAATTACGCAAACAATTAATTCAATAACTAGTTCAAGCACACTAATGTTACATTTCCTTGTTTCTGTTCTATTAATATAATTAAGTGACTTTTCTTTTTCAGGTTCACTGATTTAAGTTTTTTCATTTAGGCTCTATTACACTACCGTGAAACTGGGTTCTCCTCCAACAGATTTCTATGTGCAAATTGATACTGGAAGCAATATTTTGTGGATCAGTTGTAGTTCCTGCATTGGTTGCCCTTCATCAAGTAGTCTCAAAGTAAAGTAACCTACTCTCAATATTCAATTTTCTTCCTTTTGAATGGTCTTATTGATTCTTTGAAGAGATAGGATTAATATACTGCTATAGTTTTCTCAAAATAATCTCTTGCTTTTCAACAGATTCAGCTCAATCCCTTCGATGTTGGAAGCTCATCAACAGCTTCTTCTGTTTCTTGCTCTGACCGATTATGTAGCATTGCACTTCAGTCTGATGAAGCAAGTTGTTCTGCAACAAACAACCAATGCATATATGAATTCGAGTATGGGGATGGCAGTGGAACATCAGGTTACTATGTATCTGATTTATTGCATTTTGACACAGTTCTTGGTGAATCTGTGATCACAAATTCTTCAGCTTCCATTGTGTTCGGGTGAGCTATGATGAGTCTTTCAAATTTAGTGTAATATTCAAACTTAGTTATGTGTTACAAAAATACTACCAAACTTTAAACTACTACAAAACTACCACCAAAGTTAATAGTGTTACAAAGTACCATCATGTCAACTCCCATGCGGAAACTAATGGGAAATAGTCACATCATTTACTTGTGAGCCACAAAGATAACTCAAGTGGTAGTTTTATAAAATTTTAAAGATCGGTGGTACTTTTGTAGCACATACTTAAGTTTGTGCTACTATAAAGCAAAATTTTTCCTATTGGTATTGTTTTCTTAGAAATAGAAGTCATTGCTCTATTGGTGCCTTGTGATCCAGGTGTAGCACCTCAGTAACTGGAGATTTGATGGAAAAAGGAAGTGCAGTGGATGGGATTTTCGGGTTTGGACCACAGGGAATGTCTGTCATCTCACAACTGTCTTCACAAGGAATAGCACCAAAAGTTTTCTCCCACTGCTTAAAAGGAGATGACACAGGAGGGGGAGTCCTGGTTTTGGGAGAAATCGTGGAGCCAAACATAGTTTACAGCCCTCTTGTTCCGTCTCAGTAAGTTCTTCGGTTACAACATATTGCATTTCTCAATAATTCATATTCAAATTTTACTAAAAAAAGAATTTATGTTCAAATTTAATTATATGTAAATTGAGTTATGGAAATTACTTAATGTCAATCAATAGAGATTTGCATCATACACAATTGCTTCAAGTTGATGACAAATAATGTCAGATGTTGATGTCTTTAGACTTATAGATTTATTTTCTTCTTGTTTTCTGATTAACCCTTCAAGATTAAATTTTCGTATTGGCTACTAAAAATTTGACTAGTTACTTGTATGTCTGAAATTTCAGGGCTCACTACAATCTTAATCTACAGGATATTACTGTTAATGGCAAGACTTTATCCATTGATTCATCGGTCTTTTCAACCTCAAGCAATCTAGGGACGGTAGTTGATTCTGGAACGACTTTAGCATACCTTGCAAAAGAAGCTTATGATCCCTTTATCAATGCTGTAATTCCCTCTCAATTCTCATCCAACTTCTCAGTTTATAAGTAACGTGTTATAATTCAGTTTCCCCATGAGAGGTGCTATTTAATATATACACACCATTTACTTGTTACTCATTTTCCAGTGAAATTAAATGACGTACTATAAGACAATAGTGACAGCAGGCAGATTCAAATTAACACATGTTTGAAACAATATTTCTGCAGATTACAGATGCTGTTTCGCAGTATGTGAAACCTGTTGCCACTGATGGGTTTCAATGTTATGTAACAACCTCCAGGTACGCTGAATTCGTGTTAAATATAAACCTCGTTAAAAAATGATTATGACTGCGTACGATGATTTTAATTCTCAAATGCATATATTACTTAGTGCAGCTCTATAGATGTATTCCCTCGAGTGAGTTTTAACTTTGCTGGTGGGGCATCCATGGTTCTAGGACCTGTGGATTATCTTCTACAGCAAAATTCTGTAGTGAGTTATTTTCTATCATGCATCATTATGTTCTTAGATTTTTATTTCATTTTAACTTGAGACTCTAGTACGGTTTGCAATATTACTATTCTTTCGTAGTAAGTGAGAATACATCAAAAAAGGTTTGCAGTCTCGTAGGGCTAATACTACATTTTATTTTATAAGATTAGGATGACATTGGCTTCCTTGTCTATGTGCATAACTGAGACTGTTCGAAATTTTGTTACAGGGTGGTGCTGAAGCATGGTGCATCGGCTTTCAGAAAATTCAGGATCAAGATGTGACAATACTAGGAGGTAAAACCTTACATTAGTGTTTTTTTTTTTTTTTTTGTTGGTTCTTATAATTCGTGGAAAACAAATTTTCTATTTTGCTAATAATTTAGTGTATATTTGATAATGATTTTGATTCTAGATTTTTTATCTTTTCAAGTGATATTTTAATAATGTATATTTGGTAAAAAAAATTATTTTAATTTTAACATTTTTAAAGAGTTACTACCAAAATATAAGATAATTCATAAATATTTAAAAATAAGTTTTTTGAAATATCTATTTTTTTTATTTTCACCAAACATTTTTTTTAAATAGTAAATGAAGTCTTTTGACTTTTGTATATATAAATCAAATTTATGATTTTTAACGTTTCATTTTTACAGAACATTTTTCAGAGAGTAAATTAAGTCTTATGACTTTTGTATATATAAATATTGAAAGAAAATTGATTAAAAATATAAAATTTATAAATAATAACCAAAACTGTTCTTATTTTTCAAGTTTTTGAAAAGAAAAAAAAAATCAAAACACAAAAAGCGTTATCAGATAACTTGCAGGTAATTTTCTATTTTTGTCTCTTGAAAATATTAAGTACAAATTATTATTAAACACATATAGTAATTATTTTTATAAAATAATTAAAAATTAAAAAATTAATGATTTAATCATAAATTATAAATCATAAATCAGAATTATTATAATATGACTTTATGCGGTAATTTATCATATTACTTAAATGCAAATACCCTTTTAGAAATTGCATTTACAACAATGCTGTATTCAACTTAGTTGATCAGACTTGTTTGTCTATATCAGAATTATACTAGTATTGTTTATGACACGTACATATATAGTTAAATTCTTAATTTCTATCAGATCTTGTTCTTAAAGACAAAATAGTTGTTTATGATTTGGCTGCTCAACGGATCGGATGGGCAAACTATGATTGTAAGTTCAAAAATTTACTTTCTTTCTTCAACGCAATCCCTCATGTTTCTCTAGTGATTAAGACAGATACATGATGACTTGCAACTTTAGGTGATATCATCTATTTGAAGGAATTACATATAAACTCATCATTAAACTACTCCAGACTTAAGTAAACACTCTTTTGAAATTAATTACGTACAAATTTGCAAAATATGAATATTGCATTGTTCTGGATGAGTCAAATGTCCAAATTCAAATTTCTTCAAGTTTATTTCATGTCAAACCTAAGTTTAATATAATCTATATTAGGGTTTGAGATTTATTATGGTATGCAGGTTCAAAGAAAGTCAACGTGACAGCAAATATAAGCAGTGGGACTGAGTCTGCCAACATGGGGCCTCGAGGTATTAGCAATGCTCTGCGAAACGAGCCTCATCAGTTGATAACATTAAGCATCACCACCTTCTTGATGCTCATATCAATGCTTTATAGTTATCTCCTATTATAGCATGCAGTGCCAAATCTCTTTGGACTTTTATTGTCAACTTATTTGTACATTTACTGATTAATTTATTTTTTGTTAATTTTGGTTGTATATTTATTTACATGCACCTTACAACTTTTGGCTAGATGACCATCACATGTGGTCGAAGCAGGGTTTATTGTTTCTTGTTTCTTGCTGCTGTTTATTTTTATAGTTTATTTATTTATTTATTTATTTTCATTATCATACCTGTAGACTCTTCATTGTATGTTGAGTTTTTTTATATTATTTTTATAAAATTCATTGTCGGTTGATTTGGTAGCATATTTCTATCTGTATTCTCTACTGTCTACTACGTTTTATTTTGTTTGATGTATTTATTTGACATCACATTTTCATTGAGATATTATATTTTGATGCACAAATTTAAAAATTTATTTGACTGACATGCTCGCCATACAAGTTTATTTATTTGACATTAAGACTTTGGAAAATTCTATATATTTCCACTAAAATTGCATCACAGTATTCTCACTAAAAATACAATATATACTTTATAAATATTTGTGAGCTCCACTTGATTTAATTTTGTTATTTACGTCTTAAAATCAATATAAAATTGATAAGTTAGTGAAGTTTGTGCTTTCAAATATAAATACTTTGCAACAAAAGCATTAAAATTGTTAATATAAAAAAAAAATGCATAGATTTGGATATTCATGAAATATTTAATTAACTTTAAATTTAAGTTCTAAAAATAAGGTTCATAATTTTACACTTTTAGTTATTTTAGTTGAAAAATTAGGGTAAAAAGGATAAAAATGCAAAATATATTTATATATGATATATGAATAAATTTACATATTATTAACAAAAGTTATTAATTTACAATTTATATTTAAATTGTAATTATTTTATAACATAACTTAAATTTTGCATTATCTATTATTACATTTAAAAATTACATACAATAACTAATTATAATTCTATAACATAATGTAATTTTAATTTATTTGGAGAAATTTTAATAGTTAAAATTACATTTACTTTAATATATTAGTGGAAGTTTTTAACTTATAATGGATGAATTTTACATTCCACCATACTTCATATATAATGGTAATTATTAAATTAAATATTTTTTATCTAATCAAAATTAAAGGAGAATGGTTTCGAAAAAAAATGAGGATTTAAATTCATAGTATATATCTTAAATAATTTGTATGTTAAAATGACCTAAAATTTGGAGAAGCCAAATTAAACTAATATTTTTATCGTTATAATAATACATGTTTATGTATTTACTGTTCTAAATTATGTGATGGAAAATTGAACTCATATGTGGCACAATTTTTACCACGTTAAAATAGTTAAAGAAAACAAAAAAAAAAACAGTCATGTATTAACAGGCTCATATGATATTGCTTATTAAATAAACGGTTTTATTTTCACTCCTGCTTATATTCATTTATTTATTCTCACTTTTTTTAATTTAGTACCTTTTTCTATTTTCAAACCTTCAAGTTCATTAATCATCTAATTATTTTTAAGTATTTAAATATTTAATTTTTATATAAAAAATAATTAATTATTAATATATAATATAAAAAGTGAACAAAATAATCATTAATTATAATATTAAAAAAATTAATTTTATTTTATATTTGATATATATTTCATTTATTAATATTTTATTGGTATATTTTTTTTATGATATTTATATTTTTTATTGTAAAATTAATTACTTCAATATATTGCAAAAATAATTTATTGGACAAAAGATACAATAATTAAAAAGTGTGTATTTTCTTTATTATCAAACTATATAATCTATGTTAAACTTATAGATTTATGAATAAAATTGAAATATTAGAAAAAAATTTCTATTATTATTAGATATGTATATTCAAAAAAATTTATTTTACTTTTTTTACAGATGAAAAAGATTGATAATTTTTTAAAAAAATTAAACTTATAAATTTATGAATAAAATTAAAATATTAAGAAAAAAGTATTTATCTTAGTTAAATATGTATATTCAAAAAATTTATTTTACTTATTTTACATATGAAAAAGATCGGTAATTTTTCAAAAAAATTGATAATAAAAAATATAAAAGTTAATGAATAATTACTCAAATATGATAATAATATTTCACTTTAAAACATGTAGCTATATATAATGAGCATATTGTAAGAGTAATTTTAAATAAAATTTCAAAAAAGATCTCTTACACATCGTTAAAGATTTAAAAAGAAGTTTTAAATATTTTCTCAAACATTAATAATTTTTATCGGCTCCCTTTCAATTTTTAAACCATCTCTATCCCTGTTGGCACAAAGAAGAAGATAGTTTGCTGAAACAGATTTTGCTTCCATGAATAGACATCGTCCAATGCTAGAGCTAAAACGTACTGTAGCTTCTAAATATACCTGAACAATTGCATATTTGTTAGCCTTTGCTTAGAGCTCAGTTAGATAGATATTCACAATATTGACAAAATTATCAGCTATAGCTCACCTGCTTAGATTAACAAGTCTTGGAAAATTCTCCAAGCAAAGAAATAACACAAGCTTTTGCTCGTCGAAGCTGTGATTGACTTTCTGCTGTTAATTCACGGTTTTTCTTATCCTTTCCAACTGATAATCCACCAAAAAGAAGAAATGAAAAGAAAAAAGACTTCAAAGGTGAGTGCACAGGACATGCATTGGTACCTGCTGCAGTGGAGAACTACGACGTTGCTGCAGACGGTACAAGGTGTCGCGCGGGTCGACGCTGGAGCCGAGGACGACGGACGACGGCGAGAGCTAGGAACGGTTGACTGGTGGTGTCGATCGTGCGGCAGTGGAGGCGCTGTGGGGGGGTTGGGATAGTTAGGGTTTTTTGTCGCATAGGAGCTGGTGTCTGATGGTTATAAAAGAGATTTAGGGACGGTTATTAACCGTCCCTAAAAGTAATACTTTTAGGGACGGTTAATAACCGTCCCGAAATCTTTTTTACGAAAATTTCCGCCCAACCATCCCAAAATCACACTTTTAGGGACGGTTCACCGGTTTTTTTTTAATTACAACCGTCCCTAAATCTATATATTGTTGTAGTGATGAGTCAAATGTCCAAATTCAAATTTCTTCAAGTTTATTTCATGTCAAACTTAAGTTTAATATAATCTATATTAGGGTTTGAGATTTTATTATGGTATGCAGGTTCAAAGAAAGTCAAAGTGACAGCAAATATAAGCAGTGGGACTGAGTCTGCCAACATGGGGCCTCGAGGTATTAGCAATGCTCTGCGAAACGAGCCTCATCAGTTGATAACATTAAGCATCACCACCTTCTTGATGCTCATATCAATGCTTTATAGTTATCTCCTATTATAGCATGCAGAGCCAAATCTCTTTGGACTTTTATTGTCAACTTATTTGTACATTTACTGATTAATTTATTTTTTGTTAATTTTGGTTGTATATTTATTTACATGCACCTTACAACTTTTGGCTAGATGACCATCGCATGTGGTCGAAGCAGGGTTTATTGTTTCTTGTTTCTTGCTGCTGTTTATTTTTATAGTTTATTTATTTATTTATTTTCATTATCATACCTGTAGACTCTTCATTGTACGTTGAGTTTTTTATATTATTTTTATTAAATTCATTGTAGGTTGATTTGGTAGCATATTTCTATCTGTATTCTCTACTGTCTACTACGTTTTATTTTGTTTGATGTATTTATTTGACATCACATTTTCATTGAGATATTATATTTTGATGCACAAATTTAAAAGTTTATTTGACTGACATGCTCGCCATACAAGTTTATTTATTTGACATTAAGACTTTGGAAAATTCTATATATTTCCACTAAAATTGCATCACAGTATTCTCACTAAAAATACAATATATACTTTATAAATATTTGTGAGCTCCACTTGATTTAATTTTGTTATTTACGTTTTAAAATCAATATAAAATTGATAAGTTAGTGAAGTTTGTGCTTTCAAATATAAATACTTTGCAACAAAAGCATTAAAATTGTTAGTATAAAAAAAAATGCATAGATTTGGATATTCATGAAATATTTAATTAACTTTAAATTTAAGTTCTAAAAATAAGGTTCATAATTTTACACTTTTATTTTAGTTGAAAAATTAGGGTAAAAAGGATAAAAATGCAAAATATATTTATATATGATATATGAATAAATTTACATATTATTAACAAAAGTTATTAATTTCCAATTTATATTTAAATTGTAATTATTTTATAACATAACTTAAATTTTGCATTATCTATTATTACATTTAAAAATTACATACAATAACTAATTATAATTCTATAACATAACGTAATTTTAATTTATTTGGAGAAATTTTAATAGTTAAAATTACATTTACTTTAATATATTAGTGGAAGTTTTTAACTTATAATGGATGAATTTTACATTCCACCATACTTCATATATAATGGTAATTATTAAAATAAATATTTTTTATCTAATCAAAATTAAAGGAGAATGGCTTCGAAAAAAAAAATGAAATTTAAATTCATAGTATATATCTTAAATAATTTGTAAGTTAAAATGACCTAAAATTTGGAGAAGCCAAATTAAACTAATATTTTTATCGTTATAATAATACATATTTATGTATTAACTGTTCTAAATTATGTGATGGAAAATTGAACTCATATGTGGCACAATTTTTACCATGTTAAAATAGTTAAAGAAAAAAAAAAAAAAACAGTCATATAAGAAAAAAAAAAAAAGTCATGTATTAACAGGCTCATATGATATTGCTTATTAAATAAAGGGTTTTATTTTCACTCTTGTTTATATCCAATTATTTATTTTCACTTTTTTTAATTTAGCGTCTTTTTTATTTTTAAATCTTTAAGTTCACGAATCACCTAATCATTCGTAAGTATTTAAATATTTAATTTTTATATAAAAAATAATTAGTTATTGATATATAATATAAAAAGCGAACAAAATAATCATTGATTATAATATTAAAAAAATCAATTTTATTTTATATTTGATATATATTTCGTTTATTAATATTTTATTGGTATATTTTTTTATGATATTTATATTTTTTATTGTGAAATTAATTACTTTAACATATTGCAAGAATAATTTATTGGATAAAAGATACAATAATTAAAAAAGTGTGTATTTTCTTTCTTTTTGTTTATTGTCAAACTATATAGTCTATATTAAACTTATAGATTTATGAATAAAATTGAAATATTAGAAAAAAATTTATATTATTATTAGATATGTATACTAAAAAAATTTTATTTCACTTATTTTACAGATGAAAAAGATTGATAATTTTTTCAAAAAATTAAACTTATAAATAAAATTAAAATATTAAAAAAAAAATATTTATCTTAGTTAGATATGTATATTCAAAAAAAATTATTTTAAATATTTTACAGATGAAAAAGATTGATAATTTTTTCAAAAAATTTGATAATAAAAAATATAAAAATTAATAAATAATTACTCAAATATGATAATAATATTTTACTTTAAAATATGTAGCTATATATAATGAGCATATTGCAAGAATAATCTTAAATAAAGTTTTAAAAAATATCTCTTACACATTGTCAAAGATTTAAAAAGAAGTTTTAAATATTTTCTCAAACATTAATAATTTTTATCGGCTCCCTTTCAATTTTTAAACTATCTCTATCCCTGTTGGCACTGGAACTCAACTGAAAGAGATGAGAGCATGAATTCGAGTATTATTATGAACATAATTTAAAGTTAGTCTATGTATAAAGTTATTTGGTGAAAGTGATTAATTTGCATCTACTTACAATCATTCTTATATTCTACTAAGAGCCAGTACTAATTATCTTACTAACTAATTGTGTAATTATTTTTTAATCTCTTTAAAAATTAATATTAATTATCCTGATAACTGATAATTTAAGAGTACGCTACTTATCCATGTTTTTATCTTTACAAAAAAAAAATGGCCAACATAAGTTAGCTAATTTTATATATCAAGAAATCAACATTAATGATTTGATTGAAAAAAAATCATAATTATAATAAGAATTATTTAAGGAATTATTATATATATTTAGTTTGTCAGTAAATTATAATAAAATATAAAGAGACTATAATAATAATAATTTTCGTTTATCCAAAAAAATCATAACACTTGTTTATAATTCTTTTTGCTAATTATATATATTTTAGTAATAAAAATAGGTCATTTTTTAATTTTATTTTATTTAAAATTTTATAATATTTATTTTAATATTATTATTTATTTTGAGTATCATACTTAAATAAATATTATAATAATAATATTTTTTTTATATTTAATTATATTATAATTATAATTTTTATTAATTTTATATTCAACGAACTAAAATAAATGTATTTATTTATATTATGTGGTATTTGGTACACTATAATGAGACATGTAATATAATTGATTCAGCACATTATATTATTTGGTTTGCTTAAACACATGCAATGTAATGTAATCAATTACATGTGGATAAGTAATAAGGATTACACATCCAATAACTCGTAATGGGGATTACATTACGTGTTGGAACAGTAACAGCCCCAACAACGCGTGCGCCAGTTCCAACCAAAATAGCCGTCGCATCCCGTTCTTGCACTGGTGGGGTCGTCGTCCAGCCGTCTAGCTCGTCGTCCCGTCTCTTCCGTTGTTGTCGTCCCGTCCAGCGAACCAAACGTCGTCTAGTGAACCAAACGTTGTCCAGCTCGCGTCTCGTCCAGCTGTCATGCGCCAACCATTGCGAACGCCGTCCAGCTCGCGTTTTTGACTCTCGTTTTTTTTTTTTAAATTGTATTTTTTTATCAGAAATTGTATTTTTTTTTTATGAAATTGTATTTTTTATTAATTATTGTTATAAAATTGTATTTTTTTGAATGTATTTTTTTTTTGAAATTGTATTTTTTTTATTAATTGTTATTATGAAATTATATTTTTTATGAAATTTTATTTTCTGAAATTGTATTTTTAAAATAATTATATATATATATTTTTTCTATTTCATTACATTACAGTAATTAAATAAAACACTGTAATACTGATTACTTTTTTGATTATAGTTAATAAACCAAACACTATAATAATAATACTAATTTTTTTATATTACATTTCATTACGATTACGATTACAAGTGACCTTACTTTTAAATATTCTGTAATATTTAATATTATAATAATATTATTATTTTATTTATATTTAATTATATTATAATTATTATTTATATTACAGTGAACTAAAAACACGAAAAACAACAAAATCGGCGTAAGATATATTTTAATTCCACCTTTTCCGTTATTCGTTCCCATTTCCACACCAACGCCGCCGGTCAAGTAGCTTTCAGTTCCATTACCGCAGGCCATTCAACTCCGCCGGCTTTTTTCGTTCTTCATCAGTACATTTGCCTCTTCTATCAAGTCTAAGACACTCAATTTGTTATTCTCATATCAGTTTCATTAGCTGGTCGTTCAATAATTTCTTATTTGTTAGGTTTCGTGATTCTTGCAAATGGAAGATATCTGATTAATGTTATATTTTAGTCATCGGCTTGTAGTTTTCGATATTCTGCTTAGTTGTTTGGCTTTTAGTAATAGGTTATCTAAGTAACTGGGCTATGTTGTATCAATATAATGGTTTCATTTTTATTCTTTATGCTTAGAATTGCATTTAAGTGCATGTATTTATTTATTTTTGCTCTAGATAGTGCATGTATTTATGCTGCTAATTGTTCTTTGTAGGTCTGTGCTGTCCTAATCCTCCAAGGTCTGCCAAGAAGTGTGAAGCTTTTGTCTCTGACGTAGTTCCTATGAAGTTTGTAAGTCACTATTTCTTCTAACGACACTCATACAGAAGTCGTAGTAGCTGTTTATATGTAAGAAAGTCGGTGTTTATGCGTTTGGGCAAATCTATTTAATTTCTTCTTGGGATTGAATCATTTAAGTTTGTTTCCTGCAGACATGTTTGAGCAAAGGCACGGAATTCCATTTCCCACCATGTCACATGCTTAACATTGGTGGCTCTAGGATTCTCTTTGATTGCCCATTGGACCTTTCAGCTCTCACAATCTTCTCTCCTGTTCCCGCTGATATTAATACTCGATTAACTCAAGAAGCTCCCTATTGTTTAGAATCCGATGTTAGAAAACCACAAAAAAGAGATAAGTATCCTGAACCGAGTGACTTAATTTACGCCGAGCCTTGGTACAAAACAGTCAATAACTTGCATCTTTGGAATCCCTCATTTATTGATGTTGTGTTGATCTCGAGTCCAATGGGTATGCTAGGATTACCATTTCTTTCTCGGATGAAGGGCTTTTCAGCTAAGGTATGGGAATGTTATATTTTGTAATAATTGTACCTCTCGCCTAACGGAAGGAACATTGGTTTCATAGTTTTAATTTTTATAATTGATCAGATATACATAACGGAAGCAACTGCAAGACTTGGGCAGCTTATGATGGAGGAGCTTGTTTCTATGCATATGGAGTTCAGGCAGATTTATGGATCTCAGGAGTCTGATTTCCCACAATGGATGAAATTGGAGAACCTTGAGTTTTTTCCATCTGTGTTGAGAGAGCTAGTTTCTGGTAAAGATGGGGGAGAGTTGGGAGGTTGGATTCAATTGTACAGGTAGCTAGTTGATTGTTTCATTTGTAGTATTGCTGTATTATTTATGGATAATTTTATGTTCTTTCTTTGATTCCTCACTTAACTTGCACTACTCACTAGCCTTAAATCTAAATCCTAAAGATTTGGGACGTTTCAATCCAGACAAGTCTGGTTTTCACTTGTCATCCAAATTTATATACAGCAAATTTTTTTCCGATCACAAGGCTGTAATAAGATGTATTTTTAGTGCAGTTGATGTGAAGGATTGCATAGAGAAGGTTCAAACACTTAAATATGCTGAGGAAATCTGCTACAATGGCACTGTGATCATAAAAGCATTCAGCTCAGGCTTAGAAATAGGAGCTTGTAATTGGAGAATAAAGTGTCCAAAAGGAGATGTTGCCTTTATTTCAAGATCTGTTTTTCTTTCTGGTCATGCTATGGATTTTGATTACCATGCTCTTAAAGGAAATGATCTGATAATATATTCTGATTTCTCCTCCTTGGATGTCACAAAAGATCTAGAGAAGAATGTAAATTATTCACCTCCGGATGCAAACAATTTGTCATCTCCAAGGTATTTTATTCTACAAAGTTTCAATCAAAGACTCACGGTGTTCCCCAGATTTTTCTTTTTTCAATTGTTATCATTTTGATGGAATATTTAAACGCTCCTGTTACTGACTTGACTAATTATATGTGGAGAAAATTCTAATTCTTCTGAGAAATGACCAGGTCCTTAATATATGCTGATGAGAAGTCCGAAGAAGCAGAGAAAATAGCTTTTATATGTTCTTGCGCTGTTGATTCAGTTAAAAGTGGTGGTTCAGTGCTTGTGCCCTTTAGCCGACTTGGAATTGTTTTGCAGTTATTGGAACAACTATCAGCTTCACTAGATAGTGCAAACCTGAAGGTAAATGATACAACTCGTTTTCCATGAACAACATCAACTATGATCTAATGCTTTCTGCTTGGTTTAAATGTGCTAAAGAATCACTTCTGGTGATTTAATAGTAAACAGCAAGAAGCCCATATAATATGGAGCATGCATTATTTGAGTTGAGAACACGTTAACTCAAGCTTTAGAGGAAAATACACATCATGAATTCACATGATAAAGCAAAAAGTACCAAATAGAGAAATATCAAATTGATTCTATGTCCTTGTCCACGGATGATATGTACTTTAAGTTACCCTATTATGCCTAAATCCTAATGTCGTAATTTACCTTTCCATTATGTAGGTGCCCATATATTTTATTTCTTCTGTAGCTGAAGAGTTATTGGCTTTCACAAATATAATTCCTGAATGGTTATGCAGAGAGCGACAAGAAAAGGTACATTTTGGACTGGCTGGTTACATCTGCTTGAATATTATCATAAATCAGCTTATATGATTTAGAATAATGAGCTGTCTCTTCTATTGATTATTTTGCAGATGTTTTCTGGTGAGCCAATGTTTGCCCATGTTGAGCTTATAAAAGAGAAGAAGCTTCATGTGTTCCCTGCCGTTTATTCATCTGAATTGTTGTGAGTTCTTCTTCCATTCTTTTTTTTTTCTTTCTAATATATTCATCAAATTTTGCTCCTTGTTGGCATAATATTCTTGGTAGATGAAATTTTGTATTTGTTTCCCTCTGTGGTTATTCATCTGTGTTTCTGCCCCCTTTGGGGGTTGTGACCTTTTCTACTTAGAATGAATTGGCAAGAACCATGCATTGTTGTCTCCCCTCACTGGAGTTTGCGACTTGGTCCTGCTATTCATTTACTTCGACGTTGGTGTGGGGATCACAATTCTCTACTTATTTTGGAGGTGCTAGTATGTCATTGTAAACAATCTTCAGTTTGATTACGGTTCTAACTAATTTATGGAGCTGTCTTTGCTATTTTTTTAGCTGTAGTTACTTTCATATTATTAAAATACTACAAGTTTTTGCAGGGTGGACTTGATCCTGAGCTGGCTCTGTTGCCTTTCAAGCCCATGGCAATGAAGGTTCTTCAGTGCTCATTTATCTCTGGAATAAGGTAGAGTTTATATATATTTTACTTTTGGCAGATCATACTCGCTCACTCCTTATTTTAGCATTGCCCAATCTCTTGCATCTCTATGTAATTCAAGTTCATATGTTACTTTTGAAAAGTTTATGTAAAGCAGAGAGAATCACTAGCACATCTGCTTTCACTTTTGGTAAAGGCATTGAAACTATAAATGCCACCCAAGGAATCAAGACATTAGCTTTTAGATTGGTGGTGATTTGCACAGCTTCTTCCCTGAAGTTTTATTTTTATTTTTTATTATGCTGTTCAACTGCTACAAGAGTTTCTTGTAGCTGGAGTTACAAACTTACAATTACTGAAATGTGTTGATTTTTCAACAATATCTCATATTGAATAAATATATTTGGTCGCCCTGCTCCACTAATGTTAACATGTGAACCTGGAGGTCTATTTGCATCTTAATTCTTAGTCCACATTACTTTTTGTCTGTTTTTTGTATCAAAATTAATCTGCTGATATCATCTTCTTTTGCCAAACTGTTCAATTTTTAGTCCTAGGATTTCTGTTGACCCTGTAACTATATTAACCGTCTTCTCGAAATCTCTATCAAACTAACTCCCTGCTCTTTAATAATAGCAATGTTGATGTTCCTGAAATGTGTATCTCCTTTTTGTAGGCTGCAAAATTTTCAACGTCTATTGGAGATATTGCAACCTAAATCTGTTCTGGTATTCCCATCCTACTTGTATGTACACTCCTTTCTCTTGTGCACTATGAGACTAATCTTTCTGACGAGATCTCTTTGTTTTCTGTTTGATAAATAGTTGCCCAAGGATTTGAAGCAGGTTAGTTTATCAATAGAAAATTCCTTCTCTGTTCTCTGCTATTCTGAAAATGAAACTCTACGCGTAGCAAGCTTGAAGGAAGGATCTGAAGTAGAGATTGCTATGGACTTGGCCACCCAGTTCCATTTCAAGAAGTTGAAACAAGTCGACGTTAATGTCACTAGATTACAGGGTGAGCTTTTTGTTAATCATGGAAAACATTGGTTGCTTTCTGGAAGCAAACAGGAAAACTTGAAGTCTAGGCCGCTGTTACACTGGGGTTCACCTGATACGGGTAGCCTTTTGACTGCACTATCAAGAATGGGCATTAAAGCTACAGTGAGGAAAAGTGTAAGTTATTCTGAATCTGAAAATAGTTATGTCGTAAACATCCATGAACCTAGTAATGCTCTAGTAGAAGTCAAAGCAACAAGCACTGCTATAATTGCCGCAAACGAAAGTTTGGCTTCCGCTATATTTGAAGCTATAGACCATGTAATGGATGGCATCTAAAGTACTAGTATTGCATGCTTTGATGTGTGTTAGTGAAGAAGTCTTGGATACATCTCAGGTTGTCAAATACAAATGGTAATTGAAGAAACTCCCGAAACCTGGCTTCGTGAGGTTACCATTTTTTTTTTCTTATTGTGGGAAAATGTTTTACCATGCTTCACCTTTGATTCACAATGTCAAAACTTTCAGAACTTTCATGTAGTTTTTTCAGTACATGTCTAAATTATTATACATTCATGCCCACACACGGTTTTTCATATGAGCTCGAATCCACACATTGAAATTGTGCAGCATATGTTATTGTACACTAGAAGGTGCTCCACATTTCCATCCTTGTATAAAAAGGGAATAAACTCAAGGCCTTTTTATTTTCTTATTGTGAAAGAAAAAAATATTTGTTACCTTATTTTTTTCTTGTTTGATATTATTATTTATAAGTCCGAACAATTTCTTAAAATGAAAGTGAAGCAAAGTTGCATTAGTCAAGATAGGACCCAATATTCTCCTTAGAGGAATAATGTAGATTGAATTTGAAGGTGACAGCAACAGTAACCGTCATTTTTTTTTTCCCTAATCTATAAATTGCTGGCTTTTTCGCTCACCTGATTAATGGATAATTTTCGACTTTGGGATTGATATATTTTGTTAATTTAATTAAATTAGAAAAGTCAAATTAGTATTGTTTATTTTATTTGACCTTTTAATGAGTGATTGGATCACTTAATATGACTCCATAGTGCATTTCCCACTAGTCTCTTTGCTTAGAGTTGAAGGCGTTTTATGTACCCATTTATTGCTGAACACTCTTGTATTTCATTTTTTATGAAATGAGATTTGAAGCAATAAACACCTTGAGAAATACCATATATTTAACGAATAAACACCTTGAAAAATACCAGATTGTTATCACCATATCACTTAAAATTATCAAATAAAACATGGCTCATATTAAAGCCACAATCTTACCACTAAACTATATTTATGTTTGCTTATTAATAAATGAAACTAAATTGGTTGTTCATATGATGATGTAATACTTTTGCAAAATCAGTACAATAATTTAAAAAAAAAAAAAAAAAAGCAAATATTAATAATTAATTTTAATAATAATTAATTTAAATTAATAAAAAATATAAATTAAAAATAAAAATAATAATGCTATAGGTATTTAATTTGTTAATTATTGATTAGATAAAAAATAAAAAATGTGAGATAATAAAATAATTACAAGAATATTTATTAACGATAACTAATTATATCATATTACTTAGATTGATTTATGCTTTCAAAAAAATTGTTATAAAAAACGCGATTCAGGAGAATGCTGCATTGGGATTTACAGTCACATGGATCTTCACATAAACACTTTACAGAACTTTTAGGTATTTCATATTTTTTATTTTCGAAATATTCATCATAATTTATTATTTTTATTTCTGAATGTATTATTTAGCTCTGACTTTAATTCAATAATTTAAGTTTTGTCAATTTAACACTTTTATAATTACATTTATTTAATATAATTTATTAATTTTTATTTTTATTTGGTTGACATGATCACCTCGTAAGATTGGCAATTCGCGCATCAAATTTGTTTTTACTGGTTGACATGATCTCTCATGAACTTAATATTAAGAATAACAATTCGGCTATCAAATTTGTATTTACATATTATTTTACACAATAAAATATTTAAATTATGTTTTATTTGTAAATTTTTATCAAATTTATAATATTAAATAACAATTTTTTAAAATTTATCAAATAATTAATGATAAATTTTAATTAATTTGATTCTGTCGTAAAATCATGAAAACTTCGCCAACGACCACAGTAGACAATATAGTAACATGTTGAAGCTCTTTCAACCTTATTTTTCTAAGAGTTATAGTTATTTTTCATTTTTATTCTCTATCAGTTCTTTACTGTTGGAAATATAGTATTTTTCTCTCTTTATTTAAGAGGGAGTACTACTATATTTTATTCACTTTAATTTAATACAATCAATCTTAATTTTGGTATTTTTCATTTATATTTTAGGTGACATATTCTCTTATTTTTGATAAATTTTTATTTTATTTGTTAAAAATGTTAATATTATAATGAACAAATATATAAATTAATAAAATTAGTTGACACTTAACTATACTTATATTATAGTGTAGAAATTATGTAAAAAATAGTTATTAATAAAAGCGAATATTCTTAGAATAAATGTAGAAATTATTTAGAAAGATTATTATCCTTAGTATGCATATATAACATGTTTGATTATAAATTAATGGAATTATTTATTTATTTATTTTTTTAATTAAAAAAACCTTACGGACAGTGCATTAGTAATTAGTCAAATGTTACAAAGAAATGGTTTTTTTTTTTTTTAGAAAATAAATAAATAAATAAAAGAAAAGAAAGAGTAGGAAAGATAATCTATTACTTTTACTTGACTAATAGAAATTAGAGCGGACCGAATCCATTGTCGTAGCCGCAGAGACTCACAGTCACACCCCTTTAGAGAAAAAAAGGTAAGAAATTGAGAGAAAATCCAGATCAGGTTTGCTTAAGCACGTTAATTTGTGGTCCTTAAATAAACAAAAGAATCTGATTTCAAATTCGAAGTGTGAATAAGCTGGACAAAATCTGGAAATTTGGAACGATTTCCTCTTTTTGAGCTGTGTTCTTTTCTTTCTTTTTTGGATGCAGCTATGGTCTTTGCTTTGCTCAAGCCCTCTGTAACCTAACAGAAGGGAGAGATCTTGTGCTAAAAAAATTTATTTTTCTTCAATCAGGTACTAAGTTTTAATTTTTCTCCAATTTTTATTTGATTTGTGTAATGAGCTGGTTAGTTAGGGTTCAGATATCTTATCTGATTTCGTTTATGTTTGTCTATGTAGCTTAATATTTGTATGCAGATATATATATATATATATATATTTGCTAAAATATCTATGCATGCATGCTATTAATTTTAGAAGGTGTGCTACTGTGCTTGGATTATTTTTTCATTTGAGGCAAGTTCGTACTTCGTACGTGACCTCCCGCGGCTCAGTATTAATTTATAAAGCTAGTTTGCTAAAATTTGGGGCGTGACATTTTCTTTTTGGATCGCTAGTGTATGCAGTCTATCTTGATACGTTAGATATATGAAAATCGTTTAATTAGGCTACTGAGAAGTCATTTACTCATTCGGAATTTCCACAGATTGATGCAAAATGTTGCTATTAAAGAGTTGGTAACTTATAAAACTTGCGAATATTGTTAAGAAACCGAGAAAGCCAGAGTTCAAGCTTAGTAACATATAATTCATGTATTTAGTTTATCTTTGAGAATTTAGAACTTAGTTCCATGTGCTTCTTACGATTAACAACATGGGATGGATTAATTATGGACTCATCTTGCAATTTTTCTTTACTTGGCCCTAAAAAATCTTGTCATCTCAGTACCAATAGGCTAATGCTAGATTTCATTTTGAAATAGAAATAAAAAATAATTCTATAACCCTATCAAGATCGAACCCTAGTTCATATTTTCTGTTTGAAATGTTTCCTACACTTACATGGTCTGTTTGTTTTTGTGTGTACACGTTTATGTGTGCTTGGCTGGTGAAACTCCCAGATGCAGCTTTTTGGATATTCAGAACTGTTACCTTATTGAAGTTTTTTTTTCCTGTTTCAGTTTCAGTATCTTACAAACGGGTTCCTACATTTCAAAAGAGTTGATTACTTTGTTACAAGGCTGCAGAGAGTTATTGTAGTTTGGCATGTCTTGGATGGGTTTTCCAAAGCAGTTTCTTGTTGGGATTATGATCTGAGTTAAGGTAAACTGAAACAAGTGATGGACCAGTCGAGAACAAACAGACAGTTCCATTATAATTCTGTTGAACAAGGAAATGATGGATTACAGTCTTCTTATCAGTCATTTACTCGTGACCCTGTCAGTGCCATGCATTCTAATACAAGATTCCCTGACCCTAACATGTCAGAAGTCAAACCTGTTCTTAATTACTCCATACAGACGGGTGAGGAGTTTGCGCTTGAATTTATGCGTGATCGAGTAAATCCAAGGAAGCCTTTGCTTCCAACTCCTGTGGGTGAATCTAATCATGCAATAGGTTATACGGAACTAAAAGGCATGTTAGGAATCAGTCATACAGGGTCTGAAAGTGGGTCAGATATTTCAATGCTTACTGTAGCTGAAAAAGGTCCGAAACATTTTGATAGGAAAGACTCAGTCTCTCAGGAATACAGAGATAATTATGCATCAGTACCACGAACTTCATCAGCATATGAAAGTAATCGAGGAGTTCATCATAGTTATGGTTCTTCTGGAGCCTCTGATAGCTCTTCAATGAGGATGAAGGTTCTCTGCAGTTTTGGTGGTAAAATTCTACCCCGACCTAGTGATGGAAAGCTCAGATATGTTGGCGGTGACACACGTATTATCCGCTTGAGGAAAGGCATTTCATGGCTGGAGCTTACCCAGAAAACTTTATCAATTCATAGCGAGACAAATGTGATAAAATATCAGCTTCCTGGAGAGGATCTGGATGCCTTGGTTTCTGTTTCATGTGATGAGGATCTCCAGAATATGATGGAGGAGTGCAATGAATTAGAAAATCGAGGAGGTTCACAAAAGCTTAGGATGTTTTTGTTTTCCCCAAGTGATTTGGATGATGCTCAGTTTGGTCTTGGCAGCATGGAAGGTGATTCCGAGCTTTGGTATGTAGATGCTATCAATGGTATTTATCTTGGCTCAAGAAAGAACTCGACCTTGCATGGCCTGGCCAGCTGTTCAACAACTAATTTAAATGAGTTAGATGGACAGACTAATGAGAAAGAGACCAATATGTCTGCCACTAACTCAGTTGGCTTTAACCGGATGCCTTCAACTGACAATGTCAATGTGTCATCAGCTGTGCAATCTTCAGAACTAATTATTCCAAGTTCAACAAGTGCTTATGAAAACTATTCTAGTTTTTATCCTGGCCAGATGATGCCTCATGGAGAAGATATGCAGTACAATGGCCGTGTTAATGCTAGTCCCTCTCCTTTTGGAGAATTTTCTGCTTCAAGGCCATTTCATGGGACTACTAATCAACAAGGAACTTCAACTGAATTGAAGCCATCCAGTGGCTCAAAAGTAGAGAATGTGGAGATCCAAGTAAAGCAGGCAAAAGTAAAACCTGACAGCATGGTACAACCAGATAGTAACCTTGAAAAAGTTAGATCCTCAAGAAAAGAGGATCCTATCACTTCACAGCCATATGAGAGTAATATGGTGAATTATTTTCCTGTTGAAGACATGTCAATAACAGTTAATGGAACTGAGGGTGGTCCACATATGGTATTTTCAAAAAATGAGACCAAGTATCAAGAACCCGTAAAAATTGCTTCATCAATTGAGAGTGCAAATCTAGTGCCCAAGTCCAATGAGAATGATGGTCAATCTAAATCAACTCTGACATTTGCTCCTGATTATACTGGTTCTGACCCCAATGCAATGGACTTGACTTACCTCGAACAACCTGTGCTTCCTCAGAGAGTTTACTATTCTGAAAGAATTCCTAGAGAGCAGGCAGAGTTGCTGAATCGATCATCAAAGTCTGATGATTCATATGGTCCTCAGTTTCTCATGTCTCATTCACGGTCTGATATTACACATCAGGGCCCTGTTAGTGAAGGTTTAGACAGACTGCATGTGGATGGAAATCTGGCCTCTCAAGTTGAACAATCCACCACAACAACAAATCCTTTCTTTGTGGATTCTCATGCTGTTGATGAGGGACTTGTGAAACTTCAAAAGTACAAAGAGTTTGCTGATTCACTTTCTCAAATGAATTCAAAAATTTTACAAGATGTGGATGGTGAGTTGAAAAAGGTCTTACCAAATTCTATGGACAAAAGGGATGCCATAAAGGAGGACGATAAGTTTGACCAAGAAACAATTCACCCAAATGGTCATAGATTGATTAATGAGAACCGGGAAGCTAAACTAGAACCTTCTGCTGTAGCTGCTAAGAACCATGAGGATTCTGCCTCTAATCATCCAGAGCATGGTTTTAGTGGAGATATTGGCAAGGATTCCTGTGCAAATGATGTCATTGGCCTTCCACAACCTTCAGCACGGACAGAAAGTTTGGCTAATCAACCCTCGACTGGTGTTTCTGCACCAAAGCAGGGGGAGATTTCAATTGATATTTTAGACCGATTTCCCCGTGACTTCCTTTCTGATATATTCTCCAAAGCATTTCCTGAAGATTCCCCTGCTATTGATCTGCTCCACAAAGATGGAGCAGGCTTGAGTTTAAACATGCAAAATCATGAGCCAAAGCGTTGGTCATATTTTCAGAAATTAGCACAAGACGGATTTACTCATAATGATGTTTCTCTCATGGACCAGGACCTTAGCTTTCCACCAGCTCTTGGGAAAGTTGAAGAAGATTATAGATCTTATCAATTTACACCTATACAAACTGACAGAGATACAGTGGATTGTGTTGATTCCCAATTGAAATTTGTTGAAAACAGTCGTAAGGAATTACATGGAATGACTGCTGCTGATGCAACTATTTTGCCTTCAAATTATGATCATTCCCAGGCAAAGGAATCTGGAATTATGCAGTTTGGTGATACAATGGATAATTTAAGAATGCCAGAGTCAGAGTACGAGGTATTCACCTGATGATAAATCAAATTTCTTGTTATATTTGCTTGTTGCTTAATGTAGGCTGGTTACCTCATGTAGGAAGGGAGATTAGAGTCCAAAAATGCTGGTTTACCTCCTCTGGATCCTTCACTAGGAGATATTGATATCAATACATTGCAGGTATTATGTTTATTTTCACAATTTAATGGTTCCCCCTTCTCAAAATGGGAAAAATGTTAGGGATGCTTCTCTTCAATATATAAGTTTAATTTTGGAAGGGCCCCTTTTTGTGGCATTGGTTGCCTAGGAAAATAGTCAGTTGTGACAAGGAATATTTAGAAATATAGTGCTGTTGCCAAATTAATAATGTTCTTTAAATTGGAATGTCTTTTAATAGAAATTGCCTGAATGTTGTCTTTTTAAATGACAAAGACACTGTGATGTCAATTTTCAATATAATTTTTTCATGATTATTGATTGATTAATTCAACGAGGCTCCATTTGATGGAGCTTAATTTTTTTTTATTATTAATATTTCATGTGCTGAGAAATTAGAAGGAATTTTGGCCGCTTATTTGCCTCTGCAGATAAGCATCAGTAAGTTTCAGAATGTCATATCTTTTTTGGACTTTTTGGCACATTGTAGGTTATAAAGAATGATGATCTTGAAGAGCTCAAGGAACTGGGTTCTGGTACCTTTGGGACTGTTTATCATGGAAAATGGAGAGGAACAGATGTTGCAATTAAGAGAATAAAGAAGAGTTGCTTCACTGGGAGGTCATCAGAGCAAGAGAGATTAGTAAGCTATTCTTTCAGCATTAACACATTTGCAATTTCTATTGTAACATGAATATTTCTCCTCTTTTTTTCCTTCTATAAATTAAAAAGTAACATGGATAATACAAGCAAAACTGGTATGTTCTGTTAATGAATTGATTATACTAAGATCATATTGAAGAATATTTACTACTTTCTCAGACGGTAGAGTTCTGGCGTGAAGCTGATATCCTTTCAAAGCTTCATCATCCAAATGTAGTAGCATTTTATGGTGTAGTGCAAGATGGACCAGGGGCGACATTAGCTACTGTAACTGAGTTCATGGTTGATGGGTCTTTAAGACGTGTATTACTTCGCAAAGATAGGTAATGTGCAATTTTTTTTTTTTTTTGCTTCCAGAACAGTATTCAATCTTGAGCTTATCGTGCATGCTAGATAAATTGATTATAAAGTATCTAAAATGGATAGTCAAAGAGAGAACAAAAATGTTGACATTTTGGTTACTGGTATTTTCAAAATCCTGTATCAGCAAAATAAGATATTTTTGAAAGTCACATCTTTTCTTTGGCTTTGTCTATCGCATATTTATATTTATTTATTTTGCTAAGTTGCATTGCTGTTAAATTGGACTTTTCTATGATCATTTCTATTTTTGACGATTTTTTTCTTCCTACTTATTGTCATTCTGGTTTGAAGGTATCTTGATCGCCGCAAGCGGTTAATAATCGCAATGGATGCAGCATTTGGAATGGAATATTTGCACTCTAAGAATATTGTGCATTTTGACTTGAAGTGTGACAACTTGCTTGTGAACTTAAAAGATCCTTTACGGCCTATTTGCAAGGTGTGGTGATGTAATTTCAATTTTTAGTATGATGCTAACGTTTTGGCATTTTGGATGTTAATGAAGATGTTTCTCTCTCTCCCCCCTCCCTCCCAGGTTGGCGATTTTGGTCTTTCAAAAATCAAGCGAAATACCCTGGTTTCTGGTGGGGTTCGGGGGACATTACCTTGGATGGCACCTGAGTTGCTTAATGGCAGCAGCAATAAAGTATCTGAAAAGGTTAGATAATTTGATTCTACAATGTTGTTTTGGTTCTCGATTTTAGATAAAGAGATTAATGTCTACAAATGTTGTTGGAAATCTGCTAGAAATAGTCTTTAGTTTGTGGTGGATAGAGTTTTTCTTTATGTCATTATTCTGTTTCTTACAGTTTGCTGCCCTGTTTGGGGAGTGAAACTTTTGTTCCCATACTCAATACGGGGAAGAAAGAAAAACTCTTACTAGCTCGATCTTAATGGCCCTCATGTTGTTATTTCTTGATTACAGGTTGATGTGTTCTCTTTTGGTATTGTTTTATGGGAGATCCTCACCGGTGAGGAGCCATATGCCAACATGCACTATGGTGCTATCATAGGTGACACTTCTATATTATTTTGTTAACAATTTTATAGTTGAGTTCAAATTTCAATATCTATGCACTTTTAGAAACAGGTTTTGCTTCATTATACCCTGCATGCACTGATGAAACTGCATCACTTCGTTGACCATGAATGTTCTATAACTTTTGTGCATTTAGAAGGGAAATTGCCTGCATGATTTTCTACTCTATAAGTATGCAAGCAGATATTTGACATAATTTTTTTACCAAAGCTAGCTGCTAGGATACTGCAGAATGAGTTCTGTGACTGATACGGAAAGCTTTTTCATGCCTACAGGAGGAATTGTGAATAATACATTGAGACCAACTATTCCAAGTTATTGTGATCCTGAATGGACAAGGCTGATGGAGCAGTGTTGGGCTCCTAATCCAGCAGTGAGGCCATCCTTTACAGAAATTGCCAGTCGTTTACGGGTGATGTCTACAGCAGCTAGCCAAAGCAAAGCACAAGGTCAGAAGGCATCTAAGCAATGATTTGGCAGTTTCTTGTTTTCTGAAATTACATTCATTTAATTGTACACAAAAGATGGTATTGTTATTATGTATTTATATTTACAGAGAAAAGAACATAAAAGCGGTTTTCCAAAGACCTTTGAACTTGGATTTTATTTTGAATCATATTATTAAAAGTTGGGTGGTAGTTTTGTGCATGTGCATTTAATTAATTTTATTTTTAATATTTTATAATATATTTATTTTTTTATTAAAAGAATATATATATATTTAAAGGTTAAAAATAATAAATTTATATATGAAAGAGGATTATATCTTATGATTAAATCTAATTTTTACTCTTTGCATGGTAAACAATATGTTCACGTTAAACATAGACCAGGGAGAAGATAAAGGCATGTTTGAAAATTACAACCAAATTTTTTATAAATTTTATTAGAAAAAGTGTGACTAAGTTTTTACAAATTGAATTTATTAAGTCACTTGTTTTTTATTAAAAAAAAAAATTGGTACATATTACAATTAATTATTATAAATATAAATATTTTATTTATTTTGGGCTAATAATTTTCATTTTAAACATTTTATTTTTAAAATTTTTTTAAACTTTTTGAGCAATTCTCTTCGAACATCTACTACTTCTTTGTTAGAAAGATTTAATTCGATTCAACTTTAATTTTTTATAAAAAAAATTAAAATTGATAAGAAATGACTAAAGTGTCATATTTGTAATAGTTTTTATTTATTTTTTTATTTTGATAATACATATTTGTAATAATTAAATGAATAAAAAATGATTGATATATTTAATTTATAAAACAAAATAACTAAAGTATCATGCTTAAATAAGGATAGATATCTTTGTATAAATAGTGAATATAAAAATATAAAAAAGTCCACATATTTATACCATTCAATGAAAATGTACTCTATTAATGATAAACTAAAATCATAAATTGTGAAAATTGAACTAAATAATCTTAGAATATATAACATTCATTTTTTTACCCTGATATGCTCTCCGTTACCCCTTAAATTGAGCACCAACGTTGAGCTGGTATTTCAGTTTCGCAACATAGACCCATGTGGCATTTGGCCCCAACATAGACTCATGTGTTTTATTGAGCGAGATTATTAGTTTTTTTTATTGATTTATTAATCGAATAAAACTTTAATATTATGTTAAAATTTTATAAAAATTATGAATATTTTCATCTTAAAAAAATAAAATACGATTTTTTTAAAAAAATATCACAAATTTATGAGAATTTTTATATATAATAATTATATTACAATTATGATAAAAAAATTTATTAGATAAGTTACGTAGACTCAATATTATTAATACTAATAATACTTATAATATATTACTTAATAAATATTTTTATTTTTAGAAATGTGATAAATAGACATGTCTGTATTTTATGTTTTCTATCACAGTTGACCTGTCTATTCTCACGTGATCACAAAGGACGGGCACGTGGAAGGAAGGTTCATTGAATTTCCTAGAATATCCTCAAGGTTTGTATTTTCATTTCGAAGGGGGACCTCGTATCGTGATGTATTCAGTCTTTTTTATTTATTTAAGTATGCTATCTTCATACTCGGACATCACAGTCGTCTACCTGAGCATCTCTACCTAAGGAACATCCAGTTCATCATCGCCAAGTGTATTCTCCTAAAGCACCCTTTGTAGTCAAAACTCTCATTGACGGACACGTGTCGGCATGCAAATGTTCGCAGAACTATTTCTCTGTCTCTCCCTAGATGACCATATTTCACAGTGTGTCTCGCTCTAAAGTTCCCTCTCTTTCCCTCTTTAGGGCTTTTGCTGTTGAGGAAGTTTCAGCTCAAATCTCCCGGGTAAAATTTAGAGAATTTCGTTTTTTGATCGGTTTTTAAGTTTGTTATCATCTGAAGATCCTCTCTTTGTTTTTGGAAAATGTTTTTTTTTTCTTTAACAAGGGAGGTTGAAGAAAGATGTTATTTTTCATGATTTCATGTTTTTGTTTCTATTTTCTTTATCTAAAGTTTAAAGTTCGCCTAATTCTTGTGAATATTGGTGAAATTTGACGGAAAATTTGATCTACTTGTGCTAGTAACCAAACAGAGCATTGAGCTCAGATAAGAGTAAAGTGAAACCTATCGCTTATTTTAATATTTTCTATTTTGTTTTGAATTCAAATGCATGTCTACTTTTTGTTTAGCGAGTGAGTTGAATGCTATAATGAAAATACGAGGAAGAATAATAATGTTATTTTCTTTTAAGCTCCTGGGTTTTGTATTTTTTTTTCTTTCCCTTGTCACGTCCGTATTGAGGATAACTTATGTGTCTATGATTTGACTTTGATTAAATGTTTGAGTTTATAAGGGAAACATTCCGTGGCTCATTATGAATAGAATGTAAGACCAAAGATATCTTTTTATCCATTTAGATTTTTGGGTATAGTTCTTAGAGCGCCTATATGATTTACTTCAAAGTAAATGTTTTTATCCTTTTCAACCATTTAGAGCTTCTGATTCTTCTTTAAGGTTGCTATTAGGTAGCATAGAAATTTAAGGTTTAAGTTTGCATTTCTGTATAACACAAACCCTCTAGTGAACTGAGCCTGATAGAATTACTTTCCCTTGTCAAGAGATGAAATGAAATTGACATAATGTGAAACTAGATTTGATACAAATTCATCCTTGATCAAGTTTTTATCCTCCCTTGTCTTTCTTTGTCATTTTTTTTTGTGCTTAAATTTACATGTTGTATTTAGCCTATTCTCCCATTTTTCTTCCTCTTTGTGAGGACAGAATAGTGAGTCCATGGACCAATCAAGACAAACAGAGCAGCAGCAGCAGCAGCAGCCAGTGATGGGTGTTATGCCAGGCGTCAGCCAGATGACATATGCTCGTCCTTCATATCAAACCGCTCCCATGGTGACTTCTGGCACTCCTGCAGTAGCTGTTCCTTCCCCAACACAGCCGCCGCTTACAGCTTACTCTAGTTCGTCGCACCAACTTGCTTACCAGCAAGCACAACACTTCCACCATCCACAGCAGCAACAACAGCTTCAAATGTTTTGGGCCAACCAAATGCAAGAAATCGAGCAAACTACAGATTTCAAAAATCACAGCCTGCCACTTGCTCGAATTAAGAAAGTTATGAAAGCTGATGAGGATGTGAGGATGATTTCAGCTGAAGCTCCAGTTATATTTGCTAAAGCCTGTGAAATGTTTATCTTGGAGCTAACTTTGCGATCTTGGATTCACACCGAGGAAAACAAAAGGAGAACACTGCAAAAGAATGATATTGCTGCTGCCATTTCAAGGACTGATGTATTTGATTTTCTGGTTGACATTATCCCAAGAGACGAGTTGAAAGAGGAAGGCCTTGGAGTCACTAAGGCCACAATTCCGGTGCTCGGCTCACCGGCTGATCTTCCTTATTACTATGTTCCTCCTCAGCATTCTGTGGCACCTGGTAGTATGATCATGGGAAAACCAGTAGATCAAGTGGGAGAATACACACAACCTAGATCGCCCATGGCTTTCGTACCTTGGCCACAGCAGCACCACCAACAGCCACCACCACAAACAGATGCCTAATTACTGTGATTAAGGAGTTGTTATAAGTGTTTAGACCCTGGCTTCTGATACTTAGAGTTGGGTTTGGAGTTAATTTAGTGTCTTTCATTTGTGGTGAAGTTGTAGCTTTAGCTTTTAGTTGGCAATTTCATTTCTGTAATACAAATTTGTAGTGAATGGTGCCATTTTCACATGTGAGGTGGTTAAAATATGTTTGGATGTGTTATTTTGTTTTACTTTAGTTTTGAAATTTATGGGGGTCCTTTCTTACCTTTACTGCTTCTTGTGGTTTCTACTTTCTTTGTGGCCAATGTCACTCCCCTCGAGCATAAGCAAAACTAAATATTGCTAATTATAATGAAAATCATTCTGCAAATCCTTTAGTTTTAGAAAAAGTTGTAATTACAAGTTTCCTTTTTATTCAATTTTGTTTTATTTTATCCAAATATACTTTGAACGACGGTATTTGAAGTTTTGAATCATGTTACTCTGTGGGGGGAGATGCTACGCATTTGCCACTCTACAACCTCTAACATCACTACACTAACCCAGATGCCAACCAATATGCTTGCAACCGCTGTGTTCTGAGCTTTGTTAATGCTTATAATTGGTTAAAAATCTGAACTGATTTACCAATAAAATAATAAAATGCCAAGTTCAACGACATGTAATTTATTTAGATATGCACAAGTAATGAGATTCGAGTTTCATTTATGTTCGTATGAATAATGTAGTTATTTATAATAAAAAAAAGTCAAAATAATAAAATGTTATTCTTTAATTGATGCATGTGATAATAACTGATTTAACTGTATTCAAATGATACGAGTCAGAAGGAAAATTACAATGTCTGCGTGGAATAAGGATAAGTGATACGTGTCTCTCTTTTCCCTCATACACAATTTTCTTTTTCTATTTTTGGTTGTATCTACTACAGTGAGTATACTTTTGGAATTAAAATTCTTTTATATTTCAACTTAAAAACTGGTGGATAATAGTGTTGATGTGGTGGATATGTAATATTTTCCTCTTAAAAAAATAAGATTGATTAGAAAATTGTTGAATAAGAGCATTTAGAAATGTTTAACATGTTAAATATATTATTTATGAATGTACATTGAATACATAAAATTTTGAATATATAGTATTAAAAATAAAACCTATATAAAGTTTATCCTATATATTTAAATAATATTATTTTAGTCTGATTTTGAAATTTGTGTAATAAGTAGGGATCCTTCCTAATTATTATTCCTTTTTGGTTACAAAACACAAATGTACGAAGTTTCAGCCCAGAAAATCATCTTTTAATATTTTTTAAAAATTATAATAATAAAAATAATATTTTTTATATTTAAATTTATATTTTTATAATTAAAAAATAATTAATATAATTTTTTTTTTAAATTTTGTTTAATTAAAATTAAACGAATGTAATTTAAATTTATTTGATATTATAAGTTTAAATTAAATGTTTATTATTATTAAATTATTAATTTTATTATTATAAATTTAAAATATATATATATATATATATATATATATATATATATATATTGATAATTTTTCAAAATTCAAATCAAATCAAAATCTTATTCCTATTGGCGACAAGACAGAAAAGGACAAAGTTTCCAAATTTTTTTTTCAACGAAGAACAGATCAGAGAGCCAGAGAGAAACCGTAGCTGAAAGAGAGCTATGGAGTCTCCATTTAAAGGTGATGTACTGAAAGGGAAGGTGGCTTTGATAACTGGAGGTGGGTCGGGTATTGGGCTGGAGATATCAATTCAATTCGGTAAGCATGGAGCATCAATTGCCATCATGGGTCGACGCAAGACCGTCCTTGACTCCGCAGTTTCCGCTCTTCAATCCCTTGGAATTCGGGTACCCTTAAGATTTAATTGATCATTGATTGTTTCACTTGCTTATCTTATCTGGGTTTGGTTATTTATCTATGTTTGAGTGGTACCTGGGCTTGTTTGGTTGTGAAGAACATTCAGGAAACTGATTGATTATAAAGTAAAGACTTTACCTTTTGATTTATTAGAGAAAAAAAAGGTAAACATTAAGTAAATTTGTAGCTTCCATTTGATTTTGGTAAGTATTCATTATGTCTAGTTTAGAGTTTGTCGCATAAAAATTGTTGTTTAGTCTCTGAGTTGTGTATCTATACAGCTAAATAACGAATGAGGATCACTTGAAGCTTTGGACTTTGAAATTTGAATTAAGTTTATATTCCATTAAAATAATTAGAAAAATTTAACAATTTAACAGATGCGTTAAAAAATAAATGCAAAAAATTATACCCGTCGAAAACAACTCATTAGAACAACAGGACCATTTGTATGAACTTTTATCCTCAAATTCTGAGAAAAAGCATTTAGTTTTGCAGGGCTAATCAACTTCCTTTTTCTCTAATATATGAATTTGAAGCCATTTTCAGATGTGTATTATGCATTCTGATTGTTAATGTATGAAAATGAAATTTGCAAAGCCAAAACAGTAAGCTTCAATAAGATGGAGACTCTTGTGATAGGTCTATGGATTGATTTGTTGATATCAATCACTGCTTTTCTCGTTCCTACTTCTATTTACTTGCTTAAACTTGGATATTGAAAGTTTTTAATAGAGTTAAACCTCTTGTTTACTCATATTAGACTGTTCAATTTGTTATCTTCTGGTCAAGTTCTTCATAGTGTCAAAATGATGCAACTCAGTTGACATGCTTGATGATCCATTTGATAGTTCAACTAGCTATTCAACTAGAAGATAGTTCTTTTGATTATATTGTTTTGTTCAGACTACACTTCTCATACCGAGACATGGTTCAAAGTTCAAACAGTTGATTAGTAATCTGTGTGAGTGTGTGTTCAGGCAGTCGGCTTTGAAGGAGATGTACGCAAACAGGAAGATGCAAAAAGAGTTGTCGGATCAACTTTTCAGTATTTTGGTAGTCTTGACATTCTGGTGAATGCTGCAGCAGGCAATTTTCTTGTTTCAGCAGAAGATTTGTCACCTAATGGATTTCGAACAGGTCAACCTTTTAATATACATAGTTCACTTGTTATGTTCAGACTTTTTTTTTTCCTTTAAAGAAAAACCCCCATTTCTAAGCTGGGTTTTAACGTAACTTCTTTCAGTTAAGTGTTCTATAAACATGTTTGTTCAAATTAATGTCAAGTATGCCTCATCCACAGATGGGATAAATGATTGTTAATATCAATCGAATCAAGATTAAAATTGTGAATAAATTAGAGCTTAAAAGCAGGAGTATTGTTTTGTGTTGGGAACTAGAGAAGCCTTCTTTGTTTGATTGCCAAGATGCTTTATCTATTGCACAGTTCACGGTAAAGCTTTTTCCTGAATCCTTTGCTAGTTTAATGAACCTTTTTGTTTTCTCTTTTGTTTATGCTTATTGACCCTTGCAGTAAGCGTTTAATATTGCTTTGTGTTGAGAGCTATAGAAGCCACCTTTGTTTGGTTGCAGTGGTGCTTTATTGCACAATTCACAGTATTGTTTCATGTCATGAGCTTTGATAGTTTAGAGAACCTTTTCATTTTCTATTCAATTGATGTTTATTAGACCCTTGAAGTAGACATTTAAGTGATCAGCTTTCCTAAATGAACTCCATTAAGTTAGTCTTCTCCCTGCAGTTATGGATATTGATTCTGTTGGTACATTCACGATGTGTTATGAGGCTCTGAAGTATCTCAAGAAAGGAGGACCAGGAAGAAGCTCATCCACTGGTGGGGTAATACTGAACATTAGTGCTACTTTACATTACACAGCTTCTTGGTATCAAATCCATGTGTCAGCAGCCAAGGTTTGTCTGGTAGATTATCTGTCATGGGTAACCAACATCTTGTGTGAGTGTCATTCACATTTCTAAATTGTTCCTTGCAACAGGCAGCTATTGATGCCACTACGAGAAACTTGGCTCTAGAATGGGGTACTGATTATGACATTAGGGTTAATGGTATTGCCCCTGGTCCTATTGGTGATACTCCTGGAATGAGCAAACTTGCGCCCCACGAAATAAAGAGCAAAGCTGAGGACTATATGCCTCTGTATAAGGTGGGGGAAAAGTGGGATATTGCTATGTCTGCCCTCTACCTTGCTTCAGATGCAGGTTGGTTAACTATTCACTTGCTCAGAGGCCTGCTTTTTTTTTTTTACTCAGGCAATTAGTTTTTTTCTAGCTTGCCATTTTTTCTTTGATCTGTTATTGATAATTAACTAGATTCCTAGTTTAAGGTTGTTTTAAATTTGATAGTACCTTACTAAATATTTTTATGTTTAGGACCTAACCTCTGTAGTGTTAGTCACTGGCAAGTAGTCTGTGTCATAAAATGAGGAAAAATAGGTGAGATTTTTTGTAGGAAATTTATTTATTTTATTGACTTTGCAGGAAAATATATCAATGGAACTGTACTAGTAGTTGATGGAGGACTGTGGCTGAGCCGTCCACGCCATCTAGCAAAGGATGCCGTGAAGCAGCTTTCAAGAGCTGTGGAAAAGAGGTCTAGAGAGGCACCAGTCGGGGTTCCAAAGAGCAAACTGTAACTGGAACAGAAATGTGACCTTATCCAGTATTGTAAACCGTTGATCTTCACCAGATTATTAGCATTACTTGTAAACCTATACGATCAGCCTTCGGTGGACTTGATGTTACTGAGGATTATCGCATTTTGACAAACTTGTTTTGATTTATATTAAAACCCTAAGTGAAAATTTGATTGCAGTCATGTATGAATAAATCTATTTGTGAAAGTCAAGGAAGTTGAATGATTTCAAAACTATGTTAAAAGTCCCTATATTATCGTAGTGCAGCGAGAACTGAAATTCAACTCTCCAGTAGAGAGATGCTGAGACATAATTGCAGAAATCACCAAAAGTCGAAATTTAACACTCCTTTCCAAGTAATCAAAGTGATTATCGATCGACTTTGCTTTAGTTGAGGTGGTGCTCATAACTTTGAGGTTATGAGTAAGAAGTCTAAATTGAAACATTATTTGTAATTTGCCACATAATTTGCCTCATTATTGTGGTTATGAGTTTGAAGTCTACATCACCTTTAAATAATAGACAAATCATTCTAATAGCTCCGATGGTTGAATCAGAAGTATTGAAGGCACCAATCTCACATCTTCCCATACCCAATACCCAAAGGGTACATATGAATTGAACTAAAGAAAGTCGCTTATAAAATTTTATCCGAAAAACTTGAATATAAGATGACCATGGCTAGAATAGAATATTCCACCTATTCTCAAGCTTCCTCGTTGTTTCCAACCAAAGATTAGCAGGTACTGTACTGGTGTTTCGAGACCTCTCACATTAACTAGCTTTGTCCGCAGCCCAATGGCATCACTCGTGTCCCTTCAGTTTGTATTCATAGCTCACTTTGTAAGAAATTTATGTCATACAAACAAAATAGTTTACATCATAAAATGTAAGAAAATTTTCTCAAAATTGGCTTGATTCAAGTCAATATACTACGTCTAAAATTGTGAAACTCATGTAACCTCTCTGTGTAGTCAGAAATAAATCTTTTGAATCGATTCTTGAACTTTCTTCACTCTTCTTATGGTAGACAAGAGATTGAATCACAGTAGGCAAGCAACATCCAAGTCACATGACTGATTGGTTTTAAGAGCAAAAAAAAAAGCAGCTCACTTAACAAGCAGCTTGATGGAAACATTTAGGTTTAGCTTTAAAGCGTCTCTTTTGCAGTTAAAACTGAACCGTGAAAACCTTGTCTTCTAGCGTCAACAAAAGAAGTATGAAATACCTTCTCAAAATCTTGATCCATCTCAGCCAAATCATTGAGTTTTAATCCAGAACCAAAGTCTATAGAATTTTGTCCAGAAAACCTCAACATCTGTGCAGTGGCGCTGGATATATGTCTAATGGTTGATACCGCAACTGATCATTAAGTGGCAATGTCCCATCCTACAGTTTAACAAAAAAAACCTTGGAACCATTAAATCAAGTTTACTTGAGGAGAATAATGCAAGCCAAGCAAATCTTGACGGAAAATAATTTGAAGAGACAGTAAGATATACTACAGGCTTTCTAGTCCACCAACCTCACAACGTTTGAGATTATTGACAAAGAATAACTTAAGCTAATATAAATATCAACCACATAAATCCTATACCATTCTCTTTTTTAATGGGTCTACAAATTTTATTTTATTTTACGGTAAAAGTTGTTGGATACTATCGAAAGGGTTTATCAATATAATCTTAGCCATCTTGTCAAGCAATGAAACTACAATTTAGCTTGTTGTATCTTTAGCAGATCATTAGAAAAAAAAAAATATGCTTTACAGGTCAGGGCATACTACCCTTTAACTATCCAATCAAAAGTCTCCACCAAGCTTTAAAAGATTATTTGATTTGGGGGGAATTGTAAGAATATGAGTTTTTTTTTTCTTTTTTCCTTCTAGTATCATTTGTTATTTACAGAAATATCTTGGCAAACCAGGAAATAATCATCAGAGAAAATTCAAGTTCAATATCATTTGGAATTTATAACAATATAAGTGAAGTACGCATATTTCCTTGCTAAGCATTTAAGTTCCCAGCAGAAAAGTAAAGTACCTCTTCCAAGTTTATTTGGAATGGCTTCACAAAATCGTCAAACATCACTGGAGAAAGACTCTTCATTTTCTCTTCCACCTCCTTTGAAAAGCGAAGAGAAAAGATGATTAGTAAGCATATCGTCGATCTCAGCAAATTCCCATCAATTGCAATCACTAGAGGACAGAAAGCTAAAACAATAGAGACAAAAATCCAATTTATACCTTAAATATATTGGGCTCTAAAAGAGTTTAATAGAAAGGCTTGCAATACATATAGAGAGACCAAATTCAAGTGCAAAATTCAAATGCAGTATCTACTATTACATTCAAAAACATTACAATACTGACCATGGATAAAAATACCTATGGGATATAAAGAAATATACTTCACACATCCATAAATTTTGTTAGATATCCTTGCATATATCATACATTCATGCATATATAAAAATGTTTTCATGGATAAAACAAAATTATGAAAGATATTTGTAATTAACTTTCATAATATTTTAGGTCTACCAATTTATCAATAATATGATACAACTTATACCATATTAGATTCTACACAGTATCTTGCATGACTTGTCCAAACAATAAATGGCATCATTATTGTTTATAGTTATTAATTCAGCATATCTTACTAGATAATTCACTAAAGCATTTCTTCTTCTTCCCTAGGTAATCAAACAATTGACAATTACAAGTACTTTTTTTTTTTACTCTTGTTCCCTTAGGTAGCTACCATTATCCTCTGCATTGCAGATCCTAAGAAACTTTATCAGCCAAATGGCCCAAACTTTTAATTTTTTCAGTCATAATACAAATAAAAAAGTTTAGAAACAGAAGGGCATTCAATTGCTTACTAAACCAGTTATCCTTGATTTCTCCAGTAGCTCCATTGCAATTAAGTCCAATATATGCCTATTTTTTCTCAAACCATTCATTGCATGTTCTTCTGTTTCTTCAATGTACTGCCCAATCAACATAAAATACATACTTTTCAATAAATAAAGCTCGAATAAAACATGAAATAAACAAGCATAATAATATTTGAAAAAGCTTCATATTTGTAGAATAATTGTGTTTATTGAAATCTGAAAATATATTAATGAATTACATGAAGTGTAGCTCCTTAAATAGACTAAGTACAAATCTAACAATATCTAAATAAAAGGAAATAAAAAAAGGATAAAATATTAACTGAATATTTACAGTTGCAACAAATACTAAATATTTACTGTTACAATTGGATATTTAGAATATCCCTATTTTTATGGGATCTCCACACTCCCCCTCAAGTTGGATCATAGATGTCAATCATGTCCAACTTGCTTTTCAATTTTTCAAAGCTCTGTCTTGGAAGTCCTTTGGTGAGAATGTCTGCAGTTTGTTCTTGGGTCGGTATGTAGGTCATACAAATAATGCCACTCTCAATTTTTTCTTTTATAAAGTGTCTGTCAACTTCCACATGTTTTGTTCGATCATGTTGAACTGGATTGAGAGAGATGTTAATAGCTGCTTTATTGTCGCAATATATTCTGAGTGGAGTTTCTGTTTCGACTTGTAATTCTTCTAGAAGTTTCTTTAACCACAGACCCTCACACATCCCTTGTGCAACTGCTCGAAACTCTGCTTCTGCGCTGCTTCTGGCCACCACATTTTGTTTCTTGCTCCTCCAAGTTACTAAATTACCCCAAACAAAAGTACAATAACCAGTTGTAGATCTTCTGTCTTCAACTGAACCTGCCCAGTCAGCATCTGAAAAAACTTCTACCCTTTTTCCATCTGTTTTTTTAAAGAGAAGCCCCCTCCCTGGAGATCCTTTAAGATATCTGAGAATTCGATACACAGCTTCCAAATGAACTTCTTTCGGAGAATGCATATGTTGGCTCACGATGCTAACAGCGAATGCGATGTCTGGTCTTGTGTGTGATAGGTAGATTAATTTTCCTACCAACTTCTGATATCTCTCAATCTCTACTGGTTTGTCATCACTCTCAAGTCGTTTATTGACTTCAATTGGTGTATCAACTGGTTTACAACCAAGCATACCTGTTTCTTTTAGTAAGTCAAGTATATACTTTCTTTGTGAGACACTTATACCCTTTTTAGATCGAGCAATTTCCATTCCTAGAAAATATCGCATTTGGCCCAAATCCCTTACTTCAAACTCAGTGGATAGAACCTTTTTCAACCTTTCTATTTCAATTGCGTCATCTCCTGTGAGTATTATATCATCAACGTACACGATCAAGATGGTTTTCATTCCACTCTTAGAATGCCTAAAGAACATTGTGTGATCTGACTGTCCTTGTTGATATTCCTGGTTTCGTAATACCCTTGCAAACCTGTCAAACCAAGCTCTAGGTGATTGTTTGAGTCCGTAAAGTAATTTTCTTAATTTGCACGCCATATTCTGTTTCTCTTTCTCACAAAAACCAGGTGGTAGGGTCATAAAGATTTCTTCGTCTAATGCCCCATTGAGAAAGGCATTCTTGATGTCCAACTGTTGAAGAGTCCAGTCCAAGTTTACTGCTAATGAGAGTATAACTCGAATAGTATTCAATTTTGCGACTGGAGCAAAGGTTTCTGTATAATCAATGCCATATGTCTGAGTGAATCCCTTTGCTACTAGGCGAGCTTTGTATCTGTCAACTGTACCGTCTGCTTTATATTTGATAGTAAATACCCATTTGCACCCAACTGGTTTTTTTCCTTTTGGTAAGTCTACTACATCCCATGTTTCATTATTTTCTAGGGCCCTCAATTCTTCAATAACTGCTTCTCTCCACTTTGGTATTTCCCAGGCTTCATCAATATCTTTTGGAATTTCTGTCCTGTCTAGATTAGTGGTAAAAGCATGGAATTTGGGTGATAGATGTTTATAGGACACAAATTTTGATATAGGATGGAGGGTGCATGTTCGCTTTTGTTTGCGAAGAGCAATGGGCAAGTCATCATTAGAATTAGAATTACCTGAGCCATCTGAAGGTTCGAGACTTATCGGATCCATCACCGGGTCTGAGTCTTGAAGTGCATCGAACACAAATTTCCCTTTACAATTTGATTTCGGTTTCCTTGAATAAACAAGTAATTTGTTACCAAGTTGTGTGTCTACATCATGTTCTATAAACGGCATAATAGAATGAAGAGGTGAACGAGGTTCGAGAGGTGAAGATGTAGTGGGTTGAGAATTGAGATTGGGATCAAGACTAGATGCAGGAAATGAGAGATCAAAGGAACAAAACTGATCTTTACTAATGTTCTCCCCCTGAAGAGAAGTTTTGGATGAGTGGTAAGGGGTTGACTCAAAGAACGTCACATCAAGACTAGTGTATATAGATCGTGTACTGGGATCATAACACCGATACCCTTTTTGAGTGGGTGAATACCCAATAAAGACGCATTTACGCGCACGGGGGTCAAATTTTTTCCGATCATGGGGATAAACATGGACAAAGGCAGTGCACCCAAACACTTTGAGTGGAATATCAGAGATGAGACGGGATGTGGGAAAACTGGTCTTGAGTATTTGGATAGGTGTTTTGAAGGATAAAATGCGACTAGGTATTCTGTTTATCAGGAAGGCAGATGTAAGGATGGCATCACCCCAAAACATTTTTGGCATATTTGTGGTAAACATGAGTGCTCGAGCAACTTCTAGGAGGTGCCGATTTTTCCGTTCAGCAATGCCATTTTGTTGTGGAGTATATACACACGAAGTCTGGTGAAGAATACCATGACTTTGTAGGTAATTGTTGAGAGTTTGGTTGATATATTCAGTACCATTATCAGTACGTAAGATTTGAATTTGGGCTTGAAATTGTGTTTTGATCATTGAATTAAAATTGATGAACACATTGTAAACCTCGGTTTTATCTCGCAATAAGTATACCCAACAAACACGGGTATGATCATCAATAAATGTGATAAACCATTTTGTATGAGTATGATTAGGCGACTGAGATGGTCCCCATAAATCGCTATGAATTATGGAAAATGGTTTTGAGGGCATATATTGAGATTTTGGAAATGAAGTGCGATGATGTTTAGCAAGTTCACACATTTCACATTGTAATTCTGGTAACTCTTTATTTTGAATAAGAAAAGGGAACAATTGTCTTAAATATGGAAAACTAGGGTGACCCATCCTACGGTGCCACAATAATAAATCATTATTTATAGAAAATGATGTAGAGTTACAATTGGTAATTTGATACCGTTTATTCGTAGTATTCGACTCAAAGTAGTAGAGGCCTTCATGTTCTTTAGCACTGCCAATCGTCTTCCCCGATGACAGGTCCTGAAATACACACAAAGAAGAGGTAAAATTAGCAGAACAGTTCGTGTGGGCTGTTAATTTACTAATAGACAGTAAATTACATGATAATTTTGGAACATGCAAAACAGACTCAAGAATAATAGTATCAGATATTTGTATCCGTCCTTTTCCTGCAATTGGTGAAAGGGTACCATCGGCAATTTTAACCTTTAAATTTCCCGCACATGGAGTATATGATGAAAAAAGCTGGTGATTATCGGTCATGTGATCTGATGCTCCAGAGTCAATAATCCAGGGGGCAGATTCAGATATTGCATTTAAAGCGGTTAAATAATTACCTTTGTGAGCTAATGCACCAGAGTGAACATGAGAGGACTGACCAGATGTTTGAAATTTTGAAAACATTCTGTATAATTGCTCCATCTGCTCGGGATTGAAGGAATCATTCTGAGAGCTTGTGGCTTGATAGCCTCAATTTTTAAAATTTTGTCGTGGTTTCCAATCTGCGGGCTTGCCATGCAATTCCCAACACGTATCTTTTGTATGGCCCAATTTTCGGCAATGATCACACCACGGACGTTTTTTCTGTCCGGAATTATTTTGGGCTCCTCTAGACAACAGCCCATTGGACCCATTTTCAGTGACTGGGCTGAAAGAATTTAACAGTGAAGGCCCACGGCTCATTTGGAGTTCACTTAGGCTGGGCCCATTACTCCCATATGCATTAGTCGGCCCAATAGGCCCATGAGCCCAACGTATATCCTCATAAGACACTCCCTGTTTTCCAGCTCCATTGAACCCGAGACCAGAGGAAGAGATTCGTGCGCCGTTCAGCTCCATTTTCAGCAACGATGGTGCCGTTCGCTGCTCCTGCGCCGATCGCAGGTCGTGCGCCGCCGTCTGTGCCGCTCGCAGCCCAACCCCGACCGAGTCTTCGCCGTTCGCTCCACCAGCAACGGCGCCGAGCATCACCTCACGCTGCCTCTCCTCTCTCCGAATTTCAGAAAATGCTTCTCTCGTATTGGGTAATGGATTTCGGCTCAAAACCCGACTCTTCGCATCATCTAATTCCTGATTCAGTCCGGCCAAGAATTCAAATACGCGTTCTCCTTCAATTTTTGCTCGGTATTTAATACTATCCAAACTGATTTCCCACTCTTCTTCGGTATTGAGATCTAATTCTTGCCATAAGCCCAACATTTTTGTATAATAATCTGTGACGCTCATACTATTTTGTTTCATCTGCCAGAGTTGAGTTTTTATCTCATATAAACGTGATGCGTTCCCACTGTCGGAGTAAGTTTCCCGAACAGCGGACCAAATTTCCTTAGCCGTGAGGAGAAATAGGTACGTCTTTCCAATTGAAGGTAACATAGAATGAACGAGCCATGAAATAATCATGGAATTTTCAGCTTCCCATTTCTGAATGCCGAGACTGTCCGTAGGTTGCTTTGTTTCACCAGTCAGGTAACCCATCTTTCTTTTCCCCCGAATAATTAATTTAATTGATTGAGCCCATTCTCGGTAATTTTTCCCATTGAATTTTTCAATGGTGAGTTGGAGAGGGGAGTGGTCGGTTGCGTTTTGAACTGCTGATGCCATTTCCTCTATGCGATCAGAGGGATGAGGCTGATTGGAATTTTCTTCCATTATTGATGAGCGTAAGGCTCTGATACCATGTAGAATAATTGTGTTTATTGAAATCTGAAAATATATTAATGAATTACATGAAGTGTAGCTCCTTAAATAGACTAAGTACAAATCTAACAATATCTAAATAAAAGGAAATAAAAAAAGGATAAAATATTAACTGAATATTTACAGTTGCAACAAATACTAAATATTTACTGTTACAATTGGATATTTAGAATATCCCTATTTTTATGGGATCTCCACAATATTATCAAACAAATTTCTAGTTCAATTCCTGTTTATAAGATATTATTATTCTTGAAGATTATAGTTTCAGAGAATTCCTTCTATGTAACTGATTAAGATAGGACTTAGGTACCCTTGTCAGTTCTCGAGTAAAAAGCTCAGACACTTCAGGCGACATATTGGCAGGAACCACATGAGGATCATCCCACTAAAAGCATAAGAAAAAAAATTGGTTAGCACATTATCAAGTTAAAAGCCACATGAAAATGCATGCAACACAGTCATTGTTGTTTTCAGTTTTAATTTAAAAGATTACTCTGTATCTTATCAGCTCGCCATCCGGATTATCTGCACGGTCCACCAAGCCAACACTTTTTGTCAAGGCAGTGAGCCCCAATCTTCGATTTTGAGGGCTGATTACCATCTCTCTGGCAATCTGAAGAGAAATTTTGGGTAAAAGATTTTTATGCAAATCTATTAAACTAATATTACTTGAAGTAAAGTTACAAATGCCTAGCAACACTCAAGAATTAATTAGTAGGTAATTCAAGCCATTTCTCCTTAAAAAAATTGAGTCATTTCTGATCTTTAAGTGTTCCAAAGTACGAATCAGTATCACCTCCATATTTAATAATAAAGTATCAGAAAGGAAATATATTTATTACAAATCAATGTCACAATTGAAGTTTAATATCAATGAAAGCTTCTTATAGAGGATAAGCCAAACTACAAACTTGCAGTAAAAAGAAAAAATATAAAAATATGCGGTGAGAAAACTTCACATTCATTCGGGAAAAATAACTCATACTCGGTCATAGACTAATAATCATTTGCTCCCCTCTCAAGTAAAAAAAAATAGTGAAGAAACATTGAATTAGAGTAAAATCAAAGAAATAACATCAAAAAACAGTGCAGGTTCAAGAAGACAACATGCTCTGCACAACTTCACCTAAAGAAGAAAACAATGAAAATTGAAAACTAGATCATTACTAGTACAACCGAAACATTACTCTATTTCAGATAAAACTACCTGATAGAAGCTTTTAAAAGTAAAGTGACCCATGGAGATTTTTTTCCCTTAATATAAACCAAATGTAAAACTAACACAAGTGCTGAATCTTGATGATTGTTACTGACAATTACAAAGTCAAGAACAACACCTTTTCCCTTAGTAGACTACAATCATACTCTTTCCTATTGGATCCTTCGAACAAATTATATTAACAAAATAGCTCATAGTCCACACCTCTTAATGAACACAATTTTTTTCAATTTTGACCACAATAACTTCTATGATTTCAACAAAGAATCTACACTGTTTGTTACTAGTAGTAATATTAGCATTTTTTTAAAGAAATAGAAACCCCTAAAGTACCATTACATAAAAGTAGCAGTTACTACCTTTGTTATCTTCTCAAGATCATCTCTTCCTCCATCAGTAATGTCATCCCCAAAAACAACACGCTCTGCACAACGCCCTCCATGAGCTACCACCATTTGCATCATCATGTACCCAAAGGTTGTATAACCTTGGTCCACCATATCTTCTCGAGGATAGAACACAGAAACTGCAGTTTCCTACAAATGTTCAAAAGATATAAAAATGTATAGCAACATGATTATTTGTAGGAAAAAAATATAAAAAGAAAACTACAAATTATATGAAGAAAAATCCTTCCCAGTAGCCGGAAAGTATACCTTGCCACCAGGAAGGAGTTGAGAGAATGCATGCCAATCAAACCGAGGGAACAAATGAGCTAATACTACATGTCCAGCTTCATGTACAGCAAGCAACTTCTTCTTTTCAAAAGATACCTAGTATATAATTAGATGAAGTCAATGATCAGAAAAAATTAGAGTAGTCACTTTGATGTATACTGACAGGATACAGCATTCGTGAACATACACTTTGTTCGATTTTCTGTTGCTCTTCTTCAGTGAGAAGTACACCCATTCCCTCGAGCAATTGTTTGTCTAATACATCAACAATATCTTGCTGGCAAATCTCCATACGCCCTTTTCTCACCTACAACATAAAATTATATGGAATGATTAAAAAATGCAAGGGGGACCAGATTGGACTAACAACAAACCTCAAGAATAGAAATAGATACCAACTGATAAGGATAATACTCCTAATACCTACCAACATAATTGCTGAATCTAAACAATAGTACTGGTGAATGGAAAGCTTTAACATATTATAATTCTTATACCTACCGACATAATTGCTGCTTCATTGACGAGATTCCGAATATCTGCACCAGAGAAACCAACTGTTCGGAAGACAAGCTGTAGATTGGAAGAGAGGAGGAAGCCTTAGCCATAAACCTATTAAATATTCCCCATGTAACAAAGAGGAAGAAAAAGACCCCACTAAAACAAAATTCATAAGAAAAAATAACCATAAATTTTAACCTCTTAATGATTATAGCATGGCAATGGCATAATAAGTTGACTAAGTACGTATCACATTAAAGTACCAAGTGCAAACATAAACTCACAAGCATATACCAGGAGCTGGTTTTATAGGCAGTACATTCTGAAAATTGTTAATGTAATCCATAGATAGAGAAGTACTAAATAAGGACGGAAAAAAGAGAAATTAACTTTTTCTGCTGTTATTACTAAGGCAGTCTTGATCCATAAGGCAAATATTGGCTACAAAGAAGAGATTTTGCGGCCAGCTAGCTTTTAGACAATACCCTCAAACCACTCCAAATCTTTTCAATCCCCTTAAGCTATCAAAAGTACATTTAAGAACATAACCAGCTGCTAATACCCCTAAATAGGTCAACTCTAAGCCATTAACCAAACTTTCCTGACTCGATGCAGAGGATGCCAAAATTTTATCCTCGATAGATGACAGTTTTTCCTAATTGTCATTGTAAGCAGTTACTTTTGGTTTCTAATATTGCAACTTATATGTATGGTAGGTTGGTTAGTCCTCCTTAGATATATACTATATATCTTTTTTTGTGGATACTTTATCTTAGATTTCCTATCAGATAAAACTAATATCTTTCAAAATGGGACATAAATAACTTCTACAATCATGTAATTAGACCACTTGAATTCTTGAAATATACAGTACAGTTCACATTGATGTTCTTTCTTCATAATCTATCCTGATAAAACTCCAAAACCAAAAAATGTAACAGGGAAGAAGGAAGGAATTAACGCCTCATAGATAATGTCACTCCATCAAGGGAAAAATTAAAAAACACAAGAGTAAGAGAGTACACCAATTAATGTCAACTTAATTTTAATAATATTAACTATAATAACCAACCACAATAAAGAGTAAAAGAACCCCTACAACTTACTTTTTCAAAGTTTACATCTTCTCCAATCTGCTTTCCGGCACTGTGCACACCAAAAATTTGTACTCGTTGCTTTGAGTCAGGCAAACCAATGTACAAACGGCGGTCAATTCGTCCTGGACTAACAAACTCAGGGTCCAACTCATCGGGCCGATTTGTAGCACAGATGAATATCACTGCTTGTCTGAGTGAAAACCGATCAACGCCAGTTTTTTCCTCCCTATACATGAGCCAGCAAAACTGAGCATAAATTGGTATGTCCAACAAGAAAGATGAAACAACAGCAGCAGTTCTTTTCCTCCCCAAAGAATGTGTTAACTGAATACAATTGAGTTCAGCTTGTTGCACTCATCAAAGTAATATATTCAATGGAAACATTTGGGATGTTGCTCAAGCCCTAAATTCTTCTTCTTTTGTTTGGGAGTGGAATTCCTAAGTATAAACTTTTTTCATATCTGAATGCAACTAACAAACAAACATAAAAAAAATTGTTGTAATATGAAAAACGTGGCTTAGCACAACGACTTATAAACAGCAAAAGTTGAACTAATTATATTAACTAATTGAACGATAACACCCCCCACCCCAAAAAAAAAATATCACAAAGGTCATTGGCATGTAGTAGCAATTTTAATGCCCCACTCTCCTTATAAATTGGCAATGCAAAATTCGGTACAACCGTACAACGTTATTCCATTTAGTCCAACTTCAATACTATAACTAGATATGGCATAACTCTTTATGATGATTGCTTTCTCATACATATAAAAATAGATGAAATTATTCAATAACTTCATAGTCGTTTTATATAAATGGTAATTAATCTAAAAACACAGACATAAAATTGAACTAACACACTTACTCCCCATCAAGCTGCGCTATCAAGGCCTCAAATGTTGCCCTTCTTCTAGGATCCTTTCTAGCATGTCTCCCAGCAATAGCATCAATTTCATCCACAAATACAAAAGAAGGTGCCTGCACAAAAGAAATTGCTTCCTGATTGAATAAAACTGAACTTTGTTTTGCTACATCTACACTACTCAAAGACACTCATGACTTTCTCACTGGAAAAAAACTCAGAGCTTATATATTGAATGAAGAGAAATAAGAGCAGTAAAATCTTACATTTCTCCTAGCAATAGAAAACATCTCATTGATTCTAGCAGCACCACTTTTTTCACTGTCCGTGAATTCAGCTCCTGAAGCAAAAACAAAGGGCAATCCACTTTCCTTTGCAAGTGTCCTTGCAAACAGAGTTTTTCCCGTTCCAGGAGGTCCAGAGAGTAGAACACCCTATTACAACATAATAATTAAGCTTTTACTTGAATAATGATGATCTCCTAGCTTTTTATTATTAAAATTACTTGAAATAAAAAAGAAAGGAGAATAAAAGAAAAGGTTACCCGAACAAACTTCACGCCTCTTTCATAGTATTTCATTGGATTTCCCATATAAATCATTAGTTCGTCAAGAAGGTCCCACACATCACCCCCTAATACTACCTCTTTATGCATCGATTTTGTTTCACCAACATCTCCAACTGGCTGGATGAGTACTATTACTAATGAGTGTTCATTAATAAGAAAAGGTAAATGAAAAAGAGTAAATAGCTAGAGTCAAGGATTTACAAGGATGAAATTTTCTGCATAAGCCATATCAAAAAGTTGGTTATACTTCTTGTAAAGAAAACGTTTCGAAGTAATATGCAGAAGCATGGCAGATTCCCTTATCATCCAAAGAATCAGTATCCCAGGCACTAATGCAATCACCACTTTCATGAAGTAATGGATTTGACGGTTTTGAAGAAGATCCACTTCAGCTCCAGAACTTGCAATAGTCTCAAATAAGTAAGGATCCAGAGGAATATCGACCTACCAAATAAGACATAAAACTAAGTAATCGAATCCAGGAAAATATGCTTCACATATGTATGATAGCTGATATGATTAGAATTTAGATATTCAACTTACAACATATTCTAAAGGAAAGCCTTCCTTCATTGTAACATAAATTCTTTTTAGGTCTTCAGTAAAGACAACTGCAGCTACCTGTCCAGAAAAGTCATATGAGTTGAAATTGCAAATTTGGTACTTTTTAAGCATTAAACTAAAAGGAAGAAATATTTCTACACTGCATTCATAAGGAGAAATTACCATAGGACCCCTCCAGGTTTGGTTAAATAACAAGCAGCCACCATAACTTTAAAAAACATGCAATTAACCCACAAGGAAAAAAAGAAGAAAGAATTTAACAATTTACCTCAGAGAAATCAAGTTTTTCGAGAAAGTAAGCATAGGGAAGTCTAGGACGATAGAGCCACCATCTCTTAGATATCCATAATGCCCTAGTTCCATGTGCCTCTGTTACCTTTTCCACTACATCTTTACGAAGACTGTGTTCAACCTCTTTCATGTCAAATTCAATAGTATACTTAGCATTCAGGGAATCTACCTGCTCCGCTAGCTTTTCTCTTTGGAGTATTTCCTTCCATGTCTGAAATCTTTCACGCCATGTTCCCTTACCTTCTTGAACTTCACCTACACATAAGACAAAAAAATATAATGCTGCTAGGAATCGTTCAAAGCAAACACAAGAATCCCGTGGAGTCCAAGCCAAATATCCTCAAAATAACAATGACTTTAATAAAGTTGAATTTGTAGTCTCCAATTTTCGAGTCTCGACATATACATCCAACAACTTTTTCATTAGTGGTTGAAGGGTGCATAACAAATAAAATCTAGTTTAAATTCAAGCAAAACTTTCCACGTACACAGATAAAAGATAATATTTGGTTTATAATTCATTATGGACCTGCCTCTAGAATCCCTAGAGTCAACTTCAGCATAACATCATGCCACAAGCAAATCCTTATAATATTTTACGCAATTATGCAAGTACAGAACAAGCTTCTAGCTATACACAATGAAACTTTGCAGCAACAAAATGTAATTTGTTACACAATAACAAGTTCACACACTTCCATGCAGATCCATACGAACCTGAAATTCCTAATTCTTCCTCAAGCCTCTTCTTTTTGTCTGCATTCAAATTTGCATCACTTTCAACAATTTGCTTCACATTGTCCTGGGGGTGCCCTGAATCATCATCCCATGCATCCTCTCCCACGTAAGAACTATCATGAACAAGTTTTCCATCAGGTCCTTCAATAAATTTCTTCATTTTCATGCCTTTTGGTGTTGTCTTTCTCCACATGCTCTTCTTTAACCTGCAAATCCAAGAATACTCAAAGGTTCTGAATGTCTATATGTAATACTTACAGAAAAAATAACATATTAGAAAAGTAGGGGAAAACCAAATGGGGTGACATTTAGATACTTACATAAACAAACAAATATTTCAGCAAAACAAAGAACCTGAAACAACATTTAATATCTCATGCATGCTGGCATTCACAAAAAGAATGTCAGAGGGGCTAAGAAATGGTTATTAGGAAACATCTAATATATATAAGAATGACAAGGAGATATCAACCTAATGTGTGTATAACTAAAAACACAAAAATAAAAAGCACCAATATAATAGAACCACAGATGTGGAAACCCAGTTTAAAACTAATGAATTTGACAATTTACAAAATCATTTAGTCATTTGAGTATGAAAAGGACAATATCGTCATATCTACGCATTCTTCTCAATTTATTAAAATCAATTACTAGAACATGACTATGTCTAAAAAGCATAACTAGATAATAGATGAAAGATCTGAGCAAAGAAAATAATAGATTAAGCATGAATTTTCCATCTACTTATTTCCATATTGTTTCAATTTTACCAGAACAAAAATAAGCATTAGTATTATACTGATATGCAATGAAGATAAGCAATTAAGGAAACCACATACTTCCGAATATTACTAGGAGTTGGCTCAGGAATCAATGCCTCCATGAAAGCCTCTGCTACCTCTTTTCTTTGCCGGTCTTGGTAAGGAGCTCGAATTGCTAAATAAATTTTTTGAGAAGAAATTATAGCAACAAGAACATATAGAATCAATGCAGCAATTCGTTTAGAGTCCCATGACTTGAGATCCTGAATAAGAATTGCGAAACATTTCGTGATTTATCTAATATCAAAGTGACCAGTATCATTCTAGATGCTCTCCACTGTACAAACACGATACTCAAATTTGCATCAGGTACATTCTTTTGTTTACCTTTACCTCAATACCTAATAGTTCCTCATATAACAAAGGAAAAATAAAATTTAGCAATAATCTAAGAGAAAAATATAACAAACTAAACAAGAGGGATTACCTTCCAACATTCCCACCGATTCCAGCTCACAAACTCGGGCAATGCATCAGTTCTAAAGCTTTGCATCTTATTCTTGTTCGCCTTCACTCCCTCCCTAACACGCCAAATAAACTCACCCACCTTCTCATTGACATCTTCTATATCAAACCCAGTGTCCTTCTTCATTGAATCTGCAAAATTGGTCCAGAACTCGAACGAGCCCCGCTGAACAGAGCGAGCTAGACTTGACCAAGAAAACCCATCAGAGCCATTTGAATTTCTGGAAGCTTGAACAATAAAGCCTAGCTTTCGGCGGGAATATTTGGGTCCATACTTCCTGGGTAGCTTGAAAAAAATGGGATTGGTAATGGTTTGGATAGGTGGAGCTGAAGAAAATAGAAGTGGGTTTGGTTTGCAAGGAATTGTAAGGTCCATTGACGAGCATGAAACTCGAAATGAAGAAAACTGGTGGATAAGAAGCAATCAAGGAAAAGGTAGTAATGTGTGTTTCTCAGACTGTGATGTAATTTACAACAGTGGAACAAGTCGTGTTAATACTTTCAATTGGGGTTTTTGAGGTTTATACCCAGAAACCGGTTTGAAGGGTTAAAATAGTCAAACCATTGTTAACAAGACGTCAAGACGACAATAACCTACCCGCTCTAGCTTTTCTTGTTATAATTTTCGTAACAAATATCTAAGGGCCTGTTTTGCAGAATAAGCTCAAAAATTATTATTATTATTATTTTTAAACAAAAGATTAATTTTAAAAATAAATAGGTGTTTGGCCAATATTTTTAAGTTATTATTTTTAAAAATAATTTATTCTTAAAAAAACAAAAAAATTGATAACACCTGTTGTATGTTTTCATTATTTTAAGAAATAAGTGAAAACACTAAAAAGGAGTAAGTTTCCTTTGTTCCAAATTTTTTCGCCTTCTATTAATGAACCTCCTTTTGACTGCTTAGTTATCTTTTTTTTTTCCTTAGTTTTGTTCTTTTATTAGATTTTTTATTTTAGTATTCACAATAAAGTACAACATTATAATTTAAAGTACATTTTATTTTACTTATTTAACAACCATAAAATAATAATAATTTAATTACATGTATATACACTAAATTTAGATATATAAGAAACATAATTTTAAAAAATATATATTTAAAAAATTATCAAAAATAACATCATAAAATTTATAATAAAAAAATAGCATCTTCATAATATTAAATGATATTCAATTAGACGGTATTAAAAATAATAATGTAACAATTATCATTTTTGTAGTTCTTATAATAGAGTTAAAATAAATATAAATAGATAAATAGATAATTCTAATTTTAATAGAGTTGTAGACTTGTAGTTCTAATTCTTAAAGTCTTTTATAAGTTATAAAAATCAAGATGAATACTTTAAAATTGATCATATTATTTAATTTGTTATTCATAATATCAAATATAATAAAATAAACTAATTAATAAAAAAAAACATTTTTTAAACTATGAATGATATTTTTGTAAACACGTTCAAATTTTAAATGTTTAAATTATTAAAAAAATGTTCAAATTTAATAATAATTTTTTTATTATAAAAATAAGTTTTAAAAACAATTGACCAAATAATATAAAAGTCATGTTTTTTTATTTTTAGTTTTTAAAATTAACTTTTTAAAATATTAGCCAAACATCTTATTATTTTTAAAAATAATTGAAAATTGTTTTCGAGTTATTATTTGAAAATAATTTTTTACAATTGTTTTCAAATTATTCGGCTAAACATACTTTAATTTTTATAAATTTTCAAAAATTTATGGATTATCATAGGAATCTTTAAGATTAAGGTTATGTTTGGTTCTTACAAAAGTAATAAGCAATTTTTTTTTTAGTATTTTATTTAACATGATTGTTAATGTGGAATATAATGGAATATTTTCCACACCCAATGTAGTGTTATAGTGTTATATTTTTCTACCCTTATTCTTTGATTATAAATTATTTTCTTTCATTTTTCATTTTAATCCCAATTTTAATTTTCAATTTTGCTTATTTTAAACCCTATAAATTTTATTTTTAATTTGATCTTTATCTTTATTATACATATTTAAACAAAATAGTGATATTTTTTCATTCAGTTGAATTATTATAAGCAAAAGTGGCTTGTATTTTAGATGAACGAGGTAGTTGACTTAAGCCTCGACCAAATAAGAGCCCATTTTTTGTGCAGAATACTTGATATTTAAAAATATATATTACTAAAACAAGAAAATAATAATTTTTAAAAGCATAAGTATACAATTCAATATTATTTAACATATTATTAAATTATGATAAAAATATTAACTTTTATTTTTTCTTAAATAATACAAAAATATAAAAGATTCATAAACTCATTTAAGTTCATTAAATAATCTCCACATTTTTTTTTTTATCAAAAATTGTGTAAATTAATAAATATCTAAAAGCCTATTTAAAAATAAATAAATAAATAAATCAAACACCTCTATTTAAGTTAGCTTTTTAAATTAGCATCTATTTCATTTTTTTAATTTTTTCTGTGCCTCTTCTTATTATGATATTATCACTGCTTTGAATTTCATACTTCTCATTCTTAACAAGGCAATTAAACAACCTATTAATTATTTAATCTCTCTATCTTCAAAGTATTTGTTCATAATTCTCATTAATAAAACAATGAGCCAGTACATGAAATAATTTAAACTTGCAACTTGTTTAATATTATATGAGTTTAAAAGTTTGCTGCATTCCTACTAATTAACTTGATAATTTTTACTCGTCATAATAAAAAGGTGGTGCCCAAGCCAAAAGCAAAAAAAATAAAGTATAATTATTCTGGTATATATTTCATATATTATTGCAACTTTTTTTAAAATATTTTTCATAAAATGATGCAATATAGCTCTTATTAAAATATTTTTTAGATGCTTTAAAAAATACTCCCTATTTTATAAAATAAAGATTACGGGTTTTTTTAATGGTTAAAAAAGTAGGTTTTTATTATGTTCTCGGTTTATCGTAATAAAATTTAAAAGTTTAATTTGTAATAAAAAAAATTAAATATATATATTTTTTGATTGTTTAGCCATTGTATATATTTAGATAAATTATTAAAAATGAAAAAAAAAATTATATTTTAAAATTATTTAAATTAATTATAAAAAATATTTATGTGCCTCATTTTTATATTTGGTTTTACTCACAAAAGTTATTGAATGGCTCTGATTGTGAGCATTATACCTACACATTATCCGAATAACTCAGCATTTATCCTACCATTATCACTCATTACCTTTATATTATGCAAATACTTGGGAAAAAAATAAGTACTACACCATGAATCAAAGAAAACTCGATGGTTTGCTATGTATAAGGTTTTCAGAGAACTGTAAATTTTTAAAGAAACATCCATCAATTATGTTGAAAATATTATGATATTTTAAATGTAATTATATTAAGTAGATCAATTAGCTCAAGAAGATTCCAGATTTCAAAATGATTTACACGTTTACATTGATCATAAAAACAGTTGACGCAATATTGCATTTTATTGCAAACTTAACAGAGCAAAACTTCGAGAAAAGCTAGCAGCAGAGACGATACGAGCAATGGATACTGTAGACATTCATATACGTGGATTACATTATTATTATTATTATTTTATCATTTTTTTGGGGACAAAAAAAAGCTTCCTTGTAACGCTAGCATTTCTCCATTTGTACTTATAATTAAAAGTATCGAAATAAACTAATAATAGAGGTTATCGTAAATCAATTTTAATAACTATTACGTATATTTTAGATTCCATGACCTGATGTATATAGAAAATTGCATTAACAGGGCTATCCTACTTTGATTACATTATGGGCTAGTTAGATATCTGAGAATTCTCTCACGGGGTATGCACATTTAGTACACAAGACCATGATTCTAATTGAAATGATAGTCGTTTATCTGCAAAGGAGTTTTTTGCGAGTTCTAGATGTCCAAATATATGGTCTACAACAACGCATAAAATTACACAGAGTTCATCCTTTTATCCAAGAATCTAACCCAAAATATGGACATAGGTATGAAAGTATAAGAACATTGAAAAGCTTACAAATCCTGTGTACAGCAAATAATTACAAGAGAACGAAATTTCTTGGCTATCTCCAGTTGACTATTATTTAATTCTCAATAATCCACCCAGTCCCACAACAATGAATTCCTTGGGAAGCTTTTTTTTTTTTTTGGTAAATGCCACCCATTTTAAACACAGCGTCTCGATTATTAGCACGAATAAGAAACTCTGGCAGTTCATGACCCATGAGGGAGCCGAAAACAGTGAAGACAAGGAGCACACTGCAGAAAAAAGGCTTAGACTCGTGTATATCTTCTGCTCCTCTACCGTAAAGTAATCAGTACAGAGAAGGATGCTCACTTGTACGTTTATCAAGAAAGTATCGTAGAAATGATAACTAGAGAATAGAGAGAAGATGAAGGTTATAAAAGAAGAAACCACAAAATAAGTCCCTCTATCTTTTTCCATTTATCGGTTATTTGCCATGGCTTCTTCAATTCTTCTAATTGCAACACTCATACTGCTACCACTTTCTAAAGCTCTAACAACAGCTCGGTGAGCATGTCTATGCCATTTGAGAAGATTGTAAGATTGTAGCAGAGACCATCTTGCTTGATTAGACATCTTTCCGGATATATCATGAAAATGGTAGCATAAGTGTCAGTATTGTCACTTTTCAATGGGAAAATATCAAAATCCAGTAGATCAATTAGAGAGATACCTCAGCTACAGAGAGCGGGGGCTGTAGAAGAACACAGGTACTCCTGAACAGATTTTCATCATTTTCTCCACCTTCTGCCTCGCCATAAACGAGAACTTCAGCAGCAATGCCTGCAAAGAGCACCATGCAGTACCTAAAGATGATGACGTCCCCGTGTTAATAATCACTTCCCAAGTAATTAACCACTTAGCATCAGCTAATAAGGCATTCGCATGTGTCTTTCTTGAGAGGAGCTTTTGTGTGATATTGATTGCACAGTTCGTATGTTGTAGTTAATCACCTAAATAATGTATTTGATGAATAAAAAGTATAGAACTTACCAAATATGTTAACTTCATTACCCACCTGTCAAAAGCAACACCATCTAGCCGTCCTTCAGCAAGATCATTGGCCATTTTTTCATCCCAAAACTGAGTTCCTGCCTATGAAACAAATCTATAACATGAGTTTGCTCCTTGCTACCAATATAAGGTCAAATTACTATGAAGAAACAACATCAGTGGCAATGCAATGCATCCAACATTTTAATTGGTTTGAACATGTTGTAGATTAATGTGCCCAGTGTACTACCTAACAAAGTAAGACTGGCGATAGTGAAATGAAATACTCTAGATGCATGTGCAATCATATATGTCTGTGGTATTTATTGACTTAAAAAGAAGTATAGATATTATGCTCCCTCTGTCAACTGATCTCTGCTGCCCCCCAAAGGGGGGTTAAACATCTATTTGCATAAAAGGCAGGAAGGAGAGGGAAAATTGCAGCAACTCAGCAAAAATGCTCATGCACAATTACAAATAGAAAGTAAGTATATAGTAGTATCAACTACCAGTAACGTGCCACATAAAGCACATACTTTGGCAACTTACCTGACCCTGTATACCCATTTGCATTGCAATAATGGGGTCTAAAATCACCCCACGAATTGGGCAACCCATTAAGTAAGCTGAAATTCAAAAGAAATCATTTATTAGTCATGCTCTTTGTCAGGATGTATCTTTATATGGTTGATGTCTTGATGATGAAATAAATGTAGTTTTTTTGTTAATACTTGTGTTTTCCAAATTGACATAATTTAAAAATAAAATATTTATCATGCAAATAAAGAATAGAGATTACCTGTGAGGAGGTGCCCGGCTTCATGAACCAAGATCCTATGTCTATTTGGAGGCCAGTAACTAGAGATTTGAGCTAAACAGCAACCACCAAGGAAGATGGAGTCTAGAAAGGCTAATCCCAATGTTGCCGCAAGGTTAGGCCTAAGATCAATGCCTTGAGAAAATAGAAAGGACATCCCACCAAGAAAAGCGATCAGAAGGGCTTGAGAGCTTCCTGAAATACCCCACTTTTTTGGAGCAAACTTTGACACTGTTTACAACAAGATTAGGAGGGAAAAAACAAATCTCATTTGTGGAAAGCCTCTTATGGTATCAGAGAATAAAATTTCTCCGTGCATTTTGAAAGCAAGGACCAATAAAGACAGATAATAATGGAATTGAAACTTGATTCGAGCTAAAGAAGTAAGTTCTATTAACGCGCTCAATTTTATAAGACATTGGTAAAGAGGTTTTATCAATACCTTGCAAGCCAGTTGAAGCCTTCAATACAGTTGGCGTGACATTTCTTGGTCCCTCCAAAACTGGCGTATATGGAAAAAATTAAAGTATAATAGGTACATAAATCATTTAATTAAGATAATTTAGTTTGACTTTAAGAGTTGCAAATTCATAAATTTGAATGTTTCAGTAGTTTACATGTTTCTCATGTTTGATGCTATATAGCAAATGGGCAAACCAGTTATCGTCTCTTCATGGCTTATACAACAAAACCATCATTTGAGAAAACATCTAGAAGTTCCAGTTTTACTCACTAAATGTATATGTCAATTTTACTCAATAAATTTTGGCCTAAGGTAAAACAAATAAGGCTGAAAAGTTGGAACAAGTAGAAGAATTGTATCTGTCTGATGCTAAAGCTTAACTGAAGAAATAAGGTAATCAAATGTGCAACAATCTAACAAATCCCTCCCTTCATTTCCCTCTCTCACGGCCACCAACACATCTCTTGTCGCGTGCACTACCAGCAGCTTCTCCGTCCACTAGTAGGTCACTGCTGACTCGCTGTTCATCTTCTTCCTCTTCCAACAACAGCTGCTTGCCGTCAGTCAAGTTCACCGTCCACCACTTAAATCTACAACCTATGCCTCAAGCTGCCAGCAGTCTCCCTGTCAACTTCGTCTCCAGCCAGCCGTCTTGCTGTGGACTTAGCCTCCAGCCTAGCTTTCTCCAGCTTCTCCGTCCACCAGATGCTTCTCGATCACGACAGTGTCACAGTCCACCAGCGGCTTGTGTTCACAAGCACCGGCAGCAGCTCACCGTTTTTCTTCCTTTTCCGACACCAACGCCGTCAGTCACGTACAACCTCCACTAGAAGGTTTTTTGCACTTTTCCTCCGTTTTTCAGCAACTCAGAGTGAGGAGTTTGTTCGGTAACTCTCTATTCACTGTTAGTTTTGTCTGATCTTCTCTGAGAGCTTTGAAATCTCTTTGGACTCTCCTTCTAGTTTCGTGCCAGTCTTTGTTTGTTCTAGTTGATTTTGTTGCTCTGGTTTGTTTAGATCTGATTTGCTTCGATCTGTGGAGGAATTTGAGGTTTGTTTGATTTACTTTGTGCTGGCTTGCGATATACAAATTTTGATTTGGAATTGTCAAGATATTGGTAAGGGGGAAACATTCATTGCACTTGAAGTGGCTTGTATTGAATTTAATTTTCTTTTGATTTGTCTGCTTGAGATGAAAGCAAGGAAGCAAATATCTACCAGATTATATAGGCATTTGGGCTTTCTTTTGGCTCAGCATGCTTATGGTGTTTAAAGTCCAAAGGCAATTCCTGCAAGAGAGGTGTTGGATCTAGACAATGTTTCATGGATATTGGTTTGAATTTTGGTGATGATTTCCTTGATTTTTAAGCTGTAGTGTTTTCTTAGTGATATTTACTATTTTCTTAAGCTTATGATAATTGTTTAATACTAGTTATTGCTAGTTATTTGATTAGCTTTACTCTTTAGGCTATGCAATGTGCATAGCTGATGTTGGGACTATTAGGTTGTATTGTTTTTGTTTTAATGAAATTTCTATCCTCTGACCCAGGAAAAAAAAATTTACTCGCTAAATATACATTAACGCTAACGATAAAATTTCATACATATCCAAGCTAATGTTTGAAGGAAACAAAATTAAAACTTGAATTACCAATATTCCTGAATTTTCCAAAATTGGGCAAGAAACCCCTGTCCTTGAGAAACCCATAAGCATTCCCAACTAGCTTCATGTCATCAGCATTCAAGCAAGTATCCAAAACTTCCCAATCTCTCTCCATCCCGGACAGTCCCAACTCGCCGACCCGTAAATGGGTTGGCTCGACAGGGAATGACCCATTAACAGTCTGAATTGGGTTCTGCTGATCTTCCATGGATTTCAAGAACTTAAGAGCCCCAGCGAGGTCCTTGCGTTTCACTGCCTCCTCGTATTCTCTCCATTCTCGAAGAGCTAATCTAGGGACTACTTTGCGTTTTCGTGAAAGAAGCCATTTTATCGTCGGTGCTTGAATTAAGGTAATTTGGGGATGAAGGGGGTTTAACGAGGAAAGGTGAGGGAATTTTTGGCGGTTGGGACAACAGAAGGCCATCGATAGAATGTTGGAGAGTGTCCAGTATGCTCGGATCCGGGCTTTTTTATCGTACTGATACACAACACAAATATGAATTGACTTCTTTATTTTAAAAAAAAAAAAAAAAAACTAATTTAAAAACTATACAACTTTTATAGTTATATTTTCTTTAACCGATCTTGTATCCTGTTGTTGTATTGGCTTTATTATAGAGTTAAAGTTATGATTGGATGTTTTTCATACATGTTTGTTGGTCGCATTTCCTTCTTTCGTATCCTCTCATTTCTTTGACATAATTGTTCTTAAGAGGAACCGATGATCACAAATTATATTTTTATTGATGAAAAAAAAAGTCCCACTTTTAGAAATAGAAAAAAAGGTAAATTTCTTAAAGTGAAGAATTGTTTAAAATTTTATAATAATAAAAAGCCCAATTTTTCTAAATTGAAAATTTTTCCACTATTAAAAAAAAAGAAAAAAATTTCCAAAATTTTTAAAAATATAACGCAAATTAAAATTTCTAAAAATATAAAATTGTTTAAAGTTTCTAAAAATGAAAAGTTGTTCAAAGTTTTTCAAAATTTATAAATATGAAACAGTGTCCAAAAAAATGGACATTAAATTTTTTCTAAAAGTTATAAAAATGCAAAATCTATCAAAAAATCAAAAAGTGAAAAATTGTTCGATTTTCTAAAAATGAAAAGTTACTCAAAATTAAAAAATAAGAAGTTGTTCGTATTTAAAAAATATGAAGTAATCCAAATTTTCTAAAAATTAAAAGTTGCCAAAAATTTCTAAAAGCAGAAAGTTTCTCATAATTTATAAAAAACCAATTGTTCAAAATTTCTATAAAAAAAAAAAAAAAAAAAAAAAAACTCTACAAATTTAAATTAATCCAAAGTTACAAAGATAAAAAGTTGTGCAAACTTTCTAAAAATAGAACAAATCTCAAAATTTTAAAAATTGAAAATTGTGCAAACTTTATAAAAATGAAATTATTAAAAATTGACGGTTGTTAATTTTAACAATGGAAAATCTTTCAAATTTCTGAAAATGAAAAATTGTTTAAATTTTTTAAAAATGAAAGTTGTACAAAATTACTAAAAATAAAAAGTTTCACAAAATTTCTCAACATGGAAAAACATCCAAATTTTCTCAAAATGGAAAATTATTCAAATTTTCTAAAAATAGAAAGTGATCCAAAATTTATAAAAATATAAAAGAATTCAAAAATTTTAAACATTAAAAATGTTCAAATTTTTAAATAATAAAAATGTTGATAAAAATATCTAAAAATAGAAAGTAATCAAAAACTTATAAAAAAAATATAAAATTAAGCAAAATTTATAGGGGGAAAATTCCAAATTTTATAGAATGGAAAATTGTTCAAATTTTTTAAAAAGGAAAGTTGCACAAAATTTATAAAAATAGAAAACTATTCAAAAAAATTAAAAAATAAAAAGTATCCCAAAATTTCTAAAAATTCACAGTTCTTAAAAATTAAAAGAAAATAGCATTTCAATTACAAAATTACAAAAAAAAAAAAAAATTGGCTAAAAAAATTTAAAAAGAAAAATGTCCAAAATTTCTAAAAAATAAATTTTGTTCAAAATTTTTAAAAAGATATAGTAGCCAAAAATTTTAAAAATAGAAAGTTGATAAATATATTTAAAAATGGAAAATTGTATGAAATTTCTAAATTCCTAAAAATGGAAAAAAGTTAAAAAAAAATTTAAAGCTGAAAAATCATTCAAAATTTCTAAAAAAATAAAACTATCCAAAATTCTAAAACCAAAAATTGTTTCAATTTTTTGAAAAATGGAAATTTTCTAAAAATGGTAAAATGCCAAACTTTCTAAAATAGAAAGTTATTAAAAATTTCTAAAATTGGAAAAATATCCAACATTATATATATAAAAAAAAAAAAAGTAATTCAAAATTTCTAATAATAAAATTTAAAAATATAAAATTGTTCAAAAAAATATTTTTACTTATAGATTTTTAAAAAAATATATATATTTATGAAATATGTCGGAAACAAAATATTTTAAGAAATTTTTGATAAGTTTATATTTTAAGAAATAGTTTGAAAACTTCATACTTCAGGAAATTTTATAAAAAGTGTACTTGAGAAATTTTTGAAAATAGTATAATTTATAAAATATTTGAAAATTTTATATTTTACGAAGTTTAAGAAAATTTTCTATTTTTTGAAATCTTTAAATTTCTAATTTTAAAATTTTTGAAAATTATAACGTTATATTTGAAGATAAATCTGGAAATAAAAAGAAAAAAAAAAAAGAAGAAGGAGAAGAAGGAGAAGGAAATTTCAACAATTACTATTATTTTTTGAAAATTTAAGAAAATTTTATATTCTAGAAATTTAAGAAAAAAATTATATTTAATAATAATCTTTAACAATTGTTATTTTATGAAATAGTTTGAAGACTTTATATTTTATAAATTTTTTGAAAAGTTTATATTTTTATTAAAAAAAAAATTAACTTTCAATTTTATAAAGTAATTTGAAATCTTTCTACTAATTTGAAAACTTTATATTATAGAAATTTGTTATAAGAAAACTAATTTGAAAACTTTATATTATAGAAATTTATATTTTAAGAAATTTTTGAATAATTTTTATCTTCTAGAAATTTTTTCAACAATTATGTTTTTAAAATTTAAATAAATTTAATTTTTTAGGACATTTATGTAAAGCTTATATTCTAGAGAGTTTATAAAAACTTTATATTTCCTGAAATTTTAAAAAATTTGATTTTAAAAACTTTTTGAATACATTTTTTTTCCAGGAGATTTTTTACAATTTATATTTTTGATTTTATTAAAAAAATTATATTTTAGGAATGTTTTAAAAACTTTGTATTATAAGAAATTTTTAAAAATTTATATTTTAGGAAATAGTTTGAAGACTTTTTATGTTTGGAAAATTTTAAATAATTTTATATTTTAGGAAACTTTTTTATTTTAAAAAAATTTTGAAAAAAAATTTACTTTAATTTTTGAAATTTTGTTTTGAAAAAATTATATATTAAGAAATTTTTGAAAAAACATTTATTTTAGGAAATTTTTAAAAACAATATATTTTCCAAAGTTTTAGGAAATAGTTTGAAGAATTTCTATTTGATGAAAGTTTAGGGAAAAAAAAATTATATTAGGAAATTTAGAGAAACTTTCTATTATTGAGAAGAAATTTAAAACTTTCAATGTTAGGAAATAACCTCAAATATATTTTAGGAAATGTTAGAAATATTTGTATTTTAGAAAATATAAGAAAAACTTTCTATTTTAAGTACGCTGGAGACTTACTCTTTTAGAAAAAAAATTAAAAAACTTTATAATTTAAGAAATAGTTTGAATACTTTCTCTTTTAGGAAATATTTTAAAGAGTTTTTTTTTTTTTTTTAGGCAATTTTTTAAAACTTTATATTTTAAGAAATTTTTAAAGACTTTTTATTTTATAAAATAGTTTAAAGTTACTATTTTAAGAATTTTTTGCAAAGTTTTTATTCCAAGGGTTTTTGTAAATATTCCTTTTATGGAAACTTTTATTTTAGACAATATTTTGAAACTTCATATTTTACAAAAATAAGGAAAAAAATATTCTTTTGGGAATTTTTGAAAATATTTTTAAAAAATTTAACAAATTTATATTTTAGGACCTATTATAAAATTTTATATTTTAGTAATAGTCCGAAGAATTTATATTTTAGAAAATAGTTTGAATAATTTATATGTTTGAAAATATTTTGTAAATGTTTTTATTTATTTTAGGAAATAGTTTAAATACTTTATATTTTAAGGAAATTTTTGTAGGATTACTATTTTAGAAAATATTTTGAAAACTTTCTATTTAAGAAAATTGTTTGAACACTTTATATTGTATGCAATTTTTTGAAAATTTTATTTTTCAGGAAATAGTTTAAAGACTTTTACTTTTGTAAAATGTTATATATTTAAGATATTTTAGAAATTATACTATTTTGAGAAATTTTTAACAATTTTCTATTTTAATTTAAATTAAAAAAAAATGTAATAAATGTCGAAATAGTCCTATAAATTTACTAAATATTCAATTTAGTCCTCCAATTTTTAGGTAAGTAAGATAAGAATATTAATTATTTTAAACATACAATTTAATCCTATAATTTTTTAGTTAAGCATAACAAATACATTATCTACATAAAAGTGTCAAATAAGTTTAAAAAAAAGTCATATTTAAACTATTATTTTTGCATTTTTTTTTACTTATTTGACACTTTTATAAGGTAGAGTACTTATTATGCTTAACTAAAAAGTTACAGGACTAAACTGTGCATTTATAAGAATTAGAATCCTTATTTCACATAACCAAAAAGTTGGAAAATTAAACTAGACCTTTAGTAAAATTAGAGGGCCATTTTAGCACTACACCCTAAAAAAAATCTATTATGGAAATTTTTTAAAAACTTTATATTTTCAAAATTTTTGAAAACTATCAATTTTTAGAAATATTTTAAAAACTTTATATTCTAGGAAATTTGAGAATTTTTGTTGTTGATAAAATTAGAAAAATTACTATTTCAGAAAACAATTTGAAAATTTTATTTCAAGAAATTTAAGAAAAAATTATATTTTAGTAATTGAAAAAAAAAAAAAATATATATATATATATTTTTTTTTTTTTTTTTTTTCCTTCAAAACCTATTTGTTTTAATAAAGAGTCTAAAAACTATCAATTTTAAGGAAAATTTTGTAAACTTCATATTTTAAGAAATATTTGAAAAGTTTCTATTTTTAGGAAATTTTTGTAGATTTACTCTTTTAGAAAATTTTTGAAAAATCATATTTCTTGAAATTTTTGAAAACTCTTTAGTTTAGAAAAATTACTATTTTCGGAAAGCTTTTAAAAATTACTATTTTAGAAAAGTTTTGAAAAATTATTATTTTGGAAAGGTTTCGTAAAATTACTATTTTCAGAAAGTTTTGAAAAACAAAACACTATTTTGAGAAAGTTTTGGAAAATTACAATTTTGGAAAAGTTTTGAAAACTTACTATTTTGAGAAAGTTATAAAAAATTACTACTTTGGGAAAGTTTTGAAAAATTATTGTCTTGGGAAAGTTTTAAAAAATTACTATTTTGGAAAAGATTAGAAAAATTACTATTTTAGGAAAGTTTTGCAAAATTACTATGGAAAAACAACAAAACTAGCAGCCCTTCAAACTTATAATAACAAAACTAACACCCCTTGTGTTCAAACTTATATTTTCACAATTAAAAAAAATAATTAATATGTCATTTTTCTTTGAACACCCGTTTAATTAAAATTGAACGACGACAATTTAGACCCGTTCAATATTGAACGTTCAATATTTCATGTTCAAATTAAACGTTTAATATTATTAAGGGTGCTAGATTTGTTACTATAAGTTTTAGGGGTGTTATTTTTGGTAAATTCCCAATTACTATTTTGGAAAAATTTTAGAAAATTACTATTTTAGAAAAGTTTTAAAAAATTACTATTTTGTGAAATTTTTGAAAAATTACTATTTTGGAAAAATATTGAAAAAATTAATACTTTGAGAAAGCTTTGGAAAATTTCTATAATTGCAAAGATTTAAAAAAACAACTTTTTTTGCAATGTTTAGGAAAATTTATATTATTTAAAGCCTTAAAAAATTACTATTTTTGGAAAGTTTTTAAAAATTACAAATTTTAAGAGTGCTTTGGATAATTTCTATTTTTGAATAGTTTAGAAAAATTACTATTTTTTTGAAAGTTTTGGAACCTATTACTATTAAAGGGAAGTTCTTTAAAATTACTACTTTTGCAAAGTTTGAGGAAATAAATATTTTTGGAGAGTTTTAGAAATTTGATATTTTTTAAAAGTTTTGTAGAAGTTACTATTGTTGTGAAGTTTCGTAAAGTTAATGTTTTAGAAAAGTTTTTAAAAATTACTATTTTTGCAAAATTTTAGAAAAAAACTATTTTTAGAAAGTTTAAAAAATTACTATTATTGGAGAGTTTTGTAAGATTAATATTTTGGAGAAGTTTTGAAAAATTACTATTTTGGAAAAAGGTTTGAAAAATTACAATTTCGACAAAGTTTTGGAAAATTACAATTTTGGGAAAGTTTTGAAAGATTACTATTTTTGAAAAGTTTTGAAAAATTACTATTTTGATAAAGTTTTGAAAAATTACTATTTTGAGAAACATTTGAAAAATTACTACTTCAGGAAAATGTTAGAAAATTTATAATATTGCAAAGTTTAAAATAATTGCAATTTTTGCAATGTTTAAGAAAATTTATATTGTTTAAAGAATAAAAAAAATTACTATTTTTGGAAAGTTTTAAAAAATTACTATTTTAAGAAAGCTTTGGATAATTTCTATTTTTGAAAATTTTAAAAATTATTATTTTTTGAAAGTTTTGGAACTTATTACTATTAAAGGGATGTTTTAAAAAATTACTACTTTGGCAACGTTTGAGAATATAAGTATTTTTGGAGAGTTTTGAAAATTTGATATTTTTTAAAAGTTTTTAAAAATTAATATTATTGGGAAGTTTCATGAACATAATGTTTTCGAAAATTTTTAAAAAATTATTATTTTTGCAATGTTTTAAAAATTACTATTATTGGAAAGTATTGTAAGATTAATATTTTGGGAAATTTTTAAAAAATTAATATTTTAGGAAAGTTTTGGAAAATTACACTTTTAGGAAAAGTTTTGAAACATTACTACTTTAGGAAAGTTTTGGAAAATTACTATTTTGGGAAAGTTTTAAAAAAATTACTATTTTCGGAAAGCTTTGAAAATTACTATTTTGAGAAAGTTTTGGAAAATTACTATCTTGAGAAAGTTTTGGAAAATTACTATCTTGAGAAATTTTTGGAAAATTATTATCTTGAGAAAGGTTTGAAAAATTACTATTTTGAAAAAGTTTTCAAAATTAATTATTTTGAGAATGTTTTGAAAAATTACTATTTTCGGAAAGTTTCAAAAATTACTATTTTGGGAAAGTTTTGAAAAATTACTATTTTTAGAAAGTTTTGAAAAATTACTCTTTTAGGAAAGTTTTCAAAAATTACTATTTTTAGAAAGTTTTGAAAAATTACTATTTTTAGAAAGTTTTGAAAAATTACTATTTTTAGAATATTTTGAAATATTACTATTTTTAGAAAGTTTTGAAATATTACTATTTTTAGAAAGTTTAGAAAAATTACTATTTTTAGAAAGTTTTGAAAAGTTTTGAAAAATTACTAAAGTGTCTAAAAATAATCAATTTTAAGGAAAATTTTGTAAACTTCCTATTTTAAGAAATATTTGAAAAGTTTCGATTTTTAGGAAATTTTTTAGACTTACTCTTTTAGAAAATTTTTGAAAAATTATATTTCTTGAAATTTTTGAAAACTCTCAATTTTAGAAAAAATACTATTTTCGGAAAGCTTTTAAAAATTAGTATTTCAGAAAAGTTTTGAAAAATTATTATTTTGGAAAGGTTTTGTAAAATTACTATTTTTGGAAATTATTTTTTTGGAAAAGTGTTGAAAAATTACTAATTTTGGAATGTTTTGAAAAATTACTATTTTGGTAAAGTTTTGAAAAATTAATATTTTGCGATAATTTTGAAAAATTATTATTTTAAGAAAGTTTTAAAAAGTTTCTACTTTGGGAGAGTTTTGAAAAATTGCTATTGTGTGAAAAATTTTGAAAAAAATTCTATTTTGGGAAAGTTATTGCAAAAAATTCTATTTTGGGAAATTTTTGAAATTTATTTTTTCGAAAAGTTTTCAAAAATTACTATTTTTGGATAGCTTTGAAAACTTACTATGTTCAGAAAGTTATAGAAAATTATTATCTCGAGAAAGTTTTGAAAAATTACTATTTTGTAAAACTTTTCAAAATTAATTATTTTGAATTTTTTTTTAAAATTACCATTTTTGGAAAGTTTTGAAAAATAACTATTTTTGGAAAGTTTTAAAAAATTACTATTTTAGGAAAGTTTTGAAAACTATTTTGGGAATGTTTTGAAAAATTGCTATTTTGGGAAATTTTTAAAAAATTGCTATTTTAGAAAATTTTTGAAAAATTACTATTTTGGGAAAGTTTTAAAAAAATTACTATTTTGGTAAAGTTTTAAAGAATTACTATTTTCGGAATGTTTTGAAGAATTACTATTTTTGGAAAGTTTTAAAAAATTACTATTTTGGGAAAGTTTTAAAAAATTACTATTTTGGGAAAGTTTTAAAAAATTACTATTTTGGGAAAGTTTTGAGAAATTACTATGTTGGGAATGTTTTGAGAAATTACTATTTCGGAAAAGTTTCGAAAAATTAATATTTTAGGAAAGTTTTTAAAAATTACTATTTTAGGAAAGTTTTGGAAAATTACTATTTTGGGAAAGTTTTGAGAAATTACTAGTTTTGGAAATTTTTGAGAAATTACTATTTTCGAAAAGTTTTGAAAAATTACTATGTTGGTAAAGTTTTGAAAAATTACTATTTTGGTAATATTTTGAAAAATTACTATTTTTGGAGAGTTTTGAGAAATTACTATTTTGGGAAAGTTTTGAGAAATTTCTATTTTTAGAAATGTTTGAAAAATTATTATTTTGGGAAACTTTTAAAAAATTACTATTTTGGGAAATTTTAAAAAAAATATTATTTTCTGAAAATTTTGAAAAATTACTATTTTTGGAAAGTTTTGTGTAAGGTTTATTTTGTATTGGCAATTTTCGTGGACAAAATATTTGATTGTAATCTAGAATAGGAATTCACTGATTAATCAGACAATACATGATGATGGATTCACCAAGCTTGCAACGCCCATATAACAGGTATAATATTCTATCATGCATACATCTTCACACAATTGAGCACGACACTTAGTATGGATCGTAACGAAAAATGTATTGTGCACATGTTGGTCGATCGATCGAGAGTATTGTTCGATCGATCGAGTTGTCGATCGATCGAGCCTGAGACAACTTCGATCTAGATTCTCTCTGTTTGGACTGGATCGATCGAGAAATTGGATCGATCGATCGAACCATGTTCGATCGATCGAGAAATTGGATCGATCAATCGAACCATGTTCGATCGATCGAGTATAGAACAACTTCGATCCAGGTTTTCTCTGTTTGAGTTAGATCGATCGAGTTCTGTGTGTCGATCGATCGATAAGGTCTCGATCGATCGAGACAGCCTATCGATCGATCGAGCTAGTATTATATTCCTACTCAAACTCTTTTTGTGTATTCGATCCATGTGTTACTTTTACCAATTTGACTCATTTAATGAGAAAACAGAATTCTAGTATGAGTAGAAGTGTTAAGAAAGTAGAATCTTGATGTGAATAGAATCATTGTATGAGAAGAATTCTTTTGAGAACTAAATCCTGATATGAGTAGAGTTATAGTGAATTGCAAATCCTATTTGAAATAAAAGTTGGACTCTATATAAGGGAGGTTAGTTTGTGCATATTTTAACAACTTGAACCAGATTGAACTAATATTTTCTATCATCTGAATTGTGCTTTAACTTCTTCTCTTCATCTATCATTCTTAGGCGTTTTCATGTTTTATTCATATGCCTAATTGATTTGCATGATATTGAGCTTTATATGATTGTTCTAGAGTTATGCTAGCTGATCCTGTTTTTACATCGCATGTTGTTGAATCTGCTAGTTAGGATATTCATTGTTTGAATCCACTCTAGGACACACTTTGCACTTGTGTTATTGTGCTAACGTTTCAGGTGACGGGTTCGGTATTTCGTGTGACTCGAAATTACCGAAGGTGACGGGTTCGATTGATCTTGTGTGACTCAAGTAGATCGGAACGTTGGTCTGGATCCAGACATCTAGCTATTGGAGGCTGTGAAAGGAGCGACGGCTCGTAAGTAAATTACAGAAAGGGGGATCTATTTGCGACGGGTAATTCTGGACTCTATGGCTGTAATTGAACATTGATTTTCATAGTGGATAGTTAGGTGGTCCGGTGGACCGGTGGTTTTCCTCTTAGGTCATTGTTGTGGCCTAGGTTGTTTCCACCTAAAAATATCGTGTGTTGTTTTTTATTCCGCATTTATCTTTACACGCGATTGCATGTCTGGCCGTTGTGATTAGATTATACATTTAATATTTGTTAAAAATTAAAAATAACCTATTCACCCCACTCTAGGTTTATTTGATCCGTGATTAAAAACTTTCATTTTGAAAACTTATTATTTTTGGAAATTTTTTAAAAATTACTATTTTAGGGAAGTTTTGGAAAATTTCTATTTTAGGGAAGTTTTGGAAAATTATTATTTTGGGAAAGTTTTGAGAAATTACTATTTTGGGAAAGTTTTGAAAAATTACTATTTTGGGAAAGTTTTGAGAAATTACTATTTTTGGAAAGTTTTATTTCGAAAATTATTAGTTTGGGAAAGTTTCAAAAAATTACTATTTTTGGAAAGTTTTAAAAAATTACTCTTTTGGAAAAGTTTTGAGAAACAACTATTTTGGGAAAGTTTTGAAAAATTACTATTTTGGAAAAGTTTTGAAAAATTACTATTTTCGGAAAGTTTTGAAAAATTTCTATTTTGAGAAAATTTTGAAAAATTTTTATTTTGGGAAAGTCTTGATAAATTACTTTTTTGGGAAAGTTTTGAAAAATACAATTTTGAGAAAGTTTTCAAAAATTATTATTTTCGGAAAGTTTTAAAAAATTACTATTTTTAAAAACTTTGAAAATTACTATTTTAAGAAAGGTTTGAAATATTACTATTTTGAGAAAGTTTTAAAAAATTACTATTTTATGAAAGTTTTGGAAAATTACTATTTTGGTAATGTTTTGGAAAATTACTATTTTGGGAAAGTTTTTAGAAGTTACTATTTTTGGAAAGTTTTAAAAATTACAATTTTGGTAAAGTTTTGAAAAATTACTATTTTTGGAAAGTTTTGAAAAATTACTATTTTGCTAAAGTTTTGAGAAATTACTATTTTTGGAAAGTTTTGAGAAATTACTATTTTTGAAAAGTTTTGAGAAAGTACTATTTTTGAAAAGTTTTGAGAAATTACTATTTTTGAAAAGTTTTGAGAAATTACAATTTTGGTAAAGTTTTGAAAAATTACTATTTTGGTAATGTTTTGAAAAATTACTATTTTTGGAATGTATTGAGAAATTACTATTTTGGGAAACTTTTGAGAAATTACTATTTTTGGAAACTTTTGAGAAATTACTATTTTTGGAAAGTTTTGAAAAATTACTATTTTCGGAAAGTTTTGAAAAATTACTATTTTGAGAAAGTTTTGAAAAATTACTTTTTTGGGAAAGTTTTGAAAAATACTATTTTGAGAAAGTTTTGAAAAATTATTATTTTCGGAAAGTTTTAAAAAATTACTATTTTTAAAAACGTTTGAAAATTACTATTTTTAGAAAGGTTTGAAATATTACTATTTTGAGAAAGTTTTAAAAAATTACCATTGTTGTAAAATTACTATTTTATGAAAGTTTTGGAAAATTACAATTTTGGGAAAGTTTTGGAAAATTACTACTTTGGGAAAGTTTTTAGAAGTTACGATTTTTGGCAAGTTTTGAAAATTACTATTTTGGGAAAGTTTTGAAGAATTACAATTTTGGTAAAGTTTTGAAAAATTACTATTATTGGAAAGTTTTGAAAAATTACTATTTTGCTAAGGTTTTGAGAAATTACTATTTTTGGTAAAGTTTTGAAAAATTACTATTTTGGTAATGTTTTGAAAAATTACTATTTTTGGAATGTTTTGAGAAATTACTATTTTGGGAAACTTTTGAGAAATTACTATTTTTGGAAACTTTTCAGAAATTACTATTTTGGGAAAGTTTTGAAAAATTACTATTTTGGGAAAGTTTTGAAAAATTACTATTTTCGAAAAGTTTTGAAAAATTAATATTTTTAGAAAGGTTTAAAAAATTACTATTTTAGGAAAGTTTTAAAAAATTACTATTTTAGGAAAGTTTTAAAAAATTACTATTTTAGGAAAGTTTTAAAAATTACTATTTTAGGAAAGTTTTAAAAAATTACTATTTTTGGAAAGTTTTAAAAAATTACTATTTTAGAAAAGTTTTCGAAAATTACTATTTTGAGAAATTACTATTTTTAGAAAAGTTTTAAAAATTACTATTGTGGAAAAGTTTTGAGAAATTACTATTTTGGGAAAGTTATGAAAAATTGCTATTTTGGGAAAGTTTTGAAAAATTACTAGTTCGGGAAAGTATTGAAAAATTACAATTTTGGTAAAGTTTTGAAAAATTACAATTTTGGTAAAGTTTGGAAAAATTACTATTTTCGAAAAGTCTTGAAAAATTACTATTTTGAGAAAATTTTGAAAATTTTCTATTTTGGAAAAATTTTGAAAAATTACTTTTTTGGCAAAGTTTTGAAAAATAATATTTTGAAAAATTACTATTTTGGTAAAGTTTGGAAAAATTACTATTTTGGTAAAGTTTGGAAAAATTACTATTTTGGTAAAGTTTGGAAAAATTACTATTTTGGTAAAGTTTGAAAAAATTACTATTTTCGAAAAGTTTTGAAAAATTACTATTTTGAGAAAATTTTCCCAAAATTTTCTATTTTGGGAAAATTTTGAAAAATTACTTTTTTGGCAAAGTTTTGAAAAAAAATATTTTGAGAAAGTTTTGAAAAATTATTATTTTCGGAAAGTTTTAAAAAATTTATATTTTTAAAAAGGTTTGAAAAATTAATATTGTAAGAAAGGTTTGAAATATTACTATTTTGAGAAAGCTTTAAAAAATTAATATTTTGGGAAAGTTTTAAAAAATTATTATTTTGGAAAAGTTTTGAAAAATTACTTTTTTTGGAAAGTTTTGAAAATTACTATTTTTGGAAAGTTTGAAAAATTACTACTTTGGGAAAGTTTTGAAAAATTACAATTTTTGTAAAGTTTTTAAAAATTACAATTTTAGTAAAGTTTTGAAAAATTACTATTTTTCGAAAGTTTTGAAAAAATACTATTTTTGTAATGTTTTGAATAATTACTATTTTTGGAAAGTTTTGAGAAATTATTATTTTGGGAAACTTTTGAGAAATTACTATTTTGGGAAACTTTTGAGAAATTACTGTTTTGGGAAGCTTTTGAAAAATTACTTTTTTGGAAACTTTTGAGAATTAATATTTTTGGAAAGTTTTGAAAAATTACTATTTTGAAAAAGTTTTTAAAAATTACCATTTTTGAAAAGTTTTTAAAAATTAATATTTTGAGAAAGTTTTAAAAAATTACTATTTTTAGAAAATTTTGAAAAATTACTATTTTTGAAAAGTTTTGAAAAATTACTATTTTGGGACATTTTAAAAAAAATTACTAATTTTGGAAAGTTTTGAAAAATTATTATTTTTGGAAAAGTTTTGAAAAATTACTATTTTGGGAAACTTTTGAAAAATTACTATTTTGGGAAATTTTAAAAAAAAATATTATTTTCTGAAAGTTTTGAGAAATTATTATTTTTGGAAAGTTTTGAAAAATTATTATTTTTGGAAAGTTTTTAAAAATTACTATTTTAGGGAAGTTTTGAAAAATTACTATTTTAGGAAAGTTTTGGAAAATTATTATTTTGAGAAAGTTTTGAATAATTACTATTTTTAGAAATGTTTTAAAAAATTACTAGTTCGGGAAAGTTTTGAAAAATTACAATTTTGGTAAAGTTTTGAAAAATGACTATTTCGAAAAAATTTTGAAAAATTACAATTTTGGTAAAGTTTTAAAAAATTACTATTTTGGTAAAGTTTGGAAAAATTACTATTTTGGTAAAGTTTGAAAAAATTACTATTTTCGAAAATTTTTGAAAAATTACTATTTTGAGAAAATTTTCCCAAAATTTTCTATTTTGGGAAAATTTTGAAAAATTACTTTTTTGGCAAAGTTTTGAAAAAAAATATTTTGAGAAAGTTTTGAAAAATTATTATTTTCGGAAAGTTTTAAAAAATTTATATTTTTAAAAAGGTTTGAAAAATTAATATTGTAAGAAAGGTTTGAAATATTACTATTTTGAGAAAGCTTTAAAAAATTAATATTTTGGGAAAGTTTTAAAAAATTATTATTTTGGAAAAGTTTTGAAAAATTACTTTTTTTGGAAAGTTTTGAAAATTACTATTTTTGGAAAGTTTTAAAAATTACTACTTTGGGAAAGTTTTGAAAAATTACAATTTTTGTAAAGTTTTTAAAAATTACAATTTTAGTAAAGTTTTGAAAAATTACTATTTTTCTAAAGTTTTGAAAAAATACTATTTTTGTAATGTTTTGAATAATTACTATTTTTGGAAAGTTTTGAGAAATTATTATTTTGGGAAACTTTTGAGAAATTACTATTTTGGGAAACTTTTGAGAAATTACTGTTTTGGGAAGCTTTTGAAAAATTACTTTTTTGGAAACTTTTGAGAATTAATATTTTTGGAAAGTTTTGAAAAATTACTATTTTGAAAAAGTTTTTAAAAATTACCATTTTTGAAAAGTTTTTAAAAATTAATATTTTGAGAAAGTTTTAAAAAATTACTATTTTTAGAAAATTTTGAAAAATTACTATTTTTGGAAAGTTTTGAAAAATTACTATTTTGGGACATTTTAAAAAAAATTACTATTTTTGGAAAGTTTTGAAAAATTATTATTTTTGGAAAAGTTTTGAAAAATTACTATTTTGGGAAACTTTTGAAAAATTACTATTTTGGGAAATTTAAAAAAAAAATATTATTTTCTGAAAGTTTTGAGAAATTATTGTTTTTGGAAAGTTTTGAAAAATTATTATTTTTGGAAAGTTTTTAAAAATTACTATTTTAGGGAAGTTTTGAAAAATTACTATTTTAGGAAAGTTTTGGAAAATTATTATTTTGAGAAAGTTTTGAATAATTACTATTTTTAGAAATGTTTTAAAAAATTACTATTTTGGAAAAGTTTTGAAAATTATTATTTTTGGAAAGTTTTGAAAAATTACTAGTTCGGGAAAGTTTAGAAAAATTACAATTTTGGTAAAGTTTTGAAAAATGACTATTTCGGAAAATTTTTAAAAAATTACTATTTTGGTAAAGTTTGGAAAAATTACTATTTTCGAAAAGTTTTGAAAAATTACTATTTTGAGAAAATTTTCCCAAAATTTTCTATTTTGGGAAAATTTTGAAAAATTACTTTTTTGGCAAAGTTTTGAAAAAAAATATTTTGAGAAAGTTTTGAAAAATTATTATTTTCGGAAAGTTTTAAAAAATTTATATTTTTAAAAAGGTTTGAAAAATTAATATTGTAAGAAAGGTTTGAAATATTACTATTTTGAGAAAGCTTTAAAAAATTAATATTTTGGAAAAGTTTTAAAAAATTACTTTTTTTGGAAAGTTTTGAAAATTACTATTTTTGGAAAGTTTTAAAAATTACTATTTTGTGAAAGTTTTGAAAAATTACTATTTTGGTAAAGTTTTTAAAAATTACAATTTTGGTAAAGTTTTGAAAAATTACTATTTTTGGAAAGTTTTGAAAAAATACTATTTTTGTAATGTTTTGAATAATTACTATTTTTGGAAAGTTTTGGGAAATTACTATTTTGGGAAACTTTTGAGAAATTACTATTTTGGGAAACTTTTGAGAAATTACTGTTTTGGGAAGCTTTTGAAAAATTACTTTTTTGGAAACTTTTGAGAAATTACTATTTTGGGAAAGTTTTGAAAAATTACTTTTTTTGGAAAAATTTTAAAAATTACTATTTTTGGAAAGTTTTGAAAATTACTATTTTTGGAAAGTTTTGGAAAATTAATATTTTGGGACAGTTTTGGAAAATTAATATTTTGGGACAGTTTTGAGAAATTACTATTTTGGAAAAGTTTTTAAAAATTACCATTTTCGAAAAGTTTTTAAAAATTAATATTTTGAGAAAGTTTTAAAAAATTACTATTTTCGGAAAGTTTTGAAAAATTACTATTTTGGGAAATTAAAAAAAAATTACTATTTTTGGAAAGTTTTGAAAAATTATTATTTTTGGAAAAGTTTTGAAAAATTACTATTTTGGGAAACTTTTGAAAAATTACTATTTTGGGAAATTTAAAAAAAAAAAATTATTTTCTAAAAGGTTTTGAGAAATTATTATTTTTGGAAAGTTTTGAAAAATTATTATTTTATGAAAGTTTTTAAAAATTACTATTTTAGGAAAGTTTTAAAAAATTACTATTTTAGGAAAGTTTTGAAAAATTACTATTTTAGGAAAGTTTTGAAAAATTACTATTTTAGGAAAGTTTGGGAAAATTATTATTTTGGGAAAGTTTTGAGAAATTACTATTTTTAGAAATGTTTTAAAAGTTACTATTTTTGGAAAGTTTTGAAAAATTACTATTTTTAGAAATGTTTTAAAAGTTACTATTTTGGGAAAGTTTTGAAAAATTACTATTTTGGAAAATTTTAAAAAAATTATTATTTTCTGAAAGTTTTGATAAATTACTATTTTTGGAAAGTTTTGAAAAATTATTATTTTTGGAAAGTTTTGAAAAATTACTATTTTAGGGAAGTTTTGGAAAATTACTATTTTAGGGAAGTTTTGGAAAATTATTATTTTGAGAAAGTTTTGAGAAATTACTATTTTGGGAAAGTTTTGAAAAATTACTATTTTGGGAAAGTTTTGAGAAATTACTATTTTTAGAAAATTTCGATAAGTTACTATTTTTAGAAAGTTTTGAAAAATTACTATTTTTAGAAAGGTTTAAAAAATTATTATTTTTGGAAAGTTTTTAAAAATTACTATTTTTGAAAAGTTTTAAAAAATTACTATTTTTCGAAAGTTTTGAGAAATTACTATTTCGTGAAACTTTTGAGAAATTACTATTTTGGGAAACTTTTGAGAAATTACTATTTTGGAAAGTTTTGAAAAATTACTATTATTCTTAGAAAGTTTTGAAAAATTACTATTTTTGGAAAGTTTTGAAAAATTTCTATTTTTAGAAAGGTTTGTAAAATTACTATTTTTGGAAATTTTAAAAAAATTATTATTTTGGTAAAGTTTTGAGAAATTACTATTTTTGGAAAGTTTTGAGAAGTTATTATTTTTGGAAAGTTTTAGAAATTACTATTTTGGGAAAGTTTTGGAAAATTACTATTTTTTGAAAGTTTTGAAAAATTATTATTTTTGGAAAGTTTTGAAAAATTACTATTTTTGGAAAGTTTTGAAAAATTACTATTTTTGAAAAGTTTTGAAAAATTACTATTTTTGGAAAATTAATATTTTGGGAGAGTTTTGGAAAATTAATATTTTGGGACAGTTTTGAGAAATTACTATTTTGGAAAAGTTTTGAGAAATTACTATTTTGGAAAAGTTTTTAAAAATTACCATTTTCGAAAAGTTTTTAAAAATTACCATTTTCGAAAAGTTTTTAAAAATTAATATTTTGATAAAGTTTTAAAAAATTACTATTTTCGAAAAGTTTTGAAAAATTACTATTTTGGGAAATTTTTAAAAAAATTACTATTTTTCGAAAGTTTTGAAAAATTATTATTTTTTGAAAAGTTTTGAAAAATTACTATTTTGGGAAACTTTTGAAAAATTACTATTTTGGGAAATTCAAAAAAAAAAAATATTTTCTAAAAGGTTTTGAGAAATTATTATTTTTGGAAAATTTTGAAAAATTATTATTTTTGGAAAGTTTTTAAAAATTACTATTTTAGGAAAGTTTTGAAAAATTACTATTTTAGGAAAGTTTTGGAAAATTATTATTTTGGGAAAGTTTTGAGAAATTACTATTTTTAGAAATGTTTTAAAAGTTACTATTTTTGGAAAGTTTTGAAAAATTACTATTTTTAGAAATGTTTTAAAAGTTACTATTTTGGGAAAGTTTTGAAAATTACTATTTTGGAAAATTTTAAAAAAATTATTATTTTCTGAAAGTTTTGATATATTACTATTTTTGGAAAGTTTTGAAAAATTATTATTTTTGGAAAGTTTTTAAAAATTAACATTTTAGGGAAGTTTTGAAAAATTACTATTTTAGGGAAGTTTTGGAAAATTACTATTTTAGGGAAGTTTTGGAAAATTATTATTTTGAGAAAGTTTTGAGAAATTATTATTTTGGGAAAGTTTTGAAAAATTACTATTTTGGGAAAGTTTTGAGAAATTACTATTTTTAGAAAATTTCGAAAAATTACTATTTTTAGAAAGTTTTGAAAATTTTCTATTTTTGGAAAGTTTTAAAAAATCAATATTTTGGGAAAGTTTTAAAAAATTACTATTTTTGAAAAGTTTTAAAAAATTACTATTTTTTGAAAGTTTTGAGAAATTACTATTTTGTGAAACTTTTGAGAAATTACTATTTTGGGAAAATTTTGATAAATTACTATTTTGGGAAAAGTTTTGAAAAATTACTATTTTTAGAAAGGTTTACAAAATTATTATTCTTAGAAAGTTTTGAAAAATTACTATTTTTGGAAAGTTTTGAAAAATTTCTATTTTTAGAAAGGTTTGTAAAATTACTATTTTTGGAAATTTTAAAAAATTATTATTTTGGGAAAGTTTTGAGAAATTACTATTTTTGGAAAGTTTTGAGAAGTTATTATTTTTGGAAAGTTTTAGAAATTACTATTTTGGGAAAGTTTTGGAAAATTACTATTTTTTGAAAGTTTTGAAAAATTACTATTTTTGGAAAGTTTAGAAAAATTACTATTTTTGGAAAGTTTTGAAAAATTACTATTTTTGAAAAGTTTTGAAAAATTACTATTTTTGGAAAATTAATATTTTGGGAGAGTTTTGGAAAATTAATATTTTGGGACAGTTTTGAGAAATTACTATTTTGGAAAAGTTTTGAGAAATTACTATTTTGGAAAAGTTTTGAGAAATTACTATTTTGGAAAAGTTTTTAAAAATTACCATTTTTGAAAAGTTTTTAAAAATTAATATTTTGATAAAGTTTTAAAAAATTACTATTTTCGAAAAGTTTTGAAAAATTACTATTTTGGGAAAGTTTTGGAAAATTATTATTTTGGGAAAGTTTTGAGAAATTACTATTTTTAGAAATGTTTTAAAAGTTACTATTTTTGGAAAGTTTTGAAAAATTACTATTTTTAGAAATGTTTTAAAAGTTACTATTTTTGGAAAGTTTTGAAAAATTACTATTTTGGAAAATTTTAAAAATTACCATTTTAGGGAAGTTTTGAAAAATTACTATTTTTGGGAAGTTTTGAAAATTACTATTTTTAGAAATGTTTTAAAAGTTACTATTTTAGGGAAGTTTTGAAAAATTACTATTTTAGGGAAGTTTTAAAAAATTACTATTTTTAGAAATGTTTTAAAAGTTACTATTTTTGGAAAGTTTTGAAAAATTACTATTTTTGGAAAGTTTTTAAAAATTACCATTTTAGGGAAGTTTTGAAAAATTACTATTTTAGGGAAGTTTTGGAAAATTATTATTTTGAGAAAGTTTTGAGAAATTATTATTTTGGGAAAGTTTTGAAAAATTACTATTTTGGGAAAGTTTTGAAAAATTACTATTTTTAGAAAATTTCGAAAAATTACTATTTTTAGAAAGTTTTGAAAAATTACTATTTTTGGAAAGTTTTAAAAAATCAATATTTTGGGAAAGTTTTAAAAAATTACTATTTTTGAAAAGTTTTAAAAAATTACTATTTTTTGAAAGTTTTGAGAAATTACTATTTTATGAAACTTTTGAGAAATTACTATTTTGGTAAAATTTTGATAAATTACTATTTTGGGAAAAGTTTTGAAAAATTACTATTTTTGGAAAGTTTTGAAAAATTTCTATTTTTAGAAAGGCTTGTAAAATTACTATTTTTGAAAATTTTAAAAAAATTATTATTTTGGGAAAGTTTTGAGAAATTACTATTTTTGGAAAGTTTTGAGAACTGATTATTTTTGAGAAATTACTATTTTGGGAAAGTTTTGGAAAATTACTATTTTGAAAGTTTTGAAAAATTACTATTTTTGGAAAGTTTTGAAAAATTACTATTTTTGGAAAGTTTTGAAAAATTACTATTTTTGGAAAGTTTTGAAAAATTACTATTTTTGAAAAGTTTTGAAAAATTACTATTTTTGGAAAATTAATATTTTGGGAGAGTTTTGAAAAATTAATATTTTGGGACAGTTTTGAGAAATTACTATTTTGGAAAAGTTTTTAAAAATTACCATTTTCGAAATGTTTTTAAAAATTAATATTTTGATAAAGTTTTAAAAAATTACTATTTTCGGAAAGTTTTGAAAAATTCCTATTTTGGGAAATTTTAAAAAAAATTACTATTTTTCGAAAGTTTTGAAAAATTATTATTTTTGGAAAAGTTTTGAAAAATTACTATTTTGGGAAACTTTTGAAAAATTACTATTTTGGAAAATTCAAAAAAAAAATTTATTTTCTAAAAGGTTTTGAGAAATTATTATTTTTGGAAAGTTTTGAAAAATTATTATTTTTGGAAAGTTTTTAAAAATTACTATTTTAGGAAAGTTTTGAAAAATTACTATTTTGGGAAAGTTTTGGAAAATTATTATTTTGGGAAAGTTTTGAGAAATTACTATTTTTAGAAATGTTTTAAAAGTTACTATTTTTGGAAAGTTTTGAAAAATTACTATTTTTATAAATGTTTTAAAAGTTACTATTTTGGGAAAGTTTTGAAAAATTACTATTTCGGAAAATTTTAAAAAAGTTATTATTTTCTGAAAGTTTTGATATATTACTATTTTTGGAAAGTTTTGAAAAATTATTATTTTGTGAAATTACTATTTTGGGAAAGTTTTGAGAAATTACTATTTTGGGAAAATTTTGATAAATTACTATTTTGGGAAAAGTTTTGAAAAATTACTATTTTTAGAAAGGTTTAAAAAATTATTATTCTTAGAAAGTTTTGAAAAATTACTATTTTTGGAAAGTTTTGAAAAATTTCTATTTTTAGAAAGGTTTGTAAAATTACTATTTTTGGAAATTTTAAAAAAATTATTATTTTGAGAAAGTTTTGGAAAATTATTATTTTAGGAAAGTTTTGAGAGATTACTATTTTAGGAAAGTTTTGAGAAATTATTATTTTGGAAAAGTTTTGGAAAATTACTATTTTTGGAAAGTTTTGAGAAATTACTATTTTTAGGAAATTTCGAAAAGTTACTATTTTTGGAAAGTTTTAAAAAATTACTATTTTGGAAAATTTTAAAAAAAATTACTATTTTTGGAAAGTTTTGAAAAATTACTATTTTTGGAAAGTTTTGGAAAATTAATATTTTGGGACAATTTTGGAAAATTAATATTTTGGGACAATTTTGGAAAATTAATATTTTGGAAAAGTTTTTAAAAATTACCATTTTCGAAAAGTTTTTAAAAATTAATATTTTGAGAAAGTTTTAAAAAATTACTATTTTCGGAAAGTTTTGAAAAATTACTATTTTGGGAAATTTATAAAAAAAATTACTATTTTTGGAAAGTTTTGAAAAATTATTATTTTAGGAAAAGTTTTGAAAAATTACTATTTTGGGAAACTTTTGAAAAATTACTATTTTGGGAAATTTAAAAAAAAAATATTATTTTCTGAAAGTTTTGAGAAATTATTATTTTTGGAAAGTTTTGAAAAATTATTATTTTTGGAAAGTTTTTAAAAATTACTATTTTAGGGAAGTTTTGGAAAATTACTATTTTAGGAAAGTTTTGAGAAATTACTATTTTTAGAAATGTTTTAAAAGTTACTATTTTGGGAAAGTTTTGAAAAATTTCTATTTTTGGAAAGTTTTGAAAAATTACTATTTTTAGAAATGTTTTAAAAGTTACTATTTTGGGAAAGTTTTGAAAAATTACTATTTTGGAAAATTTTAAAAAAATTATTATTTTCTGAAAGTTTTGATAAATTACTATTTTTTGAAAGTTTTGAAAAATTATTATTTTTGGAAAGTTTTTAAAAATTACTATTTTAGGGAAGTTTTGAAAAATTATTATTTTGAGAAAGTTTTGAGAAATTACTATTTTGGGAAAGTTTTGGAAAATTACTATTTTGGGAAAGTTTTGAGAAATTACTATTTTGGGAAAGTTTTGAGAAATTACTATTTTTAGAAAATTTCGAAAAGTTACTATTTTTAGAAAGTTTTGAAAAATTACTATTTTTGGAAAGTTTTAAAAAATTACTATTTTGGGAAAGTTTTAAAAAATTACGATTTTTGAAAAGTTTTGAAAAATTACTATTTTGGTAAAGTTTTGAAAAATTACTATTTTTGGAAAGTTTTGAGAAATTACTATTTTGGGAAACTTTTGATAAATTACTATTTTGGGAAAATTTTGATAAATTACTATTTTGAGAAAATTTTGATAAATTACTATTTTGGGAAAAGGTTTGAAAAATTACTATTTTTAGAAAGGTTTAAAAAATTATTATTCTTAGAAAGTTTTGAGAAATTACTATTTTAGGAAAGTTTTGAAAAATTTCTATTTTTAGAAAGGTTTGAAAAATTACTATTTTGGAAAATTTTAAAAAAATTATTATTTTCTGAAAGTTTTGAAAAATTACTATTTTTGGAAAGTTTTGGAAAATTATTATTTTAGGAAAGTTTTGAGAAATTACTATTTTAGGAAAGTTTTGAGAAATTACTATTTTGGAAAAGTTTTGGAAAATTACTATTTTTGGAAAGTTTTGAGAAATTACTATTTTTAGGAAATTTCGAAAAGTTACTATTTTTGGAAAGTTTTAAAAAATTACTATTTTGGGAAATTTTAAAAAAAATTACTATTTTTGGAAAGTTTTGAAAAATTATTATTTTTGGAAAAGGTTTGAAAAATTACTATTTTGGGAAACTTTTGAAATAAAATATAATATATAGAAACTTAAAAGCTTTAATAACTTATTATATACTTATTTTTTTAATTTTATTTTTATAATGTTTAGTTTAAAGTTAAATATTTAAATCTTTTTTAGATTATCACATTTAAGTAGAATTTTTACACATTATACAAAAATAATTTTATTTTTGTTACTAATAGTTATCAAATACATGAAAAAAGTATGTACTTAATCAATTTATTTACAATTTATATTATTTTTATCCATATATTTGTTAAATATTATTAATATATACTAAAATATATACATAAAAATTATACACAATATATTACTATAAATAAAATATTTATTTAATATTTAAAATATACATATAATTAATTTTTTACCCCTAATTATATATACATATTACCTACAATTAAAATATTATTTTAAAACAATTCTATTATTTATGTATCTGCTATTTAGCCATTAGGACAAAAACCCATATATATTTACTTTTCATGCTAAAGAAACATTAATTATTTAGTAAAAAACAAGAGAGTAAAATTGAAAATAAAGGCAAACATAAGCTACAATTTGGTGACAGCCAAGCCAATTTTTTTTTGGGAAATTACCAAAAATAGCACCCCCTAAAAATTATAATAACAAAACTAGCACCCCTTGTGTTCAATTAGAATTGAACGTTTAATATTGAACGTTCAATATTCAATTTGAACGTAAAATATTGAACGTTCAATATTAAATAGGTCTAATTATCGTCATTCAATTCTAATTGAACGGATAATATTGAACGTTCAATATTGAACGAGTCAAAATTATCGTCGTTCAATTTTAATTGAACACAGGGGTGCTAGTTTTGTTATTATAATTTTTAGGGGGTGTTAGTTTTGTTATTTTCCCTTTTTTTTTTATATAATAGTAAGTTTATTACCATGTAAATGCACACATCGAATTTTTTTAACCTTGGTGTACAATATGATATTGTAAGGAAATTCAATCCACCCTAAGTATGAGTAAATGAGCATTCAGTCTGGTTCTGAGGATGCTTATTTTGTATACTTTTTAAGAACATTTCACAGTAAACACTGGTCTATAATTTTTGTTAATTTTTCTCAAATTTTCATGACAAAGGATAATATACTTAGACATATTTGTAAAAATTTAAGTTACATACTTTCCAAAAATTTAACTTTCCTTCAATTAATTTTTTTTAAGTTACATATTTTTGTGTCTTTTGTCCATAATACATCCATATTTTAACTATTGCTATTGGCCTATTGCTATGAGCGAGAGGCTTCTAACAGTTGTTAGACGAAATCTAAAATGCATCTAACAATTTCAACCTCTCCTCAAAGATAAGCTAAATCTACAATCTCAACTCTGCCGCGCCAATCATTCATCTTCTTGTTCTACCCGTCTACATCCTTTTCTAAATACCCAATCAAAATATCCCACTTTCAAGAGAAAAAAGCCCAACCATTTCACTCTCACACCCACAAAAACAATCACACCCTCTCTGTTTCTTGGGGATCAGCACAAGGCAACAATGGCTTCAGCTACAGCACCCACCGGCCTCTCTCTACTCCGAACCACCGCTTCCTCAGCCACCTCCACTTCTCGAACCCGTGTTTCTTGTCTCCTCAATGTCTCACCCTCTTCTTCATCTTCGTCTTTGCGCCTTAGCCGTCTAGGTTTTGCTGCTTCAGACCCACTATTCGTCCAAAGTGTAGCTTCTAAAGTTCGTTCCTTCGGCACTAACAAAGGTGTCAGAGGCGTTGTTTCCATGGCCAAGAAGAGCGTGGGTGATTTGACTGCTTCTGATTTGAAGGGTAAGAAGGTTTTTCTTCGGGCAGATTTGAATGTGCCTTTGGATGATAATCAGAATATTACTGATGATACTAGAATTCGTGCTGCTATTCCCACCATCAAACATTTGATTCAGAATGGGGCTAAAGTTATTTTGTCCAGTCACTTGGTATGTGAATTATTTCCCCCCTTTATGTGCGCGTTTAGTGTTTTGATTTTGATCAAGATCTATAATTGCAGGATTGATTGAATTGTTCTTTGTCTAACTTTTTAAGTTTAACAAAACATACATTTGTTTATGATATGGATATGAATTTCTAATGTATGCCTTACTGTCAAAAACTCAAAATGTGATGCATAGCAAGACCTTTCTTTTGGATTGGAAACTTACAATGTAGTTTTGCTGCTTATATATCAAAATGAAAGTGAATCTTAGTCTGTCCTTCCCCTTTTGTGTAAAGATTGTTCGTTTATTAGTCTTATGCCTTTGAGCTACAAAAACTAATAAAATGTCTTAAATTCAGGGACGACCAAAAGGTGTAACTGCAAAGTATAGCTTGGCTCCTCTTGTACCTCGCTTATCCGAACTCCTTGGCATTCAGGTAATTTTCTTTTTCAATTGAAACCAATAATAACAATTATAACCATTAGGCGGCTTTTATGACCTATTGTGATTTTTTTTTTCTTTTGTTGCATCAATAAACAGGTTGTGAAGACTGATGACTGCATTGGTCCAGAGGTAGAAAAGGCGGTGGCTTCCCTTCCTGAGGGTGGAGTTCTTCTCCTTGAAAATGTGAGGTTTTACAAGGAAGAAGAGAAGAATGAACCTGAGTTTGCCAAGAAGCTTGCTTCATTAGCAGATCTTTATGTCAACGATGCATTTGGGACAGCACACAGAGCTCATGCCTCAACAGAGGGAGTTACAAAATTCTTGAAGCCATCTGTGGCTGGTTTCCTTTTGCAGAAGGTGTGTTTTCTTTATTGTTCAATCAGTACAAATTTTGTAACTTTCATAATTGGCCTGTCATTTTTATTTCTCGCTAATGGCAGTCGGATTTGAATTTCATTTAAAATGAAATATGCTGCATGAATTAGTTTCGGAATTAGATCTTTGCATTTTAAGTGCACTATTAGGCTTTAAAGACATCTCAGTAATCCGACAAGTTTTTGCTATCTGTTTAATTGTTTTTTCTCTTTCTTTTTTTTCATTGTGAACTAATGAGTACTGCCGTTTAATTTATCTTCTTTCAGGAACTTGACTATCTTGTTGGAGCTGTATCATCCCCAAAAAGGCCATTTGCAGCCATAGTGGGTGGTTCAAAGGTCTCATCCAAGATTGGTGTTATTGAATCTCTATTAGAGAAAGTTGATATCCTCCTACTTGGTGGAGGAATGATATTCACGTTTTACAAGGCACAGGGTCTGTCAGTGGGTTCATCTTTGGTTGAGGAAGATAAACTAGACCTTGCTACTACACTCCTTGAGAAAGCCAAGGATAAAGGAGTGTCTCTTTTGTTACCAACTGATGTGATTATTGCCGACAAATTTGCTCCTGATGCCAACAGCAAGGTTTGATTGCAGGCTCTTTGTGTAGCTAGCTATTGATCAGATTTCCTTACTAATTTAATAGTCATATTACGACGTTAACATCTAAAGAGAACGAATATGATCAGAAAGCAACCACAAATTTATTGAAATTTTCAGGTTGTGCCTGCTTCTGCCATTCCTGATGGATGGATGGGTTTGGATATTGGACCAGACTCTGTTAAGACTTTCAGCGACGCATTGGATACTACCAAAACTGTCATTTGGAATGGACCAATGGGTGTATTTGAATTTGTTAAGTTTGCAGTTGGAACTGAGGTATGCATAATTTTTTGCTTGTAGTACTGATGCTGGTATTTCTTGCTTTTCATCAATCGCATGCTTATTAATGAACCTGTCTCGTAACTAGTAATTACATTTTCCCTTCCTTGGTATATATATATGAGCCCCACATGCACATTTTTTCCCGGCAAGTAGTTAGTTGGTGAAACATAACAAACACAAGGAGAGTGCAAAATTATGCACAGCTTTTAAGAAAACCAAACTATCCATTTACGTGTCTATATGTTTATACCCATTATTAGATGTTTGATAAAACAGGAAACCCAGAAATCTGATTTCACTATACATCGAAGTTAAATTTCAAATATTGATCACCAATGTAAAATTGTACAATGGACGACATTGTGGTTATATGGATAAGGATGAGAGTCAAAGTTTTATGTATGTATGCAGTCTATTGCAAAGAAGCTAGCAGAGCTTAGCGGGAAAGGAGTCACTACAATCATCGGAGGTGGAGATTCTGTAGCTGCAGTAGAGAAAGTAGGAGTTGCTAATGTGATGAGCCACATATCAACCGGTGGTGGCGCCAGTTTGGAGCTGTTAGAAGGCAAAGAACTTCCTGGTGTTAATGCTCTTGATGAGGCTACCCCAAGTAGGGCCCGTTCAGTCAGTGTCTAAAGGAGAAAAAAGTTGTTTATGAAGATTATGAGTTGTAAATTTTCTATATTGTCTTCGACCAATGGTCTCCAAATTCCTTCATAAAATTACTGCTCCAGAGAACTATAGAGGTGTTGTAAGGAAACTCTGTATCATTTCCAATTCCAATCATTCAATAAATCTCTACTTTTAACAATGTTTCTATGTATCATGCTCTCTAAATCTTGCTCCCACGAACCATTTGCATTGTGCTTAATGGTTTATCTAATACGGATGTGACGATTCCTTTACTATTTGATAAGTGACATCTTAGGTCCTCATAATTTCTATACTTTCCTTTCAAATAGAGTCCACATCTTGTAGTCAAACCCTCAACCGCATAATTGAAAGGGCATTGTTAATGTTATGTATACATGTACTAACACTTTTTTTTTTTTTTTTTGGGGTGCTAAGTCAGCTAAGAACAATGTGTGGTGGTTGATCAACGTCTTTAAGATTTTTTTATGATGCAATCTTGACCATTTATTTTCCCTTCTTATAGTGTATGTGCTCTTTATAAAAGAGATGAAATGTTCTAGAATCAAGGAGGGCAACAAAAATGTTGTAATGCTTTTGTAATTTATTGGCAAGAAAAATGCTAAAATTACATGATTTTGCAATTATATCATTATCATTAATATCATGACATTTGGTAAAATTATTTTAAAAAATGAAAAATTAATTATATAATGTTAGCAATCATATCACAATATTAGCAACTTTGATGCAAAATTGGATGCAGATTTATATAATGTTAGCATTTTTCTTTAAAAAAAAAAAAAAAAAACTAAATAGCCAGATAAATTATGCAATCTAATACCAATGGCCGAGCGTTTGTGTTCATCTTAGGTGATCCAATACAATTAATTACACATATGAATTTACCTGGTGGTAGAGTCATGAAAACACCTTTTTCTTTCATATTTTAAATTGTTGGGTAAAAATGTAATCAACAAATTAATTAAAAGTATTAAATTATACTATTTCAGTGCATATGTATAACATTCACATGTACAAGTTTTTTCGCCTTCAGTACTAAACACAAGTCACATGAACTTTGAGATGAATTAGTTAGACTGTATACAGTTATTAACTTTTACGGCAATTAATTCATGGTTTGATGATTCAACTGCAATATTTAAGACTTTATATTCTTGGTGGTGGACACTTGTGCCTTGCATTACTTCCTTAAGTATCAAAGGATTAAAAAAAAAATTCCTTAAGCAATCGCCATTATTAGAAGCATAAACTATATTGCCCTCTATTATTAGTATTTTGAAAAGAAAAGAAAAATCGATTATATATTAAGTAGATTGCTTTCCTTTTTTTTTCCTCCATAATATTTTAAATATATATATTTATATTATATATAAAAATCTAAATAAACCTAATATTTTTTTTGGACAAATTATCCCTATAATTTTAGTTATTTATATTAGTTGTCATTTTAACATATATTATCACATTAAATAAAGATTATAAATACAATAATGGAATAAAGATTACATCTAATAAGAATTATAATAATATGATTATTATATAAAAAAAACTTTAAATATTTTTTTATTTTTACAATTAATATGAATTATAATAAAATTAATTTCTTTCAAATATATTATATAAATTAATTCATATGAAAAATATGTATTTTTAATTAATATATTTATAAACTAAAATAAACAAAAATTCCCACCAGAGGGACAGAGTGTATAAACTGTTAGCATGACCAATTACTCTGGGCAAGGAGTCCAAAGGGATCCAAACCTGTCTCAGCCCTCCACACTAGGCAGATGAACTTCCACACTCTCGTGGTTTTCTTGTTTTAATGACCGCTATAATAATAATAATAATAATATAAAATTAATAAAATAATATAAATTCAAAGAATAAATATTAAAATACATAATTTTATTCTATAATAATATATGATTTTATAAAATCATCCTTAATTTATGAAGTGGTATATGATAATAATGTTTTCTTTCTTCTACTACTTAAGTTACATATTCATATTATCATTATTGGTGTTGGATGTACTTATGATATTAAAGAGCAAATTAGTATCTCAGCGTTTTGTTTTGCTTTTTTTTTTTTGTCGTTGTTGTTGAGAACTAAAATATTAAGAGAAGCATTTATCATGCCTAACCTAATATGTTCAATATTCCTCCACGTTCAATAAAATATATATATATATATATTCCTCCGCATGTATAAGAACAATATTTGCCTTAACAGAACTAGGAATTTTTATTTACAAATTTTTTCTCCTAAACTTTATTAACAACATTTTTATTTGAAGTTCAATGACATCCCCAACATCCAAAAAGTTAATGAACCCGAACTTGGAATATATGCACTATAATCAAACCTAAATTCATCATAGCAGGTTCTATGATTTACAATTAATATTATTAACAATCTATTTCAATTTATTGGTAGCATTGTGTATGGGCCATCTAAACGTACAACTTGGAATCTGAGTAATACTATTTTGCGTATTTGACCCGTTATAAAGTAGTCAAATAAGTACTTTGAAAAGGAAAAAAAAAATCCAAGAAAAATGCTAATTACATAAATAATACTTATTTTTTATTTATATTAATTATACTAATAGGGTAGAGAACTCTAATGATTTTTTTTTTTATTTATAAAAAGAGATATTTTAGTCTCTTATTTATATTTTGCATCATTTTAATCTTTTTTTTTTTTTTTTTGTAAAAGTGATAATATTAGCCATTTTTTTTATTATATAAGACTTTAAAAAAAAATTGTTAGATAATTGTAAGGTTTCACAAAAATAGTTTATTATTTAAAACATTTTATTAGTTCAATTATAATTATTTTTAAAATTTTTGAATTTATTTTACCTCTTTCATATTAATTTTTTCTATTAGTTATTTGTTATAATATTTTAGATAATTTATTTCTCTTAATGTTTTAGGTTAAATAAATATAATTTTAAAATTTATTTAATTTATTTACTGACTATGATATCAAAATTTCATGCAATATTTTGATTTTAATAATTTACAGTATTTAAGTAGATAAATTTTTCAGAACAATTTTTCATTTTTAAACTTGTATTTATATAAAATTTCTAATATGCACAAATAAACTTTTATAATTAATAATTAAAATTTATATTTATTTTTCATATTTAAAAAAAAAAAAAAGATTTGTGCTATCATTTTTTATAAGAGAAATACTTGTATTATTATTTTTTCATTAAAAAAAGGACTTAAGTGTTATTAAAAATAGGTATAAGATTAAACTGCTTCTTTTCAAATAATTAAAAGACCTCTAAGATATTTTTTCCATTATATATAATAAGTGTTAAATTATAAAAAAAATTAAATAAATTATTCTTTTTTAAAAATAATTTTATTATATGTAATAATATAATTAATATAAATATAAAATTATATATATTTACATAATTTTAGTATTTATGTATTTCCCAAACCTCTTCAGATATATTAGGCTTGATATTTACATAATAAAAATGATACCTTCGTTTTAGTTTTTTTTTTCCTCAATATTATTTAATCTTGTCCTCCCATTAAAAAGGAGAATATTAAAAGAATAGGATTAAAATTTTTACAAATTCTATAATTTTTTAAAATATATATTTTAATTTCATATATTTTATGTATAATTTTAGTATCTTATAATTTTTCAAAATATATATTTTAATTATGTATCTTTTAAGATATATATATACGGTTTTGTAATTCTTTAAAAATTTCAATCAAATTTAAATGTTTTGTTTTGAGAGTAAATTTAGAATTTTAAAAAAATAAATATAAAAAATAATATTTTTTAAATAAATATTAAAAATTTAATTTTTTAAAATAGTATAAGTATATATAAAAAAAAAACTTAAATTTGAAGATTAAAAAAATTAAAATTCAAACAAACATAAAATGTAAAAAATTAACATTAAAAAAATAATATATATTTTTGAATTTTTTATTCAAAAATATATTCTTTTTATTTTTATTTTTAAATTTCAAATTTTAAATTTTAAATTTTCAAATTTTCAAATTTTCAATTTTATTTTTATTTTTATTTTTTAAAATTTAAAATTTATAATTAAAAAAATATTATTTGAATTTAATTAAAATTTTGATAAATTATAAGAACTTAAAAATATTCCTTAAAAAATAAAATTAAAATATATATTTTAAAAAATTATAAGACTTTAAAAATATATCTTAAAAAATATAAAAATAAAATATATATTTTAACAAATTATAAAATTTCTATATAACTTTATTCTTTCACAAAACCATCCACTTCAAGCCCACCGTTTTAACCATGGACCATAGAGCTCCATATCCACCTACTGCCCCGAGATCCTCTGCGTTCTCTCAAAAAAGTTAAAATTGATCACACACGTGCCTTGCGCACAAATACACCACACTCTACCTCCACCTTCCAGTCTATATATTTATTCTCGAACATTCCAATCCTGCTTGTCCTTGTTTGATCTCAGTCTCACTCGAAATATACAATATTTGAGGTATATTCCGATCGTTGTGAGTTCAAGTGTTAATCTTTCAATAATTTTTGTGCTTATTTTCCAATATTTGTGATATGGGTGTTTATTTTTGATTTTTTATTTTTTTTTGTGTGTGCGTGTGGGTTCTGAAGAGGCTTCCATGGCGACCAAGAGAAGCGTGAGCACTTTGAAGGAGGCTGAGTTGAAGGGGAAGAGAGTGTTTGTGAGAGTTGATCTGAACGTTCCTTTGGATGACAACTTCAACATCACTGATGACACCAGAATCCGAGCCGCTGTGCCCACCGTCAAGTATTTGTTGGGTCATGGTGCTAAAGTCATTCTTTCCAGCCACTTGGTAAGTATTATTTGCAAGCTTTCTAAAAGTCATACCCTTTTTTAATCATATATGCGTCTTTCATGGCTGATCTAGTCTTTTTGATCCATATGATTCAATCATTTTGGCATGTCTTTTTATGAATATATTTTTTGTTGGGACGTCAAATTTTTATGCTGTATGGGATTTCTTCATTTGATTTTGGATATTTTTCCGTTTCAGTCGAATTAAATCAATTTAAATTTGTTTGATTCTGATTCTGATGGAATTTTTTGTTTGATATGTTTGAATCAATTGCAAACCTCGACTTTAGTCTACCTGATTTTGCTAATACATGACGTTTACTTGTTTAGTTAATTCATCGACTAGCAATGAGTTTTTGATCGGTTTCAAATCTCTGTGTCATTTTTAGATCTGTTGAGACCCAACAGTTCTCAGATGTTGTAGTAATAAGCTTATCAGAATTTTTTATGTTATTTGAGTAAAGCTGTAAAGGATTTGGTTGGGGTCTTTCGCAGTCATATAACAATACTATGTCATTTTATGCTAATTGTTATTTGGTTTCGTTTTGAGGCCTATCAGCCATCTTCGAAATTGCTGATGGGCTACTTTGTGTTATGCAATCTCTTATTTGAGTAATGCTTGTTATGATTTACAGGATTTTTGTTTCTTTATGTTTCATATTTAACCTTTTTATAATTGACATTTGGATGTTGAAAAATAGGGTTTTATCCATTTCATTTATCATAGTGAACTATTATGAAATAATACTAATGAAAGAAAACTCTTTGACTCGTGTTAATTTTTGAGAGTTACTACTAACGCATGATCTTGTTTTGTTGCTTTCAGGGACGACCAAAAGGTGTCACCCCAAGGTACAGTTTAAGGCCACTCGTGCCAAGGCTTTCTGAGCTTCTTGGAGTTGAGGTGTGTTTTCTATATTGTGGTTGATCATAATTTAATATTTTGCTTAGTTTTCTCTGAGCAAAAAACTCTTTTTGCCTAACACTTTTAAACTTATTGTAACAGGTTAAGATGGCAAATGACAGTATTGGTAAAGAAGTTGAAAAGTTGGTTGCTCAGCTTCCAGAAGGAGGTGTTTTGCTTCTCGAGAATGTGAGATTTTATAAAGAGGAAGAGAAGAACGACCCTGAATATGCCAAGAAGCTAGCTTCTCTTGCTGATCTTTATGTGAACGATGCATTTGGAACTGCACATCGGGCTCATGCATCAACAGAGGGAGTTGCTAAGTATTTGAAGCCTTCTGTTGCTGGCTTCCTTATGCAGAAGGTGTGGCCTCATTTATCTCTTCTTTCTACTTGAAAGGTCATTTTACTCTTTTTCTCTTCATTCAATTTTTTTTTTTTTTAAATATTTATTTGCTGGATTCAGGAACTTGACTATCTTGTCGGAGCCGTGTCAAATCCTAAGAGGCCATTTGCTGCTATCGTTGGCGGTTCAAAGGTTTCAAGCAAGATTGGAGTAATAGAATCCTTGTTGGAGAAGGTTAACCTCCTCTTACTGGGTGGAGGCATGATCTTTACATTTTACAAAGCACAAGGCCATTCAGTTGGTTCTTCTCTTGTGGAAGAAGACAAACTCGATCTCGCAACATCTCTTCTTGAGAAGGCTAAGTCTAAAGGAGTATCTATTCTGCTGCCAACTGATGTGGTTATTGCTGACAAATTTGCTGCTGATGCTAACAGCAAGGTTAGTGACAGTTTTGCTCTATTAAATATCTAAGCACACTGTATTTAGTAAGAGACAATTAGAGGGAAATTCTACCTGCAGTAGGGAAATGGTTCTATCAGGATTTTCTCCTTTTTCACTTTTTCATCTGTCTATATACTCGGCGGATATGCTAAACTAGTTGAATATGCCTTTGATTTTCAATTTGAGTGATTGTGGCAAACTGGCTTCTTCTTGAATCTTGATTACTTTCACATAGAATTATCTTACTCTGTGTTCTCACAATGTTTAGTTTACATTTTTTGCAGATTGTGCCTGCTACGGGCATCCCTGACGGTTGGATGGGATTGGATATCGGACCCGATGCTATTAAAACATTCAACGAAGCTTTAGATACCACTCGGACCATTATTTGGAATGGACCCATGGGCGTTTTTGAGTTTGACAAGTTTGCTGCTGGAACAGAGGTACGATGTCAAAATTTCTCTAGCATCAACTTCAAAAGTTTCGTAATTATAATTGTGAACTATTTGACTATTGAATTTGTGAAAGTCATTATCAAATCTTAAATGGTCTGTGGTGTTGCCCTATTTTGTACTTCATATTATTGGGATTGAGTTTTCTTCGCTTTCTTAAATGCTTTTAGCATATGGAAAGTACACACACTTCTTTATAGCAATGTCCACTTATTTAATTTATTCTTAAAACAAGCCGTATATTGTATGAAATAAATCAATGATTTGAATTTATTTCAGAAATCTCATCACCTCTAAACTGCAATACTAAATGTTTTCTATCGTTAAACTCAAGAATTTGATATTATTTGGTAACTAATTATGTTTGCATTTTAATTGAAATAAGTTCCTTTTTTAGCCTCTTCGAAAGTTGGAAAAAAAAAAAAAATCAAAATTTGCCGTTTTATTTTCAAAGTTCAGTTCATGATTAAATTTCTTGAACACCTCTTTTCTATCTCGCAAAAAGGGAAAATTTGCATTTAGAATTAATTTATACATTGTTGATACTTAAAAAGTCTGTTGGAGTTTGATTTAAACACACAACTTGATAATCATTCATAACAAATACGATATCTAAATTGGCAGGCCATAGCCAAGAAACTGGCTGAGCTAAGTGGCAAGGGGGTGACAACTATCATTGGAGGAGGTGACTCAGTAGCAGCCGTCGAGAAGGTTGGGCTTGCTGAGAAGATGAGCCACATCTCAACAGGAGGTGGTGCCAGCTTAGAGCTTCTCGAAGGGAAATCACTCCCTGGAGTCCTTGCTCTTGATGATGCCTAACTTTATTGAATTTTAGGTTTTGAACTTCATGTTAATTTGTGTTTTACATGGTTGAGCGTTTCAACAGATTACGAAATCTGAGAGAGTTGATACCATAGAATTATTTTTTAATAAAGAGTTTTTCTTAGAGCTGTCAAACGGGTGGGTCGTGTCGTATTCGGGTCGACCTGTTTACGATCCGACCCATGTAAGATTGACCCTGACCCAACCCATTTATTAAATAGGTCAGAAAGTACAACCCTAATCCAACCTGGATTGACCCATTTAACCCGTATAAATATATTAAATAATATATATTATATTTTATAATATAAAAAATCAGAGATATTATATCGAGTATCAATATATATTTATGTCACCTATTAACATTATAAATTCTAATTAGACTCAAAAAATTAAATTAATTTAAGCATTATTTTTTAACAAAAAATGTAAAAATATTAACTAATACAAAATAAAAATAATATTAATAATCATAAATATTGTGATACATCAAATCTAATATTTTAAAGTTTTAAATAATAACAAAAAAGTCTAACAAAAATATGTATCATAAATTCTTGGTAAATAAAAACTTGTTTTAAGTCTAAAATGAATAATTAATAATAAAAACATACAAAATTAAACTAAATAATATATTATTATAAATTGATAAAAATAAGAAAATAAAATATGAAATGAATTTAAACATTATCTCAATAATATTTTAAAGTATAAACCTACAAAATAATTAAATAAGAAATAATTACGTACATACCTTAATAATTTTAGTTATTTACTTGTGTTACGCGGGTTACCCAATTAACCCATTCAACCCTATTTTTTTAAATGGGTTAAACGGGTCGAACCTGTTTACAACCCAACACATATAAGCTCAACCCAGACTTAACTATTTCGTGGGTGGGTCGTGTCGAGTTCGCGGGTCGTGTCAAAAATTGCCGGCTCTAGTTTTTCTCATGGTTTTCACTTTTCATTGGTTGATGCATTTTATTTTTCACAAGAGAAAAAAGTCAGCCAGTGACACAGTTCAGCGTCAGGATTACTGGCTGAGCGGATAGTTATCACCCGGTTTCATTGGTTAGTTTTAACTTTTATTGGAAAATCCGAAATATTTTTTAGTAGAAATATCCTTATCACCTCAATAAAAATAAAAATGAACGCAAGAACGGAAGAAACATGAATCAATTCTTTTTTTAAGGAATAATTTATAGAGAAGTGGATATAATGCTCTAAAGTAAATGTCAGAGATAAAGTGAGTTGTATTATTGTATTATCTTATTTTATGTTTAAATTGTAATAATAATATTGTTATAATTATTTTTGTTATTATTATTGTTATAAAAAATATATAAATTTATTAATTATATTTTTATAATTAATTATAAATTATGAATATTTTTATCAATAAAATTATTATTAATAAAAAATAATAATGATATTAACATTTTTTAGTTTGAGTGCTATCCATGAATTGTTATCTCAAATGGATATATGGTTATCTTGTAATATATTTAAGTTTAAATATAATATCATATCATTTTTTATATTAACTTTTGCGTAATAAATTAATATTATAACTTAACATGCTGTTTAGTTATCAAATTTAAAAAATGTATTTTTAAATTTTTTTTTATTTATAAAAAATGTGTTAAAAGAATAATCAAGTTAAATTTTTATTTAATTTTTCATTATACTAACAGAATATATCACATATATAATTTTTAATTTTTCACATATAAAAATAATATTAATTAAAAAATTACTCAAATTTTTAATTTTTTTTCAAATTTAAATAAAATTTTATTGTCTGATAACTTTGGATATAAGAAAATAAATTTTTATTTAAATTTTATTAAAAAAATTATTAAGTTTAAAATAAAAATATTCTTAAAAAATTCTCAAATTTTTTAATTAAATATTAATTTTTGTATGTATATATATGTCAAAAAATAAAAAATATGCATGTCAAATATATGCTATTTTGTTAAATTTAACTAAAAATTAACTTTATCTTTCCTTGCAACATTTTTTACAAATAAAATAACATAAAAACACATTTTTCTAAGAGGTAATGTTGGAATGGTTTTGTAACTTTATTAAATGTACAATTTAGTCGCGTAATTTTTTTTATTAAGCATAATAATGACACTAATTTTTTAAAGGTATAATTTAGTTAAGTATGTTTTTTGTTCAATAAAATATTAACATTAATTCTATAAAAGTTTCAAATAAGTAAAAAAAAAAACTAAAATAATGGTTTAAGTATGACTTTATTTTTACTTATTTAAAACTTTTAATATCCTTATTCTTCTTAATAAAAAATTATATGACTAAATTATACTCTTAAAAAAATTAGTGTCTTTAACTTTTTATTATGCTTAACCAAAAAATTATAGGATTAAAATGAATATTTAATAAAATTACAATATTGTTTCAGCTATTAATTCTTTTTCTAAGACTAAATAACATATTAGACTCAACAAAATGACTATCTAAACACTTTATCCTAAATAATTATGTATTCATATTTTTATTATTTTTTACTTATTTTATTTAAATTTATTTGTGATAAATTATATATTTTATTTAATACTATTTTATTATTATATCACTTTATGAAAAATTAAGGGACATTATGAGATAAGTTATAATAATTAATGAGTTGTTGAATCTCATTAACATATAATATAACAAAGTGGCAGCTGATTTAAAAGATTAATAGATAAATTTGTAGATGTTTTTGTATATTTGGTGTGATCTATCACACAGCATAATTATTATTTTTTAAATAATTTGTTTGTTTTCTAAAGTTATTATGCTATTACAAATAGATTTGTACACGTAAAATAATAATGGTGATTGGGTTTACATGTTCTTATCATTTTAGTTATAGGGTTGTCGTAACTTGAATTATAATATATCTTAAATCGATTCATTAAATTAGCATCTTATCTATTAAATTTGACACAAATTCAACAACATTCAAATAAATGTATTAAGTTTGTTTTTATTGAAGCAATATAATTTTGAGACAAATATTCATAGAGTCCATTAATTTATATTAATGGTATATTTTAATTTAATATCTTTTATATAATATTATAGAATTTCACAAACTTTTAAAATTAATATACTTAGTCTATCATCTGTATTTATGTTAATTTTAAATTAAAATATTTTATTAATTATTTGAAAAATAATTATTATCTTTTTATTTAAAAATTATTATATATTTAAATAAAATAAGTTTTTTCTTAATTATATATTAGTGTTTAAACTTAATATTTTCCTATTTAATTAATTATCTATTTTGAAATTGTTTTCGAGAACAATACATATAACTTAAAAGGTAAAGAGAAATTTTGAAAAAAATTCAAATTTTACTTTAAAATAATAAAATATTTAAAAATATAATAAAATGATAATTTTATTATTTTTTTTAAAACTAAATAATACATCTCATATTCCACATCTCACCTTCTCAAAAAATCACTTCTTAAAAAAAAATTATATACATTTCACTCTTTCTTCTTCATTCGTCTTTATCTCCATATTTACTATCAACAATTCCAAACCTTTAATATTTCAAGCTTAAAATATAAAAAATATAAGATAGATATATCAAAGATACAAAAGAAATGAAATTTTTTAAAAAAATTGAGATAAAAAGCAATTAAAATAATTATATATAATTTTTTTTCCTGTAAATCGTATAGTGGTTCAGTAAGGGATTATCGAACCTTTCAATTAGGTTCGATAAGGGTTATCGAACCTTACTATTATGTTTAGTAGTGGCTACTTAATCTAATTGAAAGGTTCCATAATCCCTAATAAATCTAATTGAAAGGTTCAATAACCTCTTATTGAATTACTTTATCGAATTACTGTGTGATTTATAAAAATAGTTATAAAAACAATTAAAATAGTTATATATATATATAACTATTTTAATTGCTTTTTTGTCTCCATTTTTTTCAAAATTTTTTACTTCTTTTATATCTTTAATATATCTATCTTCTATTTTTTTTTATTATTATATATTTTTAATATTTTAAGCCCAAAATATTAGGGATTAAGAGTTGTTGATGGTGAATATAAAAGTAGAGATAAATGAGAGAAAAATAGTAAGATGTATAGAATTTTTTTTAAGAAGTGATTTTTTTTAAGATGGTGGGATGTAAAATATGATATGTATTATTTAGTTATAAAAAAAGGTATAAAATTATCATTTTATTATATTTTTAAATATTTTATTATTTAGTAAGATGTTTGAAAGTAAAATTCAATTTTTTTTTTTATAATTCTGAAAAATAATATTGGTGCAACAAATGCCGGCAAATTTCATGTTTCAACTGGAAGTGAAACAGGCAACAACATTCAGCGAAATTTTTTGGCTACTTAGGGACATGAATTGATAAACATTGATTCATCAAATGAATACTCTTTATAGCATCCCAGCCACCGAGGTATCAGTTTTTATTTTTTTTATTTTTTTATGAATGTCCAAATCAATTAAAAAATAATAATAAATAAATGTCATCTTTATAATTTCTTCTACAGCTCCATACCAAGAATTTTAGATGCCGTTCTTTTTGTTTAAGACTAAATGTTTATTTATTTATTTATAATTTATAATTTATAATTTTATTGATTGATTAAAATATCCTTATGTAATTTTTTCAATTTCATAATTCCCACATCTAAATGTCTCTTTTATTTATTTTAACAAAAAATTAATAAATTGACTAATAATATACTATTTTTGAAAGATAATAAATTTTTATGATATTATGTAAAACATAATAAATTAAAATATACTACTAATTTATCTTATAATTTTTTTTGAGTTAGAACAGAACACTAACCAATAATAACTCAAAAAATTGATAATAATATAAATATGTGTTAATAAATTTGACCAAAATACTACCATGACTCTTAGCAAATTGCAGTACAAATTTTATGTTATAGATTATCTGTTCTGTTATATAGTTAATAATATGGTTTTTTTTTTTTATTAGTTAACAGTTGAAATGATTAAAATAGATTTACTACCCCTAGCGGTGCGGTCTTTTGATTTTTATTTTATTTCTTTCAAAGCAAAGACCTTGTTGGGTCAATTGTTCAATTAATAGAAATTTAGAACAAAAAATTGTTCGATTAATAGAAAAGGCTTGATTTGCGCAAGTATGGCTATGACACGAGTAGCGTAGCTATTGTTGGCATGGTACATAAATTTTCGAAACCCTTAAATGAGAATCTCAGAGCTATTTGTTTCGTATTTACTCGTAGAGATAGGATTTGGATTGAAATACTTCGATCGGTAATGGAAGCTCAGATCGGAAAGTTCTTCGAGTCCGTCGGTTCCTTTTTCGGTGGTGGCGGTGATCAAAGTATCCCATGGTGCGATCACCACGTCATCCTTGTACGTATTATTTTATTCCCTCAAATCCCCAGCATATTTATCGTTACATTTTATGTTTGTTTCCTGAGAAAGGATACTAAAAAAAAGAGAAAACCTCGACATTAATAATGACTCGATTATTTTCCTTCTTTTTTTCTCTAATAATGTACGTGTTGCATTGTACCTGAGACTTTGATTCGTATTGTGCATAGATTATATTTCATTTTCAGTTATTTGTAATTTGAAAACCGAACTTTGATAGAACGTAATTTCAAATTGTCAAAGACTAGCAGAACCACAGAAACCTCTACGTTATAAATCCTTGTAAATTACCTCTCAATGATCTTTTGTTATCACAGGGGATGGATAGGACCAAAGACTTATATAATATCTGGGTGTTATTACATACTTGCATATTTGAAGTCAGAAAGCTGGTAGAGTCCCTCTGGCATAAATGTTTATCAATACAAGGTTAAATTATCAAAGATTTTCAATTTATAAAAGTCTTAAAAACCTTTTAAACCATTAATTAAAAAAGTTCTTTAAAACCTTAGCTCATAAGCCTTTCATATCTATTGGCAGCAAAGATTTGTATGCATTTACCTGTTCCTATATGGTTTTTATCTGCACCTCTAGTTAATACTAGTGTTGTTGTACCATCTTTATTCCTTTCTTGAAATTTGATTGCAGTGGACATCCCCATTGTTCATCTTCCTGCCCCCTTTCTTTGAGTTCTTATTAATTGCCATGAATTTATTTCTGGACTGTTGTTTTTTTGTCTTCCCTTCGTGCCAGGAATACTTGTCCTTTCACTTGTTGATTACTTGATTTAGAGAGCAACCGATGCTCTGGAAGAGCAATGTCATTTTTATCCTAGACATTTTGTTTAAACAATATTGGATGTTCTCAGGGCTGTGAAAGGGAAGTTGCAGAAGCTGCTAACCTTGATTCTGTAGAACGCAAGAAAGAAAGCATTATGAGATTGTCCTGGGCACTTGTCCACTCAAGGAAAACTGAAGATGTGGAACGTGGGATAGCAATGCTAGAAGGTAAAATAGATTTTTAAACAATACTGCAATTTCTGTTTATCATAGTATTGTATAATTTTCTGCCCCTGTATTCTTTAAAAGCCAATATAACTCTTATCTCTAAGTTAAGGGTCATCACTATGGTGCAAATGTGCAATTACTTTGTAGTTCCCTCTATGGCTTCCATTGGTTCACCTGTTATATTCTTTGTCATATGAGCATAATTCTTTCCTCTCTCTAATGTTTGCAAGCATGTACAAATTGCAAATGTAAGAATTGGTGTCTTGTGGCAGACAATTATCTTTACACCACGAATATGCGTTCGCTCTTTAACATGATATTCTACTATGTCCGTGTGTGAGGATGCCCTGGTGTTCTGTCTATCAGTCTTTGATCATTGTTGTAGTTCAGTACTTATCTGATGCAAGCAATTTGAAATGGAATATGTTAGTCTCCATGCTCCAATATAAGAAGGGGAAAGGAGAAACTTTTAATCTACAAGTTTACCTTTATCGATCTTATGTAGAACTCTCTGAATTCTACAAAAACTCCTCTCTCTGTTTTTTTTTTCCAGGTCATTTTTGTTACTTGTACTAAATAAGAAGTGAATTATCTTTTGATCCTTTTGTTTTCTTTCCAGTGCCCTGTCCAATTTGATCCTTCTTTGCTAATAAGGACTTCTTTCAGTTTTTCTAGCTTGCCAAAAAATTGCTTCCAAGTTTGAATGAGATAATGGAGATATTGATGACATAAATTATCAACAATCTATACTGAGCAGTATTTATATTTGCAGCTTCTTTGGCAAATCAGAGCTCTCCATTACAACAAAGAGAGAAGCTTTATCTTCTAGCTGTTGGATATTACAGGAATAATGACTTTGTAAGGAGTCGGAACCTGTGTGATCAATGCTTAGAGGTTTGTTACTCTTGTCCCGTTTTAACCTCCCTCTTTTATTTTTCTTTTTTAAAGTGCACCACAATGTCTTCAAACTGAATCTTGGTTATCATTATCAATGGATGAAGCATGATAAAGGCCATTTTGTTCCTTGTATGTTTGTTCTTGTTTTTACCTTTTTTCTTTGATCTGCCTAGAATATTAATTGGATATATTGGTGACATGCTCATGGTTGTTGTGTAAGAGCATCTTTGATCTGCCTAAAATATTAATACAGGCAAAAAATGATAAAAATTGTTATGTGTTTTATCTTAATAATATTTTCTAAGAATTTGTTTCTCAACTGTTAAACTTTTCTATTAGCCCTTTTTTCCCTTTAAATCAGTGCTTGTGGTCCATGCGTCCATATATCTTGAAATGAAATGTAATTAGCTGGTCTTAGGAGTAGGAAATGCTGAAATAGTTCTGGTTGATCTTTCTGTATACTACTTTGCATGGGTAAACTTTTGTCAACATTCACTTAAGCTCATTGTTGTAAATTTGTCATATTTTCTTTCAATTATTATTTCTTTAGGCTGGAAATGATACTGAGCTGTGCTTTCTTCAATAAATGCTTTCAAATTATTAATGTCAATTTTATGTTTATTTTGTTTTGATATGTTATTACCTTTGAAAACTGTTGATTTTGTAGATTGCTCCAGATTGGACGCAGGCTCTGTCCCTTAAGAAAACAGTGGAGGATCACATTTCTAGAGGTAATTATGATTGTCCGAGCTATATGCTATAATATTTGTGTAATAATATTGTTACAAACCACTATGTGATAAAGTTGTATTTAATGAATAATTGTTGTTGCCATTGCCACCCTAATATTTATGCATAATACTATTTTAAACACGTTTCGATACGCAGATGGTGTTATTGGAATAGGGATTACAGCTGCTGCTGCTGGTCTAATTGCTAGTGGAATTGCTGCGGCTTTGATTCGAAGGTGAAAAAACACCCAACTTGGCCAAGTATGCATTTGAGAGAAAATTTTGCTGACTTACTATTGAAACTTTTTTTTTTTTTTCTTTTTCTAAATCCTACTTGCTATTTATCAGTTAATACCTTCCGAGGTATTTGTAATCCTTGTGTAATATTTTACCATGTAAAATTATTTTAGTTTGCATTGCCTATTGGATTTCAACGCAGAAAAACGAACGGTAGCTTCAGTATTAAACGAAGTTTCTCTGCTAATGATGTGTTTTTGACGTAGATGTTTGGACCATTCCAACGGAATTGGATTATACATTCACACTTAGTAGGAGTCAGTAGGGGTGTCCTTGTGCTGGTTCGTTTTGGTTTTTAATAAAATTTGTTTAACTTGACCGGATCGAATCGAGCCAGTAAATTTATAGTCCGGTCAATTATGGTTTTTAACTGTTTGAATCGTTTTGCTTAAGAAGTAAATGTGTAAAAAAAAAAAAAATGAAAAATTATAAAAGTAACACTCTAAACTTGTAATTATAGAATAATATTTTTTACTTTTAATTTATATTTTTATTATTAAAAAAATTAAATTTATTATTTTAAATTGAATGTCATTATGTTGTTTAAATTTAATTATAATTATTTAAATTATTTAATATAAAATTAATATTGTTTAATATTATTAGTTGTTATTTATTGGAAATTATTTTATGTAATTTTTTAGAACTGTTTTATAAAAGTGAAATCTTCCGTTGTCCACGGCAAGGACACCATTAATATTTGATTCTATCGTGGACATTTTACGTTTTTTAATTAAAAAAATAATAAAAATAATACTTTTTAAAATTTATAATAATAAAAATAAAATTTTTATATTTAAATTATATATCCTTATAATTAAAAAATAATTTTATATTATTTTTATTTGAATATCTATGCAATTAAATGCCGTTTAAATTAAATTGCAGTAATTTAAACCAGTTTAATATTAAATATTTAATGTTACAAGTTTAATATTAAAATATTAGTTTTATTATTATTAATTTTAAAGGTATTATTTTTAATAAATTTTTTAATTTAATATTTTAAATGGAAGGATAAATATGATATAAATAAAATAAACGCCTGTAGGAAGTAGTGGTAAGATATTTTTAGCACTACTCTCGTACAAAAGTTTTCCTTCAGAGAAATTCTTGAAAATTTTTGAAATTTATTACGAGATATTTTATTATTTCATTTTAAAATATTTTCTCTCCACACAATTTTTTTTTTCTGAGCCAATAAATTTTATTCTTTCTTTTTCATCTTAAATTCAACGTCTTTTTCCTTTAATTCACTAGTTATCAATACAAACATTAATATTTTAATCCTAAACAACTCATAATACTAAAAATAAAAGATGTATATATTAAATATATAAAAGAATAGAAAATTTTTAAAAAAAATTGAGTCAACAATTAGCTAAAATAAATTTATTTTATACAAATTGTTAATAAATTTGGTAGATTTTATTGAACCTCTTTCGAAAGATTCGGAGCAACTTTTGAAGTAAAGTTTAATAGATTTTATCCTAAATATTATATCAATAAATTCACTAATTTCTATTTTTTTTTTAAATTAACAGGGTGTTTAAGTAAAATATAAAGTGTTTCCAAAATTTCTCTTTTTTCTAAATACGATAGAACCGGGAACTCTTACCGGTTGACTGTTGCAAATGTTTTATTAATGAATAATAGATGAGAATAAAAATATATAGAAATTGATGCGCTTTTGTTGCGAATTTTTTTTTAATAGGTTTTGTCCACGGTTGGATCACATTTTTTGTTACGTTTTAAATTATAGAAAAACATCTCTTATATATATATATTTTTATAAATAATAATATTATAATTATTTTTATTATTAATAAAATAAAAATATATAGAATTTTTTATTTAATTATATTTCAATATTATTATTATTAATAAAAAATATTATTGTTGGTAATAATAATTTAAGATATAGCATTGTTTTATTTTATTTTATTATGTTAAAGTAAACTACAGTATTTCTTTTTTTTTTTTTAGTTCACAGTGAACTTTTCTCTTTACTCCACTTCTCGGTCAATAAAGTCAAAATCCTTTCTCTCTCTTTTGTTTGCTCGTTCTTGCCCTCTACATCCTTGAAGAAGCTTAACGTTGTTTTGTTAAACTTTTGTTTCCATCTACTTTGTTTTCGGTTCTTAGGGTTTTGGTTTGTTTTTCCCGAGTTGGAACATTTTAGGGTTTTTGATTTTGAGATTGAAAAGCCATACCTACCAGTTCGATTCTGAGTTTGAGCGCTTTTTACATTACTGACCTCCAATTTGACTGTTCACGTGGATTTAATTTAGCTTCTTTTTAAAAATTGGAAAATCAGGCGACGAGTTTGTTTGAGAAGTGTCCGTGTCGTCCCTTCACATTCTGAATATATTACATTTTTTTGCACTAAGCTTGGGTCTTTTTTACAACATTTATTTGTTTCGACCTTGAAATTTTCCATTACTAGCTTCTTGTTGGTCGTTCTAGGAGAACTTCAGCTATGTACGGAGGCGGTATGTACTTTGCTTCCCAATTTAGTCTTTCTGACCTGTCTTTGAGGTTCATTTTAACGAATTACGTTTTTATTCTTGTATAAATTCTGGCTTTTGTGTGTCTTGCAGATGAAGTCTCAGCTATTGTTGTTGATCTTGGCTCCCACACGTGTAAAGCCGGTTATGCTGGTGAAGATGCTCCTAAGGCCGTGTTTCCATCTGCAAGTGTTCCTTCACTCTTATTAGTTTTGTCAGCTCATTTATATAAAACGTGGATTGGATTTGCTTGAGCTTTGTCGTGGCTTAGTTTGCAAAGTTCACAATGCTGCCTTTTCTTTCTAGTTTCTGAATACACCATGTACTTCGTACTAAGTGTATTGAAAGCTTGTAGCATTTGTTTTTACATTGTTTTTCAAAAGGATTAGGTCTTCGAAATGCCGTAGTTCTGCATCTTAAAGGTAGATAGATTGGACAAAAGGTAGGAAAAGTAAAAGCTATCTGTCCCGATTAGACAAATACTGCCCCTGCAATGCCAGTCGTGATAGGTAACCCCACTTCAGTGGTCATAACCCTCTTACTGGGGAATAATATAACATATGGTAATAAGGATCATGAATGATTCTGAACTAGGACAAATTTAATGGTTCACAAACTTAAGATGCAACAGAGTAAGAATAACCCTTAACAAACTGTAGCACTCCTTGTTTTTTCTCATCTTTTCACTTCATAAATTTCTATAAATAAAAAATAATAAAATTAATTTAGATGCACTTTTTCTTTGTACGTTAAGGTTCTGGGATCAATCGATCAAATGGAAGTTGATGACTCTGCAAATGCTGAAGAGAACTCTGGGTCTGCTTTGGAGCCTAAAACCAACATAAAGGTTGACTCTGACAAACACAAGGGAAAGCGGAAATTGTATGTTGGATCTCAAGCTTTAGGATATCGTCGAGATCATATGGAGGTTTGTTTGTAAATTATAATTCAACATTTTCGATATAATGATGGATTTGATTGTTTACTAGGTTTTATTTATTTATTTTTGCTTACTATTATGTCAGGTTCTATCGCCTTTAAAGGATGGAGTTGTTGTTGACTGGGATCTAGTTGACCGCATCTGGGATCATGCTTTTAGGTAAATAATGAAAGCTAAAATCTGTCTTATGCCATACTTTTATATTGGTCCACTCTTGTTTTGAATACGATTTTCCTTGGTAATAGCTCACCTGTTGTGAAAAGGTGTTCTAACGAAAGATAATGGTGTGCATTGCTGGCATGCTAAATGTTATTGTAATCTTCAGCTCGGCCTTTTGCCCTTAATAGTTCTATTTCAAGTTATATTGTCATGCGAGGAGAAACTATTTGTGTTGACTGTTGACTCATGACGTTTGATAACATTCTATCATTTTGAATTTTTTTTATGGTGACTATTGGCTTGGTTCTGAAGTCTGAACGTTTTATATGAGAGAAAATTCTTAAAATTAAGTTAATTGTATATTCATGTAATTATATTTTGAATCTTGTAGAATTATTTTAACTTTTGGATCCAATCTTCTCCAATTTGTCTGACCAATCATAGCAACTCCTGCTCAGCATTTAATTCTTGTGAGAACTTTTAATGTTTAATATTTTATAACTGGTTGCTGTATTTTTTTTTTTCAGGGAGTGCCTTTTGATTGATCCCACAGAGCATCCGATGCTACTTGCAGAACCGTCTTCCAACATTCAACAACAGAGAGAAAGGTGATGGGATGATGGAACTACTGCAGAATTGTTTTAGACTGTTGTTTTTAATTTGTGATGGTTTTCCCTAATTCACTCAGTTACATAGCATCAACCTTGATTGGTTAATCTATCTGTTTGTTAATTATTCTTTCAGTTATTTAGTCTTTATTATATGTAATATAGTTGTACTGTGCATTTTACAGGACAGCAGAGCTTATGTTTGAAAAGTACAAAGTTCCTGCCTTATTTTTGGCAAAGAATGCTGTATGTCCCTTGTTCATTTGTTCCCTGACCCTAAAACATAGTGAATATCTGCATGAATTGCTGTTAGCTTACACTTCCCCTCAGCTTGTGGGAAGAGTATATTGTTCTTTCATTTGGCAGTGACTTGAAACTTTTGTGATCCCAGGTTCTCACTTCTTTTGCATCAGGTCGTGCTACCTCGTTAGTTGTTGACAGGTAAAATACACGTTACTTTGTGTTGTCATTTTTTGGTTTTATCTCAATATTTGATTAATAGTAGTATCCATGTGGACCATATGTGAAAAGGAATGGATGTTTTAGTGACTGGTAGCACGGGGGAGCAAATTAGAATTTTGCATGCTCTTTGCTTTTTGGTAAAAGATTAATTCCTTAGTGAATACGTATAATGAAATATTGTGATGTATCTTTTAAATTTTAGAAGATGACAATGAAATCTGTATCAGTGTCTTCAATTGGTTATAACTTGTGTAAGGCACCTTTTATACAATCTTCATTTCTGAGATATTTATAGGCTTGAATGAAAAATTGTTAGACTGCACCTCTGGCTTGTACCTAGATGCAATACCTTTTGTTGATGGAGGATTAAGAACTTGTTTTCAGAATATCATCATATTTAGATGAAACAACTTTTATGTGGAGTATGTTATATTTTGTTAGATACTGGATTTATGATGAAAACTTTAGATTAAAAACAGCAGGCTTTTGTATGGAACCTATTATGCTTCCATTTCCCCCTTCTTTCCTTATATATTATTACTCTTTAAGACTTTAATCTGAAATAACTTAGTTGTTTTTAACATTAGTATGTCTACTTTACATACTTTATGCAACTCTTATTCATGTTTAATTTCCCCCATGTTATTTTTCTTGAAATTTAGTTTAGAAAATTTCCTTGCACTAATTTATATTATTATGCATAAATTTGAATCCATCTAGTGGTGGAGGATCAACTACTGTTGCTCCTGTTCATGATGGTTATGTTCTTCAGAAGGTACTACTCATCAACCGTGATACTTAAACTTCCATTTATGTTTATTGGAGATTGTCTCTGTTCTTTTCTTACAACATTGAACTTTTTCTTCTAAGCTGTCACCACCTCCTGGTGTTTTTTTATTCTCCCTTTGAGAACAGGCTGTGGCATCTTCTCCTATAGGAGGGGAATTTCTTACTGATTGTTTGATAAAAAGTTTGGAGAGCAAAGGTATCGCGGTAGGTGACTACCTAAGTTTAGATTCCAGTGCAAATAAACTATTTCATGTTGCTATTAGTCATTTTCAAAGTTTTATTCTCATATACTTCTTGTAGATCAAACCCAGGTATTCTTTCAAGAGAAAAGAAATACGGCCCGGAGAGTTTCAGGTACTCTTTGACTTTTCTAGCACTCACCTCTGGTAATTTAAACTTGTCCGTTTTTTAATGGTTAACATACCAAACCCAGTTAATGTAACCAAATGAAACTTAGTTTACTTAGACATTTTGATTTCTTCACAAATACATTCACTTGTGCAGAAAATGGACAAAGTTCCTCTGAAAATGTAATTGTCTCTTTGCAAGAATAGCTGCCTAGTTTTCTAGAGGGAGGAACATTTCATGTCTAAAGTAAGAGTGGGTGATCTCACAGGTCCAATAGTTATTGCAAAAGTTGTACTTTGGTTCTATACTAGTTTTTCGTTACAGTTTAGTTATAATGTTATTAAAAAGTGACCGCCCATGTACACACTGTTATTTTTATGTTTTTATTCCTCTCTGTTTTTAGTTTTTGAATTTTTTAATCGTAGTTATTTAAGTCAAAATAGTCCTTTTGTAATGTACTTGAAAAAGAAGAAGAAAAAATGAATAAAATTGGGACCTATGTTGACCTATTTGTTCTTCTATGGCCACTTTTTAATAATCACATTACTAAACTGTAATAAAAAAGTAGTATAGGATCTAGATGCCACTTTTACAATAATTATAGAACCATTGCTATATTTTCTCTAAAATTAATGTAGTTTATCTGTTTGATGAAAAAACAAAAAACTAAATCTTATCTGTATATGTGCATGTCTTTGGTTAGATGGCATGTGTTTGCTAAATAATGCATTAAATCATGGTCGTCTGATTCTTTCTTCTTCCCCCACCTTTTTCTGCATTTTTATGTTGGTCATTGTTGTTTTTATTCTGTTTATATGAATGTTACAGATAGTAGACTTTAATATTCCAAATACAACCGAGAGCTACAAGCTCTATTCTCAGGTTGGTCACCGTCACAGCATATTATTATTGAGTTTCCATATTGCTTTCATTTCTTCTGAATTTTCTTTTGTAACAGAGGCTTATTGCCAATGACATCAAGGAATGTGTGTGCAGAGCCCCAGATACTCCATATGATGGTTTGTTAATTTTCTCTCTCTTTTGCTTTGACTGCATCATCTGAACTATTAATGGTGTCTGGAATGATTTTATTTATTTTGGTCCAGCTTTAGATGACTTGTTTTGCGCTTCAATTGGTTATTTCTTTTGACTGTTGGTTTCATTGTTTTGATCATTTTTGTCAGTTTTTAATATCCGGAAGGACTTTCCTAGTTTGAAATTTAGTTGTAACAGTCTCCTTAGTCTTTCCTCTCCTTGGATTTCACCTCAGTTCTTCTAATGTGAACTTATTTTGTTTCTGTTGGTATCTTGCTTGCCTTTTCTTCTTTTGTTTGGGTGGGTGGAGGGAGGGCCTTGTCTTAGGTTGGGGTTTGTTTTTATCATCTCTAGTTTTGAACGTCTTTGTTACTTGATTTACTTGATTTTTGGATTGGTCGTGGGGATTCTTGTCTTCTTGAAGAGTCATCAAGCTTCTTACTTTTAATGAAGAAAAGGTTGACTTTACTTGGGTTTTAATTGGAATTATTTTTTGATACAGAGACTTCATATTCAAATATTCCAATGACCTCATATGAGCTTCCCGATGGCCAGTGAGTCTTATTCTGTTCTGCACATTCAAATTTTATCCAAAATTTGTTTAATTCTACTCTATTAGTTACAATAATGTGCTAATTATTTTCTGTTTTATTTGATACTTTCTTTTTATGTAATATAGGACTATTGAAATTGGAGCTGATAGATTCAAGGTTCCTGATGTTTTGTTTAATTTTTCACTGGCCCAGGTTGGTGTCGCTTCAATCTGTACAAGGTCTACTTTTCAAGTTTGAATGGGAACTATTAAGCAAAATGTTGTTTTTCAATCGCTTTCTTATCGTAATAAATTTCTTGCTTTTGTCTAAATATGGAAACCTTGCCCAGAATGGATATGCTTCTTTCTTCTTTTTTAAATTAGAATCATCCTATCATATTAATATATAAGTTCGAAAGTACTAATAGTGTACTGGTAATCTATTTAAAATAGAAAACACTAAGCTATACGTGAGAATAACTATGCTTTCTTAAGCATCTTTTCATTCATTCGGTTGATTTTATTATTAATTCATGTTTTCTCAGCTTTATTGGATTCTGAAGGTAAAGATTTTGATGAGGCTTCAATGCTACCATAGCTGGATTATTTTCTAATTTCTCATTATTTTGGGCAAATTTTTATTGGATTTCTAAGATTGTTAAAGATCTTTTGAATGAAAATGAAAGGAACATAGTATGTCAATATTAGTATTTAATAAATCCTCAAATGTTGTGATTACCTGGAGGAGTTACTTTATAATTGTTCTCTTAGGTTATTTTTCTTGCAAGTTCTTTTGACTGAACTATATTTTCTGCGTTAATGTTAGACAATTCCTGGTATGGAGCATTTTGCAGAGATTGCTGCTTCTGCTCGTGGGTTGCCACAAATGGTATAAGCATGCTTCCTTGATGGTATGTAATTTTTTAAGCTTGGTTTAGTTTCAATGTCAACTCATTTTTTTTTAAAATCTGTCCAGGTTATAGAAAGTATCAACAAGTGTGATGTGGACATCCGTAGGGAGCTATTCAGTAGCATTCTGGTACAGCTAATGACACGATATCCATTTTTTTTCTCCTTACACCATTGTTTGCGTTTGGTATTCCATTGGTCCCTTACCTTGAAAAGGTACCCTTTCTTTCGAGTGGCACACTTAGGTTCCTTGGCTTTTTAAAAAGTGCTCTTAAGTTCGATTTCTTAAAAAAATTATCAATTTTTTGGCACATAGTTCTCATGTGACTTGTCAAGGGATAATTTTGGGATTTCAATATTTTTTGTTAAACGATTTAAAAAAAAAAAAAAAACAATTAAACCAGCCATTAACAAACTGATTTTTACTTTTAAAATTTTTTTTTGTCATTTATTTTTTCTAGCTCAGGAACTGATTTTATTTTTTGTAAATTCTTTTAGAAAAAACTTCAAAATTACCGTTAAAAAGTTTCATTTCTCATGTGCCAAGAAATTGACCATACTTTTGAGAAATCGAACTTAAATGTACCTTTTGAAAAGCTAGGTGACCTAGGTTGTACTATTTAAAGAAAGGGGACTAAAATATAACTTTTGAAAATGATAAGGGACCACTTGCCAATCCCCTTTGTCTTTGGGTCAAGGTGGGTTGTGAGAAAGATAATAAATTATTTCTTGACTAAAGAATTCATAGTCCCAATAGCTTAAGCTCAGAAATATTTGTTTAGCTTGGATTATGACAATCCCTTGGGCATAATTAATCTTAAATGTTTATCTAGGTGGGAACACTTTTCTTTTTTTCTTTGGATAGCAAACTGAATTAAAAGTAATAGTTAAAGATAACACTGTAATCTTATTATTTCAAAGTGACTCCTTAAGTTTTGTTCATCAGTTGGCCCTAGAATGTTAAAATACCTTGTAGTGCCATCAAACAAGAATTTGAAACAGATTTGATTGATCTCGTTGTGTTTTTCTAAAGCTTGCTGGTGGCACGGCATCAATGCAACAGCTAAAGGAACGCCTTGAGAAAGACTTGCTAGAGGTATATCTTTCTAATGCTACATGCCTTTATTTATTGCCATGCTGAAATTTGGTCCTAATAAGTATTTTTTCCGGCTGTCTTGAGGTTCAATATGGTAAAAGTGCAGTAAGAACCTGGATGTTGTAGTTCATAAATTCAGTGCTTGTTCATTACTGGTTCTGATCATGCTTGTTGTTTTCAAGGGAAGGTTTTAATTCTTAACATCTTCTGTGCTTATAACCCATTATTTAATATATAGGAATCTCCTCAAGCTGCTAGAGTTAAAGTATTGGCAAGTGGAAATGCAACTGAGAGACGATTCAGGTAGAATATTGGCTTTGCATTATTCTACAAGTCTTATATATAGGTTTTGATTTTGTGGCTTAGACCAAAGATAATATAAAACGTGTCAAAATGGATGCATCAAAATAATTGGTAAGGAAAATGTTTGGTGCCAACTCTTTGAGACCATTCAGATCGTATGAACAAATTCTTATACTGACTTCGTGTATGACTATCACTTTGCTTTTTCTTGCCACACAGTGGTGCAAAACTATTGGATTTTGTTCATGTAGAAATCTAGTATTTGAATATTGATAATATTGATGTGAACTATGCTCCTATAAGCCTCTTCAATATTATTCTCCTTCCTTTGTCAGATTGAGTGTGCATCTCTAAAATGCATTTTATGCTCGGTCTTTAATTATAATTTTACATTTTCTACTCTGAAATTTGTTTCTTTTTAATTGAGTCACAACAAGCTTAATTGTGTTGCAATGTGAAAGGGGATATCTTACTTACCACCTATGGGCGCGCCTTAACTTGGATGTCTCATGTGAATAATATTAAATCCTTGAAGCTTATATTATATATGAAGTGTCAAATGCTGATGATTTAGAAGCATGGTTTTGATGATAAAGTCTGCCTCTGTTGCTTTTGTCAAGGACTGCCATTGTAATTTTATAATTTCGGAATTCCTGTCGAATAACTGATCAAGTCATTAACTATAAGGGGTTCGACAAAAGAAAGAAAGAAAACCTTGTATAAATATTCTTGAAGAATTTCTCATGATATTAGTTATTGCCTTATACCTGTTTAACAAGCTTGTAGTTACACGATTATGAACTGACGTTCCTTTTTACAGTGTTTGGATAGGTGGAAGTATATTGGCTTCTCTTGGTTCATTCCAACAGATGTGGTTTTCTAAGACAGAGTAAGTTTGAGAATTTTCGTTGGTTTGGAGCTCAAGTTTGATGCATGATCACATCCTTTTGAAGCTCTCTATTGACTTATGTAAATGCACTTTAACAGGTATGAAGAGCACGGTGCTTCATATGTCCAGAGAAAATGCCCTTAGGATTGCACCATCTTTCTGAAGCATGTAAAGGCTTACTTCTCCTTACCGTCGATGTCTGGTCTTGTTAGGCATATTTTCTCGATGTTGAGTTTTTAAGTAGGGAAGTGTTGGGTCTGTATTTGAAGGTTCTAAGTTTTGATTTCACTGTCTCACCATTTGGTTTTAACTTCCGAGTGAGTCCATTGTGGTCTCCACGGTGATGTAGCATCTGATGAGATTATAATAGCAACTCTAGTATTTATTTAGCTTTTGCTTTTTATTCATTTTCCTATTTCTTTAGTGTAGGGATCAACCAAACCTAACCCTTTTAGCACGTCCTTCCTCGTTTTGGTCGTTCAAGGATTAAAAAACTGCTATGGAGGGACTTCCCAAATGTTATGGTCTTAGAAACTTATGTTACAACCTTTTTTATTTTGAAGAAAGAAAAATTGGTTGTCATATGCTTTTAAATGCAACAAGTGATTATAATAAAGTAAAGAAATTTTTTCAGTATGATTGACTTAGTTGACCATCTTTTTCAGCTGCATCATTTGGTGGCGAGATACTTTACTGCTCATAAATCCAACCACGGAATCAAATGGAAAATATTCTCAGCATCATCAAAGTTAAGCCATTATTGTATCAAATGGGTTCTGAAACTGATCCATCGAATCTTTATCAACATAAAGCTGGCTGTGATTACCAATGGAAAATATCCAAGGGTTGGCATCACTACTGAGTTGATGGTCCCCAAACTTTGCCTCATATGATCTTGTTTCCTTGTCCTGAAAGAGAAAATGTTTAAGTTCTTCCCTGGTCCTCCTCCCCTTATTTATCGGAAAAATGGAGAAAATTTGTTTCTCCATATGAGAAGTTTAGTCCAAGTCATGATAAAACTGATAAAGGGCAGCTTGCCTGTCAATTTTTCTTAAAGTTCATAAAAATATAATAAATAAACAATTCAAAAAAAAAAAAAATATATATATATATATATATATTTTTTTTTTTTTTTTGCGTCCGACCACCTCGATTAACGTAATATAAGCAGCCAATTAACAACGACTACTTTATAGTATATACTAGTCAAACTGGAAGGAATAGCCAAAATATTGTAGCTTGGTAATCCGACTTAAAATAATTTAACCTATAATACTTTATTTGTACTTATATTTCTTCCGATTCACTTATTGTTTTATTTTTAATGTTTTTCTTACAATAAAAATTAATATATTATAAGAAAAATAATATATATTTTTTTTTAAGTAAGATTAAAAGTAGAATTTTATATATAAATAGAGTTGTGCAATTAAACATACTTATAATTTATATATAATAAGCAACACATGTTTTCCACTCATTGTTTTTCTGTCGTTATTTTTTTCACTTGAATCTGATCAGTACAACGTAAAAATATTTAATAAATTAGATAAAATAATGAACGGCTTACGAATATGACTCACAGAATACAAATCCATGGGCTGGTGAGCGATAAGTATATAATCAAGAAAAAAAAAATAAAAAATAAAAAATAACAAATCTAACACCACTTTAAATTTATAACCATAAAAATAGCATCTTAATATTAACTCATTACTAATTTATAAAAAAGATAGTAAGAAAAGTCTCTCACATTACTTATAACCATAATAATATCTTAATATTAACTCATTATTAACTTATAAAAAAAAGAGTAAGAAAAGTCACTCACATTAAAATAAAATGTACACTTAATTCTCACATTTAAAAATATATTTTGTAGTCATATCATCCATAATACTTTAATTTACTTTTATAAGCTCTCTTCCTTTTATTCCTTACACATATCAGCATTCAATTGCAGTCACATATATCAGCCATCCCTCTTCATTCTCTTCTTCATGCATATCAATCCCCTATTGCCATATTTATTATTCTAATGAGCAACTAATATTACAATAAATTTGTTTAAAGAGGAAAGGAAAATCATGGTAAGATTCTTTTACCTTTTTTTCTTTAAGTTGTTTCTTACAAAATTTTAAAATATTTAATATTTATTTGATTTATATGTATTTTTTTAATTAATTTATGAAGGTAAAATTTTGCTATTCATGTGAAAAACTTTTAAATATGTATTATGTTTTCATTTGGCGCCCGCGTCACACACACACATATATATATGAGAACTAAAAAACACATTTTATAAAAATGAAAGACCAAAATACACAAACAATCAAATTTCAAACATAAAATGACAATCTTTGTCCTAACTTAATAAAAAAATATTAAACTATTTATTAAAATATAAATTGTGTTATCAATCCGCAAATTTATATAGAGAACTAAAAAATTTGTTTTGTTACTTGGACTAAATAATACAAACTTTCATATGTGAGGAATTTTTACTGCTTTTAACCCTAACTTATATCCATTTATATAAAAAAATAATTTTAATTTTTTTATTATAAATTTTAAATAGCTTTATATTGAATAAATTTTCAAGAACATTTCACAACTCACGTCACATGTGGCTAGCGATGATTGTCCGAAAAATCGTAATGAGCTAAAAACTCAACACCTCGATACTCGATTAATCAAAAACAGGAAAAAATCGTTATTTATGGTTGGTCCCTCCAATAACCTACTTTTACGTGAATAGTATCATTTTTCAAAGTAGCCGTTGCATGTACCTTTCTCTTTACATATTTAAACAAATCATACCTCATTTTTTTAATTTATTTTTGATAGAATATAAATCATACCCCTTGCGAAATAATAAACAAAACTGTATTTCTAACAAGAAATCCGTGTTTGTTTCTCTCTTTTTAGCTTCCCCTTTACTGTCACGCTCCTCCTGCCACCCCCTCTCGTCTCTATATCTCTCATATCTTTGCTCCACTTTCACCACTTGTCACTAAAACCCAAGACTTTTTTTTATCAAACAATCAAATAGGATTTACTTTTAAACTTTGAATCAAATGAATCCCAGTACTGTTTTAGAAATCGGAATTTTCTCTACCCCTTTATTGTCTTCATCAACAACAACAAGTGCCAGCAATAGCAGCAGAAGCTTAACCAGTGAAACAGATGAAACCCCAAAAACATCAGCTCGTTTCAATCTCCAAGATGTAAAATTTCAGTGTCCATATCAACCCAAATCGGGGTCTTGCTTATATAGGTCATTAGCTGTTCTTTCAGGCCATATTGGCTCTGTTTCTTGCTTAGCTTTATGTGGAGAATTCATTCTTAGTGGATCACATGGCAAAGATATTATAGTTTGGCAGCAGCCTGATTTGAAGCTTTTCACCAAATTTGGACATGGTGATGGGTCAGTAAAGGCACTTGTGACTATTGGAAACAAGGTTTTTACAGCTCATCAAGATAGTAGAATAAGAGTTTGGAAAGTTTCTAGAAGCTCAGAGAATGTATTTAGGCTTGTTGATACACTACCCACTACTAAGGACTTTTTAGGGAAATTCATGAAACAGAGCAACTATGTTCAAACCAGAAGACATCACAAGAAGTTATGGATTGAACATGTTGATAGTATATCTTGTTTGACAGTTTATAATGGGTTGGTTTATTCAGGGTCATGGGATAAGACCCTAAAAATTTGGAGAATATCAGATTTGATGTGTTTAGAATCAATTAAAGCTCATGACGATGCCATTAATGGGTTGGTGGCAAGTAAGGGGATTGTGTATTCAGCTTCAGCTGATGGAAAAATTAAAGCTTGGGCAAAACAGGGGAAAAGTCAACATTGTTTAAAGGGTATTCTAGTGGGTCATAAAGATGTTTCTTTTAATTCAGTGATAGTTTCTGAAGATGGGAAATGGGTTTATGGTGGAGGTTCTGATGGGTTTGTGATGGGTTGGGAAGGAAATGGTGATTTTGTGAGTTGGAAGTTAGTTTGTGAGACAAAAGCACATGAAATGTCTATTTTGAGTATGTGTTTAGTAGGAGAGTTTCTTTGTAGTGGTTCAGCTGATAAAAGTATAGGCATATGGAAGAGAGAGCCTTTTGGTAAGGTTTGTAAAGTTGGGGTTATTAATGGACATGAAGGGCCCGTTAAGTGTCTACAAGCATCATCAAATAATGTTGGAGGTGGGTTTTTATTGTATAGTGGTAGTCTTGATAAGAGCTTAAGAGTTTGGTGGGTTTCCAAGCACTTCTCAAAAGGGAAGGATGATGAGTAAATTCAAACATCACCACTTTGGCCCTAAAAGACTACACAAATTTGTGATTTGTCCCAGGATTTTTCAGTGCTTTCATAATTGTTCATAGTTAAGCCTTTTTTGCAACTGTTCATAGATGATGGTTCTTGCATTTTGAGAAGTTCAAGGTCAGTGAAGAGGAAATTTTGAAGCTGGGTTTTCAGTTTTTGTTGTTGTTGTGCAATGTTTGACTGTAAATGTGTTAGGTTATGGTATGAACATTTGTATTAATTTTTTTTCGTTTGGTTTTGTTGTTTTCGTTCAAATTGTTACGAGGGCTTCAAGTGATTCAATCAATGATATTCTTTTCTCTTTTCCTGTCAATTTCATGATCTTCTTCTAGCTCTCCTCTCCTTAATTGAAGAGAATAAACATTATTTTCTGGTGCTCTGCATACTTGTTAAGGACAAATCTAATAATACCAAATCAGAGGAACCTGAAAAAGCAACATAGGATTGCCTCCCTGTATATGACACAATACCCCACCACCAATATAATTTACATCAGAACAGGTATTAAGACCTTTTTAAATGCAAAATAACCCAACAAACTGAAAAGATTAATGAGATCAACGATGTTGGATTAGCTCCGGGCTATGGAATATTTCCTTTTAATTATGAAGACAACCTGTAATACATGTTCTTAACGTTTGATGTTTTTTCTTTTCTTTCTCTATATTGAGTGGGATGACAGTTGGTATTCTAGCTCACTAAATTGAGTGTTTAAGATTGTGGCATCAAACCCTACCAAATGCAATATTAACAAAGAAAATACTATCATATATTTCATCAGACTTCAGACTATTAATGGTTTTTTTATTGAACTGTGACCTGTATTGGTGATTTTTTTAACAACAAACCAAACTATTTTATGGACAGAGAAACGATTAAAATTCTATAAAAATCAATATATTACAATGCTATGGAACCGTTAAATATTAAGCGAAAGAATGGCTGAACCCATTTAACCGATTATACTATAGCCACTCAAACATAGACGTATAAACAGAACATTCACAACCAGATCTTTACCAGCCTTTGACCTAAAAAAGGTGGAAGTGTTCAATTCTTAATACATAAATCATAAGACCTCTTTTTGAGGCAGATCTTTACCTTCTATAGTTGTTTATAGATGAGTACATACGCTTGTTCATGCAAAACCTTACTTCTGCCAATAGCAGTGACAGACGCGTCGTCAAATCGTAACCACTGGCCACTAGCAGAACGAGTATCAGCAGTATAATGTCCTTTTGAGAGTTCTCTTCCATGATGAGTTATTGTAGCAACCAGCTCGTATTTTCGACCCTACAAATGACAGAAAAACCATAAGTCAAGTTGAAGGGAGTGTCAACACAGCTGAAATGGCCGCTTTTCAAGAGTTGTGGCCAATCAAGGGACCAAATCCTAAAATGTTAAAGGTAACTTAAATGAAGAAGTTAGCACAAATTGTAGAGTACAAAATTAGAAGTCAAGTGTATACAAACTAAAATGAAGATAACAGATGAGTGTCAATTCTAAGTCGGAATAAAATTAAATACAAAATAAAAATGTTCTCAAATACCAAAAAGCAAATATATAGACGATAACATAGTAAATTTCAAAATGTACAGCATTACTTACCTCAGTAGATGGAGAAACTAATAATTCACGGCCCAACACCAGCTCAAGAGGAAAACGTATTGACTTATGCAACTTGGTGCTCCCTTGACTTCCATAACTAAAACGCATCAAGTGCAATATCATAATCTTGGAAAGTGACTCGATTTTAATTGATTTACTAGCAGCAACAATAGCAGCCTGGACCAGTATAAAAAAAATTACAATAAACATGACGTGTTAGTATGTATGCATGTATAAGCAGAAATGCTCATAGTGTAAAACAATATCTCAATCAGATAAAAAAGTGAACTTTAATAGCTATAAATAACAATGACTTTCAAACACAGGCTTCATGTTTTCTTTTGGCGTTTTTAATAGAATATAAACATGAGCAACTACCCGTTAAATGAAGATATAAAAATTACAGAAGTATGAGAACAATATATTGTAGAATTGCACTAACAACGCGTAGACAAAGTGCAGATTACACAAGCATGTCCACATAGAGATACAAGAGGGAAAACATGATACCTTGCCAGTTGCTGACGTTCGGTACCCCTCAAGAGTTTCTGGTGCAGAGAACAACTTAAGTGCATCCTCAATGGTGTGCACAGCTTCAGGATAAATATCAAGATGGAGTAACAGATATGGTTGAACAGTAGCAGAAGCCTTATTTCCTGAAAAAAGAAGACAAATTAACAAAAAAAAGAATCAAACTCCAAAAGAAAAATGAGACAGATGCGGCATGCTGCTGTGCAAAGAATCGACACAAAGGAGTACATGACAACAGAAGGGCAACAGACCACAAAAAATAGCAGCAAAAACAGTTTGTAGCTGCAAAAGCTAGTTTCTATTTCTTGTTCAATCAAAGTGAAATTCATGTGCAAATGCAAAAGCATGGTCAAAAACATAAATGATTCACCTCTTGCCTTCACCACACTTCTCAGTTTTCCCCCAAATATATCACTTAGCTCTGAAGGGACAAAACTTTGTGTTCTAGTCACTGTAGATTTATTTTTTGGTCCAACTGTTTCCCATTCATCATCTTCAGCAAAATAAACCAGGGACAATCTGCCTTCACCAGAGCTTGACGACTCTCCTTGAAGTTTAAGTAATTCACCATGCATTTGATCCATAATGAAGCTTAGAAATTCCTGAGCATCTTCCTGTCTGAAAATTCCATAGAATGTAAGGTAATTCCAAAAGTAATAAAAGTAACACTATGTGCAGATGATGCAAACATAAGAATGCAAGGCGAAAAACGATAAATACTTCAGACTCCAATGTGCCAAACCAGAAACACTGAAAAACAAAGCTTGTCTGGTTAAGTAACGTATTCATATTACATGCATGTGTAATGTTATGAAATACATTTCAAGAACATGTTCTTGTTAATGCTATAGAAAAAGGTTATTTTTATCGTGTTCAGTCTCTAGATAACAAAAAGAGATAAAAGGTTAAAGTTTTGCTAATTGACTAAACATAAATACATAAATCCTTCACAAACCTTCGTCTGCTGGATTTGCTACTTAGAATGTCAGGAGTAAACTTCTTCAGAACTTCTTCAAACATGGTAGGGCTAAAAGGTCCACCAGTCTCAAAGGTGAGTTTTTTCTTTTTATGTTTGGACTGCTGGGCATGTCAAATTCAGATATGAACTCTACAAATGCGGTCAATATTGGATGCCCAACCTAAAATCCAAAGGTGAAACAGATTAATAAATATTTAAGGGAAAAAATAAAAGAAAAACAAGCAGTTCATATAAGAAAATAATTTCGAAAGTTGACATGTTAGTTTAGCTAAAAACATAAATGCTGAAATTTTTATATGCAGAAACTCAAAACTACATACCTTAGGAATATTCCGTGTTCTTAACTCCTGTAGAAGCTGAACAAAAGGAGAACATGACAGGAGAACCTGCAGAGTTGCATTCAGAAAGCATAAATTCCCAGAATTTTTCAAACCACGATGTAGTAATGTTGATGAATCCACAACTGGCACATTCAACGTCTTCTTGATTTCTTCATTTGATTCTAAAACTGACCCATTCAACGCCTTCTTGTTTTCTTCCTTGGATACATATTCTGATAAATCATGCACATCCCCTTTCTGCAATTTCAAACTCGAAGAGAATTCATCTTCAATGAGGGATACAGAAGGCAAAGCTGAATCAACATTGTCTACTAACACCTCTTTCATACCATTACTAGCAATAGAGCCATGGGAAGCATCCACCCCACACCCATTCTCCGCTGGAGTTACTAATTCTCCTGTTTGAAAACAATCTAACGTTATTTCTTGCTTCAACTCACTGCCATTCTTGACCAAATTTGAGGAGTGAAGTTGGGTTTCTCCTTCAGAAGAACCAGGATTTTTCTGGCCATTGGTTACAGTAGAGGAGTTTTCAGAAACAAAATTGATAGAGCCAAATTGCAATACTTCCTTCTCAATTGGCTTCTCATGATTCCTAGACGATTGCTTTGCAAGCAAGGACTTGGTTTCATCCTCAGTAAATGACCCAAATACTAGCATCTGCAAGAACAGTAGATATAATATAATGGAAAAAGGAACACTTTCAAGCAGTTGTTCAACCTGGCACTGAAGCATCAAAAGCTTAATATATCAATCCAAAACCAAAAACCAATGAATAAATATTTCACCAGGAATCAAAACTAGAACAAGCAAATAACACCTAAATAAAAAAAAACACAAAAACCAAATCAAGGAAGACGAACCCACCTTAGGATCAGTCATGTTGAACGCAAAATGGAACTTGCCCGGCCAAAAGCGAGTTTTGAACAAAAGGTGCAGAAGAACCCGCGTGTGGTGAGGAAGCAGAATGGGAATCAAAAGCAGTAAAACCTATGATTTCCTGATACCCTGATGGATCAGAAGAGAAGAGAAAGGAGCCGAAAGAAGACATGAAAAGAGAGGCAACTGAGAAATGGTTGAGGGGAGGGAGCATTTAACGGATAAACCCTCTATATGTAGTCGGTTCTTCACCAGCTCAAAAACAGACCGTGGCATCGACCACTCAGATCTCAGATAGTCAAATTATGAGATCCGTAAGAAGAATAAAATAAGAATATTGAGAAACGATGAAAATATGCGTTCTTTGTATTTTAACTGCTTATTGTTAGCTCCAGCTAAAAGACTCTCTCTATTTTGGCATTTAGCGCTGATTTTTTAGATTATGTTGTTGTTAGTAAATTGGACTAATAGTATATCTTTTAAAAAATTATAAGAATTATAGTGTATTTTTTTTTTAGAGCCGCCATATGGACCTCTTTTGCAATAGTTACACTTACCAAGTAAAATTTGCTTGTTTATTATTGAAAAGCTTTTTTTTTTTTTTTTTTTAATTTCAAATTTATCTGTGTTTTGAAATAAAAACAAACAAGTAATATCAATGGGAAGAGAGATTTATTAAACTTATAGTGCATTAACCAAAAAGCTTTTTGAAATGAACCGTCTGTCCATTTGTTTCTCTTAGTTGGGTTTTTAATGTGTTTGTTAGCACTCACCAGCCATTGAAGTAAAAAAGTCATAGCTTCTATTACGATGGTTTTGAACTTCGATTTTGTCTAATGTACTTTAAAACTACTTGTGATTCTGTGCTCTGTAAATTCTTTACCTGTTCTTCCACAAACTCGCAATCGTCCTAAGTTTAAACTCTATTCAGATTGCTTGTATTATATGGTTTTAACTTTTTAGGTTCCATCAAGCACTAAACAGAACAAGTATTATGCACTAATAAAAAAAATAAAAAAATAAAAACAGCCAACACATCATTTTTTTAATATATATTTAATACTTATACCTCATTGAATTTATAACCTTCAATCGATCGAATAATTGGTCAACAAAATTGATTGATAAATAAAAAGATCAAATTATTCAAGTAATTTTCCTTTTAATCTTTTAATAAAATAAAATAAAAAGCATAAGTTTATTTTTTCGTTACAAAAAAATAAACATAAATTAAAAATAAAATTATATAAATAAAAGAAAATTATGTCTTACAACTAAACTAAACTAAAACAAAAACCACCTGTAGACTAAGGTAGCAAATAATAATTAAAGAAAACAAAAGAGACAAGCTGATAATAAGTTGACATGTCACATATTGAAGATCTTATCTTATGTACCAAAGCCAAGGGCCCAGTACTTATGTATGTATATGTTTACTTCTCTTTTTAAGCAAGAGGAAAAACGCATAGTGCACAACAAGGTTTATGGTAATTGGGATTTGCCACTAGTATCTCATCTGGTGATTTCCAACACAATCACAGATTCACAGGTAGGAACCCGTAACTACAATATGAACTCAGTACTACATAAGAAGATTATTAACTAGTTATCTTGACAAAAACAGGTATTTTTTTTTACTCCTTAAGTGACTACTCACAGGCAAAACTAACCCGGCTTCTTTTTGTTGTTTACTTTCCAGCAACCAGTTTGATTCTCATCATTTTGAAACCTTGATTTTCTGTATCCTGAAGCATTGTGATGAAAACCTTTCCTGTTATGGTAATTTTCATTCCATGATCCCCTCCCACCATTACTACTAAATTTTGAATTCTTTTTCTGGTTGCTGTAATGATCCCGCTGTCTCCAATACCCTGCATCTCCACCATCTATCCATCCTCTCTCCTCCTGACCTCTATTATCTTCGACAAAATTACTGTGAGCCCATAGATTGTTAGCAGTTTCTGTATTCTTGAATTCCTGCTGGTTCCAACCAGAGGACCGATTCCAACCATGATCGTTTGTTGAGACCAAATTGTGATATCTGCCATTCCAAACATTTGCATCATTGTTCCAATCACTCGACTGATTCACATTGCTTTTCATTGAGTTCCATCCCCACGAGTCTCCCCAGCCATTACCCTCCAGATGCTCATTACCGCGAATATCAAGTGACTCCTGAGGATTGTCTACAACGTTAGAGTTGCAAATAACATTATCCCACTGGTTCCAGCCATTGTTTGTACTTTGGAAAGCTCCGCCGACCTGCATATATTGACAATCCCAAGAATTTCCATGATCGTCTACATTCTTGCTGGATCCATCAGGGGGAACGTACTCTTGATCCAACTCCTTGATCAGTTGAGGATCAACAACAGCATCCCAATCTATCTCATCAATGTATATATCAGGATCAGGGAGAGATATGTCAGAGTGCAGGCCATTGATCTCTTCCCAAAACCTCTTTTTTGCATTATGAAATGCCTCTTCTGCAGCACTATCATCCCAATCTAGTACACTGCCATAACAATAGAAAAACTTCTTGGTGTCTACTACCTTCCACCATGGTACTTTTCCAATCAAAGCACAAAATCTCTTTTCCCATGAAGGGACATTATCCTCTGAAAAACCAATAAAGATTGTAATGATGTCTGTTTTTTTATTCATGTATGCAACACATTAAACCATCTGTAGCAACAAGATTCAAAAACTGTCTACATATATGGAACTGAATCAAGACTCAGAGGTCTGAATATCTAACACGTGAATAAACATTTGAGCGAAACAAAGCAGCCTATTGACTACTGTTCGTTTTTATTTATTAAAAATTTAGTATACGAAATCTATGACAGTTATCAGATTTTCAGCGATCAGATTACCCCAAAACCGAAATTAAGAACCAGGTAAAATAATGGACCATCGAGTGCAGGAAAATGAACAAAACAACGTGCCGCACATAACCAGTTCAATCTTATTGAACATCCCTACAAAATCAAACGTAAAATAAAAACTACAATGAAACTTGATAAATAAAACAATCAAACAACCAAACAAAAATATCAGCTACTTAAACCCTTGAAGGAAATACAGGGTTAAAAAAAAAAAAATCAACAAAAACCCCAATTCGAGAAACGCATTAAATTAAAAAAATCAGAGCGAAAGGAATTACCTGTAGGTGAAGAGTTAGATTTTGGGTCGAATTGCCAAGGGATTTCTTGGCGGTAGAATCTACGCGTGGGACGATTTCTCCAATTGCCCATTAATTCCAAAACAGAGCCTTCTGAGAAAGTCCCGTCCAAAATTCTCTAGCAAGTTTCAACTAAAAGGAGTAAAGAGTACAAAATTTGCAGAAAAAGGAAGAAAATAAATAAAGCTTAAAATAGGAACAAAGGAAGGCTGACTGAGGAAGGATCAAAGGAAACAAAACCAACTGAGAAGAAAGAGGTTTCTAATGTAATTTTACGTTTTACACGTTTTCTTTTTCTCTTTTGTATATGATCACCCCCTTTATTATTCCCATTAAATATTTGGTTTTCTCTTTTATATAATAGATGATCATCGATCATCCCCTTTTATTATGGGATCGAATAACTATCGTCAAATCTCAAGAAAGATTTGGTTTTCTCATTTCTTTTTCTTCCATAATTGTTATCTAAATCTTTACAATGTGAATAACAATAATACGTAGTGTAATGTATTAATTTTAATTCTTTATTTTTTATATATAAAAAAAAAAAAAGTGTGAAAAGTAGAATAAAATCAATTATTATTACTAACAAGAGTATCATGTAGAATGCAAGATTTTCTCTTCATATCATACTAATTATTTTTTTATTTAAAGAAAGAAAAATACTCTTTCTATCCTTTCCAATTCAAATTTTGCATAGAAAAAAAAGACAAGACGTGTTTATTTATGCTTTTGAGCTAAATATAATAACGCTTTTGATAAATAAATAAAAAAAAAAAACTTTTCCTGACAAAACGAAAACACATTTTGTGCGCGTATTTTTTTCTGAAATTATTTTATCTAAAATCACTTTCATAAGAATCACAAACAAACATACAGAACTGTCACCTACTGACATACTATATTTTCCTCTCTATCTCTCTTAATTATTTGCTTTGGACAAGATCATCGGTTGAGCTATTTATTTTTCTTTAGACATTTTTAGAAATAAGATTTCGTCACAAATAGATTCAAAGCTTTTTTTCTAAAATTAGAATAATTTTGAGGTGAGTATTTTATATTTATTTGCTATTGTTCTCAGTAAATTATGCATTGTAACGTATTATTATTGTTCTATAAATAAGATTTATATGACACTAGAATAATATATTTCAATTCAACGGGTATTGAGATAATGTGAATTTTATTTTTTGTCGGGCATGATTTCTTCTTAAGAATGACTCAAATTTGTGTCAATTTTAAGATGCATATTTGCTTCCGTTTCAACCTATATATAATATTTTAATAAAAATATTTATATTTATATATAATGTGATTTTGTCATTGTTATGCTTGGATAAACAAAATGTCTTTAAGATAATTGAATTGGTGTCTTCATTATGGAGTGCATAAATTGATTGTAATTGTTAGAGAATTGAATGAAAAAGGAATGGATAATATTGTTATATTATTTGTGACTTGTCCGGGTAAATGGTTATAAATTACACCAACTTAGATACTAACATTGCATGCTTGTCAAATGAGTTGCTTTACTTTTGAGTATCAGAGCACTTTTCTTATTTTAATTTGTGATTTCACTTTTCAGGCAAACGAGTATAGAAGTTGACCTCTTATAATTGCAAACTTCGAGTTATGCTCCTGCAATATTTGGTTGGTGTTGCTCACCCAAATAACAATTCGAATTTTAAAAAAAATAGTATATTCCAATAGTATATATGCATATTCCAATAGTCAAAGTAATACAATGAGATAGGAGACGTCCCATTCCCACATGGAAAAATTAAAAAATAGTATCCGCTATATAAAACCATGAGACAGTAAAATGATTGTTGGGCCTGGTAGCGTGAGCCCGTTATTTCTTTTGGTTTTTCTTATGTTGGGTTGGACCGAAAGTCTGCACAATCAATGGCTTCGCCCTATCCAAGCTGATTGAAAGGTTGAGGAAACTGGAAACTTGGTCGATGGACTTTAGTTAAGACTTCTCTTGGGTCCGCTCGTATCCTAGTGAGGCTAGGCAAACTTCAGCTCTCGAATTTGGTCGCGGATAACGGACCATGCTTGATGCCTTCCTTCGCAGTGAATTACCTAAATAAACAAGTTTTGCTATCAGAGTACTTTTATACCTAAATAGAAAATATAAAGATCAAAACGCACAGTTTAAATATTACTTAAGTTTTAAAATTACAATATTACCCTCGTCTTCCTCACGCCTTACGTCCAGTTTCTTCTTCATCGCCTCCATACGTTCACGCTTCTTCTCTCATAACTTTCATCTGTAATTTATTTTACAGTTTCAAATTCATTAAGGTCTAATTCTAATCAACCACCCAAAAAGTAGCTTTAATTATAAAATTAATTATTATCCTCTGCAACGAATAACAAGAACAGAGGAACAAAAACAAGGAACACATCTTGAATATGAATCTTTATTATCATTCTATATTGCAAGAATATTACAAGGAGTCATGTTAATCTAACCTGTACATTCACTTGAACCCACTGGAAGAAGAAGAAGAAGAACAGCTTATGTACATTCACATTTATTTTGTATGTAACCTGTACATTCACATTTTGTATGTACAGGTTACCTGTACATACGAACTGTTCTTCCTGCAAAATGTGAATGTACAGGTTACATACAAATTTATTTTGTATGTAACATGTACATTCACATGAAATGCATTGTATTGTTTGTATGTTATTGTTATTTTGAACAACTTATAAAATGTGAATGTACAAGTTACATACAAAATGGAAATGTACATGTTACATACAAATTTGTATGTACAGGTTACATACAAATTTGTATGTACAGGTTACATACAAATTTGTATGTACATGTTATATACAAATTTACATACAAAATAAATTTGTATGTACAGGTTACATACAAATATGACTTGTACATACAAATGTGAATATACAGGTTACATACAAATTTATTTTATATGTAACCTGCACATACAAAATAAGTTATTCAAAACAACAATAACATACAAACAGTATAATGCATTTCATGTAAATGTACAGATTACATACAAAATAAAATTGTATGTAACATGTACATTCACATGACTTCCATAAGCTGTAAGCTGTTCAAAACAACAATAATATACAAATAATACAATGCATTTCATGTGAATGTACAGGTTACATACAAAATAAATTTGTATGTAACCTGTACATTCACATGACCTGTACATACAAAATGTGAATACATTCACATTTTGTATGTAAGCTGTTCAAAACAACAATAATATACAAATAATACAATGCATTTCATGTGAATGTACAGGTTACATACAAAATAAATTTGTATGTAACCTGTACATTCACATACAAAATGTAAATGTACATGTTACTTACAAATTTGTATGTACAAATTACATACAATTTTGTATGTGAATGTACAGGTTACATACAAATTTATTTTGTATGTAACCTGTACATTCACATAACTTCCATAAGCTATTCAAAACAATAATAACATATAAACAGTATAATGCATTTCATGTGAATGTACAGGTTACATACAAATTTATATGTACAGGTTACATACAAATTTGTATATACAGATTACATATAAAATGTGAATGTACACGTTACATACAAATTTGTATGTACAGGTTACATACAAATTCTTCAATATACAAAATAAATTTGTATGTAACCTGTACATTCAAATTAGTTAAATAATTGAGTTTTATAAAAATTATAGAGAAAAATTAAACCTGATCATAGTTCTTTGTAAGCATTTTCCTCAAAATTCTCAAAGCTATTGTCATAAACTGTTACTGTATCGTAGAATACATGCTCATGATTTAGCATCTCTTCTAATGTTAACTTGCAATCCCTGTCTTCGTCTGCCTAAATTAACAGTTTAAGCAAAATGATTATTTTTGGAGGTAATTAAAATTAGTATACAATTAGATATGTCAGATACTCTTTATATAATTATATAATTAAATATGCCTAAATTAATAGTTTTTCTGTGAAGAGACGAGGGAGCTATGAAACAGAGAGAGGAAGAAACGAAAGACGAAATAAAGTGGACTCACTTGATGGCAAAATTGTAAAATAATATACTTCAAAACGAAGGCTAATTGCTATTTTAGTTAAATTGATCAAAAATTATAAAACTGGTCTATTCTGCGTAATTAATTGCTTCCTTCGATCTATATATGCCCAAATAAGCGTGTCGAATTCTTACCATCATTTTTCCTTTTTGCTAGTCCCTTCAACAACAATAACCTCAAAGTTTAGAGGCCTGGGAGGATTATCCTTAGTAGATCCGTCATGCATTTATTGAAGAAATCAAACTTATAGTACTATTATGTTAAAAAAATTGTATGTTTCATTTTAAATTAAAATTAAATTTTTTTTATTTTTTAAAATGTAATAAAAGATAAAAATAAATTAAATATCGATTTAAATAAATTTTATGATAAAAAATTACTTTAGAATATAAATTATTTTATTAAAATATTTATTAGCAATTTTATTCATATATACTATATATTTATTACTAAATATTGTATAAATTGTTTATAATATAATTTAACTATACCACACATATGCTCAAGTCTCCCCTTGATATTTTCGTTTTAAAAAAAAAAACACCAGAATGTAGTGCTGAATTTTGGTCAAAGAAAACATGTAGACTGTAGCAAAACCAGAAAACATGCATGCTGTAGCTGTCATTCAAAATTATAATTAGCTGCCTAAACGTCTAGAACAAAGATGCATTGCCGTGAAGTTATGTAGTTCGTAAAGCTACACTTTGACCATCAATTTAAATTAGGAAGTACTGAAAACTATGATATGTAAGTAAAAATTATTGAGACTGGAAAAATGTGCTAGAAACAACCTGGAATGATAGAATACAATTGGATTCGGGCTAAATAGAAAGGTTATTGATCTTCGTTACTTGTTTTGTAGGATTATACTTTAATCAATGTACATATCATTTTTCCCTATTGTATATGTTAGCTAGCTGCAACGTGATTTGCATAGGAGTTTGTGGCGAGTCATACCAAATTATTGTTTCATCTAAAAAACAAAAATAGAATATGTTAGCTGCAAGAGGATTATGAGTTATGCCAATGTTTGTTTTTTAAATAAAGTTATTTTTACTTGTTTAAGTAGATTATGTACTGTTAAGCTTCGTTCACAAAATTTTATATTCATAAATGTGTTACATATATATATTTAACATTTTAAAGATATCAAATTCAGACGCTTAATATATATATATATACTTCTGAAAAAATCATCTAAAATGTATACTACTTGAAAGGGAAAAAGAAGAACGAAAGAAAGAAAGAAAGAGATGGCACATTCAAGATTAATGTCCCTTTCTTTAGGCAGTGGTGAATATTGGAGATAAACCTAACCAATCGCTTATATAAAGACTAGAAAAGCTTCTTCTTAAAACGCGTATGCGGTCCACAGAAACAAACCCAAACAAAACTTTGACTTCCTTTTGGGAGAGTTTATGCGAGGAAGATAAATAACACCTTTATATCACAATCAAAGAATTTGAATTTTAAAGAATACGTTAATAACCACCATATATGGTTTTCAAGATTAGGTCGAATTTCATTCATGTTGGGGGAATCATTTTACAATAACACATTGTTCAACTCTACTTAGTTTGACTTCTTTTTTATTTTTCCTATAATGATAAAACACTTTCTTTTCTTTTCTTTTTTAAAATGAAACAATAAAAAAAATTAATTTATAAAATTATTTGTGTATGATGTAAATATTATTTAGTAAATCAAGTCAACTGTAATGTTTTACACACTTAATTGAAAAGAAAAAAAGAACAAGTGTTTTTATTAAGTATTAAAAAAATTTAAAAAAGTAAAGCGCGGATAGGAGTGATCATTTACGTTTTATATCCAAATTAAACACAGTATAATACAATACTACGTGTAAGTCTCATATAGCTAGATTTTAAAAATAATTAATACAAAAGTTTCATGTACACATGTAAGTACCACCAATGTACTGTCGACATATATATATATATATGTATTATTTAGAAGAAAAATAATAAAAAATATATTAAAAAAGTGGAGAGTAAATAATTGTAATTATTTTTATATATTAATATGATAGAAATAATGAGAAATCAAAGGTCATATGAAAAAACAGACAGAGACCAATAAGCTCACAATATCACATTCATATCTACAATCGCAATAGTCAGACCTAGTTTCTTTCTTTCTTTCTTTCTTTGATAAAATAATAGTCGGACCTCGTTATGTTGTGTAACTGCGTTTTGAAGTATAAAAAAAAAAAAAAAAAAAACAATTTATACCACCCTTGGTTGATCCCCGATACTAGTTCTACTTAGGGGTGTCAAAAAAAAAAAAACCATAAGAACTAGGCTGTTTTGAAAAATTACTGCGATATAATAGTCCGGTTCAATTTAATATTATACAATAATAAATAAATTGGATTGAATTAATGAGACCGTTTTAATTATTTTGAATACCAAATGTCCTGCCCAGGTGTTGAAGGGACCTACACCCTTCCCAAACTTGTGCACTTCATCCACCAGGCCACAATTTTCAAACGTGGGACTCAAACCTCAGCGCGGTGAGAAAGGTGAAGTAGCGCATTACCCCTTGGGCTGCAAGTAAGACGTGTCTATTAAGTCTTTCTACAAAAAAATATATATATATACATAAATAATTCAATTATTTAACTAGTTTTATTTTTAATCTTCTTAAAAAAATATATGTTTATTTTCTTTTAACATTAAAAAACATGTGTTCATTTACGTTATAAGAAAAATAAACATATATTCTTTTTTTTTTAAGAAAATTAAAAATAAAATTTTATATATAAAAAAAAGTTATGTCGTACAATTAAACTAAAAATATATTAATTCTAAATTATTCATCACGGTCTCAAATAGAAATCAAACTGGGTAGTACACTTTTAATCGGTTTGGTGTATGTTAGTTAAATGGTTGATCGGTTCAATTTTGAAAAAAAAAAACAAATAGACCAAAACTCATTACTTCAACACCTCACTCATTTCACCTCCATTTAAATCATTAGTTTATATACAACTTTTTACCATTGCACGACTGAATGCAAGAAAACTATTCATATATTTAAACCCTAATAAAAGATATAATATTAGTTAAATAATAGAATGTTGTTATATTCATCAATTTATTGTATATTTTAAGTAATATATTAGTTATTTATTGTACTTAAAATTTGCAACCATGTAAAATTATGAAGTGATTATTAATAAATAATAATTTAAATTATGTCATAAGAATTGATGTATACTTTAAATTTTGATAAAAATATTTCTGTAAATTATATTATTTGTTTTTAAATGTTGACTAAATTTAATCGTAGTTTTCTAAACTTTTAAAATGTAAGATTTATTCATCAAATTTTTAAAACTTTACATATGGGTCTTAAGGTTTTAAATTGTTTGATTTAGTACCTAAAATTTCACACATATATTTCAAAAAATATGTGTTTTAATAGTCATGTAATAATTTATATTTAAAATCTTCAAAATTTGAAAATTTAACTATATAATTTAAAAATCTAAGAATTTATTTAAAAAATTTAAAAATTTAATTTAACGTTTTAAATTTTTTGAAGCAAATTATACAAAATTTGGGGACTTTTTCTTATATTTTAGCCAATAAAATTAGCCACGACAAAATAATGAACACTAATACTATTACTTAAAGTAAAAGATCTTAGCTAGCTAGCTCTCACTTATAATTAATTAATATTGAGCGAAAACAAAATAATGTTGCCCATGAAATTAAATTTTTAAAAAATATATATATTTTATTCCCAGTGGGGTATGCTATGGGAATGGATATTAAAGAGAAGAGACAAGAAGACATTGATTGAAGTGGAATGAAAGAGGGATAGGGAACAGGATACGAATAATATTTTATGGTTATCATAAATAAGATTTATTGAGCATTAAATATAGCTAATTGGGTAAAATATTAGTAACATTCTTATAATGTTTGTTCAAAAAATAAGGATGTCATAATAATTTTTATTTTAATCAACAAAAGGTGAACATAATAATAATTAATAAATTTAATTAAAATTAAGTTAAATTAAATTAAAATTTATGTTTTATGTCAAAATAGATTAATTTCGATTTTAATAATACAAAATTTAACATGTGTCAAATCGATTAAGGTTTTAAAGTTTATAAATCGACTTATATATTATTAATACATATTTATATTACATATATCATATAATTTTAATTAATCTTTTACATTAATTTATAAAGTAAAACAATATATACTATTATTTTTTAATGTTCATTTTTATAAATATTTAATAAAACTAATAAAAATTTAAATTATTTTTGTTCTCAAATTTTAAATATTTATTTATTTTCAAGAGTTATTTTCTACTTAAAAATTAATACGAAATTATAATTTAAATGTTAATATACAACTTTTTTTTTTTTAATTAAGTTGTTGATTAAATAATAAATATTAGTTATTAGTTATCATTGATGATCAATACAAATTAAATTTACTTGAAAAATAAGTAAGTTTAAACTGCAAACTGAACATATTAAAACGACATAAATAAATTGATTTAATGTTCGATATTTCATAAATTAATTTTAGCTCTTGATTTAACAAATCGATATATGTCGATTCGATTAATATTTTAGACAAAAATTAACTAAAATTGAATCGTGTCTGCCACTAGTATCTATCACCTACCATAATATTAAAAAAAAAAAAACTCTTAATTCAAAGAAATAAATATAAGAAAATAAGAAAATAATATAGAAAATTGATTTGATTTCATAATAAAAATAATAAATTATTTTTAAATATAAATTAATTACAATTTAAAAATAAAAAAAGTATAAAGTAGCACAATATAAAAGATAAATATATTAAAATTCTTGAAAAAAAAAATTTCTTTTGTTTTCTATTTTTATTTTATGAATCGAGCCTTTTTTTTTTTTAATGTTTAAATTTATTTATATTCTTTTATTATTTTAAATTAAAAATTAAGATTAAATTTTTGTTATGCTTCAATCACATTGTTATAGTGTAGAATAGGATTTAATAATATTATTTTCAATTTAAATTTATTTTTTTTTAATATTTTTTTGCTAAAGTTTTTATTGTTTTATTTATTATTTTTTAATTAATTATTTTTTTATATTTAGACATACGTCGAACGTGCTATGTTAGCCATGGTCAATTACATTTGTTAGCCTATTCGGCTATTCCTACCAACTTCTCTAAGCATTTTAATTACTTTAATTGGTCCGATTATAAAAAATAGGGTAATATTATTAGCATATTATATCATTACTCGATCCAAATAATTAAAATGAAAAAAAATAAAAATAAATTAAATTAATGAGTTGTTACATATCATTTTTCTTATAAATGGTTAATTGTGTTTTATTCTCTCAATATTACAAACATGTATATATTATTTATAAAATTATAAATATATACATAAAATATTTAAAATTTTAAAATTATAAACATATTTGATAAAAAATGCTTATAACATTTATAAACTCTAACATATTTCATAAAAAAATGTTTATAATTTAAATACATTATAGATATAATTACTATTTATAAATGTTAAAGATAAGTTTATAACAAATTTAATAAATTACCCATAAACCATAATTAACTCTTCTTTTAAATACTAAGGTTGGCTATTAACCCTAGATTACGTGGCAACTCCACTTATAATCTCCTCCGGCCTATAGTGGACCAATGGGATGGAGATTATCTGTATTGTGTTTAATATGTAATTATAAATGTTATTAATTATTAATAAATATTTTTATAAAATAGTTTATATTTTTAATTTTATGTATTTAATATATATTAATAATATACAAAATAAAACACTAAAAATAAAACAGGAACTTGGACCAACGCACCCACTTTCCACATTGTGATTCGGCCGTTTTATATTTCTGACTAGTCAATCATTTTATCGAGATGGTGGTAATGTATGTGGTATTTCATGTATTTTCATGACTAATGATTAACTTTAAAAAAAAAAAAAAAAAACTTTTATTTTGTGTATATATAATTCCACCGAACATAATTTAAAACTTCTTTATAATAATTAATCTCATAATTATTTTACTATTTTATATTTTTAATTTTATATTCAATCAATAAAATATATACATCATTTAATTTATATATATAATAATTTGATGTATTTATTAATACTCTCAATAACTAAATTTTTACATGATTATAAGTATTAAATAAGTTATTTCAACTCATTTAAGATAATATAATGAGTTGATAAATTAAAAATGCATAACTTACTTAACTTATAATAACAAAATGTATTTTTCAAAAAAAAAAAATAATAATAACATTATAAAAAAACATACTTACAACATGGGTTTTTTTAATACAAAAATATGATAAAAATATAAAATTTAATTATATCAATATTTTCTCATATTATATACAAATAACAACACTTGAGCTATTTAACTAGACTTATTTAAAGTAATTTTACTTTATTCAACTTATTAAAAAGTGATTTGAACTCAACTAAACTTACATATAATTTAAATAAGTTAACTTAAGGTACAACTTGTCTTAATTGGAGTATAATTGAGCAAGTTGTGTCTATCCATCTTCGTATTAATTACAACGAAAAGTGCAATGGGAAACATCTTGCCGTCCATTGATCAAAAGTGTGACATATGTTAATTAATTTTAGTGATTAAGTTTTCACCCAAAGTGACTTTGCATTCCATCATTGAAGCATAACAGAGACAAAGAGAGGCCCTCTAAAATGTTTGTGGGTTTTGGTTCTCGTACGTTATCATTACTCGGTTAATGCAGGCCTTTCATTTCTTTATTAGTGGTCTGTCTCCTTCTAGAAAACATGTAATTGAGGATATTAGGTTTTTCACCACACACACACAAAAAAAAAAAAAAAGAAAAAGAAAAAGATAGACCATATTATTGAGCTCACACTTGGATTTAAGAGCCTTTTTCAACTATTAATCCTACTAATATAATCTAAAATAGTTATATATAAAAAAAAGTATGCATTTTGTATGAACCTAGCTTCATTTTGATCTTGTTATATATGGACAAAAAAAAAAAAAAACTTTATTTTGTTGAATATCTATGTTGATTATATGTTTTGTTTTAGCTTTATATGTGGAGCTAGAAATTAAATATATGAGGGTCAAGGTTAATTTTTTTTAAATTTGGATGGTACAAGTGAATTTTATTAACTTACTAGCTTGAAAATTCATTAAAATAAAAAATAGTTTCTTATAGTGAACGATTTTAGATTAGGGGGGCCGTGACCACATTGCCATGTCACGGCTCGGCCCCTCCGTCGTACCTCTACACAATTCCAATACCAAGTGTCAGATATGGCCAAGGAAAATAAACAGAGAGGGGCATATGTACCTATATTCCATATCAAGTCTAAGTAACATATCCTTCTATACAAGACAAAGAAAACTGAAAAATTAATAAAATAATAACCCTAAACTTATAACAATAAAATAAAATTTTAATAATATTAAACAAATTTTTTAATTAAAGTTAAATATTGAACGAATTTAATTTAATAAAATTTAAATTAAACGATATTTAATTAAATAATATTTAATATAATTTTTTTTTATAATAATATATAAATTGAATATAGGATACGTTATTTTTATACATAATTTTTTTTTAAAGAATATTATAAATATTATTTTTTTCTAAAATTAAGTCCACAAAACACATAACATTGATAGCAGAACTAGACATATTTCAGCAAAACGATAATGAATGCTGACAATTAAGATGTCCACTCACCGAAAAGAAACGACATAAATATATATGCTTCGCCATGTAGCTGCAAAATTAATTTAAAAAATTACATAAAACAATATTTTTAAATTTTATATTAATAAAAATAATAAATTAATAATATTGAATGAAATTTATTTAATTAAAATTAATATTAAATAAATTTAATTGGTTAAAATTTAACTTAAATAATATCTAATATAAAATTCTTAAATTGGTGCATTTCTTTAATAAAATTATATAAATTGAACATAAAAAATATTATTTTATAATTACAAATTTTAAATATCATCTATCAATTAATTTCTTAATGGTGCTTCATTTTTTCTTTCTATCTAACATCTAATTTGACTACTGAAGGGCTAAGACATAAACGAGAACCATTGAAAGTTGTCCTTTAGATGTAGGGCGACAATTTTCCTATGATTTGAACACGTACACAATACAAATTATTTTTTTAGTTATAATTGATTGCCAATTTTTGTTTCTAGAATGTATTAGTAGTTTTTATTATTATAAATAAATAATTTAACTAAAAATAATTTACATGTTTTACAACATCAAAATACAGGTGAACTTGGATTGAAAACACAAATACAACATTAACGTCCACAACACCATTGACACTTTAAGCCAAATTAGTAAACATTTTCAAATCAAGACAGCAACAGTAGTATAGCAGTACACGGGCAAAATCAACTAGTCTTTCAATGTTTCCTCAATGCTTTGCAGCCCACGTTGATTCCCCTCGTTTCTTACCTGAGAATAACAAACATAAATCAACAGAGCTAAAACACCCAATTGAAGCGTTAGCATTAACAAGTTGAAATTTCACATGTCAAAGGGACCCATAAAGACCCTACCTACAGTCACAGTTTAAAACAAAGTCACCGCATAGGTCTCCTCTTTCAGCAGAATCAAAAGGACCCTCAATCTTTCTAAGCCAATCTGCAAATAGATACGCGATGTTAACTCATTCCGACAACAATGGTCATTGAGGCAAAGATGCTCATCATTTATTCATGTCAGTCAAATACAGGGTATGGTCTTACCTGTAAATGAGTGTAGAGAAATAAGCATTTTTCACAAAAGGCTTTACCTTCTCTTTTCCAAAATGGGAAAGGGAAAAAATAAAATAGAATCCTTAACAAGTTTAATGAGAATTCTTTTTTTTTTTTTAAACGTGCTTGTCTTTTTATGAAAAAGGTGATATTGTGGTTGCAACTGTTTAAAAAAGTGCAAAGATTTGTGAAATCTTTCTTTTTCCTGTGACTTCTCTCGTCAACTTGGCAATAGAGTGATGGCTACTCCTATAAAACAAAAGACCCCAGAAAGTAATAAACAAAATCCTAAAACTCTTCTAGCAAAGTAGGCAGTCTTCATACGGATTCTCACATAGGAAGAAGTTAGGTTGACTCAGCCACCCAAATCTTTCAGTCCTCCACTTTAAATTCCTTTCTCAACCCTTCATTTCCTTTGCCCTTCCATACCTTTCTCACATCCTTTCTTTCAAAGACAATAAAGGCTACACTAGTAATCTTCTTTAAGTCTCTGTTTGATCTTCAGCTTCCTCCTTATCTTGTTCTGTAAAAAAAAAATGAAATACCCACAAGTGAACTCTAAATGGAGCAACATTTGTTTCATAAGAGGGTTTTTAATCATATTGCTGAGTAGCTTAACTGTTAGAGTAAATCTTTGCTTCTCCAACCTACTTTCTTTGAAAACACTTCACCTTGAAGGGAAGTTTAATTTTGATGAAGTTCATCACGCAGCCAGGGATTTTGGCAATAGGTACCAATTGCTTCCCGTAGCAGTTTTATATCCAAAATCTGTTTCCGATATAGCCATTGCTGTAAAGCATATTTGGGATTTGGGCCCTGCCTCAGAACTCACAGTTGCAGCTAGAGGTCATGGTCACTCACTCCATGGCCAGTCACAAGCCCATAAAGGAGTTGTCATCAGCATGGAATCTCTCAAGGATCGCAAAATGCAGGTTCACACGGGGCAGTTTCCATACGTGGATGTCTCTGGTGGTGAGTTATGGATAAATGTCCTGCATGAAAGCTTGGAATATGGGTTAGCTCCAAAATCATGGACAGACTATCTATATCTCACTGTTGGAGGCACTCTCACTAATGCTGGGGTTAGTGGACAGGCATTTCGGCATGGCCCCCAAATCGGCAATGTCCATCATCTGGAGGTTGTTACAGGTTTGTGAAAAATATAGAAGGGTGGAAACGCCCCATGTTTTTATATATTTAAAATCGGGAAATGAGACCAGGTTGAGGGTTTAGATAGCAAAGAAAACGGGAAGTAAGAGTAACAATAACCTCCTCCAATTAACTGTTCGAAGTATGTGGACACTGAACACAGGTTGCACGGCTTGCTTGACCTTGGTCTCCTGAAAAGATAACTGAACGTAGTCACAATTGTGTATTTTGTTCATTGCATGTATGTGTTCAATATTTTAACAAAAAGCAACTGAAAATGAGTGCAGGAAAAGGGGAAGTGGTGAATTGTTCAAATGAACACAATCAGGATCTATTTCACAGTGTTCTTGGAGGATTAGGTCAGTTTGGCATCATAACCCGGGCAAAAATTTCGTTGGAAGCAGCTCCTGCAATGGTTAGGAAAATATTATTATCCAAACAATGTTCAAAAACAATCTGTCAGATTAAGCATAAGTAATTGTCATAACATGTCTTTCTGAACAGGTAAAATGGATAAGAGTCCTCTACTCAGATTTTGCAACCTTTACCCGAGACCAGGAGCATTTAATATCTGCAGAAAATACATTTGATTACATTGAAGGATTTGTAATAATAAACAGGACTGGTCTGCTAAATAGCTGGAGATCATCCTTCAACCCACAAGACCCAGCTCAGGCTAGCCAGTTCAAGTCAGATGGAAAAAAGCTCTTCTGCTTGGAATTGGCCAAATACTTCAACCTGGACAATTCCGAATTGGCAAATCAGGTCAGGGATCAGATCAGACTTCCTAAATAGAATAAGTAACAAATTGAAAACTGTTGAAACATATAAATATCCACACCTTTCTCTAACATGCAGGAAGTCCGCAGCTTGCTGGCTCCGTTGAGCTACATACCTTCAACACTTTTCTTATCAGAAGTGACATATGTCGAGTTCCTCAACAGGGTTCATGTGTCCGAGGTCAAATTGCGCTCAAAAGGCTTGTGGGAAGTTCCACACCCATGGCTCAATCTTTTCATACCCAAAAGCAAAATACACAATTTTGCCGAAGTTGTTTTTGGAAATATCCTCACAGACACAACAAACGGTCCCGTCCTTATCTATCCAGTTCACAAATCAAAGTAACAGCTACTACAATGAGTAAATTATCCATTTGTGTTCCATAGATTCTCATAAATGGCTAATTGATTAATTAATTCTGACTTCAGGTGGGACAACAGGACATCAGTGGTTATTCCAGAGGAAGACATATTCTATTTAGTGGCCTTTCTCTCATCTGCAGTTCCGTCATCAACAGGAACTGATGGCTTAGAACATATCTTAACACGAAATAAAAGAATCCTCCAGTTCTGTGAAAAAGCGCAACTAGGGGTGAAACAATATTTACCTCATTACACTTCTCAACAAGAATGGAGAGCCCACTTTGGGCCACGCTGGGAGGTCTTTCAAAGGAGAAAATCTTCTTATGACCCTTTAGCAATATTTGCTCCTGGTCAAAGAATATTTCAAAAAGCAATACCCTTCTCACGAAAGTGACCATATGCTAAAAAATGAAGACGTCCTTATGCATCAGTTTTAAATATTGTAAACAAAAAATTATTATATTCACAAGCCTTCTCATGAGCCCTTAGTATTGAGAAGGCTGCAGCAGCTGGTTGACATTTTGTAAAGGAGTAAAATAATTTCATAAATGAATAGTAATCATAGTTAGAAAAGGTATTGAAGAACAGAAAATCCAGAGATGACGTACATATCAATTTTGTAAACATAGAACTAAACTTCCATTTGTTAAATTTACCCTTAAAAATATATTTGACATCATGCCCAGCTAAAGATACAGTATATAATCAACAAGCCGGGTAAGCTTTCAAAAAATATTTATAAAAGTGTAGAGGTAATAGCAAACAACTAAAACAGAAAGGGACCATCAACAAGGTTGGTGGGAGGAAAAGGCCCCATCATCCTTTTTGTAAAGAACATCCTAAAATTTAACCATGAATACATCATCAAACAATGAAGACAATTTACTGATTTTTTTTTTTTTTTTTTTAATATTCAACTCCTTCCAGCTCACAGAACTGTATTACAACTCTTCCACTTAACAACAAGAAAATTATACAAAAGTTGGAAAGAAATGGCAGCCAAAGTTGAGGGACTCAAACTTACATAGACATCCATATTTTAAAGTGGTCATAGAGAAGATAATAACCCTGAATTATAAAATGTACAGTAACCTGTCTGCAACTAAGTTCCACTTTTTTGCACTGAATCATTTTCTGAACCCATGAAACAGAGCATGCTCTTTAGCTTCCTGTCAGTTGCATTTGAGGCCAGCATCAAATTTAAAGTAGGAATCCCAACAGCAAGCAGCAGAGAATATATTGAAGATGAGATTCTCGGTCATACAGCAATGGAAGCAAAGCTACGATTTCAGAAGAAAACATTTATATTACACTAATCTTTAAATTGGCTAAAGTTGGAAGCACAGGAAATGCAGTCTCTTATGAATTGATTTAGATGATGACTTCTAAGTGTTCATATTCATAGCAAGACACATAGACCACATAAAGAGATATTCGTATATAAATAAATATATAAAACAAAGATGCTATACTGACTTATTCCATTTCAAAATGCCATATTTAATAGAATGTTCTAGCTAAACAGAAAGAGAAGTCTCATGGTTCTGTTCCAAAGTTTATCCCTTTGTATGACTCTCAAGGATAGCCTAACATGAATTTTGGACAAATCTGATATGTTTTTGGTTTGACCAAAGAGACAGTTGGCTTTTGTGATTTAAATTGTCCTACTAGATATTATCTATGATTTGTACTCCAATTGTTTCAATTACCGTCATTAGCATATTGAACTCTTTCATTTTCATCACTCATCGGCTTTACATATATACATTGTCAGCATCAAGAAAAAGGTAGAAAGTAAAATCAAAATAGATGATTCTTTGGGAAAAAAAAAAGATTCAGAGATCAGTGTGGCAGAAGGAACTGCAAACAGCTCCTGTACCCATTCAGTCTCTGTTCTAAATATCATGAGAAAAAGGTCTTGACAAGTGGAAACTTCTTGACTCCATAATGTGTAGAGCCACTAGCACTTGCCTCTAATTTTGAAACAACTCAAACTTCCAGTACTAATGAAAAACTATTAACCAGATCAAAAGTTAAGCTCCTAAACAGACCTTAGCATAAGAATACGCATAAGTGATTCTCAACGTTCTTTTAAAAAAAAATCCATCTAAAAAGTGCAAATACAACTATGAAGCGCAGAATCTGAAAATCAAGTAAATGAAAGAACTAAAACAATTAGAAATAAATAATAGGAGCTAACAAATGAACAGTCATCTGGATGGGCATCCTTCTTGAAAAATAGTTCTTTGTATTTATTATGACCTTAATCGCAAGAATCTCAAGCAAAGATTTACCAAGTAATTACACTTACTTAACATTATAAAGTTATCTCAATGAGGAAGCTCAATTGATGGGTTCTCCACTGGAAGCAGCTTTTCAATACAGGACAACAACGTTAATGTACCATTCTGTCAAAAGCACCTCCACTCATACGAATCACCAGTGTAAGATTGACCTGATGGTGTTTATTGAAATGATTCTTCACAAAAAGAACGTTCAAACAAAAAGCAAAACTTTTAACTTCCATTAGGACTCCTAGAATATGTGGCCAATTAGCAAACACTGCTGCACTCACCGCGCATTAAATCCTAGGCCATTCCTGGTAAATTGCAAGTGTGCCAAGAATGGAAAGTTAAAGTCATCCTCTTTTGTTTTTGAAATAACAATTACACACTCACAAACCTAAGACAACTAATCCCAACTAAGATCTGGTTGTACATTTACGAGGCACACATTACAAAGAATTTACACCCAAGACAACTAATTCAATTTTTAAGTCATAATTGTGTGACAGGTCTTTAATTTCAAAAGCAATTCCAACAAGCAGAACTTTCATGAAGCTGTGCTTGTTTTTGAGGATCAAACAGAAAATACAAATCATATTACCATGAAATAAGTAACTGTTATTCAATTCTTTGAAAAACTAGAAAGAAACAAGGAGCAAAAGGGAAAGGAAAACTTGCAGGCTTGCAGCAACATGACTTCAGCATGTGGAATATTGAATTAAAAACAGTAGTCATCATATGCTTGTATGAAGTGAATTGATGTGCTATCAGAGCCATGAGAAACAATCAAATTCAATAACACTGAAAGACAAAGATAAATAGGGAATTGGATTGATAAAAGTTAAAACTGCTTCTCATACAAATTAAGTCCTATATATCATAAGCTACTGCGTGAGGCAATGTAAGAGAATATATCGTACATTGTCCTGAAACTAAGTACAAGACATCAAGAAATGTTGACAAGCCAAGGTTATAAACAATGAACATTACTGGAACTGGTTTTAAAGTTTTACTTTAATGTAAATTATGAGTTCATCGTAGATATATACATTCTGAACAGTCATTCTACTAACATCAAAGTAAAACCTTGGTATTTTAGTTTATTTTATCAGAAATCGAATGACAATGTTTCATAACTAGATCTTACTCCAATGAAGTAATCCAAACACAGCTTCAATTGCATATGACTAACTAGTTTAAGTAGTTGCTTCTGTATATCAAAGATTCAATTCAATATTTGAATCTTTCCTATCACCATTGCTTCAATTAACCAAATTTTACAATTTATGCTGGGCTTGACTTTCATATTGGCAGTTTTTATTTTTGTTTTTTATGGAATAACAATTTGGGGAAACTATTTCATCCAAAAGGCCAATATCACTGGAAGAAGGAAAAGTCCTTTTAAAGCATTCACAAGGAATATGGAAAAATAAACCAAAACCCATTGAAACAAACAATCAGAATGTTGCGACAGTAGCACATATGATGCTTCAAAAGTCTTGTATCAAACACAATCAAAACAACTAATGTCCTCATCCAACAGCCATGTATAGCTGTAACCAAATTATTACTCCATAGAAATTGACCCCAAAAACAAAGACGTAGAGGATGAACAGTCGTACCTTTTCTGTAGAAACAGCATTTTTATACAGACGGAAAGGCGTGCTCCTTTCACCGACATAGTTCCGTGAAAGCTTTGAAACAGGGGAAAAATCAACAAAAAAGAAGAAGCGGAATTTGCAAAATTGTAACAAACACCTCCAGAAAACCATTTGCCTAAGCCATAAATAATCAAATAAAAATATAAAGTGAAACAAAAACAAGAGGAAAAAAAAAAATGACCGAAGGATTGAATAACACGAATAAATTAAATTCGGATGTGCTCAAATAAATCCAAAATGACTGAATCGAACTTGTATATTAGTTTTTTTCTTCCGTCTTCTCTTCAAAATAAATTAATATTTATTATAATTTATTTATTTCATATTAACATTTAAATTTATTTAGTCTTTTAAACTTTAAAAAAATAAATTTACCAATTTTTTTATTTTAATTAATATTATAATATTTTTATCATTAAATCAATTAAATATTAATCTTTTTAGTAAAATTTTAAGCATTTTATTATTTTATATTGTGTTTTTTTTTTTCAACTTGTTCAATTTTGTATGGTGTAGTAGTAAAATTTATATCTTCATGTAACACTCAATGTTATTTAAATTTTTAATTTTTTATAAATATATGTGTATCAAATATATATATATATATATATATATATAAATTAAAATTTTGGATTAATTTAAGATATTTTGATTGTATTTATTTGTATTTATATTTTTATTTATTTAATTTAAATTTAAATTAAATTAATTTATGTCAGTTCAAAGTAGAACGTTCCCTTTGATCGCTTATTTATTTTTCTTCATAATTTTATAATATATAATGATATAAATAATATGAGTAAAAAATAATATAAATTTACGTGTAATGAAGTAATAATAAGAGGTTTAATTAACAAATATAATTACTTCACAAACAAAGTAAGATAGGTTTTTTTTTTTCTTTAAATAATCTAACATAATTTCTCTCGATAATTTAATATGAAATACAACGTAAGACAGTTGACCATCAAATTATCAAAGAATTCTCTCTTTTGAGAAAGAAAAAAATTGTCATCAAAGAATCAGATAAAAGCAAAGGCGGTGTAAGTAAACAGAGATAAATAGCATCTGAGTAAAGAAGCAACCCGAAAGGAAAGAAAATGTCTTTAGTCGACTATGCATCCTCCTCAGAGGAGGACGACGACGTTCCGGAGCAGCTGTTGAACAAACACCAAGACGTTTCTGTTTCAGAAGATCCTCAGCCCACAGCTATTCCTCAAATCCAGTAATTTTCTCTCTCTTTTTCGGACAAGTTTTTCCCCTAATTTTATGATGGGTTTTAATATTCTAATTGTTTACCTGCGATTTAGTGCGAAGACAGTGACTTATATTTCTGAAATGTCTTAATTCTCATTTTTGTTTGAATAGAAGCTGAAATAGATGGGAAAAAAAAATGATGCTTTTCTTTGGCATTTGTAGGAAATCTTAGACTTTAGAATTCGAGGTGACATGTTCCTCATCAGTACATTTTTCACATATACATCATTTAAGTTACAAACTTATACACTACCCATTTAATCTATGTTGGAGAGTTGGACCTCCATGCTTATGGTGGGTTTGATTTGGGCAATTGGGTAATTGAGGTAGAACGTTGATTGATCTTGAACTTATATGAGAGTCTGACATAGAGGATGAGCAAGTTTCTGAATGTATTTCCTTTAATTTGTATACCAAAAAAAAGTAAAAAAAAAAAAACGTTGGTATAATAATTTGATCAAGAGCATGTACATTTGCTTTCCAAGATATTAATTTATTATTTAACAGTGGCTGTGGATGAATACATGTTTACAATGTCTTTCTAGGATTCTGATCTTAGTTATTATGTCTTCTTAATTCAGCTATAACTATGCTGCAGGGAAAGAAGAAAAAAAAAAGTCACTCACTTGTGCCAAAATTAGAGCATTGTTTTTTTAGAAATATGCTATCCAACGTGCTATAAGCTCAACAATGAGCTTTTAGCTTTCATATACACTTTTTTTTTTTATTGAATGTGGGAGATGTACTTGAGTACAACAATTATCCATACAAGGAATTAAAAATGAGAATACAACTTTATGGAGGAAAAAATTAGGGAATCAACTTCCGAAAGCTGCAATATACAGGATCATGATTTGATGCTATAAGTCTTCCCCTTCCCCGTTGTACTAGTTGATTTAAAAAATCCAAAAGATGCTTCCACTATATTCTCAAAATTGTTATAAAATTCCAAATTATTATAAAGATAAATAATACCTGTTTTTTATGCGCTTATTGATGAATACTTTGACAAAATAATTTTTTCAAGAATATGCCAAATTCACCTAGAACTAAGTGATGTATCATGCTTTTTGGTTCTTTTTATTTATTTATTGGGATGTTAGTTTCTAATGTACGAGGTTGCATTTATTCCCCTAATTTTCTCTGTCCAGGAATCCTAGCTCCGAGACATATCAGAAGCTCGAAAGCTCCCATTCATTGGAACCTTCTATTGATAAACTTCCGGATGCTTCAATGCTCTTGAACTCTCCTGATTTCTCATCTCGTATGTTGACTGGTAGTGACCATTCTTCTCGAGTTGCAGCTGCTATGGTAGAAAATGCATCACGGAAGAGAGACTTAAAGGGATTGAGTTCCTCTTATCCACGCAGTAAAGTTCCTAAAGGGTCATTGCCTCATTCAAAGAATGTTCCAGATACTAGTGGTGGAATGCTGGTTCCACCTCAGCTTAGAGGAAGGTTAGTCTTAACACAGAGACATTTGCATTCCTTACTCATATGTTTCAATTGTTTGGTATTTCTGTGCTTGCTTAGTAGCCACTCTCTTCAGATTCATGACTCGATAGTTCTTAAATAATTATCATCTCATCTTGTTTGATCTGCCTCAGTTGACCATTTTTGTATTTTCCAAACACAAGATTATCTTAGTTTCTTTTGATTTATATTACTGTTACCTTCAACTACAGGAGTTCAATAAACTAGGGAAAATTGGAGAACACATATGACCTACTTCTGATGTATAGGTCACTTAGCTATTTTTGGATAGGATATGCTACGGTAGGAGAAAATAGAGCCTCACCACAAAGGCTTTTTTGTATGTAAAAATTATTAAAACGCCCTCTTTTTTATCATTTATATTTTGTTATGGTGTTTTCAGTAATTTCTTGCTAGGGGCTTGACTTTTGATGTCTTGAATGTACGCTACCCATTCCTTTTCAATGACTTCTTCTTCAATGATAGGATCTACAAAATAATATAGTTATAAATGCTTATTATGTACGTAATGACTGAAATCAAAGTTAGGAAATGCTTGAATCTTGATATTGCTAGCAATGTTACCTAAAATCTCAGGGTAAGCAATGTCTCTTACTCAAAACCTACGAGCAAGTATAACCTGCATGTGTCAATTAGATTTGTTAAAGTATTTTTCATCTTAATGGTATCGCCTTGTTTCGGGTGCTTTTTTGATGTCTATAAAAAGGTAGAGTTGCCAATGATTTTTGGTTCCATGTTGCCAGGAGTAACGTTGTCACAGAGGATATAAGCAAACTTTTTGTCAAAAAGCAAGCTGACCCGTCATCTGGCTAGAGTATCTGCAATTAGTTGAGGTGGTGCTGACACCTTAACTATTACAAAGTTGGAGATTAGCTTTTAGTAGGATGGAAAGAATGTTAGCTTTGTTAGCTTCCTTAGCTTTTATGCAGTTGCCTTGAACTCTCATACTGAAGATTTGCTGCTCAATTATCAATTACAACCACTTATTTTCGAGTCAATAAGACTGCATGCGAGAGAGAGAGACTCACAGGCTGTTCATACTGGGTGCACTTAGAGGGGGGTGGCAACTACTTAGTTGTTTGTCGAAGATGTAACTACGAAAATTTGAAATATTTGGAAATGTTGCAAATGTAACTAACTTTGATAGTTCTAGCAAATGAAATCTGTTATATTAGTTTTTTGGGAAGGCTCAAATAGGCTTGAGATTACAAGAATACTAAAAGCTAAGGTCACCGTGCAGCTTAAATAATTTCCCTGTTTTTATTTGCCGCTCTCCATAAGAAAATGCAGCGTTTCGTTTCCAAAATATACAACTTGTTCTCTCATGCCATCTCTGGACCACTGGGCAAAATTTCGTAGCCATCATGACGACCGTCAGGTTGTGTGTTCGGAACAGGCATGAACTTTACGAAAACAGCGACAGGTAAACTAACCGCTCCAATTAGGATACTGATTATCCAAAACTTCCAATTTAGTGGTACTGTTGATGCAAAAGTGCCCAAAAATTCAACTATTATAATTTGGAATGCTACTGTTGAGACCATGACCATTATGAAAAGCCAGCTATTGATCATGTCCTTGAAGACATTGATTCTTTCCATGTCTCTGCTATTTATCTCGTTAAATACCTGGCAAAATACAAATGAGTTGAATATGACTGTATTGAGAACTGAGTTAGCATCTGAACCTGTTAGATTCAAGAGGTGTTTCCCTTGAAACTTAAGAATTATAAGAACTACAAACTGATAGATGCTTTGTCCAATTATGTTTCTCCACATTATTCGAGTAATGAATTTGACATTCCTTCCTATTGGTGGTCTTTTCATTAAAGCATCATTAGGTGGTTCTGTAGCCAATGCCAGAGCTCCAAGTGTATCCATGATCAAGTTTAACCAAAGCATCTGAACAGCTGTTAGTGGAGCAGACCCTGAAAATCATTTTCACAAATTAAGGTCAATACCCAATATGTAGCAGCATTCCGTTAGAAGTTGAAGCCACACTGTTTGCTTCATCTGTAAACGCACTCAAGCACACACCTGATAAACATGCTGAGACAAAGTTGAGCATGAGAGCAACAACATTTACTGTTAACTGAAACTGTACAAACTTTTGAATGTTGATATAGACAGCACGACCCCATCTAGCCACATTCACTATGGTTGTAAAGTTATCATCCAATATGATCACATCAGCATTTTCTTTTGCAACCTATAGAAGATGGTTAGATACAAAGTTATATTCAGAAGAACACAAAAGGGTCACATATTAGTTGTTAAATTAACTGTTATAGTCTATGGTCATGATTGTAACACAACCTCGGTTCCTGCAATTCCCATAGCAAGTCCGATATCTGCCTCGTGCAAAGCCGGAGCATCATTAGTCCCATCACCAGTCACAGCCACAACTTCTTTAAACACATTCCGCAAATAACTCACTAAAGTATGCTTGTCTGAAGGTGAAGATCGAGCCATTACCTAAATAAATAGGCTGTTAAACAAATTTTAAAAAATAGTAAAATCCCATTTAAAGCTTCAAATATTAAAAATTATTGAACCTGTAGCTTTGGTATTATCTCATCCATTTCTTGAGGATTTTTATCTCGAAAATCTGGCCCTTCAATTGCCAAACCACCTTCTGTCAAAATACCACACTCCTTAGCTATTGCTTTAGCAGTATTGATATTATCCCCAGTGACCATCCGTATAGTAATCCCAGCAGCTAAACAAGTCTTAACAGCTTCTCTTACTCCTGGACGCACAGGATCTTTTATTCCAACTACAGCTATTAGTGTATAACCATCATCGGGTATAATATCAATATTTTTAGAGGAGTCTTTAATGTCTTTGTAAGCTGTGCAAAGAGTTCTCAAAGCTTCACAAGCAAATCCATTAATCACATCTGAGATAAGTTTTCTCTGCTCTTCCGATAGAATCACTGCTTCACCATCAGCATTTACAACCTTGTCACACATACTTAAAATGATTTCAGATGCTCCTTTGCAAAATGCTCTGAATCCATCTTTGCTAGGTAAAGCAACAAGTACTGACATCTTTTTCCTTATTGAATTGAAAGGTTCAAGCTTCAATATCTTGTAATCCTCACTATAAGCTTTAAAATCACCTCCTATATGCAACCCAAATTCTAATAACGCTTTTTCAGTAGGAGAACCAATAATTTGATTCTTTCCATCTTTTTCTTTCACCACCTCTGAACTAGTATTTCTAAATACAGACTGCAAAAATAGGTTCACTACTCTTTCAGAAAGAGAGGACTTCAATACATTTTTATTATCGCTAGTTATTGCTTTAGTCTGTTCACCAACCCATATTTTGTTCACCACCATATGATTTGTTGTCAAAGTTCCTGTTTTATCAGTACAAATACAAGTAGCAGAACCCATTGTTTCACATGCTGAGAGATATCTCACAAGAGCGTTTTCAGTCATCAATTGTTTCATTGCAAAGGCAAGGCCTAATGTCACAGCCAGAGGTAGCCCTTCTGGAACTGCAACAACAATTATGATCACTGCAATAGAAAAATAATTCAATAGTGTCAACGCATCACTTGATGACCAACTTGTCATTTTATGATGTACTACTTTGTTCCCTAAAAATCTTCCAGTCAAAACAATAAATGTCAATACTGCAATTGACAAACCAATCTTGCCAATAATTGTAGCAACTCCATTAAGCTTAACTTGCAAGGGGGTTTCGTCGTCCCCGCCTTCACTTAATGTAGCCATTAGCCTTCCCCATTCAGTCCTCATCCCAACTGCAGTTACTAGCATTTTGGCAAAACCATCTTGAACTTTAGTACCTGATAATAGAAAAGGCCATTTTTTGCTCACATCTACCGGTTCACTCTCACCTGACATGCTTGATTCATCAATTGATAAGCTGTAGCCAGATATAAAAAGTCCGTCAGCAGGAACTTGATCTCCAATAGAGAGATGAACAATATCTCCAACTAGTAAATCATAAATAGAAACCTTTTGTCTTTGGCCATCTCTAGTAATTTGAATCATAATATTTTTCTTCTCCATATCCAAATCCTTAAATTGCAAAGACTGCTTGTAGTCACTGACTGCTGTGACAAACACTACTAAAAAAATACAAAGTATGATTCCTAATCCATCATACATACCCGTTGGCCAACCTTCTGTTGCAATACCAACACCTATAGAAGCAGCGGCAGCAACCATAAGTATAATAAGAGTTGTATCGTGTAAGGCTTCCCATACAAACATCCAGAAACCTTTTGAAGGTCTCTCAGCATGGTGGTTGAGGCCATAGATATTTTGTCTAACTGGTATTTCGCTTGGAATGACACCATTTTCTAAAGAGATGCGAATTTCCCTTGCTAATCCTGAGACTCCTCCATGTTGTTCTAAACCCTTTTTGTCATGGGAGCGAACAATAGATGCAAGTTCATCAGGTTCAATGCTAAAACCAGCTTCCCCTACTTCTTTGCTTAGCTCGTGCTCGATTCGGTTTCCAGCTACATGAATTGAAAAAAAAGAAAATGGAATTAAGGAATATGGATGAAATGTGATGCTATCATATTAAGTTAGAAGATGTTGTACCTGCAATGAAATGTAGTGCTGCTTTCTGGACGTACAAGGCTATCCGAATCTTTTCCTGGACGAAAGCAGTAGTCGCATCAAATAAGAACAATAAAGTCAAATGAAAGTAAATGTTGATGAGCCAGCCTCATACAAAGCTACAAAACATACATACTTATTAGAAGAACCTGATGAAAGAATACCTGTTGGATATTTAAAAGTGATATTTTTGTTGCACGAACAGAAGGTTTTGTGAGATTTGAAAACCGTGGAAGAGATTGGGCATCATTGACATGCAATATACACATAATATGATTGTTTCCTCATTAAGCTACACAATCGGTAGAACCAAAATCAATAAAAAAATAATGTATGTAGTTGGGCCACGTGTGGTGTCTAAATTTATTTTTACCTTGAAAATTTATTCAAGGTGTGGTGTCTAAATTTATTTTTACCTTGAAAATTTATTTTGTATGTATCCACATAATACAAATTAGGCTCTTTGATACTATTTATTAGGTCTAGGTTTCAATTTAATGATTAATCTATTAGAAATAGCTTATTTCAATTATATGTGAAATTTGCTTTCCATGTTTTTTCAACGTGAAAGTTATCTGCATGCCTAACACACGTTCCATGTATTATACGTGTATTTACTTTAATTTCCATTTTAAGTAGGACCCGAAACCCTTTGACTAGTTATTCAACAATAAAGTCTTTTTTTCTTTTTCAATTAACAGTACTCACTTCCGGTCTAAAAAGGTTTTTTTTTATACACCGGTCTAAAAAGTTAATTAACAGCACATTCTTTTTTGCACTTACTGATTAATTTAATAGTTTACTACGCCAATTTAGAAAAGCTTATACTTGTCTCGGAATACTCGTATAATTCTCCAGATGATTGTCATCTCTCATCATTAGCAAGTTAATAACGTCAAATTATCAAACGACTTTTAAATAGAATGTAAAAAGGACAATTGTCTTTCATGTAAACACTGACCAAAAGAAGAAAAAAGAAACTAACGAACATATAGCCTTGAAGAACACGCCAAACGTACAGCCCAAAATCAATAAACCAGTTCCTCAAATGAACGCGTACGTACAAAAGCAATATTTCAATATGGTATAAGCACGTTTTGTTTCATTCGTATAACCTTAAGATATATAGATTGGAATTTTGATAATACAAACTACTTACTTTTCCTAAAAAGAAATATGGTTAGTGCATAGTATGAGCATATGATACGCGCATGGCCTTTTAAACAGAGGCTCGGATTAAAATCAACTAGTTGCACCAAAGTCGCCTAATTGACCGACAATGCCGCCCTGGTTCAAATGCAAATCAATGAAATGTTAAAATTGTCATGCACCGCCCAAATATTAGACCGCACCGGCCATGCTTGGACATGAAGGCATTTGACCCTTTTCTTTATTTGTTTTTATTTTATTTTATTGAATTAACATATAATTTGGATGATTGTGCAATCAAGCACACCTAAATTACTATTTCTCCCATAAAATACAAATTAGTTATTGAAAATTACAGCCAAGGAAGTAATCTCTCATGTTTTGACTCAAAGATCTCTATCTGTAAGAACAATCCGTTTAATTAGATTTGTGAAGTTAACTCAGCTGAAACATTGTAAAAAAAGGGATTTAAAATACCAAATGTATACTTGTGTTGTTGCTGTCAGTAACATTTTACATTAATAGAACAGTTAAATAAAGAACAGATTAACACACAAGAATAAGACATGCAATTATAAAATTTACTAATGGGTGCATATATTAATCAAAAGAGAGATATGAAACTGAATATGATGATGAATGATTTAACCTGGAGTTTTTTTCGCTTCTTTTCGGCTTCAGCACGCTTAGCAAGGTCGGCAACCATACGAAAGCGACGGCGAGGATTCTTGACAATGGAGACGGACGTTCTCCATCGCATCAAAGCTTCTTCTGAAGGTCTCTTCGATTCAACCTCAAAGTTCCTTCTCAAGTACTCCTCCATTACGTCGTATGCTTCTATTCTTTCTCAGACTATCCTTTTCTGTATGTGTTTTCCACAACTATAATCGTTGTATGGTTTTTATTGATTTCGATCCGTGGACAAATCAGATTTTTAACTTGTAGTCACGGATCATTTTCTTGGAATGTTTCAAACTTTGCCGTATGTGGTGGGAATGCCAAGACTCAGATTTATTGTGTAATGACAAGGAGTTTGCAAAATATTCGATAATTCGATCCATCTCATTTAATTTGTTAATTTTTGAACGGTTTTAATTCAATAATTAAATCGAATTAAAATTTTCCCAATTCGTTAAGATCATATCGGATGACGGATTTCACCACATACTATCTGATAATATATATATATATATATGACATATTTTTATTGGTCATTCTTATTTTTATTATATATTACATCATTCCTTAACAATATCAATGGAACTCTAAAACACTAAATAACAAATTTAATTTACTGTTTGTATGGAACAATAAGGATTATTAGTTTTATTTAAATAAAGATTGTAATTTATTTTGTGTCATTTTTTTTAATGTAGGTTTGAGTTATATTTTAATATTATTATTTGATATTTTTTAAGTTTATTTTTCAAATATGTTTTTGTTATGTGAAAATTTAAGTTTTTTATTCAAAATTGTTAAAAAAAAGCAAAATCAGTTTATTGATTGGATTCAATCGATCTAATTTGAAGACTTTTTGGATCGAATCAGATCAAATTTAAAATGCGATCGGATCATATACAAATTATGATTTTTTAATCAAATCAAAAAGTCAAATTAATTCAGATGCAAATAAAATTAATAATTTTGATCCAATACAAACCCAATAAAACCGCAATAATTAAATAGTTTTGCGCGCACGCACATTATGGTCTCATTGAATTTGTTAGAAAGTGCGAGCTCTTGGCCTAAATAGCATATATTTTGGTTAAAAAATTAAATTTTTTAAAACTAGCAATAATAGTACCAAAACTGTGAGTTTTAATTACATTAAAATTAGATAAATTATAAAAATATCCTTAGCCATGTAATATGTGATATCAGTATGTAAATTATTTACATACTATGTAAAATGTATTACATACTAATATAACAGTATGTAAATGAGTTTACATATTAACATGGCAGTATGTAAATAAATTTACATACACATATGGCAGTATGTAAATGGATTTACATACTAATGTGACAGTATGTAAATGAGTTTATATATTAATATAAAAGCATGTAAATGGGTTTAGATATAAATATGTCCGTATGTAAATGAGTAAATATGTCTGTATCTTATTTTGGTTGCTATATAGTTGTAAATTATTTATAAACAATCAGAAGTTGAAAAACAAAACTAGAAAGTGAAATCTCACTAGTTCTTGAACCAAATTGTACATATAATTTCGATTCTTGTTTCTCATCCATTCATTTCTTGTATATAAATCTTACGAGGGAATACTTAGAAGGAGAAACTTAGCTTCATTGATGACAACAAAAGCTGAAAAGGAGGCATTAAGAGCTACAACTCTTGTCACAAACGAATACTTACAAAAATATATATAAAGTCTTTGAATCAAGGCATTGATTCAACTAATAAGTCTTAAATAATAATATTCTTTTGTTTTCAGCACGTTTGCAGATCTGTGCTCCTCTGCCTCACCAGAGAATCCCCACATCTTCGTCAACAAATTCTTTGCAGTACAACAACTCCTTGACTACTCAAATATTGCGAATCCAATGAAGATGAAGAAAGGGATAAAATTGTAAATCTTTTCCCCAAAAATGTTGTTGTAGAGCAAGAATGAAAAAAAAAATATCGAGATCAAAAATCTATGCTATGCGAAGGCAATAAATCTAGAAAGTGTCACTTATAATTGATGGACAAATTCAGAAACTATGAGTGATAGACCAAAAGTTGAGCCCAATAAAAATCACCCAAATGAATATAAAGAAAATTTCATTAATCAATATAACTATGTTAGATATCAATTATTATTCCCTGTCATATTATATGAAATGTATTACAAATTTTTTATTTTGTTATAAAAATACAAAACTAAATGAGAAAAGGTTAGTTATGAAAAAATTTAGATTAGTTTATTTTTTATAATTAACGCCAAAAATTAAATAAAGCAGCGAAGAACCATGAAAAATAAATTTGGAGAGATCTATAAATGTAGCATAGTGGTGCACATTTTGTTTTGTAAAGTAAGAAACTATGAGTTCAATGTAAGACAATTTATTGCAAGCTTCTTAAAATTAGAGGATTAAGTTGTAGTATAAAATGTTCTTCTATCTAAGGGCGGAGGGCGGAGGGCGGGGGTGACTGGAGTGGGCCCGGTCCTCTTGTATAAAATTAATTTTTATTGTTATATAAAATTAATTTTTTTTATTTTAAATATTTTATATAAATAAATTTTACATTTGGCTCCTATTGCATTTATCAAAATCGATAAAAATATTACAACTTTTTATAAAACTTTTTTGTTATTTGGGAACACTTTATAAACATATTACTTTATTTAAAACTAAAAATATTTATAACATACAAAAATTTAACTTTAATTATACTTCAATACAACTTTTAATTACACTTATGCTTAATTTTATTTTATTTTTATTTTCTTAAATCTATTATTACTATTATATACTACTTGGCCCCTCTTTAAAAAAAAAAAAAAAAAAAAACTGACTCCTGATTCTATTTAAATTAAAATTAATGATTTAAATGTCAAGACTCTCAAATTTTTAAAAAAAAGTTTAAATTTAAATTATACTCGAATGTGTGAGTGTATTTTTTACTGTTAATTTAAAAAAAATTAATTTTCCCTTTTTTTAAAAAATTAAAGAATAATTAAATAAATATTACAAGATTTTTAATATCAAACAATTAACCTAACAAGATACCTACATAATTTTTGTTTTCATCGCTAAAATTCTAACCCCTGATTTGTATACAAATGATCAAATTTTGTAATAGCATTTTCCTAATAGATTATTAGGTTACAATAAATATAAAAAAATTGGAGAAACAGAGACACTTTGACATGGAGGGTTGTCTTTAGTAGATATGGTGACACCTGTCACTTAAAAAGACAAAACGGCCACCGATTTTTGACTTAGGATACTCCTTTAACCCAAATTACTCATTGCAAGCCCTTCTAATAGGATCCATGTAAGAATGATTAGCAGCCCACCTTTTTTACACACACACTCACTCTCTCTCTCTCTCTCTCTCTCTCTCTCTCTCTCAATATATATATATTACACAATTTAACTAATATTTTATTGATAAATTTTTTATAATCATTTTAAAATCTCACAATAATTTTATTTTTAATCAATAATTACTTAATATATATATATATACTGTTAAAACTATTCATGGTCCATCCACGGATGTACGCCTATATACATTTCTTCTTTCATTCATATAAAAGAAAGAAACAAGACATTCCAACTTATGAACTCGAACAGACCAATTAATGATCATCTTGAAAACTATCCTTTGTTTGTTTTACAAGCGACCCATACACAGCTTATTAAATTATTGTTAGTAGGTTATCAAATATATATATATATTGTTATTTGCCGAAGTTATTAGGATTTTGAGATTTTTTTTTACCTGAAGAAATTAAGATTAAAGAAGTTGAAAGAATGAACATTTTTTAAGTGAATGTTAGGGTGGTAATTTGTGTCAAAATTTGATTGAATGAATCAAAGAATTCAAATGGAACACAAATTAAATTAAATTTAAGTTAATTTTTTATTATCTCAAAAAATTCAAAAAAATTTAAGTTGGGTTAGGGCTGGTTAGGGCCAGACCATTAACCTAAAATAAAATAAAATTTAATTTAATTTAATTTTAAATAAGAAAATGTTATGTTATGTTAAAATTAAAATAAAATTTTATCTCTTTTAATCATTTTTTTATGACATATTAGTTATTTTTCTTTTCTTTTCAAATATAAACTGATAATAAAAAATAGTTATAATTTATTTATTTTATCACATTATTATATTATACTATTTGATATTAATATTTTTAGCATCAAATCCCCTCGTCTCTTTAAACAAAAAAACTACTCATTTTTAATTTCAATTAGTACTATGAAAATTTTATTTTTAAATGGATTAAGCATTAACCTTTGTAATAAAACTTAAAACATTTTATCAGTATTTGTTGTGCTATTCTTTTTTCAACTAGTCTACTATCCTAATAATTATGTATTATGTAATTGTTAAAGTCATATTTTCGTATGACATTTATGTGACATTCATGTATTATTTATAGTCAAAGTTACTGAAACTCTTTATTTTTCAAAAAGTATGTGTGTCTAGTATTATGTGCAGAGATTTTTTTTTTTTTTGTAATTTGAGGTAGTTTAAACCAGCTTGTTTGTATTTGGTTTGAGTTCGAGCTCACATTTGCTTGTTAGAATTAAATTTAATTCGAGTCAGGGTTTAACTAATTTAAACTAGGCTAATTGAATTAAGCTCAAATATTTCATATTAATTTTATCGGTTGTTAATTTGTTATTAGTGTATATTTGTATTTTTTTAAAAAATATATTACGTCATTTTGTAATTTACGATATGCTTGTTACATAATACAAAAATTTTGACCATAAGATTTCTATGAAATTGTGCATTTGGTTTTGAAATAATATAGAAATAGTTAGATTATGTAAATAAAAAAATGTACAATTAAGAAACGTAAAAATCGTACTAAATAATTAACATAATATTTTAAAATTTTTAATTATAAAATTATTTTAATTTCTTATTTTATTTCAAATTAAAATAATATTTTTTAGATGTAATAAAAAAATAAAAATAAATTAAATATTATTCATTTAAATATATTTTATAATAAAAAAATATTTTATTAAAATATTTAAAATCAATTTTTTCTTATTATCAAATACTATATATTTTAATTATAATATAATTAAATATAATTTATTTTATGACGATTATAAGTACCAAATTTATTATCATTGTCCAAAAGTATTACGTCAACAATACAATAATTACCCAGGGCAACCGCACTCACTCATACAGTCATATTTATTTCTGTTGGCCATCAAAATTGAATCCAAATTATAATAGATAATGATAATCTAATCTAAGCTTGTTAAAGCAAACCCATACACATTGAAGATTAATTTGTTTGAACTTTCACGGTATTATTTCTTATTTTAGAAAATTTTTTATAATTTAAATGATAAAATTTTTAATTTATTATCAAGAATTTAATTTCAAATTCTAACCAAATATATGAATTTATTTTTTTATTATTAATAAAAAAAAATTAATCCCCTTTTTTATATATATATATATATATATATATAAAGCAAACCCATCCACAATTATACTTTTTTTCTTTTATTTTCAGATCAATTTAATTCTCTCTCTCCTCTTCTCTTCTCTTCTCTTCCTATTGTGTCATAAATCGCAAGCCAAATCGTAAGCCAATTTAAGGTTATCAACATCAGTATCAAATAGTTGTCCCGACCGTCGCTTAAATAATGTAGGAAAATTAATAGCCCGCCCCTGGCAATGATTGCCACAAACCCAAATCATGAGTTTCAAGCAACCTCCACGTTGAGGGACGACTCATCAATTCGTATTCAAATTTAATGAATATTTGCTAATTTTGAACTATTCAGTTGTTTTTTTTTTTTTAACAAGTTCGACATTAAAGGTGACGAAGATGACAATTCTTACTCAATTATAATCAGCCGTTGAAAGAATGCAACACCCTCTATATAGTCTATTCCAATATGTCTTCAAATCTTACTTTTTTTTGAATTTCAAATTTCAAAACCAAATTTAAAAATCTTATCAAAAGAATACTCTCACATTATAATGTCTTCCATTTAATATCTTGACTTTTTTTCACCTTTTTTCATAAAAATAACTCCAAAGGATGTAATTGTCATTTTCAAACTCAACAATCATTTATTAGATATTTGTAATTTTACCCTTTTAATTTTTGTAGCAATGTGCTAGCCATCAAATCGATCCCCTCAATTAAAATAATAACATATACAATTTTTCTATTTTTTTATTTATTTATAGAAATACAAAGGCATCACTCACATGGGTGGGTTATGATGAGAATGGTCCCGCACACAACCTGGCAAGTGGCAACAGATGAGTAGGACCCACGTAAAATTTGCAGTATCAGAATCCCCCATGTGAGTAATGCTTTTGTGGTCCTTTTCACCTTTTACCTCAATGAATGGCAAGATTGAAAACAAACCCCACCAAAATATAAATATAGACACATCACAAATATATACAAATTTGCTTAAAATTAAAAAACATATAGGGAGGATTGGAGACAAATTAAGACTAAAAATTCAAACTAATTTCCATTTTCTTTCCTAAACCTTTGTTTCTGTTTTTTATAAAATTAAAAAAGTGAACATAATGTTTATATAACTACAAATAACAGCCAACTCATACACTTGTAGATAAAAATCCTCGATTGATCTTTGAGTTCACAGCCCTAGCTCTTTTTTTTTTTTACTACAAGGCCTCTCTTCAAATAGTGTATCTGCCTTGTAGTTACAGACAGGCCACAGCATTTTCTTCACTTGTTAATTACTTATCTGCTTCTGCTGTACAAAGATTGATTACACCCTAAAACAAAGAGACTAAACACTAAATTTGAGCACTTTTTTCAACAAGAGAAACAAGTGTGCTAGAAAATTACAAAGTAACATATTTATAAGCCTGTGAAACTTTTCTGTGTCCTTTGTTTTTCTACCTGTGGTTCAATTTCAAGCTAGAGAAAACTAAGGATGAAAGAAAAACTAAAGAGTGCAACGACAAAATAAAGGAACAGCTGACCCATTTTCCTGTACTGCCTTTCACGTATGCATTTTTGTATGGTAGTAAGTCGAATGGTATTCATGATCATGACGGTGATTGATTGATTCTCTACATATTTCTTTATTTTATTTAACCTTTTTTTGGTTGTTGGGTTATACTTGCTAATCTTCCTGCAATTTTAAATTAAAAAAAAAAAATTTCATTAATTTATATTTAATGGAGCAGAATCATAAATTGAAAAACAATACAACAACACATAAAAAGTAATGTACCTAAGTGTAGGAAGTTTATATTCCGACGGGGCATTTCGACCCACTGTTTCCCGCATACATCCCTATGGCTCCATGGCTAGAAGAGAACCTGAATTGAAAGCACTTAACAATGATCAGATTAAAATGGTTATTATACACATGATATTAATAATACACATTCAGCTTAAATGTAGTTGGTACCTGGACGGCGCTTGGCAATTGAAGGGCTTAAAGGTTCCAACTTCCAAAGTAGAGGCACCAGGAAGTACTGAAGTAGCCAAATTGGCGTTAGCCGAGTCATTGGCTTCACCTGCACTATTGGAGAAGCCAGACACGTATTCTTCTGCCGCTCTAGTAGGAGATGCGAATGGACTATCTGGAAGTTTGTGCTCCAAACTGTACCAAAGTAATGACATTCATGATCTTTAAGAATTAAGATGGTGAATACAATAAGCTAAAGCCTAAGCCAACTAAGCCATAACAGAAACTAAGTAAGCTCACTTTTCAAACAAATCACCAACTTCGTCAAGGGGACTCTCCTTCCACTTGCCAATCGCAGCATTAGTGGTTGCTTCTTTATCTGAAGCCAAATTTGCTACAGGCGACAATGGCTCATCAGAAGTAACAACAGAATTCAGAGCTGTAAATGAATTGTTCTCTGTAACCACATTGTTTCGAAGTTTCAAATTAAATTTTAGTACTTCGCAATTGATCAAACATTGTAAGTAAATGAACCTAAAATCCGTACCTTGTGGGATTGAAGAGAGCATGAGGCTTTCGTTAAATACACTTGGAGATTGAATAGGACTTCCAGTCGAAAGAGCCCTTTGATGCTTCTTAACTTGAAGAAGCTGCAAATTCAACAATCTACGATTTTGAAGCTCTATAGCCTGTTCCAACTCAGCCTGTTGCTCCAATTTTCTTCTCCACAGAATGTCTTGTGGATTGTAAAACATCCGAGGTCCTACAATCGAAGACAAAAAGGGGAAAAAAAAAAAAAAACAAGTTCAATTTAGTCCACTTTTAGTGCAACAAATTAAAACTAAAACTTTTTGTCTGTCTAGTGCCTACCAAGTTGTTGAAGATCAAATGGATCTCTAGAATCCATCCCGGTAGGAGTACCACACGGTGAGAAGTCTCCTCTTTCCAATTGCTGCTGTTGCTTCCTGAAAACAACATACACCCAAAACCATTAGAACTTTGTCCTTCAATGGTCAGTAACAAAAAATAATTCACAAGGGCTAAAAAGAATATATATATATATGCTTATACTTCTCCTGGATTTTGCCCTTCTCCTTGTAAGGCTTAACGAGCACCCGAGCATCGCAAACGAAATGGGGGTTTCCTTTAGCTAATATGATCTTCACAGTCTCCGCGTAAACAAAAGTAACGAAACCAAACATTCTCTTTTGTTGATAGGGAATTCTCACATCTTGAACTGGTCCATAAATGCTTCAATTTTAACAACAAAACCATACGTGTCAGGACAATTTAAAACAATCAAAGCATACACATTGGGACAGTAATGAAGTCGTATGCACAATACCTGAAATAGTTGGAGACATCTTCTTCTCTAAAAGTACTATCAGCTGGAAATGTCAAATAGATCTGTCTAGAAGCCGGGTTTACCATACCATTAATTGAAAATTCATTTCTTGGTGATCGACTAAACTTGTACAAGTCCTCACCCATCATAGCAGCTGCTGCAGCCCTACATAAATTTATAAATAAACCAACAAACAAGAATTAAGTCAACATTATCAAAAGATCAACAATCCAAATTAAACTTTGAATGCTAATTAAACGAAGAATAATTGTGTATACCTTTGAGTTTCATTCTGTTGATGTTGAAGAAGCAAACTCAAGCACTTGGGTGAATAAGGAAACGAAGTAGGAGAGGTAGAGGCCGCCATGAGCTGAGAAGCAACAGCTAATCTTTGTTGCTGAGCAGATTTAGATCTGAGAAGCTCATGACAAGTCTGGTCCATCATCTCAAGCTTGCTAGGCGAATCATCTGAACCCACCATAACCCCAGAATCTCCAACTCCTCCGTGTAAAAATCTGCAGTTAGTTCCATTCTTACAGTACCCTCTAGCATAATACAAACATGGCTTCCAACAAAACCCAGAGTTGGGATCGTCAGAACCCAAATAGACATCGTTAACAGAGCAACTCCGGCGGTGAAGAGACCCTGCTCCATAGTATGATGGGAAAACGACAGACTCATCTCCGGAACCGTTTGTCGGACTAGACGACAAGTCGTGTTGATGGTTATAGAACAAATCTGAGCTCTTCGGACCATCGTTAAGGAAGGCCAATTGGTCTTGTAGTTGAAATTCATCCATAACTTCAGTGGTTCCATAAAAGGGTAGAGAAGAAGAAGAAGAAGACCCAGCTGGTAAGTTGTTGGGACTCATGAGTTCAGATAAACCAGCCCAAGGAGATGAACTAGCAGAGGAAGAAGAAGATGGGTTTGGGATAGTGAGAGCGGGAGGTAAAAAATTCGAAAGACGCGAAGAAGAGTTCTGTCTAGAAACTGAAATCGGATTAGAACTAGACAGAAAAGGATTGGGAGAAGAAGACGTAGTTGGAGTTGGAGGAGAGTTTGAAGGTAGTCCCAAGTCTTTTCGAGCTTTGAGAACAACAGAGTGAACTAAAGCTTCGGGACCAAAAGCTAACCTTATCAATTCTTTTTCACCATGGTCTTGAATTAGAAGTAGACCCATGATTTTAGAGGCATTTTCTGGGTCCAAGTTTTGGATCCTAGAAAACACAGTTCTAGTAGCTTCATAAGAATCCATGGCTAGATGAACAAGCTCACCAACCCTGGAAAACTCGATACTGTAATTGCTTATTAAACAGAGCAAACTGAATTTTTTTTATTTTTTGTTCGTACTCTGTTTCAACCAGTAATTTTTTTTTTCTCAACCACGCTCAAGAACTTTTACCTACCAAAGCTTGTGACGAATGGTGATACACTAACTTTGTTTTTGTCTCTCTCTCTTTCTAATTCCTGCAAAAACCCAAGAAAGCGATTTAAACAAAAGTAAGGAGGAAAAGGAAAAAAGAAAAAGAAAGTTGGGTGTTAAACTTAAAAGTAGTATTCTCGTGTGAATGATTAAAAGGAGACTAACGATAAAAGAGAGAGAAACAAAAATAGAAATTAATAAAGAGATTTATATTTGAATATATATGATGCTGAGAACTAGCTTTGTTAAAAAAGAAGTTAGTGGTTGAATTTGTCCAGAAAGGAAAACAAATGAAAGCTATCTCTTGAAAGAGTCATAAACAGAAAGAGAGACAACAAAAATCAAACATCACTAGTCTATTTTTGAATTATTATCCCAAATAAAAAATAAACCCAGTTCTGAATGAAAGTACGGCTTACCCATAAAAGAGAATAGCTTATATGATAATATTTACTTGAGTTTCTTAGCTTGAAGTTGAGACTTGAGAGATGAAGCATTCAACATTAGTCAAACTTTACTAGATAAGCTAAACCACCGCCTTCTTTCTTTCTCGGCTCTTATCAGAGATGTTATAGTAGTAGCAGCTCAAGATACCATCAATTTACTTCAAGTCACTACTGATGCTGCTGCCGCTCCTCAGTTTTTTCTTTTCGGTTTCTGAGCAACTGTACATGTGGAGCCAAGAAAGAAAGTAAAAGAACTCACCTTTCTATCACACAAGCCCTCGCACTAGACTTTGTTCTCTCTCTTCTTTGGAGTTTTATAAGAAAAAACAGCAAGAAAATAAGAGGAAAAACGACAGTGTTATTTATTTTATTATTATATATATATATATATATATATATATATATTAATTAAATATAAAATTAATAATATTAAATAAAAATGTAATTATATAACTTATTATTAATAAAAATTAATTAAATTATATAATAAAAATTACGATATAAATTAAATTATAATAAAAAAAATTATTGGATATTTTTTGATTTTGTGTTTTGTATTAACGTGAATGAGTATTAGTAATTTCTTTTTTTTTTTCTTGTAATTATATAAATAAATATTTTTAAAAATTTATAATAATAAAAATAATATTTAATTTAATGCCTTTTAAATTTATAGAATTTAATTTAAATAAATTTTAAGGTAAAATAATAAATTAATTTTTTTAAATGGTCAAAATATATAAAATAAATAAAAATAATGCTACTTTTACAATAAAAATTTTAAAATACTATTTTTTATTATTTTTTTAAATTTTTTTTATATTCTCCTAATGTGGATAAGAGATAAATAAATTAAAGTATCTCGGCTGCATTTATATTTTTATATTTTTTTAATTCTTCTTTGTTATGTTTAAATTCTCTTTATATTTTGTTCTCTTTAGTAAAAAAAAATCTATCTATTATTAGTATATCAACTATTATTAACATCTTATTTCATAAATTTTTAAAAAAATTATTAAAAAAAGGATTTTTTTTTTAAATATATAATAACAAAAACAAGATCCAGCTAAATAAAATTTAACATTTAGTCGTCTAAATAATCGAATTATAATTTAAGCTAGGTTTAATTAAATTGTATTTAATGTAAAATATTACCTCAAATTATTTTAGAAAAATCACAAATTTAACACTCTTAAAATATATAACTATAAAAATAATACTTGTAATACTAATTCATAACATTTTTAATTTAAAATAAAAAATACTATTTCTATTATTAAAAATTTTAGTTGTGTTATTTTAGGTAATTTTTTTTTAATATTAAAAAGAGAAAAATGCTACATCAATTTATTAGATTATGTCATTTGTAACTTTTAATTCCTTAGATTATAAGCAGTATCATTTAGTTCATCAACTTTGTGAAAAATATCAATTAAAGATAAATTATACTATTTTAATAAATTTTCTATTACAATATTATTATTTTTTTAATTAATTAAACATAATTAATATACAAATATTTAATAACAATAAACTCACAATTAATATGAAAAAAATTACAAAATATTAATTTTGAAACATTTGTTAATTGTCGCTATTTTAATTTAATATTTTATTAATTTTATTTTTTAATTAAAATTTAAATATATATTTAAATAAATTTTTGTTTGAATATTATTATTGTTAATTTTTTTCTTAAATAATTTTATATTCAATTTTTGTTTTATCTTTGTTAAAAATCATATTTTAATCGTATTTTAATTATTTTATTAAAAATAATAATATTTTAATAAAAAATTATTAAAATATTATAATTTATTTTTAATTATCTCCTTTTACGAAATAAAAAATTAAATAATATAAATAATTTAATTTTAAAAAAAATTATCACACCTCATTCCATCATCACTAAGTTGATGTAAGGAATCATATTTTAACAAATACAAATTTGAGAATGTAATTTTTCTTATTTTTACGAAGAAAAAATTTATTGTGTGAGGGTGGAGTTTGAGTGGATCTAGATCTATGCTTCAAACTGCTGCACGTTCTCCTGCCCCAATCCTCTGACAGTCTTTATTATAACTCTTTCTTTTCCAAACCTCAACGTCCACGCGCCATTAAGGTTGTGATGAAACTAGAGCACCCAGCTAGTGTGACGTGTGATTGGAAAGTGGCCTACACTCTCCTCCAGCACAATTTGACCGAAAGGCATTAAAAATTTACTGATTATAATTAAAAAAAATAAAAATTTATTATTTTTTACATAAAATATTAATAATTTAATAATATTTAAAAAACTATTAAAAAATTTAATATCACATCTAAAAACTAATAAATTTTTATATTTTTTAGTTGTAATTAATAAAACTCGAGTATTAATTTTTAAAAATTTTTTTTGCTTTTTTTTTTTTTTTTTTAAATTTAACATATATGTTATTAATATATTATTATTTTATTAATAATTTCAAATCACTGCATGTATCAATATATAAAAATAGGAGATTAAAATTAAAAAATTAAAAAATTCAATAAAAAAAATAGAGTAAATAATCATAATCTTAACTAATCCTGTGTTCTGATAAAAAAAAAACAAAAACAAAAACAAAACTAATCCTGTGTTTTTGTGCGTAAGTCAGTGCAGCTTTAGTATGACCATGTTCAGCACACGGTCATCGAAAAAAAATGCAATTCAAAATTCAATTAGGTGCTGAACATAGTCATACTAAAGCCGCACGACGTTCTATAATTTTTTTTAATAAATCAAAGATCATTGAAAAATAAAAGAAAACATAATAATAAAATTTTATTATTGTCACTTCTCAAGACACGAATATTTACGGTCAGGTAGACTACACTACATGTAGGATTTTAGCTTAAGATTTATAATTTTTTATTTAAAATTGTTAAGAAGCTAATTTAAAAAAATATATATATATTTTATATCTTTATTAATTTTGCATAAAAATTATTATAATTTAATATTTTATAAGCTAATGTGTTTTGTTATTTCATTTAACAATCATATTGAATATTTCATTTCATGATAAATAGTTGCATATTTTGATAAAATTGTTTAATTTTTTTTTTTTTTTTTTGTGGTGTACAATTTATGTTAATTGTGTCAAAATAGTTGGGAGAGAAACTCCCAATTTTTGTTTACAAGCCAACTTTACTTTTGTAGTTATGTAAAAACCTAATCTTTATTAAAGTTGTGTCACTTAAAAATTGACTTTTAAGTAGGCTTAGAAGTTCAGCTTAAGGCAATTGATTTTGCTTTTTTTTTTTTTCACCTATAATTTTTTTGAAAATTATTTTTCTCTAACTTATTATATTGTATGTAGAATAAAATTAATTCTTCTTAAACTTTAGCATTATAAAACATAATTATAAATTTTTGGAACATATATTTACTATTATACCTCTTAAAATAAGTAAAATAATTCAATTAAGGCGATTAAATTAACAATTTTTTGTAGTTTTTGAAAACTAAAAATCTCAATCGAACCTCTAACATCAATTTTTAAAATTTTTGGATTGTGTAGATTCAATTGAGCTTTAAATAAGATTAACTTGGCAAATGGCAATGTTTCAAAAGAATAAGGTCACATTTTTACTGTATATTTCGTGCACCGTATATGGTAAAGTATAATTATTTTGTTATAGTTAGTCTCTATAATGTTTGATTACAACATGTATAATATAGTTTAATAAAATTAATAGATAAATATTTTAATAAAATAATTTATAATTAAAATATAATGTAATTTATTTTATTTTGTTTACATATAAAAATAACTTTCTTATAAAAATTTATTGAAATTAATATTTAATTTATTTTTATATATTTTTTAAATTAAAAAAAATATTATTTTTAATTTAATATATATATATATATATATATATATATTTATATATATATATATTAATTTAAATTTAATATTTTTTAATATATATATATATAATTTTATAATTTAAAAATATTAAATTAAATGTTTAATATAATTTAAATCTATATTCTAATATTACATTTTTATATAGCCTGTGTGCCTAAATAGTCACTTTAATTAAATTTAGTTTTATTAAAAAATATTTTTTTAAGTAATTTTATTTGTAAAAAAGGTAAGAAAAAAGAAAAACGTTAACTTTTTATCAAATTTTTCATTAAATTTAATAAAATAGTATATATATTATATGCATTTTATATTTCTTGATACATATGTACATAAAAAAAATAGTATTTAATTAAAAATTTTACTTAAACTTTATAAAAAAATTTTTTATTTTAAATTTTAAAATTTTTTTATTATTTAATATCTTAAATCACACATTAAATAAAAATTATTTAATCAAAATAAAGTAATTTCTATAATATTTTTTCTTGTATACGGTGTCCTTTGCTGTCAAATGGTATTGTATAATAAGCGTGCGCTAGGTTAAATAGCTTTTTTCTTTTTACTTTTTTTTTAAAACAAAAATAAGGTTATTCGAAAGAAGATGGAAATATACCTGTTATGTTCTATTTATTCAAATTATAGTCTAAAAAAAGTATCAATAATTACTAACATTTCAGACTATAGTTAGAAAAATTTTTATGCAAAATTTTAACCTTTTTACCTTCCAAATCTAAAACTTGATACATATAATTTAATATTATTACCCGCTTAATACTTACTGTAGATTGTTTTTTCTTTTTTAGTGGGACACTATTATATATATTTAAAAAGCTATTTTATAATTGACTAATTGACAAACGCTTTTCTGTCCGTTGTATAAGGTCCAAACTTTCTCGCATCTCTATAATTCTGTAACTTTTTCTTTGCTTTTCCAAAAAAATTAAACTTTTTTGTTGCCATCCTTACCATCATTAAGGGTCATTTGTGGTCATGTCCACTGTAGCTAATGTTTCACTCCAATTATAGTTATTGCATTTGCACATTGCTTTTAAAATAATTGTCATTGTGATTATTCCTCTCTTTGAACATTTCTCTCTCTCTCTTTTTTTTTTTTTTTTTTTTGACAATTGTCAATATGATGATGGTTATGATATACTATAATACTTTTATATGTAAGAGAAAATGCAATTTTAGTATTTTATTTAAGAGGAAGTGTTATAAAGGTTTTGTATTATTAAATTTTTAGATTATAATTAATATTTTTTTAATTTTTTAAAAATAAATTTAAAATAAAATAAATTATTTTAATATTTTTTAATTAAAATATTATATTTTACAAGATTAATTAAAAATTTTATATTATTTTTATATTTTTATATTAAAATATTACTTTAAAAATAATATTTAAATTAAAAATTATTAAAATATTGTATTTTATCTTTAATTTATCAAGCTAAAATATTAAATAATATTACTTTTAATTTAATAAACTAAATATCTTAATTTAAAAGATCCTTATGACTCTATTTTCTCAAGTTAATATGCTTCAATCATTCTATATTGATCAAAAACTTTGATCCTTACGCTTACACTTTTATAAAAAAAATATTATTACATTTTATTCATAAAATAAAATAGGGAAATAAATTATAGTTAAGTGTGCAATTTTAAATACAAATAATATAAGAGGTATAACTGTGCCGATTTTCGATCAAGTATTTTTAGTTTTTTTTTTTTTTTTTGATGTATAAACTACAAATGATATATAGATATGAGATTTGTATATTAACATATAAAACTTTGATTTAAATGCATAATATTGTGGACTGTCATAAAGTCTTAGTTTTAAATTCTCATTATCATTGAGTATATATTTAATTTTTATAACATGATAAACATTTCATAAATACGTTAAAATATGTTCAATTTTTCTAAAATTTAAAACATATATTTATTACATATTCTTACTGTTTATTTTAATAATACCAAATATTATTTATATTTATATTTAAGAAAACGTATTTATATGAATTCAATTAAAAATATGTGTTAAGTAATGATTTTTTTTATAGAAGTTAAAAATAAAATTAAAATAAATAATTTATGAAAAGGAAGGTAAAATTTTTGACAAGTTAATGCAAAATAATAATATGGAGGAGATATCTATTCGGTGAGTCCAAATTTTTTATATATATTATTTTTAGTGTATTAATTTATGTACCAACAATTCACATCATATATATGGGTAGAAGACGTGAAGTGCGAATCAAACTTGCTTAAAATATAAAAAAAAAATTATATATTTATAAACTATTTATTGGTAACATATATATTGGTACACAAAAAGTAATACAAGTAATATGGAGCTCTCTTAGATAAACTACATATTTATTTATTTATTTTTCATTTTTTAATTTGGTCATTTTATTTTCTTCGTTTATGATTTTACAATGAATTAACCTAAGATTCCTTTTAGGTTGGTCTTTTTGTGCGCTTGCATATGTTGTTGTTCAAGCTGCCTGGATTGTTGATGGGTGCTTGGGATGTTTTGTAGTAGCATTTAGGAATATTATGTACTATTTTCTTGTGACACAATCATAGTGTCTTCTTTCTAGTTATTGCTTAGTTGTACTTGCTGGTTAAGGGAAGGAAACAACTTGAAACACCATGGGTGGCTTTAGAGGTGTTCCTCGTAAATCTAAGATGCAATAAACATTTTTTTTATTATTATTTTTTTTAAATTTAAACATTGGGGTGATTTAGGTGATGGTTGTTGTGGATTAGTTTTATAATAACATTTGTGGTTGTCATATGTTGGTTCTTATCGAGTGTGCTGAACTATTTTTAATAAAACATTTGTAAAAGTTATTTTATTAATAAAATTCCCTATTAGGGAAAAAGTAAATATGCAATAATTGTCAATTTAAAGATATGTTTATTATATTATATTAAAAATATTGATTGTATAATTTATATTTAATTATATTTTTAACTGTAAAATTAAACCGTATTGTACAATATAAAAATAGTAAAGTTATGTAAAAAATTTATACGACCTGAAAGTGTGGATCTAAACTATACTAAATAATTAACTTAGTCTCTCTAAATTTTTAATTGTAAAATTATATATCTTAATTTTTTATTTTATTTCAAATTAAAAATAATATTTTTTTTATTTTAAAAAATGTAATAAAATATAAAAATGAATTAAATATTGATTTAAATAAATTTTATAATAAAAAATTATTTTATTAAAATATATATACTCAATTTATACTGATTGTATTATATAACTTATCGCAAAATATTATATAAATTAATTATAATACAATTTAATCTAATATAATTATATTATATTTAATATATTCAATACAATATGATCACGATAAATAAAGTATTTTCAGATAGGCTAAAACAATAAACTGTATGATCAATAAAAAAACAACATTTACTTCTCAAATATAAACTTGAAAAATAAATATATCTAATATTCATTAAATTTATAATATAACTTAGTTATTATCACTCCCCAATATAAAAAGTTCGCTTTCGTTGATGTTCAACGTTGGGAAACGTGTTAATTTGTTGCTGCTTGAAATAAATGAAATATTTGACAAGTAAATGCATCACGTTCATGTATTTTCTAGACGGCAAACAAAATCTTTGATTTTGGTCCCCAAAAAATAAAAAGAAACATAATCTTTTATTTGTAAGATAGGTGGAAACATTGATGTGTATTGCCAATCAAGCACGTGAATTATTGAGAACTTTAAACTCTTTAATTTGTAATTATTTGAAGAGAAAATAAATAATATTTTTTATAGAAATAATCTCACATAATACCATTTTAATATTTTTAATTTAATATAAATTTTTTACTTGTATTTTTATACACATTATCATAGAATAAAAATAATAAAAAAGGTTTATGCTAATTTATTTTCTAACTTTTTTATCATAGATGATGTATAATTTTTTATTATGAAAATAAATATATATTTTTTTAAGATTATATATATATAATTACTAGTTAATAGACGACATACAAAATCTTTCATCGGCCAAATATGTGGAAAGAATGAAGTGTAATATATAATCAAGCACAATTACTTACCCAACAGATAAGACTTATTATTCACAATATTAAGTGTTTGTATTCATCATCACTATTTATTTCTCATGAAATTGAATTATAGATGTGTAGACAATGCAATGAATTCTGAATCAATCAAATTCTTATACGTCCAAAAATGAACTTTAAACTTGTCAGTTGTTAGTGTGTCACCATGAAGCAAGTGCAGCTTTTAATATGCGCATTCATCATAACAACGCTTATTTAGTAGAAGTAAAAATTATAACCATGTTTTTGCTACAACTCTAAATATCCTAAAAGCATGTTTTAATTTTTTCATTCAAATTAATTATGTGATTTTATGATTTTAGTGGGTAAGTACAATTCTACATTGTAATTTTGGGAGTTTCATCATATGTTATTAATACACAATAAATATATGAATAAAAATAATTTAAAATATAGATTTTGTTGCTTAAAAGGGGTATATTGTTAACTTATTTAGTTATTTATCAATTATTAGTGTTATGTGATTTAGAGATATTAGAAATATTATTGATTATTACCGGAGTATACATACATATAGATATACTATAATTAAGGTTAAATTATACCATTAGTTTTAAAACTTTAACTAAATTCACATATAGATTTCTAAAATTTTAAAACGTACGATTTAATTCCTAAATTTTTAAAATTTTACACTAAGATTCCTAAATTTTTATATCATACAAGTTAGTTCTAAAACTTATAAAAATTTACATATAAATTTTAAAACTTTGATTCACAGATATGTATTTTAGTACCTAAATTATAACTTTTGTATAAATTTTTAAAGGTTTGGAGATTAAATTGTAGAATTTAAAAATTTAAGAATATATATATATATATATATATATATATATATATATATATATATATATAATTTTAAAAATAATACATAAATTTGCTCAAAATTTATAAATTAATATAATAATTAAGTGAATAATCAATCATATTCTTTTTACTTGTTTAACTTTTAGCTTCTCTGTTTGAACAAAAAGAAACTTAGCATGTAAAGTAACATAGAATGGATGGTAGCAATATTCTAGCAATCAATGACTTTTCTATGTGTATATTATTGGAGATGTAGTAAATAATCAGATAGCTCCTCTTATAAAATAAAATAATCAGATTCTACCAACAACGACAACAACAAAAATCACACTCTTAATGAGGAGAAAAATTCAGGAAATAATCAGATTATACCAACAACAACAACAAATTACACTCTTAATAAGAGGAAAACTAATCTATATTCTAGGAAAAATATTCAAATTATTTAATTAATTTTATTTTTTCCATAAGACACAACCTTAGAAACAAGGGCAATTTGCCGGTTGATTTTGCATGCTAATCTCTATACTGTTTCAGTTGTCCTCTTAATTAATATTGTTTGAATTATATAATTATTTTTTTGTTTACTTCAAAACCAAATTCCACAATATTAATTTATTAGGGCACTGTTTGTTTGGCATTAGTTAAACAAAACGCTTTAAACTGATGTCGTTCATTGTATTTAAAATATACTTATTACCATTTATATTATTTAGAGTGAAGAGTGGTCTTTTTTTTTTTTATTAGGTATTATTTAATTTTTTAATTTATAAAATATATTTTTAAATCTATTTGTTTATAAAAAATGTATTCTGAAGTCCTTTTACTTGTAAAAATAATGTCAGGTAAGAATAAAATTAAATTTTCATCCAATTTTCTGTTAAATCTAATAGAATAGTACATATGTCATATGCATGTTTATATTTTTCAATAAATATATATCAAATTAAATAATTTTAATTTAAAAAATTACTCTAATTTTTTACAATTTCTTTTTATTAAACTTAAATAAAACTTTCATTCTCTAATTTATAATTTTAGATATGAAATAATGAAAATCTTATTTAAATTTTATTGAATTTGATCAAACTTAAATAAAAATTTTATTATCTAAGTTGTAATTTTAAATATTAGACAATTAAAATTTTATTGAAAATTATATTTAAATTACATTGAAAATTTTATTTAAGTTTTTTTTTTAAACTAAAAAGTTTAGGTAATTTTTTAATTAAATATTAATTTTTTTTAAATATATATATCGAAAAATATAAATATGCATATAACATATCTACTATTCTATTATATTAGTTGAAAAATTAATTTTGCTTTTGCTTGATATATTTTTTATAAATAGATATTTAAAAAAAAAATAAATTTAAAAATATTTTTTTATAATTTAAAAGATTAAATATTATTTTTTATAAAAACACAAAAATTTTATTGACATTTCTTTCTATTATTTATTCTAGGATGTGCGAATTTCCCAACACAGACAGACCGCTATCCTGAGTCACTACTGCTTAAGTTGCACGCTTCTGATGAACTATTTTCTTTCCTTTGTACACGTAAAATACTTCTCTTGTCATCATTTTTGTATTGTACTATTGATATTTATGGTTTCTGTTTCTCAATGCTAAATTAGTTTATATTTTTTTAGCAACTTAAAATATACGTACTCAGATATCAAGTTTTTATCACAGATTCACGTAAATGTTCTATATATTTTTTTCCACGTGCTACTAGTGCGACTCCCAATTTTTTATCAAATTTAATTAATAATAGACTACAACCACACATTTAATCCAATGACTGGTACTTAATAATGGGACATATTTAGAGTCATGTTTGATGGCTAAATGACTAGTCTTTAGAATTTAAATGAGAAAAATGTATTCTCATTTGAGGAATAATTGTTAAATATGTGAAAAAAATTTATATAAAAAAAAATCTGAAATAGTAAATTAAAAATATAATTAAAACCAACTATTCTTCTTAATACATTAATTTTTTGAATTATAACCGACCATAACAAGTATACTTTGTTGCAAAATAATTAGCATATAAGACCACTTTTATATATAATAATTTTATCATAATTATAACTGATATAACAGTTTATTATTAAATATAGTTATTTGAACTTAATTATATTTATCAATAATATTATGTCATATTACTTATAATTTATCATAAATTTGTGATAAATAGAATTTTCCGGCATACAATGTGATTTATCAACAAAAGTATAATAAAGTGACATTTTCTTCATGGGAAAAAAGTTTTTGAGATCTTATAATTTTTATCAAACGAATATATTAATTTTATAAATATTGAATTAGTCATCAAATATCTTATAATTTTTCTAAATGAGCACTTTAGTCTTTTAATTTATAAGTTAAACGCTATAAGTTCTGTTATTATGAAAATTAAATAATCTTAGTCATATAACTTTTTAAAATGGATACTTTTAATTCAAAAAAAAATTAAAATTAATGATTTATAATACCCAATTTTCATAAATAAATAAATTATAAGTACTCAATTTAAAAATTATAGTACTAAAATATTCATTTATTAATAATAACAAAGCTACTTTAATATTTTTTCAAAAATTATAAAATTCTTAATACTCAATATAATAAATATAAAATTAAATTATCTAAATTAAATAATTATGCGAATCGTTGTACTCTCTTTTCTTTTCATAAGTTTCATTTAATTAGTACCTAAACAAAATTTTAGAAATTTTATAATTTTTATCAAAAGAATATATTAATTCTATAAATATTGAATTAGTTACCAAAGATCTTATAATTTTTTCAAATGAGTACATTATTTTCTTAATTTATGAATTAGATGTTATAAGTCCTGTTATTATGAAAATTAAATAATATTAGTCATATAATTTTTTAAAATTAACACTTTTAGTCCCCAAAAATATTAAAATTAATGACTTATAATATCTAATTTTCATAAATAAATGAATTACAAATACTAAACTTAAAATCTATAATACTAAAATATTCATTTATATATAATAATAAAATTACTTTAATATTATTTCAAAAATTATAAAAATCTTAATACTCAATATAATAAATATAAAATTAAATAATTTAAATTAAATAATTATGCGTACTGCTGTACTTTTTTTCTTCATAGGTTTCATTTAATTAGTACCTAAACCGGAACAGTTGCCATAAACTAATTTAATAGTACGAAGTCCCTGCCTCTTGTATGAAAATGTGAAGTCAGATAACATATAGCCAAAAATATTATCCTTATTTTGTCAAAACATAGCTCGCTAGAATTAGCTGTGAGCTATGCTCATTTTAGAACGTTAATTATTTGACGTGACTAAAAAAATTCAGCAAAAACATTTTTCATAATATTATCATGAAAAATACATTTAAATAATAATATTTTTATTTATTTTAAAAAAATATAATATAAATAACTCATATTTTTGTTATTAATTAAAATTAGAAATATTTTTTATTATACAAAATGCTAATGAGTCAATTCTTAAATTACTTATTCTAATTTTAACATAATTTACATAAAACTTAATTGAATTAAATCGAATAAAAACTCACATAAAGCAAATAGATCCAACACATCTTATTTTGATACATCTACGATCTAACTAACTAGAATATATGTATTTATCATTTATTTTTATTATATTGCTCTCTAGTTGTTTTATTAGTTATTTTGATTGTCGTGGGCACTAATAGGGCACACGTATCCAACAAGAATAAATTAATAAATAGATTGTTGATCAGCAATAATGAGTCTACCACCATTTAAAAAATAAAATAATAATACAAAGCCCTTGTAAACAAATAAAGAAAAATCAAGACGAACAAGCCAAAACAAACCTAGTATATTACAAAAAAATTTGATAAACAACTAAGTATATAAATATTTATATTTTTCCTAACAATCTTTGTAGTTAAGTATTTGCTAATTCTATCAAATTTCAAGAAGTTGATCGAATGAAAAAGTTAAAAATAATGTAAATTTAGACTTGACAATAGTGCATGAATTTTGAATAAACTCGAGAACATAATTTATTTAAAACTAGTGCTAATATGTGGGAGACAAATTGACTGGTTTTGTGAAATGGATAATATGTTTAGTGGCATAAGTAATCTAAATCTTAAGCTTGAATTTGTTATTCATGTTGTTGCTGTTCGACTTGGTTTTTTTGATGTTCTGAAGGTTGAGTACTACCATGTTTTGGTGAGTGTTAATGAACTTCAATAATGTTTTGTTAATTTGGTGAAAGATTGATTTTATCGTAGCTTTCTTTTGGCTTAATATGATGTTTATGGTATTTTAATTCCAAAATCACTTGTGTCATGTTTTGTTGTGACGTAACGTATAGTATTCATATAACTCAATACTGTATTTGGTAAAATTTACAACATGATAAAAGTTATCTTGGGCCCACCCATAGCTAGCTTTTAGGCACATTAAAGAGACCCACTATAGGGGGTGGCTTTACGCGGGACAAGACAAAAACAAATTATTTCTTCATCAAAACTTGGTTCATAGAACTGAAATGGGCACTGTTCCAAAAATTGATGGCAACGCCTTGTCCTCCCGAAGTGGTCTTAGGCAAGATTTCTCCAAAAAAAAAAAAATCTAATAGTTCCGTATAACTTTCGTTAAGATGATAACACCTATTATGAACATGACTGGGTTCGATAATGATTGGGTTCGAGATGGTGACTTCAAGATTTCAATAGCAATGGAAGGTTGGGCTATTGCATCTCGTAATTTCTTATTTGCCAGTGACTTATAGTGTAGTTCATAGCTAATATTTGTTCTTTTTTTTTTAAAGTTTTGAACATGACTCTTTGAATCAAAGGTGTTTTTTTCCTTAGTAGTGAAAATACAAAATGAAGAAAAACTGAAAACTACTTTTAATAAGTATAAATTTTGTGATATTCAATAAAATCTAAGCAAAATTTTAGGATAAAAGTTTAGACTTTGACGACGATTTCTTTGATCTTCATGCTGCAATATTTTTTTAATGATCAATATGACTTTTTTTACTATGTCTTTTTCAAGTTGTTTGGGTCGATTTTTTTAGGTTTAAATTTTTTTTGAATTATTTAGTTGAATTATTAGGAAGATAAATTATTATAGTTTATATTATCGTGTTTTTATTAAAAAAAATTATTATTATTTATGATATTAAATTTTTACAAATTGTGTGTTGTTAGTTATTTAAATAATTATATTTTTTAAAATTATTTTAAGTATATAATTGATGTTGTAATTATAAAGTTATAATATTATTTTTTTTAAAAGAAATTTAAAAATTTGACTGGTTTTGAAACAATAAAATAAAAATAAGGAGCTCATAGAATGAGTAACTTAACGAGAGAGAGAGAGGTGTTAAAGATTGTACCGGTAAAAAATATGTTACGGTTGTGTTATGACTTATGAGCCTGAGTGGACTTAGGATAAATTTGTTATTAAATTATTTTATAAGTGAATTTATTTTAACGGTTTTAAAAAATTTAAAATTTTAACAGGTTTATAATTTTTAAAAAATTAACATTTAAATTGATCTATAATATTAGTTTGAAGGAAGTTGGTTTGGCGATTTTGAACATTTAATTTTACTTAAAAATTATTATCATAATAAAAAATACAAACAATATTTTACCCTTACAAATACTTTTTTTAAAACTAGAACATACAGATGTGTTACTATCGGTTATAAAAATTAATATCCTTGCTCATATAATATGTTATATGAAAATAATATCTCATTATTGACACTTCATGTTTAATGCTCCACTACTCACTCTCCTAAATTTAAAATCATGATTTCACAAGCTAAATATTAGTTTAAGACTTTAACATTGTATATTTGTATAATATTAATTAATATTTTTTTTTATTTTTATAACATTTATTATATAATATTTTAAAATATATATTAATAATAAAAGTATATGTCAGTTCAATTTTGTCGGTTTTTATTTTTAATATTTTGGACCTATCGATAATGTCGATTTTGTAATATTTTGGACCTACCGAACCAATCAACTTTCAAAAACAAAAAATATAGGCTCAATTTGAACTTAAATTTAGATTAATCGGTCATTTTTTGAAAGAAAAAAATATCCAACCCTACCCATTATCATGATGAAATTTATGCTTTATCGTTTTTGCATACAACGTCCACTTCAATCTCAATGAACTATTGCTTTTATATGACGGATTAGTTCTATTCTATTTTTATACAAATTTTTATTTATTATTTTTTCTATTATTGAGCAAAAAAAAATTTATATACAAATCATAATAGCTAGACAGAAGGAAAAGAGTTTTGGCCCAAAAAAAAAAAAGGTGAGCGTTTAGGGGACCTACGAGCAGTGCAATGATTTGTGGATCTCTATTCAACCATGTTATTTTTTTTGAATAAAAAAGAAATAAAAAATATATTAAATTATATTATTAATCTTTAAATTTTTACTAAAATTACATTTAAATTTTTAAATTTTATAATTTAACTTTTAAATTTTTAAAAATTTACATATAAATTCTAAAATTTTGATTGAAAAATATATATTATAGTACCCAATATAAAACTTATATGTAAATTTTTAAAAATTTAGAGATTAAATTATAAGATTTAAGAATTTAGGAATTTATGTGAAATATTTTAAAAGTTTCAAAACTAAAATTTAAAATTTTAAAATTTAAAGACTTTAAGTTAATGTTATTAATGTTAAACTAGAGACATTGTTATGTTATTAATGTTAATTATGTCGAAAGAATATACTAGAGACATGTAAGTTATTAATGTTTTTTCTTCTTTTAATAGAAAAATTGTAATTCAAAAAATGAGAAAACATTGTTATTAATGTTTTTTCTTCTTTTAATAGAAAAATTGTAATTCAAAAAATGAGAAAACATTTTTATTTGAAAAAAAAAAAAAAAAAACTTTTAAAATTTGTAATGATAAAAGTCATATTTATTATGTTTAAATAATATATTTTTAAAATTTTAAAAATTATTGATATTATTTTTATTATTATAAAATTTAAGGGTATTATTTTTATTAATTTTTCTTTTTCGTTTTTTAGTGGGGTAAAGAGATTAATGACTATTTGTAATTAATTTTTTCCGTATGAAACAAAGTTAGGATAAACTTCTGAAGAGACGATCCCTTTTTAAGTGATACTTTTATTTTTGACCATTTACTACTTTGTTGAATATATTTTTATTTTCTGAGTTAAATTAATCAAGGAGTCGAAAATGAAAAGCATCATAATAAAGGGGTCAGTCCACACAATTATTTGGTTAGCTGTATGAGATCAAGGTTGAATACATGAATGATCTATTTGTATGGTTTAGTTACTTAAGGTAGTTTAAACCTTTAAATTAATTGTGATTTTTGTATTAATGGTATCTGCTTTCTTTTAAACATTATTTAATTTGTATGACTTATTGGATTTTATTTTATTTTTGCTAAGATCGCTTATTAAAAGTGATACTTTGTATGTATTTGGTCATCAATCCGTTTAGTAAAAATACCAAAGGAGTCAATAATTGGGTTTGAATTGAGCGTGAATTCAGAATTCTAGCAAAAAATCTATGCAGATGAATATAATGTCACTTTCAATTTACAACATAATATATATATTCTTAAATATGATGGTTTGACATAACTCAATTCTTAATTCGAGAGACTAATATTTCTGGACAAAAAAAAAAAAAAACGACTTTAAACCTTGTTCTTTATGTGGCATAGACCTTGAAGATGAAAAGGAAAGAGAATACGCTAGGGAAAAATAATATAATTAAAAAAGAAGCTATTTTTTTACTGATTAAAATACTTAAAAAAAAAAAAAAAAGAATTTTCTTAGTCAGAATAATGATTGGAAAGTGAAACGTAATTAGGATTAAATAAAATATGAGTAAAAGAGATGTAGAAAAGTGAGAGAACCTGAAATCATATGGGGGAGAGAACAAGAGGGTTAGAAAGAAAAAGAGCAATGAAGGCCATGTGCTACTCTGTTCTTACCTGTAGCTTATGAGACATATGACTAGCACAAAATGGCTCATATGGACCCTCAGTTCCTCTTAAGTGTGATTGCAGAAAGAGATATTTGCTTTGCTTCCGTGGATGTGACTAAGCACTGCTGTTGTTGTTTGAAGATATATTACTTATTAGTTAATTATAAAATTATAAATAAATAATTGTGAAAATATTTATAAATACAGATCAATAAAATTATATCGTATAAATTTATAGTAAAAAAATATTTTTGCATTATTTATTACTGTTTGCATAATTACAATTAGATCCTCTTAATTGTCCTTTTATATATATATAAGCAAATATATCTACTTAATTGAATCATGCTCAATGCACTTCATCCTATATTTAGAACATATGTGATATGTCATTAAGAATCGAACTCATTCAACACTATTTCGTCTACAACAGCTAGAATGAATGTGAATGAGATCTCAAGAACATGAATTTCAAAATAATTTATTTACATTATTACTCTACATATTATTATTAGCATGTTTTATGCTATATTAACCTCTTTGCTTAGTAATTAGAAACAAGATTGATATGTCATTTTAGTCATTATATTGATACTACTCATATTAATCATCAAAATTTGTTATGTCTCTCAAATAATGTAAAACAATGTGATTAGATATAATAGTTGAACCTGGTAACAATATTTCATAAAATGTGATAGAAAAAGTATAACAAAGACACAGAATGGCATAATTAAGAGAGAGGGCTTTATAGGCCACTCCTTTTATAAATTGAGATGAAGAGCTTTTGGGCATTTTCCCAATATGACAAGGCACCGCACTATTCAATCTCTCCAAGACATTATTAATTAGAGAAAAGTGTGACTTATTCGTATTAAATTATTTGTATCGTTTAGTCTTTAAATTATAAATAATATTATTTGATCTTTAATTTAAAAAAAGAATTAATTAAAAACAAAATACATAATTTTAATGTTTTTTTAATTAAAAGATTATTTTTTAAAAATATCAATTAATAAAAAATTATATTATTTTAATATTTTTGATATTGAAATATTAATTTAAAAAATAATATTTTAATTAAAAAATTATTAAAATTATGTGTTTTGTCCTTAATTAACTTTTTTTTTTAAACTAAATAACCAAATGACACCACTTATAATATAACTGATCAAATAATACAAATAACTAATCTAAATGCTCCCAATTACTTATTAAGGTATTTTCTCCTTTGGAAATCAACTTTTTGGATCTATTTTGATAAGTTAGTCACCCAAACAACTTGAGGTGCTTATATGCTTGAAATTGATTCCAACGAGCAGTTATTATCAATTTATAATTGACTCATTGTTGATCTATTGTTACTTAATTCTCAACTAATATAAGGTCCAGAGGCTTTCTCTACAATAAGGAACGTGGGTGGATTTGGATGTTAAATGGGTTTTTTGCTTAGGCCCAACCCTTATTGGATCCTAACAAATTTCAGTGTTCAATTGGTTGGACTTAAATCAATGATCAAGTTACAATAAAAAAAAAATGTATATATAAAATTTGGTTTGTTACCTCCTAAAATTTTATTTTTAACTCCTTTAAACAAATATAAGTATTTATTCTTTTACAATATAATAAATATATAATTTTTAATATTATAAAAAATAATCTATATATATATATATTTTTATTGAATGAATTAAAAATAAAATTAATTAAATAACTAAATTATTTATACACTAAAAAGAATAAAAATTTGTTATCTAAAATAAATATTAGTTTAACATTTTGTTTTTTGTTTAGAGTTGTTAACTAAGTGGGGATCCCTCTCTGTTCCTTATCTATGATTTTGAATTTATTTCCATCTTATTAAAATTTTGAGAAGATTTATTGGAAATCTTCGGTAAGAAATGAAGACCTTCAAATGGGCAATGAAAATTCAAGTAATATTAAAATTATTATTTTTTATTTATTAATAATTTTTTATTTTTATATAAAAGAAAAGTTATAAAAAAATATTCAATAATAAATATTTTATGAATAGAAGAAAAATAAAATTTATAGCCAATAAATAATATTATATTATAAAAAAAATATAAATATAAAAATAAATACAAAATATTTTTATACTAAAAAGCATTACTAAATTTTTGAATTTAAATAAATAATTCAAATATTTTTTAAAAAATAATTATTGATATTTTAAAAAAATAAAAATATAAATTAATTATAAAATATATAATATATAACACATTACTTAAAATTAGTTTGAGTTTTACCTAATTAAATATATATATATATATATATATATATATATATATATATATATGAGGTATCGTTTTTTTCTTATTTTATATTATAAAATATAAATTTATGTTTATGTTACTTATTATCATTTTATTGTTATTATTATTGCTTCTATTTAAATAATTTTGGAAAAAATTTGCTCCGTACAATTCTAATTTTGTTGTTGCATCTTTAATTAGTGTACTATTTTTTTAAATAATTTATTTTGTAGTATTTAAAAAGTCAAAGAATAAGAAATTACAGATGAAATTTACTAGGATAAATAAAAACGTGGGTCGATAGAGAAACTTAACCACTTGTATGAATTAGAGGCAAAAAAAAAAAAAAAAAAAGTTAAATATCTGATTTATAATTTATATTTAAATAATTAATTTTTTAAAAAATAACTACAAATTTATTTTCTAATAATTTTAAAAAAATTAAAAATTACATACAAGGTGTTTGGTAACATTTTTTTTTAATTTTAAAAATAAAAAAAATTTGTGGGTATTATTTACAAATTTTAAATTTTTAATAAATTTTTTTTCAACGATTATGAATACAAAAGTCATATGACTTGATTTATTCTTTAAAAAATTATTTATTAAAATTAAAAAAATAATAAGAAATAAGAAATATGATTCATAAATTTTATTATTTTAAATTTTGATAGAAATTTTTAAAAAATATAAAAATTATTATTAAATATATTTGATTAAAAAAATAATTAAAAATATTATTAAATACAGCCCCAATGTAGAATTAAATTGTGATTGACCAAATGAAATGACATCAAATAGCCTGGCACATTATTTTTTATAAGTATCGTAGGATCCATTTCGAGATTTTGTGGATCAAAATACTTGTTTTAATAATTATCTAAGGAAAACTGTCAGTTTCTTGCAATTGTGATGATTTTGTGATTTACTAGTTAAAAAAAGACAAACTTATGTGAAGATATTTATAATTAGATGACATAACAAGGTTCATGCTCGGCAACTGAGGCACTGAAACTAAACTACAAAACAAATATACAAGACTTTAATTCACAAATGAAGTACTTTTTAAATACGCAACGTCATTCTCCTTTATGTAGACGCAGAAAAAGAAGACAAAATTGTAATAGAAGTACGAAATGGAGCAACGTGTAAAGCCTCTTTTTTGCGCATGAAGGTAACAATTACATCACACGTGATATTTCAAAAAAAAAAAAAAAAATCACTTTTTAAGTTATTTTTGCCCTTCATTCCAACTATTTTTATTCATGTTTGTGACGTAGTAGATATATTATTACACGAAAAATAAGTGAGGAGTATTTGCGTAACCATATATGCTGCTGTTTCAAGCCAACTGAATTCTAGTTGATACATACATCAAACAAGCCAGCTTAATTTATTGAAGGAAAATACTTCCATTTTGCAAGAGATTCTTTATAATGATCAAAGGTTGGATAGGTGGGTGGCATATTGTCTGTGCTGCATAGAATTCTTCCCTAACTGTTTGATTAGGTGCCTCTGAATTAGATGTTTGCTTTCTCACTTCCATTAACGTGGTGACAAGATAAACAAACTAATGAAAAAATACAACATTTTAAATTTATAATAACAAAATTAGCATCTATTGCGTTTAAACTTATATTTTCATAATTAAAAAAATAATTAATATGTTTTTTTTAACACCCATTCAATTAGAATTGAACGACGACAATTTAGTCATGTTCAATATTTCACGTTCAAATTGAACGTTCAATATTATTGAAGGTGCTACTTTTATTACTATAACTTTTAGGAGTGTTATTTTTAGTAAATTTTCAATTTTTACTTATTTACTATTTAGTCTATTTTATTTTCAAAAATATTTAAAATAATATTTTTAAATTTTACAACAATAAAAATAGTACGTATATTTTAAATTAAGAATATATTTTATTGGTATTATATTTATTAATTTTTTTCTTATTTTATTTATTTATTTTGCTGACCACTAAATTTTGGGAAAAATTAGAGTATGATTACAAGTAAAGGATAATTTGTTTAATCCGGCCTTAGACACTTGGCAACTGTTCAAGATATACTACTACAAATTACAAAAAACTTCTAAGGGCTGACGCAAGCAAGTAGAGAGTCTAAATTTAGCCATTTTGTAAATGGACTTTTTATTTTATTTTAAAGAAAAAGGCGATAAGTAAAATAAAATAATATTTACCGCGCAGTAGTAATTTTACGACCACTTATGAAAGAAATTGATATCAAATTTAAAAATTTACTTAAGATACACTAAAATATTTCTAAATATATAAAATTTACTCTAATAATAAGAGAAACTATTTATAAAATAAATAATAATTTTATATATATTACTATAATTTATTTTATATTTATTGTTTAATATAAGATATTTATATTAATTAATTATAAAAATTACGTGTCCATTAATTTAAATTACCTAATGTTATTATTAAATTATAAATTATAAATTATTATGTAAAAAAAAATAAAAAAAATATTTATTTAAAAATTATTTAAAATAATATTTTTAAAAGTTATAATAATAGAAATAATATAATTTTTTAATTAAAAAAATATAGATTAATGTTTGATTAATATTAAAATTATTATTTTTATTATTATAAATTTTAGGTGATGTGTTAATTTTTTTTTTTAATTTACTTAATGGATATAAAAAAAATTATTTAAATCAAGGAAAAAATCTGAAGCACGTTTTTCTTGGTTTTAGGATGAAGAAGAAGCCGAGAAGCAACCATTTTCTTCTCTTACTCTAATTAGATGAGAATCTCCTTAATAATTGGAGAAAGACTGTAATCTGTGAAGCATCAGACTCTCATGAAACTGGTCTCTCTTAATTAAAGGTAAACCAAGGACGAAAGCCGAATTTTTTATTTTCATGTCTTTTGTTTTGCTCAATTTTTTTTATAGTCCATCTCTGTTTTTTTTTTTCTCCATAATACTGCTGAATCTGTTTCTCCTTATAGCTTTATTTGCTTTCCAAAAAGTTGGATGCGAAGGAAATTATAATAATTCCATTAGTTTTAGAGTCAGAAGCAGTAAAGAAAATCCTTAATCACCAGGGCTTCATATCTCGTTTTACTAAATTGGACCTTTAGTAAAGTTACAGGACCATTTTAGCTATTATTCCATAAAAATTAAATAGCTCCTTTGTTGCTGATCAGCTGAAACGTCTATCCTTTGCAGGAAATAGATTCTGGGTAATGGAAATTATCTCCTACAATTCTTCGCCATGTTGTCATGTTGTAAAGGCAAAGTGGAAATTGGTGCGGAAAAGCTCAAATTCACACAAATTCAAGCTACCCACCTCTAGAAAAGGCAAGATCTTGTGTCCTAAAGTTGATTCCGGAAATGGGTCTTTTAGATTTTATGATTTGGATCAGTATTTCTTAAGGAATCTCAATCACCATGGAGGTTTATGGTCGTTAAATACCCTCCAAAGCAGTAATCGTTTTGATTCGAAGGTCTCGAGTGGAAGTAGCGACGGTTATGTTATTTCTGGGGAAGACGATGCATCAAGTCTTTCAGAAACAGATAAATCAGGAACTAAGATTTTGATTCCTGGTTTGCCTGATGGTTCTAATGGTGAATCTCCTTCTCCAATTAGTAGTTGCTTTTGGGAATGGAAGCCCAAGTTCACTGTGCATTATGAAAAAGCTGGATGTGAAAATGTGGGATCCCCACCTGTATTATTTCTTCCTGGTTTTGGGGTTGGTTCCTTTCACTATGAGAAGCAATTGAAGGATTTGGGTAGAGATTTTAGAATTTGGGCAATTGATTTTCTTGGGCAAGGCATGTCATTGCCATCAGAAGATCCTGCTCCTTTGTCGAAGGAAATAAGTGAACTTGAAAAGAGAGATCTTAGTTGGGGCTTTGGAGATCAAACTGAACCATGGGCAAATGAGCTCGTTTACTCTATCGATTTATGGCGGGATCAAGTTCGCTATTTCATAGAACAGGTTCCTGGATGTTGCCATTTTTCACCATGTTCAACTATTACTTGGCAATGCATGGCATAATGCTTTTAAATTTTTGGGAAAACTTTGAATTTAGTCTTTGTCATTGCAACACATTCATTATCTAGTTTGAATATGTGCATTTCACAATATAATATTTTTTTTTATCGTGTAACGGAGTCACCTATGTTATTTGGTTACGTGGAGTAACGGAATTAAAATTGCTATATTGTGAAATACATATATGCTGGATTCTGAAATTTTTGTAATCCCAAGCATATATTAGAGTAATTAAACTATTTACTTAAACATTTTGAGCTATTTAGGTTAACTGTACACCCATGTTTAGACACTTGGTTGTCTAAAAGGGTAAGTCAGTTTTAGAGTGAAGACTTTCAAACATTTTGCTGCATGTATATGTGTCATAAAATATTAGACATACATCCAGCCCAAAAAAAAAAAAAGTTTTCTAACATTATCCTCCATAGCCTGTAATTGGAGTTCTTTTCCAGGATATTTACTTTTTTCTGGATCTTAAAAGTTCTAGGTTACTCAAATTTCTGAGGATTGCATTCTGATAAATTTGTAAACCATGAGTTTGACTTCATTGTTTCACTTGCAGGTTATTGGGGAACCAGTCTATATTGTAGGTAACTCACTAGGAGGATATGTTGCTTTATATTTTGCAGCCTGCAATCCTCAATTGGTGAAAGGTGTTACATTGCTCAATGCAACTCCTTTCTGGGGATTTCTACCAAATCCAACAAGATCACCCAGACTAGCTAAATTGTTCCCATGGGCTGGAACATTCCCTCTTCCTCCCCGTGTAAGAAAGCTAATAGAGATCGTGTAAGTTATACTTAGTTTGTCTACTTGCTCAATGCTTTTCTAAATTTATGTTTAGATTGATGTTCTTTGTTCTTACAGACCAACAAACAAAAAGCAAAACTGAGAAAACATTAGGGTTGCATTTATCTACAATTGAAATTGAAAATAGGTTGCCTAAAATCCTACATGACTTTTTCTTTGTTTGTGAAGAAGGTACATTGCCAGCTTAATTATTTTTGAGAATGTAGTTAAATGTAATCTTAATGAGAAAGAATTACCGAAAATTTTGTCTTTTGATTATCTGCTATTTTGGGTAGAAATTGAATTCTTCCTCCCTATGTTGGTTATAGTTGGCAAAGTAGAAATTGAATTCTTCCTCCCTATGTTGGTTATAGTTGGCAAAAGATAAGCGATCCTGAGAGTATTGGAGATATACTCAGGCAAGTGTATGCAGATCATTCAACAAATGTAGATGGAGTATTTTCACGTATACTCGAGACAACACAGCATCCAGCTGCTTCTGCATCATTTGCCTCAATAATGTTTGCACCTCAGGGACAACTATCATTTAGAGAGGCTTTATCTAGGTAGGTTGTCAGATACGGTTTAACACTGCTTAATGGTTCTTGTTTTCTTTTATAGTTTCCTTTTACTGGTTTAAAAAGTTTCATGCAATATGATAACCAGATGTCATGAAAACAACATACCAATCTGTCTGATATATGGAAAAGAAGACCCCTGGGTGAGACCTATTTGGGGTTTAAAGGTGAAAGAACAATTGCCTGAAGCTCCATACTATGAGATTAGCCCAGCTGGTCACTGCCCTCATGATGAAGTTCCTGAGGTATGTAGCTTATCTCTAAGTTTCCAGAAGCATCATTAGTTGACTGAGTACTGTGGATCATTTTGTGAGGACAGTCACTGTTAGTTATTCAACCAAGACTAACGGTACCATACTTGTCATTATTGGTAAGACTGGGACCTTAAGATGTTTGATTCAAATAAAAGGTTTCTGAAGTCATGAATATGAAACGAGTACTTACAAGTTACAGTTACACCTGTGATGCTCTTATGATGTGTTGATAATGGCTTTATGGAGCAAAACTTGGAAGTCTCATGCATAATTATTTACTACCTTTTGCATCATTTTAGATTTTAAGGTAATTGCCGATTCTTGGGGGGGGAGTCGTGACAAAGATTCAACTTCACATTGCATTTGTCGGGGGAAAACAAAACCAAATAACTGTCTTTTTATATGGGAAGTATTGAATCTAAATGTACTGCCGTGAATATAATATGTTGATTGCCAGAATGGTATATTATTTTCTTATGGGGAAGCTAAAATAACAATTGTGATACAGGTTGTAAATTATGTATTAAGAGGGTGGATAAAAAACCTTGAGTCCCAAGGTTCAGCTACAATGCCTCTGCTTGATGATGACTCAGAAAATATGAAGAATAGCATTACCAGGGACTTAGAATTTGTCAGAGATGGATCAAAAAAGACGGTGGGGGTGCGCTACTTTGGCTCCAATTTGTCAGTTTGGGACTTGATAAGTTCATATGTCAAATCTCGATTAGGAAGTTTAGAATTTAAATGACCGTACCTTCAAGCATGTGTTTGTATATATCAAAAAAAAAAAAATGTTAGGATGTTTAAAATGAATCTTTTAATTATTATTGAATTGAATTCAAGAAAATCATTCAATGATTCGTATTATTTGTACAAGTACTTAATACTGTCTCCATATTTAGAAGTAGATGTGCTTGATCGCTCCCCCAAAATTGCAATTTTTAATTTTTCCTTTTCTTTTGAAATGTTAGTTCTCCATATTCTTTGCCTAGTGCTTTTCTGACTTTATCTACAACTGGCGCACATGGCACAATGGCCTGTGTTTTTGTTGGCTAGTTTTTTACTCTAGCCTCCACATTTGACTGCAAGCCAGTTTTGAACATACTTATATTTGAATTACGACTTCAATGTCCTTTCTATACTAGGGCTCTGTGTTTTGTCTTACAGTAAGTTAATAGTGAATCAAAGTCTCAAATTTGAGGTATACCCATGTACCTTGACAGCATAGTATATTAGATTCGAATCAAACCTCAAACAATTTTTTTGAATAAGTAACAACTGAGTGTCAATTTGTACCAGGATTACACTCTTTACAATATAGGTTTAATGAATAAAGGTTTGAGTGATATTCTTCAGATAGGAACCCAGTGCTGAGTACTCTTCAAGCATCCTAACATCAGCATTGAACAGAAGGAATTGAGGAATAAACAGCCAAAGACAAGTGAGTATCACAAACCCAACTGTCAAAATCCCTGAAATTAGCCTTGGCAACTGAAATCTACCTCTGAAAAACTTCTTCAAAACTATCTCTACTATCAAACAGAACCCATGAAGAAGGAAGAACGAGCTGACCTCCCAATTGGGCTTCATTCGTCCCAAGTAGTAAAACATGAGCTCATGCATTAAAGCAGACACAAAAAATGTTGCTAAGACAGCTGAGAGTGTTGCCCATTTGCGACCAATGACAAATGTGGACAAATTTCTAATTGGTTCATAAACAGTTGGGCGCAAAATGCTAGTGACCATGAGATTCCATCTCCTACCCCAGAAATCTTGCAGTGAGGTAGAGAGGTATGGTTCATTAAAATGAGGCTCGAGTTCTATTCCTAGCAAAGCTCTTGCCAAAGCTCCAACTACTACTAGCATTAGCTCAAGAAATATGTATATATGACAGCAATATAAAACCCACAAGATCATTGGGTGAATGTAGTCTCTGTAATCGTAGATTTTTAGTACAGTAGCCAATAACAGACTCTTTGCTGAATAGTTCAGAAATGGTAATAATTGGGCTTGTTTGGGTGTTTGGGGGTTTTTGGGAGATGGGTTTTGTTTATTTATGCCATTTTGGTGTGATTTTTGAGCAGATGGGTTGGGCTGAATCTTGATTGGAAGACAAGCAAGAGCCACAAAATGTACAAGAGGGAGAGATGGATCAGAAGACAAAGGACCTTTACCAAAGGCAAAAAGTAAGAGCTTAAAATTGGCAATCCAAGAAATAAAGAATGCTGTGGCACCTCCAAGATGAAGAGTGTAGAGCTTAAGGGGAAGGTAGAGAAAGAGGCACACAATTGGGAGTACAAAAAACAATCTAAGAGGACCTTTGGAGAGTGTTTTACCAATTACATAGCAGTAGGCTAAAGAGATGAAGACTGAGAACCATACCTTTATGAAATTGCTGATCTCCCCCTCCATTTTCACAGAAATATTCAATCTTTGTTGGTTATTGATTTCTTGCCTTTGTTGAAATTATATATATCTATATATACTGATTTTTCTTTGTGCTAAATAAGGTAAAATGGTTTGACCTTTTTTTTTGTTGTTGAACTTTTTAGAACTTGAAAGTTCTTTTGTGGCATAACATTAATAAATGTGGTAAGAATAGGAAATCGAATATAGGAACAGTGAAGTCAAGAACGTGCAGCTTAAATAAAGTATTAGAATTCAATTAATCAAAACAAAAAAGTACTAAAATAAATAAAGAACGTGCTAGGTTCGTGTTTCATTTTTAAAACTTCCTTTTACCATTAACTAGCTTTTTGAATTTGATATTTAATTGTATGTCATATTTTATATATAAAATTTTATTTTTAATTTTAATAAAAAAAATAATATATATATATATATATATAAACATATATTTTTTTAGTGTTAGTGTTAGAAAAAATAAAAATAATTTTTTTTATCGAGATTAAAAATAAAATTAATTAAATAATTTAATTATTTATATACTAAAAAAAAATAAAATATTGTTTGAAAAAAAATTTGAAAATAATATAAAGTGAAAATTAACAGATCGTGAACTCACCCAGATCATGACTCTTTGCCAGAAAATTTGCTTGTCAATAATTTTTTTTTTCAATCTCGGTGGGAATAGAACTATATAAAGAATTCAAAATCCACCAACTGTTTTACCTTTTCTCGTCCCTATTGTTTTTTAAATATTATAAATATCAAATCAGTCTAGTTTTTTGGTTTTAATGAAGAAAAATATATATTTGCGAAACATCCTCCAAGAGAAAACTGAAAACATAATTCCATCATAGCCCAGCTTGAAACTACCGTTTGATTCGCCAACCAACGATATGACTTTCATTTTATAAAAATGAGAAATAGATCATTCCAGTCCTTTTCAAAATTTCTATCAATTTTTCTGTCCGGTCAACGCAACTTAGCTATTAAATTTTTGAGGATTAATTTAAACTTTCCAAACTAATTAAATGAAAAAAAGTTGGCAAAAGTCAAATGTCTCTTGGCATAATAATCTTTAATGATAAATTTATTGAACATTAAAACATAATTAATTCACATTTTTATTATAATATTTGACTCAAACAAACTTAATTGCATTAGATACATTGAACTTCAGTTAACTTTAAGATCATTTCCACAAGTTACTTGCCTCTTTCCACTTTTAAACTCATTTCCATGCTTTTTCCAATTTATTTTTTTGAAAATTATATAACACAACACGTCCAAAATCTATAATGAAATCTCATTGGACAAAACTTGATATTATAATAATAATAATACAACTTGAACAATTTTTAATTAGATAATTAATATTAAATTATAGGCAAAACTTTTTTTTTTTAATAGTATAGTAAAAATATATGAATTAAATTAAATGATATTATTTTGGTACTTATAAGTATTATTTTTTTTGGTTATGAAAGTAAACTCCTTCCCATGCTTTGTTTATGTTTTTTGAAGTATATTTGTTTATTAATCAGACGTCTTCAAACGCGAGACTACTTTTCATGCGGAGGGCTGAAGATCAGAAAAATATGCACTCAAAAGTTTGAAACATCGCACCGCAATGGATCAAAAGCTGGACTTTGTTATCCTTTCACCTAGGATTATGTACTGTTATTGCTGCAGGCATTAATATCAATATTATCCAGAGAAACCTTCTATCATCACAAGAAGCAGAGACTATAAATGAAACATACAACCAAAGCTAACCAGCAATTAATTATCATCATTCTTGGGTCTCATGACTATACACAACCACGGCCACAAGGTCTTCTCACCATTCTTCAGGAAGACAGCTGAGTGACTTTCAAGTTTGTTTTGGTCACAACCCCAGAAACATGGAATCACCATACTAATAAACTCAAACCGTTCATCTCTCGTCTCAAGGGAATAGGACACAAGAATTTTCGCATATCGATCATAATTCCACATTATCCTGCAAGATCGAGAATTCAACTGTCTTTTTCATTGCTCAATAACAGCCTTATTTGCAAAAGAAAATGATGGCTAAATCAGGAACTAGACTATATAAAAATAATTATTCGGTCCAATTGCTCGGGTCAATACTGCACATGCCACGGAAGAAAATATGCGACAATTTCTGAATCTGGCTCCAATTGCAAGGTCATAAGTTGCTCTAGCACCTTAGTAGTCAAAGATAAATCCTGTTTATTTCTTCTTTGCTTATAATTTATTAGCCAAAACTTAAGAACAATTTCCATGAAAGATGTGAACCTCTAAGGTAGGGTGCATCTCCCTATTTGTTAGTAATAGTAATTCTGGTGACAAATGAGGAAAATGATCAGGCAGATCAAAATGAGAATTACCCGTTCGGTTACTCTTTCAATGGGTCAAGTGCAAAATTTTCTGCTGCAAAGCAACACTTGCTCACAAGCTCAAAAGCCAAACAACCATAATTAGATCCACCCAAAAAGAATTTACAGGTCTCCCCTAACAGCAGTAAGGAAATAGCATGCACATGGAACTCCTACAGATTTTGCCATACCAGAGAGAAGAAAAAGGAACCGAGTATAAGAGCTTCAGAAACCCAACTACCATTACAACAAACAAAGTTATGTACATGGAAGGTTCGTTACCATTGATCAGGAAGCATCTTGTCTTTGCTTAAAGCTTTAAGATGAAAAATGCCTCCAAATGGCCAGCAAATTGACCAACTCTATCAGTTAGTTCACTTTTCCACATGCCCAACGTATCCTGAATATATCCTCACAGCTAAAACAAAATCAAAATCTTTTTCTCTTCAATCTAGAGATTTCATCAAACCCATCTTCATGCCAATCCAGTCCATCATGCCTATAGTCTGCATCATGTTCTCCAATGCTCCTTATTCTTCTAGGCACATTTCTAGGCCGATTTTTAATCCTTCGATCAAACTCTCTATCCCTTGAGTTACCTCTCTCTTGGAACTCTCTGTCATCTTCAGGACAGAACCTTAAAGGCCTAGGGCCATCCTCTGGTTTAAGATGAAAGTTCGCACCATCAACACCATTATAAGGTGGCCTGTATGTCCGGATAGGTCCACGTCTCTCCCCAAACCTCCTGCAGTCATCAGCAATTCCTTCACTACTGAGCTCATGTAACCGACCAGAATGCATTGCAGCCTCAAAGTAATCATCACCATCAGGCCTTCCTTGATCATCTACACCATTATATCTCCTGTTTCTGATTGTAATTTGTCCAGAAGGGCTTCTACTAGGAATCACAGATCTCGAATGACTATGGCTCCGTCCAGATTCGTTATCCCCTATATCATGCCTTCTAACTGCCACCTCCCCAGGGAAACAAGGGCAATCAGGTGATCTTGTTCTATCCGTTCGGTAAAATGGTGGAGATCTTCGATGAGTTAAATCTGAATGTCCACCAAATCCTTCAGGAAATCTTCTTCTAGGAGCAGACCATGGGCCAGGAGAGCGGGGCCTAGAACTTATTGGTGATTTTGATCGAATTCGAGGAGGCCCCCTTCTATGTACAGAAGAGAAAACCGTATTTCCACAGCCAAACCGACCATCTTCTCCCTCATATGACTGTTGAGAATGTGAGAACATGGGATCTATTGTATCATCTGAAAAACCCCTAAAGAACTTTCTACTGCATCTTTGTCCAACAAACTCGGAACCTGGGCTCATGTTCCTTGGAATTCTTCTATCCATATGATTGCCACGACTCCCACCAGGTGATCGCCTGCCTGCCCTATCAGCAGCAATGAATCGAGCATCTTGATCATTGTTATATGAGCTATATTCAAGGTCACCATTGGAAACAGAATATGAATATTTATGTCTATGAACATGAAACTCTGCTGGACCATTATAAAATTCTGAAGCAAAATCAAGATGAGATCCCCTATCACCATTGTCTATTCGATAGCCAATCCTACCTCTGCCACGAATAAAATTCCATCTAGAATTTCTAGGATATCTACCTTGGTACCTCTCCCTCGCAAACTTTGGATTATCCTCAAAATATATGTTGTGTCTGGAACAAGAGACAAGACAGATATTAGACAAACTTGTGATTACCCTTAATAAAATTTAAGGAAAAAAAAAAACCTTCAGAAGGGAACAGAAAATAATCACCTCCCTTGATATTGTTTTTTATCTTCATCAAGCAATCCATCTCTTCCAACTCTTGATGGCAACAACCTACCAGAAATGGGTATCGTTTTACTAGGAGAAGAAGACGCTGAAGAACGAGGTAAATGTATGATCCGGCCACGATGACTTCCACCACTGCTATCCTTCAATGCATTGTCACCATCTGATGGTCCTTTGGATACATCCTCATTTTGCACCAGCTCAGTTGTATCAAAATTTGGTTTCGTCCCATGAAATTTGGCTGCTACAGTACCCTCAGGTTCATTAGTATTTTGCTCGGATTGTAGCCCAGTCTCTTGATACTTCAGCAAATCTTTGCTTTCCAAGGAATCAATTGATCTTTGTGTGGCATTCCCAGGTTCAGACAATACAGCTTCACTTGATGGCTTTTCAACAGCCACTATTTCTGGCGCACACACATTTTTATCAGATACCACATCAGATTCATCCATACGAACTGCATCCGAAATTTCTTCTTTATTCTGGTTAATTGTTTCTGCAGCATTCTTGACAAAAATTGTTTCTGCAGTATGGTTTTTTTTCTTCACATAGGCCGTATTAGAGTCGGTATCACAAACCAGTGCCACAGAATATAATTTCTTACCGGCACAATTACCACCAACAATTTGATCTATTTTCCCTTTCTCAGGCATAGATTTCTCAATACATGTACTCCTGGGAAGTTCTCGGACCTCACCATCTTCATAATCATCATCTCCACAATCCTGTTCAGTATCAACAGCCATATCGTCTACAGCATGATTGACATCCGATTCAACATCAGAACCATACAAATCTTCTTCAAGCATATCACCAGATAAATTAATCATTTCCTCATCACTCACAGAACCATCACCATTTTTGGATGAATTAAGTACAGAATTATTCCCAACATCCAATTTGGAACTCACAGGATAATTAAAACCATAGCTCACACCTGTCTTGACAACTTGCTTACCATCAAATCCCAATAAAGTAGCATCATTCTCAGAAGAAACTGGCCTTTTGTTTTCACTAGATGTGATGTGCTGAGCTTGACAACTCTGATTATACTGTTTAGATTGGTCTAAATCATCCCTTACACTCAACTCCGTACCACAAAAAAAAATTTCAGCAGAACAAGCAATCCCAGAGGCTACAGATAGATTAACAACACAAGATTGCCCATTCGTGTTTTGCACTGCTCGATTATTCAGTTGGAGAGATGATTTCTCTAACAACTTTACTGTACCCTTGATAGCATCAAAAGACGGTTCAGGTTTAATGGATCTGGTGCCAAACAATTGGCTAGTACAGGTAATAGACTCATAAACTGGTTCAAGACTGCAACACTCAAGTAATTCCTGTTTTCCCCTATTGTTCAATAGTTGGAGATTGTGGCCATTAGCTCCCTTTGGATCCAACTTGATGCTATCAACAACTGGTTCTGATTTTAAAGTTTCTAAATTAGCTGCTGCATTCAGATTTCTAGTTGAAATAGACACTTTTGGCAAAGTACCAGCAGAAATAGGCTCGTCCGCACTTAACCCATAGTTCATACTAGACTGAGGAAAAGATGGACTTAGATGTATATTACGCGATTCATCAAACTTATTTTGCTGGGTAGGAGACACGGATGAAATGATAGAATAGGTTACATTCCTAGTCAAAGGAGCAGCATGCTTTTCTGTATTAACCATCCCAGTAGAGCAAGTCATAGACTTCATATCAAGTGTTACCTGTAGTTTTACTCCCATCAATAGACATTTGACCATAAGTTACCCCACTTACAGAACCACCATCCCAAGCGTCCATTGTGGTATTCAGATCCCAGTTTGCTCGATTAGCACATAGATGAGAACTATCAATGTTGAACTTACCATCACATTTGCAGAGTGTGTGGCATCTTTCTTCACTTAAGGACAAATTCAATGATAAGGAATCCGAACTGTCCTGATTCTGATAACTCTTATCACAGTTTTCACCTCCTGAAACTGGAGCAAGCTTTTTATCCACACTTAAAAAAGATTCATCATTTTCAAGCTGTGCAGAAACTTCGGTTTTAATCTTCACTTCAGCCTTTTGGTTCATTTCCACATTGTTCCCTAGACCAACTTCAAAAGATTGATTTGATGGCAAATTCAACTCGTTCTTATAAATAACCGGGTGTGTTACATTTTCAGTTGACTCAAGCTTCACATTTTTGTTATTGTAATCAAAATACCTCATCTGAACTGTGAGGCTAGGTTCCTCAGCTTTAACTTCAGCATAATTAGCATTACATGTGACCACTTTGTGATTCTTAATCTCAGAACTTCCTCTTCTGGCCTCAAGTTCAGGATTCTTATTTGTATCAGATACTTTAGAGGAACTTGGAACAGCAATCAGATTTGGACAGGTTGACATCAGAGATTGTGAAGCTTGTTCCTTTACCAATGAACTTTCAACCGAAGACAATGACGGTTCTTCACAAGGAGGTGAAGGAGGCCTTATTATGGGAACTTCCTTTTCTTGATAGGAATACCTGCAATATAATCACTAGACTGCCGGGTAGCTGGTTTAACCCCAGTCTGCCAACAAACTATCAATTAAACAATATTCGGAAGACAAGAATTCAACAATGAGAAAATCTAGTACTAGTTTTAGAAACGAAAATAGAACCTCTTCATGTTCAGATACTGGCATGGCTCCAAAGATTCCACGCCTTTAACCTTTGCTGTTTATATGTTTACTTCAGTAACAATAAGCCAATACCCAATTTTTTACAAAGCATCAAAGATTGTTCTTAATACGGGGTTGCACTTTACTTTATTTTTCCCCCAAAACAAGTTCTGTTCAACAAAATCACACAGCTTTTTACTACTTTCCACCAAGCAGAGCCAACGGATTGTAGCTACCTGCAAAAAGTAAACAGATGAAGTTGTCCCAATTCCCAAGACCCAACAAGCAAATAGTAATGAAAATCGTAACAATGAATTTTTTTGGCAAAACTTAGAAATTAGTAAATCAGACGATGAACAAATTCGGAACACTAAAAATACAGACAGAGGACGCATTAAATAATATCCAACAAACTTTTGCTTCCAGATATGGACTTATCTTTAAATATATATATTATAAAATGACAGTTTGTTGTGTTTTTTCTTTTAAATTTTTTCCTAATACTATGAACAGGTATTAAGAATCTGATCGCGATGAAAAGGATTCTGATCTATACAGACGAGAAAAGAAAAACAAAGATTAGAACAGAAAATCCAGATAAACTTACTTGATTTTCTAGGAAATGCGAAAACTCCCAAAGAATAAAATTTAAAAGGACAAAAACATCTAAAACAATCAAACAAGATCAACATGAAATAAATTACATGGGGCTATGGAGCGAATGATAACAGAGAATTTGGCCAAGACCTGCAATTGCAAGGAAAAGAGGAAGACACTAGAAGGAATCTTATCAAAAGCCTAGACTTCAAGACTAGGGCTTCCTTCTACAATTGATGATTCTCTGCTTCTAGTGATAGCATTATATAATAATTTAATAAAGGGTGTTGAAATATATATAATTGCTCATTACTACCTGCAATTTGTCGTAATTATTTGTTTGTTTGTAGTTAATATTAATAATCAATAAAGTGATAGATGTGTATACTTTAAGTAATAATTTGATTATTTTTTTCATAAAGAACAACAATTTGAGAGATAATATTAGTCAAAATAGACAATTTATTATCATTTTGTTTGTATTCAGCGGAAAAAAATGACGGAGAATCTGACTTGACTGAGAATAAAGAAAAAAAAAATTATTAAATATTTTTAAAATAAGTAATAACGTATTATTTTAAGTTAATAAAATATAAAATTAATATAATATTTTTTTTTAAAAGCAAAAATACAAGAGAGAAATAAATATCAATAATGAAGAATATCTCCAAATATCTCTATCGGACGCGTTTAGCCCACTCATGTTAAAAAACTATTGGTGCTGGATTAGCTTAACGTGTGGTCGGTGAGAAAATTCTATAAAATATAATTATAAAAATAATATTATTTAATTAAAGTCATTAAGTTATTATATTCATTTAAATTTCTTTATTTAATTATTTAATATTATTAATGTATTATCTTTATTTTTATAAATTTTAAAGATATTATTTTATATAATTTTTTAAATAAAATAAGAAATTTAAATTTATTTGTTTTTATTTTAATAATCTAGACAAATAAATTTAGACTATGTTTTTATTTTATTTTTTATAATTGTGGTTTGAATCACCGACCCTAATATCAATATGATACTAACGTCAACTGGGTCATTTTACCGGACGAAAGGGTCATTCGAAGAACAGTACTACCATTAGAAACAACAAAAAATCAAAGATAGTACTGTTCGAACCAGACCGGATCGGTGCTACGCTGGGTCAATAACTCAATAACTTGAATTTTCTTTTATTTTGATTCTATAAAAATTAACCTACAGAGAGAGGGCCGTGTACCCTGTTGTTATTACTCAAGTCGTGTTAAATAGAGGGGTTCGCCCTTTGAATCACAAAGTCTGCACCTAGACCGTTCAAACCCACACGCGGAAAACGAAAGCGATTCTTAACAAATGCATAAATCAACCTACATATCACAGTATAATTAACACCTACCATCTTAATATTAAATTTAGTCTTGACACATCACTTAATGCTAACAACTTGATGTACATCTTTCTAATTAAAACTGCACTCATGTTATTCAAATCAGGGTCAAATAAACGGAAAGAACAATCATGCCACAATTTAATGGCAGCCAAGAAGAGAAACAGTGCAGATATGTGTGAATTTTTTTAAATCACACGAAGTTCATTTATAAAAAAATCAATGCTGTTTCTTGATGCTACAATTTAAAACGAAATCAGTCCATAGATCCAATGATGCCCTGCAACTATGTTCACTAACTTCTTTAAATCTCACTGATTGCCTTCAAAGATGTATAAAAGGAAGGCTAGTGAAGGCACAAGGAAAAGTATAATATATATAGAGCAAAAATCCTGCAACTGCTATCTAGTAAATGGCATCCGTGAGTACACCTAAGAATCGAGCTATCCGTAATTGCAGATGAAACTTCTCTAGACCAGGGTCAAATCCCAGGGTATTTTTCATAATTTTAACTCAGTCTAACATTTTGTCTGGTCTTGATCATGCGCTTTAGAGTAGCTAGCCAGAAGTTGCACTCATCCCAATCACTAGTGGTGAGAAGTACCTGATAGAGGCACAGAGAATCAAACAAACAATACAGGGGGGAAAAGGGGCCAATAATTCCCCATATCTCATGATTACCAAAAAGCATCAGATGTTTGAAGCTTTGCTTGACCTACCTGAATTTGCAGGGCAGAGCCGTAATCACCTTGGTCCAATGCCTGACAGAGCTGAGCAAGCTTATCAGCAGCATTTTTAGATATATCCCCACTGTTGAGCTTGGCAAATAATGCACCTATCTTCCTTGAATTGTCTTCTATTTCACGCTTCTTACCTGGATTTGCTCTTGCACCTCCCAACGCTTCTGAGGTCTCATTGAAAAGTCTTGTCAAAGTTGCTATGACAGGTTTTTGGTGGGCTGTATCAAATATCCATATCAAGCCAAGATCATTTGAGAACCACATCAATTTCGAAACCAACCTCGAAAAGTAAACGTAATCCAGTACCAAAGGCATTAACTTGGCAACTGCGTGAGAAGTTCATGCATGCATATTGTATTTGTTGGGAGGCAATATTGTTACAGTAATTAGATGTACTCTACATTCTATGCAAAGAAAACAATAACAAAATAGTATTACTATTCTCTTCAGAAATTGACAAGCCTAGGAAATCATATAAACATGCAAAATCAAGAAACCAATACACATTCTATGATTCATAACAAACAAATCTAGAAGATATAGAAATGACTTCAAAACTTTCCATTTTTGGAAATTTGGTAAATCTTTCTATTTTTTTGAAATTTATGAAAACATTTTATTTTTAAAATTTTTGGAAAACTTGAGGCCTCAGATGGGGAAAGATGTATGTGCTCCTATCTTACCAAATACAATCCAACACCCAACTTAAATCCTTCAAATTCAATAAATATAAAATAACATAAAATAAAAATCATTGAAGATATTAATTAATAAAACTAAGTTAATAAACTCTTTCCAAAATGAAAATAAAGAAGAGTGGAGACTTTCAAAAAAATGAAACATCTTATTATCCTAAGACTATTAACAAGTTACATTGGAACATATATGCAGCCTAATGCAATGGGTTTATTGATAACCAATTAACCATATGTAGACATTACAACAGACACCTGAGAAAATTGGTAATTTTCCTCAATTTTTCCATGGTTGAAATTTAAAACAAGAAGTTGCCTCAGTCCATAAATAATTGTCATATGGATTTGATAGATGTAACAAAATTGAGACCAAAAGTAATGGAAGTCTAAGCCAAAGCATATAAAATTCATCCCCCAAAAAATTGTTACAAGGGAAGCATATAGCTTTAGTTTACTCAACGATAAAAAATTTAAAATTGTAAGGCTCTACTACACAACGCTCTGCTGATAAATGGAAATGACAAAGCAACATCATCATCAAGATGAAACAGCAGCTTTACATAAATACAAAAAAAAAAAAAAAAAATCAATTACCTGGTACATTCGAGGTATCAACTGTCTGAATTGTAGGTGGTGGAGCTGCAGCTGTTACAGAAGGCTGAATTGGTGTTGGCTGAGCCATACTAGGTGGTTGAGTAGCACCCATACCCGGTCCCTGAACAACTCCTGGACCAGTAACAGGCATGAATTGTCGTGGTGGCGGTGCGGGAGCTACAACATTTGGCATTTTATGGCCAGCAATTAAATGTGATGGAAGAGGGGCAGCTGGTCCAGGTGCAGGTTGCATGGGCTGAAAGGCATGGTTTGCGGTTCCCTAAACACAATGAAAAGTGCAAGTGTCATTGTTAGCTCTGTTAACATATTTGATTAAAATCAACAAAAGGATACTGACAGGATATAAATGAGAACCAAGAGTAGGTTGTTGATATTGCTCCACATTTTTCAGCGTGGGAGGAGTGGAAGGAATGAATGGCCTCACAGCAGGCTGAGAGGATACAGGAGTTGCAGAGAATTTCTCCTAAAAGTACAAATCAAATAAGCAGTCATGTTTTTTCAAAAATCTGACAGTGATTACAATCAAACAAAGTGTCAAATCAAAAATCACTGATATTACAACATGCTTTGAAAACAATGAAAAATATCGGAGATGCCAACTTCTAAAACCATATGCTAGGATAAATTTCGGAATTTCATTGTATTCATAATGGACAAGCCAAATTAATACCAAAATCCTTCTATAAAAACAAGAAGTGAATCTCTAAGCAACATAAGAAAGGAAGGAATATAATAGTCGGATAAATATTAAGCACATATGTGTCTATAAAAAACACAAGTTCTTATGAACAATAACTTAAACCAATTGACTGACATAAACAAAGACTTAAATCTGATCGACACAAACCAAATAACTCCTATAGTAATTAGGTAAAAAAAAAAAAAAACCTGGGGAACATGAGGAGCCTGCGAGGGAACGAACACATTAGGTGGCTGTGTGGCAGGCTGGTATGGAACAGCACCACCATATCCTCCATAAGAAGTAATAGATTGTTGATAGTTTTCACCGTATTGACTTCCAGTAATACCAGGCTGCAACTGTGATGGTACTGTTTCCTAAACAGTAGGAGAAAATTAAGAGTAAAATCACGGTGAAACATGTATTTGGTAACCAGACAACAAATCGAAAGGAAAAAACTCTGAAAAGAAAATGAAATAAGACACCTGATAATAAGAAGGTGTCCCAACTGCACTAAAGCTAGATTGATCGGCAGCATATACAGGTCCACTTAGCTGAGGATAGCCCTCAAAAGCCACAGAATTGATAACTCCTTCTATAAAAATCAACAAAAAAAATTCATGAAGTTATACATTGCAGATGACAAGAATTTTTTTTAGGTTATCAAACAAGAAAGTCATCATTATATACAACAATATTTCATTACCAGGTACGTGAATAGAAATCATTTCGATCACTCATAACATTGACACAGTTAACCGCTACATGAGTAGTCTAATTGTGTTATTAGACATGATAGAACCTCCCTTAGATATCTTGATTTTATCATTTTTTTGGTAAACTCGCCTAAAAAGTCTGGAAAAAAGTCGAGGGATGTAATTGTTATTTTCTAATCCTGAAGGGTCCTTTTGTTATTTCGTTAAACATGAAAGGAGGAATTTGTAATTGACCCTAAAAATCATAATAATAATAAGTTCAGCAGAAAAAGGCAAAAGATTAATTCATTAAAACCCAAAACAAAAACTTAACGTCTGAAGAAATCCAAGAATAAACGTACCAGATTCTGTGGAGAAAGCAATACGATCTTTCAACACCATAATTTCTGCTGACAACTCATCTGAACCCAAAAGTTTTAGATACTCCATAGCCGTGGTCAGGAGACCTTCACTAGCTAAAATTTCAGCATACTTCTCAACAAGCTTGCATAAAGATGCGCTAAATCGTTTCTGGCCAGATGCCAATGCAAGAACAATAGTCTTCTCCATCAAGTCCTAGCAAATATAAAATAAACTTCTCATCTGTATAACCAAAAGTAAAATTCTTAATGCTCTGTTTACGTATCAAACTTACTTGAAAGGTAATTCATGTGGGTTTTGGGTTCAATTCTTTTGGTAAGATGGTAAATATCAATTGGGGTGCCTCAATGCTAGCGACTTCTAGCGGTTGGGAAAAAGTAAATGTTTTCAAAAGGAGTTTGATGCCATGAATGATTGTACTAGAGTTAAGTTCAGGGTTACTCTCTTGGTGTCTGAAACTAGAGTTTAATACCTACAACTTACCAAAATTTTACAAATTGAGCTTCTTCTTTTAGCATGTAAGTTTATTTTATCCTATTAGGTATTTTGTTGTTGGTAGGGCATTCTGACCCCACTTTCAAGTTTTTATTGATGACGTTTCTTCAATTCCAATCCTCCTGAAAAGAGAAAGTAGAAAGGAAATAAACAAAAGCCAAATTACCTGGAGAAGATCAACATAGGATTTTCCGCCGCGCTCAGTTGTCAAACATCTAGACCAAATCTCTACTGTCTTATCAATATTTCCCGCGCATATGTAACAAATAGTTGCAGCTAACGTGTTACCAGCAGCAATTAGTTTGGAAGCGAGAGTGTCACAGAGCATGGTCCACTGTTCTTTTGGTGCAAACTGTTTATTCAAGATGATGAGAATAAATAAAGTGAGTTAGTAAGAATGTGTAAATAGAGAGAAGATCTAATCACTTAAATTTCCCCAAGACATTAAAAAGACCAGATTGCAAAGCCTCATATTTGCTTATATATAAAGTGTACATATTTAGTTTATGTATATTATGTAAATTATGCACAGCATACACATGTTATATGTACACTTTATGTATAACTAACATGCTATTTTGAGACCAATTCAATTATGGACATATTGATATATTTAGAATCCGGAGTCCTAGAGAATGTTACAGAACCAAAAATCAAAACGAGGAGATTAAAGTATCTATAAATGAAGGTACTCAAGGAGGTATTAGAACCTAACAACATTTCTATATAAATAAGAACCTTCACAAAACATGTACTTCAACATCAGGATATGAAGAACTCACGCTGCAAAGAAGTGCAAGTGTTTCTTTCCAGAACTTCAGGGGTCTGGTGTTTACAAGACTCAAGAGATCATTGCTCACCATTGCAGCAACAACCTAAAAGTCCAAACGAGTTAGGATAATGAAAGATCCATCAGAAGATTAGCACACATAATTAAATGCTATACAATAATACAAATATAAAATAAAGGCAAAAGCTATCATACAATGATATGCTTCAATACTTCAATGCACTAGAAAATATATGATAAAAATATCCACTACCTTTAGGTATGGAGAGTGGCTCATCTTTAAGTATTGATCTCGCGTGCTCTCCCACAAGGAAGAGCCACCAGAATGCGCAATTACCAAAGCATCAGCCATTTTATTTGCAGATATGCACTTTGCAACGGCCCCCTTGTAGTCTCCAACAACTAAAGCATGTTGAACAGATTCATCAAATAAGGGGTCGGTACTTTCCTCCAGTCCATCCGAATCTTGTTTGCTTTGATCTGTGTTAGAGACAGAATGATCCACATTGAAATTATCTCCAGAGTTTGATACTGGTGTGTCAGCTTTAGGACTTGAAAGATTGTTAAAAAAATCTTCTCCATTATCAGAAGGTAAAATGGTGGCTTCTTTATCACCACCAAATCCCACTTGATCTGCAGTTGTATCCTCAAGTCCAAGAGAATTGACTTCTTGGGACAGATCACCTTGAACACCATATTTTTCTTCCTCAGGTACACTGAAGCCAAGATGCGAGAGGAGTTTTGTCCTTGCAGTCCCATCGTCCTCAAACATGACTTTTAACAAGCCCCATGTTTCACAATCATCATCAGCTCTATCAAGTACAAAAAGAAACAAACGTTGATTAATATCTAATTAGATAACAAAGAAAATAAATATCACAAAAAACTGAAAAGTGAAGATGTTCACTCAAAAAGATGATCAACGAAAACTTATTTTTAAGGATCAACATACTCGGACTCTTGCAGTTTCCTATCACATAAAGCCCTCAGCGAAGACCTTTCTCCATTTTGTATAGCAACTTCAAATTCAGACGAGCGACTCACCAAACTTTGTTCAGTAACCAAGTTGTGTACGAAAACCTAGATGGAAAGAAAATGGTTATTTAATATTCAATACAGCAGTCAACAAGCACCAAATAAGCAAGTAATAGCATACCTCTGAAGAAGATGAAATACCAGCAACAGGCGTCCTAGCACGGAGTGACACAAGTTTGCCTCCAAAACCAAATGATACACCTACTGGACATTTGTACCATTTGGGAGCTCTCAGAGTTCCTGCACAATATGGGTGAAAATCCAGAAACAGTAACATTAGAAATAATGCTAAATGAAGAGCAAGGAATCTCAAACAGTGGGCTAACCACATAAGAGGCTGCTCAATGAGGCATATGACACAATAACAATTAAGCTAACCTAAATCACCGTTTGATTGGCTAATCAATATAAAATAAAACAAAAGAAACTGATAAATGTATAAAGTACTCAGTGCCCCAGGAGGAGCTGTTATGCTTAGTCAGTGTCAATATAGCCATAGTGTGCTACAAATCACTTTCTAAGATAAGCATGCCATCGTGTAGAACAGAAAAGGTGCAGTGCTTAATATATTGATTTTTAACAGTCATGATCTAAAATGAAGCATGCCAGACAAAAATCATAGGGTAGCTGGAGCTTCTAATACACATTACACAAATATATAATTACAGTATAGCATAAAATAGAAACACGTCTTGTAAAACTTGTAATACACACAAAATATAGCAAAGCTAATGGTCATGGAGATTTTAACAAGAACAAAAAATATACAAACTGCTCTACCTGCACCAAAATCAGCTTCACCAACACCATATCGACTGCAACCCTATTAAGGAACAAAGAGAGTAAAAGCGTCATGAAGCTCATAGGGAAGAGATCCTTTACTAAATACAAAAGGCGGGATGTAGCAAAATGTAGGGACAAATTTGGTGATTGAAAATATTCAATTCCGTATAAATGTTTACCATAAATTACATAAAGCTGTCTTTTAAACAAAACAAATGAGCCATATTTTAATCATATATAGCAAGTTTTACATGAAAAATATTTGAAATACTTGGCAATAACAGCAGATGAAATACCTCAATGTTGTATAACCCAATTTTCCCATCAAATGAGGAAGCTGATATCACTCCAGGGACCCTTGGGTACCAGTGCACATCAAAATTCCAGTTGGTGCTTGCAGGCAATTCGGAGACCATCTAAAAGAACCAGTAGAAGGTAAACATCAGCAAACTCTATAGTAACCTTATAGAGCCTATGGGAATAATCACCAAAGTACAAACCTCTCCAGACACTGTATCCCAGCAAATAGTACGATTATCCTTGGCACATGTAAGCAAATAGGTAGTGTCAATGGGACACCATGACATTGCTATTACACCTGGTATTAAACATGGAGGTAAAATAAAAGAACCTTTTAGTATGTCCAACTTAGATGACAGTCATGAATCTTTGCAAGAGAGAAAACTGCAGAAACAGTCAGGCTTTCAACACAATAAGACAAAACTGAAAACAATACCAAATTCCCAGATATTTATACTTGTCAGTAAACCATGAATAGTTAAAAGTACTACAAATTAATAATTAAAAAATTCATAAAGCAATGTAGCTCCAATCCCAACTTCAATCAACCATACTGAGTTTGCCATGATTCACCTTATAGAAAATACATGTTAAAAGCTTTAACAAAGCAACAAAGAGTAGAAGATTGTTTCATCTATTTCTATTTCTTCGCAATTAAGATGATTTTGTTTTCCAAAAAGAAAAAGAAATAGTATGCAAAGAAACATGGACAGTAGTATTCTAAAATAATACAGAATATAAAAGCAATAAAAGGACCAACGTAAAAAGAAGAAGAAGAAAGGCGGAGTGGAGTGACTTTGAGAATAAGCAAAAGTTAATAGTATTCAACAAAAATATGATAAAAAAAGAAACGTCATCCCACCCCCATTAGCTTAGGCTTCAAGGAAAATTGGTAAGCCAAATACATAGTATCAAAGTAGGAGGTCTTTGCTCAAACCACTTAATCCCATGGTAAAAATATTTTGTAATGGGCCTAATAAAAAATAAAAAATATTTAGGATAGAGCCTACCCTTGAAGCAAGTGTTAGACAAACAAAATAAACGAAATAAAAGAAGTGTTGGGTCACTTCCCAGCAACTAGAGTTTTGGGGAGTACAAATAACTAAGTATCAGCAAAAAGCATATAATGCTCCCACCATGTACAAAACTCTAAGCTCATAAGTAATCAGTAAAACAACAACAAAGTGTGAGCAAGTGTGGGCAACTTTGTTGAGTTTCTTTTACCTTTAGTGTGCCCCACAAATTCTCTAACTGGTGTCATGATATTGCGCATATCCCAAAGCTGCAGGAGATGAAGTAGATTATAAATGCACACTTTTAAAAATAAAATCTCATAGAAAAATCAGCAAATCCATTACCTTGAGAGAAGGTGAGCCATCTTCATCCGATGCAACGACAAGCTGGGTGGCAATATCAGGGTTCCACTGCAAAACAGAGCACCGCCTTCGAACAGAATCAGAGAAGCTGACAATTGACAACAGCCATTCAGATCAACAGGCAACTCCAACTCATAGAGAAGACATGATATAAATATACAAAATGTACTCCACTGGAAAGCAAAGTGTTACCTTATTACTGGTTTTTGCTTCTTTAGGTCCCAAACCACTGGAAAAAAAATACATTTAAAGTTTAAATGACTAATCTAAACAAATTTAAGAAGATAACAAGTCTGAGATTGGGGCAGTGTTGGGGAAAATAATTCTTGTCTCTCACACTCAATTTGTTGATGACCCTTTTTTTTCCTCCTCAAGTGATAAGAAATTTTTGCTTAATTTGGTTAAGGTGATTGAATTGTTCTAATATGTATCAGAGGCCTTGGTTTTATTTTGATAGCAATATTTTGTGGGATAAATTTTTATTTTTGGCCACATCATGGGCATTGGTTTCAAAAGAGATTGAAGATTATTATCAGTTTCTTATAACTAGGGAGCTTGTCAATCCTAAGTATAGGGGATGAGTTTTGAAAAGAAAGGTTATAGGAAGACTTTTCTTTTGAGTAGATTGTATGTCTACATGTTATATTTTTGTAAATATTTATATCTGTAAACATCATATATGATGTTTCTTGTAAAAAACAATACAACAAGTACTTCACAATAGCAAATTTCTTTACCTGTTGTTCCATCATAAGAAGATGATGCTAATATATGTTGGACCTTGCTATTCCAAGATAAGAATGAAATCTCACCCTGAGCAGTAGAACCACTACTCTGCATAACAAAAATAATCATTGCTCAGAGGACCAGATAAACTAGGTGCAAATGGAAGGCTTTATGACCAAAAGTAATTCTAAAGCAAGTGAACTGAAACATAAAAAATGACACCATAACAATACGATTTTTAGATGAATCCTTTTTTGCTTCAGATAGCTTTCTACTACTGCCACGTGCTACTTTCAATTTCAAACTGCTTTTCATGTTTTGAATGTATTATTAAATGGACAAATATCATTTCTTACATGCCTTCTATTTATAGTATGACAAGTCTAAACAACTATACATCAGCTTCTATGCCGAAACTGTCTCCAATAACAACTAACAAATGTGCTCCAAGTGTATATTTCCTGTTAGGATGTCAGGTGTACAATTATAAAAAAAATTCTTTGAGAAACAAACATAACAAACCTTTTGATGGTTGGCTAAAGATATTGATTGGTGATAAAATTGAAGTTAAAAACACTCGCTAGTGACAGCTATTATGAGTAAAAACATATAGAATCTATTTTACATTTTGTGTGTGTTGGAGGCACAATATTAAAAAGAAAAAAGATTTTCATATGAAACATTGAAACCTTAGATACCTTGAGCAAGAAGGAGCAAAGACAAACCTTGAGAGGTGGAAAATGAGAAGGTTCTGCAGGGTTAGCCAGATCCCAAATGCAAATCTCACCATCATCAGCACCAGATGCAAGCAAGTTTGGTGCAATTGAATTAAACTCCAGACCACGAACCTGTGATTTGGTAAAGCAGGAGAAAAAGAAGTTGACGAATGCAAACTTTGTAAATTATACATCTTTAACGGCAGGCATGCAGCAGAAAAAGAGGGAAACTTACTGGTCCTTTATGCCGTGAGAGATGTCCAACAAGAGAACTTTCACTTGCCTCGGAACTTTAAAAAAAAAAATTGCAAATATAAGACCAATGAAAACAAGCTAAGTTCATTAATACTTATACATACCAAACTGCTGGGAAAAAACTAATGACGTTATTTTTTTCCCATCTTGACAAAAGACCTAAGCAGTGAAAGGTAGCCTAGCAAGCAGACAATGTATAGATATAACTGAAAAACATCGCTCAAATCCTCTCTTTGAAGATCATATATATAAATAAAAAGAAAGAAACATGGGTCTATAGTAAGCACCAAAGCGATAGAAGTGCAAATTATTCATCCAAGCAAACGATAAATATCAATCAGAATTTTCCTGATTTCCAAAAATTCTATGTACTTTCACCAACTCAATATTACTTAACATTTGCCAATTCAGTACGAATTAATAGATAGCCCACCAAAGCAACTGAATTGACAATCCAATTCCCTAAAACATCTAAAAGATATTTTACAAACACAAGCTCACAAGAACGACTATCTTGTACCAATATACTGAATGCCAATTTCAAGAGTTTTCCTATTACTTCCAACTTGAATTCTTAAATTACTTTAACAGTAAGCATGATATAGAAGAGGTAGAAAATGATGGGACGTTTTGAAGAACAAATATTATCCTTGAAAGATAATTATTGACATAGAGAAGTGCATCGCAAAATTTGTCAATTTCTTCCCATTTCCAGATTCTCACACTAAGGCAATTCTGAACACCAAGACAAACAATACACTCAAGCTCAACCATCCACGCAAAACACCGACAATCACAACATCAAATTCAATTCAAACAATACAAAAATAAAGTTACAGTTTGAATCCCCAATTACCGGATCAGAGAGTGGGGGTTCCAAATGTCAATGTTGCCGTCAACGAGGCCACCAGCAATGAGGCCGAGGGGTAATTGCTCGCTACCAGACCCGGTAGGCTTGGCCCATGATAAACGATTGAATCTCTCAGAGCTCGGGGACTCACCAACCACAGGAAGATCGTGATTGTCGGACTGGAAATCGAGCTTGAAGATCTCGAGATTCGCCGATGAACTGAACGATAGATCCACAGCTCCAGCCATTGTTCCAGCTGCCATGTACGGCGCGTCAGGAGCAAACGCTGCCGACGCCGATCGATTTACCCATTTTAAGCACGCCATATCAAGCAAAGCTTCACACACTCAAGCCCAACCTTTCTATCTAAGAGCCAGTTATACCGAGCGTATGATAGGGGCAACTGGATCCAATCAATGAGAAACTCCCAGATAAATGACGATTTGGAAATTGAATAAGGGTTCGATCTGAAGGATTTCTGATCTGTGTAAAATGTATGAGAAATTGATACAAACGCTCTCTCTCTTCGCCCGCGAGCTACCGAGCGACGCTTTACGGGGTGTGTGAGATTGAGAGTGTGTTTTGTTTGGGAAATCCCGATTTTTTATTTTTTTTTTAAATTTAAGGTACCCAAAATGTTTTCTCAAGCAATGAAGGGATTTTATTTGTATTGACTATTGAGAGAAAAAAATGAATAATTGTATTTATAATGCGACCCTTTCAATATAAGGTAATTATTATAGTTTCATTCCGTTCTTTTTAAAGTCAGAAAGAAAAAAAAAAAAAATATATATATATATATATATATATATATATATATATATATATATATATATATATATATACTGCCATGTCCTTCATGGACATCTTCTAAACGATACAATTTAAAATTTTTACAACAACAAATTATATTAAAGTCATATTTAAATTTAACATCACAATTTTAAATCTCAAACTCACATCCAATTATTTAACAAAATCTCTATTTTATCACATAATTTCCAACTATTTAGGCCACCTGTCATAATTTTTTTTAAATAACATAATTATTTTTTTGTTAAAAAGATTTTATTGGTATTTATGAGATAGGGCTATTTTTATGCTTGGAGGAAGATAAATAATGGTAAGTTAAAACTCAATATTAAAATGCGTGCTTCAAATTTTACACTTATATATTTTATTGTCTAACAAATTTACAATTCTACAAGCGCATTCAAATAAATTTAAAAAAATAAATACAATAATTATTAAAGTTAGCCATTTTACATGTATTTTAATCTATATTTTGAACAAAATAAAATTACATATAATAAATATAGATAAATTTTGAAAAAAAAAATTCAAAATTTATTATAAGACATTTTATTAATTAAAAATAATTTAAATTAATAAAAAATGTAATAATTATTTTATCCTCACATATTATCAATATATCCCACTATTTATTCCTAAAATATTTATTCTTTCACACAAAATATATATCTAACCTAATGAATTATATTATTTTTTTTCTTCGTCAAAAACTTTATCTCTCCCACCACTTCAGTCAGAGACGGACTTAAGGCAAGGGCTGTACCGGGCTTCAGCCCGGACAGCTTTTTTTTTTTTTTTTTTTTAATTTTTTTAATAAATATTTATAATATAAATATAATTTAATATATTATATTAATTAAAACCCTAATCAAATTATTACTTTCAATTACTCTACTGCCTTACTATCTGCTATTTATTAATTATTGTTTTATTTTTAGGTTTTGAAACACTGTGCATTTCATATCTTCTTCTTCTTCTTTTTATAAAAAAAATAAAATTATTATAGTTATGTATTATTATTTAAAAATACTAAATATTTAAAATATTTATATTTTAATTTATACTCATATTAATAATTATGTATTATATATTCCTAAAAATTATAGATTTTTAAACGTTTGATCGATAAATATTATATAATTATTAATTTAAGTACTTATTTAATTATAAATTTATATGTATTTAGTATTCATTTTTTTCATAACAATTCACCATTATTACATTAAATATGTTATTTAAAACGTCAGTTGAAATTCTATGAGATGACTGTTGTACAACACTTAGATTTTTGAAACATACATTCTCTATCTAAATTGTGTGAAGAGCTAATTAGAACAGGAAAGTCACAGATATACTATCTGATTGATAGATTAATTCGTTTGGTGTTGACCCTTCCAGTCTCTACAGCAACTACGAAACGTGCATTTTTAGCTATGAAACTCATTAAAACATCACTTCAAAATAAAATGGAGGAGGAATTTCTTCAAGATTGTATGATTGTCTATATTGAAAGAGAGTTTACAAAAAAAATTAAATCTGATTTGACAATTGATGAATTTTATGTTATAAAGCATCGTCGGGCACAACTTAAATAATTTTTTTTTGTTTATTTTTTAAGTTTATATTATTTTTTAAGTTTATATTATTTTTTCAATGTTAGCTATAAATCTTGATATTATAAATAAAAAAAATTAAATTTTTTTTAATATATATCAGCCCTCCTAGAAAAATATTTCTGGGTACGTCCCTATTTATCAACTCAAATTAAAATATTTTTGTCCTAAAAAAACACATAATATTAAAAATAAAAGAGATATATATCAAATACATAAAACAAGGAAAAAAAAATTTAAATTAAACCAATAACTAGCATGAATAAACCTGTCTTATAATTTCTGCATGCTAATCGCCATAAGGTTATGTAGGTCTCCTTCAAGATATTCAATAGGCTTTATCTAACATCTTTTATAAGGTTTCGTGTGATTTATTGGGCCTTGTTCGGGTGAAATTTTAGGGCCGTAAATTTGTGCGAGCTAGATTAGTTCAAGTTAGCCCAAATTAATTCAGTATAAATTAGTTTAATCTTAATTCAATTTAAATTTAATTCGAACTAACAAATATGAGTTCGAATCCAAATCAAACACAAACGAGCTAACTTAAACTGGCCCAAACTAGTCCGAATTGTTAATTATATATATATATATATATATATATATATGACTTTTTTTTTAGTTAATATGACTTTTTTTTATTAAAAAAATATGTTTAATAATTAAAGCTCAAACAACATTACATAAAATAATAAAAAATATATATAAAAATATTAAAAAAAAAGTTAATTATTAAAGCAAAAGGTTAATTACTAAATTAATTAGGCAATACGTAAATGTATTAAACTTCACTCATGCAAAAGTTAGAAGGCGTCATACTCTCATGAAAACTCACATTTAAAATAAAGAATTCTCAAGCCCAAATAAAATTGCTTATAACTATTAAACAAAATAAATAAAAATGAGTAGATTAAATAAATATACTTACTAAAAATTGAACAGTTAAAGTAAATTAAAATATTACACGAGAACATAATTTTTTTTATATACACAATAATAAAACTTTAACTATTACATAATATACAAGTCTCAATACAATGAACAAGGAAAAAAGAGAATAGCATAACACAAGTATTGATTTAAAAATAAAAACTTCATAATACTAATTTAAATTAAATATAAATATTATTTTTTTGTTTAAAGAGTTAGGTAAATTTAAACGCTAAATGCATTAACATCAAAGAATGTAACATAATATTGTGACAAAATGAATAAATTATAAATATTTATTCATTATCAACTTATTTTTCAAAAATAAAAGGAAGAAAAATAACTAATATATCATAAAAGAAAAGTACTGAAAGAAATGAAATATTATTTTAATTTTAATAAAGTCTTTTTTTTATTTAAAATTTAATTTAATTTTATTTCGAACTAATGGCTTGGCCCTAACCCAGCTTGAATTTTTTTGGCTTATTCGAGTTAGGTCGAAACAAGCCCAAATTTAATTTGATTTTTGTTTTCTAATTCGATCAATCGAACTATAGCACAAATTGCCACCCGTGAAATGTTGGTGGATGGTTAAAGGATATATTAGTAAATTTGCTAATTTTAGTAAAATTTTATTTCCCTTTAAATTGGAATGATGTCCTAGGCAAATTATGGGATGTTTTTAGAATCCTTCTGCCTAATATTTGACGGGATTATATTTGAAGTTAAATTTACTTATTATATTTTGGGATGTAATTACTCGTAACATACTACAATTATAATTAAAATTTTATTTTAAAAATAACGGGTAATTGTAATTTTTCTACCGACTTTTACAAAAAAAATTGTCAAATTTAATAACTATTTTTTGTCTATATATATGCCGAATGACGGACAGAGGGCTATATCGGGCTTGAGCTCGGATAGCTTTTTGAATTTTTTTTTTAATATATATATAATCAAAAAAATTAGATATATAAAAAATAAAATATTATTTGTAATGTTACTTCTATGAATAAATAAAAAGCTATATTTAGTTACAGATTCATGCCCGATATAGCCTTTTTGAGGTTTTTATTTTTAATAAATATTATTGATATTTTTTTAAAGCATAATATATTATTTATCACCAAAATTTTATAAATAAATTTAAATTATTATACCATTTTTTTGTATTATATTGTCCGCAACTTTGTTTTGTAATTATGTTCTTTGGTCTTTTGATTGCTTTTGCTGCGTAAAGTCAAAGTCTAGTATTTTTTTTAAAATTATTAAAGTTATCTATATTTTTAAAAAAAAATATTAAATATTCAAATTATTTGTACTTAAACTTACAATCAAATCAATAATTATATGTTATATACTCTGAAAAATTATAATTTTTAAACTTTTGATCGAAAAATATCATATAATTATTAATTTGAGTGCTTATGTAAGTATAAATTTGTATATATTTAGCACTCATATTTCTTCATAACAATTGACTATTATTTCGTTAAATTTGTTGAACCTTATTTAATAATTGATTAATTTTATGAAGTATCGTCGAAACAATTTAAATAATTTTTTTTTAATATATATTAGCCCTCCTAAAAAAAAAATTCTTGAATCCGTCCCTATGCCAATAATTTGTTACATAATTAATAAATCAAAGATAATATATAATAATAGATTTGTTTAATAAGTTATAAATCATAAAAGTCAACTCTCCTCTACACGCTCATAAAAATATATAAACATGTAATAAAATAATTAATTTGACAAATTCGATGCCATCTCTAAAAAATAACCTAAATTTTGTAGAATTAGGTCAACATGATCCAGTGCAAGAGTAATACATATACACATAAGAATATATACATAATACATGTAACAAAGTAATTAATTTAACAAAATACTTCTAGAAAGTAACCTAAAAATTGCAAGGTTAGGTAAACATGATCTGGTGTCAATATAAAGTATAAGTATGGTCGATAATTATAGATAATGACTGCTTTAACCTTATGAAATAAATGAGCTAGTAAAGACAGGCACAAATGTAAAACAAGCTTGGTGACGTGACTTAAGACTATGCCCAAGTTGATGATATGACAAGCTTAGTGATGCATCCAAGATTGACGAGCTGGCGAGCTAAATGAGGACGTGACGAGTTGGCAAACTAAACGAGGAAATCAAGATTGACATGCTAACAATCTAATTGAAGAAGCCATTATTAATGGACTGACAAGCTGATTGAGGCAGCCAAAACTAATGGATTGGTGATCTAATCGATGCAACAAAGCCTAACATGTTAATGAATTTGTTAATATCAATGGACTTGTAGCCCACTTATCTAAACAAGCATCATAGAAAATTATACTCTTATGTTATTTCATTCATTTAATTTTCAAATAAGTTTTAAGTATTTTAAATTTTTTTTATATTTTTTAATTAAAAACAAACTAAACATGCGTAAATATTACAAAATTATTGCATTTGTTTTCGTTTATAGCATTGAATTTTTTTTTGTAACAACCAAATTCAATGCAAGTTCAAAACTATTTAATCATATAAATTTATTTATGGTAGTGATATTGTTATAATAACTTTCAATAATTTTGTCTAATAATAATGATATTAAAGTGTAATTATATGAATAAAATTAAAAATTTACACACATATCATTATTATTCATGAAGTGCAAACTTGTGCATTTAAGACATATTAAAGTTATATTCTAATCATATTTGTTTTGCATTTGTCGTTAAAAAAAACGTAATTTTAGCAAATTTCTTTTGGTTATTTCGATTACAATAAAATAAAAAGCCAATAAACACTGTTGGAAGGAATAAAAGTTTGTGATGAGAGGAGAGCACCCGTGATATATTTACAAAATTATCTTAATGATTAAATTTAAAACTTTATCAGAGTTAAATTTTTATGTATTGTCACCAAATTACAATTAAATATAAAGTAATTGATTTCTTATTATTTATTAAAAGTAAATTACGATTTACAATTTTGCATATTTCAATTGTTTGATTTTTAGGTTGCAGGTTTATTATTTATGATTCTTTCAAGAAAAACCTTTTGGATTAAGCAGATAATCTATTTTTATAATTCAATTCAATTATATATTGCTATTTAAGTTGTGAATTAATCTATATTTGAGATAAATAGTGTTATTTTTTTAAATTTTATTTCAAAAGTGTAATTTTATTAAAATTATTTTTATTATGGCACGTGTGAATTAGTTATTTATCATTATAATGAATTATATTATAATTGTTATTAATAAAAATATTTTATAGCATTAATAAATTGTATTAGCCATTACAATTTTTTACATCTTCCAATAATTTTCCTTAGAATTTCAGATTTTCAAAGACGGCAAATTTTTTTAATTGGCATTAGTTGTTAGATTACTTGTTAGTAAGCCAATGACATACGCCTATGATATTAGGCTCTCTAGTACAAGGCGGTGGTCGCAGCCTCGCAGGTTCGAATAAAGTGTCTATGTTCTATGACTTCTATCTATATGGTCGTCTCGCTTGGCTTCCACTCACTCACCCAGAACCCCAAACAAAACCTTCCTCAGAGGCCTCAACTAAACCCTCCTCAAAATCTCCACCGCCAAGAGGCAAAACCCAAAGAGCAGAACAAAATATGAACAAGGACGTCTCGAGCTTCAACAACTTCAACTATGGCGATGCTCTCTATTGGGACGCTCGTTACTTACAGGAGGGTGGTTCCTTCGATTGGTACCAACGTTACTCTGCTCTCCGCCCGTTTGTGCGTATGTACATCCCTATTTCATCTCGCATCCTTGCAATGCTGGTATCTTCTTCATTCTCTTTCCTTCTTTCAGTTATTTCAGTAAATAGAGCAAGTCCAACTCAGTTTGAGTAGTTATTGAACAATTATTGAATTGGCTTTGTTGGGTTTTTTCCCCCTTTCCGGTGACCGGTTGATTAAACCCAGAATTTGTGCCTTCTCCCTCGCACTAACTGGTTCTAGAAACTTCTACCCTTTTAAATGCGAGAAAAATAAATATATAAAAAATAGGTTTTTTGGGTATTGGGTCATCTCATTCACTTATTAATTAACTTAAATTCGAACTGAGACTATCCAATTTCCTTATTTTGCTGATAATGAAAGTAAAAGAAGAGAATGGCCGTGGTACTAATCACCTAGGTTTGTATCCCCAACCTTAGAAAATCATCTCCTTTTATGCTACTGCTTTTTACTTATGAGTAGACAGAACTGTGTCAGTGAAAGAGTAGTCTTAGATTTTTAAGTTACAATGGTGAATGCATTTGGAACTATTGTATTCTTTAACTCAACCACTTAGGCATTTTGTCCCTTTAGTGCAACAAAATGAATTGGAGATTCTTTTGTTTCAAGCAAGGTTTTCTATACTTGTCGCTGGAAGAAGGAATAGTTTGAAGCTGTCCTTTTTTTTGTTGTTGCTAGTTTCAGTTTTCATAAATGGATCAAACATTAAGTTAATTTTTCTTTTATGTTTTGATTATTTGTATTTCTGAGTTTTCCATTTACAAAATTGAAGCTTTCCTGCTGTTGAGCAATGATCTGTATATCTATAACAGTAATTTTATTAATGTTCTTTAATTATTCACGGTTCCTATTGGAGAGCTCTGGTATTTGGCACTACAATCAACTAGGTGCTTTTAAGAGTTGTAGTTTCTGGTTTAATGGATAGATTAGAGTTCTTGAAGGAAAATTTAAATTGATGAGCTATAAACTGGTTCATCACCTGTAGCTATAGGTAAACCAAACTTGCTAAGGTGGTGCAAAGTAGATTTTCAAGTTTGGCCATCTTTATTTCTCCTTCTTCCCAATTGGTCCATTTCTTAGGTAAAGATAAGGAAACAAGTTCATTGTTTACTTTATTCCCTCAACCTGGATTCTTTTTGCCACCATTAGAACAACAATTGAGTTTGTTTTTTTTTTTTTAAAACAATTATTTGTTTTCTTTCCAAATTGTAGTTATGTCTGAGGACATGGTCAATGATGGATACAAAGATATAGTTAATATTGATATTTCACCAGTTGCTATTGATATGATGAGAAGAAAATACGAGCATATCCCTCATCTGAAATGTATCCTACCAAACAGAAAACTATGAAACTCTATTGTAAGTTATTGTTAGCATTTTATGCAAGCTCTTGTTCTTGGAAGTTTTCCTATATGATTTTTCATAGACATGCAAATGGATGTTATGGATATGAGCTTCTTCCCAGATGAATCATTTGACAGTGTCATTGATAAAGGTATAATTTCACCCCCTTAGTTTCTTTCCTTTTCCAAAACTAGCTATGATGTTTACTAATTTTGTGTTTATGTGTTTGTACTTTTTTGCTGCCATCTGGTTTTTTAACAATGCCCTGTAAACGTCCAACTAGGAACTCTTGATTCATTGATGGTATGATCCATGTTTTGGTGTTCTCATTATAATCCTATCCCTTTTTTTTTTGCTGAGCTACTATCCTACTATCCTGCTGTATTGACAATGATACTTTTGTTTTAATATTTTATTGTAGTGTGGCGCTGATGCACTGATTTGTGCTGCTCAAATGCTATGGGAAGTGAGCCGGTTGTAGACTTGGATACTTGAAGCCCAAATCTTATTGCAGTTTGTACTATAAATTTGGCTACAATGTATTTTCTTTCTTCTTTTTATCCTTTTTTTTTATTATTCATCTCTATATCTTTGAATTCAATGTTATTTATTGTTTGCAGGCTTCTGAAACCTGGAGGGATTTATATGTTGGTAATATGTACACCTATCTTGGGATTTTCCCCCTCTTTTTGTTTCTCTTGTTTGTAATTTTCTTTGTCTGAAGTGCATTTTATATAACCTTTTCTTGGGTTTCCATTTGACAGATAACCTATGGTGATCCTACAGTAATGATGCCACATCTCAACCGACCTGCATATGGTTGGAAAAAAATTTTGTTGTACATTATACGTAAGTTTTTCTTTTAATTCTTTTATTATAGCCATTTTCTGTTTCTTTGTCTTAATATGACTGCTTTTGTTTTTCGTGCAATACTTTTTTTTTCCCGAGTTTTTTCTGTTTTATGCTTGATAGTATAACTTCGTATATTTGAATTTAGTCCTTATTAGATGGACTCTGAAACATTACAGTATGGAAAAAGAACTTAACTTTAATTTATGTGGTTATAAAACTAACGTGGGATGTTAAGGATAAAATCAATTTTCGAAATGGGTATGAGTCAGTTAAAATCAAGGATAGTCCTTTTTGTCCCATTTTCACCTTGGGTTGGATGTTTTAGGTACATTACAGCTCTAAAGTACCCAATTGTTATAAATTAGAGGATGGTCATAACCGCATCAGGCCCTGAGGGATGGTTAAGGAATTTTTTTTTTCATATGTGAAATTTTAGTGTTTGAATTTTAATGTCCTTTCATACATAGCGAAGCAATGTTTCTATTGGAGAAGCTACTTGGCATTATTGAATGTGCGTGAAGGTTTTACTGAAATTAGATTATAAGCAAAATTATCTAGGATTTTCTTTTGTTTATTGGCCTACTGGCAACTGAGTGGAGCTTGCTCGTATACATTTTAAAAATGCTTTGATAAGAAGTGATTTCCTATGTTACCTAGACTTGCCATTTTTGGCCACCACACCCGTGTCGACAGGATACGGACACGGACACGGGCGTGGGATCTGCGTTGGACACACAAGAAATCCACTAGACACGCAGGAAAAAGAAAAGAAGACAAAAAGAGAGAGATTGGAGAAGAAGAGGAAGAGGAAGAAGAAGAAAAATAAGGAAGCAGCTGAAAGTGTTTTAAATATTAGGGCACTTAACATGACTTTGGGCTTTGGACTTTTCTTTTGTCTTTTAAAAATTGCAATCTTAAATTTCTATGGACTCAATTCATTTAAGACTAGTCCTTGGCAAAAAAAAAAATTTCCACTTTAATATCTCACATTTAATAATTTAATTAAAATAAAATTATGAAAAAAAAAAAAACTAAAATTCTAATAATTATATATAAAAATAATCAAAATTTTTAATTAATACTTATGTAATTAATATTTATTCAAATATATCATATTGGTATATAATTTATATAGCAATTAGTTATGTTTAAGTATCGGTATCTAAAAATTAGATATTTATTATCTGTGTCTCCGTATCTTAATATTTTAAAACTTATGAGTCTATCCCATGAATACGTAGCTATGTCTGAAACTCGTTTCCGAGTCCAAGTAACATAGTGATTTCAAATGGACCAAAGCGTGTTTGAGGGAATTTGACAATGTCTAAATTTTGAGAAGCACTATAGGAGAATGCATCATATGCTTCAGATGTGACATTTTACCATAGGATATGAGTAAGATTAAATGCTATTTAATACTCTAGACTTATTTGATGCCATTTAATCACTGCATACAATAGTAGGCAATGGATATGAGTAAGAATGGAAGGAGCCTAAATCAACTATTTCCTTGTACTTTTCTTCTTTCACAGCTAGAGCTGGATTCGAGAGACCTGAAAGTAGTATTTCATCAACAAAGTCATACTTGGAACCTGTTCTTCTTACCGAGGAGGGCTCACTATCACCGGAATTTGTTTTAGAAGATCCAGATTCTCACTTCATTTATGTGTGTAAAAAAGATGGAGAATACGGAGCAAAGTAATATACCAGCTAATGTTTCATAGCAATAACTTGCTACGAAACACTGATGAAGGTTGTTGATACCCTCTATAAAGCTCCATACATCACGAAAAGTTACGTTATCATTTTTTCTGATTTCTATCATTTCTTCATTAGTATTCTTGGCGGTGTTTGTAACCAATATGACAATCTCTTTCAAGAAACTGCTAGGCTAACCCTCTGGGAAGCTGTATTGATTAAAAAGTATTATTGTCTGGTCTCTAACCTCTGTAGGTGGTGCACCATTTCTGTTTTGAGTTTAGCTTTTAGTATCTGACCAATTCTGATTCCTTAGATATACCTTCACAGCTATGCATTTTATGTGGATGTTCTATATCAACAGTAGTTTATTTTGGGAAGAAGCGTCGGTTTAGTCCGATAATTATTGTAAAAGAGATACTTTGGAATTGTAATTATTAGGTTGGGTTGATTAGATTTGTAAATTTAACAAAAACAGCCAAAATAGTTTCAATTTAATATAAAATTTTCGAAATTAGGTGTTATACATGCATGGAATTGATTTTTGCTAAGCACATATATCATTAAGGCTATCTTGGTTTTTTTAAGATACAACAATTTTTTGTTTTGGAAAATTACTAAAAATAACACACCTAAAATTTATAATAATAAAATTAGTATTTTAATAATATTAAATGATTAATTTGAACGTGTAATATTAAACGTTCAATATTGAACGGGTCTAAATTGTCGTCGTTTAATTTTAATTGAACGGATGTTTAAAGAAAAATGATATATTAATCATTTTTGGGAAAGCAATAAAAATAACACCTCTCAAAACTTGTAATAACAAAATAGTATTATTTATGTTCAAATTTATATTTGCACAATTAAAAAAATGATTAAGATATCATTATTCTTTAAATATCCGTTAAATTGAAATTAGACGACGGTAATTTAGGTCCATTTAATATTACACGTTCAATATTATTGAGTTGTTAGTTTTGTTATTATAAGTTTTATGGTGTTATTTTTTGTAATTTTTAATCATTTTTTTAATTATAAAAATATAAATTTAAACACAATGAGTGCTATTTTTATTATTATAAGTTTTAAGCATGTTATTTTTGTTGTTTTTCATTTAAAAAAAAAAAAAACCAATTTGCTAAGCGTACTTTAAAATGTTTGGAATCTTTTCCTCCCGGCTTAAAAAGTACTTTGATTCGAAATTGGTGGGATTTAACGATACTGCATTGTTTTGGTACCAAAATGAATGAAATGCATCCAATATTTCTAAAGAAGAAAGGCTACATAACTCAAATCGCAAATTAATATTTAATTTATTTAATCATTTTTAAAATTATGGGGCCAATTAGGCATGACAAGTCTAAGGGTTAAATTGTTGATTTTTAACGATATCATGACCAAATTAGCCATTTAACTTGTCTCGTTTATCATAAGAAGAGCGTTCTCCCTTATTCAGTTTTTGAATTATATAGATTCATGGAATGACATTGTTTTGTGCAAGTGTTTTAAAAGTATTCCAGACAATTGACGTTTTATTTGAATTGGGAGGGTTTCAAACAATTATTTGCGCGAGTGTTTGAAAACTATTCCAAACAATTGAGCTTTATTTGAATTGGGAGGGTTGCAAACAATTATGTTACTGTTAGTGATGAGAGTTCATAAATGATAGGCAGCTTAATGAGGAGAGTGAGCGTACAGATCAAATAAATAAACAAGAATATGATATTATTTAGGCTTAAATCTTTAACTAATTTTATACTTAATTATCTAAAATTTTAAATTTAGTTTTCAAATTTTTAAACTTTTCACATAGGTCCCTAAAATTTAAAATTTTATAATTTAGTCTCAAAATTTTTAAAAATTTACACCTATTTTGAGTAAGAAAAGACATGTTTTTGAATTAAAATTTTAGGACTTATGTGTGAGTTTTTAAAAATTTGAGGACTAAATTGTAGGATTTAAAAGTTTATAATCTATGTGTGAAATTTAATAATTTGTTGACTAAATTATATAATTTAAAAGTTTGAAGATCAAAACATGAATTTAGTTAAAATTTAATAACAATTTAGCATATTATTTATTATTCATGAGTATTCACTAATTTTATTGATTATATTCTTTATTAAATATTAAATAGTTGTATTTTTATACTTTAACTAATTTTTTATTTAATTAATTTAAAATATCATTTTATTATTTACTCAAAATATTGAATAACTTTTACAATTAAAATGTAAAAAAAAAAAGTAGAAAACGAATTTTAGAGGCATGCGTAAACTGTAATCATTATCATATCTCAGAATTCTAAATCCAGTAACTTCTTAATTTAGAAAAGGGTGGAAGTCTTTCATTGAAGTGTAAAAGGAGTCCATAAACAACGTGCAAACATATAGCGGCCTATTAGTAGCGCAAGTAAGACTTGGACAATTTTATAAAGAGAAATTCCTACTCTTAAAAATATTAAAAATGTGTTTTTTTTTTTTTAAACAGGTTGTTAGATCACTTGATCAATGAGTTTTGAATTCTTTGATGTTTCACTTTGGTAATAGAAAAATATTAAAGAAAATAGTGCCAGATATTATAAGATATTACATATGAAATAGTACGAAAGAATTGACTATTTATTTGGCATGAGTTTATATAAATTTTATTTAAGCCAGTATAATTATGATATAATTATTGATAGCATTTTTGAAACGGTAATCTGAAAATAAAAACTAAACAGTGGCTGTGGGGCCTGTGGCTTCTAGAAGTATGGCAGTGGTTTTACTTTAAAGTAATTCCCAATTTTGTAACAATTTCACAGAAATACTAAATCTGGCAAATTTTCAAAAAAAATATTTTAAAACGGTAATAAATTAAAAATCCAAAAATTCAAGTGGTCATCAGTCATCACAGAAGCCATAGACAATCGGCTCTCTCTACAAAATCAGAAAATAGCCCACGGTTCCTCTCTCCCAATTTGGCAGTATACTTGTCTACCATATGTAGTAGCATTAATAATAAATTACCATTTTTGAAATTTTGGATTGAGGTAGAAATTGTGTCGTGTTTATTTTATATTATTCGTGTCAGTATCGAATTCGCTTCATATTATTTGTGTTAATTGATATATAAAAAAATTTAAATTTTTTTTATATTATTTATTTATAATAACAAAAAATAATAAAATTTTTAAAAATATGAAAAAATTATTGATTAATTTTTATTATAAAAAGTTTATGTCATATTGGATTCAAATTGTGTTATCACTTAAGAAAATGCTGCCCTAATTTTGGGGCAAACCCCACACCCACCGTAAATAATTGACTAAAGAACTCAAAAAACAAACAAAAGGGGGGGAAAGTGGGACCCCAAGAGACCCATTGACATCACAGCACTCTAAATGTGGCAAAAAATAGTCATGCACAACTCTAAATAGTATCCAGAGCCATGCAAGTTCTCGCCATTTGGGGTAAAAACGATCTCTTTTTTCATTTCCCCCCCCCCCCCTCTCACTCGCGCCTTTGTATCTTCTTCCTCCTCTAAATTTAGCAACCCTATGTCTTATCCAGTTTAGCTGAAAACCCCTAAAAGGCTAGAGAGTGGACATTTACTCTTCTGAGAGAGACAGAGACAGAGAGAAAAACCCAGAAAGATTTTGAATTGCAATCTGTGAGTTTGGCTTTGTTCCTTTTCTGTATTTTGATTTTGGTCAACTGGGCACTGTGATTTTCATTTTTAAATTTTTGGGTTTTGAGGGAACTGAAAGATGGGTAGGGGGAAAATTGAGATGAAGAGAATTGAGAATGCAAATAGCAGACAAGTTACATTCTCAAAAAGAAGAGCTGGGTTGCTGAAAAAAGCCAAGGAATTGGCTATTCTTTGTGATGCAGAGGTTGCTGTCATTATCTTCTCTAATACTGGAAAACTTTTTGAGTTTTCGAGTTCTGGGTAAGTGTTGTTTTTCTTTTTAGGGATATATTTGGAATTTTCGATGTTTTGATACTCTTACTTGTCTCTGTGCTTGTATGTTTGCGATGGTTACTCTGTCAATCATGAATTTTTTTATGTTTGGTTGGTCTATCGATTCGTTTGAGAAGTTTAAGAGCGTGTTTTTATAGTTGCTGCCTTGCTGTTTCCTTTTAGAACTACATTGTTTATGCCCTTCCTTTTTGAGTCAACTTGTTTGCTCGGTTTAGAGAATATGAGACATATGAACCCTGTACAGGCTACAGCTTTAGTAGCAGTTTGTCACTTTCTCTTGAATTATGTTTGTTGTGTTGAATTGGCATTTGTATTTGTATTTCATATTGCTAATTTATTTGGCTGTTATAATGTGTATACGCGGCATCTTCTTCCTTTTGTGCTAGCCTTTGAGAGTAAGACACAGTTCATTTAATATAGTATCAAAATAAGGTTATTAATTTGTAGATAAATAAAAATTAGACCCAAATCCACGCTACTCGTGAATGTGAATATTGAATTAATATTTATATTTGTGTCCCACAGTCATATTGTCAATTTGCTTCACTGTTATAATGGGCGGATGGTTAGACGTTGAAAATATCCACATTCCCAGACCATTTAACACGTTGACGGTTAGACGTTTTTCGTTTTAAACTTTATTTTAATTTTCAATTACTTTTGTTGGTTGGCTTTGTTAGCCTCCTTACTTAAGCATGAATATATTGACCTTAATTTGCAATGACTGTAAAACCTGCTATTTATGCTAGTCGGAGAAGAATGTAGAGATCTATAGTTAAGGTCTAAACAAGTCACCTACCTTTTACCGTTCTACACATTGTTCTCCTAACTTCTTTTCATTATTTGGTCCCTATCTCTTTAATTTTCCCAAATTTGATAAAAGTGGATTAAATATGTTAAATTTAAAACTGGGACTAAATCATCAAAGAAAAAAAATAATTTTAACACGTTAAAATTTAACTGCTATTGTAAAATTTCTACATGATTTATACGTTTGGACCAAATTTGTGAAATTTGAAAAGTTGGATGGCCAAAATGTAGAACTGACAGAAATTAGGGGAACATAAATGTTGTTCAACCTTTGTTAAAAATAACAGAGTGAAGGATCAGGAGCTTGGTAAGAAACAAACTATATGTCATATTAATCTTTTCTGATTGGGAAAGCAGAGGAGTCCAACAATTTTACACAAAATTATTGCATAATGACTAGTGATGTTTGTTTTTCTCTTGCTTTCAGCAGTATGAAGCGCACACTTGCAAGATACAATAAAAGTACAGATTCTTCTGAGGTTGCTATCATAGAATATAGAGAAGAGGTACTCTCTGAAACATAATTTGACTTATTAGCTATTTATCTCATCGTAGATCTGTGTAGGAAATGTTTTCATAATATTCTTTTACAGATTCAATAGAGAAATTGACATTTCTATACTCTACTTTGCAGAAGAAAGATTACGAGGTAGATGCTCTAAAAGAAGAAATTGAAAAGCTACAAAAGAAACAATTGTATGTGTTCCTTTAGCTCTTGGGGTACAATTTGTTTCCAACTTGGCGAGCTCCCTAACAAGTAATGATGTGTTTTTGTATTCTAGATGTCTTTTGGGTGAGAACCTCAGTGACTTGAGCTTGAAAGAATTGCAGCAAATAGAAGAGAAATTAAGTGAAGGGTTATTGTCAGTAAATGATAGAAAGGTTAGACTATCTAGTTTTTATGTTTCTCTTTGAAGACTTCTCCTTAAATTTCTTCATTAGGATTATCAGATGAGATATTAAATCACCAAATAGTCCTCACTTGACATGTTTTTACCACTTCAGGAGCAATTACTGATGGAGCAACTCGAGCAATCAAGACTACAGGTGTGTGGATTCCCATTACAAACTTAGAAGTCTGACTAAGAAGCTAAGGATTAGTGTATTGCTTAAATGTGAGAAAAAGTTGCATTGTAAGAGTTTTCATCAAGGATTGATATGTGAGTGATAATTCGCTTTTCCGTATTGTTTATTCAGGAACAGCGTGCAAAGCTGGAAAACGAGACATTGCGTAGACAGGCAAGAGCAATTCCTTCTTGCTGCAAAGATTGCTACAATAAATTGTCTTTGGGAGTTAAATTTCTAAAATGTTACTACTTACTGTGTATGTATGCAACATTGTAGGTTGAGGAGCTAAGGTGTCTATTCCCACAAACTGAATGCCAAGTACCATCTTATCTTGATTGTTATACTATAAAAAAGAAAATTCCTCTTTTGAATCATAAAGCAATCAGTCCGGATTTGAGCTCCAGTTTTGCAATTGACAAAGGAGATTCTGATACAACCTTGCATTTAGGGTAGAATAAGCATATCTAAGAACAAGACCTAGTGCGTTTTCAATTTATGGCAATTTTAGCCCTCTTAATTCTTACTATATTTTATTTTATTGTTTTCTCCAGGTTGCCCAGTGATGTTCAACTCAAATCAACTCAAAAGGAAGACTCTGACTAGAGATGAACAAAATTCAAGGAGCCAATTGTGAGCTTTAAATCCTTCCAAAGAGTTCTCTAGTTTAGTTTAATAGTTTTTGTTGAAAGGTTCTAGTGAATCATTCTAGTTTCTGAATTAAGTTTCTTTAAAGATTAAAACACTGTATCTGGATTTATAATATGTGTAAGAAACTGCCAGTAGTTTTCTTTTGCAACCGTTGATTTATATATATTTTACTCATATCATTTCATGTCTCATGAGAGTTAAAACACTCCTATAAAAGCAAAAAAATTCACCTCTGTCCATGCAAGAAATAAACGAAACTGTTGAATTGAAGTACAAACTTTTTTTTCTGGTCGACGAATTTAACAATAATTAGGAACTTGCTAATCATTCTGTACACTAAACGAGCATTTAAAAAAAAAAAAAAATCATTCTGTACGATGGAGCTTATGCTGATATTATTTTCTCTTCCTGAGACCATTGAGCGACTGATTTCTGTCAGCCAAGACTTCATGGAAGAGATGATCAACTTCCTTCTCAAAACCATCCAGAATCTTCCCAAATACTTGAATTTTTTCTTTCAATTCCTCTTTAGCTTCTCCATCTCTGTTTTTACCATTGACTATGGCAGTTACAAGGCAATTCACAGCATCATTAAGCTCTTTAACCTCCTTCAGTTCAATATTTTTCTCCACAATCACCTCAGAAATACTTGAAGGAGCTAACCCACCAGCAGATTTTTTCATCTCTGAATATGGCTTAGAATCCCCACATAAAGCAGACAACACAATCCCACAAAATAAAAATCCCAAGCTCTGCATAATCACCAAAGCTTCATGAATTATTGCTTCTTTGTTAGAACAAAACTTGTCTTTTACATCTTCTTTGTTGTCTTCTTTTCTAAATTCCTTGTTGAGATAATTCAATGGTTGAATTGCTTTGAGACGTTCTGGAACTGAAGAAGTTGATTTCTCAACTAAACTCAAAGCATGAGACAGAGAAAGCCTAGCCTTTCCAAGCTGAGATAGACAAGAGCTTATTGAATTCAAAAGTTCTAATAAACTCAAGCTGTAATTGAGATGTTGTTCAACCGAAGCAGCTTCCCATTTGCTAATAGGATAATCAATGGCCACAACAAGCTTGGCAAAAGCTTTGTTGATCACAGAGATGAGCTCAAAACATTGTTGAATGTATGAAAAGGTGAGAATTTCAGATCCTGCTGGTTTAAAACTTAATGACAACTTGTTCAATGAATTTGAAACCACTGATTTAAAAGCCTCAAGAGAAGATGATAAGGATTCAGATTGAGATTCATTGTGGTGGTGGTGGTGATTGTCCAGTTTGGAGTAGATTTTGCTAATCTTTGCTACCAAGAGAACCATTGCAAACTTAAAAACAAAAAAGTGGTGACATGAAAGTTTGGATTTGGTACGTCTGTTGCTTTTGTGGGTTTTATAAATAGTATAAGGCCTTGTGTCGATGTAGCTAAAAAGAAACAGCAAGGTAAAGCAAATAAGCAGCCTGTTTTTCACAGTGTCTTTGGTTGAAAATTCAGAAACTGGGGACGGTGGCGGTAGGTCAAATGTGCTTATCTGATTGTTTTCCTCTTCTTCGTTTCTATCATCTTACACGCTTCAAGACAATTGGGTCCCATTTATTTAGTTGTTTAAGTAATTTGAATAAAGTGCCAAGAGATAATGACCCTTTATGTCTAGGTTTCTTGCAAATTGCAAAATGATATTATTTGTGGGTTGAAATAAATACATATATTTTATATTATAAATTTGTGGTTATAATAACGTGCTTGTTATTCACACGTGAAAAATATTTAGTATTGATCATAATAATATAATGAGCAAATTAAATTCCATATCCATAATTCAGAGATAATCGTAAATTTAAATATGATAAATGACTAAAATAAAAGATACTTTGAAAGTGTTTTTGAAGATTGAAAATAATATTCATTACAAATTTGGTATAGATAATAAAATGGCATCGTAGTGTATCATCCATCGATACACTTGGATCCACAAATAATAAAAAATAAAAAATTATTAAATTAATTGTAATTATTATAAATTTGTAATATATAATAATTTATATTTTTAAAATATGCACGGCTAGTACCCACTAGGCCACTAGGCCACTACGATAATACCTTATTCATATTAAACCAGGGACAGGGTGTTAATGCTCTACCCTTTTTTGGAATTTTCATTAATTCTTAATATCAAATTCAAGGCCAAAAATTAAACATTGAAACTCCGAACAACAATACATAAGTAATAAATTAGCCAAAATTATCGAGATAGATAAGCTAGTATGTTAAAGGTCATAAATTTGAGGCATTAAAAAATACATAATAATTATTAAAAAAAAACTATAACAACTTTAAATGCTAGTATATTATTAATATTTTTAAATATAAGAAATAATTTAAATGAATAAAAAAACTAACATTATAAGTATTCTTTTGAAGTGGAAAAAAAAAAAAAAAGAAGCCAAAACTATACGACACATACTCGGACAAAGAAGTCAAAACCTACTTTAGAAGCTCTTTAAAGATATTTATTTATATCTTTATTTTAAAATTAATATTTTTTATCCTTTAATTAAATAAAAATAATTTAATTTTAAATAATTAATATAATTTAATAAAAATTAATTAATTTTTTTAGATATTTTGTATCATATTTTTTATAAATATTGTATTTAAATTAAAAAACGTGATACTTAAAAGTATTAAAAAAAATACATAAAATTTTCATAAAATATTAAATTTATAAAAATAGTTGATAAAAAATAAAAAAAAATATTTTATTATTTAAATTTAATTTTATATTGTTAAAATAAAATAATAGTACAATAATTTTTTATATTATATTTTTATCAATTATTTTTATAAATTTTATATTTTATGATAATTTTTTTTGTATTTTTTGACATTTTTTTAATACGATATAAAATATTTAAAAAGATAAATTAGTCTTTGTTAAATTATATTTTTTATTTAAAATTTTATTAATTAAATATTTTTAATTAAATAAAAAACTAAAAGTATGTCACTTTAAAAATAAAATTAAAAATGTATATTTATTTTTGTTAAATAGAAGAAATAAAAGAAAGAAAGAAAAAGACTCAATCGCAAAGCATCTATGAACATACCGTCACGTAACAAAGAAATCAACGTGGAGTTATGTCTAGAGCATTTCACATAAATTATTCCAAAAAGAAACAATTCAACCAAATCAAATATTTTTAAAATAAATAACAACAAAGAATAAATATTAATTACATAATATAATTTTCTTTATAAATAAAATTTTATTTTTAAACTCTTTTGAAAAAAATATGTTTATGTGAAAAATATATATTATTTTATTTTGTAAGAAAAATAATATATATATATTTTAAGGTTAAAAATAAAATTATGTAAATAAGTGAGTTACAAATGTACCAAAAAGGAAGAGGTATTTATTTTGTTTTGATTGGAGAAATGTGATGACTCGTAATTTTTTTTTCCAAATATATTAAATATTTTAATTATTTTTATTTAGTGTAATTTAAATATGTGATTTGACATAATAAACAAAAAAGTTTCACAACCAACCCCACAATATTATAAATGGTTGGTTATTTATATATATATATATATATATATGTTGAAAATAAAAGTGGTCAACATTATTCCCTCATTTCCTCCTCAATTTCTCCCTCATTTTACTCCTTGTTTTATGCCTCTTTTTACTCCTTAATTTATGCTTCCTATTCTTGTTGTATTACGTGTTGTATTTGTATAAATAAATTGTAAATGTAGTGTTTAAGATACAAGAGAAATAACAACAAACATTCATTTCTGCATTCTCTTCTCTTCTTAACATGGTATCAGAGCATTTTTTATCCTAAACACAATCAAACACTTTTCCAAATTCTAATCTTCATTTGATCAATTCCATTTGATTAACAACAACATCAGCAACTAGAATTAAAAAAAAAAAAAAAAAATCTAGTCCAGCTCGCCGCCGTCGCAACCAGCCACACCAGCTCCGTCGCAACATCACGCGGTCGCAACCAGCCACACCAGCTCCATCGCAACATCACACACCAACTGTCGCCACCAGATATCAGCAGCCGTTCAGCCCAACAACGCTGCCCAAGTCCGCTCCTGCCGCGCGCCCAGTCGGCCAGTCGCAGCGCGCCCCAACTCGTCCAAGCAACCAGCGCCTTCTGCGCGAGCCACCAGTGCCTCAGTAACCTGCGCGCCGAGTCACCAGCGCCGTCAGCCCAGACCAGCGCACCACCAGCGCCTCCAGTCCAGCTTGCCGTTCGTCAGTGCACCTGTCTGTCAGCGCGCGCCTCAGGTTCGAGCAGCCCAGTCGCGCCTCCAGCAGTCGCAGCCCATCCGGCAGTCGCGCCTCCAGCCCAGCGCCGCCCGCGCCCGCGCCCACTCCAGCCGCACCACTCGCAGCCTCTGTTTGCTCTGTCTTCAATCTTTGATCTGTTTCAATCTATTATATATATATATCATATAATAGAAACCCTAACCCATTATTCAGCTCAAACCCACATTTAAACCCAAGCCCATTATTTCAAGCCCACATTTAAACCCAAGCCCACATTTAAACTCAAACCCATGGATCCATCAAGCCCATTACCCACAAGCCCTTACAAGCCCACAAGCCCACATGAATCCATCAAGTCCATATTTCATTCATCATTCCGATCACACCGGCCACATGCTCGTTCCGATGAAGCTAAATGGAGACAATTATTCATCATGGAGCAAATCCGTCGTTCATGCCCTTATAGCCAAGAACAAAATCGGCTTCATCGATGGCTCCATCCAGGCACCATCACCAACAACTCACCCACTAGAGTTTGCTCAATGGAATCAATGCAACAGTCTGATCCTATCGTGGTTCACTCACTCCGTAGAAAACGACCTAGCCAAAGTAGTTGCTCACGCTAAGACCGCTCAACAAGTGTGGGAGGATTTCAGAGATCAATTTGCACAAAAGAATGCACCAGCAATCTACCATATTCATAAATCATTGGCTTCCACTTCACAAAGCACCATGACGGTCACAACCTACTTCACCAAACTCAAAGGCCTTTGGTGGGATGAACTAGACAACTACGAAGATGAACCAACTTGCAATCAGATGAAAGCTCATGACGAGCGGAAACAAAAATTTCGAATGATGCAGTTTCTCATGGGTCTCAATGACACTTTCAATACTGTTCGTACCAATATCCTCATGATGTCACCATTGCCAAATGTTCGCCAGGCTTACTCTCTGGTCATCCAAGACGAGACTCAGAGAAGAATGATGCAAGAGCCCACAGAACATTTCTCCATTGCTGCTGCGTTACAAAGTCGTCATCAGAATTCATCCAACAAACCGAAGAACAAGCGATGCGAGCACTGCAACAGAGAAGGACATACCATCGACAATTGTCGAACTCTGAAATTTCATTGTAAGTATTGTAACAAAAGAGGGCATCTTGAAGATCGTTGCAGGTTAAAAAATGGGAAAAATAGCATCTTTAAACCTCAAGGGAATTCATCGCACCAACCTCAACGCAACTTTCCTGACTCAAATTCCTACCATGCTGTCAATGCAATGGAATCAAAGAATCAACCTTAGCACAACTCCTATGTCACCAATACATCAGATTCTTCACAAGATCACACTCAAACTGGATTTTCTACCAATCAGCTTCAGCAACTTGCTCGAGTATTATCTATGATGAACCAAACCTCTGGTAATGACAATCATTATGCAAATACTGCAGGTTTGTCCGAATTTTCAAATGTTTCAATTAATTCTGTATTTGCTAAGCCTTGGATCTTGGATAGCGGAGCTACAGACCATATCACCTCAGAATCCACCTTTTTCACTCACACTAAGCCCACTCCACTTTCATCTGTAAATTTGCCCACTGGTTCTTCCGCACTTATCACCTCCACTGGCACTATGCCTTTTAGCAAAGATATTACATTGACCGATGTTTTGTGTGTTCCATCTTTTCAACTAAATTTAATGTCTGTAAGCAAGCTTACCACTGCTCTAAACTGTTGTGTTCTTTTATTTCCAAACTTTTGTATCTTGCAGGACTTGGCGACAGGGAAGATGATTGGCTCGGGTAAGCAACATGGCGGTCTTTATTACATGTCACCACTTCGAAAGCCTGCTTCCCATCAAGTTTCCCATTCATCCAATCTGTGGCACATGCGCCTTGGACATCCATCACCTATTCGTTTTAAGTTAGTTTCTCCTTTATTACCTACCACTAATGTTTCTATTGACAATCATTGTACTATTTGTCCCATGGCTAAACAAACTAGATTGCCTTTTCCTTCAAGTTCTATGTCAACTCATGCTCCTTTTGAATTATTGCATTGTGATATTTGGGGTCCACACAAAGTCTCAACACATTCAGGGGCACGTTTTTTTCTTACCATAGTAGATGATTTTACCAGATGTACTTGGGTATTTCTCATGCAACACAAATCTGAAACCCAACACTTGTTACGAACCTTTATTACATATGCCCATACACAATTCCATGCCACAGTTAAAATCATCAGGGTAGACAATGGTGTAGAATTTTTCCCTTTAAAATCTTTCTTTCAAACTCATGGCATTCAATATCAACGTACTTGTGTTTACACTCCACAACAAAATGGAGTTGTTGAATGTAAGCATCGTCATCTGCTAATTGTAGCTCGGGGGTTACTTTTTCAATCTCAATTACCACTGCAATTTTGGGGTGAATGTATACTCACTGCAACCTACCTCATAAACCGATTACCTTCGCCACTATTATCAAACAAATCACCTTTTGAACGATTATACAATCACCCGCCATCTCTTGCTCATTTGAGGGTTTTTGGTTGTTGCTATGCCACCATTGTTCACCCTACACACAAATTTGACCCCCGTGCTAAACGTTGTCTCTTTGTTGGCTACCCCACCAATCAAAAAGGTTACAAGCTTTACGACTTAGAAACTGGTTCCTTTTTTGTTAGCCGTGATGTCAAATTTCATGAAACTACTTTTCCTTCACTGTCATCTCCTACATCTCTTCCTCCGCCTCCTGAGATCCGTTATTGGGATTACACTGTGCCACCCCCTTCCCATGATACACCTTCCTCTCATCCTTCTCCGTCACATCCCGACATATCTCCATCTTCCTCCCATAACACCCCTACCACTCCTTCCTCTTCTGACCCGGCCAATCCTCATACCTTGTTGCCAACTGAATCACATACATCTGACCCTACCAATTCTTCATCCTCTCCTATCCAGCCTGTTCGACAATCCACTCGGCCGAAGAAACCTCCGACATGGCATAAAGACTACATACTTGCGCAAGCCAATCAATCGGCCTTGTCTTCAAGTTCTACATCAGGTACTCGATACCCTATTTCCAAATTTATTTCATACTCTCGCATTTCCTCTACCCATTGTGCATTTTTAGCTAACATTTCAGTCCACACTGAGCCTACCTCTTATGCTCAAGCTATCCTCGATCCGCATTGGCAACAAGCAATGAACACAGAATTAGAAGCATTACAACAAAACAACACCTGGAGCCTGGTCCCTCTTCCTGCTGGTCATAAACCCATTGGTTGCAAATGGGTTTACAAAATCAAATATCAATCTGATGGCACTATCGAGCGGTACAAAGCCCGTCTTGTCGCAAAAGGCTATACTCAAGTTGAAGGTATTGACTATACCGAGACCTTTTCTCCAACAGCCAAATTGACCACGCTCCGATGTTTAATAGTTGTTGCTGCCTCCCGGCATTGGCACATTCACCAGCTTGATGTGCAAAATGCTTTCCTCCATGGTGATATGAATGAAGTCGCCTATATGACTCCACCTCCCGGTCTTCGCCGATAGGGGGAGAATACTGTGTGTCGGCTCAACAAATCTCTTTACGGACTCAAGCAAGCCTCCAGGAATTGGTTTTCCACTTTTTCAGATACCATTCAGCAAGCTGGTTATCAACAATCCAAAGCAGATTATTCACTTTTTACCAAAGCTTGTGGTAATTCATTCACTGCTATTCTTATTTATGTTGATGACATACTTCTCACAGGCAACAATTTACAAGAAATGGAACATCTGAAAAAATTTCTCCTCAAAAGCTTCCGCATCAAAGATCTTGGAGACTTGAAATATTTCTTAGACATTGAATTCTCCCGTACAAAGAAAGGTATCTTCATGTCTCAAAGAAAATATGCCCTAGATATCTTGGAAGACTCAGGGCTTCTTGGTGCACGCCCAGTAGAATTTCCAATGGAACAAAACTTGAAGCTTACCACAACAGAAGGAGAACTACTGAACGATCCAACTAAATACAGAAGATTACTTGGCAAGTTGATTTACCTCACAGTCACAAGACCCGACATTGCCTATTCTGTTCGAACATTGAGTCAGTTTATACATGAGCCCCGGATTCCTCATTGGAATGCTGCATTACGAATACTCAAATACATCAAAAGCACTCCTGGTCAGGGTTTGTTCTTCTCTTGCAGTAACAATCTTTCCTTGAAAGCCTATTGTGATTCAGATTGGGCAGGTTGTCCTACCACAAGAAGATCAGTTACAGGGTATTGTATCTTTCTTGGTGATTCTGTCATATCTTGGAAATCTAAGAAACAAACCAATGTTTCTAGATCATCTGCAGAAGCTGAGTATCGATCCATGGCAAACACATGTTTGGAACTGACTTGGTTACGCTATATATTGCAAGATCTAAAGGTTCCACAAAATGCACCAACGCCACTATTTTGTGATAATCAAGCAGCCTTGTACATCTCAGCGAATCCAGTATTCCATGAGCGCACAAAACACATTGAAATTGATTGTCATATCGTACGAGAGAAATTACAAACAGGGATGATTGGTCCTACATATATTTCTACTCGATCACAATTGGCAGATGTGTTTACAAAGGCATTGGGAAAAGACCAATTTGCAATACTACGATCCAAGTTAGGAGTTCATGATATCCACTCTCCAACTTGAGGGGGAGTGTTGAAAATAAAAGTGGTCAACATTATTCTCTCATTTCCTCCTCAATTTTCTCCTCCTTTTACTCCTTGTTTTATGCCTCTTTTTACTCCTTAATTTATGCTTCCTATTCTTGTTGTATTAGGTATTGTATTTGTATAAATAGATTATAAATGTAGTATTTTAAGATACAAGAGAAATAACAACAAATATTCATTTCTGCATTCTCTTCTCTTCTTAACAATATATTTGGTAAATACAAACTTAGAGTAGTAAATATCTAAATTTTGACTGTTTTAACGTATACATCATGCATTCTTGTGAGATTGTTTGATCACAAATTAATGTGTTAAGTTGAAAAATATATTATTAATCTTTTGGATTAGCTTTACCAGAGTAAAATATTGAGAAATCATAAGTTAATTAATTTGTTTTCTAAGTCACTGTCCAGTGCTACGTTTAGCTGTGTAATCGTCTCTAATATAGCATTTATAATCTAAAGAGAGGATGGTTAGTATTAATAGAAAGAGAGAAATTAATAAATCTTGTTTGTTAATATATTAGAATAACATCTTATTTTAATATATTATCTATCTCCTCTTAATTGTGTTATTTTATATATAAATAAAACAAGAATAACATGTGAAATTAAATGGACCCAATGTTCATTGCAATTGTTAAATATCCAACAGTGGTAAAGAAGCTTTAGATAAACACACGGCCTTAAAGCTAAAAATGCACGCATACGCGCTATGCTCCCACTTGTAGAGTTAAAGGGCTGACTCTGACTACAGGCAGCTTCCTCCACACTTGAAAGCGTGCACTACTCAAGTACTCAACTCAGCTCACTGTTTTTTGCTCGTTCATTTTGCTTGTACTTCACCGCAACATCCAACATATATAATAGAAAAAAATGTCATGATTTTTTTTTTTTAATTTTTATAAAAGGTAATAGTTAATCTCTTAAGTTATAAAAAATATTTTTAAATTCTTTTATTTTTAAAAAATATATTTTTAAGTCTCTATATTTATAAAAAATGTGTCGGGCAAAATTAATTTACCATACAATTTTTCATCAAATTTAACGGAATAGTAGATATGTCACATGTATATTTATATTTTTTGATATATATATATATATATATATATACACGTAAAAAATTAATATTTAATTAAAAAATTACTTAATTTTTTTAGTTTAAAATTTTCAATATAATTTAAATATAATTTTTAATAAAATTTAATTGTGTAATATTTAAAGTCACAACTTAAATAATAATTTTTTTTAAGTTTGATCGAATGCAATAAAATTTAAATAAAATTTTCATTGTTTAATATCTAAAATCATAAATTAGACAATAGAAATCTTATTTAAATTTAATAGAAAGAAATTGTAAAAAAATAGAGTAATTTTTTAATTAAAAATTATTTAATTTAATATATATTTATCGAAAAATATAAACATTCATGTAACATATATACTATTTTATTATATTTAAAGAAAAATTGAATAAAAAATTAATTTTGACATTATTTGACAAATTTTTTCTAAGTAAATAGATTTAAGAATACTTTTTTATAAACTAAAAAATTAAATAATACATATTACATAAATAACAAAGTATCATTTTAATTCTTCACCGTCTGTTGTATTCATTAAGGGTATTATTCAAGGTCAACGTAAACGGATTTGGGAAACTTGTCCATTTTTTTTATTTTATAGTTTTTACAAATTTCAATTTAGAATTTTTGCAATAACTTGTGCACTAATAATTCACTACTTATCATTTTGATAATTAAAAATGTCAAATAAATTACTCAGTTAATTTAATTCATTTAAAGTTTCCTCATTTGGCTCATGAGATAAAATTTTTTAATACATTTAAATAAACAACTTACTAGCTTATTTGATAATTTTTTTTACCTTAACATACATTTTTTGGTTGAACACTTTTTTGACTTAATATTTTTTTTTTCAAACAACATATATTATTTTAATTAAACAATTAAATTTTTTTGGTTGATAAAGAAATTTGAATGGATTAATACCTGAAATGATCATGTAATTTTATTAAAAGTTTAATTTAATCATGTAATTTTTTGATTAAGTAGAATAATGATACTAATGTTTCTAAAAGTATAATTTAGTCATATAATTTTTTGATTAAGCAAAATAAGGACAATAATTTATAAATTTTTTAAATAAGTCTAAAAAAAAATGCCAAAAAGTCATATTTAGACCATTATTTTATTTCTTTTTAACTTATTTGAAATTTTTATAAAATTATTGTTCTTAACTTAATCAAAAAATTATAAAACTAAACTAAATTTTTGATGAAATTACATGACCATTTTAATATGCTACCCAAACTTGAACCTTCAACTTCTTTATTTACAAATCACAATATATATTACATCACTATCCAACATTAAAAAAAAAATTAATATCACAAACAAGTTTGATAAACATCATATAAAGATTTAAGACTTGACAAAAATGACTAAATTATATCCATTAAGGCTGTTACACATATTGAATAGGCCAATTGTATTCGTGTTGTATGACATTATACTATATTAATTTATACAATATTAGGTGAGTATGTGATAAAAAATTCGAATAAATTGTATTGCATATGGCAGAAAAACTTATGGTTGGATACCGTATTTGGTATTTGTTAGTTGATTTGGTGCTATAAGGGTTCTCTTTTCATTAGGAAAATTTTGAAAAATTCCTATCTTAGGAAGAATTTAATAAATTTTTATTTTAGGAAATTAGGAAATTTTTGAAAACATTATATTTAAGAAATTTTTTGATAATTTTCTATTTTAAGAATTTTTTGAAATTTTTTTTTTTTACTTTTTGAAAATTTTTATTTTAGAAATTTTTGAAAACTTTCTATTTTGAAAAATTCTTATCTTAATTTTTTTTTAAACTTTCTATTTTAGAATTTTTTAAAAATTTATATTTTGAAATTTTTTAAAAGTTTCTATTTTGGAAATTTTTTATTTTAGAATACGTTCAATAAAATTCAATTTTAAATTCTTTTAAAAACATTTCAAATTTATAAAATTTTCAAAAATTTATATTTTATGAATTTTTTTAAAATTATCTATTTTGATAAATTTTTGAAATATTTATATTTTAGAAAATTTAAATTTTTTTCCTAATTTTGTTAATTTTTGAAAAATTTATAATTTGAGAAAATTTTCAAATCTTTCTATTTAGGAAAATTTTCCATTTTTGAAAATTTTCTATATTAAGGAATTTTTGAAATTTTTAAAAAATTTATCTTTTGAGAAAACTTTCAAAACATTATATTTTAGAAAATTTTTGAAAACTTTCTATTTTAAGAAATTTTTATATTTTAATAAATTTTTGGATTAACATGCAATTAGGTAAAATCTAACATGATATTATTATGAGACTTCAAATAAACATTTTACTGGCTCTATTTCTTTTTCAAGAAGTTGCATTATTTTTACCATTTGTTAAAAAAGAAATAACAAACGCAAATTTTACACTGTTCGAAGAAAATAATCACATACAAAAATCAAAATTAAAAAAAAAAAAAAAATTACATGGTCAAATGATTCTGATCAAATGCACACTCACGAAAAGTCTTGATTATATTTAAAAAAATTAAAAAATAAACTGAAATATTTTTGTTCAGTATTTTATGGGAAAAAAACATAGAGAAGAAGAAAGCTAAAGTGACTTTTACTCTTACAAAAAAAAAAAAAAGTATGGTTGTAGAAAAAATTATGTGAAATTCAAACATATAATTTGTTTTTCATTTTTAATAATTAATTAAATATTTTAAAATAATTTAATTTAATTTAATAAAAAAAAATAAGTGAGCGGCCAATCAACTCATATAAAAATGAGCTGAAAAATTAAATTAAGCTATAATTTATTTAAGATAATTTTATAACTCACCTAACATCTCTAATTTTAATATACTTTAATTTAGGTTAAATAAATTTAGTCAAATTTTAATTAAAATGATAGTTGATATAAGTGAACAAGTAAATAATAGCAAAGTTGTCATTTGTTTTGGTAACATTAATATTATTCTTGAAGAATAAAAGCATTAAATGTCTTCTTTTTAATTTTTTTATCAATCGATAAATACTAATATTATTAATAAAAATAATATTGATAGAATCAACACTTATTTAATACAAAGAATCAAGCTCAAACAAAACAATAAAAATTAAAAATGAGAACAAGACAAATAACTAAATAAGAGAGACTGTCATTAACAATTATTAGTAAGAAACTAATCGTTAGTCAATAGCAGTGATAAACTTTTCATAACATTTTATTGCCATGAGTAAAATTCTTCCAACATTTACTATTTTTTGTTGAAACACAATCCCATTTCGAGTCTTCCAAAGTTGCCACAATTCAATGCACACCAAGGTCAATTTTTCTTCAAAATCAAAAAGTAATTTGAGGCAATGAACTAACTTTTCGAAACTCAGTTTAAATGTTCTAGTGCTTAATTATTGCATAGCTAATTGTGGGCAAAGGGGCACCAAAACTTTAGAGGAAATACTACACCCAAATAGTAAATGAATCAAGGTTTTTTCATGCATACTACACAAATCACATACTACCTCACCTTCCACACGCTTATTTCGAGTCTTCACACAACCCCATTTCGAGTCTTCCAAAGTTGCCACAATTCAATGCACACCAAGGCCAATTTTTCTTCAAAATCAGAAAGTAATTTGAGGCAATGAACTAACTTTTCGAAACTCAGTTTAAATGCTCTAGTGCTTAATTGTTGCATAGCTAATTATGAGCAAAGGACCACCAAAACTTTAAAGAAAATACTACACCAAAACAGTAAATGAATCAATGTTTCTTCATGCACACTACACAAACCACATACTGCCTCACCTTCCACACACCTATTTCGAGTCTTCACACAACCCCATTTTGAGTATTCCAAAGTTGCCACAATTCAATACACACCAAGGCCAATTTTTCTTCAAAATTAGAAAGTAATTTGAGGCAATGAACTAACTTTTCAAAACTCAGTTTAAATGCTTTAGTGCTTAATTGTTGCATAGCTAATTATGGGCAAAGGGCCACCAAAACTTCAGAGGAAATACTACACAAAACAGTAAATGAACCAAGGTTTCTTCATGCACACTACACAAACCACATACTGCCTCACCTTCTACATGCCTACATGTCCTCTTAATAGCATGACGTATGGCAATTGGTTCATGCATACATCGCCATAGAAAATGTTGTATCTTCGGTGCCACTTTTATCTTCAAAAGCTGCTTATCAATTGTTGCACGGCTTGACTCACAACCAACATCCTCACCCAACTCATTAACTTGAAAGAGCTTTATAACAATATCATAACCTGATCTCATTGTATAATGCCCATGAGGAGTATAGTGCCACGCAAGCCTTTCAATCCTAGTCTCAGTATAAATCTTCATTGCAAGGATAAGATGAGCTTCCTCTAGCATAAAGACTTGATGTACAATATAAGAATTCCAACGATTTGAACCCTCAACCATTAGATCACCCACTTTTGTAACCATGTAATTAGGCAATGATCGTAGAATAAACCCGTTGTCACGAGCTAGCCATGACTACTCCCAAATGCTAACGTGTGAACCCACACCAATCTCCCAATGAACTCCAACAATCAACACTTTTCTAGCTTGTAAAAAACCACGCTAAGCCTATGATGGTGAAGAGCCCAAGCTAGCATTTAGAAAGTTGCCATGTTGAAAATACTTGCTATAAACTTGAGACAACAAGCTATAAGATTTAAAAACTAACTCCAACATTGCTTAACAACCATAGCAAGATTAAAAAGATGAAGGTCTTTAAAGCAAGCCCGCCCTCAAATCTAGGTTATGAAAGTCGTTGCCAAGAAAACCAATGTATATTTCTTTTTATCTTCAATAATCCCCCACCAAAAATGTTGCATACTCCTCTCAATATCCTCACAAAGGCCAAGAGGTAGCACAAAGCAATATCTTCCATTAAATAGAAAGAAAAAAGACATACACAGAAAACAAAGAACTCATGCAGCACGATGAGTAATTAAATTTTGAGAAATAAGTTAAAGTAAATTTTTTTTTTCTTATTTTTATTTTAAAGGATTATGTTAACTTATTTTTTGAATTATTTTTAGTTCAAGTTTGATGAATAGAAACCAAGAACCATTGAATATTTGGTTGGAATTGCTTGTGATGTTCACTTATTGGCCAATCATTTCCTCTTTTTTATAATCATAAGTCAAAAGATTAAGATATATGTGTAAATTGAGATTAAATGTTAAATGAGATTTATAGTATAATTCATTAATTTTTAAAATTTATTTTATTTTGTTTCACTTAATTTTTAATAAGATGATTAAGTAATGAAGCAATATTAATTAAAATATCTCATTTGTCTTTAATGAGTCTAAATCAAACAAGTAAAAATACATAAATATTTATAATGTGAATTTAATAAAAAAAAATGATACAATATATGTTTAAAGTCATTATGATTATAATAAAAATGAGATGATGTAATATTTAAATGAAATAATGAGAATATTGTACACTAAGTTTATTAATAATATATGAAACAAAATAAGACAATTTTATTTTAATTGATATTAAAAATAATTTTAATGTTACAAAAGAATGACAAATTTGCCCTTTACTCACTTGATGAACTTATTATTATTTTTTAATAATTAAAATTAATTTTACCTTAAAAGACATGAAAACTCATGTGGACAAATATATTGAAAAAGTGTTAATTTTTTAGTGTCATTTCACATATTTTTCACATATATATATATTGGTCGCATTTATATAATTAAACTAAAAATAACACAAAAAATTTAAACTCAATAAAAAATTGACTAAATTGTATCAAAATGATAAATTATATAATACTGAAATATAATAATGCACAAATTATTAATACAAAGATTAAAATGTACAATTTTAAGAAGTAATGCGACTATTAGTGTCTCAATGTTTTTTAATAATGGTAATAATTCTCTGATTAATATTATTCATGAGAGTTATTTTCTTTGAGACGCAAAATATCTATAAAGCTACTTAACTGCCAAATTAAAACACAATTAATTATAATAATAAGGATAAATAATAAAAATAATATTTTTTAAAATTTATTATAATAAAAATAGTACATATTATATTTAAATTATATATTTTTATAATTAAAAAATAATTTTTATATCATTTTTTAATACCCGTCCAAAGAACGCATTTTAAATTAAATTGCGACAATTTACATTTATTTAATATTGAACGTTAAATATTACACGTTTAATATTATTATGCGCTAATTTTGTTATTATAAATTTTAAAAATATTATTTTTAATAATTTTTCTAACAATAAAAAAAGGAGTCATAAAATTAGTCAGGTATAAAATTTAGTAACATTTTTCTTGTGTATGGAAAATTGTAAGAGTGCTGCTATATATTTAGATAATTAGTTGCAAAATCATTTAATGTTTGGCCATATACATAGGATTTTAATAATTTAAAAATATATACTAATGCTTTACTACATGCACTTTAAAGTCTTTACTTAGTTCTCCACAACTAAGTTAGTTATTATCTAAGAAACTTGTTAAATTCTATCAAAGATTTAATGAAATATTATACAAAAGATCGTGGTTGAGCAAATCTTACAGCCCTAGGCTTCTACAACAGCGTAACGCGACAGGTGATAGATCTATCGATGGTTGTTCAAATAAGGTTCAAAATAATGCAAAATAAAAAAACAATAAATCACACGACATATTTCTAACTGAGAAATCAACCCCAAACGGAACGTCAAGTTATTTAATTTGTTGTTATCAATTATTAGTCGATATGTAAATAATTACTTATGACTAATTTATCTATGATATTTTATTAATATTATATTATGTTTGTTCAGCCGTATCAATTTATATTTTTAAATATAAAATTGTTAATATTATACATGTTATATAATAAAATAATTTATTTTTTAAAAAAAATTCTGACACGTAGCAAATCATAATTAATGTGTGGCATTTTTCTTCCGGTTCTTATCTCAGTCAGTAGTCATTTCAATTCCCCTCTGTGATAGCTACTAGTAAATATGTACACTATGACCATGTACATTTTTATAATAATTAATAAAATAACAAAAATACCCCCCTCCAATCAAATCGTGGTAGCCTGCTTATGATGCTGAACATGACCTTTAAATCCAATGTGGAATACTTTTCGTTTTTTTCTTTTTGCATTGTGAGTTCCGTCTTTAAGAATTGACTCCATTGAGGCATTGGCTAAATCGTTACCTTAATAATAATAACAATATTAATAAGATAGATTTGATTTGAGGTACATTTGTTTCAACAATTCAGTTGATTAGTTTCTTGTGCAACTCTCTCTGTTTCTTTAACACATGGATCATCAACCTAGTCCTGATGTCTTCCCTCCAGATCAATTCAAGGTAAACTACTTTTTGTTTTTTAAAATTATTTCCTAAATTTATGAACTGGAGTAGATGCATTAATATCTCTCTATGTGTTTTACTCCCAATTCTTAAAACCCAATAGAGGATCAGTGATAAATGTTTAAATTAGATAACTATTGTTAGTAGTGCAATACCTTTTTGGGAGATGTATATGCATTGGTGTGCCACTGCCTTTTTTATGTTAGGCATGTTTGCTTTTACTTTTAAAATACAAATGCTTCTGAACCAAATGAGTTTTTTGTTGTTGCTAGAATTGGTTTAAAGGCTCAAGAAGCACAAAAAGTACAAATTTTCTGCTTTTTCTTTAAGCTCTTTCTTCGGATACCACTTATGACCCAAATCACTTTTTCTAAAGTGCTGCTTCTATTTGCTTCGATCTATTGTTCAATACTCATATTATTAATGAAATTCAAGCTCTTTCTTCGGATACCACTTATGACCCAAATCACTTTTTCTAAAGTGCTGCTTCTATTTGCTTCGATCTATTGTTCAATACTCATATTATTAATGAAATTCAAGTGCAAATGAGATAAAGTTTGAAGACTACATATTGTTTGATCATGTGATCTGCTTTGCTGTCATGAAAAAAATAAAAAATGCAGAAAGACACATGGAAGCACACACTTATTTTATCATTTCAAAGCCTCGGAGTAGTTTATGGCCAATTATGTACTGCTCCCTTGTTTGTCTTTGGGACAATTCCTGCAGAAGACTTTATATCACATGAGACTACCTATCAATTCTTCTCCTTTATTTTCTGGACTATGACCATCATTTCCTTACTCAAGTATGCCTCTATAATGCTCAAGGCTGATGATGATGGAGAGGGTAACTAATCCACTTTGATAATTATTCATCTCAGAATTTTTCTGTTATCTATTTGTACTAGAAGATTATTTACGCTTAATGTGATTTTTGTAGGTGGTACTTTTGCTCTGTACTCTATCTTATGCAGGCATGCAAAAGTAGGCTTGCTTCCAACTGACAAAAGTGCTAATGAGGTTGCACACTATGAAGCTGGAAGTCCATTTAAAATAAAGGTGGAATCTAGGGCTAGAAGAGCAATTGAGAAACATAGAAGTAGTCATTACTTGATGCTCTTCTTAGCTTTGTTTGGTTCCTGCATGACAATTGGTGATGGTGTTCTTACCCCAGCTCTCTCAGGTTGAAATTTTTTACTGCATATATATTATATGAATTATTCACTTTCTATGAGTCATGAAGTCATCTTGGGTAATTGTTCTCTTGTTTTTCTCGTATCAGTGTTATCCGCATCATCAGGTGTTCAGAGATCATTGTCTGATATGAGACATATATGTAAGAAATAGTAGTAAGATATTTATGATAGTGAAAATTTTCAATTATCCATTTAATATTCAATCATAATTTTCTCATTTGAATTATACGTTGTGGCTCTTTTGTCAGTTTCATCCTCAAAGCATAGGCAGGACGAAATATCAGAAGCTTTAAAAAAATGTAAGTCTCCCTCCTAACAGACTTATACTTCTTGGTCTTCATAAAAAAGAAAACTTATACACGTTGCAAAATGCGAACAGCTTTGACGCATTATCACAAGTAAAGCATACATTCTTATGAAATCACATGTGAAGTTAAGTATTTAAAGATCTCTGCGAATTATGTTTTACTACAACTGAATTTGATTTTCTTGCAATCTACATTATTACAGATGTACCAGTTCCTTCAGCTTGTGCCATATTGCTATGCCTATTCATGCTGCAGCACTATGGGACTCATAAAATTGGGTCTATGTTTGCTCCAATTATCATCATTTGGATATTCTGTATTAGTGGAGTGGGCTTATACAATGTTTTGCACTGGAATTCTCATATCATCTGTGCAATATCTCCAACATACATATTCAGATTTGTGAGGAGTGCTAACATTAGAAGTTGGAGATCACTAGGCTGCATCATTCTATGTGTTGCAGGTTAGTTTCTACTTTCTAAGCAATTAAAGCTACAGTATAGAACTGTGTTAAAATTTTCTTGAGATATTAGAGTTTCTTATTACTTAACAAATTGCTTATGTTTTTTTTAGGATCAGAGGCAATGTTTGCAAATCTTGGTCATTTCTCAAAGAAATCTATCAAGGTATATATTTATATCTCATGCTCTACATGTTAACATAATTTGGTATGCATGAGAAATGAAACCAACTTATGAATGGTGTTTCTTGTTGCAGATTACATTCATGTGTTTAATTTATCCAGCTCTTGTTTTATGTTATGCGGGTCAAGCAGCGTTTATATCCCAAAACTTGCATGTTGAAGATTTTAACCATCTTACTAAATCTGTACCAGGTAATTAGCTGTACATGTGTTTCATTAGGATCAATTTCACTTGGTGTTCTGCAGATTTATATTTCTAAACTTATTTAATACACGACAGGACATCTTCGACATGTCTTCACAGTATGGTCCTTACTTGCTTCAGCTGTAGGAAGCCAAGCAACAATAACAGCTAGTTTCTCCATTATACATCAATGCCTTGCTCTTGGTTGTTTTCCTCGGGTTAAGGTTATCCATACCTCCGATAAGATCCACGGGCAGGTTTATATTCCCGATATTAACTGGCTATTGATGGTTCTCAGCCTCGCTGTAACTATTAGTTTCCATGACATTATGAAAATTGGAAGTGCAACAGGTATTCCTTTTTCTTCCACTTGAAAGCTTCTCCTTTGGATTAAGAAGTCATATTTTGTGTTTCATGACAATGTACATCAAAACTTTGTGTTAATATATGAAACAGGGTTGGCAGTGGTTTTTGGGATGCTTGTAACAACTTGCTTGATGTCACTTGTGGTTGCATTGTATTGGGAGAAGCCATTATCTCTGTCAGTATGTTTTCTCTTATTTTTCGGGTTTGTGGAGGCATCATATGTATCAGCATGTATGTTAAATTTTGACAAAGGAGCATGGTATCTTGTAGTCCTACTCTTAATTTTAATTACAATCATGCTTGCATGGCATTACGGGATTATGAAGAAGTACGAGTTCGATTTTCAAAACAAGGTAGCTACAGAATGGCTTACAGATCTTAGTTCAGGCCTAGGAATTTCAAGAGTACCAGGAATAGGTTTTATTTACACTGATATAGTAATGGGAATCCCAGCATTCTTCTCACACTTCATAACAAACCTTCCAGCCTTCCATCAAGTCCTTATCTTTGTCTCCTTCAAGTCCCTGCCAGTTCCCTATGTTAATCCAAATAGAAGGTATCTTATAGGAAGAGTTGGTCCAAAAGAGTACAAGATTTACCGTTGTGTTGTAAGATATGGATATTGTGATCATGTTAGGGACACAGATAACTTTGAAGAAGAGATTTTTCGAACAATCGGGGAATTCATTTCTGTTGAAGAGAATGATTTTGAATCCTTGACATCCCCTGAAGGAAGAATGATTGTAGTTGGAAGGCCATTGCCGGATGGAAAAGGTCTAATCCCTCGGTACGAGTCATCGTCATCAACTATGGAGCCACAGAACTTATTGAACAAGAGTGATGCTCAGGTGAGTCCACTGGCTGAAATTCCATCTCATAACAAAAGCTCTCCTCCAATTGTGAAGAGGAAAAAGGTAAGGTTCATGTTGCCTCCTAATAGTCCTAAAATGAGGTTATGTGTTAGGGAAGAACTACAAGAATTGATTGATGCTAGAGAAAGTGGTACTGCATATATCTTAGGACAATCACATTTAGCAGTTCGTGATGGATCAAACTTTCTAAAGCAGATTTTGATCAAGATTTACTCATTCTGCGATAGAAATTGTCGCGAGCCATTGGTGGTGCTCAACATTCCTGATGCTGCTCATGTTCAGGTTGGCATGATCTATACCATATAAAATGTGTAAAACACTGAATATAGCAGTTTGTATGAAAAGAAGCGGAAAATAAATGGTAATATTGGAGTAGAATATAGCAGGAGTGAACTACTTTTGAGTTTAAACCACTTTAAATTGTAGTTAAGGTATAGTCCAAGTAAGAAAAGTTAAATGCATTTACCTGTATAAAAATATTGTTCCTTAGTTGAAATATATATATATATATACACTTTTCTGCTTGAAGTTTGTAACATGATTAACTGTTAAAGGGTTTTTTTATTTTATTTTACACTTCCGAGTGTTGACCTAAACAGCTTGTAGTTCCTTGTTAAACAGATTTTATCAATGACAACTAATCAAATCAAACTGGACTATTTCCTAATAAGCCTACCGAACCTTTAAATATGAATAGTGTTTTAAACATTATAAAAATATTGAATAAAATATTAAATTAAGAAATTAAAATTATGTGTATTTGTAAGGTGAAATATTGGATTTTATTAAAAAAATCAAAAATTTTATTTATCTTTTCCGGTGGAAATAGTAAGCATCGGCCCAATCCATATTACAACCAAAAGTCCCAAAGTCCTATCGTTTCGTTTTCGTTCGTTCCTCTCCGTCTAACAAACCTTCCTTTCTCCGAGCAAATCCCCAAATCAAAAACCCTAGGAACCCGAGAAACGCAGAACTCAATCGAGGAAACTCACGAAAATGGTGTGCATACGCAAAGCCACCATAGATGATCTACTGGCCATGCAAGCCTGCAACTTGTTTTGCCTCCCAGAAAACTACCAGATGAAGTACTACCTCTACCACATTCTCTCATGGCCTCAATTGCTATACGTAGCAGAGGACTACAATGGACGAATTGTTGGTTACGTTCTGGCGAAGATGGAGGAGGAGACTAACGAGTGTCACGGACACATCACTTCACTCGCCGTGCTTCGAACCCACCGCAAGTTGGGTATCGCCACCAAACTCATGAGCGCTGCTCAGTCCGCCATGGAACATGTATTTGGAGCTGAGTACGTGTCGCTTCACGTGAGGAAGAGCAATAGGGCAGCTTTCAATTTGTATACAGAGACTTTGAGTTATAAGATTCACGATGTGGAGGCAAAGTACTATGCTGACGGGGAGGATGCTTATGATATGAGGAAGGAGCTTAAAGGAAAGAAGAGTGAGAATCAACATCATGGTGGGCATCATCATCATCATCATCATGGTGGTGGTGGGTGTTGCTCTGGTAGAGACTTCAAGGTTGTGGAGAAAACGGAGGCTAAAGGGGGTGGTTCCAAGACAGAGAAGTCGAATGCCACAAAGTCGCAGTCTAAACCTAGTTGAGGCATAAGGCTACAGGTAAACTGGGTGCTATCAGATACAAATTACTTTAATTTTTCTTCTTTTGTTTCCTTGGTCAGCACTTTATTGCCAAATTCGTGTTTTTTACGATGTTTTGGAAATTTTGAAGAAATAATGCATATCAATGTTGGGAAATTTAGTGGTAATTTGGATTTTTGAAACTTGAAACGCTATTGTTGGCTATATAGCCTAGAGGGTTATGGAGTAATGTTGTATGTTGTCTACTTTTTGTCATATGTAGCTGGGATCATTTATTTAAGCTTGGTACGTTTCAATTTTGTGTAGTTGGTATGATGCAACAGTTTATGCTTCTATTTATTTCAAGAGTCTTATATGATTGAGAGTACCCAATGGGTTCATTCTGCTTGATAATGTCCATGTTTTCATGATTAAAAAATCCAACCCCCAACAAAAAAAAAAAGAACAGAAATGAAAACTATGCTACTGTAAGGTTACGGTTTGGAAGTGAGAGTAGCATCGCAGCAGAGTATGTGGAGTTATAGTATTTCTATATGGAGATAGGATAAGAGATAATTTACTACATAATTTGTTCTTCTATATGATAGGTAATTATTTGCAAAGATCAAGTTTTTAGATCTCGGGTTGGGTATTCATTTGAAGTTTTATCTAATATATCAAGATATCAAATGTGAAGAAATTATTCAGTAAGTGATTATGTGTTACAACAATCAATGAAATTAAGATTAGTGTAATTATTTTTTTGAAAAATATACACCCAAAATGTATGATTAAGAGAGCAACCAATTAAATTTTAGTAGGGAGTATACTCCAGAAGTAATGAATAATAACTCATCAAATATGTTGTTTTGGTCTGAAGGGTATTAAAGGGAAAGGTTCCACTTCTCCGCACCATTTTTGTCATGTCAATTAATTTCATAAGGGTCGAAATTGAAACCTTTGTAAGTTTCATAACTACTGCTAGTCTAACTTGCCGATGAAATGGTCAGCAATTCAAGTCTATATGTTCAAAATAAATGGTAAACTTTTGTAACAGAAAGATACAAATAAAAATACTTGCAACGTACGTGCAAATAATTGTCTGATTGTAGAAGTGTGTCAAATAGATAATACTACCTAGGAAAATTTCAGAACGTAAAGGCAGTTAACAACTAAATTTCTGTCAAAACTGTTTTTTCATGATCAATATGAATCACGTGCTCCGTAACCCCATAACTGGCTGTCTACTTTGTATCATTATGAGATTGTTGGTCTTGTTTGACAATGCTTAATTGGCCACCTTCTTTGTTTGCTGCAGTGGCAGCCTTTAACTCGTTGCAGTGGTTTATGAACTTGGTCACCTCCTGATCCATCACATCAAATGGTAAAGAGAGCATCAATATTAAGAAGATAGAGATAATTATAGATATCCCAAGTGTTAATACAAATTACGTCTTCAGAAATTAAGTCAAGCAAATGCTTTAAATACAAACAAAGATGACGACTTTTCAAAAGCAAAAACAGATTCAACAGAAATAAACAGGTCTTTTCCATGATAAGTTGGTAAAAAATTTATTAATGAGGGTTCAATCAATACACGTGATTTTCCCGATTATAAGTCAATTACTATGTACATTAACAAATAATTAGGAGTTCAAATACTTATAATAGCTACTATTGCCTGTGCCTGTATGATAATATGGACAAGGTTCAAGTTCAACAAGCGTAACATATATTCCCTAGAAAAGCAACAAGGATATGTGAAAATTGAGAACTCATCCATCAAACTCCATGTAAATTAAGAAAAGCCTACGAGATTGCAGAACACGAACCAATACAATAATATGTCATTTAAATATAAACAAAATATATAATCAACAAGGGAGTAACTTAATGGTGTGTTACAACAGATGCAAACATATAAACCACAAAAATCCTGTTTTTCTTTTTTGAAAAAAAGAAAAAGAACGAAAGAAGAAGTCAGCATTCTCCTCAACTGCCGCATCAATCCACAGCAAATAATAAATTGAGCACTCTGATGGGTTTGCTGCTTACTGGGTCATAAGTCTCTCTCAAGTATAAACAAAGGCTTCTAGACCAAATCAATTCTCTCGAGTATAACAAGATTTTGGGAAATTAGCAATTCTAATACCCCCAACAAAAATAATATCCGTCCCAATTCAAGTGGAGGTTTTAATTTTGGGGACTATTTATGTAATTTTCTCATTTACTTTGCCGTGTAAGGATGGCGTATTCATGTCGAATTTTTGTCTAAAATAGGCAAATCGTATAGAATAGTTTAAAAAAAGGCTCATTTAAGTTTTAGTGTAAAAATGGACAATTTTTGACTTTGAACCTGAAACTTCTAAGTTAGCAGGTTTCCTCTTCCTCCTTCTCTCCTCTTTCCTCTTAGTCTTCCTCATCCTCAATTCTCTCATTTTTTTTAACAACCCATGTCATATTTCGACGCTGAACAGAATTTGATAAAACCAATATCGTGACTGCATTAATTCTCAGCTTCACTGTATTTCAAGTAAAATCCTCAATTGTTAGGTTCAAAACAACAAATATAATTTGTAATTTAATAAAGGTTTGAACTTTGAATTAACAACATACAAAAAATATTTGATTAGTTTAAATTCAACGAAGGAGATGTCTTCATATAGACTATTGAATTTTGAAAGAATCAAATTTACGCAACTCATACAGATATAATAGTGCTTACAATTTGCATCACTATCTAACATTGAAAATTAGCTGTAAAAGGAAGAATAAGACTATATAAAAGAACTGTCAATTGCAAAATATTCTCCAACTAATTTACTATTTAATTGGAATTTATATTATTTAAATTATACGTGCTAATCAAATTTAACCAGCATTGCACTGTTCATCATCTTCTTCAAGTTGCATTGCACTGTGGTATATCTCTGGTATATCTGAGGTATATCTGTGGTATATTTAGTATATATGTGGTATATTTCTGGTATATCTATGGTATACCATAGAGATATACCAGATATACCAAAGATATATCTCAGGTATACCAGATATACCAATATACCCTGGTATATCCCTGGTATATCGAGATATACCAGATATACCCTGATATATCGAAATATACCACAGATATACCAGAGATATACCAGATATACCCTGGTATATCGAGATATACTAGAGATATACCACAGATATACCAGATATACCCTGATATATCGAGATATACCAGAGATATACCAGATATACCCTAGTATATCGAGATATACCACAGATATACCAGATATACCCTGGTATATCGAGATATACTACAGATATACCCTAATATATCGAGATATACTAGAGATATACCACAGATATATCACAGATATATCGAGATATACCACATATACCCTGGTATATCGAGATATACCACAGATATACCAGATATATCCTGATATATCGAGATATACCAGAGATATACAAGATATACCCTAGTATATCTCGATATACCAGAGATATACCAGATATACCCTGGTATATCAAGATATACCAGAGATATACCACAGATATACCACAGTGTAATGCAACTTGAAGAAGATGATGAACAGTGCAATGCTGGTTAAATTTGATTAGCACGTATAATCTGAATAATATATATTCCAATTAAATAGTAAATTAGTTGGAGAATATTTTACAATTGACAGTTCTTTTATATAGTCTTATTCTTCCTCTTACAGTTGATTTTTAATGTTAGATAGTGACGCAAATTGTAAGCACTATTATATCTGTATGAGCTGCATAAATTTGGCTCTTTCAAAATTCAATAGTCTATATGAAGACGTCTCCTTCGTTGAATTTAAACCAATCAAATATTTTTTGTATGTTGTTAATTCAATAGTCTATATCTCTGTAATACCAAATAACTTGAAGAAGATGATGAATAGTACAATGTTGGTTAAATTTGATTAGCACCAACTTATGCAAGAAATGTGAGGCATTGTTTCTGTTAAATTGCCCACGTGTTCTCTGAGGAAGAGGAAGAAGAGGAAGAAAGAGGAAGAGGAAGAAGAAAAAGAAGATGAAGGAAGAGGAAGAGGAAGAAGATGAAGAAAGAGGAAGATGGAGAAGATGAAGAAAAAGAAAGAGGAAGAACCGGCAACTTGTTAAAGACTGAAAAAATTGCTATTTTTTAAAGTTTAACATAAAATGACTTTTTTTTAAACTATAATATAGAATTTGCTTATTTTAGACAAAAACCCATCCATGTCCTTGGTGAGCTTGGATGGCTTTACAAATTTCTTACCTACCAATCCAATGAACGAACAATGATTGTAAAACTTAATTTATCATGCTTTCGCATTCATGCGAGATAAATATACATCGACATACAGAGTAAAAAAAGTGGTACCTTTTCGGATTTTAGGGAGCTTCCCATGGCAACTGGGGGGTATTGTTTTCTTCTTCTGCTTGCCTTTGCATTGTTTAGCTTTCTTAGTCATACCTATATTTTCCTTTTCTCTTCTTGCTATTATTAGGGTTCTTGAGTGGGTGAATTGCTCTCTCAGGTTCTTCTATCGAAACAAGTGGAATCACTTAACAAAAATGTGGGCCAGTTTAGAAACACTCTTTCTTGGGTTTGAGTCGGCTCATAATGTTTTAGCCGAATGGTTGCGAAATCAGTCGACCCATCTACTACGCCCAAAACTTTTATAGATATTGCTCTGTTATAGAGGGTTATTTTGATTAGCATTAGTTTTGACACAAATCAACTTACAATATCGTTTTTTTTTTTACACAACTTTACTTTTTTTACTCTCCAAATATTTCTATTCAATCTTTTCATTACAATCCATATCCTTCTCCTCTATCAACTTTCGTTCTCTCTCTACTCATTTTATTCTCTCCTAAATTTGACGATCATTGTCAATGATATTGTTGTGGTTGATCCATACACACCAAAGTTCATATTCTAATTTGCGAAGTCTCCAAGGGAAGCAAACTTGATTACCACACACACACAGTAACTTAAGGTTGATTTTGTTCCCTTACTGTTCTCATGTTCTTGAACTATTTTGATCTAGAATTGTTGTTCCCTTGCTTTCTTTTTTATTCATATATTTAAGGTGTGATTATTGGTTAAAAATCTAACATTTATTTTTCTCCATCATTTTTACCAGAACTATTTCTCTTTTTGTGGGTTCTTAAACGAAGCTATAAGATCTATTGTAAAAAATAGAGTTCTTTGTGGCTTAGCTACAAGAGATGGTGCGGCTGTAGCTTTTCTTAAATGCGGTTTGTATGACAATATCTCCTAAAGAAATGGGATTAATTAGTTGTCTTGTTCACTACATCATAAGCATCTAAGAGTTGTCGTATTGCTCAACGGTGGTCTTGATAGAATGCCTTTGCACCAATGATGATAAACTTGAGTTGCTATTATCTGAAATCAAGGATAAAGATATCATAAAGCTCATTGTTGCTAAAGAAAAAAATTGGCTTCGGTATCATTTGGTGGTGGTGCTACAACTGTTGTTGCACCTGCTGGTGACGATGGCATTCCTGCTACTGCAGGGTTAAAGAAATAGGATAATAAGGAATCAAATGATGTAAGTTTCCTCTTGTTGGATCTCTACGCTACAAGTAATATTAGGATTATCTTGTTGCCATTTATTTGTTTAATCATCTTTGTAAAAGATATAAGTTTCAATATTTATTGAATTAAGTTTTTCTAGCTCTATAGACGAATTATTTTATTTGTTTTTCCATCAATAAGTGCAAATAGCTAGAGTTATAGGTACAAGAACCTCCAATTGACCATATAATGTTGATTGGAAAGTTCAAGTTACAGAAGTTTAGAATTTAAATTTTTAAATGAACTTGTTGGCACAATTTTTTATCAATTTCTCATATGAATCAAAGCCTGAGAATTTGGATACTGCTATGTATATTACCGATACACATTTTTTTATATGTAATATGTTATATTTATTTATGTTGTTGTATGTAATATGTTACATACACTTATGTTATTGTATGTAACATTTTACATATTTCTCTGTCGTTATGTATAACATATTACATATACCTCTGTTATTGTATGTAAGATGTTATATACACTAATATTGTTGTATGTATTACATATTTCTCTGTCGTTGTATATAACATATTACAAACTCTTGTACGAACTTTTCGACGAGGGTTGTCAGAGCTGTAGTATAATTGCTGGCAAAGTTGTCGGGGATCTAGTGAAGTTGTCGACAGAGTTATCGGAGCTCCAATAAGATCACCAAAGTTCTTATGAGGTTGAAGCGTTTATAAATAGAATGTAAATGATATTTTGATAATATTTTTATGTATATAAAATTGTGAATTTTGAAGATTAAATTGCTAGTTTAAAAAAAATTATAATATTTTCCTAAAAATAAGTTATTTAAGTCAAATATTTAATATTTTACCATCATTTTTATGTAAATATTTTATTATTTTTATTAGCAATTATTATTTTTCTAATTTTAAACCAAGAAATTTAGGTTTCAGTATATCTAATTATTTATTTACTTCAAAAAATTAATTGACAGCTCGTAAACTCAAATGTTTTGATGCTAAAAGCTTAGGTCTTTATATATATATATATATATATATATTAATTATGATATATTATGTGCTATAATTTTTAAAAACATGAATAATATATTTTTTTTAAAATTATTTTGCAAAATAATGTATGCAATTGTAAATTTTTGTAATTTTAGAATTGAGAGGTTAAGTTTTCTTGGATTAAGTGGTAAATGAACTTAGATTATGTAAAATATACCTTATTATTAGCTTTGATATCCTTAAATTAATATATGTCAAAATTTATTTTAAAAAATATCAAGTAACTAACCAATTCAAAGGGTGGTCAATATAATGTAAGATATAGAAATTTTCAATTACTTTCAAATAAATTAAAATATTTTTGAAGATAATTGACAATTTTTGACACAAATACTTTCAAAAATTTAAGATAAATAAATAATATTTACTTTTAGTCTTTTAAGATAAAAGAGCTTTAAATGCATACTCCTATTTAAAATTATTAATAAAATACAAACTAAAACTATTTTATAATATTTTTATCTTAGACCGCTAGATACTTTTCTTAAAATCACTTTTAAAAAAATATTTTATTTTAAACCACTTCTAAAATAATCACATTTAAATATACCCATAATCTATATGTTAGAAATTCTCTTATAATACTCTGAGTTTACTGTTACTTTACAATATAATTTTGCTTTCAATCAAAAAGCACACGATGAACCAAAACATCCTTAATAATTTCACATTTAAAAAAATTAATATCTGCTCAAAACACTCAATTTTGACTTAAATGAGTAGTTTCTATACCCTTACATGTCCTAATCTCGTGCCTTTTGGATTCCAATCCAGCGCGCATAATCAACCCACCTGTCCACATAATAATAATAATAACAGTAATATTTGTAAATCACAAGAATTGGAGATCATAAGAAAAGGGTTGATCATAATAAGATAGTTTAAAATCTTACATCAATGACCCCAAAAATGTGTTGCCAGTTCGAACAGCAAAGCAAATTGCGCTCAATAAAAGCTTCTGTTTATGTAGCAAAGGTTCAAGTATTCTTTGTTCTATAATTCCAGCCAGTATCTGGTATCTGTTCATCAACCAAAAACAGATCCATTGTTCTTTGAAATATCAGTAATAAACAACTACAAACACTTTTACTTATTAGCCTGTAGGCAAAAATTTCCAATTTCAAATACGAGATAATATCACCAGAGTGGCGTATGAAAAACAAACCGAAAATGCACTTTAGTCCATCCTCAAACATGTGCACTTAGTTCCTAAAAAGGACTTAATATGGACTAATCAAGTACCGTGCCCTTCCAAATATAACACTTCATGGTCAGCTCAATCACCTTTTTTTTTTTTTTTTCTATTATTATATTATTATTACCCGACTTCTTCTTAATTAGTCATATAACAAGAAGTTTGTTACTGGGCATGTGTTTGTCAAAACATTTCATAGATGATTTGAATGATACTTGTACATAAAAGGCCACATACCTAAGGTTTGCTGAAACAGACATATAAACACCATAGGCTGCACTGGTAGATAACATGGGTAAATCCTCTGCTTCAACAGCAAAGGATTTGTCTACAGTCTTCCTTATATTAATCAATGAATTTGTTACACCTGTGCCAATCTGAAAATGACACAATTCATTAGTCTTTTGATGCCAATTAGCATATGTTGGTTTGTAACACAATTTTCTTATTTCATTCCAGAAATTATGCACAATATATTCCAACTCTATAAAGGATTTTGAAGAATGTTATTCTATTTAAAATTGCAGATAGCAATATACTCTTTCTATGTTACATAACATTCAAAACTAGACCTCAAAATTGACAAGGTACAGATAATAAGCTTATATTAATGTGTGGAGTGTGTTAGGGTTTACCAGAGATGCACTTGTCCCAACCGCAAATAGTTTGGCTCCATTGCGCTGCTCAAACGAGTTAAGATCGAGTAAAATATAACAATACACACTGAATTAGATTGCTTAGTTTTTTTGAATTGATGCATTACATACCACTATAGCACCTATTCTTTGTAAAAAGGAATAAGATGTTCCGGCCAAAGCTACCTGCATAAAAAAAACATTGCAACCATCTGAGCACATAGGGTAGTTGCACATTTGATTAAAAGAACAATCTGAAGTAGAAAACAAAGGAACAATGACCTGAAAAGCATTATCAGGACAACCATAAAAGAACTTAGCAAGACGTCCGGCGCTGACTGCAGGAGTTGGTCGGAGAGAAACTGTTGGAGCAGGAAGCCATACAAGCATAAAATCTGCTATTATCGCCATCACCTAAAGACCAAGTGATCAGTTACTCAGTGAATCACATTACAATATAGATGCAAAGTTTATCTTTAAACGCATTTGTCTAACTCATGCTAAACAAGGGCGGAATTCATCTCAAGTGAATACATATTACAAATAATTTTATGTTTCATTTTATACCACATTAATCAAAACTTGATACTGTTGGGATCCTGCTAAGCTCAGCTGTACAATTACGTTCGAAATTATGATAGCTAAAATGCTTAAGCAGATTATTTTGAGGAAATTCAGTTTTCAATAATCTAAAGCAAATAAGGATATAATCAATAACAAACATACCACATCAGCACAAACAAAATCCAGCTCTTTACTAAAATTTTCTCTTCGCTTCTCCAACTCTGCTGCACTCTGAAAACCAAAAGATGCATTCTGAACTTAAGATCAATGCGTAATAAAGCCTTCATTTTACCCAGGATTAAAGATTAATAACGAGAAAAAGTTCTCCACATATCCACTTATTTTTAAAAATGTATACTTTAGTTCTTTTATTCTTAAAAAATGTTCTTTAAAATGTGAAGATGAGATCAATATGGTCATCACATGTGATCGAGAGTAATTATGTATTTTAATGCACCAAACAAACAAATAATATCAAAATCAATATGTGTTTAAAATGTAAAAAAAAAAAAAAATCATTTTTCAATGCATATTGGACTTATATTCGCCTTTTCAAAAATTAGGAGACTTCAGTTGAATAATTGAAAACACCATTTTTTAAAAACAAAGTGACTCACCTGCACCTGGTGCACCAGCTTACTAATTCAGAGAAAGTGCAATAATTTACAAATGTTTGAGAATTTTAATAACTTATCCAACTTGGGTATATTATGCAAGTAGAGGATCTTATTATTAGTGTTACATTTATGCACCAGAGAATTGGATGTTGTACAATTGTTCTATCAATTACAAGATGCACAGCAACTAAAATCACTTATCTCTAGTAAGCAGCATATATCAAGACCTCTATGTGGAGCAATTAGCACCAGTTTTGATTGTAGAAATGAAAAATAGAAGAAGAAAGTGAAGAACCTTGGTAAATATGCCAACACCACACTCAATGGCAACCTTGGTCAAGAACAAATCATCAGCAAGCAATCGCTCTTTAAACCCACCATAGCGAAGCAACCATCTAATCCACACAGACTTCTGAAGCTCAAAGTATCTTTTGACAATTAATCCAGGTATCCTCCCTGCTTCAATTGCCTTTGCCAAGTCATTAGGCAAACTCTCTAGAGATCCCCCTGCCTCTGCTAATGCCATTACTGCCTCAGCCTTGTTTCTTTCTCTATCCTCTCCATCATCATCGTCGCCATCGCCGTCATTATTGTTGTTGTTGTTATCTCCTCCTCCTCCTCTGCCTCCACCAGCCATAGGAGGCCTAAAAGAGAAATTTGTGGTGGAAAAAGGCTTTGGAGTGTTGAGATAGGGGGTGGTGAAAACGACAGAGGGGGTGATAGTCGGACGATTAGGGATGATTTTGGCTGTAAATATGTGGGGGTAGAAGTGGTATTGTTTTGGTGAAGGTAAAGAGAGTGTGTGTGTAGAGATATTGGAGAAGGTGGTATTTGCCATGGTTGCTTGTTGATTTCAACCCCTCTTTCTGTATGTGAGGCTATAGATTGAAATGCTCACATATTACTAACCATTTTTTTGTTTCTACTTTTCTTCACGATTTAGGAGAAAATTTCATGAACGGGTCGCTTTTGTTTTTGTGGAAATATGGATAACTGATGTTTGATCAATATTTGACCAGTACATCAATTGCCGTGGCCACCTTGGTGATAGTTATTGACGTGAAAAATAAAAATGCTTAAAAGGTAAAAAAAAATTATCTATATATTTACCATTTATTAAAAATAGTACAGTTTATCGTTAATTTTTTTTAGGAATTAAACTTGAAACTTTGGGAGTCAGAGTCAGAGGAGAAAGGACGAAAAACAAAAAAAACAAAGCACAATGGGAATGAATATGACATTCATTCATTGGACTATTAATAATCAGAAAAAAAATTATCATCTAAGACAATTGAATGGGAAAGAGGGAAGAATTTAATCAGTGCCTGACATTAATATTATATGAGTCTTGTAAGTGTGTGGTTCACATATCACAATTGCAGTAGAAAATGAGAAACTTTCATAACTGAAAAACCCAAAAGATAGGGGACCATGTGAAATGTCGACGAGTCTTGGATCCGCATTACCAGAAGAAAAAAAATTAATGGGTCAGCTAAAATTGAGACCACAGGAGTAGTGAAAAAGAGAGCACTTGAAGTAATTTATACTGAAAACAGTGATGACTAAAAGATAACTAAGCTACAAAAAAAAAAAAATTTGAGACCACAGGAGTAGTGAAAGAGAGAGCACTTAGAAGTAATTTATACTGAAAACAGTGATAAATAAAAGAAAGCTAAGCTACATAAGGAGGCTGGAATTGGAAGTAAAAAAGAATCACCAGGGACTAAAGTACTAAACTATTCCAATATATAAAATCTTAAGGACATTTGACTCTGACCATAAAATCTCAAGTCTGCAAAAGAAAAGAAAAAAAATCGTATTATAACACACGTTACATTATGTGTGGTGACAAGTGAATCTTCTTCCAACCACTCTAGAAACACGGCCAAGACAGGGCTGTAGAAGAAATAATAATAATATATGTAATAATTGATTAAAATTAAAGTTAAAATATAATTATAAAATATCTTTAAAAAGTATTTTAAAGATAAAATATTTTATATAATCACTAAAATATTTATAAAATATGTGATTATAAAATATCCAACCACTTCTAGAAACACGGCCAAGACATGGCTGTAGAAGAAATAGTAATCACAAAGAAAAATAAAAATAATACATGTATTAATTAATATATTAATTATTAATTAAAATTAAAATATAAAAAAAAATATTATAAAATATTTTATTTATATGAATCAATTTAAATTTATTGTATATATGATTATATATATTTTAAGTTGTATTAAAAAATATTTTTTTAAAAAAATTCTTAACTTTAAATTATAATACTAAATAAAATTGGTAATGTAGAAATATAGAAGCTGCAAGAGACGATTTTAATTAAATGAGAGTGACCTATTTAAAAAACTAACAAACTAACAACATTAACAGCAATATCTATTCTCTGCTTTGACAAAGGACTTTCCTGCTGAAAAGGAGACAGAAAGTACATGTTCTGATAAATGATTCAATTATATCTAATTTATTCAATGCGGAAAACTTGTGACCTTGAAAAGCTGCAAATCAAATATAATAATCGAATAGGAACAAATGTGGATAATCATGTAGCTACTTTCAAGAGAAGGAAAAAAAAAAACAGACGTTATTTCATTTAGGTAGAGAGAGAGATTTTCAACCAAAAAAAAAACGTACATACTACAGTGAATTCTCAAAGCAGTTAATGAAATAGGCATGGTCCGAAGAAAAGAATGCACAAGAAAACAAAACAAATTCAGAATAGTACACTGTTTTTCAAACAACTTTGCCTCAAGCTTAAATGGAGTCCCCAGCTACGAATTGAGATGTTACTACTTTAAGTCTTCTAACAAATGTTCTTCGATACAAAAAACTACATACAGAAATTACAAAGCTATTTCTATATACCAATGTCAAACTATTCATTTTTTTTTTTCTTCCCTTTTTGATTCTTTCAATTTCTTTACTAAGAATCAGAAAATCAAAGATTTGACAGAATACAAACAGTTAAGCTCAAAAAGGTGACACCACGTCACTGCAAGCAAAATCATCATAATTTCCAGCAGAATACTCCGGCCAAGAATCCCGAAGAAGCTTCAACAAGAGCTGAGCCTTTCTCTTAGATCTATCAGTGCAATCGCTCTGAATCAACAGCAGCAACTGTGTCAATACCCCAGCAGCCACGGCGCCGCTCCGGCTCTCCTCCGATGCCGAACACAGCGACAGAAGAGCCCCCGCAGCGTACTCTGTAGCGCGATCAGAGATCTTTAACATGACCTTCACCAAAAGAGGCACCGTCAGCGCGTGCGATGCAAACGACGCACAACCTGCCGACTTTCGGCAGAGCAGTTCAATGGTGGCCAAAGCTCGCTCGGCATATTCACACTTCTCCAAATCACCAGCGAGTCTATCAATGAGAACCTCAGATGATCCGGCAGCGACTGCCTTATTTCTGGTCTGTTTCACAAGGCATAAGGCAAACAAGGCCTTGATACCAACCTTTAGAGCTCGTGGATAGGCAGCAATTGTGTGGTTCCTCAGAATCTCAATCACTCCTTCAAATATTTCATCCACGCTAGTGATCTGAGCTCGTAGCTCTGGCGATCTCGTGCCGACAATCACGGCTTCGATCAACGCAGCGGAGTTGATACGAACATCAATCGAAGAATGTTGAAGCAAACTCGACAAGAAAACCACCCGGTTCAGATCCGATGCTACAGACTCGCACTCAGACTCACCGAGTGGAAGCAACATTACAATAATTGCGAGTGATTCAAGTCTAAAATCATCGGAATCGGATTCGGAGAAGACTATACGAAGCAGAATTTGTCGTGAGTTGTTAAGAGAAGATATGACGGATCGATTCTTATCTGAATCTCGAGCGAAACCTCTGAGACGACGCAAGGCCGAGAGGCGAGAATAAAGAGAGAGATTAGAATCACAAGAGGCTTGAGAGAGGAGAGAGCGAAGCAAGGAAGGATCAGCTGGTTGTTTGGGAGTGGGAATACGTTGAACACCAAGAGAGTGGTTGGCTACGCACCACTCTTGGATGAGTCTGCGAAGGGTGTGGTTAGGGATGAGAGTGAAGTCAGTGAGAGTGGATCGAGTCACAGGGCAAGTGGTGTTGCCAGTGGCGACCCATGACTCGATGCTGGCTCGGTCGTAGGTTTGGCCGGTGCAAACAGTGACAGGGTCATGCATGAGCTCAAGTGAGATCGGACATCTGAAATGGTAAGGAATCTGTACACCCAAATCCAACGGTTCTAAGCTACCTGGCATTTTTCTCTAAGAAGAAGTGAATCTGATCTGACAGAAGGTCTCTGCAAATTCTCAATGGGGGGGCTCAGTTTGGGCAAGGAGCTTTTTATTTTATTTTATTTAAATTTTAAGTTGGAGGGTTTCTTTATGAAATGCTCTTGTTGCTTACAATAATAATATAGAGAGAAGTGGAATTGGAGAGAGACAGAGGGACATACCCAAGCCAAGAAACAGAGGATTGGGCAGTGGATGCTTCTGTCATTATCTGATTGATAGCACACGTGCGTGGTGTGCATGTGTTTGAACCTAATCCTCTGGTTGGGAGTTGGGACTCGGGTGGTGGTGGCTCTGTTTCTGGTCAAAATGTTTGACTGCATTGGGCTCCACTCCACCAGACATAACTCTTGCTTAAAATCTTGTTCCCTTTACATCGCAGCAGCATTATTGCTTTTTCTTTTTTCCTTTTTTTATTATTTTTTTAAAATAATATTTACGTTTTTAGGTGGCTGGTCTGGTTCCTTGACATTTTTTTTCCCATAATAAATAATTAGTCTTAAAACTTCTGCCCAAAAAAAAAAAAAAAAGTCTTACTTATTCTTTTTAATAGTTACAGACTTACAATGTGTGTTTAGTAAAAGGCTCATTTCGTACTTTATTTATGACTAGTTGTTTTTTCATAGTAAAACAATAAAAAAAAAAAATAATAGTTATACAGTCTGAAAAGACAAAAAAATAAAATAAAAATGAACTCCGTATATTTTCTATGACAGTAAACTCGGCTTTTATCAGGTATTATTTATTGCTAACTTTATTATGCGCCTGCAGATGTGAATTATATATATATTTATTTATTTTATAAAATAAAAAAATCGTCATTCACCTTGAATTGATAAGACTAAAAGTAGCTTCAAATTTTTTTTTTTTTTTTATATTAAAAAGTTTAGATCAAATAATGTCTTTTTTTTTTTTATTCATTCAAATCATCATTTATATTTAAAAATATCTAAAATAAATTAACACTTAAAATACTCAAAATTTTATACATATAATTTAATTGTAATATTAATTAGACTATTGGATAAGGTAGCTTCATTTGAGATGAAATAAAATTATTCTAATAGTCATAAGTATTCATTTATGTCCTTCCGAAGAAAAATAAATTTTCAAATATTTTTACTTGAAAATAATTTTATAACAAAGTAACAAATGCATGCTTACACTTTCTCCGTTCATTAAATAATTTATGTACGGTTGGAAAAATATTACAAAATATTTTAATCCCTAAAATTACTAAAATGTTAATATTGACTAGTCAAAATATATTTATTTAAAATAAAAATAAAAAAACTAAAAGGATAAATATTGAAATTTTAAACCTTTAACTATTGTGAGTAGAGATAGGCATAAATTCATAAAAATCGATCGAATTGATTGAATTAGACTTAAATCAAATTTTTTAGGTCAATTTTTGTTAATTCAATAAGTTCAATTCGGTTCAATTTTTTAAAAAATTGATTAAATCTATTCGATTATGATTACGATTTCCATAAAATAAAAAACTTATGTAAATCAAACAGAACCTACATATTTAAAATAATATTTTTATATATAAAATGACATATTTTATATTTTATTAGCATTTATCTATAATTTTATTTATAAATTATGATTATGATATATTTATATGAGCCTTTTCACTTTCAATAATCTCAACATTCGTTCATAGAAGTAAGATCTTCTCAACTTGTCATTCTAAAAGATACGGACTAATTATCCATCGATCTTTTGAACTTTGTAGACTCTTTAAGGTTTGTTCAAGAAACTTAATTCTTGACTTAAAACTTATTACATAACTTTAAATTTGATGATTTTATTCAATTGAATATGATATAATAATGCAGTTAATATTTTTGTATGTATTTTTTTAAATAAATATAGTAGGTCCAAACAGACCAATCAAATCAAACATATCGATTAAATAGATTGGTTTGCGGTTCGATTAGTTTTAATAGGTAGGTCTGTTTTGGTTTATAAAAATGTCTAATCGACCAAATTGATTCGATTAATTTTTTGGGCAAAAGACTGAACCTACCAACTTACTCACATCCCTTTGTGAGTGTGCCAAGAGAATTTGTCTTATATTTTTTAATATATAAAAAATTTATACAATTTTTTTACTTATTTTTCAATGCTAAATACATTATAAATCAATTAAATAATATACCAAAATATTCTGTATAATAATTTAATAATATTTAAAACATACTTTTTATTATTTTGATTCTCTTATTTATAATTAAAAATAAATAAATTTACACAAATTTAAATATTTAAATATTAATAATATTGTGTTATATATAATAATAATAATTTAAAAACATTTCGGTGCATAAATAACTCAATTATTTAACTGATTTTATTTTTAATCCCTCTCAGTAAAAAAAACATATATTCATTTTATTATAGTACTAAAAAATATATGTTTATTTACATTATAAAATATATATATATATATATATATATATATATATATATATATAAAATTAAATAATATACCAAAATATTCTCTATAATAATTTAATAATATTTAAAACATACTTTTTATTATTTTGATTCTCTTATTTATAATTAAAAATAAATAAATTTACACAAATTTAAATATTTAAATATTAATAATATTGTGTTATATATAATAATAATAATTTAAAAACATTTCGGTGCATAAATAACTCAGTTATTTAACTGATTTTATTTTTAATCCCTCTCAGTAAAAAAAACATATATTCATTTTCTTATAGTACTAAAAAATATATGTTTATTTACATTATAAATATATATATATATATATATATATATATATATATATATATATTAGGGAGTTTAAAAATAAAACTTTATATATGAAAATAGTTTATGTCATATAATTAAACTATTTAAAAATAAATTATAATCTTAATCCAACCTTATTTAATCAAAAAAAATTGATCTGCTCGAATTTATATTTATTTGAATTGTGTACGTTATTGAATCATATTCAAATTAAATATCTTTAAATATATATATATATATATATACTATTTCTCTAACATATTTGACCGGAGATTATATAGGAATAGTTTAATAAAATAATAAAAATGATTATACTAAAAATAATTAGAACACAAGGAGAAACAATTTTTTTCGGATATGTGTTAATCAGCTTTTCTCTTTATATTGTAACGAAATTATTTAAGGATTTATTTTAATATGAAAGTATTTCAGGAGTTTAGAAGGCGCACTCTCGTTGGAAAAAATATTTAATGACTTTTTTTTCGATCAATCGGAATTCTTCACATTCCGGATCTACTTACGGATTATGAAGCTAAAGACCAAATATTGATTTATTTTAAATCAAAGTTCAATTAATTGTCCAAGAGTTCCAGACTAAATAGTATATATATATTACTTCATGTTATTTTCTCTTTTTTATATTAACTTAAATAATTCTATTTATTACATGAATTATCAATTTAAATGATAAATTATAATAAAAATAAAGCAAATAGATAAAGATCAGCCCGAGAGTTAAGCTATGTCCTATGTAGGAATGTACATTTTATACATAAGTTTAGATATTTGCGAATATTTCATTCGAAGAATCAATTAATACTTATTTAATTTGAGAACTATAATGGTTATTTTCGGGGATAGAGCAGAGATGATTATACTTAAAAATGTACTCACTCATACTTAAAATACTTTTTTAAATTTCTAAGAGTCTTGAAACTAGGCATTCGGTGCCACCATTTCAGCTTATAGCTATCAGACCACTTTTTTTTTTTTTATACATTATAATATATAAATATATTTATTTGTTAAAATTACTTATTTCCTAAAACATTATAACATATAAATAGAAACTAACCTTAACCTTAAATTATTGTTAGTTCGTTCTATCTTTCTTTGTACAGGTCGGCGCCAGCGAAGTCGAATTGCTATCGACACTTTCAGTTCAAGTCTTCAACAGTGCACATTTCACACTCCACAGCCTCTGGCGGTCCAGCCCTCCACTTCTGCAACCAGCAGTCGCACTTCGTGCCCGCGAGTCCAACCTCTCTCGTGTCACTTCTTCGTTCTTCAGAAAGCGTAGTTCGTAATTTTTGCTGTTATTTTTATTTTTCAGACGTGAAGGTTCAAACCTTGGTATATTTGCAGTTTCTATTTGGGTTTCGACTTTTCGAATAATTAAATATAATATCTAAAGTTGAAAGCATGTAGTGCTGGCATTTTGACATTTCTGCTGAGTCTGTTATTCATCTATTTATTACTTGTATAATCACAATATATGATTATTGAGTTTATATTTAGAAGTGAGTTGGCTGTATCATGAACTCTTGAATTTCCTACAAGGTGAGACATATTTTCCAACTTGCTTTCTATTTACGCAATGCTAGAGGTTAATATTTAATAACTAGGCCCTTTGGTAAGGGAGCTATTCAAATCCTCATCCCATAGTATCGAATGGCACAAAAAATATCGACTAATATGTTCATACAGTGACAAGAAAGATGTGTATATTTACTATTTATTTTTTCAGTTCTCCGTATTTTGATAGCTTAAATATGTGATTTTTTTTAAAAAATTGGATATGAGATGATTTTTTTGTTGTACTCATTCCTGTCCGATTATCGAACCCAAATCAAAACAATTTTGAGAGCAATTTTAATTATGCAATTAATTATTCAATTTTAAAGACAAATATAACAAAAATCGTCCTCATGCCATACTCGCAGCTGCAAAAGACTTCAACTTGACTAAGGGCCCAAATTATTAAGTAATTTTTTTTTTTTTTTTACTTTTTTAAAATACAATTTTTTTTTTCTTTTACTCCATATTTTCATTAAAACTTAAGTACAATTATACTGGCATGATATGTACACAATATAAATATAATTATTATATAATTAAAATACAATTAGATTAGAATTGTGACCAAATATTTTACAAATTTATAAATACTATTATTTTTTATTATTATAATAATTAACTTTAACAATTGTCCATAATATTTCTTATGTAAATTAATACAAAAACATAAATGTGACACAACGTAAACTCAATATATTGACAAAAACAAATATAAGATAAGTATGATATGACACAATTTTAAATATAATCTAATTTAAGTAATATTTAAATTATTTTACATAACATGTAACTTAATAAATAATTTTTTTTTATTATCTTTTAACACGAATCACCTACCACTTAGATATAAAATATTTTATTTATTTTAATTAATTTTTATATCTATTATATAATTATTATTTTTATATTTCATTGCTTTTTTAATTTTTAAAATTTTAATTATTTTTTTACTAATTATATAATAATCATTTATTATTATTATTATTATATATCTACAATAGAGAGTATATTTTTATGTATAAAATTGATTATTTTATTTATGTAAATTTAATAATTATTATTTGTTGAAACATAAAAATTTGATAATTTTATTAATTTAATTGAAAGAATTATTTATTAGATAAAAACATACACATTATTAATAAATAATTTATTATATTTTATTAACTTAAATTTATTAAATTTTAAAAAATTATAATTATTATTCAAAATATATGTAATTAGTTGAAATGTTGATGAATAACTCTTTGTCTGAAATGAATGAGTTAAAATTCTTAAACTTATTTTAAAAATTTTAAGTTTTTAATTTTTTCAACTATTTAAATTGTGAGAATGAAAATCTTTTTTTGATGTTCATAAACTATGGTATAAATTTTATGAATCATTTTAATTTTATTAATTTTTAGAACTAATTAAGTTATTAAGATATATTTTTTTCATAATTGAAAATATTTATGAAATTTTATTTATTTTTATAATTTTATTTATTATTAGATATTTAAATATTTATAATTTAAATTATTAAATATATATAACTAAAAATTAAAAATTAAATAATAAATAATAAATATAATATATAATATCCAATATATAAAAAAAAAATCATAATAAGCCTGGTTTAAGATCTCTTAATTACTTGAACCGGCTTTAAAATAGAATCACTTTTGTCTTTCAATTATATAAATTGATAATTATGACTTGTCATAAATAAAATTGCTCTATTAACTTAGACAAACCAATAATTCTTGTGGAGCGCAATTGTTTTCTTTATTGTATGCGTGGAGTCCAACTGTCCACGTAATTCTGGTTAGGTGGTGGCTCCTTTTTTTTTTTTTCTCCTTAAAAATGGACATGTTTGACTTTGACCGCATTGATTTTTCCATAATGATTAGTTGGTTTACTAAAACTTTTGAGCAAGCTTGATATTTGAAGAGAAACTGATCCGTGATCCTGAAGAAAAATTACGAAAAAACAGAGCGAAAAAATACAAAAAATAATATTAAATATTTAATTAAAATATAAAAATATTAAACTTTTAAAATTAAATAGATTTAAATTTTCATCGTTTAATTTTAATTAAATAAATATTTAAATAAAAATGACATATTAATTATTTTTTTAATTATAAAAATATAAGTTTAAATACAAATGTGCTAATTTTGTTATTGCAAGTTTTAGAGGTGCTAATTTTATTATTTTTTTAAAAAAACAAAAAATAATTAAGTTTAGGAAATAGGCTGTCAAGTTATTTTTATTATTAATTTTTTTTAATATAAACACTTAATTTATATTTATGTAAATTTTAAGGTTATCCACTCTAAGTTAAAGATTATGAGCGTGAATATGAAGTCTGTGCATCGAGAAGCATACATTCATAATCACTCTCAAAATTATTATTTTTAGCAAAGTAATTATTATAATATAGTTTTTATGTGTTGATTTCGTATAGAACTTTATTAAATTAACAAAAAAATTATTATGAAATAATGAAAAAATAATTTTATAGCTAAAAAATAGATTAAAAATATATATAATAATTAAAAATAGTAATTTTAGTAGAAAATAAAATCAATATAAAGCTTTGAGATTTATTTAATTGTTTCGTTTTAATATTATGAATTTTTATTTATATTTATTACTCAATTATATGTTTTACGTCCCAAACAAACAATTAAAAAATTAAGAATTGAAGATCTAAAATAAAATTTAAATTCATTTGATTTGATTTGAGAAAAAAAAATATTTTTATAATATAACAATTTAATTTATTTTTATAAGCTATATAATATTAACAATATATTAAATTGACTGCAAGATATTTAGAAATTTATCTTATTTTTTGCCTTAAAATGATCATATTTTAAGATACTTTGTGAAATATAAAATTATGCATTATTTAATTATCTTTTAATATCAACTTGAATCATTTTATTTGAATATTATAATAAAAAATTTATTTTAAATTCAAAAGCATATTTATGAAATATTAAATAAGTTAAATTTTGATTTTTTTTAATGTTCTTTGGCTATTTTTTATTTATTTATTTATCATACAAACATAAATCATCATAAATATAAATTAATATTTATAAAAATATTAATGACTAATTTTAAATTGATTAAATTATATATTATAAATTATAAATGTTAGTTAATTTATACACTTTAAATATATATCTTTATGCTATTATCAATTCACATGAATTGTCCAGTATTACCTAGCTCCAAAAAGATCGTAGATTCTACTTTTTCTCCATTATTTTTTCTAAATTAATTACGCAGGAATAAATATCAAAGAGCTTCAAATTTTAATAAAAAAAAATTTAACTATAATAAATAAAATAAATAAATTAAATAAATATAATTATCAAAAAATAAAGATATTAATGAATATTTTTTTTTAAAAGTTAGATAGATTTAAATGTTAAATACATTAATATAAAAAAATGTAACATAATATTGTGACAAAATGAATAAATTGCAACTATTTAATATAGTCTTTTATTTTATTTTAATTTTTATTTAAAATTTAATTTTATTTTATTTCATTTTAGGCTAGTCCTAATTTTGTCCTAACTTTGCTCAATTTTTTTTCAGGTTATTCGAGTCGGATTAAAACAGATCCAAATTTTATTCGATTTGTGTTCAATTCAAGTTTGATTTAGTTAATCAAACTATAACATAAATATTAAAAAATTATTTTAAATCGGGAATAAACCTATTACTTAAATAATTAAAATTTAAATAAAATTTAGCTATAATTGATTTTTAACCCAAGCAAACCATAAGCACTTAATCTAATTCGATATATATTTTTTAGCATCCCCGTTAACATCATTGTGTTTTTGTCTTATGTTCCATATCTCTTGACACCTCTTCCATAACTTTCCAAGGTAACTAATATTTGTCATCTTATTATTGTATAGAAGTATGAAGGAATCCTTTCTATTTTTCTTATCATTAAGATATCAATAATCTTATAATATTGAGTATGAGGTGGGTCATCAATTATCAATTTTAAATTATCTAGTTCTAATATAGTTCAACTATATATCCTATAAAATTTAATGGCTAAAAAAGGAATTTTATAAAGTAACATTTTATAATATGAACAAAAAGTGTCATTCCTTATTTTAATTCAAACAAATAAAATAATACAATATTGTTTTAATTGAATTAGATTTTTATTATTTTGTTAATTTTATTATGTGAATCAAATATGATCTAAATGATAAATTTTATTAATTTTTAATAAATTGGAAATTTTGTTTAAAGAGGCGGGATGTGCAAAATAAAATTTGGTATGTATCTAAAATTTATTGAGTTGTATAATTTTGCAAGGATGAAGGATCAGTCTACTTTTACTCGTTTATTGAAGAATGGTAGGGATGGGCATGGGGACGGGCAGGGACGGTTTTTGCCATAATCGTCCCCAAAATCGAGCATATAACTGCATAACCGAAACTGCACGAAACCTGCTCCAGTTCGAATACGGTTATAACCGGTCGGGGATCAGGCGGGGACGGGTATGACAAAAAACCGCCCCAAAACCGATTATTTAAAAAAAAAAAAAAAAAAAAACAGAACTTGTATAACACAAGTTGACTCTAACAGAACTTGTATATAAAAAAAAAAAAAAAAAAAACAGAACTTGGCTCTAACAGGAAGGGAAGCCAAATGTAGTGAGGGATCATTTTAGCTATATATATTTGTATAACACAAGTTTCCTCACGTAAAAACACACATTGTATGTGTGCAAAATCAGTCAAGCACATCTAGAATCATAAATTCATAATGCCAAGTTTGGTTGATATTCATGCTGATCCAAATGGATAATATCATTTGCATCTATAGGACAATAGGAATATTGAACACCCATTGATGGCATTTACACACACTGTAAATCAGTTTACATACTATGTAAACTGATTTACATACTTTGTAAACTAGTTTACATACACCGTAAATCAGTTTACATAGTATGTAAATCTATTTACATACTTTGTAAACTGGTTTACATACACCGTAAATCAGTTTACATACTATGTAAATTTATGTAAACTGCCTCTCTTTTCTTCTTTTTCATATCTGTGAACAGATTTTCTCACCCTTCTTGCCTGAAAAATTTATTTATTCAGAGGTAGCCATGGATCTATGGACTATTCATGCCATTAACTCCAGTAGAAGCCCTTTAATGCTTGGAAAATTGTTTGTCTTAATAATAAAGAACCACATCCTTTACTAAAGATACTAGCATAGTTGTTTTATCTTCTTGTTTTGCTCATGACACATGGATTTACATAGTTGTTTTAAGCTTGTAGGAGCCAGGAGGTCAGACAACACCATTTTTTCTTATTGCATTCATTGAGTTACATAGTATGTAAATCAGTTTACAAAGTATATAAATAGATTTACATAGTATGTAAATCTATTTAGATAGTATGTAAATCTATTTACATACTTTGTAAACTGATTTACATACTATGTAAATCAGTTTACATACTATGTAAATCTATGTAAACTGCCTCTCTTTTCTTCTTTTTCATATCCGTGAACAGATTTTCTCACCCTTCTTGCCTGAAAAATTTATTTATTCAGAGGTAGCCATGGATCTATGGACTATTCATGCCATTAACACCAGTAAAAGCCCTTTAATGCTTGGAAAATTATTTGTCTTGATAATAAATAACCACATCCTTTACTAAAGATACTAGCATAGTTATTTTATCTACTTGTTTTGCTCATGACATATAGATTTACATAGTTGTTTTAAGCTTGTAGGAGCCAGGAGATCAGACAACACCATTTTTTCTTATTGCATTCATTGAGTTATATAGTATGTAAACTGATTTACGGTGTATGTAAACCAGTTTACAAAGTATGTAAATAGATTTACATGCTATGTAAATCAGTTTACATGCTATGTAAATCTATTTACATAGTATGTAAACTGATTTACATACTATGTAAACTGCCTCTCTTTTCTTCTTTTTCATATCCGTTATAGATTTACATAGTATGTAAACTGATTTACATACTATGTAAACTGCCTCTCTTTTCTTCTTTTTCATATCCGTTAACAGATTTTCTCACCCTTCTTGCCTTGAAAATTTAATAAAAAATACACTAGAGTTCTTATGTGATATTTACCACTTTAAATGAACCCTTACCCTTTTAGACAAATGCCCCCAGTGCTTTAAAGTAATAAATATTGTTAATAAATAAATATATAAATATGTTACAAAATGTATAACGGTCAGAGTAGTCTGGTGGATGGGCGAGGATGAAGGAATTGTGAGGGCATTACTTCGAAACTTGGCAGACGCGCAGGTAAGTTAAGTGTTTTGCAAATAAATTTTTATAAATTAAATTAAAAAATATTTCAGGTACGGATAGGTACAGTTTTATGTATAACCGTCCCTGATCAAAACCGTCCCTATTCTCGTCCCAAATTAAACGAGTATATCGATCGGTTATCTGCGAATACCCAAACCCGCAGACAAAATGCCCATCCCTAAAGAATGGGTTTTGCTCGGTTGGAATTAATAGGTTCATGTTGAATAAGAAGAGTAAACCCAAACCCGACCCTAATAGACCGTTAAAAGGACACAGCAGGAAAGGATTGCCTGTTTCCCTATCTCTAATTTTCTATCGGTATAGATAGGACATAGGAAAAGCTTTCACTCTCAGCTAAACCCAGAGAGACACAGAGTGTCTAATAATGTCTACTACATGTACGACTACCCCTTCATCTTTAATGCTAACATACGCTGCGGCGTCTGTACAACCACAAGACCTCACAGCTTCATTTCTTACTGTCAAGCCCAAACCATTCCTCAGGGATTTGTCTCCGTACCCATTGGTCTTGAGGCCAACCCAGACAAAACTAAGCAAATGGATAGATTGGAATTTGCAAAGAGAAGCTAATCCTGGGAGGTACCATGTGGTTGTGGCTGCTTTGGCTGCTGCTGAGGCCGAGGTGGATGACGCTGTCGAAGAGAGTGAAGGAGCTGCTGCTGGGTCAGCTACTATTACCGTCTCAAAGCCCAAGAAAGGGAAGGCTGCGCTGCTTCTCAAGAGAGACAGAGTATGCAAAATTTTTTTTTTTTTTAAATTTTCATTTCCTGGTTAAATATTGGTTCTTTCTGTCAAATTTGTGTTGTTGATTGTTGAATTTTTCTTGATTTTGGTTTAGTCACTTGGAGCTAGGGATTGATGTTGTTACGTACTTCATATCCTTTCTTTTTCAATTCTGTTGTTGTGTTAAACTTTAAGCATTCCCCTTTTACTGATTCTAGTTTAGTTTTGTTGTTAATATGTTATGAGGTCTTGATGGGGGCGATTATTATGGGCAATTTGGATGTTCTGTGGAAAGTGAACTTTGGATTTCATTGGGTCAATCAATTAAGATTAAGCATAATTTCAATGGAAGAGATAACAACTAACAGACCCATCGTTTTAAACGAATTCAGAAGGATTGTATCATCAAAATGCATTCACAGCTGTAGTCAAAGACTCTCTCTTTCTCTATTTATTGGTGGAAAACTCTAGATTTTCACTTTTAAGCTTTATTATAGAGAGGCCACAAGCATTTCCTCTGAAGTGGTAGAGTTATTACGTTTCCTGTCTTGTTTTCAACCCCACTCTCTATAGCTAGACTTTATCCCTTATATTGTTTAACTTTTTTCTCATGCTTGATTTATGATATTATTACATGATTTATTAGACTTCCCTGCTTTGCTAAAGTTCTTCTACCTATAGGCTGAACTTTTGGTGGTTTTTGAGGAAATGCTCTTTTGCAAGCTTTTTTTTTTTTTTTTAAATGGTTGTATTTATGAATTATCTTTATTTTATTCCGAGGGGACTGTAACAGATCAAGTACTCATGAAAGTCTATTGAAACTTTCAGACGAGGTCAAAAAGATTCTTGGAAATTCAAAAATTGAGGGAGAACAAAAAAGAGCATGATCTGAAAACAGCTATAAGTTTGATGAAACAAATGTCAATTTCAAAATTTGTAGAAACAGCTGAAGCTCATTTCCGCCTCAATATTGACCCAAAATATAATGACCAGCAGCTGAGGGCAACAGTGAGTTTTTATAATCTTTGGTTAATAATGGGAACAAGTGTTTCTAATCATATTGACTTTAGCTATAGCTAACATTGGCTTATGTTTTGGGACATTTTTTTTTTAAAAGGTGAATCTGCCTAAGGGAACTGGACAAACTGTTAAAGTAGCTGTTCTTACCCAAGGTAGTGATCCTTTTAAACTAGTTACTCTTAGATGTTATTACTTTGCTCAGAACTTTAGTCCACTCTCTGCTAGTTGGTTATTATATCTCTCATTGATCTTTATTTTATATATTTTAAATTTCTACTAGTCTAATAATCTACCAGCAAGGATCATTTTTAAAACAAAACAGTCCGTTTATCTTAACTTGAGAACATTCCAAGTTAAATGGCAGATTACTATATTATAATTGGAGTTCAGTTTGGCCCATTTATATCATCCAATTGCAGTCTGCATTTTATTCGTGAATAGGCTGTCACATAAGATAAATATGTTTGTTCTTCTAAAAAGCTACCAAAGAACATAACGATTTTCAGTATATGCATATTATTGATTGAAAGTTTACAGACCAAATATATCTAAAGGGGAGTGAATAGGTTATTTTTAATTTTAACAGATTTTAATTGTGTAATCTAAACACAATGGCCAAACATGCAATTGCGTGTAAAAATAAAATGCGGAATTAAAAAATAACATACAAAATTTTTAGGTGGAAACAATCTAAGCCACAACAATGACCTAAGAGGAAAATTACCAGTCCACTGGACCACCTAACTTTCCACTATGAAAATCAATGTTCAATTACAAGTTCAGATCTTAGACTACTTTTCACAGATAAATTCCCCTCATGTAATTTACTTACGAGCCGTTGCTCTTTCCATAGCTTCCATAAGCTAAGTGTCTGGATCAGGACCAACGTTCCGATTTACTTAAGCCCCACAAAATCAATTGAACCTGTAACTACAATAATTTTGAGTCACACGAAATACCGAACGTGTCACATTTCGTACCTGAAACGTTAGTACAAATAACACAAGTGCAAAGTGTGTCCTAGAATAGATTCAATAACGAAAAACCTTAAGTAGCAGATTCAAGAGCATATAATGTAAAAATCAAATCAACTAGCAAACTCTAAGACGATCATGTAAGATCAATATCATGAAAAGCAATTGACACATGAATTATTGAAACATAACCACACAATATATTTGAACATTTAAATCAAGAAGATGCTTCAGATTAATAGATGAAGGGAAAAAGATTTTTCTTTTAAAAGCTCAAATAGATGTAGAAAATATTGTGATTAGTGTGGCTAAGTTTTTCTAAAACAAAAGTTGTTTATATAGAGTCCAATTTTATCTAAATGAGAATTAATAGTAAAGTACAATTGTACTCATGCAAGGATTCAGTTTTTACAATTAAATATGATCAAATTGGTAAAAATAACATATGAGTCGAATTAAAAGAGAGTTACTGTAAAACTGAAAAATTGGCTCAATCGATCTAGCCAAAACTTAATATATCTAGCCAAAGCTCGATTGATCTACCAACGATTAAGGACCCTCGATCGATTTAACCTCAATCTATCTAACTGTGTGCACAAAAATTCTTCTAAGTGTACATACATTATTGTGTGATGGTATATGCATGAAACATATATTTTTACCTGATTCATATGTATTGAGAGCTCAATAGTTTCTTCAACTTTGATTGATTGACTTGACAATGAGTTTAAATACTAAATTATAATCAAATATTTTGTCTACGAAAATTGTCAACACTCATAAATCTTACATTGATAACCCCTCTACAAGGTACACCTTTGTTGATCTGCTCATAATTGTCCTTTTATTATCAATCCAAGTGTTCAGAAACTTGTATATCATTTGTTAGTATAAAGTGAAAGAACATAAATATTTTCATGTTCCATTGGATGACAGTACTTAATAAAATATGTATGTAGGGGAGAAATTTGATGAAGCAAAGAATGCTGGAGCAGATTTGGTCGGTGGAGAGGATTTGATAGAGCAGATAAAAGGAGGATTCATGGATTTTGATAAGTTGATTGCTTCCCCAGATATGATGCCTAAGGTGTTTGCTCTGATCATCTTCTTCTAATTAAGATATCTGGAACTTGGATTCTAAATGGTGGTTGCTTACTCTGATGCTGTACAACTTATTTAACAAGAGTATTATTTGTAAAGTGAATTGAGAGTATAATTAATTGAAATTCTGTGTTCCTATTGTGCTAGTATGATATTTGTTTGTAGGTAATTATTGCAAGTTCTTTGTTTGCTGTAATGGATGATTTCGGTGTATTATTTACATTTTCTTGCTGTCTGTCTGTCTGTCTCAGGTCGCTAGCCTAGGAAAGATTCTAGGACCAAGAGGGCTCATGCCCAATCCAAAAGCTGGTACAGTAACGCCTAACATACCTCAGGTATGGTTTAAGAATTTGTATTCCATTTTGCAATTCCAGTGGGTTGTTTTCGTGTTCTTGATTTCTAACCGCTTTTAGTATGTTTAAAAATTCTGCTTTTCCTCTTCGGATACCTGCACGAGATAATGTCTCTGTTGAAGTAGGATCAATGAAATCAGGAAAAACTGAAAAAGTAAGAGAGAAAGAGACATAAAAGAGTTCAAATCAGCACTTGCCATTAGACATTAGCCATTTGAGTACTATTCACATGTTTGGCGTTATAATGAGTGAAGTGAAGGGAAGTGGAAAAAGTTATAGGAATCAAGTTGATAATCTCATTTTATCTGTGTGGTGAAACGATAAATTTTTATACAAGATTGTTTACTTTACCAAATTGAATTGGATTTGCTTTTTTTATTTTTATTTTTTTTTATCACAGGCTATATCAGAATTCAAGCAGGGAAAAGTTGAATATAGAGCAGATAAGACGGGAATTGTTCACTTGCCTTTTGGAAAAGTTGACTTTTCTGAAGAGGATCTTCTTGTAAACTTGCTTGCCGCAGTGGTACGCAGCTCCCTGAATTTTTGTGGTAATTATTTGTGCATGAAATGTAACTGCTTGTCATGATAATGGAACCTATACCTCCATTTTGATCTTAACAGAAATCAGTAGAAGCAAATAAGCCATCTGGTGCAAAAGGAGTGTACTGGAAAAGTGCTTTCGTATGCTCGTCTATGGGACCTTCTATTCGGTTGAATATAAGGGAGATGCTCGATACGAAACCTCCAACAAATAATTGAATACATTTGTTGTACATTTGTTCTGGTTGTCTGGCTATTCTCATAGGTGAGTCTGTCAGATCTTGCCCATATTTAGTGAAGATCGTAGGGAAGTAACTAGGATGACAAGAGAAGAGAGGGGAGGACCACATTTTTTTTTCTTCTTTTTTTGGTATTGGTGACTGTCAAACAGTGACCCTTGTGATAATTTTGACAAATATCATACATCTGTTTATTTCTTCATTTCTAGATGTTGAAATTGTGGTTTTACCATCCACTCATTACTTTTAGAAAGTGTTATTTGAAATATTTATGCATTATTTAATTTAACACTTCATATTTGGCAAACGAAAACAAAAACGAGTAGATGTTCATATTCATTTAAAGGAATCAAATTCACTAATCCCTGGAAAAATTATCAATTACTCATAAAATTATAGTAGCAAGGGCCGTTTGCTTTATTCTTGACACCCTTAACTATATTGTGTATGGCACTTCAGAAATTAGGTTCCAACTAAGTGAAACCCGAAATGAGCTATCACTGCGATCCAAAGATGGATAGAAGGTAGGGTTACAGCTAAAGAGAATTGGAGAGTTACGGAGCAGATGGAATTGGCGACAAATGATAATAATAATAAAAAAGTGCTCTCAGCTATGTATCATGTTTGGGACGAGAGATGGAATTAGAATGTGACACGTGAGCTTTTAGTTGGATTCCTATAGGAGTGTTATTATTAAATATAATAATAAATAAACTGGAGTTCTGCCATCTGGCGTTTGTAGTCCAACGGTTAGGATAATTGCCTTCCAAGCAATAGATCCGGGTTCGACTCCCGGCAGACGCATTTGTTCTTTTTTTCATTTGTTAATTAAATGTTTGAATATACAACAAGATGCTTCAATAAATTCCATTATTGCTTGCTTGAAAATTGTATATTCACTTCCAGGTGATTTATGTATATAAAAATATTACATAATTTTCTAAATATTTTCGATATGACATCCTTAATCATCATCTGTCTTGTGCAGATTATGAAGGATGTACAGAGAAGCAGATGATAAGAAAATACATACAGCGTAACTAAGTAAATCTATTCCTGTGGTTATTGTCACCATCTTGCTTCTCTCAAACATCTTCACCAGAAGAATCATGACAATAACATGTCCTACTTTTGTCTTCAATTCATCCAGCGAGCTAATTTTCATCCACTTTGGCCTCTCCTGCAACCCACAGTACTAACTAGTTCAGTTATCATTGCAATACATTCGAGAAAATAACAGACAAAGTTGTGGTACTGGTGATTTTTTGTTGAGCAAAAAAAGTAAAGATGTAAAACTCCCATCGTATAGCAGGAATTAATTGTATATTTATTGGGCAGTGATTTAGTACTACAAAATCACTGCAAAAACTAGCTGATCATGTTGGTTTATACCAGTATAGATGTTATAACTTACGACCTTCAAATGGAATAAGAGAAGATTTGGAGGAAGCAATCAAATCTCCTTGCAGTGTGCTCATTCATATATCACTGACCTCACACTCTCACAATGTGGTGGTTAACTAAATAGAGGGAGGACTGAAATCATTTGGAGAAATAAGTTGTGAAATGACTGGGCAAGCTTGTTTCAGCAAAGATTAATGAAGTTGAACTTTTGCTTTTCTTCATCCATTATGCAAGGAGAATAATAATAACAATGATAGTAAAACAAGGATTGTTTATTCATGATGTACAAATCCTACATCATTGATATGGGCAGTAAAAGTGAGAATGGTTGCAGAATATAGTCAATAATCAGTTGTGAGTTGTGCACATATCAGAATATACAAGTATCAGCAGGAGGAGGTTTACCTTCAAAGCAAACATTCCAAAAAAAGAAGAACTCTTAAGTGCGCGATCAACATGGGGAGGCAAACCAGGAGACACATTAGTGATAAATAATCCATATAAACCCATGGCAAATATCAACATGACTGTCCCAGCTAGATAAATATCTGCAGGAGAGACATTATTTGGCACCACTTTATCAGACAAAAAAGCCGTAATTAGAAAGAAAAGAAAAATATCATGCAACTTTAGGCTGCTATTCTCAAAAGTTACGTTGCAACTGCAATAAAAATGAGCTGAAAAAAGTCTTTTTTACTACAATCAAATCTAGGATACATAAAAACATGTCAGTCTATAAGCTATCTGAGAAATAAACTCAATAAAACAGTTCACTGCATCATGAAAGAAATTCTCCAGAAGAGAGTTTTGGAAATTACCAATTGCTTCAACTAGTCGTAGAACCATCTGTCCACTGTGAACCCCTTTGACACAGCTAGTCCAGTAAATTTTATATGCATCAAAGATGTGAACACAACCCTACAAAGATTGGATAGTGCATCAAAACTTATGTAGATATACTTGAATAAGCTATCTTATTGAATTTCATTTTCGAATCAACTACAAATTTGAGCATTTCAAAGTTGAGTACTCTCAAAATAAGAGCATTTTAGAAAGGTTTTACTTTTCCTAGTGAGAGAAAAAGAAAAAAGAAAAAAAAAATCCCTGTAAAATCGAGTAACAATAATATGACATGAATGACCTCAGATGAGATTGGAAAGCTATATTGTCCACATCATACAACTATGTCCTCCGCTTGAATTTTCGAAAAGAGTATTGCAGAAAGAGTCTTACATTGAGGAAGCATAACAGGGCACCAGCCAATGAACCTCCAACAGCCAGCAGTGCCAAAAATCGGAAATCAAAAATTATCTGCTAAACATTAGACAATTAAGAAATGCATTTTAAATTCATCATATCAGCCTGATCCGTGATGGCTGATATAGAAGCAACAAAAAACCTTCCAGTAATGTTTTCCTTTTAGGAGAATCCTTCCTTTTTCTACATCTCTATCGCTGCATAAATCATCTCATATAATATTCTTTTTTCTAATTAGATTAATAGTAAAAGTGTTTTTGGGTTTAAGAAAAGAATTAAGTGTTTTCTGAATTCTAAAAGCACTTTTGTCAAATTATTTTTGTTTGGTTCAAAAAAGGTTTTTTTTTTTTTTTTTTGCCGAGGGGCTTTTATAGTATCTCATAAGCATAAGTAAACAGAAATTAAATTCTCATAAATTCCACTTAGTCGAACCAAAAATTCCCAAATTGTGGCAGCTAGTTTTCTGGGCAATCACTCATCATATGTGTGCAGACCAGTGGGCATTGAGCCCTTGACCCCTGAGGACCCTCAAAAGAATTCATCGATTACTACAAGTAAACAACTTAACAACAGCCAAACTAAGTAGTGACAACAAAGTAAATTACTTGGGGTTCATATCAAACTACATATACCCTTTCAATTTTGGACTCCACGGAGCGGCTAATCGAAACAACCGGGTTTCCAATTGGGTTTGTGAGAGAATAGTCGAAGTTCGAGTTCGGCTCACTAGAAGAGGAATTCACAAACTTATTTGATGATGTAGAAGTGGCTATGACGTCACTTGTGGTTGTTGATTTTGAAGATTCTGGGGATGGTGAAGAGCTTATGGAAGCGATTATGGGATTTGAGGAACGCTTGCTATTGTGTTTCAAAGGGCGTAGGAGTCCAATTGGTACGGACACAGAGGTTGGTGTTGTACAGAGGGTTGCAAAGATAGCCATTGTTGACTGAGAGAGACGCGAGGGGTGTTGTGAGAGAAAATTATTCTTTAGGCTTCGTTCTCTGTTTCCCGTTGGATGGCGGGTAAGGTAATAAACTAATAACTGTAACTTGTGAGAAGTCGTCTGTTTTTCCTTTTCTTTTTCTTTTGTCCGAGTTTGTTTTTTGTTGTTGTTGGCAATAGTACTTTTAGGGGGAAAAGAGAGGGTAGTACACCAAATAAATAACAAACAAATTTTTCAGTGGTGTATGGGTATATTTATTAATTATATTTTATTATCAAATGGAGGGTTATAATATATTCTAAAGAGTTACTCAATAGCAACTATATTAGCCATAGTTTAAATTATTATTATTACAACAATTTTTATTATATTTTATTATCAAATGGAGGGTTATAATATATTCTAAAGAGTTACTCAATAGCAACTATATTAGCCATAGTTTAAATTATTATTATTACAATAATTTTTATTTAATAATAATTTTATGTAACAATAATATTATTAAAATATAATTAAATATAAAATAAAATAGATAATTATGCATTTTTATTGTACCAATAATAAAAATAATGACTTAAATTAATAACTATATTAATCATTGTAACTTATTGTAAGCATACGAGTAACTGCTCTTCTATAAAAAAAAATTAATAATTGAGAAGCGAAGACATCCTGCTTTAACAGCACATCTTATAATTTGTGGCATAAACATGCACAACATAGTATCATTTCAGTTCCTACAATGAAACAAAAGTTATCTTTGTCTTCCATAACCGTATTTGAAGGACAACACACCGAAGGTGTTTTCATAGGGGTAGAATCTAAATTCAAGTTTTCCCCCTATACCTATCACTTTCAAAATTCAACTACAATAAACTAATTTGACGAAAACTAATTTTCTTCCGCAATAACTTAACACATTCATTGATAGTCGCCTATATTCAACATTTATGTCGTGAATTGAAAAAATATATATATAATTTGTGCCCCCTTCCCTCTTCGCTCTCATATTCCCCCCCAAAATTTTCCCACTTTGTTGCATTCCGGTCGAATTAGTACTATTTATTCCAATTTGTTAATGGCACCAAGGTTGGACGAGATTTGGATCCAAGTTCATCTTTCCAAATGGTCATATTTTCAACTAGATTACAGTTAGTAGTCCTTATAGTCATAATTAATATAACTTCTTGAATCCCAAGATTGCTACTATTGCTAAGGTATAACTGAGTAGTTATATAACATTTGTGGAGACCTGATATGGTTTCTGTCTTCGCGCCAAAGTTAACGAACCAGACAATGAAATTAAGGGTTCTAATAAAAAAGTTTCATGTCCACTTTTACTCTCATTCTCCATGCCAATTTCACGTAGTAGAGCTTTGTCATTGTCATGTCCACTTCTATTCTCATTCTCCATGCCCATTTCGCGTAGTAAAGCTTTGCTAGTGTCGATGCCTATTTATTATGTATTACATCCATAGTCAAACATCATAATCATAGAGAGCCATAAAATTTCAAAAATAAGTCGCATAAACACGTAGTATGTAAATTATACCTGCAAGGTATCCACCATGGACATAGCCACTAAATCTTTCACTCGTATGTTCTCCAGTAAAATGTATTCGCCCAATTGGAGCCTGATCATAACATCAAAGATAACACAATAAGAATAGAAACATCATCATAATCATAAAAATGGAAGAGACAAATATTAAACAATTTGATGAGCATCAGATGTACGCTTAAATTAGATAAAAATGTGGGAGAGAAAATGGGTCAGCTGGTGAGGAGGAAAACCTTGACATTTTGAACGGATTGGTCATTGCAAACCATGGGATAGTTACTGTAGCTACCACGCTGAAACCTATTATTCCACCAGCGAGGCACAAGAACATCGGTAGCATCAGGAATGTTTGGCCCAAACATGTCCCTAAGTACCTCCATGGCTTCTTTCAATGTCTCTCCATCAGGTTGAGCTTCCACACGCTTTGATTCCCCATTTGTCAAAGTGACGACCAGGATATTGGATCCAGGGAATGCGTTCTCCATGTGCTGATGAAATGGCAACAGATCAGCAACGAGTACACAATGTCTCCATAACAAGTCAACTTAACTTAATCATTCACTAATAAACAAAATAAAACGACTACAGAGATTTGATCACAAAAAATACGAATAATCTTAATTTTTCAACAAATATTGAATGTTCTAGGTAGCGACAGAAACATGCTATGCAAAATAGTGGAATTTTTTTTTTGGTAAAACAAATAATGCAAGATTGTAGGATGAAATAGGGAAAATGATTTGTTCTTCGGTGCAAACTAGCAAAATGCAGTATGGCTTTCGGATGATAAAAGTTTCCCTTACCCGGCATGATAACAAGATCTAAAATGGTGTCAGCTAAAAATAATTCCAAAACACATGACATTGGACATTCAAAGTCTCAACATCTTTCAGAAAAGGTGGTAGATCACGACAGAAGATACGTTATGATACAAGTTGCAACTAAACATGTAGAACACAGATAAACGTTATCTGTTTCAATAAAAATAAATAGAAAATTTACCAAAAATAACACCCTTAAAATTTATAGTAACAAAACTAGCACCCTCAATAATATTGAACGTTCAATTTGAACGTGAAATATTAAATGAGTCTAAATTGTCGTCGTTCAATTCTAATTGAATGGGTGTTCAAAGATAAATGACATATTAATCATTTTTTTTAATTATAAAAATATAAATTTGAACATAAGGGGTGCTAGTTTTGTTATTTTTACTAATAAATAAATATTAGCCGGCAATTAATGGATTAATAAGAAAACAAAACCAACCTGCCAAAACGTATAGTAGCCTCTCCGCTCATGAGCATAAATGAAGAACTCTTTCTCGGGTCCACATGGCCAGAATTTGTGAGGAAACTTAAGAAAGACCTTCGTGTACACTATAACATCACATTTCTCTATGGCCTCTGTTTTCCACCTCTGTACATTTTTTTTCAACAAATTAGACTAAACAGCTCAAAAAATAGGCCCAAAAAAAAAAAAATACAAAAAGGCATATAACTAGCTGGTAAAAAAAATTGAAGGGAGATGGGATAAGCTGGAATTCACAAAATGCTGACCTCGAAAATGGGAAGGAAAAAAAACCAAATGCACAACCAAAGAAAATAAAATAGAATTGCTATTCATGCCAAATTTGTAAGGTTCTCAAAAGACTTGTATATTACAGTTTTAAAATTGGTGGACCACCAACAACATTCACTCAAATTCAAAGGCATGGTAGTGATGATTCATGAACATACTTATCCGAAACAAAAGCTACACTTCAGGGCCAAACCCCATGACACGAGAGGACAAACTAACAGAACATCTCAAAAGAGTAACCCATGGGTAATCCTACAAATACGGATCTCGAAACCCAGAGTCTACAACGATCAAAATTGAGAACCTCGAAAACCCCTACGTACTATGAAACCTACATATTCTAAGCTCTGACTTTTTAAATTATGCTGTGCTTAAGAGAAATTATTCATTGTGGGCCCAAAGGGGACCTAGTATTCCGTAGTTTTAAACCAGAGTAAAAACAAGGAATCTGCGGTAATGATTAATGAAGTGCAACTAGCAACCTATACTTGAAAAAAAGAAAAAAGAAAAGAGGTAGTAAACAGCGTAATGTTACGTAAATAGAAAATAATCTTCCACTTAAAGTGCATATTATGGCATACAAGGTAATGTAAATACTTTACATGGTCATATAATTGAGCCGTGAGACGTCTTACACCCCGGAAATCGAGTATAAGATCAGGGATTATGTACGTTAAGATCAATTATCAATTAATTTATCAAATAATGATCAGTTTAATAGACAAAACATGGAGTTATTGGGAGAATAGGATAATTTTTTTTTATATGAGCTAAATACATAAATATACAATATATTTTGTTAATTTCATGAAAATATAATTAATATTTATCTTAAAATAAATATTTATATTTAAATAAATGTATACATATAAAATAATAAATTAATACGTATTCAACTCATCCATCTCAACATTTAAATTTAAATTTTAAAATGTTCTTAAAGTTATCAATTTTTGTAAATAAATATTGGTGTGATTAGCGCGAGAGATGCACAAAATTCAGGACAACTAGGTGAATGCGCCACCTATTAACAAGAAGGCATTGAACTCATTAATGGTTCTCAGTATTGACGCAGAATATGACATCAATAAAAGAAGAGACACAGAATATGACACTAAAAAACACTAAACATAAAATAATGGAAAACCATTTATTGCATCAATATATCACTTAAATTTATGAGTTATTCATTCCTCGTAAAATATATTTAGTAATAATTATAATACTTTATTTCTATATCATGAATATTTATCTTTAAAAAAATATTTATATTAATCTTAAATTTTATTATTATGAAATATCATATTATCACAAAGCAATGAACAATTTCTCTAAAATTATGTAACAAAGTCAACGACCTCCTAAAATCTAATCAATAATTAAAACTCAATTCATAAAAGAAGATTTAGTGACTCATTCGTACTATATAGAATTAATGTAAAATAAAAAGAGACTTACAGGCAAGGGTGGATTGAAAGAAATGAGATTGCTTTGAAGTACGCCGATGCTAGCAGACAAAATTACATAATTCGCTTCATAAACGCAACCATCTTCTGTTTTTACAGTAACACCGTTTCTTGAATGACGTATTTCTCGAACCACCTGCTCCAATAAATCACGAAATCACGTTCAAATTTGTCATCAACAGATTATGAAAGATAATTAAGACATGAACTATGTTAAAAAAAAAATAGTTTAGTTGTATATACAATATTTCATATACTACAATTCCATAAAATTAAGAATGATGTAAACTCCGCAAATTACTTTCATAAAAGAAAAGGAATATTTAACAAGAATTTGCTCAGGATCGAGATTCTCCAACTCATTATCTATTTAGCAATATCTGATACTTTCTAAAGCCAACTACGCATTTTTGCTTGATGGAAACACAGGCCCATTGAACTCTGATCAATTCTTACCGATTCAGTAGGCCGGGAAAAAAAACAATGCAGAAATTAACAACTTTCCCCACTGATATGTTCTTTTTTTTCTCTATTAATTCCTTCTTTTTTTCACTATTTTCATGTTCTTGTGACCATCTCCTCCATCATAATTGATACGGTTACACTGAGTAGAGTAAATTGGGACTTTGGGGGACTTCAAAAGTTCTTATGTCTACATATGATTGAATAAGAGATTTATTTTTTTTCTTCTTTATTTTAGTCAATAAAATCAAAGATATTATATTGACTAGAAAGTCAAGTTATGCACCCTGGGATTCTAGATGTACAGATTTCGTTTGACAACAGGAGGACAATTGACGAAGGTAAAAGTCTCATACTTGGCACTTGCCTCCAATAAATAGTTGATACTCAAACTATTACACTGATCTGGGGAAAATCCTAATTATGTTTCACCAGTATAAAGAGCAATAAAAATTGACATAATGTCCAACTTCTGTGTTTTTGCATAATTAGCATCTAACTTCTTTAACTTCAAGTCTTAAGATCGAAAGGCAACATCAATAGTTTTATCTTATAAAAACTCCTTGGTTGGGAAGTGATAGATTTTGCTTTTATGATTTTCCTTCAATTCCTCTCTTTAAAATGTTTTGAACCGGCACTTATAATGGGGCTGTTATCAGTTCTATCATTTAAATTTTGTTAGAATCATGAAGAAGGGTCATTTACATAATGTATAATGGGAATTCTTAGATTTTTTTTTTTGAAGTAAATCGCACTCATTAAAATTATTATTTTAAAAAGACATTTATTTTAATAGATACCCAATAATATATGGACAAGGATGAATGTAACTTAGAATTTTTGGAAAAAACACTTTTTAAAAATAAAAAAGCTGAGGTAATTGCCACCTTACCTCTATGTTATATTTACAGGATTGTTTAATATGAAATACTACTGTCCCCGGTGTACAGTACACCAGTCTTCGTAAATATCAAACCGTTTAAAAAAAGTTGGCACAGCAAAAAAGATATATTATAGGATCTAATAATCCTTTAAAATAAAAATATAAAAAACAGAACGGAAAAAGTAAAACAACTTTTAGAAAAACGTCATTATCTGCAAATTTCATTATCGCTTTATCCTTCGATATCTAACTAAAAATAGACAGGAAACAAACAACCCGATCAAACTAAACGATTATGCAAAATACATGCTGTGTTATTTGTACCTTTTTCAGTTTGAGACGGGTATCCAAGATTTTACCCTCAGATGAGACCAAAAAGTCTTCAGTCATCTTGTATAACAGATACTCGTAACCTCTTTCATCTGCTACTAAAAATTCGTGCTCTCCAAAATCTATGTATGTCGATATGGGTTCAACCTCTGCAAAAAACCCATTTCCTCTCAACATCATACTTAACGGGATCAAGAGGATGAGAAAAACAAACACAGATTTAGAAAGAAAAAAAACAGAGAAAGAACAAGCATCTCATCCAAAACCTATCAATTTTGTAAGTTGAGCACAGTATGAAGATTTGACTTGGAAGGTAATTCCCACTCCATAAAAATCCAATAGCACAAAATATACAAGATTCACAATTCAAAACTTGGCAGTCAAACATAAGATTTACACTTGAATGAGATGAGTTTAGCGGGGAAAAGATGAAGTGAAAGGAGATGGGAATACCGACCTGCCATCTCAAAATCGTGTAGGATAAAGTCGATTGCGAGGTCTATCGGCGTTTTAAGAGTACTGGACAAAACACATAATAACAATAATGAAGCCAAATTGATGCAAATAATAATAATATTATCAGTAATAATAAAATCGTATTAAAAAATTAATATCTAAAGTCTGGAGTAACGAAACATACTTAACGGAAAAAAATACAACCATATTTATATTACGGCATTCTTTCGTGAACAAATTATTATTGGGATTGATAATATTTACAATTATCATAAATATTGAGTAATTTTAAGAATTAGTGTAAATAATTATATATGTGCTTTCAAAAATAATAAAATCTTCGATATTAAGGATAACGTTATTTTTAGTTTAATCAATTTGAGTAAATAATTATAAAATCTTCGAAATTATTAATGCGGGGAGAATGGAATTGGATCCGGCTACTTCTACTTTAAAAGAGTTAAACTCACGCAAATGAAATTCCTATGAGAATATTAGAAGGTATAAAGCTAGCTATGGTTCATGCAGAATTAGTGGTTACGAGTTTTTGTACAAAATAAATGTAAAAATCATATGTATACCAGTCAGTATATGTCTAAAGTGTGTGTATGTCTAAAGGGTATGGGTAAATGATCAATGAACATAATAAAATATAAATATTTTTTGTTGTTGACAAATATCAATATATATTTGACGTGAATGGTATATACATACAGTTTTAGACATTGGAAAAAAAAAAATCGAAGGTGGTGGATTTAAACGGCTAATATATATGTACCATCAATTATGTTCGTGGGTGCAACTATTGGTACAAAAAGAAATTATAAAACACAGACTTACGAAAGCTGCTCGGACATTTGGGGAGCGCCGCAGCCACAATGATTTGCTGCGTCATTCCTTAGTTTCTCAATCGCCGATTCGACCGCCTTTTTGTACGAATCGGAAGCGATTCCACTTGGAAATACCTTCCCGCTGATAAGACGAAAAAAATGGAAACGGTTAGCGCGCATCACCCGTGGAATAATACGACTCAAGAGTCAAAACTAAAACGATAAGTAATGAATTGAGCTTCATAGGCAGAATGTGATCGAATGAAGCACTGAGGCGACGCCGTCTGATGTGCCATGCGAGACAGAAATACAATAGACTTGAAAAGTCTCGGAAAACAAAATCTCCCACGGCATAATTTGGAGAAATGTCAAACAAAAAATTAAGAAACGATAAATGCTAATATACACGGATTCACTCGCAATGAGTTCAGCGCATCCAGCGCCGAAACGAAACCGGTCGCTGGAAGAGCCGTACGTGAGAACGAAAAGAAAATAAAACAAGGTAGCATAACGTGAAGGACTCTCTGCCCAAAGAATTCAAAAAAGATGATATGTTATTTAAAAGAAAAATAGGCGAAAATAAAAGGTTTCTGGATGATTTTTGTTTTGCAATAAAAACCTGCGATCATAGATGTTGAATCTGGCATTGCTGTAATCGGAGAAGCATGTGCGAAGGCCAGATTTATGAGCGAGCTCCCAAACCGGATTAGACTCCTTTCCACCGACTCCAGCGATCCATCCGGCACCAAGCTCAACCGACACGCCACCAAAATTCTCCTTCCGAATCCTTCCTCCGATACGGTCCGAAGCTTCAAGAATCACGATGTCCTCAACACCGTTCTCGGCCAAAACTTTTGCCGCTGATAAACCTTAACAACAAATCAAAACCATTGGAAAACATTAAGTTGCATAAAAAACGAGACTAATGGGCCGGAAAGTATAAAATAAAATCGTCGGCAAGGAGACTCACCAGAGACCCCAGCACCGATAATGATAATGGAAGAACGAGGAAGGGAATCCATAAATTTTAGAGAGGGAAAAGGAGAGAGTTTCCAGAGACAAAAGAGATAACGGAAGGGTAACGGAAGAAGAGGAAGGGGAAAAAAAGAGGGGGAAGACTGGGGAGAGAGTTCGCGTTATATAGTTGGCAAGAAAGGCTTAAGTAGCGGGAGTCGGTTTATATAGTTTCTTTATTTCCTTGGTTTTATTATTTTATTTTTTTTCAACATTTTTTTTCGAAAAAATAATAAAAATAATAATAATTCAAATAATACTGAGAAAATTAAAATTTATATTTTTACAATTAAAAAAAATAACTGATATATCATTTTTATTTTAACAATTATTCAATTAGAATTGAAAGATAGTAATTTAAATCCGTTTAATATTAAACGATTAATATAATAAATGCTGTTATTTTTTTTTTTTTTGTTAATTTTCCTTCTTTCTTTCCTTGTTTTTTTTTTTTTTTTTTTTGGCTTCTCTGTTTTTATCTTTTCAGTTACAAAGAAAGATATTTTTGAGCGGCGTAAGTCTATATAAATTTATAATAAGGAGGGAACTTCTTATGTGTTTCGCTGGCTTTTCGGCTCATGACTAAATTCACATCGTATATTTTAAACTGTTAATGTCTTACTTCATTCACATTTTATATATTATTTAAATATTATTATAATTATTTTGTTATCATCTTAATAAAAATTTATAAATAAATATTTGTTTTCATAATTAACTATACTTAATTGCTATTATTATGGAAAAAAAATGACCATTACTAAAAAATATTATAATAATAATTATTTAAATTTCTGCTATATTATCTTACTTATTCTGGACTCAAATTCTAACCACTTATAAGGTTGTGACACATCGTCATAATAAAAGTAAAAAGTAAATCGTAATTTGACTCTTTTGAATCTCCCATCACAATTTAACTTTTGAAAAGCTTTGTGCATAAATGGGAATGCAACTCTAATAGATACAAATAAAATAAAAATGTTTTTATATCGATGTATATAATATAATTTAATTAATTTTTTATTAATAATAAAATAATTTATAATTAATTTTTTATTATACATTTTAATTTTATATTTAATTAATAACTAATAAATTAATTATTATATATTATAATTTAATTTAATGTATATAAAACTACTATAAATAACATAACACTTAATTTTTCAGGTCTATGAGATTTTGACCATTCTTTTTTGAGGTCGATAGGGTTGCTTTGGTTATTTTCGTAAGGGAAAAGTTGAGAACTACACTTGCCGATGAGGTAGAAGGTGCTTACTAGGGTCGCTTAGTTTTTTTCTTTAAGATCTAAAATTGAGCTTTTTCTAAAGGAAAATGAGTGCTTCTGAAAATGAAAAGATTTCATCCAAGGTAGTTCACCTTTTTAATTAAGAAAATTCTAATCTTACTTGATTTATGTTGTGTGGTTATTAATAAAATTATTTTTTTATTTTTCAATTAAATTTAATCGTTGAGATAGTAAATCCAAATGTTCAGAAAGATGGTAGGTAGATGTAATTTATAATGACCCACACAATTAATATGCTCTTCTCCTAAGTGTTGAATTTACCATTACACCCATACCAAAAGATCCGCATCAGAATAGCTTGAAGACTTTGCAAGAAGCTCTTGCACCTTGCTCCTTCAATTTATTACTCATCCTCTAAAATATCTCCCTAGAAAACTACAGAATATTTATTACCATTAGATCGGGGTACGAAGATGCAAATTATGTCGGAACAGTGGAACATCCAGCCAACGACAATGTACTTGAAGTGCTTCAAGATTTCAAAAGTTAAAATTTCAAATCAGCAAGCTTGTCGTTTGTCTTGCATCTCAAAACGGTTTTAAACATGTATGACAACGTGATATACACTGTGTTGTTGAGGTATACATAAACCATATATTGAGACAGTGATAAAAGAAAGAAGACCATTTGATTTCAACAACGACAGTTTTTTTTTTTTTTTTTTAGATGGTTGAAATTTGGAATTTTACTTATAGTAATGCTATGCTAACACACAGCAAAAAAAAAAAAAAGCTATGAAACACTTCAAAAATGAGAAGATTAAAACATTAATTACCTATAATATAAGATGATGGACTTTTACTAAAAACCAATCACTTATAGTTGCAATTAGGGGTGTACACGATCCGATAATAAGACATTATATGAATTTTTTTTTTATAAAAATTGATCAATATTTTTTTCATGTTTTTAAATATTTTGTTATTTTTTACCATTATAAATGAGCAACACAAAAAAAAAATCGAGTAATTTTTTTCATTTATCAACTGACACGAAAACCTAATACAAATAACACGAAACGAATACGATAACGACACGAATAATATGATATAAATATGATTGATACGACATAATTGTAAACCTTATTTGCAATGATTTTCTTTGTAAAATATACGTTTCGTTTTACATAAGTAGTAAAGTTAACTAATAAATGCAGGTTTTGTTTCTAAGCATTTTTAATTTTTTTAAAATAATGACACTACCCATAATAAACTCATAACTGATATTCATTTATCTTGTTTTTGAAAATAATAATTCATAATCAGTAATAGTTTCGAAATTGAAAAGTCAAATTAAAATTGAAATGAGTTATCATTTTTAGGTATTCAATTTTAAATTTGAAAATGATTTCTGAAACGATCTATTAAATATTAATTGGTTAGCAAAAATTATGTTGTTTATTTCAAAAGTAACTTTAGTAAAAATTCAAGATGTATCTTAATTGATATGATACTGCTTTATTTATAATATAATAATTGAGGTCAAATTAATTACATTAAATAAAAAATTATCATATTAATTGATATTATAATATATAATAGTATTTTTGTTATGCAACCAATAACACGCCCACATTGTTGGCCCCAAAATCTAATAAGATAGCATAATATGGAAGGAAATTATCAGTATTATTATTGGTGAATCACTTGGCTAGTAAGTATATTGATAAAAAATTCACTGATAGCACATACTTCTAATTATTTTTTTCTACCTATTTATTATATATTAATAACACATATAATAATATATCAAAAATAACATAAAAAAAAATTGAACTCCTATAGCATATATTTTATTCTCGAAGTTTGTCTAATAAGCCTAAAAGACATCATGCCATACTTGAATGTCATAGATCTTAACCAAAGAAAAAAAATCTTAATTTCATAGAAACTCAACTTCTATTAACTAATTAATGAATAGTGTTAGAGAAAATAAATATATAATTTTGATAAAAGCTATAAGAAACATAGGTATGATTATGTTAATATTTTAAAATTAAAATACTCATAATTTTCATAAAATTTTAACATAATATTAGCATTACGGTCAAATTATAGGTCAAAAAAAAAATAATAGATCTCTCACAAAAGAAAAATACATGAGCTTACGAAAAAAAAAAAAACAAAACAAATGACTTAATATAATTAGAATATAAAAAAAAATGTTAAAAATATAAAATATTAGATCAAATAATCTAGGATGTTAGAGAAAATAAAAATGTCGGATAAATAAGTCTTACAAATAATTTAAAATAATTAATAAAAATGAATATACTGGAACAAGATTTCATCCATTCGCGATCCTTAATTTGTTGTCACATTGATTTGAACGCCTAATTCTTCTAACATTCAGCGATGGATAAAATAATAATTAACTTAGCCAATGCTTTACAAGTTACATCCAATAACATTGCACAAGAGTTAGGCGGATATACTAACTTTAATTATAAAATAACAAGCAATTCACTATATTTCAACTTCCCAAGTGTGCAGAAATGATTTCATTATTAAAATTCTTCCAACAAAAGCAGCTTTTTGTTTTTAAAAATACAAAAATGAAACGAAACTAGGGGCGTGCTTTAATTGGCTACTAGCTAATTTCTGAATTAAATAAAAAGGACACTAGAATATGTTCATAGCAATATAGTGTAACATTCTTTTGGGGCTTGGATCGCTAAACTTTTTCTCTGTTCAGCATTGTTGAGCTTTAATTCTCAGCTATTAAATTACTTTAAAATTTATTTTAAAGCTAACACAATTTTACGTTATTAAATAATATTTAAATGCAACTAAAAAATAATAATTAATTACTATAAAAAGACCATATTTAAATGTCTAGAAATAACGATTTAATAATACAATCACTTTTTTTTATATTATTTATTTGATTTGTTTCAATTTTTATATATATATATATAATTTTTTTTTTATTACAGTACTTACATCAAAGTGGTTAATTGGCCACGAGTAATTTGTTAAGTATAATAGATTTTGTTGGTGAAGCTAATTTGGATGATATAGATTGGAAACCAAAAATTGGTCATGATCAGTAAAGGTTGAAACTAAGAAGATGAAATAAGATGATGAGCAGCAAAAGTAAGAAGACAAGGAGTCCGGCCATAAGTTTATTTATTTTTCTATTTTTATTTTATTTTTAGTTGATTTAAATATTGTTTAATGATTTCTATAAAAAAAAAATTTGTTTAATGATGTGGAATTGTGTTAATCTATGATGACTGAGAATTAAAGCTCTATAATAATTAGCAGTGAAAAAGGTCAACATAGAGGATCCAAGCCTCTTCTTTTAAATAAAGTAAGTGATGATATGATATTTTAAACTAATACAATTCAAAATTAATGTAAATAATTTTTAAAAAGACATAAATATTATTAAGTAATAAAAAAAAAATTAATATAATTAGTGAAAAATATATTATAAAAAAATAAATAATAACTCATTCTTTTGTGCGTTTTTTATCTTCATATTTAGATTCTAACATATCGCACTAAATTCCGAAAACTGGGGTTCAAGGAAGCATTATTGTGATTTGTGATGCCTTTGGAAAAGAGGCAGAGGAACAACTATTCAATTTGCCAAAAGTGGGTTCTAGAAATAAAGGTGTAGTAACAATTTGACAACATACATAAGCATATGCCCAAAAAGTCGAATAAAAAATTGGTGGCAATAATGGCAAAAGTAACACCTTTTTGGATAGTTGATTTAGAAAATTAAACTTGCTACCTTGCTAAGCTACTAATTTTTTTAATATAAATTATTAAATCATCACACCCGTTAATTTAAAATAGATATTTTGTTTTAGGATAAACCTATTATTTTTAATGATCCAGGTTGAATATGCTCCCTATGTATAATGAGATAGTCACCGTCCCACTGATGATGTTTTTTTTTTTTTTTTTTTAAATAATGGCAAAAAGTAGAAAATGAAAGGAGTCAATATATTGCTTTCAAGTTTAGAAATCTAAACGGAAAATTTGAAAGTGCCAAATGGCGTATCGCCGCTCGACTAATCAAAGTTTTGTTTAGACTTCAGTTTCGTTAAATGATAATTTCTTGAAAATTGCTATTTTTAGTGTAAAAATCCTAAAGGATATAGCAATTGCAAAATTTACCAAACATTTACGGAGTGTTTCTATAAATAAAATTGCTATTATTATTATTATTACTATTAGTTAAAAACATCTATATGTAAATTATTTTATTTATTTTAATTTTTTTATTTATTTTTATAATATATTTAAAATGAATATAATATTAAAATTTTTATGCTTTTAAATTAATTATGAAAGTAAAATAATATTTAGAGCACTTATTAAATGTAGTATCATCATACGATTAGCATCTTTTTTGAAAATAATATTTATTTTATTATCATTTTTAGAGTTAATGCAATAATAAATTTTACAAAATTTAGTAAAAATAACACCCTTAAAATTTATAATAGCAAAACTAGCACCTCTAATAATATTGAACGTTCAATTTAAACGTTAAATATTGAACGAGTCTAAATTGTCGTCGTTCAATTATAATTGAATGGGTGTTTAAAGAAAAATAATATATTAATTATTTTTTTTAATTATAAAAATATAAATTTAAATACAAAAAATACTAATTTTATTATTTTAAATTTTAAAAAATATTAATTTTATTATTTTTTTTAAATTTTAAAAATATAACTAATATCAATAATTTTATAAACATAAATAGATAGATGATGATGATTATTATTATTATTATTGTTTGAAGCTTCCAAATGAACCGACCGTCCAAATGTATCTTATTGGTGTGTGGCGCTAGAAGCCTAGAACCGACCCTTCACTGACAAGGTAGCCTTTTTTTTTTTCCTCCATTAATATTGCGGACATAAGAAATAAAGAAATCATGAGTCAACATTTGACATGTTAGTGCATATGAGCTCAATTCATACTTAGTATACGGTCTTCTTATCAGTAATGATAGTAAGTGTGGTTGCAGCTACGGACTCAGCGATGTGCTGTACCGGACTTGAATTCGGATAATTTTTGTAGATTTTTTTTTAAAATTAATAAATATTACTAATATTTTTTATAAAATATAATATATTATTTGCTAACAAAATTTTATAAATAAACTTAAACTAATATATTATTTTTTGGTCTTATATTATCTATAACACTACTCCTTTTTTGTCATGTGTTTTCTGGTCTGTTACTTACTGCTCAATCAAATTAAAATTTGATATTTTTTTTTAAATTTATTAAAATTATTTATATTCTTTTTTTTTAAATATTATATATTCAAATATTTTTACCTAAACTTACAATCAAATCAATAAATGTATATTATATCTCTTAAAAATTGTAACTTTTAAATTTTTATCGACAAATATCGTATAATTATTAATTTGAGTGATTATGTAAGTATAAATTTGTATATATTTATCATTACTCTTTATTCATAACAGTTGACTATTATTTCTTTAAGTTTGTTGAACATTATATGATAGTTGATAAATTTTATGAAGTGTCGTCGAAATAAATTAAATAAATTTTTTATTTACTTTTTAATTATAAATCTTGATATTATAAATAATTTTTTTGTTAGAAGAACTTTTTTTTAATATATATTAGTCTTAGAAATTTTTTTTTTTTTGGTCCGTCCCTGTGTGGGTGTGTTCAATGGCTCCATTAGAAGCTTCTTGCTAGCTTTAGACGTGTTGTGTCAAATTCATCAGTTTCACTCTCTTAGAAAACATGCGAAGTCTTTGTCCAAAGAGTGTGGGTGATTTTTTCTATTGACTTAATGATGTTTTTGTTTGAAAAACGTCTATTGACTCAATCATTTTGTGTATGAAAGTTTTGCATTTTCGAAATTAGTCGTGCTTGTGTAATTCCATTCACACAGTTTTCTTTAATTCCTTGTGATCTTCTTTCTTTCATACTTCTATTTGGATTTGGAAAGCACTATCATCAGCAACTAGTACTCCAAGTTGATTAGTAAAAAAGAAGAAGCTAGTCTCCAAGTCCAATAAAAATTTAGAAAATTAATAGATTATGATCGTTGATATAATTAAATGGGGTGGGGTCTGATATCACATTAAAATTAGAATGGATAGACTCTAGTAATATTTGATAGTTAGGAGTGCAGATGCCTATAGAATATATTAAAAAATATAGCAAAATATCATTAATTTAGTATTGATGGAACTTTAAACTTAAGAACTTAAAAACTTTGTAGCAAAAAAAAGAACTTAAAAACTTAATGTTATAAAGACACATATAACATATTTTTAATTATGAGAAACTATAAATTATTCTTCTATCTTTTTTAATATTTTACAAAGAAAAATATATATATATATATTTATGTACAATTCTAATTTTTTTTTTTATTTAATAAAACTTATAAATTATCCATAGTAGGTTTCTCCAAATATTATTTTTTTTTAGACATTTTTTTAATTATCTCTTCACTTATATTCATTTTTCTTAAAATGTGCATCAATCTCCGAGAATGTGTGAAATTTTAATTATTTATGGCTGATTTTGTTTATTAAGATTTTGCTTTCAAAGATGTTCCAACACGAACCCTATAGAATAAAAATATAAAAATAAACTAAGGGAGAATAACAAAATTAATATTTCTCTAAATTTTTAATAACAAAACCAGCATCCTTTGTGTTCAAATTTATATTTTTATAATTAAAAAAATGACCAATATGTCATTTTTCTTTAAACATTCATCCAATTAGAATTGAACGACGATAATTTAGACCGTTTAATACTAAACGTTTAATATTTTACGTTCAAATTCAATATTGAACGTTCAATATTATTGAGATGTTAGTTTTATTATTATAAATTTTAGGGGTGTTATTTTTTATAATTTCTCAATAAACTAACTGAAAAAACAATGAGAAAAAAAAAACGTTTTTATCAACTCCATGTTACTGTTGGTTTTGCGCGCTTTGATAATTCAGATTTTGAATTTTTCTTTTTGAGTTAATTGTTTTATTGTTTGGCTTCATGATTTTGGTGGACCTTTTGCCTTAGTTCATCCCGCTCTCTCTCTCTCTCTCTCTTTTTTTGTTCAATAAAAAAGTTTTCCCAGGACCGCATGAGGGAAACTTAAAAAAAAAAAAAAAAAAAACTTATAAAATTTATAATAATAAAATAATATTTTTTATATTTAAATTATATATTTTTTATAATTAAAAAATAATTACTATATATTTTTTTTAACATCAATCTAATTGAACATCATGCAAATTAAACTACGACAATTTAAACTTGTTTTATGTTGAACGTTCAATATTATTGAGATGTTATTTTTATTATTATAAATTTTAAAGATATTATTTTTGATAATTTTCTACTATATCGTGGTATATTGATGCTTCTTTAAAACAAATGCAAGTATATTTTAAACAGAGATATTTTTAGGTGTTTTTTTTTTTCTCTTCTTCTTCCCTTTGGATACTCTCTGTGTCCTCTTTTAGTAGGGTTTTTTTTTTTTTTTTTTAAGAATAAAAGAGGGCATTATATTTAATTTTTTTTAGAAAGTATTATCAGTACTATATTGAAATTATTCTTCGCACGAAGAGAGAATATATCTTTATAAGAATCGAAAGTAAACTATTAATATGTATTAAAAATTTATGATAAATACATATAATATAATATTTTAAAAAAATATAAATTGTGAGTCTAACTTTACCTATAAATTTGGAATAAGGAAAAACCTACAAAATTAACATTTCTAAAACCTATAATAACAAAAATAATACTTTAATACTAACTCATACGTCTACTTCTACGTCTTTTTTTTTTTTTTTTTCTAAGAGTAAGAATGGATTCTGATTGGAACGAGAATCCTTAAACTTCTGAAATATATAATCTGGTAAGGAACTAACATGAATAGTTCCCTGCATTTCACTTCTACTAGCCCATTGGATGAGTTCGTGAGCTTTTTGATTCAGGTGTTTGGGATCCATCGGATTGATATCATTGAAAATTGCTCAATTTTACATTAGCCATTTTGAGAATGCTACCAGTAATAGGTGAACTTGCTCCCATGTTCCAGCATAAAAGCATCATGATTGTTTTGTCAATTGAAGATAATAAAATTATTTTTATTATTATAAATTTTAGGAATATTATTTTAAATAATTTTTTAGATTTTTTTTAAGTGAATAAATGGCAAGCTCAATGTATTGAAAGCTAAAAATAGATAACATACATCCAATATATATGTCAGCCTTAAGCGGGTGACAATTTATGACATATGAATATGAAAAAAGTAATTAAAAAAGTATTTATGAGTTAGAATCGATCAAGAGTCATGGCTCTCTCGACCCTCAATTATTATAAGCACCCATATTTCTTCATTCATGGCCTCCAAAGCCCTTGTTCTCTTATATTTGGGATGTTAGAAGTTAGTACTGCTCAGGATTTTGTTGTTGTTGTTGTTGCTGCTATAAAAACTGCTCAGGATGTCATTTGTACAGTTTGCTACCAGTCTCTGACCATCGACGGGCCACCTTGACTTCATGGGCTAACAAGACAGATGGGCTTAATGGGACATAAATAGAATAAAATCTGTCAAAAACTCTCAACTTTAACATATATTATACATTAAAAAGACTAAAGTGACCCTATATATAATCTTAAATAAAATTAGTTGAATGCAATAAAATATAAAAACTTCTTTAGGTAGGGATAAAATGGTAAACACATGAGCCTCGTACGGTATTCTAAATTAATTTTTGTCCAATTACCACTAAATTGTATCGGGCCTCTATTTTAGGGTACTTAAATCGGCTGTGGCTGGAGGATCCATGGACTGGCACCAAGGCCTGATCCATTTCCTAATTTTTTATTTCCCTTTTTTCCTTTTTTTTATTTTATTATTGTTTTTATTTTTAGGTAAACGGAAACTACTAAATAGTAATACTACTACATAAACAAGTGATGCACAACACAAGAAAGTATAACAAAGTGTTTGTAGCAACTAAATCTCTAATAATTAAATATTATGAATTGTGTGAGCTAGAATATTGTATTTCTTTCTATGTGCGTGTTTGTTAAGGATATGCAAAGAAAATTTTATATTATTTAGATATGCGGTAATACATAAGTTTAAAAGTACTTTGATACTTCACCAATCTGATAAATCAAATAGAACCATCATACATAAGTTTAAAAGTAGTATCAGAGCTAAAATAAATGATAAATCAACTTATTTAATTGAAATTAAATAGAGTTGAATTAATTTTTATGTTTTATAAGTTTAAATATATTAATTTTAGTATTAAAAATATAAAAGTTAACTTATATCGAAAAGGTTAAAAATTTTAAAATTTGTAAACTGACTTTTAAACAAACCGATCTATATATTATCAATACACATAATTATTTTTTTTAATTTTATACATTTATAATATATATATATTATATATATTTATGGTCATCAAGTTAATATTTTATGTTAATTTAGAAGATGAAGCAACTTATATTATTTTTGTTTAATATCCCTTTTTATAGATATTTAATCTAATTAATAAAATCTAAATTATTTTTGTTCTCGTATTATAAATACTTTACTTATTTTAAAGAATTATTTTCTATTTAAAATTGGTGTACAACTATAGTTTAAAAATTAATATACAATTTTTTTAATTAAATTATTTATTAATTTAATATTAATATGTGATCAATATAATTTAAAAATTAATTTAAAAAAAAAGTAGTTTTAAAAAGCAAATCGATATAAATATGTTGATCTAGTGTTCTCTAATCGATATTTTATAAGTCAGGTTTGATTCTTGATTCAATTAGTCGATATATGTCAATTCGGTTAGCATTTTAAACAAAAATTGAATTGCATCCACCCCAACTTATATGACTCTCGCAACTATATGAGCTCAATTTGAGTGAATCTAAGACTCAATGTGGGTTTTATTGATGTGAATTTAAAGCTCGTTGTAGGTTTTATCATGCTTGAATTCGAGATTCATTGTGGGCTTGAAAACAGTTAAATTATAATGATAAGAGTTTTTTCAACAAAGAGAGAGTTAAACACAGTTTAAAAGATAAAGATAAGAGGTTCTTCGATTGAAGAAGAGTTAAACTATTTAATACTTTATTTGAGAAAGAGATTGTTGTAAATATATAAATAAAGTCTTCAGTATATAGACATTAGGTTATTCATAAGTTTGCAAGAATTTGTACTATTTTACCTATTAAATTAACATTTTGGATACCTTACAACATTAATTATTATATTTCTAAAAAATAATTAAATATTAAATTCACTATTAATGAATGCCCTGTCGCTTTAAATTCCAAAAATATTATTATTTTTAAGTGTTATATGCCGAGATTGTACACTTTTCTCACCTCACTTAGAACTCTTCAATTGATTAGCAACTAACTAATTTGATGATTTTTTTTACATCACAGCTACACTCTTATATACTTATGTACAATAATTAAATTTGAAATGCTCGTAAGAAATACATATAATGGTATTACAAAATAATTATTTAAACATTCTTTTGAGTAACCATAAACTTATTTCCACAGTCCATCTTGTATTTTAATCGAGGATAAATGATTTGTAAAGTATATAGATGTGATATTTTTATGAAATTTAATCACTACGTACTCAAATTGTTGTGGGTGGTTTGACAAAATATATATTCTTTAAGCAAATATTTGTACTTATATCATATATGAATCACATTTTACAAGCCATGAAGAACCAAATCACCAATATTAAAAAGAGAAATTAATTTACCTTTTGTCAATCAAATGTATACCATATTCCACTGGGTAAAATTCACTCTGAATTTACAACAAAAAACAGACTACTTTCTTCCTTTCTTTCCCTACTATTAAGAGATTACTTTCATTTAAACGTATAATAGCAAAGCACGTCATTCAAAACAAAGAATTCATCACCTGTTGTAAAAAACATTTCTAATTTTTTTTTTTCTTTCCTTTTTTGATGTTTAATTACATATGGTCTAGTAGTGATATTCATCTCTTCTTAGTTTAAAGTCATAGGTTCGAATTACAAAATATTATTTGTTAAAAAATTCAATTAAATAAAAATATATTATTTTATTTTTATTTGAAAAAGAGAGAGAGAATAAAAAGTCAAATTAGTAAATGGATCAGATTTTTTAACCTGCGGATATTCCCCAACCTAACTCAAACTTGTTAGGCTTGAAATTATTTAGTTCAAATTGATCCATGAGTTAAAAAAGTTTAGGTTGAATTGGGCCTGACCCAAATCAACCCATTGTCATCTATAGTTTAAAGTCATACACATATAATTGATACTCATATTTTAACCTTTAATATTCTTAAGTGAAATTTATGTGATTGAGAAAAAAATAAATGTTATAATTATATAAATTTAAACTTATTTTTACACACATATTACATAAATGTGTATTTGTTACGTGCTTTAGTTGTCACGTTAAAGAACTTTGATAATAAAAAAAAAAAAAAAATTATGATTTTGATTATTCGTATTTCGTATTAGTTGAAAAATTACATCGCTTTTGAACATAAGAGATTTAGACCAATTCTTGTGAACTTTGAAGTTTGGTTCTTTTCATACTTGGGCGCCGACACAAACTTGTTCCAAAGTTCACACACATATTAAACTTGGAATATATTCCATTAAACATGGGAGGATATGATGAAATAAAGAAGCAATCTATGAATGATGCCAAATCTTCTAACAAATATTATATAATTAAGATATTGACAACTTTGTAGTCAAATATTGAATAAATCACTAATTGAGCATCTCTTAGTATGTGGTAAGAGGAATACTTAGATCCAACCACACAATTTGCAAAACCTATTGTCCTAACTACATGCTTTTAATAATTTCCATAGTAATTAATTATAAATCCACTTGTAATTTTAATTTTATTTATATTAACACTTGTAAATGAATTTTAAAAAAGAAATATAGATCTAGTATTTCTTTTTTTTCTCAAAAAATATATATTATACATTTTATGAATATTTAGTTGTAATATGAGATAATAATCCCGTTTTTTAATTAAAAAAGCAATTTTTCACAATGTATAAATGAAAGTCAAGAGTAATATTATTGTTATTTATTAATATTTTTCTAAGACACTTTGATGTTGCTTGAGTTTTTATTTTTGTTATTTTTATTTCGTGAAAACCTAGATGAGGAGTTAGGTGGAAGGTCAATATCGGAAGACGTTGGGAAAACCAAGAAGTCAAAGAAAAAGGAGGAGGTCCATCAGGTAATATTGTAATTACAATTCAAAGTTGAGGATATAATTGGTAAAAAAATAAACTATTTATTATTTACTATCAATTTGTATAAAACGCGGCGAACATTATTTTTGCTCATAGCGGCGGTTTTTTTCTTTTTCTTTTTTTTAAACCTAAATGACGCGTTTGTTTCGGCAGTTCCAAAAGTTGTATGAGTTGTTGTGGTTGTCGCTTTTTTATTTATTTATTTATTTAAGAATAACCCCTTTAGTATTATTATCTTAATTTGTTATGCAATTTTTTATATTCTTGTAATTTAGTGGTGAGATTTAAAAAGGTTAGAAAAAAAAATATAAATTTAAATCTCAACATTTAAAATAAAAATTGTGTAATAAATTAAGATATTTATCCCATTTAAGAAATCCTCATTTAAGTCCTTTTCTAGTTTTTTTTACTTAATATATATATATTTTAATTTTCATATAGTAATATTTATTTTATTTGTAAGTCAACAACGTCATAATTGTCAATAAAAGAAATGTAAACGCTGAAATGAAAATAAAAGGAAAAAGGAAAAAGGACTTAATTGCAATAATACAAGTAGTTATTAATTATAAATAAATCGTAATTAAAATGTGAAAAAAATTAGGAAAAAGCAACGAAATTGACAAGGAGAAGAAAGCCAAGCAAGCAATATAAATAAAGACAAACTTTTCAGCAACCCTCGCAACAAAATATTCTCTACCCTGTTTTTCCATTACATGGGAGCTAATATTTGGGACGTCTTCTAGCTAAGAACTCGTCTCCATCTAAATTCCCCAAATCTTCTTGGTTGGTTTTCTTTCGTCCACAAATTCCCAGAAATTGAAAAAGAAATCAAATCCAGAAAATGGGGAAATTCGTAGAGATTTTGGATGTTGGGGTGAGAATAGTCGCAAGGTTTCATTCTCATTGCCCGCAAACAAGTCGAATGTACTACCATCCACCAGCTAACGTCCAATCTGAAAACCACAAAAACGACAACGACGATTCTCTTTTTTTTTACGGCGGCGGTGTCGCTGGTGAACGAGATCTGGCGTCCCAGATGCGTCTTTGTGGTCCCAAGGCTGTTTTCGGTCCGGACAAGTCTGAAGAGTTTTTTCTTTTTTCTCTTTGATTATTATTACTATTCTCACCATACAATATTATAGACAAAAATTTGTCTTCAATTTGTTTTCTCAAAGGAAAGGAAATTACTGAAATATTAAAATTTTTCGTTTCAAAATCGTTTTTGTTTCCCTCTATTAAGTTTTGTTTGATTTATTTTTCTGCCATTATAATTTTTTTTGGTTGCTTGTGTGCTTACATGTTTAGACTCTATCTATGTGTGGTTGTAGTCTTCTTTACTATTGCGTTTCTGCGCAAGTAAACTGAGCTTTCATCGCATCAAAGTCTTCGAAGCTAGGTGAACCCATTAATTCTGAACATGACAAGTTTAGATATCTCATTTGTTAAAAATCGGCTTAAAGGTTAAAATATAGAAAAGAGAAAAGTGTCGTGAAGGTCTTTCAGATTATGTCATGTGTGTCATTTGGTCCTTATATTATAAGTGGTATCATTTGGTCCCTTAGTTTTAGAAAAAGGGGTCAATTAAGAACAAAACACATAATTTTAATGATTTTTTAATTAAAATATTATTTTTTAAATTAATATTTTAATATCATAAACATTAAAATAATACAATTTTTTATTAATTGATCTCTTAAAAAATAATATTTTAATTAAAAAATCATTAAAATTATGTGTTTTGTCTTTAATTGGTCCTTTTTTCTAAAACTAAGGGACCAAATGATACCACTTATAATCTAAGGGACCAAATGACACACATGACATAATCTAAGGGACTTCTATGGCCCCTCTCCCTATAGAAAAATAATTGGAAAATATGAGATATTAGGTTTAAATGAGATCTAATCGGTCGTTTTAATCGAAATGCCAAAATTTTAATTCACATTAAAAGAAATTAAATAAAATTTTAATGAAAATAAGTTAACAATTGTCAACTAATTATAATAAAAAATTTGTATAGTCAAAAAAAAAATTGAATTAAAAATTAAAAATTTAAAAAAATGTTAGAATTTTATTCACATAAGTTTGCATGTCACGCCAATAAAACATTTACATTTTTTTATTAAGTTTTTAATTTTTATTATACTTTTTAATAATGAATGAATTTATCATATTCCACTCAAAAAAAAAAAAAATTATAAACTTTAGTCATATTAATTGAACAATCCTGTTTTACATCAATGTCATTTATTAACTTAAGTAAAATGAGAAAAGAATAAAATCTGAATTATGCGATATGCTATTTATGTTAGACTAATTATATATGTTTGACATCATTGTTAATATCTCAATAATATTTGTATTTTAGAGATATTGATACATATTATGCACAATAATATTAACAAAATGTTAATATTAATATAATATCATTTAATTTATATTATATATAAAAGTTTGAATCAAGCATAATTTTTTTTTAACAAAATTATCTTTATATTTTAAAGTATTGACATTAGTTGTCATTTATGATATATTATAGAGAAAAGTGTTCCTTCAGATTATGTCATGTGTGTCATTTGGTCCCTTAGTTTTAGAAAAATGGGCCAATTAAGGACAAAACACATGATTTTAATGATTTTTTAATTAAAATATTATTTTTTAAATTAATATTTTAATATCATAAACATTAAAATAATACAATTTTTTATTAATTGACCTCTTAAAAAATAATATTTTAATTAAAAAATCATTAAAATCATGTGTTTTGTTCTTAATTGACCCTTTTTTCTAAAACTAAAGGACCAAATGACACCACTTATAATCTAAGGGACCAAATGACACACATGACATAATCTAAGGGACTTTTATGGCCCCGCTCCCTATATTAAATAAGAACTCTAAACATAATAATGAAATAAGAATTACATGCAATAATGATTTTAATAATATGATGATTATCAGATTTAATAATAACTTTAAATATTATTTTAATTTCACAATTAATTTTGAAGCATAAGAAATTTAATTTTGTATTATATCAGCATATTAAATAGAAATTCTAAACATGAAAGTTGAATAAAGATTACATTCAATAAGTATCCTAATGATATGATGATTACCACATCCAATAAGAATTCTTAATATTATTTTACTTTCATAATTAATATTAAAGTATAAGAAAATAATTTTATATTTATTTTAAATATGTTATAGAAATTAATTAAATTAAAAAATAAAATAAGTAAAATAACTCACTTGCAAACCACGTATTTTTAACTAATAATATAAATATTATTGATAAAATGTTAAACATTATCGATAAACTAACGTTTATGATTAATTTTATTTATTTTTAAAATAATTTATCATTAAATATTTTTTTTAATTTTATTAATTATAAAATTTGTTAGTTTAAGTAATTATTTTAAACATTTTAAGTGCTTATTCTATAAAATTTTTATTTATTGGTTAAAATAAATATAAAATATATTTATATTTATATGCATTAAATAAGATAATTAATTTAAGAAATAAGTAATTGATTGTTTTGATATTTTTAAAGATTTATTAAAAAAATTATAATTTTATATGTATATAATTTTTGTGAAATTTTTTTAAATATTTTTATTAATAACAATAATATTTTTAATATATTCCTAAAATTTAAGGTTTTATATTTTAATTGATATTGATATTTCAACCCAAGAGGGCTGCATCCTATTCCTACCAACATATTTATTTATATTATTGATTATTATACATAAAATCCTAATTGAATTAGACGTGACTTACATAATTAATATACATTTAGTCTACAAGTTTGGCTGAAAACGGGATAAGATGGGAGACGTTTAGAGCAGTTCTTTATACAATAAATTGTGGTTTAATGTGACAGATAATTATAGGTTAAAATAATAAGCATTATTTTTTTCTAGTTTATAATTAGCTGTCATTTTTTTCTTTTCTTTATGTTGTGTAATTGTCAGTAAAATGTTATTAATATTCGGAAGACTTTTGGTTTTTCAAATCACAATTTGCACTCAAATAACTTAATATTATGTTGAAAATTTTTTGTAGTTTAAGTGGTAAAATTTTTAATTTTTTATTAGAAATCAAATTCGTATTTTACTTGAATATATGAGTATATATTTTCTTTTTATTAATAAAAAAAAAAAGAATTTTAGAGCCTTTTTAAAAAAAAAAAAAATTTAATGTTATGTTTAGGTAGAATTATTTTAAAAAATAAAAAATAATTTATTTTTTAAATAATTCAAACATATAACACAATATAAACATTATGAATTCAAAATAAATATAAATTTGTATAAAAACAACGGCATGCTTTTGTTCTCGCGTATACATTATTTTGCGGGCCGTCTACGCTATTTTGGAAGAAAATGACCTCTGATCAAGTATGTATAACGTATGGTGTATAACGTATGGAAGAGAATGACCTCTGATCATTACATATTTAAAAGAATTTTCATATTTTGCACAATTTTATTATAGTTACATGGATCGAAAAAATTTAAAAGATTTAATATTTTTAATTACATATGGTCGGTGGTATTCATTTCTTCTTAGTTTAAAATCATAAATTCGAATTACAAAATATTTTTTACTAAAAAAATTCAATTAAATAAAAATATATTATTTTATTTTTATTTAAAAAAGTGAGAGAATAAAAAGTCAAATGGGTAAGTAGGTCGAATTTTTTAACCTACGAATATTACTTAACTTGACTCAAATTTGTTAGGCTTGAAACTTTTCAGATAAAATTATTCAACAAGTTAAAAATATTTGGATCGAGTTAGATTTGTCCCAAACTAATCCATTGAATCCTATAATTCAAAGTCATATACATATAATTGATACTCATACTTTAACTTTGAATATTCTCAAGTGAATATGTGATTGAGAAAGAAATAAATATTATTATTATATAAATTTGATCTTATTTTTACACACATATTATATAAATGTATATTTGTTACGTGCTTTCGTTGTCGTTAAAGAACTTAGATAAAAAAAAAATTATGATTTTGATTATTCGTATTTCGTATTAGTTGAAAAATTACATTGCTTTTGAACGTAAGAGATTTAGACCATTTCTTTTGAACTTTGAAGTTTGGTTCTTTTCATACTTAGGCGCTGCCACAAACTTGTTATAAATTTATATAAAAAATTTATTATTATTAATTATTTTTATATTATTTATAAATATATATTTTAAATATAGTCTTAAGCATAAAATTTTAAATCATATTTTACTTTTTACATTTTTATATGATTATTTTAGTTTTAGTTTTAACAACTATAAATTTTGATGTGTTTGATTAAGCTTTTTATTTGATTAGATTTTTTAGTTAATAAATTAACTCTATATTTTTTTAGTGCTAACTCTATATCTATAATAATATGACATGAAAAAATTAAGTATTTAATTGAGTATAATTTACTATAATTTTTATTAATTTTTTACTTTACATAAAAAAAAAAATTTAAATTTTAGTTCCCAAATTTTTTTTTTTTCTAGATCCGTCCTTCGTACCACCCCACCTGTGACTTAACGCAGGACGACCAATTCAAGGTACCAATTTAAATAAAAGGACCACAGTCTGAATATTCTGGCCAATGACCTAACCCAATAAGACCAATTCATGAATTAATTTGGCCAGCTACGGGTATGAATTTGAATAAAACGGCAACAGATAGCATATTCTCCAAAATAAGCTTAATTCTTCAAGAAATTTGGTCATTAAGTTTCCCCAGCTCACCCCAATTAATATAAAAAAGAAAAACACAAATGAACATCCCAAAGCAGTATTAAGATTCAAATACTATAGAGTTCTGCTATTTAGCCGGCTTATATGGAAGCAATGGTCTCATGAGCAGCGTTAAATGCGGTAAATTTTATCAACAACAAAAAAAATTAATTTATTTAAAAAATAAATGAAAAAAATGATTCTTGGTAAATTCTAGAACACGGGCCTAAACGGTCGTGTCCATAGGGGTTTTTTTCTCTCCCTATTTTGAGTACCTGAGAATGAGCTACTTAAGCAATGTTTCAAGGGACCCAAATAAAATTGCTTCAGTTTTTAATGGTCTTAGAGAATCCGAGCATGGTCCATGCCGTGAGTGGTAAAAGTGTTGATGGAATTGCATATTTGGGCTCAAAAAAGTAAAGAACTTCGACGTTGCTAATTATAAATTTTTGTTGCATCTCAATTGAAATATTAACATAATAATATCCAATTAAATTTCACCATGTACATGTAATAATTTTATAATATACAGTAGTGCTTACAAAGGTTCCTACCTGTACTGTTGTACTTATTAATAATTTTTTTTTATTGGTCGAAATTAATGACAATTTAATATTATACGACTGAATGATAAAATAAAAAAAAATAAGGGTCACAGTCTAATTCTTTTAATCTCTCTCATTGTTATAACCAATGAATAATATAAATAAATTCTCTGCCAACGTCTCTGCATTATTCGCACAGCATGTGACACAAAAATTGGACTAACTCTTGCTTTCAACGCACAGAGAAGCGGAATCATATTTATCTTCCAATGGAATCAAAATCTCCACTGGATCGCTAATTCGCAACCATGTGGGGGAGGTTCAATGCAGCAAAATTCAAGAAATATTTAAATGAAGAATTACACTATTAATTTCATTTGAAATTCCCACATATTTCTGCCACATATTACAAATTTTAAAAATATGATAAGATGTGCTTTAGCAAAAAAAAAAAAAAAAAATTGTTATTTCCAAAGCAAGAAAAACTATTGCTAAAGCAGTTCATGATTACTATTTTTTTTTTTTTTAAATAGCTCCAACTCTTACTAGGATATTCAGTGGCAATGTCAAATATTTTAGAAATTTGTAAGCTGACTGGATGCATGGTATCTATACTTGCTCTAAGTGGGTAATTTACAGAAGGGGCTTTCTTTATACGTCGCATTGCAACAAACGATCCCAGACACAGAAGTTTAAAAGGAACAAAAGACTGGAAAAAAAAAAAAAAACATTCAGAGAAGAATGTCACTGGTCCTTAATTTTCTAATTTATCAAAATTTCTAGTTTACTTCCAGAAAAAACCCCCAAAAAAAAAAAAACTTACATCAATGGGTAAAAATGAAACAGAGTTAAATAAAACTCGGTAAGGAAAGCAACTGACAAATTGGGTTGGCTAGCATGGTGAAAACCCAGTTTTAACTTACCCCTTTGTAGTTCCAAATCACTGCTTATTGACTGTCTGAACTAGGCTTCCGGGCCAAGAAGAAATACATTGGTGTAAATATTTCTTTCCTGAAAGGCAGTTATCGAGAAAATTTCAGTGAATGGAAAGTTACAGGTTTCCAATTTATGGTGTTGTGAGAAAAATATCAAATCCTTAGCCATCTTATTTTCACAGTATGACGTAGACAAATCATTCCGATATGCGAAAAGAATAGGCATGGTGAAGATAATACTTACTTTCCACCTGCAACCAGTCCTTCTGCAGCTTTCTCAAGAAAATCTTGTACTCTTTGACTCCCCTTTGGGGCAAGTCCTACAAATTCTAGGGCCTTGACCTACATTAAGAATCATATATGACACTCATTAGCTGCTTTGAGCCTTTGAGAGTTCAGTAAATACAAGAAATATGACAATTTTCTATATCACACAACAGTACAACCAAGGAAAGTAATGTTATCAAATTTCCAGGGAAAGAAGTAACTTCTAAGACTGCAAATTTATCAAATCATATTCATACCATGTTTTTGGTGAAAAAGCGTCCGACAGCAGTTAAACGGAAACTACTTAGAGAGAAGTGACTTTTGTCCAAAGGCAAGTACCAAGGGAGAGGTGAGTCCACTGCAAGGTCTTTCTCCCATACAACCTTTGATTAAAAGGGAAGAAAAGGAAAATACATAAATGAATCTAATTTGAGCTTCATATAAATTAATAATAGTGCATTTGAGTTTTAATAATAAACGTAAAATAATCAAGATAGAAATCAAGACAAAGTACAAGTCATACAAACCTCAAAACCAGCTTGTTTTAAAGCTTCAAGACACTTTCCTGTTAACCTGATGTCTGGAAGACCATCTCCGATCTCAATTTCTGCCTGTATTAGAAATATTCAAGATATAAAATAAAATCCCTAAACAACATTTAAATGTGAACTGCAAGAGGTATTGTTCTTATAGCCATTCTCACCTTGATCTTTTGATGTTCTTGGTTATTGGAATCAAATGCATCAGTCATGCACCATTCATATGCCGCAAAATATTGACCAGGTTTCAAAACTCTAAAAATCTCTTTGTAGCATCCATACTGGGCACATAAGAAATTGTTTAAATCAATTAAAACAGATTAAGCACAACCAAACTCCAAAAGCTCTAAATCTCCTAGCCATGAAAATAACATTTCATACAGCATCCGGTGCATGGCAGGTAGCTTCAATTGCATACACTGCATCAAATGCATCGTCAGGAAATGGCATCTTCATAAAATCAGCCTGCATTGTTTATTAAAAAAAAAAAAACAAGAATAATCAGCCTGCATCAATCAGAAACAAGAAAAAGCTTCATAGCCATCTATTAAAACATAGAATTGCAGGAAGAAAAGGAGCTTAAAAGTAGAAAACAATATTCATCTACAGATACAACTAACCTTAACAAACTCGCAAGTCTTGTCAACTCCAGCAGTCCGGTTCAGTTCCTACAGAGCAACCGAAGCTTGTAAGCAAAGAGGCCATTTTAAACTTAAGAACATAAGACCCTACAGATCTGAAATGATTGCATAAATATAGTTTTGATGCTATAACAAATAAGGATAACCTTCCTACACTAGAAATATTTTATGATGATTTTGTGGAACCAAAATAAAAAAAGGAGTTTGAAATTATTACCGAGACTTTGACAATATTAATACAAGAAGTTAAAACTTTAGCTACATTTGTTTCCTTTATCAAAGAGCAAAACTTACCTTCCCTCTTGCTATCTGATATTCATTGTTGTTCAACCCCGTAAGTTTAGTTGAACTGCACAAACAGCCATAAATTAATAATCGAGAGGGCTCCCATGTTAAAAAGAGTAAATCATAGATCTTTCTGCTCTACAGTTGGCAATAGCATTAGACATACTGATTAATAGCAAAAGTAGCAATCAACGTCAGAAAATAATTTATTAATAACCCTAACAGTGTGTCAATCAAGAAGTTAACGAGTTATGCACATTGGGTCACTTTCCCCATGTAAGGCCAACTCTTAAGACATAATTCTCAACTCCATCAATTATGAAAAGCCAATAGTCTTATAATTCAATTCTACTATTTTCTTTTCAATAGAGAGGAACTGTTATAACTGGGAAGAACACAACGAGTGCATTCCATTTTTTATCCAGTGACAGATAGCAACAAGAACTAAGTAGGGCCACCTAAATTAAGAGTTAAAAGAGAAGCTCACCTGAAACGAGCAATTTCTCTTAAAGGTCCCCCAATTCCACAACCCACATCCAACACCTAACATAAAGAAGAGAATAACAGTCAAACAATTTGAACCATTTGAGCAAAAGAAGACATCTCTCCCTACCTCAGACAGCATTTCTAGTTCCTAGAAAGAAAGAAAGAAAGAGAGAGAGAGAGAGGAAACAAAAGAAAACCTTGTGTCCAGGTTTCAATCCTAGTTGCAAAGCAAGGAAGTGTTCATGGCGCTTTATGCTCTCTCGAAGAGACTCCCCTGTCCATCTGCAAACATTCATAATTGTAATTATGGTGCACTTATAAAAGCACAGAATTTTTTTATAATCAGAAAAATAAGAATAAAAATACATGGGTATAAAGGTAGTAATTAGTGAGAGGAAAAATACCTAGGTGCAAAATGGAAGGATTCTCCCCAGCCAAATTCATAGAAACTGGTAACAAGATCATAATACTTGTTAACCTAAGTACATAGAAGTAGATGCAACATTATTAGGCTACTTCACATATCTTTTCCAACAGATCATTCAAGTTTATAGTTGAAAGAGGTGCACATGATCAAAAGATAAAATAACAATATTGTCGTCAGACTCATAACAAACTCTCAATCCATATCAATTCTCATCAATAAACATGGTTCCTAGTACTTGCAGTGTACTTAACATATGGCTATTATTTCCATATCTTATAATACGACAGAGAACACTCAAAACAGAGTGGCTGAGCAGGGGCAATTTTGAAATCCTTTGTGTTCTCAATATATCGGCCGCAGTTTTGGTAAATAACTTTTACATCAGGAGCACAACATGATTAACATAAAGATGGCAAGAAAAGAGTAACGCTCAAGTCAAATATAAGAAAGCAGTTTGTAGATATCTAGCTAAATTGTTATTTATGTAACTTACGTAGCTAATAATGTAATCGCAAAATTACTTTTAGCAAAATATGGCGCTAAACATATAGCTGCGGAAACAGAATTGTCAGAAGTGTGAGACACAATTTTTTCAGAAAGTGAATTGTAAGACGGATAACTTTGAAGAAATGGACAAGAAAAGAGTTTCTCTTACCATATCAGTGTAGTTGGCTTTTCTCTCTTCCTCTTCACCACCATAAAAGACATGATACTTCTCATACCTGAATCATTATTAAACTATAAGTGTTACCAAACATCCAATTACACCTACAGAATTTTAGCGTCTAACAAAAAAGTAAGCTAATCCAGAAAGTTCAAGAAATTTCTATACATCATACTGTTTACAGCACGGGAAAATTGTTCATGTTTTGGCTGTCCAGAAAACTCTGATATCAAATATTATTGTAACAAATATACGCCTTCAACAACATCAACGACAAAAGAAAGAGTGAAAGACATTGACAATAGCCATCAAATTTTAAACTTTCCAACAATAAGTAAATATTACAAATTTCTTAAATGAAACTCTTTGTGTTTTCACGTTCAATAAAATCAGAGAAACCTCTCATTCTATTTGGCAAGCTAGATGTCAAGGTAAGTCAACCAGCATACAGTAAAGGGAAACTAATATCACAAGTAACACTTCAACTACGCAAATCAGCTTGCAGCAGTCAGCCAGATTAAAAGCAAATGTCATCAAACCAGAGTTTTCTTTTGCCCAAAAAAAGAAAAAAAGTTTCTTGTGGATTCTTTGAAAAACAAGGATACTATTCACATGGTGGTCGACAATATTTTGTATCACGGGGGCAGACATCATAGAACATTGATAACTAGGTCCTACAGAGAAAATTTGAAGTTTTTAGGCTGTTTGGATCAAAATAATTATGTTAAAATAAAGTTTATAAAATTATAAATTAATGAAGGAAAATTAGAAAAAAAAAAAAAACCTTTTTATTTCTAAATAAGAAAAAATAATAAATAATTATACAAATGTGTGAATAAAATAGAAGATTATAGCGTATATTATTAAGAGCGAGGAATAAGTATTACTGCTGCAACTGTTGAAATGATTTACATTTCATTACAGATTAACAATCAAATCAAATACAGGAATACCAAAATTATTTCCATTACCATTCATATTACTGTCCTTAGTCAACACCACATGCTTTAGCCACTAAAGCAGAGTTTTCTGCTTCCGAGAATCCCATGGCCGTACTAACATTCTATTAGAGTGTATAATACAAATTACGAACAATGGGTCTGTTACCTTGGTAACCAAATTAAACAATTTGTTGCTTATTGTTTCCCAAGTTAGTACCCATTTAATACCATAATCTTCAAAAGGTTCCATTTTGGTTAAAAACGAATAGTAGAGTTTAAGAGTAAGAACAAGTACTTTTCCACAGCGGAAAGGACTTCAGTTTTGTCAATCTTGCCGCCGAGACCCGATGCTAGATCCAATGCTCCAGCTTTCGACATATCTAGCTCTCCAAAATATACTTCAATCACAAATTTCACTAAAAGAAAGATCTGTTTACACGCAAACCAAAACATCAAACTTGAAAATAAATAATCATAATTGGTGGAAAATCAAAGTTAAGCTACTTTGCTGATTTCAATGCATCAATGAAAACAATATGCAGAGAGTAAGTATTTGGGGCAATGAGGTATAAGTAGAGGAATCAATGAAGAATTACCTCCAAAGCAGGAGATAGAAGAACCCTAGCCTTGTTCGAGAGTGAGAGATCAACACGATATAGATTATTTCAGATGAATGCTGGGGATAAATATAGAGGAAAATGAAATATTTGCTAATAGAATATTGCCTATATTGGAACGAGTCTGACTCATTGAGTGTGAGATGGCAACTGTGAGTCTGTGACTGTTGGGACCCTATCCTTGCTGGCTCTTTGTCGTCAGCTGAATGCGTCGACAAAAATGATTTTTATTTTTTTATCGTAATTCTAATTATATATTAATTTATAAGACAAAATTTATATTAAAATTTATATCAATTTTATCTTTCGTATCTTTAATATTATATTTAATTAATAATTAATATATTATTTAATGTATATTCTTAAAATAATTTTTATTTATGTATTTATTTATTTTGAGTCAGGGATATTTCGTTAATATCATCAAAAATATAATACATAATTTTTAACCCAAAATTCAAATAAAATACATCAATATAAAACTTGTTATCATTTTCAAATCCTGTTTACAAAACTCAATCTAAATTATTATAGTCGAATTCAAGCCCCATAACAGCAAAAATAAAAAAATCGACATCTTAAAATCCTCATAATCTAATAAAATTTTCATGATAAAGATACAAAAAAATTAAACTAAAAAACAAGGATCATTACATCTACCTTCGCACAACCCAAATAACAAAATAAAAATAAATAAGATCCTCCCACCAAATTCTTATAATAGAGAACACAGTTAAAAAAAAACAAAACTTAACATAATCTAAATGAAAGGTAGAGAGAGTCACCATAATAAAAAACCTGCCTTATTTTTGTTGGTGAGAACCCATTATCATTTGGCTCATCTTCATCATCATCTTATTTCATGCCAACAATAAAAAAAAATTAAGAATAAAAATAGAATAAATTCACTATAGAACTAAGAGAAGGGCGAAGTCGAAGAGATAAAAAATCTATTGAAGAAAATCGATTACTAGCAGGATAGATGGTGATGACTGATGAGGCAGTGGCAAAAACTATAAAGGTAGTGATCCAAGCGATAAAAATATAGAGTTACAATGAGATAGGCCAGGATGAGGTGGGGTGGAAGAGAGAAGAATATGATGAAATCTTGAATAATTTTATTTAATGCTTGCACGAAACTATCAATTGTATGTATTTTGTTATTGAAATATATGAAATTTACAATTATTTATAAATATATATATTTTAAATAAAATATAAAGTTTTTTAAAGATTTATGTGCGATTTTACTATAAAAACCTCCCAATTACATATAATTTCTTTTGCATTTCGGTTTCAATTTTGTCTCTTTGACTTAATATTTACACTTTATAAATGCTTTGGCTATAAATTACTTTTTTGTTTTTTAACCAAAGAAGTGGAGTAATTTGAAAGTGTATTATAATATTAAAAATAAATTCTTCAATTAATCTAAATAACTATGTCAAGACAACAACAGCAAAATATGATATATTTGGAATATTTTTATTACATTACATATAGGACTATTTGCAGCAGTTTTTTATATGAATCGTTACTATAATTTAATGAGAATTATGTAACGTAAATTTAATGTTATTATATACATGGTGCAAAAATAGTTTAAATACATATTCTCATCTGTTTTTAATTTATTTTATTTTTTTTAACTTAATCTATTTAAACGAAATTACTATAATTTTAATATTATATAGAAAAACCGTAAAAAGGTGCGTTTGGGAGCAACGCGCAGCTAAAAGCTTTTCAAGCTAACAAAATGATGTTCTCTTTCTCCTCTTCTTCGTCTTCATTCCAATTTTTCTATCTTTGACATCTATTTTGCTTTAAATCAACGCCCAACTTTCCTGACGAAATCAACCTTTCGGACTTCACATTTCACACAACTCTTTTCTTATTCAGCTGTGATTATCTCCCTGTCAGTTTTCATCTTCGATAAGGTATTCGGTTTTTCAGCTGGCAGTTTACTTGATATTAATTATTTGCTATGATATGTTGGGTTTTTCCGTTATTTTTTTTTAACCCTAGCAGCTTATTTGCTAACAAAATTCACGAGCATGAAATAATTCGAAGAATTGGTATCTGGGTTGTAGATACTTCCATTTATTTGAATCAACGTTGGTTTATTTTGTCTTAGGTATGGACCATGGACCATTACCATACATCGAAATTTTTATTTTATTTTATAGATTTTGCTTAATTTCAATACTTGAAGAAGTTTAATTGGGAATACTAGTTTTTAGGAAACGCCTATTTTCTAACTTCTAAGTGGACAGTGGATCTGCTCCCTTTCTCGAAAGTAATCACAACTTTTAAGTTAGCAGCTAGATAATATCTAACCAATTCAATAACAATTCTAACGAACCATATAGAAGCTGTTAAATAAATAGGCTTCTACAATATACAATCATATGGGAAAAATGTATAGAAAAAACATTTCTAATAGGTCTATGGATGAGTTTAGTTTTCAGGAAGTAGCTCAAGGACTTGAAACATTGTATTTCGTTAGTCTGGTTTCTATTTTTTCATACAATTGCCTGTATTATATAGATATATACATTTGATAGAATTGTCTTATTGGATATTTGATATTCAATTCTGTTTTGTTTCGTATTAAAGGAGCACTTCAATCTCCATGACCTTTTTCTGCTGTTTATATACCTCCAGTTTTACATATTACCCAATTATTTGACCCATTTTATTTGTTAACCCCTCCATGCAACATGTGTTCAACACGTATTTTCAAATTTATTTTTTTGATATAAATATGTTTATAAATATTAAAAAAATAAATATTGATAGCATGCATTGAACACATATTCAAAATGTTACATAAACTGAGCATATGTTTAACACATTCATGATTCATGAACATGCATTGCACTTATGTTCCTAATTTTATAAAAATTGAACGTATAAAATCTAAAATACTTGTATCTTTGGACAGGGAACTTTTCTTGAACTAATTGATAATTGAATTCAGCTCGTGATGGATGATGATAATGATTTCACTTTTTCTCAGGCAAGTTTGAGATTAACTTCTTTTTTTCCTTTGAAATATTTTGCATCTAGTTTTATATGTTCAATATACAGGTTGCCTCACCTGTTGATCAAGATGGCCTTGAGACAAAGATGCTTGCAGCAGATATAGGTGGTATTAGCTTAAAAAGTGAACCATCTAGTGCTACTGATGGTTATCAAAACAATAATTTTCAGTTTAAAGGTACATTGCTAAATGGTGCTGCCTCCAAAAAGCAGGAGACTGTTGGTTCCTTGTCTTTCAATGTTATTGATACCGCGTCTCCAAAACAGTTGCGGCAATCAGAAAAACAACAGGTTGGAACATCAGCAAAGCCTGCACCTCGTGCTAAGTTTCTATTTGAAAAGGGTTATAGCCAAATGGACTGGCTTAAACTTACTCGAACATCTCCCGATCTTGCAGGTGTAGTATAAAGGTTTCTTTTCTAAGTTGTGCTCCTTATCTAATCAAGTTTATTTTCTCTGGTCTTATATGCCCTACCTTTGCTGCAATTGTAAAGCCTCTTTTCTTTCTTCCCAATTTTACTTGATCAACAAGTTCTGGTTCTCTCATGACATTTTGCCTGCATGCCTCACGCCATGTATCTTAATAAACAAGGCCTTATGAGAGAGATTATTAGTCATAGTTGCCAGTGGGGCTTCATATAGTTAAGAGTTCACTGGTTATGATACATGAAGCTTTTGTGTTTCTGAAGATTCCAGGATCTGTTTTTATTTTCCTTTTTAACTTCAAATTTTAACTCTCTCTCTTCTGTCAAAAAAATAAAAATAAAACTATTTCTCTGTATTTTCTTCTATGAATTGTGATACAGAATTAAAGGGACAGTCAAATAAGAGGCTCATCTCCATGAGTGAAGTTAAACAACATCAGAAAGAAGGTTCCATGTGGACTGTTCTAAAAGGTCGTGTATACAATTTGTCCCCGTACATGAAGTTTCACCCTGGAGGTATGGAGAATACTTCCACTCTATTTGAAATGTATTGTTTACCTTGAGCTAGTTCTGCATAACATAATGTGCGTATTGCTAAGGATAACATTTTTTGCTTTTTAAGCCCTCCTGTTGCTAGGACAATGTTGTCTTGTTATCCACCTTATGTCTTCTGTTTCACATTTATTAAACGCAAATTAAAGGGGCTTGTTCGGTTCTTGAGAAATTTTGATTAACTTGAATACCCAAAAAAAAAAAAAACATTAGAGCTCCTAAATTGCTATATATATAGATGTCACATATGCCCATCATTGAAACAGAGCTAAACCATGGAGCTATTCGTTCCAACATCTACTATGGCTTGTTATGCTTGTCAAAATTTTTACGATCCTGAGTACTTTACATAATGTGTTGCGTGTTTTCCATTTCTTAGACATAATTGACTATTTCCAGGTGTTGACATGCTAATGAAGGCTGTGGGAAAAGACTGTACATCCTTATTCAGTATCCTTCTCTATTTTATTTTTTCTGTCGTAATCTTCACTTATGTTCTTCTGAAAGAAACTGTTGGGTTCCCAGCTTACATTTTAGGTTTTAATTGAATTCAAACTATGACCTTCTTTGCACAATTTTTAATGTTTTACTTTCCAATTTTATTGGGAAGGCTCTAAGGTTCTAAGACTACCCAATTGGAATGACTAGCTTATGCTGAGTGCCCTGAATGCTATTTAGATCATAATTGAACTAGAACTATGATATTCTTATTTTCTGCTTTTCTTTTGCCATTTCTATTGGAAATGCCACCCTCAGGCTGTGGGCTACATAATCACATTGACACCTTCAGATCCACCGGAAACACTATTCTTAGTGTTAGGGACAAAGATGGTTAGTTATAAGGTGAAACTAAATTTATTGCTGATTAGCCTTTTGTTATTATTGATAGTATAAACAAACTCCTTCAAGTTAAACAGAAAGTCTAGGAGGTATTGCATAAATATGTTTACAAATGGTCTGAAGATGTTGTACTTAAAGGTCATATTTCAGTTCTGAGATTGGGGCATAAACTTGTTTTCTTTTCATTTGTCTTTACTTTGTTAAAATCTTTGTGAACTGTTGCATTCCTTAATATTTTAGATAAATACCATGCTTGGGTGAATGCTGAATTCTTGCTGGAGAAGTGTCTTGTTGGTACCTTGGATGATGGTGGACAGCAACATGGCAGTGACAAGAAGTTCTCGGCCTATTGATTATGGAAAGCTGATGGATTCAAAACCTTCACATTCAAGTCATAGAAATCTAGTTTCATTGGATGTAACACACTATTGTACATTGAAAATATAATCATTTGAATTCAGGGCACATGGATTTGTTATTTGTATGAGGTTATCGACCTTTGATTATTTGCGGTATCTATTCAAATATAGCTACCGAGACATAATAACATCCACTAGAGTATAAACTTGAAACACCTATAGTTATAGAAGTAAATATCATTTTTAACTTTGATTGACACATTGGTTCTCAATGGCAACAATCCATTATACAAAAAAAGTTGTCTTTTGATGACGTGTGAAATCTCAATAATTGATAGTATGTTGCTTAGTGATGATATTTGTATCTATGCAAATGGTTGAACTCGAACTTCATCAATTACAGGACCACAAAAAGCTCCATAGTCATGAACTTTAGTGTGGTAGAAGCTGCTGAAGAATGTAATCCTGGTTCTAGCAGTAAGAGCTTTGAATTTGAAACTAACAGTTTTATGTGTGCCCTTTCCTTGTGATTCCAAGGGAACTTTGAGTGTATCTTTGCCAGCAAATGCTTCAACCATCATTGATCCATGGCAATCATTCCTTGCATCACCAACAGTGAATGTGAGAGTGTAGGGTTTGTTTGGAACGGTTCTCAGGATTTGGGCAATTGAACTTTCTCTTCCTGCAACAAGTTCGATTGCAGACTGTCCAAACGGGACATTGAAGTGTTTGGAGTCTATGAACTTCACTGCTTTGAGGGACTCAATAATCCAACCAGGTAGTGGGGAGGTGATATCTTCTTGTTTGGGAGGGAGAAGTACACCATGGGAAGAGTTAAACAACCTATGAGGACCCACCTCAAAGCCAGGATTTCTGACCATGTTATCTGCAACAAAACAAGGTTTGGATCAGACATTGTACTTCGTACTGATATTAAGAAACCATACGATTTCACATATACTAAAGTTTTTTTTGTTTATGGTTTTAAAGCTATGAAGAAGAGCTTTTGAACCAAACATAAAAATATTAGCCAAAAAGCACATTTCAGAGACGCAGAAATAACTAAAAGCGTTTCCTTTTGAAATTACTTTAGGCAGAAGCACAAGTTAACAAACTTAACACATCCCGTACAAAAACTAAATTCTACAAATTTCAAGATCCATCAAGCTTGAAAATTTTGGAACCAGAATGGTCAAAAAGTTAGATTTTGTTGCATTTTTATAATAGCATGGTCCAACATAACACAACATACCAACTTCATTCAGACCCAAAAATGTCTCATCAATAGAACAGTAAAGTGAAACAAAAGTCAATCGAATAGAAAAGCTATGAGTTTATACCTCTGGAGGGCATTAGTGGGTAAAGCTCTTTAATAGCAACAGCATCCAAAAGAGGTCCACAAGCAGGATCTTCTTGAACACCAGGATTGTGGAAAGTGACTTTGACAATATCAGAAGAAGCTATGAATCCCCAAGCATAAGTGTCACCTCCATTAGTGCTATATAGAGTCTGCAAAGGAAGATCCCCTGTTTGCGAAGGAACTGACACCCTCAAAACCTCATCTTGAGCACATGTTCTTGAGGCCCCAAATGTTAGAGCATAGAGAGACCCCTTTTTTAGCTTTAGGTTCTGAGAGATTGAAGCCTCATTGCCAAGCCTAACAGCGTGAATCCCATGAGCCACTTGAAAAAACATACCACCTGGTTGAGGACCACCAGAGATGTACTCAACTAAGCCATTAATTTCCCATTTGGGCAGTGAGTATTTCCCTATAATCACTGTTTTCTTGAGGTTTGTTGCCTTTGGCTGCTCTTCAAAGTTGCCATTTTCCAAAAGTCCTGAATAAATTAATATGCAGATAAATAACAAATGAGAAATTAAGAAAGACTAATTAAGTCTGAATAAAACAGAGTGAACACCAACTCATGTCCTGAAGCAACGAGTATAAAAGATTCAATCTTTTTAATATATGTTATCATATCATACATAGCGTAACATGAATCAACAAGAACAATTCGAACTTTAAGTGAAAAGCCTCAAGAATCTAGATAGTTGATCAAGTAACATTTGAAGTCCTAAAAGAGAAGTCGGTGAAAGTGCTGTGTTACCTTCCAGAGGCTTATGTGTGACTGCAAAGGCAGGACTAGTGGAGAGAAGTATAACTGAGAGCACAAGTGAAAGAGGCATTGCCATTTTTTATGTGAGCTGGACAGAGGAAGATATAGCTCAGACGGGTCTGTTGTGGGATATATGTTGGAGCTTCGGAGCTTAAATTTATAGTGAACGAAGGAGACAAAGTAGGAGAAATTGGAAATGAGTACGAAAGGTCAAGCTTTAGCTGAAATCACGGTTAAGGAAAAGTCACACTCACTTAGCCAACTGGCTACTCGCTTCACTGATTGGTGTGAAGCACTTCATTGATTTCTTTTGTCTACTTGTCTCATTTTTTCTTCGTTTTTGCTTTCTTTCTCTTTTCTTTATTTTTGATCACATGCATATAGGTTATTTCAAAATTCAAATCGTCTTTCTAAACACAATCCAACTTAGTGGCACTTTTCTAAATTTTCTCTATAAAACTATTGTCTTCTTCTTTTTTTTAACGGAAAAAGCTGTAGTTCATTAATACCATCAGTGACTAAAATTTTAAACTATTAAAATAATTTTTATGCATAATTATGGTTTTTTTACCTATCGAATACATGACCTGATACATGTAACTCAATTACATTATCAACTAGACTATCTACTATCAGTATAAAACTATTATCATTCAATCTATTTTATTTTATATATTTAATTTTTAGATATATCATTTAAACAAGTTAAAAGGCATCATGCATCCGATAACTTACACAAATGAATTACATAAATTTTATAATTATTTAGTGGGCTATATAGATTCTACTGCTTTCGTAAAATTAATATTAAAGTCATATTAGGTAATGTTATCTAAATTGTGATAGTATATATAGAATATTTTATTTTATTTATTAGGGTGATGATAAATGACTAAAAATAACCTTATAAATTTAGTTATATGACTAACATAACAAAATTTGACCTAATTTATCAGACAATAATCAAAATGAAATTTTAGTATTAATTTTATGAATATAACATGACATGTGTGATCAATTAAAAAATTAAAAAAATTATGCACTTTATTTATACAAGCTTCAAGACCCCCTTTTCCCTTAAAAAATTAATTGAACACACCACAGTTAAAACAATTAAAATGAGTAAAGCTAATAAAATTTAAATAAAGTTAATAAATATATATATATAAAAATTCAGCACTTATTCAAAATCGCCCTATTCTTCCTCTTTAGTTTTTAACGTAAAAAATGAGAGAATAATCCACAAATTAAGAGTTCAAAAGTAAAAAAGTGTTAGATTATGTAACAATTAAGCTCATAATGTCGGTAATACGTGCTTTGAAAATTAATGTTTTACACTTATATATGGCAAAATTGTTAAAAACAAATATACATATTTCAAAATAAATATTTTATTTATTATTATTATTATTTATATAAAATTAAACATGGCTATTTATTAAGTGTTAGATTCATCAATTTGGAATATATCTTTTAAAAAAATTATTTAAAAAAGAATTATATTTCTTAAAAATTAAAAAACACATATAAAATAATGTTATACATGTCTCTTTAAAAATGGTTGTAATTTAAGAATGAAAATGTGCTTATTTGAATGGACATATTGATTTACTTATATCTCATGAAGAGATACAACTCTTAGAAATTAGAAATTAAGAGACATAAATGAAAGAATATCATTCGTGTTACTTGAAATTAAAAAGATAAATACATTTTGTTAAGACAATTCTTTAAAAATAAGTACTTAAGTGAAGAATTATAATTGACATATTTTTAAACTCTACAATTAAAGTTCATTCCATGGTAAAAAATATAAAATTAAAAATATTATACTTCTAAGATAATTATTTTCTTAAATCTTCCTCTAACATTATTATTTCTATTTTATTGTGAAGTTTGAGCATCTTATAATGAGTGCAAATATTACAAATTATAAAGAAAATTATAAATTAATTGTATCTTAATGATATATTGCCTATAATTCTATTTATACTTTAAATTATTATTATAAAGGTGACAACTTTATCTTAAAAATATCCCATTTCGATAAAACCTTATATCCAAAAAAATTTATCGTTTATTATCTTTATTATTATTTAAAAAAATAATTTGTTTACATATTTTTTTATATCCCTTCCACCAAAAACGACCACAATTATTTTATAAAACCGTACCAACGAAAATTATTTATTCAAATCAATATTTAGAAAATAATATTGACACAGTTGATATTATTGATAAATATTACAAAATATATGATATATCCTAATTTTTTTGAATTGGTGTGCCTATGTTAGCACCAATCATCGGCTCGACATGTGCACTTTTGCAAACTTTAGTTTGAATAATTCATTTTGTTTCACGTGCACGGTCGGATGTAACACGTTAGATGATACGATTTTCTATTTTAAGCATATGTGAGGACTGGGGTCCATTAATCATGTGCTAGCCCATCTTGTCAGTAATTCTTGAATTTCTTAGGCGCTAACGAAGCTTTTTGAATCTGTGCGAATAGCTACAGACACTCGTACTTGTCAATAGTTTCCATAGCATTTTTTTACGTTCGTACTTGCAAATTGCAACGTAACTTGTAGGACTATGACATGAGATTTGTCTAACGAGGTCATACGTAACGAAAATTATTTTTTATTACAAGCATTTTTTTTTTTTATATATAATTTTGCGCAAGTTACGCAGGGACGGAATCAATTGAGAACAGCTAAATATTTCTTATTACCGTGGGTCGAATCGTGTTGTTGAGTTCACCCAGGGTGGATCTGTGTAGTACACGTACTCCATCTCATTTTTCGATAAATAAAATTTTAGGTGTAATATTTATAAAATTATAGATAATTATATATACAAAATATTACCGTGTCCCACCTGAATTTCAAATTTTAAATTTAATATTCAATAACTCAATACAAACTTAATAAATTGCACATATTTTTACTAAAATAAGATACATATAATATATATTTTTAATTAAAAATAATTATTTATTAAAAAATATTAAATATTATTTTTTATTACATATGTGTGTCCTCCTGGATATAAATCCTAAATTCGTCACTGAGTTCACCTAATGTGGTTTTTTCATTAGAGTTATACACTTAATTATCTGGATTTTCTTTATTTTTTTACAATTAAACAATACTTATTGTGGTTATATTACCTTGTTCCTCGTAGAAAGTGGAGTGTCACATGTAGTAAATCCATTTTATCATTTCAAAATGAGCTAGTCTTATTTATTTATTATGATTATTATTATTAAAATCTCACTCAAGGAAAAAGGGAGCCAACTTTTATCCTTAAGATTATTACCCATAAAGTATCAACTATAATTTAGTCGCATATGATGAATTTGAATGACTTTAATAATTATTACATACTTTTTTGTTATTGAAATCACAACTTCATAAAAAAGTATTAATTATAATCTAGTCGCATGTAGGGGTGACAATTTTTGACACGACATAATAGCACGATCCGAATACGATACGATACGAATTTTTTTTAGTAAGAATTGATCAATAATTTTTTTATGTTCTTAAAGGTTTTATTATTTCTTACTATTATAAATAAGTAACACATAAAAAATTCAAGTAAATTTTTTAATGTGCCAATCAACACGAAAATACGACACAAATAATACAAACAAGATTAACACGATACGATTCACACCCTAATCGTACGATGAATTTGAGCGACTTTAATAACCATTAGAAACCTTTTTGTTATCGAAATCACAAACTTGAGCACATTTGTCGAGTTGTTGCCTATAAATGAGTTAGTCTTATGGTGGACCAATAATACACAGTACCACAGCATAGGACACAATATGGGTCTAAAAATATATTGAGAAATTATTTAAAATAATATCTCTTAAATTTATTATAAGAAAAATGACATCATTTTTTAAAATTAGAAAAATATAAATTAATATATGATTAATATTAAATATATTATTTTTATTATTATAAATTTTAATGGTATTGTATCTTCTCTCCTGACAAATCTCATTTTCATATTTGCAAATAAAAAAGAAATGATAAAAAGAAAAGTCTCTTGCTTGATATCTTATTTAATTTTCGAAGATTTAAAAAAAGTACATCCAAATTTAAAGTGGTTCGTTCAATATATTATTAAAATCAAATTGATGACATTCCAAATAATCCCCAAAATCAACATCTAAAGGATCCGACTTTAGAGTGGGTGACAACACTCCGCTGAGTGGTTCAAAGGTGGCCTTGATCATCAAATCATGGTGATCAGGTGATAACATAGACTGGTGTTGTTGTTGATCAATATATTGATCATTGTCAACTAGTACTACTGGCTTAGGCTGATCATTCTTCGTAGATTCAAAAGATGGATAATCTTTTTTTATCAGTGAGTAGTTTATTATTATGATTGGTTTTACCAAAGCTGATAATAAATCCTGAAGAGTAGTCATCATGATGATCAAGATCGTCATAATTATTAGGACTTGAGAGATCCTTAATGCAAGTGTGGTGACCTTGATGTATGGTTTTATAGACCGCTGGGTTGTCTGATATTTTCTGAACTTGTTTTGTTGCTTTACACCCTTGATCGTCTTTGTTGATACATCTGAAGTAATCCCAGCATGCCATTACTGTTCCTTGTTATATATATATATATATATATATATATATATATATATATATATATATATATATATATATATATATATATTATATATTGCTTAAATTCTATAAAAATAACATTTTATTTTTTAATTAAATAAATATTGCCTTAATGCTAAAAATAATTACTCAATAGACAACTGTTATATGATTCTTGTAATTAGTTGGTATATTTAATTTGTTGATTTAAATGTTGGCAGAGTTATTTGAATAAATAATAATTATTTTATTTAAAAAAAATTGTAATGTTATTTAGCTCTCTCTATCAATTACTAAAAACTTTTAGATGAGCCTAACTCAATGACATAGAAAACCATTTTATTAATTATTTAACATGCATAAATTCATTTATTTAAATATAGAGTGTCTATTTTCTTGAAATTATAAAAGGTTCATCACATACTCATGTATCTCATTTATAAATTTTTCTTTCATCAATTAATGATCCATATATATATATATAAATTTAATTTCATTTACCTTGAATACTTGGCATTGCGAATCATTTTTTGACCATACTTCCTCCAAGCATGACCATCATCAACCAAAAATGGACTGTTAATGGTTTCCCGTATGCCTGTGCTCAGTTTTCTGCATTATTCAGTAACCAAAGGCGTCAATATATATTTTTTTAATTAAAAAAAATAAAGGGCGTCAATATTTTTTTTTTATCAGTGGGCGTAAATATTTTAGGGAACTAATTTTGACAGTTAAATTATATATATAATACGCAGCTTTCAATTTTTTATGGAATGATAAGCATATATAATTCCAAGTGCGACTTGCATTTCATGCATACAAATTAAAATTCCATTAATTCAAGGAAGTTTATTTATGGGTTAATTAGCCTATTTACGTTTAAAAATGTTATATATATATATATATATATCCAAGTAAATCAGGTAAGCAATAATGATAAGTCTGCAATTAAAGTTATAGATTTTAAATAATTAAGCTTACCATTTGTTTATTTTTAAAATCGATTTTATACTTAAAAGCTTACCATTAGAGTGATTTTATACATGAAAAAGTTTCATAAGTAAAGTAAGGAAACTCTTCATTTATTATTTTACATATGTATATATGTATTTATTTAAATGTAAATCATTTACTTGAATGCAAATACTAATTATATTTTCTTAAAATTAAGAAAATATACCATAGGTATGTTTATGAACCTGTCTCATACAAATTATTTTCATGATAAGAGATCATCATATATATCATCTCATAGTTAGCTAGATAGATGGAGCTAGATAATTGTCAATTTTATTTTTATAACTAATTAAATTATTATGTTAATTATTATAGAAAAATTACAAAATTAACACCCTTAAAACATATAATAATAAAAATAGCATATATAATACTATTTTATATTATTCTCAATTGATAAAAATGCTATTTTTAATGTTATAAGTTTAAGGGATTTTATTTTAAGTAATTTTTTCAAAAATTTGTGAAAAAATTTAAAAATATAACTCATTCGAATATAGTTAATGAAGCATCTTAGTCATTGGCAACCTTAGTAGTGTGTCAGAGTTTGACCAATTTTATATTTCTATGTATTCTTAATTAAAGTTTAAAAAGATCTCAGTCATAATTAAACAACTGTTATATTGCATATTGTATTGTTTAATTGGTAACAAAATAATTCATTAATTCGAATCCAACCTCCACCATCCAATATAAAATATTTTAAAAAAATTGCATTAAGACTATCAATCCATCCAACATCGATACACGCAGTACTCGAAGAGTCGAAGAATAACAACAACATTTAATTAGAGCAAATTAGTAATTACGAAGTCGAAAAGAATAGTAATTAAGGTTGATCGATATATGCAAGATGATGAACCAGATAAATTATAACATTTAGTAATTACCTTCGCTTGTTGTGAGCATTAATTTGATTCTGACCTATAATCGGATTAGTAATACAGTTGTAGTTGACTCCATCTTCTTCAGAATTAGGTCTATGGTTGACTTCATATTTAGGTGATATTTTTGCATCGACTCCAATGATGTTATAATTATCAGCTGATTTTTCCTGATCACAGGTAGTAGCAGCAGCAAAATTGAAAGCGTGATCATCTGGTATTGCAGTGGTACAAGTACTGAGGAGGTCGATGCAATTTTCGAATGATTCAAATATCTTCAAAACTAGATCAACATCGCCCTTAGACACATGACCTGAAGTAATATTATTGATTTCTTCGGGACTATAAGACCTCTTGGTAACCACATGGCTCATAAGTAACTTAGTAGCGATTCCACGGCCTCGAAGAAGCTCTTCCTCTATCTTCTTTTGTAATTTTAATCCGTACATAATTTATGTCAAATTGGATCTAATCTCTCAAAATTAAGTATCTACAAATCATTTTGACTCTTACTTGGAGCTCTGTCATGACTGTGTAAGAAAGGGTGAGTTCCTTCTCCATATATATAGAAAAATATATGAAAGTTAAGAAGATAGATCCAGGCAGGTTTATATGAAATAATAAAATAATTATCAAAATTAATCAAAATTTCTTGTGATTCAGGTGATAAGACTCTTAATTCTTCCATTAGAAACTCAAATTCGCGCCCCACCAGTACATGTGAATGTGTTTTTTCTTATTAATAAAAAATAAAGGAATTTTAGAGTTAATTTTAAATATATATATATATATATAGATGCAAAAATATTTTTACTAATGTAATGTCAACATTACGCGTTATATGTGATGTCATGCTACTAACGTCATATATATATCCTCATGATTACCTCTGATTTTGACACCTGTCCTGCCATTTTTTACTCTTTAATTGGACATCAGATTGTAAAATCCTAAGGCTAAACAAAAAATACTATAATTTATTATTAATTATTTTATAAATTTAAAATCAATATTACTTGACAAAATAAATTGTTAAAATTTTTTGTACCTTTAGTAACCATATTAAATAATTGCACTCGTCAAGTTGGTGTCTCAGTTTGTAATTATCTTGTATTGTTATCATGAATGATTAAACGAGATGTCGTGCCAAATTGCAGGGGAATCATACCGTGATGCATTTTCATTTGAACGTTGTACGTGTATTGAGCCATTGAGGTATATAAAAAAAGTAAGTATAGGATATTTCATTATTTATTGTTGACTTTGAACAAAAATGGATGAATAGGACAAAACAGGGTGGTTGTAGGCTGAATGGGTTTATGACTTTAGTTAAGACGTTAAAGACAAAGAATGAATATATGGAATGTATAATTTAACGACAAAGAATGGGTTTATGACTTTAGTGAGCACCTTAACGACAAAGAATAAATATATTGAATGTATAATTTATATATAATTATATATTTAATTGTGAAATTAAATTTTGCATAAAAATATTGTTAGTAAAAAAAAACGAGTTTAAATCGTATTGAATAATTAATTTAATCTATTTAAATTATCAATTATAAAATTATATGTATTAATTTTTTATTTTATCTCATATTAAAAATCATATATTTTTTTAAAATATAATAAAAATATAAAAATGAATTAAAGATTGATTTAAATAAATTTTATTTAAAAAATTATTTTAAATATAAATTATTTTATTAAAATATATAATCAATTTAATATAATTATAGGGTGAGGAGGGGCACATGTCACATCTTAATTTTTTATAAATAAAATTTTAGGTGTAATATTTATAAAATTATAGACAAATTACATGCAAAATTATAACTGTCCTATTTAAATTTAAAATTGTAGACTTTTATATACAATAATTCATTACAAACTCAATAATTTGTACACATTTTCTTTAAAATAATATACATATAATACCTTTTTTAATTAAAAATAAGTTTTAATTAAAAAATATCAAATAATATTTTTTTACTGTATAAATGGTGCTTCTGTTGAATATATATCCTAAATCCGCCATTGACTATATTATAAAATTTGTTACTAAATAATATACAAAATAATTATAATATAATTTAATATTGCTTAGTTTAATACAATTATAATGAACTTATTCGATATGGGTTATCAAATATATTATAGACGATTTATTATTATTATTATTTATTATTATTATTATTATTATTATTTTTTTTTAGAGGTGGTGGTTTGGAATTTGGATCCTATATATTGAACACACTCTTTACTCTTTTTTTTTTGGAGTTCTTAATCTCAACGTTCATCTTAAATAAATCTATAAGATTAACGTAGATGTATTTATATCATGAATATCAACTATGCATTCAACTATTTAGTTTACATTTAGAAACAAATTTTCTTTTCAATAAACAATAAGCACTCGTTTAGTTTTAATACTTACATTAGCTTTCTCAATGTCATATTTTCAACCACATTAAATAACATTTTATTAAAAAATATTTTTTTTAAAGTAACAATGAGCAAATTTCACTAATTTAGAGTTTAGTGAGTCTGCACTTCTTACTAATTGAATTAGTTACTAACATTTATGTTATTCAAAAATACAAGTTATTATAAACCATAATCCAATAATAATAAATAATTTTTTATGATTCAAATATATGAGAAATGAGAATGAGCACCTACTTAATGGCCTCTAGTATTATAACAAAACGGACAAATATGTCACAAATCAAGAAAATTGGGATGGATTGAAAAAAAATAATAAATATTACACCACATAAAATTCATAATGAAAATTTTAGTATTAACTCAACACTAATTCATATTTTTCTCAATTTAAAAGAATAATGATATTTTTATTATTATAAGTTTTAATTGTATCATTTTATATAATTTTTCAAAAATAATTTTTAGATTAACGATAGATATTCTTTTTTTGTGTAATACTGGAGGACCTCTCCTTAAAAGAGATATAAGAGTAGGAGTAGCAATTCGTGTCAAAATTCGAATAAATGAATCGAAAAATCACAAACACAAATACAAACAAATCAAATTCGTGTCAAAAATGGGCTGGCCTAAATAACCCAAAAATTTTCATGCTGGGTTCGAGTCAGCCCATTGAACCAAAATATAAAAAAAAAAAAAAAAAAAAAAGGGGAGCGAAAAGCGTACTGCGTAAAGTTAAAATGAGAAACATAATACATTGAATTTACTTTTAGTCATTTACTCAAGTGGTGTTTGGTAGGGTATAATAACATATGTAATGTAATTGATTCAGCACATTACATTGTTTGGTTTGCCCAAACACATGTAATGTAATATAATCAATTACATCTGAAATTGTAATAAGCATTACACATCTAACAACACTGAATGGGATTACATTACGTGTTGAACAGTAACTTTTTTTTTTGCGAAACGCGTGCGCCAGTTTCCCAGCCGGCCCGTCCGTCCGTCCATGGCGTTCCGTCCCTGAGCTGGTGGCGTCGTCGTCCAGCCGTCCAGTGAAGTCCGTCGTCGTCCTCCCGTCCGTAGGCCTCCTCGGCGTTCGTCGTCGTCCAGCTCAACGAACCAAACGTCGCCCAGCTCGCGTCGCCGTCCAGCTCGGAGTCCCGCCCAGATCCTGTTGTTGCCCAGCTCGCGTCACTGTTCAGCTCACCGTCGTGCGCCAGCGCTGTCCAGCTCGTCGCCCTGATCGCGATTTTTTCTGAATGTTTTTTTTTATTGTATTTTTTTATCTGAAATTATATTTTTTATTAAAATTGTTGTTATAAAATTGTATTTTTTTTATCTGAAATTGTATTTTTTTTTTGAAATTGTAATTGTATTTTTTTTTCCTGAAATTGTAATTGTATTTTTTTTTTCTAAAATTGTATTTTTTATTAATTTTTGTTATGAAATTATATTAATACTCAATACATAGAATGTATTTTTATTATTTTTTAAAATAATTATATAATTTTTTTCTATTCTATTACATTACAGTAGTTAAATTAAACACTGTAATACTGATTCCTTTTTTGATTACAGTGACTAAACCAAACACTGTAATAGTAATACTGATTCCTTTACATTATATTCCATTACGATTACATTATATTCAGCGAACCAAACGTGACCTCAATATTTAGGCTTTACTGTTCATTTTCCTTTTCTCTTCACTTCTTCAACTCTTCGCCTCTTCTTCAAGTCAAGCCGCTGCCACCCACCCAGATCTAGTCCCATCCAGGCAACAAGTGCCAACGCAATGCCCCAACGGTCAAACCCCAACCAGCCAGCCCCGAGCCCCCAATCGGCCGACCCACTTACCGAGTTACCCCCACTCGATAGGATTACGATTACGCCATAATATTATAATTTTAATTTCTTTCATATTATTTTGGTCCTTTTGTGAATGGATCATAGATTGATCTGTTGGTTATTTTCACTCACATGACTGTCAAATAAATAATTTCTCAACAAGCTGAGTTGATACTTGATAGTTGATACCATAAACTCTTTTAACTTTTTTTTTTTTTTTTCATTTTCACTCGCATGTTTCTCTACTGGTATTTACTTGAACTAAAACCTTCAAACTATTAAATATGTTTCAATCAAGTTGAATGATCTGCTGGATGCCTTGGATTTCAATCTAAGTTGTTATTTTTGTGAAAAGTGTGAGCAGAACTGCTGAGCTGAACAAGTTACTTTCTGAATGTAACTTTCCTTCAATATGTATCCATTTATCCTTTTTGTTCCTGTTATTGAACAATTCGTTGTTTGAAAGGTTTGCCTGGTTTCCATTTACACAATATATATACTAGATTATTGCCCTTTTGGAGTTTTCCGTCTATTTTGTTATTCTGCATATCTTTGTATCATTTTTGCAGCAAAAAAATCATATCAATTAGTTTTATGCATGTCTAGCTTTTCATGGTCATTTCTACCTTTGTGTGATTAAAGAAAAAAAGAAAGCTGCAAGTTGGGATATGGACTCATAGTGCAATTATGTATTTCTTTGAGCAGCACAAGATGTATTTGAATATCTTGGTTGTCTTTTCTTTCGAAGAATTTTTTTTAAAATTTAGACTTGGTCTATGTCTTATTCTTCTTACCGGCTATCAACAACTGCTGTTCTTTTTTGCTTTGGGAATTTCATAATGTTGTAGATTGCTACTGGGTCAACTTTTCAGGCTGAAACGTTACAAAAGTTTCAAGGAGGGACATAATAGGATACTTTTGACAACAGATTTGGTTGGCAGAGGAATTGACATAGAAATTGTTAACATTGTTATCAATTATGATATGCCAAGTTTAGATGAAAAAGTTGAAAAGTTGTTAACATTGTTAATATTTTTATACCTTATGAAAAAGTTGTTTTACTGGTATGATTAATGTTATCTTTAACTGATTTTTAGATGTATGATTAATGTATTTTATTTTATTTATTTTACACACATGTCGATATATTAATGATCAAAAGAATAAAAAACAAACATCACACCTGTTCGTATTTGGGCTTAAAATATCAACTCAAATAAAATTTGGGCCTTGTTCAGGCCACACTGAATTTGTTTAGGCCAATTTAAACTAATTTAATCTACACGAATTACTACTCTGCTGCGACAACAAAAAGAAAAGAAAAGAAGAAGATTGTTTGTCGAGAGTTATGACTTACAGATTAACAAAAAGTTTAATTAATGTGAATCGAACCTATATTTTCAAATAGGGAAGAAAAAATAAATCTTACAGCACAATCGAAAGACCAAAACTTAATATAATAATTAGCGCTTCATTTATTAAGATAAAATGTAACATCAATTGAAGAAAGTATGAGATAGTTTGGGCAGTAATTTGTATGCATTGAGTTGATTTGAATTAATCTATTTTAAATTAGTTTAATTATAATTTAAATTTAATTTTATTTAAATTAATAAAAGTAAGTCTAAACATAAATAAGTTTTCAAATTAGCCTAAACTATTAATAAACTCTATACATAAATAGACACATATACTTATTAAAAAATAAAGAGTTTAAATAACTTAATATGTCATACAAAAATACGACTTTGATTATTACATAATACATAATTATTAAAATAATGGACTAGTTGAAAAAATAATAACACAATACTTGCTGATAAGAATTTTGTTAGCAATTTCTTGGTGCTCGTTATCTCAACCAAAAAAAAAAAAGTCTCCGCTTTGCCAAACAAAAGGAATTAAGCTCAACCTCAAAAACAATCATCTACTCGAGAGTCTGGATTATATCTCCGATCTTGTGATGGCATTATCATATATTATATTTTGACCAGCGTGACAAAACTCTTAATTAATTATGTTGGTCACACTATGATATTAGTGAACTTGTTTGTAGATGAGTGACAAAGGATAGAAATCTACCACTTAATCAGTTTGATAAATATAATTTAGTGGCTAATAATAAAACAATATTAGACCCACACCTTTATTCTCGTATTATTTTGTTGATCTTGATAAATGTATAAAATTATAGTTGACATTCCTCTTATTAGCTTAATTTTTTGAAAGAGTTTGGTATCTCAATAATTTATAACATGATATTATAACTGAAGATCTTGTATTCAACAAAGCCTAGTAACTTTAATTGTTAAATTGCAAATTTTTTGATTGCATTGTACATAGAACCAACACTTATTGAAAGAGTGACAAATATTTAAAATTATAGTTAATTATCTTCCTAACAACTTAAACTTTTAGATGAGTTGGTAATTAAAAATTTTAAATAAATCCGATCAGTGAAGCAATTGGAGTTACTAAAGCTAGTGAATTGGTGAAAGAAGGTGGTCTTGGGTGTGCTGGGTTCAAATTGCACCAAGTTGTTGTGATTGGATAGCGTCCCCTTTGGTTTTTGATGATTGTCATTTTGTTGAGCCTTGTGTTGATTTGTTCTATAGCAAATTCTTTAGGAGCGAGTTTGGAACGGGAAAGGCAGTGGCAGTTAGAATGGTTGGGCTTACAAGTTTGATGGGATGGTACGAACTTGTCCAGGATGTGGGAGTATTCAACTTGATATCTATCTGTAAATTTTATATGCATTATAACTTATTCTTAAAAGTTAGTTAAGTTTAATGTTACTTATAAACATTATTTTAATATTATTGTTTAGCAATATAAAACATTTTTTTTATACCCTAACAGTATTTTCAACCAAATTAAATCAGAGGCAAAAACTATGGGTGCTGTTAATCTGATGAGGAGTTCATGTAATGTTTCTTCTGACTTGCCTGCTAGATTGATTATTTAGTACATAAGAAAACTAGGTGTTTATTTTATCTTATGATATTCCTGATTGATTATAGAGTCATGAGAATTTGCATGCATATGTTATAATCCATTGAACATGTGGTGTTTATAATAAAGGTGGCATAAAATTATTTTTAAAATTAGTTGATTAAGTAAATTATTTTTAAAAAAATTAAAAGTAATTATAATTATTTGATTTTAATAGATTTTTGAGAAATGAGTTATTTACGAAATTGCTTATAGTGTAAGTGTGAGCTGCCTAATTGGTCAACTAATTTTGTTGGGTAAATTATTTTAGTCCACTAATTTTTAATTAGCATCTTATGAATTTATTAGATTAGTAAAGTAGGTATAAGTTCATATGGTAATTCGACAGACATTAATATTTAAAATACACATTTAATGTCTGTAATATTGATGGCATTGCAAAGTTCTCAACAATATAAATTTTTAATGATAGTTAATTTGTTTATATGTAATTCTTTAAATAATAGATTCAAGGCTATAATTGACAAAATTTTTTGCATACTAATTTAGTTTTGTTGAGAGTTTTTTCAATGCCACTATTATCACCGCTATTTTTTTTTTAAACAGAACAAAATTTATTAGAAAAAGATGGAATAGCGTTCGTTATGTTTCATTTATTTGAATCAACATTTTGTTTGAAAGTATCAATAGTGACTAACACTTCAAGCTGTCGTCAGAAGATTATTTACGTATAATTATAACTATTTTATCTTTCGAATTTATGACTTAGTACGTATAATTTAATAACATTATTTATTAAATTATCCACCGTTAATATCACCGCTATTTGATGCTATGAATTTATTAGATTAGTAAAGTAGGTATAAGTTCATATGGTAATTTGATTTACATTAATATTTAAAATACATATTTAATGACAGTAATATGGATGGCATTTAAAAGTTCTCAACGATATAAATTAAATGATAGTTAATTTGCTTATGTGTAATAGAATGGAGGGTGAAAATGACACAATTTTTTGCGTACTAATTTACTTTTGTTGAGAGCTTTTTCAATGTCGCTAATTTTTATTTTCCTAGGAAATTTACCTCCATATTTTGCAAGTCTCGAATCCCCAAAACGTCTACCATATATAAAGTAGTATTATATCACTAATAATATTAGATAAATAAATTTATCTAATTTACAATATTAGATAAACCATTAAATGAATTTTTAGAATATTAGATAAAAGCAAGTGGTCTATGTCCTACTTGTCTAACTTTTTTAGACTTTTTTTTCTTAGTAAAAAATGTTTTAAAAAATCATTTTTATTACTTCATTCAAATGTACACGGTACACGCAATCTATTGCCACAAAATTTTATTTTTCTTTCCGAATATCAAATATTTGTTACTAATATTTTACTTTATTTAAGCGTCGTGTGTGCCACTCTTTTACCTTTTTTATTGTCCTTAATCATATATTTTTTCCTAAAATATTGCACTTTAATATTTCACTTTTATTTATTTCAAATGTTCAATTTTTTCACCACCATTGATAGTTTAGTTAGTTACGTAATTATGTTACATACATAAAATCATAAATTTAAAATATAAAAATTATAATTGTGCATAAAGAATTATTTGACGACAGTCTCAAATGCTAGTTATTGTTAGTATTCTCAAAACAAAATGTTAATTTAAAGGAATTGAAATTAGCGAACATTATTTCATTTCCTCTCAAAAGCTTTTTCTGTTAAAAAAAAAAAAAAAACTATCAGCAAATATATCACTTAACTGAAAAAAAAATGTGATAAAATTATTCTTAAACATATTTAACTGTTTCAAAATTATCATTTCTGTCAATTCCGTAACAGAGCCCAACGGAACTATATACATGCGACATGCGTGACAATATAACACTTAAACGCCCAATTCCCTTTCAGATTTTTCCCAAATTTGCTCGAACCCTTGGGAATTTTGCGTGACTTCATGTTTGAAACGTTCCCGGAATCTGTCAGCAATGATGTCTTATAGCAGAGGAAGAAAATATCAGGAAGCAAGCTTTGAACTTCACCCTTTGACAAAAAAAAGAAAAAAAGGCTTAAAACTTCACCCTCTCAAATCTTATTTGCGAAAGCAAGAAGTCTCAATGGAATCAGTTTTCATTGAAAAGTTGAAAATCTCTTAAAAACATTTCTTTAAATGCTAAGGAAAAATCCCACATGCTAAAATTTCCAGTTCTTTAAAACCAAAGTCATTATCCAAAAAAGTCGATATCTTCTCTGTAATCTTAGATGGTTTAATTACAAGAAAAATATAAAAAAATACATACATTTTTATTCACTTTTGCATCCTGCATCTATCTAATTGTAAAACTCAAAGTGACTTTAAATAAAATATCAGCGTCGCCTAAAGATTTGCTATCTCCCAAACCCTCCCTCAAGTCTATTGTAAGCTTAAATGCGAGGAAGCACCAGAGCTAGAAAAAAGTCGAGCAATAAAAAAAAGCGACAAAGGACAGCATCCAAAGAGTGAAGAAGTTCAAAAAAGATCTGAAGGTAATGTAATGTAATTGATTTTACACATTATAGTGTTTGGTTGGTACAAACACATGTAATGTAATTGATTACATGTGGAAAAGGAAAAATGATTACATGAGCTGGAACAAGGAAAGAGGATTGCATTACATGTGTGAACAGTACCAGACCAGCCAGCCATCGCGTGGCCTCCAGCTCGCGTCGTTGTCCTGGTCAGGTCCAGTCGTCGTCCCGGCCAGCTCGCGTCCAGCCAGCCATTGCGTCACCTCCAGCCTATCGCGTCGCCGCCAGCTCGCTTTACCGTCCAGCCATCGCGTCGCCTCCAACCCATCGTGTCGCAGTCCAGCTCGCATCCCATCCAGCCTCCGTCCAGCTCGCGTCCGTCCAGCCTTTGTCGCCCAATGTCATCGCCGCCCTTAACGCGATTTTGGCTCTTTTTTTTCTTTTTCTTTTTTCTTTTTTTTTTAAATTGTATTTTTTATCTGAAATTGTATTTCTTTTTCTAAAATTGTATTTTTTATTAATTATTGTTATAAAATTATATTTTTTCTGAATGTATTTTTTTTTAAATTGTATTTTTTTTTCTTGAAATTGTATTTTTTTTTCTTCCTAAAATTGTATTTTTTTATTAATTGTTGTTATGAAATTGTATTTTTTCTGAAATTTTATTTTCTGAAATTGTATTTTTAAAATAATTATATAATTTTTTTTCTATTCCATTACATTATAGTAGTTAAACCAAATACTGTAATAATGATTCCTTTTTTGATTACAGTGACTAAACCAAATACTGTAATAGTAATACTAATTCCTTTACATTACATTCCATTACAATTACGATTACGATTACATTCAGCGAACTAAATGCAACCTAAGTGTTAATATTGTCATGCGTGTCGCACATATGTAGTTCCGTTAGGTTTTGTTACGGAATTGACAGAAATAGTAATTTTGAAACAGTTAAAAATATGTTTAAGGGTAATTTTGTTACGGTTTTTAGTTGGGTGATATATTTCCAACACTATTAGTATTTTAGTAGTATAAAAATTTACGAGAGAATAATAAAATTAATATTTTTTAAAAATTTTTAATAATAAAATTAGTACTTTTTGTGTTAAAATTTATATTTTTACAATTAAAAAAATAATTAATATGTCATTTTTTTTTGAATATTCATCCAATTAGAATTGAACGACGATAATTTAGACTCGTTTAATAGTTTACATTTAAATTGAATATTGAACGTTCAATATTATTAGGGTGTTAATTTTGTTACTATAAGTTTTAGGGGTGCTATTTTTGGTAATTTCTCAAAATTTATTTACACATAAAAATAAAATAAAAAAGTATTTGTTCAAATTTAAAAGAGTTGGAATTAAATGACTCAAAATCGAAAAATGAGGTAGAAAATATATTTAATCTTTTAGGTTCATTATATTTATAAGCTGTAGAAGGGATGGTGTAAGCAAATTAAAAAAAAAAAAAAAAAAAAAAAAAAAATATATATATATATATATATATAGCTTCAAAGGGTGAAAGGAATAATTTAGCTGAAAATATGGCGCCCTGGCATCTCAGCGTTTAAATTAGAACACCATTACCCTCTTCATTATCACAACTCGCTACGAAAACAGGCTCACTGACAATCTAAAACATTTCCATCCCAATCAATTGATCGATTGATCGATCGATCTATCAATCATTCTTACTATTCCGAAATCAAAGAAGTAGAAGATGATAGTGCGAACTCCACCTCCGAAAAAGCAGCGACATCTAATTGCGAATGAAGAAACCTCCAAATCTCCAGTGACTTCAACCTTAGATGTCGCCGTCTCTGTCCACAGAGGCTCTGGATTGGAGCTGGAACGTCCGCTTGTCATCTACGAGGAGCCTCCTTCGGCGCCTCCGCGTGACTCGTCCTCCCACCATAGCCCGATGATGTGCACGTACCAGTGTCGGCAAATGGTTAAAGCTGACTTTCTGGAGGCCTTGAGCACTGCTGAGAAGCAAAATCAAGATTATAAATCCCAATTGGATGCTCTCTCTCACAATTTCTCCAAAGTCGGTAGGTTTTGCTGTCCTTTACTGTTTTTCCTTAAAGTGGAATAAAGTTTTATATTGCAATATTACGTTGTGCTTGCGGTAGAGTAATTTGAAGGAGTTTCTTTATCATTGTAATATCTAACATGGTGTTTCGTGCATGAGTTAACACAGGTTTTACGGATTTTTGTGTTCCTCAAGTCTGTGATTATGCGTGTCATTATGTTATTTTCCCGTGACCAATAGAGCTAAACACAAATATTTAGCATAAACTATTTTTTTTTGTTTTATCACTTAGTTAATTTTGTTCCCTAAGAGTTAAAATCTGTGGTTGATGCAGAAGGTGAAAGGAAGAAATTTCTAGATCAATTCTTGTATGCAGAACAAGAACTTGCTGCTGCTAAAGGACGGGAACAGGCATTGCAAGAACAGTTCCTGAAGGAGGTCAATGATTCTCAAGAACGGCTGAAAAAGCAAATACAATCACACAGTGAACTTGAAGTAAACTAATTGCTTTGTGGACCCCTTTTTATAAAATTTGAAGACATGAAATTATTTTGCTGGGTGGTGTTTCATGTGCTTTTTGGAACATGGCAGAATGTCTGTTACGAGTAAACTGCAGTAGTGCAAATTTATGTTACAATGCCCCAGTCTTCTTCCCTCATTTTTTATTTCTTTAATGTTAACAGATGTGCTGATTCAATGTAATCTGACATTTAGTACACTTATTGTATTGCTTAATTTTTTTTTCATCTTAAATAATATCCACGAGTTCAAGTTAGTGAGCTAATATTAGTTAACTGAAAATATGTTAGTTAGTCCATTTCAATTTGTTTGGAATATGTTTTAATTTGTCCTGTTAATTGTTACTCCCCTGACCCAATATATGTTTATTCTTGTTACTTAACAGGTAAAGGTCCAAAGTGAATTGAACCTTCGCCTGAAAGCAGAGTCTTCTGCTGCTTCAGCTGAAGATAAAGCAAAAACTTTAGAGGGAAAACTAAGCCATCTTTCTGAAAGCATAGAAAGGGAGAAAAAACGTCTGAATAATGAGCTTGAACAGCTGAAGCGAGAATCAAAGCATTCAGTATCTAGAATAAGTGCAGATGTGAGCGTTCTTTGGTTGAAAATAATCTGAATTGCCTGCATCTGAACTTGTTTTTGCTGAACATGTCCCATTCTCTTGTTTGTAGCTCGAAATAATGGAGTGCAAAGCTAAGAATGCTGTGAGAGAATCTGAGCTATTGAAAGATCAGCTTGAAGATTTCAAGAAGCAGCTTAATGATGTTTGTATCTTACATTTAATCTCTTGGTTTTTATTATCATGCCTTAGTTTATTCATATTTTCTCTTCGTTCATTCATTTTTAGCCAAGGATTGTAATCAGAGAAAATAAAAGGTCTGTGATTGAAGAAGCTTTATGGAACCATGTCATTCTAGTGAAACATAATATAAATAGATGTGTTTCCATGAAATAGGGAGAGAGTGAATTTTGATGCTTAATGCTATAGAAAGGGAAACAAAATTTCTATCTAGTGTTGACATCTCTTTATATTTTTTTGTCATCATATGTTCATAATAATATTTATATGATCTACTTGATGACTCGCTAAATATTGACTTAAAGTATTATTAGTTTAAAGCCCATTTATTTGTAAATGTAACTATCATGTTTCCTTTTTTCAGTGTTTGCATCAGAAGTCTGAAGCAGAGAAGAAACTAGCAAGTTTCACCTTTCAAGACATTGCTTCTGCAGATAACAATCCAGTGGTAAAACATCTGCATGAAGAGCTCAGAAACTATGTAAGTTTAGTTTATGTGTTTTCACACCCTTATAGTCATCCCTTGTGCTGTCACTTAGTTTTTGAGTTTGTGTGAGATTAGCGATCATTTGTGGGTATTTTTTTCATTAGCTTGTCTTGTTTGAAAATATTCAGATTATTATGCAATGACACTGCTTGGTGCTTATAATGTTTAATCTTCATTTATGCTTATGTGTAATAATTATCCCGATCCTTATTTTCCCATCCATTATACAAGGAATTTCCATGCTCAAATCCCCGCTCTCGTAGTTGTGGAATTATAGTTGATTGAAGCAAATAATAGAAAAGGAAAATTATAACTGTTTTTTTAATTTAATTCTTATACATTTTATCTTATTAATTTATTGTTGTTTTTACCAGGAGGCTGAAGTGAGAGAAGCAAGGAAGCTGAAATCTTCTCATGAAAACATTGAGTTGTTAAAAGAAAAATTATTGGAGGAAAAACGCCACAGAGAGAGGGCAGAATCAGAGTTATCGAAGCTACAAGAGCTCCAACTGAATGTGAATAAATTGGAAGATGAGTTGTCATCCTGGAGGTTGCTGATAAAAGATATTCCTGGCATCTCCTCTGCTGAGGATATTCCTATGAAGTTTGCTGCTTTACAAAGGTAATTGAACAACTACATATCATTAACTTGATACCAAATAAAAAGAATAAGGCCAAATTTTCTGTGCACTTTTTTTTTTTATATTTAAATTCCTGCTGGCCAGGTAATAGGTGTTCTGACTCCTATTTCTCCTGATTGAAGCTGGACCCTTTTTTACCACATCAATAATGTTGAGTTTTATTGCTTTTTCTTTTGATGGAAAAATTCATTTATTTTGAACATAATGATACTGACACTGTTAATAACTTCCTTAGGTTCCATCTTGTATTTTATTTGTAATTATTTTTGTAAAGATGCAATTTTGCATCATGATCATCACACTTTTTTTCCCCAAAGATTTTGAGTTATTCTATTTTCGGTTTACAAGACCGAATCATTTTATATAATTTTGGTCTTCTTTTTCCCGCACTTGTTTCTCTACATACCAATAGGACATCTTCAAAGTCTGTATATTAGATGATTAGTTCTGCAATTCAATATGAGTTTATAAGCATTCATTTTGAAACTTCTTAAGCAGTCTGCTTTTTTGGTTGCACTGAATGACATGTGCAACTTTAGTTGCTTAAAAAATAATATGTTGATAGAAAATAAGCTGACATATATTCTCCCACTTCTGCGAGGATTTTTTGAGTTCAAATTGTCCTTCTCCTGGTTGTAGGTTCAGATGTTCAGTTAATAATATTGAGAGGACTTGTTCAAATCGGGACCGTCTTACATGTTGACCTTCTGTATCTGTTTCTTCATCTTGACATTTTCTTTCATTTCCTTCATATTGGACTGTATTTTTTCAAATGTGAACAAAAAACTGTTTCATCTTGGTGATTTTCTTCACATATAAATGCTTGACTTCTTTTCCTTTAATAATATTTCTTTCTAGTGCAGGGAAGTTATTGATCACACAGTGAAAATGGGTGAAACAAATGCACGCTTAAAACAGTTGGAGGTGGTTCTGGATTCTGCACAGCTTGATAAACAAAATGCTGAAACTGAGGCTACATTGGCTAAGGAGAAGGCAGAAACATCAAAATCAGAAATTAAACAAATGCAGTTAATGGTGATTTTTCATCCATGTATAATTTCTGAGAAAAAATGGGTTTCAATATGAAGTGATTGAACTTTGAAGTAACAATTTTAGAGGTGGAGACTATTAAAGAAGTGCTAGAATGTCCCCAAAGAGGAACATATAAATCTTGATCCTAAACTTAAAGTAATTTTTTTCGTGGTCATTTATGTTTGGTGCCCTATATTAGGAACTTATGATTAAACAAACCCTGCTGCTGAGATGTAGGATCTTGAATCTTTACTTATTCTTTATATGTTTACCATGTACTCCCTGGACGGAGCTTTGTTTTTACCCCAGCTTTCAATAATTACTGAAGAAAGAGAGAATTTGAAGAATGTTGTTAATGAGTTAAGGAGGCCAAAGAGTGATGAAGCAGGGGACCAAACAGCCAATGGAACGCTTATTCAGGTTGAAAAGTTTGATTCCCTGTTGTTCTACTCAATATCTTGAAAGAACTTTTCGTGTTTAATAATTTGTTTCATACATACAGGAGCTTGAGTCATCTCTTGCAAAGAAAGAATGTTATATAAAAGAATTGGAAACTAATTTGAGTAAACAAAAAGAAGCAAACAGTGGTCAGCATGCGGAAATAAAGCTGCTCAATGAGAGGTTAAATAATGAAGCAAGAAGAATTAAATCATTGGACAGGGAAAATGATCGGCTGAGGGCTGAGATCTCTTTATTGGAGTCAAAGGTGGGTGCCAATAAATTTTTTAGGACTACAAATTTCTCATGTGTTTGTAGATTTTCACTGAAGTCTTAACTTGATGGCATTTGAAGGCTTGATTGGTTCCTAGGGAACTAGATGCAATGGTTACGTTCAAAATTATTACCTCTGGCTAAGCGATTATTGTAATATAATTTTAGGCGTCGATTCCACAGAGAAGCTAATTAAACAAACAAAAAGGTTATCACAAAATAATGAAATAAATAATTTTATAATTGAAAAACAAAATTGACAATGATTTAATATAGCAATTTTGGTTGAAAATAAAATCAATATGCAAATAACAAGGCTTTGAAATTCACTTAATATTTTATTTTAATATTACTAACTTTTATTCCTATTTACTACTCAATTGCATGTTTTACATTCCAAACAAATAATTGAAAAATTTAGAATTGAAGATCTAAGATAAAATTTAAAGTTATTTAATTTGAGAAAAAATAATATTTTCATGATAGAACAATTTAATTTATTCTTATAAACTATTTAACATCGACAATATATCAAATTAATAATATCGCAGGAGAAGATGAACTCATAAAATAAATAAAATAATTATAAACAAAACATGGCTCATAAAAAAGTATGACTGAATTTATATGAGATCGAAGAATATAATTTATTGAATATAGCAAAAGAACAAAATAATTTCTCAAAATAAAATTATAAACTAGAAAGCACTTATAAAAATTAAAAGAAGTGAATAAAAAAACTACATAATTATGCTACTCTTTAGCCTAACTTACAAATCATTCACACAAATTTTAGAGAGAGAATGAGAATAAGATGTAAAAATTCTTTTCAATTTTTTTGATGCTCTAAGTGTTGAATGTCCACTTATTTATAGTGTTGGAGTAGAAAAATTTGCTGAATAATAATAATATAACGCAATTTTTTCCTTGAAGATAATTGATTTGCAAAATATTTTCTGAATATGAATCGTAGATAATTCTATTATCTTTCCACATAATCAAAATTCATTTAATTTGAAGCTTTACACAGAAAGTTATATCAAATATACCAACAGCTGTCCAGTGCAAAATATTTCGAATTTCATTTATTTTTGGCCTTGAAATAATCATAGTTTGATACTCTTCGTGAATGCCAAATTATGCATCATTGAATGATCTTTTCATATCAACTTGAATCATTTCATTTGAATATTTGGGTTAAAAATTATCTCTAAAATTCAGTAGCAAATTCATGAGATATTGAGAATAAATATTGCATAAATTCAATTTTGATTTCTTTGCTCTTTTTTTTCCTAATTTTATTGAATCTACAAGTATAGTATCATCATAATAGATATAAATTAACATTTATAAAATTAAATAGATAATTATTAATTTTAAACTGATTAAATCATAAATATTTATTAATTTACATATTTAGATATGCATTTTTATGCTATTATCATGCAATATTAAATATTTAATTTATTTATCATCTTTGTTTATACTGCAATTAATACTTATGTGTGTTTATAACTGTTAAAAATTTAGTTGCTTGGGAAATGTCTTGCACAGATTATTCTGTCTTTGTGTTTGTGTGCGTCTTCTCCTTTTTCTTTTCTCGACAATGCAATGGGGATTTGCCAAAGAAATTTTGGCCTTATGTATCTTTGTAATCAAGTTTGATGTTTTGGACATTGAGGTTCGTATCTGTAAGGCCTCAGGTGCATTTCACTTATTCAAGAAGAAAGGGTATTAAGGTCAATTAAAGAAGCACGCATATGGGGGAATCATGATGAATGAGAGTTTGTTATTAAAGTTGTTACTAGACGTCCACGTAGGATTTCTGTTAGAATTGAGAAATAGAATAAGTAGAGGAGCGTGTGGAGGGAGTGGAGAAGGAAAAATTGTATAAAAGAGCTCAGCTCAGTGGAGAGTACCAGGTCTCTCGAAAGCTTGGCTAATGTTTTCACGCTTTATTACTCAACTATCAATACAAATTTTCCATTAGAATCTGTTTAATTGCTGTTTTCTATCCAATCTGTGACAAAATTGGTATCAGAGCAGTCGAGATTGGGAAATGGTCAAAAACACAAATCAAAGAGTGGATGCGTTGGAAGGAGTGTTGGAGCATATGCACGAAGAGCAAGAAAGATTGGGAAAGGAAGTAGAAGGATTGAAGGAAGAAATACTAACCTTAACGCAGCACTTGAACTTGAGATTCGAACAGCTTTTTAAGCTCCATGAAGATACTCAGAGACAATCTTCATCTACTACTGGAAAAGCAAAAGAAACTCTGGCGATGAGTCCAATTGGAGTGGGTTTTCAAGGTAGTTTGAGGGAAGTCGCAGAAACTAGTCACAACAGTGTTCCTTGTCATGATTTTCGTTTTAGAAAACTAGACATGCCGTTGTTTGATGGTAATAATCCAGATGGTTGGATTATGAGAGCATAAAGGTATTTTGCTTTCCATCGAATGAACAACGATGAGAAATTGGAGGCGGCGGTGATAAGTTTTGAAGGCGACGTTTTACTATGGTATCAATGGAAAAGTAAGAAGAGGGTTTTTGTGACTTGGGAAGAGATGAAGCTAATTTTGCTAAGGCAGTTTCGATCGAACCAGGGTGGAACGTTGTACGAACAGTGGTTATCACTAGAGCAGGAGGGGTCGATACGAGACTATCGTCGGAGGTTCATCGAGCTATCAGCTCTTCTGGAGAACATTTCCGAAGAGATTGCGATGGGGACGTTTATCAACGGGCTGAAGGCTGACGTAAGAGCTGAGCTCAGGATTTTGGGCCCCCAAACTCTGGGCCGATCCATGGACCTGGCCCAAATGATAGAAGAGAAAATAACTCTCGCAGCTCGGCCTTATCACCATCGAACCCAACCCATAATCAACAAGGCCCAAATCAGTGGGCGTTATTCCCCCACGCCTATCAACTCCTTTCGAGCTAATTCAGATGGAATTAATCAAACGAGCAAATCAGTTGCAGAAGTCCGACGACTCACTGATTCGGAGCTACAACAGAAGAGGGATAATGGAATTTGTTATCGTTGTGACGACAAATGGGTACCGGGCCATCGATGTAAGAAGAAGGAGCTAAGAGTAATGATCATCGGTGATGAAGACGTTGACGAAGACAACGATGAAGATCCCCAAGAAGAGATACAAGAAACCGAGCTGGAAATGACCGAATTAACCCCTGAGATTGAAGTATTGCTCAATTCGGTAGTGGGATTCATTACTCCGAAGACGATGAAATTAGTAGGGTATTTAGATGATCAGAAGGTGGTCACTCTGATCGACCCTGGTGCCACGCACAATTTTATTTCCCTGCCACTGGTAACAAAACTCAACTTACCAATCACAAAGACTCGAGGTTATGGGGTAACTCTGGGGTCAGAAAGTTTTGTAAAAGGTGAGGGAGTCTGTAAGGGGGTGAAGTTACAATTACAAGAACTAACTATAATCGATGACTTCCTACCACTTAACCTAGGCAGTGCTGATATCATATTGGGTATCCAATGGTTGGAAACATTGGGAATGACCCACACCAACTGGAAATGGCAGATCATGAAGTTCACATTGGGAGATCAGAGTATAACCTTGAGGGGAGATCCTTCTTTGGGAACGTCTAAGATATCATTGAGAGCCATGGTCAAAACATTGAAACAAGAAGGCAAGGGAATACTGATTGAGCTCAGTCAGTTGAATCAAGAAGAAATTGAACAAGATACTCCTCAGTTTGTGCAAACTATTATACAAGAATATTTCACAGTGTTCGACATGCCAGAAGGACTTCCCCCAAAGAGGCACAAGGAGCACAGAATTATACTCAAAGATGGACAGGGACCAATCAGTGTTCGGCCTTATAGATACCCTCATATACAAAAGGATGAAATAAAGAGACTTATCAAAGAAATGCTGCAAGCAGGGATCATTAGACCAAGTACTAGTCCCTTCTCCAGCCCTGTGATTCTAGTGAAGAAAAAGGATGGCTCATGGAGATTTTGTGTTGACTATAGGGCACTCAATAAGGCCACGGTGCTAGATAAATTTCCTATTCCGGTGATAGAGGAGCTACTAGACGAGCTACATGGCGCTCAATTCTTTTCAAAACTGGATTTAAAGTCAGGCTATCATCAAATTAGAGTCAATGAAGAGGATGTGCACAAAACTGCATTCAGGACCCATGAGGGGCACTATGAGTTTCTGGTTATGCCCTTTGGCCTCACTAATGCACCTTCCACTTTCCAGTCTCTCATGAATGAAGTGTTTAAACCCTACCTAAGGAAATTTGTCTTAGTCTTCTTTGATGACATTCTCATCTACAGCCCTGACAAGTCCACACATACACAACATCTAAAGCTGGTGCTGGAACTGCTTAAAAAAAATGAGCTATATGCCAACAGTAAGAAATGTGAGTTTGGGAAGCAAGAGATTACCTATTTGGGGCATATTATTTCTGCACAGGGAGTGTCGGCAGACCCTAGCAAGGTGCGAGCAATGTTGGAATGGCCAGAGCCTCAAAATATTAAAGAGTTAAGGGGATTCCTTGGTCTCACTGGCTATTATAGGAAATTTGTTGCTAACTATGCTCATTTAGCTCAGCCACTCATTGACCAATTAAGGAAGGATAATTACCATTGGAATGCAACGGCTTCTCATGCTTTCAACACTCTCAAAGCGGCCATGTCACAAGTTCCAGTACTGGCTATGCCAGATTTTTCTCAACCATTTGTGATAGAGACAGATGCATCAGGATTTGGTTTGGGAGCTGTTCTACTATAGAATAATAAACCTATAGCCTATTACAGTCATTCGTTGGGACAGAGGGCAAGAATGAAACCTATTTATGAAAAGGAGCTTATGGCAATCGTGTTTGCAGTGGGAAAATGGAGACCATACCTGTTAGGCAGGCATTTTGTTGTCAAAACTGACCAACAAAGCTTGAAGTATTTGCTGGAACAAAGAATAGTAAGCTCCAATTACCATAAATGGATCTCCAAACTCATGGGCTATAATTTTGACATACACTACCGCACAGGAGCAAGTAATAAAGTTGCTGATGTCCTCTCTCGCATGCCTACTTCATTGGAGTTATTCGAAATGATGGTTCCACAATGGCATTTTTGGCCTGCACTACTAAAAGAGATAGAAGCAAATGACTTCCTGCAGAATTTGAAACGGAGCATCAAGGAAGATAATCCTCCATTTGCAGGATTCACTCTCGTTAATGAGTTGCTACACTACAAGGGCAGGTTAGTTATTCCAAAAGGTTCTACACTTCTACCCAATATTCTTGCAGAGTTTCATGCGTCTCTCAGTGGGGGACACTCTGGTGAAAACAAAACCTATCAAAGAATATCCTCTGAGCTATATTGGGAGGGAATGCGCAAGGATATTATCACCTTTGTGCAGAATTGCCTTCTTTGCCAGCAATACAAACATCAGACCACTACACCTGCTGGGTTGTTACAACCCATTCCATTACCCAATCACATTTGGGAGGACATAACGATGGACTTCATCGAAGGATTACCAAAATCAGAGGGAATAGACACAATTTTGGTGGTGGTTGACAGGCTAAGTATGCACACTTTGTGAGATTGACACACCCTTTTACGGCAGCCACAGTAGCCAGCATTTTCACTCAGGAGGTGATAAGGCTTCATGGAATTCCAAGTTCCATTATCTCGGATCGTGACCGTATTTTTTTGAGCAATTTTTGGCGAGAGTTGTTCAAGCTCCAGGGCACTACATTAAAGAGGAGCACTGCCTATCACCCCCAATCGGATGGACAATCTGAGGTGGTAAATAAATGCCTGGAAACTTACCTACGTTGCTTTGCCACAGAAAAACCACGTCAATGGGCTAAATGGTTACATTGGGCAGAGTATTGGTATAACACATCCTACCATGTATCTACTGGAACTACTCCATTTTAGGTTGTCTATGGGCGCTTTCCACCCAAGCTAATCAGATATGACAAAGGGGATACAGTGGTGTTTGCGGTTGATCAGTTATTAACTGATAGGGATGCAAATTTGGATGATCTGAAAATGCACTTGTTACGCGCACAACAGTGCATGAAAGCTTATGTGGATAAAAAGAGACATTTTGAAGCTTTCACGGTAGGCGACTGGGTATTCCTAAAGCTGCGACCCTACAGGCAACACTCTCTTGCCAAAAGGCCTTATGAAAAGCTAGTAGCTCGCTACTATGGACCATATCAAATTCTACAACAGATTGGTGCTGTGGCATATAAGCTAGCCTTGCCCCAAACAGCCTCTATCCACCCCGTCTTTCATGTTTCGCAACTAAGGGCTGCAAAGGGAGTCACTCATTCCTCTCCCACTCTTCCTCTCCAAATCATACAATTTTAGAGAGACGAATGAGAATAAGAACCTAAAAATTCTGGTTCTAGGCATTTTCTGACTCAAGTGTTGAATGTCCACCTATTTATAGTATTGGAGTAGAAAAATTTACTGAATAATAATAATATCACGCCATTTTTTCCTTGAAGATAATTGATTTGCAAAATATTTTTTGAATATGAATCGTAGATAATTCTATTATCTTTCCACATAATCAAAATTCATTTAATTTGAAGCTTTACACAGAAAGTTATATCAAATATACCAACAGCTGTCCAAGTGCAAAATATTTCGAATTTCATTTATTTTTGGCCTTAAAATAATCATATTTTGATACTCTTCGTGAATGCCAAATTATGCATCATTGAATGATTTTTTCATATCAACTTGAATCATTTCATTTGAATATTTGGGTCAAAAATTATCTCCAAAATTCAGCAGCAAATTCATGAGATATTGAGAATAAATATTGCATAAATTTAATTTTGATTTCTTTGCTCTCTTTTTTCCTAATTTTATTGATTCTACAAGTATAGAATCATCATAATAGATATAAATTAACATTTATAAAATTAAATAGATAATTATTAATTTTAAACTGATTAAATCATAAATATTAATTAATTTACATATTTAGATATGCATTTTTATGCTATTATTATGCAATATTAAATATTTAATTTATTTATCATCTTTGTTTATATTGCAATTAATACTTATGTGTGTTTATAACTGTTAAAAATTTAGTTGCTTGGGAAATGTCTTGCACAGATTATTCTGTCTTTGTGTTTGTGTGCGTCTTCTCCTCTTTCTTTTCTCGACAATGCAATGGGGATTTGTCAAAGAAACTTTGGCCTTATGTATCTTTGTAATCAAGTTTGATGTTTTGGACATTGAGGTTCATATCATCATATGGTGGATGAAATGTATGCACCCTGAAATTTCAAGATCATTTACATGTAGTTTGCTGTTGTGTTATATACTATGCATCTGCATGTTTCTGTTAGGGTATAATTTAAACACTTCATCGGAATCCATCTTAGCTTGTCTTGTAAGAATGGTATACAATTGACATACAAACAAGTTTTGGTTATTTCTGTGTTGTATGAAATCCCATCTAGTTTCTTTTTAAAACTTGATTCTGATTTTTTTATGGCTTCCTGGTGGAGCTGTAATGAGAGCACAAATGATTACAAGACATTTAGTTCTTTTGTATTATTCCATACCTATGTCATTGGTTCCCCTTCAACAGTTGGGTCATGGTGATTATTCTGCTGCAAATACAAAAGTTTTGCGAATGGTGAATACTCTAGCAGTTGATAACGAGGCAAAACAAACTATAGAGGCATTACGGTCTGAGTTACAAAAGACAAAGGAAAAGTTACAAGCTGTTGAAGAATTGAAAAGTCAATCCGGTATAATATCTTCCAAATAAAGACAGTGTTAAACTTTCACGAGAAGACATTTCACACGTTATTAGTTTCTGCAGGTGATTCTGGTAAACTGGTGGATTCATACATATCTGGGAAGATAATGCAATTGAAGGAACAAATTGCAACTTTGGAGAAGCGTGAAGAAAGGTGAGTTCTTACTGGATATATGATTGGTAATTTTTGCTGCTTCTTTTTTAATTTCATATGCATGCATGTTTGGACTTTGTAGATAAGGGTTAATAATAGCTTCTTTTTGTCTGGTATTAATGGTAGCTGAATGGTTTGAATGTTCTCATGGGACAGATACAAGACTGTATTTGCAGATAGGATTTCAGTTTTCAGGAGGGCATGTTGTGAACTTTTTGGCTACAAGGTATTATGTGTATTTTCTTGTAGCGCCTTTTTCTTTTGGTTTTAAAAAGTCTTAAATTGACATAAATGTCTTTACCCATTTTTTTATTAATACCATTATCATATTAACTTATGTGCCAACATTTTATTAAGTAGACGTATGTACAGCCATTTGGTGAGTGACTGGTGACGTACATGTTCAATTTAGTTTGCATTTCTCCTACACCATGTATGTTATTATCCAAATCAATGTTAAGTTCCGATAGTTAGCCTTATTGTTCCTAGTAGTAGTAATGTGGAATTTTCTAAGCATATGATCCATTGTAAAATAGTTGCGTATATTTTGACCATTTGAAACTTGTATTCTTATGCTCTGTTTAATATCGTGACCTGAAACTTTAGATGTTTTCATTTTGGTCAGATTGTAATGGATGAACACCAGCGTCCCAATGGAATTTCTGTCACGCGATTTACTCTTCAATCTATTTATGCTCAAAGTGAAGACGAAAAGCTTGAATTTGAGTATGAATCAGGCAATACAAATATATTGGTAAGATATTTAGTCTTGCTCAGCTACTAGGGGGTTTCATGTTTCCTTCAGAAACAAATGCTAATTTTCAGACCTATACTAGATAAACTGTAGACAGAACTATTTTTCTTCATGTTTCAGACCTTAAACTATTTTTTTCCCTTTCAAATTGGCAGGTAAATGATTACACCTCTCAACCTGAGATATCGCGACAGGTATGTGGTTGGATTATTTTTTATTACTTCTCCTGTTCTCTGAGCTCATAGGACATTACTCTTCTTTCTTATCTGAATAAACGGTCTGCATTTAGATAATTGCATTTAAGAATCTTCTCCAGGACTTTATGCAGTGTTCAAGATCTTACATCACTTGTTTTACATGATATTATACACAAACATCTGATAATCTATATTAACTTATTTTAGTCTAGGAATCAACTTTGAAGTTTTGGAATTCTTTCTTTGGCTGTTAGATGGTTGTAATTTTTAAATTCACAATATTCCAGCCTTTGCTGTTTTTAGGTGAGGAATTAGTGGTTGTAGGAGACATAGGCTGGGTGAATCTAGTTTTGTATTCTTCTTGTGGAAAAGATGTGTTAGAAACAGTGTCCTTTGGGACAAATCAAAGTTGCTCCCACCTCTCCTCCTCTGCAAAACTAGAGAGGAAGGAGAGGGGAGGCAGGGAGGCAGGGAGAATATATAACGTAAATACTTTGATGTTGCAAAGCGATTTGAGTTTTATCTTCATAAGAATTACTGTTAATGCCTGATTTCTAACAGATTTCGAGATTGTTGACTGCATCTTGCAGGTTGAGATCTTTATTCGAAAAATGAATTCAATTCCAGCTTTCACTGCCAACTTGACTGTGGAGTCATTCAACAAGCGAACTTTGTCTTAGAAAGAAAAGTACATTGATTCTATGCTGGATGAATCACCATCGTTGTATCTGTGACACCTTTTATGGTTTGCATGTTGATTACAAATACACTGTAAAACTTTTGTTATAAATGCTTGAATTTGGGCTGTTGCTTATGAGTTTTGAAAAGGAGTCATAATGCAGAGAGAAATGGAAGATTGTGAGCTTTCAGCTTGTCATTATACGCTTCTTTTGAGTATTTTGTATGGGGTCTGTAATTGTGCTGGCAATCCGCCTCAACAAATTCAAAGCATAATAGAGGGGGAAAAGTCAGGTAGCTGCACTATAAGAGCTATAGCGTTTATTATTATTATTATTGTTTCATCATTTATGATTGAAAGGCTCAGATGTGCGATATAGTAATTTGTAGGTTACACGTTTGGGTAACTGAACTTGAATTGAAAAAAGATTAAGGCAGTTGAATATGTGGTTGTAAGCGAATTCCAGGTCTAGAAAGGGAATTTTTTTTGTACATACCAGTAGTATAAAAAGGATGAGTTTTTATTTATTTATTAGAATGGAGAGGGCAATTACATCTCATGAGTTCTTTAACTTCTTATTTTTAAGATTTTTTCATTATTTTCTCTCACATTAATAAAAATTTTTAAATATTGAGAAGTTAGTACATCTTAAGAAAGATATAGAATCAAATAAGTTGAACACTATTTTTTAGGATTTAACACTTCTCTTTCTCACATTCATTTTCCAATTTGTATTTATTTTTATCACGTTACATCTGCAGTATAGAAATTTTTTTTCCACATTAATCCATTACTTATTTCTTTTTCCTATTGTACCCGCTATTTATATCCTAGTCCCTTGATTAGTGAGAAAACTTCACCCACTCTGTCCAGGTTGACAATTAAATTTAAAAGGAGCACGTAAGTGCCCAAGTTGTTGGTAGTGCTTTTCTTGCTTGAGAACGAGGGATACGCTTTTAGTGGAATGTTTTTTTCTTCACAAATACGAAACTTTTAGTGAAATATTTTAACCGTATGATGTGATGATCTTGCTTGCAAACGGAAATGAAAATTTATTAAATAGAAGTTAAAAGGAGAAAGAGATGAAGGAAATTTTCGAAAAATTTCAAATTTTACTTTGAGACATTCTATTAAATAATTAAATATTTAAAATATATTAAAATCTTAAATTTATCCATTTTACTTAAAATTAAATAATGCACCCACACCTCCCCCTCCTAAAAACAATACTTTTTTAAAAAAATTTCATACATCCCACCTTCGTATTTACATCAATAACTTCAAATCCTAACCCAAAATATTAAAAAGAATGTATGTGTATGGTTTGGGTGGAATTTGTAAGAGGAATTTTTGGAGTAGTTTTGTTATTTCAAGTATTATTAATTATTTTTGTAAAATTTTTATATTTAATGGGATGCCTAAGCGTAAATTTTAGAATTTTTTCAAGAGATAATTAGAGATGTAATTTGAGGAAAGAAATATTAGTGTTTCCAGTTTTCTGCTACTTATGTCAATCATACAGCTTTGTAAGGAGGGACATGTCCCAAACATTTTTGGATATTAGAGAAATAATAGCAAAGTTCAGTTTTCTTCATTCTACTTCAAAAGTAGGACGAACAAATCAGCACTAAGCATAAAAATTTATAGCAAAGTTTGCAGTGTGAGTTTTTATTTTACCAAATTTTTTTTTTTAAATTAACGAATAGGGTTCATTCCATACATACTTCTTTAAAATGTAACACATTAACACTAGTATATCGATGTTCAATTGTCATAAAATGGTGTTGTAAATAATGCGGAAGCGATAAAATAATAATAACGAGCACCCACAAAAATATAAAGAAAAATAATCAACACAAAGGACACAAAGATTTAAGTGGTTCGGTAGTCAATGCGACTACCTAATCCACTGCTGAGGCCGGCACCGAAATATTTCACTATACTTGTCAAAGAGGAGTACAATAAGATTTGCCAACAGTTAATTGGCCAAATCACTCAAATATCCAAATATCCAATTACACCCAAATTAATCTCTCTCACAAAAAACAATAAATAAATCTGTCTTGCCAGTTTAGCAACAACAGATAAATTAAAGAGAAACAGTAACTATAAATATGTTACCAAATAAATAGAGAGAGAAAACTTATGTTCTTAATTGGATTGTCAAATGGATCTCCTCTTGATGCTGCCTCAAAATTGTTGCTGCAATGCTCTGGAGTTGCTTCTGTGTCTCTTATAAAACTGCCGCTGATGATACTTTATTATATGCCAAGCCGAAGTCCACTGTCGAATTTGCCGCTGATGTTATTTATGTATTAAGACTCTGCGCCTTTTCTCATGGAATACATATATATATATATATTAACCTAATGGGCTTTGATTAAGCCCAAGCCCAAGGCTTAATAAGAAAGAGTATTTTTGGACATCACGCAACAATCTCCACCTTGGACCAAAAAACTCGTACCAAGTCTTCAAACGTCGAGCCTCCACTATCATCACCTCAAGGTACCTCTCAATAGGTACCAAAAACAGCATTCTATTTATGGGTAGGAATGCTCCACCCTCTTCAAGGTTCTCAACAAGAACTAATATGGATCAAGTCCAAGCAATGCTCAAACTTATCCCTTGGCACTGACTTTGTCAACATATCAGCTGCATTCTCTTTTGTATGAACTTTTGATAGCTTGATCAACCCTTGATTCATCCATTCTCTAATCTTGTGATACCTCACACTAATGTGTTTAGTCCTTGCATGGAAAACTTGATTCTTAGCTAAATGAATAGCACTCTGACTGTCACATAAAAGAGGTACACTCTCTTGTTTGAAACCAAGCTGTTCCAACAAACCCATAAGCCATATGCCTTCTTTTGCTACCTCAGTCATAGCCATATATTCGGCCTCTGTCGTAGACAAAGCAACTGTATCCTGCAAATTTGACTTCCAACTTATACAACCACCACCAAAAGTAAAGACATAACCTGTCATTGACCTTCTGGTATCAAGATCACCAGCATAGTCAGAATCCACATAACCCATGGCAACATTAGAAGCACCATTTTTATCAAACATGATGCCACAATCACGTGTGCCTGCCAAATATCTGAAAATCCATTTAACAGCATTCCAATGCTCTTTACCTGGATTTGCCATGTATCTACTCACAACACTTACTGCTTGAGAGATATCAGGTCTAGTGCAAATCATCAAATACATTAGACATCCAACTGCACTGGCATAAGGCACCTGAGCCATGTACTCTACCTCATCCTCTGTACTAGGACATAAACTCGTGGACAATCTGAAATGTGCTGCAAGGGGTGTGCTCACAGGCTTAGCATTCATCATGCTAAACTTATGCAGGATCTTCTCCATGTAACCTTTTTGGGACAACCAAAGTTTTCCAGCTTTTCTGTCACGACTGATCTCAATTCCAAGGATCTTTCTGGCAACACCAAGATCCTTCATCTCAAATTCGCTTTTAAGCAAATTCTTTAAATCATTGATCTTTTCCTTACTTTGAGCGGCAATTAACATATCATCAACATATAAAGTAAGCAATACCAATGTTCTATCATCACAGATCTTAAAGTAAACACAGCAATCATACTCACAACGACAATAACCATGAGAAACAATGAAGGAATCAAACCGTTTATACCATTGGCGAGGTGATTGCTTCAGCCCATACAATGACTTCTGCAGTCTGCAGACATAGTCTTCTTTACCGGATTCAATGAACCCCTCTGGCTGTTGCATGTAAATCTCCTCATCCAAATCTCCATGGAGAAAGGCAGTTTTGACATCTAACTGCTCTAACTCCAAGTCATACAAATTGACCATGGCAAGAACAACTCTAATGGAAGTGTGCTTCACAACCGGTGAAAATATCTCATTATAATCAACTCCTTCTTTCTGTGAGTATCCTTTTGCTACCAATCGACTCTTATACTGCTTCAGTTCTTTTATTCGATAAACCCATTTGCAACCAATAGCTTTCTTTCCCTTAGGTAGTGGAACCAACTCCCAAGTCTTGTTCTTGTGTAATGACTTCATTTCTTCATTCATTGAAGCCTTCCAATTCTCACTGTCTTTACTGCTCATAGCATCTTGGAAAGAATTAGGGTCATCACTACCAGTGAACAAAGCAAATGAAACTGTGTCGTCTTCAAAACCAAGTCTCTGTGGTGCCCTACGAATGCGTGGCTCTCTATGAGTAGCAATACTATACTGGTCTGATTGCTGCTCTTCATCCTGAGCCTGTGGTTGCTCTTGATCCTGAACCTGTGGTTGATGCTGAACATCTCTAATGACCGGTTGATAAACCTTGTCCTGTGAGTTTTTAAATGCAAACTCCATCTCCTTTGGAGCTTTATCCTTCTCACCAGAACTTTCTGACATAGGCTCTACCGTCACACTTTTCAGCATAGACTTCTCATCAAAAATCACATCTCTGCTAATAACCAACTTCTTAGCTTCTGGATCAAACAACCTATAACCTTTGACACCTTTCTGGTAGCCAAGAAAAATGCACTTCTTGGATCTGGCATCTAACTTTGATCTCTCGTCACTCTGTATATGAACAAAAGCAGGACAACCAAAAACCTTTAATATAGAATAATCAACAGGTTTAGAGTACCATACCTCTTCAGGAATTTTGAAATCGATGGAAGAATGAGGACTTCGATTAATAAGGAAAACAGCAGTGCTCACAGTCTCTGCCCAAAAATTCTTTGGCAAACCTGCTTGCAATCTCATACACCTTGCTCTTTCTGCAATGGTTCTGTTCATCCTCTCAGCAACTCCATTTTGCTGAGGCGTCTTCCTCACTGTATAATGTCGAATAATACCAGCTTGCTTGCAGAACTCTCTGAATGCCTTGTGCTTGTACTCTGTACCGTTATCAGTTCTCAAAATCTTTATCTTTCTGCCTGACTGGTTCTCTACCTCTGCCTTCCATTCCTTAAAGATATCAAATACCTGAGTTTTACTTCTCATAAAATAGACCCAAACCTTTCTGGAGTAGTCATCGATGAAAGTAACATAATAGTAAGCTCCACTTTGAGAAGCAATAGTCACGGGTCCCCAAACATCAGAATGGACATAGTCCAAAATACCAGAACAAGAGTGAGTTGCTGCCTTAAAACTAACTCTTTTCTGCTTACCATAAATACAATGTTCACAGAAATCAAGCTTGCAGGTCTTCACACCTTTCAGCAAGTTTCTCTTATGGAGTTCCAACATATTCTTCTCACCCAAGTGTCCAAGCCTCATATGCCAAAGCATAGTATCATCAAAAGTAGGATCTTCAGAAATTAAAGCAGCTCCACCTACAACAGTATTTCCAATCATCTTGTAGAGATTGCCAAATTTCTTACCCTTAATTACTATTAAAGCTCCTTTAGACACTTTGAGCACTCCATCTTTTGCAGAATACGAATAGCCCATCTCATCTAACCCACCAAGAGAAACCAGATTCTTTTTCAGATCAGGGATATGTCTTACACCTGTTAAGGTTCTCACAACACCATCAAACATCCTAACCTTTATGGTTCCTATTCCAAAAACTTCACATTTTGCATTGTTGCCCATATACACACAATTACCACTCTTAGGAGTATAAGTATCAAACCAATTTCTATGTGGGCACATATGATAGGAACATCCGGAATCAAGAATCCAAGAATTGGCAAAGGAATCAATACCTGATGAGACAGATAACAAATCATCATCTTTGTCTTCACTTTTATCCTCTGCAACACTAGCTGAATTAGTGGGTTGTGTCTGGTTCTTTCTATCCTCCAGTTCCTTGGCTAAAATTCTGCAATATTTTCGAATGTGACCTTTTTTGTGACAATAATGGCACTCCATGTCTCTATTAAACTGTCTAGGTCTTGAGCTTGATCTTCCTCTACCTTTATCATAATTTCTGTCTTTAGACTTGCTTCTTCCACGCCTGTAGCTGTGACTGTTACTATCTTTCTTAGTAACGACGAGACCATCTGCTTGTGATTGCTCACCATCAACTTTCTTCTTCTTGTGGTAAGACAACAAAGCTTCCTTCACACTCTTGAAAACAATGGTCTCTTTTCCATATAATAAGGTGGTAATCAAATGATCATAAGATAATGGCAGAGAACACAATAACAACATACTTTTATCTTCATCATCAAATGTTACCCCTAACTGAGCAAGTTCAGAAATTAACCTATTGAAGGTATTCATGTGTGTCAACAAGTTTGTATTCTCAGACATACGAAGAGTGTACAACTCTTTCTTCAAAAATAATTTATTTGTCATATTTTTGGCCATATAAAGCTGCTCTAAAGTTTTCCATAAATCATAAGCAGTTTTCTGATCAAAAACATTATGAACTACCTCATCTGAGAGTCCCTGACGAATTGCACTTGCTGCCTTTTGATCAAGCTCATCCCACACTTCATCTTTCATATCAGCGGGCTTTTTATCTTTGCCTTGTAATGGCTTTGCAACTCCTTGTTGAATCAAAACATCTTTCATACGCATTTGCCATAGCGAGAAATCATTATCTCCATTAAATCTTTCAACCTTTGTGGATGACTCTGTGCTCGTCATCTTTAACCAAGCTCTGATACCACTTGTTGTAAATAATGCGGAAGCGATAAAATAATAATAACGAGCACCCACAAAAATATAAAGAAAAATAATCAACACAAAGGACACAAAGATTTAAGTGGTTCGGTAGTCAATGCGACTACCTAATCCACTGCTGAGGCCGGCACCGAAATATTTCACTATACTTGTCAAAGAGGAGTACAATAAGATTTGCCAACAGTTAATTGGCCAAATCACTCAAATATCCAAATATCCAATTACACCCAAATTAATCTCTCTCACAAAAAACAATAAATAAATCTGTCTTGCCAGTTTAGCAACAACAGATAAATTAAAGAGAAACAGTAACTATAAATATGTTACCAAATAAATAGAGAGAGAAAACTTATGTTCTTAATTGGATTGTCAAATGGATCTCCTCTTGATGCTGCCTCAAAATTGTTGCTGCAATGCTCTGGAGTTGCTTCTGTGTCTCTTATAAAACTGCCGCTGATGATACTTTATTATATGCCAAGCCGAAGTCCACTGTCGAATTTGCCGCTGATGTTATTTATGTATTAAGACTCTGCGCCTTTTCTCATGGAATGCATATATATATATATATTAACCTAATGGGCTTTGATTAAGCCCAAGCCCAAGGCTTAATAAGAAAGAGTATTTTTGGACATCACGCAACAAATGGCATGTACAAATTTTCTTTTTAACAAATAATAAACATTTATTTTAAATATGATATCACTCTGTATTCAACATTAAGTCTTTGGGTCTAAAACTGCAGAGCTTGAAGAAGTAATATAAAACACTTGAGTATGCCAATCATTTATGCGATTTCGGTGATATGCCCTCTTTGGATTTGGCCTGTACTTAATTTGGACAATGTCATGTTTTGTAGCATTCAATGGATTTGAATATTCTTTAGCCTCTTGTACCAATTTGTGAAACTCTGTTGGTCCACCAAATGGAAATCTAGTAATTCTAAGGGGATGTTTTCCCCGAATTCTCTTTTTATCACTAATTTCTGAAGCAATACGATCAGCCACAATGAATGAAATGCCAAACCTCTTCTTCACAACTCTTATGCTGCAAAATCCCTCTGTTTCTTTCTCCTTCAAAATAGGCATTGGGTTTGATATTGATTCTTCTACCATAGCGACAAAGTTTATGATCGATGGTCAATTTAATTGAATCACTGCAAATAAGAACCTCGCTTTAGTGCCCGAGTAAATAAATTTCTCAATCAAATAGAGTATTTGCAGGGTCTTTCTTATTTTTTCTACACTTTTAATCCACGGATTTCTTAATTATACTACTCAACCTTTATATATATATATATATATATATATATATATATATATATTTTTTTTTTTTTTTTCTATTTGCTTGCTCAGTCAAGAAGAGGGCCATGCATGAATCTGCCTCAAATCTGTCTATAGACACTGCTAAATCTAAAGATACTATTCTTATACCAAAAAGAGAACTCATCACATTTAAAAAAAAAAAAAAAGAACAGAATAATAATAATAAACAAATAAATAAATAAAAACTTATGAAACAGTACAATACCAAACAATGAGAAGGTTTATTTGGAGAGGATTTTTGGTATTTGCTGATCAATTTTGCTCGCACGTAATTGCAGAGATAAAACAGAGAGTTCAAGGACGTCTGCAATGAAATAGTAAGAGAGGCCGATATAGATATACGTATATAGGTATTTACTTTGAAAACGGAGAGTCCTCCTTAAATATGGGACTTGGAGGCGTCTCAAACAAGTCATAAGTACTAAAAATTAAAATAAATCTTTAGCAATAAAAATGTTTTATTTTGTGTTTGATATTAAAAATTGAACCCTTTTTTTTTAATAATTATGGATTCTACATTTAAGTAATTTAAAAAATAATAATAATAATTACACTAGTACACATATTTATTAAAAAATAAATACAACCACTATATAATTAATTATTTTGTATTAATTATTTAATTTTAATATTTTTATTAGGATTATTTTACTAATTATAACTATATAAAAGCACTATTAGATTAATATTTTCATTAAAAAATAACTTTTTTAAGAAATGTACAACTTTTTTATATAAAGAATAATGTTAAAGATATGCAAATTTTCAAACACATTTAAAATGTATATCTATTAGACAAAAAACTTTGAAAAATGTAAAATTATTCACACATTTGAAAATGTACGTCTACTATAATTAAAATTATTACAAATATATATGTACTTTGTGTGCATTTAATATTTTTCTTTTTATAAAACTATTTCTATTTTTAGTGTTAAATATATTTTTTAAAAATTGCTTAAATTAAATTAGCTTTTTATAACAGTGCATTTTAACACCAAAATAAAAGATTGAATGGTTTAAATATATATGTTCGTATGGGCTTCTAGACCAAAAGCATGCGACTAGTACGGATTTTCAAGAACAAAATTAAATCGTTTTAAATAAAAAAATTGGATTGAATTAAATTGATATGAATAGTTATATAAATTAAATAGTTTTATATTTTTTCAAATCATTTTTCAAATAATTTAATTTAATTTATTTTTTTGAATTTTTAAATCAAAACAGACCACACTATTATATATTATATATATATAAAAATTATTTTTAAAAATATATTATATTATTCATTATTAAAAATTAAAGATTAAACCTTTTTATTTTTTTTACAATTTGCAGTTTTTAATTGCATGTAGTTTATGATAATTTTATATTTTATAATTTTTATTAACTTAATTGTTAGTTTATATATAATATTAAATAATTTATATTTGTAACATATTCAAAATAATTTAGTTATATTTATAATTTATTATCTTATATTAATTTTAAGTTTTAATATAATTTGAAGGATAAAAATTAAAATTTAAAAATTATAAAAGAAAATATTAATTAGATTGAACTAAATTATTTAATTTTAATAATTTGGATTAAGAATCGGACGAAATTAAACTATGAACACCGTAAATAGTTTGATGACTTTGATCTATGGTCATATTTTTTTTTGTCTACACAATCTGCAACACAGACAACAGATCTGTCTGTGACTTGAACCGGAGATGATTCATCAATCCAACCTTTTATTTAGATTTAATTCTATAAAGTTTGTCATGTCATGGATGGATCAAATTGCCAATTTTTTTTTTTTTTGGGATGTGGATCAAATTGCCATCCTAACCCTAAGAAAAGTGACACCATCGTAAATTTGTTTTTGATCGAACCAAGTTGACTACTAGTACTTGAGTTCAATTTCTCAGTGGAGTCCACGTAGTCAATATTCAGATCCAAGTACATTCTTTGCTCCTCAACGACTGACTGTATCTCTGGAGCACGGTTCACTCTCTCTTTCTCTCTCTCTCTCAATTTAATTTAATAGAAAATAAATTTGGCGTCTTGGTTCTTCAAATGTGTATTGCCTAAGTAGCTCCGTCCGAACTGAAACAGTAAATGTAGAGAAGTTAGGCCAACTGCTTCTTATTTCTCCCACCGTCCATTCCGATCCGAAATGGCAATTTCAATGCCTTTTCCGTCAATTCCAAAGCCACTTTTCACGAATCATGTACAAACCACCACCACCTCTTCCTTTCTTCTCTTCAACTCATAATCACAAGTGCTTAATTTGCTTCGCCCATTTCTCTCTTTCAATCCATGGCTCCAATCAATCTCAAGCAATCTACCAATTCCACTACGGCGGCGGCTTCTGCTGCTAAGGCTCAAGACGCTAGACTTCTGGTCCGTGAGACGCTGCGAATCAGCGCCAACTTAGCTTCGGCTCCGTGTAACTCTGATTCGGCATCGACGGCGGCTCATTCACTGTCGTTGGTTGCGAATGAGAAACGAAATTTGAGATTGGTGGAGAATGAATTCGTCGGCGCTAGCTTGAGACTGATTTGCTGTGAGGAAATTGATGGCCGTAAATGGCAATACGTGGCGGAGAAAGATACTTCTTCTGGAAGTTTCAAGAAAGGGTCTTTCCGCTCCATCAGCTTGCAGACTCCTCAAGCTCCATTTGATGTCAGTTATTTTTTCTTTTTCTATTTAAATTCAGCTCTGATTAACACAATTTTGGTCCAGAACTGTATATTTAATTAAATAGAATCTATTGAATAATCATTTTGTATTGACAATTGTTACGAATTTATTAATCAACCTTTTTAATTGTATGTTTGTTAAAAGAAACTTTGAATTGCAAAGATTAGTCCAATAACATGATGGTTATATTATTACAATTGAACTGAGTTGTGGTACTCTGCTCTAATTGGTAGGAATTTTGTGGTGCAGGAGTTGATATCATTCGTCAGATCGTACGTAGTTCCTGAAGGTTTTCCAGATAGCGTGACACCATCATATGTGCCGTACATGTCATGGAGAGCTTTGAAGGTATAGACACTAATTTCAAATTAAGTGGACTATATATGGTATTGAGTAGGGGTTTCTGGAAGGAAAGCAACATATATTTTATAGCTCGAATTTGTCTATTTGATTACCTTGATTGCCATAAATGCTGTGTTTCTGATTTGTGTAATATGTATTAGCACTTCTTTGGGGGAGCAATGGGTGTCTTCACGACTCAAACCCTTTTGAGTTCAGTTGGAGTCTCACATAGCAGGTCTACACCAGCAGCTGTTGCCATCAACTGGATTCTCAAGGTAATATCAATATTTTATGAGGGGTCTTTAAAACTGTATGTGACAAGTTTTAATTATTGTAAATTAGACCTTGGCAATTAGAAAGTATCCGGGTGAATAGAAAAAAGCGGGTGTTATCCCGTTTCCCTCAAAGGGAGCTTTTTTATGACCAAAAAATAAAATAAAATTAGAAAGTATCTGGCAAAGTTAGTATTATCAAACCCATCCTTCTCTTTTACTGTCCACTATTTTTGAGTAATATTGTAAGGCCTTCATTTCGGATATTCATTTTTGCATTTAATACGACTTTTATGTGTAGGATGGTGCTGGTCGTGTTGGAAAAATGCTCTTTGCAAGGCAAGGAAAGAAATTTGACTATGACCTTAAACAGGTAGAATTACAATCATTTTACTTATTAGAGATTTCTCTACTATTTGATCAATCTTAGTAAAATCCTGATGTATTTATTATAGCTGCGATTTGCTGGTGATCTTATAATGGAGTTGGGGGCTGGTGTCGAGTTGGCAACTGCAGCTGTACCACACTTGTTTCTTCCTTTGGCTTGCGCAGCTAATGTTGCAAAGGTTTTACATTTTTCGCATGACATAAATATTGATGCCAACTTGTAATTATTTCCCCCTTTTTTGCGTTAGATAATTTATTTCCCTCTATTTTCTGGATGTTTGTAGAATGTTGGTGCTGTTACATCAACTTCAACTCGTACTCCTATTTATAAGGCCTTTGCTAAGGGAGAAAATATAGGGGATGTTACAGCTAAAGGGGAATGTGTTGGCAACATTGCCGATCTGGTAAACACTAAACTTTGATTCCATATGGTAATGACTATATATATATGTGGAAAAATACATTCAAATACACGTAGAATTTTAGGAAACTTGAAATTTTCTTATTATGAATCAATGTAAACAAATTGCACGCACACCATAGAAAATTACATTTCTAGACGATTCTGGTTGCATTATAGACAGTGAACCTACCAAATGACAACAGAAACCTCAAGTTGTTGCTGTTACTTACAGTTTGGAGATAAATCTTGCATTGAAGTGTGTATTGTTGGTTTGTACTATAGGATGTAGTTGTGACTTTCAATCGGTTCAAGTTGCCTTGTCATCTATAAGCTAAAAAATGGATTTCTATACATATCATTAAAGCTGATGACAAAAGAAGCAAGGCTACTCCCTACATTCATACATGAGCCAATTTGATAATATGCTTTCTTGTGATGCATGACATTAATATTGGTTTGAAGCTGATGTTCGAACCTTTTTTTTTTAAAGCTGGGAACTGGAATGAGCATACTGATCTCAAAAAGAAATCCATCCTTGATTACCACGTTTGCCCTTTTTTCTTGTGGGTATGTTCTCAGCTCTTACCAAGAGGTATGTATGATGATATGAAGCAACAAAGCAGAGTATTTATGATTGCCTGTTTTTTTTTCCTTTCTTGGTTGTCTTATTTCATTTGTTTTGTTTTGACAGGTTAAATCTGTGGTGCTGCACACGTTAAACCGGGCAAGATTCACTGTGGCTGTGGAGTCCTTCCTTAAGACAGGTTATTTAAATTTCAACTAGATATACTCCCCTTGACACAAAAAAGAAATGTTGAATTTCCTTATTCTTCAATTAACTTTTGAACATTATTTGATCGTTGCATCAGATCCTCAAGGGAATGAGAAGCTTGTGTTAATAATGTGCACTATCTGATGTTGATTCTTTGTTTACATTTACAGGAAATGTACCCTCATTGCAGGAAGGAAACAAGAAAGAAAAAATATTTGATTTCCCGTGGTTGAAAGAGCGGCCTGTTGTTCTTGGTATGATATTCAAAATTGTGGATTAAAAACCTTTTATTTGTGTATTATAACCATTTAGCTACTATACGACCATACTTTTACCAGGACCAAGATTTAAAGATGCGTTCCAAGATCCTGGTGCGTATCTGGCCCTAGAACCTTTCTTCGAGGTATGTGTTTTTCTACTCAACTTGGCTTGGACATTGTCAAAACTGTCCCTTCCCAGCCCCACTTCAATCATGGCCGGATGCATTCTACATTTGATACTGTAGTTGGTGGGCAGCAGGCCTCTCATGTGTTCTATATGTTAATGCAGAGAGAGAGATATATTGTCACTTACAATCCATCAAAGGATAAAGTATATGCACTACTAAAGGACCAGGCAAAGTCAGACGACATTTTAAAGGCAGCATTTCATGTGAGTTGTACTACTCAATTACTAATTGCCAACTTCCAACGCTAATAATGAATTTTCTTATCATAACATTTTTAAGACGTATGTCACCTTTGTATTACAGGCACATGTGCTTTTGCATTTTATGCGTTCATCATATGAGGGTCAGCTTTTGTCTCAAAAGCATAGGGAAGGCAGCCATTCAAAATTTGTGCCCACAGCAAACGATCTAGAGGCCCATATTGCCGAGTCATGCAACTTGGTCTCAAGTTCATATGGCCTTTTCAAGCGTAAAGCTGCAGAGCAGGTAAGAAATAAAGTTACAGAGATATTTTATGCATGCTTCCCTGGCCGTCCAAGTTTATGTCTAATATCTTCCATAAGACTAGTGAGGCCTTTTATAATTTTTCATGCCTACTTGTCTGGCGGAAGAATTGTTCTGTTCGAACCTTTAAATCAATCTGTTTTTTTCTCTCTTAGGGATGGATGATGTCAGAATCACTGCTTAATCCTGGTCGTGCTCGCTTGTATTAAGCAATTAGTTGGGATGCAATTCTTCCATCTCTCTTAAAAGTTATTTACCTGGTCAAGTGTGAAAAGGCTGAGAATGCAAGGTGTAACCTCCAAAGGGTATGACTGGCATATATTAACGGGATCATGGGAACCATGCGTTTGCTATTCGGCCGGTAGACCCTCTGAGGCTGTAATCTATTCTCTTCATGGTGCCTCCGTGCTATGGAAAATGGATGAAGATGACTTCATATAAAGAGTTATATAAATGATCTAATGGTATACATAGTATATTGGTGTTTAGATGGCAACTATTTATAGCTGGAGCTTCAAACCTCCTACACTCTACCTGTTGGTGTTTGAAAGAGAGATTTTTTTTCTTTTTGAAATGTTTTTAGCATTATCATTTTTGCTGTGTTATCTTGTGCATGCCAGTGCTGTGCAACTTACTTGCTTTAGACTACTAGAGTTCTATATTTAAACCCATCGAATTCTTCATTATGCTACCAGTGCAGAGTTAAATATTCCAAAAGTTGGAAGATTTGTGCTTATATAAGTATTGAACTAAAATAAATCAAATTTGCTATAGAAAAACTTAGCGGACCAAAAAGAAACCAATTTTCTAGGCACTGACGTTCACTTAATATTAGCTCCTTCCCTTTTATATATAATTTAGTAATTTAAGCTTTTTGAACCGTTTTCATATCTAGCCTCCATTAGATGTAGGGCCGGAATCAGGAATTTATTTTAGGGGCTGAAGTTTAAATTTTTTCAAACATATTATTATGAATTTTTTTTTAAATAAAATTAAAATAAACTTCATTAATAACCATAACAATATCATTTATCAAATAATTAGATATTAAATTACTAACAATAAAATTATAAAAATATTTAATATTGTTATATTATTAAATAAAATAACAAAATATTAATATTAACCTATATTAATATTTAATATTTATTAACATTAAATAAAACAATATGATAAAATTTATCAATATTAATTATTAAATTTATTAATCTATATGTTGAAAAAATAGAAATTAAAAAAACCAAAATTTTTAATTAAAAAACCTAAAATTACTTAAGAAGCAGAGGCGGTTGGATCTGGAGTAACGACGCAGCACGCAAGACGGCAACCGACAAGAACATTGGAGTAGGCGAGCAGCCGCACAGAACTGAAGCTAGGGGCAGACAGTGAGACGGCAGAAGTTGGAGCTGGCAAGCAAGAAGCAACAAGGGCGGAGAAAATCACGAAGGGAAATAAGTGAGTAAATAGAACAGCTCGATTAGGATTATTATTTATTAGGTTTTCATTTAGGAGTATTTTTGTAATTTTACATTAAAAAAAAAAAAACAGAAAATCCAACCTAGGCTAAAACCCCCCGGCCCTTGAAATGCTCCGCCTTTGATTAGATGTTCAATGCATTTAAAATTTTTGATATTTTTTGAACTTATATTTCATGTATATTTTTAATATAGATATGTTTCATAAATAGAAACATAAATAAATATTTATTTTATAAAATACATTATAGCACCTAACGTGACATTAAAAATTAATAAAAATGTTTAATCTATGCACTTGAATCTTAAAGCACCCAAGTCATACTTATGTGATACGACGAAAGCTTAGAGGAGAAAATCAATTCAGAAACCTTTTCATCTTTGGTTAAAATTTAAAAGCAATTCCTTGTTTCAACTGAAAAGGACTTTGTTTCCTAACACTAACATCATTTATAAAACTATTTCCTGAGTATGGATTTGTGGGCATAGTCGGTTTTTTTTTATTTTCAAAATAGAAGAACACCAGGAGGGGTGGCTAAGCCAAGTCTCTCCTGGATCGTAGTAGAAATTTGGCAGGTGACCGCTAAACTTTAAAGTACGTATTTTATAATCTTATAACTTATAAGATAACAGCACACAGTATATATAGTAATCATTGATAAATACAGGTCTATGAATTATTCACCGGATAGTTAGTTGAACCATTACTATTGAAATTATCTTGCCACATGATTGAAATTTCGTACAAAGACATGCATCTGTAAATATTGACTATGAATTTATGATCGCACTTAAAAGCAAAAGGACTTCCGAAGACTTATATTTATGTATTTATTTATTTTAAGACTCAAAGAGAGAGCGAGAAGAAGTGAATGAATACTTGTAAATATTATTGATTAGTAAAATTAATTGATATATCATATGATTTACAGTAGATTATTATATAGTAAGTATACTAACTAACTAACCACTCCAATCATTGAACACTAAACACGTGTACAACACCTTATAACAACTTCTGGTTATTAAAACTAATCACTTACAATTACTTAGAGTCACAGTTCAACCTTTATTTATTTTTTAATCAAAAGAAGACTTGTATTTAATTGGTTGGTTGTTTAATAGTGAAGTATTTTTTACGTTTCAAAAAAAAAGAGGAAGGTTGTTATGTATTTCTGCATGATTTTTTTTGTTGTGGTCATTGCTCTTTAAATACCACAGACGGCAGTGTTTTTGCTATTACATAGTTTCATTTGTTTCAAATTGTATTAGATAACAAGAAAATAAATAAATAAATAAAACTTTCATCCCAAGTGGTTTACAAAGTAGTAAAGGGACATATTGAACATTTAATTTTAAAATAAATTTATAGCATTATTGTCTGATCGCAATGCTTTCAGAAAAAAATTTGAAGGAGGCTAATATTTTTTATTTATACAAAATAAAAAATTAGTAAGAATTATAATAAATTATTAAATTATACTCAATTCAATACTAAATTTTTTCATATCATATTATAATAAAGACATAGAGTTAACACATTATAATTAACTTATAACGAAAATTAAACAAAAATATAACAAGTTAATAAATATTATTATTATTCATGAATAAAATAAATTTATTAACTAAAAAATCTAAGCAAATAACAAGCTCAATCAAATTTATAGACATTAAAACTAAAATAATCATATAAAAATATAAAAAGTAAAATATGATTTATAATTTTAAGTTTGAGACTATATTTAAAAATATATGTTTATAAACAATATAAAAATAACTAATAATAATAAAAATAATAAAATTTTTATATAAAAAAATTTCAAACAAATTCTAAAAGATTATTAAAATAAAATGTCAAATAATATAATATTAGATAAAATTAAAATTTGGATTGAAATAAAATATAATAAACATAAACATAAATTAAATTTTTTTTTTAATATGAACCTTATCATATACTTATTTTTTTTAATTTTATTTTTATATTATTGAGTTTAAAAATATTTAAACATTATTTAGATTTTTATATTTATGAAGAATTTTTTGTAATATACTACTCTAATTTTATTTTTGTTATTAATAGTTACTAAATATATGAAAAAAAAAGTATATATTTAACCACTTTATTTACAATTTATGTCATTTTTATCCACGTATTTGTTAAATATTGTTAATACATACTAAAATATGTACATAAAAATTAAACATAATATATTACTATAAATAAACTATTTATTTAATGTTAAAAATATACACATAATTAATTTTTTTTAAAAAAAATTAGCCGCACCCAACCGCCACATCCGCCCCTGAATGCTTTTAATTTTACTGCAAATGCCTTAAATTTTTTTTTTTTTAAAATTTCAAATTAAAAAATAATTTGCATGTTTGAAATATATTATTTAAAAGGACAAACGTTCATTTAGCTATTTATATTATGTTAAGATTTTCAATTTTTAATATATATTTTTTCAATTAATTACTTGCATTATTAAAATTTCAATAAACTATTTTAGCCAAAAATTAGTAAAAAAAAATTTAATAATAAATTAAAAGTACACATTAGCTGAACAAAAGTTTACATAGTTGAAATGTAGTCTTATACAACATATATGTGTGATTGAATATGGTAGTAAGACTTGCACATGTTTAGTTTGAAGCGAAATATTGTTTTATACGAGAAATAAAAAGCACCTTCTAAAATTTTTCAAACCAAGTGATTCACCTGACAATAAAATACTAGTATATATTTTTTCCGAAATGCAGAATATATGAAATTTTATATAATACTAAATGAAATGATTCTCAAACTGTGAAGTTTATAAATTTTAGCGGTGAATAGAGCTCTTAAATGAGGTAGCTGCAGATTTTCATTTATTTTCCCTTATCCAAACACACACATTTCATGTGAGATGGCATACCATCTTGGGAAATGTTGCAATGGACAAAAACGAGAACTCCCCAAAAGAGAATGCCAACATTTTGAGGGTCCCCCCTTCAAACTTCACAGAGAAAAGGCTGATCGAGTTAGCAGATGCTAGCTGGAAGCATTGTTGCCCATTTTACAGTTCGTAAGAGACAATCTTTTTTCGTTTTTTAACTCAATAACTAAAATTGCAAATAATTTTTTTAAAATTCCTAATAATAAAAATAATATTTTTTATTTAAATTTTATATTTTTATTATTGAAAAAAAATTGTAACATTATTTTTATCTTTAATTTTTTTTTTTTAATTTCCCATTTTTAGTTTTACACATTTTTTTTTTTAAAGTCTTATGATTTTGGTTAGAATGATATTGTTCACTGATATGTGACGAGGCGTGGAGTAGGAAATTAACCACCTCTGCTTTATCTTTTTATTCATTTATTTTCGCACTGTTTTACTGCATAGTAGTTTTCTGCGTGAATAGTGACTTTGTGGTCAACTAAGCGTGAATTCAACAAGTTCAATAATTATTTCGAATTTGCGATTGTCATTTAATACTGCATTTAAAAAAATAAATAAATAAATAAGTGATAGTTTATTTCATTAAGAGTAAATTTTCTTTTGTGAACATTTAAACATTTAATAATTTTTCTTTTTGGTGAACTACTGGTATCTCAATAACCTATTATGTTTTTTAATCTCATTTGAATTTTTTTACAAATTTGTCATCTCTCTTTGGAGAAATATTGTTTTTATTAATATTTTTCTTTAATAAAATGTAATATTGTACTTTTTTAAAAGATAATATATATTTTTAGAATAAATAACTATTACAATTCAATCAAACTAGTCTATAAATTCACTGTCCACTGTGAAGAGGTAAGAATGTAATCGTCTTTCATCGGGAGGTATTTGACTTGGGTGTAATTATTGATAGTACTGATGTTTGTAAAAACTATCATTTTTTTTTTCTTCAAAAATTGACTAATTAATTTTAGTTTAGTTTAAATTTAAATTGAGGTTTTTTTTTTTTTTTAGGTTGGTTCAATAAATCTAAAATATTATAAAATTAATATTATTGGTTCGATTATAGATCTGTCGAAAATAAAAATCAATAAAATCGAAATAACTTATACTTTTATATTTGAATATTTTTTAAAAATTATTTTATAATAAATTTTATAAAAAATAAATAAAATAAAGTATATTATAAGTCAACTTATAAAATAATTTAATAATAAACCTATAACCAACACTCACCCCACCCTAGTAGCGATATTCTTAGCTGTGAGAGCATTAGTGGCCTTTTTATTGGGTTTTGTTTTTACTTACTGTCGTTGCGATTTTCGCTAGTACTTGTAACTTGAGTATTTATCATTTTTATTAAATAAACGTTTAAAAAGAAAAAAAAAATTCAGAAATCCAAACATGTTCTTAAAGATGAAGGATGGATATAAAAACAGAAACTTTTATTTTCTAGTGAATAAAAGATGTAGTCATTTAGAATACAACTGCGTACCTTTGTATTGAATTCAAAGGTCTGTCTATCTTTTATGAAGAATCCAATGGTATATCTGATAAGCATATTAGACATTTTTAATTACTTAAAGAATATCCATGTACTGATTCTCAGTTAAAGAAGGAAAAAAAAAAAACAAATGAAAATAATAGTTATATGGGAATTATTTGGATAAAAACACTGCTACTTTGGAATTCAACTTTTTCCCTTCATAATCTAATCCAACAGGATCAGCACTCCTAGTAATAATATGCAATGATAAAATAATAAGATGCACGAACACGTTCATTTAGGCCTTTTTTTTTTTTTTTTTTTTATAACAATTATTCTTATTAAATAAATTCTTTTATAAAAATAATTATTAATTTATTTAATAAAAATTTACGTACAATGATTTTCAAGAATTTTTTTTTTTACCCAGAAGTTAGTTATTTAGAATTGTTTTTCTAATTTTTTATTTTATTTTGATTTAATTATACGACATAATTTTTTTTTTATACATAAAGTGTCATTTAAAGCCCTTCACATAATGTACATATTTTTTTTTATTATATAAAAAAATATTTTTTATAAAATTAAAAATAAAACAAATATCATATAAAAAGTAGAGATTTTTTTCCCTTCCTTTCAAACACCGATGAAATTCTTACCATTTATAAAATATATTGTTAATATTTTTTTTTCATAATATTTATCCATTCTAAAATGATAAAACTTAATTTACCAGCTTTAAAAAAATAAAATACATTGTTAAACAATTTTTTTTAAATTAAAATTTATGTATAATCTCATATTTATAAATTATTACAAAGATGGTGAAAATTCAAATTATAAATCAATATGAAACAAAAATTGACAGATACTAAACAATTACTTAAACTTTGTTTAATAGCAATTTAATTCCTAATTTTTAATTTTTTTTAATTAATTATGTTTGATAACGATTTTTAATTTTAATTTTTATATTTTTAAAGAATCATTACCAAAATATGGAGGGTAATTTATAAATTTAAAAAAAAAAATTAATTTTTGATTTTTTTTCTTTTAATTAAATATTTTTTTTAAGGAGTAAATAAAATTTTATAATTTTTTTATAATTAAATATTGGAATAAAATAATTAAAAATTTTAAATTAAAAAATAATCAAAAATTTTCTTTAATTTTAAATTATTATCAAACATATTTGTGATTATTTTTATAAAAAAATCAAAAATTATATAATTAATTATTTAATTATAAATTATAAATTAAAATCTTTATCCAACACCGCCGTTATAAACCCGTAAACCAAAGTCATAATATCTCTTATTTTGATTAATGAAATTTTTAGTACATGATACCTCGCAGTAATATAAATCTCAGCAGACTCCGCATTTTAATTCATTTAAAACGGATTGAGAGAAAAGAAGATCCCTCACTAACCACAACTCATGACAAGAGAGCGTTGCTACCAAATCCAGCTCTTTCTCTCACTAAGAGTCTAAGACTAATAAATCATAATATAAACTAATATTCTTATAAAATACACAACTATAAAGCTCAAGTACACAAAACAACAACAAACAAAAAGTGGATCAAATCATCCAAAGGACAAAATCAACAATAATGTTGAAGGAAAAAAAAAATTAATTAAAAATAACACCTTAAAATTTATAATAACAAAAATATTAAAAATATTCAATGAGATAAATTTAACATTAAGCAAAGTTCTAATTTGATGGATGTCTAAATGAAAATAGTATAATAATTATTTTTTAAATTATAAAATTATATAATTTGAACGCAATAAATAATACTATTTTTATTATTATAAAATTTAAAGGGTGTTATTTTTATGGTAAAAAAAAAAAAAAAAAAAAAAAAGAAAGAAGAAAGAAGAGTACTTTCAACTAATAATTAGTTAACTACTATGAGTTATATATAAAAAAAAAAAAAAAAAAACTAAAATATTATGATAGATAAACATTAATAGAAATGTAGTGAACCGTGAAGCTGAACTAAACAGATCTTTGAATTAAGTAGAAAGTAGAGCATTCTTCTTAGCAAGATTGTGTTTGTTATTATGCATCCAAACCTTAAGAACTCTTCTCTTAATACCAATCTCCTGACAAAACTGTTGCACAACAGAGTCTTCTTGTTTCTGAATCTTCCAACCAACTTTCTCAGCAAAGTTGAGCATTTTCTCCTTCTGTTCCTGACTGAACTTTGTCCTAAACCTTTTCTTAACCAGCTGTGTACAAGGCCTTCTAGTAACTACCCCACCAACATCTTCTTGCTCATCAGACTGATCAGAACCCATATTGTAAGACATTATCATATGATGAGAAAGAGGTGCTGATCTGGATTGTATAAAAGTACCTGCAGCTGTAGGGTACCCTAAAGTCTCAGGAGTAGGATGATGATGGCCTATGATTAATTTGCTTCCCATTGATCTATTTAAATGTTGCCAGTTGTCAAATGAGGAGGGCTGGTCATGACCTTGACCTTCAATTTCTTTTCTGTGGAAATTTCTGTGACAATTGCAAGCACAGCAAGTGAGGGCTTCAATTGTGCCTTCATCTCCACTAGGCATGAATTCACCACATCCATCAGTTGCATTCCCTCCCATGGAGGCTGCATGATTTTTGAGACATTCTTTATACCTCACAAGTTTTTTAAAGGAGGAGGCATTTTCTAATTCTAGGGTAGTGTTAGGGATTGAAGATCCATTGGAAGGTGGTTGGGGGGTAGCTGAGGTGGGAATGATGTGGTTAAGGGGTGGAGGGTCATGATGATGTATTAAGTGGCCATGACCATGAACATATGTAGTAGTAGTGTTTAGTGGAATTGGTATCTCTCCTTCTTGATTTGATATTTCCATAGAGACCAAAATATGAGAGAATTAATAAAATATGGCCACTTAACAATGGTTTTAAAGATCCTACGAGTCTTGTTAACAATTGCTCACTACTATAGAAGCAAACTCTCACTCTAGAAAAACATTAAAAAAAATAAAAGATTTTTTCTTTGGGTCTAAAACACTGACCTAATAAGTTTTCCAAGCAAATTTCGTAACTGTGAAGAAATGTAAAGTTTAGGAACTAGTTCAATGACCTAAACTTTGAAAATAGTTTTTTTTTTATGTGGTCATGAAATTTAAAAAATCCAATTGACTAGAAAGCAAAGTGTCAAACTTAGAAGAAGACCTTTTCATTGTTTTCCCATATAGACCAGAAAATGGTAATTAGGAAAGCACCGCTAAAACAGCAAAAGAAAGTGAGTCAGTTTAATATATCTTTGAAAATGAAATGATCTTCACAAGCTTAAACAGTTTTGAGCAGCAAAATTAGATAGGACAGGTAGATAAGTTGGGTAAAGAAGTAGGTAATAGAGGGATGATGAACATGAAATATTAATGAAAGATAACACAAATACACAACAGTAGTGGGAGGTCATGAAGAAGAAAGAAATGGAAGAGAGTTGTTTGAGTGAGTGGGTTATGGTATTGAAACCAGTTAACTAGAGAAGTTAGCCTTATAGGGAGAAATAAAAGCAGATTTTTCACTGACAAAGAGGAATACACAATTTAGTTTTTTTTTTATAACCAAGAAGAGAAGGTAGATAGACTTACCAGAATTAATAATAAAAAATTAAAATAAAAAGTTGGATGCTTGCTTTGCTTGCACTATCAGGTATCTAGTTTAAGCCATAGGGTGAGCAAACAGTGTGTCAGAGAGTGGAGATGAGATGATAGAAGAAAGAGAGACACTAAGATTAAAAAGATATTTTGAAAATTTATATAATAATGAAAATAATTTGCTTCTTCATGAAAACAATTTCTTCTAAATCCACTTCTATTTTAAATAATTGACAAAAGCATTTCTTTGTAGCTCTACTAAGAATAAGAAAATTTTGGTTGTGGATAAACAAAAACTTTTTAACTAAAATAATATATATATATTATCTCATTTATGATTTATAGATGGAAAAAAAAAATAGCAAACTTTGTTGTCTTGTTTCAACAAGCTCAACTAATAATTATTTTTCTACCCTTCAATTAAAAAAAATTATATTTCTACCCCGAAAAAAAATAAGAAAAATGCAAAATTATGTAACCGGAGAGTATAAAACGTCATGCTAGTCACGTGAATGATTTATTGCAAAGCATACTGATATTGTTTTTGAGTATATACATATATATATCTAAATGTGATGAATATGAAGCTTTGCTTGTAATTAGTTACCTGCCTTGTTAATTTAATTATGATAATTTCAACCTATGTTAAAAGGCAAGTAATTAATTAAGGGGAAATGAAGAAGGTGATTAAGGAGCATCGGAACAAGACTCAGAGACTATGGATATTAACTCAATAAATATCATATATACATCTGTACAAGATTGTCGTTGATATATATTAATGGTTGATAAACACAAGAGTGGCAAAACATTTGAAATTGCATAATAACCCGTTAGAAAACTTTACTAATATATTACTCCTCGCTCAGTGATTATGGAAATATATGTTAATTGTGAACAAATACAATTGAAAATTTACACTACAAATTAATTATTAAATCCTTATGAGTTACGATCCATGACTTGTGGCTCTTCATCAAATTACATGAATATGACAATGATGTCCCCTTAGAGTTATTTTTATTTCATTTATATTCTCAACGACAATAATAGAGCATCACTATATTATAAGTGGTACACATAATAAATCTATAATGAGAAGAAGAATTGTGATTTTTAGAAATTGTTTTTGAATAATTTAGATTTATGATAAATTCAGTAAAATAGCCACTTCTAATAATTACAATCTTATCTCTGAAACATCCAAACGAATGCTAATCCTTTTTGCACACAAAATATCTGAAGTTGAAATACATAATTTTTATTTATTTATAAAAATAAAGATATTTTATTAAATTATAGATTTGAAAATTAAAATCATTTAATTTTTTATTGAATGAAATTATATTTTTGGAGATTACAAAGAAAGAAAGAAAAAAAATCTTTTAATTTTTAGAACTCTGCTATAATTTAGTTTTCTCCATTGTAACTCTTTTTTTTTTGGCTTTAAAAGTTGCCTTATGCAAATTCTTCCTGCAGAAAGTAAAAGAGGAAAAAACAAAGTTATTTAGTCCAACGTGCCTTTTATTAATGATTATCCAAAGCACTTTATTCTTTTATTATCTTTGCCTTTATTCCACAATCTACACCACAATTAAATGACTTTTATACTATCTTTAGCTTTTTTTTGTTTTTATCTTTGTTGTCTCTTCTTCTAGTAAGCCTCCAGGTCCGCCCTTACTTTCTCTCTTTAGCCTTTTTTAGGCTTCACTTAGCATGCGTTCTCTCTTTCTCTCTACTACTCTCTACACACAGAACATGTTCATTAGAGAACTAGCTAGCACTTCATTTTTTTTTAGAATATCATGACCTTCCTAGATATTTCAAACTAGGCACTCAGATACTATTTGAATAAACAGAATCTTTTCAAGAGTAATGTCCATTTTCCATTATACACATTAATTTTGAATAAGGAAAATAAATTGGGTTACGTACAATAACAAGCCCATTGGTTGGCTGATTGTTGCTTGAGTAAATGGCTAATTTTTTGGTGAAGTAGTAATGATTTAATAAGCATTAAGAGAACTAAAACTCTATTACAAAGGTTAATTATTTTTTGAACAATATTACGTAAAAGTAGTAAAAATTATTGAGTAATGTTTGTATTAAATTATTATATGTATTAATTTAAATATTAATTAAATATAAAATTATTGATGTATGGCAAAACAATAATTGTGACTTATAAATATGAGGTGAATTAAATTGTGTATCACTATATGAATCAAGTTTTTATAAAAAAGCATTTTAAAAATCATTTCCTGAAACTTCTAATTGGTTATGATTACAAATTTTGACTTGGTCATAATATAAATGAATTGGCGTGTTTGTGTCTGACATTGTCATACTGTGTGATCAATGCCCCACAAGAATAAATGGCTTCGATGACAGATGCTGCCAATTTTCAAATAGCTTTCAATTCAAATAAATAAGTAAATAATAATAAACGATTAGTTTCTTCCAGCTACACACATGCATTTGGAGTGAGATCATTCACTTGTTTTGGTTTATATTCTTCAAAAGAATATATTATTAGCTTAAGGTTTAAAACATTATTTTAATTTTTTTTTATTTTTCATTATTTTATAAAAATAATTTTAAAAAATTAAAAATTACTTATATTGTATAATAGAGCTTTATGTTTTATTATATTTTTCAAAAGATTCAAAAATAAAGAGTTTTTTAGTTATTATTTATAAAAAAAAAATCATATATCATAAATTTGATTCAAAATCTTTTTTCTTAGATTTATGAAATCTTCCATATTTTGATAATAATTTCTTAAAAATGTCAAAATTAAAATAAAAAATTATTATCATATATACATAATAGAAAAACTATTTAAAAAATAAAAAATTAATAGTCAAAATCGTTATAAAATAACCCTAAGTTTATATATATAAGACAAATTGAATCAATCACTAAGTTTGTTCTCTGTTTTTTTACTCTCTTTTTTTTTTAGGTTAAATAATTTCATTAGTTGTTAAATTTTAATTAAATTTATACTTAGATATTTAAACTTTTAAATTCTATAATTTAGTTTCAAAACTTTTAAAATTTTATATATAAGTTCCTAAACTTTTAAAAATTCATATATTTTAGTACTCTGACCTAAGTATAAAATTTTAAAATTTTTGGAACTTAAGTGTAAATTTAATTAAAATTTAAGAATAAATAAAATAATTAATTTTTTTTTTTAATGAATAATGAGTAGAGCTGTCAAACGGGTGGGTCGTGTCGTGTTCGGGTCGACCTGTTTACGACCCGACCCATGTAAGATTGACCCTGACCCAACCCATTTATTAAATAGGTCAGAAAGTACAACCCTAACCCAACCTGAGTTGACCCATTTAACCCGTATAAATATATTAAATAATATATATTATATTTTATAATATAAAAAATCAGAGATATTATATCGAGTATCAACATATATTTATGTCACCTATTAACATTATAAATTCTAATTAGACTCCAAAAATTAAATCAATTTAAGCATTATTTTTTAACAAAAAATGTAAAAATATTAACTAATATAAAATAAAAATAATATCAATAATCATAAATATTATGATACATCAAATCTAATATTTTAAAGTCTTAAATAATAACAAAAAAGTCTAACAAAAATATATATCATAAATTCTTTGTAAATAAAAACTTGTTTTAAGTCTAAAATGAATAATTAATAATAAAAACATACAAAATTAAAATAAATAATATATTATTATAAATTGATAAAAATAAGAAAATAAAATATGAAATGAATTTAAACATCATCTCAATAATATTTTAAAGTATAACCTACAAAATAATTAAATAAGAAACAATTACGTACATATCTTAATAATTTTAGTTATTTACTTGTGTTACTTATGCGGGTTACCCAATTAACCCATTCAACCCTATTTTTTTAAATGGGTTAAACGGGTCGACCTGTTTACAACCCAATACATATAAACTCAACTCAGACCTGACTATTTCGTGGGTGGATCGTGTTGAATTCGCAGATCGTGTCAAAAATTACCAGCTCTAATAATGAGTGTCAGGTTGCTAAGAAATAATTCACGCCTCTTGTGAATACTAATGGCATGCAAGAATAATTAAAATTTCATGCTGTCGGTTACTTTTATTTTTATTTTTAAATACTATATGTTTTATATAAAAAATAATCTCACAATTTAATAAAATTTATTCTTTCAATTATATATTTTTTTTGAAATATTATATTTATATGAAATTGATCTTACAATTAACAATTGGTTGAAAATATAGATGTTATATACTCCGTAGAAATGTCATGGATTATCTAGCTGCAGTTTTTTATGGCGCAATTAAATAAAATGTCTGGGTGTGCCTAGTGACTCATTATTTTCGTAAATAAAATCTTGTTATCAGTGAGAAAAAATAATAGCAGAACGAACTAGCTAGCATTTTTCATCAAAACAGAAATAAACCCACGTCACCAATGATTCTAATTACCTATTGAGATAAATACTTAAAACTCTTAATTATTTAATCAAAATGTACATACATTATTTTAAAAAAATATATAAGTGAATTTAGGTCAAATAAATTATATAAAATATGTATCACAATTAAAAAAAAAATTATGTACACAGTTTATCCAACTTATAGAATTTATGCGCACATATTTAAAAAAGAAAATAAATTTGTGGGACTATTCAAGTACCAAATTTACAATATTAATTTCTTTTCAAGAAAAAAAAGAAATAGAAATTGTTTTAATGGTTTTATCTGTTGCAATGCATGTTAAAAGCAAAAACTATTCCTGGTCAACGTCTAAATCTTATCTCCAATGTAATCAAAAGAAGCAGCCCCTCACATTTTAGTACTTTATTATAAGATACCAACTTTCATCTAATAATCTAATCGTGTATATATCACCAACCTCTTTGTAAAGATGCCTTGTCTTAGGTAACTAAAACTTCCTTTTAAGATGCCAATGATTTTTTCCATATTCAGCTCAAATTACTAGTTTTGCTTCTTTGTCCCTAACTTTATTCAACAAGCATATTTAAATATAATTATTATTTTCCAATTAAGAAAGTTATATTTATTAATCATTTGATAATAAATAAATCAATAAATAAATAATATTATTTTTCTTTTCCAGGTCTTTTATTCCTTACTTGGGGACATTGGCACTAAGTATATATAAGATAATTATAATAATATATGCATTAAGTGAAGTGTTAGTTATTGATTAAAATATAAAGTTAAAGATGTGAGATAAAAAAAATAATTATAAAACCTTATATTAATAAAATATCGAATAAATTGTGACATTTAAATTATAATATTTATCAAATTATGATATAAAAAAAAAATTTATTCGTAAAAGAATTGAATGACTAAAAATTACAGAGGAAGATTTGGCCTTTGTTTGAAAGCTACTATTCAAGAATAATCAATGCAATAGCAAATGGTGGCAATGGGTGACCACCACTAATGCAAGGGTATGATTATTGCTAACTTCATACTCATATATGATATATGCATCCATTATTCATTTCTTCTTTAAGTATAGCGGCTCTTGCTCTGTGTTTTTTTTTTTTCCGTTCCTTTACTTTGAAACTTTATATTATCTAAATTAGCTAGCGAACCCTTTTTCTTATGAACTGTTATAAGCATATGAAATCTGACAATCTCATTTCGCAATCATGGTGTTTAAATGTACACTTCTTCTTTCTTTTTTTATTTTATTTTTATTTTATAAACTTAATAGTATAATATTAGTTCTTGTTATAATTACGAATTGACTTACTTGTTTACAAATTACACAGCACATCAAATCAAAGTATCGTATTTAGACAACATATTATACGTGAAGCAATCTTTTTTGCTTTGATATTATTGGGAAATGAGGAGGAGATTTTTAGAAGTATCATTATTATGGAGATAAATTTCAATTTCAAAATCTTAAAATACGTGATGATACCACTCAGATAATTAACAAATTTTGGTAATTTGTGAATACATAGAAATACAATACTTGAGAATAAATAAATGCTAAAAACTCAGGTTTTTTTTATGATCTCTTGTACAACTTGTTTCAAAAATAACTCCCCACTCTTACCTCAATTTTGTTCTTTTTAAGTAAACAATACATATATTCTTTTTTTGATAAATGATACATATGTTATTTTTTTAATCAAATGACATGTTTTTTTTAGCAGATATACATATTTTTTTTTTCTAAAGTGGTACATATTATATCATATTTTTTCTAATATACAACATTTGATTTTTCCTTTCTATGACACATATGTCTTTTTTATTAAGTATAAATGGTTAAATTATATATAAAAAAAATACATATATTTAATTAAATATAAAAATATTTTATTATATATACAAAAAAAAAATAGAAGAAAGTTTTTTTTTTTGAAGCGGCGATTTGGATGTGGGGATAATAATGAAACTCGGTGACAGTAATGGAGGTAATTAATCCTAAGAAAAATGCATGCGAAAAAACATATCTGTCTCCTTTTCGCTCCCTCATTAAATATTACAACAATGACATTAAAATTTAAAACACCCATTTTTACCTTTTATATTAGGTCTTGTGTATTTCATATAGCATTATATATAATTCCCCGATTTTTAACATTTAGTAAGCTTTGCTTCTGTCTACATCTACATTACAAATATGTATGTGTGTGATAGGCCCTTTCTTTATAATAATAGATTCACTTATTTTCTTTTTAAAATTACATTTTTAAATCATCTCAAATATTAGTTGATAAGAAGAAAAAAAAAAAAAACTTTATTAAGGTCAAAATAATATAAAACTCTCTTTAGGCATAGGATTCATAGAAAGAGCAAACTGAAAAAAGAAAATAAACTAGTCGTCCCCCACCACCTTCTGATATATGATTGTCAATGCAATCGTAAGAAATATAAAGAAATCTCTAGAAGCAAATTGCATGCCTTGAATTTCACAATGTCTTAAACTTTTTTAGTTTTTATTTAAATTCCTTTTTATAATTTCTTATTCTGTCCTAATGTCTTGTTGTTAACCTAGCACAATATTTTGAAATAAAGTTTGTTCCATAACATTTTTCTTCGGTGTGTAAAGGTCGATTCTTTCATATCCACAAATTTATACAACTTTGAAAATAAATTAAGAGAGAGAGGCGAATACTTTGGTTGAGATAAGACATGGACTAGCTAGTGAGTGGATATATACAGTTGCTAGAGGTCAGCGATAGTAGCCTATAACTTTATAGGACACTGGTGGTTTAACTTATGAAGCGTCTAACCATCCACTGAGAGACTACTCTATATTATTGAAATTGAAATTACTAAATACTTTTTACGAGCGGCAGATTTAGTATTTTTATTCCTGTAAAAATAATAATAAAAAATATTACTACTTAGATTATCATTTATTACTTGTTTCATATTAAAAAAAACAAAAAAAATACATATCTCATTCAAATAAGTTTAAATTATTAGTTTGTAGTTAGTTCTTGAATCGTAAAAACTTTAAAAACTAAAATTTAGTGACTCACTTTTATTTTATGGTGTATAATTTTATAAATATTAAATATAAAATTTTATTTATGATATGCTGCTTTTTAACTTTATTTAAATGTATCAATGTTAAAAAGTGTGAATTTTTAAGGTTCGTCATTTCATAGCTTGAGATCATGCTTCAAATCTTCCGGATATAATTATTGTTTGTTCTATAGAAAAAAAAAAAAAGGTAATAATTTATCCGTAACATTAGAAACTATGGCTTTTATCGTTGCTAATTTTCTATAATTAAGATAAGAAATTATGGATGATTAAACAGACGGGGAAAAACAAGTTAAAAAAAGAGAGGAAAAAAAAAAAAAGATGGGTATCTTCAAACAAATTTTTTTATTACATTAATTCATATGTTACGATCTAATTAATCTTTTATAATTAATTTATAATTTTATATATACAACTTAAATTTAATCAATAATTAATATTACTGCCATCCTTCAAAGACTTGATAAATTTGTGTGATCTAAGAGATCTAGACATAAAGAGAGAGAGAGAGTGTGAGTGAGACGCATGCTATTGAGCAAAGCTTTTTGTCTGTGACTGCATTAATGGTTTTTTGCTTGAGAGAGTTTCCCAAGTTTTGCTGCCTTTATGATCCTCACACTCCCCTCATTATTAAAAATGGGAGTGAGTAGTCCCCTATTCCCTTCTGACAATTTTAACATGCAATTAATAACATGAGTGATAAAATTGATAATATATTTCTCTACATGAAAAGCTCATCAAGTACTGTAAATAGACTTCAAGTGTTAGAATAGTTGAAGAAATAAGGAGGTGAGACAGACTTACTTTAGGCAGAAACTCATCATCGGCAAGTGAACATTGATCTTACATTATTAGGGAAACTAACTCTGGTCTGGTACTCTCTCTGCTATTTTTCTTCCATTGTTTTCCGCTTTGGATCGATACATGTAAAAGTTATCTCTTTAAAGGTTAAAGATCGATTCTGACAGACATGTGATATCATCCACACACACTTCTAAAGCTTTCACCACAAACAAGAACATCCATATTATATCTTAACAGCCAACGATGAAAACATCTATTGCCATTTGCCACAACAAAATTATCGATGTTTTAATTTGTTTTAAAACATTTTCATTATATTTCTGAATTTTTTTTTTTTAATTTTTTTATAAAGAAAGGTTTATCGATAAAGAAAATATCATTGATATATATTAGAAATTTCATTAAAAAAAAAAGTTTCTATTTTTTTAAAAAAATATTGATATTTTAAAGCACTACTCAGATTTTAATGTAATTTCTGTGTTGAGTACCCCACTTGGATTCAAGCAGGTTCCATTAGATAGCTATATTGATCATATATTAAAAAGATTTCCCTCCGAAAATGGCATTATATGTAAGATATATGTAGTGTAAACCTCCAACATAACTTTCTCTTCTTAGATCTCTCTTCAATGCTAATAGCATTGGTCTTCATGTCATGTTATGTCATGTCATGTCTTACTAGTGCTACAGTGGTCCTCTCACATTTAATTTCATGGTGACTTGCATCCTTGTTTAAAATTAGAAGCCCCTTTTGGATTTTCCTTGAGATGAAGGCAAAGCAATCAAGTTCCTAATGGACAGAAAAGTAGAAAGTTTAGTCATTGGAGCAATGCACAGATTAGAAACTTAGGTGGTGTTTGATTTGCTGAATATAAAAGTAACAGGTAGTATTTGATTTGTTGAATATAAAAGTAATAAAAATGATAATTGTATTATTACAATGTTTGTTTAAATAATATAATTAAAATAAATAATAATATTAAAATAAAGATTATAAAATTATAAATAAAGTAAAATTAAAAAAATAAAATTTTTTTATTACTAAAAGTGATAGAATGATAAAAAAATCATAAATGATTATACAAATTGTGAGAAAAATAAAGCACTACATTCGTAATAAGGATTACTACTACTGTTGTAATCATTTTATATTCTATTACAGAGTATAGTCAAACTAAACAATAATACCCTAAATTATTCCTATTACGATTATAATTAATATCAACTAAATATGCTATTAGATATTGCGATGACCACAAATCCAATCATTGCCACCTTCATAAGTAGTAGTCACTGACTATTGCCATCTTCTTCCATGAATTACAAAATCACGCTCTCTTCTTACCCATGTCAACTTGCCTAGCATCCTAGCAAAAAAATAAAATAAAAATGCCAACTTGCCTAGCAAAGAATGAAACGGCAAACTAGTGCAAATTTCAATTTCAATTTCAATATATCTCCAATAAAAATAAACAGAGAGGTTTTAATAATTAAAAGCGGACCCAAAAATCTTTATATATTTCACTATTATATCATTCAAAATTACATAGTGTTACAAATGTAACATTTTTTTTTTAACCAAAAAATATTTTTATTAATTGTAAACTTGTACATATTATATTTATAGATTAAAATTACAAGCTTACATTAATAAAAAAAGCACACATTAACGAAAGAAAAAATAACTTAAATCGAAGAGGAGATATCTCTTTACATAAACCAACTAGTTTCATAAAGTAGATATCTAAATTTCTTATGTAATTTTTTAATGAAAAATATCTGTAATTTATAGAAATCTAATTTACATAAATGGTTTTCATTTACCATGGTTCTTTATAAAATTACTCAAGCTAATTAATTCCAAGACAAATCATTGCATAGGATTCTCTGAACTATACTTGGTTCCGTAGGGAATAAAATAAACTTTTAGCTTTTGAATGGAAACAAAAGACAAACTCCCAGCTTGATTCTGAAAAAAAAAAAAGAAAAAGAAAAATTGTCTTAAAGCGGTTGACCAATGTTTGTGAAGATGTGGCATGATCAAGTACGACAGCTGAAACATTCTGGACGAATATCCTTGATCAATAATTCAGACTAATACTAGATGGCAAATATAGGAAGAAAAAACATAGACTTCCCATTTTTTATTCTTTTACACAATAAATTATACATTATTCAAAAAAAAAAAAAAGGACATTTATATTCTCAACCAATCATATTAAAAATAAATTTAACCTTATTAGTATATACACATTTTTATAACAATATTTGCACTAAATAATTATGTAATTGACACAAACTAACATATTATCATTGCTTCAAAACTAATAAATAAATTATATTATTAAATTATCATTAGTCTAAACTAATACATTAGTATTTTTCGAGACATATGAATAACTTTTCAACATTTAGTAATAAGGGTAAATTAATTATAATTATTTATAAATTTACACTCAGATCAATCATATAACATAAATTTATTTTCATTATGTTATTTAGAATGGTAGTACATGATTTTTGATAATTTATTATTTAAAAAAATAAAAAATTATTTTAAATTTTAACATTAATCAATATTTAAAATATAAAATTTAATATAATTGTCATTTTTTTTATTAATATTAATAATAAAAATAAAATTTGACTACTAAAAAAAATACAAAAATCATGCATCCCTCGAAAGGTTTTGATTTATATTGATTTGATAGTTTTTCTTAAATCAGATCTTAATTTTTAATAACCAACATTATTAGTTGTTTAGAACCAAATCAAGATGCATGCAAACCCCTAATAGTGATTTTGGTCAGGATCCTTTACTGCCGGTACGACAAGAGTTTTCCTTTCTCGATTGGATTTTCAATACTGTCCCAAGCGACATATATGCTGCAACTGCATTATTTTAATAACTTAAAGAAAGATTAGTGCTCATACTTCCCCTGCTTAGAATTTCAATTCAACCTTCTTTTTAAAACAGATTAAATTGGACTGACCATTTTGATGAACCATACACATCAAACTATCAAAAAGAGTATTCTTTGAAGTTAAATTTAAAGCCTTAGTTTTGTGTTACAGTAAAATGATACTGATAGAAAAAGAAGCCCTTCGGTGTGCCAAATTCTTTGATCCGTTCAAACTATAAAGGCTGAACTCAATCCTCAAAAATGAATCCAGTGGTTCATTCCAGCTAAAGTCCTAGCACCTTTTGGAAAGGTAAGTGATCCATGGAGCTATTCTCCCCTAAAAAAATGAATTTGTCTCAAAAGTAACAAGTAGCAAATTCCATTTTGAACCATATTTAAAATGAAAATCAAACCCACTGCTTTATTTGGAGATTATGCTTCATATCTAACCCAGAGATAGAGATTAGAGGAAGACAATGTCTCAGCATTATTTATCAATTGCTATCTGTAAATCTTAAAACACTTTCCTAATCCTCAAAGTGGAAAAAATATGGCGGGAAAAGGGTTGAATACGAATACTGAGCATGTCCCAAAGGAAAAACAAATACGAACGTCACAGAAAAAAGGGAAAGATAAACACAAATGCAATCAGGTACCTCCACATGAGCGTCATATTTAAATGACTAGTTGGGCTTCCTAGGGTTTGCAGGTCCGAGTCATGCTGAGCATGATCCGTGGATGTAATTGCTACTAGCATCTTTGGATTCTGAAATTTGGTAAAGTTTCTTCCTCCAGATTGAAATAAAATTGGCTCCGTTTAATGATTCATAAAGATTAAAGAGGCCCAAAAAAGCAAACTGTGGCGGTGATTTAGCGTAATGCTTACGCCGGGATAATTCATTATTTAGAACATCTGCGTTTTTTTTGTTCAGCAAAACGGGAAAAACGGGTAATTATTGTTTTAAATGTCCGCCGGTCCATAACAATTAAAAAAAACTACAATTATTACACAGATCTCGCGCCATACTAACCATTCCCAGACCCCAGCGGCAAATTTAGGGATGTTCACAAGAAGGGCGGTAAGGAATTTTGGCATCAACTGATAACTATACATACATTCATTTTTATTTTTTACTTAAAAATCTGAGTTTGATTGCTGTAATTTGCGCAAGAGAGTTTGGGGCAGTATTCAGCATGGGTACGAGGTGCAATACTGGCCAAAATGGTGTTTTTCCACAAAACCAGCATGTTAGGTAGCGAAGGCTGATTACGATGAAACTGGACCTTCCGTTAGAAGTACTTTATTCACACAAAAGAAATGAGGTAAGTTTGATTTTAATAGTTGTAAACAATTTCTTGATATCATTGCTCAAAATCCAAAGTAGCATTCAAAACAGAGTGAATAGTTTAATTTTGTTAAAAAATATAAAATAACAAACAGAAATAGATAGGCATAACCCAGAAAATACTAGTCTTATAGGTCACAGGTATAATCTCATCACAAGTACGATAGCATATAGCATTCCTTATGAACTTTTTATTCTTTTCTCAGTTGATTTAGTTACAGACAAATTTTCTTACGGGGAGCAAACTATAACAGACATTTGCAAATTGGAACAAACAAATAATTATTTACTGTCATATATATCTTCACATCTGAGCCTTAGTTGCCTTAATGTCCTGCCCAGAAGACCCTTCCTCAACAATGTTGATCACCTTAGGCTGCCTCTTCGGTTCCTCGGCCAATTTTGGTACACTAATCCTCAACACCCCATCTTCAAGATGTGCCTTAATGTGATCCAAATCGGCATTGTTTGGCAGCCTAAATTGCCTCCAGAATTTTCCATTAGTCCTCTCAGCTCGGTGCCATTTCTCACCCTCGACATCCTCTTCACCTTTTCTTTCACCACTGATCTTCAGCACTCTGTTCTCCTCCACTTCTATCTTCAAATCATTCTTCTTCACCCCTGGAATGTCCATCGTTATAACATGAGCAGAGGCTGTCTCTTTCCAATCTGCTCGAGCCAAAGCCAGAGATTCGACTCCTCTGGGTACTGTCAGTGGGGTTTGTTCGAGAATTCTGAATGGGTCATCTGATTGAAGCATCATACCCCACAGTGACCTTGTAAATGGCAGTGGCACCAGGGCATTGGCTTGGCTGGCCATCAGGCCAATTACCAGTATTGCCAGGAAAATTTTAGTGAGGTCTGTTGATTTGGCCATTTGGGTAGAGCACAGATTGTTCTGAAATCTGAGTTTATAATAGTTCAAACAGATGTTTGAAAGGAATAAGGAATATATAATAGAAAATTAATAGATTGAAAATGGGTTATAAGGGGTGATTGATCAAAAACTTAGGTGTAGATTCGCACGTTTTGTCACTTCGAAACAGGGTGAGGTGATATTAGGCTTATATAGGGTTATAGGACTCCTGTGTGTTTGGTTCTCTGGATTGTTCGAGTGCTTTTTCCTGGATATTTGAGAATGATCTAGTAAGAGTCAAGTTGTATGAGGTGAGTTGGAGAGACAGACGAAGTTTTTGGAACGTTCCAGAGAGAGAAAGATAACTTAAAATTGAAAGCTCTTAGCATTGGATGACAAGTGGAACTTTTAGCGGAGGGAGAAAATAGTTGAATGTTTAGGCGTCCTTTTGCGAGAAAACAGCTTCCGGTACTCTTTGCTTATAAAAAAAAAAAAACATTTCCAGTACTCTTTTCACTATTTAGGGAAATTACATATAATTAAATAAAATTTTAATTATTTTTTACATGATTAAGAATATAATTTACCCAAATCGAAAGTGAAACAAATACGTATGTTGTAAAATAAACACTTTATATGTGTTGTTAAGGAGAGATTTTTATATGAAATACATTTACTTAAGGGCCTCATTTTATATCTTAAGAATACATTACATAGCTTATACAAAAAAAAAATATATATATATATATATATTGTTAAGAGAGCTCCTCAGGGAGAGAGAAAAAAAAAAAACTTTAACAAACAAAGCACCGTACAAAATATCACTCTATATTAGAAAACGTTCACACTCAAAAATTCCAAAATAATTATACAAAGAAAATAAGAGAAGTGATTTTGAAAAGTTTCAGAAGTGCAAGATTCAATCTCTTCGCATGAAATGACAAGTTAATATTAAGCGGAGCCGCGGAGGCAGAGAATATTTAACAAACGAAATAAGAGACCAGTTCAATAAACGAAACACAACACAAAATATCACTGTATAGAAAATGTTTACACTTGGATTTCCAAAACAATTATGCCATAGGAAAGAAAGAGACCAGTTTAGTACGAGGATTGCACGTGAACAGGGTAAGAAAGAAACTTTGATTGATGCGGATTTCAGAGGAGAAATCCACTCATGTATTCTTCAAATGAAAGCTGAAATAGCATGCTTAGCAACAAACGCTAAACCATTCTATTTGAAGAGTAAATCACTTGTTAATAATGTTGTGGAATTTTGAAATGCACCCTAATGCCCGCTCAAATTCGGTTTCTTCCAGAGCAACTGTAAACCTGCAATAGCCAGGAATTCCAGTCCATAAGCTGCTGTTGATGCATAGACCAGTGGCCCTCTGAATGACATCCCTAATATTTGAGTCCTCGAGCTCAAATTTACAAGCCACCTCTCCATTGCAGCTTCCATCTTGCCGCGCAGGTCGGGGTTCAGTAACAAGTTTAACCATCTTCTTCTTCATGTAGGCTGAGGGCTTTGCCACCATGGAAATGCCAGCTTGTGATTCAAGTACATCCCAACCGCAGTTCTCCAATGTCTATAGAAAAATTAGCACGGTAAGAACCCAAAAAAAAAAAAAAAAAAATCAAGGTAACAAAGTGTAAAAAGTTCCGGTGAAGCCTGCACCCATGAAATATCACCGTTGTATATATATATATATAAGATTCATTCTAAGCAACATGCCTTTCAAGTAGAATCCAGTATACTTCATGTTTTTGTTTTCTAGGACTTTCTAATTTTTACCATTTTTTATTTAAGTATACCTAGAAGATTTTACATTCGTGAACAATGCATAAATCCGTAAAGCTGAAACCAAAGGAAAAAATGGAAAGGACATGCAGACCTCTTTCAAGCGCTTGGACCTATTCTCTAAAAGTTTTGTGTGTCCTTTAATAGCATCCCGAAGATCACTTGATTTCTCTGCTGTTGGATCCAGAAGCTTCTTTATGGCATATCTGAAAGTACTATGCGGTTTGCTTAATCCTGGGAAGTTGCTTAGTAAATCAACCAATAGAGGCTGGTTTAGAACCAGAAACCCAAATCTGAGAGGGCCTGTAAGCATCCTCAGAGATAGTCCCCCAGCAGAGAAACACAAAATGATGGAGTGCTAGAACTCAGCTTTGACAAACTACCTGCCAAATCCCAGCCACCCCAACCGTCAGAGTCAAATTCCAAACCTGAAAAGGTAGTATCAATAATAACTTTGGAGCCAAACTTGGCACAAACTTTTAATAAATTTTCCATCTCAGAGTTGCTGTATAGAAGACCAGTTGGATTAATGGTTGGTCCTGAAATGTACACCCATGGTTTTTGCACAGTCTCAAGTATTCCAGAAAGTGTCCTTTCCGTCAGCTTAAAACCTCCTTCAGAATTAGTAGGCACATTTACTATTTTAGCTCTCAAAAATTTGGCAGCAGAGACATAGGTCCCATTTGATCCAGCTGGAAAGCACAATGTTCCACCTTCTTGTGTGCAGCCGAGCACCAACTTATTGAACAGAGCCAGAGAGCTGTCAGCACAGAGAATTTCTGTGCTGCTATCAATTGGGAAACCATAATTGCTCTTAACAAATTGCTTGATGCTAGGGTCAACATCTATTTCAGACTCCGTCATGTTTTGCCTTGCAAAGCTTTCAAAAATAGCAGCTTTGACAAGGAATGGCACGGGAAGGAAGCTTTGATCAACATCCATGTGAATCAAAGAGCTCGTTTCATCACTAATTGAAAACTCGCCATCGTGAAGGACTGGGATGCATGATTTAGAAACTCTAGTCCCTTTTGATTTTTCCCACATACATTCTCTCTGGGAATAAAAATATACAACAAAATCAATTGCATAAGCCGACCAACAAAGCAAACCACTAATTATTGCAAGAACTCAAGTAATTATTAGTAAACGGCACATATAATTATTAGTAACCTAAAGTTTTCTTAGAACATTGAAATGACTCAACCACTGAGGTTTTCCAAGGTGACTAGAAAAAGGATTCCAATAAACCTTGTGGCTTCCATAAAGGTTTTCCAAATTCAAGGTGGTGTGGCTAAATACATGAAGATCATAGACAACTACTACTTCTAAACAACATACAGTCAATTTATAAATTGAGTTCCATGAAGGAAGAAGAAATCCCATACAAGTTTAAAGCTCTTTCATCATGTCAAAATACATCAAAGCAAAGAAAAAATAAATCCTGATCCATCTCCTGTAAGTTTGTGCTTTTAAGAAAACTGGTAATCAATGCTATGTATTATGGTATTACAGTTTTTACTATGGTGTTAGACTACAAGATCTAAGATTAAAGACCTGCAAATTCATTTCCCACATTATTTAAAAAAATTCACATGTTGGACCTTCCAAATAGTGCACAACCGAAAAGTTATAGAGAAGACAAAAGTACTGAAAAATTAATAAGGTATGGCACACCTCCAACGAGCTTATGCTTTTAGAAGACAAGGTAAGTTAACACTCTTGAACAAATCATATTCCGCACTTTCCGTATAGAAGATTGACTATTTCGATTCTGTAGTTGCTAGACATTATAATGTTTTTTTTTTTTTTTTTACGATGACATGCAAATTGCTAAAATGGTAAACAGGAAATTGACGAACCGCTGCATGTGGATGTCTGTCAGAAAGTTGAAAAGCAAGAAGTTCATGAAAAATACAAGCATAATAGCTTTGACTAATTAGTGCTGTATTTCCTTCAAGTAGTTCCATGATCTTGGACAAATGATTAAATATGGCATCATCCTCTGAAATTATGAAAGCACTTCCAGATCTGAATAAACCTGCAAAGAGTATTTGTTATATTAAAAAGGAAAATATGTCATAAATCCGAAGGTTGTGGAACAGTTTCATTAGAATATAATAAGCCTCCTCTAAATGTAACATGTTAACTCAAGCAATGGATATCATGAAGGGAAAAAATTACCTTATTTTTAACCAAGCCACATACAATGGCTGCGTGTGAGGGTAGCTTAATTTCTGCAAGATATTTTAAGACTCCATTTGAACTGGGAAGGCTGGATAGCTCAAACTGATCAGATATGTCTAACAATAGATAACATCCAATTTCTCTTGTAACATCTAAAAGGTTCACAAAGGCTGTACTAGTAACAGCTTCAAATTGAGCCAGCCCAGTTACCACCACCTGTGGTTTTAGCTTCTTTATAAGCTCTATCATTAAATCGGACTGGCGGGGTGATTCAATGACTGTGATTGGGTGTTCTAGAGGTACTTTATATTTGTTAACCTACAGGCATGAAATACATATAATCATCACATAAGCAGCAACTCAATTCAGTTTCTTATGAGAGGCGATATTAATTGGTGTTTCAATAATCATTCATATAAAAGAACTGTACCTCAAGCGGTGAAGACGTTAACCATTTTCTCGGAAGATGTCGAGTCAAACTTTCATCAACAATTGCGAGAGCAGGAGCGTAATACCGAAGAACACTCTCAATTGCAACAGATCGTGAAGGAAATACAATAACATTCTACCACAAATCAGGAAAAAAAGTCAAAACTGCAGCTCACTGGGTATATGAATGCATGATGATTTTATATAAAATTTGTATCAGTCCCTCGGTTACCAACATTTTGTCACAGGACCAACAACGTATTCTTTGGATACTGGAACTCAATATCATTCAAACCACTAAAGCATGGCTTTAAATGACAGTCAAATTTTATCATTATTATGTTAAAGCACAGCTTAAACATTCTTATAAAACAAAACTAGCTTGACTAACAGTCAAAATAGCATACAAATAGTAATATATATATATATGAAGCATGATGTATTGCATCAAAAAATTGGCAAGAAAATACTCCAAAAATACTAAAGTTTAGTCAGTGAAAATAAAGGAGGAATAGAGAAGAAAATCCTTAACACGCAGCACAACTGAATCAGTAAACAAGGTTTTCTTACATCAGCAGTAAGTGGGATCCTGTGATATGTTTTCATGAAACCAGCAATGGAGCTCCGAAATTGTTTGGTTCCAGCTGGTTGCTCATATATGCACAGAGAACTCTCTTTCAGAATTGTAGCCAGATAGGCTAGGAACGCAATCTTCTCATCAGCAACAGCGTCATCTTCAAATGATAAATCTAGAGAACTGCTCACCTCTTGGAAGCCATTCTTAAGAAATTCAAAAATTCGCTTCACCTGTCAATTTTATTCAATCCATTATTCTTTATTTTTTAATCTCCTTTATTTCAGGGGCATAAATATTGACCTTGCAAACTTAAATATAAGATAAAAGGCAACTGCACAAAACCTGATTTGGTTGGCGCAGTTGACAGCTATAAACTGATAAAGCATGAGATATTTTCCCACCAGCCTTCCCATAGGCCCATGCTGTTCGAGCACAAATACGCTGATCGGCAGAAAGACCCATGAAGAACTCAAAACGATGTGGACTGCTCTTCTCAATTTCAACTAAAGCCGAAATATCTGTATCAGAAGCCTGTAACAAACCATTTCAAGAGGAGTCCAACTTGGATAAAGAAAACTTATTAACTTAAAAATAAGTACACTTGCCTGGAGGATTTTAGTCTGCCAAAGCTTAGTAATATGGAAACCACGGCGCTGAAACAAGCGTTCACAAACAGCTTGACCAGGACGACCTCCCATATTGAAGATCATTATCCCCATAGGGTTAATGACAGCTATTCCTTCCTCTACTGCTCTAGCTATAAGACCTAAACCAAATTGATCCTCAACGAAGCCCTTTGGAACAGGGAGAACAAACATAAGTAACGATACCATTACAGCAATGATCTTTTCCAAGATCTAACCTCAAGAGGCAGAAGGAAAAGGTAGCAAATCAAAGTACACAAAAAGTAGATTTTAATCAGACACGCAGAATAACTGCGGACTCATAATCCTCAAGTTCTAATTCAACCCCAAGATAAATAAATGAGTTCTAACATATTTTTCCAGGTGACTTATGAGCATTATGTGGAAATGGTTTTGTATAGTGATTCGGTGGTCTAGTTCATGATCTAGGAAAACTTCAAGGCTTCCTACAGCAACTATGGATTATCCAACAAAAAAAATTACAGCAAGTATGAAATGCAAGCAGTTTTAGGCTCGTAGGAAGCTAGATTCTTGTTAAAATTACATGCAAGAATGAAAACCAAGAATATTCCTTACCTGAAGTGCACAGTAATTGCTCAATGAATAAAGAAATTCCTCACTTGCATTTTCCGTAATCATTTTAGACATTGCATGTGGGTTTGGGTTAAGAATCTGCAAGGACAGAAACACTGGTATATTATAACACGTAATGATGATGATGATGATAGCTCAAGCAGTATAGTATCTGTTAAGCGTCATTCCCAAACTTGGATTTAGAAATGAGTAGCGCAATTTTTGAGCATACCTGAGGTATGCATCCAACAATTCGTTCAAGCTGAATGCCATGGTCCCTAATATATGCCAAGAGATCTGATTCATGGAACTCCACCCTATCTAGTAAAGTTTTCTTCTCCAAGTCATAAATAGGTTGGCCTTTGTCATCCAAAGCATTCAAGTACAAGTTTATCCAAGAAATTTTGATTGCTCTAGGATTGATGTCAAGACCATACACCTGCAGAAAAAAAATTGTGTGTACCTTGAGTAGGGAATTGAACAAAAAAACACTAAAAAAAAAAAGGGGTTACTTCAAAGGAAAACCTTGGAGGGCAACCACTTCTCAGCAATGGCAATGGAGATCCAACCATTTCCACATCCAAGCTCAGAAACAGTCTTGTCCTTGAAAATAGAATCGGGTTGTCTATTTAAGCCTTCGTAAAAGGTAAAGGACCAGTCTTCTGGGACGAAAATGCTAGGGACTACCATCATTGTCAGCTTCTTCCTCCCTTGGTAACCTAATGAGAATTTTCACCGATCAATAAGAGTAACATTTCACTGAAATTTTGATAAAAATAATGATAATAACTTTTCACCCTAGCAATTATAAAAATCCAAACAGATGACACGAGTATCACTACCATGAGCCTTCTAGGCTTCCTCTTCTTTAGTAACGAATAAGCATTGCTCTAGTTTTCAGCTACAAAACTGATGACTTAAAAGAAACCAAATAACAATCACTATCACTTCAGCTTCTCCCTACTAAAATAACCTGATTTCAAACTAACATTATATCATTAAAAGATTCCTATCCAGCTTCCCTCGGACAAATTCTCAGCAGCCAAGCAGGGTCTTATTAGTTTTTTAAATATAATAAAAGGAAAGACACAACCAAAGAAATTAGAGTTACCTTCATATTGGTTGAGGAAAATATCATCGATCCGAAAATGGTAAGACTGGAAACACTTGTCGCATGAGTCTTTGGTAGGGAAACGTTGTTGGAGATCGGAGAGGAATATCCTGGCCTCAGCTTGAGTATTCGGATCCTCCAATCGGTCCAACACGGACCTCAAGGCTGCGTAAGCTGAGTCACCGGACTGCGAACACTTGTTCAAGAATTGATCCACAACATTCATGTTTTCCGCCATTGAAATTCCTTCACAGAGACTAACCAACAAACAATCCTTAAACTCTGTGAAATGCTTAAAGCTTCAGCCTTCGCTTATCTTCCTAAAGATAATAGAACGAACAAACAAGGTTTTTGCTGCAGAAAAGAGACAAAATAAAAATACATAGAAACAGTCAAAATATATCTATTTAACGTTAAAAGCACTTCAAATGTTGAAAGCTTAGAAACAGGGCAAAAAAAAGCACAAAAGCTTCTCTTTGTTCTCTTCGGCGATATAGACTTTTCCTTCCTTCTGTTTTAACAAAAAAAACAATGAAAAGTAAGGGGTGGCCGGTCAAATGTAATAACTTTTTAAAAATTAGTCAATATTATATAATACAAAAATAAAATAATATTTAAAAAATATAAATTTAAACAATAATTCATTTAATTTACCTAAATTTTTAATTATAAAATTATATATTTTAATTTTTTTTTATTTTAAATTAAAAATAATTTTTTTAAAATAAATTAAATGTTAATTTAAATAAATTTTTTAATAAAAATTATTTTAAATATAAATTATTTTAATAAAATATATATGATCAATTTAATTCAATTATATTATACAGCTTTTCATCAAACATTATACAGACTAATTATAATACAATTTCATATAGTTCAATCAAATACGATTATACTTAACTTATTTGATATGATATACCAAACATATTATTACAGTTTAATTTATCAATTTAAAAAAATAACAATACAAGTTTAAATGATTAATTTTTATATTTTTTTTAAAAAAAGTATTTTAGTAATTATTTATGTTAAAATTTTCTTTTTAAATACAGTTGAAAAAATTTTAAAAAATATATTTTTAAAAAACTTAAATTTTAATAATTTGAACATATGTCGTCATATTTTTAAAATTAATTAACTAAATTATCATAAAAAGTTACTAAACTTTACTTGTTCTAACTGAGATTAGCTAGAATACCTTTCAGATATTTATCTCAAAAGATAAAACATGTAGTTAGGAGTATTAAAAAAAATGAAAAGAAGGAAAAACAATAAATATGATATTCTCAAAATTTATAATAATAATATTATTATTTTTATATTTAAATTATATATTTTTATAATTAAAAAAAGTTTTTATATTATTTTTCTTTAAACGTTATTTAAATTAAACGTCGTTTAATTGGATATCGTTCAATGTTATTAAGGTACTATTTTTATTACTATAAGTTTTAAAGATTATTTTTTTGTAATTTTTTATATACATATATATATATATATATATATATATATATATATATATTATATTTATTTTATTTATTCTTGATGCTAAATTATGTATATTTTATATTAACTAGTTGTGAATTAACGAGTTTAAGTATTATTACTTTTTGATGAATAGAGTTTAAGTAGTTATTATAAAGAAAAATAAATAAAAATCTATGGAACATGCCCACTAAAGTGTTTAACTTGATGTTTGCAATCCATGAACTAAAGTTAGTCCTAATATTTTAAGTGAATCTTGTGTGAAGCAATAATTAAATTGTTTCTCCAAATTACCTTTATAATTATTTTATATAAACTTATATCTTTATTATCCACATATATCAAACAGTTATTCAGATAAATATTTTATTTTTTTTTAATAATTTTAATAGATGTGATTAAATTAAATAAATTTAGAGATTCATTCAAGTTGAATGTACCTTAGATGATCTCTATCTTATATAAAATGTTCACGCATTAGTCATTATCATACATCTTTTCCAAAACTACAAAACCTGTGCAATAAAATTTTCATGCTGCATTACCAACTTGCACCTATGGCCTACCTAATACAGACGTTATTAAATCATTAACCAAAGAAAACTATCACATTTTAACTATTAAACTAGGTTCAACTCTCAATAAATAATCCAAAAAAAAAAAAAGACCGTTGTGTAGATAACATCCACATCCTCTGGGAATTTGGTAAATGCTTATGTCTCGAAGTTTGAACTCCAAACCTCTGTGCGGGGAGGAAAATAAAAATGATGGAGAACGGGTTTGGGTTGTAAAAGTCATGTAACTATAGGTTTAATACACTTCGACATTGAATTGATTTAGGGAGCTTCATTAGTGCTGTAATTTAAAAACGGACAATTAAGTCCAATTTTTTAAAATCATGTATTTTTTTAGGGTAAAATTGTAAAATTCTCTATATTTTAATTAAAAAACAATAAAAAAATTGAAAATATTGAGAAAAAAGAGGCTGTATCACCACCAACAATCACCACCTTTACAATGGGGATGTCGATGCCTTGTTTTTGTTTTTTCAAATTTTCAGTTTTTGTTTTTTTATTTTTTAATAAAAAAATTCAATTTAACCCCAAAAATATCCGTTTCTAAAAGATTAAATTTAATTAAAAAAATTTTTAAATTACAAAACTAATTAAATCAATTAGTATCAAAGTATATTAAACAATAATTACAAGACTTCTACAACTCAAACCCAAGGATAATAGAATAAAAAATTTGACCCAACTATCCTTGGTTATGGTGAGTAAGGATGTCCAATAATTAAATTAAATTAAAAAATTAAACTAGATTAAATTAGATCGTATAATTATGTGAGTTAAATGGTCTAGTTTAATTTATATTTTTTCAAACCTTTTCTCAAACGGTCCATTTAATTTTATGAATTTATTAACCATCCAAATCGAACCGAACCGTTATATATTATATATAAAAAAATATTTTTCTTTTAAATATAATATATTAATATTTATTTAAAAAAACAAAAAATATTTTATATTATTAATAAAAACTAAATATTACATTAAACTCTTTTTTTGCAGTTTCATCTCTTTAACATACAATTTGTAATTTTCAATTGCATGTATATTATGATAATTTTATCTTTTATAAATTTTATCAACTTAATTGTTATTTTATATGAGATATTATTTTATTTACATTTATAACATATTTAAAAATAATTTGGTTAGATTAAAGTTTTTTTTTTTAATATTAATTTCAAGTTTCAACAACATGATTTTGAGAAGAAAAAAAATTTTAAATAAAAAACCATGAAAAATCTTAACCAAACCGAACCGTCCCGTCTAATTTCAACAATTTTGTAAGCCAAACAGTCAGGTCTAATTTGATTAAACTTATATAAACAGTTCAATTTAATTAATTTTTTTTACAAAAAATCGGACCAAATTATAAACACCCCTGGTGGTGAGGGGTGTTCAAATTTATTATTGATATCCCATGAGAGTTTGATTGGTTGCAGTCTTCATGGACATATACGAGTTTTGAAAATCGAGTTAAAAATAAGAATATGGAAAGAAGAAAAATTGAATGCTTGCTAATTTTGTTTTGATTTGGCGAGAAAACTTTGCCCTCTCTATAAGGTATAGATTTATGTCTTGGAAGAGAACTAATAGGAAAGAAAGTAAGAATGTGTATATTTGCATGTGTGCATAACTAGGAAGGATAGGAAGATAAATAAATGAAAAAAAGGAAAAAAGAGGAAAATAAAAATATTTATTTAATAAGATTGTCGTTTTTTTTTTTTTTTTTTTTTTCTGAACAATTAAGAATAAAATTGTGTTTGTCAACGAGGAAATAATAATCAAATAAGAAAAAGCCACTCCATGCCAAATACACCAAACAGATTCTCATCAAACAAAAACTAGAAAAAAGAAAAATCTTGCAATAAATTTACCGCAAAACTAAAGACGAAGAACAAGACAGCACTCCTTGAGCACGCAAGCCAATGGTTGTAGTGGGAAAGCTCCTAATCTGAACAAACGGTATGAAATATTTATTTGGTTTTAAAATTCAATGTGTCGCTTCTCTCACTAAAAGCCACGACTGGACCAGTATATAATATATGCTAATTAAGACAGTTCAACTAGAAGAAGACTTGTCTAACCCAAAACGACTTCCATGTGAATAAGGATTAGCTCATAAGTTCTAATTCTATAACGAGTATAACTCATAGGTCATGTGCTCCACTTAAACACACTAAACGGTGAGTTTTGTGCCACCTATATAGCATAGTTATATGCTTCGGCTATGATATTTCCTTAGTGTACATCTCACATTGAGTAGACTAATGATTTTATTCACATGATAAGGGAAGTTCCCTGTTTCGGATCACATATATATGACTGAAATCCAAGGGTTGGTAACAAAGACTGTGAACAAACGTTTATATTACGATGATTAAAGACCTGACAATTAATATTATTCTCGATAGATGTAAGTCCAAATTTCAGAACCAAACATGCGATAGATAAACAGATTTACCTTTGTTCTTGGCTCAGAAACTCTATACCCTGTATATAAGCAGAAAACTTAACCAAAATAGTCTATAGTATCAGCAAAGACAAACCAACCAAAAGAAATGTATCAAATAAAAATATCAGGACCTTTATGAAAGCAATAACTTGGGCCAAAAAGTGTAACTATAAAATATGTAGCAACAACTACCTCTAGATTATAACATTCACAAGCTTCAAGTTGTTCAGGTTTCTTGAAATTGTCACTTTATTACACGAAAACTTGAAAACAACACTGGAAAAGGAAAGTGGTCATTGGAATACATTAAAGTCCATGATCTGATACTACCAAGCATTCATATGGAATTTCCAGCTACTCATCAGAAAATTGCAATGACAAAATTTATTGTTGCAAGAGAAGTAACTAGATATAATCTTAGTCTCTGCTTTCATTCTCCAAACGCCAGCTGCACCTAATGGAATAAACATTATTCAACCAAAACGGCATCTGCTTAATTGCAGGCAAACTAAACAACCTTCCACATAAAGCATAAGAAGTGATCAACTTTGTGGGGTTATGCACTACCGTTTGAAAAAGGCTTCATGAATACTAGCGCAGAACACATGTTATAAACTTAAATCAGTAACTATAGGACATCTCAGTCCAAGAGTCCAACCAATTCTATTTGACTATACGAGAAATAAAAGTTCTTACCGACTAAATGATACCACGTTATACCAGCGTCTAATGTAAAATGGACATGAATGTATGTCAGCAAGAACGAATAAGTTCAAGCATACCACAAAAGACTTGAATGTAGTGCCTAGGGCATGTCCTGACTTAACATAACTAGGATTTTAAATCATGTATCTTATACTTCATGGCTTCATGCAGCTTTTTACATCTATGAACTGGATATCTATCTCAATAATGAACATGAAAGTAATGAAGCTAGGAGAGATCATAAATTTTCGGACCACGTATCATTTGTTCTTCCTGTAATTCTATCTGATTCAAACTAACCTTTATGATATGTTTAGTGCACTATACTAAATATGTTAAGTACAGTCGTACTGGATTGAATTGTATTAAAATTATAATTAGTCTATACAGTATTTAATAACAAGCCGTATAACATAGCCAGACAAGATTGATTATAAATAGTTTAATAATATAATTTATGTTTAAAATAATTTTTTATTATTAAATTTAAATTATTATTTAAGTGATTTTTATATTTTAAAAATAAAAAATATATTATTTTTAATTTAAGATAAAAAAAAAATTATAATGCCTAATTTTATTATTAAAAATTCAAACAGACTAAGTTAAGTAGACCCAATCATAATAAATTTTTGGATAAAGAGCCAAATGGTCTCTTTACTTATGCAATATGTGTCATTTAATTCTCTAATTTATAAAATATATCTTTTAAATCCCTTTACTTATAAAAAAAGTGTTCTGAAGTCCATTTACTTGTAAAAAAAGTGTCAGACAATAATAAAATTAATTTTTCTATCCAATTTTTTGTTAAATCTAACGGAATAGTATATATGTCACATGCATATTTATATTTTTCAATAGATATATATCAAATTAAATAATTTTTAATTAAAAAATTACTCTAATTTTTTACAATTTCTTTCTATTAAACTTAAATAAAATTTCTATTGTCTAATTTGTTATTTTAGATATTAAACAATGAAAATTCTATTTAAATTTTTATTAAATTCGATCAAACTTAAATAAAATTTTTATTATTTAAGTTGTAACTTTAAATATTAAACAATTTTAAATTTTATTGAAAATTTTATTTAAATTACATTACAAATTTTATTTAATTTTTTTTGAAAATTAAAAAAATTAAGTAATTTTTTATTAATATTAATTTTTTAATATTAATTTTTTATATATATATATATATATCGAAAAATATAAATATGCATGTGACACATCTGATATTCCATTAAATTAGATGGAGAATTAATTTTGTCCTTGCTTGACACATTTTTTACAGAGGGCTTAAAAACACATTTTTTAAAAACAAATAATTTAAAGACATTTTTTGTAACTTAAGGAGTAAATACCACATTTTATAAAAACAAAAGGATCGTTATGATTTCTAAATTTTTGTGTACTATTTTTATTCTATACGTCTAATTGCACAACCGTCAGCTCAACAAACATGCCGTTAGTGTATTGCCTAAGAACTCGAGCAGAGCTTCCAACAATTCTACTATTGTGATGCAAGTAACCCATCTCCTTCTTGATTTCGATACTATTCTACGCCAGGATCTCAATGATATTTTATGAGAAGCCGGTTCTATAAACCCTATCTTTTTTATCAAAAATTGTTAAATTTTGCAAGGGATAAATTGAATCCCATGGCTGTCATTTTGAAACAATAACTAATTAACTAAAGTTACACATTAAAGTTAAATCCAATGCATAAAACTGCAATAAAAAAATCGAAAAATCCTAATAACAGCAAAGAATAAAAAATGGAGCAAATATCAAACCGAAAAGGAACAAAAGGGTGTTCAATTCAAAATTAGAAGAATGTACATGAAAATCGAGAAATTAAAGAGATTTTTATGCACCTCTCAATGAGAAGCAGAAGAAGTGTGGTGAGAGGCAGAGGAGGAAGGAGCATAGAGCCTATTGTAGACTTGCTCACCGACCAGGTAAACACCAAAGGCCACAAGAGCGATTCCAAGTCCAGGAGTGGCGTGACGGAACTGATTCGTAAGCATTGGGTGTTTCCTCCACTCGTCCCTCCTCCTGAAGAACTCTCCGGTCGATCCTAACGTCTTATTTGGATTCGCCATCTCTCCTTTCTTCTCAGTCACTTCTCTCACTCTTGTGCTTGATAATCAAAATATCGTTTTGTTTGACCCAAAAACAATATATAGTTTTCTGGAAGGTAAATATTGTTTTGGGCCTGAGAATGTTTAGTGTGGGCTTTTTGTAACTCAAAAATCTCTTCTTCTTTTTTCAAAATACAAAATATTGTCAATGACAAAAGATGTTTAAATATAAATATAATTTATAAATAATACAAAAATATATATTTACAATTTTCGTGAAATAATGCTAATATATTGTATAAAATATTTTAGTAGGAAAGTTGCAATAAAAAATGACAAAATGGTGGAAGAAATAGATTATTTGTCGCTCTAATCTTGACACATTAATTGATTATTGAGACAATTATTTATCGGTTTTAAATATGCATGATTTGCTAGGTGATGCTTTTGTTTCGAATAACTTTGCTTAGCAAGATGCACTTTAGAAACTCAATCTGCCCATTTTTACAAAAGCTTGAACAAATGCCACATTTTCCATGCCGAACCCTATCACGATTATGAACAGGATTTATATAATTTGTCATTCTACATTTAACATATTAAAAGTCTTGATTAAAGACAAGGAACTACTTAAAAGTTTAAGCCATGTTTAAAACCAACTCTGAAATTTTGTAAGTTCATCAGAAAATAAAATGCCCAAAGTTTCCATCATACTAGGAACAATCCGCCATTGAATGTAAGAAGATGCAACTGAACCCTCCTGTCCAGTGGCTCAAATCCCAGGAAAAAAAAAAAAAGCAATATATACCAAGGAGTAAACTTTATTGATCGAGGATGAATTAATAAATACATCCCAAGCTGCATAACCTTTACACTTACCTAGAAAGAAACATCTTTCTCCTTGTCCAAGAATGGCTCAATTGGAAACTAAATAAATACACACAAGTATAAAACAAAAATAAAGAATGCCTCTCCTTTAAACCAAGCCAGCTGAAGTTCCACTTTATCTTCTAAATCTGCCCTCTATTTTCTTCGACTTTGCACAGTCACGGAACAGTGAAAATCGTTCACCTTTCCCCGGCCGAACTGGGTTTCCTTTGACCTTTTCAGACATAATAAATATATAAACAAATAACTCTCTTCAAGTATAACATGGTTTTCTAAGATAAGTGAAACAAAGATGGCTCCTAGTATAAAAATATCCTACCTTCATCCTCCTCTGTTGTTTGGTGCCATTCCAGCAGAATAATCCACTGCAACCTCCAGCATTTGACCCTGATTCATAACCCCTAAAAAAAGGCCAAAACAGAAATGTGACATACACATAAACATCTTCCTTTTCAGGAATAAATAAAAATCTTGATAAATGACCCTATACTCTATGCATTGAATTGTGATAACGAGAGTTGAATATGTTGCAGAAAGATGCTCTTGTCCAAATACACTATCATTTGAGAACTTAAAAAGAGTGAAAACAGTCATGTCAATTGAAATGCGGACTCACATATTATCTTTTCCAGAATTACCCATGAAGCTGCTGTCATGCAATAAACTTGGGGACATAGGGAAACGATCAATCCTTTTACCAATCAGGTCCTTTTGAATCACCTTTCCATCATTAATCTTCAAACCATTTAGTTCATCTCCCCATTGCCGTGAGGATAAACCTAGTGAATTCACAATGCCTGTTTGATCATCAATATAAGTTCCATCTTGAGGCAAGACCTGATTCTTTTCAGGTTTTAGACGACCCAACGATCCAGGGGTGCCTTTATCAGCTGCCTGCAACCAGGCAGTTTCTAGCCTTTGCTCACGAATTATGGATTCTATTCTTTGCATGGGTATCTCGTCTCTCTTCTCAATTTTGTCACTGGTTTCAGTACCGCCTTCACCTGGTAAGGTTGAAGAACCAGATATAGGCTGATAGGCCCCATTCAACAATTGGTAACGGTCAGAATAACCATTAATTGCATCTGCCTGCTTCAAGTCATCAGGTAACTTAGATCCATCAATATTTAATGAAGCCTCTCCACCTGGTAAGTGAATAATTCTGACCTCTACATTACATCTAAGAACCACTTCAATTGAATTTGTTATACTGCTCAAAAACCTTTCAGCTCTGGATTTAATGGTTCCATCAGAAAATGCAATATAAGCAATTAGAAGACCTGCACATGGAAGGAACTATATTAGACTAGGAAGTAAAGGTGGGAGGGGGAGCAGAGGGAGAGGGAGAGACTTGTCAACCCAATTTTGATGATTTCCTTCCATTTCCAAGTATTCTGATTCTAAAAAACATTATCAACAATTCAAAGCTTTCTAGAAATAATTTTACCATGCTTCAACTTTACTGCATGTACATTATAGTTTCATGAGCACAAGTAAAATTAAAAGCTAAAGTTAATGAGTTACCTTCAACTTCAGAGATAGAAACAAGCTTTCCATGAGCATGAAGTAGCTGTCGCAGTGTTTTTGAGTGACACTTCTCAATACATTGAGTCCAGATATTATCCAACTTTTTTGAGTCTACACACTTGAAGACCATATTTCCAATCGCAAGATTATCATGCGAGGCAGTCGAAACATCACCATCCAGGAATTGACTATGTGAGAGCTTGGAACTAGAACTCATACCATCACTTTGTGACAATAAATCTCCTTGACGAAATAGATTGCCATTTCCTGCCTTCTTCATGGCAGGAGGAAATGGATTGTGAGGCAAAAATTTGCCATCCGATTTCTGTCTGTAATCATTAACTTCTCTTGAAGTGCTTGATGGATCATCTTCAGTCTTCCAGCTCTGTCTTCTACTACTACCTGAATGACTAGGATCAGAAGTAGGCACTGAACCAAGCTGTAATAGTGTTGCTGTGAACCACGTTGAGCGTTCATTTGAAATCCTGAGCTGTTTTTCAGCGTCTGAAAGAAGCTTCAAAGCATGCTTCAATCTCTTTATTTCTGCTTCTGTCACTGAAACACAAGCATCAACCAACCATGGAAGAAACATTCAGACATTGAAAATGTAATTATTCAAAAGAGCATATTAAAAATAATTTGGGATGATAATACTCACGCCAACATATATACAAGTGGAGATGATATTACTGTATTGAAGTCCTATAATAGCATGTACAAATTGTACATAATCGAAATGACCCAAAATAACATGTCAGTTGTACATAATGTTTATATTTGTAAATATCTAATATAAGTACTGTATGCATAAAAGAATGTACATTATGAAAAGTGTATACATATAAAATATGTAAAGGATGCTATTGTATTGCATTCACATCTTACTACTAAAATTGTAATGTATGAACGGTATGTTGGGACTTGGGAGAGAAAATAAAAGGATTGAACTCACAATTTCTTCCATCAAAAAACGAATCATGTTTGACATCGTTGTAAGTTCCAGCAATTATATCCATAATAAGGCTGGCCAGTTGAGACATCAAAATCATTGGATCAACCCCAGCATCCATGAACTCTCTAGCTCTCTTTACAGTTTCCGCAGTATTGGATGACATTGCAACCTCCAAAAGCTCCAACAACTTTTCATCTGAAACAATACCCACCTGCAAGGGAAAACACAATTTAGATTCAAAGCACTGCTTCATATAAACGAAGAATTTCAAAAAATATTTGGATCCTTGTTGCATGATATGTAAAAATGCAAAATCTCTATCTCCATTAATATAATCATTGCGGTGCCACAGATTAAGTTAAACTGAATCATCCATGTAAAGAAATAATTCAGAAACTCACAAGTTCATTCACAAGGGACGTGGAAATTTTCTTCCCCAGCAAACTCAACTGTTCAAGCATAGTTTCTGCATCTCGAAGTGAACCATCTGCATTCAAAGCAATCAAATTCAATGCATCTGATTCAACATCCAGGCTTTCTTCAGCTGAAATTTTCCTCAACCGGGCCACAATATCAGTATCTTTAATCTTGTTGAAGATATATTTCTGACATCTTGATTGCATGGTGCGTGGCACATTGTCAATATCAGTTGTTATGAAAATGAATACAACCCGCAGTGGTGGATCTTCAATAAATTTAAGGAACATCAGCCATGTTTTTGAAGGCAATAAATGACACTCATCAATCACGAAGACCTTGAACCGTGAGGATGCTTGTGAAGGTCTTGCCAGTAGATTTTTCAATAGATACCTAACTTTGTCAATTCCTTTCTTATTAGTACCATCAACTTCAAACAGACCCATGCTCTTGCCTGAAACGAAGTCTGTGCATTCCCTGCAGTAGCCACAGGGCCGGGATTCATCAGGAGTCAAACAATTCAAGGCAGAAGCAAAAATCCTGGCTGCTGAACTTTTTCCAGTTCCACGGGGACCCTGGAAAAGATAAACAGGGGCAATTCTACCCCTTGACATAGAATTAATAAGTGATTGGACCACAATATTCTGGCCCATCAAATCAGCAAAGAACATTGGCTTGTACTTCTGGCTAAAACTCCTAATATTTTCTGGTGTTCCTTCCTCTTCCACTTCGCCATTTAGAGCTACAATCTCTAACCCTTCTTGACTCCTACAACTTGAAGACCACCTCCGTCCATCCAATCTACTCAAAGCCTCCAAATCAAGTTCCCCAAAGTTAGTAGAGAGCTCATCCTCACTTCTCCCAGTTCCAAGAGATGATCCTCCCCTACCATCACCACTATTGGCAAGTAATGGGAGTACACCTTGGGAACTTTTTGAAGCAATTCTTCGTTTGCTAGAACTCATCGATGATTGACGTCGTCTAGCATAAATGTTCTGACTTCCGCATAATAGGCTACTTCCTTTCCTCCTCAAGGTATCAGAAAGTGAAGGAGAGCAACAGCTCCCACACATTCCTCTGTGTTGTTTCGAAGTCCTCTTTGACCAATAGCAAGGAATCCCACATCCCTGTCGCCTTGGTAAGTTAAGATGGTCATCCACCTCATCATCCACATCATTCATGGAAGTTGTGCCATCCCAAGATCCTACAGTACTTGGATTACGTTTACGGTAACCATTATAAGAACTAGTAGACAATGCAGGAGTGCTGTAGGAATAAGAAGAGTCATCCCTTCTACTACTTCTCAAAAACTTAGATGATGAACGAGGCCAATTCTTGTGCTTAAGTTTCAAAAGTAACGGGGACATCCCAGTTACTCGCCTTACATCCTCTGACTGACAGTAATCATCAGTGTCATCGGATTGCCCAATTGACTCATCCTGACTCATTTCTGAGGCCACTGAAGGATGACCCTCAAGCAATCTTCTCGAATTGACTAATTTCCTAGCAAAATAAATATCCTTATGTTTATATTTTGATAAAACATCCAAATGGGTATCGATTTTCTTACTTCTTTTCTTGAATGTTGGAGGGCCTAGAGGAACAAGATTTGCATCTCTACGCTTAAACATCATCCTTCCAGTGCTGTCACCCAAGTAGGTATCACTCTTGCTATCTACATCCCTGCCATTACGAGCATCGCTCAAGCTATCATACAGTGCTCCCTCCTGCATAAGAAGAAGACCCATCAATGCCATCATCTTCTTCCTCTTCATCCTCATCAAAGTCCTCAGTTTTGACCTTATCACTCTTCTCACTTGAAGATTTGGGATTCTTCCAATTGTACAAGAACACCCTCTTCTCTTTTCCATTCTCATTTCTACTCTGGCCAAGAGGATCAAGCAGTGAATTAGCTTGAAACCCTTTGCCGTTCTCAATCTCAGAGTTGCTATGCTTCCGAGCAGAGTAAGAGGAAGCTGAAGTTTTTGGCAGTACTGCAACAGATCTAGAGGAGGAAGCCAGAGGAGACCTCCAAGAAGAAGTAGTTCCAGGATCACGAAGCACCCTAGAAGCCTTTCGAATCTGAGTAAGCTCCTTCTTCAAGTGGAGCTTGCTTGGATCAGAGACCCTCATTTCTGACATTTTCTCTGCTTTTCTAACTTCACTTTTGTATCTTGGAAAACTACTTACAGACAACCAAGCAAAAAAGCACACACTTTTTTAAAGCAACTCACAAAGGCAATGACAAAAACAGAGACCAAGTCATATATACTGATTCAAAAAAAAAACAAGGAAGAAGAAAAGTTCACATTACCATCAATCCTCTTTCAAATAGGAATACCCATTAACTGATGCATAGCAGAAGCAACATCTCACATTGCTCTTGATCCTCAAATTTCATACAAACATGTCTTTGCAACTTTAATGGGTTAGTGTAGATCTGACACAACAGCTAAGAGACAAAGGCTATATTATCTTTAAGTTTGACTCTCTATCGTTCTATCCCTATCGTTCACAGTGGTTGTCTGTGATTGTGTGTTTTATTAGGGTTTCAGCTTGGCGCTCCAAAATGAAATCTTGAATCAAGAGAGAGAGAGAGAGTGATATTCTTAGTTTGGCGTCTGTCTTAGAAATATATAAGAAGAAAAATGAAATAATCAAAGATTGGCAAACTCCCTCCAATTCCAACTTAAAAGTCCAAACTCCAAAAATCCAAAGAACAGGGTCTCTCTCTGTTTTTAGTAAAGCTTATTTTCCGTGTAATTTTTATGCGATTGGATTTTTCAATTTGTTCTTACAGTAACTTTCGCTATCTGTTTTTTTCTCTCTCTTCTTTATTAGATAGATCTTTTAATTTATTGCATTTTTCGTTGTTAATATGATAGCACTGTCAATGTCATTTGTTTTTATCAAAAAGGAAGAAACGAAAATTCGTACAGATTATTTAGACAAGTAGTGACTGTAGTGTTAGTGTTCAGTTTACCATGTATGATTACAAATTGAAATTTATAGGTTTATTAACATTTTAATTTATTTATTTTTTAAATAATAATTGAACATATTATTAATATTAGTAAAAAATTTATAAATTTATAATAGTTTAAAGAGATAATAAAATTATCGAGGGATATTTGTCATATAGTATAAGATACAGTATCAATTTATATCAATTGGGTCTTTATTACAAGACATTAATTAGGTAATCAACTTTTACATGCAAAGATGGTACGTAAATTAATAATTATTACCTTTTACCTCTTAAGAACTTCAGAAAACCTCAAGGCATATTTATATTCAGCTTAAAATGTAAAGGTTTATGTGATATTATGTGAAGATTAATGCACATAATTATATATATTAGCTAGCTCTGAACAAACATAAAATGTTGAATAGAGGGTAAATTTCTTTTGAAAAATATTGGAACGTCTCTTATATAGTATATGTAATATTCTTATAATGATTCACGAAGATCTACTCTACTTCCGTTTCACACAAGTATTATATATATATATATATATATATATATATATATATATATATATATATATATATATATATATATATATATATATATATATATATATAAGAAATTGAAATGAATCTAATTAAAATTAAAAAAATATGATGATCTTCTTTATTCATTGATTAATTGCGCATATTTCGGCTAATAATTAAGAGCTTATTATCTCTGTTTACAGTAAGATAAATCGTCATAATGTCGAGATTCTCCATATAAGCATAACAGGTAATATCAATAATATTTAAAAGACAATTAAGGAAATCAGAGCAGTGAAAAAGAAAAGTTTTACTAGAGAGAACACTAATCTTATTGACACACGTGTACAAAAAAAATCATTAATTAACCATAAAAAGATGAAGAAAAAGTGCAACATATGTTGTGTTTTTATTCAAACTACACAGCTAAAAATCAGTGCTACAATAGTAAAATTGGAAGACAATGACTTATATCTACCGTCAATGCTTCATATACAGCGGATAAGGGTATTATATTAGAATTCATAATTTTTTATACGATATGATAATATAATTTAAATATGATATAAAATAATTTTTTTTTAATAAGAGTTGATTAATAATTTTTTATGTTCTTAAAGGTTTTGTTATTTCTTACTATTATAAATAAATAACATAAAAAAAATTCAAGTAAATTTTTTAATGTGTCAACTAACACAAAAATACGGCATGAATAATACAAACAAATACGACACGAATACGAACAAACACGATACGAATACGACTAATACGACACGATTAACACTCTTAATTATAAGCCAATTTTTTCTTTTTTTTAATAAGTGAAGCATTTAAAAAAAAATTGTAATTCATCTCACATTACTTTACATTTTTAAAAAATAAATTTATATTATTATTATATTTAAAATAAATAAATAAAAGATGTGCATCTTAAGAAATCAGGTAGTTCTTTTCACTTGTTGCCATTTTTTAACACTAAATATTACACTCACATATATTTCATATTATGCGTAAAAAATTTAAATAAATAATAAACAGCATAATGCTACATGATCCACTTTTTAGTTTTTAAGCATATAAATTTTTTTATTTATCTTTGATGCATAAATATAATTTATTTATTCAACCAATTTTATTTTTAATTCTTTTAATATATATGTGTGTGCGCGCGCGCGCGCCCGCACGTGCTTATTTTCTTACAATTTTAAAAATACATATTAATTTTTAAAATATTAAAAAATATATGTTGATTTATATTATAAGAAAAATAAATAAATAAATATTTTTTCCTATAAAAATTAAAAATAAAAATTTAGAAAGAAATTATGCTATATAATTAAATTTTTTTTTTGTTAAGAGAGAATATAAATATTTATTATGAAAAATGTTATAAATTTGAAATGTATCACAAATAACGAGACATAATATTATCAGGAAGTACAATCAGACCCATTAAACTATAATAACAAATGAAAACCTGTTAGCTGAGATGATGATATATTTATGTACATAATAGTATTTATTTATGATTTAATTTATTAATAATCATAAAAATTGAACAAAAATACTTAGTTAATTAGACATATTTTTGACTAAAACGTTTTAATTTAATTATAATAAATATTGATATAATTAATAATAAATAGTTATATATACTATTAATAAAAAAAAATAGTTATATCTTCAAAAGTTAAATGAAAGAATTGTATAATTTTAAAAAGTTAGTTTATTATTTAAAAACAAAATTTGATTATAATATAAGATATTTGTAAGCATGAAATTATTTTGTTATAAAATAAAAGCAAATAAAAGATGTTAATTTATTTCTAATAATATTTCTCATGTGTGTATTTTTTTTAATTTAAATATAATAATATAAATTAAAATAAATTTAATCATTTTTAAAAGTATTTGAAGTGTGCCACAAAAGAAGTGACTAAACTAATTAAAAAAACTGACTTTAAATACCCTTCATTCATATATATATATATAACAAAGTAATTAATTACATTACCCGAATAAGTGCCAATAACTTTATTAAAATCTTGAAAATTTTCGGTATATAATTTAATTATTAAGATGGTTTATTGCCTTATATAAAAAAAATTATTTTAGTTTTATCAAGTATGAAAAGAGAACATTCTCAAATTACAATCCAGATTTTTAGAGTTTATAAATGCTTTAAATTTTAAATTTCAGAAATACAATTCGTACTCTGTTAACGAGGACAACTTTTCTACTCCACCACCTCCTAATTGTTAGAAAAAACTTCCTCGAGGAGTCGTCAAAATTAATTTCGACACAGCAGTTTTGAATACATGTGGAAGTGTTTATTTTAAATGATGTTGCTTTCGATACATATTTTAAAATGTTTAGAATAAAATTTATATTTGTATAAATTATATACAAATTTTTAAATTGAACAATTAAAAAATAAAAAAAATTTAAAAAAAAAAAACAAATTTTATAGGACGGCCGGTAACAATCTTATATAATTTTTAATTTTTATAGAGCGGTCATTGACTATCTTATAAAATTTAAATAAGATATTTTGAAAAAAATAAAATAAATTATACTATAAAAATTATATAAGATGGTTAGTAGTTTTTTTATATAATTTTAATTTTTTTTTATAAGACAGTTAGTAGCTATCTTATTTGTTTAATTTTTTAAGATGATTATTAACTACTGATTGGACGGTAGTGACCGTCCTATGTAGGCTTTTCTTTTCTTTCTTTTTTTTTTTTTTAGTAGTGACATCTCTAACTACAGCTGTGGTTATTGAAGACTCTTCGGTTCATGTTCAAGGATGTTGGAGAATATATTTTTCAGGTGATTCAGCTGAAGAAGGGAAGAAGCTGGGCTCTTCTAAGCTCTATTAATGAGCTCTTCTGTTCTCACTACAAGTGTTTACTTGATGAATGATGATTTCAACATTTTTTTGGGAGTTCAATTTTACATAAATCAAGTGAAACCCCTTTTAAAATATTTTGATATGATCACTGCATCCTGGATTCCAAGTTCTTTAAATCCAGCTGCTCATATTTTAGCAAAATGGGCATCACATAGCTTTGTTCAGAGTTTTGTTCCTACTTCTGTTTTCCCTCGACTATTATTTGTAATAGACTTTAATATATAATATATTTTCTTTTGGAGCCAAAAAAAAAAAAAAATTATGAAAAGAGAAAGATATTGATAAAGGAATGAAATAGTGACCTTGTTCTGAAAAATTTAATTTGAGTCCTCGTCCTTAACTATGAGTAGCATAACAAATCTCGGCATGTCATGTGACATTGTAGGAATAAAAAACAGGGGGAATAGAGAACAAGAGTCACGTGACGAGGCTAACCTTCCACCACCCATTTTTAATCAATGAAAAATACAAAACAAAACAAAACAAAAACAAACAAGAATAAACTACCACCACCTCTCTCAATCACGCCTTGTACTGAATCTTACTATTCTATTTTAATGTTTTTCAAGTATCTCGTCACCATCTCATGTTTTAGTTAATATCCCTAATAAATTCATAATATAATATTTTATTATTTTATTTAAATTTTATCACATTTTATTTAAATTGTAGTTCCGAATCTATCATTTTTCTTATTAAATTTTATATTATAAATAATTATGTATCATATTTTTTATTATTTTTATATTTTAATTGTTTCATTTAAATCTATTTGAAACAAAAAAAAAATATTTTAACTAGTATCATCTCATTATCATTTAATCTCATAAAAAATTAATAAATTGTATCGTAAATATATATATAACTTAAAGCATGCAAGTTAGTCCCCCTTTTGCTCACTTCCCCCAAGCAATGCGCATGTGATCCACCTATTCTTAGTCAAAAGATACAAGTTTTAAAGTTAATGCAAAATAATAAAATTTAACAATCAGCATGGAATATGATCAATAATTAGACATTTAGCTTTAACTTATCCTCTTCTGTTATAGTATTCAAACATGTTGTGACGCATATCACATATATTATGTCCATCACCTCCAATATTAGATTTAGAGTTTACCAAACATCTATCCTATAGGGCAATTGGTGGTCATATCCTTTAATACCTTCTCCTAGTACTAGTCATGTTTTTGAAAGTAGACTGGTGAAATATAAGTGTTGCATTGAACATTTGGACAGGTTTTATAGTTCTTGTGAATAGGACCTAATATAACAGGAAAAAAGCTTCTATGGGTTCTTTAGCTTTTAAAAATAATCACTTTAGTTATTCTTCTTCTTCTTCTTCTTCTTCTTCTTTACATTTGCAAGCATAACTGGAAAATAGTTTCTTCAAAAAAAAAAATGTTTTTTAAAAACAAATTGATTTTTGACTATTGTTTTCAAGTTATTATTTTGTAAAACAATTTCTTCTTAAAAAAAAAAAAAAAAGTAAGAACAACCAAAATATGTTTCCGCTGTTTTTAAAAAACAAAAATGAAAACACGGAGAATTCATTCTCTATAGCGTAACTCATTTACGTTGCTTATTATATAGTTATTGATTATTGTTTCTAATAGTTGCTTAGTACACTATTATATATTACGTTCTTCTGAACCTTTAAACAGCTTTTGCTTCTTTCTTTTTCTTTTTTAAATTCCTTGAATAAAGTTTATTATATTAAAGCTTAAATTCCATTATTCCAACGTCATCAGCACAATAGATTGAATGATATATGGATTAACTCACATGTTTAGGGTTTGAATTCCTATGCACTTTTCTTATGGATTTTCAGTCGTAAGGTGTTGATTTAAGGGTAGGCATATGAATGAAAGGATGAGAATGAGCGAATAGAGCTACACTTTTGCAACTATACTTCTGTGATGGAGGACCAGAGCAACTACAAACCATATTATACCAAAATGAAAAATAGTGTGCATAGAGTCAATAAGGAAAACTGATCACATTTTTATACTGTTTATTTTACTAGTACTATGGCTAGAGTTCGAGTTGAACACAATAATTATGAAGAAAAGGCTTAACCATGTCCCCCAATTGGTGGCTGCTCTAACATTACTAAATGCTATTAGCCAAATGGTATAGCTGAAGTACTGACAACCACAAGGATGATACACATTACACACAAGAGCAGAGGACTAATGATTATGATTAGGGTAAAATGCAAGCTCCATTGACAGTGGGCGCGCAGCAAATGATGCAAGTATCAGGTTCCATCCACATGATTGCCTCTGTAGGAGCAGTGCTTCCACTATTGAATTCCATAACAGAGGACTAACTTCAGTTTTACATGAATTGTTAGTGCGTGTCCTATAACCATTTCTTCCAATAAACTACACCTAGATCTTTTCAACCATTAGGCTACCGTGATGATTTTCAGTATGGTAAATCCTTCATATCTCATCCCATACTTGGTTTGTAATTGTGATTGCCAAGCGAAAAAAATAAGGTTCAATCAATCATATGTGATGTGCCAGAGTCAGTTGAAAAAGAAAAGCTTAATTTAGGCATTGAGGACAGGGCATACAAGATTTACTGCATCGACATATATGTCACGTAATATTGCTAGATGCTACTTACTGTTCATACTAGAAACAAATTCCTTATAAAATTAGATGAACCCAAAGTAGCAAAACTTAAGATTCCATCCACAGTCATCCAAATTAAGCTAAAATAAGATAACTGACTGTTATAGTTCTCAACTTCAACAAAAGAGATGAGCCACCTGTTTTCTTCAATTGGTATTCTTCTCCAAATTCAGAAACTAGTTTCAAACTCTAGCCCTCTTGCTACTGCAACTTGGGCACTTATACTGCTTGATGTGCTCAGCCTTTGCTGGTGTAATTTTTACACATTTGCCATGGAACCATCTCTCGCACACATCACAGCAAATCCAAAACTCATCAGCACCATAGTTATCGCCACAAGCCCCGCATGTTGCACCCTGTTCATCATCCTCCTCCTCTTCTTCCCCACTTTCATCTTCTTCCTTGGGTGGCGGAGACATCTTGACTCCCTTCATTTGTGTTTCAGATTGCCGAGACTGCTCAAGAATATCATTTGAGTAGGAAGTGAAACGATGTTTATACTATTATGAGGAAATTATAAGGCAATAGCATAGAGAGGTGAACAACAACTCATCCAGAAGTTGTATTTACCTTCCCACTTGACTTGCTTTTGCTACTGTTATTGTGAGTGGCTGACTGGTCCTTTGCTTGCTTCACATTTCCTGTCACAACCTCAAATATAGTGGGCAGATCATTTATCATCTGGAAAAGCCTCTTCCTGTAGTTTCCAATCAAACAAAAATTAGAATCATCTCAGATTTATCTAATAAGCGTTAACGCACACAAAAAACCCCTTAAAGGTACTATTTCCTACAGTTCATATTGCTCAATATCCAAGGATATGCTTTTCTTTTATTCAGATTTCCACAGGCAAAACCGAGCGTGAAAAGCACGAGTTGTTGCTAAGAAGCTTTTGACCATATAATCAATACTTTTAATCTTCTTTGATTCACCCAAACACACTTTATCACGTGAAATAAAAACTTCAGTAAATAAAGGCTGCAACATGAGGCAAAAAAAGCTCTGCAAGATGCAATACAGCTCAAAACTATAGTACAAGCTCTAAATCAAAATAAGAGTTGCAAAACCAACATTCTAGTTTCTAGAAATTGCTATTTCAGAAGTTAAGACACGACACCCGTGCAACTTGTCGCACATACTTCTATCTTAAAATATTTATCATAAGTTAAGAAGAAACAGCTGTCAAGAAGAAACAGCAAGTTCACCATGCCTTAGACCCAACATCACCTGTTGCTCTAATACGGACTTAAAGGAATATCTTGAATATTGGATTGCATGATGTAACCCCAGCGAAGAATGTTGTCAAGAACAAGAAAGAATCTTAATGTAGCCAAGGTTGCATACAAATAAATGAGAGGCCAGAAAAATGACAAGCATGACAAACACCATAGCAAAGTAAATGATAGTTACAAGCTTGGAGAAAGTAGTGGCGGAATTTTACAAGGTGAAGAGATCTGGGTAAAACAAAGTAAAGCAGCAGATAGGGATGCACTCTCAGTTAGCACAAATTTTAACCATTATGGTTACCAAGAGATTAGGAGGCAAAGTTACTGCAGATAATTTAAGTTCTCTGCAGCATCGAACTTTTGTCTTAGATATAACAAACTGAGCAATTTTATAGAAAATAAGGTACCCCGTAATATACATGTTCCCAAAATATCATGTACTGAATTGCAACTACCAAATTAATATATTTTAGAAAAAGCAAATACAGTATATTTACAAGGTATATAGCTGTAACCCTCATCTATAATATGATTAATTACATGGTTGCGGGCTATTCAGATTTCAACAAAGAGAGTACCAATTGGCCCAATAACGAATGAAAAACTCAATTACGACAGTATATTAGTGAGTGGAACCGCCAAAAATGTGCACATATTAATTCAAGTTCCCAAGACAGGAAAATTACACATTTGTGGCATAGCAAAGGTAAAATATTTCATACCTTTCATTCTTACCGAAGCCAAAGCGTGCGCCAAAGTAAAATGCAACAGCAAGCAACCATGAGTCACTGTGAACTGCAACCAGTGACAACCAGTCCTTTTCTTGCATCCCATCCCTGGCAAAATTTATACCCAAAGCAGGCTCAGGAAGCTCGGGAGGAACTTCCTCCACGGGAAGATTAACTTCCCACGTCTCATTTGGAAGTCCATACAGACACAAATTCTCCTTTTCTGTGTGACAAAGAATTACCATCTTAAGTTAGCATAATAGAACCAAAATTAAAATTTCACTGTAAATGAGCAAGAATTTTTTGGATGATTGTGACCTTATTCCCATCAATATTACATTTCATTAAAACATTTTAAACTGAAAAGATTAAGCTCGAAAATATCAAAAACACAAACCATTTAGAAACGAAACCAAATGAACAAATGTACATTGTATAAGATATGGTATTGAACTTTAGAATTTGTTCACTGAAGATTCTAGATGACATGAAATTTTCAGAGAGAAGGGCAGAAGCTACTCCATGCACAAAGGGAAACAATGATGTTTGTGACATAATTAGGCAGAAGGGTGTCTTGATGAGAAAAGCACATTATACCACACCCGTAAATGAATTTCATGACAAATATCCATTGTGATTTACAAGGCTGCCAATACACCAAGTGAAGACTAATGACCATGCTGAGGCCAGTGGATTCCATTATAGATAAATAGACTCTCTAATTACTAAAAGCAATTGACTATTATCTTTTGCAATTAACATGATTCCATCAAGGATGGATGAAGCCATGATATTAAATGAACCAACATCGCGAAAAGGTAATGCTAAAAAAGGGGAAAAAACATGTTTCACCTTTATAAAAGATAAGAAGAAATTTTTAAGATAATTAGACAATTCCACAAACAAAGAAACAAAAATAATAGTACAATATATTTTTTAATGAAAATAGCCTATTAGTTCAAAGGCTGGTATATAAATAACCAATTATTTCAAAGACTGCTTTCACAAATCCCATCTTTCAATGGAATTTGAAAACGCTGCTATCGCAATTCACCTTTGTTTGTTGGTGAAATACAGTATAACTCTGAATAAAAAGTGAAACCCAATATAAGAAGATGGAAGAAAAAAAATTACAACGAAAATAGCAACTGACATTGCAGCAAACGCCCCATTCTACGAATGAGCAGAGTCGGAAATCAAAATTCACTAAAATGGTGCCCGTTGATTTAAAAACCAAAGGCATAACCACTTCGCACACCAAGTACGTAGCACATATACTTTTTTTTTTCTTTTGATCAATCGATAAATACCGTAGCACATGTACTGAATGAGGAAGCTAAGGACAAACAAATTTGTAATCACTTTTGCACTCACACCACTTGTATTTTATAGCATTACTCTATACTGGATATGTAACAATATAGGAGAAAACGACAATGAAATTGCCGATAATACCAACTCCAGACACAAACGATTAAGAAAAACAGAGAGTAACCCACCTGGATCGCACTGCTGATAAAACTTATCAACGTCTGCAAAAAAAGAAAATTACGAAGAAAATAGTTATAACCAGCAGACGCATAAAGCAAATTTGTAAGAAAATACATCTCAATAAGACGAATGAAACAAACAGGAAAAAAAAAAACCATAAAATTAAAGAGGAAATTATAAGTGTATGAGTGAAGGGAAAGCAAAAAACACGGAAGAGGAGAAGAGAAAGAGAAACAGAGGCAGAAAATAAAACCAGTGGTAAGAGCCTTAATCAAGCCAGCACGTCTGCCTTTGAAGTCATTGAACACCTCTTCAACAGTTCGAGATATTGGGTGCGGTAAGCCGTCCATTTTCACTGGTTCTTGCTCTCTCTGCTCGTGTATTTGTGCGTATAGCAACCTAATTTCTAAGCTCTAACTTTGACTCGCAACGAGCGAGAAATAAAGCAAAATTAAGAATTAGACAGGCATATTGAATTCCCAAACCGATAATAATTCAATTCAATCCGACAAGGAAAGGAAAACCTACACTGCTAGGGTTTTATTTCCCCTCTTTTTATTTTAAGGATGTGAAAATTGAGCGGTTATGACGTAAAGGAAACTTCAACAAGGGCATTGCTTTAACTCTTTAAGTGAGCCTTTGGGAGTTAAAAGTTCAATCGAGGATCTGGCCTGTTTTATTTTGTTTCTTTTAACTTTTCTTTTAATAAATAATATTTGATATAATTCAAATTTGATGGTGAATCATTTACATCAGTTTATTTTATATAATATTATAAATTAAGTTTTTATGTATATAAATTTAATAAATTAATTTATTAATACATATTTTTTATTTTAAAAAATAAACTGTATAATCACTTACCCACATAACTAAAATAAATTATGACTTATAATATTATTATTTTTTTACAAAATTGATAAGCTCAATGCTTTGAGTGCATTGTATTCATTCGGCTTCTCTGTTTCCGGTTAGCTCACTCAAATCTTTGGATGGTACTTTTTTTTTTTTTTTTTTGAAATAATCTTTGAATGGTAATCTTAAAATTCCTTATTTTTTCGGTCTTAAAAAAATAAAATGGGTTTCAATAAAAAAAAACTAAAATGGGTTGGAATGGGCTGCAGCACTGTCCAACTTAAAAAAAGAAGTTATTATTATATTTATTTGAATAAAAGAGCTCTCAATATTTATATCTAACAATAAAAAAATAAAAATAGCATATTTAAAAAATATAAAATATATATTTTAAAAAATAAAATTATTACTTTACTTAAAAATATTCATCTACTAATTAAAGTTAGTGAAATGAATCGATTGCAATTATAATTAGTGAATAGATATTCTAGATAAAGTAATAACTTTATTTTTTAAAATATATATTTTTTAATTCTTAAACATGCTACTTTTATCTTTTTTACTATTTTTTTTTGAATAAGTGCTATATCAATTTTTCGAAATATTGCCCCCTTACAGCACTTTTTATAGTTCAAGACAATTTTTATCTGAATTGCACGACCTCGTTTTGATGCATTGATTTTACTTTTTTGTCCTTTATTTCCTCATTGTTATTTGTATTCTTTTGTTGATCAGCTCAGCCACTCACTTCATGTCTTCTTTCCTCTATCAGTCTAGATCTTTATTATGTTGGTGATTGCATCATCAATATCAACAATCTCGATCAAATTCTAGATCGTCCAAAAATTCTTCATTGAACTTATAAGTCTATGTTTGAACTATTTAGATATATTACCTTTTTCTCCTATATTAGTCTTGTTTCCTATTCTTTTTCTCCCTTTTTTTTTTCTTTTGAACTATTCCGACATCCTAAATTTCAGTTTCTCCTTCTTTTGAATTTTACATGAATAATTATTAATCAACTTAAGCTAAAATGTTAATTTTATAAGAATCAAAGCATGTACTGTAATTGAGAGATTATTAATTTATAATTTTTAGATAATTAATATACATCTTACATCTGGAAATAATGTTCCTAATGTTGAATTTGAATGGTTGATTTACAAGTTTTGTTTATTTACATAATATGTAACACTATTATATATCAAAGATCATGTATGTAAATACATAATACATATTAGAGATCATATATGTAAACTGTGTTACTTACTCATGGTGAGTATGTAAATGTTGAGTATGCAAAATGTTTATAAATCAAAGTAACAAGTATGTAACAAGCGTTACATTCTTCGCATACCTGCAATACATGATCTATGATACACGATTATTGAATGGAAAGGAGATTAATACAAGAAGATATTTATGTATGTAACATGTTTACATATTAGAGTAACAAGTATATAATAAGCATTACATATCTCGTATACCTGCAACACATGATCTCTGATACATGATTATTGAATGAGAATGAGATTAACATAGAAATGTATTGGTAGAAGAAGATTATTGGATTACATATTTTCATGCTTTATATATAAATATATACATTTAAGTTTTACATATGTAACAAGTAGATGATTCTTACTATTTGAAGCTGTCTTTGCCAGATTTTGGATCATAATTAATGCAAAAATTGTAGAATCTATATTTTCTTCTTATTTTTTAGAGTTTGTTGAGTGATACTTCTCTCGTGCAGAGTAATGTGAGAAATCAATCTTTTTTCTGAAGACAGTAATGTGTGAAATCAATCCCTCAAGCATAGTACATATGCTGATTTAGTTGATTATGTTCATCACGAGAAAAAGGATGATGGTGAATTCAAAATAGCGCGATAGATCTGTTTTATAGTTTGTTTGTAGTTGTTTGTTTAAAGAATATTTATGTAATTTATCTAAATTATGGATAATCAAAATGCACAATTTTAATATTAATTTTAATAGTTATAGAAATAATAATTTGCAAACAAAATCTATACTATGCCATGTTTTCCAATTTTTCACTCGTATTTATTTTCAGCATCGTGACTTAAGTTCATTATTTCAGCCCAATTTTGGATTTCAAGCCCACTATCTTCAGCCCAACTATAGTTGGAATAATTAAAAAAAAAATGTATGCCATACCAAATTAGCTAAAGACATGTCATTGATATTCTGCATCATTCACACAAAACAAGAGTACACATGTGATCTCTTCCATCCTCTTTATTTTATCATTTTTTATTTTTTTTCAATTTTTGATGTGAAAACTCTGTAAATGTAGTCGTTGATATTGAGATCTTCAATGACTAAATTAGGAAATGCAAAACTGTATTAATCAGAATACAATACTGGCTAACAAGAAAGTTACATATAAGGCCAGACGTGTATTAGTCAGAATAGACTGCAATTCTGTTAGATTTGTAAATTGCAATTCTATTAACTTTCAAATCTGTTAGAATTTGTATATATCAAGTTCACTACCTACTCTTTGTAATAAACTCAGCAAGATATATTCACTACCTACTCTTTGTAACAAACTCAGCACAAATGTGTATATGTATAAGGCTCAGATATGATACATGAAGCTCCCCAAGAAACAAACAGCCTTTCTTTCTCTTTTCAACCCTCAAAAGCTCTATCATATTAAATTTTTAAAATGAGCTCCATATCATTTTAAAATTTGGAATGACTTAAATAACATAATAATATTTGATATAATTATATATATATATATATGGATAAGCACAAGGGTAATAGCATATATTTTGTTGGCCATGTAGTTGTAACCCAAAATGTTAATATATTAAGAGGGGTAGTTTATCTTAATTATATATCTAATTTTATCTTCTTCTTCTTCTTTTTTTTTTTTTTTTTTCACAGGGACCTACCATTCATTCAAACTTGGGCCAAGTGCTTCGATTACACAAATTCATTTTTAAATTGAGAATCCACCTTGTGTGTGCCCATACAATACAAATTTGGTCCTGACTCTGATACCATTTGTTGGGTTAGGATTCCAATCCAAAAGGTTAACAAATTAGGAGGAGTAGCTCATTTCAGTTATATGCTTAATTTGCTCTTCATATTTTTTTAATGTGATACTTGTCTACATATCTAACATATTTAATACATAAAAGACTTGGAGGGGAGGCAATAGAAAAAGTAGCAAATGATTGTCAATATTAATTAGATCATCAAGCTCTAAGTTTGGGAGCTTAAGAGTTTGATGTTACAAAGACACATATAACTTATTTATAGTTGTTGGAGGTGTTGCATGCTTTTCTTATAATATGTCCAATTTTTTCTTAAATATCCCTACAAAATTTAGTTATATATGATTTTAGATTTTTTTTATCATTTAATAAATTTAGATATTATTCAAAGAAAATCTAGAGTTTTATTTAAATACCTTTTATAGATATCTCTTCAACATTTCTTCTATTTTTTTCATTGTTCTAGAATGTGCATCAGTTTCCAATGCTCCTCATTGATGCTCATTCTAAAAATGCTTCATTCGAATCTTGTAATAGTTTGTTACTCATCAATCTTATGTAGCTTTATTTGTGCTCTTAGCTTCTCTTCTATGATACCTATGTTGTCATCCTCTTATAGAGATTGCCTTTGTTGGTTATGCCTTTGCCATGAATGTTTAAGTTAATCTTCAAAGTAATTGTTGTCTTAGATCCTCTCATTCAAGAGCATGGAGCTTTTTTCTCCTCTTTCACGTTGAGCCTTGTTCTTTTTTTAGCTTATAGTACTCAAAAATCGTTTGATTTTTCTCAAAGCACTACCTTATTTATCTAAGCTTGAGAAATTTTTCTTGTTGATTCTCATCAAACACTTTTTTTTTTGTAGTGATAGAAAACTTTGGTCGATTTTCTTCAAGCACTTACTTATTGGTTATTTAGTGCTTGTATATTAATTTTTATCAACTACTTCCCTCTTTACCTATACATGTAGTATTTGAGGACTTGTGTTGATTCTCATTAAGTACTCTTTTTTTGGTTATTGATGCTTGGGAGCCGTTTTTTGATTCTCATTAATCATTCACATTTTTTATCTTACCGTGTGATGCTTTTGGCCCTTAAAAATAGTTTAATCAATCGAATGAGACTCTAATACCATATTAAATTTTTAGAATGAGCTTTGATATCATTTTATAATTTAAGAAAATTTAGATAGCATGATAATATTTGATATAGTTTTTGCATTCATGGGTAGACTCAAGTGATATCGGATAGTAGTGTATATTTAACACATGAAGAGTTGAATGAGAGGCGTTACAAAATTTAGTGAAAGATTGTTGGTATTAGATTGAAGCTCCAAATTAGCTTGATGTTACAAAAACACGTATAGTCTATTTATAATTGTTGGAGGTGTTACATGCTTTACTTAATATATATAGATACTTCTGAAACATCCTTCCAAAATTTAGTTATATATAATTCAAGATTTTTCTATTATTTAATAAATTTAGGTACTATTTCTTTAAATATATTTTCTAGATATTTCTTTAACGTTTATTCTATTTTTTTTTTCCATTGTTCTAAAATGTCAATCCACTTTCAACATTTTCTTTAATATCTGGCATATTTTTTAGTTTTTAATATCAATTTGTTCTTGTTGTCAAAATACAAATGATAATTAATTTTCTCTGATTGATAATTTAAGACATTAAGGTGGCGTTTGGTTCACTGAATGTAATTATAATCGTAATTGTAATGGAATGTAATGTAAAGGAAACAATATTACTATTACAGTGTTTGGTTTAGTCACTGTAATCAAATAAGGAATCAATATTACAGTGTTTGATTTAACCACTATAATGGAATGAAAAACAGAAAATAATATTACATTAATACCTCATATTTAATGAAGTTTAAATTATTTTATTTTACTATTATTTTCTAAATCAAATAAAATATATTTTAATAAAATTATATAATTATTTTAAATTCAATAATTTCAATAAAAAAAATTAATCATAACAAAAAATAATTTAGCATATACAATTTCAGCAATTCATAACAACAATTAGTAAAATTTAATCACAATAATTTCAGCAAAAAAATCACAATTTCAGCTAATTTATAACAACAATTAATAAAATTTAATCACAATAATTTCAGACCAAAAAAAATATTTTCAGCAAATAAAAAAAATACAATTTCAACTGTAGCAAAAAAAAAAAAAAATTTCAGCAATTTCCAGAAATTTCCAACACGGCGCACGGGAGGTCCAACGCCATGGACGGCTGGACGACGCACGGAGGGCGACGGTGAATCCTGGTTCGACCGTTTGAGCGCGGGGGAGAACTCTGGTTCGACGGTTCGAGCGTTCAAGCCCTGGGGAGAACTCTGGTTCGACGGTTCGAGCGTTCAAGCGCAGGGGAGAACTGGTGCGGCGGAGCTCGAGAACAGACCTGAACGGCGACGAGAAGACCGCGAATGGCGCCGGACGAGAGCGACGGCTTCAACCCCCATGGTCGGTGCACGAACGAGACAGAGAAGACGACACACAGAGGGCAAGCGCACGAACGGAACATAGTCGTTTTTCAGCGTGAATGGGATCAGTAATGTAAAAGTGATTACGTCTCCCCTCCTCAGTAATCACAATTCCTTCTCCACATGTAATCAATTACATTACATTACATGTGTTTGTACCAACCAAACACTATAATGTGCAAAATCAATTACATTACTGATTCCATTACAGTGTACCAAATATGGGGTAAGTGAAATATGCTTATAGCTTTCCTTTTGATTTAGATTTGATAACAAATGAATTTTATGTTTTAAAATAAAATTAAGAAGAGCATGAATTTTATGTTTTGAAATTATCCGGTCGATGAGCTGGAGTAAAATTGTAATATATATGACAACAATCAAACTGAAACAAACAATATACAATTGTCAGCTACCAAAATTTGTACACTAGTACTAGACTGTAATACGTACTGCAAGTCAACAGAAAATTAATAATGAAAATAAAAGCATTTTTAGGAAGAAAAAAAAAATTAACAAGTACTATTTCTAGAAGATGGAAGGAAAAAAAGAGAAAGGAATTCCGTTGTCTAAAAATTGTAGACTACACTGATCAACTATAGAACAAACAGCACTTATAAAACAAACCCTATTGAGAATTGATTGAATATTTTATAAGGATATTGCTATTGTTGCTTATAGTGGTATAAAATGATTGCAAAACTTAACTCTCTTTTTTTCTTCTTCTTTTCCCTATGACCTAGTCTCAATTAGGATACAAAATACTTTATTTAACTACCATTTTAAAATTTAAATTATGTGTGAAAAAAACTATTTTTTATATTATTTACTCATCTATTTGTTTGGTTGTAGGTCTTGGCTTTCATGAGAAAGGATGTAGTTACTCCAATCTATAGCATATATTTCTAACATTTTGTTAGTAGTCTTGGAGTTAGTCTCACTTCTCACATCTTGTAATGTGTATGTATGATTTTTTTTCTCATACAATTATGGGATCTAAAGATATAGATCTTATCTAAAATAATTCAATTAATTAAGGCACCATAAAAACTTCTTTGGTGCAACATCTGAAAAGAGGATTACCAGGTTTTGTGTGTGTACAAATTCAACATGTGAAGCATAGGGCTCACAAGGTGACATATTGGATTACTCGTAATACCAAGACAGATTGGTCACTGTCATTCCCTTTGAGCTTCATGTCTTTCACTTATTTATGATTTATGTAAACATTATCATATGATAAAACATATTAGGTGATTTTTACTTATATATATCATATTGTATCGTCTTCTCCATTAATGAAAATATTTCCTTAATACTAAAAAAAAAACTCATTTAAAGTTAATTTACTAAGCTGATGAGCTAAAAAGTCAAATTCACCAAACTAATTATGAACAACAATAATCAAACATGCTGTTAATTAATTTTAACTCTACGGAAATTGGCAAGCAAAATATTGTTATTTTGACAAAATAATAATTTAATGAAATTAAGTAGTAGTTTCTGGCATAATAATGTGAATTATGAAAGAAGTTAGTGGGAGCTATTCTATATATTTGATAGTAATTCCAGCTGAGCTCACTGTGAACATTGAAAGCAATTATCTGGCGTCACAGGCAAAGTTTATCACACTATACATGAATATGCAGGCATGATCTCACAAAGGTTGGCAGTAAAAGAATAACAGCAATGCTTCTACTAATTATTAATTACTAGTTTACTACCAAATCATACCTATATATATAATTTACTTGGCTCTAGACTTGAACTGCTACTAGTGCTAGACTGCTATAATACAACAGAATCCAGACTCACACGTTCCTATATATGGGGCATTTTATGATGATGACCAAGATATAGAGATACAAATATAGAGGCTAGAGCTGGAAGGCAAGAGGTATATATATTAATTAAGTTTAATAGATAAAGAAATAAAAAAAAATTATAATAAGAAATCCCAATGCTGAGTTTATACGGAGGCATATGATGAAAGTGTGTGCACCAACTTTTATATGTGTCAAGTTTAAAGACGATATGAAAAGATTTTGCGTTTATTATTTTATATTGATGTATTTACTTGTATATTTAGAAATTTTATTTTAAGACTTAAAATTATTAAAATATATATACCACATATTCATAAATCGATCCAAAAAAAAAAAAAAAATCTAGTGCGTATATGAATATATCTTCATGACCTTTATCCTGAAAACAACTAGGTCAAACACAAATTTTCTCTAGAAGGGGTTGGTTAGTGATCTTCATTCTTCTCTTTACCAACTGTGGTTAGTGATCTTCATTCTTCTCTTTACCAACTGTGAATCCTATTTGTCTTTGGAGTACTGGGTTCCACTCCCCCTCATCTCCAGCAATATTCTCTTGTAATACCTTTGTTTGTTTCTGGCTCTTTGTTATTAGTATCATGTCATATGGGGTTTCAGAATAATTAAGCTTATAGGCCAAACATAAGAAAAATTAGAAAACATTTCATCTCACCCTTTTAAGAATTGCTTTTTATTTTTGAGTACTTACTACTTTTAAACACTTTTTTTTTTTCAATTTTCATTTTATAAATGACTTCAAAAGCACAAAGATATATGGAGCTTTAATAACTCCAGGTATAGTAATGAGTTTCATTTTTTAATATGTGATTATTTTTCAGCATAAATTGACTACGAGTCAAATGAAAAATAATATAAATGTGTGTTAAAAAGGAAAAATGTTCGAGATAAATTAAGTACCGACGATTATTAAGCGAATTATATGTTTAAAAAAGAGTGTCTAATTCTACAAGATTTATTTTATTTTATTTTAAAAATATGACATGAATTGTAACGTTGATACATGCGAGTCACATTCAAAATAAAGCTTAATTAGAACTAAAACATAGTGAAACTAATAAATGAGATAGTTCATGATAAGGGAATAACATAATTAAGTATACATACATATAATTAAGCAGTTGCTTAATTATATGTAAATAAAATATAAAGGTTAATTACTTGAAAGGATTGTTGAAGTCACGTGTAGTCTCAGGAATTGGATTCCAATCCCACAATCTGTCCGAGAAAGCCATAGACGGCTGCGGCTGAGACTGCGGTGGCAAAGCATAGAAGAAGTGATTGGGTTGGTGCTGCTGATCAAAACTAATATTATTATTGTAAAACTGTTGTTGCTGTAAGCTGATAATATTACTGGCAGGAGCTGGAACTAGTTGTTGGAAATTCACTAGTCTATGAAGATCATCCATTGCAATATTATCAGTATTAGATGAATCAACAGCAACAGAAGAACAAGACCCAGGATCAGTATTAATGTGCTTGGAAAGCCCCAAACCTGTGTTAACATCTGAAGGGCTACTGCTGCTTCCATTATCACCAATTTCATTCATTGACTTGTCCTGATGATCATCCTGATAATTGTGATATTGCTGTGATATTATTTGTCCTTCAAAATTAGCTTGGTTTTTGGGATCATTAATGGAAAGGTTGTTTTGAGTGTAATATTGTTGATTCTTTTTATTAGATGAGGAAGATGCGCTTGACGAAGAAAGGAGAGAGCGTGGAAGAGTTGGGTGATCTTCAACTCCGGGTCTTTTGTGAACTCTGCATAGCGATATTTCTTGCTGCATAATTCAGAATAATTAAAGAAATTGTTAACTTTCTATTTTATTTTTAAAATTCAGGTTTGAAGCACGTAATTAAATAACACAAAAAGTTGGTTACCTTTTGATTGTATCGTTCCGTTTCATGGTGGGGCAAGCGATACTCGTTCATGATCCAACTGGTTCGGATACCCTTTGGAGCTTTGCCGGAATAGAAAACTAGGGTTTTTTTAAGCCCGATTGACCTGAAATTCTCAGTTCGGATCATCCGGTCAGCTCCTGTTGCTTTCCAGTATCCAGAGGTTGTAACCCGGTTAGGCCTATCTCCGTTTCTATACTTGCGGTCTCTTGGCACGTAGAAGAACCACTCCTTCTCTCCTATGGCTGCCAAAGCTGCATAAAACACAAACAAATTGAATTTAATTAAAGATATATATACATACATACATATATCCCAAAACCCAATTAAAACGTAGCTAGATATAAGGGGAATTGGGTACATGTTTAATTATAAACAATAGGGTATATATAATATATATACCAGGTAGCTCCCAAGGGTCATAGCGATAAAGGTCGAGGAAAGTAATGAGCTCCACATTGAAGCGCTTGCCCTCAACCTTACGGCGAAGGTAAAATTCAACAAGCTCTTCTTCAGTTGGATGGAAACGAAAGCCAGGCATGACGTCGTGGTCATCATGATCGTCACGGCTCATTGTTGTTGATGTTGATGATGCAGACGAGTTGTTTGTTGTTACAATTGCCATAAACTGATTAAATTACTTATTTACTCAGAGATGAGAGCTCGTCTTGAGTAACTTACTCTATCTGCCCTTTCCTTATATACCAAAAATTAAGCTCGCAAAACAAGTAGTATTACTTCAAGACAATAAGTGTGAGTTGTACCAAATTTAAGGTTGGCAAATTAATTAGATAAAAGGGATGGATGGTTAATTTGTTAATCTCTGCTTCTAATTAATATCTCTTTTCTCTCACCATGAAATTGAAGCGTGATAAGGGAGCTAGAAATTTGGAGAGAGACATAGAAAGGGGGAGTTAATGGAAAGATCTACATAGCTTTCTTTCTAAGGGCCTACGGGTATGCTTTTTAAGATGAGAAAATGACTTATCACATAACAGGACAGGGTGGCTACAGTCACTTAGCGGTGCTCCTTGGACCTTTCTTTTCTTCATCATATCGAAATAATTGCAAAAACATTTTATTTTCTCACCGCTGAAGTTCATAGTACGTTCTCGTATATCATTGGTACCAAATTTGCAAATATTACTATAATTTTTATATATACATCAAATCAAGTATTACAATATAATATATTACTCACAAAATAGTCATCGGTCAACAAGTTATATGCAAGTAAAATGCCCTGATATTTTCTTACTCCATTCACTTCGTATATAAAGTAAGGCAAATGAATTATATAAAAAAAAAAAATGATAAATATCACAAATTTATCATAATTTTAATTAACGTGATAATTTTTTATTAAATATAATTTTATAAGTTTAACTATAATTACCAATAATATTATAACACATTATTTATAATTTATTTTAAATTTAAAATAAATATTTCTTTATATAAAAAGAAAGACATTCATCATTTTGAATTAGTTAAACTATTTCACTAACTTTGACTTCTTTTTTTATACATAAATGTCTAAACTTATAAACCATACCATTTAAAAGTTGATAAAACTTTTTAAATTTTATAATCTAATAAGTCATAATTTTAGAAATAAAAAAAAAAAAAAAACTCTTAACTAGCCCAATTGAGCATGTTACATGTGTTATTAATATGCCGCAGATAAAAATGGGAGAAATATGGCTTTTTATTGCATAAAAGGTGAAACTTTTGTTTACGTATTTTACTATTATTAGTAGCATACTAAAAATAATATGATTTGTAATCTCAATTAACACCTATGTGAATTATCGAAAATTAGCTGATTTGATAAATAAAAACTAATAAATTTATTTTTTTATTATAGAAATATCGAGACTTAATTAAGCAAAATGAACTTTGATATAAACTTAATGAGCTTATTTTTTATATATAATTATTTTAATTACCTAGCTAAGAATAAAAAAACACATAATTAAAACATTCATTAGAATTTAACTTTAAATTTTTTCTATTAATTCTAATCCGGGAATACAAGTTGGGTCACGTTTTTGCTTAAATTCATCTTTATATGTCAATATTGAATTTACAAAATAAATCTGTAAGAGAAGTGGCAATTAATATTTAATCAAAATGAATATTGAATACTATTATTTAAAAAAAACATTTTGCGATAGATGTCTAAATATAATTACTTCATTTAGTTGTCTAATCGTTGGCTTACAATTTCCGAAAATTTCAATCATTCCTTAAAGTACTTATCCCAAGTTGAGTTACATGACATTGCTTGAAACTTTCCTACAAACGCAGTGAAATGCATACGTATTCAAAGAAAAGTGTACTCAGTTTTTTTAAAATAAAGGAAGAAAAAAGAAAAGATAGTTAGTTGTATGAAAGTAAATGGTAAGGAGGTGGTGTGGGGGCGTGGGGCTTAAGAAGAAGAGCATGATATGACATTCATACATTGGAGAAATGGGAGCGATAAGATCATATACACTATGCATAGGATATGTACTGTAGTGGTCTGTAAGTCAAGAGAAACCCGTGACCTCTCTTATGATCTTTCTGATTTTGACAACAATATGGACCAACTAAAATATATCAATACTTCATTTTTACCTTAGTAATTGTTTCATTCTTTGTATCATCTTCATAAATTTTGTAATATCTTATATATCTTAATTTTTTATTTTTTTTTATATAAGACAATATTTTAGTTTGATTTAGACCGTAACTTAAAAAAAAAAAAAAAAAGTCTTACTGTTAGACAATTAAATAAATCATTAATTTTAATATCAATTGTACAAGTGTACAATATTATATGCTAATATGGATTTTGGGCCTCATATATAATAACATAACATGTTAACTTATACATACTTGAATTGATCTAAAAATAGCATATTAATTTTGTACTTAAGTGTATATACTTAGTTCACGTACAATTTATAAATTATGTACAGCGTGTACATATGTTATATGTACTTGGTATGTACAATTGAAATATAATTTTAAAATTAATTTAATTATGTATATATTTTACATGCTATTTAGACCCAGACTATGCTAATATGCAGTGTTTTTGGTGGTCTTTCATATCACTTCAAATTTTGTCCCGATTTTATATTCTATTATATGTGGGTTTGAATCTCCATTTTAAACGTATATTTAATAGATTGTAACCATTAAAAAAAATTATTTCATTTTACAATTGTGACCTTTTAAATATTCAAATTTAATTCACTAATACCTTATGCTAATCATTTCAATATAGGAGTGTAACGACATATTAAACTGTTTGATTTGTGCATGCTCTATGTACAAATTAACCGTGAACTAATTGAATTCAACGTGTGATATTAGTAATATAATATATTAGTATTTATTTTAAAAAATAAAAAATATTTTATATTATTATTAAAAATTAAATTTTACAATTAAACTCTTTTTTTTCAGTTTCAACTCTTTATCATACAATCTGCAATTTTCAGTTGCATATATATTATGATAATTTTATCTTTTATAAATTTTATCAAGTTAATTGTTAGATTGTGTGATATAATATATGATTTATACTTGTAGCATATTTAAAGTAATTTGGTTAGATTTAAAAAAAAATGTTAATTTCAAATTTCAACAACATGATTTCTAAACAAAAAAATTAAAAATAAAAAACCATGAAAAAATGTTAACCAAACTAGACCAAGCCGAATCAGATCATTCGGTTTCAACAATTTTATAAGCAAAATAGTCCAATCCAATTTAGATAAACTTATATAAATGGTTCGGCTTAGTTAATTTTTTTTATACTAAAATTGGATCGAATCGAACCGAACCATTGACACCCTTAATTAAAACATGACTTTTCCTAATGAGTATGCAATTACCTCATTCTATTGTATTTATTTATTTTTATATATGAAAAGAATAATAACTTATACGAATAAAATTATATCTTATATAAATTAAATGTATGTTTCATTCTTAAGAAAATAATATAAATAATACCATTCAAAATTTGTAACAACAAAAGTAACATTTATTGTATTTAAATTATATATTTTTACTATTAATAAAAATGTAACATCAATTTTTTAACGCCTTTTAATTGGACATCATTCAAGTTGAACAGCTACAATTTAGATCGATTTAATGTTGAATGTCATTTAATTAGACACATTTTAATGTATAGAGATGTTATTTTTATTATTATAAATTTTAAGAATGTTATTTTTAGAATTTTTTTTTTATTATTTGAAATAAATTATGGGGATAAGGTTGCTTAAAATAAAATTAAGTGGCTTATAAGTGTTGATGTGTATTACCGAATATTTAAGATAGAAGAACCCGTGAGACATACATGACAGTTTCTAATTTCAAAACCTTGTAACCCAAAATAATAAATAAATTTTGAATAATGGAAAATTATGTCTTAGATGTACCGTAAGATACATCTTATATTTAGGGGTGTTTAAAAAATTCGATCATCCGATCAATCCAACCAATCCAATCCGATCCGTTAATTTTTGAACGGTTTCGATCCGATCATCGGATCGAATCGGATTGAAATTTTTTCAATCCGTTAGGTTCGGATCGAATGGCGGATTGTACTATTTATCATCCAATTCCATCCGATTCGACCAAAAAAATTAAATATATTTTAAATTTATACACATGTCATATTTTTAAGGTTTATTTTAGCTTAAATATGTTTATGTTACATAAAAAATTTATTTTTTATTCAAAAATATTAAAATAGAGTTAATTAATTTTATTGATCGGATTGATCGGATTCAATCCGAATAAATTACGGATCGGATAGGATCGGATTTGAAACATGATCGGATCGGATGCAGATTATGATATTTCAATCCGATCGGATGGTCGGATCGGATCAGATGAGTATAAAATTAGCGGTTTCGATCCGATGAACACCTCTACTCATATTCATATATTGAGATTATTGTATAGAAATTTATTTAATGCTTCAAAAAGACACATTAAGTAATATATGCAAATTTAAAAGACTTCTAAAAAATAAAAATAAAAACCCTTGATCGAGGGAAATTAATATGAACAGTAATATATATATATATATATATAGTGGTCCATCTTCAGCGAAAATATACTCTTTTAAAATGTTTAACAAATTATGATACATATATCGATCCTTGTTTTGTTGAATAGAACGTTATTAAAAAAAAGTTCAAATTTTCCTGCAATTCTGTTATGTAAAAGCCAAACACTGTCGCGTTATAGACTTACTACTCAAGTACACCAACATATCTGATGGGTCCTTGGGAATTCTATACAAGATCATAAAGGAAAAAGGCATCGAATAGAATTCCTAAGGACTATTTAGAAATGTTGGTATATTTTAATATTTTATAGATTACTTAATTATTTAATTAATTTTTTTAGTAAAAAAATATATGTATATTTTTTTTATAATGTTAAAATACTTATATTTATTTATTTTATAAAAAAAAAAAAATATATATATATATATATATATATATATATATATATATATATATATATATATATATATTTTTATAAGAAGATTAAAATAAAAAAATTTATACGAATGAAGTTACAAAACGTTAATTTAAACGCGTAAAGAAAAACAAAGAGCCAGTAAATTGTCTAGAAAGATTGACTTGTGTGTTTTGTCTTTATCTTCTCAAGTCACAAGTGGGGTGAAAATGTGAAATCAATATTGCCGCCTTTCCAGAAAAATCGGTACTCGTCCTACTTGATTATTGTCTAATGGAGAGATCCACTTTTGAGAACTTTCTATGAAAATAACGTACGGTATTATCTCAGCGTTATGACATATATTATTAATTAGATCTAATAACAATAATATATTTTTATTATATATTTATTTATGTTTAATGCTTTATAACGATTAAATATAAAGAAGAACGGTACAGCGAAAAATTTATATAAAACCAAATTAGTAAAATGAAACTACCCAATTATATGAAAATTGCCATAATTTTTAAATTTACACCATAGAATTGAATTAATTTACTATAATTTCGTCAAAAACTTTTTTTATTTTTTTTTATACATGGTAAATTCAACAGAGATCGATGGTACTGGAAATTGGAAATCTAATCAAATTGTCAATGTTTCCTGAACTAAAAGGTCTAGAATGACTTTGCGCTTAGACTTCAGATTTGGCTACCTATTTAGAGATCTGATTAGTCATCAAATTATAGTTAGGTAACGAGTTTTAACAAAAAAGTATGAAATTAGCGTCATAATTTTCACCTACTTTCAATATTTTAATATCCATTGACTCTTTTTGTGTTTATTAATGTTATTAAATTAAATTACCAGCCTCAGGTATCAGTTCTCAAACCCTAATTGACTACAGAATCATAAGAGACTAATAGTAAAGATGGTGCCCTTTTTGATGTATCCTATTAGACCAATTAAAAAAAATACTAAATTAAATAATTTCTGACTTTTAACATGCCTTTGGAGTTTGGGAGACGACTTATTTTTTTCTTTATCAGAATACTAAATAATGGACTACAATTCACAGAAAGTAGTAGCTTTTTTTTTGGGGGTCAAAAATAGAAAGTTCTAGCTTTCTCTGAATAATATGAGCGCAAATTGATTCATTCTTTCAGACACTAACATCATTTTGTAACTTTAACCCAAAGAAAAAAAAAAAAAGAATATTATTTTGTAATGAGTTATATTTTCAAGTTATCTTCTATGTTATTAATGGCCCTATAGCCTAATAACATATAAAGTATAGATTGTAAGTTCAAGATTTGAAAATGTAAACATTAAAATCCACTAGAAAAAAAAAAAGTTATCTTTTGTGTTTAAATTAGTTTTTAATTTTTTAATTCATATTTAAAAAAATACATACTTGTTTGACTTGAAAATGTGGATAACTAGCAAAAAAAAAAAAAAAAAAGAGTTATCTTTTGTGTTTAAATTAGTTTTTTTTATATTTTAATTATATTTTAAAAAATACATACTTGTTTGATAACAAATTTTGTTTTTTAGAAAATGTGGATAACTAGCAAAAAAAAAAAAAAGAGAAGTTATCTTTTGTGTTTAAATTAGTTTTTTATTTTTTAATTCATATTTTAAAAAATACATACTTGTTTGATAACAAATTTTGTTTTTTTATTTTTTGAAATATGAACACACGAAACAGAAAACTTGTATAATATATGAAACTGTGTTTCATATTCTGTTTCCTATTTTTATTTTTCTATTTAATACTCATTTTTATGTTTTACATCTAAATTTTAACTTTTTTTTTTTTTTTTTATTGAGAACAACCATAGAAAAAGGTGGAATTGTGATTTAAAAAAAAAAAAAAAAGGTGTTAAAGTATGATCTGAAATTTAATCATAAAAATTTTAAAATATGAAAACAAAACAAGTTTTGAAAAATAATTTCTTCAAAATTAGACTAAAAAGTGAAACTCATTTTTAATTAAAATAAAAATTAAATAGTTACTAAACAATTACGAAGTTAAAAAACTTGAGTTTAAATACGGATGTAGAAAATATATCACATGCATTTCATCCCATTTTATTCTAGTTTAAAAAAAGATAATTGGTTTATATTTATTAATTATCTTAAAGATTACCAAATATCAATTACCACGTGAAATTGGACTTACATGATGGACTGTAAGCTATTTCTTCATTACTGCTGGGTTTAATTTGGAATCATTCGAAAATCAGATGCTAGAATTAATGGCGTGAAAGTTGATGGCCTAATACAATTATTTCTTTTTATCATTATGTGACAACATTTTACTGCACAAAATTTACTTTTTTATCCTTGCAATATTTATATATATAGCACAGTAGAACTCACATTTCGAAACCTCCTCTATTCCTTTTCATTCTCAGCACAGTCGTCATCTTCTTCATCGACAACTCAATACTTGTCTATTCGACACAATAGACGTGTTCCTTAGAATATTTATTTATATACCACAATAGATCTTGTTAACCTGGGGTTCCAAAACCTCCTTCGCTCCTTCTCATTCTTAGTATGGTTGTCATCTCTTTTATCGTTGACGACTCTATACTCGCCTATTTAATATAATCGTCGTGTTCCTTAAATAATTGGATATAAAATAATTATTACGGTAAATATTTTAAATAATAATTTATATTATTAACCTCAAATTTATCATGGATATAAAATAATTATTCGGTTAAGATTAAAAAAATCAAAATAAGTATATAAAAAAAGAAAAATATCTGGTCCTATAATAGAAGATGGAGTTAAATTTACATGTGTACAAAAAGATGATGGACAACTAAGTTTGGACCATATAGGATGACACAATTAATTTAAACCAGCCAAATACTAAAGAGGGATGATGTATATTGAAAAGAAATATTACATATTTAAATGTGTATTGAGAAGAAAAGAATTGGAATTGATCAGCTAATCACCGACCAATATAATTATCTGCAGTTTGCTGGGTTTGGTATGTCATGAACCGTCCAACCAATCTTCTTAAGGTAAAAGATACCATTTATCATTTCTTTATTTTTTTTCTATTCTCTCAGCCACTCAATATCTTTCGATTGATTTCAACATTGAATTATTTTCTTCACCCTTTTCTACTCTTTTCTCAAATAAATACAAATATTTGCTTTTGTTAATAATTAAAGAAGGTACGCATCAGAGGCCAGTGTCAATTCAATGCAATAATGAAATAAAAATATCTGCCTATCATGTGGATACAATCACACTTTTTATTTGGTCGACTTCTGTCAAAATCACTGTATTAGATTATAGCAGAAGTATATTGTTGCTCCTTCTGTGTGATTATGGAGATATATATGAAATTCTATTCTACCCCTTCATTAATTTACGTAGATATTAGAAGAAAACTTATTTATTGGTTTTAAACTAAGTTTTTTTTTGGTCCAATGAGAATTTTTTTTTATTAATCAACAGCCCAAGCTTACAGACTCAAAAGCAGACAGAAAACAAGACACAAACAACAAAGCCAACCACAGGACACAAAGGAAACCAACACCATACGCTCAATCTCACCTCTTTGCAACAACAGAGACTGAAACCAGAACCAGAAACTCAAGTAAATATACTAGCCGTTAGAGCTAAACTAAGCCCAACCCACCAAGCACCAGCATTCCAACTAGGCCACAAGAGATGGAGAGGGACTTAATCAGCTAACCACAAACCATGACAACAATCAGAGACAAACTCAAACAGACAAATGACTAGAAAACAATAGAACCAAAGTTTAACAGAAACAAAAAAATCTACAAACCAACTTACACAAACCCAAAAACTAGCTCCCTTTCAAACCAGATAAAGAGCATCACCACAATCAGGCCTCAAACAGAAACAAACAACTCCCTTATCCACAAACTCATCACTAGCCAGCTGCTCTCCTTCCTTCGAGCTAATACTATTAGAGCTCCAAGCACTATCTTTGTTAGCATCATCCAAAACCACACTTAAAAAATGAAATATCCTCAAACCCCTTCCTTGGCCTCTTCCCAGTTTTTATAGTCTGTTCCGCTAAGCCCTTACCAGCCATTTTGCCACGCCCAGAACCAAGACCAACTCTAGGATTTTATTTTCCTCTACTTAGCTTCTTCCTATACCCTAAACTTCCTTCACCAAAAGTGAAACAACCTTTCTTCCTCAACCTTCCTCCTTAACATGCTTAGGGACCTTCATATTCATACTTGAATTGATCCATTCCTCGAACAATGCATACTTACCCCCAAATCTGTACACAGCGGCGAATCCAAAAAAAAAAAATTAGGGGGCTAAAATTTAATTTATTTTATATAAATTAAAAAATTAATATAAGTTACATTAGACTATATTTTATCTCTGAATTTTTTATTTCAAATTATATTAAAGACATAGAGTTAACATTAAAAAAATATAGAGTTAATACTTTATAACGAGCTTATAGCAAAAATTAAATAAAAATATAACAAGTTAAAAGTGTTAGTATTATTCATGTATAAAATAAATTTATTAACTAAAAAATCTAAGCAAATAGAAATCTCAATCAAACACATTAAAATTTATAATTATTAAAACTAAAATTAAAAGAAGTATATGAAAATGTAAAAAGTAAAATATGATTTAGAATTTTAGCCTTGAGACTATATTTAAAAATATATGTTGATAAACAATATAAGACTAACTAATAAAAAAAATTATATAATTTTTTTAAAATAAATTCTAAAAGATTATTAAAATAAAATTAAAATTTGAGTTGAAATAAAATATGATAAACATAAACTTAAAACTTTAATCTAAAGCTTATCATATACTTCTTTTTTAATTTTATTTTTACAATGTTAAGTCTGAAGTTAAATATTAAAACTTTTTTTAGATTATCACATTTAAGAAGAATTTTTAAATAATATATAACTATATTTTTATTTATGTTACTAATGGTTACTAAATATATGGAGAAAAAAATATTTAACTACTTTATTTACAATTTATGTTATTTTTATCCACATATTTATTAAATATTGTTAATATATATCAAAACATGTACATAAAAATTAAACACAATATATTATTACAAATAAAATATTTACTTAATATTAAAAATATACATGTAATTATTATTATTTTTTAAAAAAATTAGTTGAGCTGCAACTTTGCCCGGCCCCAAAAAAGCTCTGTACATGTCTATGCATGAATGATTAGGAACATCACAAAACTTGAATTGATGAGTAATACGCCCACAATAATAATTGAAAGCACACACATTCTCAAAATTATAAGGGATCCAAGCACCAACGCACGAGATAATTCAAAATTCACTCTCACCCTCACCCTCACCCTCACCGATCTTATAATACCACTAGTAATAGAAAACTTATCAATTTCAGTAACAACTCCTACGAATGAAACAATTCCTTTCACTATCGCTTCCGTACGCCCTTCTATAAGCAAATCATGTACTTGAATTCACAAAAAAGAAGAATCAAACACAATGTCAAATAGAGACTTAACAGGTAGTAGGCGTTGCACTACCAAGAGGCAATTATTAAAGCTCCAAGGTCTATGGCAAGAACCTGATTCAACTAAGCCAAATCCTCAAAATAAAAAATAAATATATTACAATCCACCACCTTTATTGGAGCATTATTTTATTAAACATTAATATAGGTTGATAAGTGAATTTATCCTACTTAAGTACTTAATAATTATCTTAATTTGATCATTAAGGCACAAATAAAAAGCGAATTATAATGCAATATTTACAAAATTAAGTGATTTCACGTGTATTGTTTTTAAAAGAGACTTACTTGATTATAGCATAATTTTTTTATAGGGATATAAAGTAAAAAATTAAAATTGGCGTCATATCACTTGAAAGTGCTTCATTAGTTTTCGCAGCCAAATGCAAAGAAACACTTGGTGGTCTAAGAACTTCTAAACAATGCATGCATCGTAATAATTCCTAAACCGTATTTGCGCATAATTTAATCCAAAAAGCTACATAGCATCACCTAACTGTCATAAGCATACAGTACTTCAGGAATGACTTATCAAAGCTAATTAATAGCCAAAATTCTTAATTATAATCAAAGGTAAACACACAGCTATACCAATATATTATTGTTCGATAATCAAAATTAGTTAGAAAAGAAGAAGTACAAAAAAGTAGTGGAGAAAATTCCATTTAATTTCATTGATCATATTGAATGAATGCATCATATATTTATAGGCATCCTATGAGTCTATGACATTAAAATCTTAGCTAGTGTAACAACACCTAAACACATGCAATTAGTTTTTTATTTTTAATAACTATACTACTAGATCTCACATCTTAATTAAACAACATGTTCCGGCATCATGGTGTTTTCAACATAAGCATTTAATCTATTTGGAATAAAATTGTTACAAATAATTTTGAATGATAATTTAATAATTATTTTAAAAATATAACATACATTTAAAATGTCGCTAAAAAATAAATAATTCTTTTAAAAGTAATAATAATACTAATCAAAATTTTAGAAGTATATATATATATATATTTTTAGCTCTCCTCCTATTTTACATTCCTATTTGAATTAATCTTTAATAGTACTATATTGTTTTATCATACAAAGGAAATCACATTAACTTTTTTCAATAAACCAACATGTGAACTTTTGGTAACTTCTATGCATTATTGTGTAAATATAATGTCATCTCCTCTTTTTTAATAATTAAAGTCTTTAGTAAATTTTGTAACTAATATGACCATGTGTTTCAAACCCTTAATAGGGATAAGTCCTAGTGAATGGAGTATTCTACATCGAGAGTGTGTTTCGCTTCGTGTGTGTTTATAAACCTTCCCTGCAATTCCAATTTTAACTGGAATTTGTGGGTTTGGTTTCATAGCAAAAAATACCTCTGGGTGCGTGTGTGTCATTAGTACCATTCGGGATAAGTCCTAGTGAATGGAGTATCCCACATCGAGAGTGTGTTTCGCTTCGTGTGTGTTTATAAACCTTCCCTACAATTCCAGTTTTAACTGGAATTTGTGGGTTTGGTTTCATAGCAAAAAATACCTCTGGGTGCGTGTGTGTCATTAGTACCATTCGAGATAAGTCCTAGTGAATGGAGTATCCCACATCGAGAGTGTGTTTCGCTTCGTGTGTGTTTATAAACCTTCCCTGCAATTTCAGTTTTAACTGGAATTTGTGGGTTTGGTTTCATAGCAAAAAAAAAAAAAAAAAAACCCTTAATAATAAGTTTCAAGTGCCAAGCCTAATTAATTACTTGATGTACTACATACCAACTCATATACATATATACATATATGTGTATACACACATATATATATATATATTAATTATTTTTTCTACGAAAACCTTGCTTTTTAGTGTGTGTATATATATATATTATTTTTTGTTTTACATATTAATTATTTTTTCTACGAAAACCTTGCTTTTTAGTATATACAAGTATATAACTAGCTATATATAAATAACCATATAAAATTTGAAGAGATTATTAATTATTAAACTATGGCAAGAAGGATGAAGTTTGGTAATGCCATAAAGGCACTTAATTATTATGTGTGTTTTGGTAGCCCCTACGGTCCTCCTATCCCAGTCTACAACATTTAATGCCCAAAATTAATCACAACCCCACGAAGAAGTTTTGTCTGTCTAAAGATATATGCAATATGAGCATATATGTTAAATATTGTGACCATCTAAAGGATATATAATAAAACAATTTCTCTTATAAATAAATAAAACAATTTCTTATGGCTTTGGTTAATAAGTTACGGAACACCATAGTAAAAAAAAAAAAAAAGGATCAAGCAATACTTTTAAAATCAAAGATTAATGGAAGACAAGGTAAATAGGCATTGATCACTATCAAAGAAACAGGCGAGGGTCCACAGGCACCGTTGGATTTATTTTATCCATTATCAAATCCATTCATTTATTAAAGGTCTTCAATAGAGTCAAAGCATTTGAAAATTTGACTTCCAGAGTCCTGAGTTTGTATTGACTCTCTGACTTTATAATTTAATGCTATTTTAAAGGCTCTCTTAGAGTTAAAGTTTTTGGAGCTAACCTGCCAGTCGGCCACCACTTTGTTGGAGCCAAACTGAACTAGGATCGATATATGGCAAGTTCTTGTTTCTTCTTCTGTGATTTTTGTCTCGCTTCTATATATCTTATATGATGTTGTGTTTTGTACCTTTAGTTCTTTTTCTTATATATATATATATATATATTACATGATTAGTGGATCATATGTGGGCACTGGGCAGGGTACTCGTGATCTCTTCTTTCACCACCTCTGTCAGAACTCAGAAGTTGACTCTCCTAAATGCACTGTCTGTTATTTTCCCCGTGTATGTATATATATATAATTTTTAATTAAGCTACAATGGCGTTGACATAATAAAAAAATAGAATATAATATAATAATTTTATTTTAATAATTAATTATATTTTAGTGCTAATATTGTAAATATTTTTTTTATCAAGTAAATAAAATTGTTATTAATAAAAAAATTATTTCAGCATCATATCTAATTAATGTACAATTTTTTTTAAGAAGAAACTCCAAATATGATCCTAGTGCTTACTAATTCCAGAACAATGGGGACATATAATTAATAATTTACATCGCAATTTATCATATGAAAATTTAAAACATTCTACAATTCGGTTGAGAAAGAAGCATATTTATAAAAAAAAAAACTATCAAATCACAAATCATACTTAATATTACCTTATTGATGAATACATTAGACTCATAAAATTACATATAATCATAATAATTTTAAAATCAACTATTTCAAAATTCAAGCTATTAGGAGAATATCGCTTTTTATATGTGTTGATTCTATGTACCATTATAAATTAAACACTTATAATTTAATAATTATGATTATTGGCATATGAATATTGAATCTTAAACTTTAATACCATGCATGCATATAAGAAGATATTAGAAAACCAATTTTTTTAAAAACTTAAACCATTGAAAAAGGGTGAATATTGCTTTTATGCCCTTATCAAATAACTTATAATATCAATTGATTTACTCATGCACATAGGTAAATGTAACAGTAAGTGTCATTAATTTTCGCTAGTGCTATCCTAAATTAGTCCTAATTTTATAAGCCCATCTGATTATTTTGCAATATGGACCTAGAGCAAGTAGTTTTTATTATTAGCTAGGTGTATGATGTATGACCACTCTTGAGTTTTGATGAGCACGATATTGATGCCAACGATAGTTGGGTGACGTTTATATCATCACTACGCTACACTACACAGTGTCAAGTGTCAGCCACCTCAAGTCAAGTCCTCAACAAATGCAAAACTAGCGGTGATGCGTAGTTTTATTTCTGAAATTGATGGGCCTATCGTGTAACGAAGTTGTGCTTCAAATTTATTAGCTTTTGGTGAGACCAAGACAAATAAAAAGCTTTTTTTAGCCTAGAAAAAGATTTAAGAACGAAAGTCACAATCGCAGCTAAACTGACTCAATTGAAAATTAATGTGTTTTTTTAATTTATTATTATCATTATTTATTCCTTATTAGAAACACTATAAATGGGCTAGGTTTTTATTTGGTAAGTATCGGGTCAACTGAGCCCATATATTGCATTCACTACAGTGTGTTTAGGATGGCCCATAATCAAGTTGGGAAAGCTTGTACAAGGAATTGATGATTAATATAATGTTATACTATATAAACTAATAAAAAGATACAAATAATAAATATTTGTATCAAAACCAACAATTTTATCATTATATAAAATTGTCCCTCCTGCTACATTCATACTTGAAGCTATTTTTTGACTTAAATTTTCATTATTTTAACTAATTTACATTATAATTAATTATATTAATTTCACTTTTATTAATAAAAAAAAAGTTGTGATAATAAAAATTTTTATTGTATAAATATTATTACTCATGTTTGAGAACATAATTAAAATTTATGGTAAAAATTCAATTAATGGCAAAAGTAATTTTTTTAACGAAAGCACCGAAAATACCCGCCACACAATACACCAACAAACCGTTTAAACGGCCAAACCAAGACCAACGGCCAAAAAATTCCCCCCCTACTCTCCCTCTCTTTCCAATAAACTTGTACCATTTTTATTTCAACCCTCCATTCCTTCCCCTCTCATTATAATTCTTTAATTGTGCAGTCTCAATTTCTCTCTGTTATGTCTTTAGAAAACCTCTGATCTTTATATCATTTCTACTACCATTCACCAAACCAATTTGAGGAATAAGAGAAAACTAAATAAAACTAAATAACATCAATCAATCATCAACAATGTCACGTCAGCTTGTATTGGTAGTACTCGTGTTCATCGCCATAGCCACCACCGAAGTGGTTGCTTTAAGAGCATCAGGCCCAAGCTTGTCACCTGGTAGTGCACCTTCAAGTCCATCAAATGACTACTCATCTGAATCACCTTCCAAATCTCAATCACTGAGATCAATTTTAATACCCCCAGAATCTTCCCCCAGTGAACAAAATGGTTCACCTGCTTCTTCTCCTCAAGTAAGCTCAGAATCTTCCCCTGAACGAAGCCCTGCATCTTCCCCTGACAGCAAAACTACTGACGGGGCGGAGGCTCCCGTTTTCTCCCCGAGTGACGCCACTAATGATGACTATGCTGACTACAACTGAGGTTATTGGAGATAATTATTGCTATATATTTTTTTTTGAAATGTATTAATAATTTTTAGAGATATAAGCTTTATATGGTCATGAGCCTGAGTTTTGAGTTACTTGATGTGAGTTTCAAAGCTTACATGAATTTATACCGACGTATATCCATAAAAGGCCTCATTTTGTTTCTGAGGCAAATCATAGGGTAGAATAATTAAGAGTAATGAGATGGTACATACAAGCCAATGGATCTTATGTCTTGGAATTCTAGTATTGTACATGTATTTCTCTTTGTTTGTGACATTACTTGTAATAACATGGCATGGTTAATTGTTAGCAATCAATTTTCCTTATTTTTATAATTTTAAAAATAGGGTGTCTTTCCTAATAAATATCAATTATCATGTCACATGTTCTAAAAGTAGTGTTTAATCTTCATAATAATAATATTGACCCTCCTCCTAACAAGTTTAATTTTTGAAATAATTGATTTTTCAAAAATTTTTAACATGATATTGGAGCAATAAATATATTAAATAATTATTGGCTCTTCTCTAAATAACTTAAATTTTTTAAAGAGTTAATTTTCTAACATCTTCTAGTAAAAGTCCTTTCAGAAAAATATATATAGTTTACAAATATAAAGTTATGGCACGAGGAAACAGGACAAGCTGTATCTTTAAATTTTAGAGCTACCACAAAAGATAAAACTTACAAGACAACGAAGCAGAAGTTATCATTGGTATGATCAGCTTTGTACTTGTGCTCACGACAGTTTTTGGACCTGCATGTTCTTCACAATCACCTATCAACAATTTGATAATGTTTTGTCTTCCAACTTTTTTTTTTTTTTTTTAAATTCTATATTTTATGATTCTAGTTTGATTTTATCCAAAACAAGTTTACATGGACTTGCAAGCTAAACAAAATCTTAAAGAGGAAAAGGGAAAAAGGAAATTTTTTTTTTCCTTCCTTAAAACAGTCTTCAAATTTCTACGGTAACTTATCAATAAGACCATGTTCACTACTAACAAGTCTAACACTTGATCATGAAAAGCTAACCCTATTTGTCTTGTGTTAAAAGATTGACGAAGAAAATGGCGGGCAAGTAGTTGAGCTACCATCACTGAGTTATTAAAGTTACAAATGTTGATTGTGCCTAGAGATGGCAACGGGTTAATTCGGGTCAGATCTGACCTAAATCGTTTTAACCTGCGGTTCAAATTGAACTGAATCGTTTCAGACAAAACGAATTCAGTTCGATTTGGGTAATATCTGCGGGTTAAAAAAACTGAATTGTTGATCCGTTTTAAAAAAAAAAATTGGAAAAAATAATATTATAAATTTTTATATAATTAAATTTTTTAGAAAATAAACGGGTACTCGAATGGTGCCCCGAACCTAATGGATTTTTGTTCCAAATCAAACTGAACTGAACTGTTTTAAATCAAATGGATAATGCTCCGATCTATTTTTGAACCGTTTTATCCCGAACCGAACTGACTCGAACGGGTTGGATACCTGCAGGTACCCGAACCGTCGGGTCAAATTAACATCCCTAATTGTGCCAAGGTGTTCACATTGAATAAATTATGAAGTATAGTAGTATAAAAATGACCATATGAGCTAGGGATGACAATTTGACTTGATGGTTCGGGTACCTGCGGGTATCCGACCCGTTCGGGTCAGTTCAGTTCGGGGTAAAATGGTTTGGAAACGGATTAGAGCATTATCTATTTGATTTAAAACAGTTCGGTTCAGTTCGATTTGGGGAAAAAATCTGTTCGCTTCGGGGCACCATTTTGGTACCCGTTTATTTTCTAAAAATTTTAATTATATAAAATTTATAATATTTTTTTCCCAATTTTTTTTTAAAAAATGGGTCAACAATTTAGTTTTTTTGACCCACGAATATTACCCGAACTAAATTGAATCCGTTTTGTCTAAAACGGTTCAGTTTAATTTGAACCGCTGGTCAAAACGATTCAGGTCGAATCTGACCCGAACTGACCCGTTGCCATCTCTAATATGAGTTACTCTTCCTCTTAAAGGTTAACCTTTTAGATTATAATTATTTCTTTAATTGAATTGGTACATCAAATATCAGAATTTGGGCCTAATTTGCATTAACCAAGGGGAAAGAAAAGCTAAACCAAACCTTAAATTTTGAATTAAACAGAATTAACCGGACTTGTTTTTTAGTATAATTTAGCACCAAAAAGAATTTTAGCTTTTTTTTTTTTTTTTATTATCTATTTATTTATATAAGTTGATTTCGAAAAGCAGCAAAAGTGGCATGTGCATCACCTTCCCTACCTGTGTTGTTGTTGAGATCTGGCAGCCAAGTATCTATCTTTTCTTTTCTTTTCTTAAGAAAGATAAGTTCTCCAATCATAATGGTCATTCTGGTAATGCATGTGCATCATACCCTCGGCCCGGCCCACTTCATATATTATCCTACACTACTCAGCTAGTAAACTTATTTTTTCTCTTTTTATTCTGTATCTTTATATTCTTTTATATATACGTGGTCATATCCATTCCCACTTTAATTTTATGTGATCAAAAAGCAAGACCTAATTTTGATGCCTTCAGATATGAACAGTCCAGCACCTTGTACTAAATCTTGGTAATTCAACCCAATTAAGTTTCTCATCTATTGTCCCTTTTTTTAATTAATTGTATTTATGATCAATGTTATAACTATTTTTGTAGGTCAATAAGTGAGGACTCACTGAGAAGATATGTGCAATTTTCAAGTGAAAACTGCATACAAGAATTACTTTCTGCCTCTGACTCTAACAATAATAGAGTTGGAAATAATAATGAAAATGATGGATGGAAAGTTATAACTGGTTTTCAAAATGGAGTTGAGATATCTAAGCGCACGTCTGGATCATTTCACACCTTTCGTAGCAGATGGTTGCTGAAATCAGTCTCACCCCAACAATTCATTACTGTTGCCAATGCCATTGATGCTGCTAAGGTGATCAATCAGTTTTCATATAGCATTTCCTAAAGTGTGTGCAAACGAGTCCCAAATATAAATAACAAACTCAATATATAATTGGAATAGGCTGGTTAACCTTTACTCAGTTAGAACTTAGGCCCAACAATTCTTATGTTTAAAATAACCAATTCAAGTGGTTGTGGCCTGTGGGTTTATTGGCTTAAATTCTTGTATATAGTATGAATCATGAATGAGTGAGGTCACTGTTGACCCTTTTGTTAATTGAACTTTCATGAAAACTACAGCAATGGGACTCAGATTTGGTAGAAGCAAGGTATATAAAAGATCTTGGAGATAACCTGAGCATCATTCGTTTAAGGTTTGGAGAAAACTCTAAACCACTTTTTAGGAACAGAGAATTCATTGTCTATGAAAGAAGAGAAACCATGGAAGATGGTACCCTGGTAAGTAAAATTTTGTTAATTATATTCATTTTCCACATAATTAATGAAATTGGATCTTTCTTATTAATAACTACTTATCAATTAAACACTTTGGAGTTGGCAGGTGGTAGCAGTTGCTTCACTACCAAAGGAGATTGCAGCTGGATTACACCCAAAGCAAAACAATGCTATCAGAGGACTACTTTTACAGTCAGGTTGGGTTGTGGAAAAGCTGAAAAATGACTCCTGTATGGTTACCTATGTTGTTCAGGTAATATTATGGTTTCGTTTCTTTTCCTTTTTCTTATTGGAATTACTTTCTAGGCTTCTAAATTCATAAGCGATTTCAAATTGAAATACCTAAACATTAAATATTCAAGGAACATGCGTAAAGCATTTTCTTTAATTTCCTTTGCTTTTTTTTTTCCCCCCCCTCTCAACTGCTATGGAGTAGTAGGTAAGAGGGACAAATTAACCAACCCAAATTTTTTTAAAAAAACTAACCAATATTTAAGTTGTTTCTATTTTGGGTTTTTGTTGTTATCCAGTTAGATCCTGCAGGATGGCTACCCAAGTTCTTTGTCAATCGATTTAACAACAAATTGGTTATGATTATTGAAAATCTTAGGAAATTGGCACAACCTTCTTCAGTTCATTGTGATATATGATGATTACACTAGTGTCCCATTGATGGGGATTCATCATATTACATTATTGTATAAAGTTGGACAAAAATGATGAGAGTAATATTTTATAGTGAATGATGAGCTATTATGTAATTTTCGAAAAGAAAAAAAAAAAAAAAAAGCTTTAAAAGCAATAAAAAAACTAAAGGCTCGTACCAATGCCCTCCATATAAAAGGGCAGTATCTATTTGAAAATTGAAGTATCTCAGGTGACTTCTGAATTGAATTACACCAACCCTCTTCCGTTGCAAGTTATAGAACTAGCCAGACTAGCAAACTCGTTTTTAAATCAAGAGCTATTCGGGTGCCTAAGGTCCTTGTACAACAACACAGAATAGAGCCTTCTAAATTCACTAAGCAATTAAAAAGCAACAATTTTAGCTTCAATTTAAGCCAAGTGCCCGGTATATAATGCGCTAATCGTTCTTAATGGTAATGCATATATAGTCAATACTCACGGGCTCTTGGGTTGGGTGAAAAGGCCAAGCACTAAAGTAGAATTATTACCTTTGCAGTTGGGTCGTTTCCAACTTGATTAAGTATTATTATGTTATTGCCTCATTTGTTTAATCCATTTCATACCATATATTAATCCCACAAATATTACTCCCAGTTTACCAAATGGAATATCATATTATTTATTTATATATGGGTTACTAATACAATTTCCAGTTTTAAGAAAAATAAGCAAATTAATAAAAAGGTAAAGGCTTTGAATGTAATGGAAATCTAATATACATTTGTAAAATGTTTTCCTGTTCTTAAGAAATTAAAATTTGGTTTGATGGCTGCATAGTTTTTCTCAACATGGGTTGGATAATTTTTTGCATTTGATGAATGAGCACATGCTCTGACCTATTTCATGCTGCAAATACAAGTCACATGAAGGAAAAGAGCAACTGGGATCAATAATTTTAGTAATCTTTACCCTCTCTTGAGACCAAGTTGTAAATGAGTGCATGTTAATTGGTCCTTCACTTTGCATTGAAGGGATATATGTTACTTTACGTTCCCTTCCCTTCCCTTCCCTTCTTCTGGTCCTATATCACTCTCTTCTTCTTCTATTCATTTTTTATGCTCATTCTTAACAAAAACACAATGGGACTTACAGCTTTGAATATCTACTATAGATTTAATGCTTTCTTGTAAGAAATTAAAATTTGGTATGATGGCTGCATAGTTTTTCTCAACATGGGTTGGATAATTTTTTGCATTTGATGAATGAGCACATGCTCTGACCTATTTCATGCTGCAAATACAAGTCACATGAAGGAAAAGAGCAACTGGGATCAATAATTTTAGTAATCTGTACCCTCTCTTGAGACCAAGTTGTAAATGAGTGCATGTTAATTAGTCCTTCACTTTGCATTGAAGTAATATATGTTACTTTACGTTACCTTCCCTTTCCTTCTTCTGGTCCTTTATCACTCTCTTCTTCTTCTATTCATTTTCTGTTCTCACTCTTAACTCCTGAATAAACCAACTGAACTAGTGAAGAAAAGAGACATTAATAATGGGCAATGCTGAAAATCACTCAAGAAAGTTGCAGCCTCATCAACAAGCAGCTTTTAACAAGAAATTTAAGCTCAAGATGCTTTTTCTTGTCATAGCCACCAACCTTATTACCGTTTATATCTTAACAATCCCTTGTTTACATCTTAACTTATTCGGGCATACCAAACACCTCTCTCTGCCTCTTTGGGACTCAACTTCTATCCTACAAGAGCTCAGTCCTACCAAATCCCAGCTTGCTGACAGTCATTCCCTTATTGCTAGTCTGCATGAAAGACTCAACTCTACTAATTTACTTGTTGAGGCTCTCCTTGTTGAGCTGGCTCGCCAACCCCAGGAATCAAATGATCAAATATACAATTTGATCATGAAGCTTGTTATTGACAATGATGAATTCAAGCTAGCAATTGGCCCCCACAAGCTTCCACTAGGGTACTCACCAAAGATGGGATCAGATGAGATTTACCCGCCGGTTGGAGCAGGCTGCCTCAAATTTCATGAAGACTTGGTCATGTATATGAGTTATGACATTGGAGGAGATTGTCCAGTAGATGATGTGTTTGCACAGAGACTATTGCTCAAAGGTTGTGAACCGTTGCCTCGTCGGCGATGCCATCCAAAATCCCCTAAAAATTATAAGGAACCAACCCCATTTCCAGAGAGCCTTTGGTCAATTCCATCAGATAACAGCATAATTTGGGAACCTTACTCGTGTAAAAGCTACAAGTGCCTCATTGAGCGCAGGAAAGCACGTGGATTTTATGATTGCAAGGATTGCTTTGACTTGCAATTTAGGGAGAAGAATCGGTGGCTCGTTGATAATGGAGGATTGGATTATGGGATTGACCAAGTTCTTATGATTAAGCCTGCTGGAACTATCCGTATAGGACTAGACATTGGAGGTGGAACTGGCACATTTGCTGCTAGAATGAGGGAAAGGAATGTGACAATCATCACTAGTACTATGAACTTGGATGGTCCATTTAACAGTTTCATTGCCTCCCGAGGCTTGATTCCAATTCATGCCAGTGTTTCTCAGAGGCTTCCGTTCTTCGAAAATACACTGGATATTGTGCATTCTATGCATGTTCTTAGTAATTGGATTCCAGATGCTATGCTTGAGTTCACACTGTATGACATATACAGGGTGTTGAGGCCAGGGGGACTCTTTTGGCTTGATCGGTTCTTCTGCCTGGGGTCACAGCTCAACCAAACTTACACTCCAATGCTAGACCGCATTGGATTTAAGAAGCTGAGATGGAATGCTGGCATGAAAATTGACCGCGGAGTTCATAAAAATGAATGGTATTTTTCAGCACTGTTGGAGAAACCAATGACCTAGAAATGGTACCTCAAGTTAATTCCAGAAAATGCTGTTTTGTCCCTACTGATTTGGTTAGTCTTAGCTTCACATGGACACACTACAGACATCTTCTTGTTTTCTGACCAAACAAGTTACACAGAAATAAGTCATATAAGACGTTGTAAAGCTCTCTCAGATGCTCATTACTTCATTGCAATTTTATTTTTTTTGGTTGTGAAAATACCAATTGTTTCTCAACAATGAATTTTTAAAAGACAACTCATCCTTAATTTTCGTAGAAAGCAACATCTATATTTAAATCCAAGCAAATGGTACCGGTCCTTTTAATATTGTTCACGAGCATGTGTCTTACAACTAACATGCATATTAGAAGATGAAGAAAAAGGATCAACTGTCTTGATAGTCCGTTAATGTTTCTGCATGAAATTATTTGAGGAAATCAAGTAACAAACAGACTTTAAATCCTTAAAATGGGTAAGGACATCCTTAAACAGGTTTCAAAGGAAACGTTTAACTTCATAAGATAAGCAACTCTAGACAAGAATTTGCACAAGCAGCCTTAAATGTAATGAATCAAATAAAGCTTGATGAGGCAGGGAAGGACTTCAATGAAAGTTGCAGTTAAAAAGTCAAAAGTCAGATTCTCAGATGATAATTCATAAGCTTCAATTTTTTACGGCAGTTAAAATAAACTAATTGAATTTTCAGCAGTTTATCATTCATAAAAATCCTAATTCAAAAAGAAATTGAGGAAGGGAAAAAAAAAAATCTGTACTCCGTTTTACTTTTTGCATTTATTATTATGTTTGGTTGAAGAATTATACATACAGTTCCATTTTACGTTTGGATATGCAAAATAGATTTTATAAAGTTGTAAACCCAACAGACACAAATATTTATAATTTGTGGGGTGGACTATTACACTTTAATCTATAATATTTTATATAATATTTTAAAATTTTATTATCTTTTTTTTTTTTGATCAATTTTATTATCTTTTAAAAATAATATATTATCAATTCAATTATTAATTTTTTTATTAAAATAAATAGAATTGATATATTAAAAAAGAGATTATGAAATTAAAAAAATTATATAAAAATATTTTTTTCAATTAATAAAATTTATAAATTAAAAAAAATTAATTAAAGAAATTATACGTTATATAATTAGCGTACCTTACTTTCTCTACAAAATTTAAAATTTTAAATAAATAGAATATCAAAATCCAGCTCAAAGGAACCAATATGAGCAATTTCCATCATACTTTAATTCCAATAAAATCCCAATTTTGACTCTTATTACACTTTAATCTACTATATTTTATATAATATTTTAAAATTTTATTATCTTTTACAAATAATATATTATTAAATATTTTATTAAAATAATTAAAATTCATATATTGAGAAAGGGATTATAAAATTGAAAAAACTATAAAAAACTATTTTTGTCGATTAATAAAATTTATAAATAAAAAAAAAAATTAATTACGTCACTTTTTCTAAAAAATTTAAAATAAACAGAATATCAAAATCCAGTTCAAAGGAGTCTATGGGCAATTTCCAGAATTAATTCCCTAAAATGATACATATATGATAAAAATTGATTTTTTGTCCAAAATAGCAAAACGACTGTATTTTGGAAAAATACAAATGACACTTTTAACCATCCTTGCTTGCCTGACTACCTTTGGTTCTGCGCCTGCGTGAGATAGCATAAGTCACCTCCAATTCCTGGTTCTGCCGCCGCTGCTTCTCCTGCTCTGCCTGGACTGCTCCCCTCTGCTGGCTCTGCAAATTAACTCCTCCAATTTCAGGTTTTTTAATTATCTTTTCACCTCTCCTCTCAACTGCTCTGTGATTCTGATTTTTAAGTAGTTATCAAACTGAGGTTCCTTTTATTTATTTGCAATATTAACTTGAGTTTTATTCTCAAGCTTTCGACTATGTCTGCAAAGAAGTATTTAATTTAATTTCAATTACCCATTGAAAGAAGAAGAAGAACAGCTTATGGAACTTATACATTCACATTTTGTATGTACAGGTTACATACACATTTATTTTGTATGTAACCTGTACATTCACATTTTGTATGTACAGATCATGTGAATGTACAGGTTACATACAAATTTATTTTGTATGTAACCTGTACATTCACATGAAATGCATTGTATTGTTTGTATGTTATTGTTGTTTTGAACAGTTTATGGAAGTCATGTGAATGTACAGGTTACATACAAATTTATTTTGTATGTAACCTGTACATTCACATAAAATACATTGTACTGTTTGCATGTTATTGCTGTTTTGAACAGCTTATGGAAGTCATGTGAATGTACAGGTTACATACAAATTTATTTTGTATGTAACCTGTACATTCACATGAAATGCATTGTACTGTTTGTATGTTGTTGATGTTTTGAAGAGCTTATAGAAGTTATATGAATGTACAAATTACATACAAATTTATTTTGCATGGAACTTGTACATTCACATTTTGTATGTACAGGTTACATACACATTTATTTTGTATGTAACTTGTACATTCACATTTTGTATATACAGGTCATGTGAATGTACATGTTACATACAAATTTATTTTGTATGTAACCTGTACATTCACATGAAATGCATTATATTGTTTGTATGTTATCGTTGTTTTGAATAGCTTATGGAAGTCATGTGAATGTACAGGTTACATACAAATTTATTTTGTATGTAACATGTACATTCACATGAAATATATTGAACTGTATGGAAGTCATGTGAATGTTCATGTTACATACAGATTTATGGGTTTTTTTCACTATTTTAATCAATACAGAGCATCACCTTGTAATGTTCTTACAATATAGAGTGATAATAAAGATTCATATTTAAGATGTGTTCCTTGTTTTTGTTCCTCTGTTCTTATTCTTCGTTGCAGAGGATAATAATTAATTTCATAATTAAAGCTACTTTTTGGGTATTTGATTAGAGCTCGACCTTAATGAATTTGAAACTGTAAAATAAATTGCAAATGTACGATCCTGGAAGTTATGAGAGAAGAAGCGTGAACGTGATGGAGGCAATGAAGAAGAAATTGGACGTCAGGCGTGAGCTCACGTAATTGTATTATAGTTGAAGACGAGGGCAATATTATAATTTTAAAACTTAAGTAATATCTAAACTGTGCGTTTTTATCTATATATTTACTATTTAAGTATAAAAACACATTGATGATAAAATTTGTTTATTTAGGTATTTCACTGCAATTTCCATGGTACATGTAATTCCAATAAAATCTTAAGCCCTATTATTTTATACACACCTAAATTTACACAAACAACAAAAATGATTATTTTTAATAAAAAGGTATTTACTGTTATATTTTTTTTTAGTTATTAATATATTGAAACAAAATCTTTTGCTATAATAAAATTTATTTTTTATTTTATATTATGTGGCAAATAAATTTTATCAATGAAAAAAAGTATATTTTGAAATCAATTTAAAAACAAACAATTAATAATATATATATATTAAATTTTAATTTTAATATATAAGTAAATATATTGTTTTTTAAAATAAAAAAGATAATAATTATTCTTGTATAATGAAGCAAGTATTATAAGTATTAAAAGTAATTAAAAATATATATATAAATAATAAATTAATTATATATTAATTTTAAAAATTAATAAAATTTTAAAATATTAATAGATTCATTAGTACGAATCTAAAGTATTTTACACATATTTCTAAAGTAGTACTGTAGTACACATCCTAACCCATATGAGAATGATGTGAGAACAAAAGTAGCTTCTCTCCATATTCAGAAAAAAATTGCAGAGAAACGAAGAATGGAGACTAGGAAGACAGAAGAAGAAAGCAATACTGAAAAAGAGAAGGAATGGGTGGAGTTAGAGTTACCGTTAGGGGATGCAAGAGGGACATTTGAACTAGCGAAGGTAGTGTGCAGCCATGGTTTGTTCATGATGGCCCCTAACATTTGGGAACCTCTTTCTAAGTCACTCCTTCGTCCTCTTCGTTTGCGACTCGATGATAGCAACGACAACGATGTCGGTGATGCTCCACTGTCGTCGGTAATGGTTCGTATTTTCCAACTCCAAGACCGTCCTCAGTGCCTGCTCGTTCGCGTCCGTGTCGGAGCTCGCTCGCTCTCTGCTCGGCAAAAACAAGCACTTTTGGTAACTTTTTGTTTACTATTCCGTTATATTTAATTGTATCGTTTTGATTCTATGTTTAGATCCAATGGGTTTGTGATTACTACTTTTTTTGGTTTGACTGTAGACTCAGGTATCGAGAATGTTGCGCTTGTCGGACACCGACGAGAGGATTGCGAGGGAGTTTCGAATTTCATGCGAGAGTCAGAGCATTTGTAGCTTTGCATTGGGGAGAGTTTTCAGGTCTCCTACTTTGTTCGAGGATATGGTCAAGTGCATACTCCTCTGCAATTGTCAGTAAGTCTATCTATTCCATTGTGAATATCAATGTATTCATATCACGCTCACCAACTGTTCGACATTATGTCTAACTCTACGACAAGGCTTCACAATTCAAAATCCCTTCTAATTTTTGTTAGATGTATAGGTGGCCAAGGACTTTAAGTATGGCTCAAGCACTTTGTGATCTTCAGCTAGAACTACATCAAAGACAGTCTCTCTATTTGGCTAAAACGACTGGTTTCATTCCCAAGACTCCCCCTGGAAAAGACATCAATTCAATGCTTCCACATTCCCAGGGCTCTTTGAACTTGAACGTCCATTTTGTTGAAAATGAGGAAAAAACAGATTCCAACCATAGTTTGAACCCAAGCTCACTTCCATTGAATGATCCAAGTGAGAAACTGTATGAAGAAGTCAATTCTCATTTGCTGCCTGAGACTCTGCTGAACAGAGAGAGGGAGTCTTATGCTTTTGATTGTGATAAGATTGGGAATTTTCCAAGCCCTGAAGAACTTGCAAGCCTTGAAGAGGGTTTCCTAGCCAAGAGCTGCAAGCTTGGCTATCGAGCAGGCCGGATATTGAAGCTTGCTCGAGGTATTGTAGATGGAAAAATTCCACTGAGACAATTTGAAAAAACTTGCAAAGAAGCAAGCTTTTCCAGCTACAACAATTTGTCTGATCAACTGAAACAAATTGATGGTTTTGGTCCTTTTACATGTGCTAACGTGCTCATGTACATGGGATTTTACCATTTTATCCCTTCTGACTCTGAAACTCTCAGGCACTTACATCAGGTTGGTTTATCATGCATTGCTTGTCCAAATTCTGAAGTATCTTGTTTGATGTTATAATAAGCAAAAGAGTCTTCTGTTTCGACCTATGATAACTTTTGGTGGTTCACTGGTTTGTTTGTGCAGATCCATTCTAAAAGATCCACCATTAACACTGTACAGAATGATGTTCAAGCGATATATGCAAAGTATGCGCCCTTTCAGTTCTTGGCGTACTGGTAAATGGTTCTCTAACAGTGATTGTACATGCTTTTTGATTATCATTAATTTGTTGCCTTTGTTGATTGTTTTGTAAATTTGTCAGGTCAGAACTGTGGCACTTTTATGAAACAAGGTTTGGGAAGCTCAGTGAGATGCCTTACTCAGATTATAAACTTATAACTGCTAGTAATATCAGGAGCAAAACAAGAATTAAAAATAAAAGGAAGAGGACTAGCTAAATGAAGGGAAGATTGCTAATTATTACTTTCATATTCTTCGATGTGTTTTCAAACATATAAAAGGTAAATTCCTTATTCTCTAGTTATGTTGATAGGATCTACTGTTGTTATTTCAGTTTGGCAATGTATTTTGAAACTGTACCTGAAGGATTCTGATTTAGAAGTAGAGTTTCATGGCAATTTATTTCAAATATCATTACTCTTCTCTTTCTTTCTGGCAATTTGCTCTCCCTGGTCTGCATTAGCCTTCATTATTATGATTACATGTTACGAATTCCCTTTAAAAGCAAGTGAGGATTTGATTGTCATATGAATCTTTAAGATACATTTACAACACAGCGAAGTTCAACATAATTAATTGCATCTCTATCTCAATTAACTATTGTGGACTGACTCAGCCACCGACGCCATTACATACGCAAGGGGTAAACTCAGTTAGGATCTATTCTTGAAGACGGAGACACTACTCTATTATCAAAATTCAAAAGCCTTACTGTTGTAAGAATTGAGGAGGGGGGGCTCTTACGGGATAATTTAATAAGTATTTTAAGACCGAAGCATGTATTTAAACTACTTTTAAAAAATAAATATTACTCAATTTAAGTACATATAATTCTTTTTAAAATTTTAAAAGCTCTTTTAAATTACATTGGTTCATTCAAAACAACTTTCAATTTGGTCTAAAAACTTCTAGTCCGAGCTCTAGGAAAAAAAAAAAAAAGTGCATTGAATAATGTCAAAATTCTAGAATGCTTGCTATAAAAATCTATCATTCTCAAAATATTGAACGCGTACGCTGGTTGAATAATGTGTATGGATAAGTCAATGATGTGAACACAACTTTTTATAAAATTTTGTAGATTTAATAATAATTTATTAAAAGTCTTGAGGATTTTTTTTTTTTTTAGATCGAAAAGCAACCGTTTCGAATTTTGAGAAAATTTTTAATTTGGTGGATAATTAAATTTAGGTAATATAAACACTTAAAGATTAGCTTATCTTATACAATCAACGAAATGCAATAAACAAATAATACACAATTTAAAATAAATCAATAAAACAAAAAATATATATAGAAGTAAAAATAATAAATGCTTTCTAATATAAATATATACTATATATATTATTACATATACTGTGAATACTCAGATTGTACTAACTTGTGCAACAAATCATACAAATACAATTATATAATGTAATAAACTCATTTAAGCTACAATCCTAAGTGGTAGCATCTATGAGTTGCTTAAGACAATAACTCAGCAGCTAAATTCATTAAATAAAATAAAATAGTTATTACAGACTCAATAAAAATAAAACGCCAAATACATTTATCAGTCAAGGACTACCTGTCCTAACTGTCTAGACTGCTATCACCAGTTGTCACCATATTTACTTTAATCCTCACTAAATTCGGCTCACCTTTAGAGCCATACCACCACGCAGTGTGATATAAATACATGCAATTAGTATGCATGTATAAATAATTGCAGTTTATCCAAAATATAATTTTAAGATAAAACACATCGTATCAATAATACATAAATACACTCAACGTATTAAATATTAATGCTAAAGATTTATTGATTTACATAAAATATTTCTTAAAATTCAAAACGAATAATATTTGGTGGGGTCGGATCTGAAGTGATATATTAAAATTTCAAGGATTATTCAAGACCATAAATCCCTCCCCCAAAAAGTAGAAGACCATATCATATTTAATTTGTGAGTTCCTCTATATATTCACTTTTTAAGAAACTTGATACTGGATACTAAAACAATCTAAAACAAAACATTATTCTTAAATAAAAATAGTGTTAAAAAGTAATTGGACTAATTGTAGAGATGTAAAGTCTACTTTTATATACATGGACTTGACAATGCAAATGGTTGAAAAAATTATACATTCAATTGGAGATTATCCAAATTTAGTATGTTTCAAATAAGATAAGCAGTGGTTCAAAACACGACAAATCGCTTTGTTTGAACTTTATAAAAGTGCGCAGTCTCTCTTGTTTAAACTTGCTTTGAAGCTCGTACGCGGCGTTGAAGCGATCATTGGTTGGTATATTTATTTTTGATAAATTTGTTTTGCAAGAATTATTATATCTAATAAAATTAGAACAAAAGCATCGTGCTTTATTCGTTTTTCAGTTTTTATGGAGTAAAAAATGGGGTTTTGAGTTCTTTACGTCACGATATCACACTGTCACGCTTTTCATCTACAAACATAAAAGTTTACAAAGGGAAATTTTGCTTTGTTTTCTATTTTGAATTTTTTGGAAGAAATTTGCAAAGGCGGAGCTCGAGAAGGACAATCTTCAAAGCATACGATAAAGCTGTTGGACGAGGTTGCCGCTGAGATTTCTGGCTCAGTTCGAGGGTTGAGCTTACTAGGTAGGTAGAAATTTCATTCTAGCTTCGTTTATTCCGGTCTCTGGTTCTCTTTCGTTTCCTGTGTATAGAAAATTGTAGATGATACCTTCTTTATAGTTGATTTAAATTGTGGGATTGGGTGTTTGTTTGCTTGATTTGGCTCCCTGATAATATCAATTATCGATTGCTATCATATTCATTCACAACCAGACTCGTTAGTTTTTCACTTGACACTTCTAATTTACTGCAATCTATGAGGAGATGTGTTAGGGTGTATTTAGGTCCTGTGTTCCTATTTTCGATTGCAGTCTCTTAATTTTACAATTGCTCTAATTATGTAACTTCTTTTGGCCTTGTGCATTATTTCCATTTAGGCTCTCTGTGAGGCATTGAAATTGAAAACGCATCTGAATCTACCTCTAATTCTTCCAAATTATTTTTCAGAGGCCCAGAGGGCATCTAGAGTTTACAGTGCTGCAAATTCCTGATTTTTTGCTTTAGCTGTGGAAAATCTTTTCTTCCATTTATCTTATTGACTACGAACAGAAATGATATAATCAACAACCATCAGCAATATTTGAGTGTGGGAATTTTTTTCAGAACGATTTCTATTTTTACCAATATTTTAATATGCATATATCAATTTTCAGAACATGCTTTGAAAAATCAATTCAGTGCTTTGCTTATTATTTGTACCTTTGCTGAAGAGTTTAATGTATTTTCTTACTTCACAGCCTCCTGACATCTTAACAATGATGCCTAACTCCCCGGAGGAGTTAGGAAAACATACAAGTACTGTGCATCATGTGACAGAAGATAGTGAATATGTACGGCTGGTTATATCTGCTGAAGCAAGCACAGATGAAGTCAGCAATTTGCAGCCTCAAGAAGAGAGGAGTAAACCTGTCATTTGGTGGGTCAAGGCCTTAGTATGGTGCATCATTATTATTATATTTCTTCTCGTTTTCTTGAAGTGGGGAGTGCCGTTTCTTTTCCAAAAGGTACTTATTTTGAATTATTTTTCTCATTTATAATTGGTATCAATTGCATATGCTTTTACTCTTCGTTAGTGGAAAATTTGTTGCTTGTGTCAATCCAACATCCTTTTTTGTTCTGTCTCATTTCTCCTTTTTTTTTTCCTGCTCGTTGTTTACTGAGCTTAATTTATTTACTACAGGTTCTCATCCCCATCCTGCAATGGGAAGCCACTGCTTTTGGCCGTCCAGTTCTTGCCCTTATTATTGTTGCATCTCTGGCTCTATTCCCTGTGTTATTACTTCCTTCTGGCCCTTCCATGTGGTTGGCTGGAATGATTTTTGGATATGGCCTTGGCTTTGTGATAATCATGGTTGGGACAACTATTGGGATGGTCCTGCCATACTTGATAGGTCTTCTATTTCGCGACCGAATCCATGTAAAGTACTTTCATGTTTGTGATTGATCATAAATTATTAGGTTGGGAGGAATGATTCTTATTTTATACTAATATTTTTTGTCCCTTGTTTCCTAATCGTGCAGCAATGGTTAAAGAGATGGCCCCAAAAGGCTGAAATAGTTAGACTTGCTGGGGAAGGAAGTTGGTTCCATCAATTTCAAGTGGTAGCTCTCTTTCGGGTTTCGCCATTTCCATACACAATTTTTAACTACGCAGTAGTGGTAACAAGTTTGCAATTTTGGCCTTATTTATGGGGCTCTATTGCTGGCATGGTACCAGAATCTTTCATTTACATATACAGGTTTGTTTTCCTGGCTCCATGCAGTTCCAAGTGACATTCAGGATTATTCATGGAGGAATCTCTCTTTTAAATATATATTTTTTCCAGTTTCCCAAGTTTCTCTTAAATTCTCAAAAGCTTAAATCATGACCAAGTTCACCCCGTGACACATTGTTCTTTCCTAATCTAACTTCTCTTTATTGCTCTTTGTCTTTATTATTATTACTATTATTCTGTAGTTAATTTCTTATTTAATTTTTTGCAGTGGCCGGTTAATAAGGACATTAGCAGATGTTCAGTATGCAAACTATCACTTGACTACGGTCGAAATCATATACAATATTATATCCTTCATTATTGCTATTATTACCACAATTGCTTTCACTATGTACGCAAAAAGAGCTTTGAATGAGCTGCAAAAAGCAGAAACAAATGGGGAACTACCATCTGCTGGTGAGCAAAACGGCTTTGAGATGGAGAAGCTTCCACATGAAAGACCTAAGCAGAAGCATTTCACGTAGTTTGTTGTAGCCTCAATACGGAAGAGTAGACAGAATGTAGAATAGTCCAGTTCATTAGACGTATTCAATAACAGTTGACATCTGTAACTTTCTCATGCTAACTATTTTATAATCAGGGTTAGGTTTTCTTTGTAATTATAGAAGTGCAAAAAGTTTGATAAGATTCTTACATGTACTGTATGTATAGTCAGCTTTGAGCAATGCTAGCATTATGGCATTCCAGACCATTCCATTGCTTAGTTTATCTACAGATTTTATTAATTGTTCTCATTGCTAGGGGCAAGTAGATGCATTCTGGATTTGAAGTTCAGATGTTATTTTGCAGCATTAGTAAATAAGGGATTAAGGACAAAGTTAAAACCATCAAATTGTTCCATCACTTTTGCATATACAAATATAACCTCCAATATGCTTTGTGCATAAACATAAAATCTAGATAGCGAAGCTTAAGATGATGAAGTAGGCAGGTGAAATGTAATATTGGCCTCACTGGCTGGTGCTGTTGCTCCTTGATTGGTAATTATTGGTTCTGAAATTTGAACAATTTGGGTTAATTCTGTCTCCAATTTATGAGCAGATGAGCCACTCTCTGATTTTGCTTCCCGCTTGCTCCTTATATCTTCAGCCCATGTCTCCAGATATGACTCTATCATAGCATCAAACATGCCTTTCTTGAACATGCTACCCATCTTCAGTCATGCATATATAACAGTCATTTATCAGACTTCGATCACAAGCTTTGATATGCACTTTGCAAGTTTGTGAATACATGCAAGCATTCTTCTATTGTGTGGGTAAGTTAGAAAGTTTCCGCGCCACGACACGAGAAGAGACATAAGTAGCAGTTTTGTGTCTACTGAACTAGTAGAAGCCAGTTCATGGTGGAATTGTGCATCGTTCATTCAGATACCAAAGTGTAAATCTAAAGTGAGTGACAATTAATATAGTGTGATACCGTGTACTCTGTATAATTTGTATTTTATTATTAAAAAAAAGTGTATTTGAATCTAAAAGAAAGGACATAGATGGAACCTGAGTAACTAATGCATACAAAGGCAGGGTGCTGTAACTGCAAAGAACTTGAACAATCACCCTGCACAAAAATTGGCAAAAGCTTAAGATTGGAGCTTAATGGGATGCAAAGGAAAATAAAAGCAAAAAGCAGTTTCGTTTTGTGTTTCATTCAAATGCTTTTACCCTATAATAAGCCGGGCGACAATGAAACCTACTTCTTCCATGATACAAGAGTGAAACCCATATGTACACTGCAACAACAAGAAAGATATCAATTCATGTGTTCCTTTCTGTACATGCATGGCTTGAGATTTGAAAGAGAAATAAACCCTTTATGATTTACATAGTTTAAATACCCAAATCCAAAAGAAGAAGGCAATCTCAAATGAGTTTTGGAACAAAATGAAGTGGATCAAGAACAGAATAATCTTTGGGCGGCCAAACCAAAAGTGATCATCTGAAGGCTTCACTCGTACAGTTTCATGGCCTTCTGTCTTTCTCCTTCCCACAAGTTGAACTGGCTCTACTCCATGATTCTCCCCTTTCTTTTCTACAACGTCCTGAGCCAAAATTGTGATAATGTGTTCTAGCTTCGCACCCACAAGTAGAAGAAGCTGTAACCATCGAAATTCAAACTCAACTTTTAGTTTATTCCTTCAAAGTCCATGTATTAGTACACAAGGAATGGATCTAAGCTGCTTACAACTAATGGTAAAAAGGATAACCAGAAGTATGTGCGCCATCCGGCTATATTCATCAGCAGAAACAGTACAACAAAGAGCCACAAGTACCAGCTATGGTTGAAGAATATTAGTTGACAATCTCAAAAACATATCAATACGTGCAATATACTTTTAAGAGGGTAAGCTACACAAGTTGTGTTACTTACCTTATGCCAACAATTTTTCTAAAATCAACTTCAAGTGTCCGCATCATGTACTTGTGGAAATCAAATTTTGGATTTGTGGGGCAGTGTTCCTGAATGAAATATGAATAATATTTTGCAGACCATAGAAGACAGAATTCAAAAATTATAAAATAGTGAGATTAAATATATATATATATATATATATATGTAATGAAATAATAGCAGAACCTTGATGAATCCTTGTCTTAATGCAATGTAGTCTTAGTAACAGAGCCATAAAACTGCTTGAAGAATGATTTCTACCAATAAACATAAAAATCTGAGCGTTATCACAAGGTCATAAGCCAATACCACATATTTGAAACAGTCTTTGGACAAATATTACATATTGATTAGCAGTCTTGAGAAAAAGAGACTGCCATACAACATATTTCAAACAGTCTTTAGACAAATATTACATATTGATTAGCAGTCTTGAGAAAAAGAGACTGCCATTTGGATGCATATTCTAAAAAGTCTATCTTTTTGTTTCTTTTCCCTGTTGGTGTTGTTTTCTTGCTTATTCATTGACATCAAGAACTATCTTAAAATTTATTTCTTACCATCCAACTAATGATAGCTGCTTTAGTCCAAAATCCAACTGCTCTTTGTTTGAAGAACTCATGGTGATGAGCCCTAATCTGATCATCCCGAGATTGTTCTGCAAGGAACATTATATTATATTTGTGATGCCACTTAACAACCAAATTACGTTGGTGAACCATAATATATTCGTAGACGTGAGAAATTACCCTTACCAGATTTTCTAAGCTTGGTAGAATCCTCCCAATATTTCCATTGACGTATCTACACATAGTGAGATTATACTGACTATGAGGTCGAGAAAAACAGATTTACTTCTATCCACTACAATACTAATTTGATATATTAACATTGTATGCTTGAAAGAAATGGAGATTTCCTTGGAATCATTTTTGAGTTAAAATCTCAGCGAATTACCCTCGCTCCTCCAAGAACCATTGTCGTGGCACAAAAGATGACATGAACAACTGCCAATACAAAGATGAAAATGTGTAGATGATGCAGTGCTTCCAGTGACAGTAATGGAACCTTCCCCTGTGTATGTAAAAGCAAAAGCCCAACATATTATTGTTATAGATTCATTTAATGTCAAAACTAAACAGAACACGGTTCAACATATTGCTATAGATCGATTTATTGCCTTATTTAGACATTTGAGGGCAAATAAGCGGTGTGAGTTTGAACCACGTCAACGCTAAGCATGGGTACGTGTATGTGTAAGTATATATATATATATATTTTTTTTATATAAAAAAGGGCTCTAAAGGCCCTTTTTTTTATTAATAAAGAGAAAACAACTCACACACCCGTGGTGGGATTCGAACTTGGGTTGCTAGTGGGGGAGTAGGAGTCTTACCACTAGACCACAAGAGATAGTGGAATTAAACTAGAAGTGGAATATTCGAACTTGTATGTGTGAGTATATAAATGTTATGGAACTTGTTACTTAGGAGAAGTGGAATTAAACTAGAGATAGCAACGTGGTTGGTTGAGGTCGGATTCAATCCGAGTTTGTTTGCCTTGTAGATCAGTTTGAACTAAACCGTTTCAGATCAAACGGATCCGAGTCGAGTCCGTAATATTTGTGGGTTAAAACCCCCGACTCGTTGAACCTTTTCCCCATATGAAGATGAAGTGGTATCTTCTTATGTAATTGAATATTTTTTTAGCAAATTTGAAACTGTGACAATCAAAGAGGAATAGTCTTACATGAATCACGTGTAATTGAAAATATTGATCGTATAATTATTTAAAATAGTACTAGTTAAAAAAATAAAATTAGCTCTCAAATTATTTTTTCTTAAATCTTTTAATTTTTTTCTAATTTATAAATAATTATATTAAAATTGTGCAAAATATAAAAATTCTTTTAAATGTGCAATGAATTGCACGAAATTAAATTTAATGACCTTATATTTAAATTCACAATTACAATATGCTAGAATAAATCAATGTTTTTTCTTCTTTATACAATTCAACTTAAAATTTATCAAAATGATTCATAAATAGCCTATATAGTAAATATTTTCGAAGACAAATACTTGTATGTATAATTTAGTGATTAAACAAAAAAAAAAAGTGAGCACCATTTAAATGACACATTTTTGCTCCGAACTGTTTATAATAAAATAGATAATATTTCGCTTCATTTTTGCCCTAGTCTAATCCAAATAAGTCTACAATAAACCCCAAGTGAATGACTGATATAAAGGATATTTATAAAAAATAATGAAATAGACAAAATTAATATGTTTAAAAAAAATAAAAAATATATATTTTAAATAATAAAATTATTATTTTATATAAAATATTCTTACACTATTTAGCATTATAAATGTGTAAATCAAGAGATAGATAAGAATTCAAGTGGCAATGGTGTTCCTTTCATTAGGTGGGAAGGGCGGTGTGATCAAATAATGGAATGATTTGGATTTTGGAATATAACTAAAGGGTAAAAAGATAAAATACTATACACAAAACGATGACGTAAAAGGATTTATGTCAAAACTGCAGAAAGTGAAGGAAAAAAAAAAAGCCTTATTATTTCAATAAACCCTTCTGTTTTTACATTTTTCTACAACTCCTAACATAGCATGATCTACAAATTATTGAGGCTCGTCTAGAGGATATTTTTGTCAGAAACCTGGCTGCAAAAACATGAAATTTGTATAGCCTACTCAGAATTGTCATATATGAACGTTCTAAGTATTCTCTCTTCTTATTTGCACTAATATAACATACCTTAGCCTGACATTTTCCGGAGTCTGTCTCCGTAGACAAGAGTCGACGATTCACTATAACTTGAACAGGACTGTAGTGTTCAGGACTACTGGTCTCAGATGCTGGCCTCTTGCATGGAAGCATGTGAGATGCAAGATGAGTTGGAATGCATATGCGACTTATTAAACCTTGAGTGACTGTTAATAGAAGAGAAATGAACCCTAAAAGCATCAATTCTGCAATAAAAGATTACAAGCACATCAATTATAGCATTTTTTTTTTTTTTCAATAGAAGAACATGATAGTATGCTGATCAAAGTGCAAGGAGAACTGGGTCGTGCTGGTCCGAATTAACCTAACTCGAACATGGCTCGAATTTAATTTGAGCTGATATTATAAATTCGAACACAAAATATTTAAGTTCGAGTTGGCATGAATTAGCTCGAATTAGCCTAAAATATCAAAATAATCATAATATTTAAATAAAGATTTTTTTCTCTTAAGATATTTTATAGCAAGTTAGCAACTAATTGACATATCATTTAAAGATCAAAAAAAATATAAAAGTACATGATTTAAAAGAAAAAACATACATGATAAACTGATATATTACAAAACAAAATATAAAAGAAAAGATACACATGATAAACTGATATATTATAAAACAACTCAAGAGAATTTAATTCAAAAAAATAATAGAATTATAATTTATATTCTTGTACGCTCATGAGTCAAGAGTTAATATCCTACTTGATCCCACAAAATTCAAGTTTTTTGTTTTATAAATTCTCAATTCGGGTTAAACAGGCTAGCCCGAACAGAGCTCGAACTTGAAACGATTTTTTTTTTTGTTTTTGGACCAACCGAAATTTGAATTTTTCGGGTTCGTTTCGTGTTTTTTCAGTTCGTTTATTCGGATTTCGACATGAATTGTCACCCCTAACTATAACACTGTATTTTTTTTATTTATCTTTTTAACCAAGACAAAAAAATAAACGAAAATATTTGACAGGAACGTTGAAAGGAAACCTTCTTTTAATTTCTGCAAGGCTTCAAAAAGTGCATCTTGATTCTCACGCTTCAAGAACTGGATTTCCAAGTCCAAAACAAAATAAACAAACTATGTGAGGCTTCCCTATCATAAACCCAAAATACTTGATGAAAAGATAATTCAATACATAGCCTTCCTTAATCTGGATATTGAATAAAACGAATGCATATAAAATTAAACAAACAGAGCATTTTGTGATAACCAGAAGCTCTTACCTTTCCAAGTTGATGAAGAGAACGCTCGGCACAAAGAGAAACGAGAACAATGACAAAGCAAACGACAGCAACCACCCATGTTGGTGTAAACTCTAATGAGTTATTATTGATCTCACCTTCCATATCTTTTTATTTCAAAAAATTGATAAGCCACAATTCGAGGTGTCTTTAGTTGATGGCTGAAAGATAAAACTAGTAAATATATCAACACCAACTTGTTAGCATGTTATTTTAAGGGGGAGAAGAATAGCATATTCCTAAACTACAAAAGCAAAGAATATGGGCGGTAACAAGTTAATCAAAATCAAGAAAGCGATAGGATGGCCCAGTTTTGAAGCAATCTACGTAAATCAACTAAAAAGGAAAAGAAAAACTCCTAGTGTCAAACATGAAAGCACCCTACAACGCTATCTCAGTGAGAGAGCCACACTATGTACACGTCCTATTTAAATGCTGAAAGAACATGTTTTGTTCATACAAGGACGACGAGGTAACAAGGCTATAGTAGAACATTAACATGTCCACTTTTTTTTCTTTATAATCTCGCCTGAACAGAAACATCTTTACAAAAAAAAATCATAAGAGAGACAATTATTTTTAAAAATTGTGGATGGCCCAAATTCATATGAAAAAGTTAATTACGAGAAATTAAAATTGGATTTTTTGACAATCAAGCTCAAACTTGTTATAATTCCAATGTTTCAAACAATACATGATTAACCATGAACCTTTGAAAAAAAAATACACGATTTTTTATACATATGTACTGTATACATGACAAATTAAAGAGAGTATAAGTGTAACTTTTTTGTACTTGTGCAAGACTCGCCATAGTCCTATCACCAGCATGAAGCGTATCCCTTAAATCCTTGCAACACTCGTTAATGTCAAGGCAATTCTTGTCTCAAAGACTAATATTGCAGCAAAATCATCCAACCAGAAGTCACATGATAAACTAAACATGAATTAGTGAGACTTGTCATAATATCTTATGGTTTCCAAGGAGCTGGAGGAGGAGGTGGAGTTGGAAACATTGGGGGAACTGCAGAGAAAATAGTATTTTTGTCGATTCCAGTAGATTTATCACCAGACAAAGCAACAAGTGCCGCAGCCAAACCAGCATTTCCTGCAAGAGTTGGTTCTGTGTAATTGTAGTTAGTTCGAACATCATGGAAGCCATCATGCTTGTCGGGACCAGCAACCATTGCTCCAACAATTGTATTAGGGTTTGGCTTTTTAGTGTCCCTCCATTTCCATCCTCCTTTGCAATTATATTTGATCTTGTTCTTGGGGATTGAAGCACCCCTATGGTGGACATGTCTAGGGTAATGCTCACCAAAACCAACAACATAGCTCATTTTCTGAGGATTCTTGCCAAGGATGTAATTGATCTGCCAACAAAAGGAAAGAAGTTATTCACCATTGAATCCAACACAACCTTCTGCTTAAGGGCAAGATTCTTAAGCCAAATTAATGTTTATGTACCTGAGTTTGTGCAAATTTACGCAAGGCATCAGTGGAATAGAAATTGGGTCCACAGTACCATCCAGGTGTATCTGCAGCATCAAGATAATCACTGTATAGCGTAGCTAAAAAGGCTGCATTGACCACATATTGAAGAGGTTGTGGTCTTCCATGATTTAATTGAATCAAGCCTCCTGTACAAAGTCTCCAAGATGTCAGATCCAAGTAATACGTAAATGATTCCACTTATGATTAGAAATGTCTTAGAAGTCATTGAAAAGAAATTGCTCAATGTAAAAATACCAATGAGAAGCAGAAAACTTACCCTTGGTTCTGTTAAAGCTGGTGAAGTCTGGTAGGAATGAACACATGAAAATGCTAGTCTGATTATGAAAAGTCCTCAAAATTTCTTCATATGGGTACCCAGGGCTCAAAAACAATCTCATGCGGCTCAAAAGTACCTAGACAAAGAAAATACATGATGCTTCAGCCATGATATATACAATATTTCGTATGCAGCCACATTTTCATAAGTCAAAACTAAAGCACAGTGTAGACCACATGTTATAACTGGGTAACAAATTCTCTATCAACATACCTGAGAACCAGCAAGCTTGTTATCCCAGCTCAATACGCCATAATCAGGGCCTCCCCAGAAGGCTCCAGCATGTTTGGCAAGACCAGTAGCTGTTGCAAGCTGAAGATAAGTGTTATTTCCTGTGGCATAGTACAACCAAGCTCCACCCCATATAAATTCATCCCAATACATGGTGGAATTATAAAAAGTAGCAGCCTCAGAACCACCAGCACTATATCTGCCTCTCTGATCCCTAGAGAACTTGAAAAGGGTTGTGGCGCCATGGACGAGTTTCTGCGAATAGGCCTTGTTATCTTTGAAAACAATTGATGCAGCAGCTAAAGCAGCGGCCATTTCGGCAGCAAGATCTGAGCAGCTGTGGCATTCAGTCACTGGTCGGGCATAATCAATGTCCTCAGGACGCATCCAGCAATAATGATCATTAGGAGTTGTACTACCACCTGACGTATCGCCCGATCCTACCTGTCAAAATACCAGCTTCATAATCCGTAAAAAATCCAAAGGAGAAAATTATAGCAATGATAAGCACATCTATAATATGTTAAAATCATAAATAGGCCATATTTTTTTGGGTTAAAAAACAGAGAAATATATTCCATTAAAGCCTCCAAACAAGTTCATTACAATCCTAAAACATGAAAAACCAGAACACCCAAAGCAACTTCTTCTTCAATAGCCAAGCAAAGGTACCCAACATAGGCCATATTAGGAACTAAAAAAACCTATATAGGAAGAAAACTTTTATTTCTTGCCACTTGCCATTGCCGTTGCCATAGAGTACAATAATACCAAGCATGTAAATCTCTAGAAACAGTTGAAGTTCATAACAGACGTATTTATGCAGTACCTGAGCGACTACTCTGTCAATGGAATCAGCAGTATGATTAAAGGTCTTAAGAAAGTAATCAGAACCCCACTTAATTATGTCCTTAACGTGGTTGAGTTCCCCAGCAGCTTCATACTTGGCTCTATACTCGATAACACTCCAGCTTAACATGGTCATGGCAAATGATTGAGGGAAGTTAAATTTGATTGCATCACCAGCATCATAATAGCCACCTGTCAGATCTTTGAACATGGTCGAAGAATCAGACTTCCCGTCGCTCGTACACGAGTTACCCCTCCATGACACATTATTATGTTTTGGGAGTTTTCCAGCTGCAGCAATTATGTAAAAGCGTTTAAAACAGGAAGGGGGAAAAGGAGAGCAAATTAAGACCGATAAATCGAAATACTCATAAATTTGGAGTTCTCTGCTACTATTGCTTTTCATATAAGAATACTAATATTATGATTTGAATTGATGTCACTATAACAGTACAGCAGTTACTGTTTCATTAATCAAAGTACGAATGATGTAAACATTATGGATTAACATAATAACATCCGAAGAATATGATTAAGTAGGGTGAATAAGTTATCAATGACTGCCAATATAAATTAATTGACAAACTAGTTCAATATCAGATTACATGTCTTAAAGCGTGTAAGTGAATGAAATCATACGAAACCATGACATTCCTGCAAAATTCATGCTTTAATGATAAACATCGTATCAGATCTAAGAAAGCCTGACAAATTTTTGAACTTTCCGATAAATAAAAAACTATATAATTACCAGCATGTGTTACGCAACTGATAAACTTTTAGTGGAATGCAAAAGATATGGATTATGCAAGAACAGCAAGGAATGAAAAAGAGAGTTCAAAGAGTAGACATACAGCGCTGGGCATTGAAGAACATGAGAGCCTTGTGAAGAGCGAGTGTGTAGTTATCTGGAGGTGGGTGAGCTTTGTGGTGGCGAGGAACCAACTTGACGATCATGGTAATGAAGCCAGCTAGGAAAGCAGTTGCCAAAAGTGTGCCCACAGTCCAAACGAAGATCTTACGGCTGACAATAATACAACCCAGGTCCACATACTTCTTCTTCTTGTTCTGCTCACCGGAAGGACCCAACAGCCAACTCTGCTGGGTCTCGTCCAATGGACGAGAGGACAAAGCTGCTTTGTCATAATCTTGCAAATTGTGGCTACGATCGTCGTCTGTAGCTGAATCTGCTGTATTAATCTCCAGGGGTCCTCCCCATGGATCTCTTCCGTACATATCTTTGTTTTCCCCTGTTTCTGTGATATATCGCTTCAAGTGAGAACTAAAGAGTTATGCTTCGTACCCAGATGGTAAAGCAAAAATCTGAGCAATTTTCAGCAATACCCAGATAGAGATCAGACAAGAGGAAGATGAAAAATCAAATCAATGGCCAGAGGAAGAAGAAATATCGGTGGGTGAGAGCGTATATTCTTTTCTCTCCCACACTCAAGCAGAGAAAGCTCATGTAACAAAAGGAAAAATATTATAGTACATTAGTACTGAAGGGTGGATTGCGATTAGGCAACAATAGAGTGAGAAATGAGCAATTATTTTTTATTAGAGATCAATAACAAAAAAAAAGGGGGGGGGGTTGGCCGATGGATTTGGACTTTTTATCTGTCATCAACAGTTGTCTCCAATATATATATTTTTCTTTTAAATTATTATTATTATTGTTATATATATATGTCATGTGGCTTGGAGTCCTTTTTCTCTTATTTTAAGCTTCACATTACGTTTTCTTTTTCTTTTTCCAGTTGCAATTTGGTGGATGATAACGACATTCTACTTATTGAATAAGACACCCTATCTAATTTCAGAATCTAAGATTAATATAAACTTTTATTTTTGAATTACCTGTGAACTTCGCGGAAAAATAAGTATGATCAAACATAGAATTAATGGGTTTACCGGTTTAGTCTCGGTTAAATATAAAATGCAACTCAATGATTTAATTATTGCTTTAATTTTATATATAATTCATTTATTTATTTAATTAATTTTATTTTAAAATAATAATATTATCACAATCACTTTAATTACTATCACAACAAAAATGTATAAATGTTTATTTTATTTTTACAATTAATTACACTTTAATACCACCAATATTTAATAAAATTATTATTAATAAAAAGTTACGTAACAAAAATAATTTAAATTTGGATACTTTCGTTGTTTTATCTTTAACTTCTCTATATATATATATATATATATATATATATAATAAAATTGTTGTTAATAAAAAGTTACTAACAAAAATAATTTAAATTGTGATAATTTCTTTGCTCTATTTTAACCTATGTATATATATTAATTATGTTATAAAAAAGTATGTTTAACGATTGAATGATTAAAAATAAATTGTATCAATAAGAAATTATAATATACTCTTATTCCAGAGCCATTCATCCATGCAAAATTTTGGACTCTTCTGTTTTAATTAAGAATGATTGTAATTTATGCAAGTGACTTTTTTTTTTTTAACCTACAAAAATATCGCCTAGTTCATCAACTTTTAGCGAAACATTATATCTGTTCACAAAGGCAATCTATCAAAGTTTTGACTTGTGGTAGAATTCAATACTTAAAAATTGCTAGCACATTAGCACTTCAAACTACACTTTCACACATAATAATTGAGTTGCGGTACCGATTTAACCGACTAAAAAAAAAAAAAGCGCTTTCATTGAACTAAATGAAATCATATAACTTTCTCATAAAAAGAAAACCTATGGTCATTCAATATTGTTTTTTGTATTATTAAATCCATCATAATATTATATTCCTTCACCACCTAACACTAAAAGAAAGAAAGAAAGAAAACCAAAATAAATTTGGAAAACTATTGGTGTTTTGGTGCGTACAGGGAGGGAGGTATAACATTTACTAAGTTTATCCACTTAAAATAAGGACCGTTTGTAAATTGAATAACTCTTTTATAATGTATATATTAATTTAAATTGTATAATTTAATTAGATCTTTTTTAATAATTGATTTTATAATCTCGTATTTTTAATTTTATATTTAATTCATAACTAACACGTCATTTAATATATACAATGACTTAATACATATGAATAAATACAAGTCTTGGGTCTATATAGTTCTATAACTTTACTTAATTGACACATTGGTCTTGCAACTATTAAGCTAGATTTATTTAATCATATAATTTCAATTTTTGGTTAAATTAGTACAAATTTTTAAAAATTATGTTTTTATTAAGGGTAAAATTAAATTTCATATTTTTATTTAAAACAAAAAAATAACAAAAATATAGTTGATAACTTAATAAATAACTGAGAGTAAAATAAGATTTTTCTTTTTAGAGTACAAAAAGTTTGTTAAGATTTCTTAAAATATGAAACATTCGTTATAATTATTCAAATTTTAATAAGTAAATATAAATGTCAGAATATGCACAAATAATTTCAATCCTACAAAAACTATAGCAGAAAGAGAGAGAATCGAGCAGATGAATAGATTAGAATAAAAAGATGGAAAAAGAACAATACTCATTAGAAAATAATAAATTTTTTTTGTTATTATTTTTTTGTTTTAAATAAAAATATGAAAATTAATTTTACCCTAAAAAAATTTTCATTTTTAAAAATTTTGACAAATTTTACCTAAAATTAAAATTATTGGACTAAATGAACCTACTCTAATAACTATGGACTAATGCATTAATTAAATAAAATTATAAAAATAAATGAACCAAAAATCTAATAAATAATTATCTTACTTCACGAATGAGTATTGAATGAATTACCTAAATAATTTTACTTATTTTTGGCACGAATTAATTCATATTAGTTTTAAAATATAAATTTTATTATTAAATTAAATAAATTTTATAAAATATAATATATTTTTGAGTAATAATATATAAGAATGCAATTATAATTTATAGGAAGAATTTATGGTATTTTTCTACCTAAATAATTTAATATAAAGTGACAGCTTACCATCGACCTTCATAGTTCTTTTCAGTTAAAAGTTTTGCTAGTGTAAGACTGATATAAGAATTATTCATAAAATATTATAAAAAAGGTAAAAATAATATGTTTAAAAAATAAAAAAAATATTTTAAAAAATAAAATTATTATTTTATCTATAATATTTTATTTATTAATTAAAATTATAATCAAATTAATCTATTAAATTAAACAATAATTTTATTTTAAAAAAATATATTTTATATTTTTTAAATACATTATTTTTATTATTAAATATAAATACCACCTATTGGCCTTTTATTCAAAGTTTTGCCGACACTTTGAACATCGAAGATTTGGTTATTTATTATCACATTTTTTTTTTATATAGACTTATTGTCACATGTTTGTTATTTCTTTTTATCTTTCCCATGTTCATCGTAGTACAAATTATACTTACAAATTTAATAGATACTTATTTTTATTTATAATAATTTATTTATATTATTATATTTTAAATAAAATAAAAAAATAATTATTAAATTTATAAGTACATGATATAAATTTCTTTTTATTAATGATATCTTATTATTTTAAGTGAATAATTTAAGTTTCATATTTTTTATGATATAAGAATAAATATATAAAAAGTTAAATATAATAGATAAATAAAATAATTTGTTTTTTCAATACTACATAAATATTCATAATGTAACATATATGTAAAAAAAATAAATAAATAAATAAGTACGCCTAAAAGTTCTAAAATTACATATTTTTTTATAGATTAAATTATTATGAGAATTTATTAGCCAAAAAATATTATAAGAATGAATAGCATTATCAAACATATATAAATATAAAAATTTAATAAATTTAATTATTTTTTGAAAAATTTTGTTATATAGTTAATACTAATATTTTTTTTTTTTGTTGGACCGCTGGTGCGAGCATAATAATTTTTAACTAAGATTAAGAATGAATTTGAATTTAAATATTGATAAGTCGTAGTTTTTAGCTGTAGACATCTTGTCAAGAAGTTAATGGACTCATCATGAATTAGGTCCGAGAGTTGGTGGTTTCCAAATTCCATAAAAAAATGCTTCTTTTATACTTCAAGTATTGATCAGAGCTTTTATTCGTTTAATAATTCTATCATTTTTTTCATTCTTAAGTCTCGTTTCTTAATACTGCGAGTCTGTAATTCTTTCATATCTCTTGAAAACTTTTTCATTAAGATCCAGATTACTAGCTCTCTTTCATAATTTTGTTACAGATTATACATAAGGAATACTGTAAAATAAATTAAAATTTAATCAAAATTAAATTGATAATTTTATCACTTTTTATACATTAAAAGTTATGCATTTTAAGGCGAGTTGAAAAGATAAATAATAATATAATAAAAATTTTGTGTTAAAACTTTCCAATGTTGCTTTTTATACCTTCTTGTATTATCAAATTATCAAATAATTTTTTTATATTACACGCTTTGTTTGATTTAAAACATCAAAAATTCTCACGACACATTGGAGAAACAAAAAAAATCATGGTTGTTGTGTAGCAAGCTAAATCTATAATAACTATTGATATTGGGTTAAACAGTTATTAAAGATAATTATATGCAATCTCTAATTATTTTAATTTTATAAAAAAAGTTAAGAAATAATTAATGATTAAAGAAAGTTAACCGAAGACTTTTAAATTTTATTTTTTATTAAATTATTATGTATATTATTTATTATTCTATAAATATTTAATTTTAATTAAAAATATTAAAATTAAAAAAAAATTGATTGAAATAAATAATATGCAACATATAACTATTTTAATTTATATAAAAGAAGGTATAAAGTTTGAATTAAATTATTGAAACTAAATTATTTTATAATTTTTGTTTTTAATTTCTAATAAAATCATATTAATTATTTCATAAAGAATTAATTTTAATTAAGAATATTAAAATTTTGAAGAAGTATGATAAAAAAAACTATATGCAATATATAATTTTTTTTTTTTTAATTTTACAAGAAGTATTATATAATACTAACTAAAGTCGTTTAGAATTTTTATTTTTAATTGACTTCAAATGAAGTCATTATGTTTATTATTAATTATTTCAAAAATAATTAATTTTAATTTAAAAATATTAATTTTTCTAAGGGTTATGACAAAAATAATTATAGGCAATTTATAAATTTTTAATTTTACAAAAAAAATTACGAAAGAGGGATAAAATCCTAACTAAATTCTTTTAAAACTCTAATTTTTAAATATTAATTAAGTTATTATGTATGTTATTTATTATTCTTAAAATAATTAATTTTATTTAAAATAGTAAAGTTTTGAAGAAATACGACTAAAATAATTATATATAATATATAATTTTTATGGCTTTATAAAAAAGTTATTAAATAATCCTATATGTAGTATTTTGATACTATAATTTTTAATTTTTAATTAAATTATTATGTTTTTTATTTATTATCTAAGAATTATTTTTAATTAAAAACATTAAAATGAAAATTATAAATGGGTAAATAATTAAGAATTTTTTGAAATTTTAGTTTTTAGTTCTTAATTAACTCATTATGTATATTATTTATTATGTCAAATAATCAATTTTAATTAAAAACATTAAAAAAATAAATTTACATCTTGTCATACAATATGTAGACATAACTAATTTTATTTTTAATAATTAATTAATATTTTAAAAAATGACAAAAAAATAATTAATTATTAATTTTATATTTAATTAAAATTTTAGGCAACGACAAAAAAATTATAATTAGTTATATTTTTAAATAATGTCAAAAGATAATTAATTATATCTTCACAATTAATTCAAATTTTAGATAATGATTGTTTGAGTACAGGATCGAAAATTTTACTAAAATCTAAACTCCTGATTTTTCAAAATTTCTGGAAAAAAAAAATGCAAAAATTTTGTAAAATTCTAAAATTTCTTCCATAATAATCCATAACACCAAATCCGAAAGTTGAAGCACATCCATCTACTCCTGCAACTCAAAGCCAGCAACTGGGTTAGAACTTAGAACTATCACCAGCAACTTCCTTCACCACTTCCTGTACCTCCATTTGTTTCTCTTGTGCACCAGAGCTTCCCTCAACATTATTCCCCTGCCTTCTCTTACCTCATTCTTATATGTGGTGGAATTAAAGGTGTTTAGGTTGAATATTAAATTATTTTATAAGTTAATTTTATTTTAACAGTTTTATAAAATTCAAAATTTTAATAGATTTGAACTTTAAGAAACCAACATTCAAACTAATAATGTTAGTTTGTGGAAATTGACTTAGTTATTTTTTATCTACAATTTCACTTAAAAATTATTATAATAATCAAGAACAAAACAATTTAGAACCATTCATGACAATGATTTGCTTTTTCTTGTAAACTAAAACAAATAAATATTCATATATTTAAAAGTGATGCTATAGTTAATAAAATATGGTTGAAGGAGAGAAATTTTTCTAACCCCATGTATTTTTATAATTTTCAATAACACAATCAGATCATAAAATTATCTAAAATTATTTAATAAAAAGTATAAGAGTATTTTTTTAGCCCACCGTTGAAATTGCTTAAACTAGTCAATATATTATATTATGTAATATAATAATTTTTTTTTTTTAATGTAGATCGATTTAGCTATGCAAATTTTACTTTTTTTAGAACCTACAATCGAATCAACCTCATAAGTTTTGTAATTTTTTGGACCTATTTAGAGCTACCAATTTCAAATAAAAAAAATGGACTTGATTTGGCCTTTAACTTAGGTTTGTTGGTCAGTTTAATCCACTGGATGGAAGTGAAACCCTCATGTTTATTCTTGGAGTTATATAGAGTTGAACACAATAAGATAAGTTACTATGATGCTATTATTACGAAAAATATGTTGAACTTGTTCAGTTGGGTAAAATTTTAATTTGAATTAATTGTTGGTAGCCCTGCCAATGAATCTTTCATAAGTACTAAAAATTCTAATCTAAAATGTTTCTTATTGAAGGGAGTAATCAAGCACTTATAAACTTTTGTTTGCCTTTAATCTGATAACATCATACTACTTTGATCTTAGGTGCAGTGGTGGCGAGCCACAGTAGGAGGCTCTACCGTACTGTAGCCCAGTCACAGTTTTTATCAATAGTTTAGCCCATATTTTAAGCACAGCCAAGCGTACTATAAAAAGGACTTATTTCTTTTATTCATTATATTACTCTAGTTTAGCCTTCTCATTGACAGTTGCTGACCTTGACGGCTCATAGGTAGCAGTTTGCCGACTACAAAGCAGACATCACTTTTGCTACAATTTAGGTTTGTTTCTTAAGAATAATACAACTAATTGAACTTTTGTTTAATTCTTTCTAGTTTTTCCTTGTGGAAGCAAATCACCAAAATGGTAAGAACCTAACTTATAAAAATCAATTCAAAGATATGTTGTTTTAATCAATTTTTATTGGATGGGTTTATATATAGTATATAATATAAAGTTTATTTGTTATCATTTCATTTATAATTTGAATATCACAGAAAATAAAGTTTATTTGGTATTGTAATTTTTTTTTATTATGAAACAAATTTTTACTTTTGGTTTTACTTATTTATTTTGAATTGTATATTATAATCTTATTATACATTGTATTTAGTATGTTTTTGGTGAAGTGGCATATCTTGTAAATGCACATTAGTTCAATAAAAATTGTAAATTATGCATAACAACAAGTAGCAATTGTGAGCATGACGTACATAGAACTATTTCATTAAAAATAAGAGTAATTTTTTTCCTTTCCCTTTATTTTTTTTCTATACTCATAAAATAGCACATTGGGGACAAATGTATATCTTAGGTTGAGGATGGAAAAATGTGTCTTTCCTAATTTTTCATATGCAAATTTTCTTAGTTTGTTTTTACTTTTGTTTATCTTAGGATAATTACTCATAATCAATTCAAACATAAATCAATGAAATGATAATTAAACCTAACATTTAAAAAAAAAATTAAACTTGAAATTCAATGAACTTTAATGCATAAATTCTGCAATCTCTACTTCAAAAAAGTAAAAAAAATATATATATATATATATTAATAATAAAAATCATGTGTTAATGGATTTTTCTCAGTCAAGATAATTATAAATAATATCGTTAATATGCAATAAAATTGTACTAACACATTTTCCTGTATCGGTACTCTCTTCTTTGATTTCGTGATATTTTTTAAGTTTTCGTAAAGGTAATTTTTCAGCCATATCAATTTTTCTCATACACTCCACACTGGTTGATGAAATCAAGGAATATCTTACGTATATTTTATATTAGTCTCTTTAAGAGTGTATCTCGAATATAGGATGGAAGTGAGTCATAGACATGTATCTCTTAAGACAGAATATAAAACTCTAATGAAATCTAATGATCGTTGAAGGATATAATTTCATATAAGACATCCAATTCTTACCATAGCCTTCCAAACTCAAGAATAGCTCTCAATATATAATTTGTTAAAGTTTTATCAGATAACCAATTATACGATTCATTCTTTTTTTTTTTGTCATTAGCCATTTATTCTTATGACTCATTAATTGTAGCTGCAAAATAGTTTATAATTACAATGATATAAATCTCAAAATATTATAATAACACTTATTTTTATATATTAATAACTGTCACATAACTTGGCTCATTTAGGTAAAGGGTGGACACCTTCTTCCGAAAAGTTTTCCTTACATATCTAATAAGGTGTTATTTATTAGTTTTAAAATAATGATTTAGTCTAATATCATGTCATGAACGGGGAAAAGAATGAGAAGGATAAAAATGGACTCCACATTTTTTTATTTTTAACCTATTAAATTTATAATTTTAAATTTATATTGATTTTTCATATCTAATAGTGCAATAGATCAATAGTTAATGAATAACGATGCATTTCTTTACAAAAATTGTGCATTATTTATTAAATAATAAAATATGGCGCGAAAATTTGTTTCTTAATTTTGAATACACTAAGTTATTAATTCACGCTTTATAATGTATATGTATAATTGAAGATAAAATGCAAAAATATATAAATTACTTAAGGCGGACATTGTTAACAACGTAAATAATTATTGAGTACGAAAGTGTTATTAAATATAATATTAAAAAAATCATTTCATACTTATTATTTCATTACTTGTCTCTCAGCCATAATGTGATTGAAAGCAAAATGTACAACTAAATATTTGATATAGTCAAAATAGAAGGCTTGATTTTCATTACTTTTAAATTTAATATAATGCATATACAATTATTTGTTTGTGCTTTTTTTTTTTTTCTTCTATAAATTTAAATATAATTAGTTAAAAATATATATTTTATATGTAAATTATTTTATTTATTTTAATTTTTTAATTAATTTTTATAATATATTTAAAATAAATATAAAATTAATTTTCTTATACTTTTAAATTAATTGTGAAAGTAAAATAGTATTAAAAAAATTTATTGTTAAATATGGTAATTGTAAAGTCCTTATTAGATGAAAGTCTTTATTTAATGTTAATATGTGATAATAGAGTCATATAAGGACAATTAATGTTAATAAGTTAAAATATAAGAACAATTTTATCGAAAATATATTAAATGTGATTTAAATTTTTATATAATACAAATTAATATAAGTATCAATGAATTTCAAATTATTTTTATTATTTTCTAAAAAAATAGTCATAAGCTGACATTATCTTTATACGATCATATGTTCTATTTGAGATTTAAGTTATAATATATTTATTTTGTCTATTATTTTTGTTTAGTATTTTCAACAAAATCTTTTTAAACAGCTATAATTTTCATAATTTATGTAACTTTCATTAGATATGTCGATATAGATAATTCATTAATATATTTATAAAATTAAAATATTAATTATCGACCAACGCCCATATTTTCATCCATGACTTATATGGAGTAGATTCTTTCATGTTTCATTTTCTCTCTTTCTTGTCCTTTGTGTAAGAAAAAAGAAGAAGAAAAAATCATAAAACCAACACCTTTAAAATATATAACAATAAAAATTGTATTAATATTAACTCATATTTTTTTAATTTTAAATAAAGGTATTATTTTTATTATTATTAATTTTATGGGTGTTATTTTAGATTTTTTTTTTAAAATAAAATAAAAATTAAGAGTATTTTTTCAATTAAAAATAAAAACAGGTTTAAATTTGTTGACAAACTCTGATGATCATTAATCTAATCATTTTCAGAGCATACGCCTTTGTCTCATGGGAAGTAGAGTCAACTTGCAACTTCGTGTGTCTGCTTCTACCGCTCAGGTCTTGTTTAGAATGGGAAGTTGATGTATGATGATGTGAACCTGTGAAACTCCTTTTTGACAAGGATTACAGTGTTACTATTGACCCGTCTAACTTTTTTTCTTTCCAAATTTAATATTATCCCATATTAATAAAATTAAAGTTAAATTTAATTTAAGCTCAACAAACTTATGACTTGTTTAATTATTTATGTTTCAAATTCAGGGTCCTTTTAAAGTTTTCTAAGTTTATTTTTCAAGTCTACACCACTACAAATTTTTAAAAAATTTCACTTTAAGCTCACAAAGTTTACTTTTTTTTACCAATTAACACAAGAAAACAACCATTAACTCTAATACTATTAATAGGTCCAATATCTTCTATGAATTTTCATAAGCTTTCATCCTAAAAGTTTAACTAATTTGGTGGATTTCACTCAAATACTTATAAATTTATGCTCTCATTATTATTTTATCAATATAAGATTTGTTTAGCCGCATAATTTAAAATATATTTTTTGTATTTAGAAAATTTATTTTTTAAAAAATAAATTAAATTATTTTGCCATATTTTAAAGTTATTATTTTTTAAAACAAAAAAAAGTGAAAATAGCTCACATGTGTTTGTGCCGTTTTTAAAAACGAGTATAAAAACTTGGATAATGCGGAATAGCGGAAGTGAAAGTAACTTACTGTTTCTTTCGTTCTTTTACGTTCACATTATAGAGTATTAGGCCAACCTTTTGATTTTAAGCTTAATATAATTTTTTTCCTTACAGTGGTCTTGCCTTTTCTTTTTTATAATTCTTAATTAACATATTTGACATTAATGACATAATACATAAAAAGGAACAACGTTTTTTTTTTTAATAAAATTTTTTTTAAATTTTAAAAAATATACTCATAAATAAAATTTAAACTTCAATTCTTAATAAAAATATTATAAATCTTAACACTTAAACTACAATAAAATCCTAGGCAAAGTTTTTTAATAAAGTGTATCAAATATAATGCAATATAATTACAAATTATATTTTCTAACATGTTCCAGAAACCAACCCATCAAAACATGAAATATATATATTTCATAATATTAAACGTGCAAAAAATATACATTTATTTGTTTGTTAAATTAATCTATTTCATTATTGATTTAAAATGTTGTCTACAAATATTTTTTTAAAACTAAAATAACTCTATTCATTTATATGTATACTAGTAAATTGTACGTTTAAACATACATGTTGTATACACATATTATTTCATACAGGGACGGACCCAAAAAAATTTTTCAAGGTGGGCTAATATATATTTTAAAAAAAATTAAAAAAAGTTTCTATACTCTCGATCTTAATTTATTTATAATTAACATTAAAAATATATATTTTTAAAATATAAACTAAATTTTTTATTTAAATTAAGTCTAATGATACTTTAAGGACATAAAACTTAATAAATTATCAAACTATGGTCAATTATTATGGAGAAAGAAGACTACTAAATATATACAAATTTATACTTATAATAACATTAAAATTAATAATTATATGATATTTATGGATAAAAAGTTTAAAAGTTATAATTTTTAAAAGTATATAACACATATTTATTGATTTGAGTATAAATTTAAATATTTAGTTTTAAAAAGAATATAGATAATTTTAATAGTTTTTTTTTTTTTTTTAAATAATATATTTTAACTTGATGCAGCAGAAAGCAGAATAATAAAACAAAAAAGGAGCAAAGTTATATAAAATATATGACTATAAAGTGGTGTATTAGTTTAATTTTATTTATAAAATTTTAAATATAAATAATATATTGAATTTTATAAAAATATTAGTAATATTTATAAAAGTTAAAAAAAAAAAAAAAATTGAAAGTCCCCACGCTTAAGCCCGGTAAAATTAAAGTGTAGGTCCGTCATTGATTTCATATATTTTTATTAAATATTTATTAATTTTATAAAAAGTTAAAAAAAATTAAATTAATTTTTTATAAACTAAAATAAGTAAATTATAGAATTTTAAACTTAAGAATCTATGTTTAAAATTTTAAAAATTTATGAACTAAATTATAAGATTTAAAAATTAAGATATTTATGTATGAATTTGCTCAAAGTTTATAAATTAATGGAGTACTTAAGCCCAATTTCCTACCTACCTTTGGAAACATATTGAATTTGAAATAGAAAAAATATTTCATGATGATAACATACTTTTAGAACAATTTGGCCAAAAACGTTGATATATATATATATATATATATATTTTTAAATAATTTTTAAAAACAATAGCCAAATGAGCTCATTGTTTTTTAAAGTTATTGAAAACTGTTTTCAAGTTAAATGAACAAACAAGCCCTAAAATTTCAAGTATTGTTGTTTTCTTATTGATGTTTTGCTTTCATATTTATTTTGTTGATCATTGTGATATTTTTCAAACTTCCATTGTATTTAAATAATACAAAGAAAAAAAGTGAATTTCCCTTAAAAATAGGTATGCATCATAATTTTTTCAACATCAATTGTATTAAATGTTGATGCAAAATAAGATGTGCTAAATGTATTTTATTTCGTTATTAGTTATATACATTTTTTGTTTGTTTTATTTTTAACCCTTTTAAACATATGTTCCAACACAAATTTTTAATTACCTTTTTTGATTTAAATATGTTTTCATATGTAAAGATTAAAAATATTCCTATTATAAAATAAACATTAATAATAGACAATAAATATATATTTAATGTTATAAAAATTGAATATATTTATAAAGATACATTAAATACATATGTTCATTTATTTATAAAAAATATTAAACATATGCCACAAGATTAAAAATGAAACTTTAACATTTACTGAGGTTATGTTATGTACTTACAAGAAACTGTTACTAATAGCTCACACGAACTTGTAATTTAGTTGGTATTATAGTTTATTAAAATAATTGTTTAAAATTATAAGATCCAATTCTACTAAATATGTGCATGTGAATGTAAAATTGGATTTTAATGATATCACCTTGACTGGGTCAAGCAAATAGGCAGACTTTTTAATTGTACATTTGCCAACGACATTACGAAAACTTATTCAGATTGCACAATCCATTTCGTAGGCCACCTTAAGCATTTGACTTCCTTTTCCAATATTATAGGAAGCTTCTTCTCGTGGAGAATTTCCGCCTGATGCGATTTATTATATATATGTGTGTGTTAATTATAGCAATTTTATTTTTTTTTTTTTTTTTTTTTCCCTTTTTTGTTTTATTTAAAATTTAAATATTTTAATTCATATCTTACCCATACAATTTTATAAGCCACCAACAGTATATTTTATTTTTTTATTATTGAAAAACAGTATATGTTATTAAGTGATATGATAATTAACAAATATTTTCATATTATATATATATATATATGATTTATGAATTCATTAAGTATTTTATCTTGTATAATTTTTTAATACAAATTAGAAATTAACTCATGGCAAGAATTAATATGATAGAAAAATAATTAAAATTATACCTATAATAACAATAATAATAAATATGATCTAGAATAATTTACATATTTAAATATTATAGGTATAATTTAATTTATATATTTAAATATTATAAGTATAATTTAGTTTACATATTTAAATATTATTGATTATATATAAACAACAAATTATAGTAAATTAAATAAATTTAACTCCCAATTTATTATTTATTCATGATAAATAAATAAAAAAAATAAGAATGCAAACTTGATCAACTTTTTTATGCAATTTAAATTATTTTATTTAAGTGTATGCTTCTTTCAATACTAATATTTTTAATTTTTTTCTCTTCTAATTTACTTATTTATATTTTTATATTAATAATATCTTTAAAAGTCGTTATAATTGCAATAGCATGAGATATTAGTAACAGTAATTTTTATTTTGAATCCACAATGTTATAAGTACATGCAACCAAAAGAATTCTAATTTTCATTATTATTATTTTTTTTTTTCAAATTTTAACCAAGTTTAGTTTCACTAAAGAATAACAAATGTGCCTTTAATTAATAGTACAGTTGACATTGTTAAATATGTGTTTAAACTTAGGCTACTAGAAGCTTTCCAATCTTTTTAATAAATTTTAGTTTGCTTATTTTTAATTATATCTAATACATATTATAAAATCGATTTTAAATTAAATAAATAGAGATATTGAAGTAACTTAGGTTATTATTTAGACAATTATTTTTATTAACAATAAATTATAATTAATTATAAAAATGCAATTTATATGTTTATATATTTTTATTATAAAAATAATCAAAAATAATTATGATAATATATCTACACATTAAATATTATAATCATTTAATAAGTGAGGTACTGCAATAACGTGCTCCATATCTAATATTTTGAAAAATATTAGTTTACATGTTAGAGTTTCAACTTAAGATACAACTCAATCTATTTGTCACATGCATATTTATTCATCTTCTATCACAACAAAATGCATTGCATAAGATTTGAATCCCACTATGTTTCTACCAAATATAAATTACAGAGAAAAATATTACGTAGGTTCCTCAAATTAGATTATTTGTGTCATTTAGCCTCTTAAATTATAAGTGATATCATTTGATTATTTAGATTATAAGTTATGTCATTTGGTTCTTTAATTTTAAAAAAAGGAGCCAATTAAGGATAAAATGCATGATTTTAATGATTTTTTAATTAAAATATTATTTTTTAAGAGGTTAATATATGATAAATTATATTATTTTAATATTTTTGATATTGAAATATTAATTTAAAAATAATATTTGAATTAAAAATTTATTATTTTTTAAATTAAGGAATCAAATGATAACATTTATAATTTAAAGAATCAAATAATATAAATGATATAATCTAAGAGACCTCTATAACATTGCTTCTTAAAGTAAAACATGTTAGTTAAGCTAAGAAATATAGGTTTTTAATGAGGAAGTTAGTGCAGTTTTTCTTTTTATCTTTGCTAGCAAGACTTTTTATCTTCAAGCATAATTTGAACTTATTATCGTTTAAACGTTTATGCTATTGAGCTATTAAAATTGTACTATTTTTACTATATTGGCTAGTGCAGTTAGATTTTACTATATTAACTTTATTGTTGCATTGTTAAAAAAAAAAAAACATTTGTTGTTACATTTTTACACGTAACTTCTTCCTATGAAAGAAACAACTTAAGTTAGCCCTACTGTCTCAAGAAAAACACTAATAAAAAACCATGAATTATTTTTAGAAATAAATGAAAAAAATTGAAGTGGAAGTGAAAGATATTTCATCAAAAATCAACCAATCATAGATCCTTCCTGATTATTCCCCCAAAAAAGAGAGAAAAGAATCCCCTGCTGATAATTTCAATGGGTTGAGATTTTAGCAACAAAAAAGAAAAGAAAGAAAACAATGGGTTGAGTTTTTCATATAGCGAGCCCAGTCTTTTAAAGCTTCATACTATGAGATCCAGCCCTACTATGGATGTAGCCCAAATCGCTTCGTTTTCTTCCTCGTACTTTACAGGTTACACCTTGCTCCTAAATAAAAATAAAAATCGTTTGGGGGGTATTAATGAAACAATTATTCGTTTTATTTATACTCTTTTAAATAAAAGCATGTTTAATTTCTTATAACAGTATAATAAAAAAAAAGTTATCGATATTAAGTTATATCATTCTATTTACTATATATATAAAAAAAAAAGAGAGGATATAATATGTTATTAAATTAAATGATAGTAAATTTTAATGATCATTTTGTTTTTATGAACAGGTATTTTAATTTATTATCTATATTTTACATTATTTTAATTATTTTCTTTTATAAAAGTAACACAATTATTATTTTTTTTTTTTTTTATGTAAGATATTTGTAAAATTTTACAAATCCTATGTAAGATATTTGTAAAATTTTACAAAAATAATTTAATAATTATAATAATTTATTAATTCAATTATAATTTTTTTAATTATTGTATTCATTTTACATTTTCATATTTTTGTTTGTTTTTAATTTTATTAATTACTCTTTATAATATTTTAAATAATTTTTTTTATTGTTGTATTAGGTTGAATAAATATAATTTTTAAAATTTATTTAATTTTTTTACTGATTATGATACCTAACTTTTCTGTAGTATTATGATTTTAATAATTTTTAATATTTAAGCATATAAATTTTTTGGAACAATTTTTTTTATACTTATGACATAAAATTTATAATATTAATAAATAAATTTTTATAATTAATAGATAAAATTTAGAAATATTTTTGATATTTTTTTGAAAAAAAAATTATGCTCTCATTTTTTATTAGAAAAGAATTTAAATGTTATAAAAAATAAGTAGGATGCTAAACTACTTCTTAAAAAATAATAGAAATTTTCTAAGATATTTTTTCCTAAATTAAAATAAAAAAAGAATAAGAAAAACTTTAAAAATGAGGAGGAGAATAAGTGCTAGACGGTTAATAGTGATGTGGAAACGAGCGGTCAAAAATCCATTAATCGTGGTGGCAGTTCATCCAGCCAAATAACGCAAACAAAAAATCGCGTATAGCGTCTTTCAACAGAACAGCCTCACCCGGCACCACTACTCGTGAATCAAAAAAGAATGCAAATTGCTGATTAATTATATTAAATATTTTCAATAAAAAAAATTATAATAAATATTAGAAATACAAGAAAAGAGAAAATTATATTGGATGAGAAGAATTGAACAATGGGGTGGTTGCTAACAGCTTCAACCTCCAGTTGCTGCAATTGCTTCAGCTTCACTCCTCAAATTTCTAAGTCACGCCCAATTCCTCGCTTCATCAGAATCGCAGCTTGTGAAAATCCAAACCCTTCCTTTAAACTTCAATTCTATTCTAATTTTTCTCATCGTTCAATTTCCAGAAGAACTGGACTTCAAACAAAAGTTAGCGACCAACGCTCAGACACCGATCTCCAAGACGATTCTCCATCTTCATCTTCATCCGTTGATTGTGTGGGCACAGGTTTGGACGTTGAATGCGACGTCTCTTCTTCTCCAAATACTACTACTACTACGACGACCTTGTCGTCTTACTGGGAATGGGCGGTTATAATCTCTCCATTTTTCTTCTGGGGTACAGCCATGGTGGCTATGAAAGAAGTTATCCCAAAGACCGGACCTTTCTTCGTCTCATCCTTCCGTCTAATCCCAGCTGGCTTCCTTCTCGTTGCCTTCGCTGCCTGGAGAGGCCGTCCCTTTCCCTCCGGCCTCACCGCTTGGCTTTCGATTGCCATTTTTGGATTCGTTGATGCCGCTTGTTTTCAAGGGTTTCTGGCTCAGGGCTTACAGAGGACCTCTGCTGGTCTCGGCAGTGTAAGTTTCAAAACTGATTGGTGCTATAATTTTTATTATTGCTTTTTTTTTTTGATTGATCCAATTCTTTTTGGACACATTGTAGGTGATAATTGATTCCCAGCCTCTGACAGTGGCTATACTTGCGGCTTTGCTATTTGGTGAGTCTATTGGTGTTGTTGGAGCTGCAGGACTTGTGCTTGGTGTTGTAGGGCTTGCCCTTCTTGAGGTATTAAACAATTCCTCTTATAGTCTTGTTGCTTTTGCGCTTGATTTTTGCGTCTTTAATGAGATTGGTTATGTTCTGCTGAAGTTTTGAGAGCTTGTTATACTTTCCAATTTAGTTTGTGGGTTTACAGTGTGAAATGTTTTAGTACTATTTATAAATCAACTGTAGATACGTTGGAATTCATGGCTATTATCTTAGAAAATAAAATTTCTTGAACCTTTTTAGTTGAACCGTTCAGGTACCCACGCTTGAGTTTGATGCAAGTAACTTTTCATTATGGGGAAGTGGGGAGTGGTGGATGCTTCTTGCTGCTCAGAGCATGGCCATTGGAACAGTCATGGTTCGTTGGGTTTCTAAGTACTCAGACCCTGTTATGGCAACTGGATGGGTGGGTTATCTCAAGTTCTCAAATTTAGAATCCTTTATCCTTTCTACCTGAGATCATCTCATAATGGTTGAGCAATTGGTTATACCTTTGAGCAGTTGATGGCTTGTATTATGGATATTTACAGTTAACCAACAAAAACTTATGAACGTTCTACATAATTAATTTTCCTTTAAAGCTATTGTCTTGGAGGGTGATGAATGATTGTCACCTCACTTAAAATTTTGATTTGTTTCTCTTGCATTTACAAAGTTATAGAAGTTCCATATTTGTCCAATAATTCAAAAGAGAAATGAACCTTGGTGAGATTAATTCATAATATTTTGGTTAATTGGTTGCAGCACATGGTTATCGGTGGATTGCCTCTTCTTGCGATTTCCATTCTCAGTCATGACAATGTTGTTAGTGGTGGTCTTGGGGATTTTACTGCAAATGATACATTGGCATTGCTTTATACATCAATTTTCGGAAGTGCCATCAGCTATGGTGTATATTTCTATAGTGCGACAAAAGGTATTTTTCAACTTTTAATCTGCTCAATGTAATTGTTAACTTCTTCACTTCCAGATTATAAATTTGAGATGTTGTATAATATTTTTTTGAGAAAACTGTGGTGGATGTCACTTTATTTAGGCCAAATGCGATGTTTAGTTATTTAGTTTAGAAAATGTGTTTTTAACAAATTTTCATCCAATTTTTTTGTTAAATTTAACGGAATAGCATATGTATCACTTTCATGTTTATTTTTTATATATATAGATATATACATAATAAATTAATATTTAATTAAAAAATTACTCAAATTTTTTTGGTAAAACAACAAAACTAGCACCCCTTATGTTTAAACTTATATTTTTACAATTAAAAAAAATGACTAATATGTTCTTTGAACACCTATTCAATTAGAATTGAACGACGATAATTTAGACCCGTTCAATATTTCACGTTCAATGTTATTGGGGTGCTAGTTTTGTTACTATAAATTTTAGGGGTATTACTTTTGGTAATTTCCCAATTTTTTTAAAAAAATTGTTTCTTTTATCTTTAAAAAAATATTGTCTAATGTGTGACTTGGGATATTAGACAATGAAAATTTTGTTTAAATTTTATTAAAAAATTTGTTTAAGTTTTAAAGAAAAATTTTCTTAAAAAGTTTAAATAATTTTTTAAATTAAATATTAAGTTTATATATATATATTTATCGAAAAACATAAACATGCATGTAACACGTATCTTTTTCAATTAAATTAGATGAAAAATTATATATCCTTCCTTTGCATCTTTTTCACAGACAAAAGAACTTAAAAACATTTTTTTTAAAATAGAAGATTAAACAATACATTTGAACTAAACAAAGTGACTATTTAAGTACTTCACTCTTTTTTTTATTTTTACAGTGACAATGAATTGTTTTCCTATAATAGAATTCAGATGTATGTATTTTGAAATTACATGTACCCATTTAACCGTCCGAAGTTGATTTTCTGAATTTGTAGTGTGATATTTTTCAGGTAGCTTGACAAAGCTCAGCTCCCTTACATTTCTAACTCCAATGTTTGCTTCAATTTTTGGGTAAGGTTATCAAACCTTACAAATCAATCATTTATAATGAAAGAAAAAGGGAAATGTGTGTATAGTATATGCAAACATACCTACAGAACTGGCAGTATTTGAGGTCTTCATGGCCTCTCTCTATTTCCGTGTGCATGCCCATGCACCAAATGCTAAGAAACCATATGTCTTGTTTCTTAGCATTTAGAGCAAGCTTAATGCTGCAATAAGTAAATTACATACAGAATATATTATGAAGAACTTTTCTGCCTAATAAATTGTCATTCCTTGCTACGAGCCTAACTGAGATCCAATGTGCAGGTTCCTCTATCTTGGGGAGACTTTCACACCATTACAACTGGTTGGCGCCACTGTTACTGTAGCTGCAATATACATGGTTAACTACAAAATAGCGAAGAATAATGCATAACTTGATACAAATGAATGTAGGATATAGCGTTAGCTGATATAATAGCAAAGTGGTGGGATAACACCTCACGTCTTACTCTGGGTGTGACACTTGAACTGGAAATGCCCCTGCACACTTGCACAGGCTGCTTGCAAAGAACTTGAGGTACTGCAACTATGAATTTACAGTAATGTTTAGTCCACAAGTAGCAGACTATGAGTACTCCTTAAAGAGTAGAACGTAAAAGGACGGGAGCAACTTGATCATCAGCAATCATCTTAGTGCCAAAGTGAAGTTTATCAGGTAATGAGTCAGATTTCCATGGGTACTACGTGCCAAAAGAGAGCAATTTTTTATGTTTTGAAAACTCTATTGAAAAGCTTTTATGTAGACATCAATTCTACTTGGGTATTATGTTAATTGAATACACTATAGCTACATTAAAAAATAGGAAAATAATATAACATAAATCCATCTCACTAATCTTAATTTGATATGGATCCTTTGTATTTTTATACAATAAAAGGGTCATCATACAATAAAATTATTCTCTATTGTATTGTTCACGTTCTTTTGTTTCTTTATGGATTTAATACAAGAGAGTGAGTGGTAACGAACTGAAACGATTTTGCAATTTTCATAATTTCAATGGATATAATTAAGAAAAAAATTACCAAAAATTTACTAACTATAATTAACATGGCTTTAATCCTAAGTAAGACAAACATGGGGTTATCTTATTGTCGAATTTAAAACGGTAGCAAGTTAGCAACCCAGAATGTGAATCAACCACGCACTACCACAACCAACAAGAAATTGAAACATGATACAAGAAAACCTCGTTGGCGTTCACAAATATGCAAAAAGAAAGGGAAATATTTTTATTATAACAATAAAAATAGCCGTATGCTAATAATATTGAACGAATTTTAACATTAAATAAAAAACTTGAAAAAATTTCAATCAAATGACGTTGAATGTGAAATGATGAGTTAAATATTTTTAATAGTATAAATATATAAGTTAATCATAAAGAATGTCATGTACAATTTTTATTGTTTTTTCAAAATTTTATAAAATTTTGTAAGAATTTCATAATTTTGTAAGAATTTTTTTGAAAGTGTATTTATAATTCTACAAGGATATTACGAAATGCGCAAAACCATTTTGTTGTGTGATTTTTTTTTTTTGTCAAGAATACATTTGCTGCGATTTCACATGAATAAGAAAATTTAACATTATTCAATGGTTAAAGAGGTTAAAAAAAATTTAAGTTATATATGAAACATTGTATTTATTTAAAATAAGTATATGTAACAATGTAAGTTACATACATTTGGGATTTTTTTTTTTTAGAATTTATTAGAACCATATTGTCCAAACTCAAGTATAAAAAATTGTAGGTCATACTACAAACTAACGGTTTAATTGTATGAAAATTTATTTTTTATTTTAAAGTTGAGATATTTTACTACCATATAAATTTATATTTATTTTTACATTAATATTAATTATATATAATTTTTTTTTACCACATATGATTAATTTATGTTTAAAAATAATTATAAATTTATTTCTACTTAAAATTTCTCGTTAAGTTAACACACCTGCCAAGCTGAATCGGAAACAAGGAAACGAAAATTCCCGACGGAAAGAGAGCAAACGATAAAATCTAATAATAACGGTTTTATCAACAACAAAAATAAAAAAAACGGTTTTATCTTGTGGTTTGGTTATTGGTGAGTTGGAACTCGAAACTTGGGTTGATTTAGCTGCGTGTCAATCAAATTCGCACGGAAGAGAGAGAAAGTGAGAGAGGATGCTGGAAAACCCTACAGCTCCAATTGCGTCAGATTCAGCTCCAGTTGTGAAGCGTTATGCTCCTCCCAATCAAAGGTGTGTTCATCTTCTGTTTGTTTGCGTGTATATTAATGTTTAATGTTCTTTTTGCATTTTTTTATTTTTATTTTTCTTCGAATAGTCTAATCCGCGTATTGATCTGGCAAATTCTCCTTTACAATTTACAGGAATCGCCCTATCAACCGGCGCAAATCCGCAGGTCAACATATGAGTTATAAACTTTTAAGTTTTGAACTTTTCGTTTTCGTTTTCGTTCCGATTTTCACAGTCTAGGGACCTTACGTAGATCGATTACTGTTAGTATGCTGCTTCTGTTTTCGGCTAAATGCTAATCACTTGTGTGTTTTCTGTAAGTATTGGTAGAGCTCTGTCTTGATGCCTTGACGTTGTGTTAGCTACCGGCTTACCGCAACAACTTTCTTTTGAATGGAAAATATAGAAAAATGAAAAGATAATTATATAGATAGGAATTAAATGTAGTTGTGTTGAATGAGCATGTTGACCAAGAAAACAAAGTAAGAGCAAATTTGGTTGCATTGCTATTAAAAGAGGTTTAAGAAAGTGATGCAGGATCCCCAACAACTCAGAGGAGCGCACTCATGGAAGTGGGCTGTCAGTGGGCTCAGAGGTGGCGCACCACATGGCCTCACCTAGATCCCCGGCTCAGAGGTGGCGCACCACATGGCCGTTGCATCAGGTCTGCAGACCAGGCTCCCCAACCAGCTCTCCTGTGCAACACGTGCAGCAGGTAGGTTGTTCATACCAAGGTTCGAACCCTTGATATGCTTGATAGCAGCACATGCTATCAAGCATATCAAGGGTTCGAACCTTGGTATGAACAACCTACCTGCTGCACGTGTTGCACAGGAGAGCTGGTTGGGGAGCCTGGTCTGCAGACCTGATGCAACGGCCATGTGGTGCGCCACCTCTGAGCCGGGGATCTAGGTGAGGCCATGTGGTGCGCCACCTCTGAGCCCACTGACAGCCCACTTCCATGAGTGCGCTCCTCTGAGTTGTTGGGGATCCTGCATCAGAAAGTGTTTCTTATTAGAAGTAACCTGAACCTACTTTTGAATAAAAGCAGTAAAAGTGGTCGAACAGATTATGGAAGTGTTATTTAGTTTGTTCCCAAATGCGTGAAATGCTAGAGTAGTGGATCCAAATGTGCTATAAATTTGCTTGTGCTTGCAACGTAATAGCTTAAGAGATGAGTGGTCATGAATTCTACACTCGTGCTACACATCCTGAGGTGCTCAATTTTTTAATTTTCGTTAAATGTTTTTATCTGGTTCACTGTGATGTAAAAATGCCTCAGATGGTTTTAAAATGACGCCATAATGATTTCAATTTTTTTTTAATTTCAATCATTGGACTTCCCTGATTTCTTGTAAAGTAATTACCAACAAGTCTCTTATTTTGACAAAAAAGTGATAAGAACAGGACGGAACTTTTCTGTGGGTGAATCTATCAAGGGAACAAGAGAAAATTGGATCTTGTAGTGAGTTTTGGGTCAGCTTAGTTTAAGGACAAGATATGTCTTCCAAATGCTTAGTTAAAATTGTCATATCCGTCAAGGCTTCAATTAATTACTTTATGTCTTTTTTGTTTATGCTCTAATGAGATTGCAAGTTGGCTAGGAATGTAATTTTTCCTTGCTTTGTTATTTTAGTTTACTTTACTGAGTTGTACCTGTTTCTAATATGGTCACTTGAAAAGGTTTCAGATCGGTTTGATAAAACCAGCAATCTTCACGGAAATGATGTGGAGAAGTATCCATCTAATGCTTCAAGAAATATTCCCAATGTAGATCATGGAGATATAGGGAGCAACATTCTTATGAATGAGAAATCTCGAGCAGCTTTAATAGCATTAGAAGGATGTTGCAGCAGTGAGGCTTCTAAGCTCTTGAATGATCGTAAGTGTCCATGAGAGATGAGACTATCTTAAAAATGGTTCAAAGATAGATCTTATGCTTTTAAGTTTCCTTTTTCTGATGATTGTGATGCTATGAAAATATTCTTTTACACGATACTGACTGTTTTTACCAATATAATCAGTTTTTTATAGGTTTTAACATGCAAGGTTGTTATACACCTAGCATTTTGATAGGCATTCATAAAGAGATATGCTAAAAATTGGTGTGTTGCTATATTTGCTGTCCACTATCTTCATTGTTGCAGCTTTTGGGAATATTTTTTGTTGTTTGTTTGTACTTCTGGATCTTCATGTGAGTCTTCTTTGAGAGGCATGAGCCATGTTTTGTATCTCCAGTTAAAAAGAAAAGGCAGGGAGTACTGAGGTTTCTTTTCATTTTATTTATCTTCCCTCTCACATTTGTTCCTTCAATCCCTGCTCTCTCTAATGTCTGATTTGAGTGATGTGTTAAGACTTACTTGAAAAGCTCTTATTTTTACCTTAAAATATACAAGGAGTACTTATACCTACATCTGCAATTATTTCAATAATTTATGTATGATATCAGTGATGGTATGTTATGTTATTATCTGGCTTGGTTCATAAAAATCAAATTGCCTTTGACATCATGTGGAAATCCCGAGTAAATAGGAATCAGTTAGGATTAGTTTGTTAAACGATAAACCAGAAATATTTGTTTAAATCTTTTTTGTTTATTCTTGATTTAGTTTAGATTTACTTTATTGTATTATATATACACCCTTGTAACGCACATATTTATTATCAGAAAATAAATAAGATACAATCTTATCTCCCACATGGTATCAGAGCGTCAGCTCGTCCATGGAAGAACACACGAGTGAATCTCCCTCCTCTGGTCGTACCAACAAAGAGACAGAGGAGATGGCCACACCCAATTATGGTGGTGGCGATAATTCCCCACTCCAACTCACCATAGAGAAACTGAATGGAAAGAACTACCGAGAGTGGGCTCGATCAATCACCCTCATAATTCAAGGCAAAGGGAAGATGGGTTACCTGACCGGTGACACGAAGAAACCCGATGATCCAGCTGGTCTTCAGAGGTGGACGGCTGAGAACTCAACGATAATTTCATGGATGGTTCACTCCATGACACCATCGGTAGGGAAAACCTACCTATTTCTCCCCACGGCAAGAGAAGTGTGGATCGCCGTGAAGGAGACGTACTCCGACTCTGGAAATGCCTCTCGAATCTTTGAAATTAAGACCCGTCTCTGGCAAATGCAACAGGGGAGCCTCTCTGTGACTGATTATTACATGAAAATGGTTGGATTATGGCAAGAATTGGACCTGATTTGCGAAGAGGAGTGGGAGTGTATTGGTGATAGTGTTCGGTCCAAGAAGAAATTGGAGAACGAAAGGGTATTCGAGTTTCTGGCCGGTCTTAGCCGTGAACTCGACGAAATCAGAGGAAGGATCCTCAGCCGGCAACCCCTACCGTCGACGAGGGAATGTTTCTCGGAGGTGCGGCGAGAAGAATCGCGAAGAATGGTGATGATGAATTCTGGTTTTGGTTCTGGTGGAAGCTCGGGTTATATGGCGCATGGGCTGGAGACTGGGCCAAGAGGAAGCTCGAGCCGTGGGGCGCAGGTGGATGGGCTCATGGGCCAAACGCACTCCATGGGCCAGACACACTCCAATGGGCTGAATGGGCCAAAATAATTCAATTGGGCCTGATTCGGGCTACATCACTTCTCGTGATCATTTTGGGCCTGTTTATGAAAATGGAGCCCATGGCCTCCTATCACGTGGGCCACAAAATAATGCTGGGCCGGCCCAACACAAAAAAAGGCCTTGGTGTGATCACTGTCGAAAAATGGGCCATACGAAGGATACGTGTTGGGAGTTACACGGAAAACCAACAGACTGGAAACCAAGGCAACATTTCAAAAATCGAGGGTATCAGGTCTCTACAGCTCAACATGACAACGACAAACCAATGACCAGTTCAACATTTAATCCGGAACAGATGGAACAAATTTACCAACTATTTTCCAAGTTCCAAACATCGGGTCAGTCTTCTGGTTATGTTTCCTCTGGCTTACTAGCACATAAAGGTAATTTTTTAACGGCATTACTCTCAAAGATAAATACCTCCTGGATTATTGACTCTGGGGCTTCAGATCATATGACAGATAACCATGAACTTTTTTCTTCATATATACCTTGTGCTGGTAACTTAAAAGTAAGAATTGCAGACGGTACCCTCTCTCCAATTGCCGGAAAAGGAAGTATTAAAATTTCTGAATTTATTACCCTTGAGTCAGTCCTTCATGTCCCAAAATTGTCTTGCAACTTATTATCTGTCAGTAAATTAACCGCCCACACAAACTGCTCTGCTAAATTCGTTTCTTCATCTTGTATTTTTCAGGACCTATCATCGGGGAAGACAATTGGCAGTGCTAGAGAAAGTGAAGGCCTTTATTACTTTGAGACAGCCAATGTGAGTGAACAGAATCAAATTAGAAATTGTAATTCTGCTTCTCTTCCTAAGAATAATAATTTTTTGTTGTGGCACTTTAGAATGGGTCACCTTAATTTTCAGTATTTGAGACAATTGTTTCCATCTCTTATTCAAAATAAAGAAGTATCTGATTTACAATGTGAAACGTGTGAACTTGCAAAACATCATCGTACATCCTTTTCAAAATCCAAATACACACCTTCCAAACCATTCACCCTAATCCACAGTGATTTATGGGGACCATCTCGGTTTTCAAGTCGTACTCATGCAAAATGGTTTATCACTTTTATTGATGATCATACTCGTGTATGTTGGGTATATTTACTGAAAGATAAAACTGAGGTTCGAACAGTATTTATTAACTTTCATTCCATGATTTACACACAATTTCAAACACGAATCCAAATATTGCGTACTGATAACGGTACTGAGTATGTTAACCACTCTCTTAAAGATTACCTTCAAACCCATGGAATCATTCACCAAACTTCCTGTGTGTATACTCCACAACAAAATGGAGTAGCCGAACGAAAAAACAGACATCTTTTAGATGTGGCCCGGGCACTCATGTTCACAACCAATATGCCAAAAATGTTTTGGGGCGATGCCGTTTTGACATCTGCTTTTCTTATAAACAGAATGCCCAGTCGTGTCCTATCCTATGAAACACCCATTGGTAAACTGCAACATTGTTTTCCAACTTCTCGCCTTATGTCAGATATTCCACTTAAGATCTTTGGCTGTACAGCATTTGTACATGTTCATCCCCACGACCGTGGAAAACTAGACCCGCGAGCCATCAAATGTGTTTTTATTGGCTACTCTCCTACTCAAAAAGGCTACCGGTGTTATGACCCTACAACCAAAAATGTTCGCACTAGCCTCGATGTCACCTTTTTTGAGACCACACCCTATTACCCTTCCAAAACTCCTCTTCAGGGGGAGAATGTGAACTCGGAAGATCAGTTTTGCTCTTTTAACCTTTCACTTCCTAGTACCCCCTTCCATAATAATAACGGTCTTTCCTTACCTAAAACAATCCCAGAACCTGTTACACCAACTCATTCTAACATGTCACCTACAGAAACTCATTTAGACACAGGAGGAGACGCAGAGTCACAGATAGATAAGGAGATACTTGTTTACTCAAGGAGGCCAAAATCAAAGTATAAAGGGAAAATAATTCTCGACACACTACAAGAGTCCAACTCGGTGGTGGATCCTATCCTTGAGCCCTCTTTGAATCCAGGTAACTCTAATTCTTTTGATGATTTACCTATTGCACTCAGAAAACAACCTCGATTTTGTACTTTTCACCCTATATCTAAGTTTGTGTCGTATAATGCTCTGTCTCCCACATTCCATGCTTTTACAACTAACCTTGACAGGATCGTAATTCCAAAAGATATTGATGAGGCCTGGGAAGTCCTTGAGTGAAGGAATGCAATAATGGAAGAGTTACGGGCCTTAGAAAAAAATGGAACTTGGGATGTAGTGGACTTACCTAAAGGTAAGAAACCAGTTGGGTGCAAGTGGGTGTTTACTGTGAAGTATAAAGCCAATGGAACTGTCGAACGTTACAAAGCTCGTCTAGTGGCTAAAGGGTTCACTCAGACTTATGGGATCGACTACACCGAGACATTTGCTCCAGTTGCAAAGCTGAATACTGTTAGAGTATTACTGTCATTAGCAGCAAACTTAGAGTGGACTCTCCAACAGTTGGACATAAAAAATGCCTTCCTCAATGGAATATTAGATGAGGAAATTTTTATGAAATTACCTCCAGGATTTAATGAAGACAGTCAACCAAATGCGGTGTGCAAACTAAACAAGTCCCTCTACGGACTTAAGCAATCACCACGAGCGTGGTTTGATAGATTTGCAAAAGTGATAAGAGATCAGGGCTATCAACAGGGTCAATCAGATCACACAATGTTTTTTAAGCACTCCTCAGACGGTTTAAAAACAATCCTGATTGTTTATGTAGATGACATAATACTAACAGGAGATAATCTGCCCGAAATTGAAAGACTAAAAAAGGTTCTTGCCACAGAGTTTGAAGTCAGAGACTTAGGACAAATGCGATACTTCTTGGGAATGGAGATTGCAAGATCAAAAAAGGGCATTAGTGTCTCACAACGAAAATATGTTCTGGATCTTCTAAATGAAACAGGTATGCTTGGGAGCAAACCAAGTGATACTCCTATTGAAACAGGAAAAAGAACAGAACGTAATGAAGAATCAGTTGACAAAGAAAGGTACCAAAGACTGGTCGGGAGACTAATCTATCTATCACATACAAGACCTGACATTGCATTTGCGGTAAGTGCAGTAAGTCAACACATGCACTCTCCGAAAGAAAGCCACCTAGAAGCTGTGTACAGAATTTTGAGATATCTTAAAGGCTCTCCAAGAAAAGGCCTTTTCTTCAGAAAAACAGATCAAAGAAGAACAGAAATTTTTTCAGATGCTGATTGGGCTGGTTCAATTGAAGACAGAAAATCTACTACTGGGTACTGTACCTTTGTATGGGGAAACCTAGTTACATGGAGAAGTAAAAAACAAAATGTGGTAGCTAGAAGTAGTGCTGAAGCAGAGTTTAGAGCAGTTGCACAGGAATTTGTGAAGGGCTATGGTTGAAGAAACTTCTAGAAGAACTACAAGTAGAGACTGAGGTTCCACTCAAAGTTTATTGTGATAATAAGGCTGCAATCAACATCTCTCTTAACCCAGTCCAACATGATCGGACTAAACACATTGAAGTTGATAGACATTTTATCAAAGAGAACGTTGAGAATGGTATTATTTGTATGACCTACATTCCTACACAAGAACAAACTGCAGATATTTTCACTAAAGGGCTTCCGCGTCAGAGTTTCGATGATTTCATAAACAAGTTGGACATGATTGATATCTATGAACCAACTTGAGGGGGAGTGTGGAAATCCCGAGTAAATAGGAATTAGTTAGGATTAGTTTGTTAAACGATAAACCAGAAATATTTGTTTAAATCTTTTTTGTTTATTCTTGATTTAGTTTAGATTTACTTTATTGTATTATATATACACCCTTGTAGTGCACATATTTATTATCAGAAAAGAGATAAGATACAATCTTATCTCCCACACATCATGTCTCAATGCTTCTTCTAATGCAGGTTGGGCAGCTGCTATGCAATGCTTGAATGACACGTCCATTGACGTATCAGGTTGGTTTAACCCCGTTATTGCTGGTTTACTTTATTGGTCTAACATATTGGGCTTATGACTATTACTCTCACCTGTGGTTTTTCATCGTATTTTAATTGTCTTGTGATAATTTATTTCTATTTTTTCCGTGCCCATATATAGGCTTTATGCATGTCAAACTGTAGTTTTGTGCTACTGCTACTGCTACTGCTACTCCTCCTCCTTTTCTTTGTTCTTTTCACCCTCTTTCTCCATCTTATTCCTCCTCTTTCTCTCCTCCCTGCTTCCAATTTTTTCTCGCTACTTGGTAATCCTTTTTTTTTTTTTCTGTTTTTTTGGTACTGCATCAATTTTATTAGAATTGATCAAAGAGAAATGCTACCTTGTATGAGCCAATGCTACGTGTTAAAGTTGTAAAGTAAAAGAATTTTGGTTAAGTTCCTATTTATTTGGATTTCTTTAATTTCTTTGTATGATGTTTGGTTCAGACTTCAGATTGAACTAAGGATTCATTTATGAGATCATCAAAAAACATTTTGGTTTATTGGAATTTTGTCACTATCTGTTTATGGAATTATTTTGGACATCTATTTTTATTTGATTTTTTTTCACCTTTTTGTTTGTATGAACGGATCTGTCTGTAAGTGGAGCTTCATATTGTATGTTGCACCTTTTTGTCATATTGTATGTTGCACATTGTTTTTGGATGCCGGCCTCCTTTTAGTTTATTGAATTTAATCGATTAAAAGGATTATGATCATATTCATAGAATCAAATAGTGTATCTGTTGTGAATCAATTGTACCTTGGGGCAACACCTTTCTTCTTGTTGTTGGCGTGAACAGGGTTGATCTGGCTCTACCTTTCTCTGGTTCACCCCACTTTTCCTAATACCACTGCGATCTGCGTATCTGTTACACAGTTAATGCAGGAACAAGAAGCCGATTGGGCTTATAAGCATATTGTTGTGCTCTTTTTAAGATGGTTCATTTTCATAAAATAGCAATATTACTGATAACGTTAGTGGTGAAACTTCTCATTGAGTGACCATTAATTCTGACTCTGATATGGGTCATGAGGTCATAAATTGCATGGTTATACTCGTCTAGTTGAATACGAGTCCAACTTGGTTGTTTATGGCATTAGTCATGTGTGATAAATGTTTCAACATATTTTACTGCTCTCTCTCTCTCTCTCTCTCTCTCTCTCGCTATCTATATATATATATATATAACCTCTTTGGTACTCTTCATACACTCCATTTTTGTGTTGCAACTTGTTTGTGTGCGACAGAAAATGTTTCAATAAGAGGAATGCGGGTCTTGCAGAGACCTTGATTGAGCATCATGCTTTTGGCCCATTTAAACGTGCCAAATTGTTAGTATGTTTATATACACGCAGTTTAGTTACTTTATTGTTTTCTTATGTCAGAGAGGCCAGTCATGTACTCAGGAGCTGGGGAATCTGCATGGGGAAACATCAGACTTCCTCATCAGGTAAACAGTGGGCCACCCCCCCCCCCCCCCCCCCCCCTCCCCCAAAAAAAAAAAAAAAAAGTTCTTCCATTGACTTAACGTCTTATTATTTTGTTTCAGTTAATGGCTTCCGCAGGAAGTGGTGGCCCTCCTGTCTCACAAATGGATTTCTTGGTTGAACTTCGCCGTGTTATGTTCAGTGCTAATGTTGCATCAGAGGGAAAATGAAGTATTAATTTGGTTTTGGACTGTATATAACTTTTTTAAAGCGAATCTCTCCAAAAATGTTGTGTTAATGAATGTTAAAAATTTACATCCAAGTATAACAGTATTTGTTCAGTTATCTGCGGAAGTTCATAGTTGAATATTTAGTTTCTTTTATATAACTACATTATATCTGATAGAATTTGGATGATTCAATTTTGCATACAAACTTGAACCAAGTCCTTGTATGTTTACCTTTTCTCCTGAGATTTATGTGGCCTTTCCTTTCTATCTAACAATGTGACCTCTTGGCAATTTTAGAAAAATATGGAAGTTATTATTCCAGCTATTTTGCAGCTCTTCATTCCTTTGAATGAATGAGCTTGGTGACCAACTGTGTTGGGACTTCAAGACTCTTCATTCCTGGTAGTTTGGAATGTGTGAAACGAGTTCGAGTGAAAAAAAAAAAAAAAAACTCTGAACGACCAGTGGTGGTCTTAGCGTACAAAAAGGATTCATGGTTAAATAGTTATTGATTTGAAAGATACAAATAAATTATATTTTGACGCAGATGCTTACTCTCTATATACTAATTTTAGTTTATTAAAAACATGGAAGCAGCTAAAACAACTTTGCTCGAGAAGTGAAGCAAAAAAACAATGTAGTGTATTAATTGGCTTGTGTTTATTTTACATGATATGGAATGAATATGGAAAAGTTGCAGGAGTTTAATCTGTCCATACAGGAATGATTCCTTGAGCGGCCAAACGCTTTTCAACCCAAAAGACAACATGTTTTGCAGTTATCTTCTTCTCATCTATAAGGAAGGGCTCAACGGTACTTGCTTCCGAGCCATAGGAGGACAAAGAAAAACCTTTTGGACCTATTAATCATTTGGCCAATTAACAGTTCAAATTTCACTTAAATGAATATGAAATCAATGAACAGAAAGAGAAGTACCTGCTAGGTCTCCATTGGGGAAGAATGCCCAGAATGAATATTGAGTCCCCTTCTTTGAAAAAGAGCCATCCAACTATATTAACATATCATTTTTAATCAAGATTAATGTTATAACAGTAAGTTGGAAGAAATTATATATGAGAAACTTACTCTGTTGTCATGGAAAGAGAGCTCAAGATCATAGATATCAGCTTGAGCTTCAAGAAAGGTTTTGAGTGAAGGGATTACATCTTCTTCCATCATTTGAGGCAATGCCTTTGCTGGAGCTTTTGCTGCAGCTTTGGGCTTTGCTGGAGCCGATTTTGGTGTTGGCTTTGCCTCCTTATTCTCAGCATCAACTAGTAAAAGCATAAAAATATGAAGGAAACCTAATATTGTATTTGTATATATAATAAATATGATGTACAGATTTACCTGTGGAAGTAGTAGATTCTTGCACAGCAGAGCAGGCTATGTTTCTGCGAGATTTAATTACAAATTTATTCATCCTTTGCTGCAGAAGCCAAAGTTTGAACCGTTTCAAAACTCATCAGGTTTCACTTCAATTTGCTTGCATTAGTAATAAGTAATAGCTCTGAGAGTACTTTTAATTTGGACCATGTTTTAAATTTGTTGTTTACCCTCTTGGGTACTCCTCTATACCAATAATCAAGAGTTGAGTATATAATATTATCTTATCAAACAATCAACAATACACATCTTATCTGTAAATTAATTGAGTTGGGTCGAGACTAAAAAGAATTAATTTATTTTAAATAATATGAAGGAAAAAAAAAAGGATATTTAATTTTGTTTTAAGAGAAGAAGATGATAAAATACCAAATGGATTGTTGGGGAGCACAAGGAAGTGGGTTTGGCATTTTGAGCAAAATAAGAAGAGGAGGAAGATGATGGAAAGCTTGAAATTGCAACTGCTCCTCCGGTACTCCCTCTTAGCATGGTTGTTTCCTTTAGTTATATTTGTTTCTCTGAGCCTGTGATCAATCACACTGATTTTCGTCTTCTATTCATTATCAGCCATGTCCTTTCTTGTGTGAAACTAGAGAACAGAGAGCTCCAAACTAATTAGCTAGAATATGGATTATCGTTTCTCATCCACAAAGATTTGGAGACAATATATGCCACTCATTGTCTTTGTATAATATATATATATATATATAGATGATACAAATATAGACTTGGACAGAACCGTTGTGGTTATTTTTGTGTGGGTTTGATTTAAATAGCATGTTTACAATAACGTACAAATACAATCATACATACACTAGAAGTAGATTAATATTATGGCTACTAAATAGAAAGATGTATAATTTACTTTCTCCATTTAGATTAAAGGATAAGTTCATTTGTGTTAAAACTTAAACGGGCATAACAAGAGAAAGAAACATCACTTAAAGGTCCCTTTGGTGTTTTTTTTTTTTTTTTTTTTTAAAATAATACTTTTTAATCAGCGATAATAATTTATCGCTTATAGTCGATAAAATGTCAGATAGGGTCAAAATGTTAAAGAGTCCCAAAAATGACGGTTTATATCTGATCCATACTGTTTGCGGTCCTTTCTAATAAATAAATAAAAAGTTAATTTTATGACAAAGTTTTATTTTTAAAACTATCGACAAAAAGAACATATGTTTATGTTTCTTATAACATAAATGAACATATATTTTTTTAGTATTAAAAAAAAATGAGGGACTAAAAATAAAACTACTTAAATAACTAGATTATTTATGCAACGGAGGGGGAAAAAAAAACCACCTAGAAATTTTCCACTACTTTTTGCAGAACTCATCTTTAAACAAAAGACAGTCCACGGTCCATATCAATGTGCAATAGCAATCCTATTCCTATGCATTGGCATTAGAATTACATGGCCATGACAAAGTTAAGCTATAATAAGATTAAGAGAACAGGGGTTAAAAGAGATGCGAATCAACGAAAATCAGAGCTATATCGTATACAGTCTGCACACTGACACACACACAAGCACAGCAGTGCAAATCAGGATACGTGAACTAGCCAAGCCATTCCAAGGTAAGAGCTCCTGGTTCTCCAAGTGCCCCGAGACCTGTGACAAAACTGTTGTAAGTCACACAACACAAACCATATAGTGCATTATATCACAAGTTCACAATAAATAGGAATATATCAAATTGTGCAAGGCCATACATATAGGACAGTTTCAAATAGTTTTGAACCCTGTGCATGCAAAGTAATTTTCCGTGTCAATCAAAATTGTCGTTGAAAGTAAGCAGTGAGAGTGTGAAACTCGTGTCATTTCAAGTGCATAGATATCTTTAACTAACGTGAAATCCCATGATCTAAGCCCAATAACCGAAGTCTCAAAATTGAAGTCCCATATTTTGGTAACAACTAACAAAATGTGCAAATAGTGAAGGGATCAATGATGAATATGGAACATAACCACAGTGAGTGGCTATGCGATGCTAGTCACAGTGAATGGCTGAATGCAACAGAAAAAATAAACGAGCCTGCAAGACTTACTATTGCTACATGAGAATTTCAGAATACAAAATGGCGAAGTGCGTGATCGTACTCTTAGTAAATCTACAAGCCACATGACCAATGATAATCACTTGCCAGAGGATGTCAAATGATTTCCCTTGTCAAACCAGTATTTTATTGTCTCCTCCAGCTCATTGAAGCTAGGCTTGCTCCCTCAAAATTTTAGTTTGCTTTGAAGTCTTTTTCTTACTCTTTCCTTTAACTGGGGATAGATTCAAAGAAAACTTTTGCTGCTTAAATTTCTCAACCATGGTGTATACCTGCATCAACTTGACATTAACACATGAGTCTCGTTATCCAAATTTTAGAAAGTAGAGATTGTCACCAGGAATATAGTTGAAAAAAGGTTTCCTATTGTATCTTACCTAAATTATTATATAACTTAATTTACACTTTCATATAATTTGTAACCATGTAAATAATTTACATATGAATTTTTTATGTCCAATCTCAAATGTCAAGACCCCAAGACAATCTTACAGGACTCACTAGTAAGTCATTTTCGACATTACCTTTCTTACTCCAGATGTCAATCCCATGTTTGAAAGGACCTTACTGTCGACACATTTCCAATTTAGAGATTCTTTGTCTTGCTTTCTTAACATACTATTCGTCTCATCTTCATCTCGGCATAAAGGCAAATTTTGAATCAGAAAGTGAACAAAACAAAAAAATGGATATAAAGCCAATTTGGTGCTACTGTGGCTGCATGTGGCACTGGCATTTGATATGCAACAAGTTACAAATAGATAGGGAAGAGCTCCAAATCTCGTTTGAAGAAAAATCACAACTTCAAGTACAGACACAAATGCCCCAGCACTTAACAAATACCCCATACAGATTGCTTCTCAGTAGAAGCAGCTACAGAGAATAGATTAATGAGGCCACTTTCAGAAACAAAACAGTTAGTAATAATTAATCCCAAAAAAAATGCACCTTTTCCTACAAGAGACACAAGCACCTGATCTAAAGAGTTAGAATGCAATCATTTAAAATACTGAACAGCATTTCAAGGTGCTTATTCATACCTCCAGAAAAAAGCAAACAAACTTGTGTATGCTTTTCAGAAATTGGATGGAAATCTGATATTTTTAATGGCCTAATATAGCACTTGAATCATACCATATCACAAACACTATGATTTAAGCTTCAAACTTTCAAGTATAAAATGATCAAAGACATGATGTCTTTGCAGGATATTTTATTGACACAAAGAAGAGTAGTTGTCATTGAACACCAACACTTTCACAAAAGCAGACTCCTTATACGAGTCCATTAGAAAAACAGAGCAATAAGAGAGAGAGATATCCAACCTTTGAGATGTAATACCAAATATTCCACATAAACCTTGAGGCGAATGTGAGAAAAAACATGGACAAAGTCTCCAATTTGTTCCCGTAAAACTACTTTGCAAGTCCTTCTAGAGTCAATGCTGAAATTTTTCTTCAAAAATTGATCAATTGCCTTCCTCCTAGCAGTCAAGTCAGCTTCTCCATCCACCAAGACTGATGGGAACTCCCATAAACCAGCAAGCAAACCCTCCTCAGGCCTCTTTATAATAAGGAATTTACTGTTTGATAGCTGTTCTGCTGATATTTCCTCATTTCCCAATATTTCCACAACACATACAGCAGAGAAATCATCTCTCTGTTTCACCTTTAACACCTTAGCTGGATAATCAGTAACAAGTACTGAACTCTCTTTTGTGGATATTGAAAGTGCACAACACTGCGATGAAACAGGACATGAAGAACAGCTTGGCCTTAAAGGAGTGCATACAGTGGCACCAAGTTCCATTAGAGCCTGATTGAAATCCCCAGGCTGGATAGGGTCAACTAGCTGAGTTGCTAGATGCCTGCCAACCCAATACACACAATACTTAATGAACACCTTTTATTTGCCAATAAAAACTCATCAAACTAATATCTATCTCCATATAATACAAGTAAATTATCGTTGCTTCCAAACTTATCATTACACCTAACTCCTATAATTTTCATGTTAAGGAATAGATGAGAAGTGCAACTAAAGTGAACTATGTGACAAATTTTCATTGTCTAGAAAGGATATTATTAGAAGTAGGAGTGGCAATTCGGGCTACAACTTAGAACACGATCCCAACATGACACGATACATTATTTTTTAATTTAAATCAACTATTAATTTTTGTGTGCTTATAAAGATATTAGTGTTCTTACTATTATAAATAAATAAATAAATAAATTAGTTAAAAATAATTAAGTTTTTTCATAATAGTAAAAAAAAAAGTGAATTCATGCCAAAAAACACGAACATGCACAACAACAAAAATTGCCACCTCTAGCTAGAAGAAACCAGAAATTTCAGCACTTTTAGAAGTAAAAGTGTGAAACAAAATCTTTTTAGCTCGATCAATATGCTTTAAACTTGTGTCACGTGGCTTGGGATTTTCCCCAAATTGGGATGAAATTTGTTAATAGTTATGATAACCCATGATTATTAAAAGTGCTTCAAATATAAAGGTCAAGCACAAAATAAATCACTTCTATCAAGCTCTTTCAAGTAAAGCATCCAAAGGGCTTATAAATTTTAAATGCTGACATGACAAAGACTTGAAAAGAAGATGAATAACGAAAAAAAGAAGCTTCAAACGTAAGTAAAACACTAACCAAAATTTCTTGATAGTGGATGAGTCTTTTGGATTTGCAGAAATGGCCTTCAGTCTAGCAATCACCCTCACTACATTTCCATCAACCACCGGCACCACCTGATGATAAAATGTTACATTTCCTTAACAATGCGCCTAACTGATTAAACCAAACTCCACAAATTAGCTATAAACTCACCTCTTTAAACGCTATCGACGCAATGGCTCCGGATGTATAATCTCCGATACCCGGAATTTTTTGCAAAGAAGACACCGTTTTGGGGAATACACCTCCTTCTGCAACAACTTTCTTTGCTCCCTAAAAATACCCACATTGATAATAGAAAAACCCATCACGAAACAGGCCATTACAATGCATAAAAAACTGTTTACAATACTAATAAAGCACACCTCTAGAAGATAACGAGCTCGTCGGTAGTATCCCAAACCAGCCCACATTTCATTCACTTCCTGCACAAATCTACTATTTTTACCCAAAATATTTTCTATTTTTCTCAAACTGGAAATATTTATTTCTGGAGAAGGTATTGAAAAGAAGGGATGGAGAGGAAGACCTCCATAGAAGCCTGAGAGAGGTGGCGAATGGTGGGCCATTTGAGCATCCAACGGTCAAAGTAGCTAATGACGGTCAGAACCCGAGTTTGCTGAAGCATTACTTCGGAGACCCAAACTCTGTAAGCTCTCTTTTCTACATCATCCTCTGTTATTCTCCATGGAAGGTCTCTATGATTAAGAGCGTACCATCCCAGTAGAGAAGCTCTTATCCCCTCTATATCAGTTTCGCTGAACAAATCTTCCATGTCTTCTATTTCTGATGGTTGTTGAGTTGCTTTTGGCCGCTGTGGTCGGCCTTTAGCCTTCTGCGATTTTGGCTGCCGCATTTGGCTTCAGCATATGTACTGTGCTTTGTTCGTCGTCCCTCCAGTCCAGTTTATTTTACTTTCTCTTTCTGATTGAATAGAATATCTTTTCGTCGCTAAACATATTTTTATTACAATATGATTTATTTATAGCATATTATATTTTTTATAAAAAAATTAATAAAATAAATATATTATATATAAAATAAAAAGATAATAACTTTTGCATTTTTTTTAAATAATACTACTTAAAATATATAATAATAAAAAGAATTTTTTTGTGTTTAAATTTATATTTTTATAATAAAAAATATTTAATAGATTATTTTTTTAAAATAATAATAATTTAAATTTATTTAATATTAAATTTTTAATATTTAATATTATTAAAATATTATTTTTATTATTATAAATTTTTAGAATAATAATTTTAATAATATTTTTTTAAACCATAATTTTTATATTTTTCATTTTTGAGCTTTTAGATTTTGTACAAAAAGAAAAATGAAAACGTCAGCATCAGGAATATGGCACGTGGAAGACGACAAGTGGATAGCTTCCAGAAATAATGGAATCCAAGAAACAGAAAAATAAATAAAAAGATTAGAATGTGATTTTGACGTGGAACGCATCCAACCGTCCATATCCGACCGAAAATGACTGGGTCTCAAGTCTCAACCAACCAGTGTCTACAAGTCAGCTAGAACAGTACTAAAAGTAGATAAATTCTGAAAATTTACACAGTTTTTTGTAAATATACTATTTCTCTCATTGTTACTAATGAATTTTTCTCTTTTTTAAAACAAAAATATAAATAAATGTAAATAAAATAATCCGACCCATCATTTCTTTAATTAATATGTTCCTGGCAATATCATTATATTAAAAATGCTGTCAATGCGATTGAAATATATGCGTTTCTAGTTAGCGCAGAGAGAGAGAGATTAGAGGGAGAGTGAAAATGGAGGATGTAGGGTTTTTGGGACTGGGGATAATGGGGAAGGCCATGTCCATGAATCTTCTCCGTCATGGCTTTAAGGTCACAGTTTGGAACCGGACCCTCTCTAAGGTATTATTATCCATCTTATATTTATCCTCTGTTACAATCATCGTCAAGATTAATTCTTTGGCATACGATTCCTTTGCTCAGAGCTAATTTTATTTACCCTGAACTCTTTGATTGCTATTATGTGTCATATCAATACAGGTACATGAATTATATCATGTTGATTGGCCTTGATTGTTATTCTCACTAATCCTGCATTTGACTATGCAACCAAATCTTGCAAATTAACTTAGAAGCTTTCCAAATAAAATTAAGAATTCGTGGAAATACTGGTTTTCACATTGAACCCGATATACTAATTTACTTGATTGCAGCTTTCACTTATTTCTGACAGTTTAATATCATAGAAAGTCCAGTTTAAATCTTTCGTTTCAGCAAAAATACTTGTGTGAATGTGATCAACATCTTGAACTTGCACCAACTTGTCTTGCATGTTTTCACTTGCTCAACCTTCCATTTTCAGTGTGAAGAACTTGCACAGCATGGCGCTTCTATAGCAGAAACTCCTGCAGCAGTAGTGAAGAAGTGCAAGTACACAATAGCAATGTTATCTGATCCTTCAGCTGCTCTCTCGGTTAGTAATTTATTATTTAGTACTTAACACTTAAGTAACAGTACTTCGTACTCACTAGAGTACAAAACGCATAGGTGGTTTTTGACAAAGATGGAGTTCTTGCGCAAATCTGCCCCGGAAAAAGTTACATTGACATGTCAACTGTTGATGCTGATACTGCTTCAAGGATTAATGAGGTTGGAGATGCATGTTAATGCTACCCTATTCCTTTTATCCTTGCATTCAATTTTTATATTCTAGTATGGTTTTGCACCAGCTTTGTGTTTACTTCACCGATGAGATAATGATAAAATAGTCTAATTTTTGTCTGCTATGCCTGGAGCTCATGTTGATCTATTAAAGTGGCACTAAATTCTTGTAAACTAAGCTTCTTTTAGTCTTTCCACACACATACATGGTGCATATATGGACTGAGTAGCATACTTTTCTATTTGGACGAATGTATCAGACAGAAGCTCACTTGACTTTTTTTTGCCAAATATCTACAGGCAATCTTAGCAAAAGGTGGTCGTTTCCTGGAAGCTCCTGTTTCAGGAAGCAAAAAACCTGCTGAAGATGGTCAACTCATAATCCTTGCTGCTGGGGAGAAGGTAGTATGATATATTATGTGGAAATTGTTGCTATCAGTTCGATATACCTACCCATAAAAATGACAAATCTAACACCCCTAAAACTCAATAAAAGAAAAATAGCATCCCTCACACCGGCACTGCGGCACATATCCCTCCCAATTCAAGGGAGGGTATTATTTTTTATTATTATTATTTTTTTAGAGTTTTGGGTGACTATTTGTGTTTTTTTTTTCCCCGGAAAAAACTTAGAAGCGCTCACAAGCATTATGTCACCTTGTTTCATTCTCCTTTCATTATTGGCAAAGAATGAGCCATAACGGTTTCGTTGTAATCTTAAGTGTTACTGAAGGCTGTAGTTTGTTTGTTGAATTATGTATACAAGGATTAAACATTCAGACCAAGAGTTCCACACCTCATTGCTTCATTTTAGGCTCCAATATTTCTTCCTCTTCCCCTCCCCATTCACAAAAATGATACAAGTTCCTACATACCACCTCACAGTTTAACTATCTTTTCAATTTGAAACAAAAAGCGTACAGTGGAATTAAAAATTACTGGAACTCTTTATTATAGTTACCATGAAAGCCGTACTTTCAAAGGTTTGCACAACTGTCGTGTTGATTAAAGCTTAAGCTACATTTACTGTGTCATGAACATAGGATCCTTCGGTTTTTGGCTCCAAAATGTTTATCTATGTTTTAGTATGAAATAAGGCACTCTGTACTTAGTTCCTGGAGGCTATAAGTTTGTGAGACTCTGTTTTTTAATTTTTCTTTTTTATCATTAATGTCAACTGTAAACTCTTGTTTTCCATAAATGTAGGCTTTGTACGAGGAAGCAATTCCAGCTTTTGATGTCATGGGAAAGAAGTCTTTCTACTTGGGGCAGATTGGAAATGGAGCGAAAATGAAACTTGTTGTCAACATGATAATGGGCAGGTATTATTATGTCTACTAGACATTCAGTAGGAAGGTTCCTAAATATAATAAAATGTGAAATTGTTTGTTGCTTTTGACTTTTTGATTTGTCCTTAATCTTCTGATATACATATATACATACTCAGAGCTATATTTGGTCCTTTGTGTCATGACTCTCTCTTGCAGTATGATGAATGCATTCTCAGAAGGACTAACTCTTGCTGGAAAAAGTGGATTGGATCCTCATGTGCTTCTCGATGTGTTGGTAAGGTAGCAACCATGAGTAATTCTCTTCATTTGGAATTCACACATTCATAAGTTGCTTTCTTGCAGGATTTGGGTGCAATTGCTAATCCGATGTTTAAGTTAAAAGGACCCAGTATGATAAAAGGCAGCTACTCTCCTGCGTTTCCTCTGAAACATCAGCAGAAAGACATGAGATTGGCTCTTGCCCTTGGGGATGAGAACGCACTTCCAATGCCTGTGGCAGCTGCAGCTAACGAGGTTTGATTTTTTTTTAAATATATTAGCTCTTTATGTACAGGATGAAAAGCAGCTGCATTAGTGTAGGATATGATATTGCTGCTAGATAAACAGCACAAAATCAGCTGTCGCTGCTCACAAGTTTAAACAAAAGATATACTATAGGAATAATGAGTTATGTAAAGAACTTGTGAAGTTATGTATGATTATGTTTCTGTGAAGTTAATGAAGTTGAAGTCATGATTTTAGACAACAATACCATGACAGATCTGGAAGATTGGAACCATTGATTTTCCATGAAAGATTTTGCTAATTTGGTTTTGATTGAATTTGCTTGGGTTGGATATGACTTTTATCATTAGGCTAAATATATTTTCTTTTAAATGTTTTCTATAGGCTTTCAAGAAAGCCAGAAGCATGGGGCTCGGGGACCAGGATTTTTCAGCTGTTCATGAGACTTTAAAGAATTCTGTACCTCCATCTTGATACGCTTGCATGGACAAATCGAAGAGTAATACTTATTTCCGTACAATGCTGAGCCCTATATATATATATATATATATATATAAAATAAAAAAAATTAGCCGCGTTTTTAAATGGAGAAATGCTTAAATTTACATGTATTGGAATATTGATACCAGCACGATACAAGTCTCGCATTTTTACTTCCGCTTTTTCTGTAACTCGTTGAACTTCGTATTCATAAATTTTGGGATAGGTGGAGCCACGTCTGTTCAGTATAATTACTTTGCACCTTCTCTCTGTGTCATGTTGGAATAGGGAGAGATCTAATCCACATGGCACGTTATGATGGGCGTCCTGCATTTTTTTTTAGTGGCTCTATCCAGATTATTAATGCTGCGTGGACAAGTTTATTTAAATAAAATTAAAAGATAGAAAGTACTAGATTTGAAAAATTAAAAGACGAGAGTAGTATGTTGAACCTAAAAATTCATACATTTCCTTCTAAAGAAAAGGTAAGGTTTGGTACTACACTAGTATATAAGTTTAGTATTTGATACCTCTTTTTATCTGTGTTATTAAAGAATTTTAATTTAATATTTTGTTTGTCAAATAATACAACGTTATAAATTATAAACAATAAATGCGTTTAAATTAGGATTTTTTTTCATGTGGTAATTACATGGGCTGATTTACAAGGACTTTTTTGTCCTTTTATTTGTTTACCTCTCAAATCTATTACAAGTAACGGTGTATATGTTATTTTGTCCTACTATTGTAATTTTATTTTCATTTTTGAAGAAAAAATTAGTTTTGCAAGTTTCTCATAGGAACAGCGTGTAACATCTTCCCTCCCATAATTGAAGCTTATTTCATCATCTTTCATACCTGCAATGGAAAAAATATAGATTTATGCAAAGCAAATTTAGAGATAGGTGGAGAAGAGATAAACCCAATTTTTTTCAAATTTACTAACATTTTCTCATCTCTCTACCAATTTATAATATGCTTAAAATAGTAGAAAACTTGTTACCTATAATGAATTCGGGCAATAAACAGGACAAAAATGTCCTTGTAAAACAGTTTATGTGATTGTCACGTGAGAAAATTTTCAATTTAAACGCATTTATTGTTCATATTTTAAAATATTTGTACCATTTGACAAATATGAGTACTAAATTAAAATCTTTTAGTTACAAAGATAAAACAAAAATAAATCAATTGTGGTAAAATAATTTTAAAAAATTAAGAAATAATTTAATTTTTTAAACAACTTTGACAAATATTAAGATATAATTAATATAATTATAAAAATAAGCATAATATTTCTCGTAGAATTAATGTCATGTTTGGTACAATTTAAGATTAGGAACGCGTTGAATTAATGTCATATTTCTCGTAGAATTAATGTCATGTTTATTAATACTCTTTCTTTTACATAGACAAAAAAATATTTACATATTTTATATATATATTTAACATAATTATTCAATTCATTTCATTTTTTTTATTAAAATTGAAACTTATGCAATTAAAGCTTCTTCTTCTTCTTCTTTTCTTTGTTCGCCATGGCTTTGCTTGCTTTTTTTGGTTTGGCTGACTACCATAGCCAACCTTTGCGCCACTTTAATGTCACCTCCATTATAGTTTCGTTTCATTTTCCTGATAAACTTGTTTTCTAATCCTTTGTTATTTTTATTTTGCGTTATTTTTTTCTTTCTTTCTATAATCTGTTAGTTTTGTATCGAAACGCAATTTTCTTGATGATTATTGGTTCTTTCAGTTCACTAGAATTTCAATTTGCGCCTTCAAAGAAAGTAATTTTCTTTTTCTTTTTCTTTTTTCATTTTTAAGTTCTGAAACATTTTTATTTTCAATATTTTGTTATATTTGTTTGATACAATCAAGTCATTGATAAAAATCAAATTCAACTATAATATGTTACATTTCATTTAAATAAAAAACAAATTCTGAAATTTTTCTCATTCGGGTGGTTAAACAAACACTACAACAGTGTTCCTTTCCTTCAATTTCATTATTATTACTATTATCATTACCATTACTGTAATTTGAACTAAAGGTGACCTAAATATCTTTTGTTATATGAGTTATGTTTGATTCAATTGATAATGTAATGATAATTTGAAATTATAATAAGAATTGAATGGAATAGAAACAGTCTTTTAGAATTTTTATTTGAGCAATAGAATAAAAATAAATAATAATATAAAAATAAAATATATAAAGCTATAAATAAAACAAAATTAAAAAATAATTAATTTTATTTCTAAATTAAATAAAATGAGAAAAAAAAAAATCATAAATAGTTATATAAATTATAAAAGAAATATAACATTACAGCGTATTCTTAAGAGGTGCGGGAGTAATGAAAATTACTGTTATAACTGTAATCATTTTACATTTCATTACAAATTAACAATCAAACCAAACATGGTATAACTCCTAGTATTATTACTCTTAACCAAACATGTCATTGCATACAACAAAGATCCTTTTCCAACAAAATTTGGAAACATCTGCAAAAATCAATTCATTCTTTAGGGATAAAACAATTATTTTCATTGAATTCAGCATATCCTACATCTACAAGAGATAAGCCATAAGGGGGAGCTGGAGGTGCAGTAGCACGTCTACAAGTAGCATCCATCAGTTTCAGCAAAGAATTTTCTTCCGCACCCGCAGCTGCTTCCCTTACTGCGGTTGCAACAAGTACTCGAACCATCTATTGAAAATTAGTAGCTTTCTTCATAAATGTAAAGGTCAAGAATATAAAACATAATCTTAAATAACCCAAAGACAAAGCTATATAATAAAGATATGTGTGATTTAACTAGAGGTTCCTCTACACCAATCCGACATAACCAGACAAATTATGGAGTAGAATTATGTTGAAAGAACATGTATTAGAAGATAGTTGTCAATAAATAAATAAAGATCATGAAGAAAGCAGAATGTAGATGCAATAACCTTCCGTAAGAACCGATTAGCAACCAATTCAACACACATAACCTTTCTTCCTTCAATGCAATCCTACAGAAATAGCAAATGCTACTAATAATTAGATTATGTACATTAACAAGAATGAACTATTTACTACACATGCAAATTACATAGAATTATGCCCCTATCAAACAAGCAGAACATTATACAAAATTTTCAAAAACTAATTTTCTCAAAGTACATATATAATTTCAAGACATATATTTAGAGAGAGCAAGAGCGATTGCACAGCCAGCTTGAAGCTAACTTATAAAGAGGTTCTCTAGTGATCACAATATTCACATGTTGAAACTTGGCAGTAAGAATATCAAAGGAATAAATCATTTTTAGACTACCTCAGTTTAGCCAGATAACATTTGAAAGAAATCATTTGCAGTAACGTTATCATTTATCAAAGGAATAAACCCCACCTAAATGGAATTGCTAGTCCTCTTACTATTGCTTATCTAGATTCAGGCTTATCCTCGCCTACTTTGCATATCTTTATCTGTGTGTTCATGGGTATGTTTCTATGTTTGTTTCTGCATGATTAAAAAGCAATAAAACCTTGGGCTCTCAAGTCTCATCTCGGGCAGTTCCATAAATCACTCAGTGTTCTATCAACAACCATGCATTTTAAAAAGGAATAATTAGTCATATAGTTGTGTGCACATGGACACACAGAATCACACAGATCCTACCATTGTAAATTATTAAAAGAAAAACGAGGAAAGACCAAGCAGAAATATTTACCAAACTTGGTAATCTAGCTTCTGTAGCCCGAGCATGGTACAAAAAACACTCTGTGGGTGGACCTCTGAACAATATTAATTAAACCACTGTGTTAGTACATTATAGAACAGCTCCATTCTACAAAATAAAGTCATGGAGATGCAAGCCTAGAAAAGACTCATCAGATGATTTATTAGAGTAACTCTTTTTAATACATTTTGATGCATATCACACAATACACATAGCATAATCTAATTGGCCCCCTGTTAGTAAAATGTCTCACAATCACTTTTTCATCCCACATTTTCAACTTTATATCCAATCAATAACACACGTCACTTGATATATATCACAACTTAATGCATATATCATTACTTTTATTATTTATAGCTTCAAGTTTCTCTAGATTTTTTTTCCATCCTTAGTTTTTGTCATATGGAAAGATAGAATAACACTATAAGCCATTTTACACACTTCCTCCTCAAAAAAAAAAAAAAAAACTCATATTTTAAATTTAAACTCCTAAACTAAAAATACAAATAACTAAAAACATTCATTCATTTTCAATTTTAAGAGAACGTTTAACACTGTTAGTGTCAGCTAATGAAACTGATGAGGTGGCAACAGATATATAGCAGAAAAACCCTCTAAATTTCATCCTTACTTGCACAAAAACCCTATCACTTATGTTAAGCTTCAGCTAATGGTATTAACAAGTGTCTTTATATTAAACGTAAATGACATTTAAATGCACATTTTTCGTTTATGATTCTTCTCTAATCTTTTGTAGTTACTTTTCCCAATTGAATTAGTCCATGATAGAGTTAGAAGTCCAAGCTAGTCGCAGATATAATTAACACTTATCTATATTGGGACTAGTGTTTTGGAAAAACAAGAAACCCTTACATATTTCTCGATGCTTTCGTATCACGTGCAAACATCTTATATGATAATAGCTTCCCTTCTAGTTGCTGTAAAAGTTGGTTCACCCGGTTTACACTGAATGTTTGAGGTTTCGTTCCATTTCCTTGTTCTTCTTGGCAGTCATCAGTGAAGCTTTCAGCAACCTCATTTTCATATTCACCATGGTCATGCTTCTGCTCATTATGAATATCACTTTTATGATTTTCAGCATTCTCTCCACTGTGAGTAATTTGCTCCTCATCTTCTTCATCATTGAAGGGAAAAATATATAGATAACGTCTCCAATTTGCAGAGAAGTTTGGATGAAAGGCACGCGATACCTATGGATGTCTCTCTTGATGTCAGCACAAACTTCTAGAAATAAATAAAGGAAAGCAAGAATAATTGTTTCGAAACAAGAAAAATAAAGGATTACAGATCAACTAGAAATGTTAAAATAGCAGTTTGGAAAATGGATGTCAATTTATGCTTCATCATTAGGTTGGTAACACACCTTAGAGACAGAGTTGACCCTGAGTTTTCCTGGTGCTGCACTGTTTATAGCATCTTCAATCTCTTGAGTTTTAACATCTTTCCTCCAAGTATCTAGTGACACAAGAAAAATAGAGACACGTGCTACTCGGTAGAAAAATCTTACATGAATATTTATACTAATGCTGTAATGCATTATCTATGGGTACATAAGTACATTGACAATTTGCCATATATTTTACAGGTTCTGCACGCAAACATGTGCAACAACAAATTTCTTAGATTTGAAGCTAAAGGGCAGCTTCGTTAGCTGGTAGCTGCAACACTAGAGAACAACATACGACAAACACATGTTTACAAGATTCTCATGATACACTAGGTTAAATTTCAGGAGCCTTTAAATTAGGACCAATTTCAATAAACTTTTTAACTTGCAATGAGTAGAGTTTTGTTCTAATAGATGAAGCAAAATTCTGAGCAACTCTGTCAGGGGAAAATATAACAGAAAAGTATTAAAGATCATGCAAGACGTAGAAACAAACAAATTATGAACTTTTCGTTGTTATAAACATACAAAAGGAACAAACTTGTCCAATAGCTGTGACTCCTTTGTCAGTGCGTCCTGCAACATCAGCACGACCTTCTATGGGTAAGCTTTTGTCTTTCAGTTGTTGCATTTTGTTTTCATCAACAAATATCCCAAGGGACCTTTCAACTAAACTGTCAAATATAAATAGGTGAACAAGTAAATCTGACAGAAGACTCGTTTAGTTTTATCGTGCATTTTGTTAATAAGAATGAGTTTTAGTATCATTATTAAACTTGTATCCTAAAGGGTGAGGAGCAGCAAACATTGGATTTAAGTGTGAAAATAAGTCATACCATACATCATGTGAGAGTCTAATACCAATTTTTATTAATCCTTAAGCATTTTGGATTTCAGTGGCCCGTTTAAGGGACCAAAATGATCCATTTGAAAGGTCATTCCATGGATCATTGCCACGGAATGATAAACAAACAAATGGGACATGAAATATCATTAATAACATTCTGCATAAGCTAACAGGTCAATTACTGATGTAGATATAGATAGAAAATAAAATAAAAGAGAGTGGATAAGGGAAATAACAAAACATAAATAGGGTCAGGGATTTGAGAAGAATATAGAAACAGGAGATAATAGACAAACAATTGGAGAAGAAACTGAAACTTAATTCATTCAATCAAGTCTGATTCTAAATGTATGCCCCGATTTATAGCTTCTCTAAAACAAGAAAAATGAATTCAAAATTTTGAAGATAAAGATTACTAATATGATAAATCAAAGTCCTAAAAAGATACTAATCTCAAGTTTCAACCTAAAAAACCCCTAATTTAAAATGATATTTATATTTATTTGCATTAATTACTTACCCTTGAACAGTATTTAATCCAGGTTGCTTTTGCCAACCATCAAAAGAATCACCATGATATGAGAGAATAACTTTAAAAGTCACTCTTGCCCACCTCCCAGACCTTTCTTCAGGAGAAATCATCTCCAATTTAGTCTCATCCAGACACTCAGAAATTTCAGCTTCATCATGTACATGACATGCCTGTGAAGAAAGTAGTTTGGAACAACTATGAGAAAAAACACATAAGATAACCATAACAATAAGTTCTATAAAATAATATCATAAAAGGGATAAATATGTCCATATTATCAGTTCATCGAAACAAGTACATTTGGGTAACTTTAACCTTCACTGCAGGGGGGGAACCTAATTGCCCTTAAAAGAAAATATTTTTACTTCTGTAGAAACAGTTCTCAGAAGACTGGCAATTTTCATTAAGAATTATATGCTAAGAACAAGCATGCACAAAACAATCTCTGTTTCCCCTAAATATAAATATAAACATTAACAGAAATTAAAAAGAAAAAATAACTAACCTTAAACCCAAACAAGGTCGACAAGGCAAGGCTACCATTAACAACATTGGAGTAAAAATCAAGGATTTGATGCCAAGGCCTGGAGTGCATGTACTGAAAGCTTTCCCTGCCCATAAAAAAACAAAAAATACACTTGAGTTTTCACTGGTGGGTCAACTCAGAGCAGTCAAGGAAATCTAAAACAGAGAGGGACAAAATAGTAAATTAAGAACCTTGCAGTCCATCGTGAAAATCTGAACGGGTCGGTATGTTGGTATTGAACGTAATCCTTGTTTAGAAGTTGGGTAAAGCTTTCCATCTGCAAATTGAGTTTTTCAGTAGTGGAATCTTTGCGCCCACAAAAATTCGCTAGCAGGATGTTCAGGCGATTGGGATGCACTGTCAGCTTAACCGGGTGACGTATCTCGACCGGACCTGACCTGACCTTTAGCATTGCATCGTTGGAACCGGTCCGAACCAGGGGGCAGGAGGCTGTTTCCTGTGTGGGATGCGATTTTAGCCAATTCAATTTTTTTTTTTTTTTTGTATTTTATTATATTTATTTTAATAATAAAATATTAAAGGGTTAGTTACATATAAATATATAATGTTAAAAAGAATGGCCCTTATTCTCATAACGAGTTTATGCACAAATACGTCTCCTCTGCTCTCCTCTCCTCTCCTCTCCAGTCTCAACTAATCTTAATATTCTAATTGTGTCGACTGTAGAGTTTGTACTTTGTAGCTTGACGAGGTTCCCGTTCCTGTGAAACACCTTAAAAACGTTTTGAAACTCTTATTTTGTCTCTCCTTCGGGCTAGTTCAAAAGACTGAGTTAAACAAATTAAAAGTTACTAACGACAATATTGTGATTTTCAACTTCAGGATTTTGTTATGTTCTTAGGTAGGGTTTTGTACGCAACCAAAAAATAGATTAAAAAACTAATTGTAAGAGTCATTAGTGTGAAGAAATTGGGAACATTCAAGTGTTGGTGATGAATTACTAGCAACTTCAGTCGATTTTATTTGTGTTTGTTTATTTTATTATTATTATTATTATTACTACATATTGGAAGGTTTTAAGGTTAGGAACGAAGCTATCAGCTATGAGTTCATCTTCAACCGACAATTTCCCCAAATGCAGGTAATCTTGAAAAGCTCTCTTGCTCTTTGTTTTTTCGTATTATCTCTTGTTTTCTATTTGTTGTTTCGGTTAAAGCTTCTTGTGTACATTGAGGAGGAGGTTGAATATCTTATAAAAGTACGGAGCTTGAATATGTTTTCCCAGTAGAGAGCCTTAGTTGAACAAACGGATGGCACTTCATCTAACGTTGCCTCTTATGACAACACGTACTCTGCTGAGAATCGAGGATACCAAATGTTTATTATGAGATACCACCAACTCAAATCTGTGTGTTAGGGAAGTATACTAAGCTTAAATACGTTGGAATTTGAAGGGAAGAAGTTCGGAAGATAGTTGTTGCAGTTATATATATGTATAAATAACTTAAATATGTGAATTGCTAGTGGGATGTATGAGCTGAGCTTGCTTGACTCTTTTCTTAGACCTTGAGATAGTCTTTCCCTAATAAGTAATAACAATGCTGAGAAGGTTGTAAGTATTTTATAGAGTGACTCTTATCGTTTGGATTTTATGCTCTTTTGTTGTGGAATATTCAAATTTTATTGATTGACTTGATACTTAATAGTATCCTGTCTCAGCCTCTATTTTATATATTGGTTTTTAATGGGTGTAACAGCTTCTTTATCCCTTTCTTTGCTTCTTGCATGTCCACTATTTATGAATTGTTTTTGCTGGTTATCAGTCTACAGACTTGTTCTGGCTGTATGCATAGAGAACAATTAAATTAGGTTTCGGTTGACCTCAAGCATTGAGTTTGTAAAATAGTTCAAGATTTCAATGTTTGGAGTATTTGACTGATGTGCCTGATTGATTTAAACATGTATTGGTCCTTGGCAGGAAATTATGCTGGAGTTTCGTGTTGGTAAAATGCAATTTGAGGGGAAAAGGGTTATACCTGACACCCGCAAAGGACTTGTTCATATAGCCAGGGTAAAATTCATATTTGTTGTTTACTTTTATTTCCTTCTATCACTCATTGATTTGTTAAGTGAATACTCCTTAAATTTATTATTTCATTCTGAAAAAAGAAAGAAAGAATGAAAGAAAAAACAAAACGCGTAAACCTTTACTGCTTCTGTGTCAGGGTGAAGAGGGACTAGTCCATTTCCCGTGGCTTGATTGAACTCAAAATGCTGTCGAGAATGTATCCTGTTTATTATAATCTACTTATTTTTTTTTAATTCTAATTCCTTTGTTTCATTATTGTATTGGACCTGCTATTTACCTGTTTCAAGGTTGAGCTTGAACTTTAAAATATTCAAATGTGTTGGACTTCATGGTCTTGAGAAAAGGTAAAAATCATGTTCCAATTGCAAAAGCTGGATTTCTATATGATATTGTAGTTGAGACCTTATATGGTGCAATGAGTTTGTGCGTGTTGACTTTTGAATACAATTCCAATGGAGATGATATTAATGGCATTGGAAAGCTTTTAGCGAGAGGAGTTTAGTGGTTGTTGGTTTGCTTCTCTGTGAGTCTACGACCAACTGAACCAAGAATTGGAAACGACTGTGTAAAATATTTTGCCACCCTTGTTTTGTCTTTTGAAGACTCACATATCACCACTAAACTCCTCTTGTTGATAGCTTTTCAATGCCACCGATATTGCTGCAATTGGATGTGTATTTGAAGTTCAACATTAGTCAAACCACAGTCATATTTTGCTAACCTAGTGGACTTCTAGGTCCTAATTTACTAATCTACTAGATTCCTAGGGTATTTTCAATTTAATTAATTGTCAGCTTTTAGGTGGTTTTGTTATTTTGGCTTGTATATCTTTTTTGTTCCTTTCCCCCCTCCCTCTAGTTTTCTTTAACAGAGTTGCCCAGGATCAAATTATTTTTCCTCATGAAGCTGTTTTTGAGAAGGTATCTAAATTGCGTTTGGATTGTTGCCTTTATAATCATTGTATATTCTTTTCTTTTTTCTTTTTCTTTTTTGTGATGTCTGCACTCTTTTTTTTTCCAAGGTTAATCAAGCATCTGGAAGAGTGTACATATTGAAATTCAACACCGATGATAGAAAATTCTTCTTCTGGATGCAGGCAAGGCTTATTGAACATTATCTGTATTTATGTGATTTATTAATGTGCAACTTTTTTGAGAGAGTGGAAAATTGACTGCAGGAGCCTAAGGCAGAAGATGATTCGCAGTTATGTAGCTCTGTAAACTACTACATAAACCGACCATTAAGTAAGCAAAATCATTTTGCTATAAGGCTTAAGTTGTTTGCTGTTTAATACATGAAGTAAGTTTTAATTCTCTCAGTGTCTAAAGCTGCTACAGTAGTCATGTAATTTCCCAGTTTTCTTATCTTTTTCTTTAGTCTGCGTATCCTATGGAATATTGGAGTGACAATGTTTCTAGTATCTCCTTAGTCAATGTGTGAATAACAACAGAAGTTGTCTCAGTTGACCTGCAGGTATTTAATCTCTGATATCATTAAACCATGACACCTGAACCCCATGTTTCCTTTTGACTTCCTGTGATATCCAAAACCCAATTAACTTCATACAATAACAAATTTAAATTCTGAAAACAATAGCAAAAAATAATAATTTTGATAGTTGGATTTTTTTATATTTGTTTGTCTCACTATTTTGGTAGAGTTCCCTGGTGATGAGCTGCCTGACGTTTCAGATCCACTGCAAGTTCCAGAGAATATGAATGAAGATGAAATTTCATCAAGGTATTGTAATAGTGATAGAACTTCCATATCACATCAATATGTCTATGAGTGTTTTAACTTGATACAGTTCAAGCCAATAAGCTCATATGTTACGAGATCATCCATCCAGCTTTTGAATCCCTATTTTGAACTAAACTATCTTGATATATCAACTCCAAGCTTGTTATTTTTTTATTCTTAAATACCATCACTTTTTATATCTTATCTCAGGACGTTAATGCCATGTGTGGAAACCCTTTTTTACCATAAATTGTTCCTCTCCTCTGGTTTATTAACTCTTTCTCCCTCAAAAGACCATTTTTATATATGACTGAAAAACGTAAATAGTAGTAGTGAACATTTGTTATGTAGTGTCGTTTTCTTAATCATCATGTACTCTTGTTATAGGATGAGGGGGGAAGAGATGCAATCAGCACACTGAGTATGTGTGTTAAGGTGCAGTTCTATATCAGCACCCTTGTTCTTTTTGGCTTGTTGTAAATGTGTGTTTAATATGCAGTTCTATTCTTAAAAAGAGAAGAGAAAAGAAAAGATGCATTGTCACATGTTTAGGTATTGCATGACCTGCTTAATAGGGTTTTTATGTTTCTGTCTTCAACTTCTGTAGTGCTAGTCACTAATTTCTTTTCTTGAAGTATTTTTTTCCATTTCAATTTTCATTAGACATTAATGGACTGGTCATGTTTTTGCTGACTTATAGAACTTTGTATTTTAAAACTTGTAACCTTCCAAATCGCAATGGTTTTAACTAAGAGTGCAAATGTAATGTACTACTGCACCTTTGTTGTTCTTGGTCCATCAAAAACTACTTGATTTTTTGGTATTCCAAGTATTGAAACTAGTGTAGATGAATCTTGAAACATTCCCATTCATGAGGCTAGAACTAGAATTTTGATGTAATTGAATTGTATTGCACTTTGTCATGGTGATCTATCAAAGTTCAATCATATTTGTTAGACTAAATTTCGATATGATTTGTATTTATCCCTTACAGAGCTGGAGCCTTGATTGGCTCAAACTTAAGTATTGAAGGAATAACTGAGACCTATTCATCTAGGCCAGTGAAATTGGAGGACCTACAAAGAATCTTGAGTAATATTGAGCCTTCAGGTATCATGTTTTCTCCTTAATGAAGGCTATATGCATTTTAGCATATGACATTAAATGTTGTGTATTGAATTACTTGAAGGCTGACACATACTCTGGTTTGCAGGTGTTGCTGAAGATCCAGATGAAGGTGATAATATGATCTGCTGTTTTTTTTTTTTGTCTTTTTGCTGTCTATTTTATCAGTTACGACAAGTTTGTGAATTGATTAATTAAGATGAGTGCTTTGCATGCAGTCTTTCGTAACAGAAAATAGAACAAAGTGTTTCCCTCCTTCCAAGAAGATTCATAATTAAGTCTTCCTCAATACCCAAGTTATCATTGTGCTTAACTGCTGCATATTTATTTAAAAAGAAAAAAAGAAGAAGAAGAGAAGTGGCATGCACCACTACTCGCGTGGAAAATTGTGATTCGACAAAACATGCGTCGTATGTCGCACAATACATTAAGCACGAATCCCAATCATTTTACTTAATTATATCTTTTGTCACTTGAGTTCCAAAACTCCTCTAAAAATTATGTTACAAAGCACTTAAAAAACAAAACTGGTAGCTTATCTAAATTTTGGCTAATTTATCATAGCGTTCATTTTACTAATACTTTCTTGGGTTAGGCTTTGGATTAGGGGATATGTTGAGGCCTGATTTAGTAATGCCATTCTTTGAGGCATTGCCATTGGAGCAGCGTTTGGCATGCTACTTACCCGAGGTATGCATTATTGTATTTAAGTTTTAGTGGTTATTTCAGTGTTCTGTGTTCTAATTGTTTTGAGGTAACAGGGTCAATGGTCTCAAGAGGACATTTTGGAGTTGCTGCAAAGTCCATAGTTTTGCCAACAAGTAGATTCGTTTACCTATGTAAGCATATGCAAGTCCTGAATTTCTTTTCACAATACAATGTGTGCTTTCATTTCATTTTACCCTCGCATGTCTTACAGGTACTACGAACAGGACAAATAGATTTGTCTCAATTTGAAATTGACCCCAGTAAATGTAAGTGATCTGTTTTGTTCGAAAAAGCTGGCTTTTATGTAAGCACGAATTATGTTATCTTGCATTGCGGCAGTTTATAGGCTTAAACTTCAACCTTCACTTGCTAATGTTTCCGATTCAAGTTAGAAAGTTTGATCTAATCCTAAGAAAAAAGGTCAGGGATGAGTTGAGATTTAGTAGGAATGCGGAAAATAAATTTCATTGTTGCAAGGAATTTCTTGTTTTAATTTGGCTTTCCTGACATTTTGCAGACAAGTTCACTGTATTTTATTTTCTGGAGGCACTGGAGGATTTTGTTTCGAAAATGTCAAATTCTGAGGAAGCAACACAAGAGAACAAGGATTTAAGATCCGAATCTTGTAATCCAAATGGTACAATGGACGAGTCCTAGTAAGGAAACACTTTCATGCTACCCTGTTTATCTTCTTATTGATTGGAGTCTTTTTATTTAGTCACTTTGTATTTTTCATATACACTAGAAAAAGGAAAAGGCCTTAATTTAGCTTACGTTTTATAACCAAGCTGTTCGTAACAAATTTAGTTGACATTTGATTTTTTTTTAGCTTTAAAATATTTTGCCATGGTTGCCTAGGTCGTTCAACTTAACAACTGCCCAAAACTTTCATTTGAACTATCTCTCACCTTTATTTCTTTTGATGGATAATGTTTCCACTTTCCATGAATAAAACCTTCTTCTTTTTTGGGTTGTAAAGAGACAATTGCTAATGGTCTTGAATGAGGAGTGAGGCTGAGGACAAATTTAGCTCCAAAGGTCAATAAATACAGTAAAAAATTAACATTTATTTTACCTCAATTCCAAAGGTCATAGACTCATAAACAGTTAAATACAATCAAAAATTAGATTTTCTTTTTTTCTTTTTATTTACTTTTTTTTTGTTTTGACATTGGTAAAACCAAGATAATAATCACAGCAACATTGTGTCCCAAGTGAACCCCACGATGTACAATCATACTATATTATTGGCTTTTGTTAATGTTTATTTTTGTTCATACATGTATGTACATATTGTTTGTTAGTTTCAACTTTCAACTTGATTTATACATTTTATTATTATTATTATTATTATCTTGTATAACGGAGAGTAGAACACTGCTATAGTTTCAGCTAGGGATCTGACTTGATTTATACCCGGTTGAGATATTCTCCGAGGGCCCATATGGGAAAGATGTTCCTGTAAGCAGAATAACTGATCATACAACTCCTATTGAAGACTCCCATGATTTCCTGGAAACATAAATTAAAAATTGTAGTTATTCTACATATTTTTCTGTTAAAAAAGTTTTCAAATTGAGGAAATCATCACGTAGTGCTTCGTAATAAATTGAATTAAAAGTACTTTTCAAGAATTTTAGAAAAAAAATCATAATTATGTAGGAAAAAAAGAAGGAACGTGACTGAGAGGAGTGAATACAGGAAGGAAAAAAAAGTCATAAACTAAGTTTAACTTTTCATTTGGGTTTGTAAATTGTAATTTTTCTTTCTTTCTTTTTCATACGAAGAAAAATAACAGAAATAAACCATGTTTTTAATAACAAGAATGTTTGTTAATAACAGTCCAATAACTCAACGTTTCTTTTCTCATGCTATCTCCGTATGAATGTATGTGAAGGAATGTTACGGTATTAAATTAGGTTTATTCGTATGACATAATATTTTTTCATAGATAAAGTTTTATCTTTAAATCTCTCGAAAAAAAATATATATTTATTTTTCTTATAATATAAATAAAAGTATGATTTTTAATATTGTAAGAAAATTAACATATAAGAGATTAAACATAAAATTAGTTAAATAATTAAGTTATTTATCGGCGATTAAATTACCTGCTGTGGGAAATCACCGTTTTCCATCTGTGAATTAATCAACAGCTCTGCTGCTCTGTGCAAGGGGGTCGGATCTCTCTTACCCTGTTCATGCAATTATATATCACCACAGAACGCAGAAATAGCTATTTTTAAGTGTTGGCAGATAATAATTTGCACTTATCCGATTAGAATAATCCCAAATTAAATAGTGTAACATTACTTATATATTTTTTTTTTCCTTTTTATTCATATATGACTTACTTATTCAACAAAACCTTTTTTTTATTTTATAAAACTTATGTTTTCTTATGAAAATATACGTTTTTTCAAAATACACGTGATCCAACAGTTAAAAATAAAAGTTAATATATAAAGAAATTATGTCATTCAATTAAATTTTTTTCCTACAAATCACAATAACTTTGTAAGAAATCAAGTTTGTTACACTTATAATAAATAAATAAATAAAAAGGTATCTATGATACTTTATAAGATGTTATATTTAAGAATTCCAATACTCTTAGAACATCATCTCTTATTAAATCAATAGTTTATATGAACAAAAATTTAGATCGAAAAAAAAAACACACACACACCTGGCCAGCTTCAATAAGAGCTAACATGGCCCATGCCGTATTCACAATATGTGGTTTATTCTCTTCCAGATTTGTGTATACCTGTGAATTAGTTAAACTGAAACTGAGCTAAATGTAATATAAATAACACCCTCAACACTTACACTACTATGCAACTGCGAAAGATTATATATTACACACGGCTGTGATATATATGCGTCTCCTTTTTATTGATTATATTTGTTACTCATTTAATCACTTTCTTCAAGATTTTTCTAACATCTTCAATAGAATTTTTATGAAATTATACATGAACGTTGATGATTGATGATTGACACTTCATGAACTTCAAGGAAAATTAACCAACTCTATAAGTTCTATACAAAAATGCTCACATTGTGAAGTGAGTTTTCAACTTATGTAGTTAGATAAAACAGTTAATCTTACTGTTAACACCCAATCACATTGGGTAATCAACTAAGACTTGAGATATGCCAAAAGTTATAATGTAGTTTGAGTTAAACTTATTTCACAATGTAGTTTATTTGGAAATAGTTACATTCTTGAACTACTTTTTGAATTTTCGCATATCGTTTCTGTAAAATCTCATGAAAAATAGTGACTAAATTATTGAAACTTGAAAAATAGTAACCTTGTATCGGCAAGAAAGATAGCTCTCACCCCAACCACCAGAGGGGAGCTGTTTGGATAGTAAGAAAGAAGAAGCTCTTCTGATGCTGGAGCTTGTTTTATAGGTCTTCCCACCAGCTACCAGCCCCTTTACTCCAAACCATGTTGCATAGGTGTAGCAGACTCCCCATGACCCATACCTAGTTAATTTAGTAGCTTTAATCAATAATTACCATTTGCTTAATTTATTAATTAATTACATCAATAATTTTTTTTTCTTTATTTTTTTTTTTCTAGTCGACTACAGTCCACATCTTTCAGCAGGCTTCGAACCTACAACCTATTTCATATGCAACCTGTTTCATATGGTCGCCTAATACTACTTGGGCTATAGGCCCTCGGCCATCATTAATTATAATATGAACATTTATATTTATAAAAATATAAAAAGCAAGTGTTTTTGTGCGTGTGTGTGTGGAAATTAATAGAAATTGAACCATGAGCCATCCGGGAGTTGTATGCTCTCTATGAATTTGATTGCCTTAGCAATACAAGCCTTTATTTCTTCTCTCCTGTATTCTCCATATTTCTTTACAAATGATTCAAGGCCTTGAATTGCTGCTGAAGTGCATTCCACATACCTATTATTATTAATATATATATATATCAATTAATATTATTTAACACATCTAACACTCTAAAAAAAAATGTATATAACATAAATTTTAGATATATCAATTTCAATTAACATATTTAGTAAAAAAAATCTCAAACAACATGACACAATTTTATTAAGAGTAAAGTATATTTAATATTAAATACAGTGCAAAGAAATATATTCAATGAAAAAATTACGTTATTGCAAGGTGATGAATTAGTAAAAAAATATATCAATTAACATTGCAAGCTTTCCATTTTTAGAAAGTTTAAAACTATTCATTTTTAAAAATCTTGGACAACTTTCCATTTTTTGAAAGTTTTCAAAACTATTTTTAGAAGTTTGCTAAAATATCTATTCTTAGAAATTTTAAACAACTTTTCATTTTTAAAAAGTTAGGAGAATAATAAAACTAACACCCTTCAAAACTTTTAATAACAAAACTAGCACCTCTTGTTCAAATTTATATTTTTACAATTAAAAAAATGACTAATATGTCATTTTTCTTTGAATATCCATCCAATTAGAATTTAACGACGATAATTTAGACTCGTTTAATATTGAACGTTCAAATTGAATATTGAACGTTCAATATTATTGGGGTGTTAGTTTTGTTACTGTAAGTTTTAAGGGTGCTATTTTTGGTAATTTCCTTAAAAAGTTTGCACAACTTTTTATTTTTAAAAATTTTGACAAATTTTCATTTTTAGAAAATTTTGACAAATTTCTATTTTTAGAATACTTATACAAATTTCCATTTTTAGAAGTTTAGAAAACTACAAATTTTTAAAAAAATTGAACAACTTTCCATTTCAATTTTTTTTTTTTTTTTTTTGACAAATTTAAATTTTTGTAAAGTTTACACAACTTTCCATTTTTATAAATTTGGGACAACTTTATATTTTAGGAGTTTTGCACAAGTACCCATTTTTAGAAATTTTTCTAACTTTCCATTTTTATATATTTTTCACAATTTCTCACTTTTAGAAAGTAAAAACAATTTTCTTCTTCTTCTTCTTTTTTTTAACAATTTTCCATTATGTAAAACACTTTATATATTTAGAAATTTTCAATAATTTTTCATTTTTAGAAAAATTTTAATACATTCTGTTTTTAGAAACTTTTCAAAACTTTCTATCTAGAAAGATTGCAAAACTTCGGTTTCTTAGAAATTCTAAACAACTTTATATGTTTAATTTTTTTTTTTTTGCACAACCCATTTCTAGAAAGTTTGCACAAATATCTATTTTTAGAAAGTTTACACAATTTTTATATTTTTAAAAAAATATAAAAAATTTTAATTTAAGAAAGCTTACATATTCCATTTTTAGAAATTTTGTATAACTTTCATTTTCTAGGAATTTTGCACAACATTATATTTTAGAAATTTTGAAGAAAAAAAAAATCATTTTTAGAAAGTTTGCACAACTAACCATTTTCATTTTTAGAAAGTTTATGCAACTTTTTATTTTTTAAAAATTTTGAAAAATTTTCATTTTTATATTGTTTACACAACTTTCTATTTTTTAAAATTTTGAACAACTTCCATTTTTGGAAACTCCCTATTTTTAAAAATTTTGGACAACTTTCCCCTTTTAGATATTTATACCATTTTTTTTTTCTTTTTTGAAATTTTGGAGTACTTTCAATTATTAGAAATTTGCATCACTTTACATTGTTATAAATTTAACAATTTTCCATTTTTAGAAAGTTTAGACAATTTTTCATTTTGAAAAATTTTGTACTTTAGAAAAACTCAATAATTTTTCATTCTTAGTAAACTTTTGAATACTTTCCATTTTTTAGAAAGTTTTTACAACTTCACATTTTAAGAAAGTTTGGGAAACTTTTCATTTATAGAAATTTTTCTATAATTTTTTTTTTAAAAAAAAAAATTGCAGAACTTTGCATTCTTGCAAATGTTGAAAAAATATATATATATATTTTCAGAAAATTTTGCACAGCTATTGATTTCAGAAAATTTTGACAAATTTTAATTTTAGAAAGTTTCCACATCTTTTCACTTTTAGAAAGTTAAAAAAAAAAAAAAAAAATCATATTAGAAATTATGAACATCTTTTCATTTTAATTTTGGATAACTTTTCATTTTTATAAATTATGAACACCTTTCTAGTTTTAGAAAATTTTGACAAATTTTTATTTTTTTGAAAGTTTACACAGCTTTCAATTTTTTAAAGATGTTGGACAACTTTCAATTTTTAAAAATGTGTCCAACTTTCTATTTTAATAAATTTTGAACAATTTTTAGAAAGTTTAAACAATTTTTCATTTTTATAAAAATTTTACCATTTTTACTTTCAGAAATTTTCAATAATTTTTCATTTTTATAAAGTTTTAAAAACTTTCAATTTTTATAAAGTTCACAAACTTTTGATTTTTTGAAAATTTGAACAACTTTTCATTTTTAAAAATTTTGTTCAACTTTACGTTTTTAGAAAATTTGGACAATTTTCTATTTTTAAAAAAGTTTGGAAAACTTTCTATATTTTATAATTTTTTCAAACTTTTAATTTTTAGAGAATTTTCCAACTTTCCATTTTTAGAAACTTTTGAATACCTTCCATTTTTAGAAATTTTGCTACATTTTTATTTTAATTTTTTTGCAAAATTTTATTTATTTTTTATAAATTTTGAACAGCTTTCCGTTTTTAAAAAGTTTGCAAAACTTTTAATTTTTAAATTTTTTGCATAACTTTCCATTTTTAGAAAGTTTATGCTACTTTCCATTTTATAAAATTTTGTGAAATTTCCATTTTTATAATCTTTAAGGAAATTTCCATTTTTATACATTTTTTTAAAAATTTCCATTATAAAACTGGAAATTTCCATTTAAAAATTTCTAATTTTAGAAATTATCAAAAATTTCCGTTTTAAAAATGTTGAACAACTTTACATTTTTAGAAAGTTTTAAAAAGTTTATATTTTTAGGAATTTTGACAACTTTTCATTTTTATAAATGTTGGAAAATTTTTAATTTTTAGAAAATTTTCCAGCTTTCATTTTTTATAAATTTTTAACAATTTTCCATTTTTAAAAATTTTGTACAACAAAAATTTTCAATAATTTTTAGAAACTTTTGAACGCTTTCCATTTTTAGAAAGTTTTGAATTTTTTTTATTTTTAATTTAAAAAAAAAACTTAATATTTTTATAAAATTTTGACAAATTTACATTTTAGAAAAGTCTGTACAACTTTCCATTATATATATGATCTACTAGAGAAGAACCAATAAGAATTAACTACTAATTTAATAGAAAGTCTCATATATAATATACGCAAGTAAGTAAATAGGATACATAATGTAGGATCTTACTGATAATCGATAATGATATCTCCAAACGTTTCTGATGGATTGATCACCTAAGTAGAAATATAACACACTTCAATAAATATTATAATCCCCAATGCATGAAATTAATTAAAAAATATATTAAATATTTTTTAGCCCTGCCGAGGTAGCTTTTACTACAAAGCCATAAAGGAAACAGAAAATAAACGTTTACCTCCAACCAAGAGTAGGATCTTGTGAGTTCATATGAAGCAAACCCTCCATTGTTGTTCTGTAAACATTATAGGATAGAGCCATTAGTGGTATGTTCAATGCACAGCTTAAAATAATATAATTTTTATTTCGTTATACGTTTGAAATATAAGATGTACCTGAAGCGATAGAATAACATTAACAGCGTCATGCAATCGATTCGCTTCAATTTCTTTTCCTACAATTTCGGATGGCATACTTGACAATAACATTGCTGCCTATAAATTATAATTCAAATTCATCATAAATTAATAGAAAAGGAATTTATAAAATCTGCAACAAAATGCCTATGCATATATATGTAATGTTACAATTTAGGTGTTCTTTTATTTATCAAATATTATTTGGACCTTTACCGTTAAAATGCGCCTTTATTAATTGTACTAGAATGGATGGTACATTATCTACTTGTAACTTGTGTTTACACTTTACAAAACCAGTTTCAAAATAATTGTACCACAGTAATTGGGTTACCTTCAAGCCTTCAGCTGTACAATCTGAGACAATCCAACCATTATCTGGAGTTGAGAAGGGCCACCCACCTTTTGAAATGTGGCGATACCAGTTTTTCAGATTACCCGAGCTGTTTGCTCTAACCTTCATTTTTGATTAATTCAAACGAAGCATTCGAATTACAGACTCATACACATACAAATTATTATTTGAAATTTTCAATTGCTTAATTTGACATAATTTATTTGTACCCAGTAAATATATATATGGTATACTACTTCAAAGTACCTTAATTTACAACAGTTAACAAATACTATATGGTGCTAATTTTAATTTTTTTTGTTAACTGCTTTTTGTTTTTAGTCTTTATTTTTTGAATTTCCATATTCAATTGCAAAGATTTTGAATAAAATTTTGGGTTAAACGAAAATCAGATTTCTGATCAGAAGTTTAATTGCTAAATGGAAAAGTATAAGCGTTTAGCATATATACTTGAGAAATTTTAATGAAATTATGTGCTTTCTTCAGCATTGAACCATATTCTTCAATCAGGTTGGTTGCAAGTATTGCTTGAGTTGCCAAGGTAACATCCCACAGTTGAGATCCATTATATCCCTATATAACATTATCAACCACTTTATTAACGTATATGAGAACAGATCAATAAGAAATATACATATATATAATCACACAATTAATAGTTATTTTACAAATGGGATTAACATTAATATATAATATTAATCTTAACTAATAAGATTAGCTGCCTTTTAATACAATCAATACTAAAGTTGACATTTTACATTTTTTTTATAAATTGCTTCATTGAAATAGTCACCCCTAATTACTTGCATATATCTGAGTAAAATAAATTTTTTAAATTAATAGAAAAAACACAGGTATAATGCTGACGATATATAAATTTATACTCATATCTAAATCAATCATATTATGACATGTAATAAAATTATCTAAAAATATAAATTACATCTCTTTTTTTCAAAATAATTGTGCAATATGTCAAAATATAAATGATTTATGTGAAAAAAAAAATACATACTTAGCATTTCTTAAACACCAAAAAGAAAAAACGATGATGAAAATACCTGCATTTTCATTCCATCTTCAGCGATCCAAAGATAATCTTTGATTCTGGAGAGGTGACATCTGTATGCATTTGATTCTGGGTCCTCCACCCAACAACAAATCATGTTCATTACCTACATCAGTAGTATCTATAATTTATTAATTAATATTTCAAACATGATTAATTAATTAGCATGCTTTTACACCTAATTAACTATACAGTTGTGCTTTATTTTCCTTTAATATTTTGTGTGCAAGATACTCCTATTTTTTTTATAAGAAAAAAAAATGCTACCAATATAATATATAAATTTGCCACAAATATGACAAATACCTACCACTTAATTAACACGCGAACAGTTGGGCAATGGTGTTATGAGGCATTCACACCTTAATAACTACTATAACTAAACAATGTATATTATATATATATATATATATATATTTATTTATTTATTTTGAAAAGTAAGGAAACCTTGTTAACAGGTCCAATGCAGATATAATTGGTGTTGTCATCCTCATAGTGAATATGCTTCATTACGGTGTGTAAAGCATTTTGCCTCAGCTTGGAGAAGGGCCATTTCATTAGAAGAGGCTCTCCAACCTTGTGAAGAGACCCCCACAATATGTCCTGTATCATTGGATGCGGGTAATACAGATCTTCCTGCAACAACATTATTCTCATATTCCAATAATACAAATACAAACCAATACAAATTTATTTATTTTTATATATTTTCATTGAATTAATTTAATTAATTAATGATTTTAGCCGTCCAATTTATAGTATAAAATAAAATTATGCATATGAGGCCATTTCCATTTTTTATACATATAAATACATATTTCACGGCTAAATTTCCATTAATATTATTCATTTTTTTAACCAAAAACCCTTAAATATTAAATTAGCATCACTACCAAATTTTGAGGGGTCGACCTGCAACTAATTTTCCTTTGTATATATAATTTCCCAATTTAGTCCTAGCTAGGTCTATCACTATATTATATATAATTATGTATTATATCAATTATATGTATTTTATAAATTATAACCTATGTATTGGCGATAGTTTGTGTAAGAAAAAATAAAAGTCTCACATTAATAAAAGACAATACTATAAAATAATCTATAAGAAATATGGGTATATTATTAACTTTTTGGGATTGAAATACCCATACGTTTTATAAAATTTTGATATAATGTTAGAGTTTTAGTCAATTGATGGGTTAAGAAAATAAAATTGTCTCCCTTACAAAATATATATATATATATATACACACACACACGTGCGCGTGTGTGTGCGCTTTGTAAAAAGAAAATTAAAAAAATACAAATGATCCAATAGAATTATAATAAAATATAAACAATAGGTTGAAAATACAAAATGTTTGGTTAAACTACTCACAATTTGAAGAAGAATGTCAAGAAAAATAAAAGTTTTAAATTAATAAAAGATAATATTATGAAATGATTTATAAGATATATAAGTGAATTCTACTATTTGCCTATTGAATTAACCATTTAGAATTAAAAAGCTCATGTTTCTTATATATTTTGATGATTTGAACGTTAAAAAAAGAAAGAGAAAGAAAGAAAGAGATTATAATGTTGTTTTACTGCGTACATTTCAAAATACATTATCTAATACTAATTAAGTACTTCTGCCAAAAGTTCCAAGTTATTAAAGGGTGACAACTAACACACCCATGTAAATGATTTTTATTTTGTATATCATAATACACGACAATCTTTATTTTTTTTTTTGTTTTATATATAATCAAGCGTAATGCTTATGTGTCAATGGAGAAGAGTAAGTACCTTAGCACATAGATTTCTTGCTTGGTCCCAGTCGATTGCGTGATAGGGAAGGGTATAAAGCTCCCTCCTAAGAGATAAAACAAGGGCATTGATTGGTCCCACGAATCTCCTTCCATATAAATATGACATTGGCAGATATACCATTCTACTGTGACACCACATTCTTCCTGCATCACCATCCACCAACTTAGTCTACGTGCCTTTCTTTAATTGGTATTTGTTTTAATTTTCTACGTCATTTATTTAATTTATCAAATTTATTTGTACAGCGTTCTATGCATCTGATTAACACTTAATTAAACATAGAATATCACGAAGAAGTTTTAAATTTTAATTAATTAACAGTGAAACAGCAGATCGACCTGGGTGTAAAGGAAGAAAGTCAGGAAGAAGCCATAACTCTGGAGGTAATGGATTGTTGCCACTCCACTCATATACACCCAATACCTACAAATATTAATTTTAAATACTTAATTATAAGCAAACATTTGTAATTAAATATTAATAATCTTAAATCAGTTATTTGATACACAATTATAAAAGAGATTTTGATAATAAATATTCAAGCAAGAACTGTTTGATTTAAAAAAAAGGTTAATTATGTTAGCAAAAAAATATGGAAAATAATTATCCATGAAACTAATTATAAACATTAATTTTATTTATTTTTATGCATATGTTTATTTAATTATTTAGCATTAATTTATTTAAACTGAGAGTAGTTATTTAATGTTGTTACTTTGCTATCAGCAGGACCATTGATGATACAATGCTGATTACAGTCTTTGTTCTTTCTCAATTGATAATATTAGTGCGCTATGGATTGCGAGGTGCCCAAATATAATAAGGACCACCCTAACTGATTATACACTTTTGAATTTTGTTAGAGATATTTATTGATGTTAATTTGTTTATTTATTATAATTCGTACCAAATCAGATAATTAGGACCACTTAAATTTTGGTCAAATAATGTTAAAATATTTAGGACCACTTTTTTATAATAAAAAAAATATTGGTAAAAACAAGATCAAATATTTAGGACCACACTGGAAAATATAAAATACTTACTGAAAGCCACATCTTTCCCCAAGATGGAATGGAGGTAACACCGTCACGATCGAGTATCCATCTTCGTGCTTTCTTCATGGCTCCATCTCCACCGTCCATTTCTTCACCCAACAATCTAAGGGAGACGTATGACAGAGTAGTACAAAACATTGTACTTGACCCTTCTATGTGTAATCCCCAACCTCCATCTTTATTCTGCAACATTTACATGATTTTTTTTTTTTGAACCATTCCAGGGAAAGAAAATAAACTTGTAAATTCAATATAAATTAACACTTTTTGTGAGTAAAAATAAACTCAAATATCTAGTAAAAATTATCACCCCCTAGCCTCAAAGGTAGTTAGATAAAATTCCAAGTCTTGGTTAGTAGCTAGGTAATTGAAAAAAAAAAAAAAAAAATCTTCATAGTCAAGCTTACATTAGACTGGAAGAGATTTTCTAAGACACATAATAACAAATTTCAAATATTAAATGTCTCAATGAAAAATAATTTGTTAGTGGTAGGTGGTAAACTAGCATTGTTCAAAACACAGGTTTTGAGAATTGCGAAAAAAGCAGGGCCAACCTGTATGAAATTTTACATTAAAGAAAAATCCAATATCTAGTTAACAGTTAGATTGAGGAACCAAAGTCAATACAAAAGATTTGGTTTTGTGTTGCAGTACTTTTCACTTATAAATTAACGATTGGTTTATTTATTTATTTCGTCACAAAGAAGACAAATTGGTTGATTTAATTGATTGTTTTAAATTGAGGCTAAAAGTCAGCCTTAGCCATTTTGTTTAAAATACGAGTATTTTATTATTTTACAATTACATGCTAGCACTATCATCCACCAAAAACCACAATGGTTGCTCGCCAAATAAATTCTTAATAAAATCATAAATTATTTTCAGGAAGGTTAGGTCATCATAGAGGTATAATCGCTTTTTAAAATTGAGCATTTAAGTTCATTATAAATCTTCATGATAGTTTAACTATTTGTATTAAAAATGATAATACAATGACAAAGTTGTGCACTTAGGTCGAACAACTATTTTTTTTCAACTGCATTTGACAAAAAAAAAATATCAAATATTGCTAAACTATTTAATTTTTTTTAAAAAAAAAACATAAAGAAAAATATTAAAATGAATTATGGTGTCATTTTCATTTTTCGAAATTAATAGACTAAATTGTAATGAATAAAAATCTTAGACCCACGGACGGAGGCACATGTCTCTCCGAAAGGGCACATACCCTCTCTTAATTTTTAAAATTGTGTATTTTTTTTTTTTTGTAATATATGCATGTTTTTAGCATTTTTTTAGTATAAAATTTTATTGATATTTCCTATAAAAAAAAAAAGTCAAAAAAAAAAAGGAGTGAGAACTACGAAAAGCCAAGGGGCTTTTTATATTTAAAGTGTATATATATTTTAGAATAAAATTAAAAAAATAATAATAATAATTTATTTTAAAAAGAAAATTTAATTAAAATGGTACAATATAAAATCAATAAACTAAATATTTATATTTTATAAGTATATCTTTTATATTTATTTGCATAAAAATAAAAAATAAAATAAAAAAAAAGATACGGAAGATCAACAAAAAACTAAGGGAGTTTTTTTACATAAATTAAAAATAATAATAATAATAATTTATTTTAGAAAGTAAATATAATTAAAATGGTACACAATAAAATTAATAAATTGAATATTTGTATTTTATAAGTATATTTTTTATATTTATTTGCATAAAAATAAAAATAAATAAAAAGATACGGGAGATCGACAAAAAACTAAGGGACGTGTTATATATAAAGATAATAGCTAATAAAATCGGTAAATTTTATTTTTGTTAAAAAAAGGTTTTATTTTTAATATATTTTAAAATTCTTCAATATTTAAAACAATAAAAATTACTATAGATATAGATATAGAATGTAACAATGCTTAGTTTATCATTAAAAAAAATCCTAATTAGAATCATTTTCACAACTTATAGCTTGATAAAAAGGAAGGTTAAAAAAATAATCATTTTTTAGTTTATTTTGTTCCTTATTTTTATTCAATTTAAATGCTTATTTAATAATAAATTTAATTATGAAAAATTTAATTTGACTTTCTTATTATTCTCTAATATAATATAACTATTATTTTATATTATTTTTTTCATATATTTATTCACAAATTCTATTTTATTCTATTACTCTTTAACAAAACTATAAATTTAATTTTTTATTTTATATTGCTAAATTTTTTCTTAATTTTATTTAAAATAATATTATATAAATCATACATTTTAATTGAATTTCTATCTTATGCCTGCTCTAAACAAATTTTTTTTATAACTATGTGACTGCTTAAACCTAAGTGTTTCATTATCACTAGGTAATTGACTACTGCTGACCACTTTAAAAAAGTGAAATGGTTTTATTTATACGTTGTTCATGCTGGTTTAGATTCTCTATGCACTAATTGAATATACCAAAAACAATAATATCATGCATGCATTTCTCAGCATAAATAATAATATACCTGATGGTTGTATATATAGCGGGATATCTCCAGTTGATGCTCTTGTGGAAAGATAGTATAGAGGGCCCCGGTTACATATAAGCCAATTACCTATGACAACATGATTGGTTGAATATTAAGTATTTTATATTTAGCTAGAAGTCTAGGACGTACGCATCACTATAAGACATCAGATACTGCCAACTAGGCAATTAATTGGTCGTTTTGTATGGTTATATAAAATACGTGAGAAAGCTAATCACAGACACAATTATATACATTTATAGTAATACTAATTATCATATGTCTCATTAATGTAAGTGTAATTTGTGTATTTAGTATTTTTCAAATATATATATATATATACACACTCATTACCCATACGTGTTTAATTTTTGAAATGTCAACTTCATGATATTGTATTGACAAAAAAAAAAACTTCATGAAATTGTCATGTGTCCCCCCATATATGTGCATCAAAAAAGTGAAATACCTTTGCAAAAACTTTGTCTATGAAAAAAAAGCTAAATAGTACCTACAAATTTACATATGTACTAAATATTTATTTAGTTATTTTCCGTGGAGATCAATTTGTGATATAGAAATGCTAGAACACATTAATTTGTAAACATATTTTTAATAATATATTAATTATATTTTAAAAAATATTTATCATGTGACATGTTATAAATAATGTGTATAAATTTATATTAATTTAACATTTTTGTATGTGATAACTCATACTTTGCCTGTTTTCCATGTAGTTCAAGTTGTTTGTCCCTACCTCTAATCAAAGTCACAAAAAAGAGTTTACACATCTAAATGATCAAATTTACTATAAGTTTTAATTATTTATGAAGCTTTCATGTGGTATGAATAAGTTATTTTAAAAAAATTACATTTTTCCAACCCTATATGATATATTAAGAGTTTAATTGTACGAAATAACTTATTTATATATAAAGTTTAATTTTTAATTTCTTTTAGGAAGAAAAAAAATATATGTTTATTTTTCTTATAACGTAAATAAAACTAATTAAATAAATGTAACATTTATGTACTAAAGAGTTAATTTTTTTTATGGAACATTAGCATCTTACTTTATTTAATAAGCACTCCTTTAAATGAAGGTGAAATAGTGCATGGGAGCAAACAACTCATGAGAATATGAGCACAAGATGCTTAAAAAATCAATTGCGGTTATTAACACCTAAACATTAAAAAAAAAAAAAAAATGTAATGTTTGTCAAAACTGAATTATAACAATTTAAATTATATTGAGTAAGCCAATCCACCACGCCGTGTAGAAGGATATTATCAAATATTTATTAGTTTTATTAGGAAAAAAATATATCAGTAAGTCACTTAGAAAGTAATGTGACTGCTGCCGATATGATTTCAAACTATTGGTAACCCTCGTCTTCTATACCACGTTAAACCTGTGAAAAATTGAATTTAACTGTTGCCGATATGATTTCAAATTATTGACAACCTCATCCTCTATACCACGTCATATCGGTAAAGAATTAAATTTTTTTAGTAGATATATGATTTCCTTATTTAAATAATTTTAATTTTAATTTTAAAAAAATATTATTTTTTGTAAAATAATTTATATTTTTTTTTTACAAAAAATATATGTTACTATCATAAAAAATAAATATATATTATTTTACGTTGTAAGAAAAATATATATATATTTTTTTGAGAAATTTAATTAAAGTGAAATTTAAATATAAAAAAAATTTATATGATGTAATTAAAAATTAATTTAATATATATAATGTGTAACCAATAATTCGCTCCTAATCAATGTACATTCCCATACATTTAAATTTGTTATATATGGTACGACCAATCATTATGTTTTGGAGTTAAATATAGGTTCAAATTGTTGATTTTTTTATTTTATTTTATATATAACTAAATTATTCATATTTCTCATATCCTAGTAGTACACTGGTCATTAGTCACACATGAAATTATCAAAGCTAGTGACTATGACATGAACTTAATGAAGCACATTTAGAATTTATTATTTTAAATTGGAAAATGGGACCATTTTATTAAATTAAATTCTATGAATAATCTTCCTTCACCTTGATTATTCTGAGGATTGTGGTCCTTGTGAATTAATCTGAAATCAATTGGCATCTCTTTATTTCTCCTAAGGTAAAATATCTCAAGTAAATATTTTTTTTATGTAATGATATTCACAACTTACGTATTTTGAGCATCCAATTACTAATATTATATTTATATGCTTTTATAATTATAAGTGTGCAAAAAATTCAATAATTTAATCAATTTGATCAATTAAATTTAATATATTAATTTTTGAGTGATTTTGATTCGACAATCAAATCGAATGACAAATTTTACTATATATTATCTAATCCAACCGAGAAAGTGAATATTATAATTTGTATTATGTTTTTTATGTAGGTTTGAGTAGTTTTTAATATTATTATTTGATACTTTTTTAAGTTTATTTTTTAAATATGTTTTATATTATGTAAAATTTAAATTTTTTTATTTAAAATTGCAAAAAATAAGAGAAAAATAAGTTTATTAATCGAATTTAACAGATCAATCTGTAATGAAAAGATTATGGATTAAATTTAATTTAGAATGCGATTAAATTATATGTAAATTAAGATATTTTAATTGAATTAAATGCAAATAAAATTAATAATTTTGATCCATGCACTAATGCACTTTCCTACTTATAATAAAACTTTACCTAAGACATGTGAAGTAAAATATTTAGCTTTTATAATTAATAAACAAAAGATATAGACTATAAGAAAATACTAATCCATACATAATTAACTCAAAAAAGTATGCTTCCTCATTCTGAAAACATTAATTCATATCCTCTTTCTTTGCATCAAAAAAGTTTTTTTTTTTAATTATTAAATTCTTCATTTTACAAGTTACGTCAATATTATAGACATGTAAAATTCATTAGTACTGTATATATATATTTTTTTCTTCATTATTTTTTTTCTTCAATAAAGTTAAGCCTAATATGGGTTAGGAAAAATATTAAATGAATCTTATATATCACTACTACAAAAACTCACATAAAGTTAATAGTGTAAAATATAAGAAAATATAAATACTAAATGAGAAAAGGTATAAAAATTTATAAATATTAATTACCAAGCCAGGCAAAAGAAACAAAGGACCTCCATAGTCACCGGGCCAAAATCCATCATCAGACTGCAAAGTTGAATAGAATCTCAAGGCTCTTCTTAATGTTATCACCGCCACTTCCTTTGTCAAATTTTCTTCTTCACCTTTTATTTTAACTCGTGCTATGTTTCCCTCACAAGGTTTCTCCTTCGCAAACTATAAATCAATTCACAAATTAAGGATAAAAGAATTTATCCATCATTTAACTCAATTATTATTACTATAGTTACTTTATTTTAGAAATATATTATCCAAACATTAATGATCCTAGTGTAATTAATTATAATAATAAAATAAATATTTCTGTTTTTTAAATTTTGAAATTAAATTTTATGGCAAAACTTTGAAATTAAAAAAAAAAAAATTGGAATTGAGTTTATATTTTTTATATCTTGTAAAAAATAATAACCCAACAATACATAATCATTGTATTTTAACCTAACTCAAAACTAAGAAAACCAAATTTAGCGAATTAGACAAGCAATATCCAATTTTCAATGTATACTTTTCAAAAATAAAAATAAAATTAAAAATCAATCACCAAAAACTTTCAATTTTTTTCAAAGAATTTTAAATTAAAATTTAGGTCAATTCCAAAATTAGAAATTAAATGATTGGAAAAATAGTTATTATATTATGTGTGAGCTAACCTGAAGCCTCATTAAAAGATCAGAACTATGTTTTGCCTGGAAACGATTGGTCCTGAACTCTTGGCGAACATTTTCAACTTGAGCTTTCTCTTGGGGTGTTCCAATATTTGGTTCAAATTCCCAGAATTGTCTTCCAATGTGATTGTTCACACTTTTAAGCCATGGATCGTTTCCTTCAGAAAGCTTCAGCCTCCACATTATGTTATCTCTAGCTATTCACAAACTAGTTAATACATGGCCATATCAGATATTAATTCGACTTGGATAAAAAAAATGAACTCTTTAATAGTAAAAGGATAAAATAAAATAAAAATCATTACCAAAATTTTTGCTTTCATATAAATATATACAGTTATTTTAATAGAAAATACATATAACCCATATATACTGCCTGTACTCTATAAACGAGTGTCTCACATCAATTCTTCAGTTAAATTAAAATTTTGAGATAATTAATTTTTAAATAATATATAAAATGGTATCATAATTGGAGTTCATGTTCAAATCTCAATAAACATAATTGTTAAATTTAAAGTATTTTATATTTATAATTTATAGAACTAATATTTATGAGATGCCATAAATATTAAAAATATATATATATATTATTGATATTTTTTTTTAATTGCTTAAACTTTTATCAGAATTACATAAATAATACCTGCTCAATTCCCAATTAAAAATAAGCTATACACATATGCCATATATGTCACAAACTCACAAGCAATGATAGATGCAAATAGAATTCATGGACGAAAAATAGTAGGTTCGTATGATTTGACCTAGTTTATACCTTTACAACTCAAAAGACACAGCAAATGAAGATGGTTAGCTACTCTGCTTCTTAGATACTTTACTTTTTGCTTACAAAGAAAACTGGCTGTAAGAGATTATGGCCAAAGCAAATACGTCTTTTATAGATGCCACCGAGATGATAGAATTACCTGGGCTGGATGGTTCTGTTCTCTGAGTATTATTATTATTATTTTTTAAATAATCTAACACTTTTCAAGGGCTAGCTCTTTGCTTTTTGACGTTTTGTCATCTAGCCCCATGGTATATGGGACAAAGTTTATCTTCAAATCCATTCAGTACCAGGCCAAAAGGCCTAGTAAATCACATGAAAACATGGAATTAAAAATATAATATAAAAGGGGCAGAAAATTAAATAATATGAAGCTTTTTTCCTTTAGAATTATTAAAAAATAAGAAAAGGAAATTAGCTGAATTTTGTTATACATATATGCTGTAACCGGTAAGAGCATGTGACTATCGTGTAAGGCATGTCATGGAAGCACCTTCCACATGAAAGCAACGAAGAAGCAGACTGTTGGGTCTCAATTCTCACATTGCAATTCAATCAGACCAAGAAAATTATGTTTGTTTTGAGGGACAATATTAGTCCATTTTTTTATTTCAAATAATAGGCACCATTGATTGTAAATTTAGTAATTGATCAATATCAAATTTTATGACTCTGTCCCTTTGTATGAGAAAATATTTGTCTGACTACCGCCATATGCTAGTAATATTCGACATTACTCTTAATTAGTTAGATTAATACCAAAAGAAATAGATATCTATCAAAGATTGAATAATTGAAGTGACAAATTCTTTAGTCAATCGACAATAACTCTCTAAATATACGAAGAATCTGTGACCAAAAAACAAATACGAAGAATGAATAAGATTATAAAATTTGATTATACTATCTATATTTTAATAACGCAAACTCAAAAGTATTGAATTATTATGGGCAATTTTGCTAGCACGTAGATGGGTGGAGGAGCAAGGTGTTGAGTCGGTCATAATTGATAGTGACTGTGAAACAAATGATTGGCAACTCTGATCTGAGCCTCGTTTTGTGGCCAAAGGTATTTGGGTCGATGAAATTAGGAATGTTAATAGGAATTTTTGTATTGAGTTTCAATATGTCCCAAGGAAATATAATAAGATGCAGCGCATAAATTGGCAAAACATGCTCTTATTTGTAAACAGAGCTTGTTTTGGTATTATGATTTTCCTAAGGAGATTTATGCACTATATTAATATAAATGCAAATGTTTCTAAGTTAAATAAAATACACAGATGGTTATAAAAAAAGAAGTACTGAATTACGAGATGATTTTCAATTAGAGTGAGAATTTGAGCTAATATATTTTCAGGAAAGATGTCAAGCTAGCTCCTAGATTAACTGGTCAATTATTGTGGATGGAAGAAGCACCTATACACCACCTTCACTGCAGCTGTTATAATAATAGATGTCATAATTGATTCGCAACTGTAAAAATAATATTTTTTTTCTCCTTTATTCTAGCCTTCTAGGATATAATATATTGTGCAGAAGAGGAGCACAATTTGTTTCAGTTTTCATCCCATCTTTACTAGAGAAGGATGCAAACTCACTTTTAAGGAAAATACTTTTAACACCCGTCATTCCGTCAACTCCATATCACCGGGAAGTCTCAAAATATTCTTACCGTCTATGCATTATGTTTACGTTGAAAATTTGTTACACATCCAACATGACACGTACATATATCGAAACCTTACACAAATTTAACTTCACATGTGTAAATAAATATTTCAAATACACCACAAACACAAAAATACGAGTCAAACCATTTAAGTTTAACCAAAAAAACATTTTAGAATCAAACTATAAAAAAAATATTAGAAGCACTTTTAGTGTTTAAAAAGCAATTTTTGTATCATAATGTGCTTCTTTATAAAAAAAAATTTCGTTTTTGAAATTACTTTTAACATAAAAAACAAAATGTATTTTATTTATTATAGGAAAAAGCTATGTTACTTAAGCTTAGGGTGTCCCACCTATGTTCTATGTTGGCACAACACAATACCAACAAAGGTGTGAAATATGTGTTGGACGTGGTGCAAATTAAATGAACACGTCTCCCTTCCTGGAAAAAATTTCAACCATTTTTTTTTTTTTTTTTGGTAAATGAAAAAAAATAAGATATTGAAAAGTCATAGAAAGAAAATAAAAAATTGCAAAATATAGGAAAGAGGGGAGCGAACAATAAAATATGAATTAATGACAGTATACAGTAAGATATTATCTTTTTTAACTTTTTTCCTATAATTACTCTACGTCGTGTTTAGAGTATGAAAATTTATATTTTTAACTTTCTTTTTTCCAGTTTATATTTATGTTTCCTTCTAATTTCATACTGCAATATTGGGGGAGACGTATTCAGAAATATTTTTTTAGAAATATTAATATATATTAAAAAATATTTTATCATTTTTTTACCTATTAATATTAATTGACAAATATAAAAATTTAAAATAAATTCCATGTTCTAATATAACAATGAGATAATATATATTTTGAAATAAAGAACTTTAATTAATAATTTAAAGAATAAAAAAAATATATTTAATAAAATAATGGTGTATTGTTATGAAAAAAGATGAGTGCTAAATACATATAAATTTATACATAAATAAGCACTTAAATTAATAATTATACAATATTTATCGATCAAAAGTTTAAAAGCTATAATTTTTAGGAATATATACATAACTATTGATATGAGTGTAAATTGAAATATAAATATTTTAAATATTTAATATTTTTAAAGAAGAATATATAACTATGATAATTTTGTTATTTTTCTTTAAGAAAAAAAAAAAGGAAGGAAAATACCATGCAGGAGCAGCAAGCAAGAGTAGTGAACAACGACCGAAAGAGGAGAAGTGGAAAGTAATATTAGAATTTATTATTAAAGTTTTAATTAATATAATATATTATATTTATATTACTAATATTTATTAAAAAAAATTCAAAAAAGCTTCGGGGGCTTAAGTTCGGTATATCCCACAACATAAGTCCGTCGTTGTATATTGGTATGTAAACTCATTTACATATTGTCACATTGGTATGTAAACTCAATTTATATACTATATAAACTGTGTTATATACTATGTAAACTTTGTAAACTCATTTATATATTGTCCCATTGGTATGTAAACTCAATTACATACCTACCATATTGGTATGTAAATTTATTTACATACTACTATATTAATATGTAACACAGTTTACATACATATTAAATGAGTATATAACATAGTTTACATACCATTAGTATTATACAGTTAAAAATATTTTTATAATTTATTTAATTTTAATGTAATAAAATTTACAATTTTAATTCTATTATTATTAATTTTAAAAAATATAATTTTAATTAAAATATAAATTATTTAAATCAATTACTCATAAAATATAGATATGACCTTGGATAAGCAAACAACTGTTTTTCATGAGGATATAAAACTATCAATCAAGCCTACTTGAGCTGTGTTTAAAACTTTTATTTTTTTGCTTTAAATTTAAATCAAACTAATTTCTTAGTTTAAGTTATGGGCACTGTTTAATATTTTTATTTATAAAATGTATGTTTAGATTCCTTTATTTATAAAAAGGAGTTATTGAAGGATAATTTGACTTTACATCATAGTATTTTATTATAAATTATTTATTAAAATATATATAAGGATATATTGATCATTTAATGAAGTTTACTCAATCTTCAATTATTTTTTTTATCCCCTCTAATTTTACATTTCATTAAATTGTATTAATTTTTTCTTTTTTTTTACTTTATCTTTATTTATAAATTGTGTTTGTCTGTTTAAGTTATTTCTTTTTAAGTAATAAAACTATTTAAATTGTATATCTTTTATCAATGGAAAGCACAATCAAAGTAGCTCTAACTTGTGTTAGGTTTTTATTGAAACAATTTTATAAACATTTTTTTTTATATCTAAACTAATGGAGAAACACCTAAATTAGTTTTATTATTTGATTATATTCAATACCTACGTCCAATATCAATAATAATATTCATTGTCAAAATATTTAAAATTTGTATTACATTTAAATTGAACAAAAGTTAATATAATCTATTACTTCAAAAATAATTATAAAATATTTCACAAAACTAAAATTTAATAACAAATTTAAAATTAACAACAAACATAACACATCTTTACTAGAAAGAATTAAATAATATTTAAAAATAATATAAATCATGAGCTAAAAAGTAAATATTTAGTCTACGTAAGAATAATAGGTTTAGAGGGTGTGATTAATTTTGGTTTTAATTAGGGAGTTGAATACATAGATAAAAATGTGAGATTATGTAATTTTGTTTTCTTTTTTATAAAAATATTTTTTTTTTGTAATGTTCTTTTTATCTTCAATTAATTTTATCTTTTTATCATGTAACATGTATTACATAATTTTAATAATAAAAGATTTTTATAAAAGTCAAACTATTTTTTAATGGCTCCTTTTATAAATAAAAAAGACTTAAAAATACATTTTATAAACAAGGATAATAAATAATACTAACAACCTAAACAAAAGTACTTGAATAAACTTTTTTCCTACTATTATTTAATATGACAACTTAACACGTTTATTTTATAAATCAAGTTTTTTTTTTTTCATTTCTTAAAATAATATATTTTAATTGATTTATTTTAATGGTTGATATATGAACGTGACACAAACACAATAAAATAATGTAATTTGTTCATAAATGAGTTAATGTAACAAGATAGATCGATACAAAACCTATTAACAAATATGATTTAACATCTCTAATTAAGCTCTATAGTTAAGTTGTTTTTTCATATAGCGGTGGCCGGTTGGGATGAATAGAGTGCTCCTACTTTAAATAAAAAATTTACAATTGTAAGCCATATACATGTAGCAAGTTCAAGTTGTTATCATATATATTTTTTTATTACAAAAGATAATATTTATATATGTTATAGTTTCATTGAAGTCGAGTAAGATATACATTTGTTTCAGGCCTTGTGAATGATAGTTAACCAAGAAGTGTAATTAAACATTTAAATTTGTGGGCTAACTTACTAAAAATGGCGGATTTATTTAGAAACACGTAATAAGAAGCAAGCCCAAATGAGTTTGTACAAGTCTAGCCCAGCATAGATCCAATTCGCGTAAACCTAGTCAATTGCAGCCTTACGGGTTATGAAAGAAGAAAGAAATTATAAACAACGGCCGTGATATATTCTAATAAAATTGTGTAATCTATACCGTTGAAATCCGCACTTATAGATATTATAAACCTTCGGTCTCTCACTCTCTCGCATAACCCCAAGAAACCCTAACAAATCTAGCAGTTCCATACCCATTCAGCGGAACACAAGAGGTTATTACTACTCCGTTTTACTCCTTAGGCCTGATCTTTATTATGCATTTCTAGCGATAATTGATTCTTCAGTTTGGGTATTGAGAAGATTAATATTTTAGTATCTTGTTGGTAAATTGCATGTCGTATTCTTGTTAGGTGTGGAATATTTGTTTTGTTTTGTAAGAGAAAATGAGGTAAAGACGATGAAATGATGATTTTGGTGCTTTTGCGTCTTTCTCTTATAGATTTATGTTTTCTCAAGTAGCATGTAGTTTACACTTCATTGTTTGAGTTAATAGAATTTATTAACTAAGAGAATTTGGGTCTGGGTTTCTCATTCTGCTAATATGTTGATGTCCTTTACGAGCTATGGGCTCCTTCAAGAATGACTTGAAGCAATTGTTTCGGTGTTCCATGAGCAGTGCCACTGTGGAATTTGTCTTTTCCAATTGATTTTGTTAACCGGTTATTTCATTTGTTTATCTGATCTGAGTTACAATAGACTGCTGTCGATAGATAAAAATGAACGTGTTTTGCCCTTTCTACTCGTTGTGAAGCCTTTTTATGCTTGAGATTTCTTCTCCCCTTAGACTTGTATAATTTCATACTTTGTCAAGTCATATGTTATTCAAACAGTTGATGTTATATATGCTTTCCTTTTTTCTTATTTCCCTGTGACCTTTAAATAATCAATTGTTTTGCAACGTACTATTTTTACTGGAAAATTGTACTTCAGCATTATGTCGAAATACCTGTGTCAAAATTTGCCCCTCTTAATTTTTTATTGAAGTAGATTGTTTGGGTCTCAGCTTGAGATATGATTATATCTATCCTCATTGAAGTTGTTATTTTTGGTTTAAAGTTGATTATTAATCGTAGTTCTCACGATTTGTTGAAATGGGTTACTTTTTTATGTGCTTAGTTTCATTTATCTTGTGCAGAGATGGGGGTAGAGGTGAAGGCAATTGTTCCAGAGTCTGTGTTGAAAAAGAAGAAAAGAGAAGAAGAATGGGCATTAGCAAAGAAGCAAGAACTTGAGGCTGCAAAGAAAAAGAGTGCCTTGAACCGTAAACTCATATACAATAGAGCTAAGCAGTATGCCAAGGAATATGAAAAACAGGTAAATATTTTATTTTTCCTCCCCTTTGATAATTATTCTAAAACACAGCACGTTCTGCTTTTATGTTTACCTTCTATTAATCACCTTTTTCTCTTTATATAGGAAAAGGAGCTTATCCAGTTGAAACGTGAGGCTAAGTTGAAAGGAGGATTTTATGTTGACCCAGAAGCCAAGCTACTCTTTATTATTCGTATTCGTGGGTATGTTCTTTTTTAGTTTATTTATATAATTCAATTGATATTTGACATGAGGTTGTATCTATGCTTCTAATCTTCAATAATTTCAGTATCAATGCTGTTGACCCAAAGACAAGAAAAATCTTGCAGCTCTTGCGGTTGAGACAGGTAGAATACCTAATGCTATGATTTTTGTTTTTTTTTTTTTCTTATTCATGGTGGTTGAATGATCATTATCCTTTCTGTAGCTTCTAATTCCTCTGTCCATCTTAGACAGATTGATTTTGTTATGTATAATTTTAACATTTGAATTTCCCCTGTTGATTTCTTCATCTGGTTGGTTATTTGTAAAATGACTAAGTTTTGTATCCTATCAATCCACCGAAGTGTTTAAAAATTTAAGGAGTATAGTGTTTAAAAATTTAAGGAGTAATAGTTTCTTCAAACATGCTTGTATGTCTCATTATTATTGAAAATAAAATATGTAGTTTATCCTCTTTAAATCAAGCTTACTATGGTCTGAAATATTGGTAGAGCATTCAGTATATTTATAGATCATGTATGGGATAAACCTGGTGCTTTATTACCCAGAAATTACTGTAATCATGGTGTGTTTGATATTGTAATCATGGAACTATTATTGTTCTTGTAAAACAACTTACTGGACATAGTTAAAATGTCAAATATATCATGTGATTTATTTTGACATTAGAAATCTCTTTGGATGAACTCGGTGCATAGTCTTATTCTTGACTTCCTAATCTTTTTGTCTGCTACAGATCTTCAATGGGGTATTTCTTAAAGTAAACAAGGCTACCATTAACATGCTGCGTAGGGTAGAACCATATGTGACATATGGGTATGAGTTTTTACTTTAAATAATTTGTTACTTGTATTCCAGTACTTGTGTTTGCTGACTATAACCCGGAATGTTTTTGGGGCTTGATTTTAGATACCCTAATCTGAAAAGCGTAAAGGAGCTGATATATAAGAGAGGTTATGGAAAGCTGGACAAGCAGAGAATTGCTTTGACTGACAACTCTATTGTTGATCAGGTCTGCTGATCTAGCTGTTTACTTTCCTCGTATCAATCGTTAAAATATGTTCTAACATCATTGTTTCTACAGGCTCTGGGTAAGCACAACATCATCTGCGTGGAAGATCTAATCCATGAAATCATGACTGTTGGACCTCATTTTAGGGAGGCGAACAACTTCCTATGGCCATTCCAGCTCAAGGCACCACTTGGTGGCCTTAAAAAGAAGAGGAACCATTACGTCGAGGGAGGAGATGCTGGAAATCGGGAAAATTTTATCAATGAGCTCATCAGGAGAATGAATTAAGTCTACTATTTTCTGTTATTTCCGGAGAGGGTTTTTGAACAAATCTGAATTCATGATGTTTGACAGTTTTTAGTTTTTTCAGACTATTTGTTTGCATTTTATAAAATTTCAGTTGCTATTTTGCCCGGATGGTAGAGAATTTACTTTGCATTTGATTAGTTAATGATTGTGACTTTTGAGGTTGTTTACCTACCTGTGTTTAATGTTTGAGCACTTTTACTAATGAAAAATATTTATGCATTTCTACATGTGGCTAAAAATTAGCATATGTTGGATATAACTCTCGAAAATCCTAAATTGCTCTATTATACAACTTAGAACTACTCATGTTTCGTAAATATAACGGCTGTATATTTTGTTGAAATTTATTCATCAATTAAAAGTTTGTTCATTTTTAGTGATTTTATTGTTCATTGTGATGCTATGTAAATTTATTCTATTTGAATAGATTATGAACATTATAAAGTACTGAATAGTAAACGTAAGGATTCTTTTAACATTTCTATTAGGGTGAGCGGTGGATCGAAACTGCTTGTTTTTTACTAATCTGAATCCGATCTGATCCGAAGCAGATTTGAAGATTTCTAATCTGAATTCGATCCGATAATGTAGTTAATCCGAACCAATCCAAATCCGAACAGATCGAATTTTTCGGATCAGATAGATCGGATTGAGATTATAATTTATTTTTTATTATTATCATATATAAAATATAATATATACTAACATTTAAATTTTAAATTGATATATTTTTTTGTAAAAAAATATACTGTTGAATATTATTAAATTATTATAGAAAATTTAACATTTTTATTTTTTTTTAAAACTAAAATAATAATTTAATGTAATTGTGGTATGTATAATATTTAAATATAACATATTAAAAATAAATATGCATTTATTTATAATTTTAATAGTAATTCAGTCTGGATCAGATTACAGTGGATTATAAAATTTGTCAATCCGAACGAATTGTATACTTTTCAATCCGAATCCGATCCGACTATAAAATATGTCAATCCAATCCGATCCGAATCCGACGAATTGGATCAAATTTATTAATTTAAGCAAATTGATCAGATTATTTGCTCACCCCTAATTTCTATTCATTACAAAAACATCAGATTCCAAATGAATTCTATATATCTGTAAATATATAGTAAAATTTACATTTACTAGTTTTTATTATCACAGTGTTGCTATTATTTGAGAGAAAATAGTCACAAAGGTTTCTTATATTTTGTCATTTAATTTTTTAGATTTTAAGCTGTGTTATTTGGTCCTTTTAGAGAAATATATTATATTTAAGATAAAATAAATAATTTTAATAATTTTTAAATTAAAATATCATTTTTTAAGAGATCAATTAAAAATAAATCATATTATATTTATATTTTTGATATAAAAATCCTTAAAATTATTACTATTTTTAATTGACTCATTTTTTTTTAAATTAATATATCAAATAATGTCATTTATAACTTAAGAATTAAATGATACAAATAATATAATTTAATGGACCTCTATAGCCCTACCCTTAATTTGATAAAATTGTCATTGAAATAATAGTATTCTTATTATTAATTATTTACGAATATTATTTGATAAAATAATAATATTATTAATAAATTATCACTATGATAATAATATCAATATGAATTATGTAATGTTATTATATAAATATAATTGTTAGTTTTAGTTACAATTTTAGTTAATATCAATTTAAATAGTCTAATGGCCACATACTTTCAATAATAAATGACATTTATGTACCAAAATTTTTGTGTTCATTTTAGTTAATAATTGAATAAATAACATTTGCAAGATTTGTGTGGTCATTATTATATTTATCAAGGTCACAATATGCTACGTTTTGACTTAAGCAATTTACATATTTATGCTTTTTGTCCATGTTTGGCCTTCTAATCATTGTCAATCCCTTTTTGGTGAAATGAGACTCAAGTTTGTATTTATTATTTGTGCAGTTTTCGTCGTAGCCCACCGTTACCATAGTCGAGATCAAGAAAGCCTATTATATCGAGGTAAAATGATCTTTCCACATCTCTTATTCTTATTTTTCTTTTGAAAATCAATTTGGTTTCATTTCGATTACAACAATTGAAATTTCAATTATATGAAAGGTTAGCTTCTGATTCTCTTACCTATATTTTGTAGGTTTGTGCGACAATTCCTAGATAGATGGATCGCTTGGTTATGAATTTTATGTAAAAAGCTCTCAAATTTGAGAGAGAGTCGATTAAAGAAAAACAATTACAACTGAAAAATCCCCACAAGCAACAAGTTTATTATTTTATCTTGAACTATTTCCCAACTTTTAAATTATTGAACTTGTCTATATAGCCATAAATTGAATTAAATGTCTTACATGAATATTAGTTTTTTTTTTTTTTTTTAATGTATAGGTTACATTTTTGCACCTTTTTAAATATATTTAAATCATTGTTTTTTTTTCCTCTTATATATAACATATTACATTTAAATGTAAGATATTACATAACTTCTATTTTATATGTAATATGTTATATTTATTTATATTTTTACATATATCAGTTACATTTTGTTTATATTTTTATATGTAATATATTATATTCAATTTTATTTTTGCATGCTAACACTTTACATTTGCTTTTAGCGAGATTAACGAAGCTTCTATGAAATTACTGGCATTGTATTGGAGCTCCTATACGGTCGCCTTCGAAGGTGGCTGTCGATGATAGCCCATGATGGTGTCTAAGGGTATTTTCAGTTAAATGTGCGTTGGTTTTTGGTTGGATTTGACCCTAATCAAAAAGATGGAATAAAAGAGTACTTTTGTAAGCGCTAGAAACTTGGAAGAGAAACATTGCGTTTTGACTCCAATGTTGCTAATTTAAAAAAGTTATATTATTTATCTAAGAATACTTTATTTAGGTCAAAACTGAAGTGTAGAATTATTAGGGTAAGTACTTGTAACTTTCATGGATGTATTTAGAATTTCAATTTGCTTTTATCATTCTCAATTACTTGGCCCACTAGGCCACTACAAATTTTGAATTCAGGAAAGTGTTTTCCCAATCTCCACGTGGCTCTGTCAGCTGTCGACACTTAACACCAAAAAACCCCTGTCTGCTGAATTTGAAACTCCAATAAGAAGCGCGAAATTTGAAGCCTTTCAAAACCACGTTTAGAAAATTAAATAAAAATTTCGTTTTAAAGCCGTACAATCACCACCTTAATATAATTAATTACATTACATTACATGTATTTGTGCAAATCAAACAATATAATATGCTGAATCAATTATATTACATGTCTTTTTACACCCTACCAAACACACACTAAAATTTCTCCTTTCTCGAGATTTGTTCTTTAAGTTTTTTTTTTTAATAATTTAATTTAAAATCTTATTTTTTTTTTGCTTATCGACTGTTAATTTAATAAGCAATTTTTTTTTGTTTGAATTTGAAAATGCGCTCTCTCTCTCACCGGGTCTATTAAGAAAATAGGAGAAACAGGTTTAGTCTATTCTCTCAAACATGCAAATTCCGAAATCTAGTTCTAATGTCCATAACATTTTTCAAGTTTTCAAGAGATAACATATGTAAGTGAATTGCATCTGACTTCGATGGAAGAATTTCGCAGAATCTGCTCTTGTTAGTAAGTTTTTAGGAAACCATAGAAAGTATTTTATGCATTGTGTTAAAGAGTCAGTTCTCCTCCTAATTTTATACTGTTTAGATTTCTCAGATGCCATATAAAGAAACGAGATTAGCAATAAATGCTCAGCTGGATTTAGTAATTATTACATTATAGCAAAAGATTAAACTGATGGGAGTATCGTATATGTTCTAATACTCCACATTCAAAATCTGATATACTAACGTTTCTGAGCGGCGCTTTTTTTTTTTTTCTTTATGTCCGTGTTATCTTTATTTCGTTGTTGTTGTTTTTATTATTATTGGATTTTTTGCTATTGTTTCGAACATTGATGGGATGCCGAGAGTCGGCGTCTTAGGTTGAATGTATTATTTATTTTTCTTTCTTTCAATGCATACACGTGTTGTATAATTCAGCCTATCTGAATTTGTAGGGTTTCAAGACGTGAAGAACAATGACAGATATTTTTCATTGCGTTTATAATTTAGTAGTTTTAATGTGGTAGGTTTTTTTGCCCCGTTAGCAATTGAAACTTTGGAGGGATTGGATTTATATAATAAGAAGAGGGTCGATTTAGGCACAATTGAAAGATGAAGGCTAATTTGTATATGAAAGGGAGAGGACCTTCCAGAGTAAGTGTACATCAGGTGGTTTTTGAGCTTAAAAATAAAGTTGTTATTGCACTGAACAAGCTAGCAGATCGAGATACTTACCAATTAGGAGTAGATGAACTAGACAAACTTGCTCAATCTTTAAACCCAGATGGGATCAACCCATTTCTGTCTTGTATATTGGACATTGAGTCAGAACAAAAGAGTGCTGTTCGTAAAGAATGCATTAGGCTGCTTGGTACAATGGTGAGATATCATGAGGAATTGATGAGGTCACATCTTGGCAAGATGATTTCTAGCATTGTCAAACGGCTCAAAGACCCAGACTCTGTTGTGAGAGATGCTTGTGTGGAAACAGTTGAGGTTTTTGCCTCAAAATTGAGTAATAGCAGGGATGAGGCTGAAGGTGTCTTCATTGTTCTAGTAAGGCCACTTTTTGAAGCTTTAGGGGAGCAAAATAAGCAGATACAATCCGGTGCTGCATTTTGTTTGGCAAGGATTATTGACAATATTCAGGATCCTCCAGTTTCCATCATGCAGAACATCTTGGCTCGAACCATAAAGTTACTGAAGAATCCACGTTTTATGGCAAAACCAGCAATTATTGAGTTGAATAGATGTATTATCCAGGTCAGTTATAGTGTTCTGCGTTATAATGTGATGTGTCGTGTTCATGATTAAATATGATTATCCTATATGCGAATTCAAACTTGTCTTCATTAGTTAATTGAATTGTTCCATCTTCAACATTCCATATGTCATAACTGAATATTTTGGGACTGTATATTGCATGTTGTCTAAATATACTAGCTGCAGCCAAGAGACAGAAGCTTTCGTACATTGTTTTTCTTCATGCTAATTACAGAAATGTTAAGACACTTTCAATTCTTTTGTGAATGTTGTTTGTTAGGTATTACATGTATGCCTTTCCTTTTCATATATAACCACTAACCTATACTACAAAAGAAACGATTTTGTGCTTTTGGCATGTCTACAAAATCGTAGTGTGGGATTGTCAAAAGATCATGTATCAATGGGTGAGTTACAACAGGCATATGCTCGTAATCTATACCGCCTTTTCATCAGATGCGTTTAAATTTTGAGAAATGACAAGTCTCTTCTTTTGTGCTTGCCTAAAAATACCATTTTCACTTCAGGCCGGGGGTGCCCGAACACAAAATATTCTATCTGCTGCAATGACTAGCCTTCAAGAATCTCTCAAAAATAGTGACTGGACAACACGAAAAGCTGCTTCTGTAGCATTAGGGGAAATAGCTTCCAGTAGTGGATCATTCTTGGGATCCTTTAAGGCTTCTAGCATTTGTTCCCTTGAATCATGTCGCTTTGACAAGGTAAGTGATAATAAAATATATGATTTTACCATTTTTGAAAATGTTATTTTTAGTACTATATAAATAAAGTTGATGTTTTCTATGTTTCTCGTGGTTTTCTTAGGTGAAACCAGTTAGGGACTCTGTACTTCATGCGCTTCAGTGTTGGAGAACTCTTCCGAGGCCCAATTCTCCTGAACCCTCAGAAGCTGCATCTTCTATAAAAGGTTCATTATATCTGCCTTGACATACTTAAAATATGTTTTGCATCGTTTCTTACATTCTCCACGGAATTTGTTCAAGTTCATTCGTGTTTCTTCTCAAGATGTTCAAGCATTCCTGGGAAAAAACTTCCATTTGGGAATTGAATGCGAATTTTATTGGAGCAACATAAGTAAGATAATTTAGCACAGGAAAGCAAATCGCTCAAAAAAAGTTTTGATAATTTTGGATGGTCATAACGTTTTTAGAAATAAAGAAGTTTGCTACGTTATGATGACTCAATCCACTATTAAGTAAAATTTATCTTGCTTCGTTTTTGTGTTTAGTGAACTAAAGTATCGAAAGAGGAATGCTTCTCTTTGACAAATGCCCTTAAAAGAAGCTCATTCTTAAGCAGTTAAAATACCATTTGGAGGAAGCAACCTTTGTACTATTATTAATCCTTGTTTTGATTTTGATACTAATACCAACTTAATCGCCTTCCAACTTTCTCCTACTTATCTTCACTGCTATTGGAAAGGGTTCCCTATATACTGATTTGCCCTTTTTATTTCTAAAGCTTTTGTTCATTTCAATGTTTTAACCTATATCTATTTAAACTGTAAACTACCGTAAATCATAGGTGGGTATTAAATCTAGGTTCTGGACTTCTGTATTGGCTCTACCCAGCAGGTGAATATTTTTGTACACTAGCACGTTTTATTCGTTTGTGGAGCATGTTTAAGATTTTGAAAGTTCTTGTTATGTGCCAATATGACTAAAATTGACCATTTCATGCTTTCGTTGATGTGTTTACTTGTTGTTTCCTCTTGTGTTCTTCTGTTCTTTATATTTTCTCCAGAAAATTTCTGTGGAGATGACTACAGTGATCTTACCAGTGCCAGTGGTTCTGGATGGAAGGATGTATCACTTAAAAAAGTTGGTATTAGTGCTATGAAGAGCAGGATTCCCTTCTCTATCAGAAGAAAATGTCAAAATAATGTAGAAAATCCTCATCATTCCAAGGAAGATGATTGGAATGTTGAAATTGCTCTTCCAAAAACCCAAAATATTGCTTCAGCAGAACTTCACGGTGAAGAATCAGAGGAAAGCTGTGTTTCTAAGACTTTAGAAAGGAGCACTGATGGTGCTTCAATCATGCAGGATATTGGATTTGACTATGTGCATATGGATGACAAACAAGAGTGTTCATCTCTTGTTACTGAGAACTGTGATACCAGAACAGTTTCTCAAGATAGTCTAGAGGGGGCTGACTTGTTAAAACCAAAGGAAAGAAATCAGCGTTATGCATCAGAAAATACTGACAATGAAGAACAAATGTACTCCAATAAGATTCAGGATCGTAGAAGTCTCAACTCAACTGTGACAGAATCTGGTTCGCCAACTTCCAATGGATGTTGTCTGCAAATTGCAAATGAAATGGTTTGCATTCGAAAACAACTTATGCAGATTGAAAGCAAACAATCCAACCTGATGGATGCGTTACAGGTAAATATTTCAACCTTATACATAGGTTTAACATTTCACTATTCTTTCAAAGTGCCTGCAGAACATCTCAAGTAAACACAGAGGCACCCGATTATAAGTTCCATTTTTTAAGGTTTTTATGATACTTGTAAACCTTCTAATCGGGGAATCCTAAATTCCACAGGTGTTTACTTCTGAAATAATGAATAGCTTGTCCAAGTTACAGTCTAAGGTGGTATATTTAGAAAATGTTGTGGATAGTTTAGCAGAGGACCTTGTGCACAGGGGAGGATGTTCCAGTTCAGCAGCCTCTAAAATCACAAAGCCAAACCATACTCAGCGTTCCCCAAGACTCTCTACATGCACTCCTAGGCCATCTATAGACATTCATTGCGGACAGCCTTCTCCATTATCTGTCAGAAGTACTGATATTTGGGTGGCAAATAAAATTAACAGGAGTTCAGAAAATAATCCTGCTAAACGGGATACAGATATTTGGACTGATACAAAGGTCAAGATTACTAGAAATCCTATGGAAAGGAACACCGAAAAAGATTCTAGGCCAGAAACACAAAAGATGGCTTGTGGTCAATTTAGGAAAGGTTCAGTCTTCGGTTCTGGGTCTATTGCTGATGTCAGACAAATTGGTAAAGAGAGCAAGAATAATGTCAGGAAACGAGTGAAGGATTTTCTATATGATGGGGACCTAGATTCTGCATATATAGAAGCTCTTTGTTCTGTTGATGACCTTGTTCTAGTGGAACTTCTCGATAGAACTGGGCCGGTTCTTGAATGTTTGTCATCCAAGACTGTCTGTGGTATTCTCAATACTTTGGCATCATATCTCGTAGAACAAAGGTTTATTAACACCATATTACCTTGGCTGCAGCAGGTGGTTCTTTATACTTATAGTTTGAAATATTTCATTAATAATACATTGGTGATAACGTCAGTATATTCCAGCTTCTCTTACTGCATTTTTGGGATGCTGGAAATACACCTTATGTTTCTTTGCATCTGTGTGTGGGTGACAGAAAACTGAAAAATTCATTAACATCTTAACTTTTGGATGAGTTTATCCAATGGTATTGATGTGTTTTTGTTTTCATTTTATGTCATATCAAATAATGAAGTACTCCTAAAAAATGTAATGCTTACTTGAGCACATAATATACTCTAGTGGAAAATTTTATTAATGCATTCAACTTTTTTCTTCCGTTGCAGCTAACAGACTTGAGCGCTAATCATGGACCAAGTTATCTTGTCCTGTCTGCCAAATCAAGGCAAAAGTTCTTATGTGCTGTACAGGAATCAGCGAACATGGAGTTTTTTAATCCTTCAGAGAGAAGATCTATTACTCAAATAGCAGGGAAGCTGCACCATATATGGGGTACTGATAGGGCTCCTTATTAATGTCTTAAAAATCCATTACTCACCTTTGAACTTCAATGTTTGGATTTTGTTTGGAAATCATATCCAGCTGAGAATGCAGTCCTTAAAGATCATATTACAGAGGAGCAAATTTATATTCCATTAAACTAACACACACACACTTGCCAACGTCAAAATGAAATTAGGATGCTCAACCAGTAAAAAATAATATAGATCTTTGATTTGTGATAGACAGAAGTTGCGGGGGACATTTGATACTCATGATTTTTGTGTAACTTGTCCTGACTGAAATGACTGTTTGTGATGCATGCTTTTAAATAAATACCTTCAGTGTAAATATTCTAGTATTTGTTTCGAACTGCTATTTCGTATTTAACTGATATCAAAGTGTTCCTTTTTTCTTTAGTAAACAAAAGTACCGAGTCCTGAGTCCAACTATAGTTCTACAATGTTGAATTAATTTGGATATTCTAATTAAAGAGATATATCAGAAATATGTTGCTGATGGAATTTTGTATGTTCGCAGGAAATTGCTCCTGATTATAACAGAACTCAGGCAATCCAAATTTTGGAATGGCTACGTGAAAATTCCTTGTTTTGAGCAACCCCAGTGGAGTGGAGTTGTTATTTAGTTAAGCATAGAGAGCGCAAAGTAGGGTTTTAAGAGTAATAAGTAATACAATGTACCAAAATCCAGTTATTCATGCTTTACCCAATGGTGGCGATATAACTGTTCAGTAGTTTGCCGCTAAATGTTACTCTGTTTGTTTACAATGACGAGAGTTTAGGACTCGATTTGTGTCAGATTGTATGTTGCTTTTAATTCCGAGTTTCACAAAACTTCAGAGCAAGAATTTTTTTTGTTGCCTCTCCCCTGCAATCATGTTGGATTGAAGCGTAAAATTACTGTTTGATTGTCAGAAATGGTCGCCCTTCCCCACCTTGAAAGCTCGTTCTAAGAATTTGTCACTTGCTGGACAATCAACTCTGCTAAGGATTCATTGCAAGTTATTATCGTATTATTATTGATTCCTCAACAATAACATTAAGGCTCACAATAGCATAGAGGAACCAAAGGAGAATAAAAAAATGGCACTATATCTGACTTGAAAACTCTCAAGCTTTACCAAACCGACAATAAATTTTTATCAACACCAAATGGATAGACCAGCTGAAAATCTTGTACAATTACAGTTTCTATCTACATTTGGTACAAGATCAAATTCTTGTAGAAGCGGATCTCTCATTGGACCCAAATTTTGGAGACTGTATACAAGGATCTAAGCCAGTATTGGGAGGTTCACTCTTGCTCCTTTCATTTTTTCGGATGCTCTGTTGACCCTCTTCCACTCCCCTTCCACCATCATTCTTGGTTGGGTTTGCATTCTCCACAGAAGATATTGGGGTTTTCTTCGGAGCCTCATAACGAATAACACCATGGCCTCCAGTTTGAGACTTTGCATCTTCCAGATCTTCCTCCTCTGCTTGAAGTGTCTCAAGGATTTCGACCACTTGACTCATGAGGGGCCTCCCTTTTGGGTTTTGGCTTAGACATTGGTATGCCAAATGGGCCACTTTCATTGCAGTTTTAGCTGAGTACTGCCCTTCCAATTTTGGGTCTAAAATCTTAAGTAGCTTCTTATTATAGTTCAAAAGCGGGCGAGCCCATTCAACAAGGTTGTGTTCTTTGCTAGATTTGCTCTTGTCCATTGCTCTCCTTCCAATAAGCATCTCAAGCAGCACAACTCCAAATCCATACACATCGCTCCTAGCAGTTAGATGTCCTGTATGAATCAAGTGACTAACTTAGTTCTTGAAATAATATGTTTTGAATAATCAATCTGCATTGAGATATCATGAAAATGAAATAAAATACAATACTTATACTCTAAAATTTTACATTGTAGTGTAAAATAAATTGCGTTTGATACAAATGCAATAAAGTATTTAATGCCACATCCAAGTAATTGCTTATATATCATGGAAAAACCAAAACTGGTATAGTTGCTTCAGTGTCAGAAATTGCTTCTATGAAAGATATTCAAATTCTTCGCCACAGCACAAGATAGATTGGAGATTAAGAAGAAGGCAGGAACAGTCAAATGATTGACATCAATCTTAAATTGAAAACACTCTACAGCCATAAAAAAAGGGATAATTCTTTTTAACCAATATTTACTTGGCGGTGACAAGTGCTTCAAATATAAAAATACCTTGGTTAAATCATGAAACAACTCACCAGTCATAATATACTCAGGAGCAGCATACCCATATGTACCCATCACCCGTGTTGAAACATGGGTTTGGTCCCCCATAGGCCCATCCTTTGCAAGGCCGAAATCTGAAAGCTTTGCATTGAAGTTCTGCATGTCGTTCATTAACTTTCAGCAGCATAAATAAGCATGCCATAAAAGCACATGCATGTTTGCTTGGAATGTACTTCCATTGTTTCCCTATATCTCTACCTCTAAGCTTTTGCTCTCTTCATAAATTCTAACTAAGAACATCATGCTCAATCTTCCGAAAACTGATTTTCCGGTGAATTTATTTGTTTGGTTATATCCTAAAAGCAACTAGTAAAGAAATAGTTAATTCTAAGAGTAATATACAAGATATAACTGACCTCATCCAATAATATGTTTGATGTCTTAAAGTCGCGATATATGATGGATCTTTCTGTACCATGAAGAAAAGCAAGCCCTTTTGCAACATCAGAAGCAATCTTCATTCTTCTAGACCAAGTTAGTGTACAACCCACTCCTGCCATCCAAACAGTAATAAATGAAGAAACAAATTAACAAGCATGTCATCTTCTAGATGGCGTCATTTTTCTTTCCAAACATGGAGGACGGCTAATTTCTCAAGGTATCAAAAGATCTACATCTTGCAGAGCCAACAGAGTTTTGGGGCAAAGAATACTAGAAATACTTTATAACTCCTATGTTCAAAAACCATGCTCTGAAGTACATGGTAACTGTTCAAGGATCAATATGCAGTTTAAGAAAATTGTCTTTTCATTGATAATACTTCAATAGAGAATAACAAGAGTTACATTTCAAATATAGCATTATGCTTCTAAATACCTTAGAGCCACACAAATTTTGTGAAGTGGAAAGAATTTCATTTCTTCCATACTAGTGGTCCAGTGTAAATAAAATTATGTTTTTGAACATACATTGGAATTCCATACTAGCAGATTTCATTCATCCCCTAAAATATCAAATTTAAAAAATATGGAACAAATACATTTTAACATTGCATTTATTTAGCAGCAGATATATTTTAAAGTAATAAGAAACTTACTGCGGAAGAGATGCTTTTCTAAGCAGCCGCTTGCCATATATTCATAGACTAAGAGCCTGTGGTCACCCTCGCAGCAATAGCCAATAAGCTTTACGAGATTATCATGACTAAGCTGCACTAAATAGTTAACTTCTGCCTGCAAAGAAAAAAGGAAAAGAAAATTGATTCATGCAACATAAACAAATAAATTATTTTCAGTAAATTGACTTGTTTGATGACAATATTTTTTTCTTCTTTCTGTACAACAGTACATTATAATTTTTCTGAGAATCCTGCAGATGGCTTGTTTTTCTCTTTGAAGTACCGTTTCAGAAGTTTGAAACTTACGAATAAATGATGACAGAAACATAGAAAGACAAGCTCTGCAGACAGACTTGATCCTAAGCAGCTAAGAAAATCACAGCAGAGGAAACATATTAACTTAAAAGACTTATTAGGCTTTCAAACCATATATTAAGTAACCATTCCAGCTTTATACAAGAATGCATAGAAGGTACTTCTTTGTACTTTGTTTTTTGCAGCAAATGTTCTGTGCTTTTTTTAGCAGAAAATAAAATAAATAAAACCAATTTATACAAGTAGAATTTTCATGCATAGAAAAAACAAGCAAGCACAATCGTAAAGATTAGTCACGTACCAACCATTCCCTGTCACCTTGGAAGCCTTCACGATTAAGTTCTTTAATGGCAACTTGTGTGCTCTTGAAACCTGGTCTAACATTCTCGTCGATTACTCCTTTATATACAACTCCAAACCCACCCTCACCAAGGATTAAATCTGGCCGGAAACGCTTTGTGGACAACCTCATCTCCTCGTACGTAAAAATGTGAACATTACTGTTTCCAGGGTTTTGTCGGAGATCTTTAATATCCCTAGGAGCCAAGGCAGCACGGCTTGAAATTTTATCTGGTCTGGGTGATGCATCATGTCCAAGTCCTATATCAAGTGGGTTTGGTTTTTTTTTTTTTCCACCCCCCAAAAAAAAAATGAAAACATTGTTAAGTAAAAGAAAGAGCTAATATCAAATACTGCTCTCTCCTCCATGCATTAAGAGACTGACAAACCATTATTTAAGAAATGAAAATTTCTTCACAAGAGGTTTAAGAAAAATGTTGGATGCCCTAGTCACTGTGAATCTTTACTTTGGGTTGTTGGTTAAGCATTTAGTTCTGTTGTTTGACATTGATTATTTTGACCTCAAAATTTAAAACAGGTAGAATTAAATGTTTTCACTTCATAATGAGCTAGAACAGTCTAACATAGACAAAGCTAATTTCATGAAACGAGATTCCTCAAAATTCATAACTTGTTGATTATTTTATCTAAAATACTGCATAGGTCGAACAAAACTGAGTTTCAATCATAATCAGCTTATAATATTTGGGTTGCATTACATAGATCACATTCATGTTTCTACTCCTCAGCAATTCAAAAAAAATCTTAATTTAGTATGGGACGGTAATCACTCCTTGAGTCTATATGAAACACGAATTGTTTATAGTTTCAATAACAAGACCAAATATTTACTGAACAGAAAATAGTTTTAATTTTCTAGATCATCAAAGTTCATTTTCATCAAATTTACTCGGTCAATAAATCAACTTACAGAGGCATATCAAATTACGAGTCCAACACATTTAGATTTCAGAAAGCTTTAATTTTACGGAGATATTATATAGTAATCCACAGGCCCAGGTCAATTGTTAAAACATACATAAACAAGTAAAAGTTCAAAACGCTTAAAAGTGTAGTTGATATTAAATTAAAGGACACGCCGTGGACCAAGGTCATCACTTCCATTAACGAAGTCAATTATCAACACCCGAACCTAAAAGAAAATGCATAGACCTATACTTATTGCAATATATATATATATATATTAACCTAAATCTCGATGCTTAAAAATTGGCGACGTAAAAAATTAGATAATAAATTGTTCTATGAACCTATCCCCTCTCTCTCTCCCCCTACTTATATGATAATACCAAAGAGGGAGGAAATAGAAAAATATATATATTTAATTAAAATGGATAAACATATTGGGAATTATTACACCACATTTTGTTATTGTTATGTCAATAGTCAATAGTCAATAAAAAATTGTGGGCAACCTAGGGAAAAAGGAAGAACATATTCACGTTTTAATTCTATCACAGACTAGCTTAAAATGGAAATTGCTTGTGCACTACGAAAATTGCAAGCGTAAAAAGACCCGAAACAGAAAATCCTTATCGTCCAAAATTAAATGAAACCAATATCTTCTTCCTTAACGTCAATAGTCAATATAGAATAATGAGTGTGTCATCCAATCAATATAAACCTAATAGTCTGAACTTCTATTATAGGGGGAGGAAAAAAACCTGTCAGTTAATTGCATTTAAAACTAAACTGTAAATTTAATTAAAAAATTAATCATTCCCAGTGTAAGTGTAAAGCAAAAAATGTTAAAATTAATATGTATACCTGTACTTTTCTTGGTAGGCTGTGAGAGTTGTTCCTTAGCACTGAAACAAATCCCCATGAATCTGAATAAAAACTGAGCCGAAACCAAGACTTCACATTTTATCGTCGCATTATATCCATGACTACCTTTTAGACCCCTCGTTACTGTTTCCACGCTTCACCGTGACAAGCAATGAATTGTCGATGTGGGATGATGATGGGTCAAATCTGAATTCGGATCCGACTACTATCTGGGACCGTCAAAATCCGAGATGGGTGACCAGAAATTCGGCGGATCTCCCTAGATTCCGATCTAGGTCACCGGAGAATTGAAGGTAAAGACCACCAAAAAGAACTTTGACCTTGACGCCAAAAATAACAGGGTAGTAGAGAGAGAATGGGGTATTGTTTTAGAGAGAGAAAGCAGAGGGGCAGTTTCGGTCCGTTGAGGGGGTCATTACCGTTGGTTTGAGCAATGCAACGAAGAAAGCGCCAAACCAAGCACTCCCATTCCCCCTGTATAAAACAAATAATTGTCCATTGTTTAAATTTTTTTTTTTCTTTTTCTTTTTTAAAAAGATTTTTATGGCTACTTTTGCGATTCTTTTAAATATGAATTATTTATTTTAATTTTTTTTTAATTAATTTTAACAATATATTTAAAATAAATATAAAATTAATTTTTTTATACTTATAAATTAATTATAAAAATAAAATAAATAATATTTAGAGTTCTTATTAAATGTGTTAATTATTATATTTAATTTTTTTATGCTTAAAATTAATTTCAAAAGTAAAACAATATTTAGAGTTCTTTGATGTAATAATGTTCATATTATTATGATTATTATTTGATGTAATTTTTATTTCATTATCCTTATTTAATGCAATAATTTATCTTTAAAGAACAGTTAATGTAAATAACTTAAAATATATAAATAATTTTGTCTAAAAAATATTAAATATAATTTAAATTTTTATATATAGTATAGATAAATATATAAAAATGAATAAAAGAGAATAAACTGTGCAAACAAAATATTTTAAAATACAATAAATTTATTAAAAAAAATAAGAATGAAAGACAAAATACAAGTGAAGCCATATTATGATATGCTATTAGTTTTATATGGCAGTATATTCATAAATATTTAGACTTTTTGCTACTTTAAAATATATATATATATACACATGTTTGAAATTTCTTAAAGTATAAATTAGAAATCAAATTTATATATTATTGATTGAATAATCCTAAGTTATACTACTTGAAGGTAACGATTTTATCACAATTAAAAGTGATCAATGAAAAATTCACAGCGTGAGTCCCGTTTATTTAGAAGTTTGAATTGAACAATTATATTAGTTAAGTCGTATAACTTTGAATTGTCATTTTTGTTTTGTTTTAGGCCAATCCATATTTTGGTGGGATTTGAATTGGTCTTTGACCTCCTCAACTAGAGGAGGGATGGAATGTCACTAGGTTTGATGTGGAAGTTGGTTGAAGGCTCCATGCCAGCTTAACCACCACCCCTCCTTCTGTTATTTTATGTCAGCTTAACTTGCGAAGCAGCCTTTTCCTTGAGCAAGAACACGTCATGAAACTACAAGTGATATTTTTTTAAGGAAAAAATAATTAGGTATGAATTGAGACCAAAATCAAGCAATTTAGAAGGAAGATTGAGAGTGAAAAGTTGAATGAGCTCCGTAGTAACAAAAATAACTCCTCTTATATTCAAATCATATATTTTAACAATTCAAAATAATTTTTATATCATTCTTTTTTGAATGTTAGTTAAATTAAACATCGTTCAAATAAAATTATGACAATTTAAATCTATTAAATATTACACATTTAATATCAAATGTTCAATATTATTAATATGCTAGTTTAATTACATAAATTTTAAGTGTTATTTTTTAAAATTTTCCAAATAAAATTCACGACCCGTTGCAACTTGCAAATTACCTTTATCAAAAGAATGTCCAGAATTATGTGTCAGTACATATATCATTTTCGGCCATTGGATAGCATAATTCATTTAAATGATACATGTGACAAATTCTTTAGGTTTAACTGGTTTCAATTGTATGGTTGTTCTTGGCTTTTGATTTCAATTTTTTTTTGGTTTTGAATAATTTAAATTAACTCTATTAACGAAGCATAGTTTACTACTTTAAAGAAAGATGAGAGAGAAAGATCGGAAGTATACCCCCATAGCGAAAAGAGTTGCTATACTTTCAGTGGTTGCGTTTCCACCATCACCGAAAAGAGTTGCTAGGTAGCTACTACTCAAGCGGCTTTGTTTGTTTCGGAAGAAGTAAAGTAGAGAAGGCACATCCATAATTAAACCTGTACCGTTTACAATCCAGCTTATTATGATGACAGAGATGGAGCACAATAATGAGTTAGTCGGATTCCAAGCCAACGATTGGAGAACAGGGTTCAATGCCTGGAGCAAGCAAGAGTTAATCATTGAAGCTTTTAAGTACCTCGAAACAGTCGAAGCTTAATATATATTTACTGAATAAACCTGTAAAAAGGTTAGACGTTTCATATAAAGATTTTAAGGGCTCTTCAGTAACAAAGTGAGAAACACTGGCTATGCTCCGACCATGATCTAGTGTAACAGATTCTGTACTGCTACTGAACTATTTCATTTCCAGGTCTGGTATGAACATCACCAAGTTCATAATAGAATCAAGATGATGAAGGAAAATGAACAGACAAATAAATAAACAAATACGTTTTAAATAGATTTAGATCCAACGAAATAAAATCAACAAATTCAAATCCTAAATAGCTAATGAACTCCAACAAATAAAAGCAGAACAACGGTTCAAAGTTTCGAGAAAATGAAAAGACTAACAAACAAAATTAAGTTCCAGCACACATCACTACACCGAACGCAACTCTTTTCAATTTTCATCAGACTACGCTCAAGAGACGAGGTTGTCATTAATAGACAATGAAGCTAGTTGGTCAGCTGGACCATTAGCCTGCTGAGCTGCTGCAACATTCCTCAGGACATCCATGGCCTCTGCAACTTTTGCCTTCAAAGCTTCTGGTGACTCCAGCAGATGCAAGACCTCAGTCTGATCCATCTCCAGAAGCATGCCAGTCACCTTCGCTGCTGATTCATGCTCCAACTGATCAACAAGTGGGTATAAAGCTTCACCCAGCATCTGCTCATACATGGAAGAGAAAAGACAATTAATATCAACATATTACAAACATGTGTATTTTTTCATTTCTACCCACTTGTTTTCCTGGTTTCACATTATTGAAAGAATACAAGAATTGAAAGGGAGACTTGAAAGGGTGTTCTATACAAGAAAGGAAGAAATCTTTGACTTACCGTCCTTTGCTGCTCAGGTGTAGCATTTGCAAGGGATGAAGCCAAAGCCGTAATGGGCACTGCCTGTCCTGAACCATCTCGCATTGGCATGGCACCCATGTCATAAGGAACCGAAAGCATGCCACCAACACCAGACATTGGAACTTCTGGCATGTTGCGACCTGGTGGATAGCGATACACACGACCCCGTGGAAGCATCTGAAATACGAGTAAATTTAACACATTAAAATAAAGGCAATCACAAGTTTATATATTATGCAATTGAAATCAATTTTAAAGTTAACCTGCTGCTGCATCACTGGCATTGGCTGTTGGGAATGCTGCACAGGCCCTGCCCCTCGCCGACCACCAGGGCGTTGACCCTGCTGAACCAATGGAACAAAATAATTTGGCATAGGAGCTCCACCAGGCCGCATTCCAGGAACAAGTTGCTGCTGATAACCAAATCCAGCCTGTCAAAAAAAAGTTCAGAGAAACAACAATACAAAAACAGTCCTGAATATTGAATAACAAGTGATGAATGACATTCAATGTAAACAAAGAAACTGATCAAATAATTCCAACTTCAACCCTCACACTAATGCAAATAAACCACGTGATAAAATAACATAGTCCACTATTATAGCATAAAACAACAAATCTTGTCAATAAACTTTTATCCACATCTGAAGATAAGAAACACATTCAATGTAAACGAAACTGATCAAATACTTCCAACTTCGACCCAAACACTAATACCATATAAACCACATAATAAAATAGCAAAGCCAAATATAATAGCAAAAAAATTACAATATCATGTGAATAAACTTTTCGCATATTTGAAGAGCATATATCCTAATTTGATTTATGATATTTGCAAATATCCATCACCATAGAATATCTGAATATTTTAAGCCTAACAGTTGCAGTGTGATATCCAAGGCATCTTTGGTGCAGCAGTGATGAACAATCTTTAACTTCCTAGAAGTTGCAAAAATTTATGATATTCGCAAATATCCATCACCATAGAATATCTGAATATTTTAAGCCTAACAGTTACAATGTGATATCCAAGGCACATTTGGTGCAGCAGTGATGAACAATCTTTAACCTCCTAGAAGTTGCATAAAATACTAAAAATACCGAGACAATTTACTAATTATCATAGAGCACTCACTTGTGGAGGAATTATAGCTGGTGGTCCTTGGCCATATAAAAATTGTTGACCAAGACCTGGAGCACCAGGAGGGTACATAGGCATACGAGGAGGCACATTAGGTGGCATTGCAACAGGCCTCATCTGCGCGAATTGAACCTGTCAAACAAAGAAACATAATGAGCTGGAAAGGGAAAAGACAAACAAGTTTAATAACATGAACTGCAGAGTCATCCGTAAGATACAGTAACTTGGAAGGATGGGAATAACAATCCCTTGACATGACAAATTAGCAGCAATATGGATAATTGAAACTATTACGAAATAGTCACAACATAGGACAAAGAGAGCATCAGTTGTCAAACACCATGATAAATACAGCAGGAGATGAAATATCTATACCACCACAACTTACAGTTGAAATCAAGATCAATGCAACACAATTATGAACCAAAAGCTAAAGTTCCACCATCAATCATAGATACCTGCAACCTTGCTCTTCTCTCTTCTTTCCTCTGTGCAAGTGCAACATAGAGAGGCTTGCTAACAACAATTTTTCCATTCATCTCTGCAAGCTGAATTAAAAGAATGAAGAAAAATCTAAGTACGAAGCTTGAGAATTGAAATAACATATTGATTGATTAGAAGGTAGGTGTTCATGTACATACAGCTCGAGATGCTTCTTCAGGAGTTGAGAAAGCAACAAAACCAGAACCTTTGCTGATGCCATTTGGATCACGCATTATCTGTTAATTGAAAGGTGAGGAGTTGAAGAAACAGTTCCTGAGTAAAGGTCAACAAAGAGAAGAGACCAGGAAACAAGAACTCAATGTGCCAACAAGAGAGCAAATATTAACAAACCTTGCATGAAGTAATTGCACCAAACTCTGAGAATAATTCCTTGAGCTTTTCATCACTGATGCTATCATCCAAGTTCTTGATGTACAAATTAGCTCCTTGATATTTATCACTAGCTTCTTTCATACTCTGCTCAAATAGAGCTCTCAGTTCAAGCTCTCTTTCAGACTTTTTCTGGGCTTTTCCAACATACCATTCTTTCTCATCAAATTTCTTTCCATTCAATGCCTCAACAGCTTTAGCAGCATCATCTGCATTTTCAAAATTGACAAAACCAAAACACTTCGACTTTCCATCTCCATCTCTCATCACTACAGCACTGGTAATGGTTCCATATTCACCAAAGATCTTCTTCAAGTCTTCATCTGTTGTGGACTCAGATAGATTTTTCACATACACATTGTTAAATTTTGTCTTACTCAAAGCAGTGTCTCTTTCCTGCTTGCGAAGAAAGTGACCCACAAAGACTTGTCTGTCATTAATCAACATGCCATTTAGCTTATCTATTGCCTTCTGAGCAGCATCTTCATTGTCAAATTGTACAAAACCATAGCCTTTGGAGACACCAGAAGCGTCCGTAGCAACCTTGCAAGAAAGAATACTCCCAAAAGAAGAGAATGTATCATATAAAGCCTTGTTGTCGATTTCCTTGTCCAAATTCTGCATTTAAACCATATAACAGAGCCAGAATTACAAAAGGATTGATATTAATGGTGCAGAGCTGCAAAACTATTAGGAATGACCTTCCAAATTCAAATAAGTGTGATTTAGAACCCTACTTGTGTGATTCAATGCAAGTAGTTTATATTATCCCCTAATTTCAAAGTACCGATCATACCCTACATTAACTAAACTCGCACAATAGCCGACGGAAATATTGGGAGCTTTAATAGAAACAAAACTAAGGTTAAAAAACCTTCAAACGTTATACATACAAAATTCTAAGGCTCCACTCTGCACCAGCTGTAAGTGGATTTGAACAAAATAAACAACCAAGCCAAACAGCCTCCAAGATATAAAACATCACACCATATATGTTACCAACATTTAGAAGAGAAAGGAAGGAGGGTGCATACCTTAATGAATATATTACCGGTCCCACTCTTTCTAATACTAGGATCACGATGAGAATACATGACCCTAATGGGCTTGCTATTCAATGGAGTGAAGTTCAAGACGTCCAATGCCCTTGCGGCTGCATCAGTAAAAACACACACGATGTTGTCAAACTAAAACACAAAAAATGATGAGGGGAATATCATTTACATATAATATGAAGGTTTGGACCCGGAATACATATACATCAAATGCGAACAGTAATGCACACCAGTATAATTAAATAGCATTCAGAACTTACTAAAAAATGGACAAATCAAACAAAACATATATACAGTTTCCCAGAAGGAGTATACTAACCATCCTGAGGGTTGGTGTAGTTGACATAGCCATAGCCAAGGGACCGTCGAGTAGTCAAGTCCCTACAGACCCGAACAGAGACAACCTGACCGACCTGGTTGAACAGATCGTAGAGTTGAGAGTCGGTAACATTGTAGTCCAGATCTCCGACGTACAAAGAAGTCGTAACGAAATGGCCTGACGGCACACCATTAGGAACAACCTGATGCTGTAACTGAATCTGCGCCATCTCACGAATCCCTAGAAATTTGTAGATCCTTCTATTTGGTATTCCTCTCTAAAAAAGGGAATAAATTAAAATTGATACTGATAATTGAAACCCTAAGTACTCAAACTGATAGACTGAGAAGATAACTCCAAAAACTTCACTGAAAAATTTTTGGAATCCTGGGAAAAATACAAAGAAATCGAAGAGCGTAACAGGGATAAATCGCCGGAAATCGGAACAGTTCCAGACGATAGATGAAGAACACAGAGAAAACAAAAAGATTTCTCCCCAAAATTTTTTTATTTTCTGGTTTTTTATTTTTTTATTTTTTGCTAAAGAGATAGAGAGAGAAGGGGGGTAGAGGGTGGGAGGGCAGAAGGGAACTGCACCGCACTGGCATTACGTAACTGTACGGCTTATATACACGAGTCAATCGGATCTTTCGCGCAACCCTAGCTCTTTTCCTAACGTAAAATGTAAGCCGTTCGATATTTTCTATGATGCCTCCAGCTGTCAACTCAAAATTTACAGTTTTGCTTTCGTTTTGTCCTTCAACTGCTGTTTAAAAAGCCTTTAAATTATGTGTGCCATTTTTTTTTTTGTCTGTATGTACTATAAGTAACTAATAAAAATAATATATATATATATATATATATATATATATATATATATATATATTAGTCGATATTGTGGGATACATGATACATATTAGAAGATATAGTTTGGGCCACAATTATGTATGTTTTAATAATTTTAAATTTTAAGTTTTAATTTCAAAAAATTTATATATATATATATTTGAGATATAAAAAAAATATAATTTATTATATATACTATTAAATATCAAGGATTGAAATATTAAAGATAATATTTTTATTTTTTTATTAATTATAAATTTTAATAATAATTATTAAATAATATAATAATTTATATAAAAATAAAATTACTGATGCTTATATAATAAAAATGTACATAATAAATTATATTTTTTTTATTATATCCCAAATATATATATAAATATATATATATAATACACAAAAAATTTAAACTCTTTATAAAGTAGTAATTACTTAAAATAATATCTTAAAATTTATAAAATAAAAATAATATTTAATAATAAAAATAAATTAAATTAACTAAAAATTTAATATTATTAATTATAATTTAATTTAAACAATATTCATTCAATGATAAAATTAAGGTCACGTTTGGTTTGTTGAATGTAATCGTAATCGTAATCGTAATCGTAATCATAATCGTAATGGAATGTAATATAAAGGAAATAGTATTACTATTACAGTGTTTGGTTTAGCCACCGTAATAAAAAAAGAATTCAGTATTACAGTATTTGGTTTGACAACTGTAATGTAATGGACAATAATATTACATTAATACCTTTATATTCGATTCTTATTTTACTATTTATTTCGTAAAATATATTTTTTAAAATTAAATAATTATTTTAAATAATTATTATGTAAAATTTTAAAAAATAATTATATAAAATTTTAACACAAATTGACTCTGTAAATTGTGATATCGGAAAGAACTACATCAACTTTGCCAATAACTGGAATTTTCACAGATTTCTCAATTTGAGACAGTTGAAAAGGAATCATAGAAGAAATCGCATTATCTATTAGCAAACCCTTTACAAAATCAAGACCTTTATTGAATATAAACACGGAAGTGAATCCTTCATCATGGGTTTTTGCAGGAACAAATAGAAATGACATAGCTATTGACAAAATAATCAAAGCCAATAATTTTGAGCAGAAACCCATTTGGGAGAAAAATATAGTCTTAGATTATGAAGCTAAGACTACACAACCGAGTTCATGAACCCTTAGTTATGCCTGATTTTCATGGGGTCTTTGGACCGAAAAGGCAAGACCTTTTAGAATGGAATTTGCAGAAAATGGTTCATGAGAAGGGGTAATACGGTTGCGTAGATGAAGCATTTTGATACGAATCATGCGCCGCTTCAGCCACTACAAATCCCGAATGGACCAATCACAAGATTGAAGGCCAAACGACTTCAAGAAGCTTTGAATGGGCTTATTCAAGAATTGGAACAAGGTCAAGGGATGATGGGGAAAGAAGGTGAAGCTAGTGGGAGGCCAAGCATTGTGTTAAGGGCAGATTTTGGAAAAGAAGGCCTGCGCCGCGGCATGGAATTATAGCCGCCACGGCGAGCAACTTTCTGTTTTTGGAGGAGATTTGGACGTGGAAGCGCGCCGCGGCATAGATTTTGGGCGCCGCGGCACGGACCGTTCTGTTTTGGTTGGAGAGGACGACAGGCGCGCGCGCGGGTGCTGGCAGATGTGCACGCAGACATGCTTCAGTAGGCGCGCCGCGGCATGAGAATTGTTTCGCCGCGGCACAGAAGGTTCTGTTTTTCTCCGGGCAGCCCACAAAAAGGCGCGCCGCGGCACAAGAATTTACCCACCGCGGCATGGGTCGACATTTCTTTAAAATCCTCACCATTGGATTAGAATCAATGGCTGAGATTTAATTTTTCTTTTAGGTTTTGTTGTACCCTATATAAAGACAAATTGTGGCAGCTCTTTTGTAACTTTGTTCATTAAATACAATTTTGATTTGAAAATCAAATTTGAGAGCTCCAAAGCTCATGTTTCTTCCCAACCAAAACTTATCAAAGGTTTTGCAATCCTTTGTGGCGTTTTCTCTCGTCTTGTTGCGTGGTGTGTAATATCCAGGTAAAAAGGTGAGTTCTTGCAACCCAAAAATCTGTTTTCCTCTAGGGATTTGAATGCTTAGATTGTGTGAAATCTGAAATCTTTTCTTTCGTAAGATTCGAGCTTTCTTGGTTCGCATCATTTGGTATCAGAGCTCTTGGTTGTGATTATCAGATTTCCTATCTTTAATTTTCCATTTTCGAATTTAAAAAAAAAAAAAAAAATTTCTGGAAGAAAATCTGTGTTCTTCATTGTTTCCTGCATTGTTTTTCAATTCCTGTTTGTTCTTGGTGTTTCTATGTGTTTAATGCAATTCTTGATTAACCTGAGTGATGTTGTTGTTTCTCTCTTATCTTGATTGAATTTGGAGAAGAGTTCATGTTGAAAAATTCCCCCAAAAATCGTTTTTGTGGAAGAGGGGTATTTTGGCAATCTCACATGTGATTTTTCTTCTTGAAAAGTGAGAGCCAAACTTTTTCTCTTTATTTAAAAAAAAAAAATATATCTTCCGAAAATATCTCACGAAAATATCTCGTGAAAATATCTCACGAAAATATCTCGTGAAAATATCTCACGAAAATATCTCGTGAAAATATCTCCCGAAAATATCTCGCTAGATATTTTATAAAAAAAAAAAAAGAGAGGATATTTCGGTGCTTATAAAAAAAAAAAAAAAAAAGAAAAGAGAAAAAGAGAGTGAATTCTTGATTTCCCGAAAATTTGCGAAATTTCTTCGTTTTAGCGTCGTTTACGCTTTAACGGATCGTTTCCTTGTTTGTTTGCTTTTACGAGTTGAATTTGCGAAATTGAACTTGTTTCCAAAAATCATAGAGTTAGCCCTTCTAAAACACATTGAGTTAGTTTCTTTTGTCCCTTACATATGGATATTGCAAACTACCCTTGGTGAGTGTGAGATTCTACAATTGTTTGGAAAACCCGGACGGTTTGGTTTGCTAAGAGCTACGAGCGCTTGGGCGATCAAATTCGAGAGTTAAACACGTGAGGTAACGAGTGAAATTTTTATTTCTTGCTAATTGCTAATTGTTTGCTTGTGTTAGTTGTTGTTAAACATGTCTAACAGGGGTAGCCCCGAAGAAAGGCCCGATGCCGCATTTATGATGAGGGCACTCCAACAATCCATAGAACGGATGAACGCCGTCATGGTTAATATGAACGAGCGTATGGATCGACAAGAAGCAATCATCGCTGATTTGAGGCAAGAGGCCCCAAGAGTTGCTCCTAATGTCGGAGGTGCTAATAGGCTTGTTGAAGTTGAGGAGGAGTTGGAAGAGAATAGTAATGAAGGAGAATTTGAAGAAGATGAAGGAAGGATACCCATAGGAGGTAGATATGGGCATAGGGGAGGAAGGAATGGAAGAGGCGGTAATTGGAGACCCCCACAAAGGCCTAACGATGGAGTGGACAGAAGTTTGGGTAACATCAAAATGAAAATGCCGTCGTTTCAAGGGAAGAACGACCCGGAACTCTACTTGGAATGGGAGAAGAAAGTGGAGCACATCTTTGAGTGCCACAATTACTCCGATGAGAAGAAGGTAAAATTGGCTGTAATTGAATTCACTGATTATGCTTTAAACTGGTGGGATCAGTTAATGGTAGGACGGAGAAGAAATGGAGAAAGGCCGATTGACAGTTGGGAGGAAATGAAGGCTATCATGAGGAAGCGCTTCATCCCTAGTCACTACTATAGGGAACTCTATCAAAGGTTGCAAAGACTCAACCAAGGGTATAAATCGGTTGATGATTATTATAAGGAGATGGAGGTGACTATGGTTAGGGCCAATGTCGAGGAGGATAGAGAGGCCACCATGGCTCGATTTGTGAGCGGTTTAAATCCAGAAATAGCCAATGTTGTTGAACTTCATCACTATGTGGAGTTAGAAGATATGGTACACATGGCTATAAAGGTGGAGAGGCAACTAAGAAGAAGGGGTGTTCGGTCATTTCCACCAAAGACAAGTATTTCGGCACAAAAACCGAATCCCACTACACCTTGGAAAGCAAATTGGAAGAAAGAAGAGGGCACTAGCTCTAAGCCAAGGTTCGACTCCAACAAAGGCAAGGAAGTTGAGCTTAATAAGGATAAAGGTATCCTCGAGAACCCTACTCGTAATCGTGACATTAAATGTTTTCGTTGTCTTGGTAGGGGTCACTATGCATCCCATTGTCCAAACAAGAGAGTCATGATTGTTCAAGCTAATGGAGAGGTTGGAACGGATGATGAGAGCGAGGATGAAGAGATGCCATCACTAGAAGAAGCTAGTGATGAGGAAGTAGGGCCCGTTGAAGGGGAGGCTCTTATGATTAGGAGAACTTTTAGCGCTCAACTAAAAGATGAGGGTATTGATCAACAAAGAGAGAACATCTTTCACACCAAGTGTCATGTGAGTGGAAAGGTGTGCAATGTGATCATTGATGGAGGAAGTTGTACAAATGTAGCTAGCACTACCTTAGTTGGGAAACTAGGGTTGGCCACCATCAAACACCCGAAGCCCTACAAATTGCAATGGTTGAATGAATCTGGGGTAGTAAAGGTTGATCAACAAGTTTTGGTGTCCTTCTCCATTGGGAAGTATAAGGATGAAGTCATGTGTGACGTTGTGCCGATGCAAGCCGGACATATATTGCTAGGGAGGCCTTGGCAATATGATAGAAGAGTCATTCATGATGGATTTAAGAATAAGTACTCGTTTGAGAAGGAGGGGAAAAAGATCACTCTCGTACCTCTGACTCCAAAACAAGTTTTTGAGGAGCAAGTGCGGATGAGTAAGGACAAGGGCAAGGAAGAAAAAAAGGAAGTGGAGGAAGTTAAATCAAGTTTTTATGCAAGGGAGCACGATTTAAAAAGAGCCATTTTGGCAAAACGACTTATACTTGTACTTTTGTACAAAGAAGTCCATTTTTCTAACGAGCTTGACAAAACATTGCCAAGTGTGACTGTTTCCTTGTTACAGGAATTTGAAGACGTGTTTCCAGATGAGATTCCAGATGGCTTACCACCAATCCGGGGAATCGAGCACCAAATTGACTTTGTGCCTGATGCGTCACTTCCAAACCAGCCTGCCTACAGAACCAACCCCGAGGACACCAAGGAGATTCAATGGCAGGTTGAAGAATTCTTGTCCAAAGGACAAGTAAGGGAGAGCTTAAGTCCATGTGCGGTACGAGTGTTAGTCGTACCTAAGAAGGATGGAACCAACCGGATGTGCGTTGATTGTCGAGCGATCAACAATATTACGGTAAAATATCGACATCCCATTCCTAGGTTAGATGACATGCTTGATGAACTATATGGTGCATGCATATTTTCTAAAATTGATTTGAAAAGTGGTTACCACCAAATTAGAATGAAGGAAGGTGATGAATGGAAAACTGCTTTCAAAACCAAATATGGACTGTATGAATGGTTAGTCATGCCATTTGGGCTATCTAACGCCCCTAGTACCTTTATGAGGCTTATGAACCATGTATTGCGTGCTTACATTGGAAAATTTGTAGTTGTTTACTTTGATGATATCCTCATTTATAGTAAAGACTTAGAAGAGCATGTATTACATTTACGGTTTGTGCTTGAACTGCTAAGAAAGGAAAAATTTTATGCTAATCTGAAAAAGTGTTGCTTTTGCATGGAAAGGTTAGTCTTTCTTGGATTTGTTGTTAGCTCTAAGGGTATAGAAGTTGACTCTGAAAAAGTCAAGGCGATTAGGGATTGGCCCTCGCCTAAATCTGTTACTGATGTTCGCAGTTTTCATAGTTTAGCTAGTTTTTACCGCAGGTTTGTCAAGGATTTTAGTACACTAGCTGCTCCTCTAACCGAGGTCATAAAGAAAACTGTTGGATTCAAGTGGGGTGATGAACAAGAGAAAGCGTTCAATCTGTTAAAGGATAAGTTAATTTCTACTCCTGTACTATCTTTGCCTGATTTTACTAAAACATTTGAAGTTGAGTGTGATGCTTCAGGTGTAGGCATAGGTGCTGTTTTGATGCAGGAGAAACGACCAGTTGCCTTTTTCAGCGAGAAGCTTGGTGGAGCAACCCTGAATTACCCTACATACGACAAAGAGCTCTACGCATTGGTGAGAACTCTAGAGACATGGCAGCATTATCTTTGGCCAAAGGAGTTCGTCATCCACACAAATCACGAGTCCTTGAAGCATCTGAAGAGCCAGAGAAAATTGAACCGTCGACATGCAAAATGGATGGAATTCATCGAGACCTTCCCTTATGTTATTCAATATAAGCGAGGTAAAGAAAATATTGTTGCTGATGCATTATCTCGAAGGTATACCCTGCTATCTGCTTTGAATGCTAGGTTGTTAGGGTTTGAGCACATAAAAGAGATGTATGCTGATGATGATGATTTTTCTGTCATTTTTAATGCATGTTTCAAAACTGCTTTTGGAAAATTTTACAAGTTAGATGGGTATTTGTTAAAAGAAAATCTTTTGTGCATACCCAACTGTTCAATGCGAGAACTGTTAGTGAGAGAGGCCCATGGAGGAGGTCTTATGGGACACTTCGGTGTTAAAAAGACCTTAGATGTTCTACGCGAACATTTCTTCTGGCCGAAGATGAGGCGGGATGTAGAGCGCTTATGCTCTAGGTGCCTCACTTGTAGGCAAGCGAAGTCCAAAGTCTTACCACAAGGACTATATACACCCTTACCGGTGCCTAGTTCACCTTGGGTGGATATTTCTATGGACTTTATCTTGGGATTGCCTAGGTCCAAAGGAGGTAGAGACTCCATTTTTGTAGTTGTAGATAGGTTTTCAAAAATGGCACATTTTATTGCGTGTCATAAAATCGATGATGCAACTAATGTAGCAAACTTATTTTTCAAGGAAATTGTTCGGCTCCACGGAGTTCCCAAAAGTATTGTTTCTGATAGGGATGTTAAATTCCTTAGCTATTTTTGGAAAACTTTGTGGGCTAAGTTGGGGACAAAACTTTTATTTTCTACAACTTGTCATCCCCAAACTGATGGCCAAACGGAAGTAGTCAATCGGACATTGTCTACTTTATTGCGTACGGTCATACAAAAGAACTTGAAAAATTGGGAAGATTGTCTCCCCTTTGTTGAATTTGCATATAATAGGAGTGTGCATTCTACCACTGAACATTCACCTTTTGAAATAGTTTATGGTTTTAATCCACTTACTCCTATGGATTTGTTGCCTATACCCGTTTCAGAAAGAACTAACCTTGAAGGTACTAAGAAAGCTGAAATGGTGAAAAGGCTGCATGAAAGCATCTCTGAACGTATTGAAAAGAAGAATAGAGAAAATGCTTTCAAGGCAAACAAGGGGCGACGAAGGGTCGTTTTTGAACCAGGCGATTGGGTTTGGTTACATTTGAGAAAAGAGCGGTTCCCTGACAAGCGTCGATCAAAGCTACAACCACGAGGGGATGGACCGTTTCAAATTTTAGAAAGGATTAACGACAATGCCTATAAATTAGACCTCCCAGGTGAGTATAATGTTAGCGCATCTTTTAATGTTTCTGACCTTTCTCTTTTTGATAATGCAGATGAAGATTCGAGGTCGAATCCTTTTCAAGAGAGGGGGAATGATACAAATCATGCGCCGCTTCAGCCACTACAAATCCCGAATGGACCAATCACAAGATTGAAGGCCAAACGACTTCAAGAAGCTTTGAATGGGCTTATTCAAGAATTGGAACAAGGTCAAGGGATGATGGGGAAAGAAGGTGAAGCTAGTGGGAGGCCAAGCATTGTGCTAAGGGCAAATTTTGGAAAAGAAGGCCTGCGCCGCGGCATGGAATTATAGCCGCCGCGGCGAGCAACTTTCTGTTTTTGGAGGAGATCTGGACGTGGAAGCGCGCCGCGGCATAGATTTTGGGCGCCGCGGCACGGACCGTTCTGTTTTGGTTGGAGAGGACGACAGGCGCGCGCGCGGGTGCTGGCAGATGTGCGCGCAGACATGCTTCAGTAGACGCGCCGCGGCATGAGAATTGTTCCGCCGCGGCACAGAAGGTTCTGTTTTTCTCCGGGCAGCCCACAAAAAGGCGCGCCGCAGCACAAGAATTTACCCGCCGCGGCATGGGTCGACATTTCTTTAAAATCCTCACCATTGGATTAGAATCAATGGCTGAGATTTAATTTTTCTTTTAGGTTTTGTTGTACCCTATATAAAGACAAATTGTGGCAGCTCTTTTGTAACTTTGTTCATTAAATACAATTTTGATTTGAAAATCAAATTTGAGAGCTCCAAAGCTTATGTTTCTTCCCAACCAAAACTTATCAAAGGTTTTGCAATCCTTTGTGGCGTTTTCTCTCGTCTTGTTGCGTGGTGTGTAATATCCAGGTAAAAAGGTGAGTTCTTGCAACCCAAAAATCTGTTTTCCTCTAGGGATTTGAATGCTTAGATTGTGTGAAATCTGAAATCGTTTCTTTCGTAAGATTCGAGCTTTCTTGGTTCGCATCACATTTGTTGTAATAACTGTTCTTCTTTCTTGCTAAATCGGGTAGGAGATCGACGAAAAGTTCAGCCTCTGGTAGCACCAAATTTTTTAGCGAATGAGGTCTGGTGAAGTGGAAGCAGCGTCAACAAGTTACGTAATGTAATTACAATTATGTTACATTGTGTAATGTTAATTATTTTAAAAAATGTAATAAATTATATTATATTATTTTTTTAAAGAAATTAAAGCTTGAATCAATTACATTACATTTTTTATTACACTCAATTAAATACCACTTAAGTAAGTGAATTCGACGTAGGAGTTTGTATTCCTGTAATGATAAGTTTTGGGTGATATAAATTAAAAAAATTAATAAATAATAATAAAACTTTGCTATGAAAATCAAAATCTTACTGCTCATTAAAATTAAGTTTACCTAAATTTTAGATAAGTGTATCCACTTTTAAATAAAGACACATCTTATATTTTTTATTTTATTTTAAATTTTTAACAAAATATAAGGTCTAAATTTTGGAAAAAATTTATGATTAATACTTATCATATATATATTTTATATAAGTAGAAGTGTGTTATTCAGCTCGTTAATTAGCATAATGTGCTGACTTGTGCTCTGTGAATAGTACCTGTCCGTGGCCATATATAATTGTATCGTACCTTTATTATTGATTTATAGGCTTTAATGTACCGTATTATACTTAGCTCATATATATATATATATTATTATATAATTTTTTTTAATATATATCTTTATTAAAGAGTAAATATATTAAAACTTATGGGACGTTCAGAACTTAAACCCCATTTTTTCATTATCACGATCACAAGAGATCCTATTTAAAGATAATTAGACTCGCAGCTAACTCCACATGGTACAGTATGAACTATTACGTACTGAGGGTCATGTCATGTTGCTAATTTAAACTCATAGGCTGTGTCATGCCATGATTTAAGACGGTTGTGTCGTGTTGGCCCAACGAGCTAACGTCTAACGCTTTTGATTCCCTTTCATATATATATATATATATATATATAATATATATATATATATATATATATATATATATATATATATATATATATATGTGGCATCTCTAAACAAATCATCCATATTTTTTGCTTATCTTATATGTTTTCTTTCATTTTTTTTTTTCTAATTATATTATCTTTTATTAAAAATTTGTTTTAAATGATATATTATATGGGCAACAACTATAATACTATTATCATTAAAGAAGTATATAATTTGTCTATTATTTTTTTAATAAGTAATTGCATTTTGGTGCTGTCATTATTGGTTTAAGTTATTATTAATAAATAATTATCATACCAATAATATTTAAATTGTAATAATATCATTATTTTTATTTTGATAAATTCAACTTTTATTTTGGATTTATTAAATTATACATATTATAACAAGTAAAAGAAAAGACTCAAGTTATAAACTGTCTGCCAATACATATCTTAGGTTATTACTTAAAAAAAAAAAATCAATGTCATGTAATTTAAAAATTGTTGTGCATTATTTGCCAAAAAAAAAAAACTCCAATTATTTAAATAAAAATTTCATTTCATATTATTATAAAGAATGTGATTAATGCATATTTACTACTTGAATAAAATGATCAAAATTGAACTCAAGTTGAGAAAAATATTTCATATATTGTTAGTGATGAAGATAAATTTCAACGCATATAAAATCCATATCCACATGAAAATGATTTTAAATGGGATGGATAATGTTTTGACCATAGATACAGTAAAGATAAATTATATGATGGTAAGATAGGATTTGAGCTCTAATTTACACCCATGCTAGCTACTATGCTTTCTATTAAAAACATGCACAAGAGAGAGGACCAACAACAAAGGAAATTGGATTTGGATGCTTCAGTAGCCACATATCGAATAATATTATTCTTCAAAAATGATATGAAAAAGTTATTTTTTTATTAATTTTTTTGACATATTTTTAATCTATTACTTTATAAATTTTTTTTATGAAATAATTGCATCATATAACCACCCCCACCCAACCAAGTTTCATAAATATCCCCTCAAACGCTGTTCTCCTCCTCTCTTTTTTTTTTTCCCTTCATTTCTTTTATTTTATTACTGTCATATTTAACATAATTTTTTTTAATCTAAAATTTAATAGATATCGAATTATAATTTTTGTTTTTTTATTGTATTTGTTTTAAATATATTTTTTGTGATATATGTTGATATATATTTTTTATTTAATTGAATATATAATTGAACATATATATATTTTTGTATAATTCAATCATTTCTACTTAATGAAAAGTAGAAGTTGTTATTGAAAGGACATATGTTCATATGAAGAAAAAAAATAAAATGTTACATAATAGAAAAAAAAAAAAAAACTTGTGACATTATATGTGTCACTTCAGAAAAAAAAAAAAAAAAGTATGTACTAAATATTAGAAAATAATATATGTGCTATATACTAAAAAATAATATATATGTTATATATTAAAAAATAACATATATATTATTTATAAAAAAAAAAAAAAAAAAACGTATATGTCATGTGCCCAATAGAATGTTATAGTTGAAATAAATTGAATAGAGAGATTATATAAAAGTTGGAGAGTTTTTTTTATTAATTTATACTCTATATTTTCAAATACGTATAAATTTAATATTCTCGATTAAGATTAAGGGTAAATAAAATAAGCCCTGTATGACAAAATATAATGATAATATTGAAATATAAACTGTGAGTTTCTATTAAAAAAAAAAAAAAACTTAACACCTGCCAACCAATCGGATCTTATCATTTTTAATGTCATACTACTAATATACAATATATAAATGGACAAAAATTGGTAGGTAAGTAAAATTGTTTTAATTGTGAATTTTTTTTATCTGTTTATCTATTTATTTATTTTTATTAATTATTTATTAATAATATATATTAATATATTAAAAATAATACAATAATTTAGAGTCCAATCAAGTGAGGCAAAAGGCCACCTCAACCAAACGCCCAATTCCATTCGATCCTCCTTAAATCAGCAAATCTCTAAAAAGCGAAACCACCAAAAACCTCCAACCTAAAAGAATTGGTAACCTGCCTCATCTTAAACCTAAAAGAATTCCAATTTTTAAAAGAGTTTTTCACGTTCAATATACAGATTTATATTTCATTTAAATAAAGATGATAATAATAATTAAATAAATTAATTAAGAATATATCTACCCTATAAAACCTTAAAAAACATGTGTAGCAAAGAGAATACTAAAGCTCATGTTAGTGGTTCCAAGTCAGCAATACTGGTGCAAAATAGCAAAGTTATGCAGTGTAAGCTGGTGCAGAATAGTTTATGTAATAAATTGTAGATATTTTGATATAGATATTTTGTTAAACAGCTTGGCCATGTGAATGGTCTTTAGTCTTGTTATAAATAGTGAGTAAAAAATACTGAGATTTATACCTTTGCAATATTCAGAATATACATTCAATTGTTTCCAGAGTTTTCTTGATAGTTCTTTTATTTCTTGAGTTTATCTCTATGTTTTCATGGATTTCTTCATGGTATCAAAGCATAACAAGATTGAGTAGCTTGTGTATGGACGATCCTGTAGTGCACTTAGCAACACCTTTCGAAGAGTTTGTCTTGATAAATATGACTGCGAATCCCAGTGATCGTAGTGTTATTAATTTCCAGAATCAAGTTGCAAAAATCAGATTAACTCATTCCAATTTTATCATTTAGAAGCAGCAGATTCAAAGAATCTTGCGTAGCTATGATATAGGTGATTTTTTGTGTAAATATCCACCACTTGAGCTTGTCAATGGCTAGACTAATCCTCTGTACAAACAGTGGGATAAAATAATTGAAATTTGGCTTATGAATTATGTTGATGATGAAATCCTGAGACAGATTAGTGGTTTCACCATAGTCAAAAGTGCATGGACTGAGTTAGAACAATTGTTTTCGTCAAGATCGAAGGAAAGAATCCTGCAATTAACGCAAGAACTCCTAAAACAGCAAAAAGGCAATCTTAATGTTACTAGTTTTGTGATAAAGTTGAAGGAAATTGCTAGTCAATTAGGTTCTGTAGGTTATGCGAAGAAGATAAGGTTCTTTACTTGATTGTTGGTTTAGATCGTGATTTTGAATCAATTGTTTCAACTATAACAACTAAAATGCAATTTGAGTTGGTTTCGATTGCCGATGCTACTTCTCTTTTATTGAGTCATGAAAGTTGGCTTGAAATTAGAAATAGTTTTCAAAGTTCCTTGTTACCTAGTGCCAATCTCACTCAACAGACATCTGTTTCATTTTCTACACAGTCAAGAATGCCTATGCCTTTGCCTTCTCAAAATTTTCAAAATTAGCTTGATCTTAGAGCTTTATTTCCTGGAAGTCAATATTCTATGAATCAATTTGGTCATTCAAAATTTTCATTTATGTTCCCTTTTCCTGGAATATTTGGGAATGGAAGAGGAAGAAAAAGAGGAAGGAATACTAATGGAAGGAATGGCAATGGTGGACGGTATCAAGGCAATAATAAAGATCACTGTCAGTTGTGTGGTAAAAATGGTCATTTTGTGGCTAATTGCTGGTATAGATTTGTACCTACATTTCAACCTACACAAAATAATGCAGATCAATCTCAAAGTGGTATTTCTACTAGTGCCAATCCCAATTCATCTCAAACTCAGAGCCAGACTCAAGTCTCTTCACAACAGCAATCTTCAGTTCAACAATCACCTGCACAAGCTTTTACGGTGTCTCAAGAGCAATCTGTTCCCTCACCTAATACTGTTAACTTTTTGTCTCACTTTGGTGCAATGGTTTTTGCTACTCCTTCTGATTTGTCTAGTGATCCCTGTTAGTACCCAGATTTTAGTGCTTTTCATCATGTTACCTCAGATCTTGCGAACTTGACCTTGTCAGAGTCTTACAATGGTGATAATCATGTCATCATTGGCAATGGTAAGACCCTACCAATTTTGCATGTTGGCTGCTCATTTCTTAAATGTTCACTTGATCAAGAAAGATATTTGCTTATGAAAAATATTCTGCATGTACCTAATATTGCAAAGAACTTATTAAGTGTAGCTCAGTTTGCAAAGGATAATTGTGTGTATTTTGAGTTTCATGCAACTTATTGTTGTGTGAAGGATCAAACTACACATTAGGAGTTGCTCCGAGGAAAGCTTAATGGTGGGCTCTATGTCTTTGATGTTCAGTTACCAGCTACTCGTGGGATTTCTTCACAGGTTTCTTCAATTTCTACTAATTCTCTATATAATACTTTTTCTCCTTCTACTTCTTTACCAATAGTAAAGAAGGCTCTTAAGTATTGTGATATACTCTTTACAGATAGTAATAATACTGATATACTCTTATGTTCTGCGTGTCAAATGTGAAAGTATCATAAATTACCGTTTGCTTCATCTACTTCAGTCATTACTCAACCTTTTGAATTGGTTCATTCTGATCTATGGATCTCTCCAATTGTCTTTAAAAATGGTATTCTTTACTATGTACATTTTACTGATCATTTCTCAAGATTTACATGGATTTATTTTCTTAAGACCAAGGCTGATGTGACTCAAGGTTTTACTCAATTTCAAACACTAGTTGAAGTTCAATTTAATGTCAAAGTTAAGCAATTGCAAACTGATTGGGGTGATGAGTATCAGGCACTGACTCCTTTGCTTGCTTCTAGTGGGATTATTCATAGGACTTCTTATCCTCATACTCATGAGCAGAATAGGTTAACTAAAAGAAAACATAGGCAAATAGTGGATCAAGGTCTCAGTTTGTTAGCTCAAGCTTCCATGTCTCTTGATTTTTGGGATGAGGCGTATTGTGTAGTGGTGTATGTTGTGAATAGGCTGCCTACACCTAGTTTGGAGTTTAAATCTCCCGTGGAAATGTTGTTTAATGAGAAGCCCAATTATGAGTTTTTGGAGGTATTTGGTTGTGAATGCTTTCCCTATCTCAGGCCTTACAATGGTAACAAGTTGGAATTTCAATCCACTTCTTGTACCTTTTTAGGTTATAGTCTAAGGCATAAAGGTTATAAATGTCTTCATCCTAGTGGAAGAGTTTATTTAGCTCGGCATGTGACTTTTAATGAAACGGTTTTTCCCTTTTCAATTTTACCTGTTAGTCAAAAAACACCTCTTACAAATAAAGTCACTTCAGTCTTACCCATTGTGTCTTCTAATGTCTCTTCTACTAAACTGTGTTTTGGTACTTTGTCTCCGGAATATATACTTGTTTCTCCTCCAGTTTTGTCTACCTTACAATCTCCTGTCCATGTTACTTCACCAGCTAGCTTACATGAATTGTCCCCATCACCAAACAGTACATCTGCAGCCACTAGTTCTCTTAATTGTCAGCTAGTCCTATTATTCCTTTAAATAATGTTGAGGTATCATGGGTTGTTATGTTTTCTAGTTCCACCTTTTCTGACCCAGCTCTTTTAAACACGTATACACAGCCTATGTCTTCTCATCCATCTAACTCTTCTCTTGCTCCTAACTCTGTTGTTTCTTCTGGTCCTTTTAATAATCACCCTCTGGTTACAAGAGCTAAACTTGGTATTCATAAGCCTAAAGTTTTTCTTTTGGAGTTAGATTATACAGAACCCACTTCTATAAAGCGAGCTTTGTCTCATAATGGTTGGAAAATGTCTATGCAAGCTGAATTTGATGATTTGCTTAGAAACAAAACTTGGACCTTAGTTCCAAGACCCAAAGATAGGGTCAAGAAACTACCTATAGGTTTGGTTGAAAAGTTGAAGTCTAAAGTAGTGGCAAAAGGCTTTGATCAAGTGGCTGGGTTTGATTTTAAAGAAACATTTAGTCCAGTTGTAAAGCCAGTTATTATTCGAGTCATTATCACACTTGCTCTTGGAAGAGGGTGAAAGTTGTATCAATTGGATGTTAATAATGCCTTTTTAAATGGGCAACTCTAGGAGAAAGTTTACATGACTCAACCCTCAGGCTTTGAGGATTTTGAGCACCCTGACTATGTTTGTAAATTGAATAAGGCCATTTATGGTCTCAAGCAAGCTCCTAGAATTTGGTATGATACTCAAAGTCATGCTTTAAGTGCTATGGGCTTTGAAAAGTCTAAGGCTGATTTCTCTTTGTTCTGCAATTTTCAATCCTCAACTCCAATATATCTTTTGGTTTTTGTGGATGATATTATAATCACAGGGGTGATGCTCAAGTTATTTCTTCTCTTATCAAGCATCTTAATGCTACATTTTCTTTGAAATATTTGGGGTTGTTTAACTATTTCCTTGGCATTGAGGTGACTCCTCTTTCTAATGGTGAATTGCTCTTGACTCAAATGAAATACATTAAGGAGCTGCTACATAAAGCTAACATGGATTTCTCTAAACCTATTGGCTCTCCAATGGTTAATTATCCACCTCTATTGGGATTTTTTGGTAGTCCTTTTTCGGATCCTCATCTTTATCGAAGTGTAGTAGGCACTCTTCAGTATATTACTCTTTCAAGACCTGAGATTTCATATTCAGTGAACAAAGTCTTTCAATTCACGTCTAATCCTTTAGATACTCATTAGGTTGCTGTGAAAAGAATCCTCAGACATCTTCAAGGGACATTGTCTCATGGGGTGGTTTACAAGCCTTCTTGATTGGGGTACATCTCCTAATGATAGAAGATCAACTACTAGGGTATGCGTCTTCCTTGGTGCCAATCCTATTATGTGGTGTTCTAAAAAGCAGACTATAGTAGCTCGATCTAGTTGTGAGGCTGAATATAGAGCCTTGGCTACTGCTGCCATTGAGGTGTTGTGGATTAAGTCCTTATTAGCTGATTTGCGTGTTCCTTTGCCTACTATATATGTGATATGGTGTGACAATCTTACTAGTGTAGCTCTTGCTACCAATCCTGTGTTTCACTCACGAATTAAGCATGTTGAGCTTGATATTCATTTTGTTCGAGATGAGGTGTTAGCTAAGGAGTTTTTTGTTCAGCACATTCCTTTTCATAAGCAACCAGACGATGTCTTCACAAAGCTGCTATCCATACAACAATTTAAATGGAACCACACCAAGCTAAGCGTGATTCAACTCCTACTAAGCTCGAGGGGGTAAAGAGAATGTTGAAGCTTATGTTAGTGGTTCCAGCTCAGCAATACTGGTTTAAGATAGCAAAGCTATGCAGTGTAAGCTGGTGTAGAATAATTTATGTAATAGATTGCAGATATTTTGATATAGATATTTTGTTAAATAGCTTGGCCACGTGCATGGTCTTTAGTTTTGTTATTAATAGTGAGTAAAGAATACTAAGATTTATACCTTTATAATATTCAGAATATACATTCAATTATTTCCAGAGTTTTCTTGATTGTTCTTTCATTTCTTGAGTTCATCTCTATGTTTTCATGGATTACTTCTTGAATTTTTTTCATGTAGTACATGAACATGAACAAGCTTTTTTCAAGCATATACTGTTTATGAATTATTTAAGTTCTCTAATCTTATATTTCTTTCTTCAAATTGATAGGGTGTCAAATATTTAACATATGTTGATTTTCATGACTTGATATCATATTTTAATTGTAATAATAATAAAAAAGTCTAGATCAAAATTTTAAAAGTAAAAAGTCGAAACAAAACCAAAAATATATTTTGATGTAATTTTAGGTGAAAAAATCACATAGATTAAAATATATATATATATATATATATATATATATATATATATATATATATATAAGTGACATTAAACATTTACACTTATTTATAGAGTCAATATTCATTAAGACAATATTTTGATGCATGATTAATATAAATTTTATATAATGTATAAGGAACATCAAACATTCACCCTTAAAAAGTTAATCATTAAGGTAACTAAATCTCATAATTATTTATAAATCTTTTATTAGTATTATCCTTTTTTCTCAAATAGTGGGTTATTGTCTTTTGTAAAATCAATCATTTTATATTATTAACCTATTTTATTCTATTTATGTCACTTGTTCTTTTTTTCTTCGCAAGGTCCATTGTTTTTTTTTTTTTTCGAAACGAGGCTCAAAGTATTTGGATTATTGATAGACTGGAGCTCTGATACTATGTAAATTTTATAGTGTATAAATAACAAAAGATATTTAATCCTTAAAAGGTTAACTTCTAAGAAAAGAAAATTAAATCTCATAATTATTTATAAATTTTATATTAATATTATATTGAAATATTGTAAGATAATATCTCTAACAATTCAATGAAATTAATTTATGGTTTAATGTTCTGGTGGATAAGATTTATTCTTTGTTTTTCAACTTTGATTTCAAATCATACTGAATATCATTAAAGTTTGCCCTTAAATTTCTTAGTTCCAAGTCTCTATTAACAGTAAGTTACCATAACATTAAATTTTAATGAATCAAATCCACAAACAAAAGTGAGAATTAACAAAGTTAGTAATGTCTGAGGAGCTTGACTGTCATGGAATGGTTGAATAAATGACCAAGCAAGTAAATTCTAGTGAAAATTCAAATTAAAAGGTGTGATGTAGTAGTTATTTTGATTAAGCAAGATCGAAACGGAAAGTGAATTCGAAACTAATTAAGGGGCATTACACTACTGAGAATATTATATAAATATTCCATTAAAGAAAAGATAATGCTATATATCTATATATTAATTAAATTATCATACATGATAATTTTATTATGTGTGATAATATGTGTATAAATATAAATACAAACTTATATATTTTAGTAAAAAAAAAGGGTTAGAGTAAAATATAAATATATCTCATTACTCTTTCTTTATTTCAAGTGTAATATTTCAAGTGTAATGATATGATAACATAAATTTATACATATTTTTATGACTATATTAATTATATTATGATATATGATAAAATTATAAAGAAAAAAAATTGAATTGATTTCTTTATTTTTAAAATAAATTTATTACATATCATAATACTATTAAAATAGGTATAAAATAAATATATATTTATGTATTTTTATTATTTCAAATAAAAAGAAGACATTTAAATTGAAGTGGGCATTTGGTCTAGTGGTATGATTCTCGCTTTGGGTGCGAGAGGTCCCGAGTTCGATTCTCGGAATGCCCCATTTTCTTACTTTTTTTTATAGTTAATGTAAATTCAAAAAAAAAATAAAAAAAATTAAAATAAAACTTTAGAATTTTTTTAAAAATAAAAAAAAATGTTTAAATTTAAAATTGTCGTGATCTGTCTTTTTAATATTTTTCCCTCCCATATTTCACCAGCAAAGATAACAAATTGGCCCCTCCACACACTAACTAAAATTATTTAAAAGAGAACAGTATGTCAATGATTTCAAACATGTCCAGTGATAAATGATATCCCACTTTATCAAAGTCTTCTAGGTGCTTAATTGTTTAATACATTTTTTAAATTTTAAATTAAAAAAGGCTTTTGGAATTGTGGACTTTAGATGGTTTATGGTCTTTTTCAATTCTTAATGCAAATAGTACAGAAAATGAAAAGAAAACAAAAGAAGATATATATATATATATATTTTAAATGATGCATCGGATTTGAATTAACTCCTTAAATATTTAATATTATAAAAAATTAGCAAAATCTTGTGAGCCTGTATATAATTATGAATTAAATTATACCACAAAACATTTTAAATTATTACAAATTTATAATATATAATAATGCTACTAATTAAATGATAGACTTACGAAAGTGTAGGTGCGTGGACTTCAGTGACCTTATAGGTTCTCACTTTTAACCTAAAAGCTTTGATTCAGCAAGCTTCTACTCAACCCTCTAGTCAAAAATAAAGGACATCAAGCACACAGTGAAACTTCAATATCTGTGTGATATGTTTTAATAATTTCTAAAAAATATAATCAGTATTTATTTAAAATAGGCTGAGTAAAAGAATTGATGAAGACGTTCTATGAGTATAAAACTTCCTCGCAACAGAGATATAGAGAGAGAGCGCAATATTCGAATAAAAGATTATGTAGTACAGCGATAGAAAAGCGAGAGTACAATAGAGGCAACTTGCTCTTTCTTCTTTTCCCGAAACGAAAGAATAAGAAAGGAAAGAAAAGAAAAGAAGAAAGAGAAAGAAGCAGTAGTACTAAAAAGCACATATGAATGCAGATCGCATTGGGAAACAAAGCTGCAAATCATCAATGTTAAAGTTGAAAGAAATTTCAACTTAATTTCCAAAGGGCACGCCTTGTCGTCCTTCATGATCTACCTTCTGGGCGCAATGGGAAAAGCTCTAGAGTTATGTTTCCATTCCCTTCTTCATCCTCTCTACAATGCCAAGAAGAAGAAGAAGAAGAAGAAGACGAAGAAGAAGACGATGAAGGTGATTTTTTCTCTATTTCTACCAAGCGTTCAAATCCCCAGCTCCTACACTTTCTCTTGTACGGACTACTGTCCTCTAATTCTTTAGGACTATTTTCCACCACTACTTCTGCTGCCTGCAAATAATTTATATTAATTAATAATGCCGACATGATTTTTGCGTATTAATTACTGAAATAGGAATTAAAGAACATACCCGTGTAGTGTCGAATTCCAAAGTGACACCACTAAGTAGTGTTGGGGAGGGTGGTGTTCGGGGACTGTGGCTAAGACCAAGACTGTTACGCTTTTGTTTCTGACGTTCTCGAGCTTTATGGTTTTGGAACCAATAAAACACATTCTTGCCTTCGATCTTGCCGTACTTAGCAAGCTGTGCAGTGATTTGCTCTATTTGTTGGGCATTAGGAGTCCGCATTCCTCCTCTATACAACATTTCCAGTATTCCGATCTGTTCTTGAGTAGGATTCCACCTTGTCCCTCCTGGATGAGTCTCAGCTATCTGCCATACATTAAGAATTAATATATACCATTTAATTCTCTCTACTGTGTTTTTGTTCGAATATATTGTCATGTCACATCAATTGTTGTATGAGCAATAATTTTATAAAAATAGAATTGCTATGAAGTTCATAGATATATAATTATGTGGAAAATCAATATATATATATTACCTGAGGAGGATGTTTGTTATGGTGATGAGGAGATCCGGGTTTTATAGGTCCACTTTCGGGTCTAATGAAGCTCTTGAGGTCGAAAGAAGCAATATGATTTTGGGAGTTGGAGGGGTTTTGTAGCTTCGGAACAAGAGGACGTAAGCGTTTACAACCAAGGGTGAGGGAAGGAGATTCATGCTCCCACAGTCCACGTGCAAATTGATGAACCTTCATGCTTCCCATGTATGGTGAAGAAGTGAATGATAGAGTGGCAGCAATTATATAGAAGATTGAGATAAAGAGAGAGAATATGACTTAAAAAGTTACAAATTAAGGGTGGGAAAAAATGAGGTGGTGATAGAGGAAACCAAGACCAAATGATGAGGTGTGGTTGACTTGGGGATTTTCTTCCATTTATTTTAGTTTTAAAGCCAAACATATTTGTAGAAAAAAGAAAAGAGATCCACGATCTAGACAAAACAAAGATACAAAAAATTAATTAATAATAATAAATGAAATGCGACAGTATAAATATAAATTAATTATATTGTTGTATCTAGCTAATAAATATGAGCTCTTATAAAAAAAGAAGAAGCTAATATATATGAGCGTGTGTGTAAGGGACTTGTTTTGAGTAGTAAGTATAGTAGTGAGTCAGTGACTAGTGATTACTGAATACGGATGATGATCAAAATGAATGTACGTGTGGGTTGGCCCGTCAAATCGGGTCGTTTTTTGCTTTCATGATAAGGTGTTTTTGCTTTTCGGTGGCCTCTTAATTTGCTTATCTTAACCTTTTTCACTATTCAAGTGTTGCTAAGTGAGGGAATGAGAGAAAAATATTCCTCCAGTCTCTAACTTTAATATATATTGGATATTGGAATTAGAAAACCACCTCTTTTGCATTTCAAGATACGGATGTATATGCGTGTCTTTGTGATAGACTTGGTGAATGTCGTCTTCTTCTTTAAAATATTAGGTTTGGAATATTTAAAAAATGACATGAAAATTAAATTATTAATTATAAGGATGGTTACTAATTCTTAAATCAATGCCAAATCCCAACTGGCCTCTTTCTTTGGCAACTCATGTAGCTCCAATCTCCCAAACTAACGTATATAATTAAAGAGGCTTTATTTATTTATTTATTTAGATATATTATCCTAATTATTTTTTATATTGTCACAATAAATATACATAAAATATTTATTTTATTTTTATTATTAATTATATATTAGTGATACTATTAGATAAAATTACCATTAAAAATTTAGGGCATATTTGATAACGATTTATGATTAAATAATTAATTTTATAATTTTTGATTTTTTTGTAAAAATAATCACAAATATGTTTGATAACAATTTTTATTTAGTGATTTTCAAGAAAAAAAATCAAAAATCACCTCCAAATTGTTTGATAATAATTTCCATTTTTTGATTTTTTTTAAAAAAAATTAAAAATAAAGAAAATTTTTAGTTATTTTTTATAAATTTGAAGTTTTTAATTATTTTATTCCAATATTTAGTCGTAAAAAAGTTATAAGAATTTATTTACTTTTTAGAAAAAAAAAATGTTTGGTCAAAATGAAAAAAATAAAAAATCTTATTAAAAAATCTTATTTTTAAAGATTTATGAATTATCCCATATTTTGGTAGTGATTTCTTAAAAATGTAAAAATCAAAATAAAAAATTATTACCAAATATACTTGATTGAAAAATCACTTGAAAAAAATCAAAAATCAAGAATCAAAATCTTTATCAAACAATGTCTTATTATAGCAGAAATATCACTACCCTGACATTTTTTTATTATTATTAGACTGCTTTTTATTTTTAATTAGTTAATTTTTGGTAAAAATGAACATATGGTAATAATAAAGTTTATTTGAGTATATATTCAAGAATAATATATATAATTGAAAACCTTACTTAAACATGTACATCAACATTTTTATCGCTAAAATGGAGATAATTTTTGTACAAAACACATTTATTTATTTTTTTAATTAAGACCACCAAACCCCACAATTGTATGCCAGCTGAGCTCGACAATGGCATAGACCATAGTGCGTATGTATTTTACTTTTATTGTGTAAAAAGAAAAACAATATTATTTTAAGTCTCACCTTCTGGAACTAATTATGAGTTTTTGAGTATAATTGAACATCGATCAATCAAAGGCCTTGTGTAATATATAATTTGCACTCAATTGTATCATCATTTATGTCTGATACATCGACCTTACACGTGTGGTTGATGGGTTACTGCACACTCAATCACATTGATCATCCAGAACCGTGGATGTAAATCATGTAATGAATTATCACAATCACCTGGTAGGCATTGTGTTAGCACTAGGTTATATATCCAGAACTAGTTATACTTTGTGTCTTAGACGCTTCAAATTTCACTCTTCTAATTGAAAAAATTTTGTACTAAGTAAATTTTATGGATGCATAATACACTTTGTTAGTTTTAAAAAAATATTATTATATTTAAATAAATGCATTAATTCATATACAACAATAAATGAAGATATTCTCGACCTCATGGACGATTAAAATCAAGTCCATTCAATACGTAAGATTTTTCTTTTATACAGAAAAAAAAAAAAAAAACATATTTTTTCTTTCTGTTAATTTCAATAAAACACAAAAAATTACATTATTAACAATCAAAACTAAATAATATAAAGAAAATATAATTATATGGTTATCCACTTATCCTCCTTCATCTGGAGAGTAATATTTCCCCTCCCTTATTTCAAAGCATGATTTGAATTACATTAATTACCGCTTGCTAAAAAAATTCTACAATTAAAACATTAAAATCAAATTACATATAATTGTCGTTATAAATAAGCTCAGTTTTACATATAACTCCAAACGTTGTTGTTGTTGTGGATTTTTTTTTTTTTTTTTTGTGTGAAGAGCTGAACTAGTATTATTATTTTGAAAAATGAGGTACTTTAATCACTTTATTTTCGGATTAGTCTCAATTAGTCCCAAATTTTCAGAAAAGACTTAAATAAATTCAAATCACCATTTTCTTATTGTAAGAATACATGTGAATATGAAAGTTATAATATTTATAAATTCCTCCATTTCAAAATAGAAAGTTTAGTTTTCATTGTACCATGAAAAGAGATTCAATTTTTTTTATTATTATATATGATTTTTTTTTTAATTATTGTAGCTTAAAATAACTAATTTAGCCTTAAATAATTAGGCATGTGCTTAAAAAGTTCATTTTTTTTAATTACGTATAACGTCTAATTAATTTTAATTATGTTATGTTAATTGGACCATTATATGACTCCTTTAATTTGTTAAATTAGGACTAATAAGGTCTAATTAGTTTAATCCAATAATTATAGAATTAAACTATTATTTTGTAATAATTATGGGATTAAATTGACCACTTTTCCTTTTTACTGATTTCCTTTCTAAAATCTCTGGGCAGTATATACATGTTAACAATTTTATACATTAAATTTGAATATATAATACTCCACACATATTTTGAAAATGTTATGAACATATATTTCACGTATTTATGAACTTGATATATATATATATATATATATATATATATATATATATATATATATATATATATATATATATATATATATATATATATATATATATATAAACTGTAAGAGGGGTTAAAATAAAAGCATACCCATAATATGCAATTATTAATTAACATAAAAATGTTAGGCATGCTAATCATAATTAAAACATCAAATATTATTATTACTGATGTTATGGTCTAACATAAATAAAAAGAAGAAGAAAAAAACACCTAAAATTGTAGAAAATGTCAAAGAAAAGCATGTTACCTAATATATGAAATAATCACTAAGTTGGAAAATGTAAAAATAAATAAATATATATATATTCTCCAAACTGAGGGCGATAAAGATGGAATTATGAGAGAAGGTTGGGAAGCAAGAAAGATGAGAGTGTTTTATATCCTTCCTAGCTCCCTAGCTAAGTAGACATTAGATGAGTAGCAATGGACAACAAGATTCCAATGGATAGTTATTTATGATTAGAAGAAGCCAGACATATATAACGGGTTAATTAAGGTTGCGAAACAGCTAGCTAGCTCGCTTATTTTGAACTAGTTTGAATTTTTCTTAGACATAAAATCTTTTAGGATCCCACTTTTTCCTCATTTTTCTTCAACTTAATATACATATCATGATATTCTTCGGCTATATATGTTTTCCATATAAATACAAAGATTCTCTAATCTGCGTGAATCAACAAAAACTATGCTATAATTCTATGACACTTTAATTAATTGTCTGATAACTGACACGTAGAAGAGTGAGGATGAGATCAAAGCTTGGTATTTTTTTTTTGGTTCCATTTTTCGCACACTATTTTATATTTTAATTATTATGTATCTTTTTCCTTTTTGTTTAAAAACAAAATTGAAGTTTTAACCTCTTAAAAATGGACACATCACACCTTTCACAATGCTCATTTCACCTTTTATGTTCTCAAAACCTAAAATTGACAACCTAATTAAAAAAGCTTAAAAGAACAAACTTTAATGAGAAAATGCCTTAAAAAAAATAGATTTTATAAGTACGAAAGTTGATTGTTAATTATCAAAGAAGTAACATTACATTTATGATTTTAACAACTAATTATCAAAAAAAAAAAAAAAAAATTACTTTCATTTTTCATATATTGAAAATTAGAAGCATGACTTAAGTAATTAACGGTGAACAAAAGTAAGAATTATACTCACTATTTTTTATTGAGAAAAAAAGCATATGTTAGTTAGCACTTTTAAATTTAAAAATGGAAATTAATTTGGATGCATGCATTATTAGTTTTAAAAGTGTAATTCATTTTATCTTATTTAAGTACCTAACCCAAGACATTTTCGTCTCTCTTTTCATGACTATAGTGATCAAGTCTATGATGGTAACGTCCCTAAATAAAAATGGGAAAAATTAAAGAAGACACACAAGTAAGTAAATATATATAGTTCATACTTCATAGTTTTAGTATCATAGACTTTTAACACGGTAACACCACAATTTAAGATTTCAGGGGGGAAACAAACACTAATGGAGGTGCATTTTTTCTTAATCGCTCAACACATTTCCAATAAATGAATTAATTTCATTCATGGTGGGTCCTTGTCGTTGTATTTTAATTTCTGTCCCTTTGCTACAACTTCTGGCCTCTTCATTTATTAAGTAAGAAAAATAACTCCAAAGATTTAAATTTACATGGCGATATTAAGTATAAAAAAAGAAAATTTCATCATGCATATAAGTGACGAGGTTGCTACAATTAAAATTATTATTATGATCATAAGTTTTCTGTTATAAAACGAAAAAAAAAAAAGTGAATCGGGGAAAATGATAGATAGATGTTGAAAAAATTGAGAAATTCGAAAAGAAAGGGAGAGATTTGGGGAGATAGACAGATAGATAATTGAGATAAAAATGATAATTTTTTAATCATATTATGGTATGAAAAAAATGTACAAATTACTTCCAATAGGACTTATAGGATAACATAATCAATCGTAAGCCCAAATCAGAATCAGAATCATAATATAAATATTAGATAAATAAAATTTTAAAATTGTTTTTATTCTCAAAATCTAATTATAGTATCTAAATATATTAAATGATTTATATTCATTATTTTCATCAACTATATGCATGAATATAATTTTAATATAATCAATCGTAAACCCAAATCAAAATCATAATATAAATATTAGATAAATAAAATTTTAAAATTATTTTTATTCTTGAAATTTAATTATAATATCTAAATATATTATTTAAATATAATAAATATATTATTATTTTCATGAACTGTATGCATGAATATAATTTTAATACAATAGTTATATGTACTATTTAAAAGAAATAATGATATTATTATAGGGAAAAAGAAATTTTTTTAAAATTTAAAAATAAATGGACCAAATAAATTTAAATTTATTTTTCCTTTTAAAATGTATCAACTCTTTACCATTGATAAAAATGGAGTGAAATATTTATATCAATTTAAAATGTTGGCGCACCTTTGTAATCTTATTGGCCAGATGTCATTCTAGCTTGACACAAAATGCTTGGGATAATGATTCAGTGTTGACTATAGCTGCATAATGCATATTTGTATGAAAATGAGCTTGAATCCACCACTCTTGTGTTTTGGACTTGTATATTTTTACAAATTATTCGTCCCCTACAAATTACAATCACCAAAATATCAAGTTTTACTTCTGATATAATACCTTTCTTACCCTTTAAATGAGTTTTTATTTTTATACTTAAAATTAATGCATATTTTTAAAAAAATTATTTAAATATATATTAAAAATATAAAAAAATTCTTGGAAATATATTAAGATTTTGTCGTCAATTGGTATTTTAGTGATCTTTAACAATGATATTTATAAACATATATTAAAAAATAACAAGGAGTTTTTTTTTTAACAATTCATTTTATGTAATATTAAAAAAAAAAAAAAAAACGTACATATTTTTTATTTTCTTTATATCTCAATATTCAACATCTGACAAGTTGATTGGTCAGTAACTTTTTTTTTTTTTCCCAAAAGATATGCTGCCATGTTAATTTAATCCACCAATAGCTTCTGAATTTATTTATTTATTTTAAATAATTTATGTTTTTATAAATTTGATATTTTAATTATTAGTCATGGGGAGTGATTTGTCGGTCAAAGAAAAAGAGAGGAGGAATTGAAGAGTGAAGTTGGGTGGCATAATAAGAGTGGAACCCACGCAGTGGACGAAGCGGTGGGATTCCATCATTAGCCAAGACATTGTCATCATTTGCACGTGTCCACGGACTACCTTTAAGGCTAAAACTCTATGGTTTTTTTTTTTACTTTCGTTTTTTTTTTTTTTTGTTAAATAATATTGTCATCTATATTAATTAATAATATATCAAATAAATGACAAACTGTAGATTTACATGTACACATGCGTCCCCTTTGTAAGATGCTAATGTTTTAGTACTGTTATTATAAAATTAAAATGTTTCAGTACTGTTTGAGACTTTAAAAAAAATGAAAATATCACAAGTAAAACAAATATTATTTTTTATTTTTTTATAAATTTTTTAAATTATAGTTCTTTATTAAAATAGTCATATATTATATTTTTTCAATTTTATTTATAGACACTGTTTTTACTCCAAATGGTGAATACATTTTCCATAAGATTATCTATGTGCTTATAATATGATCATTTGTTTGTTTTAATTGTTTTCAAACAAATTCTCTTATCAAACATACACTTATATTTTTATTCAAGTCAATTTAAAGAAATCTTTCGATAGTTAATAGTCTAATATTATTAAACTTTGATACTATAAAGTTAAAAAGTTTATTTTAAATTCAATAAACCTACATTTTACCAAGAAACACAAAAGAACTGACTTTGATATTATTTGATATACACAAGAATAACCATGGATTTTTACAATACAATTAGAAATTACCCTCCTGCACTCTCATTAGTATTTTTATCTATGTGATGCTTAAGTAATTCCTAACATTTATACAAAAAAAAAAAAAAGTTGTAGTGTCTTGAGTTGCAACATCTGTCCTTCAAGCCTTGGTTCTAACATCTTACGAAATAATTAAAGAAATTTCTCCTTAATTGCAATTCAATCATTGTGTTTGTCTGAACCAACCTACTTTGAATTTTGCCTATTTCTCTAGAACAGAGTTGTTGGTTAGTACTTTCAAAAAAAAAAAAAAAAGGGGGAGAGAGTTGTTAATTGGTTCGACCAGTCTTCTGGGCGAAACGACCAGTGACCACTCTTTTGTCGATGCATGACTTGGTTTAAGTTATTATAATACTATATATGAAAATTTCCTTTTGGTCAGAATACCATATATGAAATTCGGAGGCATAAATACTAAAATTATTTGGAAGAAAGATGTTAAATTTAACCGTTTAGCTGTTTTATTTCAATAATTTATTATATATATATATAATTAAAAAAAAAAAAACTCAATCATTTTCACTTCATATAAAAAGGAAACCTTTTATTTTTAGATTAATTATGCTTTATAACAAAAGGTATTTCGAGTTATAACAAATATATCCAAAGATGTAAATATATACCCACAACATTTATATAATCTTATCATATCATATCTAACAGTTAACTTCTGCCTTAAGTGAACAAAAATATATCGTAGTTGTTCGAGAACCTTTTTTAATGTACACTACTACAATATAAGCAATATAGGACGGTCTCAAATTTAGAGTGAGAAACAAATAGGACGGTCACATGTATATGGTCGTCGTTTAAGAAATATAGGACGGCCATTACGAAAAAAAATTGGCGTAGGCCGTCTTAAAAAAAAAATTTCAACTTTCTTATAGGGCGGCTATTAGCCGTCTTATATACCACATATAGGACGGCTATTAGCCGTCCTAAAAGAAAGTTGAAAATATTTTTTTTTTTTGCTTGCCAGTTTGATCCCATTCACTATTTTTTTTTTTATTTTCCCACATATAGGATGGCTATTAACCGTCCTATAAGAAAGTTGAATATTTTTTTTTTTTTTACTTGCCAGCTCGTGGTTGTGACTGGATGTTCATGGTGAAATCTACAAGAACACCCAGCTCCGGTGATCAATTGTAGACATGAAGCTACAAGGAAGCAGACACAACACACATAAACCAATGGAACATAACCAGTATAATTAATAGACCTTTCGCGAATAAAAGCTGAATCTTGTATAAGGAAAGAAGGTTAGATTGTGGAGCCATAAATAAAATCACGGCCAAGTCTAATTCTCTGGTTCCTATCATCTACCGTACTTTCAATTGAGTGATCAATTTTGCAATGAATTTGTAGTTTTGTGTCAATTTTAAAAAGGAAGACAACAATAAATTAAAAATGACGTTAAGAGGCGTGCAATCAAAACAGAGTTTGTGTGCAAATACAGTAAAATTAACAGGCTAGGGGTGGCAATAGTGAGTATTAATTTTGTCAATAAAAAACATTAATCGAGTTATTGTTTACAGGCATTTAAACAATGCCTAATCAATTATAATAACCCAAATTTGAGTTGGATTTACCCATTCAACGTTTGAAGCTAGAGATCCAATATTAGATCCACAGCAACCACATCATCTAGTTTCTTACAGTTACAAATTGCCACCCCTACCATAGCTAGCTAAATTGTCAATTCTTGGTCATAATTCAAAAACACAAGACAAAAATCTCCAACATTTGCCACCAGATTCATACAATATCTTCCCTATTACCTTCGAAAGTTTATGAAAATGCATGAAAAGGATGAGAACGAGAATATATATACCACATATAGGACGGCTATTAACCGTCCTATAAGAAAGTTGAATATTTTTTTTTTTACTTGCCAGCTCATTCCCATTCACTATTTTTTTTTATTTTCCCACATATAGGACGGCTTTTAACCGTCCTATAAGAAAGTTACATTTTTTTTTTTAAACTTATCCATCACCAGCTCGTTTCCTCCTTTTCACATCTCCTTTTCTATTTTAGAGTTCACCTTAACCATAAAACCTTATTCCATATAAGAAAAAGAAGCTTCTTTTTCTCCTCCATCTTTTTAAAAGAATTTTCTTCTTGCCAGCCGTCAGGAATTCAAATCCGAGTGAAATGAAGGTGAAGTTTCCCAAACCAACCTATTCAAAGCTCTTCATTTTTCATTGTTTAATGCTCGTTCAAAAACTTGTATTTCATTTAACTTCTGTTTTAATCTAAAAGGTTGCCTTGGTTTTTTCATTTCAGATTTTACATTTTCCCTTTGAATATTATTCATTTGATCCCATCTCTGTTTTCATTTTCCCTTTTAATGATATATTGCTAAGCAATTATGTTGATGTTCATTTCATTTCTGTATTTATGATAAATTGAGTTTATTATCTTTTGTTGCAGAAAGTGGTAGTTAAATTAGACTTACACGATGATAAACAGAAGCAAAAGGCTCTTAAAACAGTTTCAAGTTTGTCAGGTAATCACCAATCACTTATTTTCTATTTTTTCTTTTAATCACTTATATTAATGATATTTAGTTTGTTAGTTTCTTATTGTGAATCTATGAGTTGAATTTTGATTATCAGGTTGAGTCCTAAAAGAAAGAGGGAATTGAAAAACTAAAGCGGGAAAAGAAAAATTGAAAGCCGCGCCAGTTTTTTTCTTTTTAATTAGTTATATCTTTAATTAAAAATATTATACAAAAATATATAATCGTGTTTCTAGAATAATTTTGTATATGTTATAATTTGAATCACATATTTGTAATGTAAATTATGGATATTTTTGGAATGAAATATTGTATTTTGAATCTGAATTGTGTTCTTGAAATGACTATAACTTGTACAGGTTATATAGATTTTAGTCCGGGCAAACAAAAAATTAAAAAAAAAATTAAAAAAAAAAAAAAAAAATTGTACTGAAACTATATAGGACGGCTATTGACCGTCCTATAAAATTCTTTTAGGACGGTCAAAAGCCGCCCTATATAGTTTCAGTACAATTTTTTTTTTTTTTTTTTTTAAAATTTTGTGGCCGTCCTATAAACAATTTATAAGACGGTCAGTGGCCGTCTTAAAAAAAGTTTATAGGACGGTCAGTGGCCGTCCTATATCCTATTTTTTTCGATTCTTTTAGGACGGGACTTTATAGGACGGCCACTGACCGTCCTATAAGTCTTATAGGACGGTCAGTGGCCGTCCTATAAAGACAATTTTGTAGTAGTGGTAATTTGATAAATCTACTTCCTAGTTAAAAGATAAGCTACAATTTATGATCACAATATATTAAACTTGTAACAAATATGCCTAAAAAGTTGATACAATGGTACAAGTGTACAACTACAACAATATATATTAATTGTTAAATTTCATATATTAAGGGCTTGTTTAATATAATTTTGTTTCTTAATTTTTTATTATTTTTTACTAGTGATTTTTCAATCAAGTATGTTCGATGATAATTTTTTATTTTTAAAAAATAACAACCAAAATATAATGTGATTCATAAATATTTTTTTTTTAAAAATTGAATTAAATTTGTATTCTATAATTTTTTTTTTACACTTTTTTAGAGAATAAATCAATTTTTATATGTATAAATATTGAAAGAAAATGATTAAAAATTTAAAATTTGTAAAAAATAGCCAAAAATTTTCTTTAATTTTAAAGTTTATTGAAAAAATAAAAAAAAAATATAAAGTATTATCAAACAATTTGGAAGTGATTTTTTTTCTTGAAATTTTTATAAAAAGCATTAATGATTATTTTTATAAAAGAATTAGAAATCACAAAATTAATTATTTAATCATAAATTGTAAATTAAAATTATTATCAAATATGGCCTAAATTAACATAAATAAATTGTGGAACGTCCACATGATTATTTTTGAAGGTATTTTAGAAATTAACTTTCATAAACTAAAATAATTTAAGTATTGTAAACGAATGCCTTCACTATGATTGAAACATGGGTTTCTAACGGTGATGGAAAAGTGTGAGGGGCGATGCATTGAAGAATTTCTATATATATATATAGACTAATATTATGATAATTAACTTATGAAAAATAAATAGAAATATATCAATTTCATCATAAATGTCACGTGAATGACACATAATCAATTTTATTAACTTAGTGGATGAAAAATAATGATTTATTATGATATTATCATTATATAAATATTATATATATTACGAGTATATTTGCAACTCTTAGAGATTTTTAAACATTTTAACTAGAAACCGAATACATTTGGGCATAACTAACTTTTAACTCTAGAAAACGCGTTCACAAAATTACTTAATTATATCTAGTTATATGAGCTATATATAGAGTCATGTAGCAAAACAATGTATCTCAATATATTATATAGTCAATAAAACTATTTTACTAGCTTGTTTACCTCTAAATGGTAATTATTTGATCCGACAAATATGTGATAGTTATAGATGATTTCAACTTTCATGCATTAAATATTTCTAGTTAACCAAGTTTGGTAGAGGACACATGGGTAAAAGTAAATGAAATATGATTCCATGCAAATGTAGAATATATAAAGGTCATGCTCACCTACTTTTTTTTTATTTATTGAATATTGCACTTTATATTTCTATACTATAGTCCCCATTTTGCTTAGAAGCCTTTTTAACTTGGAAATTGATGGAAAGAGATTGCTTGATAAATGCAAATCTTTAAGTCTATTACCCTCAAATAAAGTAAAATTTAGCCATCATAGTTTGGATTGAAATTTATTCCCAACTAGATTTAGATCATGGAGACATCTTTTTATATTATATCGATCGAGTTCGTGACTTTATGTTCTACAGTGTAATTTCCTTCTTTTTTTCCATCCCTTTTTCCATTTTTTCGAGAAAGTAGAGAAACAAAGTTATAGGAATGAATAAAGAGACATCATGGCATGGTGAGAAAATTGTAATATCATTGGAATATAGAATATGATTTAAAGCAGAAATAATGGCTTCTTGTAATTTTACTAAAGATCAAATTTAGTCTTTTAATTTTTAAATTAAGTAAAATAAGTACACTAACTGTTTTAAAGATAAAGTTTAGTCATGTAACTTTTTAACAAGTCCAAAAAAAGTCATATCATTACAACTATTTTGACATTTTTTTAGGATTTATTTAACACTTTTTATGAAATTAATATTCTTATAATTTTTAACTAAAAAATTATAGGACTAATATTTTTAGAAGAATTAATATCTTTATTCTATTTAATATAAAAATGAAAAAATTGAATTAGATTTTTAATAAAGTTATTTATTATTAAAATGGAGGGGACAATGTGAAGAGGGAAAAAGTTTTTTTTTTTTTTTTTATAATTTGGGAGTAAATGGATGACAGTCTAAACACAATTAATTGAATTAATGGTATTCATAGATCCTATCACACTATACAACCTTTTCTCTTCTTTTTCAAGTTCAATTATTTTATATGTTCTTGGTTTTAAGGTCGTGTTTTGGTTTTTTTAATTTGGAATTTTTTTTATTGCCTCTGAAATTGTATTAATCGTATAACTTATCTATATAATTAATTAAATTTTAGTGTTATTATTATTAGATTTAATTGATATTAATGAAAAACGTTTTTGACAATACTAATTGTGGCACTATTGCAAAAAAAAAAATCACTCATTTTTGTTTTGCCTAACAGCTTGTTTTGTTTGCACAAACTCAAAAGAGTTAAAAAAAAATCTTGTCAGTCGTCTTTTAGGAAAGTCCATATTGTCTTTCTATCATTCCTTTTCAACTTGGGGACCGATCATCGATAGACATCCAAGGTTTAAAATATCAAAATTTAAAATTTATGGATATGTTAAAAATATTCTCGTTGTTAATGAAAATATAGAAAACATATTTATGAATATTCTAAACTATAAATTATGAAAATTTTAATAAATTTTCAAAAATATTAAAACAATAATTACTTTTAGTTTTCTAAACAAAAATAATCAATTACTTATTTTTTAAACTAATGTCTTATTTAATATACATAAATATAAATACATTTCATATTTATTTTTTACCAATAAATAACAATTTATAAAATAGATAGGTCGAATTATTTAAAATAATAATTAAAAATACACAATGGTGTAATATTTATGATTAATAAATTTAATTGAAAAAATAAAAAAGCTTTGTAACTAATAATCTAAAAATAAAAAAATAAAGATATTTTAATGGTAACCTTTAGCAAAAAAAAAAAAAAAATTACTTTAAAAAAATAAATAAATTTAATTTTTATCAATATTATTTGAGACTTTACCTACAATATTGCAATAATATTTATATTATTAATTAATATTTTATTTATATTTATATTTTATCAATATTATTAAAAATAATGTGCATCAATACTAAAAATTTTAAAATATGAAAATGTCTGGACATTTATCAACGATCTCAAAAATATTTTCATCCTTAGATTGACGAAAAATGCTTTGGATTTGTGCCACGCCTCAAGTGGATCGCTTGAGGATAACTTTTTAACTAGAGAAGAGGTCAACGGCATAAGTTAACAGACTTTAATATTATTGTGTTACAGCGGCATCTGCAATGAAAATATGTCACACATAAGTTTGTATTCTGCTCACTCTGACATAGCATAAAAAAAAAAAAACCTATTAATTGATTTTAAATTATGCTGATTCAGAACATGTAAATCAAAAGAATTAGTATTGAAAGCCACTAAGGGAGAAAATGTACTTTTATACTTTATCAGTTATCAATACTCTACTTTCATATTATGATTATACAAATCACATTCTCTTAATCTAGCACCACCAATAACTTTTCACCCTTTCATACCTTTAAGGTGCCCAAGTTAGGACAAAAACAGGGAGTAAATGCATAATAAGGATAACAATAAGATTTTTAAACTTATATTTTTATAATATTTTAATTCTTAAATTTTTAATTGTTATATTTAAATTTTATTTTCAAGAAAAAAAATGTACATGTTATTTAAATTTTAGAGATTAAAGTGTTTTATTTTAATAAAATTTAAAAATTAAAGTGTTTCTCATTTTAATAAAATTTAAAGATTAAATTATAAAAAAAAATAATAATTTAAGAATCTATTTTCATAAATAATGTTTAAAATTATTAAAATTTGAAAATTAAAATATATAAATTAGAATTTTAGAGAGTAAAATATAGCAAAATTAAAGGATACTTTTTCCTTTCAAATTAACAAAGTCAAACTAGTAGGAAGTCATATTCAGATATAAATAAATGAGAAAGGAAAATTAAAGCTAATGGCACTTCAATTCCGCTGTCTCTATAAATAAACAAAAAATTTATTTACTCATGCTCCAGTATAAGGATATAGATAAGATATTTAAAATCGTCATTACTAATTAGGCAAGTTGCAAAAAAAAAACCTCAAATGATCGAGAGCACCTTTTTTTTTTTCAACAAAATAACCTCAAAATTATCAAACAGTACTTTTATATCTAAATTAATAGTGATAGATGTTAAGTTCCCAATGAGAGGAGGAAAATTATGGAAATGAGAGGTTTATTCATTGTAAAAACTGTATCTTATTTACATGATGTACAGTTGTATTTATATAACTAACTAACTAACTTTGATTAACTAAAGTTAAATAATGGACCAGCTATTTACTATTTACATCATGTAATATGCCCCCACATGCTGGACTATGGATGTCTAATAGGCCAAGCTTGGAAACAAATGAATGGAAAGAGGGAGCGGGCAGTGGCTTGGTGAGCACATTTGCCAATTGTGCAGCAGAAGAAACTGGCAGAAGGTGAATGAGGCCATTTTGAATCTTCTCACGTATGACATGGCAGTCAATTTCGATATGTTTTGTCCTCTCATGAAAGATGGGGTTGTGTGCAAGGTAGATTGCACTTTTGTTGTCACAGTACACTGAAGCTGGTTGATCAACAAATATGTGAAGATCCTGGAATAGATATTGCAGCCACTGTAACTCACAAGACAAGCTAGCCAAAGCTCTATATTCTGCTTCTGAACTTGACCTGGAGACTGTGGATTGCTTCTTGGATTTCCAGGACAATAGAGATGAGCCAAGAAAGACACAATAACCAGACACAGATCTGCGAGTAGCAGGGCAACTTGCCCAGTCTGAGTCTGCAAAACCAGAGAGTTTGAGTATTGATGATGCTGAGTAGAATAGTCCCTTGGCAGGACCACCTTTGAGATATTTGAGAACTCTAATAGCAGCCAAATGATGAACCTGCAAAGGCTTAGAAATAAACTGACTAAGTTGCTGAACAATGAAGGCAATGTCAGGTCGTGTTGTAGTTAGATATAATAGTCTACCAACAAGCCTCCTATAAGCTGTGTCATCGTCATGAGGTGGAGATTCACTGTCATGAAGCTTCAAGGAATAGTCAAAGGGAGTAGAGTTAGGCTTAGTAGCTAATAAGCCACTGTCCTCAAGTAATTCCAAGGTATATTTCCTCTGATTAAGAAATATGCCTTGAGCAGACCTTGCTACTTCCAATCCAAGGAAATATTTAAGCTTGCCAAGGTCCTTGATCTTAAACTGTGAGTCAAGGAATTGCTTAACTGATTGAATTTCCTGCAAATCATCACCAGCTAAGACAATATCATCAACATAAATTAGAAGGGCAGTAAAATGAGAGTTGTGTAGCTTAGTGAAGAGAGAATGATCAGCAGATGAGTGACAGTATCCAAGAGAGATGAGAGCAATAGATAACTTGGAGTACCACTATCTACTAGCCTGTTTTAGTCCGTATAAGGACTTATTCAATTTACAGACTTTATTAGAAGAATCAGCAGAAGTCAGTAGCCCAGGAGGTAAATCCATATACACTTCCTCATGTAAGTCACCATGAAGGAAGGCATTATTAACATCAAGCTGTTCTAAATGCCAGCCCTTAATAGCAGCGACGGAGAGAAGGGTAAGAATGGTTGTTAGCTTGGCTACTGGTGAGAAGGTATCAAAGTAGTCCACACCCTCCAGTTGAGTGTACCCCTTGGCCACCAAACGAGCCTTATATCTTTCAACGGATCCATCAGCATGATGCTTGATCTTATAGACCCATTTGCAGCCAATTGGTTGCTTACCTGCAGGTAAATCAACAACAGACCAAGTGTTTGTGAATGCAAGAGCATCTAACTCAGTTTTCATAGCAACCTGCCAACAATCAAGCTTGCAAGCCTGTTTATAGGTTTTGGGTTCTGTAAGGGAACTAATGGACAAACAAAATTGTTTATGGGGTGGACTATAATGGTCATATGTCAATACAGAAGAGATAGGATAGTGAGAGGTACCTGGTTCAGATGCTGGCAGCTGTGAGGATAGCAAATGGCAGTGATACTCAGAGAGATAAGCAGGAGGTTTGGTTAGTTTGGTTGATTTTCTGGTTGGTGCAGGAGGAGAAGGAGATAAATGTTGAGAAGGAGAAGGAGAAGGAGGGTCAATCGGTGGAGTTGAGGATGAGGAAAAATCTGTGAGAATGTCTGTTGTGTCTGTATCAGAAGTGACAGTGGTAGGATTGTTGTTTTTGACAGAGTTGTTGGGTGAAGGTGAGGCAAAAGGAAAGACATTTTCATGGAAGACAACATTCCTTGAAACAAAGAATTCATGAGTATTTGGATCATAGAGGAGATAGCCTTTGGTGCCTTCTCTGTAACCAAGGAAGATAAATTTTCTTGCCCTTGGCTCAAATTTGGTTCTATGGTTATGTAAAGTTGATGAATATGCAAGGCAGCCAAACACTCTTAAGTGAACAAGGCTAGGAGGAGTAGAATGAAGCATTTGGTAAGGTGTGAGGTTGTGTAACAGAGGTGTGGGAAGTCTGTTAATGATGTGAATGGCTTGTTGTATGGAGAGATGCCAAAGGTTATGGGGTAAGTGAGACTGAAAAGAAAGAGCACGTGCCACATTTAAAATGTGTTGATGCTTTCTTTCCACTATGCCATTTTGTTGAGGTGTCTCAACACATGATCTATGATGTATGATGCCTTTAGAAAGGTAAAAATTAGACATAAGAAACTCAGGACCATTGTCACTGCGAATGCATTTTAGTTTCTTATTGAATTGAGTTTCAATGAAAGTAATGAAATGTACTAGGTGATTTCTGGTTTCACTTTTGTTTTTCATGAATATAGTCCAAGTAAATCTGCTATAGTCATCTACTAGAGTTAAGAAATACTTGTGACCACATATAGAAGGGGTGGAAAGAGGTCCCCAAATATCAGCATGAATTAAGTCAAAAATAGCAACAGACTTAGTATTACTATGAGCAAAGGGTAAGGTTCTTTGTTTAGCCAAATGACAAGTATCACAAGGTTTATGATTATCATTGAAAGGTACAAAGGGAAATTGTGATGAAATACATTTGTGTATATGAGGACTTAAATGTCCTAATCTAGAGTGCCAAATAGTGGCAGGATCACTCATGAAAGTATTGACAGAACCAGGTGTGGGAGAGGAAGCCAAAGATGAGTTGGTGTCAAGCACATACAATTTGCCAATCCTCCTAGCTGTAAATCCAGTCATCTTGGGATAGCTGCAAAATTTTACAGCAATCAGGATAGAGTTTGACATCATATAAGAGGGAATCAAACAAGGTAGTAATAGAAATGATATTCACATGGAATGAAGGAAAATAGTAGACATTATGAAGAATGAGGGAACCAAATAGCAAGACAGAACCAGCTATTGTGGTGGTAACAGTGTCACCATTAGGCATGGTCATGGATTTAGGTGCAATATGATATGTGGAGATAAAATTGGTAAAGGTATGAGTTATGTGATCAGTAGCACCAGTGTCTGCAATCCACCAGCTATTATTCTTAGCACAATGTAATTTGGAATGATTCTTACTAGATGAGGAAGAGGAAGAGGTATGAGAAACGGAATTGGTGGCAAAAACAGAGTTAACTGAGGAAGGTGATGTGGATTGCAAGTTTGATTGTTGAAGTAGCTGTAAAATCTGAGTATATTGCTCTTGTATTGTGGATAAAGAAGCACTGGATGCAGTTGTTGATGTGGAAGCAGATGAAGAAGAATCAGATTGAGTGGAGCTGGAATCTTGAACAGAATTTACCACAGAAGCGGATGTGGCAGGACCAGCTATTGAAGAATTCGGTTTACGATGTTGAAAACCAGAAGGATAACCGTGTTTGAGGAAGCAAGTCTCAATAGTGTGGTTGGTGCGGCCACAGTGAGTGCAGAGACGATTACCACGGCCACCGAATGAATTCCCGCGGCCACGACCACGACCACGACCGGAGTTGTTGAAAGTGCGAGAAGGCGTATGAGAGAAGTGATTTACGGAGGATTGATTCTCAATTGAAGAATCAGTGGTTGATTGGAGATTGAACTGTCGTTCTTGTTGAAGCACCATATTAAACGCATTGTCAATCGTCGGAATAGGAGACATCAACATGATTTGCGAACGAACGTGAGAGTATTGATCACAAAGACCTTTCAAGAATTTGATCACCTTATCTTGCTCCTTGAATTTGCGTAGATCTGTAGCAGCACCACAAGAACACGGTATAGCACAAGTGCAGTCACGAATTGGGCGAAAATTCTCAATTTCTTCCCAATGCGTCATCAATTTGGTGAAATAAGAAGAAATGTCAAGAGTTCCTTGTTGAAGACGTGCTAATTCATCTTGAATGTCAGCGATTCGAAAGATATCGCCCTGAGAAAAGCTTTTCTCCAAGCTCTTCCATACAGTGGAAGCACGATCGCACCAGAGGAGAGATTTTGCAATGTCTTCATAAATTGATCGTTGGAGCCATGAGAGAATAAGGTTGTTGCATCGATTCCATGGTTCATAGAGAGGATCAGAGATTGGCGGTGGTGATAGAGTGCCGTCGACGAATTTGACCTTGTTTTTAGAAATAAGAGCCACTTTCATCGATCGGGACCAAATCTGATAATTTTTGTTGTCAAGCGCAGGTTGAACAAGAACAAGAGATGGATTCTCATTAGGATGCATATAGTATGGATTTGAAGGATTTGTAGCAAAATCAGAGTAAGAAGTCACCATTGTTGTGGTGAAACAGCAAGAAATTTTGTAGAAAATTGAGATGAAAAACGAAGAAGACGCAAAATGAATCTTTGCTCTGATACCATGTTAAGTTCACAATGAGAGAAGGAAAATTATGGAAACGAGAGGTTTATTCATTGTAAAAACCGTATCTTATTTACATGATGTACAGTTGTATTTATATAACTAATTAACTAACTTTGATTAACTAAAGTTAAATAATGGACCAGCTATTTACTATTTACATCATGTAATAATAGACCAACAAAGACAGAGCTAAAGAGAAATTTAAAAGGGGTTAAAATTTCATGTTTTTATATAAAATAAAAAATTAATAAAAATTACAATAAATTATATATAATTTAATACTAAATTTTTTATGTCATATTATATTATAGATATAGAATTAACATTCAAAAATTTGGAGTTAACACTTTATAATTAACTTATAATGAAAATTAAACAAAAAATATAAAGTTAATAAGTATTAGTATTATTCATGTAAAAAATAAATTTATTAACTAAAAAATTTAACCGAATAGAAAGTCCAATCAAATACATCAAAATTTATAGTTGTTAAAATTAAAATTAAAACTAAAACAAACATACGAAATTTAAAAAATAAAATATAATTTAGAATTTTAACTTTGCGACTATATTTAAAAATATACGTTGATAAATAATATAAGACTAACTAATAATAATAAAAAATTATATAAAAAATTTCAAATAAATTCTAAAAGATTATTAAAATAAAATGTCAAATAATTTAAGATTAGATAAAAATGAAGTTTGGGTTAAAATAAAATATAATAAACATAAACTTATAAACTTAAAGCTTATCATATATATATATATATATATATATATATATATATATATATATATATTTAATTTTGTTTATAATGTTAAGTATAAAGTTAAGTATTTAATTTTTTTTATTATTACATTTAAGAAAATTTTTTACATAATATATAATTACAATTCTATTTTTGTTACTAATTAATAGTTATCAGTACATGAAAAAATATATATATTTAACTACTTTATTTAAAATTTATGTTATTTATATATATATATATTTATTAAATATTATTAATATATACTAAAATATGTATAAAAAAAATTAAGCATAATATATTATTATAAATAAAATATATATTTAATGTTAAAAATATATATATAATTAATTTATTTTTTAAAGTTGGACGAACTAGCAACCCTAACCAACACGAAGAAAGTTAGCCTATGTGGACCACTAGTTTTCATATTTAAGCATTCAAATTTTTTATACGTTAATCCTTAAGCCAAGTTTGTTTGAAAGATTTTTGAAATTCTTGTTGATTGCAAACTTTCATAATCTTTAAGTAAATTTCTTATAATTTTTAAGTGTGATAGGACAAAATCTTACTAAATAACATGGTATTTGAATTTAATTTTAAAGTATAATTTTAAGTCGTTGTTTTAAAGATGTTATTTATTTTAATTAATTCATTGATGCACTAAGATTTAATAATTATGCTTGCATGATAGAATGAAGCATTATATTATCTGCGGTGTGTACTCAATAACTCATTTGACTTTAAATAGTACTCAAAATAATTAATGTTCTAAATCTGCAGTATTTAAAACACTAACTTTATTTATATATAAATGGTGGTAGCTGTATTAAAGAACATTCATTGTTCCTCTACAACTTATCTTCCTTTCATGCTCTACAAATGGTCATGTTTATGATTTATTTATAGATTTGCATACATCCCTTAAATCGAATTATAATTTTTTTAATGAGTTATAATTTTTTTAAAAGTCATATATTTTAAAATTTATGCAATTGTTTATAATAATTACAGTCTTTCAAAAGTCATATCCATTTATTAAAGTCTTAACTTTTCATGTCATTTCTAAAAGTTACAACTTTTAAACATATTTTTTACTAAGAGATATACTAAATTGTTACAAATTTTATCCAAATACTATAACCATTTTTCCTTCTTTTTTTTGAAAATGTTACATCCAATAATTGAATAAAATCTCAAGGTACACACCCTCATTGTGTAAAAGCATTTGGATATCTCATATGTGCTTTGTGGGTATGTATTTGTAGCTTTCCAATTTCCATGAATGTATATAGAACTATCTAATCCTTAATACGATATATGATTTATAGAGTCATGTATAAAAGATATTATTGGGGCCTCATCTGGCCCAATTACCGTCTTGGATTGCAAAATAAGCAACAAATTCTTGAATAGCAGGGACAGAAAGAGGTTAAAGTTTAAAGGAAGGTAAAAATGTGAAAGTTACCCCAGATTACATTAGTTAAGGCATAAAAAGGAAGCATCAGGTAGTATGCCACTGTTGCATGGGGTTGGGGACTCCTAGATAATCCTTACGACACTTAAACATCTGCATGTTGTTCAAAATAAACCGAGTCAAGCCTGTCTTAATATTAAACTGAAAATCTCTCTTTCAAAAATGTACGCTGCTCTCGTTGAGAGTCGAACTCAAGACCTCCCGCTTACTAAACGGGTGCTCTAACCAACTGAGCTACGAGAGCTTGATACAAAAATTGTTAAAATAATATCCTGAATGGTAAATTTTTTACGCAGGGGAAGACATCACAAGTAGATAAGAATGATCATGCAAATCTAATTAGCTAGATATTTAAGTATTATCAGTTATCACAAATTCACAATCTTAATCTTTTGGGAATTAATACGGTGATGTCACAATTAAAAGCTGTTTTTGAGAATTGTACTCCACTAATAATAGTTAGGAATAAAAACCAAATTTATAAATAAAGATATATAGGGCATAGCATGACCGACTGGTTGATTTTATATAAGTGTATATAGAGCTCCTTCTTTACTTGGGCTGTTGGGCATATGTTTATTATTAAGACAAGACAAGATTCCTCTGGTGACATGCAGTAATTTAATGGAGAATGTATAGAGATACAGAAGAAAGGATAGAAATACAGAAGAATGGAATAAGTCAGAGTAATGCACCTTAAAGACATGCAATTTGGTAGCCGCATAATTTGGCTAATATTAACTATAACACGAAATCATAAATTCAAATGATCTGTTTAAATTATTAATTTTTTTTTTAGATATATACTTGTAATATGTACAATTAGTATGTGGATTCAAACGCACCCCACCAGTATATATGTTTCTTTAATAATGAAAAAAAGGCGCCTAAGAAAACTAGAATAAAAGATTGAAAACTAAAATTACATATCGGAGCCGAGTCTTGGCCATGCTACCTTAATTTTCACTTAACTTGGAACTATCATTATTTATTCATAAAAATCCAATTTTAATTAACCATCAGGCCTGAAACAGTAAAGCTAGAAATAGAGTAAACAAACTAAAAAGTTTCGTCTATCTTCTAAGTTCCACAACGAACACGATAGAGACAACCAGCTCGGTGATTGAGAGAGAGAATAGGAATAGCTATAGCTATTTCATGTTATCTTTTATTTCATTCTCATCATATATTGAATTTGGATGTGCTGGAGTAGAGTAGTGGCACGGTGTCCATATTCACGTCATCGGGTTTCCGTTCTTCTTATGCCTTATATCTCTTCATCTGCTTCGTCTCTTTTGTCACTCCATTTTATAATTACTTCTGCATGCGTACCAATTTAAATAAATTGGGTTAAAGGGCCCGGATCATAGTTTTTGTACAAATGAATAAGAATGAAACCTCCACTTAGATTCTAAGCTCTCTCTCTCAACTCTCTAATTACAGTTTTAATTAATCTCAATAAAATTAATTAATACTTGTAAGAAGAAGAAACTTTGATTACTTTGAAGCAAATTAGAATTAAAAACCTGATTAGTACATAGACACAGTTATTTATAATAATATTGATATCAATCAAACACTGCTTTAATTGATTCGCCGTTCGTTTTAGTTATAACTAAAGCAGAATCCCTTTGATTCCGTTATACATGCCACAGTACTCTATTCCAAAATAGAGAGGAAAAAAAAAGGTATTAACAGTTGATGGGCAAGGCTTATTTAATCAGGATCGATCAATCCTTTATCTTAAATTAATCTTCTTCCGAACTATCCGGGTCGGGTGGATACTCGTTCAAGTCGGGCTTCTCAAAAAGCCTAGCAGAGCCTGTAGACTTGGGCTGTGAAAGGAGAGCAGTTTGAAAAGCATCAACCTTAGCACCAACCTCAGTAGCTCTCTTCCTAATAGAAGCTGCAGAAATGTCCTGGAGACCATCCTTTTGAATTTGAAATATCAAATCAGGGAAGTTAAGCCGAGCTGAGGGACCTCTGAGATAAAACACGGCTGTATCATATGCACGAGCAGCAGCTATCGGAGTTGAGTAAGAACCAAGCCAAATCCTAGACCTCTTGTTTGGCTCTCTAATCTCAGCCACCCACTTACCCCACTTTCTCATCCTTATTCCTCTGTATGGTTTCTCTTGTCGATGGTTCTTATTTGGCCTTTCCTTGATTTTATGCTCTCTGCTTGAAGTACAACACTCGCCTTCCATTGAAAAACTGATCGAATAGTGAATGAATATTTAAATAGGGAAAACTATTGTAGCCTAATATATATATAGCTAGAAAGAAGGTGTTGGACTCTTCTTTGTTGAAAGGGAACGGCCGCCACGTTTGATATAAATCTAAAATTGGCCGACATGCTCCATCACCTTTCACTTCTTCCTCTCAAACTCTCTTTGTCAATTTCTTTCTCGATCAACTTTTTCTTTTTTCTTTTTTTTTCTTTTCTTTGCGAGTTGTGTACGCTCTGACGGTCCTTCCTATTTCTACGGTTCAGTTTTGGGCTCTGTTGGTTATTTAAAAGGCGATGATCAGGAGGTGGGGTTTTGTGGGCACGTCACGCATGAGAGAGAGGGAGCCGACGAGGTTTATTTATTTATTTATTTTTGCTTGAGAAGGCCGACGAGGATGAGATAACTAGATGAGGGTTACGCCTTTGGCACGCAATCGCCGAACAAGTCAATTGTTTGCTTTTGCTTGGTGCCTGCAAAGTGCAAACTGATAATAACTTCAGAACTTTATATATATAAATATATATCGGCTTTGTTTGTGTATATCTATGTATGATCTCTAGGAAATAATTTTTTTTTATAATATATGTAATTGTGTTAGTATTATCATTATTCCAGAATTTACAAAAATAATTATTTATAATTTATTTATTTATAATAGGGAAGTATAAGCAAAATTTGTCACCCACTACAATATTGAAATATCTAATAATAGAGGGAAAAAAAAAAAAAAAAAGGAGGTCGGTAATCGGGTAAGGGATGAATTGGATGGAGGGATATATTTATTATATATAAAATACGAGAAAAGGACTAATAATGTATTTTTCTTTGTATTTTTGTTGGATTGATTGGATTTTAAGAGTTTTTAGTTTATAGTTTACTTATAAATTAAGATGGAGATGGCGATGGTGTATGGGAGACGTGTCGAATGTGTAGTGGTTTACTGATTAAAAAGGATTATGATAGGGGGTTTATTCAATTACAGTATTGACTTCCAACACCTTGGAATGGAGACTTCAATCTTAGTCACCGCCCGCCAACCTCATCTAAATATTTCAAGTTCTAGCAAATTATCTAATGATTAATCTTGAATTCATGCCATTCATATTAGAGTCATCATTTAAATGTATAAAGTTTTCTAGAAAATATTATATCATTGCAATAAAATCATTTTCAAGTGCTTTTGACTTAAAAAAAAAAAAATACAAAAACTAATATCACATATTTTCACTTAATTTTATATTCATAGCTCTTATTTATAAAATATATCAAAATTATTTTAAAAATTAAAAAAATAATTTATTATTTTGTAAAATATTAACGCATATTATAATATAAATATAAATTTGTGTCATAGAAGCGTGTTACTCTTTCGGCTTAATTTACCGCGTTGTAAGTAATTCAAAAGATAAGGAAAATTTTTTAACATACGAATATTTTACTTGCTTTTATTGCTATGTAATGTTAGGTAGTTATCTGAATACATTTTTTCTTTTCTTAAATAATTTTAAAACTCTCGACTCTATTTTCTAAATATTGGTATAAATATTGAATATGTCGTAATATAAATAAAAAATTAATTTTTTTATTATATAATTTTATTTTATTTTATTTATAAAAATATGGTTTACCGTTGGTAAATGTTTGTAGTGCATGTAAGTTTTTTTTTTTTACCTCTCCCTTTTCTTATTATATCTATTTCCTTTTATTGTGGATTATGCTATATTTATATTTTATAAATTAATTAATTAAACATATGTGCCTTATATTTTAATTTTTTTGGTTAATTTTTATAATATATTTAAAATTAATTTTTTTATCCTTTCGTATTAATTGTAAAAATAAAATAATAATTATAATTTTATAGTCGAGTGAACAAATAATTCAACCCATTTATCTAAATTGAGAACTTCAATATGATTTTTCAAATTTGGATTGAATTGGATTGATATATTTTATAGTTGAATTAGATTCAAATCGAAAAATACACACTTCGTTGAATTCAGATTGATAAATTTTATAATTCGTTATGATATGATTATGACCGAATTACTATTAAAATTATAAATAAATAAATATTTTACTTTTAATGTATTATATATAAATATTATACATATGACGATTACATTAAATTACTATTTTAATTTAAAAATAAATATAAATGTGAAATTGTCTATAAGAATTTAATAATATTAAAAAACATACTTTTTATTATTTTGATTATCTTAGTTGTGACTAAAAATAAATTTTTTTACTAAAAATATAACAATTTAAAATGTAAATGTTAGTATATATTCTGTTTAATATATGAAAATAATTTAAAATAAGTTATAACATTAATATGACCTTATTCGATCTTCAGATTTGAAATGGTTAGGGTTAATTACATTATCGTATCGAATTAGGATTATAGATCTTTAAATCTGCTTCGGATCATATAATATTGGTAAAAAATAGGCGATTTTGATCTGCTGCTCACCTTTACTTATCGTTAGTAATCATTATATTATTAAAACATTTATTGAATGTAAGTCTTATTTTATTATTATGCTTAGAGTTTTTATTTAATGTAATAATATATCATAAAATGGCAGCTAATGTCAATAACTTAACAATAGAAAAATATTTATTTAAAAAATATTAGACGTGATTCAAAATTTTATATATAGTATAATATAGATATGGGTAAAGATATTGTGACAATATATTTTGTTATTACCATTAAAAAAAATGTATGAATTGTCTACTATACTTTTATCATTAATTATACTTTAATATTATTATTGTTATATAAAATTGTCATTAATAAAAAATTAATTTAACAATAATAAATATAATTATGGCAATATTATCACACATAAAGATTTGTTATAGTCATATGAATTATGTATCTTATATATCCTACAAATACGACATTTAAATTAATGAAAGTAACCTAATTAGTATATTATTGTTGTTTTAGTATTTAACAAATTTTATATAGTTTATTAATAAATTTCGTAAATTTATTGCTTCAAATATTCATGAATTATATCCATAAGACCACAAGTCTTAATATTTTCACCTAATCGATATTTTCGGTCTAACTGAATAAATCTCAAGTACAAACCCTTTTCATATCGTGAATTTCGGACACCATAATGTTAGCTGAAATTCTCCTTTCTTGGAAACTGATTAAGTCAAGAAAAAGCCAAATTTAACACGTGATATAAGATAACGGATAAACAATGTTCTACACGCGGCGATCAGTTGAAAGAGGGCTGAGAAAACATTGAACATTTGCATTTGCAAAATTGCAAAGTGCCTTGTAATTTGGTGGCTCACAAGTCACAACAGGATAACAAATCAGGTGGAGAAACAGATCTTTGGGGTTTAGCCCAAGTGCCCAACTTCTCCAACCCAACATGCAACACAAGAAGCTATTACATGAGATTAACTTCCTAATTTAATTAAAAAAGTGCACCGTCCTGAAAATAGACTTGTATTAAACAATGAAAATTAGTTAACGTATCTGGAGAAGAATTTTGGAATGGTAATCCACTGCCTCGTGAATTGATCATTTCGGGCCCTATTTAATAAAAAATTAATTAATATTTAGTTGATTTAGTTTTTATTTATTAAAATCTTAAAAAATCGAACCAACTCAATTCATTTATTAATTTTTTCTTATTATATTTATATTTATATTGTTATTTTATAGAATTATTTTTTTTAAAATTTCATTCACAGTTAATTAAGTTTATAATTTATACATCTTTCAATGAATTAGTTTGCTCTCAAAAATCTAAATCAACGCCTCTTACGAGTTACTCACAACACCTCCTACAAATCACACTTTTGTCCAACTCTAACTAGTTGCTAATAAATTTTGCTCATTTTTGTCGTTAAAGTTTAGATATTTAAGCGAAATTCATGCAAGCAGTTATCTACCAAATACTATCATTTTTTTTATCCACGTGAGATACTAATTTTATATTATTTATCAATTATAAATTTATAATTACACCATTTTATCGTTAAAGTTTCCATTGTATGAACATTATTGAACAATATTATTGGATATAAAAATTAACAAATTTGGACATATATGTAATTACTATTCCTTATTGCTTATTTGTCTTAATTATATTTTTAATTTTTCTTGCACTTTGTATTTGATAAGCGATTAAAATTTATATTTTTAAAATTAAGTATTATGATAAAATTAGCATTAAAAACTTTAGAAACTATAATACAAGAGTTTAAAAAAAAAAGTAATAAACAAAATTCATTAGCGAAAAAAGATAAAAAATTTCCTTTAACTAACCCAAACTAAGCCAAAAAAATTAGTTCAGGTTGGATTAATTTTTCAAATTTTATGGTTCAATTCGGTTTTCATTCTTAAAAAATTGATCATATTAAGTTAGTTCTAATTTTGACCTAAATTCAAACTAATCCATATATGTTCACCTAAATAGATAAAAACATTTACATATAAGACGATCTACTCATAAAATTCCATAATGGGGGTTTCCAAGCAAGTTCGATCAACTACAAAATAAAATAAATAAACTAGAAATGAATCTCTGACTATTAATTGAAAGTGAAAATTTTTAATTACGGATCTAATTAACTTAGAGAGATTAATAGGTTATTTTTAATTTTAACATATATTGATTATGTAACCTAAACACAACGACCAGATATGCAATCGCGTGTAAAAATAAAATACGAAATTAAAGAATAACACACAAGATTTTTAGGTGGAAACAACCTAAGTTATAACAATGACCTAAGAGAAAAACCACTGGTTCACCGGACCACCTAACTATCCACTATGAAAATCAATGTTCAATTACAACCTTAGGTATTAGACTACCCTTTACAGATTAATCTCTCTTATGTAATTTACTTACAAGCCGTCTCTCTTTTCACAGCCTCCACAAGCTAATTGTTTGGATTCGAACCAACGTTTTGATCTACTTGAGTCCCATAAGATTAATCGAACCCGTCACTTCGATAATTTCGAGTCATATGAAATACCGAACACGTCACCTTAGTACCTGAAAAGTTAGCACAAATAACACAAGCGCAAAATGTGTCATAAAGCAAATTTAACAATGAAAAACCTTAACTAGTAGATTCAATAGCATACTATATGAAAACCAAATCAGCTAGCAAACTCTAGAACAATCATGTAAAGCTCAATATCATGAAAAACAATTAGACATATGAATTATTCAAATATAACTACACAATATGTTTGAACAATTAAATCAATAAAAGGCCTAAGATTAATAGACGAAGAAAATAAGATTTTTCTTTGAAAAACTCAATCAAATGTAGAAAATATTATTTCGGTGTGATAATATTTTCTTCTAACAAAGTTTATTTATATAGAGTCCAATTTGACTTAAGAGAAAATTAATAATAAAGTATAATTCTACTCATATCAGGATTTAACTTTCACAACAATTTTGCTAATACTATGATTTTGCTTTCACAACAATTCTACTCATATAAAGATTTTGCTTTCACAACAATTCTATTCGTACAATAATTCTACTTTCACAATAATTTTACTCATACAAGGATTTTACTTTCCCAACAATTCTACTCATATAATGATTCTGCTTTCAACATTAAATGAAGTTAAATTGGTAAGCAAGATAAGTGGAACAAATTATCAAAACACTTCGATCTATCTAACTGTGTGCACAGAAGTTCTTCTAAGTATACGTGCTTTATTGTATGATGGTGTATGCTTGAAACATATATTTTTACATGATACATACGTATTGAGAGCTCAGTAGTTTCTTCAACTTTGATTGATTGACTTGACAACGAGTCTAGATACTAGATTACAACTAATTATTTTGTCCACGAAAATTGTCAACACTCGTAAACCTTAAAAAAAAAAAAAAAAAAAAACTCTAAAAACACACTAGTTATCTGTACCCTACGTTATAGCCTTGCATAAAACACATTACCAGAAGCCACAGTCATTAGTATAGCAAGTGTTCAATGGTGTTAAGCCATAGGATGTTACAACAGAGATACAAAAACTTTAGAATGACTAAAAGACAAAGCATGAACATGTTGAAGTTACAGGTCAAAATATGGAATAAAAATAACAACGGTTTCACATTGGGATAAAAAGCAATTAATTTGACCTTTATCACAATAAGTAACAAATCAATTAAACTCCATACGAAAAAAAAAATAGTAAATAGAAGATGTTCATTGATTGATAGGGCTATAAATACTGCAAAGTCTACAATCAATTACGAGTATAACAATGCAATCTCATTAGGATAATGGTATTGATCCTAGTAGTTATCCATGCATGTCTGAGAAAATACGATAATCCAAAGTCAACAAGATTCTGAAGGGCAATATGGAATTTCACAGATCCTAATGCTTTTCCTTGAGCAGATATTATCATCAGGGATGATGCTAGATATGGTTATTTAATTTGAATCACAATTAATTTTTAAATTTTGTTATTCCAAATAACAATCTAAAGGTGTACTCTATCTTTTATCAAACACCTTTTTCTCACAAGTATTGTATCAATTTATTACCTTCAACTTGAAGAACAATGTCATCTATACAAGGTAAGAACTCATCCCACAAGAAGCTGATTTCTATGCTCTGCTTCATCTAAAGCATAAAACAAAACTCCACAGGGAACTATCAAATACTGACTCAAAAATCAAAGGCAATATTGGATTTAAACCAACAGCTTAATATCAACAGAAACTACTTGGTATTTAGTCATTTAATCTATTTATATCAATAAACTCTAATGAATGTATATGGACAAATAGCACAAGGATAGGTAAAAGAAAATATTGTAACCTTCAAAGCAAATGGTCAGGAGATAAATATGGCCATCTACATCTTGTAGGTTCGAAAACAAACTATAAACACTGTACATCCTGGAGACACTAAACATCATGTTTAGAATCAATTATGGCCTCAGCATCCTTGTTATTGATCTCAATGCTTATGGGTTAAACCTTCAACTTAAGTAAATCAATATCCCAAATCAATTAAACGGGCCTGCCAAAACAAAGGTTCAATACCGTCAATAGTCACCATCTTCCAACAAAAAGTCTCCTTCTTCCTCTTCCCCTTCCCCTTCTGAAAAGGCTGAAATCCTGAAACCAATAAACCCAGAACTTTCCACCATAAGTTCATCAACCACACTCTCCAAATTACTATCACCTTCATTAGAATCAGTAACCATAAAAAACTCATTCTCACATTGAACGCCATCAATGGATTCACTTCGGGTCCTGGGCATTAAATCCTCTTCAGAAAACTCCCCATTCTCTACCCCAGTCCACGGAACCCACAAATCCGAATGCCTCCCCAACGCCTTATCCCAATCTCCAACCACCACCGTCCCCAAATTGGACTCCCTAGCCCTCCTCAACATTTCCGAGAAATCCGAATCGTCAGAAACCAAGAACAACCAATCAACCCCGCGACTCATAGAATGCTGCATTTGCCTCTTCAAAGCCCAATCAGCTGCCTGGGATTTATCCTCCACAGTCTTCATGAAGCTACTTAAAATGTTTCTTTCAATCCAGATTGGTCTTACACTTTCGCCCACAACCTCCACAAACGTAAAGCTCAGAGGGAGTAATTAATCCCTTACGCTCCAAAACGTCGAGCTGTTTGCGCTCCCGGCGTTGCTCGAGAACCCAGTGGGGCAAATGAACGAAAGCATGGTGATTAGCGTAAGCGGCGAAGTCAATAACTTGGCCGAAATGCTCAGCGACTTGCTTGAGGGCCATGGCAGCCTGGTAAGGTGGGCCACGAGGGGGTTTGTTATCGAGGTCCCAAAGAACGACGACTTTCTTCTGTCTGGGGTGTAAATTCCTTGGTTATTCTTGACCATATCGACCTCGGAGGCGGCAGCGCAGGCTCTGAATGGCCATGCATAGTAGTTGGTGGTGGAGGTGAAGGTTTAGAAGTGAAGTTGTTGAAGAAGAAGGCAGATTGAGATGTGTTGAGGCGGGTGTGGCGGAAGAAGAGCGAAGCAAATGGTTCCAAGTGAAGGTTGGTGATGGAGATCATTGCTCCATGAAGTAGTAGAGTCAGTTTTGATAAGTGAGTTGGAGTTCATGGAGCTAACTTGGCTCCAATCCTTCGGGGACCGCTCTTATCGGCTACTTGAGAGAAGAGGGTAAGGCCTGACCGGCTTAGCCCTTAGGCATTTCACTTTAAAGAAGGGTTGACTAGTGTCAAATTGTTGGACTTGGGCTTCGCATATTTATCTTCAAGAGTTACTAAACAAGCACACATTTTTACTAAATAAGCTCGCCTCTTTTTCTTCAAATATTTTGAGTATGAAATGTTTAACTGTATAGTATAATATTTTTTTATATATAAAATTTTATTTTAACTTATTTAATAAAAAAATATATATATATTTATTATTTTACAATATTAAAAGAAATATTTATCTTCAAGAGTTACTAAATAATCACACATTTCTACTAAATAAGTTTGCCTCTTTTTTTCAAATCTTTTAATTTTTATTATTTTTTAAAATATAAATAATCATATATTTTTTTAAATATTATAAAAAAAATAAATATATATATATTTTTACTTAAAATAATAAAATTAAAATAAATTAAATAATTAAATTATTTTTATACGGCATTAAAAATAATCAGATTCTGTTAAATAAAGCACCATTAAAGCATCTAAGTACTTTTCATCCAAATCTTTAAATTAAAATTATTATTTTTATTAATATAAATTTTAGTAGGTGTTATATTTGTTATTTTTTTCATTAATATTTAACTGAAAAATAAGATCAAACTTGTCTGATGCAAGTTTGACGTGTGTGACATGTCATCTTTATTTAATTTAGGATTATATATCGGATATTAATCTGATTATCCAATGCATCCAATCATAGCAATTAAGAAATCTGTCCGAGAAAAAGAGACAGTGGAAAATGGTTTTGCCATTGAGAACTTTACTATTTTTGCCGGTCATTAATGCCTTTCAATTCTCTTTTGTTTCATTCACGTTTTTTAATGTCTCGCGTCTTCCTTTATGGAAAACTCTCTTTTGATCCTTGGAGAGAAAACAGAAGATACATACGTACATAGATGTACATTCTGTTCATTAGTTGACTTGAATATAAATTGTAGCGAATTGAGTTAGAAATTTAATGATGTTAAAAAGAGTTTTACCAATTACTATATATAATATAAATTCAGCTGGCTAGTGGGCTTTCATGCAGTTGTCCTCATATTGAATATCTTACAAGATAAAAGAATAACCACATCCTATCCAACTAATTATTACTATTTAACAGACAAGTATATATTTTATTTAAAAAGCCAAAAATTCCTTCTTTCCATAACCATATGACATATCAGACAATAGTACTCGTCACACCATTCTTAGTTGGCTTCGTGGCCAGTTCTTGTTGCCTACTGTCTACTATTGCCTTAGTAAGCCTTTTGCAGGCCATAATAGAAAGAAAGAAAATTCACAAATGAGACAAAATTTATATGCACTCTCTTTTGCTTTCCTTCCAAAGTATAGTTAAATTTTTACAAATCTCATACTTTTTTTTTAGCTAGAAGTTACGAAGCTAATAATCTTACACTTTGTGATTTGTATTGTTCTATAATCGTATAGAACGTTGAAATGTCGCACAAAGAATATTATTTTTTGAAAAATTGAAGTTTTAATTAAATAATTTTACTATAAGGTATTATAGTACACTAGTTTAATAATACGATGTAGAAACATAGGTTTAGGGTGCTACACATTTTGTTAATAATTTAGGAAGTAAATAAGTATTTATTTATTTTTTCATGAATATTTCGTATTTGTGAGCGAACAGTAAAAAATTATGAAAAAACAGTAAATATAATATTCATAAAACATATAATAATATAAATAATATATATAATATTAACTCAATACTAAATCATATTCTTTCAAATTATGATAATTATGTTATTTTTATTATTATAAATTTTAATTAATATTATTTTAGATAAATTTTCAAAATTTTAATATCACTTCAGTTGAAATTTACAAATAACGACATTACCCGGATTAAAAAGAGAGACAAGCTACCCTCGATTTTCATCGATTTGACTTTTAGGACCCTTTGGTCTTCTAGAAGTGCTAATGAACACAAAAAACCATCATCTAATAACCAATACTATGCATTTATCTCTCTCCTTTGAAAAATCAAAAATCAAACAACCAACGCGTGTATAATGGCTAAACAGTATAAAGTCTACGGTTTTTAACACGTTGATAACTTGATACCATCATCTCCAAAAATGTGCTATGCCTATGTTATTACTTTGCCTTGTTTGTCACTTTTATGTTTGCTCACATCTCAAGTTCTCAACGTTCCTGCCTTTATTGAACCAGTCTTGGTCCACACCTTTCTTCTCCTTCTCTTCCTTTCAAAATTCCAGCAAAGCCACCTTGATCAATCTTTATACATCTCTTATAATTAATTTTCAGACTTGGGCAAGGAAATTGATTAATTTCAGGAGTACCCATTTGCGAGAAAGAGATGATAGACAAGTTACATGTTGTTTTAGCACTAGTTTGCTTTGGAGTGACAGCAATCCTTTTCCTGGTGATAATATGGAGATGTTTTTACCATAAGAAACAAAAAACTGAGATTCTTGACACTCCTAATATTAGGGACACAAGTGTAAATTTTCAACACCTAAATCAAGTTCTTCATCTTCATCATCAAGTTGATTTAGAATCTAGCAAAAGATCATCAAGTCCTTATATTTTTCGACGTGGGATTTCTGGGAAACCTTTGTTCAATTGGGCTGAACACCCATCTCTTATTACTGATGCTGTTGAAAATGGTTGGTCTCGTTTTGCTTTTTCTAGTGTATATTTGTCATTTCCATCAACAAGATCAAGGCTTCTGGGTTTATGTGCAGTTGGGGATCAAAAAAGAGAGTCAGATGCTGAAATTAGCTGGGAAGTTTGTGAAGGATCGGCTGATTTTATGCAGAAGATTAGGTTTAATCCTGGGTTAAAGAAAGTCATGAACTTGATTAATGTAGGCCATTCCTCTGTTATTAGAACCGCTCTGCCTTTGCCAGGACCTTGTTTGGGGACTAATTCGTCTTTTCCTCAAGAAGCCTATTTTGAAATTACAATTTTGTGTTTTTTAGGTAATGAACATGACGGGGAGTCTATTGGGAAGGTTAAGGAAGGTGAGAAGACTAAACTTATACAACAAAATTCGAATGTGAAAGTGAATTCGGAATCTTTGGTCCATTTTGGTAATAACAAGGCAGAGGAAATTATGAAGTTGAGTAGTAAAGATGAAGGAAAAGGTGAAGGTGTAGGTGTTATGTTATGTGTAGGACTCTCTTCAGGAGGTTCTCTTCCTCTTAAGATTCCAGGTAGCTTTCCTGGAAGCATCGGATTCTGCTCAAATGGTTCTGTCTATCTTGATGGTAATTCAATATTTCCCTTCCGTGGCTTTGAATTTCTGTTTTATTATTATTTTCAAAGAAAACTTAAAGGCCATCACTTTAATTCTGAATTCTTATTTAATATAAATGTTTGTTTATTTTTCTTTTTGGAAAGAGGAGTAACAACCTTAGTTTTATGAAACAGAAAGGTCCACCACATATGTCACGAAATGAACCTGTAAAGTTCTTTAGTACCTGTTTGAATTTGCTTGATAGAAATAGTTTGAGTGGAATTTGTTTGATAAAAGTAATATTAAGATAAGTATTTAGGAGCTTATAATAAAATTGCTTAAGTAGCATTTTAACAAATTATTTTTAAAATTAGAGTATGCATCCTCTCTATACCTCTCAAATTTTGATAACACTTTTTGTTAAATATTGTCAAGCATTTAGATTTTAACCAATTTAATAATAAGTAGTTCAAAAGGGGTCCTTAATGTGTCTTTAGTTGCTTAAGCATTGAACTAGACCCATTTAATTAGAACCATACTTGTTCATTTTGGATTAGATTTGCAGAAATTTGCTATTCGCTAAGACCCAAAACAATCATTTACACAGAAAAACAAAAGTATCTGACCCCCCACCCCAAAAACAAAAGAAGTAAAGAACTTATATGGATTGCTCTCTATCTCTCTCTCTAACTTATAGGGAGCCTTAGATACTGACATGACATGACTTGTTTTTTTTTTTTTTTTTTCAGGAACTAAACTTGTGTTTGAAACCGAAAAATCAGAGTGGGGAAAAGCAGATAAAGTGATTGGTTGTGGATTTGATCCAAGGGCAAAGAAGGTATTTTTCACAGTGGATTCAGAGCTAATACATGTAGTGCATTGCAAAACAGAGGAATATGGAAATCCCCTCTACCCAACTTTGGCTGCAAACACCGATGCAACAGTTTTGGTTAATTTTGGGCAAAGTGCATTCAAATATGAAGCAGCAAATGCACAAAGGACACCAAATCCTTGCTTTGTTGGTCCTTCTATGAATTCTCCAGCTGCTCTTGGATATGAAGATAGCAGAGAACTTTTCTCAATGGGAAGAATTGATGCTCAGTGGCTTAATCGATCTACAACAAGAGGCAATCAAAACCCAAATCGAGGATTGGATTTTGACGAGGAATCTGAAGCTGACTTGTTTGAAATTGTGTTGGATAGTCATAGTTGTGGAAGATCCCCAAACTTAGTTTCTTAAAAACATAAAAAGAAAAAATCTTCACGCATACAACATGGCTCAGGAGTTATTTTACACCAACACAATTTGATAGTAATAGGTTTATACATCGGACAAGTCTTAACAATCTTTTGGTTTTTTTGTTTTATAAGCTTATTGTGCAGCAATTTTGACATTGTTAATAGCTCTATATATGATATGATGAAACTCTTGCCAGAAAGAATGTACAGGTTTCTCTTTGTATATATTGCAACACGTTGTTCTATATAGTATCGTTGACTCTTCTTATGTTTTACATTCAGTGACCTGGGCATTTCGTGTTTTCTTTTTAATATAAGTGAATTCAAAAGAAGTCAGATAAAGGATAAACTTGAAAAGCATCAACATTCTAACATATGTTCTTGCACAAAATACGATTCTTGTAAACACAATTAATTTTTCCCACCTGTTCACATTCCAAGAAATGAAAAATCACATCTAAAGATGAAGATAACAAGTCCACATGTACTAGCAGCTCGTCCAACACCGAAACAATCAGCAACAGATATAAAGCACTGAAAACTACCATATAAACAATTATAGCTACTCAAACAGCATCCAACTAGTGAAGATCCAGTCTTACATAAGACTGAAGAATTAATTATGCAAGTTAGATATTATCACATCTAGCAGATGAAAACCTCAGACGATAGGTGGATACTGCTTTGCTTGCTGCTTCACTCTTTTATTGTACTCAATAGGATCCTGCAGACAGACTTATATTAGTTAAAGAGCGATATTAATTCACAAGTAAATATTGCCACCTTATGAAGAAGAAAATCATTAGTTTAAGATGGTGAGGTATGATATAAGACCTGAATGAAGAGCTGGTACCCATCAGTTTGTGCTGGATCATTAGCGTTAGGCTGATCTAGCAAATCCTGAATGCCTACTAAGATTTGTTTCACGGTAATAGCTGGCCTCCATCCCTGAACGAAAAACAATAATCTAGATTAAGTTAAGTATGTTGCTTCACATCTAGAACTCTAGGGTAATATACTCTCTAGAACAGCCTCAGTGGCAGCTGACTACTTACACTGTCTTCATTGAGAATTGAAAGACAGACAGTTCCAGAAGGATAAACATTAGGGTGAAAAAAGCCCTGTGGAAATTTGCATTTTGGAGGTTTGCTGGGATAATCTTCGCTGAAATGAAGAGTGAGAGGAAAATACCCACCTTCCCAATCAGTCTGCAATATTAAGAAGCTATGCCAATCAAAATGAGACATCGCAAGTTTTCAAAGGCTGATTGCATGAATGAAGTAAAACCAATCAACCCTCACTCTCTGAACATCTTACTACCAAAAAATGTCAACTTACTTGCAGATAGTTCACCAAATTTTAGGTTGTATGATTTTCAGATCTAGTATTTGTTAAATTCTTTGAAAGCCTCATTCAAAGAGTGAAGATCAACAAATTTTTTTCTTTTTCAGATTACATATTACAAGTTTAAAACTAAGTTCTTCAACACGTTATATTATAAACTTTGACGGTTTTCACCATGATAGGTCATGCGGCCAAGTTAGGAGCAAACACAGCATAAAACAACAAAACCCATGCCATAAAATAATTCACAAAATTGGTCATGGAAGAACAGAAAAATCATTGTTGTTACCCTTTTGTTCTAAATTTAGAAATTTTCTGAACTTCCTTGACGGATGTTTTAACTAAAATCCTTAATATTTATATTTTATAGCAACGGTGTTCAATAAGAATGATCAAATACCAGCTTCTATAGTCAAAGGTAAGAAAATGTAATTATGAAGTCACCAAAAAGGTAATAACACCACAAAAAGAGTAGCATATACATAGGTCAACAGATTGACTAGCCAACTTGTCTCCACCTCTTTTACCAAATATCCTTCTCACAAACTCAAATTTCTGAAGTCCTGACATATACACATACCTAATGTCCTCATCCTGAAGCCTTAAACTGAGATGGAGCCTGGAGGCACAAAACAAAGGGTAGCAAGAAATGCAGTGAAGCACTAGCAGAGCCTTTAAAACTACAAACTTTTATAAGTAAAGTTTGTGAACAATTGGAAATAAGTATGGTAAACACAGATAAGACCTCCCAAATAAAAAAAACTTAAGCCATTTAGAGCCAAATAATTCAAGTTTAACCAAACTTAATGTAAGCAATATTTGTGATTTCTTATTATCTTTTAAATTTTGTGAGCTGAATTTGTTATTTGAGCTTATGTGGAAAATGAATTGTGCATAATTTTTACTTGTGTGAATGTATTTCTATTTTTTTATTGTGGTGCTTTTGTTCGGCACGTTTGGCTGATGCAACGGTGTCACCTCTGAGTTAGAAGTTATAACTATGGCTCAGCCGCTGAGTGAAGAATAATTCATAAGTTAGGGAAATTTTTTTAGCTCCATCCATATTATCTGCAATTCAATGGCGGAACAACTCACTCCTACTTCACTCTCACACTCCCAACCACCCCGTACGCTCAGCAGACCCACGTGCTATTTATTAAAGAAATAAATAAATAAATAGCTGAAAACAAAAATTTATACTCAGTAAAATGTTAATAATAAAAAAAAAAGGAAAGAGCTTCAGTTAAACTAATAAGAATTAACCAGTATATCAGAAATGAAGCTATCCACTGAGAAAGATGACGATAGCAAAAAATATATATTTCTATATAATGAAAATCGATAATCCTAATGCACAAATTGAGCCAAAGAGGTCAATCGAGAAAAAATATAAACTTTGAAATAAATAAAGAATTTAATCAAAAAACAATCAAATTAAGATGGAAAGATGACTAACACCAGTCTTGCCGGGAATGATGCACTGCCAGACCATCAGATTGACGGAGCCATCGGGACCAGTCTCGGGCTTCGCCACAAAACCCTAAAAAAATTAAAATAAAATTGTGAATCGAAATAAGAGGGAGGACTGAGAGAAGTAAGGAGAACTCAAGAAGACGAAAGAGTGTGTGTACGGACGTGAGGGTGGTTCCTACGCCACGCTTTTCGCTCCTCGGCGAGACGGCCACGCGCTATACCTCCAGACATTGTTTTCTCACTCTTTCTCTCTCTCTCTCGAAAATGTTGTGTATCTCTATGACTATCCCTTACTCCCAGCAACCAATTTATTTGGCATTAAATTAAATTAAAATATTTATTTTCAGAGTCACGGTTTCATTATAAACGTGATAATCGTAACTTTTCCCTAGTTTCTAACTTTCTATAATCTCAAATAAATTTAATTATTTATATTTAATAATTATATTACTCATACGACCTTAACATTGTCCAATTAACTTTTTTTTTTTTTGGATGATCTAAATTTGAGAGAGAGTACAAAGATGTCTGCAAAATGATGATAATCCAATAGTTTTTATTAGTTATATATAGAGATTAAATATATGTATTATTTTTTATAGTAATAATTTTATAATCTATACATAAAAAATAATAATAATAATAATAATTAAAAATTAAATGTTTGATCTATTTCTAGGTTGACACGAAAGCTAACATTGGCCTCGAACACACAAATAATAGACGTGTAAAGCAATTCATGAAATATGAAATATGAAATAAAAAGTAAAAAAAAAAACATAGACTATATTGACCTGTAGTGCGAAACACAAGTAGATCTTAACTTTGAGCATTCGACAGATCTATGTCCAAATAATGACAAATTTGTTTCAATGAAAAAAAAAACTAAATAATATTCTTTTTGTATTTTAATAAAATTCATTATGAAAAATAAATTTAATACAATAATACGTGATTGGCAGTCACCAATGGTGCCTATCGTCACCGATCATAACTAATATACGTCTATACATTTTATTGTAATATATTTTGATCATTTTGTAATGGCCTGCTTTAGTTATTTTTATTTCTTTTTAAAACAATATGCATACTTGTACTTTAAATGAATATATTTAATTGAAACTTTAATGATTTAAATGAACTTTAAAAAAAAAAAAAGTGTACTTAATTACAATTTTTAAAGACTTTAAAAACTTAGGTATACTGGATTTTATAGAAATCTTTAAATTTTATAAAAATATAGTTATATTTGATTATAATTTTGTAGAAGCATGTGTATTCAAAAAAATCATTAATTTTAAAATATTATAAAAGCTCAATAACTTTTATGAATTTTGATGGAATTTTTAATTAAAATTATATGTAAAAAAAATCTACTCATTTTTTATCCTCTCTATTGATTAAACTATTATTAATATAAATTCATAAAAATCTATTAAAATCACAAAAAAGTCTACCAATATTCTTTAAAAATAATAAAAAATTATTAAATTTATAACTTTTTATTTTACAAAAATGAATGCAAAGAGATACTTTGCCATATATGTGTAACTTGAGTTACATAGATTGTTTCCTATGAAACTTGTTAGAGATTAACTAAAATTTATTAATTAAAAATAAATTGATAGAATTGTGCAGCTGAATCGTGGGTTTGGTACCACAATGATACCTAAGTTTAATATTTGGTATCCTTTTTTATCTTTGTTGCTAACAGGTTTTAATTTAGTACTTTTATTTGACAAATGGTATTAACATTGTAAATTATAAATAATAAATACGTTTAATTTGAAAATTTTAACATGTATCACATGATAAAAAATTTAATGACAAGTTTAGCATTTAACTTTTTTCTTTTTGTTTCCCTCTCTCTCTCTTCTTCTTCTTTTTTTTTTCTTTTCCATAATCAGTTTTTCCTTTATTTTTTCCCCTCCTCTTCCTCTCCCTCTCCCTCTCCCTCTCCCTCTCCCTCTCTGGGCAAAAAAAAAAAAAAAAAAACAAGAAAACAAGGAGAGAAGGGAAAAAAAAAAAAAAAGAGGAAGAAAACAAAGAAAATTCTTCCTGGAAAAAAAAAAAAAAAAAAGATAGAGAGGAAGGGGAGAAAGGGAGAAAAAAAAAAAATAATAAATATTAAAATTACCCCTAAATTTTTTATCATGTATATAACATATGTTAAAATCTCTAAATTAAACACGTTTAGTATTTATAATTTATAATGTTAGTACAATTTATCAAACAAATATATTAAATTAAAACCCTTTAATAACAAAGATAAAAGGAGGTATCAAATGTTAAACTTAAATATCACTGTATCACCGAACCCTAAAATTATAAAGCCAAACTCTTTTCTATTCTATTTTTTCACGTAACTTGTTATCTTTTAATTTAATTGTTTTCAAAAACTTCATCATAATCGACAATTTCGTAATTTTAAAGTAATTTGTCTCAGCGTTGGTTTTACAACAGTTTTGCATGAATTATTTATTTAATTCATGGTCAACAATGCCGGTTTACTTTTTACAAACCGCAGTAGCATAAGGATAAATTAGGGCATACACTGGATTAAAATTGTATTATTTTCTTACCGAATGCAATCCAATTCGATCTGCGTGGATTATGTATTTAAGTATTGGATCCAATCAAAAAAATATATATATATGCATCTTCAAAGTCAAAATTTTTTGTAATATTAGGAATGATAAAATAATTAACGACGGTTTTCCTGACCATAACAATGTTCATTCCTTAACAAGCAACATTTGAGGGAGGGGACGGGAATGAAAATCATAAAATAATCCTACGAAACTGTTTAAGAATAATACCAATAATCATATACCTTTCTTTTTAAACCTTCCTGTATTACAAAGTTGTTCAGCCAAAAGACCCTATGAAGGGACTTCGCATGAGGCAAGTCGAGCAACTTCACGTGAACGAGAAATGGGAACTGAGACAAGAGGGTAAGGGAGTCTGGTCACCACCACTCAAGAATTACCCTTCAGCATCAATTTTGCTACCCTTTTCAATGCTTCAGATGCCTTGAGCAGATCAGAATCAGAATGGGCAGCAGAGACAAACAATTTGATTCCTACTGGCAACACACATTTATCGAGCGTTGACCTCTTAGAAGTCACAGCAAATACAGAGTATTCTCTCAACACCTGAAACGAACAACAGTTGGAATAAAAATTAGAGTAACTATCCAAATTTGGCGCATCACATTATGGTCATGACTCACAAAAAACTGGAATTCAATTGACTTACTCGGTCAGCAATGTTCTGAAGGAGTTTCAGGTCAGTGTTTATGGAACCTGTTGACTTCTCTAATTTGAGGAAAACAACAGGTGACTCTGGATTGCTGGCTATTGATAATCCCGTTATGCCAGATAATCCTGTAGTTCCATGTATTTAATGCACAAATAAGCAAGAAGGTAGCATTTTCCATTGTAGGAAAATCATGAATGGTTTACGTCCTAATCTAAGTTCAACAGGGAAAAAATTACATTATAAAATAGAATGCAAAAACTGCATGGCAAAACACAATCCAGAAAACAAAGAAAGATTACCAGATTAGGATCCAAGGAAAAATTAGCCAATCAGCCATTTCCAACCATCAAAGCAAAAATTATTATAATAATAATAATAATAAATAAAAAGCCAATGATTCATTACTGACCCCTCTTTGCAAAGCATTTCACTTTTGACCCATTTATAAATTATATGCACGCACAAGACTTCAGAGAGAAGAATTCATTTAATATGAACTCAATAGAGGGACTCGAATCATGCCATAACTTAAGTATAAATAAATAAGTCTTAGATAGTGGCAACCCAAACCTCAAGCAACTGCTTGAGAGTGCCCCAGCAACAGCCCAAGTACGAACTCACTATCTATGGACATTAGTAGGTAGATCAGATCAAACCTTTCCATAGTCCTGCAATGTTCGCCTTCAGCTTCTTGATCAGATCAGGATTATCCTCTAGGATATCAATGGCAGAAATGGCTGCACTCGCAAGATATGGGGGCAATGAAGCAGAAAAGACGTACCCAGAACTGCTTAATCGCTGCCAAGGATATAAACCACTAGAAGTTGAAAATTCAAAGATATAACATAAAGTGTGTCTGTGTGTGTTCACATTTTGTGCAAAAAAAGAAAAGACAAAATAATGATTTTTTTAGATAAACAGGCTAATACGATGAAATTAAAAAAGTTCAACTAGTTATAACTTCATGTATTAAGAAAATAGTTACTAATATAAGCCCAATTTTAAAGTACTTTTATCATACCTGGTGATCAATTACTCTAGCACTGCCAGTGCAAAATCCTCCTTCTGAGGCTAAAGCATGGCCCATTGCAGCAGTAATAATGTCTATTTTTCCAACCTGCATTAACACAAAACCATAAATAACAACTTAACAAGTAGAATTGGAATCAAAAATTCAAAATTAAAATAGACAAGCTACTAAGAATAAGTACCGGAACTCCACTGTATTCAGTCAGACCTCTTCCAGTTCTCCCTAGCACACCAAATGAGTTGCTCTCGTCCAATAGAACACGGAAAAAGTACTTCTCCTTCAACTTAATGATCTCATCTAGTGGGGCTATTTGCCCAGAATTCTATAAAATTAAAAAATATATGTATATATTTAGTGCCTCTCTCAATCAATCAATTTTACAAATAAATACAATCATATATGAGTATATATTTTTGTTGGATGGAAAAGAAAGTAGTAATATTATGTTATTATATAGATGCACATAAACACTTATTACAATGAAATACTCCATAAAAAATTATCAGCGTAATACTTTGGAATCATCACAGAGCAGTTAACTACAACATAACGACACTAAACTGAATCAACAGTATCATAAGAGAACTTCAAGCAATTCAACCCACAGCAAAAAATAGAGAAAATGACGAAAAAAATAGAGAAGCTTCAGTTGATCGCATGCACAACGGATAGGGGATAAAATAATTGAAACAGTCATTGTTGGAGATGACAGTTAAAAGGACCTTAGGAACTCAACTACCTCTCAAGGTAAGAGTTTCCTAATTTCCAAGGGTGATGAGTGATCTGAAGAAGGGTTTAAGGTTTTTTATGCTTTTAAATGGGGTACCCATGCTTGGCACACTCCTAGGATACTTAAGTACATGTGTCTTGTAACAGAAGGGGGGCATTTAGAGCCATTGGATGAGTCCCGAGGCTGATACAGTTCATATGTGGTACAGAGAGTACCTTTCCTACTTTTTGTACACTGAGGGTTAGTATCCAAAATTTTATGAAACAGAATCTTAGGGTTTGGTTGGCTCACTGGTGGCAGAAAGTAATTTGGTTTCATGTGTAGGATCCTCAGTTTGGGACTTAACCACCAGAGTAGAAGTCCTTTTTACTATGCTGGTCAAAGGGTACCAACAGTCATAATCTCAATACCAGCCTTTATCATTAAACTTGGGACCCAATAAAAAAAAGGAATAAAGCAAAACTGGTCCTATAATTTTATTAAAAGTTTAGTTTAAACTTGTAATATTTTGATTAAGTAGAACAAGGACACTAATTTTTCTAAAAGTACATTTTAGTCTTATAATTTTTTGATTAAGCAGAATGAGGACACTAACTTCATAAAAGTTCCAAATAAGTCCAAAAAAAAAAAGGCCAAAAAGTCATATTTAGACCATAGTTTTGAAATTTTTTGGACTTATTCAGAGCCTTTATAAAATTATTATCCTTATCCTTGTTAACCAAAAAATTACATGAATAAACTAGACTTTTAATAAAGTAACCGAACTATTTAAGCATGCTACCCAAAAAAAAAAAACCAACATCATAGAATCGAAGTTGCCAATTTAATGTCCACCCCTTCCCACCAGAGTCCCCAATGCATCTTCAATCTTTCCCTCGACCCCAAACTTCCTTTATCTAAGACAATAGTATACAGATTACAGATGGTCATCTCAACCTCACAAGTTCATCATAAAAGCAGGCTTAAACATAGTTCCAAGACTTCGGTGTTACTAGTATCGAAAGAACTTATTTCTAAAAACTAATACCAATAATTTTCTAGTATATCCTCGTAATATGTTAGAAGTAAAATTCAACGAAATGAAGAGCAAAGGATACCTGGTAGACAGCTTCAACCACAATGTAGCGCCGCAATCTTTTTGCCCGCTTACTCTCTGCAATGATTTTCTCTAAAGTATTCCTCAAGGATTCCATATCATTGTGCTTGAAATACACAATTGTGCTTCTAGAAAGATATAGACCATTTTGAATTCCCCAATGGACTCCTTCATCACTAGAAAAGAACAAAAAGCCTAACATTTATATACATGTATTCAAACTACCACACAAACAATATTATCAGTAAAAGCTAACTTTGGAAAAATTTCAAGAGGACGTGATGTGCCCTAGTCAATAATTAGGAGACTAAAATACTATCTTGCCAAAGTAAATGAACTAATTGGACCCTTCATCTAATACTCTAATACGTTGCAATTACATCAATAATTTACAAGCAAATATCTCATAATTCTCATCATGCTGATTCATGTATACTATCTTAGACTAATTGGACCCTCATCTAATATTCTAATATGTTGCAATTACATCAATAATTTACAAGCAAATATCTCATTATGCTGCTTCATGTATACTATCTTCTATGAAAAAAAAAGTCATATGAAGTACAACGCAGTTTTATTCAACAAGAGAATAAAGTGTCATCAAAGGGTAACCCATCCAATTAAAAACAAGCAAGAGAAAATTATGATATCTAAAATTTAACTTATTTACCATTTTCAACTTTCTTACCGTAATGCTTCTGAATAAAACTGGAGATTCAAACAAACTAACATATCCAAACACACATGTACCACACACAAAAATAGAAGTTAAAACAAAATATGACTTTGAGCTAAAAGAGAATCCCTAGCTATACAAAATACTCACGCAACAATTACATCTCCTTTTTTGCAGAAAGCTGGAATTGCACTGAACATGGTAGAAAGTCCATAAGAGTAGAGGATTGAATCAGGAGTTCCCAAAAACTTTGCAATTCTTGCCTCACAATCAAGGTGAACATCTATTTAAGAAGAACAAAAGGAGAATAAAATAATTATGTAGCAGGTTTAACTTGTCAAAAGCAAAACGGAACATATATTGAAATTCATTTCAAGCTGTTTCTGTTATACCGATTGTTCCATAGAAGCTACGAGGACCACAAGAACCAACACCATATTTTTCCACCGCAGCAGTACATGACTCCTAAAATAAGATAATGCCATTAATAATCTATTCAAAGCAAGATCATTATTCATAAATAAAAATAATAGGTATCACCTTCATCACTTACAAGTAACTTCTTATGTCCTACCAAACCAAGATAATTAGCTGATGCAAAGTTAACAACTTCTTTACCGTTAATGACTGCATGTGGCCCTGCAGCACTGAATAAATCACAATAAATCAGCAAAATTGGAAGAGGAAAGGGGACTTTAAGTTTCAAGTAATTTCACCTTTCAAAAACTGGGGGTTCCAATAGCATCTCTTCAGTGATAGGAGGAATAAGAGGTTCTGGAACCCATTCTTCACATAGCTCATCTATTTCCTGTACATTAGAGATGCATTAATAAAGTTAGGTTAAGAGAACAAGACACATTCACAAAGCATGCAACATTCATAAGAGTTGCACAACGTAATTTGGTTGCATTGTCATCGTACTTCAAAAGTTAGTGTTATGTATGTATGCTCGTGTGTGTAAATAAATGGATACACATAGATGACGAGGAGGAAGAGATCCCAAGAGAAATTGATTCCTCTTCAAAGTATTGGAGTTGAGATTGGGATAAGGAACGAACCTTCTTTGTTAAAGGACGTTTAGGAGGCTTGTAACTTTTCTGGGAAAGCAGGAAAACGATAACCACAAAAAGAAGAGCTTCCACAATCAGATGTCCTTCAAACCAAAAAAACATTTTCTTTATCAAAAAATTGTGAACTATATAAGAGAGAAAAAAAGTATCATGCATTAGGATCTTAGGGGTCTACCGCCATAATGCTTTCCAAAAATTAAAGCTCCAGCAGCTCCAGCAGAAGGAGCATCTAAAACCAAGGTTACCCAGTTCAAGGTACTATCTACCAATTTCTGAATAATCGATGCCATTTTATTCGATACTTCTAAGTATCCGAGAGACTTTGGACATCACTCATACAAGCACGGATGCTGTTCTTCCCAGTAATCTTATAAATACCCCTGGGGCGGATAAAGTTTAGAGTACCCGATCCTGCAGGATAAATATACAAGTATACATCAAGTATTACCAGAAAGTGATAAATGTTACTGGTTTGGTAGTGTTATCATAGAGCTATTCCAAATAAAAACTTCCGATTCAAGAAAAACAAAAGTGCTTGGAAAGTAATCCACAGATCCACAAATCCACATACATTAACAGGGGCGGCTCGAGAGTTTGTGAAGCCCTTGAAATGTATTGAAAAGTTGAGAATAACGCACTTGAATTATTGAAAAGGTAATCAGATCGCTAAACTAGCTAACATCACAGTACCCCGTATATAAGGTCAGAAATTCTAAGCATAAATAATGAAGCTGAAACCAATAAATCAAGATAAGGCGGAGAGATTACCAATTAAAAACTAAAAGCCAACCAAGCAGAATACTTCAAGCACAAGGGAGTGGGAGAGTGGACTGTGGAGACTATTGGCCGGCGGCAATAGAGTTGGAGGATACTTGACGGGTAGCGTAGGTGGGGGAAATGGAAAAGAGCGAAATTAGGGCTGTGGAATCGAAGATACACCACGGGGCTTTTTCCGGATTTGTTTTTCATGTGATTTTGCATTTTTAACTCGCGACCTTTTTTTTTCTTTAAGTTGTCCCCAATTTTTCCCTTTTTTCTAAATTTTTTTTTCCAAATTTATTCTTTTATGTTAAAAAAAAATTACCAAAAAAAATAATTTTATTTATTTAAATTTATTAAAATTTTAATAAAATAAATAATTGTCCAAATTTATTTACAAATTATTAATAATATTTATATTTAATTACATAGCATAATTTTAATATAAAAATTTCATTTAAATTTTATTTATATGAATCACATATTTTTTTAATAACATAATAAAATATATATTTTTTGCATTTAAAAATACAAAATATATATATATACTATTTATAATATAAAAATATATTTTTTAAAATGTTAAAAATAATATTACTTAAATAATTAAATTATATAAAAATTGGAAGGTAATGTTTACTTATATGAATATGTATTCCTAGAAAATAAGCAATTATTATCTCTTATCATACCTTTTTTGTCTTTCTTTTTTTGTTTTGATTAGCTTGAAGCCATGAACCAGCGTTACAATACCAAATAAATTTCCCAAGGTATTATTGGTAATTATTTGTTTTAATCTAAGACAAATACTTTTTAACCGATAAAAAACCATTTCTTTTTGTGAATAATAAAAAATTATTTAAAATTTATATAAAATAACATTATAAAATTTATAAATATAATAATAACATATTAATAATAATATTGAATATAATTTAGTAATTAAAATTTAACTTTAAACGAGCCTAATTGATTAGAATTTAATTTAAATGACATCTAACTAGTCGACGTTCAAAATTTAGTATTTGGAGTACGTTTTTTTTATATAGTAAAAATATATAAGTTAGACATAAGAATATTATCTTTATTATTACAAATTTTAATTCGTGTGATTGTTAATTTATGGATATTATTTTTTATAGCTTTCTAGAACTATTTTAATATTTGCATGTTTTATAGATCATATGTGATGTTATCAAATATAGTTATATTTGATTAAATTATTTAAAATTAAATTATATTTAATTTTATAATGTTTGATTACAACCTATATAAATATTAATATAAATTTATAATAAATATTTTAATAAAATAATTTATATTTAAAATATTATGTAATTTATTTTATGTAGTTTTATTTCTTATCAAAATAGTTTCATTATAAAAATTTATTTATTTATTTATATTTTTTGCATTTTAGAAATAAAAAAATTATTTTAGATTTGAGATGAAATAAAAAGTCATGACATATAATTTTAAAACATAAAATTTAAATAGACTAAGTTAAGTATATAATACAATTTTAACTCACATTTTTAATGGGTCTAAATTTTTATATAATTGTATAATTTTCATTTTATAAAATATGGTTTGATTTTACAAGAAAATATATACTATATATAAATTATATAGTTAGTATTTTTAACTCCTTATTACAAAGATGCATTTTTAGCCGTTCAAACTCTTATTATGTAATTATTATGAAGAAAATGATAATACAATATTAATTTTTACTCAATTTTATATTCATATATATCGTGTTATATATTAAAATTATTTTAAAGTTAGATAAATAATTCACTCTTTTAAAATAATATTGATATGTAACATAAGGTAAGGTATTTAGGTAAAAAAAAAATTGTGTACACATACATACATGTATATAGAGAGAGTGAGAGAATTTTTATCACATTAATTTATTCAATTATTATAATATTTATATATAATTAGATAATTTTTCCATTTGAGTTAACTTATAAAAGTAAAATTCAATTGATTTAACATAATATAAAAAAATTTAGATCTACATTGCACATGTAAGTGTGTTTATGTTTGTGTCCTACGCTACTACTTACCAATAATCCATGCTATTTTTCTAAACTTACGATTTATATAAAGCAATGTTCGGAGATGAAGGTCAAGGCGGACCAGTAGCATCTGAAAACACTAAAATAAGAAGGAATTAATGCATAAGATGTAAACAATTTGCCATGCTCAAATACAAATACTCACAGCTTATTGTTCCTAGCCAGTATTGTTCAATTATGATAAAAATAAAACTGTTTAAATATTATGGATATTAAATTTGAATTATTTTAAAATATGATTAATTTTTAATATTTTTGTAAAAATATATAGGTATAGTAAAAATACCAACCCCAGTTTTAATAATTGAAATTATTTTCTTTTTTACACTAACCGAATCGTTTATTATAATATCACAATTGGACGAGCAGACAATTTGATCACTTTTTTTATTATTTTAAAATTAGATATATTAGGCACTTTATTTAAAATTAGTACACATTTGTTACCTTAGTTCTTAACAAGTGGTACACTTGAGTTATTTTAAACACTTTATTTTCAAAAATAAGGTAATTAAAGTGTACCAATTATATAGTTAAAGTATACTATTTATTAAAATTAAGATAATAAATATATATTAATTTTAAATAAAATAACAAATATATTTAATTTATAAAGTATAAGGGATCAATGGAACACTTTGTTGTATATGACATTCATTAAATATTTCTCCCTCCTCCATTATCCTAATATTGTATTTTATAATTATATATTTTCTTCTTATTTATATATTTAGAAAATTGTAACTTGAAGTAGCTGGGTTTTTATTTTTGTCCCCCAATATATATTTTTTATATTAAGTTTCGAACTCGTCAAGTGTGATATTACGCTAACATATAACAACCATTCGTGTTATTTTATTAGCAGAAAGAAATAATAACATTGGAATAAAATTTGAAAAATAATTTTTATTTGATCTAACAATATTCTTATCTAATTGCTCTTTTTAATTACTTTTCTATTCTACTATGAATATTTATACAAATATTTTTCAAATTTTATTGCAAGTACATTAGGGCTATCTTAATGAATAAGATAGAAACAGAGATATAAAGACTTAGAAGAAGAAGAAAAGGAAGAACCAAAACCAATCATTAACATTTCAGTGACTGGCTATTAAACCCACCAAAAGAGTGTAGTCTTTGTAGTACCACGACTATGAGCACATTTTGATGCACAATCATGATCATGGAGTTGCAGAGCGGCACATGTTGTGTCTCCAGCAGCTAAGATAAAGTAATCTCGGACAGAAGAAAAAGACTTGGTTAAAGTAAACTTTTGAGGCATTTTGCAGTTTTTATGCAAGTCAATATATGATGATGGACCGCAAAAACTTCAAAGGTGCATGCACAATTAGATTGTGTATTCCCTTTGAGTGGACAAAAGCACCCCTTCATAATTATGATTTATGGAATCATTTATTTATAATTTATATATCGAAATCTTAATTTATCTTTATTTAGTAAATTAATTAAGTACTTAAAATGAGTGCACTGACTAAGATAACTAGATCCACTGACCTGTTAAGATAGTCCAAATTATTTTTAATTGTGGTATTATGATTCGGTTAAACAAGATAATTGGATCTTGTGATAATGATAGAACAAAAGGGAACATATATATGAGAGCTTGGGATAAAAAGAAGGCCAGGTTAGGGAATAACTGTTTGTGATGCCAAGCTCCACCTATCCATATAGAAACCAAACATAGAATTAAGCTCTATGAAATTGATCAAGAGGAAAATAAAGGTGTTAGCTATGTACTGGCACAGTTAAAAATATTAATATGATTTTTGTTTTTCTCCAATCTTGTGACGTTTAATGGGAAAGTTTGATGAGTTTGGGTTATATTAAATGAAGTTAATGTTTGTATAAGAAAAAGAAATTGACTCGTACAAAACACACATAGAATATTAATTTTATATTCAATTAAATATTAACATATTAGCAATGTAAATTTTTTTAGTGTCAGTGATTTGTACTAATGTTCATTACAAAACCAACTGATACACTCATATACGAAACAGTGAAAACACATGGGAATCTAACATTAGTTGAGACATAAATTGTGCTGGATTGTAATTTGGTTGAGCAAAAAGATAAATCCCAGTTCAGTATGGTTGGAGATGATACATCAAAGACAGAATTAAGTCATTTCCACAATATCTTGACATGTAAACTTCTTGGGTGCAAAAACAACAAAATTGATGATCAGAATGTTGCTTTTGTAGTTGAAATAAAAAATTCATAATTGCAACAGTAATATAATAAAAGTTGGTTTAAACGTCCGATCCAACAAATAAAGTGTAATAAAGCTAGAGTTAATTATCTCGAATCTCAATTAATTGAATCTTTAACTTATTTATTTTTTAATAATTTCTTTCCTTTTCGAGGTCGGTAAGATCAGTTCAAGTAAAAATTGAAATAATTAATCATTAGTTATTAGTAAATTAACAAAATTAAGATCAGGTGACGTAGCTAAAAAAAAATTTAAAGAAAGGCTAATTTTTTTTTTGATATAAAATAAAAAAGTTAGTAAAAATTATAATAAATTATACTCAATTTAACATTAAATTTTTTCATATCATATTATAATAGAGATATATAGTTAACACATTATAATTAACACATAACGAAAAAATTTAAACAAATAAAAAGCTCAATCAAATACATTAAAATTTATAGACATTAAAACTAAAACAAACATATAAAAATATAAAAAGTAAAATAAAATTTATAATTTTAAGCTTAAGACTATATTTAAAAATATATGTTTATAAACAATATAAGAATGACTAATAATAATAAAAATAATAAATTTTTATATAAAAAAATTTCAAATAAATTCTAAAAGATTACTAAAATAAAATGTCAAATAATATAATATTAGATAAAGTTAAAATTTGGATTTAAATAAAATATAATAAACATAAACTTAAAACTTTAATATGGAGTTTATCATATACTTATTTTTTTAATTTTATTTTTATAATGTTGAATTTAAAAATATTTAAACATTATTTGGATTCTTATATTTAAGAAGAATTTTTTGTATTATACTACCCTAATTTTATTTTTGTTACTAATAGTTACCAAATACATATATATATATATATATATATATATATATAACCACTTTATTTATAATTCATGTCATTTTTATCCACATATTTATTAAATATTGTTAATAGATATTAAAATATCTATATAAAAATTAGATATAATATATTATTATAAATAAAATATTTATTTAATATTAAAAATATATACATAATTAAATTTTTTTAAAAAAAATTGACCAAGAACCCGCTCCACTAAGATCCGCCCTGATGAAGATCAGTATTAATTGCCACAACAAAGTAATAAAAGTGGGACCTGAGATCTAGTTGTTTGGTCAAAATCAAATAAACGGAAAATCCAATGAAGGGGAAGATAGGTTGGAAAGAGTTAAAGAAAACTTTAGAGCGTCATCACACTTTTACCAGCTTTTTCTTTCATTCCTTCCTTCCTTCTGAATAAAGCTCAAAGGGTTGGCTCAAAAACATTGGCACAAACACATTTTATTATGTTATATATGTTCAACAAAGCTTGCTTAACTTGAAGACAAGCTCCCAAAAAAAAACGGACCATACTTCTCCTTAATTTTAGTTCAACACTTCCAACTTTTGCGGTTACTCTTGATCAATTTTCTTATCTAATTCCTTGGCATCTAAGAATTCTTAATATGAACCTATCAAGTTGTTATTAACTTAAACATGTTATTAAGCAATAATTACTTGTCAACATTTCTTTGCAAATAGTATTACTTTCCAAATTTTGCAAGCATTAGGCTTATATAAGTTATCTTGCAGAGTTGGAATTGGAAATTTGACATGACGTTCCAGCTATGGTAAAGCGATCAAAATATTAATTTTTTTTTTTTTAATGGTTTTGGCGTGTTTCATCATGAATTTGTATGTAAGATGATCTAACTTATAAAAATACGTATTTTTTAATTGAATTTTTTATAGCTAATTTCTATAATATATTTGAATTAAATACAAAATTATATTTTCTTACATTTTTAAATTAATTGTGAAAGTAAAATAATATTTATACTATTTATTAGATATAATAAATAAGAGTCTTTATTATATATAATTCTATTTTATTATCATATTTAAAATTTATATTTAATTTGATAGTATCTTAAAAAAATAATTAATATTAATAACTTTAAATATATATATATATATATATATATATATATATATATATATATATATATATCTTTACCTAATATATAAGGTAATATTATTGTTACTTTCTTATGCTATATGCAGCCTGCGCAATTTTTTCCAATATATCAGAGTTATATAATAATAATAATGTATATATAATATCTTTTCATAATATAACTTGTTGTATTAGATATATAAATGAATGAATGATGACCCTATCTACTTGCTAATGACCTAATGTAATGTCACCAGTGGCACTTGTAGAGCTAATTTTATATTATAGTATTACTAAAATTTTAATAATTATTTAAGTATATTTATTTTCTAATTATTACATCGAGTGTTTGATATTTTATAATTTTAAAAAAATATTAAAATAGTCTCATTATCATGTATAAATAAATATTTTAGTCTCATTATTTTTAAATTTAATACCTATAATTTTGTTATTTATGAAAATTAGGTACTAAAAATGTTTATTTTTAATACTTTTGATAGATTATAAATGCTCATTTTAATAAATTATATGACTAAAATTACTTATTTTTTTATAATAATAATAAGATTAAAAATATTTAATACATAAATTATAAAATTCAAATATTTATTTTAAAAAATTGCAAAACTTCTAATATTTAACCTAATTATGGGATTAGTATGTTGATTACATAAAAAATTAGGGCAAATGTTTCATTTAGTACTAAAACTATTAATTTTGTATCAATTTACTACTAAAACTTTTTTTTGTATCAACTTAATATTAAAACTCTTTAATTTTATTTCATTTTAATATTTTGTTAACTTTTACATCTAAACTAACAGAATGTGGCTCACATGTCTCCCACATGACTCTTTTTAAGGGGTATTTTGGTAAATTCATTATAAAATGTTAAAGAAATATTTAGATAAAAAAAAAAATCATTTCATCTGCTCACCAGCAAAGTTAAGCGTTCTTCTTCTTCTTCCAAAAGTTTTTTTCAGTTCTCCCGATACCCATCTACCACCTCTTCCCCACCATGTCTTCGCCAGCCGCCGCCACACCGTAGCAGCCACAAGCTCTTTGCCACCCACCCTACAGTACCCAGCACCCTTCATCTACTCACCAACAACAGCACAGCAACGACTACATATCTCTAGCAAGAAATCATCCCTCGTGATACCCAACCAGCCAAGCACTGAGGAAACTATCCCAGCAGCGAAAGGCGCCATTCACCAACCCATCCACCACAGACATCGCCTTGTCTCGCCACCACGCCCAGTAGCAACCATCATTCAGAATTTTTTTTATTAGTACTCTTTTAATAATCTTGCACCACGCCTTGCCACCATGCCATTCATGTTGTCTTTTATTTTGTCCACCACTATGTTGTCTTTTTGTGCAATACTGCCTTTTCTAAATTAAGTTTGCAGTAAAACAGGTTTTGATTTCCATAAATGAATATTATGTTCTGCATTTCCTGGTAAATTTACCCGTCCATGCATTGACTGGTAAATTTCTTTTTGTTAGTTGCTTATCAACCAGATGTGCACATTGGCTTAATATTCTAAATCCAAATCGTTTAAATTGTATATAAAGATATCAAAAGTGTGATAGTAAGGATAGTAAGAGAAAACAGATTAGCAATTTAGCTATGAAACAGATTATGAGAAGTCTGTCATATGTAGTTAAGATAGGATACCTTAAGCTTTGTATTCAATAGCATATTTTTGGGGAAGGCCTGAGTCATAATCTCAGGGCCAAAAATATTGATGCTTATTTTACAACTCCTCATATTCCCCTCTCGAAGAAGGTAATAAAATGACTAGACAAAATTAGCAGTGAAACAGAAAAACAAAACATGCTCAACAATCAAAAGAAGAAAGCAACTGGGAGCAATAATTATAATTTGTGATAATTTCAAATAGGTGATACAAGGTCATTTCAAATAGGTGATACAATTCCATAAATAGTTTTCTCATCCCAGTAATTTTGGAAGAAGAAGAAGAACGCTTAACTTTGCTGGTGAGCAGATGAAATGAGTTTTTTTTTATCTAAATATTTCTTTAACATTTTATAATGAATTTACCAAAATACCCCTTAAAAAGAGTCATGTGGGAGACATGTGAGCCACATTCTATTAGTTTAGATGTAAAAGTTAACAAAATATCAAAATGAAATAAAATTAAAGAGTTTTAATATTAAGTTGATACAAAAAAAAGTTTTAGTAGTAAATTGATACAAAATTAATAGTTTTAGTACTAAATGAAACATTTGCCCTAAAAAATTATTGGACTTTTTATCCAAAATAGCTGGTAGATGCTAGTATCAGATATTCAAGCTCGTTTCAATTGTAGTCAGTGACGTATGCAAATCCGCTGTATTTGAAGAAGAAAATAATAAATAAATAAAAATTGTGTTATTTCTTCCGTGGAAATTAAGTTAACGTTAGTTTTTTCATTTCCTTTTCTTTTCTTTTCCATGGCCAGAAGGCAAGTTTGTATAAATTAGTTGTATGATTGTACCTATATATTTAATTTGAATGCCGCAAAGCATGAAAAAAAAAAAGGAAAAGGAAAAATATTTTTCCCTGAAATAAGAAAGCAGATGAGACATAATTTGTAGTTAATATAAGTAATTTATTTTTGCTGGAAAAAAGAAACAGATGAGACCTATAATTTGTAGTTGATGCAGGTGGGACTAAGACTTTCATAAAACCAAAGTGGGACTAAGGTAAAACTTAAAGGATGTGACTTTAGGAATTGTACTTCTTAGAAGAAGAAAAAGAATTTGTGATCTTGCTGAGTTGTAAGTAGTTTATATTTTGTAACAAAGATGAGTTTTTTTTTTTTTTTCCTTCTTTCTTTCTTTCTTAGTTACTAGACAACTCAAAAGTCAGGAATGGAAGCATGTGTAATGTAAGTACAAAATGATCTTCATTCTTCAATGAATGGTAAACTAGAAAGACGAATTTTTGAAACTTGTATCATACCATAAATTTTATAATTATTTAAAAAATAATTTAATTTTGAAATTTGTAGGTTAGGTATTTTAATTTTTATAATTTATAAGAAAATACAAAATTAATATTATTTTTAAATTATGTTAAAAATTTAAAAATAATACTTTTGTCAAAGAGTATTTGTGAGATATAGAAATTACCTCTTCAACAATTTTTACTCATATTTTGGTATAATTTAGTTCAAAGAATTGAAAAAAAATTATTGATTTTTTAAGATAATTTGGTTATAAATTTTATATTTTCAATTTTTAAAATATGCAATGTTATGAATATGCTATTAAAATTAAAACAATTAAATATAATTGAATGATAAAAAAAAAATTATAAGAAATTATAAGCAAAGAGGGAAATATGGTTCATTATAATTTTATTGAAGTTTTATCACATAATAACTTTACATACAATCTCATAAAATGACTTTTAACCTAATAAAAATTGAATTAAAGATTATAACTTTAACTATTTAAGCTTAATAGTACATTTATAAAAACATGTTTTAATTAGCAACTAAGTATTACATTTTTAAAATCTATTACATATATAATAAAAATGACACTATTAATTCAAAATATTATAATTAGCTCTACATTTTATTAATATTTAAACTAAATATTAATTAAAATGAAACAGTTTTTACTAATAATATTTCAATTAATTTTATGAATGTGTTTGTCAGGAAATGAAAAAAAGAGATAAAAAAAATGTGTTTTCTTAGTTTTTTTTTATTCCACCAATTAAAAATATATGTTTATTTTTTTAACACTAAAAAATATATATTCATTTATGTTATAAAGAAAATAAATTTTTTTCTTTTATGAAGGGTTAAAAATAAAATTTTACACATACAAAGAATTATACTAGACAATTAAACATTTTTTTTGTTTTATTTAATTTGTTAATTGTTTAGGGCTTTAAAAAAATTTAAAATTACAATAAAAGTATATAAAATTTATTTAGTTATTTTATTTTTTAATTATTCATAGAACAATCGTTATTCTTAATGGAATAAACTATTGACATTAGGTTCTTAAGACTAATTTAGTCTATTAAAATAAATAACGAGAGTTATAATATTTAATACTATAATTTCAAATCTAAGTAAATTTGTAAGCATAATTTTAAAATTTGACACTTTTTTCATTTATGAAATGAGCCACAAATTATGTAAGTTGCAGGCTTGTATAAAATTATTATTTATTATTTTACAGTATAATTTATTAATTTTATTAAATTACTTGTATCGTTTAATTCTTTAAATTAGAAATAATATCATTTAATTATTTTTTATTAATATATATATATATATATATATTCTTTCATAAAGTGATTAAAATGCAATTAAAATATAAGTTTTTAACAAAAATAAAAGTAAAATTTAATATAAATTTTTTTTAAAAAATTAACAATAATAATATTCATATAAAAAGTTATTAAAATATATATTCTTAAATTAAAAATTAAAAAGATTAATAAAATATTAAAATAAAATAATGAAAATTAAAAAATATTAATTTTTTTTTAAATTTTTATATTATTTATAACTTTATCATTATTAAAAATTTATATTTTAATTACGTTTATAATAATATTATTATAATAAAAAATTATTAAAATAATATAATTTATTTTTAATTAATATTTTGTAAAATTAAATAATTAAATTTTACTGTTTATAATCTAAAAAATTGTTACATTATCCTAAAAAAAATAAAAATTAATTTTATATTTTATCAAACTAGAATATTATCTCATCATTTAAAATAACTCTATACATCGAAAGCTCAATTTAAGTGAAAGCGGGACCCACCGAGTTTTGCCATGTGAGGTAGGAGACCACCAGCTGGCTAATGGCTATGTCCAATTGTGCGTGGGACTCTCTATCCGCTCTCACACTTTACTCCATTCAAAGATGACTCACTCTCCTCTATGACTCTTCACCCCATTTCTCACCCTTTACCTCTTATAGCTCACATTTACCCAATAATATTAAACATATTTATTCATCTATATATATATATATATATATATATAAATTTAATTTAATAAAATTTTAAATAAAATTATATTTATATTTTAAATTATTAATATTAATTATCATTTTACAATACTATCACATTAAATAAAAATTATTGAAATAAGAACTAGATATAATTATAAAATAAACATTACATTCAATAAAAAATATAATGATATGATTTTAAATATTTTTTTATTTTTACAATTAATTTAAAAGAAAAAATAATAATATTATATTTATTTTAAACATGTCATAAAAATAAAAATAAATAAAATACTCCACGTTTTTTATTAGTAGAACTAAAATTAGAAACAATAATTTCATTTACATTAACAATCTAAGCACAAAACAAACTTTATCCCATGGCAATGTAATATTACGCTGCAGTTAATGTCTCACATTAACATATTTATTTAATTGATATTTTTGATATGCTTTGTTCCTAGAATGAGAAGTGGGAATGGGATTCCAGATCACGTGTGCTTCGTTGCCTTTTTTCTAACGGTAACGGTATCGGCTATCGCTGAAATCATAGAAATACGTGACTTGTACAATACGACATAGAAGGGTATTATGGTAAATTAAGGAGAGGTACGGAGCTTAGAGGGTCAGATACCGTTGGGGGTTGTGAAGACCGAAGACAAAAGTGGGGAGATAGGGGCAATTTGGGAAAGAGTCTAATAAAAGTATATTCACAGAATCACAATGCTCTTAACTGTTTGAGTTGGGGAGCTGTGGGGTGTAGTGATGCTCAAGAAAAAGCAGAATAATACAAATACAATAAAGTGATCTTAAATCCTTTGCCATCTCTCTCTCTGGTTGTTGCTGTCCTATGCAGTTTATCCGCTACTTCTCTCATTTACTCAACTACCCTTTCTTTGCATACTCTTGCTTTTTTTCCCTTCTATTTTAACTTTCTCTCTCTAACATTTGTCTGAAACTCAACGCATCTACTCTCTCTCTCTCTCATTCTGTTCTTGCTCTTGTGAAGGTCGTCCTTGTGTGGCTTTACTGTCCTAAAACTTTCCCAGAGTATCTCAGACAATGAATGTGATTTTCCTGGAAAATTAACAATTTCTTACTCTATCTGATTGGTTGTCTTTGAATCTGGAATTTGTTGCTATTGTTCCTATATTAGAATGGAAACATCTGGTGAAGATAAGGATTGCTGTGTGAAGGTTGCTGTTCATATCCGACCGCTCATCGGAGACGAGAAGATTCAAGGTTGTAAGGACTGTGTCATTGTCGTTTCAGGGAAGCCTCAGGTACAATTACTTTCAACAATGTCGTACTTGTTTTTCATGAATTTTTGTGTGATATAACTCATTTGGTTACTCTTGGAGAAGTCTACTCTAATTTTCCCTTTTCTTTTACTTTTAGCTCCATATAGTGATCTATAGCTATAGACAGAGATCTAGATCCAAATATGCTTACTTGCTGTTATAATTTTTTCCTTCCCATTTTATTTCCTTCTTCAATATTTTCACCTTTTCTTTTGCATTCTTCCCATACGGTACATTGGAGCGGAGCACTTAATGCATTTCGTTTCGTCACAACTTCTCAATCTTAATTTTGGATCATGACTTCCGACCTAAACTCCAATTTCTCTTATTCAGTTGAGAATTCTAAAACCGGTTTACTTAACATAAATTTTTCTTTCAGTTGATAATTCCTTAAGTGAGTTGTTTCCATAATTTAATTTCACTTAAAAATAGGGGAGGAAATTGTGAAATTGGATGGAATAGGATCATAGTTGGATTTGTTCTTGTCGGTACAGGGAGTTGTTGCGTACCTCTCTTGTTATTTTTCCAATTTGGGAAAGTCTCGATGAATAAAAATTATGAAATACGCAAATGCATTTTCTTCGGCATTCTTGCTGAAGTGTCTGCGTTGAATTTAAGGTGTAGATGGTAAAAATTGAGGTTTTTTCAGGTCGATTGACTCATTGGCTGTTGTGTCCTAAGCTAGGGGGAAAAATTGTCCAAGTCTAGCTTTGGGCTCGATAATGCCCTTTCTAAGGCTCTCTGCACTATAGTCTGCTTGCTAATTTCGTCTATCAATTTCTATTTTGGTGGACTGAGATAACACGAAAGTTTCCTTTTGAGAAAGTTGGGTTAGCTCTAGGGTAAGTTTGCCAGAGTCGATTTAGCTTCTTCTTGCTCTTGCACTTCCCCCTTTTTTGGGGCTGGGGGCTAAAACTCAGGTTTCAGGGTTGAAAAATGCTAAATGCACAAATTTTCATTCACACCAGTTATGCTGTTTCAAGTATCAAAATTTTCTTGAAAAATACGTAACTTTTCGATTTCCAAAATTATTTTGCCACGTAGCACACTATAATTAATGTAAGTGCAAATTTGTGTGTTATTAGCATTCATTTTCGAAATTTGTTAGTTAAGAATATTCCTTTTCTTAAGCCTTGTGATTTGTGCAAATAGCAGTTGCATGTCTAATTTTGGATTATGTCCTATTTCCAACACCTCTTTATTCAAACATTCATTTTGAACATCATAAAGACAATTATTTTGAACATCATAAAGACAAAAAATTGAAGTTCCTTGAGGCGCCAAAAAATTATAATATCTACTTAAGCTTGACTCATTTGGAAGGCAAATACCAATTTAATCACACGTGCATACTTATGTGTATTTCCTGTTATTACATTCTGATTTTGGCCAATGGAGCAGGTACAAATTGGCACACATTCATTCACATTTGATCATGTCTATGGGAGTACTGGTTCTCCATCATCTGCAATGTTTGAGGAATGTATTGCGCCACTGGTAGATGGTTTGTTCCAAGGATATAATGCTACTGTCCTGGCCTATGGTCAGGTAAAATTGATATCTCAATGAATATGCTATAATTAACTGGACTACTGGAGCAAAACATTGCATGCGTTGATGTTTGTCGCCTTTTCGTTTAACATTTCTGATCTATTGCAGACAGGTTCTGGAAAAACATATACCATGGGCACTGGCTTCAAAGATGGTTACCAAACCGGAATAATTCCTCAAGTTATGAACACTTTATTCAGCAAGATTGAAACTCTTAAGCATCACACAGAATTCCAATTGCACGTTTCTTTTATTGAGGTTGGTAGAAGTTTCATTCCTTCTGTTGTATTAACTTCTAAAAGATCCTACTATGCTCCCCATATCACATTACTTAATTGTGGATCTTACTCTTTAAATCTTGGATCTCAGAAGGACTAGGCAGCACTCATGTATCATAGACGTAACTTTATTAAAAAAAAAAGTGCATGGATTTAAGATCACCTATGATTTATACTTTTATTTATGTGGCAAATTATGTGAGACCAAAGTTGTGTATTAACAATGAGTCATTGTATATTTTAATAAAGCCCATTTTGTATAGATACTGTACCTTCAAATCAATGAATCATTAAATTCTTTCTTTCATGTTGGTACTGTTTCCCTCACCAATCCTTAACTCCAGTTTTTTATTTATAGTATCCTTAACTCCAGTTAGGAATACGCAATATCAACTTCACCAATCATTGTAAACTTATCCTTCAGAAACTCTTTTTTTCCAATCTGATTTCATCATGAATTACCTCATATTGTGTTGGCACAACTCTTCATGGATGATAACTATGTTCACCCTTAGCTGTTCTGTATATCTAAATAAGTTAGTTACCTGACTGAATATTGTTTTATCCAGATTCTAAAAGAGGAAGTACGAGACTTGCTCGATACAACTTTTTTGAACAAACCAGAGTCTGCAAATGGGCATGCAGGGAAAGTAACAATTCCAGGGAGAGCACCAATACAAATACGGGAAACTTCCAGCGGTGTTATTACATTGGCTGGATCTACAGAAGTTGGTGTAAGTACACTAAAAGAAATGGCTGCTTGCCTGGAACAAGGGTCATTGAGTAGAGCAACTGGGAGTACAAATATGAACAATCAGTCAAGGTAAACACTCACTAGATTGCCCCTCTATCTTTCATGTTTTTCTTATCCAAATTTAAAATAGTTGTTCTCCTTCTAGAATTACCTTGGCTTGTTGAGCAGAGGTTTATATCTGTTGAAATTTTACAAGTTAAACATCAATTTAAAACTACGAGTCTACTTGAAGAAAAAAGGATTTGTTTCCTTGAATTCATAACAAAACTAACATATGTCTGACATGCTCTCATAACTTGGTTTTTCTTATTAAATTAAATGGAAGAAGTAAATCTTTCATCCAGAGAAAAATTCCTCAGCAAAATTTTCAAGGATAAAATAGCATGTTAATGATCTCATTTCCTGAGTGAACTATTTTTGACAATCATCGGTTCAGTTAACTGTATATCTGTTATGCGGTGACTTTTGAGGCATTTGTTGTTTTATTTATATATGGGTATGCATTTATATTTAACTAGTATAATTGAGAGTGTTCATGGACATTATAATGTGCCCATCGCAACGTTTCCTCTTTCTTTTGTCCAAAGAATTGAGTTGAGTTTTACTCTTAACAATTTTTTTTATGATATATTTATAGTTTTACTGTTTTACAATAATTTATATCAGAATTAACAATCGCAAGATGTAACTTTCAAGGTCTACCCTAGATTTATGAATTATGTGTTTTAACGATTTCTTACAAACATGTTCGCAGCAAGTTCACTGGGTAATAATGAATTTTCTAATTTTCTACATCTGGTAATAGCCGTTCGCATGCTATCTTCACCATCACTCTGGAGCAAATGCATAAGCTCAATACACCAGCTTCTGGTGATAGCAATCTCGGTGATAGTATGAATGACGAATACCTGTGTGCTAAGTTGCATCTAGTAGATCTTGCTGGATCAGAGCGAGCCAAGAGAACAGGTTCTGATGGTTTGCGTTTTAAAGAAGGTATTCATTGTGTATGCTATTTTGTTTGTGTGTTCGCGACTCATTTACTTTTTGGTTATTTCTAATTACATGCACGCTATCTTTCTGAAACAGGAGTTCATATTAATAAAGGTCTTCTTGCACTTGGTAATGTCATTAGTGCACTCGGCGATGAGAAGAAGCGCAAAGAAAGCGTTCATGTTCCATATCGAGATAGTAAACTCACTCGGCTTCTACAGGTCAGGCACATCTTTGTGTTCGACTAACTACATCTTTGTTTTAAAAAAAAATCTTAATATTTTCAGACTATATATACATATCTTTTAACTTCAAGTTTTACGAACTTCTGCAGGACTCACTTGGTGGTAACAGCCGGACAGTGATGATAGGTACTACCTTAGCATAACTTTGTGCTTCTGTTCATAGAAAGATATGAATTAGGTGATGGTTTGGTGCCGAATATGATATCTTAAGCTTAGATGTCACCTGAAAATAGGAATGATTTGATGCGTGTTATACAAATACATGCTTGTTAGAATATCAGGACAAGATATTACCTCATGCCACTTCTTACACAGACGTTTCTGTTTTATTGGTTGAACAATATTGTTCGTATAATTTTGTTTTTCCATTAATATTTCCTTTTGCGATTACCAGAGCCTATGGTCTATCTACTATGACATGCCATCAGGCCAACGAGATTTGGTATTAATATTTCCTTACAAAGTTCTTACAACCTCCCATGTCTGTTTTATGGTTTATCATTTAAGAGAGATCCAACTGTTCACTTTTGATGGTCAATAATTTGACAGCTTTTCTTTCCTTGTCATACTCTTTGTATTATACTTCTTTTATAGATTTCGTAATGTTTCTGTAATCTGCTTCCGAGCTTAAACTTTTATCATCCATTTGTTTACGGCCCTCCCTCTTTCACCTAACTTTTGCAGCCTGCATTAGTCCTGCTGATATCAATGCTGAAGAGACCCTCAACACTTTAAAGTATGCAAATCGTGCTCGTAATATCCAAAATAAGCCTATCGTAAGTTTTTCGTTGATATTTTTTCTTTGTCACTTTGTTATCTTCCCAGGTAGGTTAATGTTATGAAGATTGTCATGTGCAAAATTTTAACACCTTTCCTCGTTTAAATTTGAACAGGTCAACAGAGATCCAATGTCCAGTGAGATGTTGAAGATGCGCCAACAACTAGAGTATCTGCAGGCTGAACTTTGTTCTCGGGGAGGACGGTCATCTCCTGATGAAATAAAGGTAAGTGACTTCTGTTAACGTGCAAGTTGTGCATAGGGGCTCACAAATAAAGATTGTTCAAATATGAAGAGGAACGATAAATGAAACCCAAAAATAAAATCTCTGGGATCTAGAAAATAATTTATTTCTTTCTTTAACCTCCCCTGTTAGTGATTATCCTCATTGACTCATTTGATAATTTATCCTGGATGAAAATAGCTTCTGAAGGACAGAATTACTTGGCTTGAAGCTGCTAATGAAGATCTTTGTCGTGAACTTCATAAATACCGTAGTAAATGCAATATTGCTGAAGATTGTGAGAGAAATGCTCAGGTAGTTAGAAACTCTTTTGACATTCATGGTTTTACTTTGCACGAATGCTTTTTGTTTTAATGATCCTAAGATAGGAACAAACTTTAAACCACTAGTCATGTCATGTAAGACTCCAACATAACCTTTCAGGATGGTTGTGCTGGCTCACTGAGAATTGAGGGCCTTAAGAGGGGCCTGCAAAGCATAGAATCAGCTGACTACCAAATAAATGAAACAATAACAGGTTTGTTTCACTATTGCTGAGCATTTTCTTAATGGTATTTCTTTTTTCTTTATCAAGCATCAATGTTTTTGTAATAGATAAAGTTCATTTATCATGCGGAATCTGTGATATATAAACCATGGAACAGCTGTGTTTCATATGCATTCCAACTTTTGTTTCTTGGAAACACATGATTCAAGGTAAGGATAACAATTCCAGCAGGTGACCCTAGAGAAATTGATGAAGTGGCAAAGGAGTGGGAGCACACACTTCTCCAAAATTCTATGGACAAGGAATTGAGTGAATTGAATAAACGTCTGGAACAGAAAGAGGTATATTTTGGGTTGATTGGGACTTTAGTGTTTCATTTTGCTGTACTGTGTTTAATTTCTGCTTTAATATCCGTCCCTATGCAGTCTGAAATGAAGCATTTTGGAGGGTTTGAAACCGAGGCCCTCAAACAGCACTTTGGAAAGAAAATAATGGAACTAGAAGACGAGAAGAGAGTTGTGCAGGTTTACTAAGAGCTTGAATTTTTGTGTTTCTATTCCTTTAGAAGGCTAAAATTTTCACTTTGTTTATTTGGTCCAATGGAGCAGCAAGAAAGGGATCGTCTATTGGCTGAAGTTGAAAATCTTGCTGCGGGTTCCGAGGGACAGACAATGAAGTTGCAAGATACCCATACCCAGAAGTTAAAAACACTGGAGGCTCAGGTGACTACATTTCTCTAAAAGATATATTGAATCTTTTCACTTCAATTTAGCAACCAGTTAGCAAATTGTATTCTAATACCTTTGACAACACATACATACCAGATTCTGGATTTTAAGAAGAAACAAGAAAACCAGGTCCAACTTTTAAAGCAAAAACAGAAAAGTGAAGAAGCAGCAAAACGATTGCAAGATGAAATTCAATCTATAAAGGCACAGAAGGTTGAATGTTCTTTACAATTTTAAAATATTGTCGATTTATCTATTTCTCCCTTTAACTGCATCTGTTATTGATTATTTTCAATTCATAGGTCCAATTGCAACATAGGATAAAACAAGAAGCAGAACAATTTCGACAATGGAAAGCAACTCGGGAGAAGGAACTGCTACAGGTTTGTATTCTACTTTTTCCGCTCTTTACTATTTCAAAATCTATGGCTGTTCTTCGTTGCTTTTTCCCTCTTACAAAGCTGCTCTGAATATTTAATTGGAAGAGATTAATTTATAATTAAAAAATTATAATTTTGCACATGTGGCAGCTTAACTGTGTCATACTACGCCAATTATTCTGCTTATTAGATATAAACTTCCTAAATATTTATTCATGAAATTATTCACTTTTTATGCTCATAAGACTTGGTGTTACATCTTGAATTTCAGCAGTATAGCTCCATGTATTGATTTCATATTCATGATTAACATTTTGGCAGTTCAGCGAAGAGCTTTAGAAGCTTTGTTATTATTCTGATTAACATTTTGGCAGTTCATAATTATTCTGCTTATTAGATATAAACTTCCTAAATATTTATTTATGAAATTATTCACTTTTTATGCTCATAAGACTTGGTGTTACATCTTGAATTTCAGCAGTATAGCTCCATGTATTGATTTCATATTCATGATTAACATTTTGGCAGTTCAGCGAAGAGCTTTAGAAGCTTTGTTATTATGGCTCCATGTACTGACTTATGACTGTTTATTGTTTTAATTATTTGTTAATCATAATTGTATTGCCTGCTAAACGGTCTTTCATCATACAAGTTATGATCATGAATTTTTCATAATAGTTACGAAAGGAGGGCAGAAAAAATGAATATGAAAGGCATAAACTGCAAGCTTTGAATCAGCGGCAGAAAATGGTGAGTGTTTCCCTTTCATGGCTTATTTCGGTATTGCTTCATATCATACACTTAAAGTGACCTAAATCCATGCAACTGACGTATCTGAGTAAAATCAATGATAGGGCTTTTTAACCTGTGCTTCTTTTCGCATCTTAAAATCTATTCATTTCCAACAAAATTATCTGCCAATAGATGAAATTTTAAAAGCCAAAGATATCAAACTGCACACATTAAAAAAAGGGAGTTGTCGTAGAGATCCTTAGATTATATCATTTGGTTCCTTAGATTATAAGTTGTGTAAAAATACATAATTTTAATGATTTTTTAATTAAAATATATTTTTTTAAATGACACTACTTACGAGGACCAAATAACACAACTGACCAAATCTGAAGACCTATGTGACACTTTTCTCTTAAAAAAAATTGTCGAGATACATCCAAAAGGCTGCCACTTTCCTGCAGTAAAAAAGTACTTGAAGCTGTGCACTGAATAGGATCTTTTTTCAGGTTCTTCAACGAAAGACTGAAGAAGCAGCAATGGCCACGAAAAGGCTAAAAGAATTGCTAGAAGCTCGCAAGTCTTCTGCTCGTGACAGTACAGGTATAAGGCAATCGAACCTTCCCCAAATCATACATTATCTTCCGTCATGAAAAGGACCATTCTCTTCAGAAAATATATACGGATGTTCCTAGAGTAGGCCCTATTTTTACGTTGTGGTTTTCTAAATGTGTGTCATTTAGCAGTTGTTACCAATGGAAATGGAGCAAATGGACAGGTATTGATCTTTACTTCCCTTTTCATGGTATTTTCATGTTTCTATATTATGGATTTTGAATCCAATATTAATTCAAGCTACATCCTTAGAGCAATGAAAAATCCTTGCAACGCTGGATTGACCATGAACTGGAAGTTGTGGTGCATGTACATGAAGTTCGTTATGAATATGAGAAGCAAAGTCAAGTGTATGTTACTTTATTTGCAAATGTATATTGAACAGAACTATATATCTAAGTTTATCTTACTCATATTTTAATCTCTAGGCGAGCTGCACTGGCAGAAGAGTTATCTGTGCTGAAGCAGGTGGATGAATTTGCTTCAAAAGGCCTTAGCCCTCCAAGAGGAAAGAATGGACTTGCAAGGTACAATTTTTACACATTCTGACTAAAAGGAAACAGCTTGGTTCATGAAGCAGCTATTTTAAAAATTAAAGCCTCTCTTCCTCCCTTGGGTGGCTTAACTGCTGCATTTTGTCTGTCAGAGTATCATCCATGTCACCAAATGCAAGAATGGCCAGAATGTCTTCACTTGAAAATATGTTGGGCATATCATCAAATTCACTTGTAGCAATGGCATCACAACTTTCAGAGGCAGAAGAAAGGGAGCGTGCCTTCATGAACCGCGGGCGGTGGAACCAATTGCGCTCAATGGGAGATGCAAAGAACTTGCTACAGTATATGTTTACTTCCCTTGGAGATGCAAGGTATTACAACTTAAGCTCTCTGATTCTTCCTTTTTTTCCTATTTGTTTCTGTGGTGGATAGTAGTTTTCAAAAGTACAATTTGAATATCATCAAATATTCCATACAAACAAATTTTATTATTCTAATAGTTTGGGAAATATTTCAAAATACCGGAATTATTCTAAAAGTAGGAACAGTGTGTGTTTCCTCTTCTGTATAAAAAATTAAAAATTAAAAACTAGGATCATTTCTCTGATCCTTGATGGTGAGTATAGAACTTTAGTTTACTTACCAACATCCAGGGGGCAGAATTTTCACTGTCCAAAAACTAGCTTAAATTCCAAAAGTTCAAGAAACTTACAGCAGTTAACCCTTGCTATCTTTGTCGAGTTATAGATTACACGGATGATACTCAGGCATTTTGTATGTCAGAGTAAAAGAAGTTCATTCTATAAATTTGACTAGCAATTCAGATGATTCCATTTGCCTGCCTTCGTAAATTAAAATTTTGGACATTATAATGTTCAGAATCAAATTATATGCTATCAACAGGTGCCAATTATGGGAGAACGAAACGGAAATCAAGGAAATGAAAGAGCAACTAAAAGAACTTGTAGGCCACTTGAGGCAAAGTGAGACAAGAAGAAAGGAAGTTGAAAAGGAACTCAAGTTGAGGGAGCAAGCCGTAGCAATTACATTGGCTTCTTCTGCCTCGGTGAGAACATATAAATTAATTTTTCCTAATACATCATGTAATTTAGAGCCTCTCTAGAGCTCCAAACCTGTATCCCCCTAATGATCTTATTCATTGCTGTTTTCACAGCCTCTGGTGCTTGTTGAATTAATAAATTAATTGATAATTTTTTATTTCTAACTCTTTATGATGGTGATCAGGATAGCTCACCCATAAAGCACTTTGCCGATGAAATGAGTGGTCCCTTGTCTCCCATGTCTGTGCCAGCACAGAAACAGCTTAAATATACTCCAGGAGTTGCTAATGGTTTGATCAGGGAATCAGCAGCATTCATGGATACACGAAAGGTTAACAACCTTTTCTTCATTATTGAATCTTGATCTGCCTTCCATTTTCAACTAAGAAAGTAGGATTTGTTGGTATTGCAGATGGTTCCCACTGGACAGTTGTCGATGAAAAAGTTGGCAGTTTTAGGTCAGTCGGGGAAGCTGTGGAGGTGGAAGAGGAGTCATCATCAGTGGCTTTTACAATTCAAGTGGAAGTGGCAGAAACCATGGAAACTTTCAGAATGGATAAAGCACAGTGATGAAACACTCATGAGAACAAGACCTCGGCTACAGACTGTTTAAGAAGTGATATGATGTGTTTTCAGATTCCCGGATAACAAGCTTCTTGCAAAATTTCGTTGACCTCTAACTATGATCCCAACGCATGGCATGGAGAAAAAACAAATCAAGTACAGGTAATTATTGTACAAATTTGATATTTTAAGCCATTCTGTTAATCATGTATGACAGTTACACTAGTAGAGACTAGACTTGGCTTCCAAACTATAAGGCTAAACCCTCGAGTAAATAAAATTCTTAATACAAAAAACAACATGTTGAATATCCTAATCAGGGGCGGTTCTATACGGGGGCTAGGCAGGATTGCAATTCTAGCCAACTTTTTAAATAAAAATTAATTATATGTATATTGATAAGCTTTATATTAAAACTTTTTAGTTTATATTTATCATATTTTATTTCAATCTAAATTTTAATTTTATTTAATATTATATTATTTGATATTTTATTTTAATAATCTCTTAGAATTTATTTTAAAAAAAGTTATATAAAAATTTTATTATTTTTATTATTATTAGTCTTTCTTCTATTGTTTATTTGTTTATAAATATATATTTTTAAATATAGTTTCAAGTTTAAAATTCGAAATCATATTTTACTTTTTACATTTTCATATGATTATTTTAATTTTAGTTTTAACAACTATAAATTTTGATGTGTTTGATTTAACTTTTTATTTGCTTAGATTTGTTAATTAATAAATTTATTTTATTCATAAATAATACTAATACTTATTAACTTGTTATATTTTTGTTTAATTTTCATTATAAGTTAATTATAATGTGTTAACTTTATATTTTTTTAGGTAGTGCTAACTCTATGTCTTTATGATAATATGACATGAAAAAATTCAATTCAGCGTTGAATTGAGTATAGGTTTACTATAACTCATACTAATTTGTTACTTTGTATAAAAATAATTAAATTTTAGCCCCCTTAAATTATTTTTCTGGCTCCACCCTTGATCCTAATTATTGATATTCTCTACTCTATTGGCTGCTATCAGTTATTGAATCAAGCTATGGCAAAGTATCCGGTGACTGTTAAGTTTATCCCCCTCCGTTTGCACCGATGAACGTAATTGTTATTGTTATTATTATAATATTTTATTTTTTATTTTTGGAATAATGCAGCCTGCTGTGGATTTATGCTTATGTCATGGATGAGTCCATTTTGGAGATGTTAGGTTTTGTGGTATTGCATATATATTATCATTGGATTACTGCTATTGGTGCATCTTGTATACTAAGTAGAATACATCAAAAGGGTATGGTGACAGTGCTCGTACTTTGGAGAAGGCGATCTTGCTGACGAAGATGCTGTGCAGGTTTTCAGTATATTTCTGTCAATAACAGCAATTCAAAAGAGGAAGAGAAACTCTTCTAACCCAAGTCATAAATGTTTATTAAGAAAAGTTCCTTAGTCTTTACCTCTTTCTTTTATAATTCGTCGTTACAGTGTTTATTATGTGTAAGCATAATATCAACGTGCAATTACGGTGTGTAAGTAATGTTGTAACACATGTAATGGTGAGGGATTGGATGCAATTTTGTATTGGAACTTTAAAAGGAATAAAGTTGAAACAATTTGTTAATCGAATTGAACCCCATGTTTTTATTTTGTACATGGCATAACATATATAAACACTATATATTTATATTATTTTAAAGCCAATTTAATTACATATTTTGTGCTTCAAATCCTTGGCATCTCATCTCTAATTTTTTGGTCTTAAGAGCAAAGTCTCTGTTGCATAACTCCAACATGCATTGCATGCTCTCCCCCACTCGAGCTACTGCATCGTCGAAACATTTCATATTTTCACTAAAAATAAAAATTCTTGAAATGCATATAAATATGTCGGAATTTAGAGCCAATACTCCATATCAATTTATGTACATGTACACACAACATACAAACTAATCAGTGTTATATATTTTTTCACCCTCAATATTTATATCGTCCCAAAAAAGATTAAAGAGAACCATAAATTTTCTTTAATTTGTTTCCCCTTTAATCCGTGTTCTAATTATTTCTTCATACTTCCATATTTAAAATAACTTGCTTTAATATAAAACCATGACCAACAAAGTGACTTGAGAGTGTCTATAACCATGAACAAAAAGTAAGAAAATTACAACAATCATGATTAAAAAGAACATACATATCTCTCAATTATACATGCTCATCAAATTTGGCACCAAAATGCAAAGTGCTCCTCTTTACGATGGGTACTAACGAGACCACCACATTTCAAACAGACAAAGCTAATACCATCAGCAAAAGCATCTAACACGATCTGCGTCCTGCCTGTTTCAGCCAGAATAGAGGTTCCCTGACCATCAACAATGAAAGCAGAGTTTCCACAATCACCACGCTGAACTGATGCACCAATGGTATAGTTTGATGATGGTTCTACTTTTACAGGCTGGGCTTCTGCAATTACACACTCAGCAAACAAGGAAGCTAGCTCATCAACATCAGCGTGTTCATGTAGTCTGCTTCTATATATCTCACGAGCACGGTGTAAGCATTGAAATACAGCTTCATCTCCACCTCCGGCTCTCATTACCATCAAAACCTGTCATAAAACTAGATTATTAGCAAATACCGCTTTACATGTACTTTTAGCTTATATTCTAAAAGGGTATGGATACCTGGATACATAAACAGAGAGACAACAAAACTTTATCCAAACATTTATTATCAATGATGAAAATTGTTGGCGTAAACTTAACCCAAACTCAAATCTCCACCCTTTTAAAATAGAATAAAGTAAAATAAAAACAGCATTCTTTTGCCAACTTTAGTAGAGTCAATTGACATTGATGAGTTCATGTCTCCATGATACCATGAAGAAATAATTGCTACAAAGTTGTTTTTAATGCCTCAGAGAAGCTTGCTCTGTTATAGCCTTGGGTTCTCAAATGAAGTTCTAGCTGGCCCTTCCATGTCTGAACAATGACAAATTTGACCTCGGCATCATTAAGGGGATATCAAAAAATATATGCCCAGAAAGCTTGTCTAACTTATTCAACATGAATATACAACGAGAAACTTGTTTAAGTTCAATTGCTCATCACAGTTCTCTAATTCGTTTAGCTGTAGGCTCTCCTTAACGATACTTTTTTACTATAAATAAAATAAAAATAAAAATAAGAAGAAAGAAAAGAAAAGAAAAGGAAGATGCACGACAAACAATTATAAACTTTTCTCAAAGATGTCTACGGAAATGTTGTTGGAAAATAATAATGGACAATAACCAAACATAACATCAATTGGGTTGTCCTTCGAAATATGCATAAACAAGGTAAAGAAAAAGCCAACACAGTAGCACCATTGTTTTCACCGGTGACAACCTTTTCCAAAGGACAAAGCTTACTGGCATCTTGTTAACGTCGAGCTAAATCCAGTCAAAATTGTCACCAAGAGTATGAAAAATCCAGCCAGAATCTTTTCTTGTTATCCAGTTTGGATTTCTACAAAAACATTGGGTCATTTTGAGCCTTCTAAGATTTCCATATGCCAAAAATTTCTTTAAGCCATATTTAGCTCATATACTCTAGAAAAATTCACTCCTAATCAGATATTTAGCTTTGTATAAAGTTGTGCACAAGAATCACCAAATTCGAAAATGCTTTGCCCCCTTCTTATCAAGAAAATCAGAAGAGGATTGAACCGAGAAAACTTCAGTACAATATAGAAACCCTGATTATCAAAAGCACGAGCTAAAAAAGAAAGGTTGCTAATTGCTACTCAGGTAAAGCATATGTGTGTTTCTTAATAAACTCGAGTGTATATAATCAGATTCCATTAAAGGGACCGAAAATTTGTCACCAAATAAAAGATTTATATTGAAAATACTAAATTGAATTGATTGTCAATCAACGGTTCGAAAGATTAACCTCAAACACAACAAAAGGAAATTTTTTTTGGCATAAGTGACTTTATTAAATAAAAGGAGATTTATTCTTCCGAATTTATAGCAACATTGAACAAGAAGATAAAGAAATACAAGTCGAAGAGCCTACCGCTTGGAGGGCCTGAGAAGGCTTGCCTTGGTGGATGAGCTGCCAAGCCAAAGTAAGCAAGTCTCTTACGTTTTGACCGCCGCCTGAGCTCGCAGCTTGCTCTTCCATCGGCATCTCCGCGTCCATCATATCTGCTTCCACAAACTGATCTGTGTATAGCTAATTTGTTATTTTTATCAATTTTCCCTAGATTGTTGTTTTTCTTGTTCTTTTTATTTCTAATTTTCCAAATGTACAATTACATAATAATATATATTTTTTCTCCCAAAGAATGAAGATTTAAGAAGGAAAAAAAAAAAATGAAAAGTGAAGAAGCTCGATGAAGATTCTAGCAAAATCCGCAGTTTCGGCCATCTCCGTCTGCTGCCAGGATATTATACGTGGACCGTGGATAGCACACTTGGACCTCTCAGTATGTCTGGACTGGACTCTCGACCCACTTCATCCTTGTTAGTAATGGGACCTTTTGTAATTAAATGGGTTGTACTATAAATGGGTTGTTATTTACTCTGGCCCAATTTTAAATATAAATAAATAGAGTTGGGGTCGTATATATATACATACGCACATGTTTACATCTAACAGGACAAAAATAAAATAATACAAAAATAATTTTTTCATTATGTATATATTAAAAAAAAATCTAAAAATCATAACAAATTTTTTTAAAATGTTTTAACGCAAAAATGTATGAGCGCAATATTTTGTACGTGGTACAAAAATAATTTTTTCATTTATAACAAAAAATTCTAAATATAAATGCAAGATTATGTATATCAATACATAATATGGAAAAAATATTTTTATTATTTATATGTTACAGAAAAAATATAGAAATTATAACAAATAAATTTTAAATATTTTAATACAAAAAATATATGAACATAATATAAAAAGAACATTTTTATTCAATATACATTACAGAAAAAACATGTTATTTTTATCCAAAATACAAATATCCTGAATCTTTTATTCCAAAGGGAGTATCCTTGAACATGCCCTCCATATTTTAAAATCCTCCAAATGAGTGCAGATGAGGATAATGATATTTTGAAAATAATAACAATTTAATTAATTTTTGTGGTATTTTTTAAAAAGTTCCTTCTGTAACATTATTATTTGATGAGCTAGAGCGTGATGTGTTGGGTTTGGTTCTCTCTCTATATATATTTTTAATAATTTAATAATTTTTTGATTAATAAAAAAAAATAGAACTTTTTAAATGATTTTAGAAGTAATAAATAAAATAAAGTGTGTAATTACGAAGAATTGCTTTACATAAGTAAATTTAAGGCAGAAATTAATCTATTACCAATAAATATATTTTCGAAGACTAGTAATGTCTGTAAAGTTAATAAATAATAGTAATAATAAAATGTCTCTAAAGAAAAGAAAAATCTTTGTAGTGTTGCCAATACACAAGAATTTGATCGCTTTGTATATATTTCTTCTATCTTACCAACCGATAACATGTTAGCATGAGAGGCCAATTTTTCTTTTTTTTTTATTTTGTATTTTTTTTATGTGTCATTTTATTTTCCTCAATATGAAACAAATATATAGATAAAAAAATTAAAAAATAAATTTTTTTTATATATATTTACGAATAATTTATAACACATAAAATATTGCACTAAAAATTGTATAATTAAAGGCATTGCAAGTCTATCCCAAGTTCTTGATCAGTCTCAACTAAGTATGGCACGCATCCTTTTATTGGAAAGAGAAAATATCCGTTAACTAATATAAAAAGATAAAACACATCATTCTTCAACCGATGATGGACCCATCTTGCAAGTAAAACAAATAAATTGGTTTATCGTTTCTTTTAACGTTGAGTTGCCAATTCACTGACATATATATATATTAAGTTTTTTTTTATTATTATTATTAAAAGCAACTAAATAATAATTTACAGGTTCCAATACGCAAACTTTAAACAAAAGCGAAGTATATTAAAGTTATTTAAAATTAATTTAATGAGATAATAAACTGAAAAGGTCAAGCTATTTAAGTCATAAATTTTTAGAAATTATTTAAAAATTTATTTCTAAAATAATTATTATTATAATGCAATTAAAATAAAGATCTTTTACTAATCAAGCAAAAGAATGAAAAGAAATAGAGTTATGTTTATTATGTTGCTTATTTTCTAAAAATATGGTGAAAAGAGAATAAAAACTCCTCAAATCTGGGAATCATTTTTATTGATTATTTTTTTATTCTCTCTTGGTATTGATTCTATTTCTCAAATTTATAAGATATAATTATAAAAATATATCTTATTTTATATTTATTATTGTTTTTTTAAATGATATTTAAATCAATTAATAATTACATTATGATTTTCTATAATTATTTAATAAACATAAATAAAATTAATAAATTGTATTTTTTTCTCTCTATTTTAATTTATATTCATTTATATTTTAATTAATTTTTATTATAAATTAATAAATACACTTTTAATTTATTTTATATATTTATCTACAAACTTTTCTAATTCCTTTCTTTATAACCTTGAACTTATGACCAATAATTTATAATAAAATTCGAACAGCCAACAGAAGACAAGGAACAGTATAGGCTCCACTAGTTGAGGTGTTGTAACTGTAACATTCTTCTTTGTAATATTAGCCTTTAAATATTATTATGGACATTAGAGTACCTAAGCCAAAAGAAAAGACCATAGCTATAGTGAAATTAATTTATTATTTTTATAAAAAAAAAAAAAAAAAAGGAGAGAAAGGAATGGTCAAAACATCAGTGGCCACACGGCCACACACATGCTGACGACAACGCCACAGAGTTGGCAAAAATATATATATATATAAATTTACATCAACATAATATTCCTCAAATAATGGTATCTGACACAAGCATGTACCTTCATCAGTTGAGATACGAATGATATTTGTCAAATGAGCTATTCATACCAAAGCAAACCGCTAATGGCGTTTGGATTCTTATGCATTAATATTTTAACGTAAAATGTTAGAAAGAGAGTGAATTGAGATGGACTGTAAGTTGTAACTTGCAAGCTACACATGCATGTCCCACCACGCCCACTCATTTTGGAATTGGATATTTAAACACTCAAGTAGAGTCATACTTTATGGGCTGTGGGCCCAATAATCGTTCCCATGTTCTACGCCTGTGATAATATGCCACATCCACTTGAGCCACTGGTCCATTTAATTACCCCACTCGAAGAGATTCAGCATCCTACAGAATCAATAATGCATCTCTACATTACCAAAATAGTTTTAAATAAATGCATTTTTACATTTTTAAGAATAGTATTTTATTAATGGAATCTTTGCTTGAATTATTTTCTTGTTTTATATTTTTACATGCCCGTCTTATCATGTTCTGGACTACTGGCAGTGGCATAATTATTATTAAAGATAAGAAGATAATATCAACCTTAAAATATTTGCACGTACAAATGTTAAAGAGATGAGGACGTGAGATAAGGGTAAAAGAAGGACATGAGATTCGAAATATATGAATCTCTGGTTTGACACTTGTCCACCATTTAGGATTTGTATAATCTAAGATAAAATTCACTAGTATGGAAACTGCTGACTTGTGGAAAAAAACTCCAAGTCTCCATAAATCCAATGTTCTCGCTCAAATTTCCAAATGCTACGTTTTTGAATGCTTTTGTAGATAAATTAAATGTCAAACTACTAATTATTTCATTATTAAGATAAGCGAAGTCATCACTCAACTTATCCTACATGCTTTGAGTTGCAGATTAGAGATCTGAGAAAAATTCGAAACACTTCAACTTTGTGACCAACACTTATCCTAGCTAATTATAGATATCTCCAATAGATGATCATTGATTAGAGGCATGTTAGATTAATTGATTATTGTACCTACCGTATACATAACTTTCTTGGTAATTAATAAGTCATATTATCGCATAATTTAGACATGAGATAATATTTATAATTAAATCAAAGGTTTAAGATATTAATGTTGATTGAAATATTGAGATTTAAATTTTATGAAAATATTGAGTATATTATTATTATTATTTAAAAAAATTCACAAAAATTATGAGAATTCTATCAAGATTAAGAATTTTTTATATATATATCTAAAACTTCATAAATTATTAAAACAATCAATTATATTACTTTCATTATTTAACTATGTGACACCTATTTAATAGATAAATGCTGTGGGTAAAGAAGATCATTTAATTGGTCAATTTGTTTATTAGAAAAACTATATTTTCTACGTACTCTGTTTGTTGTAATTGCTTTCATAGTTTTCGTCTTATCTTATTAAATTGCTTTCTTAGTTTTCGTCTTATCTTATTAAATTGCTTATCCATGAATCAAGAATGAAAATGATTCCATTTGACTATTCAGAAGTGGTTGTCTTCGAGTACAATTTTACTTTTAACGTTCCGACAATTTGCACCGAGTATATGGCTAAATTCATCTTGAAAAACTTTGTTTATCTTATAAAATGTTGATTTTTTTTTTTTATGTATTGTCAATTGTATTTAAATTATTAATAATATATAAAATGACATAAATATTGTGACCAAAAAATATAATAACACTAATGATGTCACAAGTAGTTTACAAGGATAATTATTAATATTTTAATTTAATTTAATTTTACCCTTCAATAAAAATCAACTTTTACTAAATTGAATTTAAATTTGACTTTTTAAAAAGTTAAAGAACTACGGTCACAATAATTAAATAACTTTTTTTTTAAAAAAAATTCTAAAATATTATTTTTTTTATTAATAAAAAAAATACATTCACATATTTAAATATAATTTAAACTTTAAAAAATATTAAAAATTTAATCAACTTAACCATAAAAAAATTTCAACAATAATTAAATAACTTAACCAAAATATTACTAATAAAAAATTAAATTTCCTGTCAAATACCAAACCCAAATCATAAGATACCATGTTGAAATCTAAATTCTAAAAGGCCACGCAACAACGTGATTCACGGAAAGCGACAGTTTGCAAATATTAATCCGTCGTCTTCTGTTAATTATGAATAAATGAGATCGAATAAGCGATTATAGTTTCATTTAATTATATTACATAATATTTATTTATATATTAAATTTTATTTTTAATTTAAAAAAAATTATTATTTTTACGATATAAATAAATATATATTTTTTAAAGTTATAAAAAAATAAATATTTTTTATTAAGTAATTAAAAATAAAATTAATTAAATAACTAAATTATTTATGTATCAAGATTTATAATTTTGTTAGATTCTAAATGAATATGAATTGTTAAATACGTTTTTAATATTTGGTTGAGTAGATTCTATTGAAATTTATTACATTAATTTTTATGAATACTTATTTATAATAAAATCAATAATAAAGATACAAAAATAAAATAAAATTTTCTTAAAATTTTTGGGATTTTGGGATTGGGTGATCTGAGATTTATAATTTTTTTTAAAACACTTTAAAACAATAACTTTTTAAATACATTAAATTTTCAAATTTTTTTTTTATATAAAATCTTAATTAGTTAAACACATTCTTAAAATTTCATTAAAATTGTTAAAAGTCTTAATTAAATACAATTCTTTAAGGTACATATGCTTTTTTTTTTTTTTTGAAAACAAAAAAATCAACATTTAAAATTTTATAACCATAAAAATAACACATTTATGTCCAAATCATTATTCTTATAATTAAAAAAAAAATCAAATCCATAATTTAATATTAAGTCTCGCCTAATTGAATGTTATTAAAGTTAAATCATAGCTTTTTAAACTCATTTAATTTTAAATTTTATTTAATTAAATCTCATTTAATATTATTAAGTATTATTTTTATTATTATAAATTTTTTCACTGTTTTTCAATTAAGATGTTATGCATGTATTCATAATTATGTAGCCGCCACATTTTTTATTTAGTAAAATTTATTTTATATGGTCATATTAAAGTCTGCTACGTAAGTTCATATTTATAAGACAATTTTGGGGATAAAAAAGTTCTTTTAAAAAAAATAAATAATTTTGTTTTTAATTTATAATTTAAAAATTAAACACTTAGAATTAATTATTCATAAATATCATTGTTATCTTCTTCTAGATTCCCTTTGTATAAAAAATGGAATTGCTATTTTCTTCAAATTTGATGTGTTTGGATGGCCCCATAATTTTCATAATAGACAATATTAATAGTTTTCTTGAATTAAAGACAATGTTAATATTTATTATTTTGGAAAAATATAAAACAATAAACTATTCATGTTTACATTTTCAAAAAATCAATTCTCTAATAATATTTTTCAAAAAATTTAATAAGCAATAATCGGAAAATATAAGTAGATGTTGAGAGAAAAAGAAGTTGCAAATTGGAATACGGCAACGGCAACGGCGGCCAAAAACACTGGCAATTTCTAAGAAACACGTAAGTGAAAAGAAAAGAAAGAAACAAATTGTATTTCCAATATTTTAGTAGGTCTAGGCTGTCTAGTCTATAGTAGACAGAAGCATTTTACCGCATTATCAGCGCTTAATCAATAAAAATTCCTCACGACGTGCCCTGTCCCAATTCGTTCAAATTGAGCCGATATTCATCGGCCCAAAAATTGAACATTGGTCCCATCAACCAGTATTTCAAAAAGTACAAACTAAATTTACACCTTCTGATTGGAAAAATCTAACTTCCATACAAGTCTGTAACTCTGTATGTGTGGAGAATTTTTTTCAATCCTAGTTTAAAGTTTAGGGTATTGCATGAAAAAAAATAGAGATTAATGTAGAAAAAAATATTAAATTCTTAAAAATAAGAGATAAAAAATTAAGTTTATATATATATATTTTAAATGTATTCATTTTTTAATATATATGTTATATAGAAAAAAATTTAAATGTGTGAGACCAGTTTTCATTTATTTTAAAATTAGACAAATGGCATGCTATTTTCACTAGGGATAAAGTGCCAGTTTCTTCTCGCCTGAATTAATCTAATTAAAATTAGTCCAATTTTAATTTTTGTTAAAATTGTATTGAATTTAAATTATTCAAAATAAATTTGAATATAAATCAAATATAAATAAGCTAGTTTAAATTAATTTAAATTATTAATTACATGTTTATTAATTAATTTTTTTAAATATAAAAAAATTTATTTAATAATTAATAAACATTGTATATTGTCAATGGAACTATTTATATTAAATGTATCATTTAAAATAAATGATAATTATATTATATATTTGTGGATATATCTATTCAAAATCATGGATACAAAAGCATATAATAGAAAACTTGACATAAAAAATCGATAATAGTAAAAATATAATTCAAAAAATAATAAAAATTGAAAAAAAGTAGGGAGGATGGGTGGTGACAAATTGGCTAAATAACAAACAACAAACAGAAAAATATGGTAGTTAAACAATGTGAATAATGACGTTAACAAAGTGAGTACGTCATAAATGATAAGAGTAATAATGAAATAAATAAGTAATAGCGTGATAATGAGTTTGGGCTCTTTGAAATTCAACAAAAAGTACTAAAAGAAAATTTAAAGTTTTAGTTTAATCAAGTCTTTTTTTTTTTTTTTTTAAATTTTGCATCAATATTTTGTTTTATTTTATTTCAAAATAATAGGCTGGTTCGAACCTAGCCTTAGTTCAAACATATTCTTTTCAGGTTACTTGAACCTACTTGAATTTTATCTAAAATTAATTTAATTCATGTTCTATAATTCACTCAATCGATACAAATTGCAAACCCCTAAGCTCAAGAACATTATAAATTTTATAGTTTACATAAATAAAACATATAAATTATGTTGTATTTTAGTAGACTTATATGTCTTATTGTTTTTATAAAATTAACTCTAAAAGCTCTATTTTAATTAATGATTGAAAAATTGAGAAATATTCTATCATTTACTAATAATATTGCCAAATTTGCAGGGTGTCAATGTTATTTAAATCATTAGAGTGATAATAAATGAATAAAAATATTCTTATAAATTTATTTACATAATTATAACATGAAGGAATCTAACTCAATTTCTCGGTCTACAATTAAATAGAACTTCATTGTTAATTTTGTTTTAAGTAATATAATTGATGTCATCTACTTCAAGAGTAAGTGATGATGTAATATTTTAAACCAATAAAATTTAATATCAATGCAACCATTTTTTGAAAAAACATAACTACTAAACACTTAATAAAGAGAACAACTAATGAGATTAATAATAATTATACTCCAAAAATAATAAATAACAAATCGAATAATTTATCTATAAAAGAAGTGTAATTTATCATTCCTGTAGTATACTCTTTATCAATTTTATTGTTGCTTTTTTATTAAATATTTAATAGTTATATTTTTTTAATGATTGTATTAATATTATATTTTATTGATTCAAAATATTACATCATTATTTATTAATAAAAGTCAATTAAATCAATACATGTTAAGGCTCAAAATTATCTATTTCATTTTTTGTGTACATAATTGGCAAGCAAATGAACAAAAATTTCAAGGTTTTTGTGTACATAATTGGCAAGCAAATCATTTTTTGTGTGTGTGTGTTGTTTATTAATAATATATTCGTTAACATACAAGATATTTATATAAATGCGTTAGTTCTCATAAAATATATTTAAGAAATTAATAAAGTAATATAATTAAAATTTATAATAATAAAAATGTTAAATTTAAAATAATATTGATTAATATTTTTGTTAATTGAGATAATAGAGATGTTAATTGTGTGAGTTGGGTTAATAAAAAATAAACTCAAATTAATTTAGCTTAAATTAGTCCGAACTGACTCAAATTGCTAACAAACTCTTTATATAGACTGTAGACATATACTTAACAAAAAATAAAAAATTTAAGTAACTTAAATATTATATGAAAAAATAAGTTTGACTATTAGATAATACATAATTTTCATAACATTATATAATACATAATTTTCATAACGTTAAAAAAATAGTACAATACAAATTAATAAAAAAATTAAAGTTTTATTGCAAAGATTGCCTAATCGAATTTAAAGTTAAAACCTTAATAATTTTTATTTTTAAATATATATAATATTTGTTTAAAAAATAACAATAGAATTAAATATTAAAAGTATTAATATTATAAAATTTAATATAATAACGTGTAAAATTAAATAAATTATAAATATTTATTTATGTTTTATTTTTTAAAGTAACATAAAAATAACTAATATATTAAAAAAAAAATAAAAAAAAAATTAAAAGTGATAAAAATTATTTTAATTATAACATAATTCTTTTAAAATTATTTTATTTTGAGTTAATTAAGTGGTTAAATTCTCTAAGTAAGTTCAATTTTTATTAAATTATTTAAGTTGGTTGAAAATTAACCCAAACTTAATCAAATTATTTGAGCTCTTTCTTTCCATCAATTCAGATACAAATTAACACCCGAAATACCCTCCCTTGTGCCTTTATAAAGACACCACGCCTCACCCACTTTCTCAAATAAATTAAAACTCTCATCACCTCCCCAAACAATCACTCGAAAAAATGGGTTCCCTCCGATCTATAACCATGACTATCCTATTCTGCTTGTCGATTGTCACCTTGTCCTCAGCCCTTGATATGTCGATCATCGCTTACGATGGAAACCACCCTGACAAATCAAGTTGGAGAACCGATGACGAGGTGATGGCCATATATGAGTCATGGTTGACCAAACACGCCAAAGCCTACAATGCAATAGGAGAGAAGGAGAATAGGTTTCAGATCTTTAAAGACAATCTTAGGTTTATCGATGACCACAACTCTCAGAACCTTTCCTACAAATTGGGTCTGAACCGGTTCGCCGATCTGACCAACCAGGAGTACCGGTCAAAGTACTTGGGTGTTAAATCTAGTGTTAAGAAGAAGGTCACCAACCGTTACTTGCCCAAACTCGGCGATGATTTGCCCAAGTCTGTTGACTGGAGGAAAAAAGGTGCCGTTGTTAACGTCAAAGATCAAGGAAGCTGTGGTGAGTTTCTTTACTCTTTAGACTCCTTAATCTTTTGCAAATTGCTAGTATATTTTACAAATTAATATTTTCCTTTTATTTTAATGATATTTTATTGAAACATTACCTAAAATAATAAATTTATAATTTATAATAAAATTAATATTTTTATTTTAAACTTGGTGGATATGAGTTAAGATTCTTATAATTTCATAGTTATTATTTTTTTTTGTTATAAATTTGATAATATTTTATATTTATTATTTTATTTTATGTAATGCTTCACGGAACTGTGCTCTCAGTTATTTTTCATGAGCTGGATGGATTTTTTTGACTTTTAATATGTGAAAGAAGGGTATTTTCGTCAAAGATTTTTGGATTTATTATTTATTAAAAATAAACCAGAATTGAATATTTGCTTTTTACAGGGTATTTTTTTTTTAAAATGAAAATTCACTGATAATATATGTACGCTTCACAAAGGTTTTTTTCCCGCATGCTCTCCCTTTCTCCTTTCTATAAATATGTTTCTGTACTTGTTGTGCTAAATAATATACGAATAAGATAAATAATACACCTCCTGATTAATGCTTACATGAAAATAGTCCTACTAATTTAGCGAACTAAATTGAACAAATTTTTTTTTTGGTTTATTTATGGGAGGATTGTAAATAGGTGTACAGTATATAAATAACTTGAATTATCTATTTTTAAAAGTTTAATTTAAATTTTTTTTAATCTCATATTACTTATAAATATTATATGTTAAAATTAAGTATCAGACGATGTGTGATTTTTTTATATTCTAACATATATTCTTCAAAATATAGGATCATTTTATCCAATACTTATATTTTTAACTTATTTTGTGATACTTTAAATTTATTAGATTATTTATATGTATATATATATTTTTTGCAAGATTCATAAGTTTTTTTTTTTTGGCGAGGAGTCTCATTATATTTTTTGTAGTTTGATTATTTAATAGGCTGAATTTTTTATATCATGTTATATTTCAAAAAATTTAAGCCGTTGAAAAAATAACCAACAATTATTTTATACATATATCACTTTTAAAAAATATAAATAATTGTTAAACATACATCTTATAAGCTTCAACTTTTGAGAGAATTATTACCTAACATTTCTTTAATCACTCTCCATAAATATTAACCTATACACCATACTTAAATTTAAAAAATTTCACGATCTAGGTCGGTTTTGATTTTTTATTTTCAAAGATCACAAATAACCGAATCGACCTTGTCAATTTGGTTGGGGGATTATGCTAAAAATCAACCCAACTAACATTTGGTTACTCTTAATAAGTTTGTGGTGTTAGAAAAATAGAAATCTACATAAAAGTTACGACAGAATTAAGACTTTGTTATCTGATAATTTGATCTAAGAAAACTATGCAGTATTTCTTTGTTATCTGATAAGGACAAGAACCCAAGGAAACAGATTTATAGTCTAATAGCGGAAGAAACCATGAACCTGCGGTTTTCACGTACAAAGGGATTCCCGTGGGCCGGCTTCGAAAAAGCACTAAGCAAACACTTTTGTTTGAAATATTGTTTAGGAATCACACTTTCACCTTTGCTTTGGTTGAGCTGGATCTCTTGTATTCTATTTATTGCTTATGCTACAGCCTGTTAGAGCCTTAAAGGAGTTTAAATATTTCTTCGCTTAGAATATTAATAGTTTTAATTTTTGGTCTACCTTGTAGCCTTAAAAGTAGTTTAGATTGTTTAGATATTTACTATAAAAAAGATGGTGGTTTCACAGAGGCTGGAGGTAGGAATTTCCGCATACATATTTGAAAAATCTGATATCTTTTATAAATTTAGGGTGATAATAATTTTGATTTTTGATTTTTTTCAATTGATTTTTCTTTAGTAATGATTTCTGATTTTGATTTTTATATTTTTAAATAATAACTACCAAAATATGAGATGATTCACAGATATTTAAAAAGAAGATTTTTTAATCAGATTTATGGATTTATAATTTTTTTTCATTTTGATAAAAAATTTCTAAAGAAATCAAGTATTACAACTTTTGGATTAAGTATTGAAAAAAATGTTTTAAAACTTAAAATTTGTAAAAAATAACCAAATTTTTTCTTTATTTTTAACTACAAAATAAAAAAATAGAAAGCATTTTTAAATAACTTGGAGATAATTTTTTATTTTTTTTAAATTATTAAATAGAAATTGTTATTAAATATATTAGTGATTATTTTAATAAATCAATCAGAAATCAAATAATTAATTATTTAATCATAAATCAAAATCGTTTTCAAATTTAGTCCGACCAACCTAGATATTAGTAATTGGATTTCAAAAATCAATTTTCAAATAATTGAGGGTATGTTTGGTAATAAATTTGATTCTTAATTTTTGATTTTTGGTAACATACCAATCAACCCACAATGGTATGTTTGGTGATTTCTGATCTTGATTTTTCTCTTTTTATTATTTGAGAAAAATAAAATTTGCATTAATTCATCTATATCCTTTCTTATATCATCCGTAGAAGTAGAAATGAAAGAAAGTTCAACAAGTTGTTTCACCTCCTACTTTTAGTGATACGAAAGTTTTCTAACCACTCACTATGATGTTGAAGGGAGTTGCTGGGCTTTTTCAACAATTGCTGCTGTAGAAGGCGTCAACAAGATTGTCACTGGTGATCTCATCTCATTATCGGAACAAGAGTTGGTGGACTGTGATACTTCATTTAATGAAGGATGCAGTGGGGGTCTAATGGACTACGCTTTCCAGTTCATCATCAACAATGGTGGTATTGACTCTGAAGCAGACTACCCTTACAAAGCTGTTGATGGCAGATGTGACCAGTACAGGGTTTGTATTTTATTTTTAAAGGGATGATGAAAGAAAACAAAAAAGCTAGACCGGAAATATGACAAATATTATTTAATAAAAAATTGTGCTCATCTTTAAGTATGGCTTTTTTTTTTCTTGCAGAAAAATGCGAAGGTTGTTACGATTGATGATTTTGAAGATGTTCCTGTTAACAACGAGAAAGCATTGCAAAAGGCAGTTGCAAATCAGCCTGTAGCCGTTGCCATTGAAGGAGGTGGCAGGGAGTTCCAGTTATATGACTCTGTAAGCTTTTCTTTTTTATTTGTAAATTTCTTTTTGAATTTTGACCCCATGGTTTCTGTATAATGAAGGATTCTCAAGGAATAACAATTACAAGTGAACTTATTACTTGTGAATGTACAGTGATTTGATAAATGCTTTTGTTTGGCCAATGTCTTCAGGGTGTGTTTTCTGGAAGGTGTGGAACATCATTGGACCATGGTGTTACCGCAGTAGGATATGGTTCAGAAAATGGTGTTGATTATTGGATTGTGAAAAACTCTTGGGGTAGCAGCTGGGGAGAGAAGGGTTATATCAAAATGGAGCGTAATCTGATTGGCACAGCAACTGGCAAATGTGGGATTGCTATGGAGGCTTCATACCCAATCAAGAAAGGCCAAAATCCTCCAAACCCTGGTCCATCTCCCCCCTCTCCAGTAAAGCCTCCAACAGTGTGTGACAATAACTATTCATGCCCTGAGAGCAACACCTGCTGCTGTGTTTATCCATTTGGCAACTATTGCTTTGCGTGGGGATGCTGTCCACTTGAGGCTGCAACCTGCTGTGCAGACCATTCTAGTTGCTGCCCAAGTGAATACCCCGTCTGTGATGTCAATGCCGGCACCTGCTTGATTGTAAGATATGCTGAACTCTTTTCTATTATGCCATTTACTTAATCTGTATATGAACTGAAGTACGCTTGGTCCTTTGTTTGTTTACGTAAAATTATTTTTGTAACAGAGCAAGGGAAATCCATTTGGAATCAAGGCATTGAAGCGTACCCGGGCAAAACCTCGCTGGGCTAATGGAAGTGCTAGCAAAAGAATCAGTGCTTAAGCATATATGTTGGCCTTTATGCAGCCTGCAGCAGAAGCCAGGAAATGGAAGAACCAAAGAGTCGTACCATCACTGGGTTTTTCCTCCTGGTTTATCATACTGCATACTTGAATTTCTTCCAGCAAGACGATGATTGGCATTATTTACTGATTATTTCAGATGCTGATTTGTATATAAGGCTATATATATTTGTCATTTATGTATTGCATTTTAACTACAAAAAAAGAGATTGTTCAGTCCAAAAATTCTGTAAATTATTCAGTTACTCAGCATTGTTATGAATTGCGTTTATCATTCCTAATGGCTATTGAATTAGTAATTCTGTAAATTATTCAGTTACTCAGCATTGTTATGAATTGCGTTTATCATTCCTAATGGCTATTGAATTAGTAATTGTGTCGTACTAATGGTAAATTCAAATTTGGCTGTTATATGCTACTCTTGTAGTTGAATCTGTTGGTCCTGTTTCATTTGTAAGTGGCAACTTTTTGATGTTCGCCTCTATTGACAAACAAAACACTATTCTTTTGGCGAATGGTTCAAAGGCAAAAAGGGCATCGCCATTGAAATTTGGCTTTTATATAATTTTTATATTTATATTTTATATATAAAGAAAAAGCCGTCAAATAATAATATAAGTTGTAATATAAAATTATTATTTAACGCTCAAAAATATTTATTCAAGGATTTTTTTGTGGTTATAGCAAAATTCAAGTCTTGATTTTGCTTTTAAATTTGTGTGTATTTAATAATGTAGTTATTTTGCTTTTGAATTTGTGTGTATTTAATAATGTAGTTATTGTATGAAATTGTACTATTGATACATATTAAATGAATGTTACTTTTTTTATTAAAATAAAAAAGAGAGTCGAATTACTGCTACTAAAAAACTTGCTTTTGCTGCTCAACAAAGAATTAGAATGCGATCACACTAATCTCATAATTTTTTTTTTTGGTGACTCATAAAGCTCTTTTTGATATAAAGAAAACCAACTATTAGAAAAATATGATAATACATTATAGGAACGATGACATCTTGGGACACCTCGATCCTACTCCAGTTGGGTTCTTGGGGACCATCGCTTATGGTGAAAAGTACCCGTCCCTAAAGGGATAGGGATAGAACAATAACAGTTCAACCCCACCCAAACCCTCAGTTAGTGGAGATCACAAATTAACTTTTTCTCAAATATCATAAAAGGGTTAAACTTTCCCTAGGGCAAAATTTATGTAATACTAATTTTCATTGCTCAACTTCCTTACGTTTCATGAAATTACTTGTTCACAAAATGCCTATATATATGAATAGATAGACACTGATTCATGACTTCCCAAAACGAAATTAAGATTAAAGTTCAACTTAACTTCATTATAGATACACAACATATAAGAATAATTAGTTACATATTGTTAACTGGTCCTATACATATATATGTATATGAACAAAGGTCCCTTTGGAGAACTTGAGCAATCAACCCACCCAACCAAAGACCAAAACAACGTTTATATAATAATAAAACCATTTTACTTGTCCTAATCAATTTAGGGTAGTACTTCGAGTATGTTCCTCTCAAATATCTAAATACCAAATTCATTGTTCTTCTCATCCGAACCAAATTTTGGATTCATGGAGTTGGATTTTTTTCTTTCTTTCTTTCTAGAGAAGTATCTAAGTGACAACATGACTCCATTTTTATATTACCACTATCAACCTTCATTACTTGGCTAGTTGAATAAGTGTTGTTACCATAATTACCAACAAGCATTGGCATATCATAATTGGTAAAGGAAGTAGTATTGTTATAAGATGGGATAACAGAAGGTAATTTTGATAAAAGGGCTTCACGACTAAATGAAATAGAAGGAAGAATAGGTGGAATTTGTGATGTGTTCCAACCCAAATTGATGGACTTGAGTGAAGAATAATCATCACCCATTTCACTAAACAATCTCTTCATCCCAGTTAACTGATGTTTTTCATAGGATGATAAATATGATTCTTGACTTTCAATCATATGTGTTTGTGGTTTGAGGACATAAGGATGTTGTATTGGTAAATATGGTCTTTGCATTGCAAAAACACCTGGTATTCTCTGTAGGTAGCTGAATTTTCTCTGGAGGCTGGTTACTAGATTGAGATCTTCCATAATCTGAAATGGTGAAATACATTGAAAACATTGATGTATTGGGGATTCTAGAGAAGTGTACAAGAAAAGAAGCTAAGAAACATGTAGAAAAGAGAATCACAATCACAACCTTACTAAATGAACCTAGCTGAATTATGCCTTCTCTAAGTGAAATAACTGCTATTGTCTGGTAAATTACAGAAAACAGGTACAAGTTATGGTTATATGCCAAAAAATAAAAAAATTAATTATATTTATGAGATTATGGAAGTATGTATAAACCTGAATGCCTGATCTGTATTGAAATTGCCATGCTTTTGGTTGCTGCAGTTAGAAAAAAAAAAGGGTTAGGACCAAAGAAGTGGGAAAAAGTACTTTGTTGATTAAGAAAATCAATATTGAATTAGGCTTACAGGTTCAATTGATAGGTGGTTCCATGAGGAAATGAAGTTAGGATCCCCTTCATTTGATGCATCTCTGAAAATCCATTTATGGCTATTATCTGCTGCTACTCTCCCCACAAGTCGGCAACAAAGTAAAAACAAAACTATGTTCATCACCAAACTGAGCTTCTTCTTCACCTATAAAATAATATAATATTTAAAACAATTAACTTGTAGAATTTGAAATGCTCACCCTTCTCCATAATTGTAGACCTCATGAGACATTTTGAAGAAGATATCTGCTCCAAATCTCCCCTTTATGTATCCACTACCTGCCTGTTCACATTGGTAGAAATCACAGTATCCATCTTCCCAGACAAGGATCCTAACTCAAATCACTCAATTGATCAAACAATATCATCATATATAAAAAAAAATTCACCAAAATCAGACATGTCACTTTTTTCTAATAATCACATTATTACCAGTTTCTTTTGTTTCCTTCGCTTCGATCAAGGGCAGTCCCTCCATAATCCCACCTGCAATAAAGCATTGAGTCACAAGCATTAGCTAGTTTTACTGGCCGCCTAAGGCTTGGTACTTCTCCAGGGAATACTCATTTTTAAATCCAAATTCTCAATTATCTTTTCATTTAAAAAAAAATAAAAAATGCATACACCCACTTTGGAGGTAGATAATTCCGAGGCAAGATCCTCCAAAAGACTGCATACACCCACTTTGATGAAGTAGAAGAATCTGAAGCAGAACACAGACTTCTCAATGTTTTCTGTAAGAGACAGTTAAGCAAAGGAAGTCCACTTTCCATAGTCACTCAGAAACACATAATAGTAAGCCAGCACTCTACTAATCCTTTTACTTGGAGCCGAAGTTATAAAGGAAGAGAGAGGAGCAAGTACTGTGCAGAGTGGCACTTTGCAAGTAATGAAATTTTAATGCTTAAAGGTGGGAACCTTGCTAACTCATATTTTGAACTCAGAAGCAAAGTCACTTTAAAAAATCACAAAAATTAACAGAAAAAGTACTTAATTACCAAAGTTGATAATTTGGTTGTCAATTGAGATAATTTAAACACAACAGTTAGCTAGGGAGCTAACAAGGTGTTAAAAGTGCCTTTCAGGTTAATCATGGAAGGTTATTGATCTGAGTTAAACTTCCAACCAATTGTTTGCTGTAAAGATATAACTAACAACTAACTTCAACTTCTTATTCAAGACAGATTAAAACTAATTTGCTTAAACAATTCATATAATTAGTAACATAACTCCAGCTGAATTTAGGCAAGTCGTGACAATACATGTACATAATCATAAATTGTGTGTCTGAAAAAAGACCATTATTTATATGTCATTAGAAGCCTACAAACAATGACATAGTCATAAACTCATAATATGCAATGCATGGTTTGTCTATTAGTGGCAGTGTTGCTTATGCTGATTAGTTACATCAATAGAAGTGGCACCACTTGTCCCTCTACACTTGTTGTGCCCGTTTTAGCTCTCATCTTGGAAGTAATTTAAACATATATATATATATATATATCAACTAAATTGGCTGCCTCTGTTGGTTATGAACTTGAGAAACCCAACAAAGTTGTGATTCTGAAATAGACTTTGAATTGCTGCTGGTTTTGTAATTAAATTTTGTTTTCTTGTGTTCCAAATTAGTTTTATGTGAGAACATAAATCCATTTGGTAATCAAAAATAGAATTAATTGTGTGAGACAGTATGAATTCAACAATGAATTGCATGCATTTTTTTATTTTATTTTATTATTATCATGGATGAACAAATATTACACCAAGCACTGTTTGGTGCTTTGGAGCTGTAGTTGGTATTATGCCCTTTAGGACAAACAGCATCATTTTAGATGCGCCCAGCTTAAAGGAGAAAGCTTTTCCATATAAAATTGACAAGAAAATATATGATAACTCCAACCACGAAAGAATAAATAAATAATAAATACCATGATTAATTATTAGTTATTTTAGTTTTAATATTATAATTTATGTTATTTTCAATTTCTCTCTCTTTTTTCCAATTATTTCAAAGTCACTAATCAATACATACATATCCATGCCCTTCATAATTAAAGTAGACTAATGGTGCCATTTGCCCCCTTCTTCTTTTTTTCTTTTCCTTTCTTTAATAAACCACACACAGAAAGGAAGGGAAGTAGGTCATATCTTTTATCAAAGGGAACTAATGGGCATATTAAGCTAATAAACCATTTATCGCAAGTTTAGTTGCTCTAGAAAATGAATTGACATCTCATCATCACCTATAAAATACTCATTATCATTACTATATTTAGTGTCAAATTTTAATCTTAATACTTTTTTTAATAGATACCTCAATTCATACGGTACTTTTTTTTTTTGCTAAATAATTCTTACAGTGGTACCTAGTAATGCATGATAGGTCGTATTTTTATTTTATTTTATCAAATACTCAAATGTTTGATCAAATAAAAAGTAAGGTCAATAGCAAAAAAAAAAAAAAGAGTGAGAGAGAGAGAGTAAAGTATCGATTGGACTAGGAGTACAGCCCGTTCCATAATTTGTTTTGGAACTCGCGAAGACAATTGAAAGCATGGAATTGCAATTCCTAGGTATCAATTTCGGATGTGCGTACGGATCTCTACGCCATGGCCAGTTTCCGGAGAAAGACTGCTTGCTCCCCTTGATTTCTAAGCTCCTCGGTTATCTAATCGTCGCCGCTTCCACCACCGTCAAACTTCCTCAGGCACTCTTCTATACCATTCTGCTCCTCTCTTTTATCTCTCTGTTTTTTTTTTTTTAATTAGTATTAATATTGTTTCTGAACAAGTTATGTTCTTGCGTAAATTCGCGACTCTCTGGTTTGATTTTAGGTTGGGTTGTGAAACTACTATAGTTAAAATCAAATTCCTTAATTTCTCAAGTTTTCCCCGTTGGAATAATTAGAAAGTCAGAAAATATGTACAGTTTAGGATTTGATGGGAGCTCTTTGTGCATTTGTTTTTGAGCAATACCCTAGTTCAAAATCCCCTATCCCAAAATATCATTTGATAAAAAAAAAAAAAAAAAAAGAGAGCATCGAGTGTTTCTACTATTGGTGGAATATGTGGTGGGATAAATTGCAGCAAATGCTTTCCTAACTTTTTTTTACTTGTTGTTTTAATTTCTGAATAACTTGTGTGTCGAAGCATGCTGTATATTGATGAACTAGCTTATTATATACAGTTGTTTATTCCAATGAGCAGATATTAAAGATATTCAGGCACAGGAGTGTAAGTGGCCTTAGTCTTGTGTCTTTTGAGCTTGAGGTTGTTGGTTACACCATTGCCCTCGCTTACTGTCTCAACAAAAGGCTCCCGTTCTCAGCATATGGAGAACTGGCTTTTCTTTTGGTTCAAGGTATTCCTGTCATGCATTTGATTTAACATATTATTGGGAATGAGCATGTGTTTAGCCCTGTTTGATAAAATGTATGCTTTTTCGGGCAAATAAAACTGAAGTGTTTTTGTTCTGAGTCCGCAGGGTGCATTGATAAATCCTAACTTTTGAGTGCATACTAGGAGAATAGTGTTTGTTATCCTTAATAGTATGAGTCTTTAGAGAATGTATTTTAAGTATAACATAATATAGTATGTAATTCAGCCCTTTAGTGAGATATATTTAAAATTACTTTTGATATATTCTAAAATGTGGCCTTTTGGGTTAATGAGGCAACTCTATGAATTCAAATGATTAACAGTTTCTTTCTCTGTGTTGGAAACTATATTGTAATTGTTTGCCTTTTAACTAATCAAATGGCCTTATTTATCTTTTCTTTAGAATGTTATGTTGTCCCACGCCTAAAATCACACTGTTGGCCAATCACCGTTTAGTTCAAAGTAGATCCACTAGCATTTTTTGACATGAGATTATGTTGAATCCTAATATCTTTTACTTTTCCTATTCTTACGAATCTTATATTCTTCTTCCTGTTTTGCTCGTATTTTGCAGCTATAATTTTGGTTGCTGTTATCTATTATTTCTCTCAACCTTTGGGTACCATAACATGGATTAGAGCATTACTGTATCCAATTTTCTTGCAAATCTTGATCATTTTTGTTTTTTGTTTTGTTCTATATGTGAGAGAATTTATAGGAAACTTGCTCCTTAACATTGTGGGTTTCCAGATACTGTGCTGTGGCGCCAACCATATTAGCTGGCCAAATTGATCCCATTCTCTTTGAAGCTCTGTATGTGAGTAGCCAATTTCACTTTTCCGGTCTGTATTTGGTTTATAAAACCAACATTCTTTGCATATCCTTGCTGTGTTTCCACAATCATCTTTATAGTTCATTAATTTGCATATAATTGGAAATTCAACTGGTGAATTTCTTTGTTCATGGTTTTGCTCTTCTGCACTATACAATTTTCTGCCCATGACTTCCAAATCTTAAGTTCTATCTTACAGGCATCCCAACATGCGATTTTTCTGTTTGCTAGGATCCCTCAGATATGGGAGAACTTTTCAGTAAGTTGAAACTTGAAAGTCATTGGTTTTGTTATAGTAGGTTACTTTCTCATGCTAATGATAATTATTTTCTGGCAGAATAAGAGTACAGGACAGCTCAGCTTCCTAACTTGCTTTATGAATTTTGTAGGTTCCATGGGTAAGTTAAACATTGCAGTAACTGAATGCAGTAATTCCATATCTGTTGGGAAGCATAAGAAATAGAAAACAAACTTACAAATTTAAATTCTTGTTTTTGGTAGTGAGAGTTTTTACAAGCATCCAGGAAGAAGCACCAACAAGTGGTATCCTTCTCCCCTCCATGTATTTTATGCTTCATTGCCATCTGATTATTCCTTTTAACTTGTAGGAACAAAAATTAGGGAATTTAGTTTTTTAAAATTTAATTATTCTAAATATGAATGTTGGATCCCTGTAGATGAAATTCCTTTAAAACATTGGAAGACCATAATAGCAAAAACCTAAAAAAATGAGTAGAAAATCTTAATAGCCCAAACAATATTAGGGATTATTGGGAAAATCTGGGACACATTTTTTTATATGTAATAATGGATTTGCAGTTTTTTCCCCTTCATTGAAACAGATGACTCTTTTACAAGCACTCATTTCAAGTTATTCGATATTTTTCAAAGAAACTTTCCCATTAAAATAATCATTTCGTAGTTTGTAGTTCATAGTTAATACAAGATGCTGAAAGGCTGAAAGGAATTATTAAGTGCTTGTCAACTGACCTGTATTCCTACTGTAATAGGCCATAGAGGTTTTTTTTTTCTTTCTTTTTTTTGCACCACACCATGTAAACTAGTATGTCATTTGACATTTAAGCCCATGGATATATTTTGGTTTGTACAAGAAAACTTGTTATGCTTAAATATTCTTCAGTGGTGTTGGGCTCACTTATTGGTATGGGAACTAATGGTACCATACTGAGTCAGATAATTCTTTACAAAAAGCCATCTGCTACAAAAGAGAAGAAAACGAAGTAGTTCGATGGAACTGGATTTTTCTATCCATGCCTCAGTTATAAATACCATCATTGCAGCAAGTGTGCCATGCTATAGGATCTTCTAATGCTTTAAGAGAAAGTCTAGATAATTCTGATATTGCAGATCAAACTCAGCAGCTTTATCGCATTTTCAACAGGTCAGAAGTGAAAGATAGTCTGTAGTCATTATTGGCTATTCACGAATATTGTGGTGTTTTTATCGCTTCACTTGGGTATATTTTTACTCAAGTTTAAATGGAAACTTGCTGCAAGTTGCTTTCTTATTAACTTTGGATGTTGGTCTATTATTAGTTGACGTAATCTTTTTCGCCTTAATGACTGTAGGAATGTCAGTTTATCTGATCTGGCATGTTCAATGCATGTTGCTCAGTCATGGTATTGTGATTCAACTCTGTAGTTATAAAATAGTTAGGCAAATGTCATGCGTTAGTGAGTACGAAAAAGTATGACCTTAATTGGAATCTTCCCTGTTAAATAACTTGTGATCAACAGATGTTGATTCTGAGGCCACCTCTAAGACATTATAACGTGCGAAAATACACATTACAAAGGAAGAGATTTACCATACCGCTAAACCATCAAGTAAATATCACAAGACACAAGAAAAAAACAGCTGAAATGCAACAGCATAAAGGCACTTTTCCTAATAATGTTGTATGTACTCAGTAACTTTTTTTTTTTTTGCTTTAAAACATAATAATAACAAATTTTCTCTGAATTACCAAATATAACATTTGTTTGCTCTAAAACTTCACAATTATAATGAGCGTGGAAAATCTTGCTTCATCATTACATCTACATAATCTGAAGGCTACTAACAGAGACTAATTAGTAATTGCCACGACACACGAGTAAATGCTTTCGCAACATTAACACACGGACATTCAACAATAACACAGGTTAGTTCCAATCGTATGCATGATTATTTCAAACGTTTTGAGGTTTCTCAAGAAAGCAAATACAAAATGAAATCAACTGAACAGAAACAAATTAATTGTAAGCATCTCCCAACCTTGAGGATTACATTCCAAAGGCAGTAAACAACACACAATATCAAATTAAGTGCATAAAAGGTCAGAATCAAATCATATAAGAACACAAAATAATTGAGACCCTATTCCATTTGATTTTGATTATTGTTGTTTTAGTTCAATAACTTAGATTACCCACGAGAAGCACTATTACCATTCGACCACCTCCTCAATGTGCAAGCCACAAAACTCCTTCCAGATAATAGGCTTAACCTCGACTTGAAGGACGCCGATCGTTCCGTCCTACTTGCCGATGACGAAGAGGATGCAATGTTAGTAGCCAATGCTATTTGGCCAGCTAAAGGAGGGAACTCAACTCCATTATCTTGTGCGCCACCATCAATAGCACTAACATCTTGATGCTCTGGCTCACAAGTATCCAAATTCACAGCCAATGAAGGCCTACTAACTTTCAGCCAATCTGCACCCTCAGGGGTCACTTCTCTACATTTCTTAACCTTCACTTTCACCAAATTTGGACACCCTCCAGATAATGCTTCCAACCCATTATTCGAAATTGGGCAACTCTTAATGCACAGCTTCTTTAAAGCTATGCATTTCAAAGCAATGCACGACATCTCAGCATCACCTACGGTATCGCTTCCACACAAAGCTAATCTTTCTAAATTCTGGCATTTTGAAGCCAGCATTTCCAAACTCACTTTTGTTGGATTAACACCAATCAAAACCAATTCTTGAAGATTAGGGCATGTTTTAGCAATAGCAGCCAAACCCTCATCTCCAATTCTATTAGCTTTCCAACCATCTATGTGAAGCTTTCTCAATAGCTTACAGCGTTCTGCAATTGAAACTAAACCCACATTAGTGCATTCAGGAGTTTTAACAAGGTGCAATATTTCTAGATCCAAACAATTTGAGATCGCTGCCATCCCCAAATCGCTCACTTGAAGCCTCTCTAAATGGATCTCGACCATTCCAAAGACTCGCGCTGCTATCAATTCTAGAAGCTTGTCCCAATCTCCGGAGCACCTGAATAGCTTCAAAGTCCTCAGATTTTTCGCACCCATAATAAGCGGACCGAAACACTGTCCGTTGTAAAGCTCCTTCAGGCAAATTGTTTTCAGCGAAGAAGCAGCCACACCTGGTCCAATCGGCTCCGCTGCAGCTATATCGGTGATACCTCGGAGCCGCTTCACCGATAACTCCTCCAAAGACGAGCAATTGTCGAGCACAGCGTTCATTCCTTTAGCTCCAAATGTGCACGACCCACACGAAAGCTTCTTCAAACCCTTGCAGTTCTTCGCGAAAGCCACCATTCCAGTATCAGTGAGCGCACGGCAAGCTCGGAGCTTGAGGCGCGTGAGGTTTGGGCAACGGAGGGAGATGAGAACAAGCGCGTCGTCGCCGATGCTGACAGATCTGCGGTCGCATTTCAACGCGAGTTTTATGACAGAATCGAAGCGAGTAAATAGTGAAGGAACCATCGAGAGTAGATCTGATTGGGCGTCGAGAGAAAGACGGTGACGGCTCTGTCCTTCGACCATTAACCATCGCCGGCAAACAAGTGAGCACCTTTTCCGGTCGGCGGAACCTAGAGAGTGAAATATGCAAGCCAAGCACTCGTCGGGTAGATCGGAGATGTAATCGTAAGAGACATCAGAGGTGATTCCTTTGGAGCAATCAGTGTCATCGGAAGCTTGGAATGGAGAAATGAAGAACGTTGACTTGGTATTGGACAGTCGACGGGTGTGATTGATTTCACGACTGCCTGGAACTGAGGTAATAGAAGCTGACTGTCCCATCCACGATGACTACGGGAAGAACTGAGTGCTGGGTTTGTGCCTCCACAGCTTATCTTAGAATGTAAAGATTCTGTGGAGACACAACGGACTTTTCTTACAGAAATTTTCTCCCTTCATTCGCAGACATACATAAACTTGTTCTAAATTTTTTGGAGACAGACTTAAAAACTTCAGACCTGGAATTTATTTAAGTAAAATATTACTTAGACAAGTTCTGTACATAAATCGAGGAATATAAACGAGAATCGATAGACTAATCAACTTTTAACCCTTTAATAAACAAAATCAAATATCAATAGCGAAAGACGGAAAAGTTGGCGGTTTCAACTTTCACGTGGTCATCATGGACTCTCTTTCCTTTCCGCTTGTTTGTGGTTACTACTTGCTAGCATCGCACTAGTAGCTCAAGTGGTTCATTTAATTCTAAACAAAAATATCATCCAAGATTTTTTGGAACTGTATTTTCATTAAAAAAAACCAATCAATAAGCTTACTGGCTTTTTTATTTGTCGATTCCCAGACTTAAATATCTGTATAGTATAATAATGCATCAATTAATAAACGCATATGTTTTTAACAAATACGTAATACATATTTACAAAAAAATTATTAATATATATTAATTTTCCATGAATTTATATTTTTAATATTTACTTCCTCCCCATGATTAATCATTTATAGTTAATATTCTATAATTTTATGAACAATCATAATTTTGCTATTTGCAAATAAAACGTACATCTTTAAAAAAAAATTATTACTATAAATAAATAAAAAATTAATTCATTATTTCTGTATATAAGATCAACTTATTATTTGAATTTAAATCCTACATCTCACATTCGAAACATTTGCTTATTATTTTAACTAACCAAAAAAAAAATAAGGTCCTTAAGTGTAAATAATTTTTTCTAAAAAAAAATTGTAAATAAATTAAATTAAAAAAAATTATACTAATTTTACGTAAAACCATCTCTAATATGAATGGCCCCACTAAAACATTTAATACCAAAACACTCCTTAAATCTTAATAACACCATTAGACTCCGAAATATTTTTCCAAAAGAGAGCGCGCTTTGATGACCCAGATATAATGAAGCCGGGATTATAGACCCTGCAGGCTGCAAGTAATTTGACTCAACTTTTATTAACATTGAAAAATTAAAAATAAAAGTCAAATAAAAATTTAAAAAATCTATCAGGACAACACAGTCGGATAAATAGAATTTTTCAATAATGATTATCAGGATTTAAACTAAGTCTTCTTAGAATGTTAATATTATTAATTTTTATATTTAATTTAATTATATTATATTATAATGTCATAACTTGAGTGCAAATTTCATTAGCATTCTTTCATATAAAAACATTGAATATAAATTTATATATTATTAATATTTTATTTATTTATTAAATCTTAACTAATTATATTTAATAAATAAATAAATAATATTATATTTTATTAATTTAAAATAAATTATTATTATATATTTTAAAAGTAATAAATAATTTTTCATTAAATGATGAATTTAAAGTTTTAATTAAAGCCATTAATAAAAATGATAAGTGACAATTCAGGTGGAAAGTGGTAACCATTATTAATATTGATTACATGAAAGTTAGGATGATTATAGTACACGTATCACGATAAGATATTCACCTTTTACGCTTTTTCATATTATAAGTTTCAAATTTGAATTCGTGTCTTTTTTATTTTTAATATATATATACACATACATATTTAAAATATTATAAATAATAAAAATATGTATAATATATTCTTAAGTACATGTTTATAAAAGATAAAAATTTAAATATGTATCGAAAGGAATTAAAAGAGAAAATGAAGCTCACTATCATCTATCATTTATAATAAGTGAAAAATGGGCTTAATACATTTCTAATACCCATATTTTATTAAAAGTATTCAAAATTAATTATATTTTTAAGTTATTTTAGTTTAATATTCATATTTTTCAAATGGTTCCAATTTAATACCTATGTTTTTAAAATGGTTTTTCTTTTTTAATTTTAAGCAGTAAAAATCAAATTTTAACATTAGGGTAGGTTATTTATGTCATTTTTTACTTTCCTGCCTCAAATAAAGATACAAAGGTATTTGACTACTATTTTTATTAGATAAAAGCATTTTTCAGATTCATAAAACATATTTACTTTAGATTTCTTTACCCAATTTTTTTGTTAAATTTTTGTTTGAGTTATTGCATTTTTTTTTTGTTGATAAAATTTTGAATTTTTCATGCTTTGCTTCAAGATCCTTCGCTCTAAATATATGTCATTTCTAACATTTTGTGCCCTTTATTGATTTACTATTCCAACATGCAGTAAATATAACGAAAAAAAGAGGATAAAGGCATTATAATAGATGTTGAAGAATTTGAAAACATCGCTGAAAATATGTTCCTGGAGTAGGAATTCGTAAAACAGAAAACATCATCTTCTAGATCTCCAACCAAAGCTTCTAATTGAAGAGTTGTCTCTAAAATATTAAGAGAGTAGCTAGTGACTAGATAACTAATATATATATATTCAACACAGTGTAGAATTAATAGTGTTCTAAGCAAGTTGTTAGAGCACGGCACCTTGAAGAAGGAGAAACTGGGAATTGAGAGTTGCATTAAAAATAAGAGGATGAAATGACAAATATACCCTTGTTCAATTTAATGAATAGTATAAAATTTACTCTAAACTCTAAAAAGGACTAAATTGAAACTATTTGAAAAAAAATGGATATTATATTGGAATCACTTGAAAGCATGGTCAATTTAAAGTACTTTTGATAAAATATGAATATTAAAAAGGTACCAAACTCGTGAAAAATGACAATTTTTTGAATAAATGACAAAAAAGACTTAAATGTTTTATCAGACAAAAAAAGAGTTTTAGTTTTAAATACTAGATTAATTACCCTTCAAAAAAATTTATTTTAGTTATTATAGACCTTACAGGTGTATTAACTCTAATTTTCTTGTATGGAAATCATAGCCTTCTTACTTTCTTGAATATAGAAAAATATATTTTATTAAGAATCAATTGAACATTTTTTCATGAAAAGAAAAATAATTTTTATTTTTATGACATTTAAGTATGTAATTTTCATTTAAAATCTGAAAATATCTTTCTTTTTTACAATTAAGGACCCTTTTAAATTATTAATTTGTTGTAGTTTTTAAATTTTTAACGTTACATTTTTTAATGGATTGAGATTTTACATAGCACCTAAAATTGGCTACAACATATTAAGTTATTAGTATTATCAGAGAAAATAAATATTTTATATTAATAAAAGATAATATAATAAAAAAATTATAAAAAATATAGTGTTTTATACATTGGGTTAAAATCATGAAGGAGACTTTTGGAAGCATGTTAGATAATTTAGTGCTTTGTGCTTCCAATAAATGAAAATAATAACAAAAAAAAAAAAGATTAAAAAAAAGAGAATAATGATAATTAAAATAAGAGAAGAAAACTCTCGGTAGAGTATTAGGTAATATAGTCCGTATTTTTTAAGAAAATAGAATAATAATATAATTAAAATAAGGTTAAAAATTATAAAGTATTGTACTAAATGGTCCATTTTTAAGAGAAAATAATAATAAAAAAATATAAAAGATAATATAATAAAAATATATATATATATATATATATAAGTATTTTTACCCAATATTTTAATTTTTTTAGGATTAAAATCTTATATTTTTATAGATTTTGACAAGTGACTTGAAAAAGTATTTAAAACAAAACAAAAAATTGTCTTCATTTTTACCCTAAGAAAAAAATCGAACATGAAGTAAAGGCTTTCCATCCATAATTTCTTATTTAAAATTCATAATAACATATTAATTTCTACGTAAAAAATTTAATTTAAAATAATATATATATATATATATATATCTCAATTATTTGCGTACTTCCCCAAACCCCGTAATTTCATTTCCTCTGCCACTTGTGGCCTCTGCACATGACAGCTTTAAGCCTTCGTCTACAACTCCATCTCCACCACCGCATCCTTTTACCTCCGGCCTTGTGTAAGTCGCCAGTCATGGTTCTACATCACTGTCTACTCGACTCAGTCAGATGATAGTTTATCCTCTGCGGACAATACCACGGCAGTTATGATCTTTGAACGTTAAGGATCTACCTACTTTCCCCACGTCGAGGTTGGAAGATCCTGATAATCGCCGATGGTAAGGGATAGAGGAGGACTGGGGCGGATGTACATGGAAGTGAGAGAGGCATATTAACAATTAGTACTCCTTCTTTTAAGCTAATATTTTAAGTGTAGAGTGTTTTAAACTGAAATTTCATGTGTAAATTCAATTATTTTTTAAACTAAAACCAATTAGTTTTATGTGTAAATTTTAAGCTTTGTTGTTTAATTTGTAATTTTTCCCTATATATGATGGATTATTGATTGGTGATTGGTGGCCTTCCTGAGTTGGTGTTCTGAATCCGTCACTGGAGAGGGAGAGTTCCTCAGCGACATCGAAACAACCGTCTTGCTCACCAAGGATATTCTTCACTCTGACAGGTTACCACTTTTAATTTCTGTTTTGGTTCCATAACTCGTGCGGACAGTATTTTCTTTTTGATGCTTGGTGTTTTTAGTCTTTGGCAGTTAGGATTTTTACGAGAATGGCTCAATCGGTCTATAATCATGCTTTTGAGAGCAAATAATCAAGAAAATGTTTATTGATTTTAGATTTATCCGATTATTAGAGTGAATTGAGAAAGACGGTGGAATTTGAAGTTTTTGTGTGTGTGTGTGTGTGAGTGGCGTCCCTATATGCTAGCTATACGATCCTACATGACCATTTATGGTTGGATGAAAATTGGTATTGTAAGTATTGGAGCTTATAGGACGTTGTAATTTATGACATTGAATATTTGCTTGGACTTTGTCATTAAAGATTAATTGAAATTAAAAGGTTAAATTTTAGGGTATGTTTGGTTGACAGTAATCGTAATCGTTATAGAATTGATTCAGAGCGTTATTGTATTTGGTTTAACTGTAATCTATAATGAAATGTAAAGGAATTACAGCAGTAGCAGTAATCCTTATTACGCATCCCGTTTTCTGTAATCCTCATTACGCTTTCAACACTCTATATTTTTCTCACAATTTGTATAATCATTTATGATTTTTTTTGTTCGTTTTGTCTTTTTTATTAATAAAAAAAATTTATTTTTTAATTTTATTTCATTTATAATTTTATAAGCTTCAATTTAATATTATTATTTATTTTGATTACATTGCTTTAACAAATATCGTAATAGTATACTATTTCTTTTTCATTTAATTCCATTATGATTATCATTCCCATTACTTTTACATTCAGCGAACCAAACGTCACCTTAAGTAAAGGGTAGAAAATGAGAATGAAAATGTAAATTATCTTTTCTCTACCTGTGTTCTGAGGAATGTTACTGAAGTTGAAGTTCAAACTTTAGGCTGCAGCCTTAATAAACTGACTGCACTCTTAGTGACAACAAAGTGCATTGCAATATAAGTAGAAGTGTATAACCAAAGCCCTGACCCAATAACAACCCAGCGATAGTGGTGACTACTTTGTGTTTATTATGCTTTGTCAAATTTATGTTTGATCTTACATCTGTGCCTGCTTCATTTGCAAGAGTAGATAAATTCTCTCAACGTTTTTCTTTAGGGACCGGGTTTTTAGATGGAGAATGCCTAACAGGTGAAGATGAGGAAGCTGTGGTGGAAAAGCTTCTTGCCTACCATCCACTTTCAGAAGATAAAATTGGATGTGGACTTCATTTTGTTATGGTAAAATGCGGTTTTTCTTCCTTGTGCATTGTTATTTTGTCACAATTTATTTGGATAAGTTGCCAATTTAGATTTATCCTTGAGTTTAATAAAGGCATTTTAGACCGTTTAAATATGCTAGATGATCAATGACCATTTTACAAACTACATGGTCTGTACTAATAGCAAAACATCCAGACCCATATGTTTGGTGCCTGGATTCAATTTGATTCCTCTTTTGCATCAAGATGCATGAGCTCTCTATTTATAAGAAGATCAGTAAGGAATGGAATCTGGGCTAATTAAATTTTTAATAATAGTAAAGAAGTTAATTTGGACAGGATTGGATGACTAGTCTTATGGAACTGTTTCCTAATCCTAAGTCCTTGATAGTGTCAATAGAATTTGATTGAGCTGATGGATATGCACTGCTAATGATACGTGTATATATATATGTAACATGCATTTTGTTAGGTGTCTTAGATATCTTGCTGCTGTATGAGAATGTACTAATATGTTATTCAACGCAACGTTGTTAAAGATTGATAAGACCCCCCCCCCCCCAAGTTAGACATAGACATTCAAGGTGCCTGTTTGTCATTAGAAGTGACGGTTCACGGATAGAATTCTAATATCATAATTGTCTTCGAGCATATATTCGGCAGAAATACCCATCCCATGCAGAAAGGTTTATTCGGGAACTTCTTAAGCGTGGTAGTGGTTAATGATCTAAAGCCTTGAAATTATATATTATGTATCTTTGTGTGTCGAAATTTTGCTTGAAAACAGAGTCACATGCAGCTGTTGGTTTAAGTGCCTTTACATTATCTGAATCTTCCCTGTTCTTTTTTCCCTCAGAAAATCATCGACTGCTAGTTTGCCACTATAATTTTTTTATATTCTTTTTTTCAAATGGAGGACAAAGATGATTACTAAACTTAACTTTTACGACTTGCAACTTTTGCTACTATCTTGTATAGGCTACAACTATATCATCATATCTAGCAATGTAAGTAAACATCTTTAAAAAATTATAAGCTGCGTACTTCATAGTGTAGCAAGATGACATAAGCTAACGATGTAAATCATAAGACTTGTAACAACCGCAAAATAAATAAATAAATAGATTAATCAGATATCTTCTCTATCATTTATACAACTAATTATTGTGTAATTAACTTTGGAATTCCATGTTCATAACGGTTCTATTAATATTAGCAAAAATGTTATAAAATAAAACAATAGGATTTAATCTGTGTCTTGAAACTATTGAGATCAATTTTACCGAATTGGAAGACTTTGATGTTGCTACGCAAAGTTAGTGATAAGTGAGAAAAGTCAAATTGTATCTGATCATAATGTTCCATGACTTACATCCTTTTTATTTTTGCTACAAAGAATAGACGTGTTGTCGAGAGACAGCCGTCTATGAGAGAGACTCTTGTAGAGTTAAGAGTGTCCAGCTAAATCAGGAGGTAGAAGAGAAATGTCAATGTCGCTTACTCTGCCTTGGTGAGAAGTCCATCTTATTAAGTTGTGAGCTCTTTGATTGAGGTCTCGAGGAATCCATCTAATAGAGATCATGTTAAAGCCGGATAGATGATGGTGCATTTCCACTAGAGTTTGCTGAGTGGTGGGATTAAAGTCATTCCAGTTTTCTGCAAGAAAAGCATGAATGATATTTTGATTATCCCCTTTAAGGTAGACAGGTTGGTGGGAGAATTTTTTTAAATAGAAAAACGCAGCAGCAAAGGCTAGAGCTTCAGCTTCTTCAACGTTAGTAGTAGTACAGTAGTTAGTCCAGGCATAAGTAACAAAAAAAAAAAAAAAAAAAAAAAAACGGAGGATTTTTATTCAGAGGACAAACTACCAAGTGATATCTGAAGTAGGTCTTTCACACAGCTAAAAGGAAAATCTAGGTGGGTCAGACATCTTAGTCCATATTCCATCATCATGGGCTCGATGTTGCCCACTACCATTTTCTTTTTTTCTTTGTTTGTTTGCTTGCTTGCTAGGATAGGAGTATTATTATTATGGAGTTTTTGTGAGATTATATGTTAACCAGAGAGCAATTCTAACGGAAAGTCTGAATTCGTTATTTGAATCTTACATCAGGGGTTGGTCAACATTATTCAATTAGGGCCATTGACATATTTGCTTTTATTTTGAGAGATTATTCGATATCATTTACTTTTGCGGTTTAATGTGACTTGTGATTTTTGAGAGAGAATCCTAAAAAAAGTTATTTTCGTTTAGAAAAATAAAATGTCTATAATACTTCTAATCCTAAAATATTAACTTTTTAAGTGCACATAAATAATTTAATTATTTAAATTGCTTTACTTTTAATTTTATAATAAAAAATATATATTTTATAAAAGAGATTATGTTATGCAATTAAACTAAATATTAATCCAATGATAAAAATACTTATATTTTTTATTAATTAATTTGTGATATTCATTTTTCTTTATACCGAATATTTTCTGAGATTTTTTATGTTTTCAGTGTAATTCAAATGTAAAATTGTCAAGCCAGAGGAGATGAATGATTTTCTTCTCTATAAGAGATTTATTGGTTGGATTCAATTATGTAATATTAGTTCATAGTTTTTTCTCTTAGGAAAGATTGGTTTTATGCTTTGTTTTTTTTCCTTCAAAAGTTATCTAATGTATCAATGAATTTTTTTAAAAAAAATCATAATTTTACAATGTAGTAATTTCTTGCCTACATTATGTATTTGCTCTTTTTGTTGTGAAATCAAACCAGATGAAGTCTATGGATAATTTAGCATTGAAGGTGTCTCAAGCAAGAGTTTGTGGTGACCATACAGCTCAAAATATCCTAGTTTAGTTTTCCTTTTTTTATTTATTGTATAGAACTAAAGAAAATGAATTCATTTCAAATTGTGGTAAATGACATTGATGCTGATGATAGTCCCATAAGGCAACACAGTTCCGTATATATGGATGGTTGTTGAGTTCCAATGAAGGGTTTTGCTTTATGTTGCTGTGAAAGCTAGAAAAGTGAGAAAATGAGCCACTTTCTGCCCCTTCAGAGAGTGGGCTTAATCTGACTTTGACCAGAACGATGAAACATCTACTATTTTTAAGACACAGAGGGGGGAGTTTTTTTTTGTTGTTGTTGCCCATAACAGTTAATCCATAGATGGGAAAAGAAAAAAAAAATTAAAAAATTGAAAAGCAGATCGCTTTGAGGACCTGAAATATTAATACAGTACCCATCAAGAACCCCTTTATTGAGTTTTTGAAGACTTTTTGATGGGTACTTTGGTGGAGTGGGTTGGAAACCAACCATACCACAATTACCCCATCAGCACCATCTTAATTCTAAGACCATTCCCTACTCTTTCCCTCCATTGGTTATGTTTTACCTGCTAGCAACTAGCAAGCCCTTTTTGTCTTCTCATCATCAGTAGTCTTGTTTCTCTTTTTCTCTAAGGGTAGCAACATTTCTTGGAGAACGAACCTAAACAAAAAGAAAAGCAAGAAAGCAACCTCTCGTGGCAGAAATCTTCCACGCGTTCTTGTTCTACAGGATTGCATTTTAAAAGCTTTCGAGGTGTATTTATTTATATACTTTGTAAAGGAATTATAATATTTTCAGTTTTTTATGTGTACTCGGAAGAAAGTTTTGTGTCAAATTGGAAAATAAGGTAGGTCTCGGAGTTGAAAATCTTTCTTGGACTTGGCAGTTTCCAAAAAGAAGCTGGCGTTGAACTGGACCATCCGGGGGAGGCTGTGGATGACAATAGTAGCCGTAGCCACACTACCCTTTTACTGCTAATTAACTTTTTGTACGAGTTAATCATTTATTAAAAGGATATGATATATAACATAATAAAGACTTAAAAGGGTCCATAAGTTCTCAGCAAACCCTTCTTATATGTTATAATTTTAAAATTATTTAATTAAAAATTTAGTAATATTTAAAAAATAGTTGATTTTAAATACTTACAAAACTGATTAATTTTTATAAATTTTTAGCTAAAATTATAAATAAAAAATCTTTACTCCTTCTATCAAACCTTAAGACTTTTATGAATTTAATTTTTTTTCTTACTACAATTTAAAATACTCTTGTAAAATCTACAATAATCATTACAAATTTTTAATTTTTTTAATTAAATACACATTCTCACACATCTCCACCATCTTTCGGTTTATCTTATAAATTTATAATTTATTTTTTTATTGAATTATAAATTTATAATTATGCTAACGTTTGTTACACAACCATCCAGGAAAAAGATTTTTATTTATTTATTTTTCGAAAAAGAGGAAAGTTAAAGGAGAAAGAAAATGTTGTTGCTTGGATAGACATTCACTAAAATATTTATATATTTTAAAAAAATAATACTTTTAAAATTTATAATAATAAAATTAACACTTTAAAAATATTAAACTTTTAATAATAAATGAATCTAAATTATTGCAATTTAATTTGAACGATATTCAATTGTACGTACGTTTAAAAAAATGATGTACAATTCATTTTTATTGTAAAAATATATAATATGAAGTGTTACTTTTTTATTATAAATTTTGAATGATGCTATTTTTATTATTTTAAGTTTTGAGGATACTATTTTTGTTATTTTTACAATATTTTTTTAATATATATATCTATAGTATAAAACTTTTAAAATTGTGAATATGACCTATAATTGTTTTTATTTTTTTTAAACAAATATTTGTAATTTTCATACATTAATCTTGAATATCTTACTGTAATATGTAATTAATCCCTATTATTTATAAAATAAATTATCACAATCTACATAACTGTTTCTCATTATAAATTCAATTTTTGCTATTATAAATTTCAGCACTTTATCTTCCCAAAAAAAAAAAAAAAAAATCAACACTTTACCGTGTAATTGGGAGTAAAAGTACACCCAATTCCTAAAATACATAACATGATATTTGTAATTTGCTCCTATAACAGGAAACGTATAGCTAGTATGCTTTTAAAGTTGTTCCCTTATAATATTGAATTTATGGGTTAATGTCTCACTTTGTATATTAATTTAAATTTGGTTTATTAATAGTGGTAGTCTTAGAAGGCTTCTTCCATCAATACATGATATTTTGAAATGGAGAAGTGTTTAAACACACAGTTTGTACTCAAATTTACATTAAAACTAATATTTATATCACATATGTTAATATTGAAAAATTTAAAAGTTATAATTTTTTAAGAAAGTGTAGCACATATATATTAGTTTGATTGCACAATTGTGCTTATTTAGCATTTTTCTTTGAGGTATCATTAAACTTGAAACCTCCCATTATATTAGGATAAAATATCAATAACATTCATAAGATTTTCTCAATATCTATGAGGTCCCAACTTTTAAAATAATATCACTAAACTCTAATTGCACACTATTTAATTAAAAATGATAAATATGCAATATATTTTCATATTAAAAACTTGAATTAATAAAATAATTAAAATAATAATTATGTAGTTAATAAAATAAAAATTAAGAAATAAAATTAATCATAACATTTTCTCCCTCATATATATATATATATATATATATATATATATATATATATATATATATATATGTTTCTTAATCTCCATATATTCTGTCTCTCATCACCCTTTTTAGCTCACTCAATAATTTGCTTTATTTTTCTCCATCTTGAACTTTGTGTCATTCACTCTATAAAAGCTAATGCAATTTTAATTAATTATATGTTATTGTCTTCAAAAAAATATAGTTATTATCATTGTTAAAAATATAATTGATTTTTTTTCAAGTTGATTTCAATGTGTATTCAATTTTTAGATACATTGAGTGAGGAAAGGAGTAATTGTTATTATGGATATCAATATTTTCATTCTTTTATCCCTTTTTTATATTATTTTAATTTTTATTTAAAATTTTATTATTTATATATAAAAAAATTAAATTTTTATTCATGAAGTTATTGTATTTGTTTTTATATTATTTAATTTTTGAGATAGTTATTTATTGCACTTATTTTATATATCATAATAGTTGATTGATATAAAGCATATTAATTAATATTTCTTTTTCCTATTTAAGCAAAGTTCAAGGATTTTATCCATATTTACCCCATTATAATTAGTTTTTTGGACTTAGGAATTCCAGCAGGAACAAATAATTTGCAAATTAAGGACTAATGATTTGACAATTTTTTTAATTTTCAGAAAAAAATAATTTTTTAAAGGGCGATATGAAATAGAAAAGTTAAATTCCTTAGCTTCAAACCATTACAGCTGCATAAGAATTAAGAACTCAGAAGGTTTTTTTCAAGCTTCGGGCTTTGTGTTAGGTGCTTTCCTCTGCACCAACAGTTCACCCTACTTTCTGAATCAAAAGAGCAACTTGGGTTTTAATATTTGTTTCATGAAAAAAAAGAAAAAGAAAAAGAAAAAGAAAGTAAATTAGTAGTTAATTATTAATAAATCACATAGGTGGTTTAATAAGATTTAATTAATTGTAGCCTTGATAGTATAGCTAACTAAATTGTGTATTTTATTTTTTTTAAATGATTAAATTTAGTATTTAAAATTGTAAATTAAGTTACAATAAATATTGAGTTATAGACATAACATAAAAACGTAAGAATTTAATGGAATCTTCCTCAAATCAAACAAATAAAGAAAGATAAGTTTCGTTGAGTTCTTAATAATCATAATATTTTATTAGTATAAATAATAATAAGAATAGATAACTTACATGATATATCAAAAAATTCCATTTTATGTTTTTGGAAACTTAACTTCAAAACTATATTTTAATGAAAAAAATTAGTTATATAGCATAATATCTTTTATATATATGAAGTTTACTTTATAAAAAGTATTTTAATTTTTTTAATTAAATAAATAAAATCATATAGATGGTCTACTGGTCTCATGTCCCACGCCCTTACCTCTGCTAAGCACTGGGCACCCCAAAAAAACAATATCTTCTCAAATGCACAAGAGCTATTAATTTTGTTCAACATTGAGATTCAATTAATGTTTTCTAGCCGTATTTAATAATATGAGTCAATGAATTAAATGAAATTTATATAAAATAAAAAATGAATTAAATGACATTTATATAAAATAAAAAAATGAATTAAATGATATATTAGTTAGAAAATATTAGAATTAGCCTTTTATGTTGATTCATAAATGATTAATATTCTAACACTGGGTATTAATGAAAGAAGAAATTGAATAATCTTTGTTTTCTTTTCTTTCTTATTTTAATAAAAGAAAAGGGGAAAAAAAATTGAGCAAATCAAACGACATGGAAGAAGAAATTCAAAATGGAATAACATAGGCCAGCTAGATGGAAGCAGCAGTAGAAGGTACCAAAGTCACGTGTCGATTAATTGTGTTGGATGGCCCATGAGCCATGATTCACTTCTCTGCTCGCCTTACGCATCACATCCATTTTCTATATAAATAAAATATAATGAGTTAACAGATAAAAAAATGAAAATAGAAATAAATAAAACAAAATAAAACACTATCTTGGGTTCTAAAGAAGTCCCTCCCTCCTGCTATTTCATTTCACAGAGTAAAGAAACAGATACAGAGAGAGAGAGAGAGAGAGAGAGATGGTTAGGCTATATTTTCTTACCGTCTTGAAATTCTCAGACCTAAAATGAACCCAAACCCAAATCCTCTTCTTCTCGGAAGAAGATGGCTCAACAACACCATCATTACCATCTAGAACTAAGTGCATTACCCAGCTTGGACTCCCTTTATTGCTCTGAAGCCTATTTGGAGGATGATGATGTTGGTGTTGACTTTTTCCAAGACCAACAACAACTTCAACATGAAGTAGACCAAGTTTCTGAGATTTCTTGTTACAGCAATAATACTAGCAATAATAGCGTCACAGTCTCTGTCTCAAATATAAGAAAGCCTGTAATTTTGCTAGACCAAGACTTGTTCTGGGAAGATGAAGAGCTTGTCTCTTTGCTCTCTAAAGAACAGGAAAATCAACTAAATTCAACCCTCCAAACCAACCCATCTCTTGCTGGGTCTCGTAGAGTGGCCGTGGATTGGATGCTCAAGGTCGTTTCCCACCACTCTTTCTCTGCTCTGACTGCGGTTTTGGCCGTCGATTTCTTTGATAGGTTTCTCTCCAGCTTTCAATGCCAAACCGAGAAGCCATGGATGAGTCAGCTTGCTTCTGTTGCCTGTATCTCTCTAGCTGCCAAGGTTGAAGAAACCCAAGTGCCTCTTCTTTTGGACCTCCAAGTGGGTTTTCAATTTATTGAACGTTTTATCCATATAATTTCCTCTTTTTGTTTGTTAAACAATTAATGTTAGATTTTGATATGATTAGGTGGAAGATTGTAAGTATTTCTTTGAAGCCAAAGCAATTAAGAGAATGGAGCTTCTGGTACTGTCTACTCTAGAGTGGAAAATGAACCCTGTAACTCCACTTTCATTTCTTGATTTCATGACGAGAAGACTTGGCTTGAAAGATCATCTCTGTTATGAATTTCTTCGGAGGTGTGAGTGGACCGTTGTCTCTCTCATTTCAGGTATGATTTAGTAGATTCATTTTTAAATCCAAACCCACATCCAACAAATGGGTTCAAATTCTTCAATTTTGTCTCTAATCATTGTCGTTTTCTTTGATTCCTCGATTACAGATTTTAGGTCTATGTCTTATCTTCCATCTGTAGTGGCTACTGCTACAATGTTGCATGTTGTGAATGGCATCGAACCATGTCTTCAAGTCCAGTACCGAACCCAGCTGTTGGGCATTCTCAGAACTGACAAGGTAAGCTTCTTTCTTTATTTCTTTGATTTTCCTAATTTCCAAGTTTTAATATTTTTTTAAAGTAACATATACTTATCTGATAATAATTACAATTCATCCACAAAACAGGACAAAGTGGAGGATTGTGGTAAGCTAATCTCGGAATTGGCTAGTAATAACGAATCGAAGAAGCGCAAGTTTGGTATAAACGCAGACGCGGGCAGTACAAATGGGGTAATGGATGTGTCATTCAGCTCTTGGGCAGTTGCCTCATCATCAGTCTCTACTTCGCCGGAGCCTAAGTCCAAGAAGACCAGGACCAGTGATCTTGATCAGCTTGTTCTGAATACAACTTCTGATCTCCTCTGCATTCCACGCTAGCAACTTTATTTATTAAATTACTCCATCTCCATTTTAATATCCTTAATTTCATGTTCAATAATCAATAGATGATATATTCATATTAATGTTCCATTTAATGTTTTGCTAAGTTAAAGTGGCTACCATCTCTGTAATTCCAGTGGGCTAATGGGTAATTGGTAATAGTGTAGTAGTAGTTGCAGCAGAGATGGTTTTCATTTTATCAGTAAAAAAAATTGATGAACATAGCTAGCTCTACCATGAGGCTGTATATGTATGAGACTATCTATGAGAGATGTCTATTGTCTAGAATCGATCGCAGTGTTTCTCAACCTCTCTCTCTCTTTCCGTAGTCATTTCTTATGTGCAAAAAATCTGATTCTATTTTTATGTTTTCAACGTATCACATATTAAACTCATTAAATTGAGAGACATACGGAAGAGTAACATAGCCTACAAGTACATTGTAGTTATATATTTGTACATACTCTTACAAATAAATGAAAATGAGTAAGTGGTTGAGTGGAGGGAAAATCAGCAAAAGTCATGTTTGAAAAGGTTTGAATGTGGTGGGAGAAATCTGTTGTCGGCCACATTTATAGTTTTGATTTGGAGATGTTATCATTTCCTGATAATTATTATTTACAAGGTTTGACCGCGTTTGTAGTAGTACGAATACGAATCATAATATTTGCGTTTGAATTTTGAAATGTGTGGGTCTGTGGGATGATGAGAAAAGAAGAAAAGAAGGCACAAGATAACAGCTGGAAGTATTGAACACAGTCCCTACTATTTCTTTATGAGGAAAGTGAAGACAGATTTGCAAGTCCATGTATCCGGATAAAAGTAGTGCCTTAAGTTTTCTTTCACTAGTTTAATTTAAAATAATTAGTTTTACAAGCACATTTATACTTGTATTATATTTAATAATTGTAATTAATTTATTATAAAAGGTGAAGAGCTAAAATGGTCTTTTTGTTTATGCAATAAGTGTTATTTAATCTTTAGCTTATAAAAGGTGTTTTTAACTCCATTTGTTTATAAAAAAATTATTCTTAAGTCATTTTATTTGTAAAAAAATGTGTTAGGTAATGACAAAATTAATTTTTTATTCAATTTTCTGTTAAATCTAATGAAATAGTACATGTGTCACATGCATATTTATATTTTTCGATAGATATATATCAAAATAAAATAATTTTTAATTAAAAAATTACTCTAATTTTTTACAATTTCTTTCTATTAAACTTAATTAAATTTTCATTGTCTAATTTATGATTTTAGATATTAAATAATGAAAAATTTTATTTAAATTTTATTGAATTCGATCGAACTTAAATAAAATTTTTATTATCTAAGTTGTAACTTTAAATATTAATTAATTAAAATTTAATTGAAAATTTTATTTAAGTTTTTTTAAACTAAAAAAATTAAGTAATTTTTTAATTAAATATTAATTTTTTTTACGTATATATATATTAAAAAATGTAAATATGTATGTAATACATATACTATTCCGTTAGATTAGATGAAAAGTTAACTTTGTCCTTACTTGACACATTTTTTACAAATAAGGGGACTTAAAAACATATTTTTCAAAAACAAATGAATTTAAAGAAATTTTTTATAACCCAAAGAACCTAAATATCACTTTTTATAAAAATAAAAGGATCTTTATGAGATTTTTTCCTATTATATACATACATACAGTTGCATATGTGTTATATATATTTTTAAAGCAATATTATTTGTCTTTTAATCAAATTAAATTTCATAAATACATATAGTTAAGTTTTGAATGGAAATATTTTCCATCATATAAAATTTTCTTATAATTAAATGAGTGAAAATGTGAAATATGTGTATTAATTAACGTGCAAGAGTACTACAAGTTCTATTTATTTATTTTTAATATTGGATTTGTAAATAACAAGAATTAGTTTTTCTATTGATCTGAATGTTATTAGAAGAGAAATACTAGGGGAACAAATTTTGCACATAAATTTACTAATTATGGTGTGTATGCACCAAAATTTTCATATTTTAAAGTTACTATGTTATAAGACAATGATATTTAAAGAAATTTATGTGTATTAGAATATAAAATAAAAGTGAGAAGGTTAGGGTTGATCGTTAGTTTTTAACTATTGTGTTTGTGTTAATAGAACAGTAGCTACTAATAACCATTATAAGCAAGTCTAGGCCCTACCCAATAAGGAAATGTCAACGAAAGCTACATGAGATTTCATATTGAAGGCCAGTCTAATATAGTTTGATATATTTACTTGTTACTTTAATTTGTTTTTCAATTAATCCACCTATTCAACTAAAAAATAACTCCCACCCGAATACTATTTATAATAATCCACCTATTCACCTATTTACTTGTTATTTAAAAATAACTCCCACCCGAATACTATTTTTAATTAGCAGTGAGATAGTCAAATTAGTGTTACAATTTGGCTATATGTTAAAATATTTGGGTTCAAGGGTTGAAATTTTCTTAATTGTGCTAAAAATTACTCTATTATTATGCCTTCGAACAACTTTTTATTGATATTTTTAAATATAGTCGATGATATATTTGGTGACCATCCCTTCAACTTTTATTATATATATATTTATATATTTATAATGATAATAATAATAAATATAAAAAAGTATTATGAAAGTTCTTCATATTTAATTATTTGTGTCATTTGATTACTTAATTTTAAAAAAATAGGCTAATTAAGAATAAAATAAATAATTTTAATAATTTTTTAATTAAAATATTATTTTTAAGATTCTAATTAAGAACAAATTATATTATTTTAATATATTAAAATATTAATTTAAAAAATAATACTTTAATTAAAAAAATAAAATTATGTGTTTTATTTTTAATTGACTTCTTTTTCTTCTTTTTTAAATTAAAAGACCAAATATTATTACTTATAATTTTATTGATTAAATGACATAACTTAGGGGACGTCTTTGACATTGGTCTCTAATAAATATATCACTGTATTTATTAAAAAATATAAATTTATTTTATGTGATATATATATATTTTTTTATAGATAAAATTATATTTTATTATGATTAAAACTTATAATTTAAGGAAAAAAAAGAAGGTCTTATCGCCAAACATACACACATGTTTAACAAACAAAAAAGAGGATATGTTTATATTTTTCTGAGGCACGAATGCATTTTTATCGCTTAAACTTCATAGGCAACTTGCCAAAATTATATATTAAAAACTTAAATTTGAATAACTTTTTATCATGACTCATAAATTATAAAAAGAGAAAAAAAAAAAAAAAAGAAGAAGAAGATAAATTGTAAAGAAAATATATTGAAAAATCGTAAAAAAAAAAAAAAAAAAAAAATTAAAAAATTATTAAAAATAATACTTTTAAAATTTATAATAATATTGAATGTTCAATATTAAATAAATTTAAATTGTCATAATTTAATTTAAATAGAGTTAAATTGGATGATTGTTCAAAGAAAAATAATATAAAATTTATTTTTTAATTGTAAAAATATATAATTCGAATATAATGATAATATTATTATTATTATAAATTTTAAGGGTTTTATTTTTATTATTTAAAAAAAAAAAAGGAAATATTTTGAAGAAAGGAAGTGGACTGATTTGAAATAAAATTTTGATCGACTAGTGGCTATATAAATGTAATAATGCTATCAATTTTTTTTTAGTTGTTTGGAATTGGAATCATCCCAATTTTTACTACTTAAGAAATATTGTTTGGAATTGAAATCACAATTTCTAGTTATTTATAGAGAAACATATATAGTTGTCCTCCTTGAAGACAAATGCAAATAAACAGCGTTAAAAGCATTTGTATTTTAGTCACGTGAATGCAAATTTAAATTAGCATTAGGCTTAAATAAACAACTACAAAATTTATTTCTAAACATTTTGACTTCTAAACATTTTTTTCTGCATAAATAATATAATTATTTCATTTTTAACCATTCTTTAGTGAAAAAAAATATATATATATTTATTTTTTTTAACACTAATAAAACATATGTTCATTTACATTATAAAAAAAATTTATTTTTCATGAGAGAGTTAAAAATAAAATTTTTTATATAAAAGGAGGTAAAATATATAATTAAACCTTTAATTTTTGGTGATATATACTCAATGTATTTTTAAATTTAATACAAACTAAAAAATAGATGAAATTAAGTAGTTAAAATTAATGTGTTAGAAAATATTATTTTTTGTACTATTTAATTCCTTATTTTTAAAACTTTAGCATAATTAGTCTTTTATGGTTAATTTTTTTACTAAATATGTTAACTTCAAAACGATAATGAATGTAGACATATAGTATTAAAAAAAGTTAAAAGTTAAAATGTAAAATTTGAGAGAGTTTATAATGCATATTAAGATTGTTTAGATGAGATTATATTCGTAATCACCATAAATGTATTAATTACTGGATCCTTTTAAATATTACATACTTTGTGCTTCACTGGGACCATAATAATATCAATTTAAAAAACACACTTTACTTATGTTTTTGACAATTTATAGTTAGTTAATTTGAATTAGTAAACTTTAATATATTAATATGTTAGATAATTTGGGACATTTTATTTTATCTGTGATTTATTTAGTAATCTAATCGTAAAAAAATTCTTTATCATTTGTTTTAACTATATTAAAATATTGTTTAATTTAAAAATATTTGAATATTCTATCAAGAAATATTAGATATCTACCAGCTCATCAAATCATTTTCACTTAAATTTTTACCCAAAATTGACATAAAAAATAATTAAGTTATCCAAGCTGTTAACAATAAAAAAAAAAAAAAAAAATTAAGTCAAAATAATTAAAGTGTTTAAAAGATTAAAATAATTAAATAAATCAACAAAATGAAAGCTTAGTGTATTTATTATCCGAAAGCAGTAATTTGTATTTTTTTAGATGATGACAGGCAATTAAATAATAATAATAATAAAAAACCATTTTCTTCCATTTTCCTCGTGAAGGGGTCTTGTTCTTATTTTAGGAACAGTGTAACAGCCAATTAATACGATCAATGGGCTTCTTTTTTACCTTTTATGTTTTCTAATATTTTTACGAACATTTTTTTAATCTAAGAAATAGGCTTAGTGGATCACACCTTATACTGGTTTTATTATACACAAAAAAAGGCACCATAATCACAATGTATATATCACAATAATAATTTAATAATATTAAATTTATTTAACAATAATTTAATAATATTAAATTTGTTTAATAATAATAATAATACTAATATATAATCAATAAAAAAAAAATTATACACTTTTTGTCATTGTATTAATAAAAATAATTACCCTTAATTAATATAAATTTTGCATTTTCACTACTAAAATAATTAAGTAAATATTGAGACTTGTGTTTTTTTTTTGTTTTGTTTAGATATTCATCTTTCTAAAGTCAAATGTAATATTTAGTATTTTAATTTAAAAAATATATTTTAAAATTTTTTTATTTGTAAAAAGGTGGCAAGAAAGAACAAAATTAATTTTTTATCTAATTTTTTGTTAAATTTAATAGAATAGTAAATATATTACATACATATTTATATTTTTTAATAGATATATAAGTAAAAAAATTATATTTTTTTTATAGATATATGGGTAAAAAGTTTACTCAATTTTTTAATAAAATTTAAACAAAATTTTCATTATTTAATATTCAAATTCAGTCATTAGACAATGAAAATTCTTTTAAGTTTGAAAGAAAAAAAATTATTAAAAAATTTGAGTAATTCTTTTAATAGAATATTAATTTTTTACATACACATATATATATTAAAAAATATAAATATGTATATGATACATATGTTATTTCATTAAATTTAATAAAAAAATTAGATAAAAAATTAATTTTATTTTTTTTGGATACTTTTTTACAAACAAAATGACTTAATAACATCTTTTTTAAACTAAAATATTAAATAACATATTTAATCTAAATAAAGTAACTTTAATGACATTTTTCCCAAAAAGTAATACATGAAATTTTGTATTTTAATCCTTATAATTTGTATCTACACCACTTCTTATAAGAGTAATAAATCTTTTTTTTTTTTAAATGTATGATCCACATTAGCAATATTACACAAGTCATAAATAATTTATGCAAGATATAAGATTTGTATTACATATGCAGTAAAAATATTATTATGTACGTGTTAGTTATTAATTATTTTTAATTAAAAAATATTATATGTATTTTATTTTAGTAAAAATATGTGTTAATTATTAAAAATTTTGTGAGTTATTAAAATTTAAATGTTGAAAGGTTAAAATTTAAAATTGAAGTAAAATATAATTATATTTTGTATATATAATTTATAAATATTATAAATAAAATTTTATTTAAGGAGAATTGCTTCCTGTTTTTCACTCATTAATAGATTCGGCCTCAGTTTAGTGGAATATATATAATTCAATGATCTGTTTAGATATTTTATAGTACCGTGAATGGCGGAGAGAAGTGGAGGTGGCTTGTTCATGTTCAAATAGTCATATTGAGTTATTGACTATTTCATATATGTACAAACACCTCTCCTTGTTGATTTGGCATTGTGGACCAAGTAACATACTTTTTTTTGCCTTAATTATATAGTAAATTATATTTTGAAAAAGAATTTAATGCAATATAGGAATGACTTCCTCTGTCATCCAATATGAAAAATAAGAGCATATAATTACAAAAGTTGAGAAATGGCTATGTGGATGTTAGGGATTGGACAAAAGAAAAGTTGAAGATGTAGATTTTAGCCTACCTAAAGTAGGGGATAAGAGGATGATTTAAAGAAGGTTTTGGATACAAATTAGATCCACAAAAAACGTACCCAACTAAAAGCTTCAAAAAAAGGTGAAAGGTGGAGAATTTGGAAATCGGTAGACAATATCTCTTGATTTTGTTTGAGATGTTTTGTTATTTCTTTGTTCTTTTACTTTTGACTATGATATATTTAATTCGTACTCTAATTCTCTCTTCTTTTTTTTTTTTTTAATTATAATATGTACTATTAATATAAAATTAATATGTGGATAAAAATTGATAGAAAGTCTAAATGGCACACAAAGTAAAAAATCAATGGCAATTCAGTTAATCTCATTACTTTAAACCATGTCTAAAATATTAGTATTTAGAGATATGTTGAAAATTTAATTTTACAAAAACATTCGTAATATTAATTAAAAAAAATTTGTAAAATTTATAATAATTAAAAAGATAATAATTTATCAACCAATTTTTTTTTTTTTTTTAACAAATACACTTGTAAACTTGAAAATAATCTTAACATAGGTGGGAGTTTTGATAAAAATAAATTTATCAAACTTCTTAATAAAATAATATTTTTTCATTGTCAAGAAAAACCTTCTCTTTTATCGCTTTTCATTCCCAAGCTATTGTCAATAATTTTAATAATTATCACATTTTTTTTATCATCTTAAATTTGTGACTTAATACATATAACTTAATTATAATATCAATTAAATTATTTAATTTGGTCTTAATAAAATAATACGTGAGCATTGTTTAAAAACAAAAATAAATTGAATTGTGTTACAACCTACAACGTTTCTAACTCAAAAAGAAAAAGGAAAAGGAAGCAAGCAATGATATGGATTGTTAATGAGAAGTGACATATAAAGATAATTATTTGGTTCCAGCCATTATCTTCTCTTCTTTTGTCAAACGGCCTTTGTTCCGAGATGTGTTATTTATAAATTGAGTAACACAAACAATACATATAAATTTATATATTTTTTTGTATTTATATTTTATATAAAAAATTTTGTACATAAAATTAATTATATATTTGTAGATATTAATATATTTTTATTGCCTATTTTTCAAATTAAGTATTAAATATTTGTTTATGTATATATATATATATATTAAGACTGCATGTCATTAACATGTAATACAACATTACATACTGATAAATAAATAAAAAGGGTTCTCCTTTGTTCAAAACTTCCTTTTGACCTTGTCACCTTTTTACCTGTTTAAAGTTTCAACATTGAACGGCAAGCTCCTATACATTTTAAGTAGACCATTCATTTTCTTTTCTCTGTCAAATTCCTTCATTAACTCTACTAATCAATTTCTGAATATTCATACCATTAAATAAACTGTTCATTTGTTCCATTTAGATCTAATTTTAATATAAAATTTTGAGTGTAGGAAGAAATTAATTTCTCTTTCCTTTTGTGAAGTATTATGTACATTTGTTCCAAAAAAAAAAAAATGTTAAAAGTTGCACATAGCCAATGAGTAATGTATTGAGAAAGTATATTATGATTCTAAAAGTCCGGTTAATCTTTTGGAGTATATGGTAGAGTTGATTTATTTCTACTTTCACATCTTTGCTTTGTGTGTGTATTATGTTTATTCAAAAAACAAAAAAAGTTAAAAGGTTCACATGGCTAATGAATATTGAATAATGTGCTAAGAGGTATACAGGTGCTTCCATATCTCTTAAAGTCCAATTAAACTTCTAAAATATAAGAAGAAATTGACTTATTTTTACTATCATTAAAATTTATATTTTTTTAATACTCATGTTTTATTAAAAGTATTATAAATTAATTATATTTTTAAGCAATTTTATTTTAATATTTATGTTTTGAAAATAGTTAATTTAACCTTTTTACTAAAAAAAAAAAAATATATTAAAAAGATACTAAAATTTGATAATAATGATATTAAACTAGAATATTTTGATAACACAAATATTAATTTAAAACTCTTTAATAACATGAGTAATAAATTAAAATATTTTGATAATATAATTAATTTAAAATATTTTTATTAAAATAGGAGTATCAAAAAATTACCAAGCCTGCTATCATCCCTTTCCTTTTTATAAGTGTTGTGTTTACCTTTATAATAATAATAATAATAATAATAAAATAATAGGTGACATGAGGTTAAAAGAATGAGTCGGTCAAAGAAGAAAGGATATACTTAAAATATATATATATATATATATATATATAATAATTTTAAAATGATAAAATTATATATTTTAAATAATTTTTATTATATAATACATCATAATTAATATAAATTTAAATTTAATTTATGTGCATTGAATACTACTCATTGATATATAATAATTATGTAGTTTAATTTATAGTGGCAATATTATCATAACAATAATTAATTAATTATAATTATATTTAATAATAATTACATTGATATGTAACTAATAAAAATAAAATGAATATTTTATAATGATAATAATAAAAATAATTGTAAGAATATTAATTTTCTTAAATTGAAGTCTTTAATCTTTTACTTTGAGATAAGTTAAATAAAATTTAAATTATTTAAATTATTGAATTTTTTTTTTATCATCATTAAAACGCAAAATGTTTAATCACAAAAGTGACAATTAATGTGATATTATTTAAAAAAAAATCATCTTTTTATTTAATTCTGCTTATAATTTAAACTTTTAATTCGCATAAATTTAGTCCAAAATTTTAATTTTTATTATTTAATGATATTATACTTAACTATCACATCATTCAAAAATTGATGATCATGAATTTGTAATTTTTTTTATAAGTTAGGGACTAAATTATATTTTTTTAAATAGGTTGAGAATTAAGTAAATTAAATCGTATAATGTCATTGAATTAGTTTTTCAAAAATAGAAATTTGGATTAAATTTTATAAATTTAAAAATATAAGGAATTAAATTGTGTGAATTGAAAAGTTAAAAAAATGTATTATAAAATTTTCAATAAATTAGTAACCAAATAAATAGATAAGTCTTTTGAATTTTTTATTTTTTATTTTTATAAAAAAAGTAAAGTATTAATAAATAAAAAATATTAAATTTTAGGTTAATCTTTAAAATGATGTTATCATTTGACAATTTACATTAACTGAGAAGTTAATTTGTAATAAAATATTGTCGCATTTTTAATTGTTGCTGCAACAACAACAATAATGCAATAATATTTATGTTATATTTTATAATTAATTATTCTTTTTCTTATTATTGGGAAACAAAATTGTTCTCAATAAATATTAGTTTTAATAAAATTTTGATTTAATATCGTTGGAAAAAATATCCCTTGTATAAATATAAAATATGACTTACTACTTGGTTTAGAAATATTATATGTAGATTTTATTTGTTAGGTAAACATGCCTCTCTTTTTTGTTTGAAGGACATAAAACATGCAACATTTTTTAATATTTTTATTAAACGATAATAATTATAATTTGAATTCGTGACTTTAACAACATCACTTAATTAAAATTTGCTATATGGAATGTGCATACTATTTTCCTCGTTGAAATAACATTTATAAAATTCATCAAAGAATATATAAAAAAGAATTAATTTAACTCCTCGTTAATGCATATACTTGTTGAAGTTGACACTACGTACACAGCGTCATAACTCCTTTTTGCAGAGAAAGTGAGCCACTAGAATTAATCACTTCCGAATATAAAGCAATTAACATAGAAAACTAATAGCATACTTTACCAGAGTGGGATAGCCTAATAACATTTTAAATGTATAAAATTATATATGATAATTTCTAATTTTTTCTTTTTTATTATGATACTAGATCATTTTTGATATTATATCATCTTATTTTTAAAGAGCTTTTTTATGAAAAATAAAAATAAAATACTAATAGCATATGATGTACTATCGCTTCCGTTTGTCATATATCTGAAAAAAATGTAATATGTAAATAATTTTCTACAACAACATTGTTCAATTCCGGGACCTTAATGGCTCAATCCAACAACATGTTCCTATATTGATATAATATTGGGCATTACTTAAGAGGACCATTATTTTTATTATTTTGAGAACTAAACAACTTGAAATCTGAAAATTAGTGAGAAATGTTCGCAACAATTATGACACATAGTTTTTACCAACCAGATGAGAATGAAATTAAATAAAAGAAATAAACCACGCCAAATTGCAATAACATATATATATATAAAAAACACAGAGACAATGGACAGTTGTTAGAGAAAAGTGGGCTCCTTTTCTGTAAGGGTTGTATTGTAGCTAGTGATGTATGAAGAAAGAAGGGGGTCATTTTTCGAAGTTGTAAAATGGCAGAAGACTGAATTTGATGCACATTCCATGCGTGAGTGGCATAATTGTGAAGGAAGGACCCTTTGATGATATCATTGATATACACAAAATCTGATTCGCAGTTCCCTATCAGAATTTATTTTCTTGATTTAAGGATTTATTGCAGATCAATCCTCCAATAATAGATAATACACATACACAGCAAGGTAGGTATCCAATGGGCTCTTAATGGACTGGGCTCCCACACACTGATATTACGTGTCATCATCTGATATAATGACAACTTTACTATTCTGCATTTTAATAGGTAAAAGGTTTTTCTCTGTTTTTGTTTTCAGGGGCATGTGTTCATATATATTCATAGTTCAAACAACTTTCATTAATTTTAACACAATTCATATGTACATCGTTTTATGCTTGGGACCCGAGACTTTTTGTTTTTGTGCTTCCTATAACTATAGTGTGAGGTGAAATCAAGCCTAGTCTCTTACTCATATGAGTGGACGTCTTATTAAACGTACCATGCATCACTCATAGGCTCAATTGTTATGATTCTAGTTCTACTAACTGTAATTATTATATTTTTATGATTGCTTTTGAAATAGTTACCATATTTTTAATTTAAAATTACGAATTGGTATTATTTTTATTGTTATATACTTTAAGGGTATTAATTTTATAATTTTTTCAAAATTAAATTATTTATCATAAAATTATAATGAATCTCAAATGATATAACAATACATCATTAATAAATTTAGTTAAACCACGTAACTGAATCTAAAAACAAATCGTCACATTAATTATTCTAAATTATCTTAAATTTGGGATGTATAATAATAATCAGTCTTATAAAAACAATTTCAGTACAAAAGTTTTTCAGAAATTTTCACGAATTATTTTTATATGTAATTCTGTGATAGTTGGATTGGACCATCAGCAGTACACTCGGTCATTTTTGCTGGATTGTTGCCTAGCAATTTAGCACTTAGCTATGAATTTTTCAGTGAACTATAGTACTTAAAGGGGAACAATTATTATATAAATTAGTAAAATGCTAAGTGTTATATTTTATTTTTATATTTTAGTTTTTTTTTATTATATATTAGTTTAATATTAAAAAAAATATTTATTAATATTTATTACTTAACATCCCTAAAACTTATAGTAATAAAACTAACACCCCCAATAATATTGAACGGATCTAAATTGTCGTCGTTCAATTCTAATTGAATGAGCGTTCAAAGAAAAATGACATATTAATCATTTTTTTAATTGTGAAAATATAAGTTTGAATACAATGTGTATTAATTTTATTATTATATATTTTAAGATATGCTAATTTTGTTATTTTTCTAAAAGAAAACTCATCGAAACACATTTTGAAACACTTAAACCTACAAAAAATAAAAAAATATGAAAAGAATTAGTTATCACAAAATAAAATTTATTTAGGGCATAAAAAAATTTGCATTATAAACATAAAAATGTAAGTTTTAATTGAAAATTAATTATTGTTCATGTAATATAAAAAAAATAAATTCTTAACTAAAAAAGAAATAAAATATTGTCATTATTTTAAAAATAATATATATTTTAATTATTCTAGGACTTCTTGTATATAAAATCAAATTATAAATTAAAATCTTATAATTATATTATTATATTATGTATCAAAAAATTAATTTAATTGTATAACTATATATTTTAGGTTGTGTAGGTTTTTTTGTAAAAAAAAAAAAATCATAAATAAGATTCTTATGATCTTATCTTTATAATAAGATAATATAATTATTATCATTAATCATTAAATAAAAAAATAATGTTAATTTTATAATTAAAGCAAAATTTTAAAGATAAAGTCATCCAAAATGACAAATAACATATAAAAAAATAAATATATTAGTAAGATATATACGTTTATAATTTACTTTTTTGTTTTTACGAGAAGTTCTACATAGTATAATTATAAATTTGAATCAATTTTTTAATTTTTTATTAAAATAATTGGTTAAAATAATTAATTTTCATTTTTGATAATTTATTCCTTTAATTATAAAATTATCATTAATATTTTATTTTATATATTTAATAATAATGATAATATAATGACCAAAAAAAAAGAGAGAGAGAGAAAAAGAATGATGCAAACAAGTAAAGAAGGTAAAAGATTTTAAAGATGAAAGATAAAAAATTATTATAATTAAAGAAGAAATTAGAAAAAAATTATTCAAATTTAATTACAAAAATTGTCACTATTACTAATTTTTTATTTAATTATAAAGATTATATTATTTTATTATTATTATTATTTTTTTTATAAAAGTTTACTTTTTACATTATAATAATGTTAATTATTTTATTGAAATTTCATGTTTGTAATGCAAATTTTTTCATAATTTTTATTTTTAGATGGTTAATTACTTTCATTTTTTTATTTTTTATTTTGAGTGTCAAAATGAGTCTTGCTTTTGTTACCTCTACAATAAGTTTTTCTTTTATTATTATATATAATTAAGTAATTGTTGAACTTTAGTATTTTATTTAATATTAATAAATATATTTTTTAATTATACACAAAAATATAACAAAAAAAAAATGTAAAGTAAAATATAACTCTCTCTGAGAGAGAGATATTATAGTTATAAATTAAATTAGAAGGTTCTTTATACAACCCAAGCTCCATGCGTGTATTGTCGCTCACATAAAAATGAGCCACATTGCTCATCTGATCAGTTCTATATACATATAAGGATAAATATCTCATTTGGCAAACTAAAAATTATAGTTTTGTCTCTGTCCATATCAATATAATACTTTATATATCTATTTTTACATATGTGAAAAATTAGTAGCACCTTTATTAAAAAAAAATTATATTTTTAGAGAATAAAAGATAACAATAGTGAGCATTGTTTTTTTTTTTTTTTTAATCTCCATTTCATAACACGATTACATAAATTAGATTCTTGAAAAAAGATACTACTAAACTCACTCAGAGTTATTGAAATTTTTATTAAAAAGGATTATCATAAATTTATAACTCGAATGCCTTCCGCCAAAGCTCGACCTCAGTTTAGTGTAGTACATGAGCCATGAGCCAAATTCATTGGCACGAGAAGTGGGCTGCTAAAGTAGCCCACGTTTGAATTCTACTCTAGTAGTCTACTTTTCAATGGGATCATTTGAAGCATTTTGGGGCAAATCAGTAGAGCACTTGGTACAAGTTGAGAAGTGTAGTTCTAATTACACGCTACCTTTTTTTTAACTCATTACTTGACACCAGAGGTGTCAATAGTGTCGTATTAGTCGTGTTATTTGTATCGTATTTTCATGTTGGTTGACATACTAAAAAATTTACTTGAAATTTTTTTGTGTTACTTATTTATAATAGTAATAAATAACAAAATGTTTAAGAATATGAAAAAATTATTGATTAATTCTTACTAAAAAAAATTCGTATTGTGCTATCATGTCGTGTCAGAAATTGCCGGCCTTAGTTGACACCAATAAATCTAAAAGATTTAACTATTTTATTAATTCTTAAATATTTAAATTTTATAATTTAATTTTCAAATTTTTTTTAACTTTAAATTCTATAATTTTATCCTTAAACTTTTAAAAAATTACACATAGATATTATTTTAGGTACTAAAATACATATTTTTTAATCAAAATTTTAAAACTTATATATAAAATTTTAAAAATAAATTATAGTATATAAAATTATTCACTTTTTAAATTATTTTGCTCTTCATTTTAATTATTTTTATGGACAAACACATAAAATTAGGACTTGCCAATAGCACTACTCAAATGAAAATGTGAGCCTGTTATTGTTAAAGCCCACTACGACGTGTGAAGGCAAATTTGGGTTTTGACTCAAACGAAAACAACGAAAATGATACATTTTTAATATTCGTATTATATCAAAAAATACTTCATATTTTTCAACAATTTTATTTTAATGCTTATATTTTTAAAATGATTTTGATTTAATCATTTTTATCTAAATAAGTGTACGTATTAAAATTTGATAATATAAATATTAAACTTAAACTTTTTGATAACATGTAGATTAAAATGTAGATTAAACTAGAACCCTTTCACAATATGAATAATAAATTAAAATATTTTGATAACATAAAAAATTTAAAATACTTTTATTAAAACATGAGTATAAAAAAAGAACCCAGCCCCAAAAACAATGTCCAAATTATCTTTAATTAAGAGCCTAAACTATATCATTAGTTTCTAAACTTTTATTAAATTCAAACTTAGGTCATCAAACTTTTAAATTATACAATTTAGTTTTTATATTTTTAAAATTTTACGCATAAGTCCTTAAACTTTTAAATTTTAAAATTTAGTTTCTAAACTTTTAAAAATTTACACATAGATCTTAAAATTTTGATTCAAAAATATATATTGCAGTACTCAAGATAGGACATATATGTGAATTTTAAAGTATTTGGGAATTAAATTATAGAACTTAATGGTTTATGAACTTAAGTGGAAAATTTTAAAAGTTTGTAGACTAAATTATAAAATTTAAAAATTTAGAAACATAAGTGTAAATTTAATTAAAATTTAAGGACCAATCAAATATTATAATCTAAGACGTACAGTGTGAAACTGTGAGTCATGTTGCATCGTTATTTAGCTAAATATAGGTGAGTCGCAGTCAAACAAATAAAATATACTAAATGATAAAAATTATTTACTGTCCCCTCTTTACTAGATTAACAAACAATTGGTAAGCAACTTATAGGCTTTGATTTATTTCATCTTACAAGGAATAGTAGTTGAGATGATTCGTTGGTATACACATAATGTTTTGGTCTCTTAGGTAAGTTGTATCTAATCTCTTAAAATAGAAGACTAATCTTGTTCAACTTCTTATGAATGAAATCTTCTTCAACCACTAAAGTCTTCTAAACAATGGTGGTGTTACAAAAACATTACGGACTGGGGACTCTTACTAGCATAATCATCTAATTGTTAGGCTGTTGAGATTGGATGGATAAATAATTGAAATTAAAGTAATAAAGTGTATGTAAATAAATCAATATCAGAGAAATATTAATTAAATGAAAATTTTGGAATACAAAGTTTAGAGATAATTGAGTCTCCTATTTAACATGTATTGCCTGATAAAATAATTGATACTAACAGTTAGAAAGCATTACGAGGTTGCTTATGCTGAAATAAAATTACTCGATTCTCTTGTTGGATATGTGGCACAAGAGAACGTTTAATAGTTTCAAAATAATAAATAATAAATATACTGTTATAATATAAAGTGATACAAAATATTTAACATAAAAAAAAAAATACTTAATATAAGAGGGAAACAATCACGAGCAACTTCGAAAAACTTCCACAATAATTCTTTCAAGTTTATACTCAAACTTGAAGTATTACAATATTACACTCATAAAGTGTATTTCTTACACTCATAAAGTGTATTTCTTACACTCACAAAGTGTATTTCTTACACTCACAAATGTGTAGTAAATTTATCATTCTCTGTAGGAAAACCTCACTTTTATTTTACAGCTTAATTTTACTGTGGTATTTTCTCAGCTGATTTTCTTAACTGCTTTTTTCTCTACTCTCAGTTGTAAATTCTGAGATGCTTATTATTTTGCTCTTCTATATCTCTATTTATAGAAAATTTTTATAGCAAATACTCAATTGCTTATATCATTTATATCCCTCTTATTTCAACATTTATTACACTGCTCAATTTTAACTGCAAATTTTTTTTTTCTTTTTCAAAAATGACTGTACCAAATACCATATCAAAGAAAGAAAACATGAGATAGATCCATCATTTCTAACATATTAAAGCAATCTATATAGAAGTTGATATTTGGGAGGAAAAAAATTAGAGAAATCAATTATATACACACTTACAAACATTATTCTTTTAGAAAATTCTATCTTACATCCACCACTATCCCATAAAAATAAAAAATTTATTTTTAAACGAATTTTTATGGATTAGATGAATTTGAAAAAAATTAATAGTAAAAAAAATGATAGACGCAGTAAATACAAGATAGAATGACCATTTTCCTTTTGTAATTAATACTTCAAGCCAATTGAGCACCTCTTCCTCTTCTCATTCACTCAACAAAATCTTGAAGGTATAAAAAATATGGTAAAAGATATCCACGAAAGTAAAATTATTATTATTCTTAAAGTAAGTAATAATTTAATATTTTAGATCAATAAAATATAAAATTAATACAATTATTTTTTTTATAAAATATAAATAATCAATATTTGATAAAAAAAAATAAAATAATATAATTAACAAAACAATACTGAATGAATAATGAATAACAATTAATCTACAAAATGGATTTTTAATCCAATATTTCAACACTAATAAGGATATATTTGGTTGCATTTCCGAAGTCTGTAGTGACAATAACCTCTCTAAGGGTTGTGGTCCAAAAATACTGAATCATAGTCAAAGTGTTTTTATGATTGGGTTGTCTGTTTGTTTGTTAGGGGTTGTCCTGTGGGGAAAAGTGACTCCAAAGTTCTATAAGTCACTCATAAAATCTTGAAATTGTGAATCACACAGAAACGATGTTAAACTACAAAGAGTGTAGATTTATTTAGTTGTGGTGAAACTGAATTGTCATTGTCATTCCAGCAGTGTTAAGCCCACTAGGTGTGTAGTGTGGGTGTGGCAGAGAATAACTTCATCACTTTCTCAAGTAACGTTGTAAGCGGCCCAACTTGTTTAAAAAGGCTGAACCAAGTAATCCACTTTTCACAATGGAAACTGCACTGCACTCTCAGTGTTTGTGTGTGTGTTAATGTGCCGTCAATCATCTACATCTCTCTCACTTCATTTATTAAAGATCAAATAAGATTTAGCTTGTTTTAAACATATCTCTTAAAAAAAAAAATCAACAGATAACTAGAGGAACAACATGTTAATTTTGAAAAAAAAAAAAAAAATCTCATGTGAGTTTTCTTTATTACTTGTCCCACATTATTTATATATTTATTATTATTTTTTTTAACGTTTTCTTAAAAAGTATATGTAAGTACTTAAAAATAATTTGAGATTAGGTTCCATCCGACCTTATCGTGTAAGGTGAGATATTATTTTATTTTTTTTTGAATAAAATTTATTTTATTTAATTATTTTTTTTCAACAGTTAAATAAGATTCTGTCAATTTTTTTTCCAATCCCTATCTACAACTCTCACGTTGTTATTGTTTTCTTCCACAATTTCATCATGTTTGTGATTCTTAACTGATCAATTTTTTCTTTTCTATAAATAGAGGTGAGAGCCTTAATCATTTTTCACAACTCATAACATATTCTTTATGCATCAAAAAAAACCTCTCCAATACTCTTCCTCTCTCGTTCTTTTTCTTACAAAAATATTGCAAAAGCTCATAAAATTATTTTCATTTTATTTTATTTTTTAGTTTTGTGCAATTATACAATTATAAATGTAGTATTATGGGCTTTAATAATACAATAAAGATCTAAACCAAATTTTAATTTATGAATTGTTTTATCTACAAATGATGGAGCTATGACTTCTTTACATAACTTAAAAGAGTCGCAAAACATTTTAAACAAAGCAACCTAATTCATATTTCAAGTATTAACATTTGGTAACTGCTCTTGTGCCCCCCCCCCCCCCACAAATGGACACCACAACAATGAACAAATATTAAGAGATGTGAACTGTACTTAACGCAGATTCAGAAAAGATTTTGTTCTCTTGCTTTTAACTGTTAATAACATGATATGCTATCTAAAAAGCAGGCACCTGACCCTGCACTCTATGCCTCTCTCTACAATCGACCAAAAAGTCAAAAAACGAAAGAGCCAAGGGAGTTATTTGCTGTCCATGTATTTCTTATCCCATTCATCTTCATTAACTCGTATGGATGAAAATTAGGACCAGACGTGATAGTTTCGTCGTAGGGATAAATATATATGAGTTAATTTGAATTTAAATTAAAATTAGAATAAATTTAATATTATCTATTTTTTAAAAATAAGAATCGAACCGAATTAAAAAATTTAAAAAATTAATTCAATCCGAACCAAATTTTTTGGTTTGGTTTGGTTTGGTTTGGGTTGGTTAAAGAAAATTTCTTCATCTTTTTTCGGTAATGAATTTTGTTTATTAAATTTTTTAAAACTCTTGTATAATATATAATTTTTAACGTTTTTAATGTTAATTTTATTATAATACCTAAATTTAAAAATATAGATATCAATCACTTATCTAATACAATTATTCATATCAAATATAAAGTGCAAGAAAAATTTAAAATTAAGACAAATAAGCAATAAAAAATAGTAATTACAAATCTGACAAAATTTGCTAACTTTCAGATCTAATAATATTGTTTATCAATGTTATTCATGTAATGAAAACTCTACCGACAAAAATATGAAAGATAATGTAACTATAAATTTATAATAGATAAATAATTAAATAATATCAAATTAGTGTATCACGTGAATAAAAGATAAAATAAATGAGAGTACCTGGTAGAGAAGTGCTTGCACAAATTTCGTTTAAATATTCAAACTGTAATGATAAAAATGGACAAAACTTGTTTATCTCTCACTAACAAAGTAGAGGACAAATTTTTCTAAAATGTTATCGAAAATAAAAAAGGTTGTTCTCATAAACATAACTAATTAACAACAAATAACAAATCAAAACATATAAATTCAAATCTCTAGTACATATAGACTACAGTATATTACAAAATAGAGAACAGGAATAAAATATTTAAATTATTCAAGAAAAAACATAAAAATAAAATAAAATTTCAAACATGTTACAAGCTCCTATATTCTAATATATTAATAAAATATAAATATTATATTAAAATTATTGATGTCGTCAACTTGCCATTGAGTTTATTGAGGTATATTATTTTTCAAACATGTCTACAAAAATAAAAAAATCAAGTGTCAACTATGAATTAAATAAATTAAATTGTAATGATTATATAAATATTTAAAAATATAAATATCTATAATATAAATATAAATATATATATATATATATATATATATATATATATATATATATATATATATATATATATAAATATATATGGGTTCGTTTGGTTTTTTTAAGATTTTAATAAATGAAAATCAAACCAACTCAATATTAATCGGTTTTTTATTATGAAGAATCGAACCAAACCAATAAAACTTAAAAATCGATTTTTCTAGTTGGGTTGATTATGTATTTTTTTGTTCACTCCTAGTTACAACACACTATTAAAAATTACCGTAATCTTTATTATGATATCGATCAAGAGCAGGTTAGATGGCATTGGGGAATTAGAGCTTGATGACAGAGCGCGAGAGACACCTGTGTCCGAGTGCTCTTTAAGAACAACTCCAGCACACTAAAAATTTGAACCGACCCTGCCGTATGAGAATAAAAACTCAATGCTTTAACATGATGTCTAAACCATTTGAACATACCAATATGTGTTCAATTTTTTATAAATTTTATATTTTTATAAAATTTTGAAAATTTGGTTGTTTGGCTATGTAATTCAAAAGCTATTTTTTGTATTTAAAAACAAAAAATTAGTTTTATAAACAATTTAATATGTTTGGCCACATTTTTAAATTACATTTTTTGAAATGTATGTGAACTAAAAAAATCTTAGTCCATGCCCGCAAACATTGTAGAAGTTTTTAGTTTAAATAGTTTATATTTAAACTATAATTTAACATTTTCTATAACTAATAAAAAACATGTTTAAAATTGTACGTTTTGGTTACATAAAATCATGTAAATTATTAAAATTTCTTCTAAGGTTAATAAATAAATACACTAGAGTTTTGGCAACTCCGTCGATAACTTAATTGGAGTTTTGACAACTTCGTTGAATAAAAATATAATATATTATAAATAATTATATAAATATAAATAATATGTTATATATAACGTAAAAAAAAAAAAAAAAAAAGTGTTATAACATGACAGTGTGTTCTCACATTTTAGTATTTTAGTGTGTGTACGGGGATGTCGACCAACCTCAGCCCAGCCCAACGACTTTGAGAACACTAATTGAACACACGTTGTTACGTATATACTGTAACTTGAGCAAAACCTTCTATTTTCTTCGAAACAAAGCCTGAATTTTCAATATAAAATAAAAATAATTAAAAACTGGGTTTTTGTTTGTAATAAATATAAACACAACACGCAAAATTCAGCTATTTTATATTTAGAAAAAGGTTTAAATTACGAATAAAAGTTAAAATTTCAACTGATAAAATAATAAAAATTATTTGCTGTTTACTGAGAGGAAATCGCATAATATTTATTTAATATTTATTAATTAGAAAAGATGAGAAAAGGAAAGGAAAGGAAAGGAAAGGAAAGGAAAGTAGGAGACTAGGAGGCGGGAGTGTGGGCAATTGGGTATTGGAAATGTCAGAGGAAAAAGCGGGAAAGTGGGAGATTCCTCAACGTAGAGGAAAGCGACACTACACCCTACACGTGATGACAAGAATCTTGTGGGAGCGTACTACTCCTTCACTCTTTTTTTGAATTTCAACGTTTTCATTTTAATAATAAATATAAAACATAAGGCAATCCTCCAGACTAGTCTCTCATGTGTGTGTCACAGTGTGAGAATCTTTCCACTGAACTTGAAGATTCTATATATTTAGGTCAGGTAAGTCAGTGGGTGGGTGATCTAATTAACTTAGATTGAGACGTTTGCCCAATCATAAATTAGTGTATATTGTTGGATTCCATGGTACCTGACCTGTGGCTGTTCATTATAAATAAAATTGTTAATTTATTGTAAATTTCAAGTTAAAATATACACGAGTTTAGAAAAAAAAAAAAAAAACATAAAGTTTTTGTAAGGTGCCAGACTTGGCTCATATGTTAGTGAAAAACAATATTTTTATTCGGATCTTGTCTTATTTAATTAAATTATATAAATATTTAAAAAAAAAAAAAAAACGATTTCATAAGGCAGGCGTATTTGATTATCATTATCATTTAATTTGATTATTTATTTTATAAAGATCCGTGAAGGAAGGCCGCACTTGTTTTGTCATTCATTGTATGGATATTCCCCGATCCATCCCCTTTTCTTCTTCCCTAGTTTTTGACAAAAAGTTGATTCCCATTTGCGCCTGTGGGCACTCCACCAATTAGGTAACTTTTTCTTGCCGCCTCCATTTTCTATTCGTTCTTTTTTTTTTCTCTCTTCGATCTTTCTTTTTGAATTGTTTTCTTATGTTGTTTTTTTCTTTTTTTTTAATTATTATATTAAAGATAAATTTGTATTACACACTAAGGTTAACCAAAATGTCACCATCCTTCACATCCTTTATTGTCAAACTAATACCATATCTTGTATAATAATAAAAAAAATATTTACCAGGTGCCAACTACTTACAATTTTCATATTAACCAAAAGTTATGTCAAGAAAACCCTTAAAATACCATACACTTAAAATTCTTTTTTAAATTCAATTATAATAAAATAAATTTATAAAAATAATAAATTTATAAATATTAAACCAATAAAATTTTATTTCAATTTTTTTTATAATTTTTTATTATGTTTAGTTCTTTAATAATTTTAAATATAAATAAATGTCATGCACATTTACTAGCTATTATATTTAAAGCACTTCGATCTAATAGCTTTTTTTTTTTTTTTTTTGACAATTTAGCCTATTAATTTTTAAAAAGTGACAGCATAGGTTTAAATGGTCAAATTGTAGTTATTTATTTGTTTATTATATCAATTGCATTTGAAAAAAAAAATTGAAATACTTTTTTTTAAAAAAAAAATTGACCATTTAGACTTATATTGTTACTTTTTTTAAATTAATGGACTAAACTATCACAAAAAATACTACAAAACTTAAATGACTTATTCTAAAAAGTTAATGGATTTGCTCAATTACCCACCTTTTAGAGTAAAGTTATATATCATTGAGTAATAAATGATTAGTATGAGTAAATAAATTATTTAAATTTAAATTTAAATTTAAATTTTGAATTGTAGAAAATACAAAATTAAAGAAGACTTATCAAATGAAAATTTTAAATTTTATAAATTTAAATTTAAAAATTAAATGATTAATAAAAAAAAGCCCTAAGGGAGTCTCCAACCCAACACCAAAACATGAAATTTGGCGCAAATTTTGGTGTTTTTGTGCTCTAAATTAGCACTATTTCTTGCACTAAATTTGGCGCTACACTGTTTACGACACCAAAAATAACATTCACTCATTTTTTTAATTTATTTTTTAAAAATTTTAAAATTAATGTATGATACAAAATTATAATAAATTAAAATTAATATTTCATACAAAATTATTTTTTAAAAATATAACATAAAGCTAAAAATATAATATAAACTAATTTTTAATTTTTTTTCTTATCAATAAATTTTGTAAATTCATTATTAATTATTTAATAATAACATATAATTAATTGGTTGAATATAATAATTGTTAAGGAGTTAATGAAAAAAGAAAAATAAGAAGAATATTTTATTTTATAAAAGAATATACTTTTTGGTGTAACATTTGGTGTTGTGGGTTGGAGAAGTGGAAAAAAAAAAAAAAGAGAGTACAAAATAGTATAAAATGGTGCTAAAGATTAGAGATGGTCTAAGTTTTCAAAAGTTACAAAAATTTCAATTTTGTCTCTAAGTTTTTTAAAAGTTACACTAGTGTTATACTTTTATAATATAACGCAATTAATGAACTATACTTTGTTGATAAATTGGAAAACGAGCAATTCATGTAGATAGATAATCATCCGTGGACAAGATTATAAACATAGTTACATACTATTAACAAAAATAAAACCGAAGTGTGACCTTAATTTTAAAAGATTTGAAGGAAATTGTTATTATTTGTAATGGATTTTTGTAATTATAAAGAATAGGCACAATAATGTTATATACATATGGAGAAAAAGATGATACTCATAAAGTTTAGAGAAATTCACAAGAAATTGATTACTTAATAATTAGAAGGAAAAAATTAAGTTATTTAATTAGTATTCTCTTTAATCTTCAGTAAACAATATATATATATTTTCTAACATCAGACCCATGTTTGTTTACATTAAAAAGGTGTTAAAAATATAATTTTATATATAAAGAAATTACTTTATACAATTAAATCATAAAATAATTCAAGTGCTTAAAAAGATAATAAAGTCTAAATTTACGTGTCTTGTAATACATTAAAAAATATATATATACAGAAGGACAGCATGATCAGACTAAATAGCTGTTTAGCTTTCAAGGCCATCACTTGCTTTCTTTGTCATGACTACAAAGTTGTCATTCTCATGAATCTTATTACAATATACCATAAAAAATGGAAACATTGAAACCAAACATAGACACATACGTGGTTAACTGCATACATCTGTAAGATATAAGAGCCACATAATATTTATTTTTCTAAGAAAAAAACTGATCTATTTAGTCCTAATATAATAAACTATGCACTTCACACGCACATATGACAAAACCCATATGCCATTTTATAGAAAACAATTATTTAAAATTTAACACGGAAAAAGGAAGTTCCATTCAACAAAGAAAAAGAAAAAAAATTGCATTGTATTGCTAAATGATGATATTGATAGAAGTTAACGGTGCCGTTTGATAATTTAGTTTCGTTTGGAAAAGTTTGATCGAGTTTTATTATATATATCCTTGCTGTTTCTTTTCAATTAGTCATGAATTATCAGCTGTTTCATCACCTCATTGTCACGATCAATCGTGATCTTTATTAAGATCCTAACCTTGATCCATTAGTGAAAACAATTGATCGACCATCCTAATTAAACAGAAATATCAACAAACACTGCTAATTTAAAGTTAGAGTTGTAATCAAAGGACCCATTCGTTCGGATTTTTTCTTTGACCTTTCTCTACGCCGCCATACAAATGCACCCTAATGTTAGGAAGTAAACAAAGCAAGAACAATTTTTCCAACCAAAATATGGCCTCTCTTTTCTTTCTTTCCTATATTTGTCTACTCTTCCATTGATCTATTTACTGAACCTGATGTTTACACTTCAATTTCTGCCATGGCTTTGATTTGTTACCCATCAATAAGATACTTTCTCGTTTGGCCAAAAAAAAAAAAAACATATTCAAATTTATTAGTTGAAAAAAATAATAATATAAAACATCAAATTTAATATAGTTGTTTTTGTAACTTTAATTTTTTTACTTGTAATAATTAGAGGTTGGAGAGTTATGAAATTAATAAAAAGGGATGATGAGTTGATGAATAAAAACATAATTTTTTAATGTAAATAAAACAAAATAAGTAATAATTTTTTATTGAAAGAGTATAAATAATGGACATAATTTAGCAAAACGATCCGAAATCCCAAAAAAAATAAATATCATTCTCTAAACAGTTTTAATTAACACTGATATTATTAAATAAAATAAAGTACGTACTTTCCCGAATTCACCCTTTTTCGTTTGACATCGCAATCAAATAGCAGTGAGATTTGATTAGCCAATTTAGCAAAACAAAAAGAGATGCATGAATAAGAACATTTTTTTGTACAACGGTCGGCATGAGGACAATAATTCATTTGTAGAAAGTTTTCCAATCTCATCATTTAATTTAACAACAGACATGAGGATCATATTGTTCATGCACAAATATATGTGGTACTAATAGAATGAATTAGTCTATAAATCTAAAATTAGTTATGTTGTTTGATTATGTTTATCCGACTTTTTCCCTATTGATCATGGTGTGGTCACACGTAAAATTTGTATTAATTGCTTACATTTTTACATGACTTTTGGCTAACACAGGTGGCTCTTTATTAGCAACTATTTTTTTTTATATTTGTCTTTGAATTTAATTGGAGCATATATTACTTATTGTATTGATATTCTTAAGTTTTTTAGGATTATATTTTAATGAAATCATCAATTGAGAGGAAAAAATATATTTTTAAAACTATAAATATTTTTCTTTTAAATTATACTTATATTTGAATATCTTTATCAATAAAATAATAAAAGTATTTTTGTTAACAATTTATTGATATGGCCACAGAAGTTGCTGGAGTTCTTTAACATTTGTCGATGGTGGTAAAAGGCAAAAAAAAAAAAAAAAATGGCAAAATTAGAAATATTCTGTAGAGCTACTTATATTTGTTGACTAGTTCGTTTCCAATAAATAAAATTTTATTGTGTACAAATTTAACAAAGTAAACAAAGTGTTACACTCCTAAAAAATAAAAACACTTTACACTCTAGAACAATCCTACACAAAATTCATACGATCCTTTATCAAATGGAATAATTATTCAATAAATATTAATTATTTCCTTTCTGAATTGCATCATAAATAAAAAATGAATTTGCTTTCAAATTACTAATAATATTCATCCTCAACTTGAAAACAAGAATTTTAGTTCATGACTCAACTCTTTATTTTTTACATTTAATCAATTATGTTTAAATTTGAAAGAAAAAAAATTTATTTGAATGAATGTCTAAGAATAATAATTATGGTATTCTTTAAGATCATTTATGATATTTTGGTTATTTAACAATTATTTGTCCACAAACTTCTTTATATTTTTTTTTACAAGATTTATACTTTTAAAAATACGTATACAAATAAAAATAAAAATATTTTGGACATTGTGTTCAAGTACATGATGCTGTCAAAGATAAAAAGACAATATTCTTTTATATAAAAATAAAAATAAAATTTTAATTTTTGGACTCAAAATTCAATGTATTTGTTAAATTTATTTTTATACTTATTTTTAAATTTTAACCATTTATTTTTACATCAATGCATGTATTAAATTTAAGACAATTAATAAAAAAATATTTTAACCATTAGATTTATGTCTTCGATTTAGAGATATTATTCATTATTTTTGAAGTATGTTGCATGCTAATTTCATTGGTTACTATTCTATGTATCAAATATTGAGTAATTATATTTAAAAAAAAATAGTTGTGCTATTCTTGTAAATTATTGGCTTCCAGTACCAAATCTTTACTTATTATAGGAGCAATAAATAAGTTATCTATGATTTAGAGGTGTTTTTAAATAAAATTTAACTAATGAAAACAATTATGATAAAAATAAGGTTTAATTATATAGTATAACCTTTTGATAAATAAAATTTTATTTTTAATTACCTTTAAAAATATATATATATATATATATGTGTGTGTGTGAACATATATTTTTTTACGTTATATATATATATTAAAAATAAAATTATTTAAATAAATAGACCATGAAAACAACTTACTCTGTGTCAGTTATCACATGTTAGGTATGTAGTGTATTAATATTTGCTTAGTATAGCAACAGATAAAATTGACAAATGTGTTTTATCAAATTCACTACTAACTTTTAATAAATAAAAAAAATCAATACTAACACTATTTTATCGCATCACTTAATACATAATACTTTAATCAATAGATAAGCAAGCTATTCTAGTTTGGTGCAGCGAAGGTATTGTCTATGACTCGATTATGCATCCCTACAACAGTAGATGTATACATAAACGAGGGGAGGTATATGTCTTATATCATAAACATAAATAAAATTTTAAGTATAATATTTATAAAATTTTAAATAAATTATATCTAAAAATAGAATTAATTCTTAATTAAATTTTAAATTTTAAGTTTTTAATACGTAATAATCCACTACAAACTAAATAATTTGTATATATTTTTTCCAAAATCATATACAAATAATTTATTTTATTAATTAAAAATAAATAATAATTGAAAAGTGCCTAAAATATTTTTTTTTACTGGTGCCTAATACAAATTATGCCACTCTACGACAGATATAAATTTCAAACACAATTTTGGACGTAATCCATTTATGTTTTGCAGAGTAAAATTTATGTAGAAAATAATTGTTCTTTACCATATTTAAATTGTTTCTCCTCATAACGCTCAATAGATACCGTCTGAAAGGTATGTAAAGATAAGTAATGTTAATAATATATAAATTAATATTTATTTTTTTATTTAAATTAATTATATCATAATACACAATAAATTTATTTAAAAAAAATGAATGATTTTTAATTTTTAAAAATAATTCTTATATATATCATGATATAAATAATTTAGATATAAAAATAATTATAAATATACATAATTTTGCACTTTTCGTGTAAAGATTGTGTTATAAAATGAAAAATGCTAATATCTTTTATTTTTATACTTATTTTTGCATAAAATCTTGTATGTTATACATTTGTGATAAGTGTTTTAAAGAACATGATTCAATTTTATATTTAATACTAATATATGTTAAAATATAATTAAAATAAATATAAATTTATATATTTTTAATATAAAATTTAAGAATACATTGCCACTTGGCCACTAGGTAGGCAAAGTAATTTTTTTCTCTTTCTTCAATAATAGGCTAACAAATTGCTTGACCATATTTGTTCAAAAAAAAAAAAAAAAAAAGTTTCCTTGGCCATATTGATTGAAGAATTTAAAAGGTTTAAAACCTGCCATTTCATACTTAATATTGGGATTTCCAAAAGTTAGTTTTTAAAAGCTACCATTTTTTTTTCAAAGAGATCTATTAGATTTTTTTTTTACTTATTCTGTTTAATTAATTAAAACTATAATACAATATAAATTTTATATAATATCTAATAAATATTAATTATCTATTTTTAAAAACTTAATATTAAAAAATTAAATTTTAAATTACTTATAAATAATACACAAATTTTAATATTTTAAAACGTTAATTTTATATTCTAACATTTAGCCTGCACCATTGGAAGTAAAATCCCTAAATAAAGAGTAAACCTACGTTGACAACGTGTGGTAACCAGAGGCGATGGGGCCACAACTCTAATCAATTTTTTTTTTTTATAAAAAATTAATTATATTTATATTTTTAATATTAAATAAATATTTTATTTATAATAATATATTTTATCTAATATTTATATATATATTTTTAATATATATTAATAATATATAATAAATATGTAGATAAAATGACATAAATTGTAAATAAATAAGTTAAATATATAATTTTTTATGTATTTGATAACTATTATTAATAAAAATAAAATTATAATTATATATTATATAATTTTTTTTTATAAATGTGATAATCTAATTTTTTTTAATATTTAATTTTAAACTCAACATTATAAAAATAATATTAAAAAAATAAGTATATTATAAGTTTCAAATTAAAACTTTTAAGTTTGTATTTATCGTATTTTATTGTAATCTAAAATTTAATTTCATTTAATATTACATTATTTGACATTTTATTTTAATTATCTTTTAGAATTAATTTTTAAAAAAATTATATAAAAAATTATGTTATTTTTATTATCATTAGTTAATCTTATATCGTTCATTAACCTATATTTTTAAATATAATCTTAAGGTTAAAATTCTAAATCATATTTTACTTTTTATATTTTCGTATTTTTATTTTAGTTTTAGTTTTAACAACTATATTAAAAAAAATTAATTAATAAATTTATTTTATATATGAATAATACAATACTTATTAACTTGTTATATTTTATTTAATTTTCGATATAATTATATTTTTTAGAATGTTAATTCTATATTTTTAATATAATATGACATAAAAAATTAAATATAATATACAATAATTTTTATTAATTTTTTATTTTATATTAAAAAAATTAAATTTTAGCAACTTTAAATTTTTTTTCTCCGTCCTGGTGGTAACTTTATTTAATTAGCGACAAACTTGCTTAAGTACTCCTATACATTTTAATTTGAGATATCATTTAGGTAATAGTTTTTTTATTTTTATTAATCTTAATTCCTCAACTTAACAACGAATTTGAAGTCGAGATGAAAAGAATTTTTCAAACTGACATTTGTTTAGGGGAAGGCTGATTCAGCATATACAAATACACGATGTAGGTATTCGATTTGTACGCAGGAATATACTCAATTTAATATTGTTTTTAAATCCGAGCTGGAAACAAGTTGGTGTCCGGCTTTGTCTATTTAACGGGCACTAACCTGCGATTTCTTAGCCGTAGCCTCAAACTTGCCATCCACACATTACAAAAACCTAGAAGACCCAAGGAGAGCCATCTCCCCCACATACCCCAGCCTGGGTCTGAGTCTCAGAGAGAGCTTAAGAAAGTAATCTCTATACCAGTCCCAGCAAAACATCAAGGCAGATATGGGCGGATGGGCTATTGCACTCCACGGTGGGGCTGGTGTCGACCCCAAGCTCCCCGTAGAGCGACAAGAGCAAGCCAAACAAGTCTTATCTCGCTGCCTCAATCTCGGTGTCTCTGCCCTTCGTGCTAATATGTCTGCCATTGATGTTGTTGAAATCATTGTACGTCTCTCCTCTCCCCTTCCCTATTCTTCTATATTTCCTCTAGTGGAAGCCATGCCCGCTTTTACCCAACTAATTTTTTTTCTTTAATAGCATGAGAAATCCAAAAAAAAAAAAAACATTCAAATGGAATCACATCTCTAAATCTTCAATATTTTGAATACCATTGTTTTTTAGAGACAAAACTGTTTCTGCATGGATTCTTGGCTGAAGGATTTCTGTGTAAGCGGCGCTGGTTTTTTAACTAAACAAATAACACGTTAGAATATTTAGATCTCATTTTCTCTGTTTAATTTTCCCCTTCTGTTGTCATTGTTATTTCTGTTTGATACAGGTGAGGGAACTGGAAACCGATCCAGTTTTCAATTCGGGTCGTGGATCAGTGCTGACCGAAAAAGGAACGGTCGAGATGGAGGCCAGCATCATGGATGGTCCAAGAAGAAGATGCGGCGCCGTATCTGGTCTTACAACGGTTAAGAACCCAATCTCACTTGCACGACTCGTGATGGACAAGTCTCCTCATTCCTATCTCGCTTTCGATGGCGCCGAAGAGTTCGCCCGCCAACAGGTACCTATTTCCTCCCCCCATTCACTTCGTTTTATCGCTTGCTCACAAAATCCCAAACGGTTTCCAATTCTCTGTATGATTTTCCCACTTAATGTCACGTGTATAATGCGATTTGCCACATGTACACAACCATGTTACCTGAGCATATCAAAACTGCATGTTTAATTTGAAGTAAATTTAAAAATTTTTAATCTAAATTTGATTCGATAATATAATTAATTTAAATCAATTTAAATCTAAGCAGATCGAATATATTGAATTAAGATTATAATTTATTTTTTATTATTATCATATATAAAATATAATATATATTAACATTTAAATTTTAAATTGATATATTTTTTAATAAAATTTATTTATTTATAGTCATAACTTATATAATCAAAATAATAAGAAGTATTACTATTTAATATTATTAAATTATTATCTAGAATTTAATATTTTTATTTTTTTTAAAATTAAAATAGTAATTTAATGTAATTGTGATATGTATAATATTTAAATATAATACTTTAAAAATAAATATGCATTTATTTATAATTTTAATAATAATTCAGTCTGGATCAATTGCACCGGATTGTAAAATCTGTCAATTCAAATTCGATTTGAATCTGAATGAATTGTATACTTTTTGATTTAAATTCGATCAAATTATAAAATATGTCAATTTAATCCGAATCCAACGAATCAAATCAGATCAAATTTATTAATTTAAGTAAATTTATCAAATTATTTACTCACTTTTACTATTAACTTGTCCCTGCGTCTCTCTCTTTCTCTCCCCTGTGCTAAAATAGCTGGTGATAATATTGCAACAGGGCGCTGAGACAATGGACAATGACTATTTCATTACGGAAGAAAATGTGGGGATGCTCAAGCTGGCCCAAGAAGCCAACACCATTCTGGTCCGTTGATTTTTTTTTTCCATTAACTTTTTTTCATCTTTTCCAAAGTGGGACATTTAACTTTATGGTCTTTTTACAGTTTGACTACAGAGTTCCAAGCGTTGGATTGGATACATGTAGCGCAGGAGTGGAGAGTCCAATAATGATGAACGGCCTACCCATTAGCGTATATGCACCGGAGACAGTGGGGTGCGTCGTAGTGGATAGCCTGGGGCAGTGCGCAGCCGCCACATCAACAGGAGGCCTCATTAACAAGAGAAGTGGTCGCATTGGTGACTCGCCGTTGATCGGTGCTGGAACCTACGCGTGTAACTTGTGTGGCGTATCGTGCACAGGGGAAGGGGAAGCCATAATACGCGGGACTCTGGCGCGTGAAGTGGGGGCTGTGATGGAATACAAGGGCTTGGGCCTCCAAGATGCCGTGGACTATGTGATAAAGAACCGGCTTGATGATGGAAAAGCTGGGCTAATAGCAGTATCGAGCAAAGGAGAGGTGGCTTGTGGATTTAATGCGACAGGAATGTTTAGGGCTTGTGCTACCCAAGATGGGTTTATGGAAGTAGGTATTTGGGATTAGTGCTCTTCTTTTGTTTATGTGGTGGGATTCACAAGACTTTAAGTCAACATTTCTTGTTGGATTGGTCTATCTGTAGGCATGTTCCTCATTGTACTTTGTAGTTGTAACCTTTATGTTTTATGAGGTTAAGCTCTAATAAAAATGCCTACACCCTTTCCGTATATTTTACTTGCACAAGTTATGTTGATTCTTTTTAGCATGTTTTATGTGAATTGTAAATTGATTAAAAAAATTAATTCTTTGTTAATGGATATTTATTACATTATAAATGTATCATAATCTCGATTAATATAACAATATATCACACTAAAGAAGTAATCATTTTTCTTAATAGAAAAAGTATCTCAGATTTACGGTAACATTTTCCGATCTTATTTCTTCTTTCCACTTAGACAATGATAAGTATTTGGAAAGGAAAAAAGCTGGTACCAAGTTGACTTTTTTTAATTTATAGTTCCCAATTTTTATTAGGTCTATTTTTATTTTATTGTTTTAGCTGTCCTGCCCCATATGTGGGAATTATATTTATTAAAAGTAATTCTTTTTTATAATTTACATAATATAATATAATTAATTAATTTATTTAAAGAACCTTATAACTATTTTTTCATATTACATTCTCAATTTTATATTTAATTAATACATTATCTATTATATATTATAACTTTATGCATATACTACTACTCATTTATTAATGACATCTCAAATGAGACAATCTCATTATTTGAATATAAATTTTACATTAAAGTTGTTACATAAAGCTTGTAAATTTTGACCTAAATTATCACGATAAACAATATTATATTATATTATATTTGACTTAATTGTTTCCGCATTATTTATAAATTTTTTAATATATTTTGAATGTAATAAGTTGGAGATTAAAAAAAATAGTACAATTTTTATACTATTTTAATGCAAATATTGACTAAAAAAATATTTTAAAAAATATAATTTTTAGTGTAATGTGTTAGAGATGAAAAAAAAAAAGATAATACAAATTACACTCAAAGGAAAATTTTGGATTGATATAATAATACAGAAAGTGCCAATGAACTGTGGCCAAAAGGCCATTAGTAATTATTTATAAATAAATTTTTTTTTAAATAATGTTCCTTAAACCTATAACAAAAATAACAAATTTTTTTTTTTTACTTGGAACAGGTTAATTTTAGGTTAATGTTATAAGTACTATTTTTGGTGTGATAATTTTTATGAGAATTTATATTTATTATTTTCTAAATAAATGAATAAATTCCATGAACTCTAACTTCTTACAGCACAGACATTGTTATGTGGTGGAAACTGGAAACTCATTCAAAGCGGGCTTTGTGGACTTAGTTTCAAATTGTAATGCAGAATGAATTTCAGCACTAAGACTAATTGAGTTACGGATTACTTGCCAAAAAAGCGTTGTCGCTAACTCGGATCGTGCTTTTTGATTAATTAATTTGCATAGATATTTCACATCTCCGATAATTACGCTGCCAGAATTTTTGCCTCTCAATATTTTCTTTTTCTCTTCTACTTCTCCATCACCTTCCTTTTTCTTTTTTTCCTTCTTTTATTATTTGTGAATAGATTATTTTCAATTTTAACAAATATTAATTATGTAACTTAATCACAACGGCCAGACATGCAATCGCATGTAAAGATAAAATGCGGAATAAAAAATAACACACGATATTTTTAGGTGGAAACAACCTAGGCCACTCCAATGACCTAAGAGAAAAACCACCAGTCCACTGGACCACCTAACTATCCACTATGAAAATCAATGTTCAATTACAACCATAGGTCCTAGAACTACCCTTCACAGAAAGGTCCGTCACTCCTTTCATAGCTTCCACAAGTTAGGTGTCTGGATCCGGACCAACGTTCCGATCTACTTGAGTCCCACAAGATCAATCGAACCCGTCAACTTCGGTAATTTCGAATCACACGAAATACCGAACATGTCACCTCAGTACTTGAAACGTTAGCACAAATAACACAAGTGCAAAGTGTGTCCTAGAGCAGATTCAACAATGAAAAATCCTAACTAGCAGATTCAATAGCATACGATGTAAAAAACAAATCAACTAGTAAACTCTAGAACGATCATGAAAATCTAAATATCATGAAAAATAATTAGGCACATGAATTATTCAAACATAACCACACAGTATGTTTGAACAATTAAAATAAGAAAGTGCCTAAGCTTAAAGATGAAGAGAATAAGATTTTTCTTTAAAAACTCAATTAGCTGTAGAAAATATTATTTCGGTGTGGGTTATATTTTGCACAAATAAGCGTTGCTTATATAGAGTCCAATTTGACTTGAAAGAGGATTAATAATAGAGTACAACTCTACTCATATCAGGATTTAGTTTTTACAACAATTCTACTCATGTTAGAATTTTGCTTTCACAACAATTCTACTCAAACAAGGACTCTACTTTCACAACAATTCTACTCATATAAGGATTCTACTTTTACAATAATTTTACTCAAACAAGGATTCTATTCATATCAGGATTTTGCTTTTACAAGAATTCTACTCATACAAGGATTCCAACTTTTACAACAATTCTACTCATATAAGGATTCTACTTTCACAATAATTCTATTCATACTAAATGTAGTGCTCAATTGTGTGAGGATGTATGCATGAGAGAATATTTTACCTTTCATATGAGCATTGCAAGCTTGGTGACTCCATCATCATATATCATTTGATTGAACGGTGAACACTTATGCTAGATTACAATTAAATATTTTGTCCACGAAAATTACCAATACAAATAAACCTTACAATTTGTTTTAGTTTTCCTCTCAATTTCAATAATGAAATTGTTGTGAATCTCCTTGTGTTGAACAATTGGTTGCAGAGTAATGAGGAAGGGTTTGGATGATATTTCCTTTCTAAGCAACCTAAAGGATGGAACTAATCAGCTACAATGGAGGCTTGTGAGGAGGATGAAGATTCAGCTGATATACAGAAGACCATTGGAGAGCTTGCTGCCTGAAGTACTAGTTGTTCGATGAAAGTTTTTGTTTTTATTTTCTTAGTCTTGGTATTTTGTATGGGTATTTGTTTTAGTTTCCTAGTTTGCTTGTTTTTGTTAGTTTATAAGGTTGTTAGAGTCTTGAATTTTTTATTCTTCTTTGTTTATTACTGTTAGGTGTCTTCTCTTTCTCAAGTTTGTTGGAGCTAGTTGAGTCTCCTTGGTTAAGTTTATTATTTGTTAGTCATATATAGTTTTGCTTAATTGGCTATTGTGGTTGGTACTGATTTAGGACTTGTTGCATTTTTTTTTTTTTAATATTCTGTTGAATCTATTTTAGTTAGTCTGTTAAGTCTGTTTCAATCCTTATATTGGTTGGGTTGTTTTTATTAATAAATTTTCTTAGTTTTTAAAATTAAAAATAAAATAAAATTAGCCTGCGGAAATAATAATTCAAATCTTAATTTACATTAAATTGGCATCGAATAGTTTCAACTTTATTTTTTCACCGCACAAAGGTTTTATTATTATTATTCTCCTTTTCATCGTTACCACATATAAAAAGTTCAATCTGGCATGAATAGTAATAGTAATTTTCCAACACATTTTTTTTCCATTCTCCTTTTTTTTTTTTTATAGCTTATACGTTTTTTTATTATTTAATTTTTTTTTTTTTACGCTATTAATTACTAAAATATTTCTATACTATACTAATATATCATATTATTAGCATAAATAGTGATGGTTATTCTCCAACATTTCTTTTCCCCATTTGACTCCTTTTTTCATTTTTAAATTATACATTTTTATTATTTAATTATTATTTTTTTTTAATACTATTCACTATCAAAATGTTTATATATTAATATACCAATTTTTTTTTTTTTACATAATTATATTTGATAATTTTATTGTCTATTATTTTACATTATTATCATTCAATAATTATTTTTACATTTCTAAACATTTACTTTAAGTATAATAAATCATGTGATTTATATTTACACATTCAATGAACAAGCTTATATGATAAACCATACTTCTCTATTTTTTTTTCTTGATTTTGTTATTTTTTTATACCAATTGAAATGTTTTTACAATAAATAATTTTTTTATGAATAGTTATTTTGTAATCTCATGTTGTTATTAATGTGGCTCAATTTGATACTACGATTTGTTGCTCACAATGGTGTATAAGATTTTACGCAAGTGTACGTGTCGCAAACAAGTAATATAATGATAAGAAAGATCGTTCCCAAGGAGATCAGAATACTAAAAAATGTCGTAAAAATTAACTATTAAAATTAATATTTAGTGTTTTTGTTTATTAAAATAAAATAAATAATACGAGAGAATAAGAGTAAAAATACTAAAACAAAGTTCAACGAGAAGGATATCAAGAATTGCAAGTAGATAAATCACTTAAAATTGCGAATGTGACAAGTGATGTAGACAAACTGCGTTACTACAGCGTTACTGTAGCAATGTTGTGGCAAAGTGCACCAGTAACTAGAATTGCGAAAATTACAAAGGATTCTTTCGAATCTGCAATGTTTATATATTATATGACTCAATGAAACATATTCCTATACATAACTGAATCTAAGAACAACGTTTCATGCACAAATTCTCTTGGGTTATGTGAGATAATTATATATTCCTATATTAATTTCTTCGCACTATTCTAACTTCATCCAACTTAAATTAATCTTTTCAGATTCAATTTCAGTTTACTATCCTATTAATTGTTGATCAAGCAATCAATAAGAATAAATCAATAAATTAAGCATAGAATAACTAGCACCCTTTATCAAGCAAAGCACAAGTTTTTTAAAATTGAAGCACAAAATCTACATATACTTGCACATCGACAACCCTAATTGAATAAAAATTTAGCCAAATATATTTATGAAATCAAATATTAATTCATTCATATTCTAAATTAGATCCATTGAGTTATAGAAATTTGAAGAATAATAAAAAAAATAGAAGAAGGAATAAATTAATAAAACCCTATTTTATTGAATCTCAATCAATTGGATTCCAAATATCTAAATCTCTCTTGCTTTCTTCAATGATTATCCTTGCAAATCAAACCTTCAATTGGTCTCTTTCTAGATCCCTCTTGCTGCCCCTGTTTTTCCTTTATTTTCTGCAGAGTTTCTTGCCCAAATTTGTCCTAATTTTTCTCTATTTGTTGCCGCCAAACTGCTGTATATTTTCTCCTCTGGTATGCCGAATCTGTCTCTATTTTCTGTCCAGGTTACTGCTGCAAATCTGCTTATTCCTCTCTCTTTTTTGCTGCCCAGAATTCTGCTATATATATCTTTTATTTGCTGTCGCAAAACTGTTTGTAAATCAACCCCTCTTTACATAGTAAACCCTAAGTTTAATTGGAGATAATTTTTTTTTGTGTTGACTTCCAAAATTATCTCTAAAAAGGTGAGTTAATGAGTGTCCAATATTGTCCTTTATTTTAAAAGTCAAAATCATCTTTTAATTTTTAAAAACAGATCGGATCTATTTTGTAATCTGTTTTCCTGATGTAATTTTTGCTGCAGCAAAGTTGGATTCTTGTATTTTTGTTGTTGTTTTCTTTATCTCCTGCAAGGACAATGAAAATCTAATGAGTGCACATCAAAATATAATTCTTTTTAATAGATTTTATGATTATTTTAAATTTATTATCAAAGAGTTTACTTAAATCTACAAAGTCCACAAATATTGTATAAATGATTATAATGTGCAAATATTCTTAAAAGAACAAACAAGTATTTATGAATAAGAGCTAATAATACTCTAATAAATTAGAGTTATTACGATTTAAAATATATTCAATTTAATACTTAATTCAAATTGTAAAATTAAATTTAATCATGTGTCATACATATATGTGACCAAATTAAAAGGATATTTTTTTGGTTTAACTAGCCTTATGCAAGTGCTTATGCAGGTGATAGTCCATTATTTAAGTTTTTATTCAAATTTTTGTAAGTTTTTATGAAATTTTACTTATATGTTATATAAATAATTTCATTTTTAATGATACTTATTTAACTTTAAATAATATTTAATGATATATTAAGAAAAAATATATAATTTTACCAAATATATATCTAAAATGCAAAGATAGAAGATTTTTATTAATTATTAACAAATTAAATCAACATAATTTTTTCTATGAAAAATAATTAATTGACATAAGTAAATTGAACTTCTTTTTTTCTTTTACTCCTCTATGTTATCAATTTATACATCGACATCATATAATTTAATTTCATTAATTGACTATATATATTTTTGCAATAGATGAAGTTTGTTATTTCTGCGTTACTTTTTCAATGTTTTTACATATAATTTTATTATTATTTAAATTTATTGCTTTATTGTAGCACTAAATTTTTGAAACATTTGATTTGTTCTTTTTCGTGAAACATATTTTGTAACTTTTTATTAATTTTGGTTCGACAATTTTTTTCTTTATTGTTTATTAAAATAATGTTACTACAATCATATTTGGACAAAATCAAAGACATTTGGAGGTTTAACATATTTGATGATAGATGAATATATATTATATTTTTTGGTTGTAATTTGCATAATTTGTTAAAAAGTTGTGTATAAATTGATTCCTTATTTTTTTTGTTTACTAATATCTAAAAATGAATTTAAGCACGTATTTATATCGTTTTTATGAAAAAAATATTCAAAATAACATAAGGACAAAAGATTGCTCCTTTCATGGAAGAAAAAAAAGATAGACGATTGCACAATATGGACATCATACATATCTATATAATATAACACAAAAATATAATAAAATATGTTTAATTAATTAATATAATTTAAAAAAAATCTCAAAACAGCTATATGGATATTTAAACAATTTTGTTCTTATGTAATGAAATCAACAAAATATTTCACTATTATAAATATTTTATTATTTATGCGCATTTTAATCAAAAAGTTAAAGTTTTTAGTATTCAATTATTATTATATATGTATTAATATAATCCAAATTAAAGATATTAAAAAAAAAATTACCCGTGTTTGATTTTTAATAACAAGAAACAAAGGGAAAAACTTGAAAATATAGTTCTTTTAATTATGATTCTTCTAGTTTTCCTAATATTAAGTCTTTGTGTAGTGACAACCACCCCTTTACTTTGTTTTTAGTAAAAAAAATAAATAAAAATGAATAAATACTTCAAACATTTTTATTGAGTTAAACATTGTTTATAAAAAAATGCTAAATATTCATGAAGTTGGAGGAGAATATGAAAATAAGAAGTTTGAATATTAATTAGCTAAAAAGAGTTGGAGATGATTTCTCAATAAAAAATCTGAAGAGTTATATAGTCACTGTCAAAAAAACTTCTTCTTCTTCTTCTTCTTGTAAACATTTAATTATTTAAATGAAATAAATGGAAGGCAATAACTTAACTAATGTTTTAACCTTTTATCTTCTTTTTTTTTTTTTTTTTTTTTTTTCTTTTTTTTGAAAACATTTATAACATATATATATATATAGAGAAAAATATAGTGTATGACTATTAATTACTTGATATACTAAAAACAAAATTAAATAATTTATATACTAAATAATATGTGAACATATTAAGATATTTTCCAAGGATGTCATAATTTATATAACATATAATAAGACTTAAAAGTATTGAAAATATTAGAATTTCATTAGATGATAACAAATTACCAATATTTTATTAAAATATAATATAATTAATTGGTTTTAAATTAATGAAAGTTTTTTAACTAAATAATAATTACAAGTAATAAATAAATAAAATATTATTAATATACAGATAAAAATGCTATAAATAAAACTTTATGAACAGTAAAAAGTTATATATTTGTATTTTGAAACATCCAAAATCAAATATTAAATATAATTTTCAAAAAGTAACTGTATTTAATTAAAGAAAACAAATTATTGTTAAAAATATAACAAATTAAATATTCCTATATGAAAAATGGAAAACATATGTAATATATGCAAAAATATAGATAAAATTTTTTATAGTAGTAATAGATAATAGATTGTATAACATATCTTTTTTATATATAAAATTTTATTTTTAACCCCACTTTAAGAAAAAAAAAAGACATGTTTATTTTTTTTATAAAGTAAATAAACATATATTTTTTAGTATTAGAAAAAAAAATAAATATATATATTTTTATTAAAAAATTAAAAATAAAATTAATTGAATAACTATATTAAAATCCATTCATCCCACATTCTTTTAATGCCAGGAGCTCTATTGTGGTGGAGTTAGCTACATGATAACTAACAATTATTAACAAAAATTACTGAAATCAGTGTAGGAAAATTATGATTATGAAAAATTATACATTGTTTTGGATTAATATTTATATGTTGGTCTTGTACCAATGGAGACGTGTTACTATAATTAAATGAAAATTTAAAATAAAAAATTTAAATTTAAAGGTTAAAAAAAAAATGTGGGTCCTATCTGTTGTCATTACTTAATATTCATAGCTTGCTATTAATTTAAAATATTAGTCAAAAAAAAAAAAAAAAAATAAATATATATATATATATATATATATGATTATTCGCATAATCATCCCTACCAATATCGTGTGCTAAAGGTTAAGTCAACTCGACAAGATAAGACACAACCGTTAAATTAAGGGACTGGGTTGGCTTGTGCTCATGTTGTACTATTTTTTTTTTTGCTAACGAGCTTTGCCGTCTTAATTCAATGAACCAAGTATTTAACGGACCATACCGTATTTGCTCGTTCGGCACCCCTAAGATTTAATGCCTATCTCCGATAACATTATTGATAACTAGTTAATTGTTGGGCTACTTTTCCAACTGATATTTTCAGGCGTTGGAAAGCCCATCTTTGGTAGTCTTTTCAAAATCAAAATTAATGGAAAAAGTAAATCAAAATTTTTAGCGCTTACGCCGAAGAAGAAAGAACTAAATCAAAACTGTGAAATAGTAGCTTGAATTTTTGGTATTTTCTAAACATAATCTGATCTGAGTATTATAATCTACGTATCATCTTTTACGGAAACAATCAAGTTCTTATTTCTAACTTCTAAATAAAACAGGAGGTTATTTAAGAGGCAAGAAAGACATTAGCCAATTTGATTCCCAAGTGAGCCTGAGACATAGTAGTGAGATGCAGCTTATCTGTTTTGAGATCTAATCCTTTGGCATCAACGCACTTGACATTTGATAATTTGATTCCAAGTTGAGCCTTCCTTACTACTTGTACAAATTTTCCTTCTGCAGAACCAAGTATCACCTGTATAAAGAGAAGATTTGGGATTTTAAGATCAGAACGCAAGTCCATGATAAGCTTCTCCAAATGTTCCTTGTATGTCTCAGCATCCTCTTTTCTTACAGTATCACTTTCACCTTGATACCACAAAATTGCCCTCATAACTCCACCTTCCTTCACTGACTCGTTGGCTCGGCTCAGCAACTGATCATATAGCCAAGTCCCTTTAGTCCACTGACCAATTATAGTCCCACCAACTGCACAAGGAACCAAACCCACCAACCCAAATTTGGAGCCGTGAGCTCGAAGGACCCTATTCGCAAATGCCATGCCAGGACCAACCCCACAAGTCTTGCCCACATTAATGTCAGAATGCAAGGGTTCACTGGCTTTCACCCATTTGAGTTTAGCATTGAGCCGGAGAATGGAGGGGTTAGGCTTGATTTGTAGCGGAACATTTTGATCCCATTTTCCGCCGGAAACGCCTCCTCTTCCAGCCATGTTGCTTTGACCAGCAAGGATAAAGATGTCTTTTGCCAAAGCAATAGGAGTTCCACTAACGCCACAATGGGATGTTAGTAACATAAGACATAGTAATGATAATAACTTTGACATTCCCTTCCCTAGTGTGGTACGCTCTGACTCTTATTTCTATAAAACAGAATATAGAGGAACAATTGGCTGCAATTTCTTTGCTTTTGAGGATGCGACTAGCTTGAATCAATCACATGGGGGTGAATGATGGAGTTTGAAGCAGAAGTAGATGAGGAATACGAATTGCAAAATGCAATTGAAATAATAAGGAGGAGTATAAAATTCCTGAGATCTAGTACATGAATTTCTTAGGGAGATTTGGTGTTTGATATAGTGATACCTGAATTAGATTCGAATTTTCTGGGGAAATTTAATTAGAGATTACACTTTGATGAAATGTGTGAGGCACACTATATGAGCAAGAATGATTAAAAGGCCAACAAAATTATAGTACTACTCCCTACTTTATTTTGAAACACTCCAACTATTTCCATTCCATTATGACCTTATGTGTAAACAAACATTAAACCTTATATTTTATTATGGAAAGTAGAAATGGAGTGCTGAGGCTAACAAAGCGTGGTCTCAAATGTCAATTGTTGAACTAATTAAGGTAAATAGAAAGTAGTTCGCCATAATTACTTGTTACTTGAAATTACGGTAAGAAAGAACTCTCTACAATTTTTATTTGTTTATTTATAAGAATCGCCTATCAATTAATTCCATTTTGTCTCTGTCTAAAATGCCTTCAAGTTATTATAACAGAGCTCTATTACTCTTTTAAAATTCGAATTTATAAACAGCCCCTGGTCTAAATTATCAAGTTATTATAACAGAGCTCGTTAAGAGTTACTAAAATTGATGGAAATTTAGTACTAATTTATGAATGGGGTCCCCAAACTGTGAAGAAGCACATGACAAAATGAAACTTTATAATTCAATGAGATGCATGACAATTTTCTTAAAAACAGACAAAGTAATTAAAATATTAACCAATAAAATTAATATGGAAAAATAAAAACGCCTAAAGTTGCATGGCCTTGGCCTAGTTCCATCACAAAAGATAGTATCTAGTTTTATTTTCCTAATTTGACCCCAAAAAATATAGTATCTACGTTTAATAGCAAGAGACAAGTTAGAATGGATCCGAGTAGATAGAACAGAGTAGTACTGGAAAATGTTAAGGGAGCAGAACTTTTAGCAGGAAGAGGTTTGGGCTGAAATTTAAGATACGAATGGGCCATCATTTTGCCAAGACGGACTTGAGATGTGGTTGTGAGATGCAAGTGATCAGGTTGAAGAGGCAAGCCCTTTGCATCATCAAGTGTTCTCACATTTAGAAGATCAATCCCCAGCTGAGCTTCTCTTATTGTCTCTGTATACGGTCCTTCTCCAGATGCCAGAGCCACCTGGCCCCAATTTAGGATCGACATCGTTACCATTTTAGATATTTTCTTTTCTTTTTTTTAAAAATCATCGTTAATTTTCTCTAAAATTATTGGGAAAAAAAAAAAAACTAATATAGAAAATCACCTGGATAATTGGGAGCATCGGAGACGTGAGATCAAAGCGAACATCCTGAAAAAACTTCTCCAATTTATGTTTATAAGAATCTGCATCTTCTTTAATTAGAGTATCGCTCTCCCCTTGATACCACAGCAAGGCTCTAATAGTACCACCATTATTATTATTATTACTCCTAACCGAAGCTCGAGCTCTCTTCAACATCTGATGATAAAGAGAACCCCCTTTCTCCCAGTGGCTAATATTAGTTCCACCAATAGCACAAGGGACCAATCCAATCACTCCAAAGCTTGATTCTTTTTTCAATACCTCATTGGCAAAAGCCATGCCTGGTCCAATCCCATTCGTCTTGTCCCTATCAATATCGGCGTGTAGTGGCTCTTGAGCTTTAACCCAGTTGAGATTTGCATCGAGTCGAAGGATTGATGGGTTGGGACGACAAGCGTGTGGAACCACGCCGTCCCAGATCGGGATTCCGGAGGTGCTGTTAAAAACGCCGCCTCGGCCGGCCATGTTACTTTGACCGGCGAGAAGGAATATATTCTTACTAGCTACAGTTTGTTGGAGTTTGCGAGATTGGGGAAGCTTTGCTGAGGAGGCGTGAATCGAAAGTAAGCATAACAAGAACCAAATTCTCTTCATTGTTTTGGATCTCAATTTCTGGCCCCTATGGTTCCTAAAGCTGATTACTCCTCCCCAACGTCTTTCATCAAACTCAAGACTTGCTTAAATTAAACCCCAAGTCTTTTTTTTATTATTATTAATTTAATTTAGTCTCTGCATTTTTATTTTTTTCAAATTGGTCTTTACATTCTTAATGCAGGTCTTTTTCCTCTCCTTTTCCCACTGTGCAAGATGATTTTTTCCCCCAAATTTTATGATTACAGGTTGAACATGTTATTATTATTATTATTATTAACAGAAAATAAAGCTATCTGAACGGTGATAGAGTAGGGTTCGTTATGTTGGATTCATTTGAATTAACATATTGTTTAAAGTGTATTAATAGTAACTAGTAATGTATAATTATAATTATTTTATTTCTTAAATTTATAATTTAACACATATAAATTAATTACATTGTCCACTTAATTCTTCATTTTCAGTATATTATGTTAGAAACATATATAAGCTTCATCTGAATATTAAATATAATATTATAATAAAATTTATAAAAATTATAGAAAATTGACCGACCATAATCTTATTAACTTTATTTCTGTAAGATTTATTTTGTATTTACAATTTTCGTGGACAAAATATTTGATTGTAATTTAGAGTAAGAATTCACCATTTAATCAGACGATATATGATGATGGAGTCACCAAGCTTGCAATGCTCATATAACAGGTAAAATATTTTATCATGCATACATCTTCACACAATTGTGCACTACACTTAGTATGGATCGTAACGAAAAATAAATTGTGCACATGTTGGTCGATCGATCGAGTTATAGTTCGATCGATCGAGTTATAGATCGATCGAGCGTGAAACGACTTCGATCTAGGTGCTCTTGGATTGAACTAGATCGATCAATAAAATTGATCGATCGATCGAGTCATGTGTTGATCGATCGATCGAATGAGGTCTTCGATTGATCGAGGCATGTGCAATCGATCGAGTATAGACCGACTTCAATCTAACTGCTCTCGGGTTTGAAATTACCTGGTTAGATCGATCGAAGTTTTTGGATCGATCAATCGAGGCTTTGGATCGATCGATCGAGATCTGGTTAGATCGATCGAGTCTCTTTTTCAGTTCTTCTACAACTCTTTTTAATTTGACCCATATGTTACTTTTACCAATTTGACTCATTTAATATTAAATGCAAAATCCTTATATGAGTAGAATTGTTGTGAAAGTTGGAATCCTTGTATGAGTAGAATTCTTGTGTAAGCAAAATCCTGATATGAATAGAATTATTGTATGAGTAGAATTCTTTTGAGAACTAAATCCTGATATGAGTAGAGTTGTAGTCCATTGCAAATTCTCTTTCAAGTTAAATTGGACTATATATAAGTGATGCTTATTTGTGCATAATCACTACACACATAAACTAATATTTTTGATATATGATTTGAGCTTCTAAGAAAAACATTTTTCTCTTCATCTTTAAGCTTAGGCACTTTCTTATTTTAATTGTTCAAACATACTGTGTGGTTATGTTTGAATAATTCACTTGCCTAATTGTTTTTCATGATATTTAGAATTGCATGATATTTCTAGAGTTTACTAGCTGATTTGTTTTTACATCGTATGCTGTTGAATCTGCTAGTTAGGGTTTTTCATTGTTTGAATCCGCTCTAGGACACACTTTGTACTTGTGCTATTTGTGCTAACGTTTCAGGTGACGTGTTCGGTATTTCGTGTGACTCAAAATTACCGAAGTTGACGGGTTCGATTGATCTTGTGGGACTCAAGTAGATCGAAACGTTGGTCCGGATCCAGACACCTAGCTTGTGGAGGCTATGAAAGGAGCGGCGACTCGTAAGTAAATTACAGAAAGGGGGATCTATTTGTGAAGGGTAGTTCTAGGACCTATGGTTGTAATTGAACATTGATTTTCATAGTGGATAGTTAGGTGATCCGGTGGACCGGTGGTTTTTCTCTTAGGTCATTGGAGTGGCCTAGGTTATTTCCACCTAAAAATATCGTGTGTTATTTTTTATTCCGCATTTTATCTTTACACGCGATTGCATGTCTGGCCGTTGTGATTAGGTTACATAATTAATATTTGTTAAAATTGAAAATAACCTATTCACCCCGCTCTAGGTATATTTGATCCGTAATTAAAAATTTTCAATTGGTATCAGAGCGGGTCACTAGATAGACTTAGTGTTGCCTAGGACCTTATTATGGATCATTTGAGAGAGGGTTCTTCTACAACCCGTCCACCTTACTTTGATGGGTCTAACTACCCATATTGGAAAGCTCGTATGAGAGTATTTTTACGTTCCTTAGATGAAAGTGTGTGGAATTCTGTGCTTTATGGTTGGGAACCACCTACGCTTACCAAGAATAATGTAGTCACACTTAAACCTAGGATGGATTGGACTACTCAAGATAAAATTGGTAGTGGTTGGAATCAAAAGGGTATCAATGCTATTTTTAGTGCTGTGTCGCCGGATGAATTCCGACGTATTTCTGATATTAAAATTGCTAAGGCTGCCTAGGACACTTTAGAGGTTGCCCATGAGGGCACGTCCCAAGTTAAATGAACAAAACTTCGCATGCTAGCTACTAAGTTTGAAAATCTTAAAATGGAGGAAGATGAAATATTTTCTGAGTTTTATGCTAATTTATGTGATATTGCTAACTCGTCTTCAAATCTTGGAGATAAAATTGATGAACGCAGGTTAGTTCGAAAAGTCTTATGCTCACTACCAAAACGCTTTCAAGCAAAGGTTACAACAATAGAGGAAAGCAAAAACATTGACACCATCAAGATTGAAGAACTCGTTGGTTCAATTCAAACATTTGAGATGAACTTTCGAACACCCAAAAGGAACATTGGTATTACTCTCAAAACCACCAATGCTAATGATGGTGATAGTGATGATGTTATAGAAGATGAAGATCTACTCACCCTAGCTAGAAAACTCAAGAAAATGTTCAACAGAAAGGATCTACAGATTAAAGAAAAATCAAGAGATCGTAAGGGAAGAGAACTCGTGCCAATGAGTTCAAAAGGTAAGAAAACTAAACCCAATGGACCTAAATGTTTTGAATGCAATGGTTTTGGTCATTATGCAGCTGAGTGTGCCAACAAGAAGAAGAAAACAGGAAAAGCTTTCAATGCTACCCTTAGTGACACAGAAAGTGATGAAGACCAAGCTAGTGGTTCAGAAAATGTTAACTCTAACTATGTAGCTTTTACAGCAACTGTTGGTGGATACTCCAGTGAGTCAGACCTTGACTCAGATGATGAGGGAAGTAAATCTATTCTTGCTAAATTTAATGCAAACAGTTTTGAAGAATTATTTATTGATTTAATTAACTACAAGAAAGAAAAAGATAAGCTCCTCATAACTGTAAGAAAGCTGAATGATCAAATTAATTCGCAAGACCTTAGTTTGTCAGTTTTAGAAAAAGAAAAAGTTGAATTGTCTAAGCATGTTGACAAGTTGAGTTTGAGTCTTGCAGGTATCAAACAGGAAAATTCAAAACTTGTGCAGAAATTAGAGCAATCAAAGGAAACTGTGAAGAGATTAACTATTGGAGCTGAACGACTAGACAAGATGTTGAGCATTGGTAAGTCATATGGTGATACACGTGGTCTTGGATTCTTAGATGAAAGCTGTACACCTTCTATTTCAAAAACTACATTCGTAAGGTCTTTTAACTCTACTTCTACTACTACTAATTTTGCACAAATACCCACTACAACTGTAGTAACTAAAACTGTTAAGCTTGTGCCTGTTTGTCATCATTGTGGTAGAAAAGGCCATATTCGACCTAATTGTAGATTTTTGATGAATGTTCTTCGATCCAATAATTATCTTCATGATTATTGCTATAGAACTCATAATTATCACCCTACCATGCATATGTTGAATTTGAATAGGAAAGATGAGTCTAAGAGTATGTTTTTAAAACCTAATGCAATTAAATCTCAACCCAAAAACATAGAGAAGTCAAAATTCATGAAAATTTGGGTTAGGAAAGATTGCATGTTTCCTGTCATTTGATCATTATTGCTAACCCACCTAGGTAATTTTGTTTGAGTGCTTAAATGACCCTAGGTGAGTATTTTCATAGGTTTATTTTGTTTTTGTTGTTAGAATTTTTTTAAGATTGTTTTAAAAAAAAAAAAACTACAAGGTATTATTGGATTCAGATAATACTTATATTTATACAACCTTATCTTTTGTAGCTTATTTTGATTCTCATTGTATATTCAATGCTACATTTCAAAATTCTGCACATATTTACATTATTTCCATGTGATGACACTATTGACTGAACTTATTCACACACTCATTGAACACTCATGTATGTCATCGATGAAATTTATGATTAATTTTGAAAGACTCTAAGACTTGAGCTAATTTTGACTACGAAATTATATTGAGTTCTATTTTTTATCTTTTAAAATATTTAATCTTAGGGAGACAACTAGTATTGAGAGGGCTACCTACTATGATGTGTGCAGCTACCGTAGTGAGCGGAGAGGGCTACCTCATAACTAGTGTGAAAGTCATCATATTAGATTTATTGCTCGTACATGTTTAAAAAAGAATATAAATAATTAAGAAATTTCATTTGACATATACAAAAAGAAAGAGCAAAAAGGTTTTAAAAAAAATAATAAGAAATCTCCTTTTTGATAGACATATTTTATTATGTAAGAATGAAGACTCAATTATAATTTAGCATGATAGATGAAATTATTTTCTTTTGAGTCTCTTATAATTGGTTATAAATGAATTTATTAAAATAAAAGTGGAGTTCACATTGTATACTACTTTAAGTGAATGTCAATATGTTATTATATGTGTTAGTGTGCTTGTGTGACCTATTTATTTACTTGCTAATACAATGAATGATCAAAATTTAAGCAAAAATAATTTTTTAATTGGTTGTATGTTTATTCGTCTTAAATGAGTTTATTGCTTTGTGGTCAAAAAAAATAAAAAATAAAAAATAATATTTTTTGTTTTCTTTTAAATTTGTTTTACGTCTAGAGAGTCATAGAACTTAGGGGAAGTCATTGCATACATATTTCATTATTCTTCTTTTGACTTATGCAATTCCTCCTACATGCTTTAGACATATACATGTGTGATCATATGCATTTTTAGCCCACTAAGATAATTGTTAAACTTTGGGAAGAGTAATCCATATCATCTTAACTGTTTCATGATTTGTCAATTTCGTATGTCAAAAAGGGGGAGAAAGATTCATGCTGCTATGGAGATTGGATTTAGGGGGAGATATTGGATTGATATTAGATTCATTAATTGTGCACATACACTACATTTCATTCGCACATTTATGTACACTGAACTAATAAACAATGAGGCTTTCAAGCCAAATTTGTGTGCTATTTGTTTGTCTAATTTCAGTGGACTGAGTGTATCAAGTATCAAGCGAAGATGGTCCACCAGATCATAGATAGTTCCACTGATGTAATTGATGTAATTGATGTAATGATATTTTAGCTATGAGCGCTATGTAGTGAGAGAGTGGTTTTGTCACACGAAAATGCCAAAGGGGGAGATTGTAAGGTTTATTTTGTATTGGCAATTTTCGTGGACAAAATGTTTGATTGTAATCTTGAGTAAGAGTTCACCGTTTAATCAGACGATACATGATGATGGAGTCATCAAGCTTACAATGCTCATATAACAGGTAAAATATTCTATCATGCATACATCTTCACACAATTGTGCACTACACTTAGTATGGATCGTAACGAAAAATAAATTGTGCACATGTTGGTCGATCGATCGAGTGTATAGTTCGATCGATCGATCTATAGATCGATCGAGCGTGAAACAACTTCGATCTAGGTGCTCTCGGGTTGAACTAGATCGATCGATAAAATTGATCGATCGATTAAGTCATGTGTTGATCGATCGATCGAATGAGGTCTTCGATCGATCAAGACATGTGCGATCGATCGAGTATAGACCGACTTCAATCTAACTGCTCTTGGGTTTGAAATTACCTGGTTAGATCAATCAAAGTTTTTGGATCGATCGATCGAGGCTTTGGATCGATCGATCGAGATCTGGTTAGATCGATCGAGTCTCTTTTTCAGTTCTTCTACAACTCTTTTTAATTTGACCCATATGTTACTTTTACAAATTTGACTCATTTAATATTAAATGCAAAATTCTTATATGAGTAGAATTCTTTTATAAGCAAAATCTTGATATGAATAGAATTATTGTATGAGTAGAATTCTTTTGAGAATTAAATCCTGATATGAGTAGAGTTGTAGTCCATTGCAAATCCTCTTTCAAGTTAAATTGGACTCTATATAAGTGATGCTTATTTGTGCATAATCACAACACACATAAACTAATATTTTCGATATATGATTTGAGTTTCTAAGAAAAACATTTTTCTCTTCATCTTTAAGCTTAGGCACTTTCTTATTTTAATTGTTCAAACATACTGTGTGGTTATGTTTGAATAATTCACGTGCCTAATTGTTTTTCATGATATTTAGAATTGCATGATATTTCTAGAGTTTACTAGCTGATTTGTTTTTACATCGTATGCTGTTGAATCTGCTAGTTAGGATTTTTCATTGTTTGAATCCGCTCTAGGACACACTTTGTACTTGTGCTATTTGTGCTAACGTTTCAGGTGACGTGTTCGGTATTTCGTGTGACTCAAAATTACCGAAGTTGACGGGTTCGATTGATCTTGTGGGACTCAAGTAGATCGGAACGTTGGTCCGGATCCAGACACCTAGCTTGTGGAGGCTATGAAAGGAGCGGTGGCTCGTAAGTAAATTACAGAAAGGGGGATCTATCTGTGAAGGGTAGTTCTAGGACCTATGGTTGTAATTGAATATTGATTTTCATAGTGGATAGTTAGGTGGTCCGGTGGACTGGTAGTTTTCCTCTTAGGTCATTGGAGTGGCCTAGGTTGTTTCCACCTAAAAATATTGTGTGTTATTTTTTATTCCGCATTTTATCTTTACACGCGATTGCATATCTGGCCGTTGTGATTAGGTTACATAATTAATATTTGTTAAAATTGAAAATAATATATTCACCTCCCTTTAGGTATATTTGATCCGTAATTAAAAATTTTTAATTTCCTTTAATTCGTTTTATTATATACCATTTTCTATCCAATTAAGTATTTTATTTTTATTTTGGGAGAAGAGCGCCTACAATTTTATATTTATTTAGATTGTTTAGTTTTATAAGTTATAAATAAAAATTTTATTGTCCTCTTAAGAGACTGATGAAAGATAATTTAAATATTTCAACGTTATTTTGTATAAGGGTTCATTTAAAAGAGATATAAATGTTATTTTATTTTTCCTTCATTTCACAACCAAATTATCTTTTGGTGCCATATAGAATTAAAGTCAGCAACTCACCAACTTTTTTAATTTGCTTCTCATTATCTCTTCTCTCTTCCTCCACCTCGTTGTATGTGTTTTTCTAAGCAGAAAGCATGGAAGAAAATAAATATTCAATTTAACGATTCTTTGTTCATTGTTACACCACAAGTAAAACAAATTTTGACAATCAATTTTTTTATTGCCAATGGGTGTAGGTTTAGAAAAATGGTTGGGCTTGAAGAAATTTGAACGAATGGTAGTTGGAGTTAGGGCAATATTTCCTTAGGGTAGAATAAGAGTATTGAATCTCTTATTTTGTTATGTAATTTTTTTTCCTACTTTTAGCATTTTCAAAATATATATATATATATATATATATATATATATATATATTTGTTTAAATAATTAATAATATTTTATTTCAAAATTGTACTTTTTTTATTATTTTTCTTTTATTGACTCCTTTTACAATAAAATAGGATAAAAAAATATTTTTAATTTTAAAAAACTGTTAATCACTTAAATCTCAATTTATAGGACTTTTGTGATCCCCTTTCATTTTATTTTATGGAGCTAAGCATTATATGTCAGCGCTTGGAACTTAAATTTAAAAGAGAAACTCTCTCTCTCTCTCTCTCTCTCTCTCAATAATAAAAAACAATTGGGTAAAGAGATCTAAATTATAATTTTTTTTAAGTACCAAGTATTTATCATTTTGGTATATCATGAGTCTTTATAAGAGAAAGTTAATTCAATAATTTCTAATTTGCTTGTCGTGTATTAGTTAGTTTTTAAAGAAAATTTGCAGAGGGTGAAACTTTAAAGAAAATTTTAGGTAATTATCTTATTGAGTTTATAGTTACATGTACGAGATCATAAATTTGATAAATAAAAAAATATGTAATAATTATTAAAATTTTTTGACAAAATATTCTAGTGTTTGCTCACTTTAGTGCTCTATGTTAATTCGAGTAAATAAAGAAATATCGGCGTTACATGATTTGTCTTTAATGAAGCCTTTTTATGAAAAAAAAAAAAAACCTTACTGACTTTTATCATTTTGTTGAACACAATGCCTTCAAAATTCAATTTGCAAACCTAACAAAACAATGAAAATAAGATACGAAAAAAAGAAAAGAAAATTTAAACTCATTATTATTACTCACGTAATTATTACTTAAAAGTTATATAATTAGAAAATAAATTTACTCTAATTATTTACACGGGGTGGGCTTTGGAGCGTGTGAGTAATCTTTGACATATTGTGGACTTATATTATTATATAGAAACAACTTGTATACTAAAGGGGAAGAAGTGCCTCTATTATCCTGATGGGCTTTATGACTCAATTGTCCCAAGTAAAATGAGTTAAAATTTGTCCCATTGAAAAACGAGCTAAATTCGATTTATTGCCTCAGAATAGAGGCTTATTTAGAGCATATGAATTTTTTTCATAATTCGTTTTTCGACGTCGTTTAGGATAAACACAATTACAATTTTATCCTTCTATATATGTTTAATTGGCTTTTCCTCTTTACTTAATCTCCTCAACTCTCAAGCGCTCGCTTTATCTTTATGAGTAGAAGCCTATTGTTTCGTTTTGTTGGAGAAAATGCAGGAAGATTTATGTTCAGAGCTCCCTCTATTTGGTGGTGTCATATCTAGTACCTTCCCTGCTAGGTTCCAGGTTCTGATTTGTTTTATTCACTTTATATTTTGTTATATATTCATTTATTTTGAACGGTTTAATGAGGTTTTGATAAAACAATAAGGAACAATTTAAGCAGAAGGAACAAAAAATGAGATCCTCTGTATTTGTTTCTCCAAACTCAACTTTATTTTTTCTAGTTCATGTTCTTCAATTTCTACAATTTATTAGTCTCTATAATTTTGCATTTTGATTAAATTAATTCATCATTTTTATCATGTTTGTCCGCATATTTTAATAGGGTTAATGTTATCATTGTAAGTTTTCAAGAACGAAGAAAAAAATGGAAGAATTTCTTTAACATGATAACACACCTGTACTATACAAACCCAAATAGCTGAACCATTCCTAAATTTTTTATGATAAGGATTTAATTCAGCTTGTATCCAAACAGAGTATTCTACAGAATATTTACGTGCACCATCACTGTCTTCAAAATCTCCCAAAAGAAAAGTATAACGATGATTTAGAAATTTTATTACTCAGGTTCTTTTTTTGTTCCTTCTGCTTTGTCAGTCTCTCCAACTGCAAGTGTATGTAAATCAGTTTACATACTATGTAAATAGATCTGATTTACATATTATGTCATCTTTCGTCTTTATGTATTATTTGGTTTGAGTAACTGATGAACATGGATTAAATAGCTGTTGCAAATAATTTAAGTACTCTTTAGCTTTCATAGCATGGTATGTTCACAAGAATTGATTATAAACCAGTACTAACCCACAAAAAATACATTTGCTCACTTAAATTCAATACGGTGGGATATTACATATGAAAAAGAATTACTAATCAATACAAGAAACAATCTGCATCTTATTGAAAGAAAAAAAAAAAGTACTAATCAATACAAGAAACAATCTATATGGTAAATAGCATATTGAGCTTGAGAAATATTCTGACTTGTGTTCAGAAGCGGAAAAGAAAAGCAAATCAGTGAGCGAAAATGAGCTATTGGAATTGAAGCCTGACGTCGGTGACAACAGCAATGCTACTTGGTTTCTTCAAGACCTTGCCTCTGAGCAAGAGGCTGAGGGAGGCGTGGTAATCCATTTTTGGCTTTATACATTTATTTTTGGATTTAATTATAATGAAGATTAATCTATAACCATTTTGAGGGGTTTTGATTGTTTAGCTTCGCCGTGTAATTCTATTATTCTATAATAAGGATGTGAGCATTACAAAATACAAATCTTCTTTTTGATTGAAAATATAAAAATTATTTGTTTACATAGTATGTAAATCTATTTACATATTAAGTAAATCAGTTTACATAGTATGTAAACTGATTTACATACTACATACTATGTAAACTGATTTACATAGTATGTAAACCATTTTACATATTGATATTACATATTACATAATTAAGAATATTTTTGTAATTTATTTAATTTTATGTAATCAAAACTCACAGTTTTGATCCTATTATTACTAGTTTTGAAAATTTTAATTTTTTAACTAAATGTATGCTATTTAAGCAAATAGCTCGCTAAATCCACTATAAACTAAAATGCTCAGCCCATTAAGTTTCCTCTTCATTTTTTTCTTCTCCTTTTTTTTGGAACCATCAAGCCTTCTATTTAAAGTTTGGGAAGGTGGCAATGTATATATGAAATATGAATGCTCAAATTAAAAACTATCTAATTTTTGCTGATATATATGATGAGTTAAATAATGCATTTTACCGATAGCTTAAATAATGGAAAATTGTTTAATTAAGATTTAAAGTTTAGGTATTTGTGAAATGAAAAATTAATAATTTTATACTCTCATATATATATATATATATATAACTCATTTATTTACATATTTTTATTTTTTTTTTAAGAAGATAAAAAGAACACTTTATATATGAATTGAAGTTATGTCATGCAATTAATTATAAATTATTTTTCTCGTCTTTATAATTGACCTAATTAGCTAAACACATTTACACAGCCGAGGTAATTTTGGCTGATCAGTTTCTTCGTGCTTTAATGGGTAAAAAAATTATTTTTCCTAGCCAATTAAACCCACTGACTAGGGATCGGACTATTTAGTTAGGAAGTGGGAGTCTCCTAAGAAAATAGGCTAATAAGATGACCAAGATATTCTTTTTACCCTTTGGAGAAGTAGAAATTTAATTAATCAAGCTTTGAATTATTAGGGTCAAAACTCTATAGTCAAATAATTCAAGAATAGAGGGATGAATTTTGTTTGTCAAACAAAAAGATCCATTGATGAACCCAGTCCTGAATTATTCATTTCATTGATGTATTAGATTTGGAGATGAAGGTGCAGCTAGCAATATGATAGTTTTTCATGGCCAAGGGTGGCAATAATGTGGATGGTCATCACAGCAGGTAGAGGAATTCCATCAGCAAAACAAGGCATGTCCGGCGATGCCCAGCTGGGCATTGGACTCCTCCTGAATATATATAAGGTGAATGTTGACGCTGCCATCTCATTGCCACAAGTGTTTGTGGGACTAGGCTGTGTGATTCGAAATTGGAGGAGGGAACGAGGTAATGGGTGTGATGGTTGATTGATATTTGAGGTTTAGGCAATGTGGGGTTGGCTTCCAACAATCAATACCGAGTCAGATTGTTTTCAACAAGTTAAAATTTTGTATTTCCTTTACTAGTTATTATTACAATTTCTTTTGAACAAACAATTGTAGCCATGCACACAGAGTCACACCCGCCCACGCACTTGTATTAAACTAGATTTGAGGCTACATCTTTTAATGTTCACTTATAATATATTTAGTCATTGCATTAATTTCAAGATACTAAAATCGGTGAGTCACGCCCAATTACAATGATAAACAATTATGACAACCAGCATTATTGATATTGATGTATAAACAATGAAATCTAAGACGAAACCATTGTTGGCTGTAACCCACTAAGTCATTAAAATAATATTATAAGTAAGGTTCCTTTAACATGAATAAATAAATAAAATAAAAGAGTATATATGGTATTTATTAATACAATAAAGTAGTTAACAACTTGTATGACAAAAAAGTAAGACTCCTATAGCTACTACTATTTCAAACGGAACCTTCCTTTATTCATCCTTAGCCGATTGTGAACCAATTTAGCATTAACAAATTCTCTTGTGTCCCTTTTGCACCTTTTAAATTATATTCGACATAAGAATCACGATCTCTTTTATTTTTTATTTGCCTACCTTTTGTCGAGCCGGACGTTAGTTGAAGTCCGTTTTACTAAAAATAAATTATTGCTGGATTGCTTCTAGATGATACTTCCTTTTCGTTTAGAACCACGTGTCGAGTTTAATTTATATATTTGCATAAATATTATTCATTTTTTTAAGAAAATATTCTTATTAATTATATTAATTTATTTTTTTATTAAATATTTATATATATTTTTTTAAAATAATTAAATTAATAGATCTAAAATAACATATCAATATCTTCTTTTCATTGTCCCGACTTATTTTTAATCACAATAGCATGTTTATACATCCGATGCATGCATGAGATAAATTTTTTTCCTTTAAAATAATATCTGTGTATGCCACCGTCATTGAATGAAGATAGAAACCTACTTTTATAGATGCTCAAATATATAATTCTTGAGTTGATTGAATTTACTACCTAAGATTAAGATTATTTAATTATTTATATATATATATCAAATTTAAATTATATATTTTTAATTTAAAAATTAAATATTACTTAATAGCAAATATAAAATACAGAATCTTATTTAAAAGTAGCATATATAATAGTGTAATGATAAAATTATTTATTTTCATTTAGGTACAAATTTTAAGGATAAGAGTAATGATTTCTAATATATATATATATATAATCATTGATCAAATATTTTTTAAAACTTGAATAATTTATTAATACTAAGATGGAAAAAATTAAAAAAAAATGTTTTTTTTTTTTTTAATTTATGAACATGAACATAATAAGACAATTAATAACAAACTAAACATCATATGATTATTTTTTTCAAAAAAGTATGAAGAAATTACTAATGCGTACAAAAGAATGTCATAAATGAAAGCGATGAAAACTACATAATAAATAAATTTAAAAAATAAATGTATGAATTGATATATATATATATATATATTAAAGTTACAAAAATAATATAACTATTAATTTATATGGTATTAATATTATTCCTTCAACTACATAACATATTAAACATGCAATTCTCTTTGGTTAATTTTATTTTTAATTGTCACTAACAATCAACATTTTTATTTTTTATTTTTTTCAAATTACCTTTTTCTTATAATTTCTCACATTTTCCCACTTTGTTTAAGTATTCGACTCTCACTCAAAATAATTTGAGTAATTTTTATCTATACAATTAATTTGAATGATAAAAGGGTAGCTATGATTCATCAACTATAATCAAAATTGACAAAAATTTATTGTATTTTGAATGAATATAACAAATCTACTTACTATTATAAGAGGACTATAAATTTAAAATTTAAAAAAAATATCATCTTGATAAACATTTAATAATAGTTAATGAGTACAATTACCACTAAAAATAAATTATCTTTTAAAATTTTAAAATAATTTTTCAATGTTTTAGTATTAATATAAAATAATATAAATTTATATTATTAATATAAGTGAGACGATATAAATTATTCTTATTAATATTTCTGAATAAAGCACACAGCCTCGTGGTGGTAAAGAGTAGTGTCCTGAAAAATAGTTCAGCTTCAAATCCCCTCCTCCGTCTAAGAATTATGATAGAAAAGCTTCACACAGTGAAGAAAAACAAAAAATCTGAATAAGGAGTAAGGACCGTACATACATAATGCGTCAAGTCAGGTAATCACAACGTACAGTTAATGGGTTGGATGCAGCGGAAAATCATGGTTAATGGACCCGGGTAGTTTACAAATATCGAGAGTATGAGACAATACTTTTCTGTCTGTGTTGAAAGCTTAAACGCATCTATAGTGCATTATAGCTGGCACCAGTCTTCGTGGCACTGCCTTGTGTGGCTTATCCGTATGTTTTTCAATAATGCTTTTTTAATATAATTTAGAAAAATATGTCATAAATTATTTAATTTTTTAAATTATAAATAATATTATTTAATATTTTAAACATTAAAAATAAAATATATAATTTTTTAATTAAAATATAATTTTTAAAGAAATTAATTTAAAATAAATTATATTATTTTTATATTAAAATATTAATTTTAAATATATTATTTAAATTTTAAATTTATTCTTAATTAATTTTTTTTAAATTAAGGGACTAAATAATATTATTTATAATTTAAAAGATTAAATAATATAAATAAAAAAATTTAAGAGACAACTGTAGCCCTACTCCCTATAATTTAATACATATAATAATTTATATAATATAATTTAATTTAATTTTTTATTTATAAAAAATCTTATAATTACTTCCTCAACTAATATTTTAAATTTTATATTCAATTATATTTATATACTACAATATATAATAACCAACACATTAATTAGATCTTGATATCCCCCTGAATCTTAAAATGCTCATTTCTACTATGCATAACCTACCAACTAAAACTTTCTTTGTCTCAAAAGATAATTATACTTGATACATATAAATCGAGGTGGTCATCATTTTAAACCACATATCATTTTTTCGAGTCTCATATCAACTTCATAAAAAAAAAAAAAAAAAAAAAAGAAGAAGAAGAAGAAAGAAAGAGAAATCCATTTGATTAAGTTTACTAATTTCCAAATCTTATATTTGGCATAATTCAAATGCAAGATGATTTCATACTCGCAAAATGGAAAGATCATTGAAAAACATCAAACTTGATATTTGCGTCTCCATGTACTGGATGTCTTTCACGTCCACAAGAAGTCAAATCTTCTCATGCTCTCAGAGTAAAGCTTTCCGTTGGCACTTTGTCATACACATACGGCTGTGTTTAATAACAATTTGTTATCGAACCCCTACATTACATAGAAGCAAATATCCTACACACACTCACAATTACATTATCAGAATAACTACCATAGAGAGCAAGTTCTCAAAAAATTCATGCAAACTTTTTTACCCCCCTATCTTTGAAAGAAATCAATTTGATTTCCAAATCCCTTCATATTCCTTACTCAAGAAAAAACAAAATTCAATTGTAAAACTCTATTTTAACAAATATGATACTAAATTTAAACTAAAATTATGATATTTGAAATTAAAAATTTCTGAAACCAAATTTTTTTTTTGGATAGATTCTTTATTCAAGTTCAAATGTTGACAACAACAGTTAGCCTTCATTTTCATGATTTTTTTTAATAATGCAAAGTATTGAAAGGTGAGTACATTTCAAAAATACTTAAATCATTTTCCATTTAGTATTGTGTAATCCTTACTGTTTTACTCATACTTAAATTTATTCTATGTCTTTACAATAATACTTAAAATCATTTTCTATTTTCACACCCAATACTATTTTCTTACTAGAAAAATTATTGCCAAGTGTCGTTATGATTAAGTTGAAAATCACCACAGTAATTTTAAAATTTTATCATAAACTTTACAAGTATTACCAATGACAAGTGATCGGTTTCATTGGAAGTTACTGTTTTTATGAAAAATATATGTTATTTTGCCTTATATGAAAAATAATATAAGTTTTTTAGGATTAAAAACGAAATTATATGAATATATTAGTCATATATGTATTTGAGGGTTTTTTTTTTTTTTTTTTTTTGTATGTTTCTTTTATTCTTTCAAAAATAATTAATATTTTAATAAATATTAAAAATTCGTTTAATCTTTGTTGTAAAAAGAATCTGATTAAATCGCATTATTAAATTAAAAAGTGGATATTCTATTTTATTTTATTTTTTGTCAACCAATAACACCCATTTTTGAGAGTTTGGGATAACGATTCGGAGGAGTTTGCGAGGGGGATTTCGTCTAAAATGGGCAAATCCCATATATTAATTTAGAAAAAGGCTCATTTGTGTTAAATTTTATAAATAGGCAAATTGAAATTGGCTCTCCCAGTTGCCGGTTCCCACCCCTTATTTTCCACCAAAATTTATTTCTTACTTCTTCTCTCTCCTTCTCTACGTACTCTCCATTTTTTCTTCCCTCTTCATCTTCTTCTTTCTTCCTCTTTCTTTCTCTTCCTCAGAGAACACGTGGGCAATTTAACAGAAACAACGCCTCATATTTCTTGCACAAGTTAGTGCTAATCAAATTGCACTGTTCATCATCTTCTTCAAGTTATCTGGTATACCAGAGATATAAACTATTGAATTAACAACATACAAAAAATATTTGATTGGTTTAAATTCAACGAATGAGAGGTCTTCATATAGACTGTTGAATTTTAAAAGAGCCAAATTTACGCAGCTCATATAGATAGAATAGTGCTTAAAATTTGCGTCACTATCTAACATTGGAAATCAGCTGAAGAGGAAGAATAAGACTATATAAAAGAACTGTCAATTGTAAAATATTCTCCAACTAATTTACTATTTAATTGAAACTTATATTATTCAGATTATACGTGCTAATCAAATTTAACAAGCATTACACTGTTCATCATCTTCTTCAAGTTAACCAAGGTATATCTGTGGTATATCTCGATATACCATGGTATATCAAGGTATATCTGTGGTATATCTCGATATACCAAGGTATATCTGTGGTATATCTCGATATACCAACCTTGATATACCTTGGTATATCGAGATATACCACAGATATACCTTGGTATATCTCGATATACCAAGGTATATCGAGGTATATGTGTGGTATATCTCGATATACCAAGGTATATCAAGATATATCTCGATATACCAAGGTATATCTGTGGTATATCTCGATATACCAACCTTGATATACCTTGGTATATCGAGATATACCACAGATATACCTTGGTATATCGAGATATACCTTGATATACCTTGGTATATCGAGATATACCACAGATATACCTCGATATACCAAGGTATATCGAGGTATATCTGTGGTATATCTCGATATACCAAGGTATATCTGTGGTATATCTCGATATACCAAGGTATATCAAGGTATATCTCGATATACCAAGGTATATCAAGGTATATCTGTGGTATATCTCGATATACCAAGGTATATCTATGGTATATCTCGATATACCAAGGTATATCAAGGTATATCTGTGGTATATCTCGATATACCAAGGTATATCTGTGGTATATCTCGATATACCAAGGTATATCTGTGGTATATCTCGATATACCAAGGTATATCTGTGGTATATCTCGATATACCATGGTATATCAAGGTATATCTGTGGTATATTTATGGTATATCTCGATATATCAGGTTATATCTAGTATATTTGTGGTATATCTCTAGTATATCTCGATATACCAGGGTATATCTCGTATATCTCCTTCGTTGAATTTAAACCAATCAAATATTTGTTTGTATGTTGTTAATTCAAAGTTCAAACCTTTATTAAATTACAAATTATATTTGTTGTTTTGAACCTAACAATTGAGAATTTTACTTGAAATACAGTGAAGCTGAGAATTAATGCAGTCACGGCATTGGCTTTATCAAATTCTATTCAGTGTCGAAATATGACATGGGTTGTTAAAAAAATGAGAGAATTGAAGAAGAGGAAGAGGAAGAGGAAGAGGAAGAGGAAAGAGGAAGAGGAAGACGAAGACGAAGACGAAGAGGAAAGAGGAAGACGAAGACGAAGAGGAAGAGGAAAGAGGAGAGAAGGAGGAAGAGGAAACCTGCTAACTTAGAAGTTTCAGGTTCAAAGTCAAAAATTGCCCATTTCTACACTAAAACTTAAATGAGCCTTTTTTTAAACTATTATATGAGATTTGCCTATTTTAGACAAAATCCCTTTGCGAGGGGTGCATCATGTTGTTGACAAAGAACACAATCAAGTCATGTTTACTTTGTATAATTAAAAGGAAGGGGCAAAATAGGCACCCTTAATGTCGTATAGTCATAGATTAAAAATATTTTCATCGAGCTCCGTTGTTTTGAAAGCACATTATAACAATGTTAAATGAATAGTCCGTTCAGTTAAACTTATTTAAAGTTAATATAACAAACTAAAAAAAATTAATTTATTGAGCTCATAAATTCAAATAAGTTAGCTAGTTTAACTCATTAAGAGCTCGCAAGATCATTTAATAAAATATTTTTGTTAATAAAATCACTTTTTTTATTTATTAAAATATTATTATGAAATATTGCAATTAAAATATACTATTATTTTTTCTTATTTTACAAAAATATAATATTTTTACTAACATTTTTATTTATAAACAAAATTTAAATACTTTTTAATTCTTTTGTTTTATTGTTTAGAAGAATAAAAATGTCAGCTTTTGAGTTGCATAGTTCAAATTTATTTAAAAGTGAGTTGAGTTAAACTTAATCATATAAATTTAAATAAACTAATTTCAATTAGAGTGAGTTAAACTTAAACAAGTTTAGCCATCTCAACACTTTTGACAACTCATTTAAGAAAAAAAATATACATAATAATAGAGTAACTCTATTTCCATAGCAATATTTATATTTTTAGAAACATTATTTTATTACATTGATGGGTAAAATTTTAAATTGCTCTAGCATTAATTCTATTGTAAAAATAATATTTTTAGCATAAAATTATTTAGACATATATTCATTTTATTTAAAAAATAAAAGCAAATAAAATACTCACTCTTAACAAATATAAATTATCATTTTATTATTATTAAATGCCCATCCTTTATTACCATTTTAATTACTTCACATAATTTTTTTTTTTAAAGAATAGTTATTAAAAACAATGTTATTTGTTTTTAATTTTTGCCCTTAATCTATCAATGAGAAATAATATTTTTTCTTTGACGACAAAAGAAAGAAGAAGATTTCTTTCAATTAATTTTTTTTTTTATAAAGATTGAGTTTAGGATGGACATATTAATTGTTAAAATAATATGCTTTATAAATTGAGCTAAATTGAACTAATTTTTTATATTTTATAGATTTAAATAAGTTGATTTTGATTTTTTAAAATAAAAAAATATATTTGTGCCAAATTAATTAAGATTTTAAAGTCTATAAACTGATATTTAAACGAATAGATTTATATATGGTCATTAAGTTGATTTTTTATGTCAATTTTGAAGTTGAATCAACTTATTTCATTTTTCTCTAATCTTCATTTTTATATAATTAATAACAAAAATTAAATTACTTTTTTCCCTTCAAATTTAAATAATTTAATAATTTTGAAGAATTATTATCTACTTGAAATTGTGCATAATTCTAATTTAAATGTTAATATAAAATTTTTTAAAATTAAATTGTTAATTAAACATTATATTTTATTTATTAATTTAACATTAATATATTATCAATATAATTTAAATTTACTTTAAAAATAATTAGTTCAAACCCCAAACGAAATATACACAAATATATTGGTCTAATGTTATATAAGTGATATTTTATAGGTTAATTTTACTGCTTTATTTAAAAAAAAAATCAATATATAATAATTTTATTAGCATTTTAAATAAAAATTGATCAAAATTGAACCATATCCAACCCTAAATTAAGTCCTAGAAATAAAGAAGATCAGAAATATTGTTAAATGTTTTGAGGCAAGGAAGTGCCCAAATCCAAATGCTTAAAAACAAGAGGAGTTGAGGAAGCATCATAGCAGCTTTAGACATGTAATATTGTGCATTACTAGAAAGATTCCCCTGGCTAAAGTTAATAAAATCAACTAAATATTAAGGAGCAAAACTAATTTTTATTTTGTGATGATACTATAATATAATAATAGCTAAAATAATAATGTATTTTTCGTACATTTTTATTATAGATATCATTATTCTTAATAATTTATTACTATAAAAATAATGATCCGTATTTTTTATACTTACTACTTAAAAGCTATTTCTCTGCTACAATTGTCCCCAAAACACTAGGATGAGCCATCCACCCACATTATTGTGTTTGTATAGTAATCCACAGCTAAACTTTACTATTCAATTTGTTGCGGAAAAGCAATTTAATCTCCAAGAGACCGCTGCCTAACTCTGTACCTTTCCTTTATTTTTTTCAATTAATTATTCTCAAGAGAAATGCTCTGATTAATAAAAAAAAAATTAAAAATTATAATTACATCAATTTGCATTATTTTTATAATAATTTTTTTATCACATGATAAAATTATCTAAAAAATTAAATTATTTTTTTAATTTTTAAAATAATTTTGTTATGTGTAATAATATGATTAATATTTATACGAAAATAAGTATAATTTTTTATATTTTTAGTATTTCTCTTACTCTTAAATTTTTGAAAATTCTTATTATCATTATTGATTAAAAATATAATTTATTTACTCTAATAATATTTATAAGATAATCAATTATATATTCGTAAATATAATTATATTAGTCATACTTTAAAAAATATATATATATATACTTAATAGCATGTTATTCACAATCGTTCTCAACTTTGTTTTTTTGTCTAGAGTCCTTTCACGGATTTTTAGAAGTATAAGAGTTACAGACTAAATTAACTACTTTTATTAATAAAATAAGTGATATGTAAGATTTTCTCGTTATTTATAAATTAAATTTTTTACCCTATATAGAGCAATGAATCATTTAGTAAAAGAAAAATATGAATTCAAATAAGCTGCAGTAATTGATGAAGGTCAATGATAGCTAGAACTTGTTTGAATATACTACTTTATAATAAATGGTTCACTTTTTCTATAAGTAATTTAATTCAAAAAAAAAAACTAATTTTTTTTTAAAATTTTAAAAAGAAGCATTTTTATAGTATACTTATCAAAAAAATATATATATATATATATATAAATAGTAAATGTGCAGTGCACTCGTGCAGAAAACAACTTCACATGACGAGTACGGCTAAAGGACAGGATTAGGTACCTGGTGGCCTGGGTGAGTGGTGGGTGTAAACGTGACACGTGAGAATAATTTTATTTTTGAGTTTTTCTTCTTTTCAAACGATATGGTTCAGAGTTCAGACTGTCCAATCCGGATTAGTATAAGAACCACACGCTGTAATTGTCGACGAGAAGGAGGTGAAAATGTTGAGTGAATGTCGTAAATGTTTGTTAATAGTTTGACTAATAATTTATGGTTAAATAATTTTTTAGTTTTTTATAAAGTTGATCATCAACTGTTAACGAGTTTTAGTCAAAAAAATTCACTATAAAAAAATTACTCAAAATTTATTTGATAATATTTTATATATTTTATATATATTTTTTTAAAATTATAAATAAAAATTTTTTTTTATTTATAAATTTTAAATTTTAGATTATTTTTTCTATTATTTATACATACAAAATCATAAGACCTACTTTATCCGGTAGAAAAAAAAATTTGATCAAATAAAAAAAATTGATTCAAATTTTTTTTCTTAAATGAATAATTTCATATTTTATTTGTAAAATTACAATTTTTAAAAATATGAAATTTAAAACAAAAATAATTACTAAACATATATTATTAAAAAATAAAAAATCTCATAAAGCTTTCCTGTCCTTTAAATAACGAACTTTTTTACAACTAATTTCCTTTCTAGCTCCGTTCTAACATTTAAATATATATTCAACATTTTATTTTAAATAGAAATGTATTTTTAGAAGATAAAAAATATTTATATTTGAATACAATTATTCATATCACACTTAAATATACGATCAAAATATTAAATAAATTAAAAATATATTTAACACATGTATAAACTTGAGTTGTAAAATATTATGATATTTGCATTAAGCTATAAAAATTTGTTCAACATATACCATAACGTTAAAAATGAAACTAAAAGCCTATCTGATTTAATTAAATCTTTAAGAAGCGCTACCAACATTTTTTAATACACTTTTTTTTTTATATAATTTAACATTTCTTTATTTATTAATATGTGTTATTTTATTAAAAAACTTAAAATTCATTTTCACACTCCTTGACAATTAAAAAAGAAGAGTAAGGTGATATCAAAGTCATTAAATTTATGTTCTTGACGTACTTGAAATCCTAAAATTTTAACTATTAAACTTTAATTCTTAATTTTTTAAACATGACTACATGAGTTATTCTCTCTTTCTTTCTCTCTCTTTTTAAAATTAATTAATATATTTTAATGAGTAAAGAATAAAAATATCTAGGAGAAAAGACTCTGATGGACTTTCTCCCTCGCTTGGTGGATCTAACAAAAATAAATAAAATAATTATTATATTAAATTGTAACTTAATTTCATCTAAATTTATAAGAGTTTGATCCTTAGTGTGTGTAAGCAGGGACGTACTCAGAAATATTTTTCTAGAAGAGTTGATATATATTAAAGTTAGAAGTATTTTTGCTTAATTATTGATCATTTATTTTCCTAAAAAATGAATGTAAAATTTTAAATGATTTAAAACTTTGGTGAGGTTTATCTATTATAACCTACTATAAAAATATTTAATATAAATTAAAGTATATAAATTAAAAATTACAAACACCTAACAACAAATAAAAAAAATTAAAATAACTAAATAATCAATAAATAAGTTATATGCCTAATCATTTTTTTCACCTATTAATAGTAATTGATAAGTATAAAAATTTAAAATAAATTTCATGTTATAATATAACAATGAGATAATATATATTTTGAAATAAAGAACTCTAATTAATAATTTAAAAAATGAAAAAACAACATATTTAATGAAATAATAGTAAATTGTTATGAAAAAAAATGAGTGTTAAATACATATAAATTTATACTTAAATAAGCATTTAAATTAATAATTATACAATATTTATCGATCAAAAGTTTAAAAATTATAATTTTTAGGAATATATAATACATAATTATTAATATGAGTATAAATTAAAATATAAATATTTTAAGTATTTAATATTTTTAAAGAAGAATAGATGACTATAATAATTTTGTTTTAAAAAAAAACAGATACTAGAGGTGTAGCGTTGTAGAGATAAAAAATAAAGTAATAATCAATAAAGAGTAGACAAAAGAGCAATAAAAACAGTGACAATCAGTATAATGAAAATTAATAATTTATGATTAAGATTTTAATTAATATAACATATTAAATTATATTTATATTATTAATATTAATTAAAAAAAATCAAAAAAATTGTCCGGGCTCAAGCCCGGTACAACCACTATTCAGTTCCGTCATTGTGTGTTAGTTGTGTGATATTATTTCAAAAAAATAAATAAAATAATTATCATATTAAATTTTATGTTTTAAATATTGATTAAGATTAAAACTAATTTTTTTTTAAATAATAAATCAACAAAAACATATACTAATTCTAAATGGCATAAAAACTAAAATAAAAGTTTATTTAATTTCATATCAATTGATCATATATTATATGTATAAAAAAATTAAAAAATATTTATATTAAATAAATATTAATATGACTTTTGTTTGTATACTATCCAAAAATTTAATCTAATTAATAATCTATTGAAATAAAATAATTATATCCACACTAATATCAATACTTTAGTTTTTTTATTTTTATTTAATAAAATTAAAAATTAATAAAATAATATTACATATTGATTTTTATGATATCTTTATATCAAGAGCAAATTCAATCCATCGTATATCGATTTTGGTTTTTTTTTTTTTTTTTTTTAAACTAATCTAATCTAATAAAAAGGATAAAATTAAATATTATAAGTTGAATTCGTTTAAATTACATTAAATGAATTGATTTGGTTTAAATTATATGAGTTAAGTTAAATGGTATATATTTTGAAGACCCTTAATACTCGTGGCGCCACTCTTCTCTATGTGAGTGGACAATGTAAATGCATGCAGGGTGCTCCCGTGTCCTATTTGGGAGATCGTATGCCACTAGTAGGATCGTTGAGGGCAAAGAGCGAATGAAGTCGGTAAAGTTATGGGAACTTGGAAAATGGACTTGAGCCCGAATATTATAATGTTTTTTAAGATTTAATTTAATTATTTGACATAATTTTTTTAAATATATAAAATTTTATTTTTAATATTTTTTAATAAAATAATTTATGTTTATTTTTCTTATAATTTTAATAAATATTTTTTTTTCACTTAAAAAAATTAAAAAATAAAATTAATTAAATAATTATATCATTTATGTACCAAATAATCATTTTATACAAATTTTCATGTTTTCACTTTAATTTTTTTAGATGCCATAAAAATAGTTTTATACAAGTTTACTTTAAATATATATTTAGGAATAATTAGTATTATATTTAGAAAAAAAGTAAGAAATTTATAAGGACAAAAATACTTTTTAAAATAGGTCAATTACTAACTTACTATCAAATTTGCAAACGTTATCTTTAATCGGGTCAATTCAAATAAGAAAATAAAAAATGAATAATATAATATATAGTAAATGTATTAAATATTATGTTAATTATTAATTAGATATAAAAATAAAAAATTATAAAATTTTTTATTAATAAAAATTAATTAAATTATAATATATATTATATTACAATAAAAAGTCATTTAATAAAAATAAGTAATTAAAGGTGTCAAAGAGCGATGGTAATTTATACGTGTTGGGTTAGTTTAGATTAGTTTAAATTTAATTTGTATAATAAATTGTTAACCTTAATTCAAATTAAATTTAATTCGTGTCATGAACTGTCAACTCTAATCAAAATTAAAAAAATTTAGGCCTGCCCAAACTAACCTAAATTGGCCCAAACTTTTATTTATATATATTAATTAATCTTTATTTTACCTTATTTAATATGATATAATTAAAAATATTATAAATTTTCTTATAATTTTTAATCTAACTAGAATAATAAAAGATTTGAACTAAATTTCATATATTATAATAACATTAAATATATAAATAAAAATTTTGTTATAAGTTTTTATAAAATTAAAAATTTTTAAAGTCATTATTATATTACAAAATAATTCCATGACCTATTACCTAAAATTAAAGAAAATGAATTTTAGACTTAACTTCAAATAATTGTGATTGGTGATAACATAATATATTTGTACATTCTTAATAAAAAAAATGTAATAAATTTTTTATAATATGAATTAGCAGATTTAACTTGTAAAAAATATATATATATAATATATAATTGTTATTATTATTATTATTATTTAATTTTGTATTATTAGACTTATTTTAATCTAATTATAATTTAATATTAATTTTTTGTGTTATTTAAATTAATTTAAATTAAATTTATTTATATTCGGTTTTTATTTTTTAGTTTGAGTGTAGTTTGAACATGGTGCTGCGACATAAATTGTTCAACCGCGCGAAACACGTTACTTATAAAGAGGACGGTGGGTCATTTCGGCAGTTTTGGAGCGTGGCTACACGTGTAGGTTAAAGAGTAGGCCGTTAGAGAAATTTGGAGGGTTCGAGAGTGGGCTTTTGGCAAGCTGGATTGATCAATGATTTACTCTAGTAAATATACGATAAAAAATACTAATTTTTTTTAAATAATATTTTTTTAGATTAAAATGGTGAATTTCAATTAAATATTAGATATAATTTTTATCAAAATATTATTTTTGTTCATTTTTTTAATTTATAAGTATGTAAAGCTTATAATATTTTCTGAAAATTTTTGTATATACTTAAGATGATTTTAATTTAATTATTAATTTATATTTATTTTTATATTTTATATTTATGGCTCTGATACCAATTTCTTAAAATTCTGTCATTTTACAATATATTTTTATTGTATATACACCTTATATTTTTGTATGTACAACTTATATTTTTGTATGTACACTTTATATTTTTGTATGTACACCTTAAATTTTTGTACGTACACCTTAAATTTTTATATGTACACCTTACATTTTTGTATGTACACCTTACCTTTAAGTTTCAGCACAAAAACTGTTAATCAGATTCAAGTAATTTTTAACATATCTTTGCTATATAGGTAATTGCGAAGAAGAAGGTGGGCATTTAATTGCGAAGAAAAATGTGCAGATTAGAGTAGGGACTGTGATTATGGATATTTGTATGTAACATGTACATTTTGTATGTAACTTGTACATTCACATTTTGTATGTAACCTGTACATTCACATACCTGTACATACAAAATGTGAATGTACAAATTCTATAAACTGTTCTTCTTCTTCTTCCAGTGGGTGATTGCAGACATAGTCGAAAGCTTGAGAATAAAATCCAAGTGATATTACAAATAAATATCCACATTTTTCAGAGAAATTATAGAGTTGCTATTAGTAACTTTATGACATACCAAGGAACAGAGGATGCCATATCAATAAATTAACTTGTTTTTGGTGTAGGACAATATTACCCAGTGGCTTCTTATTTACCTCGTAGCCTTTCTGCTTCTGCAACTGTTCATCCAAATTCTGATCAAAAATCAATCTACTACTCCGTCCCATTTTGTTTCTGGGCAAGCGATCCAGTTTTAGCCGAAGAGTGGAGAGTGACTTTAGGGTAAAACTGTCATTTGTATTTTTCTAAAACACAGTTGTTTTACTATTTTGGATAAAAAATTAATTTTTATCATATATATATTATTTCAAGGAATTAATTCTGGATTGATAAAATAGTAGTACGTTTCTTCGAGAATTTATTCGTCAATATTAAAATATATTTGAATATATGATAATTTAAATTAATATAATTATTTTAAAAAAATATAATTATTTAATATTTAATAAAAAATAACTAATAAAATTAATTGAGAGTAAGCATAATGAGTAATACTCCCTTTCCTTCCCGGATCCCTGCGACTAACCTTTGTCGTTTAGCGTGCCAGATCAGAATTCCTTCGGGTCATTTTTCTCATTTATTCAAAAAAACTAAAATAAATCAAGATTGAATAATATCACAACCTCCCCAAAATGCTGTCCAGCCTGGTTCTATGGTCAAAGTCATCCGCGCCCATTCCTATCCTTTAGATGTGCTTAAAAACAGACTGAACCAATTTAACTCGTATAAACTAACTAACAGAACTTATATATCAAAATTTTAATATCATATTTGAATTCAAATTTTACGGAATAAATTTATTATAAATTGGATTGATTTTTATAGGTTGATCAATTTTTATAGGAAACAAAATTATAAAAATCAATCCAATTCATACATATAATATTATATATATTTTTTAAAATAATAATTTTATTAGATAAAAAATTAAAAAATATAAAATTATATTTTACACAACTTCCTATCTAATTTCTCACTTCTTAGCTCTTAAATTGTAGACGTCACGCAATACTACAATTACAAAACAGTTCTAACTCCTAAACAATTGTGTTGCCGTCGAGATGCTGACTCTCCTTTTTTGATGGCCTTTTCCGTCGTACCATTTTCAAACATTATCTCTAGGTGCTATTTTATGGTATAAGAATTCAACAACTAGACAATAAGATGTTTCTTTTCTTAAAAGTTTATTATACTTTGTTTTAAGTATGCTGTTTACATGAATGATTTTTTAATTTATTGCATAATCTATTACATGATTGATTGCTGGCATTGGTTATATTTTTTTAAAAAATGATTTTATAAATTTTATTAAATCGAATTAATTTTTGTTTATCAAAAATTGACATTATTAATTCAAATACAATTTTAACTCTAATTTAAATTTACAAATGATATATTCACTCATACTACCCTCCAACCCAACTCCAACTAGATGTGTCAAACGTGTCGACAAGACACGGCCTGTTTGCTAAAAAGAGTAGCACGGCACGACCCGTGGCCAGTAACGAGCTGGTACGTGAAGTTTTATTATTTTAAAAATTAATTTTAAAAAAATACCAATAAATAAATAAATTTTTTTACATTTAATAAAAATTAGACATAATCTAATAGATTCATAACAATCTATCAAATAAAAGTTGAGAGTTCAACTCTTAATTTTAACTTTTTAAAGTATTATTAATAATTTTTAACTAAATAATTAAATAAAAATAAAATAAATAAATTACGGGCCGTGCCGGTCCGTTAAGCATAATCTAACGAGTCGACACGATACTGCCGTATACGTGACATGGATCGGCACGATACATTAACTAATAGACTATGTGCAAGCGCGACACGCTAATTTGAAGAATCGGCATGACCTCTTTAACACCTATAACTCCAACCGTAACCCTCTCTCATTCATATCATTCTTTTTCACTATTTATATTTACTCATTTATTCTTCTTTATTTCTTTAGTTAAACCAAAATTAATCTATAACTGTTTGATCGTAAAGATCTTCTAGTAAACTCATTCTCTCTCTCTTAAATACTCAACGTTCGCTTTGAATGTAACCTCCTCCTAACTTCCAAAACGGTTTTATTAACGTTCACAATTGTCTAAAATTTATAGATCAAGCCTACCCTATATTTAACCACTTATTTCTCAAATATTTCACCAAAACAAAATAATTTAAAAATTAGTGTTATAATCCAGTTTCAAAATATATAATTTATAATATGGAATAATATATTAATTTTGCAACTAATAATTCACATAAAACTAATTAAATTAAAAGAAATAGATAAATTTATGTATGGAGATAAAAATAGTTAAAATTAAATAATCCAAGTTGGACTTCAATCTGTACCTACTATAAAAAAAAATAAAAAAGACTTCAATCCGTACCTAACTCCCAGTAAAAAAAAGAAAAAGTAATCCACATTCCCCTTTTTTCTGTGAACGGTCAATCTCACTGATCTGATTTATTAGCATCAAAATTAGTTAAATTTCTATTTTTAAACAAATTAATTAAATTTAGATCATTCCCATGTTAAGTTCGATTACAGCATAATCCGACTTACTTCAACCCTAAAATATAACATAATTTTCTTATTTTTTTTTAATTTTTAAAATTATTTAATGTAAATGTGTATAAAAATTTGTTAAATTTGAAAACGAATTGAAATTATACATGATATAATTTTGGTAATAAATAAATAAATTTTTAATTTTTAAAGTAATATAATAAAAATTTGTGTACAATTTATTGTTTTCACCCCTACAATTTTCAAACATATTTTCATACTTGGTATTTAACTCAAAAAATTCACTTCCTTGTGTTATAAAAAAATAAATATAATATTTAAAATAAAATTCTTAATATTAATTTAATTTTATAATTTTTTTTTAAATGTATTATTTTTATTTTAAATATTTTAAATAATGATATTTTAGATAATTTTATAATTTTCTTTTTTGGATAGAAATAGAAATTAAGAGGTGTTGAGCCGCTAAGGGAGGTTAGAGGCAGTGATTATACGTGTAAGTTATATGTGCTGTGAAGAGATGCGTGTCAGTTAGACAGCTGTATGGTAGTAACTGCCTTGCCAGAAAAATCCCAACTCGAAACGGCTCTGACCGGTCACTATAACCGGTTCAAAAGGTCACCCTTTCACCTTTCAGTATATAATATATATATATCCTCTAATTCCTGTAACTTCTTTCCTCCTCTCAAGACTAAGGCGAGGCGCCGCCTCCACATCCACCCTTTATCTTCCTATCTGTAGAGAATTTTTTCAGTTTTCATTCTCTTATAGCTTTTATTACTTATTATTTCTTTTATTTTATTCCTTGATAATTTAGAAAAGTAGTTGCTTGTTCCCTCGACCAATGGCTTCAATCACAACAAGCAAGAAAGAATCGGATCGCATAAAAGGTCCATGGAGCCCCGAAGAAGACGAAGCATTACAGAGACTCGTCCAGAGCTATGGTCCTAGAAACTGGTCTCTCATCAGTAAATCAATTCCTGGAAGATCCGGCAAGTCTTGCCGTTTGCGGTGGTGTAATCAGCTCTCTCCGGAGGTTGAGCACCGACCTTTTACCCCCGAAGAAGATGACACCATAATAATGGCTCACGCTAGGTTTGGTAACAAGTGGGCTACCATCTCTCGCTTACTGAATGGTCGTACCGATAACGCCATTAAGAATCATTGGAATTCTACTCTCAAGAGAAAAGCTTCAGCTATGGCCGATGGTTACGACGGTGATGCCCACGAACAGCAGCCGTTGAAGAGATCCGCCAGTGTCGGTGCTGGAACTGTTGTATCCGGTCTGTTTCCCAACCCGGGAAGCCCATCCGGATCCGACTTAAGCGATTCGAGTTTACCTGGTTTATCTCCGAGTCAGCAAGTTTACAAACCGTTTCCGATACCCATATCCATTGTTTCGTCGGGTCAGTATATGGATAGCTCGTCTTCTGCTACTGATCCACCGACGTTACTCAGTCTCTCGCTTCCTGGATCGGATTCTTGTGAGGTGTCAAATCCGGTTGCAGGTCTAGGATCCAATCAGCCAGTTAGTCCGACCCTGATGGTTCATCCACCTCCTCAAGTACAAGTACAAGAACAACAGGTGATATGTTCACCAGTGCAAGTTCCAAATAAGAGAAATCTGAGCGGTAGTGAGGCTGGATATGAAAAGCAGTTCTTTAATGCAGAGTTGTTGGCCATGATGCAAGAGATGATAAAAAATGAAGTGAAAAACTACATGTCTGGGATTGAGCAGAACGCTTTACACTCTGATGCAATTAGGAATGCTGTGATTAAGCGTATTGGAATTAGCAAGATCGATTAGATCTCTTTTGAGACTGGAAAATCACTAGTCTTGGTGATCAAAGATGATCATCGCCGTGATCGTAGTTTTGGGGTCCCAAATCCATAGTCAAGTTTGGATTAGTAGATGAAGCAGTTAGGTCCATCACAATTGTTTTTAAATTTCCGTTTTTTTTTTTTTTTTTTTAATTTTTAATTTTTAATTTTTCTTCAAATATTTTACAATTACTAGTGGAATAATTTTGGTCAGTGTACAGAGTGAGAAAATGGGGGATGAGCCAGAAGTAAAAAGGAGAATTACTTGTTGAGGCTTTTTCTGTTTTATTGATCGAAGGGGATCATTTGAAACATTTATAATATTTTGAAGGAAAATAATAAATAAAATGAAGAGGGATTTATAAATAAACACAAAACACAAAGGAATGAATAGAACGTGTTATAATAGAAATAATAAGAAAATTAGAAAAGAGGACATCCAAGTTGGATAATATTGATGGACGGAAAGGACACAACCGCGTTTGTTGGGTTGCTTTGGATGTATATGAGCAGGGCAGCAGGTAGAGTAGTACATATCCAGAAAATTGAAGCTGTTTTTTGTTTGGTTGTGGAGGCTTCTTGGAGAAATGTTATGAAATTAAATGGCCTTTGAATTTTAGTGACATTGAACATAGTTAAGTGCACTTGTCAATCCATCTGCTTAGTATTGAATTTTCAACTCTTTATAATTCGACTTTTTGAGAAAATTCTACCTTTCATACCTAACAATAAACAAGTGTCAGCTACCACCAATCACCTAGGAGTTTTTCAGGCATTCATCTTCTTCTTCTTATGCATCTACAAATTACGGGTCTCGTAAAATGTACTAAAAGATGCACACAAAAAATGATCTCACTCATCCTACGAATAAACTTAGAGCTGGCATTCTTAACACTGCAACACAAAAAATTGACCATTTAAATTACAAAAAGTAATGTAATTAAATTAAATTAATGTTAAAAAAATTCATATAATATTAAATATTATTTTTGTTAGTATAAGTTATATTAAATTAAATTAATGTTAAAAAAAATTAAATATTATTTTTGTTGGTATAAGTTAGCCTTGTGTTTTTTAATTTCACATATTAAAATTTGTTAGAAATATATCAATTTTAAATTTGGTAGACTCGTATATGTTTGAGTTATTTGATAAATCTAATATGCTATTCATATAAATTGCTTCTTCGAATCAGTTTTGAATTAAAAATCTCTAAATCAGGCTCGGATTGATTGGATTTGAATTGGTAAAAGAACATACAGTTTCGAACAGCAGCTATTCACATCCCTATATAGTTGGAATTCCAACAAGAGCTTAAATGTTGACTTTGTAAATTCTTCCCAGCAAAGACTATAGAGTAAAGACTGCTTTCATAATAAGGTTTTAAATCTTATTTTCTTTCATGTAAAAGAATTTGACTCCCTCGATCGATATTAATCATTAAATAAAAGAAAATTAAAATTCTCAAATTAACTTTTATTTGCAATCTCAAATTCTCAACTTCAGTATCTCGCTCCTACTCAAATCCCCACCCATTTTCTTCAGCTTCATCTTTGACTTGGCTTTGTTAGAAAAGACAAAAGCTAAGAATGTTATACAACTGAGAAAGTTAAAAATATTATATCCTTTCAATTTCAACTGGTACAATTAACTTAAACATGGCACTATCCAAACATCAAAGAAACATACTATGCTGTTGGAATGTTTATTTAAAGTCTATTTTAAATTTCTATTCATCTTGAAGCAACTCAACGACTTGACTCATTGTAGGCCTAACTTGTTTATTTTCCTCAATGCATTTGAGAGCCACTTCCAAAAGGACTTGAACTTTTTCCATCTCACATTCACCTTTCATCAACGGATCCAATATATTCACCAAGCCCAAATCAATTTCACAATTATTATAAATGAGCGTTTCCTTAACCCATGTAATCAATCTTCTAAACTCGGTCTCACTTGTAGTTGGGCTTTTTCCTGTTAACATCTCTAACACTACAATCCCATAGCTGTAAACATCCACTTTTGAAGTTATGGATTCATTGGAAACCCATTCTGGTGCCATATAACCTCTTGTTCCTCTAATCCTTGAAAAACTTGCATTATTGTTGAGCTCTTCTCTTTTTAACAACTTTGACAAACCAAAATCAGAAACCTTTGGCTGATATTTAGCATCTAACAGTATGTTCTGAGGCTTAACATCGCAGTGCAAAACCCACTCTAAGCATTCTTCGTGCAAATAAGCAAGTCCTTTTGCTGTTCCCATTGCAATTTCAAACCTTATTTTCCAATCCAACACATTAGAAGATAGATTTTGTTTCAAAGACCCATGTTCCAAATACTCGTATACCAAAATCCTATGCTTTCCTTGTGCACAATAACCCCACATCTCTATCAAATTCATATGATTTAGTCTCCCAATTGTGCTCACTTCAGCAAGAAATTCAGCTTCTCCCTGTTGGGCCTCATTGAGTCTTTTGATAGCTCCAACTCTACCATCACATAGGACCCCTTTATAAACAATTCCTCCAGAGCCTCTTCCAATCTCTACAGAAAAGTTGTTTGTTGCCTTCTTAAGCTCAGCGAAGCTAAACCTTTTGAATCCAGTGTTAGCAAGTTGGTAGCCTTGAACATCTGTATTTTTTGAATTTTTTTGGGTCCTAAACAACAACAACCAAACCAGTAAAATACAAATGATCTCAAATACTCCCAATGCACAAGCAAAATAGAGCATGCTCTTCAATGTTCCTTTGACATGGGTTTTTGTATACTTTCTCTCCAGATGTATCATTTTGGGTGCTTTGCTACAATCTAAATCCATAGATTCTTCAGTAGACTTCCAATCATAAATAAGTGAAAAGTTTTGAGGTACCTTAAAATATATGTCTCCAGGAAAGTTATCTGATTGATGTCCATTAAGCAAACGAACCTTGGGAAAACAATTGAAAATGTTTTTTTCTTCACTATATTTATATTGGAAACCTCTACATGTACACAAAGCTAAACAATAATTCTGGCAAGCTCTGAAAGTGTAGTTTTCCAAAAAGACCAAATCGTACCCATAAAACTCAACGTTTGAAATTTTTTGGAATTTAATAGATTGAGTTTTGTTGCAAGAGAGATTGAAATCTGGTTGACACCCATAAGACCAATCTGTGCGGTTAGTCATCTTATGGCCTGGAATACAAGAGCATTTTTTACCAGAGTTGGGAACATAACTACAAAGGCTATTAGGTCCACAAACCCCATGAATAGTACACATATAGGGAAAGGCTTGCCATGTAACTTGCCATTTTTGTCCTTCCTTTTCTCGACTGTATAATCTGAAATTTCCATCGTAATCGACCCGTAACCTCCTCTGAATCATGGTACCATAATCAGCAGACAAGAAATTCAATTCATCGGAGGAACCAAAATTGCCCAAAGAATCCAACATGGCAATTCTACTGCTATTGTATGTGCTTCTTCCGGCTTCCCAACTGACAAGGTATGTTGGTGGCCAATAGATACTAGAAATGTCAAAGTTATCAAAAAGAAGAGTAATCATATTTTCATCATTAAAATAAAGTGTATAAAAACCTGAGGAGATGTTGGTTTGGCTTCTTGAGGAGACAAGCTTTGTAATTTTAGTGAGGGGCTGATTAGGAAGAAGAGTGTCAGTTGGGTAATCAAAGCTTTTCCAAAGAATAACATTGTTGGAATTGAGCAAAACAAGATTGCCAGATTTGACAAGTTGTAAATGGGTTGAAGATTTTGATTCAGTGTTTGTGGCCCATAATTTGTACTTACCCTCTTCGTATAATACGAGGTCCCCAGTTTTGAGGAGGGTTAGTTTCGAGTGTTTTCCGTTTACTGGTTTGTCACGATTTGCTGTCCAAACTATGGCACGGTCTTGAAGCTTTTTAGGTGTGTCTTCACTGAACCATATGCCAAAGCAATATGCGTTATCACCAACAAGAAAAAACCCAGCAGAGAACATACCATTTGATGATATTAAAACGTCATTTTCTGGTTTCTCAACGGAGAGAGATGAGCCTTGGAACAGGGTATCTGAAGTTGCTGCTATAAGAAAAGGAGAGGAGGATGCTAAAGAGAGAGCTAATAAGATCAACAATAAACCCATGGTCTCTTGTGTTTCTTTGCAATTAATTGATGTAATGGAACAGTGGCTAGTTGGTTGTCCAACATAAATTGGAATAAAACACTATCTTCCATTAAATCTTGGAAGACTTAGACTTTCTTTTTCTAAATTGAATAAATATTTATTACCTTAATTTTTAATAAATAATAAATTTAAATTATTATTAGATATTTTAATCACTAAAATAAATAAATTAATATGTACCAAAATATAATTTAAATGTACCATTTATTAAGACTAAAATAATAAACGTGAATTAATTTTATATTTAGTTCCTTAATTTTAGAAAAATGAACCAGTTAAGAACAAAAAATATAATTTTAATAATTTTTTAATTAAAATATTATTTTTTAAGAAGTCAATTAATAACAAATTATATTATTTTAATATTTTTTATATTAAAATATTAATTTAAAAAATAATATTTTAATTAAATAATTATTAAAATTATATATTTTATTTTTAATTGACTATTTTTTTAAAATTAAAAAATTTAATAATATCACTTATAATTTAAGCAATTAAATAATATAAATAATTTAATCGTAAAAAAATTACATAATAATTTTCACTTTTAAAGAAAATAACGAATATATCTTATTTATAAAAATTACGTAACGAATGGAACACGTTTTTTCCCAAGTCAAGTCACTTCCAAACCATCTTAGAAGACTTGAAGACCATGAGATCCCTAGATAATCACTTGAGCATTTTTAATTTTTGCAATTCTTGAATTTGAATCTTTCAGTGGTAGAAAAATTTGTAGTGATAATATTATAAAAAAAAAAAAAATTTGTAGCCGACAATCAATGATAAGAAGTAGGCAGATTACAAACAAGTAAATAAAATAGGAACAAACACATGGACCATACGACACGAACCTATGACAAGATAAGTTTACATCAACGTCAAATTAAATATCTAATAAATAAGATGGTTCTCAACTCTCATCGACAAAATTGCAAAATTATTCCAACCATAAGAAGTAAATCTTGACAAAATTACATAGATAATATTATATTACCAAATATTATATATGCTAGCTAGTGAGTCTCATCATCTTCCAAAGGCACAAGGCATACACAATACACACAACAACCCTCTCTCAACTGAAAACGAAGTTTATGAATAGAACAGCAAAAAATATCAAGAGTTTCTTGATTACTATGAACAAAATATATGGCATTAGCGCATATCCAAACTCAGTCATCTTGTCTGTTCCTGTTGGTTTCCATATCTTCAGGTACATCATAAACGTAAAGGAAAACGCCCTCTGATTCTTTTGCAGGAATCTGCAGGATAGGATGAACATATATTAGCCTAAGCACAACAAGATCAACCGCTGAAAAAGTGGTATAAAAAAAGAGGATTTTTTTCAAATAAGTGAAAAGAAAATACAAGTATATTCAGCCAAGTATCATATTTATATTTAATTAGTGTCATGAGCGAAAATAAAACCCAACATATCCTTCAATAAATTCCATAAGAGAACGTCTAACGTTTTGAGCAAAGACAGTTGCAATATTCAATTTTCTGAAAAAACTGAAGTTATGAGAGTGTTAAGGATTAATCCAAGAATATATCATATTAAGTCCAACTCGAAATGGGAAAATTCAAGATCAGTAGATCATATAAACAAAATGAGCAATTCAGTTTTATTCGGTAAGCAATGTACATTTTTATAGAAAATATGATCCTAAGAAATGCCTGGTTAGATATCACTGCATATATGGCACCAGAGTCATATCGTCCTGGAGAATTTTACTTATTTGAAACTGAAAAAGTTTCAGGACGGAAATAGTTATTACTTAAGAAAGTCAGTCAATTTTTGCTGCAGCTCCATAGATGTTTCCTTTTCAATCTTCGCATAGTATAATATATAGCTCAGGCAACTTAACTGCAGCAAAAAAAAGTAACATTAGATCTACAAGGAAATGGTATTGGGTTACTGGGAACTGGTTGGTGCGTGAATCTGCATCTAATTTGATTTTGTTCAATAATTAATTTGTCTGAAAAGCTGACCATAATCATATTTAACTTTCAGAATTCATACAATGAAGATGACCATATTTAACTTTCAGAATTCATACAATGAAGATGACCATAATCATATTTGTCTGAAAAGCTGCTGGCATAAGCATTTTGTTTCATTATCTATAAATATATAAAAATCCGTGGTTTGCTTTTGGCTTTTTCGTTGTCGTCGTGCCTGCTTCTTCTTTTTTTACATTTTTTTTTTTGCGCTCTTCTAATTAACCCTTTTGAATATGGTCCCTCCCCAAACACATGCACATTCTCTCTCTATCGTTCTCTAAAAGGTCAGTGACATCAAAGCAGGCGCATAAACCAAGGCCTGCCCAAACAATAGTGGGATTCTAAATATAAATATTAATAAACGAATATAAAAATACGCATTTACTAACTTTTATTTAAATTATTTTAATATTTACTTTATTTATAAAATATTAATTTAAATTGTAAAATTTTTCCATTAGAACTTATCTCATTTGCTTAAAAAAAAAAAAAAGAATTAGATCATTATCATCTTAACTAATTATATATCTTTTAACATTAAGTATTTTTTTTATTAAATTTTGATAATTTCAGAATTAAAATAAAATATTTATTAAGTGCGTGTTAATTTTCATATACAAAATAATTATTCTACATGCTTAATTAAATTTTCTTTTTTTGTATTTTTCAACATCAAATAAATTCATGATATTTACTTTTATATAAGTAGGTAGACACATGTTACTTAGAAATGTTATTTTTTTCTAATAAATTAAATTAGATTAAATTTGACAATTGTATTATGTCATACTAGCATAATATGTTTATAAATAATTAGATACAAAATAATATATTTATTAAATGGTTAAACATAATGTCATAACTATGTTAATTATCACTCAAAAATTTTATACTAATTATATTTTAACTAATTAATTATATTATTTTGTATTTAATTATTTATAAATATATAATATTTTATTTAATTGTTTAATTCATTTTAATTTTGTGAGTAAAGGTTCTTATTGTGTCAATTTACTTGTAAGTATATAATATTTTGTTTAACCAATCATTTTTATATTATATTGTGTTCATGAATTTGTAATTCAAAAAATAATAAATTAAAATACATATTTTAAATTAAAAATAATTTGTTAATTTCATTTACTATTATAGTATTTATTTCGAGTTAACATAAAGGGCCATCAAATAAAATAGATAAAGCTTGAAAATAAATATGAATTTGAAAAATACAATTTACTATAAGATTTGAGCTCTGTTTTATATAAAATATGATATTATTTGTGTATACTTTATTCCTACATATGTAAAAAATAGGGTAATAATATTTATATAATTTTTTATAATGTCACTAAAAAATGCATGAAATGTTAATCTTAAATTTAATTATATTTTATTTTCATTAATGCTAAATAAATTATTATTAATTACACAACTCGTTCAAGTCATTGTCATACAAAAATATATATATATGGCTCTAAGCTCGTGGCTTGGCACGAGCAACCATCCTAGTCTATAATTAAATCACAGCCCATAGAACTAGTGTGGTTGAACTTTCAAATGTCACCAAGGGTATATACATCATTCCTTTTTGAAGCCAATGTGACTGTTCAGCATCAGAAAGCCATCAGTAGATTTGAAATGAAGCATAATAGAATCTGAAAAGAGAAAGCATACCAAAGAGACGTAATAGATGTTCAGCCCCATATACAGTCGAAGGTGAGACACCATCTATGACTGCTTCCTCATATTGCTGACGCTCGCTTTTGTAGACAAGCATGACTGGCAATACTTGTCAAAAGAAGCACGTAATCCTTTTAGAATTTCTTCAACTGATTCAGCTATGCTAAATAATACATAATGTTACATTATACATGAGTTACAAATAAAAATCCTAAGCAAAAAATAAGTACAAATACAAAAGACCAAAAACTAGAATATAATACCCTAATGCTTAAACAAATAAGAGCTTTGTATCTGTAAGGTTTATTTTGTATTGGCAATTTTCGTGGACAAAATGTTTGATTGTAATCTAGAATAGGAATTCACCGATTAATCAGACAATACATGATGATGGATTCACCAAGCTTGCAACGCCCATATGACATGTATAATATTCTATCATGCATACATCTTCACACAAATGAGCACGACACTTAGTATGGATCGTAATGAAAAATAACTTGTGCTTTTAATTGTTCGATTGATCGAGTATATTGTTCGATCGATCGAGTGTGGAACGACATTGATCGAGGTGCTCTCGGGTTGAGATAGATCGATCGAGAATTTGTGTCGATCGATCGAGATGTGCGTTGATCGATCGATCGAATGAGGTCTTCGATCGATCGAGGCATGTGGGATCGATCGAGTATAGATCGACTTCGATCCAGGTTCTCTCTGTTTGGATTAGATCGATCGAGTCACCTGGTCGATCGATCGAGCATTGGTCGATCGATCGAGCCAGTGGTTAGATCGATCGAGCCAGTTTTCCAGTTGTGCTAAAATTTCTTTTTAATTCGACCCTTATGTTACTTTTACCTAATTGACCCCATTTAATGTTAAGAACAAAATTCTTGTTTGAGGATAATTTTGGTAATTGTTAAATCCTGATAGGAGAAGAGTTATAGTCAATTGCAAATCCTATTTGAAGTAAACTTGGACTCTATTTAAGGGAGACTAGTTTGTGCATAAAATATATATTGATCTAATATTTTCATCATCCGAATTGTGCTTTTAACTTCTAGTCTTCATCTATCATACTTAGGCGTTTTCATCTTTTAATTGTTCAAACATATTTTCTGGTGATGTTTGAATGATTCATATGCCTATTTGATTTTCATGATATTGAGCTTTATATGATTGTTCTAAATTTTACTAGCTGATTTAGATTTTACATCGTATGCTGTTGAATCTGCTATCTGCTAGTTAGGATTGTTCATTGTTTAAATCCGCTCTAGGACACACTTTGCACTTGTGTTATTGTGCTAACGTTTCAGGTGAGGTGTTCGGTATTTCGTGTGACTCGAAATTACCGAAGGTGACGGGTTCGATTGATCTTGTGTGACTCAAGTAGATCAGAACGTTGGTCTGGATCCAGACATCTAGCTATTGGAGGCTGTGAAAGGAGCGACGGCTCGTAAGTAAATTACAGAAAGGGGGATCTATCTGCGACGGGTAGTTCTGGACTCTATGGTTGTAATTGAACATTGATTTTCATAGTGAATAGTTAGGTGGTCCGGTGGACCGGTGGTTTTCCTCTTAGGTCATTATTGTGGCCTAGGTTGTTTCCACCTAAAAATATCGTGTGTTGTTTTTTTTTATTCCGCATTTATCTTTACACGCGATTGCATGTCTGGCCGTTGTGATTAGATTACACATTTAATATTTGTTAAAAATTGAAAATAACCTATTCACCCCCCTCTAGGCTTATTTGATCCGTGATTAAAAACTTTCAGTATCTTTATAAAAAACCCATGCATGCCCAATTAACTCTCCAACCAAGGACTACAAAAATAAATCTGGTTAATATTCTTACAGCAGGTCCAAAAACTACAGCATTGTTGACCACCAAAATAAATCTGGTTGACAAAAGTAAAACAACAGATTATCATGCATACAAACGTGTATAATATTCTTTTAAGAGTTCAATGCATGTATTCCAAAATTGACCATCAATCTCTGGCCCAAATGTTTAATTATGAAAGTCCATAAAATAGTGATAACAGGTAATAGTAGTGTAAGCCTACATTTACTATGACTCTTCAGTTGAGATGCCAAATATACTTTGCATAATACTTCTTGAAGACCAAAATATTGTCACTCACACTTAATAAGACAATAAAAAGGAGAATTACATGATGAGGCTTTTTCTGTTTTATTGATCGGAGAGGATCATTTGGTTGTTTGATGGAAAATCGTTTGAAATATTTATAATATTTTGAAGAAAAAAAAGGAAAATAATAAATAAAATGCAGTGGGATTTATAAATGAACACAAAAAATCAAAGGAATTAATAGAACGTGTTGTAATAGAAATAATAAGAAAATTAGAAAAGACGACAGCCAAGTTGGATAATATTGATGATGGACAGAAAGGACACAACCGCGTTTGTTGGGTTGCTTTGGATGTATATGGACAACAGGCAGTAGTACATATCCAGAAAATTGAAGCTGTTTTTTGTTTGGTTGTGGAGGCTTCTTGGAGAAATGTTCTGAAATTAAATGGCCTTTGAATTTTAGAGACATTGAACATAATTAAGTGCATTTGTCAATCCATCTTACTTGGTATTTAATTTTCAACTTGTGATGTGGCACCAATAAACCTAGAGGAACTGATCAGCCAATAGGTGATCAGCCAATAGGTGATCAGCCAATAGGATGAGGAAGTATAATACACAACCAGCTCTATAAATAGAACTACCAAACTTGCGTGTAGTTTTATCTTTTACAATTCTATCAATTTAGACAGTGAACAGAGAGGGAAATTGTGGAGAGGAAAAACACAAGACTCTATGTATAGTGAACTAGTGTAATTGTGTGATAATTGTAATTGTTGACTCTCTGGATTAAATCAGAAAGGAGATCTTGATTGTAAGCTTTGTAGTGTTGTGGTTCTTGGTGGAGCATGAAGGAATAAAAAGACGTGTTGTGCTTGAAGTAGGCCCATTCAACGACTGAACCACTTTAAATTATGTGTTGTTCTTGCATTTTACTTTGTTCAAATTCTGTTTCTTCAACTTCTTATTACATAGAATCACTTTGCATGACAAAGTTAGTATCAAAGCTGATTAAGAACAATTGCAAAAACTGAAATCTTGAAGAATTTCTTAGAGCTTGTCGACATTCAAGAAAGGTCTTCGAGAATGTCAAAGATGAGGTTGAAAATTGAGACGTTAGATGGAAATGGGGATTTTGGTATATGGAGGAAGAAAATGAGAGCAGTTCTAGTGCAGTAGAAAGTTTCCATCGTCATAAATGATGATCCACAATTTGAAGCAACGGTAACTGCAAATAAGAAACAAGAAATCCTTGATACTGCCTTCACCAACATAATATTGAACATATCTGATTTAGTTTTAAGACAAGTGAATGAAGAAACAACTGCCAATGGACTGTGGAATAAACTGCAGGATCTTTACCTCAGGAAAACACTCTCAAATAAGATCTACTTGAAGAAGAAACTATTTGGGTACAAGATGGACACTTCAAAGACCCTATAGGCAAATCTTGATGACTTCAAGAAGGTTACTATAGAATTGGCAGACATAAGGGAGAAAGTAAGTGATGAGAATCAAGCTGTCATTCTGTTAAATACACTACCAAAAAGTTTTGATCCTATCAATCTGCCATTGAGTATGGTAGGGAGGATTTGACATTGGGGGTGGTTATGTCAGCTTTAAGATCGAAAGAACTTGATATGAAATCAAGCAATAAACATATGTTCAACAATGGCAATGGTAGTGGTGATGCCTTAGTAGCAAGGGGAAGAAGTGAAAAAAAAAAAGACTTAAAGAACAACAGGCCACATTCAAGATCAAAATCAAGAGGCAAGAAACATCTTAGATGCTTCATATGTCACAAAGAAGGTCACTTTAAAAAGGATTGTCAAGAGAGAAGGAAGAGATATAGAGAAAGAGACAGAGAACAGTCTAATGCATAAGCCTCAGTAGCCCATGATGGATTTGAAAGTGCAGATACACTCACTGTTGTAGATGACTATTGTCAGGGAGATTGGGTGTTAGACTCTGGGTGTTCATGACACCATGTAAAGGTATATTTTTCATCTACAAACCAGTGAATAATGGACAGGTATACATGGGAACAATCAAGCCTGGAAGATTGCAGGAATTGGGACTGGGACTGTGACAATAAAGATGATAGATGGAACAAAAAGGACTTTATTTGGGGTCAGACATGTACCTTTTCTAAAGAGGAACTTAATCTCGCTTAGGCAATTGGTAAAAGAAGGATTTATGTTTAAAGGACAAGGAGCTGAACTAAAGATCACTCGAGGCACTATGGTGTATTTCATAAGTGAGTTAAAAAATGGCATATACTTGTTAAAAGGTGGAGTTGATACCACTTGTGTTGCACTCAATGAAAAAGAAAGTAAAGAAATTGTTCAACTTGGCATAAAAGATGTTGCATGAATTGAATAAACAAGGCTTACTTGGAACCTTGAAGGAAGGGAAATTGCCATTTTGTGAGCGGTGTGTATTAGGTAAAGCAAAAAGGGTGAAATTCGCTAAGAATGACAAGAGCACCAGTGATAAATTTGTCTATGTACATTTAGACCTATGGGGGCTTGCACAGAATCCTTCACTTAGTGGCTCTAAGTGTTTTGTGACATTTATTGATGATAATAGAAGGAAGACCTGAGTATATCCACTAAGCTCTAAGGATCAAACTCTAGAAAAATTCAAGAACTGGAAGACCCAAATTGAATTACAGATAGGGAAGAGAGTAAAATATTTGAGGACAGACAATGGTCTTGAATATTGTAATGAAGAGTTTAATCAATATTGCCGGGAATGTGGTATAACAAGACACAAAACAGTTACTTACATTCCACAACAAAATAGCCTTGCTAAGAGAATGAATCAGACCCTTTTGGAACGTGTCAGGTGTATGCTAATAAGTGCTGGTTTGTCAAAAAGGTTCTGGGCAGAAGCACTGCACACTGCATGCTACTGCATAAACAGAAGTCCTTTAACAGCATTGGATTTTATATCACTAGAAGAGAAATGGACTGGGAAACCTGCCTCTTATGACCAACTAAGGGTATTTGGATGTGTGAGTTACATGCACATAAGGATGGGGAAGCTTGAACTTAGAGGTATAAAATGCCTATTCCTTGGGTAACCAGATGGGGTGAAAGGATACAAACTTTGGGAACCTGTTAGTAAGAGGTGTGTGATAAGCAGAGACATTGTTTTCAAGGAAGATGAAATGTACATGAAACAAAAAATTGAATCTACATGCCCTAAGCCCCCAGATAATCAAAATAGCTCACAAATAGAGTTGGAGATCAGAGAAGACATTGATACTGGTGATGTAACAAACAGGTAAACACCACAGGTAGAAAATGAAAAAGAGTTGAGTAACTATCAGCTAGTAAGAAATAGAGAAAGAAAGGAAATTAGGAGACCAACAAGATGTCAGGAACAACCAAACATAGGTACTGATGTTTTTTGATGATTTAATAGCTTTTGCATTTGCAACAGAAGGTAGTGTAACAGAAATGGACCCAAGAAGTTATGAGGAAGCTTTGAGCAGAAGTGACTCAAAACGGTGGATAGAATATGTGGAAGAGGAAATGCTCTCTCTTGCAAAAAATGAGACATGGATTTTGGTACCAAGGCCTAAGGGTTTAAAAACTGTTGCTTGTAAATGGTTACTCAAGAAGAAGGATGGTATACCTGATGTTGAAGCTCCAAGGTACTAGGCTAGATTAGTGGCCAGAGGATTCACACAAAAGTAAGGAGTTGACTACTCAGAGATATTCTCTCCAATAGTCAAACTTATATCCATTAGGATGTTATTATCAATTGTAGCATAGACATGGAGCTGGAACAATTAAACGTCAAAACAACCTTTCTACATGGTAGGCTACAAGAACAAATTTATATGGACTAGCCACTGGGACTTGTGGTACCAAAAAAGGAGGACATGATGTGCTTATTAAAAAAATCACTTTATAGGCTTAAGCAATCACCACGTTGTTGGTATAAACGATTTGATGAATATATCATCAGAGCTGGGTTCCTAAGGAGTCAATATGATCACTGTATATAGATGAAGGGAGTTGATTCAGAACAAGCAATCTATCTACTACTTTATGTAGATGACATGCTTTTGGCCAGCAAGAGTAAGGTGGAGATATCTAGGGTAAAGTCATTGCTAAGTAAGGAATTTGAGATGAAAGAACTTGGGCAAGCCAAGAGAATACTTGGGATGGAGATAACCAGAGATAGGGCTAGTAGAAAGGTCTTTCTAACTCAGACACTGTACAGGAAAAAATTGTTGGAAAGGTTTGGAATGAGCTTTGCAAAATCAATCACAACCCCTTTATCTCAGCATTTCAAACTGTCAAGCAAATGTGCACCAGAGTCAGTAGAAGAGGTGGAGTATATGAAGAAAGTACCTTATGCAAATGTAGTGGGGTGTCTTATGTACCTCATGGTGTGCACTAGGCCTGACCTTGCTCATAGTGTTAGCCTAGTAAGTAGGTTTATAAGCAGACCAGGAAAAACCCATTGGGAAGCAGTCAAATGGGTGTTCAGATACTTGAAAGGCACAAGCTTTACTGGTTTAATGTTTGAAGGTAAAAATGAGGTACTGAGAGTTGTTGGTTTTGTAGCTCAGACTTTGCAGGAGATTTAGATAGAAGAAGATCACTAACTGGTTATCTCTTCATACTTGGTGAGGGGTTGATAAGTTGGAAAACAACCCTACATAAGATAGTAGCATTATCCTCCACAGAGGCTGAGTTTGTGGTTGCAACAGAGGCAGTAAAAGAAGCTATGTGGTTGAGAGTACTGACTAGGGAGTTAGGATATGAGCAGGATAAGGTTGTCATATTTTGTGACAACCAAAGTGCCATACACTTGTCAAAAAATCCTTAACATCATGAGAGGATTAAGCATGTTGATGTGAAATATCATTTCATAAGGGGTGTTACAGAAGATGGACTGGTGGCTTTAGAGAAGGTTCATACAGAGGATAACCCAGCAGACATGGTTACTAAGGCTGTCACATTAAGAAAACTCTATCATTGCAAAAGGTTGGTGAATGTGACAGGAGGCACTGAGTGAGAACCAGTTGACAACAGCAAGCACAGCATGGCAAGGCTTCTTGGCACCAAGTTGGAGGTTTGTGATGTGGCACCAATAAGCCTAAAGGAACTTATTAGCCAATAAGATGAGGAGGTGATTACTATACACGGTGAATTGTGAAGTATAATACACAACCAGACTTTATAAATAGAACTACCAAACTTGCATGTAGTTTTACCTTTTACAATTCTATCAATTTAGAAAGTGAACTGAGAGAAAAATTGTGGAGAGAAAAAACACAAAACTCTATGTATAGTGTACTGGTGTAATTGTGTGATAATTGTAATTGTTGACTCTCTTGATCAAATCAGAAAAGAGATCTTGATTGTGAGCTTTTTAGTGTTATTGTTCTTGGTGGAGTAGGAAGGAATAAAAAGATGTGCTGTGCTTGGTTAGTGGAGTAGGCCCATTCAACAGCTGAATCACTTTAAATTTTGTGTTGTTCTTGCATTTTACTTTGTTCAGATTCTATTTCTTCAACTTCTTATTACATAGACTCACTTTGCACGACACAACTCTTTATAATTCAACTTTTTTGAGAAAATCCTACCTTTCATACCTAACATTTAACTAGTGTCGACTACCATTAGGAATTTTTCTGCAATTCATCATCTTCTTCTTCTTCTTATGCATCTACAAATTACGGGTCTCGTAAAATGTACTAAAAGATGCACACAAAATATGATCTCACTCATCCTACGATATACTTAGAGCTAAAACAATAACATGAAGAACCATTTAATTAATTTTTTTTTATAGAAAAGTAATGTAATATATTGAGATATTTGTATATTATATGTACTACTAAAATTACGAAAGTCTTGTAGGTAAGACCATATAAATTCTAAGTCTCTTCCGTTTTGATGAGGTCTAATGGTATTAGTATTGATATTACGATAATTTAACTTAATATTGTAACAATAATTTTTCATTAATGACAATTTTTTTAAAAAAATAAATAACAATAACAAAAATAACTGTAGTATATCATTACTCTTAACAAATTAATTTAACATTTTCATTAACACTTCAGTGTACACGTATCACCTTTAATTTTAATTAAATATTTTTCTTAATTTAAAAAATTATTCATTAATTCAAAAATTTTAAATATATTATTATTTATGTAAAATATTTGTCATGACCGCCCATATGTTAATAATAAGTTTCCAATTGTACTTCTTAGTTTTAATTGCTCTTCTAGTTGTAATTTAAATATTAAAATAATAATAATAATAATATCTTAAAATTTATAATTTTAAAATAATATTTTTAAATTTAATTCATATATTTTTATTATTAAAAATATTAAGCTTATAATATTTTTTAATGTACAGTATTTAAATTATACTACGGTTATATAAATAATTTTTTTTAAATATTATTAAGTATTATTTTTGTCGGTATAAGTTATAAAAGTATCGTGTTTTGTAATTTCACATTTTAAAATTTAATAGACATTGAGTTAATTCGATAAATCTAATATGCTCTTCATATAAATTGCTTCTTCGAATCAGTTTTGAAATAAAAATCTCTAAATCAGGCTCGGATGGATTGGATTTGTATTAGTAAAGAACATACAGTTTCGAATAGCAGCTATTCACATTCCTATATAGTTGGAATTGCAACAATACCTTCAATGTTGACTGTGTAAATCCTTCCCAGCAAAGACTCAAAGAGTTAAGACGATTGCTTTCTTGATAAGGTTTTAAATCATATTTTCTTTCACTCCCTCGATCGTTATTGTAAGGTTTATTTTGTATTGACAATTTTCGTGGACAAAATGTTTGATTGTAATCTAGAATAGGAATTCACCGATTAATCAGACGATACATGGTGATGGAGTCATCAAGCTTGGAACGCTCATATGACAGGTATAATATTATATCATGCATACATCTTCACACAATTAAGCACGACACTTAGTATGGATCGTAACGAAAAATGTAATTGTGCACATGTTGGTCGATCGATCGAGAGTATTGATCGATCGATCGAGTGGTCGATCGATCGAGACTGAGACAACTTCGATCTAGGTGCTCTCTGTTTGGACTGGATCGATCGAGCAATTGGATCGATCGATCGAACCCTTGTCGATCGATCGAGTATAGAACAACTTCGATCCAGGTTCTCTCTGTTTGAGTTAGATCGATCGAGTTTTGTGTATAGATCGATCGAGACCTTCTCGATCGATCGAGACGGCCTGTCGATCGATCGAGCCAGTATTATATTCCTACTCAAACTCTTTTTGTGTATTCGACCCATGTGTTACTTTTATCAATTTGACTCATTTAATGAGAAAGCAAAATTCTAGTATGAGTAGAAGTGTTAAGAAAGTAGAATCCTTGTGTGAATAAAAGTGTTGTGGAAATAGAGTCCTTATTTGCGTAGGATTGTTTTAATTGTGGAATCCTTGTATGAGTAGAATCCTTGTGTGAATAAAAGTGTTTTGGAAATAGAGTCCTTATTTGCGTAGGATTATTTTAATTGTGGAATCCTTGTATGAGTAGAATTCTTGTGAGAAATAAATGCTGATGTGAATAGAATCATTGTATGAGAAGAATTCTTTTGAGAACTAAATCCTGATATGAGTAGAGTTATAGTGAATTGCAAATCCTATTTGAGCTAGGATTGGACTCTATATAAGTGAAGGGATGTTTGTGCATAATCAATCAACTTGACCATTTAGAATTATACAGCACTAATACTTTCTAGCATCTGAATTGTGCTTATTCTCTTCATCTATTGTTCTTAGGCTTTTTCATGTTTTATTCATATGCCTAATTGATTTGCATGATATTGAGCTTAATATTGAATGTTCTAGAGTTTGCTAGCTGATCCTGTTTTTACATCGCATGTTATTGAATCTGCTAGTTAGGATTGTTTATTGTTTGAATCCGCTCTAGGACACACATTGCACTTGTGTTTTTGTGCTAACGTTACAGGTGACGGGTTCGGTTGATCTTGTGTGACTCAAGTAGATCGGAACGTTGGTCCGGATCCAGACATCTAACTATTGGAGGCTGTGAAAGGAGCAAGCGGCTCGTAAGTAAATTACAGAAAGGGGGATCTATCTGCGACGGGTAGTTTCTGGACTCTATGGTTGTAATTGAACATTATTTTCATAGTGGATAGTTAGGTGGTCCGGTGGACCGGTGGTTTTCCTCTTAGGTCATTGTTGTGGCCTAGGTTGTTTCCACCTAAAAATATCGTGTGTCGTTTTATTATTCCGCATTTATCTTTACACGCGATTGCATGTCTGGCCGTTGTGATTAGATTATATAATATTTGTTGAAAATTGAAAATAACCTATTCACCCCCCTCTAGGCTTACTAGATCCGTAATTAAAAACTTTTTCAATTGGTATCAGAGCGGGTCACTAGATATACTTAGTGTTTGCCTAGGACCTTATTATGGATCATATGAGAGAGGGTTTTTCTACAACCCGTGCACCTTATTTTGATGGGTCTAACTACCCATATTGGAAAGCTCGTATGAGAGCCTTTTTACGTTCCTTAGATGAAAGTGTTTGGAACTCTGTGCTTTATGGTTGGGAACCACCTACGGTTACCAAGGATAATGTTGTCACACTTAAACCTAGGATTGATTGGACTCCCCAAGATAGAATTGGTAGTGGCTGGAACCAAAAGGGGATTAATGCTATTTTTAGTGCTGTGTCGCCGGATGAATTCCGACGTATCTCTAATGTTGAAACTGCTAAGGCTGCTTGGGATACTTTAGAGGTTGCCCATGAGGGCACGTCCCAAGTTAAACGAACAAAACTTCGCATGTTAGCTACTAAGTTTGAAAATCTTAGAATGAAGGAGGATGAAACGTTTTCTGAGTTTTATGCTGATTTATGTGATATTGCTAACTCTTCTTCAAATCTTGGAGATAAAATTGATGAACGCAGGTTGGTTCGAAAAGTCTTATGCTCATTACCAGAACGCTTTGAAGCAAAGGTTACAGCGATAGAGGAAAGCAAAGACATTGACACCATGAAGATTGAAGAACTAGTTGGGTCAATTCAAACATTTGAGATGAACTTTCCAGCACCCAAAAAGAACATTGGAATTGCTCTCAAAACCACCAATGCTGACGATGGTGATAGTGATGATGAAGAGCTACTCACACTTGCTAGAAAACTCAAGAGAATGTTCAACAGAAAAGATCGTAAGGGAAGAGAATTCACCCCAATGAGTTCAGAAAGTAAGAAATCTAAACCCACTGGACCTAAATGTTTTGAATGCAATGGTTTTGGACACTATGCAGCAGATTGTGCCAACAAGAAGAAGAAAACAGGAAAAGCTTTCAATGCTACCCTTAGTGACACAGAAAGTGATGAAGATCAAGCTAGTGGGTCAGAAAAAGCTAACACCAACTACGTAGCTTTTACGTCAACTGTTGGTGGATACTCCAGTGAGTCAGACTTTGACTCAGATGAAGAGGGAAGTAAACGTATCCTTGATAAATTTAATGCAAACAGTTTTGAGGAGTTATTTATTGATTTAATTAAATGCAAGAAAGAAAAAGATAAACTACTCATAACTGTAACAAAGCTGAATGAACAAATCAATTTGCAAGACCTTAATTTATCAGTTTTAGAAAAAGAAAAAGTTGAACTGTCTGAGCATTTTGACAAGTTAAGTTTAAGTCTTGCAGGTATTGAACAGGAAAATTCAAAGCTTGTGCAGGAATTGGAGCAATCAAAGGAAACTGTCAAAAGATTAACAATTGGAGCTGAACGACTAGACAAGATGTTGAGCATTGGTAAGCCTTTCGGTGATACAAGTGGACTTGGATTTTCAAAAGAAAATTGTACACCTTCCACTTCAAAAACTACATTTGTAAAGTCTTCTAACTTTATCTCTACTGCTACAAATTCTGCACAAACACCCACTAAAACCGTAGGAGCTAAAACTGTTAAGTTTGTGCCTGTTTGTCATCATTGTGGTAGAAAAGGCCATATTCGACCTAACTGTAGATTTTTGATGAATGCTTTTCGATTTAATGATCATCTTCATGCTTATAGGTATAGAACTCATAATTATCATCATACCATGCCTATGTTGAATTTGAATAGGAAATATGAGCCTAAGAGTATGCCTTTAAAATCTAATGCAATTAAGTCTCAACCCAAAAACATAAAGAAATCAAAATTCATGAAAATTTGGGTTAGGAAAGATTGCATGTTTCCTATCAATTGATCACTATTGCTAGACCACCTAGGTACTTTTGTTTGAGTGCTTAAATGACCCTAGGTGAGTATTTTTTTTGGTTTATTTCGTTTCTTGTTGTTAATTTTTTTTTGGATTAAAAAAAAAAAAAAAAAAAAAGGGGGTCTACAAGGTTTTGGATTCAAATGATGCTTATACTTTTACAACCTTATCTTTTGTGGCTTATTTTGATTCTCATTGTATATTCTATGCTAAAATTCAAAATTCTGCACATATTTACTTTGTTACCATATGATGACACTATTGACTGAACTTATGCACACACCCACTGAACACTCATGTATGTCATCTATGAAGTTTATGATTAATTCTGAAAGACTCTAAGACTTGAGCTAATCTTGATTGCGAAATTATATTGAGCTCTATTTCTTATTTTTTAAATATTTCATCTTAGGGAGATAACTAGTATTGAGAGGGCTACCTACTATGATGTGTGAAGCTACCGTAGTGAGCGGAGAGGGCTACCTCATAACTAGTGTGAAAGTCATCGTATTAGATTTATGGCTCGTACATGTTTTTTAAAAAAAAAAAATTAATTAAGAAATTCTATTTGGCATGTACAAAAAGAAAGAGCAAAAATGTTTTTAAAAAAAAAAAAAAATCTCTTTTTTTCATAGACATATTTTATTATGTAAGATTGATGACTCAATTATGATTTAGCATGATAGATGAACTTATTTTCTTTTGAGTCTCTTAAAATTGGTCATAAATGAAATTATTGGAATACAAGTGGAGTTCACATTTGTATACTACCTTAAGTGAATGTCAATATGCCATTATATGTGTTAGTGTGCTTATGTGACCTATTTATTTTGCTAATACAATGAATAATCAAAATTTAAGCAAAAATAATTTTTTCAATTGGTTGTATGCTTATTCGTGTTAAATGAGTTCATTACTTTGTGTGGTAAATAAAAAAAAAAAAAAAAAATTTCTTTTGAATTTGTTTTTCGTCTAGAGAGTCATAGAACTTAGGGGGAGTCATTGCATACATATTTCATTATTCTTCTTTTGACTTATGCAATTCCTCCTACATGCTTTGGACATATACATGTGTGCTCTTATGCATTTTTAGCACACCTTGTTGAGAGTGACCCTTATCATCTTTAGTGTTTCATGATTTGTCAATTTCGTATGCCAAAAAGGGGGAGAAAGGTTCATGTTGCTATGAGATTAGATTTAGAGGGAGATGTTGCATTTATTAGTTGTGGGGGAGAAAGATTCATGTTGCACATACACTATATTTCATTCGCACCTTTATGTACACTGAACTAATAAGCAATGAGGCTTTCAAGCCAAAATTGTGTGCTATTTGTTTGTCTAATTTCAGTGGACCGAGCGTATCAAGTATCAAGCGAAGATGGTCCACCAGATCATAGACAGTCCACTATGTAATTGATGTAATGATATTTTAACCATGAGCGTTATGTAGTGAGAGAGTGGTTTTGTCACACGAAAATGCCAAAGGGGGAGATTGTAAGGTTTATTTTGTATTGACAATTTTCGTGGACAAAATGTTTGATTGTAATCTAGAATAGGAATTCACCGATTAATCAGACGATACATGGTGATGGAGTCATCAAGCTTGGAACGCTCATATGACAGGTATAATATTATATCATGCATACATCTTCACACAATTAAGCACGACACTTAGTATGGATCGTAACGAAAAATGTAATTGTGCACATGTTGGTCGATCGATCGAGAGTATTGATCGATCGATCGAGTGGTCGATCGATCGAGACTGAGACAACTTCGATCTAGGTGCTCTCTGTTTGGACTGGATCGATCGAGCAATTGGATCGATCGATCGAACCCTTGTCGATCGATCGAGTATAGAACAACTTCGATCCAGGTTCTCTCTGTTTGAGTTAGATCGATCGAGTTTTGTGTATAGATCGATCGAGACCTTCTCGATCGATCGAGACGGCCTGTCGATCGATCGAGCCAGTATTATATTCCTACTCAAACTCTTTTTGTGTATTCGACCCATGTGTTACTTTTATCAATTTGACTCATTTAATGAGAAAGCAAAATTCTAGTATGAGTAGAAGTGTTAAGAAAGTAGAATCCTTGTGTGAATAAAAGTGTTGTGGAAATAGAGTCCTTATTTGCGCAGGATTGTTTTAATTGTGGAATCCTTGTATGAGTAGAATCCTTGTGTGAATAAAAGTGTTTTGGAAATAGAGTCCTTATTTGCGTAGGATTATTTTAATTGTGGAATCCTTGTATGAGTAGAATTCTTGTGAGAAATAAATGCTGATGTGAATAGAATCATTGTATGAGAAGAATTCTTTTGAGAACTAAATCCTGATATGAGTAGAGTTATAGTGAATTGCAAATCCTATTTGAGCTAGGATTGGACTCTATATAAGTGAAGGGATGTTTGTGCATAATCAATCAACTTGACCATTTAGAATTATACAGCACTAATACTTTCTAGCATCTGAATTGTGCTTATTCTCTTCATCTATTGTTCTTAGGCTTTTTCATGTTTTATTCATATGCCTAATTGATTTGCATGATATTGAGCTTAATATTGAATGTTCTAGAGTTTGCTAGCTGATCCTGTTTTTACATCGCATGTTATTGAATCTGCTAGTTAGGATTGTTTATTGTTTGAATCCGCTCTAGGACACACATTGCACTTGTGTTTTTGTGCTAACGTTACAGGTGACGGGTTCGGTTGATCTTGTGTGACTCAAGTAGATCGGAACGTTGGTCCGGATCCAGACATCTAACTATTGGAGGCTGTGAAAGGAGCAAGCGGCTCGTAAGTAAATTACAGAAAGGGGGATCTATCTGCGACGGGTAGTTTCTGGACTCTATGGTTGTAATTGAACATTATTTTCATAGTGGATAGTTAGGTGGTCCGGTGGACCGGTGGTTTTCCTCTTAGGTCATTGTTGTGGCCTAGGTTGTTTCCACCTAAAAATATCGTGTGTCGTTTTATTATTCCGCATTTATCTTTACACGCGATTGCATGTCTGGCCGTTGTGATTAGATTATATAATATTTGTTGAAAATTGAAAATAACCTATTCACCCCCCTCTAGGCTTACTAGATCCGTAATTAAAAACTTTTTCAGTTATTAATCCATTAAATAAAAGAAAATGAAAATTCTCAAATTGACTTTGATTTGCAATCTCAAATTCTCAACTTCAGTAACTCGCTCCTACTCAATTCCCCACCATTTTCTTCAGCTTGATCTTTGACTTGGCGTTGTTAGAAAAAACAAAAGCTAAGAATATTATACAACTGAGAAAGTTATATATTATATATCCTTTAAATTTCAACTAGTACAATTAATTTAAACAAGGCACGATCCAAACATCAAAGAAACATATATGACACAACTATGCTGTTGGATGTTTATTTAAAGTCACTATTTTAAATTTCTATTGATCTTGAAGCATCTCAACGACTTGACTCATTGTAGGCCTAACTTGTTTGTTTTCCTCGATGCATTTGAGAGCCACTTCAAAAAGGATTTGAACTTTTTCCATCTCACATTCACCTTCCATCAACGGATCCAATATACTCACCAAGCCCGAATCAATTTCACAACTTCCATAATTATTATACTTGAGGTTTTCCTTAACCCATGTAATCACTCTTCTAAACTCGGTCTCACTTGTAGTTGGGCTTTTTCCGGTTAACAACTCTAACACTACAATCCCATAGCTGTAAACATCCACTTTTGAAGTTATGGATTCATTGGAAACCCATTCTGGTGCCATATAACCTCTTGTTCCTCTAATCCTTGAAAAACTTGCATTATTGTTGAGCTCTTCTCTTTTTAACAACTTTGACAAACCAAAATCAGAAACCTTTGGCTGATATCTAGCATCTAACAGTATGTTCTGAGGCTTAACATCGCAGTGCAAAACCCACTCTAAGCATTCTTCGTGCAAATAAGCAAGTCCTTTTGCTGTTCCCATTGCAATTTCAAACCTTATTTTCCAATCCAACACCTTAGAAGATAGATTTTGTTTCAAAGACCCATGTTCCAAATACTCGTATACCAAAATCCTATGCTTTCCTTGTGCACAATAACCCCACATCTCTATCAAATTCATATGATTTAGTCTCCCAATTGTGCTCACTTCAGCAAGAAATTCAGCTTCTCCCTGTTGGGCTTCATTGAGTCTTTTGATAGCTCCAACTCTACCATCAAATAGGACCCCTTTATAAACAATTCCTCCAGAGCCTCTTCCAATCTCTTCAGAAAAGTTGTTTGTTGCCTTCTTAAGCTCAGCGAAGCTAAACCTTTTGAATCCAGTATTAGCAAGTTGGTAGCCTTGAACATCTGTATTTTTTGAATTTTTCTGGGTCCTAAACAACAACAACCAAACCAGTAAAATACAAATGATCTCAAATACTCCCAATGCACAAGCAAAATAGAGCATGCTCTTCAATGTTCCTTTGACATGGGTTTTTGTATACTTTCTCTCCAGATGTATCATTTTGGGTGCTTTGCTACAATCTAAATCCATCAACTCTTCAGTAGATTTCCAATCATAAAAAAGTGAAAAGTTTTGAGGTACCTTAAAATATATGTCTCCAACAAAGCTAGGTGATTGATTTCCATTAAGCAAAAGAGCCTTGAGATAACAATTGAAAAAGTTTTTTTCTTCTTTATATTTATATTGGAAACCTCTACATGTACACAAAGCTAAACAATAACTCTGGCAAGCACTTAAAGTGGAGTTTTCCAAATAGTCCAAATCGTACCCATAAAACTCAACGTTTGAAATTTTTTGGAATTTAATAGATTGAGTTTTGTTGCAAGAGAGATTGAAATCTGGTTGACACCCATAAGACCAATCAGTGCGGTTAGTCATCTTATGGCCTGGAATACAAGAGCATTTTTTACCAGAGTTAGGAACATAACTACAAATGCTATTAGGTCCACAAACCCCATGAATAGTACACATAAAGGGAAAGGCTTGCCATGTAACTTGCCATTTTTGTCCTTCCTTTTCTCGACTGTATAATCTGAAATTTCCATCGTAATCGACCCGTAACCTCCTCTGAATCATGGTACCATAATCAGCAGACAAGAAATTCAATTCGTCGGAGGAACTAAAACTGCCCAAAGAATCCAACATGGCAATTCTACTGCTGTTGTATGTGCTTCTTCCAGCTTCCCAACTGAGAAGGTATGATGGTGGCCAATAGATACTAGAAATGTCAAAGTTATCAAAAAGAAGAGTAATCATATTTTCATCATTAAAATAAAGTGAATAAAAACCTGAGGAGATGTTGGTTTGGCTCCTTGAGGAGACAAGCTTTGTAATTTTAGTGAGGGGTTGATTAGGAAGAAGAGTGTCAGTTGGGTAATCAAAGCTTTTCCAAAGAATAACATTGTTGGAATTGAGCAAAACAAGATTGCCAGATTTGTCAAGTTGTAAATGGGTTGAAGAGTTTGATTCAGTGTTTGTGGCCCATAATTTGTACTTACCCACTTCGTATAATACGAGGTCCCCAGTTTTGAGGAGGGTTAATTTCGACTGTTTTCCGTTTACTGGTTTGTCACGATTTGCTGTCCAAACTATGGCACGGTCTTGAAGTTTTTTAGGTGTGTCTTCACTGAACCATATGCCAAAGCAATATGCGTTATCACCCACAAGAAAAAAACCAGCAGAGAACATACCATTTGATGATATTAAAACGTCATTTTCTGGTTTCTCAACGGAGAGAGATGAGCCTTGGAACAGGGTATCTGAAGTTGGTGCTATAAGAAAAGCAGAAGAGAACGCTAAAGATAGAGCTAATAAGATCAACAATGAACCCATGGTCTCTTGTGTTTCTTTGCAATTAATTAATGTAACGGAAGAGTGGTAAATATAGGCACATCATGAAGTTAGTTGGTTAGTCCAACATACATTGTCAAAAAACATCATCTTCCATTAAATCTTGGAAGACTAAGAAAAGTCTCCGAGCAAAGAAAGGTTTTTCTAAAGCACGAGGCTAAAGTCCAACAGAAGAAGTAAATACTTTCCCTGTTTCCCAACTCACGGACGAGACTATAACACACATTTATTATCTTTGTCTTTGATACAGTTAATTCATTTTTATAAACTTTAATCATATGAATAAAATGACTAATGTATACTAAAATATGGTTAAAATAGATTATTTATTAAGATTAAAATAATAAACGTATATTAATTTTAAATAAGATGAGTAATAAATTTATAAAAAATAGTAACCAATGCAACACTTTTTTTCCCCGGTCACTTCCAAGCCATCTTAGAAGACTTGACATCCTTAGATAATCACTTTGACATTTTTAATTTGGCAATTCTAGAATTTCATTCTTTTAGTGGTAGACAAATTTGTAGGGGGCAATCAATGGTAAGAACTAAGAAGTAGGCAGACCACAAACAAGTAAATAAAATAAAAACAACCACATACGTCAGCGTTAAATTAAATATCTAACTATAAGAAATAATTCCTGACAAAATTATATAGACAGTATTATATTACCAAATATTATATATATATATATATATATATATGTTAGATAGTGAGTGTCATTGTCTTCCATTACGATTAAATAATCATTGTAATAGTAATATTATTATTTTTACGTTCAATTCAATTCCGATTACTATTATTATTCTCTTTACTTTTACATTCAGCGAACCAAACGTCACCTTAATGTTATTTTTACAACAATCATATATGAATTGTTTAATTTTATCTACAATCAGTAACAACATATTGCCATGTTATTATTAGATAAAAATGTTATTAAAGGTAGAATTGATTTGGAAAATATAATCTGAGTTAAGTAACGAATCCTCCTAAAGAATAAATTGTCATTATTCAAAGGATTGAAAAGAAAAGAATCTCTTCCAAGAGGTGATTTTGATTCTGACCAAAAAGCAAAGACGCGAGTTTAATGAGTTGGGCATTCGTAGCAATTACGGAGATGAGGTGGGCTATTTGTTGGGCATTGTTGCTATAAGAAAAGGAGAGGAGGATGCTAAAGAGAGAGCTAATAAGATCAACAATGAACCCATGGTCTCTTGTGTTTCTTTGCAATTAATTAATGTAATGGAACAGTGTAAATAAAGGCACGTCATGAAGTTAGTTGGTAGTCCAACATAAATTGGAATAAAACACCATCTTGACATCTTCCATTAAATCTTGAAAGACTTAAGAAAACTCTCCGGACCAAAGAAAGCTTTTTCTAAAGTTCAAGGCTAAAGTCAACAGAAGAAAACACTTTACCCGTTTCCCAACTCACGGACGAGACTTTCTTTTTCTAAATTGAATAAATATTTACCACCTTAATTTTTAATAAATAATGAACTTTAATTATTATTAGATACTTTAATCACATAAAAAATAATAATTAATATATACTAAAATATAATTAAAATGTATCATTTATTAAGACTAAAATAATAAATATGTATCAATTTTAAATAAGAAGCATGCCGATTGATTTTTTTTAGATTAAATTATTTGTATTATTTGATCTTTTAGATTATAAGTGATATTATTTGATTCCTTAATTTTAGAAAAAAGTGTCGATTAAGGACAAAATACATAATTTTAATAATTTTTTAATTAAAATATTATTTTTTAAGAAGTCAATTAATGACAAATTATATTATTTTTTATATTAAAATATTAAATTAAAAAATAATATTTTAATTAAAAAATTATTAAAATTATATATTTTGTCTTTAATTGACACTTTTTTCTAAAATTAAGGAATCAAATAATATCACTTATAATCTAAAAGATCAAATAATATAAATAATTTAATTAAAAAAAAACTTTGATAATATTTTTTACTTTTAAATAAAATAACTAATATATCTTATTTAAAAAAATACGTAACGAATGGAAAACCTTTTTTCCCAAGTCAAGTCACTTCCAATCCATCTTGGAAGACTTGAAGACCACGGTTGACATCCCTTCATAATTACTTTGACATTTTTAGTTTTGCAATTCTTGAATTTCATTCTTTTAGTGGTAGAAAAATTTGTGGCGGGCAATCAATGATAAGAAGTTGGCAGACCACAAACAAGTAAATAAAATAGAAACAATTACATACGTCAGCGTCAAATTAGATATCTAACCATAATAAATCAAGATGATAAATTTATATCAGCATCAAATTAAATATTTAATTATAAGAAATAAATCTTGACAAAATTACATAGATAATATTATATTACCAAATATTAAATATGCTAGCTAGTGAGTGTCATCATCGTCCAAAAGCACAAGGCATACACAATACACGCAACAACCTCTGTCAAATGAAAACAAAGTTTATGAATAAAACAGCCAAAAATATCAAGAGTTTCTTGATTACTATGAACAAAATATATGGCATTAGCGCATATCCAAACTCAGTCATCTTGTCTGTTCCTGTTGGTTTCCATATCTTCAGGTACATCATAAACGTAAAGGAAAAACGCCCTCTGATTCTTTTGCAGGAATCTGCAGGGTAGGATGAACATATATTAGCCTCAGCACAACAAGATCAACCGCTGAAAAAGTGGTATAAAAAAAGAGGACTTTTTTCAAATAAATAAGTGAAAAGAAAATACAAGTATATTCAGCCAAGTATCATATTTATAGTCGATTAGTGTCATGAGCGAAAATAAAACCCAACATATCCTTCAATAAATTCCATAAGAGAACGTCTAACGTTTTGAGCAAAGACAGTTGCAATATTCAATTTTCTGAAAAAACTGAAGGTATGAGAGTGTTAAGGATTAATTCAAGAATATATCATATTAAGTCCAACTCGAAATGGGAAAATTCAAGATCAGTAGAACATATAAACAAAATGAGCAATTCAATTTGATTCGGTAAGCAATGTACATTTTTATAGAAAATATGATCCTAAAAACTTCATGCCTGGTTAGATATCACTACATATATGGCACCAGAGTCATATCGTCCTGGAGAATTTTACTTATTTGAAACTGAAACAGTTTCAGGACGGAAAAAGTTATTACTTAAGAAAGTTGGTCAATTTTTGCTGCAGCTCCATAGATGTTTCCTCTTCAATCTTCGCATAGTATAATAGCTCAGGCAACTTAACTGCAGCAAAAAAAGTAACATTAGATCTCCAAGGAAATCGTATTGGGTTACTGGGAACTGATAGGTGCGTGAATCTACATCTAATTTGATTTTGTTCAATAATTAATTTGACGGTAGGCAAATCTATCTACTAGCCATACAATTTCTCATAAATCTAGTCTAATTACTAGGCAAATAGCCATCCATATTTAACTTTCAGAATTCAGACAATGAATATGACCATAATCATATTTGTCTGAAAAGCTGCTGGCATAAGCATTTTGTTTCATTATCTATAAATAAATCACAGCCCATAGAACTGGTGCGGTTGAACTTTCAAATGTCACCAAGGGTATATACATCATTTCTTTCCGAAGCCAATGTGACTGTTCAGCATCCGAAAGCCATCAGTAGATTTAAAATGAAGCATAATAGAATCCGAAAAGAGAAAGCATACCAAAGAGACGTAATAGATGTTCAGCTCCATATACAGTGGAAGGTGAGACACCATCTATGACTGCTTCCTCATATTGCTGACGCTCGCTTTTGTAGAGAAGCATGACTGGCAATACTTGTCAAAAGAAGCACGTAATCCTTTCAGAACTTCTTCAACTGATTCAGCTATGCTAAATAATACATAATGTTACATTAGACATGAGTTACAAATAAAAATCCTAAGCAAAAAATAAGTACAAATACAAACGACCAAAAACTAGAATATAATACCCTAATGCTTAAACAAATAAGAGCTATGTATCTTCATAAAAAACCCATGCACAGAGGCGGATGTATTTATAATTTATGGGGGCACGTGCCCCACCTCACTTTAATAAAAATGTAATTTTATGTGTAAAATTTTATAACTTTTATGAATAATTGATCATGTTTAACACGTAGTGCCCCCTTTTAACTTTGTTTTTGAGCACATATTTCAAATTAAAAATATTTTATGCTCAAATTTTATGTTTAAGCTTAATTTTTTTAATTAAAATAAAATTAAATTAAAAAAAAAGTCACATTTTGATATTTTTTGGTCTAAAAATTTATTTAGCTCTAATATATAGTTTATTTTTTATATGAGACTTTTCTTATAAATTTTGTTATTTAGTAGTGCCCTTCTGAATTAGAATCCTAAATCCGCCGCGGCCCATGCATGCCAAATTAACTCTCCAACTAAGGAACTTACAGCGGGTCCAAAAACTACAGCATTGTTGACCACCAAAATAAATCTGGTTGACAAAAGTAAAACAACAGATTATCATGCATACAAACGTGTATAATATTCTTTTAAGAGTTCAATGCATGTATTCCAAAATTGACCATCAATCTCTGGCCCAAATGTTTAATTATGAAAGTCCATAAAATAGTGATAACAGGTAATAGTAGTGTAAGCCTACATTTAATATAACTCTTGAGTTGAGATGCCAAATATACTTTGCATAATACTTCTTGAAGACCAAAATATTGTCACTTACACTTAATAAGAAAATAAAAAGGAGAATTACATGATGAGGCTTTTTCTGTTTTATTGATCGGAGAGGATCATTTGGTTGTTTGATGGAAAATCTTTTGAAACATTTATAATATTTTGAAGGAAAAAAAAGGAAAATAATAAATAAAATGAAGAGGGATTTATAAATGAACACAAAAAATCAAAGGAATGAATAGAACGTGTTGTAATAGAAATAATAAGAAAATTAGAAAAGAGGACAGCCAAGTTGGATAATATTGATGATGGACAGAAAGTACACAACCGCGTTGGTTGGGTTGCTTTGGATGTATATGGACAGCAGGCAGTAGTACATATCCAGAAAATTGAAGCTGTTTTTTGTTTGGTTGTGGAGGCTTCTTGGAGAAATGTTCTGAAATTAAATCGCCTTTGAATTTTAGAGACATTGAACATAATTAAGTGCATTTGTCAATCCATCTTACTTAGTATTTAATTTTCAACTTGTGATGTGGCACCAATAAACCTAGAGGAACTGATCAGCGAATAGGATGAGGAGGTGATCACTATACACGATGGACTGTGAAGTATAATACACAACCAGCTCTATAAATAGAACTACCAAACTTGCGTGTAGTTTTATCTTTTACAATTCTATCAATTTAGACATTGAACAGAGGGAAATTGTGGAAAGGAAAAACACAAGACTCTATGTATAGTATACTGGTGTAATTGTGTGATAATTGTAATTGTTGACTCTCTGGATCAAATCAGAGAGGAGATCTTGATTGTAAGCTTTGTAGTGTTGTGGTTCTTGGTGGAGCAGGAAGGAATAAAAAGATGTGCTATGCTTGGAGTAGGCCCATTTAGCGGCTAAACCACTTTAAATTTTGTGTTGTTCTTGCATTTTACTTTGTTCAAATTCTGTTTCTTCAACTTCTTATTACATAGACTCACTTTGCACAACAAAATTGGTATCAAAGCTGATTAAGAACAAGTGTAAAAGTTGAAATCTTGAACAATTTCTTGGAGCTTGTCGACATTCAAGAAAGGTCTTCGAGAATGTCAAAGATGAGGTTGGAAATTGAGAAGTTAGATGGAAATGGGGATTTTGGTATATGGAGGAAGAAAATGAGAGCAGTTCTAATGCATTGCCATAAGTGATGATCCACAATTTGAAGCAACTGTAATTGCAAATAAGAAATAAGAAATCATTGATACTGCCTTCACCAGCATAATATTGAGCCTATCTGATTCAGTTTTAAGACAAGTAAATGAAGAAACAACAGCCAATGGACCGTTGAATAAATTGGGGGATCTTTACCTCAGAAAACACTCTCAAATAAGATCTACTTGAAGAAGAAACTGTTTGGATACAAGATGGACACTTCAAAGACCCGAGAGCAAATCTTGATGACTTCAAGAAGGTTACTATAGAATTTGCAGACATAGGAGAGGAAGTAATCGATGAGAATCAAGCTGTCATTCTATTAAATGTACTGCCAGAGAGTTTTGATCCTATCAAGGTTGCCATTGAGTATGGTAGGGAGGATTTGACATTGGTGGTGGTTATGCTAGCTTTAAGATCGAAAGAACTTGATATGAAATCAAGCAATAAACCTATGTTCAACAATGGAAATGGTAATTGTGATGCCTTAGTAGTAAGGGGGAGAAGTGAAAGAAAAGACTTCAAGAACAACGGGCAATATTTAAGATCAAAGTCAAGAGGCAAGAAACATCTTAGATGCTTCATATGTCACAAATAATGTCACTTTAAAAAGGATTGTCTAGAGAGAAGGAAGAGATATAGAGAGAACAGTCTAATGCATAAGCCTCAGTAGCCCATGATGGATATGAAAGTGCTGATGCACTCACTATTGTAGATGACTACCGTCAAGGAGATTGGGTGTTAGACTCTGGGCGTTCATACCATATGACACCATGTAAAGGTATATTTTCAATCTACAAACCAGTGGATAATTGACAGGTATACATGGGAACAATCAAGCCTGCAAGATTGTAGGAACTGGGACTGTGACAATAAAGATGATAGATGGAACATAAAGGACTTTATTTGGGGTCAGATATGTACCTTCTCTAAAGAGGAATTTAATCTCGCTTGGGCAATTGGTAAAAGAAGGATTTATGTTTAAAGGACAAGGAGCTAAACTAAAGATCACTCGAGGCTCTATGGTGTATTTCATAGGTGAGTTGAAAAATGGCATATACCTATTAAAAGGTGGGGTCAATACCACTTGTGTTGCACTCAGTGAAAAAGAAAGTGTTCAACTTGGCATAAAAGATTGGCACATGTCAGTAAAAAGGGGTTGCACGAATTAAATAAACAAGGCTTACTTGGAACCTTGAAGGAAGGGAAATTGCCATTTTGTGAGTAGTGTGTATTAGGTAAAGCAAAAAGGGTGAAATTCGCTAAGAATGACAAGAGCACCAGTGATAAACTTGTCTATGTACATTTAGACCTATGGGAGCCTGCACAGAATCCTTCACTTAGTAGCTCTAAGTATTTTGTGACATTTATTGATGATTATACAAGGAAGACTTGAGTATATCCACTAAGCTCTAAGGATCAAACTCTAGAAAAATTCAAGAACTAGAAGACCCAAATTGAATTACAAAGAGAGTAAAATATTTAATGGTCTTGAATATTGTAATGAAGAGTTTAATCAATATTGCAGGAAATGTGGTATAACAAGACACAAAACAGTTACTTACACTCCACAACAAAATGGCTTTGCTGAGAGAATGAATTTGACCCTTTTGGAACGTGTTAGGTGTATGCTAATAAGTGCTAGTTTGTCAAAAAGGTTCTCGGCAAAAGCATTGCACACTGCATGCTACTGCATAAACAGAAGTCCTTCAACAGCATTGGCTTTATATCACCAGAAGAGAAATGGACTGGGAAACCTGCCTCTTATGACCAACTAAGGGTATTTGGATGTTTTAGTTACATGCACAAAAGGATGGGGAAGCTTGAACTTAGAGCTGTAAAGTGCCTATTCCTTAAGTAATCAGATAGGGTGAAAGGATACAAACATTGGGAACTTGTCAGTAAGAGGTGTGTGATAAGCAGAGACATTGTTTTCAAGGAAGATGAAATGTACATGAAACCAAAAATTGAATCTGCAAGCCTTGAGCCCACAAATCATCAAAATAGTTCACAGATAGAGTTGGAGATTAGAGAAAACATTGATACTAGTGATGTAACAAACAGGCAAACAACACAAGTAGAAAATGAACATGAGCTGAGTAACTATCAGCTAGCAAGAGATAGAGAAAGAAGTGAAATTAAGAGACCAACAAGATTTCAGGAACAACCAAACATAGGTACTGATGTTATTGATGATTTAATAGCTTTTGCATTTACAAGAGGAGGTAGTGTCACAGAAATGGACCCAAGAAGTTATGAGGAAGCTTTGAGTAGAAGTCACTCAAAACAATGGATGGAATCTATGGAAGAGGAGATGCTCTCTATTGCAAAAAAGGAGACATGGATTTTGGTACTAAGGCCTAAGGGTTTAAAAACTGTTGCTTGTAAATGGTTACTCAAGAAGAATGATGGTATACCTGATGTTGAAGCTCCAAGGTACAAGGCTAGATTAGTGGCCAAATGATTCACACAAAAGGAATGAGTTGACTACTCAGAGATATTCTCTCCAGTAGTCAAACTTATATCCATTAGGATGCTATTATCAATTGTAGCACAGACAGACATGGAGCTAGAACAATTAGACGTCAAAATAGCCTTTCTACATGGTAAGCTACAAGAACAAATTTATATGGACCAGCCACTGGGATTTGTGGTACCAGAAAAGGAGGACATAGTGTGCTTATTAAAAAAATCACTTTATGGACTTAAGCAATCACCACATTGTTGGTATAGACGATTTGATGAATATATCATCAGAGCTAGGTTCTTAAGGAGTCAATATGATCACTGTGTATAGATGAAGGGAGTTGATTCAAAACAAGCAATCTATCTACTACCTTATGTAAATGACATGCTTCTGGCCAGCAGGAGTAAGGTGGAGATATCCAGGGTAAAGTCATTACTAAGCAAGGAATTTGAGATGAAAGAACTTGGGCAAGCCAAGAGAATACTTGGGATGGAGATAACCAGAGATAAGGCTGGTAGAAAGGTCTTTCTAACTCAGACACTATACGGGGAAAAATTGTTGGAAAGGTTTGGAATGAGCTTTGCAAAATCCTTTATCTCAACATTTCAAACTGTCAAGCAAATGTGCACCAGAGTCAGTAGAAAAGGTGGAGTATATGAAAAAAGTGCCTTATGCAAATGTAGTGGGGTGTCTTATGTACCTCATGGTGTGCACTAGGCCTGACCTTGCTCACAGTGTTAGCCTAGCAAGCAGGTTTATGAGCAGACCAGGAAAAACTCATTGGAAAGCAGTCAAATAGGTGTTCAGTTACTTGAAAGGCACAAGTCTACTGGTTTAATGTTTGAAGGTAAAAATGATGTATTGAGAGTTGTTGGTTTTGTAGACTCAGACTTTGCAATAGATTTAGACAGAAGAAGATCACTGACTGGTTATCTCTTCATGCTTGGTGAGGGGTTGATAAGTTGGAAAGCAACCCTACATAAGATAATAGCATTATCCTCCACAGAGACTGAGTATGTGGCTGCAATAAAGGCAGTGAAAGAAGCTCTGTGGTTGAGAGGACTGACTAGGGAGCTGGGATATGAGCAAGATAAGGTTGTAATATTCTGTGACAACCAAAGTGCCATACACTTGTCAAAAAATCCTCAACATCATGAAAGGACTAAGCATATTGATATAAAATATCATTTCATAAGGGGTGTTACAGAAGATGGACTGATGGCTTTAGAGAAGGTTCGTACAGATGATAACCCAACAGACATAGTTACCAAGGCTGTCACATTAAGCAAACTCTATCATTGCAAGAGGTTGGTGAATGTGACAGGAGGCACTGAGTAAGAACCGATGGAAAACAACAAGCACAGCATGGCAAGGCTTCTTGGCACCAAGGTGGAGGTTTGTGATGTGGCACGAACAAGCCTAAAGAAACTGATCAGCCAATAGGATGAGGAGGTGATTATTATACCTGGTGGACTGTGAAGTATAATACACAACCAGACTTTATAAATAGAACTACCAAACTTGCGTGTAGTTTTACCTTTTACAATTATATCAATTTGGACAGTGAACTGAGAGGGAAATTGTGGAGAGAAAAAACACAAGACTCTATGTATAGTGTACTGGTGTAATTGTGTGATGATTGTAATTTTTGACTCTCTGAATCAAATCAGAGAGGAGATCTTGATTGTGAGCTTTGTAGTGTTGTGGTTCTTGGTGAAGCAAGAAGGAATAAAAAGACGTGTTGTGCTTGGTCAGTGGAGTAGGCCCATTCAACGGCTGAACCACTTTAAATTTTGTATTGTTCTTGCATTTTAATTTGCTCAGATTCTGTTTCTTCAACTTCTTATCACATAGACTTACTTTGCACGACACAACTCTTTATAATTCAACTTTTTGAAAAAATTCTACTTTTTATACCTAACAATTAACTAGTGTCGGTTACCACTAGGAATTTTTCTGGCATTCCTCTTCCTCTTATGCATCTACAAATTACGGGTCTAGTAAAATGTACTAAAAGATGCACACAAAATATGATCTCACTCATCCTACGATATACTTAGATCTAAAACAATAACATGAAGAACCATTTAATTAATTTTTTTTTTTTACAGAAAAATAATGTAATATATTGAGATATTTGTATACTATATGTGCTACAAAAATTACGAAAGTCTTGTAGGTAAGACCACATAAATTCTAAATCTCTGCCCTTTTGATGAGGTAGACTAATGGCATTAGTATTGATATTGTCATAATTTAACTTAATATTGTCACAATAATTTATTATTAATAATAATTTTTTTAAAAAATAAATAATAATAACAAAAAAATGATTGTGGTATATCTCTTAACAAACTATTTTAACATTTCCATTAACACTTTAGTGGTGCACGTATCACCCTTTAATTTTAATTAAATATTTTTCTTAATTTAAAAAATTATTCATTAATTTAAAATTTCAAAAAATATTATTATTTATATAAAATATTTGTTATGACCACCCATATTTTAATAGTAAATTTTCAATTGTACTTCTTAGTATTAATTGCTCTTCTAGCTGTAATTTAAATATTAAAAAATGAAAATAAAAAAAAAAAATCTTAAAATTTATAATTTTAAAAATAATATTTTTAAGCTTAACTCATACATTTTTATTTTTAAAAATATTAAGTTATAATATTTTTTAATATATACTATTTAAATTAAACTACGTTTATATAAATATTTTTTTTTAAATATTATTAAGTATTATTTTTGTCGGTATAAGTTATAAGCGTATTGTAATTTCACATTTTAAAATTTGATAGACTTGTTTATGTTTGAGTTAATTCGATAAATCTAATATGCTCTTTATATAAATTGCTTCTTCGAATCAGTTTTGAAATAAAAATCTCTAAATTAGGTTCGGATGGATTGGATTTGAATTAGTAAAGAGCATACAGTTTCGAACAGCAACTATTTACATTCTGATTATTGAAGTAGTCCTACATCGTCTAAGAAATTCTAGAATGTGTAGTATATAAGACATGAGCAACCCTCTTCCTATGAGAGCTCTTTTGGGATAGAGTTAGGTCCATGGGCTTTTACATGATATTAAAGCAGGTTTAACTAGAGATGTGGGAGTCCGAGCCCTGCGTGGAGGGGGTATTGAAGTAGTCCTACATCGTTCAGGAGATTCTATGATGCATAGTACATAAGGTATTGAAGTAGTCTCACATCGTTTAAAAAATTTTAGTATAATATATAAGGCATGTACAATCCTGTATAGTTGGAATTGCAATAATAGCTTCAATGTTGACTGTGTCTGCTTTCATGATACGGTTTTAAATCATATTTTATTTAATGCGAAAGAATTTCACTACCTCGATCGATATTAATCCATTAAATAAAAGAAAATGAAAATTCTCAAATTGACTTTGATTTGCAATCTCAAATTCTCAACTTCAGTATCTCGCTCCTATTCAAATCACCACCCATTTTCTTCAGCTTGATCTTTGACTTGGCTTTGTTAGAAAAGACAAAAGCTAAGAATGTTATACAACTGAGAAAGTTATATATTATATATCATTTCATTTTCACTAGTACAATTAATTTAAACAAGGCACGATCCAAACATCAAAGAAACATATATGACACAACTATGTTGTTGGATGTTTATTGAAAGTCACTATTTTAAATTTCTATTGATCTTGAAGCATCTCAACAACTTGACTCATTGTAGGCCTAACTTGTTTATTTTCCTCAATGCATTTGAGAGCCACTTCAAAAAGGATTTGAGCTTTTTCCATCTTATATTCACCTTCCATCAACGGATCCAATATATTCTCCAAGCCCAAATCAATTCCACAACTTCCATAATTATTATACTTGAGCTTTTCCTTAACCCATGTAATTACTCTTCTAAACTCGGTCTCACTTGTAGTTGGGCTTTTTCCTGTTAGCATCTCTAACACTACAATCCCATAGCTGTAAACATCCACTTTTGAAGTTATGGATTCATTGGAAACCCATTCTGGTGCCATATAACCTCTTGTTCCTCTAATCCTTGAAAAACTTGCATTATTGTTGAGCTCTACTCTTTTTAACAACTTTGACAAACCAAAATCAGAAACCTTTGGTTGATATTTAGCATCTAACAGTATGTTCTGAGGCTTAACATCGCAGTGTAAAACCCACTCTAAGCATTCTTCGTGCAAATAAGCAAGTCCTTTTGCTGTTCCCATTGCAATTTCAAACCTTATTTTCCAATCCAACACATTAGAAGATAGATTTTGTTTCAAAGACCCATGTGCCAAATACTCGTATACCAAAATCCTATGCTTTCCTTGTGCACAATAACCCCACATCTCTATCAAATTCATATGATTTAGTCTCCCAATTGTGCTCACTTCAGCAAGAAATTCAGCTTCTCCCTGTTGGGCTTCATTGAGTCTTTTGATAGCTCCAACTCTACCATCAAATAGGACCCCTTTATAAACAATTCCTCCAGAGCCTCTTCCAATCTCTTCAGAAAAGTTGTTTGTTGCCTTCTTAAGCTCAGCAAAGCTAAACCTTTTGAATCCAGTATTAGCAAGTTGGTAGCCTTGAACATCTGTATTTTTTGAATTTTTCTGGGTCCTAAATAACAACAACAACCAAACCAGTAAAATACAAATGATCTCAAATACTCCCAATGCACAAGCAAAATAGAGCATGCTCTTCAATGTTCCTTTGACATAGATTTTTCTATACTTTCTCTCCAGATGTATCATTTTGGGTGCTCTGCTACAATCTAAATCCATCAACTCTTCAGTAGATTTCCAATCATAAAAAAGTGAAAAGTTTTGAGGTACCTTAATATATATGTCTCCAACAAAGCTAGGTGATTGATTTCCATTAAGCAAAAGAGCCTTGAGATAACAATTGAAAAAGTTTTTTTCTTCTTTATATTTATATTGGAAACCTCTACATGTACACAAAGCCAAACAATAACTCTGGCAAGCACTGAAAGTGGAGTTTTCCAAATAGTCCGAATCGTACCCATAAAACTCAACGTTTGAAATTTTTTGGAATTTAATAGATTGAGTTTTGTTGCAAGAGAGATTGAAATCTGGTTGACACCCATAAGACCAATCAATGCGGTTAGTCATCTTATGGCCTGGAATACAAGAGCATTTTTTACCAGAGTTGGGAACATAACTACAAATGCTATTAGGTCCACAAACCCCATGAATAGTACACATAAAGGGAAAGGCTTGCCATGTAACTTGCCATTTTTGTCCTTCCTTTTCTCGACTGTATAATCTGAAATTTCCGTCGTAATCGACCCGTAACCTCCTCTGAATCATGGTACCATAATCAGCAGACAAGAAATTCAATTGGTCGGAGGAACTAAAACTGCCCAAAGAATCCAACATGGCAATTCTACTGCTGTTGTATGTGCTTCGTCCAGCTTCCCAACTGAGAAGGTATGGTGGTGGCCAATAGATGCTAGAAATGTCAAAGTTATCAAAAAGAAGAGTAATCATATTTTCATCATTAAAATAAAGTGTATAAAAACCTGAGGAGATGTTGGTTTGGCTTCTTGAGGAGACAAGCTTTGTAAATTTAGTGAGGGGTTGATTAGGAAGAAGAGTGTCAGTTGGGTAATCAAAGCTTTTCCAAAGAATAACATTGTTGGAATTGAGCAAAACAAGATTGCCAGATTTGTCAAGTTGTAAATGGGTTGAAGAGTTTGATTCAGTGTTTGTGGCCCATAATTTGTACTTACCCACGTCGTATAATACGAGGTCCCCAGTTTTGAGGAGGGTTAATTTCGACTGTTTTCCGTTTACTGGTTTGTCACGATTTGCTGTCCAAACTATGGCACGGTCTTGAAGTTTTTTAGGTGTGTCTTCACTGAACCATATGCCAAAGCAATACGCGTTATCACCAACAAGAAAAAAACCAGCAGAGAACATACCATTTGATGATGTTAAAACGTCATTTTCTGGTTTCTCAACGGAGAGAGATGAGCCTTGGAACAGGGTATCTGAAGTTGCTGCTATGAGAAAAGGAGAAGAGAATGCTAAAGAGAGAGTTAATAAGATCAACAATGAACCCATGGTCTCTTGTGTTTCTTTGCAATTAATTAATGTAATGGAAGAGTGGTAAATAAAGGCACGTCATGAAGTTAAATGGCAGTCCAACATAAATTGCCAAAAAACACCATCCTCCATTAAATCTTGGAAGACTTAGAAAAGTCTCCGAGCAACGAAAGCTTTTTCTAACAGAAGAAGTAGACACTTTCCCCGTTTCCCAACTCACGGACGATACTATAATTAAAATAACTATTTATACATTTTAATTATATGAATAAAATAACTAATATATACCAAATATAATTAAAATATATTATTTATTAAGACTAAAACAATTTTAGTGGACACTATTTTTCCCAGTCACTTCCAAGCCACCTTAGAAGACTTGACATAATCACTTTGACATTTTTAATTCGCAATTCTAGAATTTTATTCTTTTAGTGGTAGAAAAATTTGTAGCGGACAATCAATGATAAGAAGTAGGCAGACCACATACAAGTAAATAAAATAGAAACAAACACACGCACCACACGACGTGTAACATTGACAAGATAAATTTACGTCAGCGTCAAATTAAATATCTAACCATAAGAAATAATTCTTGACAATATTACATAGATAGTATTATATTACCAAATATTATATATGCTAGCTAGTGAGCGTCATCATCTTCATAAGGCACAAGGCATACACAATACACACAACCACCTCTGTCAAATGAAAACGAAGTTTATGAATAAAACAGCAAAAAATATCAAGAGTTTCTTGATTACTATGAACAAAATATATGGCATTAGCGCATATCCAAACTCAGTCATCTTGTTTGTTCCTGTTGGTTTCCATATCTTCAGGTACATCATAAACGTAAAGGAAAAACGCCCTCTGATTCTTTTGCAGGAATCTGCAGGATAGGATGAACATATATTAGCCTAAGCACAACAAGATCAACCGCTGAAAAAGTGGTATAAAAAAAAGAGGATTTTTTTTCAAATAAGTGAAAAGAAAATACAACTATATTCAGCCAAGTATCATATTTATATTCAATTAGTGTCATGAGCGAAAATAAAGCCCAACATATCCCTCAATAAATTCCATAAGAGAACGTCTAACGTTATGAGAGTGTTAAGGATTAATTCAAGAATATATCATATTAAGTCCAACTCGAAATGGGAAAATTCAAGATCAGTAGATCATATAAACAAAATGAGCAATTCAATTTGATTCGGTAAGCAATGTACATTTTTATAGAAAATATGATCCTAAGAAACTTCATGCCTGGTTAGATATCACTGCCTGCATATATGACACCAGAGTCATATCGTCCTGGAGAATTTTACTTATTTGAAACTGGAAAAGTTTCGGGACGGAAAAAGTTATTACTTAAGAAAGTCAGTCAATTTTTGCTGCAGCTCCATAGATGTTTCCTCTTCAATCTTCGCATAGTATAATAGCTCAGGCAACTTAACTGCAGCAAAAAAAGTAACATTAGATCTCCAAGGAAATGGTATTGGGTTACTGGGAACTGGTAGGTGCGTGAATCTACATCTAATTTGATTTTGTTCAATAATTAATTTGACGGTAGGCAAATCTATCAACTAGCCATACAATTTCTCATAAATCTAGTCTAATTACTAGGCAAATAGCCATCCATATTTAACTTTCAGAATTCATACAATGAATATGACCATAATCATATTTGTCTGAAAAGCTGCAGGCATAAGCATTTTGTTTCATTATCTATAAATAAATCACAGCCCATAGCTGGATCAAATGCATGAACTGGTGTGGTTGAGCTTTCAAATGTTACCAAGGGTATATACATCATTTCTTTCCAAAGCCAATGTGACTGTTCAGCATCAGAAAGCCATCAGTAGATTTCAAATGAAGCATAATAGAATCTGAAAAGAGAGAGCATACCAAAGAGACGTAATAGATGTTCAGCCCCATATACAGTCGAAGGTGAGACACCATCTATGACTGCTTCCTCATATTGCTGACGCTCGCTTTTGTAGAGGAGCATGACTGGCAATACTTTGTCAAAATAAGCACGTAATCCTTTCAAAACTTCTTCAACTGATTCAGCTATGCTAAATAATACATAATGTTACATTAGACATGAGTTACAAATAAAAATCCTAAGCAAAAAATAAGTACAAATACAAACGACCAAAAATATAATACCCTAATGCTTAAACAAATAAGAGCTATGTATCTTTATAAAAAGCCCATGCATGCCAAATTAACTCTCCAGCTAAGTTACAGCAGGTCCAAAAACTACAAGCTGTCTAAACTACAGCATTGTCGATCACCAAAATAAATCTGGTTGACAAAAGTAAAACAACAGATTTTTCATACATACAAACGTGTATAATATTCTTTTAAGAGTTCAATGCATGTATTCCAAAATTGACCATCAATCTCTGGCCCAAATGTTTAATTATGAAAGTCCATAAAATAGTGATAGTGTAAGCCTACATTTACTATGACTCTTCAGTTGAGATGCCAAATATACTTTGCATAATATTTCTTGAAGACCAAAATATTGTCACTCACACTTAATAAGACAATATTCAGCAAAGGCAAGGGAAAAGGAAACTTGTGAATGGAGCTACCATATTTATCAAATAGACAGTAGATTCTCACATGGAACGCTTAAAGTACCTGTTTTAAATACAAAGAAGATGGATCCATCTTGTCTTCTTTTATTTAAATTAATAATTTTTTAGGGAGAATGGGAGATTTACCAAAGACACATTTGATTACAGCAAGTTATAAATAAGCTCTTTCGAAAGCATATGCTTACATTTGATAACTAAAAAATCAAGATGTGTTTATATAAAAAAAATTGAAGACAACCAACAAAAAGCTCTTCCATTTCTCCGCCCCTGGTATTTCTGTTGCACAAAATCTGTTGTAAGTAGCAAACAAGTAGAGAAAGACTTACAAACCATCCTTCTTTAGTCTGTATTGCTCATACTTTTTCAATATGTCATCCACACTTGGATTGCGTGGAAGTTTAACTAGCTGCAAAAAACATTTATATTAATTATCTATTATAAACATGATTGAATTGTTATAATCTATTATTACATCCGCTTAATGGTCATCAAGTAACAATTTGTTGCACTAAGCACAAAACGTGACATACATTAGAGAATTCAATAGTCAATTTAACTTCTTCGAACAAAATAACCAAGTAAGATTTTATCCTTTATGAAAAAGTACTTCAACATCAACAAAATTTAAACACCTTGCCAAGATGAGTAATGAATTCACAATCATCAACAAGTTGCTTCTTCAGTATGGGCGGAATTTGGATGCTTACGAGATTATCTGTTGGTATAGCACCTCTGTCCTAACAAACAAAAATTAATAAACAATAAGTTATATGAACACTGATTTGTCATTTGAAAACTTTAGGTAAATCGAGAGAAAATAAAACAAAAGATAACCAAATGATTATGAATCTATGATCATAAAAGAACAAAGTTTAAGAAGAGAGTTGTTGCACAGGCACACTGCCATTAATCAGGTATATACCTTAGCGACGGAATCATTCTTACGTTTTTTGCCTCTTAGAACTGCATTTATTTTCATAAATGATTAGCTTTAAGAAGAGAAAAGGTCAAACAATATTATAGTAATTTAAATTACAAGGGAAGATAGCAATTCAATATCCAAAAGATCACACAAGAATATTCACCAAAATACAAAAAACCACCTCTAAAAGAACTCCAAAACTTGGGGACAAATGACAACAAAGATTACAAATTAATTGGCTATACTAAAATATGCTATGAAAAAAAAAAAAAAAAACAAATGGTGCAGTAAAGTTGATCAGGAAAAAAAAATCCTGATGATAGTTCCTTTTTCTCCATAAAGGCTTGGCTACTAGGTTCTAATAGAATTCCATATTTCAACATATTTAGATTTGCATTCATGTTTATTAATATGGTAATGAAATTGCAAATATGCAAGTCATGCATCAAACAGAATTTAAAACAATTGTGCAACTGCCCTACCCAAATGATAGTAAAGATGTTAGAGATACGAACATTAGGCTAGCAATGCTTCTCATCCCCTAGTTGCAGTTAAGAGATCTCTCTTCCTTTTACCCTCTCTCTAAACATCAGATCATTTAAATTTGTTATGTATTCACGTCTTATGGGCAACAAAAGGACCAGATAGGGATGGTGCTCAAGCCCAACCCATTATCAAATTAGCCTTCTTTCATATGGTTTAGTCACCTCTCATACCACTACCAGTGAACCCTAAGGGTCTAACGTTTGAACGATCAAAACCATGATACACAAGGGGGAAGGTAACAGTCAGAATTTCTGCTTCATAAAGTTAAAAGAAAACCTAAGTTCTTTTGTTCTTACATCGTGAATAAGAATAGAAAGAAAAAAGTAAATATGACTACAAGAACTGTAAAAAAAAAAAAATATTGGAGGTTCTCAAATAATATGCAAACAAACTATAAACACAAACTTAATAGAAAGAATGAAAAATGTTCAAAAGAAAAATCAAACCATTGGGACTTTTTGGCTTAATATGTGAACGGTGTGCTAGCTTTGCACTTTGATCTGTTCGTTTCATGTTGAGATTCTTCTGTATCTTCAAATTCTCTTCTGTGTATTTCATCAAACGATCCTCTCCTACCCATTCATCCCAACTGTTGAAAAATCAAAAATAGAGACGGGAAAATAAAATCCAAATTACATTGGTAATATTATAGAGCATATTCTGTCTGCATGTCGGTAAGCTAATAAAGGTTCTTAATCCTCCCACCCCATAAAAGAAAAAAGGGGTGCCTATAAGAGCAACATTGAGACAGATTGTGGTGGATATTTGCTACATTTAGTATTTTATTCACCATCAATGATGAAATTAGGAGAAACAATAATTTCTAGACACAGTCTCCAGAAGTTTCCTTCTGAATAAATTATTGAATATGCAATACTCTAAAAGAAATTACACTAAAAAATGAAAGTAATAAACCAAGCAACAAATATGGCACCTACTGATTTTATTAGTAATTAGTTTATATAGTGTTACATCTGTCATGCAAGTTTTAGGTTGAAACTCGCTAAGTATAAATGGAAGTGAAATGACAATACAAGAACCAAAGAACACAATAATCAATAAATAAAGTATTAGCAGGGGTAAGTATTCACCTTTTATTCCAGCCCTGCAAAACAGAAAAGTAAGCAATAAGAAAAAAATGCTTCCCCATAATCATATTAATAATAATAGTAAATTTATGCAAGAAATAACCAAAAAAATAGTAAAACTTCCCTAGAATACAGAAATAAAACGCAGAAAACCCATGAATAAGAATTAGATAGAAGACCAGAGGAAACTTACAAGGTAATGAACAAAAAATTCCCAACGGTTCACCTGGAATTCAATTTGCAATACCTACAAACACATAAAAAGTCAGTTTAATACAGTACCAACATATCTATTCTTATGCCTTGTTCGTTCAAATTGTGAGAAAGTTTCAACTTTTCCAATGACTAAACCCTGATATCCATCATGATACACGACTCATACACGTGTGATTAATGTTTAAACAAAACCATAGTGTTATGTCAGACAAAAAAAAAATACTGCTATGGATTTAGGGGTCAAGCTCTGTTATCGGATAGCTTAAACAATCAAATAATAATGGCAAGAAAAAAAATAGGTTTTTGACATAGTTGAGAAAGCAATTAAACAAATAAATAATAAGAATTTGAGAGAAGAGAAGAATACCTTAGCTTCGTATATTTGAACGTTGTGATAAGCGAGGACCTTTTCGTTTTCGGAAAAGGGGCAAGGGGGAGGGGTTGACTCTTCGTTGTGGAGATTGTGAATGTCGGAATCGGTCTCAGTGGTGGAGCCGTCGGATTCGGTGGCGGAGGAGTCGGTGGACCCTCGCGCCTTGGAGCTTCCCATTAACCGACTTTTAGCAAAAACAGTCAATGTTGAGAATTTTCGCGGGAATCTTTGGGTCGATCGTGGGACTTCTGACGAAGGCGACACAGTTCTTTAACTATGGGTTTCCCTTTCGAACAGAAAAATATGAGTGAATAAATACGGCTTGTTCCTTTAAATTTTTTTAAATAACTAGTATTCCTCTTTTTTTTTTTTTTTTAAATGATGTTCTCTAATAAAATATTTAAAATTTATTTAAAATAATATTACTAAAAATTTATAATAAAAAAAATAAAATAATTTTTTTAAAATTTATAAAAATATAAATTAATATTAAATTAATGCTAAATGTAATTTTTTATTGTTATAAATTTTAAAAACTGATAATAAAATAGTACTTATATTATTATTTTAGTACCTATTATTTTTAAGATTATTTATTAATTATTTTAATACTCAATATTTTTTAAATTATTTAATGTTATTTTTATTAATTTTTAAATTATTAAAAATTTATCTTTTTTATCTAAATTAACATGAATATTAACATGAGTATTTATAAAAAATTAATAAATAATTTAAAAAATAATATATAATAAAATATTAATATAAATATTTATAAAATATTACTTCCAAATTTAAGAATATTATATTGGTTATTTTTGCTAAATTATTTAATATAAACAATAGTTTTTAATTACCACTAAAAATTCATCCGAACTTCCCCCTTAAATAACATCTATATTTTATAATGGAGTATTTATATTATTGGTAGTAATTTTTTTTAAAAAAGTTAAATTTTAAAATTTATAACAATAAAAGTAATATTATAATAATATTAAAAAAGTTCTAAAATTTTAATGTAAAATAAAAAATTTGATCCCCTTTTATTAATAACAAAAATATGTTGGATAAGTAGTACAATTTTTGTATCTATAAATTTTAAATATATTATTTTTATTTTTTTTTTCTATTTTTATAACATTGTATCTTGATATTAATGCAGGACAAAGACACTATAGTGTTAACCATAGAATTATGATAATGTGATTCGTAATTATTTTGAGACGGATCTTGCCAGGGATATCTTTGGGAGTCTTTAAGCTCTTACAGTGTTTTAAGTTGACTGTTTAAACATATTTATTTCGCATTTTTCCAACTTCGAACCTAAGACCTAACTCTTACAATTCATTTGATAACCTTATTAGGTGATGAAATCGTAGAACTATATGATTCATCGAAAAAGGGCATGATGGTTACTTTTTTCTGTATAACAGGATTATTATTGACTCGTTGTACTCAGATTCCTAGAGGTTGGTACAAGGTTGGGAAAAGACAAAATAAATTTGTTCAACCTAGTCAGAAATAAAACATCCTAAGACTCAAAGATATTTCTACATGTGACAAGATTCGTCTTAAAATAGTAATAATCACAACTCATCGATAGATCCAAGACCCAGTTCCACTTATGGATGAAGCAATTAATATCATTTCATTTTTTACTAACATTTACTTTATAATAAAGTGAAAAACTTTACTCATCTTAACGTGAAATAATATAATTATATAACACAAGGAAAATTCCATACTAGTAAGTCACGTCTAACTCTATTCATATACTTTTCAAAATAAATATTTTTTAAAATAATTTAATGGATGATATATATTTAAGAAAAATTTAATTTTGATTAAATTGAATTTATCTGATTTATAAAATAAAATGGCTCATAAAATAATTACATATAATTTTAAGGACTCTAACACATGCTATACATTAAATGATAAATGACACATCCAAAAAAAAAAATTTGTAGGCATATGATATGAATAGATATTTTGGTATCGTACAACATAAAGCTTTGAATGTATAGTTTTTGACTTTTTGTAGAGTTATAATTTGTTTATTAATAAATTTTGTTTCAATTTAAATTATACCATATAATTAATTAAATTTTAAATCATAAAATTAGATGTTTTAATTTTTTATTTTATTTTTAATTAAAAATAATATTTTTATATTTGTAAAATTAAATATTGATTTTAAATAAATTATATATTATTTTAAATATAAATTATTTTATAAAATATTTATATATTATATTATATAAATTGTACTAAATATTATTCAAATTAATTATAAAATAATTTAATATAATTATACGGTAAATTAAACGTATCGATAGATTTTAATTTATCATATATTTTATAAATAATAAATAATTTCTCTTATCTTATTGCTCTTGTTAGTATTTTTCCTACAAAATCATAAGTATTTCAAGATGAAGATTTTTTTACATATATTGTTGTAGCAATTTTACAGAAGTTAATACAAATTCTTTTATTATTTAGTTAGCAAGTTAAAATTTATAAAAAGTTACCTTAAATAATAATTTAAACTCATAAAAATAAAAATAATGTTTAATTGCATGTCGTAACTTTTCTTTAAACATAAAATTTTATTTTTATTTCTTTAAAAAAAACATATGTTCATTTTTTTATAACATAAATAAATATATGTTTTTTAATATTGTAAGAAAATAAATATATATTTTTTTACTATTAAATAATTAAATTATTTTTATACTATAAGATAAAAAATCACCAATAGTCCCTAATTATCATTCTAGGTATAGTAAATGTGCCCCAAAATTAAATGAGATTATTAGCCGGAAAATATAAGGACAATACTTTCAAAAGAATAACATTACATTGAAGGCTAGAGTGAGATTATTTGTCAGTCACCAGGTTTTGGTCTTCATAAAATGTTGGTCAAAAACCGGGAAAAACGGACAATACAACACAAAGAGTCGCAGTCAAATTGGTAAAGCAACTGGTGAAGAATATTGTAAGTAGTCCCATTCCAGAGTCCAAAAATGCGTGCCATAACCAAATGGTATCCTTCACACCAGTCACTCTGGCTCTCTTGAACTCCCCACCACCATGAAATGGGATTCATTATCATTCTTATATTTATTTTTCAAAAATATTAAAATCTTGAGAAAAAATAATAATACAAATTTTAAAATAATTCATGTTGATTGATTTCCATATCTTTTTTCGTATTATTTATTTTTCTCAAATTTATAATATATAATTTTAAAATTACCTCTACTTTAAATATTTTTTATTTTTAGCACCATATTTAAAAATAATATTTAATTAAGTTAATTTCATTCTAATTTATTACAATTTTAAATATACACTTGAAAAAGTTAATGATTTTTCTTTTCATGTTCTCTTCATTCAGATTCAAAATTGATTCCCATCGGGAACAAGATTAATAAACACACCATAAGCTTAATTATCTATATTTTTTATTGAGAAATGTTAATATTATATAAATTTTTATAAATATTTGTATTTATTTTATATGTGATAAAATTATTCTAAAAAATAAAAAATGATTCATTTTTCTTAATAATTTAGTCATATGTCATGTTATAATTAATTTGAGTGTAAAATTAAATACAAATTTACGTATCATTTACTCTTTTTATTTTATTGAGCAAAAATATAATATTAAAATTGATGTGTCTATAAAGAAACTTTTACATGAATTAAGTTTAAATATGGGGAGAAGTTTTTCATTCATTATTTTATAGAGGTACATTTATTTGAATGTAAATCACTTCTTTTAATGTAACGGATATTTATATCCTATTAAAATTAATAAGATATATCACATATTCATAAACTTGATTTATACAAAAAAAAAAAAAAAAAAAAATTTCTCTCAACAACATAAATAATTTAATTATTTATTTAATTTTATTTTTAATAAAAAAAAGTTCATTTTTTTTTTCTAATGTTAAAAAAGTTGTAGATTGATTACCCTTAAACAATTACATCAAATTCAAACGTATGCAATTCTAATTTCTACATGCATTAAGGTGTTGCGGCTTTGTAATCTAGAAATCAATAATTAGAAAATAGAAATCAAGGAAATATACATTAAAGAAAAGTACAAAGTACTAACTAGCTCTCACCAGAAAAAAAAAAAAAAAAAAAAAGGGAAATTAAAAAAGGGGTGGATTTGAGGGGATATTAGATTCAAAATAGTTTAAAAGAAAAATAATTTTAACAAAATATAACATGCTTATTAATGAACCACTGGTACTACACGAATTTACTCAAGGAATACTAGCTACCTACAATTAATAATGATCCACAAACAATAATTGTTGTTATTCTTTAGATAATTACAAGTATCTGATGAATCATACCCTTTAAGAAGTAATACTCGAGCTTCTAATGTGGCAATTACTGTTAGAATAAAAACAATGCCAATCATGCACGTTTTCAAATTCTTTGCTGCCATTTGGAGTTTGGACTCTGTAGTTTGCAGCTGATAGATGACGGATGTTGCGAGTAATGAGGAGAGAATAGCATGGTATTTATAGAGTAGTGCGTACGTTATTTGTTCAACAAGATCGTCATGACTCTTATGACATGCGGAATCTAGGCTTTTATTTTACTAATTAGGAATTTATATTCATCTTTAACATAAATTACCATATGTTAATCATGTTATCAAAAAAATTTAAATTTAATACATTTATTGTTTTAAATTTTCTGATTCAGTCCTTTTATGAACAGTAAATGCAAACAAATAAAAGTATTAAATTTGATAAAATGAATACTAAAATGGAACTAAAAATGACTAACAAAAAACTTTAAAAGTATTAAATTAAATTTTTTTAATAACATGATTAATTCATCATACTTTATTTAAAATATGTGTATTACAAAATTAACGAGCTGAGTAATTCAGAGGGTAAAAAAACTATTTTTCATTTATTTTACAAATAAAGTCACGTGGGTGGATTAAAGGGCATTGGAGAAAATTGCCACGCGCCTTTAGACTGAAAGAGGACGTTATGGTTGTGCATGAAATCATGGCTGAGCCACACAATTTAATTTCTGTGACTAGGCTTATTTTGTTAGAAAAATTATCAAAAATAATATTTTTAAAATTTATAATAATAAAATTAATATTTTAATAATATTAAATATATAATATTAAATATTCAATATTGAACAGATTTAAATTAATGTCGTTCAATTTTAATTAAATGATTGTTAAAAAACTGATGTATTAATCATTTTTTTAATTATAAAAATATAAGTTTGAATACAATGAATACTATTTTTATTATTATAAGTTTTGAGAGGTGTTATTTTTATTATTTTTCCATTTTCTTATTCATATGTTCTAAAATTATAATTGTTTTTTCCATTATAAAATTATATTAGAAAAATAACAAGTATAATATTTCTTAAAATTTATAATAATAAAAGTAACAATTTTAATATTATCATAATATTAAATTATATTTATTTTTATTTAAAAAAATGCTAATTTTATTATTATAAAATTTAAGAGTATTATTGTAGATAATTTTTCAAAATTTAATTATATTTTTATCTTATCTCATATTGAAATATCATTATATTATTAATAGATATTCAAATAATAATTTTTACATTGTTGTAAATACCATGTTATTAACCTTATGTTATGTAAAATTATAAATATATTTTTGTCGTCGTACTTTCTCTAAAGGTATTCAAATTCTAGCTAGAACCAACTAAAAAAATAGTTTTGCTTTTATTTTAATTGATGTTAAAAAGCAATAATCTTATACTATATTTTATTATTATCTATATTTATTTATATATTATTTGTTATTTTAGATAATTTTATCCTTAAATTTTTTTTTGATTATTAAATTATTATTATTATTTAATAATATTAATTATCTTATTATAAAGATTAAATCTTAAGAGTTTTATTTGTAGTTTACTTTTTTTACGATAATTAATTTTTATTTATTATTTTTTTTAAATAATAGGTCAAAAAAATTTAATTTTTATCATGAAAGATTTTTTTCTCAAATTTTTTATTTAATTAAAAAATTATTATTATTATTTATTATATTTATTTAGTGATAATAATTATTTTATAATAAAAATAAGATTGTAAAAGTTTTATTTATAGTTTACTTTTTTTACAAGAATTAATTTTTTTTTAAATAATAGGATAAAAAAATTAATTTTTATTATGAAATATTTTGTGCTCAAATTTTTTCTTTAATTAAAAAATTATCATTACTATTTATTTTATATATTCAATTATAATGATTAAATTTTATTATTTTTAACTTTGATTTTAAAACAATAGGTTAAAAATAACAAAAAATGACACAAACGAATAAAAAAGAAAAAATATTTCAAAGATAAAATATAACATTATAAGTTTTTATTTATAATTTAATTTTATAAATTAAAAGTATTAGATAAAATAAAATACACATATATTTTCAAAATACTTAATGGAAATATTTTACAAATTTTTTTATTATTATTAATTTTATGTATTTAATATAAAATATTATAAGAATCTTATTTATTGTTTAATTTTTTTAATACAAAAAATCTTACATAATCCAAAATACATAATATATGTTTTAATTAATTCTTTTTCTTAAATATGACTTAAAAAAAATAAAAATAAAAATAACATAAACAAATAAAGAAGTAAAATTATTTTTAGTTTAATTTTTTAAAAATTATAAGTCCTATATAAGCTAAAATGTATATTTATTTTTAATATAACGATAATATAATGATTTAAAAATTATTTAAATTTAATTATAAAAATTGTTACTATTATTATTTTTATACTTTTTTATATTATAAGAGTTTATTTTTGTATTGCATGAGCATTAATTAATTTTATTTGAAACTTGCATATTTACTTTTGTAGTGCACATTTTTTCATACTCTAGCTAATTTTTATTTTATGATGTTTAATTATTTTCATAATTTTTTTTAAATTTTTTTAAATTTGAGCTTTAAAAATTAATCTTAATATTATTGCACATTATAACGAGTGTTTTTTTTAATTAAATAGTTATTAAATCTTCTGTACTTTATTTATTAAATAAATTAATAATATATATTTTAATACCATAAAAGAATATAATAAAAATATTAAAATATAAAACTTATTTATAATAGATATTAAACACGTATATTTTATTAATATATATATAGAAGTAATTTATTTAAAAAAATGGCTTAATTAAAATTAATTTTAAAAGAAATTTTTTAATATTTGATGTGAAAATAGAATAATTGATTTTAATTAATATTTTAGTAATAATTTTAATATAGGAGTATACGTTCAAAATTACTTATATTAAAAATAAATATTATTTTATTATTTTAAAAATATAAAAATATTTCTCAAAATTTTAAAAATATAAAAAATTTCTCAAAATTTTAAAAATATTTTTTAAATATTTTATTCCATTCAAAAATATTTTTAAATTTCAAACGTACCCTTAATTTAGATAATACCCAGCCACATATAGAAATTTCACGACCTTTTACTCCAAAATTGATTTTATTTTAATAAAAAAGGAAAAAGTGCATGATAATGTTTGAAACTTTGAATAACATTTACTTCACGTTATATAATAAATAAAATTATTTGAACTATATTTTGGTTTGATATCAAAGCTTAAAATATCAATATCTATTTAATATTATAATTTAAATTTACGAAATATATTATCATATAGAAAACTTTGAAAATATTAAAAAAAAATTAAAAATTTTATTAAAATTATGAAATTTATTTATAAAACTTTATAAAACACCAAAACAATCAATTGCTTATATTTTAAAATAAATTTATTATTTAATACATATATTTATAAAAATTATGATATTCAATTTTTTCAATAAGTTAATAAATTATCATAATATTATAGAATGACTAGTTAAAATTTAAAATAATTGTTTATATTGTAATTATAATATTATTATAAATGACTAAGCATTGACAATATATAATATAATTTCAATTATAAAAAAAATTATAACTAAAACTAATAATATAATGTAAAAAAGATGTATAAATAAAAAAATATACGAAAATAATTATAAATTGTATCCCAAATTTAAATAAATAATTTTTTAGTTGAAGATAAAAAAAATTATGAATAGATAAATTTAAAAGTAAATTATTTAAAAAATAAAAATTTAATATAAAATAATATATTTTCAATAATTTAACGATAATAACAATTTAATGACATTTGACATTTTGGCCAAAAAAATGTAAATATTATATTTTGATGTTAGAATGTAGAAAAATTTGATAATATGTGATATTATCGACCACATCATCCACATTTTTATCCCTACTTAATATGCACCTTTTTGAAATATAATGATAGCAGGAAAAAAAAAATCAGAACTCCTACAGTGAAATGCATTTTACAAATATAATATTTCAAAAAAGGTAATGTGTGTAATAATCCAAAACAAATATAATTGAAGGCAACGTGTGTCATTAAGTACATGTGCTGTGTGTAGTTTAAAAATTTGACAACTTCCTCTCACTTTACCCGACGGTGTCATTTTATATTAACGATATAAAAGGAAAGGTTTTTTTTTTTTTTTTTTTTGACGTATGAGACTCACCAAAAGAGACTGAATTTTTTTTATTGAATAAACAACAAAACTAGCACCATTATATTTAAATTTATATTTTTATAATTAAAAAATGGATTAATATATTATTTTTCTTTGAATACTCATTCAATTAAAATTGAACGACGAAAATTTAAATCCGTTCAATATTTCACGTTTGATATTACTAGAGGTACTAATTTTGTTACAATAAATTTTAGGAGTGTTATTTTTGATAATTTCCTATTTTTTTTATTATATTTGAGGATATTAGCAAGAGTTTTAGTAGTTGAAATTTTTTTTTGTGCATAATTAAAATTATTTTACCACCTTAAATTCAAATTTTAATTACGCATATAATTCAATAGCGATACTAATTAAATTATCTCATTATTGAGAAAAAATGTACGGTCATTTTAGAATACATATGCTCCTAATTTTCATGTTGCAAATAAATCATTTTCATTAATTTCTTTGATGAAATTGGCGTCATATATATGATTTAATTAAACTTTACCAATAAAATTGACAAAATAGTTTATATGCAACACAAAACAATGTTTTCAAGCATTTTTATAAATTGAAATGTTAGGATTATATTTTCATAATTTAACAAACAAAAATAAAATAAAATAAAATTACAGACTCCGACTTCACAACTTCGTCATATTCAATTACCGGCTAGTCAAATTTTGTGTCATCAAATGACGAATGTTATTCTTAGAAGAGAAAATGTAAGAATTTTGAGTCAATAGGAATTATTGATTTCTTTTCACACACAATGCTTTTCTGATCATACTTCAGACGGATGTTTCAATTGGACAGCTGCCCACCAGCCTGCCCTGTTAACACATGGCATCGAATAACATTATGATGATTAGAGATCTGAATTAAGATGAGGTTTGTTGATATAAAAAATGTTTATAATACGATTTTTAGAATAGTTATATATTTAATTTGATTAATTAATTAATTTTTTTTTATTTTTTTGCTATAAATTTGTACTTAGTTTCAATTTATTTTCCACCCGTTAAAGTAACAAAAACATGACATCTAATAACATATAAGAGCTAGATGACTGAATTAAGATGAGATGTCCACTAATATAAAAAATGCTTATAGTACGACTTTTAGAAGTATTTTATATTAATGTTATATTAAAATATTTAATTTAATTATTTAATTTATGTCATAATTTCAACATCAATAAGATATTTAAGGGATATATTTATTAATAAGGAATACAATAAATAAAAATTAAGTCTTTTTTTATTATTATTTACAAAGTAAATCTTAAAATATTATTATTTTTTATTAATAAGAGAAGACACACTTATAAATTTAAATAAAATTTAAATTTAATTTTTAATAAAAATTAAAAATCTTACAGCATAAACTATAAATTATTTTCAATAAATAGTGGATTTTGTAAAATTCAAAGGAATCATGGACTACCCAACCACAAAGATTAACCCAAACATTTCTTCTTTAAAAACAGATTTAGAGATTGCAATTTTTTTTTACTTAAAAATATTATAGAAATGGAATAAAAAACCCAAGAGTCATTTAAATTGATTGTTTATTAATTCTATTTCTCAAACTCACAATATGAAATCATAAATTTATCCCTAATTTTAATATATTTTTTTATTTTATTTGTTACTGCTACTTTTAAAATAATATTTAAATAAATTATTATTTTTATTTTTATTTTTTATGACGATATGTAAACAAAAATAAATAAAATTAACTTTACGGGCTCTTTTTTCTGTAATTCAATTCATATTTATTTTCGTTTCAATTGGTTCTACGGATTAATAAATTCACCATACTTGTTGTAACTTTCCATCTCCTTGCCATCGGCCAAAGAGACACAAGCCAGACAGATACAGAAACACAACTTGTATTTTGAAATAATTCCAAGTTAGACCTAAAAAGCGCATTCAAACCAATGCAAAATTTTAACGCTTAATTAGCTGTCCTAATTGTTACAGAAATGATCTTAAATACGACAATTAGGACCTCTCAGAAATTTTACACATCTCCAAATCTACAAACAAGTCATATTTGTTAGAAAAAACTTTACTTTGAGCTAGGCGTACATGTATGTACTGAGTTTTGATAATTAAAAAAAAAATTTAATATATAAATAAAATAGGACCTGAGTAAATGTATGAATTCGGCTTCTCGGGTGACCCAGCACAAGCGGCCAAAGAAACAAACACTTGGAGGCAAATGCCAAACATTAATTACAAAATTTATCAATTTTTTTTTACCACTGGACTTTTGGCTTCTGTTTGTTTGTAATTGTATTTATTGTGGAAGAAAAATACTCACATTTGAAAGTTGAAACCAAAAAAATTAGGTACCCCATCAGTCCGTCACACTTCTTCCTCAATTTTCGTTTTATGAGCGAATAGCATATCACAACTATTAGACAGATAAAAAAGACCAAAAATAGCACAAATTTATATTTAATTTAAGTTAAATTATGAAGCAGAAATAATGGTATAGACATAATTAAAATAGGTAGAAAGGAGAATAAGAAAATTAAAGAGATACATCTTATTCTCATTCATATATTATTGAAAGATTACACTGATATTTATAGTGATAATAAACTAGAATTCTAATCCTAATATAACTATAAATAAGACTTATAAACTAATAGAAAAACATTATAATAATTATATAATATCCAACTAGATAATATTAAACTATTTCAACACTCCTCCTCAAGTTGAACATAATTTATGTTCAGATTGGACAACATAAATAAAAATAAGCAAAACTCTGGCCGGTTGACCTTTCTAGAAAACGACGACAGGCCGGTTGATCTTTCTAGAAAATGCGGCTACGATGATGACACACGACGGTAGTCCGGTTGACCATTCTAGAAAACGACGATAGGTCGGTTGATCATTTTAGAAAACGCGGCTACGAAGTCGAGAGCTTGATAGAAAGACACCAATCTGGAATTGGTGATGACGACATATGACGGTAGACCGGTTGACCATTCTAGAAAACGACAGTGGGTCGGTTGATCATTCTAGAAAACACGGCTACAGAGACATGAGTTTGACATGAAGACACCAATCTGAAATTGGTAATGACGACATACGACGGTAGGTCGGTTGACCATTCTAGAAAACGACGGTGGGTCGTTGATCATTATAGAAAATGCGGCTACGAAGTCGTAAGGTTGACAAGAAGACAGTTTTTAACTCTCCCCCACAAATTGGAGCATAAATATCACACATGCCCAACTTGAATAGTGAGGTTAAGATTGAGACTGATACCAACAGTCGTGAATCCTTGAAGGCGACAGTGGTGAAAACAGGTTGATACTAACAGTCGTGAAGTTGACAAACGACATTGTGACAGAGAACGGCGTTGATGGGCCGTGGTTTGAGAGCGACTTTGATGGGCCGTGGTTTAAGAACGGCGTTGGTGGGCCGTGGTTGAATGCAATTGCTGCTAAACTGAGATGGCAAACAATAGTGATGGAGATGACAGTGAGATATATGTATGACAAATGATGCTAGTGATGACCTCCCTGATAACACTGACGATGAAGCCCTTGATGATAACACTGATGATGAAGCCCTTGATGATAACACTGATGATGAAGTCAACGTGCCCAACGTGAAGCCAACGGGCTCAATTGTAGATGGCTATAACAGAACTCCCCCTGCCGTCTATAATTAGTGTCAGCTAGAAAGTACAACTATCACATATTCATAGAAAATAAATCCATAATTTTTTTTTTGCTGATTGAACCGTTGACTTAACTGCTGACAGTTGACTGAATTGCTGACTAGACTGAGCTGCTGACTGGGCAAGTAAGTTTGGGCTAGGGTTGCATATATGGGCTTGTGTAAATGTGCTAAGATTTCAAGTGTATATGAAATCTGAAGGGGAGTCGAACAAAATCTGACCCAATATATGTAGTTTGTGTATTGAAGCTTTTCTAGCTTTCTCGTCGTCAGATGACTTTAACATTACCAAGCTTTCCTTCAAATCTTTAAAACCTACATCTGCGATCTTAGACTCAGTTTCTTTCTCTTCTATTTCTTTCATTTTCGTCAATCTATCCTTCAACTCTCCCAAAGAAAACCAACCACAACATTTGACGCCAAACCCACAACAATTCCTCAACCATCCCATGACTCCCAAAGCTTTTGATAATCGAATTAGTAGCTGACATGGTCATTAGAAAACAACTGTCTTCAAGCTTACAAAACACACGCCGAGCATGATCTAAGTCACCTGATATTTGAGCTGAAATTTGATAACGGTTCCAAAATTGAGAGTTGCGATGAAGATGCACCATTTTTGGACTTACATGGGAGTCTTGTAGAGTGGAGACCTGCAGAGAAACATGAGACAGTTCTGAAAGCTTTCTTCATCACGATTTGATTGATTGATTCTACAACCTAGGCTTCGACATTTAAACTAATAGATTGGGAAAATGGACTGTGGAGACCATCGGCTTTCGTCATTCACGGTAATGGATCTTAGGAACCTTCTGCTTGTTGGCTTGATGCAAATAGAGAGATGGATAGGTCTGGTAGGTAACAAAGGCTTCCACAGTTCACAGGCTAAGCACAAGCTGGGAAAATCTGAGCTTTTTCGAAACCTTCACTCGCTTTCGCGTTTTTGTTGTTGGAGGCGGCAGAGCGCGGACGTTGGTGTAGCAGAGACAGGCAGACGACGCGGATCTGGAGAGTGGCTGAGGGACAGGCGCGCGTAGAGACAAACGCGAGGATACTGAACAGGTGGTGTGCGGATCTGCGGACGGTGACTGATACCTGGTGCGGATCTGTTGAGAGGCCGCATGGACGGAAAGGAGAGGCGCGATGACTAAAAGTGTGGATAGGAGGCGGCGGCGACAGAGGCGCGCAGAGAGTGCAGAGGTGACTTGGACGGAGCGAAGATCTGCGACAGTTATGGCTGAAAAGGACCAGAGGAGCAGATTGTTGGACGGCGCGAACCGGTTGGTGATGGTGGCACAGAAGGTGGGCTGTGAGACTGGGAGATTGCGATGGTGGCACTGGCAATAGATAACGATGAGTCGCGTGCGATGACAGACGATGGACAGAGGCGACTGCAGTGATGACGATAGTGGACAGAGGCGAGCTTAAGAGTGAACTAATTAAAAGAAATAGATCAAATGGAAACGGGAGAATTTAGAAAAGTGTTTGTTCATATTCAGGATCGAATACTGCTTTGATACCAAGTTAAATTATGAAGCGAAAATAATTGTATAGACATAATTAAAATAGGTAAAGAGGAGAATAAGAAAATTAAAGAGAGATATCTTATTCTCATTCATATATTATTGAAAGATTATACTGATATTTATAATGATAATAAACTAGAATCCTAATCCTAATATAACTCTAAATAAGACTCATAACCTAATAAAAAAATATTATAATAATTATCTAATATCCAACTAGATAATATTAAACTATTTCAATAATTTACACATTTAATTTGTTATTTTCAATTTATTATTGACCCGAACTGATTATAATTTTTCTTCTCAAGAGTCAACCTTTCCTCGGCCTAATTTTTTTTTCACTGCCTCTGGCCTATGCTAACACTAACAGTGGGTATGATATCAGCTAATTGTTTTATAAATTTAAAAATTTTATTAATATTAATATTAATATTATAAATAATTTTTATGACAAAAAAAAAAAAAATCTAAACTTTTTGTTATGTCAAGAACAAATAGCCCTATCACACGAAAATCATTACATTTATTTAGGAGTATTTATTTAGGAGTGTTAATCGGTGCGAGTTGAGTTATAACTTTTCTTCTCAAGAATCAACCTTTCCTCGGCCTAATTTTTTTTTATTGCCTCTGGCCTATGCTAACACTAACAGTGGGTATGATATCAGCTAATTGTTTTATAAATTTAAAAATCTTATTAATATTAATATTATAAATAATTTATATGACAAAAAAAAATAATCTAAACTTTTTGTTATGTCAAGAACAAATAGCCCTTTCACACGAAAATCATCACATTTATTTAGGAGTATCAATTCGTACGAGTTGAGCTAATTTAAGTTAGTCTAAATTGATTCAACTTTAGTTCAATTCAAATTTAATTCAAGCTAACAAAAATAAACTCGTACCCAAACCAAACACAAATGAGCTAATTTAACCTGATCTAAACTAGCCCAAATTATTAATTATATATATATTTTTAGTTAATATAATTTTTTTTAAAAAAATATGTTTAATAATTAAAGCTCAAACAACATTACATAAAATAATAAAAAATATATATATAAATATAAGAAAAAAATAATTATTAAAGCAAAATGTTAATTACTAAATTAATTAAGCAATGAGTAATGCATTAAACCCCACATATGCAAAAGTTAGAAGCCGTCATGTCTTCATAAAAATTCCTATTTAGAATAAAGAATTCTAAAGTCCAAATAAAATTTCTTCTAGCTATTAAACAAAATAAATAGATATGGATAGATTAAATAAATATACTTACAAAAAATGAACAGTTAAAATAAATTAAAATATTACACGAGAACATAACTTTTTTTATATGCAATATGATAAAACTTTGACTATTACATATTATATAATTCTCAAGACAATAAACAATTGAAAAAGAGAGTAGTATAACACAAGTTGATAAAAAAAATTAAAATTTTTACTTCAAAAATTAATATCTAATAGATTCAAAAATAGAAAATTCGTAATACTAATTTAAATTAAATATAAATATTATTTTCTTTAAAGAGTTAGGTAAATTTAAACCCTAAATGCATTAACATAAAAAAATATAATATAATATTGTGACAAAATGAATAAATTATAACTATTTATTCATTATCAGCTTGTTTTTCAAAAAAAAAAAAACGAGAAAAAAAATAACTAATATATCAAAAAAGAAAAATACTGAAAAAAATGAAAGATTATTTTAATTTTTATTTAAAATTTAATTTAATTTCGATCTAATGGACTGGCCCTAATTCAGCTTAAATTTTTTTGAGTTATTCGAGCTGGGTCGAAACAAGCCCAAATTTAATTCGATTCGTGTTTGATTCATATTTTTCGATTCGGTTAATCGAACTATAGCACAAATTATCACCCTAACCTTTCATTATTAATTATATTTTAATATTATTATTAGTAAATAAAAAAATTATTAATAAATTATTATTATAACAAATCATAAAAATACTAATTTAAATTAAAACAATATTAAAAATAAAAGACTTAAAATGATAAATGTGAAATAAAATAAGATTCCTATAGAATGATCCAACAATTTAACTTCAAATTATATATACAAGAAAAAGCCAACGACAATAATTCAGATCTAATGAACAAATTCTGAATCAAACCCGCAATAAATTAGATGATCAGAAAAATCTCAAAGTCAATTCTAAATAAATAAATAAAACAAGCGAAACGGAACATATTAAAAATTAGGTAGGAAAAAAAAACCGATTCTCATCCGCCTTTGTTAGTGTAAATCATCTTCTCGTAGAAGCGAGTAGAGAGAAGAGAAAGCGAGAGACGAACCTCGTCTTTACCCCAACGTGTCGGCGGCTTAGAACTAATCATCGGCGCCAAGGGACCCCAAGACGTCGAAGCTGACGAAGAAGATTGGGGCTTGGACAGAGGCCAGATATAAAGCGAGTGAAGACGACGAAACCCACCAAGGGCAAGAACCACAGATCTCAACTGTTGGTTGCCGCAGCCGATGTTAGCCCAGTGTTTGGTGCAGATCAGCTCCCAGAGCCTCTCGTCCTGTGATGTTTTGTACCACTGCTTGTTCACACAAGCCGCCACAGCCAAAGACTTGGCATCCACGTGTTTAAACACCTCAAACAGTAAATTATCATCAAAATTCACAAACCCACTTCCTATCTCTCCTTCTTCCATATTTTCCGCTTCTTCTATTTCTTCTTCCACCCTTATCTTCTTCCTCGTCTCATCTTCTCCGTCAAGATACAAACGTTTCATGGCGCAATTACAACTTAGGAGCACAAACTCAACGATCCTTGATCTCTTTCCCTTGAAAAGGGGTTGGCAATAAGAGCCTTGGCTTTAAGGGAGCATGGGGAAGATAAGATGGTAATTAATAATAAAGGAATAGATTGGTATTAAATAAAGAAGATGGGGAGGTAAAGAGTAAAGGCAGAAGAGGAAGAAATAAAGTTGGGTAAGGATTTAGTAAGGGGGCTTTGTGTAGTTTGGTGGTGGAGTAGAGTGGTTAAGGAATTGTAGACTTTTTCTGCTAGTTTTCGAACAAGACAATCTGAGAAATGAATGCTCTTTTCGTCGTTTGTTTCGCAATTTGACATATATGTCCTTCCTCTTGTTTTTTCTTTCATTTTGTATCGATTATTGAATATTTTTGTATATCGTATTTTTCTTTTTATTAATATTTCTTTTTTATTACCTTTGGAGTTTTGGGTGGCAATATATGTACAATTTAAAATATTATTGCTAATTTAATAATTTATTTAATAATAATAATACTTATTTATAATTAATAAATAATATAAAACATATCAATAATAACACTCAATTGTGTATTTTCAATCTACAATGTACTTTATTTTAGTAATAAATAATGTGCTAATAGTTAAGTATACTTAAAGTTATTAATTGTTGGATAATTCAGTGATTTAACTCTTGTAAGTAAGTATTGAGTCTCTATTTTTATATTATAGAGCGTGAATTTGAAATTTGTGAGTATAATGTTTGTTTTTTAAAAATAGGAGTGATCTTTCTGCTCTTCAAACATGTTGTTCTGTCAATTGTATTCTATTTTTTTCGGTGCCTCTCGCTAATCAGTAATTAGTAAAAATAACAAGTTATGAATTATTTTAATATGTAGTAATATGCGATATTTTGTCATATCTTTTTTATTCAAGTGATATTTTTACTATAAAAAAAAAAAAAAAAAGTATATTTTAAAGTTTTGATGTATGATCGTTATAAAATTACTTATGCATAAAGGTCGATTAATGATTTAAAATATTTTTGATTTTATTTAATTTTGCTTTTTCCATGATTCTGCTCAGAAGAGAGAGAGTCAATAATTCTCTTTGGAGCATGTGGATGTGGTGTTTCTTCGCCTCTGTTGTGACTTATGACCTACTTTGCGTTCAACTTTTCATTAAATTATTATTTAAAAAAAAAAAAACATAAATTTTATAATAATAAAAATAATATTTTTTATATTAAAATGTAATTATTAATTATTACTATAAAATTATTATTAGTCAAAATAAAAAATAATAATAATAATAACTAATTTTTTTAAAATAAAAAAATTAAATTTATATTAGAATGTTACAATAAATATAAAATTTCAAGACAAATTGTAACTTAAAAAACATATCTAACTTATTTGAGGTTAAAGAGATGATCATTGACATAATTTTAAAATTGAAATCCTATTAATTTATAACATAATCCATTTATCATTGAAAATGTTAAAGAACCTATTTTATAAGAAATATTATGTTTTAAAATTTTATGTTTTCTAGAGAAGTTATACTTATTTTACTGAATATTATTCAAATTCTATTGATATTAATTATTTTTGAAATATAAACGATATTAGTTTATAAAATATTATGATTCGTTTTATATATCATTAAAAACTTTAAGAAGCATACTTTCTAAAAAAGATTACGTTGTAATTTTAAATTTTTTATAAAAAGTTATGATTTTATATCTTAATAAAAATTATTCTATTTATGATCGACTCTTTTAGCTTATTTAAAAATTAAATAAATTAAACTTAATTATATATATATATATATATATATATATATATATATATATCCAATAACTAAAAAGAAAGAAAAACTTATGTAAACATAACCAATTTAGTTTCCTATGATTTTTAATCCGTTATCATGCTTTTGCCAAGTTTCTTTGAAGCGTTACCAATTTTGGTATCTAATTTGATATAATTGTCATGTTTTAATGGTGGGCTTTTATTGTTCAAAACATCTCTTTTAAGAGCTGTAGTTTGTATTAAAGTATTTTCATGATATTAATCAAATTATTACACTTAAGACATTTGGTGGAAAACTGAAAAAGAGAAAAAAAAAAAAAAAAAAAAAGAAATCTCATGTAAACATAATTTTATAGATGTTAATAATGTTATGCCATCAGTAAATTCTTTACTTTTTTTAGCTGCGTTAGAAAGCAAAATAAATAGAGTTGGAATTTATATTTCTTCCTTGATTCAAATTCAAATAAATTTCCTTTCTTATGAAGTCAATCTATATAATTGCAATTTGTAAGTTTAAAATATGTACTTAAAATATACAATTTTCAGTTGATCGTAAACTTGTAGTTATAATTAGCTATAGAATTGTCTTGGCTATTCAAGAAACAGACAATAATATAATATACCTCGCTTTTTTTTTTTTCTTTTTTTTTTTTTTTCTAACAAATATATTATTATATTATACCTTGCTGATAGAAATAGTTATGGTATATAACTCAACGTCAACATTCAACACGTAAAAGAACTAACAAGCAATGATATTCTTCGGGAAAAAAAAAAAATTATACACATTTTGTAATCTTTCAATCACACAGTAGATTTTTTTTAAGGTGTTGTAAATAGTATTACCTTGCATACAATAAAAGTCTGAATTTTATATTTGAAAAATATAGATGTAAGTAGGAAAAAAAAAAGGATTAATTTTTCTTTCAAAATTCAAGAAAAATTTTATTCTATAGTATCATAATTGATTATAATTTATACAATTTATAACTTAAAGGGTTGATATGTCATCACCAACTAAATAACAATAAAACAAAAGCTAAATTATATCATTAATTTTTAAATTTTAATTAAATTTACACTTAAGTCTTAAAAATTTTAAATTCTACAATTTAGTTTTCAAATATTTAAAATTTCTTTCAAAAGTCCATAAATTTTTAAATTCTACAATTTAGTCTTTAAAATTTTCAAAATTTACACATATGTCCTAAAATTTTGATTCAAAAATATATATTTTAGTACCTAAGATAGAACATGTGTATGAATTTTTGAAAATTTGATAACTAAATTGTAATATTTAAAAGTTTAAGGATCTATGTGTGAAATTTTAAGATTAAATTGTAGAATTTAAAAGTTTGTTAACTTAAATATAAATTTAAATAAAATTTATAAATTAATGAAATAATTAAGCCTAAAATAAAATAGCTAGAACAATGCTAACATTCAAGCAAATTAAGCCTATCAACAAAAGCAAATTGTTACCAACTTTAATCAAATATGGTAATTGTCTGCTTAAGAATAAGAGAAAATAGTTTAGCATCATGAAAGACTACATCATTTCTTCCTTTTTATGGTTGCCACCAAACAAAGATAAACAAATATATTTCTTTTTTAGCATTTATCTTTGATTTCATGTAGGCTAATAAGCTTTTAAAGCTTTTCATGAAAGTCCTTGCTTTGAATTTCTTCAAGAGGATATCAAGTTTAAAGAGTGTAATAAGCTAAGATACCATTTGACATTCAAAGAAAAGATAGATTACTGATTATAACTTGGTTTTGCAAATGGGGCAATGAGGTAGTACTTAAAACTCCAAGTTGCAAAAGATTACAATTCACAGGTAAAATTTTTACCACACTATAATCTTGTCAGATAGTTTAAGTTTTTAAATAAATTTTCATAAGTTGAAGTTATGATATTGCTTATTATTGCTTTAACTATCCAAAAGATATGAACATTGGTAAAATAAATATTGTTATTGTAAAATTATGATTTGATAATATCCAGACTTAATAACTTTCAAATTGCCACACCAAATGACTTTGATCTTCGGTAATTAAGAGTACAATGGTAGTTCTTCAAAGGGTGGTTCTTATAACTTTGTATGTTCAACTTCTTTGTTTTGTTAAATGAAAAAAATTATGATATAAACATCTTGGACTTGACTTGCATGAAACATGATCCGAAATCTTTTTGTTTCGGTGGGAATTTTGTTTTCAAATTTTACCAATAGATACTTGTTGAGTAACAGACCTCAACCTCATAAGATAATGAGAGAGAAGGGATGTATATTTTGACTAGCCCAAATATATGCAAAACTAGAGTAGCTAAGTATAAAAAGTTAGCTCAACTGCTAATCTGCGAAGAGAGGCTAGGATTTGTTATTACAGTGATAATCAAGTTTAATATTTAATATTCTTTTTTATCTTTATTATTAAAGGGTTATTATTTAGTACTTTTGTTTGATAAATGGTACCAACATTTCAAATTATGAACAGTAAACACATTTAATTTGAGAATTTTAACATGTACCATGCACATTACAAAATTATGGACAATTTTATCATTTAGTTTTTTTTTCCTCTCTTCTTCTTCTTCTTCTTCTTCTTCTTCAGAATCAGTTTTCTTTCTCTCTCTTTTTTTTCCCAGTTTTTTTTTTGTTTCTTTTTTCAAAATCAGTTTTCTTCTTTTTCTTCTCTCTCTCTCTTTTTTTTTTTATACCAGAATCAAAGAAGAAAACTAATTATGGGGAAAAAAGAAGAAGAAAGAAACTGATTTTGAAAAAAAAAAAAAAAAGAGGAAGAGAGAGGATGTGAGGAAAAAAATAAATGATAAATTTACCCTTAATTTTTTTGTCATGTGCATAACACATGTTAAAATTCCTAAATTAAATATTTTTTTATTCATGATTTACAATATTAGTACTATTTATTAAACAGATATATTAAATTAAATTTTTTTAATAACTAAGAATGAAAAAAGATATTAAATGTTAAACTTGAATACCAACCAAGAACCAAACTGGCATAGCTACTAATCCCAAAGGGACACCCCAGTAAGAGCTCGGAGCTACTGTAGCTAAGGGCTCGATTGGCTCATTTATTGTAATGTTTGAACTTGTCCATTTAAACAAACCACACGTTTTGCCACGCCCAAATTCAAACCATACTCGTAGCTAGGTTGCAATTTGGGTAATTGCCTATTATATTAATTACATTATTTGTTGTTATGTAATTCTGCCACTCTGCCACTCTGCCACCAACTCTAATTAAACTTTGTAAAATATGCAGAATTTAAGATACAGTAACCTTCGGATATATAGTAAAAGTTTATAATAATAAAACCATTAAAATCTAAAAAAGGTTAATTCCAAATGATAATGATATATTTAGTTATAAAAGTTAAATTTGTATCATATTTAAATAATATGATATTATGATATTTTAATTGTTTTATTTTTATAAAATAAATACATTAATTACATTTTTAAATTAATATACAATAATTTATTTAAATATTATAAATATAAATACTTTAATCATTTATTATTTAACATATAATACATGACATCACTAAACATATTATTATTATTATTATATAAATAATTGAAAAGCTAGATCATGTGGTGTTGAAATTTATCCCGGTAATGGAATGTTGAAATTGTTGAACATCTTCATGCGTCGTCTGAAGTAAATAATATATAAAATGTAAAATTCAATCTCTACTTCGTTTGAAAAGCAGCAAATTGTAACAACTTAGCATCCCAATTTTTCTTATGTCAAAAAAGTCTAATTTAAACAGAGAGTCCTGCTTTTCAACTTTGAACTAAAATAAACTACTAATGGTGTGCAGTGACTTTTTGAAGGCATCCAAAAATACAGAAATCTTGTTCATATCAGCCATTAATGGAAGTAACCCTTTTTAAAGTATCCCATTCCTTTTAAAATTGGGAAAATAACAAAACTAACACCCCTCAAAAATTATAATAACAAAACTAGCACCCCTGTGTTCAATTAAAATTGAACGACAATAATTTGGACTCGTTCAATATTGAACGTTCAATATTATCCGTTCAATTAGAATTGAATGACGATAATTAGACCTATTTAATATTGAACGTTCAATATTTTACGTTTAAATTGAATATTGAACGTTCAATTCTAATTGAACACAAGGGGGTGTTAGTTTTATTATTATAATTTTTAGGGGGTGCTATTTTTGGTAACTTCCCTTTAAAATTTTACCCACTTAAGCACCACCGTCTTCTACTTATATATAAAAAAAAAAAAATCATTTCTCGCAGTCTCACACATATCATATCTCTCAAGCAATTCTGCTTTTTATCTTGTCTCCCTAAAACTTGGCTGTCACTCGTTATGCCAAAAGATAAAAGATTAGCGTGTTAACAGATGGGAATCACCGCACGCGTTAGACTATAACTATATCAGAACCTGTGTGAATACATATTAGAGGCTCGAAGTAATTATTGAATTGATATTTATACTTTTATCTAAATTTTAATTTATTTTACTGTTATAATATTTATAGGTAGTTGAATTTTTTTTTTTTTAATCTAACTTTTGGTATAAGATTCAATTTATTTGATATGATATTGTGTTATTAATTTGCAAACAACGTTGAATTGAAGCCGGACTCACCATATATATGAAAGTGAGTATTAAATTGGTATTTATATTTATACCTTCCATTACTAATTTATTCAGATATGATTGGACACTTTCTTTTTTTCTTTGAGCTAACTTATCATTCTCCCCCCCCTCCCCACACAATTCTACTGCACTTTTTGTACATGACTTCATCATCTATGTAATGGTCCTTTTTGGTGGTGGGTATATTATAAAGTCAATTTCCAACTGCTAAAGCAAGATTTCCAAAGTAAATCCTAATTTTATTGTTACCAATTTAGCTCTTCCATAAAGCAAATTAAAATAGCCAAGTCAAACAATTCTGTAAAGGTCCCACTTGGCGAATCACCTCCTCACCACAGAAAGTCTCTTTCTTCATATGTGTATATAAAAGGCATGGCCTTGCTGTCTTGTAAATGAAAACCCATCAATCTCAACGAAAACAAATTTAAGATAAGACAGAGATCATATATTTCAATTATGAGGAACAACTCTATTACAACTTCATCATCAATGAAGTCCCTTTTGTTCTTGGTGGGTTTAATAATCATGATCCTATTGTCAACACAGTTCACTCAAGCTGATGGCAGAGCACTTCGATCCAACGATAATGGTGGTGATGGGTGCCAAGAACAAGTGGGTGAGGTGGGAAATGGTGGAATGACTTCAACGTTCTGTGTTTCTTCAAATAACTCTAGTACTGGTCCTTCTTCAAAGAGCTTGGCGTTTACATTGGCCTCTGGTCCAAGTAAAAAAGGCCCTGGTCACTAGCAAACTCCTACTCTTTACCTCATTCTTTTCTTTTCTTCTTCCCTGTATCATTTTTGTTGTTTTAATTTGCTGCACAAAATTATAAGTAAAGGTCTTGTTTTTTTAGGCTGTGTAATTTAGGTATTGGAATTCTCGTCCATATGTACAAGTCAAAAATCATACCCACAGTTTCTTTCTACTAAATATATATAGATAGCTAATTGCTATAGTGAAACAATTACACATATGTAGCCATATGAGCATAGTTGTGATTCTGGGTGTATTTCCTTCCACACTTTGGAAGTGTATACATCTATTTGATTGATTTTTAATGTATAAAGTCGTAGCAGCAACACTGCTTCAACTTTTTATTTTTTATTTTTTTTATAATATAGATATTCTTCTGTATATTGCTCTTGTTACTCTGTTAATTACTAGTTAGTGATTTGCATTAAAATTTTCTGCTTGCTCTGTGAAAATAAGGCCTCAGAAAGGAGATTTTTAATATTGAAGGGTTTTTTTTTTTTTTTTTTTTTTTTATCAATAAAAAAGCACCCATTTTTGTGTAATATAAGGATATTATTGTCTCCATCAAAATTTAAATTTATAATCTTTTGAATGTATGTATGACACTCTTATTTACCATCTTTTTTATCTTTTGTAATTATAGAAAAAGAATGAGTAAATTTATACCATGTTCTATTCAAGAATAAACTTAAAATTTTCTAAGGACATGATTTATGAGTGTAATAGATTCATATACCCAAACCGTTTAGATTTGACTGCAATTATATTTCCTTCTATAAAATTAGATTTTTGTAATCTCCTGATGACTGTTTCTTCTTCTGAATTTTTCTACTGACAAAAAGTTTCTTCAACATGCTGATGAACAAAAATCCAAACTACTTTTACGACACATTAGTAAATTATAATGGGTACTGGGTAAGTAACAACCAATGCAATCCCATTTGCTAATTTAAATTAAAGAAAGAATAAAACAAATTCATTGCTTTATATTAAAATTTGACTTTTAAATATATACTAGCATAAAAGCACAGGATTTTTTTTTTTTAAAAACTTGTCCACGTACAACTCAACAATAAATAACACTACCAAAATTTACTTTGCTCTAGAAAACATTCACTTGCCTACATGGCAAGGGACTATTAATAACACCCTTAATATGAAAAATTGAAACCCAAGAAAAAGCTGAAGTTTGAAGGATAAATATTATATAGATTTCTGCACTTTTGGTTGATGGACAATTATCTGATTAGCTAATCGATTTCATATACTCGAAGAAATTGAGGAAAAAATATTGCAGATGTTAAAACAACAATTGATTTCCTTTATATGAGCTTGATAAACTTTTGTTAGGTTTTAAGAAATCACCAAAAATACAAGCGTTTACATGAATAAGGTAGCGTCTCTTTCCATTAATTTGTACATATATCCTATCAGATGTGAAAAATGTTGAAACGTATTGGGGATATTCTAAATAAATTCAAGTACAAGTACAATTCTAAATCATGCACAGCATGTAGCTCATTTATAGGCTTGTAAAATACTTAAGATTCGAGTCCAATAGATGAGTAAGTTATGTAATTATTAAAAAAACCAATAAATATTTGAAATAAAATTACATATTCATCCGAAATACAAAACAAGTTAATTATAATTGTTAAGTGGTTAAATTTAACTTTAAATTTGCTTATTCAATTTTGGTAACTTTAAGCAACTACCACAAAATATATCATTTACTTGTTTTAATTCTAAATTTTTTAGGATAAATATATGAAAGGCACCTACATTCTCGTAGTTTGGGATAATAAATATTTTAATCTCGTATTTTTAAGTAAAATAATTTAGTCTTATATATTTGTAAAATATGCTTTTTATTTTTAAACTCTTTAAAACTAAAGTACATTTTAAAATTATGAGATTAAAGTTAAGTTATAGGATTACAAGTGCCACTTACCTAGATGCAATAATTTGTACAAATTTAGCAAGTTTGAACTAACTCCAATTATGACAATTAGAATTAGTCAATCCTAGCTTAAATTTAATTTAATTTAAGTCAATAAAGATGAGCTCAAATTCAAATAAAACACAAATTAACTGACACAAATTGTGAGAATTTTTAATAATATCTCTATACATATTATTGATATACAAGTACTTACTAAAAATTGAAAATTTTGAATAACATATAATGTCACACAAGAACATGACTTTTAGAATCACAAAATGCAAGATTGACCTAGTTAAAAAGAGAGTGACAAAACACAAATTGATTAAAGATTTGAAGCTTTAGTACAAAAATTAATGCCTAATTAATTTAAAGATGAAAATTTCATAATAATAATTTCAATTAAAGATGGGCATATTTCTTTTTAAGGTTCAAAAAGATTGGTAAATTTAAATGTTATATTAATATTAAAAAATGTAACATAATAATGTGGCAAAACAAATAAATTATAACTTTCATTCCTTAATTATCATTTTATTTTCTAACGAAAAAAGAATAAAAAAAGAACTAATATATCATAAAAGAGAAATACTAAAATAGATGTAAGATAGTTTCAATTTTAACCTACCCTCTTTTTCTTCTTTTTTTTTCTTTTTTGGAATTAAATTTTATTTTATTTTATTTCGAACTAATGAATAGATTTAAACTCAATTCAATCCAACTTAATTTTTTTTCTAAGTTATCTGAGCTGGCATAAATTTAATTTACTTTGTGTTCTTTTATTCGAGTTTAATTTAAGCTACAATCGCCACCCAAATGATAAATACACTAAAGAAGAGTAAAAGAGATGAAAGTAAGAGAAAGAAGAAACATAAATGTCAAATGATAAAATCATAAAAGTAAATATTTGAAAAATAAATTGTCGATGGCGATTCAAAAAAGTTAAAGATGAAATTAAGATAGTTTTCATGGGAAGGCATCAAAGTTTAAGGGAGAAAAAACACCACCAGAGAGTCAACTAATTAGAAGGTTGGCCACTCCTACAATTCTCTCTGACTGTTAAAATTGTTAAAGGTTTTTAGTCACCAATTCTCTCTCAAAGGTCTGAAGAATTCAATGTACTTTCCTAGAGTGGACACCCATAATATGACTCTGCAAGCGAAGAAAAATTAACAGGAAGGGGCTTGAGACTTGGTAGTTATACACCAACAGGATGCCAAAAAACATGGCCGAATCACATAGAATGCACTCATTATGAATATGAAGGAACTAAGTTGAGTGTAAAGAATAAAGAATTCTTTCGTACCGCATGAACAAGTCAGATTGCCAGCAGAACTAAAAATCAATTAGCTATTTTTCACAATACATCACCGTTTAGAACAACAAACTCGCAGAAAATTTCATGAGCAACTGAGAAAATCCTGTAATGCAGCTCGCAACATGAAGAGCCAGGCAAGCCATCTTCGAAAAACATATATCGGGCAAGGAGATGAAGTGATAAATGGATAACTATTCTAATACAATAGGTTAAACATCATGAGTGCATATCAATGTAAATATGATACCAATTTTATTTGGCAGGAAACCTCCTTTTCCATTTATAAGTTTTAGAATTTTGGAATAGAATTTCAAAGCTAAAAAAATTACAACAGCTTAGATGCTAAACAGGATACCATTCTGATAATTGGATAAATGAGTTTATCAAAAGACCAAAAGAAAATACTCATCTACTTGACGTTCAATCCTAGATATCATGATGAAGGAATTCATCCCAAGATATAGGGCTTCAAATAATAATCAATTTAGGACTTAACCCACTAACTAACACATTGTTTTTCAAGAGTCAGCATTACTCCACAAAATATAAATCCAGCCATGAATTTTTAACAAACCCATGATTGATATAGTGAAAATAGAAATTTCTGGGTCGAAAATATTTTCAACGATGATGAAAAATAGATATTGCAACAGTTGAGAAGATTATAGTTGCACAGCCTGAGAAACTAGCTAACAATTATTAGTGTGCATACCTTTAGGTGGAGATGTCTCTCAAGAGCAGCAGCAAATAATTAAGAGGTCAGCAGGTATGTATATGTGAGTGCAACTGTGGAAATACATAGCCTATTCTAAAACTTATACAAAGAAAATCCTATACAGTATTAAACTATTGGGGGGGGGGGATACTATGTATTATGGCATGTAGAAACAAGATAAAGTAATGTCGACCAGAACATAAGGCAAATGACGAACATACAAGGTGGAGACAAAAACAAAATGCAAAATCTATCAAACAACTATCAAATTCCACTAATCAAAGTTTAACCAAGAAATTAACAAGCTGAATGATGCTTACCTTCTTAATAAAGCTAAGATCATAAACCATGACTTTCTGGATAGCTATCTTTTAAATATTAATGATCACATTAGAAACACGTATTAGGTTTAGGAATTTAGGATCTAAGTAAGAATACTTACAAGCGTCCTTTAAGTACAAAACATGATATACACACAGGTATGTCACTGCAGTCGATAACAAAAATCAGAGTACAAGATTAACCCAACTTAGAATTTCACGCTTTCCAGACACTAGAACCAAGTGTCCTTATGTAACTGCAATCGATAACAAGAATCTGAAAGCAGGATTTACCCAGCTTGGTATTTCACGCTTTCCAGACAAGAGTCTCACTAAGCTCAAGATAAACAGCTAAGGGAAAATATGTTTTATGCAGATAAAATCCAAACAAAAGAGCAACACAACAATTCATCGACAAACATTAAATTTGGCCATCATATATAGAAGCACCATTGCATAATTCACCGAGTAAGCCCAATATGTAAAATTCAATAATGCATTTTCTGAGTTTTGTGGCACAACTATGTTACTTACCAGTTGGCATTCAATGTGAATGTGACGTTCTTCACAGTCTGTCAATTTGTATGGAAGCACTTGATAAAAATACGCAGAAACAGTTTCGGAATTTCCAATATGTAAGCTCAAAGTAAGTCAGTGAAGCTTACTTTAGGGGCTAACCCTAAACCATTCTGCAGGATATCCCCTACCCCCAATCTATGTTCATGTATTATATCTAGAATGAGAACTCAGAGAACAGCATTAAAAATAAACATTTATGATATGCACAGCCAGTCCCCAAAACTAAAAATATTCGATGGAGAAAACAAGTACCTACGACATATGCACAATATGTATGTTATTACGGACCAATATAATTTATCCCAAAATCCATATCATCGATGAAAAAAAAATAAAGAAAGACAAAAACTCAAAGAATAAAGACAATAATAAGCAGAAAGCATAATGAAATCACTGGAAACATACACGAGGTGTTGTTTGAATAGGCATAATTAGGAATCCATAAGTAGTATTGAGATCCCAATAGTGCAATAAAAATACCCTAAGCATAGCAGTAACGCCGATTTATAAGAAACTAAAAATCTCTAGAAAGAGAATGATCATAATAAAGGAAATATGAACAAACTCAAGACGATTCCGTCTCAAATTTGGGTGTCTCCTCCGTGCTGGTGGCGGTATCAGGCTGAGGGGAAGCAGAGGCAGCCTTGGACTTGACAGCATCGAGCATACGTTTGCTGATCTCCTTAGAATAAACCTGAAGGATCTGAATGCCATCGTCATCGGAAGCGGAGGAGGAACCAGCGGTGGAGAAAGCCTCTTCCTCGATGAGGCGAGCGGCGGCGGCGGACTCCTCATGAGGCATTGTGCCGTAACGGTCGGAGAGGACGGAGGGGCTGGAGAGAGTTTCGACTAGACGGGTCACGACGGCGTCACGGGTCTTCTGGGTGGGTGGCCAAATGCTAAAGCCCATTTTGCCTGGTTCAGATGTTCTAGTGATAGTATGTTGAGGATTTTCTTCTTTGGATGGCTGAGATTCCATTATTGTTGATGTTGAGTCTGATTCTGACCGTGGCTGTGGTGGGGGAGTGGTGTTGGTGTCTTCTAATTCAGACATTTTTTAGGAGGAAATTGGTGGGATTAAACAGAGGAATAGAGAAAGGATTTGGGGATTCAGAAGGGGCACAGAGAGGGCTGTGAATTTTGTGGTTTATACTTACGGGGGAATAAGAAGAGCGTGGAGTGAAAAAGAAAAGGAAATTGTGATTGTGAGAGTGTGAGGCCTACTTGAGGGTTAAGGTAAAATCAAAATGTGGTTGGTTAGCTTAGAAGTTAGATCTGATCCGAAATCCGATGGATGGCTTTGCTTCACGCCTTCACCTCTTCGTTCTCAGTTTCAATTTTAGGACCAGGGTTTTATGGGAAGAAAAAATAAATTAAGTTTAATTGCATTAAATAAAATTTTATTTTAATTTTTCTTGATGTAATGTTCATATAATTTTTTTTAAAAAACAATAATAACACTATTAATTTATTATATTTAACTTATATATATTTATTATTAAAGAATTCGGTCTATTTTCATTAAATATTATTTAAATTAAATTATGATAATTTATATTATTTTAATATTAAATTTTATTTAATTAAATTTTATATATTATTATTGGCGTATTATTAAGATAGCAAGATTATGAAATAAGTGGATGAGTTTAATTTCTTTCTAGAGCACTTAAATCATTTTTAAAAAACATTTAGTCTCATTCACCTATTCTTACTAAAAGGTTATGCTTTATGGATAATTTTATTTTTTTAAAAAAATAAATAAAAAATATATTTAAAACTTATAATAATAAAAATAATATTTTTATGTATAATTTAACTATTTTTATTCTTTTTAAAAAACTATGGCTTACTATTTCACATTTAACGTTATTAAAGAGCATGTCATTTAAGTTTATTTATAGTCATTAAAATTCGTTCAATATTAAATATTATTCAATTAAATTTATTCAATATTATTTTTATTTTATAAGTTTTAAAAATACTATTATTTCATAATTTTTTCAAAAAAATTATCATTGTTGGTTCCATTTTTATCCAACAAAATCTTCAAATCTTATTCTTACGCTTCTTGTAACATTTTTATATTTTTAAACACATATATAAATCAAAAAATAGTTGTTATAATTTTTTTTTATCTGTATAATCTACAAACTTAACTAAATCATCAACTAATATATTAGTAACCTCGTAGGCTTGTACCCAGAACATATAATAAAATATTCTTATGTCTAATATATAAATCAAGACTTTTGCCAAAGGGACCAATGAGCTCACATTGATATAGCCAAATCTTTCTAACGAAAATCGTAAAAAATTGTGAATAAAATTAAGGCGTCTGTTACCGCTCAATAAATAAATTTATCCTTAAAAAAATATATTAAACAATTACATATAATCAACAATTTTATTTAAAACAAACATGCTATATTCCAGATATAAAACAATTTTATTTATGCTTTCGATATAAATGTTTATGTAATTTGTTGTTACAATCATACAAAAGTTAAAAAACGATATTCCAGATAATATGACATGTATTAAAACATTTAATATATTTTCAATATATCACGACTTATAATAAAATATTTAAAAATAATATTTATTAGTATATCATTTATCATATCAAAACTTCCATAAAATGTCACAAATATTTCATATAAATGATAGAGCTAATACATAGTGTCATCTATCGGTGACCAATATATAGTGTCACATGTCAATGATATTACATATAAAAGATAAATGTAAGTGAATCATAAAACTATAAAGTTATATGTAAAATTTTATAATAAATTTTCATACGTAAAAATACGATCAAATCAAATGGTGTGGACTCAAATGCTCTCTGATACCCAAGAACACCTTTCCACACAGCCCAATTCAATAATTCAATACTCCAAATATAACAATCGTCGAATGCATTCTGTAAAAACAGTTTTCCAAAACTTGTTTGCTCTTAAAGGCATAAAATATCCTTTTGAAAACAAGGATTCATGGGCGAGTTTTCACTTTTCAATATCAAAACTTTAAATTTTATTTATGTAAACGTGCACATGTTACCTAAACGATTATGCTATTACAAAAATGAGATCATGAAGATATCTAAAATATTGTTTCAATCAAATAATAACATAAATACATTCTTATGGCAACTAATACATATAATTACATGAACAAATATTAAACAAATATTTAATATTTTAAGTAAAGCGAGTTTACTTAGCTTGATGTAGTAACAAGATAAGTCAAACTAGAAAAAAAAAAGAAAAAATTGAACTTTTATATAGTGCTAGTCTATTCTAGATGAAAGATAATTCAATTTTTGTTTTAACACTAAGGTATCCAATTCATAATAATTTCAAATATGTTAGGCAAAAGCTTTACAAAATATTTTGAAAGTGTCCTAATCATATAACTAATTTTTTTAATTATAAGAAATTTAGATTTTATCGTAATAAAGTGAGATTTTATTTACATATTTTTAATAATTTTTTTCTCAAATAAAATATCACATAATTCAACTCTCCTTAATAGATAATAAAAATATATCATTACAATTTACACCTCTAAGTAGGATTGTCAATTCGTGCGAGCTGGGCTAGTTCGAGCTGGCCCAAACTAGCCCAGTTTAAATTAGTTCAACCCTAGCTCAATTCAAATTTAATTTGAGCTAGCAAAGATGAGCCCGAACCCAAACCCAAACTAAATACAAGCGAGCTGGCTTAAATTGGCCCAAACTAGCCCAAATTGTTAATTATATATATATTTTTAGTTAATATAGCTTTTTTTTTATTAAAAAAATATGTTTATTAATTAAAAATCAAACAACATTACATAAAATAATAAAAAATATATATATAAATATAAGAAAAAATTAATTATTAAAGCAAAAAGTCAATTACTAAATTAATTAGGTAATGAGTAAATGCATTAAATCTCACTTATGCAAAAGTTAGAAGCCGTTATACCCTCATAAAAAATCACATTTAGAATAAAGAGTTTTCAAGTCCAAATAAAATTTCATCTAGCTATTAAACAAAATAAATAGAGATGAGTATATTAAATAAATATACTTACTAAAAAATTAAAATAAATGAAAATATTACTCGAGAACATAACTTTTTTTATAAACACAAAGATAAAACTTTGATTATTACATAATATATAAGTCTAAAGACAATGAACAAGTGGAAAAAAGAATAACATAATACAAGTATCGATTTAAAAATAGAAACTTCATAATAATAATTTAAATTAAATAAAAATATTATTTTTTTGTTTAAAGAGTTAGGTAGATTTAAACGCTAAATATATTAACATCAAATAATATAGCATAATATTGTGACAAAATGAATATATTATAACTATTTATTCATTATCAGTTTATTTTTCAAAAGAAAAGGAAAAAAAAACTAATATATTATAAAAAAGAAGTACTAAAAGAAATGAAAGATTATTTTAATTTTAATATAATCTTTTTATTTTTTTATTTAAAATTTAATTTAATTTCGGGCTAATGGGTTGGCCCTAACCTAGCCCTAATCCAGCTTAATTTTTTTCGTGTTATTCGAACTGAGCTGAAACAAACCTAAATTTAATTCGATTCATATTTTTCAATTCAGATTTGATTCGTCAATCGAACTGTACTATAAATTGCCACCCATAGTTCTGACTAATATATAGTACCGCGTTAATTGAATATATCAATGCAATTTACACCGCTTAAGTAATATATAGTAAGAATCACAATTTGACCCAACATTTTATTACCGTGCAGGTGCTTCGGGTCAATTCATGATGGTTGAATTTGGGTTACTGTTCAGATGATGTCCCATTTTTAAAATAACAACTCAGTTACTCAGCTCAATTAGGTTATTGACATGCAGTTTCTGGTATTTACTTTCATATATATTTTTATACTGAAATATTGTTGAAAGCTGGATCAACGGGTCGGGTCATTCGCCCATGAGAAATACATTTACAGAAACAATGTAGTTTAATTTACCACGCGGGTCACTTCACTTTAGTACGTTGGGGCCGTAACCCACCCATTCCATTGACATCCCTAATTATATACTGCTACATATATTTGTAAATCTTACAAAATGAGGTCTTAATAATAAAGAACCCATGCATGCACACTGAAGAAAACTTACTCAATAAATTCGTTGAAGCTACATGAGAAAACTAGCTAGCTAGCTTAATATGTCTCCACTCTCCACCAGTGTCGGTGTGAATCGCCAAAAACAATGACGGGCGTTCCTGATCCTGATCTGTCAAACCAGCTAACCCAGCAATAAAAAAGGCTTCAACGGTTATGGAGCGGATCTGAAGCGTTTGGAACTCTCCTCTTGCTTGAGAAGAAGGCTTCATAGCTGGGTTGATTTTGCAAGTCCTTTTGATCCTCCCCTTGAATACTTAGGGACTTACTTTCTTCGTCCTTCACTGTGACTGTGCCCACCTTCATTAATAATCTTTCTTCTCCTTCCGAGCCTAACAATAATGAGATCACAATCAAAACTGACATTAACTTCTTCAACCATCCAACTTTGACCAAAAGTTGACGATGAACAACCATTTTGTTGCCCAAAATGAGAGGTATTGTGTGGGTTTTAAAGTGTGTGGTAGTGTGGGAAACAAAACAAATAATGACTCCAGAATTCCAGGCTCAAAAGGAATTATAGAAAAAGGGCTCTAGAAATGAGGGAATAAAAAATAATACATTTCTCTTTCACTTTTACTTATTCTTTGTGCTTCACGAGCACCTTTAATTTTCATTCTGATTTGCTTCTTTTTTTAAGTATTAAATAAGGGTCACCCCAAGCGTTACATATTTATAACATTTTTTTTATTTCAAATGTTTGCTTGTTATTGCTTGTCTGCTGTAGAAAGTATTCAGTTTGTTACTCTTTTTGTAGCTTACTTCATTTTTTGAGCAATAAGAAGAATCGTTTCATTTCTATCTGAAACTTAAAAATTAAAAAAGAGTAATTAATCAGAATACTTCCAAGGTATAACTCTTATTCATGCAAATAGCTTACGATATTATGGATCAAAATTCAGTACATAATGTGCAGAAGATTGGATATGTCTCTCTTCATTTGGCAGAGTACAAGTTATGTGTGGTCAATTCAAGAATTGAGATTAACAACGTTCTAATTCCCTATGAACTTTTTTCTTTTTGTCCTCAATGGGAGTAGTATACCCTTCCCAATGAATTTTGAAGATGCTCTAAAAATCCATAGATTAATCATATGGACTTCTTATTAGCCAAAGGCCAACGTTGACAGTGTTTTCTCTCCTAACTCTATACCCATTTTCTTAAAAGTATTGCTTATAGTATCATTAAATGATATGTCAGTTATGAATTGAATGTAAAGTTGAAGATGTAGAATAAAAAAGTAATTATGTGATCTTTATTAATAAGGAGCCAATTAAATTATGTCATATAGATATATACCAAATTGCGATAAAAAAAAGTTATTTTTTCTTTAAGGTCAATAAAGTGTAACTGAATTGCACTATTTTGACATTGATCAACACATGGACATACACTGGTAAGTTTGGACTTTTATCTTTCTGTGTGTTCAATTTATTAAGTCATTTTTTTTATTTTTTATATCTACTTTTCGTACCTCGCATGTTAATTAGATCATTTTTTTAAGTTTTCCTTGCTTAGACTTGGAGGACCAAAAACAATGGTGGTTAAAAAAAAATTGAAATTAATTGTTTAATATGATGAGAAAGTAGAGACAAACCATGACTTGTATGCATCCTAGCCGAAGAACAAGAAAAACCCACCTTAAAGACAATTCCACACCCTAATCTTGCTGCGGAATTGACTGAGGCAACCACACTTTCATGATAATAATTTTTTCATTTCACAACCAAAAACAGAAATAATAACAAGACTAAAAGGTACATGGCTGATGGCATGCTAAACCAAAAAAATGGACATTATGATTATCTTTTTACGGGATATTGTGAGAATAAAGGTGAACTTCATGTGAACCCGTGGTTTTAGTTTGCCAGTTGTCTCATTGACTTTGTATCGAACCCTGCTACTACCGGTGCATGAGTCCTAACATAATGGAAAATTATTGTAATTATTTTTTTTTTAAAAATACAATTGTTTGATGTTTGATAAAAATAACAACTCATAAAATTAATAAAAATTGTGAAGTATATTATAAGAATAATAAATAATACTCTTACCATAAGCTTAATGACATTTTACCTTTCCGCATGTTTTCTCCACTTTTACTAAATAAATAAATAAAAACTTTGTATGCTCCGTGGACTAGAGTTATTGGACACATTTGTAATTTTAAACGTGTATATAAAACAAAAAACAAAAAAATATGTGTTTAAACATAATTAATTAATAAATTATTCATGTATATGTGCTTATTTTATAAATAGCTTTAAGAAATAATATAAGATGAAATAGTTTAGTTGAAAGTTGTTACAAGATAAGTATTTAGGAGTTCTGCATGAAAATATTAAAATATTTTAATAATTATTTAATATGTAAGCATGTATTTGAAGCTATTTTGTTTAAAAATAAGTATAATTTATTTATTATAAAAACATAAATAATATTACTCAAATTTTTAAAATCACTTTTTATATAGATTTTCAAACACATGCACTTAAAAATATTTTTCTCTTTTAAAGGACCTTTTAATTAAAAGGAGAAATAATTTCAAATAGACCAAAAATAAATAAATCATTTGTTATAAAAATGATTCAATTATTTATTTTATTTTACCTTTAACTTGTTTAGTGAAAAACATATATTTATTTTTTTACAACATTAAAAAACATATATTCATTTATATTATAAAAAAAATAAACATATTTTTTTTATAAAAAATTAAAAATAAAATTCTATAGTGAAGATAATTATATTATACAATTAAACTAAAAATAAAAGCACATAAAATTTTCTTTTAAAAATTTCGAATTACAGAGGCTTAATTGAGTGCTTTATTTTAACAGATCATCTTGGATCTGATTTTTTTTTTTCATAGGATAGGATTCTTATATGCTTATTGGTTTTATTTGGAGTAATATATATATATATATATATATATATATATATATATATATATATATATTTTTTTTTTTTTTTTTTTTTTTATTATTATTTTTTTTTTTGTGTTATAAAAAAAATATATGTATAATGCATTTTTTTTAAAAGGATAAAGGGATAGTGAAATACGTTGTTTTTTATGAAAGTGCATTTTAGACTCATACATATTTAGAAGGATAATATAAGTTCATTATATTTATAAAAAAAAAAAAAAAGTGTTATAAAAGCTTATTATTTTTACAAAATAGACTTATACGACATTTTCTTAAAAATAATAGACTAATACTGCCTCTCTAAATAAGTACGGATCTAAAGTACACTTTTATTAAACATTGCAAACTTAAGCTATCATTTTTCCTTTTTAGTATGTGTCAAACATGTATTTTTTATATTATAAAATAATTTACATCACATAAAAAAATTAAAAATAAAATTTTATAAATAAAATTACATTATTTTACAACTCTTTGTTGCTCGTAGCATTAAACAGAGTTTTAAATCACCTCTACCAATTTTAATATACTAATATATATATATATATATTATTAATAAGTAGCTTATAAGTGTACAAATTTTTTTATTTTTTAAATTATTTTGTTTACCATTTTATCCATTCTTGCTCATATTATGCTGCAGATAATAAATATTGGTACGATGAAAATGACAAAAAATTTGGACTCTATAATCAATAGCAAGGCTAAATTTGCCCACATGCGTACTACGAGAACTTAACTCACGTTGATTTTACGGTCTAGACGCACATATAAGAAAATAAGATACTATTGGGCAATACTAGTGGCCCATTGGGTCTTAGAATCCCTTTTAAGCATCAACAAATCCAGGCCTTTTAGAAGCAAAACGGGGCCTAATAAACGGCACAAGTTTTAGCCGACGTCCATTGCGAAAAGAAGAGCCAAGTTTCAAGCAGCATCTCCGACAGAAGCTCAGCTGTTGCACAACTTGAAGGGAAAAAAAAAAAAACCACTTTTAGGCTTTTCACCTCCATAGTCATGGCTATTGGCCCAACTGCTTAACGTCTTTCTGTCTGTATCTTTGTGCTTAAATTGAGGCCGATTAGTTCTAGTCCGTTTAAGGAAAGCACCTGAAAGTGAAAAGAGAACGTTTTGAATTTTAACGATGATGTCCATCACCTCCGCCGAACTGAACTATATCGTTTTCCGTTATCTCCACGAATCAGGTTCCACCGAATTTGTCCTCCCAATTAGCCACTCTTATTCGTATTCGTACTTAGGTTTTGACATGAGTTAGTTTAAACGTGGTCTAAATATATGTAATTTGAAAAACAAGTACCAGATATATTTTGTCGCTTTTGTTAATAATAAGCTAAGATTTTCCTTTTGTGAAGTTAATGTTGAATTTTAAGCTTGTCTTGACAAGCTGTAAACTAAAAATTGTCATTTTTTCTTGAATAATAAGCCAAGATCTTGTAATTATATCTTAAAGTTGGAGGATTTTAATTGCTAGAGGTTTACGTTTTTTTCTTTTCAAATCCTGTATTCTATGACTTGACGTCGTATGTTCATCTACTACGCAGTGCTTCTTAACTAGTAGCTTGAATTTTTCAGGGTTTACGCATTCAGCTTTTTCGTTTGGATATGAAGCTGGTATCAACAAAAGCACAATCGATGGAAATATAGTTCCACCTGGTGCACTTGTTAAATTCGTGCAAAAGGGAATTCAATATCTTGAGCTGGAGGCCAACTTGAGCAGCGTAAGCTTTTATGGATCTGTTTCTCTTTGTCCTCTTTCTTGAGGACTTTATATCTGTCTGTTAATTGATGCATGTGTTAGGTCTTCAGAATGATGGTGATATGGATGATGATTTTTCAATGCTACAACCCTTGGATCTTATCACAAAAGATGCTAATGAATTACAGAAAATTATAAAAGAAAAGAAGGAAAATCTGCGAAAAGATAAGTTTGAAACAAATGAAAAAGAAAAGGAGAGTAAACATGACCATGAACCAGAACATTCTCGAGAAAAAGAAAAGGATAAAAAAAGAAGGGATAAAGAACAGGAAAATGATAAAGCGATGATAGAGAAGGACATGGAGCAAGAAAAGGATAAAGATAAAGGAAAGGCACAACCGGATGATAATGGTGTTGAAAAGATTGAAGATAAGGTTATGGTTGTACTTGAAGAAAATGAAGACTGTGGAGGTAATTTGCTAATCCCATCTATGATTGTCGTGTGCTTGGCTCAGTTATGTGGTTATCCTGACCATTTTTTTGTTAACTTGTATAAAAATTTTATTTTGAATGTGGATATGTGAAAACAGGGCCCGAACCAATGGAAATCTCCACAAGCCCGGCAACTTTGTCAAGTGCAATTCCTAGTTGTGATGTCACTATTCTAGAAGGCCATACATCAGAGGTTGGGCATATGTCTGTAGTATTTGGCATTTCCTTCTCATATTTCTTTGATCTTTGTATCTTGTTAAGATGTTCCTTTGATCTCAGGTTTTTGCTTGTGCATGGAGCCCATCAGGTTCGCTTCTTGCATCTGGGTAGGTTCCTCAGGAATACTAGATTTATAACTCATATTTTAATGTGTCATTTTTTCCTAAATGAATTTTGAACTTCCAGGTCTGGAGATTCTACAGCACGAATTTGGAGCATTGCAGATGGAGCTTGTAGATCTACCTTACAAAATGCAGCTTCGAATGTTGTAGTGTTGAAGCATTTCAAAGGCAGAACCAACGAGAAAAGCAAGGACGTGACAACACTCGATTGGAATGTAAGTTTTTTTCCCCCTTAAGACTGGAAATGTGAGTTTTTATCAAATTGTATTTCCTCAGTTTTCTTAATTAAATTTTGTGTCTGCTATTTGTCTTCAGGCTCATATTTTGAATCTGAGTTTTATTGAGATTATATTGACGCTTTTAATTGTCATTTAATGCTGGATTATTATGAACTATAATTATCACTGTCTCTGTCCCAGGGCGATGGAACATTACTTGCAACAGGTTCTTACGATGGACAAGCAAGGATATGGAGTAGAGATGGTGAGTTGTTTATGCTAGAGTCTTCTTAATCCTTGCAATTTAGATTCAATGGCTGGTAAAGTGGTAGTGTCAACCATTTGACATTATATGGGCCTAAGTATGGCTCTTTGTCCGTAATAATAATATTGCTTTGCTTTCTCCTGGCTCCTTTTTTTATCTAGGGGAGTTAAAGAGCACACTGAACAAACATAAAGGTCCAATATTTTCTCTGAAGTGGAACAAGAAGGGTGACTATCTTCTTAGTGGCAGTGTGGATAAAACTGCAATTGTGTGGGACATAAAAACAGGGGAGTGGAAACAGCAATTTGAGTTTCACTCAGGTACAACTTTTGCATGCATGGACACTGAGTTTCATTTTCTAGCTAAAGTTATATTATATAAGCACAATTTCACTTGGGAAAACATCTGTTGTCTTTGTTATTCGTTAATCTGATCATTTTTGTAAATTAATAGTAATTGTGTCAAAATATTTTTTTAGCTCCTACTCTGGATGTTGATTGGCGAAATAATGTTTCATTTGCAACATGCTCCACCGACAATATGATATATGTTTGCAAGGTTGGAGAAAACCGACCAATCAAAAGTTTCTCAGGACATCAGGTTGGCTCCCATTTGATGGATCAATCATTTTGTGTTTTATTTTTTAATTGCCACACAAATTACTGGACGATATGCAGTATCACTTGGACACAGCTTTTAATACTCTGTGTACTAAATTGCTCATCAAACCTGGAAGCCATGGGAGGAAAAGAAATTTACTGTAAATGAGTTATTGGCAATCTAGTTTTCAAGGCTATTAGGGCAATTAAGTTCAGATTGTAGTTTGTCTTGGTGAATGAGTATTGATACAATTCAATGGTATTTTTATGCTTTCAATGCTTAACTAATTTCACTAAAGCCTGGTGAAACTTTAGTAGATGCTGAAACGTCTCACACTTTTATCACCCATTCTCCCATGTAACTATAATATAAAGAATATGTACCAAATAAAAAATATCCATGTATACATTTAGGAGGATTTAATGAATTTATCAAACAGGTAGTTGCTTAGCAATTAAAAAAATCAAATAGGTAATTGGGGCTACTTCCTGATCTATAGCTTACCTTCTTTGAACTTTTGCATTTTAGGGTGAAGTTAATGCTATCAAATGGGACCCAGCTGGTTGCTTGTTGGCTTCTTGCTCTGATGATTACACTGCAAAGGTCATTGGCTATGATTGTCTTTTGGCGATTGCCTATATATTTTGCATTTAAATTCCCCCTCTTATTGCTATTCAATGCTTCAGACACTTGTGACTTTAAACACGCAACAGTCTGCAAAATAAGTGTCATTATTTTTTAGCATTGAAACCTCATATATTTCTTGGCACAGATATGGAGCATGAAACAGGACAAGTACTTGCATGATTTGAGAGAACATGTGAAGGTACTTGTTGGTCTTTGCATGTAATTTCATTTTAAATAATTCCCAGGGTTTTGGTAGTGAATTTTTTGCACGAACTTGCAGGAGATATACACAATTCGTTGGAGTCCCACCGGACCAGGCACGAATAATCCCAATCAACAGTTATTGCTCGCAAGGTAAATGCACTGCTTCCCTAAAAATTACACAGAAACTAGGAAAGTAGACCAAAGAATGGCTTATTGTTTGAAAGCAGATCCTACTTCACATAACAACCTAAATTTAAATTTTCCAGTTTTCTAGCATATTAAGTGGTGAAGTGATACTTCCGACGTTTTGATTCTATTCATACTTTTAAATGGATTTTATTTTAATACATCAAAATTAAATATTAATCATGAAGGGACCAAATAACCAATTTAGTATTTTCTCATTGTTCTGATTCTTTATGTTACTGTAAATTTATTTTTGAGCAGTGCTTCATTTGATTCAACTATTAAGCTATGGGATATGGTGCAAGGGAGCCTTCTGCACAGCTTTAATGGGCACAGGTACAAGTCTAATTTGTAGTGCTGCATCACGTTCAAATTTGATATTCTGCTTAAAGCGTAGAGGTTATTTAATAAGAAAGAACTGACCTTAACGTCTGGTATGGCCTCCTATTTAACCTGGATAATGGTTTGCCTCTTTGGTTTGGATGGCTTTCCCGCATTGAAATACATTTATGTGTACACAATCATATCACATACAAAATGAACTATGAATTTCATGGGAGCAGTTGTATGATGTTTTATATCCAATCATCTGCAATTTCATCTTAGAGGAACTTAATTTTGTCTGAGGATGAATATCATGACATCTGATCACAGTAATTACTCTCTTTTTTTTTTTTAACATACTGATGTGTGGATGTTTAATTATAAAATACACAGGGATCCAGTATACTCTGTTGCGTTCAGCCCGAATGGAGAGTATTTGGCCAGTGGATCTATGGATAAATGCATGCACATATGGTCTGTGAAAGAAGGCAAAATTGTGAAAACATACTCCGGAAATGGTGGGATTTTTGAGGTTTGTTGGAACAAAGAAGGTGACAAGGTAGCAGCCTGTTTTGCAAACAACATAGTTTGTGTTATGGATTTCCGAATGTAAACCTTGAAGTTAATTTTCTTTTGTTTGTTTTTCTTTCGGTAGGCATAGATTTATGAATTTATCCATGTAAGGTTCTTTTAATTTATTCTTGTAATTTTAAAATATTGTGTTAGTTTTATGGCATTAGAAAACAGCGTTGTAGTTAAGGAGGCATTGCTGTACTATCATTCATCGATGCTTTGCAAAATCAAACCCGTTTTAAGAAGGCATCTAATTAGACATCTCCCATTATATGGTTTCCAATAGTGCAATTTGTAAAAGCCTACTACTTTTGATTTGGAGGAACAAATGACACCCTAATCACTTGGACATCGAGAAATTCAGATGGACTCTTCTTGGGCTACCTCACTGGAGTTACTTCTGGTTTTGTTCGTTACAGTTTTTCTTCCGAGTTTGCTTCATTATGGAACTATTTTTAATTAAGCATATTTTTATCAGCATGAGGCCTCCAAGACATAAGTTTTAGAAAAGTCATATGTCACAAATTTGTAATAAATTTTAAATGATATGGCAAAGATTGATTGAATAACACAATTTAGTTCAAAAGATCGTAACAAATAAGACTGTTCCAAAGAGGAAAAACTAAATAAATGGGGGCTTCTTCCTTCTCTTCCTGTCTTATTTTATTTTAATAAAACCTAGTAATCTTTTCAAGTTTTGATTGTTACCAGAGAAAAAGTCTCCAAATACAAAAACAATCTCTCCAATATTTTTTTTTTTGTTAGTTTAATTCAATAAATATATTACAACAAAATTTCAATTTAGTGTAATTTTCTTTTAGAAAGGTAAAAAAGAACTCAAAAGCTTTAAGAATAATACTCAAAAAAAGTTGATTCCTATGCTACATTTAATTTTTAAAAATTCATACAATAATTTCATGTATTTTTAATTTTTTTTATTTGAATTAATAAAAATCAATATTTTCTATAAAAAAGAAGTATAAATATTTTACAAATTTGTAATTATTTTTACACATTCTCTAAATTTCAGATATAAATAAATTTTGGAGTAGAAGTTTTTTAAACAAACATACTAGTACAGTAGTACATGATGCAATTTTAAGTGAGGTGTGAGAACCAGACCATAACGTGCATGACTCCTTGACTTGACTAGATAGATTGATTTACTTCCCCAAACGTTCTCTGCACTTTATTCACTCTTTTCAAAATTACTCCATATCCAGATTCAAAATTCAAATTAAATTCAAATTACCAGCTTAATTCTTTGAAAACAAGTACAATTAACCCTGAAGTTTCATTCAAAAGAATTTTATCAATATAAGGTAACTTTACAGCCATTAAAGATAGTAAGGACTATAACCGTTAAGAGGACTTCTAAATTCTTATAAGCGTCTATAAAATGAAATGACCAAAAAATCTCCAAAGTAAAAAACAGTCACTGTCAGTGGGATAATGTAGGTCATGCCACACAAAATCTGCTCTTCACAAGCTCTACAGCAGCTTTAGACCAAGCATTTCGAATTAAAGATGCACTTGCCACCGCTAAGGCTTTGCTTCTGTCATATACCATACGTGGTGCAATGCCATCTCTATTCATATGATCAAAAGCCAGTTTGAAACAGTTCAACTCAGGACTAGACCTCAAAATCATCAAGACAAATCATACTCCATAATCATCAAGGCAAATCATACTCCAAAATCATCAAAATAGTATGATGGTATTTCTGGTGGAGAAGGCAGAGTTGCCACACTTCTAAACTGTTACCAAAATAACAAAATTTGAATCAGATTAGTTGTCATATGATTACTCAAACAAAACACACAATTTGCTTTTCATTCCCCGTAAATAGTATAAGGTTAAACAAAACACCTTGCTCTGTTTGTATTTCTCTCTCACGGATAGCAAGCCACCACCTCTTCTGCCTAGATATAAGTCGAGTATAATAAGAACACAATCCCTGAGATCAGCTGGTCTATATCTCGTATACTGTTGAAGGGAGAAAGTCTGCCAAAAGCACGTAACTTAGACATTGATTCCAGTACAAATTGAAGTAAAAAGTAGTGTCTACGAACGGGATCTTACCCAAGGATGCATCTTTGGCTTTATAATGAATCTAGCAAGAAATATAGTAGAAGCTGCCACCAAAGAGGGCAAAAATTTGACACAGTTGTAATCCAATAAGCTTAGATCAGCAAGGTAAGTGCTTAGAAACTCTAACTGCATGTTTGGACTCTGTAGAGGCACAAAGCAATAAATCAGTTCATGACAGAACTTATAATGTTAATCGTTCCTCAGTAAAATAAATATATGAAAGAGAAAAGAGATAGATGTTTTGCATACTTTCAGATTGTCTCGAGCAACTCTAGTGAATCTCCTGCACAACCCGAAAAGAAAGACGCATACATTATGAAATGAAACAAAACGAAACCAACCAATTTAACTTATGTCACCAATAGAAACTGAAGAATTGAGTTATGTCAATTGTAATTACCTTAGAAATGTCAATGTTGTGGGATTGCTTACTTCAAACTTCAAGGATCCTAGAATATCAGCCTCCATCTTCAACACCTTTACATCATAAATAAAGAAACGTATGAGAATTAAAAGTGAAAAAAGGACCATTTTTAAGCACAAATTAAATAAAAGAGACGAAAATTTACCTCTTCCCTAGTGTATGTATTATCTGTTATGTAACAGAAGTCTTCCACGTGTGGAGGGGTAATCTCTTCATACTTCCTGCAATCAAGTAGATTCAAACCTATTAGGAAACCCCATAAAAGATTGGAACACCATATCAACATTCATTAACAACTTAAAGTGACATTCTTTTCAAGAGAAGTTTGAAGTTAAAGTAGCTAACGATGGGCTTACGAGGCAATTAGCATTGAAGAAACCCCCAATAACTGTAGCCTTTGCCGATTCAAAACACTCAAGGAGAGAAATTTATCAATGTATGTGACGGAGAGGTACAGAGTGTCAGAAAGGAGCTTGTATTCTTCTGCAACCTCCACCAACCAATCTATCAGAACTCCTCTCATGTTAGGAGTTACATCTTTTTGAACCTTCTCGATGTAATCCGGTAAAGGTCTTCTATTTGGGTTTGCCTGAAGATAAATCAACAATCAGAATAAGTCCTTTTCTATTTGCAATACAAGACCTGTAACAAATACAATTTCAAACAAGTACTTAGAAATTAAATCTCAACTTCCAGTACCCATTTCGAATTAGAACCACGACACTCACAGAGAAACCAATAAATAGAAAAAACCAAACCTCATTTCTAATATTAGCGTCTAAGACCATAAAGAACCTTAAACCTAGAATAAAAAATTGATGTGTTCAAAAATCAGACTCAGAACATAGATCCCATGATACTCCTATCAGGCATATTACAGTCTAGTCTCTTTTTGGTACGATTATTAAATGGCTTTCCTGTTAACACGGAAACACAAACACACTCAAAATTTTCTCTTTCTTTAGGAATCGAGAACGCATCGTACCCTCCACAAGTAGAAATTCGAAACAATCCCAAATAAAGAAACACACTAAAGAGTCCAATTTCATTACCTCGAGTTGATGCAGATACTCAAAAACATCAGAAATATAGGGTCCACACATATGCGGATCGTCCGAGTTCTCTTCATCTTGGGCCGAATTTTCCAATGGTATCGTCATGGGTAATACTTTCTTTGCCTTGGACTTCGCTCCACATTTCTGTTTCTTCTTCGGCTCATACAACCCAGAACTCTGTTTCGCCTGAACGACCATGTTAGACAAGTTAGGAAGTTCTCCCAGAACCACACGTTTCTTGGTGGCATTCTGTTCCTCAGACATGACTGTCGCTGCTCTCTTCTTTGCCGCACGAGTGACTCGCACAAAGTTCTCTTGGTCTGCCATGGCTGTTCAATAGGAGGTTTCACTCACCGCAAACCGCTACTAGGCTCTACGGTGCAGTGGAGAGAGAAAGAGAGAAGAAGATAAAAAGAGTGTGAGATTAGAAATGACGGGGAAGGGAGTGGTTTTTGTAGAGGGAAAGAGAGCGCCATTAGAGTCTTTGTTTGAAAATATAAAAGGCGCCTCTTAACTTGGTTTTGAGTTTTTGTGCGTTTTGGTTCGTAATTTCAATTTGAGAGATGAATGCTTCAATTAATTTTTGAAATTCGACGATTTCGGCTTTTTGGGTTTGCCGGGTAAAACTTTCTGTAAATCTGACAATCTGTATTCTGTCCCATTCAAATTTTATTAACTTCTGTCTTTTATTTTTTATTTTTTTTTTTGGTGGGTATATAATATATTTATTTTATAGCGGAATGATAGAAATTGCAGTATTATTATGTTACTTTAATTTTAAATTTAATTATATGATATAATTTTTTTTATATATGTATAATTTTATTTTTAATTTTTTTAAAAAAATATTTTATTTTTTAAAATGTAAAAAACATATTTTTTACAGCTTAAAAGTTATTTTCTTTTAGATAAATTATAAATAAAATTATGTAAATGTGTAAGTTATGTATAAATTAGAGCGATAATTTTACACAATTTTGTTTAGATCTTTTGGTTTTGGTTTCATATGGTACAAAATTTAGAAAAAACATTTTAGTAAATTATAAAAATTATAAATTTAGCTCTCGCCAATCAAATATAATCAATTTATCCAATATAATTATATTAAGCTACCTGACAACAGAGTAACTAAGAAGTTAAGTATGCTTTTTGAAATTATAAAACAAAGCACATTGAAAAAGTAAATAAAAAGCTTTTTTTTTTTTTGTAAATAAAAATTACAAGCTAATTAATAATAATAATAATAATAATAATAATAGAGAGCAATAACTAAGTCTTAGTACATTATTCATTTTCCTACACATTAATCTTCCTAATATAAAAATAAATAAATTATATAAATTATTTATTATTATTAGTATGCATTATTTAAATATCCATATAAGGACGATGATAATGTGATGTGACTATATCTGCATACCCGAAGAGGTAACTTTGTGTTGGATGAGAGAGCTTCCATGTGTATTCTTTTCTTATATTAAATATCGTACACTATTTCATGCACACTACACTAAAAATAAGTTTCAAAAACAGTCATTAATTGTTATTATAAAATTGTATTGATGTAGTAAAAAAATTGAATTACATCCTCTATCCAAATGTCACGAAAAATGTGATGTACTTGCACTTAATAACCCTTTTATTTTAAATATTATTAGTATGACCATGTTATATATGTTGACGATTATGTCAAATTAACTTACCATGTGATTGTGAATATATAAATTAAAAAAATCACTTATGTTGTTTTATTTTTTAATTATTAAATCATACACCTATTTATATTAGACAATATTTAAACTCATGTACTTATATTATTTATTTAAAGTATTTATTATTGCACTAAAAAGTAATTAACACATCATTTACTAAAATTTTAAAAATTAATTTTGTACTAATTATAATTTAACTAAAATTATAGTATTCCACCTATAAACACTTTGTGCCCAATAATTAGAACAACACTTGCATCATATGTATTATTACAATTATCGACACAGAGTTAATTAACGATTATTTCTCAAATATTGTCATTGCTTCTTCTTTGGGAAAAGAAGTTTACGATCCACAGGCCTTCTATCTTCACATGACATTTATTTGTTAGGTTTCATTGTGAAAAATTTATCATTGTTGCCTCTCATAGGAATATAGGTCGTGTCTCACTCTCAATGTACTTAATCATTTTTTTGAACTAGCTACTAATTACCGTCTTAGTAAGTTATTGCTCCCCAACTAGCTAATCTGATGTGAGCCCCCTTCTCAGGCAAATTTCTTCTTTTGCTCCTATGTCTGCATTTTAATGCAAATTGTTTCATGTGTTGTTTCTCTCCGATGAACAAGTTCTTACGTGTTATACACACATCCGCCACTGAAAACACTACTTCTTGCCCAGCTTGCATGCATTATGCACATTATTAGTGTTCATCCTAATTTAGGATCAAACTATCCATGAGTTTCATAGTTACATTATTTACAGTTTTATTGTTTGCATTATAGCAGGTTAGAAATATCTTGAAAATTTGAGTACTAAGTTACACTTTAATTATTAAATGTTAAAAATATTTAAATAGTAAATTATTTTATAATTAAAATTATAGTATTGTTAGATATATTAAAAAGTTGAAAATATGTTATGATATATTTAAATAAGTTAAAAAAATAGTTGCCAATATTTTAAATATTAATTAATTAATAAAAAATAAAATTTTAAAAATAAATACTAACAAGTAACGATAATAATAATAATTATTATTATACTAAAAAATAAATGTGACTAAATGTATCTAAATATAAAGGGTAATTTAAACTTTTGTTAATAGATATGTACTAGATCGATCATAAATAAGAAAGAATAAATAAAAAATTATAAAAAATAATATTTTTAAAATTTATAATGAAAAATTAATATCTTAATAATATTGAACATGTAATTTAAACATTCAATATTAAATTAGTATAAATTGCATAATTTAATTTAAACGATATTTAATTAAATGAATATTAAAAAAATAATATAAAAATTAATTTTTTAATTATAAAATATATAATTTAAATATAAATAATGTAATTTTTATTATTATAAATTTTTAAGAGCATTATTTCCACTGTTTTGTCGATAATAATTTGGATTAGAGGAGATATTACACCGTTTGTCTTCTTAGGTGGCTACCATACCACTGACTACGTGACACATTGACATCGAATAATTCTATTTATTTTGGTTGGGCACAACTATATTAATATTATATTAATATGTGAATTTTATATTAATTTTCAAATATATAAATTATTATTAGTTTAAATAAAATATATAAGGTATTGTTGAGTGTGATATAATTATAGTGGAAATATTTGGGATTTTTGTATGTGATGTTATTCATTAATTTAGATTTTACACAAGACATTGGTTTTTTTTTTTTAATTTTAATATTATTTTTACAATTGATAAAAAAAAAAAAAACATTACACTTACGAGTGATATTTGTTTGTTATGTTTATGTGTTAGAATTATTTTTAAAATTAAAAGTATAATTTAATTTTTTTAAAATAATAATATTCTTTGGTGTATAAATAATTTAGTTATTCAATTGGTTTTATTTTTAATTTTTTTTAGTGAAAAAAATATATATGTATTTTATTATAACACTAAAAATATATATATATATTTATGTTATAAGAAAAATAAGGAACATTATGTCATACAATTAAACCATATTATTAACACATAATAAATTTAAATAATATAGATGCAAAATAATTTGTTATTAGCATTTTCAAATTGAATAAAAAATCCTTTCAAATATCTCCTAATGAATCATAATTACCTATTTACCCCTGCTCCCCTTATTTTAAAATTTGCACCATCGTCGTAGCACCCCAAAGTCTCGTCACATTGTCTTGCGAGTGTGTCTCGAGTTCTTAACCTTCTGGTAGCTCTGGTTAGGGTTTAGGGTAATCAATAATCGCTTAGTAAGAGATAGACGAAGGAAAAAGCAAGGGCAAAAGTAAAAAATGGCATCAAGAGGAGCGTTGGGAGGACGATGTAGGGATCTAATGGCTGCAGTGAAGTCAGCTTCTTCTTCCGCTGCGAAGACAGCCTCGGCCTCTGCTTCCTCTTCAAAGAAACCTCGGACGAATGTGGGTTTATTGAAGGTGATTCCTGTATCACTGCAGCTCGGAAAATTCCTCGGAACTACTGAAGCCTCTCGGAGCGACGCTGTTAAGAAAGTATGGGAATACGTCAAACTCCACAATCTTCAGGTCTCTTCCTCCCTTCTGTACTATCATTTTTTTTTTCTCTTCTTAGCTGAGAAGAAACAATTTTTTGTCTTTCTATATCCCGAGTTGTGCTCGTGTTTGACAAAATTGTGAAATGATTGTCCATGTCTTTCGCCCCGAATAAATTGATTGACTATTGATCGAAATATAGGCCCCGGCTACCCGCTTCCTACTATACGTTTATTTGTTTTCCAAGCTTTGTTAGGAATTTCTGCTTTGAGAATTTTGTTTCGCTTTCAAGCAATATACCGACCTAATTTTCAATTTCATGTTATTTGGGCGTGGATTGCACAAATGGTATATTTTCCAATAGATAGGTGTAGCTTTCTACGCTGCACTATTACTCCAAGGATTGTTACATGTGACTGCATTTTAGTTGTTTACCTTTTCTTGTTGGAGTTTAAGAATACTCAACCATTAAGGGAAAACTCACAGTGCAAGCATAAGTTTGAAAATTGCAATGTAGGTCAATGTACCCAAGCTTTTTTAATATTACAATTTCAACTTGGTTATACACCCATATAACCAAGTTACTCTCCTTTAATTACATGGGTTTGTAACGGGTTAAATTTACAACATTGTAATTTCGGTTATCTCATTCTACATTGCGAATGTTTTGCAATATCATGCCTCTATTAGACATTTTCTGTTTGCTTTTATGCTAGTCTGTTTAAAGTATTCCTCTTTTGGTTGGTTTTCTTATTTATTGAGTTACATTAAACATATGACATACATGTCTTCAGTTTTGCCTTAGATTTTTCTCACCTCATGCGTGGTTTAAGTAGCCTTTTGCTCTACCTTTTAGAATGGTTTGGTTTTTCTCATACGGGAATTTTCATGTAAATAAGGATACTTAAAGAAAGAGAGAAGTATAAACCTTTTCTTAATGCAAACACTAAGAAACATGTGGATCCATATAAACTAATAGACCCTACAAGTCTTGTGATAGTTGTACATTCAAGATTCATGCCATTCATAGTTATGTGACTAGTGTGAGCACTATGAGAATCCATAGCTCCAATGGATATTTTTCATGTAATCTGGTATTAACAGCAATCAGTATGATAAACAGTTGGTCGGATTTAGGAGCCACCATGTCCTCCTATTCCTATTTGCTGTTCAGACTCTATCTTCTTGGGTCATTTTGTTGGATTAGGATTAGGTGTCTGTGAAACTTGATATCCATATGCTGTTGTGTCTGCACTTAGATGCTTCATCTATGTGCATTGAGCAATTTATAACATAATTGTTTGCCAATTCTCTGTATTATTAGTTTTGACATTAGAATGTTATGATGGTTTGCAGAACCCCGCAAATAAGAAGGAGATATTCTGTGATGACAAATTGAAGACTATCTTTGCTGGCAAAGATTCGGTTGGTTTCGGGGAGATTGCCAAAATGCTTTCCCAACATTTTCAGAAATCTTCCTGAACGATCTTGCCTTAACCTGTCTAGTGTATTTGATAGATGCCTGCTTTTGGATTTCCTTGTACCTCTCTAACCTTTTCAGGCATTTACTAGTTTTGAATATGTTATCTTTGACTTGACCCATGCTTTTAGAAATCGATGTGTGATTCATTCATTGGGGGAATGGATATTGAAAAATATTTTAGGCAAAGACTCCGCATGGTGGTTGAGCTTTGAAATTCACTAGATATGTTATTGATGCTATACCTTTGTTGACTATTGGGGAATGGGTTCATGTGCTTGTTTTCAATATGTTTTGTCTATCTAACGTGAAATCTTGTGGTCTCAATGTTGGTACATCATGAAAGATTTGCTTTATAACTTCTCTAATGGATTGTTTGTTTCTTCCGTTTATTTTTTTCTCCCGAAAATGGATAAATTTGATAACGTCTTGATTTTAAATTTTTGAACGATTTACTTTATGATTTTGGATTATTTTTAAAAATTAATTGAAAATGTTTTCTTTTCACAATACTGGAATAAGTTCATTAATGATAAGGAGATATCTAGATACAAATGTAATTTATGTATATTACACGAGAAGCTTTGTACTTTATTAAGAAACGATTAAGTTGAGGAGGTGGGTTGAAACTTAATGAAGTAACAATGATATTGATTTTGAGTTGTGAAAAGCTTCATTCACCAGGAATAATGCCTAATATATAGTTCTAAAATCTTGCAGACATTTTCTGAAGTTAAATATAAAGATGAATATTTTTCATGAGAACCTCATTCATATTGAAAAATCCACTAGTTATTTATAATCACTTTGTAGCAGGAGTCGGCGGCAACAATACTTGCAAGATTCGGATCATGGAGAGAAATCAACCATTTAGTCTTCAATGAATATTTATGTGTAAGTGTCTCAACAATAGAATGTGTTCCAACTTCTAAATAATATAGTGCCTTTGCGGTCTCTTTCTACTGCCCCAATTCCACTCACGTAGAACCTAACTTTCATGTGTCATTAACAATTTAGTAACCTTAGTACTTAAAATGGACATTTAAAAAAAAAAACTTAAAAGCAATGAGGGGCAATTTTTTTTTAAATTGATACTAAAGAGTCATAATTTTTTTGGTCAAGCATATTAATCATGTTATTATAAAAGGGGAAAAAGGTTCTAAATGTTCAATAATTTTTATCAAAAGAGCATATCAGTCTCGTAATTATTGGGTTAGACATTAAAAGATCTATAATTTTTTAAAATGAGCACAATAGTTTCGTAATTTATGAGTTAGACATTAAAAGTCATGTTATTATGAAAAATAAACAATTTTAGTTATATAACTTTTTAAAATTAGCATTTTTAGTCCAAATAAATATTAAAATTGAAGACTTATGGTACCTCATTTTTATAAATAAATAAACTATAGGTGCCTAACTTAAAAATTATAGGACTAAAACACTCATTTGTACATAATAACAGGACTATTATGACATTTTTTAAAAATTATGAGATATTTAGTACCCAATATAATAATTACGGGATTAATTTACTTAAATTAAATAATTACGAAATCTTTGATGCTCGGCATCCTTAAGAAAAGTTAGTATATTTAGTTTCACAGTTATTAAAAATGTGTACTTAAAATTTTTTAATTATTTAAATTAATGCATTTTAATTCTTTTTACACTAAATTTCATAATTTAAAAAAAAATGAGATTAAAACTACCAAACTATAAATTACAAGGTTAAAGTGTCGATTTTTTAATGACATAATAACTATGACCTTTTTTTTCCTACTTTAAATAATTTTGAAGATTTGTTTAGAATAGTCACATATTTAATCATAATATAATAGAATAAAAAACAAAACCAAAAAAGAAATTATAGATAAAATCTAAAGTATGGTATAACGACTTGATTAGTATAATGAAATTAGACCAATACATAAGCATTATTCAGCCCTAGGAGCTGCTTTGTTTACGTCAACATAATATTTTAGTTAGATTGCTTAAAAGGGACGGTTTAATCATGTTTAAACAGTTACACAATATTTATTTTTATAATTAGGAGCAAACCGACCAATATCAATCTCCAACCATTTCTCCAATTTATCATATATATTTTTTCATCAATTCTATAACTATTATTTGGTCCTATTTTCTTCCCATTTAATTATGTGTATATTTTATTTATTTCTTCATTTTATTCTCAGGAATTAAATACACAAATTATTGGAAAGAGCCATGAAGAAAATAATAAACTTTGAGTAAATGAGTAATTTGCTCAAAGATAATGAAAATAAATAAAAGAAATAGCTACTATTTTAAGTGTTCGTCTTTTGTTAGGTTTGTTATTTCTTTGGTTTAAGTACATAAAATAACATCTTTTTATATATAGATTTTTTTTTTAATTGTTTAACTATGTTGTAAGAGGAAGAGATTAAGTTTTTAAAACATTTGACATACAAGTCTTCAGCTTTGCCTTACATCCCCACTGTTTGTTGACACGTACCCTTTTGTTTTTCTTTTTTGCTTGGTGTTCGTGCACAATGTTGGTGTCCTCATGCGTGAATTTTCATGTGAATAGGGTTACCGACGAAGAGAGAATTAGAATGCTTTTATTTAGCGCAAACAACAAGAAACATGTGAAATTGCGGATGCATATAGACTATAGCATTGTCAATCTAGTCATATTTCACATTCAATAGTCATGTCGAGAGTCATGTCAAGAGTGCAGAGATCTGATATGAAGTTATGTGAACAGTGTAAAGTGCAAACAATGTTAAAGGATCCAAAGCTCTAAAGCAATGAAAGTTCAAAGGCAACTGAAGAGAATCCGAATAGATAAAGAAAGAAAAATCTGAAAGAGACTTGTAATTGATTGTAGTGCAATATGCAAGTATATATTAAGTGATGTTTAATTTATAAAATAATAAAATAATTATAAAATTACTCATTAATAAATTAATTAAATTATAATAATATATTACAATAAGTAATTTAATTAATATATTACAATAAATAATTTTGATTTTGATTGCATTGTTAAATGCTTATATTCTATGTGGCAAATTAATGGTAAAAAGTAGTTCTCTAAGAATTGTTAGTTTCCTAATTCACTACCAAAAGACCAGTATTCGAGCCCCACCAGAGTGGGTCTGTGATGTTTGATCCAAACAGGTCAAGCTTGGTCTGGCCAGATCAAGTGCCTTCACATTCTCAAAAAAAATTGTGGTGTCCTCTTAAAACCACTTGATATAAATTACAATGATGCTTCACATCACTTGATATACATCTCAAGTTAAACATAGAATTAGTTCTAGAAATTCAAAACTCATTTTCTCCTCTTCCGAACCTCCACTTACTGTTACTAAGGCAGATAAAAATAATTTCGAAATTACTGGCTCCTGCTGTTTACTCACATTTAGTTATTGAAATGACAATTATGAAGCATCAAATTAGTCAAAACAGCTTAACAACGGTACATTGTTGACTTCAAAGAATAATTAGTAAACGTCATTCTTATGCCCACATATAGAAAAGTTAACCCAACAAGGATGAGAGTGACAATATAGTCAAATAATATAAACAATCTAGGAGACCACTTCTGTCTCATTTCATAAATCCAAGTGATATGGCAAATTTTCGCTATACAACTGCAAGTTACTATTGGTACAAAAAAAAAAAAAAATCAAGTTACTATTGATCCAAAAAATATAAATTCAAGTTACTGTGGTCCATTCTTTCTTTAATTTATGCATGAGAGCAAACCATCAATCAACAAAACCAGGAAACAATTTCTTGACAATTTTTCGCCAGGGAAAAAAATATTAATTTGAAAACACAGGCCCTCCTCATTGACACCTTTCAGGTTTGCCATGAATGGCAATAAAATCATGCACATGAATTACATATTCACAATTTCACATGATGGTTTATAATCTTTTTGAGTAAATAAAAAACAAACAAAACAAATTTAACTAGATAATACAGCTCAGCCTGGGATCCCTACTACCAAAGGGAAGGGGGTAGAACTCGTAGAAAAAATAATTAATGGGCAGATACAGAGGGGATGGAGAGACGTCTTCGCCACACAGAATAAATCCTAGATAGATAAAGCCAGAGACAATAAGACCACATGCAAAATCAAAACAGCATTACCTCTCCCACCTTCATGGCAGGCTTCATACTCTTCACGTTGTTATATATATATATATATATATATTAAAGCTGCTAACTCACCATGACGATGCTTGATTACATGTGATAGCCAACCCTTCTCATATCCCTCGTGAAAAAAGGATGCCTTAGTGCTTCCCTTGCCTTGAGCCGGCATGTTGGGTCATACTGTAGGAGACCTTGCAAGAGATCAATCAAATCACCCGCAGAGTGATCCACATGCTGCATTATTAGGTTCTGCCATGGCGCATTACAAAGCAAATTCAAAAATTATTTACTTTGGTCCAATGAAAAATGGTATCATACAGGGTGAGGGATGCAGGAGAAACATAAAGCAGAATCACCAAACTGCTAAACGAGAATGTTGCCAATAATGTGGAAAGCAAGTATCACAAGCATTATGCATAAGTGGAAATAATATTTTCAACAATTACCGGCAAACGAGATAATTTCCAGACTGCCCTGATACTTTCTCTAGAAGTGGCACCATTGGGCCAGTCCAAGCGTGCACCTCGCCTGAAATATTTTTCAGCACGACGACTACAAGAATATAAGCACCATATAAGTTATCCAGTGTAACCATACATGAAACAAAGGAAAGGGAGCAAAAAAGTACATCAAAAATAATGAAATCGCTCTTACTCAGATCCAATAACCATATGCTGGGGTAATGGACCCAAAACCCTCTCCATCATAGCAAGATGTTCCAAATTTTCATGGGTCTGGAAAAGGGCTTCACCCTATTCAAAACAATGTAAAAGCGAATATCAACAAAATTTAAATCTGTGATATAATAATGGCTGAAGTATAATCCATACCCTAGTTAGAATTCCTCACTAAACAAGGATAATCATTAAAGCTGCAATAATTCCATAAACCAATAGTTCAGAAGGTAGCTCTTCAAACTTGCTAACCAGCCTTACAGAATAGATTCAATGATTTCTGTGTTTTGAGTATAGCAATAGATATAGAGGTTAATCTTCTTATTAAGAGATTGTCCTCTTATTCAATCTTCCTTGATAATAAATAACCAAAGTAGCAGAATAAATGCATTTGTTGATGAAAATGGGAAAAAAATAAAAATACAGCAATTGCAGAGGACCACAGGCATGAAAACTGGAAGGGTACTTACAGAACACAGTTCAATTAGTATGCAACCAACACTCCATAAATCACAAGGATAGTTCCATCCAAGTCCTACGGAAAATAATAAAGTAACATCAAAGAGATGCCAATTATCTTTGCAGTTCAAGTCATTATGCAGAACTCCATTTACCCAATATTACTTCGGGAGCACGATAATGTCGTGTCGATACCACATAGCTATGGTCTTGATGGTCAAATGTAGTACTCCCAAAATCAATGAGTTTAATGGCACTTGATTTTGGCAAGTTCTTAAAATAGGAACCGCCCTTGGTAGACCGTGATATAAACTGAATTTCAAACAAAAAAAAACAGGAAAAATAAGAAGCATCACAATTTGAAATTTTATCAATGATTGGCACAAAAGAAAAAAAGTTGTTAAACATGAATTGGGATCCAACATAAAACACAGATGATGGTCGTCCACCTACCTATGGCTCTTTAACTTGAATATAATAAATATTGTGGCATCACCACATATAGAATATTTGCAATATAAATAAAATGCTGAGCCCCACGACATGTCTTTAAACTGTGTTTTCCAGTTGAGTTAAACTTTTATTCCATTCAATTTAGTTTTTCAATTTTTTATTTCATTCAATTAAGTCTGATCACTAACAGAAGTGACAGTATAAACAGTCAAATGTGTTCAAACGTTGTGTGTTGCACCATGAAATTCATTTTAGGGGAAAAATGAATAAAGCATAGACAATTGAGCACTTTTGACTGTTATCCTTATGACGTGGCAAGTAGTGCTAATTGGAGAAATAAAAAATTTCTTAAATTGAATGAGAAAAAAAAGTTTGAACTTATAGAAAAATTAGGCATAAGTTTGAGTACCTATAGGAAGATTTTCCCTAAAATGCAAATGACATGTAAGTGCACCTAAATAGTACTAGAGTTTTGTACTGAAAAAGGGTAACTACTAACTGTAATAGAATAGATATCTTACAAGGTAGAAAAACGCTATTGCAAAACAAACATATATATATATCAGATATGACTATATGCCAACACAAAAGAGTATTAATTTTGGAAACTACCTTATAATCTGGCACCTTGATGTACTCCGAAGACACAAGTAGAATATTTTCCGGCTTCAAGTCAGTGTGAATTAAATGCAAATCATGCATAACTGCAAAAAAAAAACAATCCAGCAAGTCAAGTAAAAGGCAAATAATCAATAGAAAAGTAACTATTTTTGTTATTACCATTAAGAGCTTGCCCAGACAGATGCCATTTAATGTTTCAAAATTATAAAGAAAAAATATTATGCAGAAATGAAGAAGTATCTATGATAATAAATATAGCTTTACTTTGAAGTAGATTGGTAATCAAGCTTAACATAAAAATTAATTTCTTTTCTGAGTTTAATAAATAACAATTTGAAATAACTTATATATAATGGAGCAAGAATTGTCCACACACATGCTACAGACTCCAAAAGTTGTCTGCCAAACTCCCGAACAAGATCAATGGGAAAAGAACGATGGCTGTTTTTGCGTAGAAAATCGTATAAGCTTGGTCCAAGCTTCTCAAATACCTGTTAAACCATTTAAATTCATCCAGAGGTTCGGTAACTCATAGATGTTTAGGCATGAAGGAGCAACACTGACTCCTCCAAATGAATCAAAATAAAACCAATACTTACAATACAAATATGATTACGATAGTCAAACCAATTCCGTATTTGCACACAACTGCAAGGAATAAAACCACTTATACCAACATCACTTCATATCATAACAGCAACAGATGGTAAAAAGAATGAATTATCCTTACCGAGTACCACCAACATCATGCCTCACAAGCCTCTGCAACACATCAATTTCAATCATGGCAGCCTCACGATACTTGTGTATAGAGCGAACAATTTTGATAGCAACAACTTCCTTCTTTTCATTGTCAAAACATTCCAAGACTTGGCCAAAAGTTCCTTCAAAATTTAAACACGAGAAGTTAAATATCGATGATATTTTTTGAAAATTTATCCATTAATATCTCCATAAGCTGAAAGTAATATAAAACCCCCTAAAAAGGACATTTATGAAAAAAAAAACCATTAAATACCAACCTTCACCCATTTTGCTAAGAATCCTGTCTGCAAGTGTGACAGAATATGTATCAGCATATCACATATGAGAAATCAAATAAAGAAAACTTACAAGAGTAAATCTATGAATTGTTTACAAAACCCCAAAATGAAAATCCAAACGTTGAGATAACAATAGACAGCATTGAGGATAATAATGCAATTCAAACATTAATTTCGAATTCCATTATGATGATGGAATAAGGTATAAAAGGAGAAATCTTATAGTGCCAGACTGCAACAAAAGAAAATTTAATTTACCACCAAATTCTGAGATATAGAAAGTGATGCATCTTAAACATCAAAAGCATTGCAGTTTATCCTAAATGCAAAGCAAAAAGCTATATTTCAAAAGTGTAAGAGACTTACAACGGGGGGTTAAATTGTCTCCAATTGCAAAGACGTAATGGCCATCTTTATCATCGGGTCGCCAAGGAGGAGATCCATTGCGAGGAAGTTCCCTGTAGGACATAGATGAAAACCCAAAATTGGTGGGGATCCCTCCATTCCCAAACTCCTGCCCGCAGTATATTGCTGGTAGGATCTGTCAAACAAAACCATCATTATTAGATACCCCAGTGGCCCGGTAGTTCATAAAACTTCAATTCTAAATTCGCATATTGCTCTATTTCAATGAAATTGTTGAATGTTTCCAGTTAGACAGGGATAATTGATAAAACCACAAGAACTTGTTCAATAGCGATTAGAGAGTAGATCAACAACAACCAAAAAGTTGGAGATTTTTTCAACCTTATATAAAAAATTCCACTAATTAATCACGAATGAAAGCATTAAAAAGAAAATAAACTATCCAAACGATTAAGTTATCTAGATGGCCCAATTGTCCACTATCATATTAATTATGCAAAAACAAATGACAATCAATTAAAAAATTCAAAATTGAATCAGCAAGAACAAGAAATTAATAAACAAATGAAAAGGAGAAAATATAAATTCAATCGCCGTAGCTGCAAACTATCAATAAGAATAAAGAGAAGAAGAAAGGTGAACCTTAGGAGGAGGAAGAGGAGGGGGTACGTCCCAAGTTAATCGAGGTCTCTTTCTAGGACGCTTGTCTACGATTCTGTGAGGGAATTCCACTATTCTCTGAGTCTCCATCTTTATCTCTTTATCTCAGTGCAATTATCTTCCCTCTCTTCAGCATCCAAAATTTTCAGAAGGATCTGAAACAATTTCCAAAACACCCAGCAGATTCTGAACCTGGACAATATTCTTCTTCCAATCAAAAATTGAAATGAAAAAGAAATAACGAAATTTCTTCTTTCTGTTTTGACGATAAACTTTGGACAAGGGAGTTTGGAAAAAGTACGAGCTCAGGAAATCCAGAAAGTTGGAACTTGGAACCCAGATCTGAGATTAGCTGAGAAGCAAGGAGTGGAGAGAGGGCACGAACCTAACCGTGGTTAAAGGTTGGTTCGGGCTTCATTACGGAGTAACGGTGTGATTTTAACCCTGGTTTGGTGCTATTTGATGGTGACATAGATAGAGATCTAAATTCGCAACATAAAACACATTTTTATAATAAAAAATTATATTATTACAAATGATAAATAACTTCTTTTTTTTTTATATATAGAAAATGATAAATAAATTTAAAATTCAGAAATTATACATTAAAAAAAAAAAGTATTCCACAATATTATTTTAATAGACCAAATAATAAATAATGTGATTAAATATTAATATAATTTTTGTAATTAATTCTAAATAAGCACATACTTTATGGAGAAGGAAAAGAAAAAACAACTATTTAAACCTATGATTTTTCTTTTACTAATAACGCTATATAATATACAAAAATAAAACAACATTCTAAAAAAAAAAAAACTATTCTTTTAAATATATATTATTAAAATAATTAATTTAAATTCATGTGAATTTAAACTAATAATGAAAAACTAATTTATTAGTTTTTAGTTTTTTAATTATTAGTTTTTAGTTTGTGTTCAAGAGTGTAAAAAATAGTATTTAATTTTTCTAATTTTTTAATAATATTTCATATACAAGGCACTTTCAAAAATAGCAATGTTATATATATTATGTTATAATATGTATTAAATAATTTATTAGTTATTTTTTATTTTTTTATTAAAAAGGGCTCTAAAATTTCATTCTTTTTTATTAATAAAAAAATATATACCCACACACTCGAGTGAGATTCAAACTTGGGTTCTTAATGGGAGATTAAGAGTCTTAACACCTGAACTACAAAAAATAAAAAATAAAAAAAAAATCATGTACGATCTTCTAAACTGTTCATGGACTTTATTTATTAAATATAAAATTAAAATTAAATCGTAAAATAATAAAGAAATTGAGAAATTCCTTACCACAAAATGCTAGTTAAATTATAAATTTATAATATATAAATTAATGTATATATTAAATTATAATAAATATATATATTTTTTAAAAATAATAATAAATAAAGTCCATGAACGATTGAGAAGACGTACATGAACTTGAAAGATAAAAAAAAAAGTTTAAAAAAAATTAAAAAATTTTAAAGTTTATTTTAAAAAAAATAGTATTAAATAAAATTAAATAGTACAAAATTTAATATTAAATAATTATAATTCAATTTAAATGTGTTAATATTTTTTAATAATAAAAATATATAAACTAAAATTTAAAATATAATCTTTATTTTATTTTATCAAAAGAATAATATAAATAAAATTATTATTATTATTATATTTTTTTGAGCAATAGAATTGATAAATATTAAAATTATATTTATAAAATTATAAATAAAAAAATTAGAAAATATTTTTTTTATTTTTAAATAAGAAAAAAATTATTATACAACTATGTGAAGAATATTACATTTTAACTTATTTTTGAAGAGTGTAGAAAGAATGAGTATTTTTAAAATTGTTAAAATACTTTACATTCTATTACATATATACAATTAAACCAAACACATAAATGACATAAATTATTATCATTATTATTTATATTATTGTTAATCAAATACATCCTAAAATTTTAATAAAATTATATTTTAAATAAATAATAATACCTAACAATTTACTTTAAGCAATGAATAAATGACTATGCTTATAATATTTTTTTTCCCAAGAAATAAAAATAAATAATAAATAAATATTTTGAATAAGTGTTAATAAATTTTCCTAATGCACATTAGCAAAATAGTTTTATTTTATTTTTCTATAATATTCTATATATAAGACAAACTTTTATTAATAATCAAACTTCAAAGATATATCAAGAAGTATATTAAATCTTTAGGTACACATCCAACCCTTGAACCTCAAAGATATATCAAGAAGTACATTAAATCTTTAGGTAGACCTCAAATCTCAAAAAAGCTCACCAAAAAAGTATTATAATACAATGAAAAATATTGTGACCAAATAGCAAGAAATGAGTTTTTAATGCTAGCTTTTTTAATCGATCAATCCCCAACTTTAATGATAAACTACTAAAATGAATCTTGAACTCAAAACTAAAAATCACACATCTATTGATTACCTTCAAAATTTGATAACACTACACAAACTTTTACGAGGCATTTGTACAAACACCTTCAACTCAAAACAACACAACAAAAAATAACCAAACAAATAATTATAACAAAAAATAACAACATTACCTACAAATTCACATGCAAACAAGAACCGTAGAAAATTTCACACGCAAACAAGAATTGTAGGAAAATTTATAGACAACACTTAAATTTTATTTCAAAAAAAAAAAAAACAAAGAAACTATGAAAATTACACTTACCTACACCTTACTCACTCAGTAGCACCGGTCGAGAAAAGGCTAAAGAAGGTAACAATAGCTAATAAAGGCGAAACTGACATAACCAAAGACTTACACTAGTAGAACCTCAACTAAGGCATAAACAAACCACACCAAAATCCAAATAAAAAGCCAAAAAAACACCCAAAACTATACAAATAAAGAGGTAGGAAGCTAAGAATAAAATCTTATTCAATCAAACAAGCAAACGGTAGATGAAAAAAGAACATTAAAATGAATGATTGGCCGATGGTTAGATGGCCTGCTGTCGACCAACCATTGGCAAAGTTTAAAAAACCCTAGATTTAGAGAAAGGCGAGATGTTTTCAATTTTTTTATTATAAAAATTTGTTATTTATAGATATAATAATTAAAAGCACAACTCTTAAAATATGCATACTATTATCACAGTCCTTAAATAAAAAAGTTTGTAGAGTAAATTTGATAATGCATCGCCTAAGATGAGTTAGTTGAGTTGGTATTGCAACTCAATTGGTGCAAATTTAATTAATAAATGTGAGGATGTAAGTTCGAGTGTTGTTATGTGCATGATCTAAATTAATCCTTGCATGCAGGTACTTGATGAAAAGTGCCTAATTACTGCACCCACTTGCAATCATTCTTGGATACTGCCAAGAATCGGTGATGTAACTGGTAATCTATGATAATACGGGGTGTTACTTATCCAAGTGAGGTTTCTTCTTGGAAAAAAAGAAAAAATTGGTCATGCATCTGTCATTTTGAAAAGGTTATTATATGAATGGATGTTGAATCGCATGTTACTTGAAAAACGTCACAATATACGTATGGCTTTATTCTAACATTATCTTTAAATATGAGGTTTTCGTGGCCCAATTTAAAAACTTAATAATCCATGGTAGGTTAGACTCATAATGTATATATAAACTTTACATACATTCATAATCCAGAGACACTTTATTTATTTTTATTTTAAATTTCTACCTCTAACCCATTTTTCTCTAATTATATGTGTTATAAAGTAAAACATCAAAAAAAACATTGTAATCAAATTAAATGACAATCCAATCATGAATCATTATTTGGCTTCAACAAATTGGTATTGGTATTATACTAATTATTTTTTGGACAGAGGTATTATACCATTATCGAGCTTCGATAATATTAAAACAGTAATATGCTGCCTTATTACTGATTTGAGACAATGTTTTACGTAAGAGAGATGCATTAATGACATATAAAATGGTGCCCTTTCATTCAAGATTTTATTTATTTACAAAGGGGGGTCCTTTCATGTAAATTTATTTTCTTGATTTTGTTTTCCGAGCCAGATTTCATGGTAACAGAGAGGTCTCTACTACGCATACATGTAACATTATTCAATGCGTGAAACATTATCTTTGTGGCTTTCATTTTCTAGTATTTTTTTTAATTGTATAATATAACTCATTTCATACATTGAGTTTCAATTTTAAACCTTTAAGCAAAAAAAAAAAATTTATTTTTTTTGTAACGTATATAAATATATGTTTTTTAGTATTATAGAAGAAAATAAATAAATATATATTTTTTATTAAAAATATTAAAAATAAAATAACTGAATTATTAAAGCATATTTTATTTTAGTTAGGCAGACTTAAAAAAGGAGGTCGGTTGTAGTCTAATGGTGTGGACTGTTGATTGTGCTTCAAACCTCTCAAAAGTCTCCTGTCCGAAGTCTGAACGCTTCCTAAAACTCTGCTCATCTGTAACACATTAACTCTCATTGTTTCTCTTATAAATCAACGTCTCCTTATATCAGCAATTTTCCAAAATACAATTCAAAATATCTGTCTTTCTTTAACTTGACCTTTTCACCTTATTTTGTATTAAATCAAATGAACACAATGTCTTGCCTACCAAGTATATGCTAATTTTCCCAATTCAACTTGTGGTTGTTTAAACATTTAAACACCTTTATATATAGCTTATAACAATTGTTTTCCCAGTCCATTCATTTCATGTGAACCTTTTATTTATTGATTTCCCCTTTATATAAACCAACCCTTCTTGGAGTTCCTTCCAATTTATTTATGAGATCAGCCTTTGAAAAACCTGCAATAAGAGAAAGGTCCATGGACTCCATTCTTGGCAACAACTAAAATCTTCATTTCTAGTGCTATGCATCTAAACAGTGAAGTTCTTTTAAGGAAACACATACTTATCACAAATCACAATCTCTTCTAGAAAGGTAAGTTCTTATGAATTAGAACTTGGTGTTAACAGCTATACATATCTTTTTTGCATAATTTCTTTTCATCCCATTTCTTGTTTCTGAAGGAAATTTATTTTGTCTGTAAAGACAGATAGAAAGTATAATGCGATGATCATGGAGGAAAGTGAGCTTGATTTCATCAGCAGTCTACCATTGGAATTACTACAATGCATAACTTCATTCCTCCCACTTAAAGAAACAGTAAGAACTAGCAGTCTTTCAACCATTTGGAGGAACATACTGAAACCAATTCAAGTAAGTATGAATTCTGATTTGGATTTCGAAAGCTGCGAAACTAACAGAGAGATTGAAGAGGTGGTGATAGGCATGATGTTGAAGTCTTATGATTATCCAAAGCAGTGGAAATTGTACTTTGACATCTTTGATCACGGCAACAAAGTGATGAAAAATGAATTGGTTATTTTAGCTACCAAGGGTGTTGATAGAGAGCTTTATGTTGAGCTTTTTCAGAAACAGGATTCGAAAAGTCAGTTTAATTTGAAATTGGAGTCAAATTGTTTGAGCAATATTGCCAATTTCTCTGTACTCAAGACCCTATGCCTCAGATCAGTCACAAGAATTCACACAACTTTTGTATCTGCTTTGTTCTCAAATTGTCATATCCTTGAAAGCTTGAAGCTAGAAAAATGCGGGGGATTGGAGAGAGTAGATATAGAAACAGGGTCTGTTCATTGTTTAATAATTGAAGATTGTACAGACATAGAAAGTATGAAGATTTTAGCACCTAATCTTCGATTATTCGAATACCGAGGACCCCTCCCTCAAATTAAATTCTATAAGACTGTAAATTTGGTCGATGTGATTCTTAATTTGAGAGATGGACCAGGTCATAATGAGTTTGATTGTGAGGAAATTCTCGATTTCCTAGCCTCACTGAAGGAAGTTGCCACACTCTCTATAAGTTGCTGGCTTCTTGAGGTATTATCCTAAAAGATTCTATTTAGCTGCTATAATTTTGTTAAGTAATTTAGTCTCCCAATGTTCTGACTAGTGTGTGTTGTTCATACATATGCCAATTCTTAAGTGGCTATGTTGTGCAGGAGTAATCTTTGGACAACTTGATTTCCAATTCAATAAATTGAAGGCATTAAGGTGGATTGGTTCATGTGACAGTAAGGCCAAAAAAGACTCTCTTGCTTGCTTCCTCAACATATGTCCCAAACTGGAAGAATTGTTCATTGATGTAAGTAATTTTTATGGTTTAATTTGGTTTTAATTTAGTCTAATGAATTAAGAGTTAAATTCTCAACATGTTGGCTGATAATTTTGATTCTATGAAAAATGACCAGATAGATTGCAGCCTTAAGTCTTTTCCTTCACCATTATTTCACCAATATTGGCATGAGCCTCACCTCTGGATGGATTGTAGCACAGTGAAGTCCAATACTTTGCAGCTTAAACACTTGAAGTACGTCAAATATATGGGTTTTACCAACAAAAAAGATGAGTTACTTCTAAAGGATCTTTTACTTGAGAAGGCAATTTCACTACAAAAAATGACTGTAAAATCACCACAAAATGGTTCATGTCACATTGTAAAAAAGACCCCAGAAAGTTTGCTAAATGAATCGGACAATAAAGAACCACCTAAGGCAGTAAGATATTTTAGCTCCATAGTCCGAATGTGGACTCCTTTTTTTTGGATTTACGGAACAAATTAGCAATAGCCTGTGTTTGACTCAGATAGGGTCGTTTTTTTTAGTTTTTTAAAGTGAGTAATCTTTTTACAATTCTGTGTATATTTTCAGCTCTAATCGGAAGTTGTATCGTGGTGATAAAATACACTTTTAAGTACTCTGTATATTTAGATTTTACAGAACCATCCTTATTTTGATGTTTGAGCTTCGGGGCTACAATAGTCGGATGTAGATGATATTTTAATCGAATTCTGAAAGACTCTTCCAGTTTGGGAGTTGGTACCTACTATACCATAAAGTTCACAGGAGAATAGCGAACGTTACTAACTCTTATTGACTCTTTTTTTTTTGTTCAAAAAAAAAAAAAAACTTGACAGGTTTAACAATATTTTTTATTTTTCTTTTGCTAATTATAAATAAAAGCAGGTAATCTAAATGATAAGTCATCATAATGCACTGTGTAAAAATAGTTGGCTTTAATAAGTAAATTTAATTTAAATCGCGTTCAATTATAAAAGTGTTAAAAAAATGATATAAAAGTTATTTTTTAATTATAAAAATAAATAATTTAAACATAAAAAATATTATTTTTATTATTGTAAATTTTAAATATATTATTTTTATTATTTTTCTAAACATAAACTTATTATTATACATATGACAAAGTCATTATATTAAGGAATTGGTCTGTTGGCCGACCCCTTATCTCATTTGAGTTTCAAAAATAACCCCGCATTAACATGTATTTTTTTCTTCTTCTTCTTGATTTTGAGCTTTTATATTTTCTCTCTTTATTTGTCTTTTTTAATTTTGATATATATTAATATTTTTTTTATGTTTAATTAAATATATGTATTTTTTAATATATATATATATATATATATATATATATATTTTTTTTTTTTAATGTGTAATTGAAATATGGTTATTTGATTAAACTGAATATATGTATTTATTTGTGTAATTGAAAATATATTTTTATGTTTAATTAAATATATGATTTTTGTGGATTATTTCATAACATTTTTTTTAATTTGTGTCTTCAAAAGCTCTTTCAACCTTTATATTTAATAAAAATTAAAAATTATTTATGAAAAAGATACATGTATTATGTTAAAAACTATAACAAACTATAACAATTTCATTAACAGATCTCATGTACACAATATATGCTACATTCACGCCTATTATAAGAACAAATATCCTACACCAGCTGGACTCCCTTATCTGCAGTACATTTGAATAAGCTGAGGTAGCCCAAATTATACCACTTCTCATTAACACTGTCATCATCTGCAATTATATCACCAACAAGTTCAACCCAGATCGGGTCCTGTACAAAATAATAAGTACAATTAAAATATTATAATAAAATACAAATTGACATTATATACTGAGTTCAACTAATTTATGGGTACAAATTATGCTTTATATATGCAACCTTTTAAATTAGTTTTAAACTTTATCCAAATATTTGATTTATTAAAAAAGATAAATTAATAATTCCATTACATTTAAGAACCTTTATTTATTTATTTATTTCATATACAAAGTTTTAAAAAAAAAATGACAAGTAAAACATTAAATTGAATGCCATATAGTTTTTAATATTAACATAGACCATTAAGTTTGGATAAATTCTTTGACAAATAAAAATTTGGGAATAATATTGCAACGTGTTCATTAAGTTAGAGAAGAAAAAAAAAAAAAAACTTTGCTCTTATTTTATATGCAGACATGAAAATGCTATATTTTTTGGTCTTAAATAAAATATATTAATTTATATGTAACTTTAAAAATTAAATATAAAGAATTGGTGGCAAGATAAGTAAGTTTTAAAAAATTTAATATTTTTTTTTAGGTCATACTTATCGGAAATTAGGTCATTATATGGACTAAAAGGAGTGGGACCATTGCCCCGCAATTCCAATTCTCTAGTACAAATACGCTATTGTTTATGTGATGACACAAATTCTTAAAAATGTGACTACTTGTACATAAAAAATGAACTTTTTTATCGTATAATTGTAGATTATTAATAACATATAAAATTATATAAATTAATTATATGAGCTCTTGCCCTCCCTGATATTGTTTAACATATTTTAGGAAACGTTTTTCTAAACATTGGCACAAAAATATTAGAAAATACATCTATTGCTTCTAATATCAACAACCCTTATTCATTTGGTAAGAAAAACAAAATCAACCACCAGCCCAGGTCTACCCTTGTTAATTAAATTAGACGCAAGCTTAAATTTGAAAATTTTAATATATATCGAATTAAAAAAGTTGACTTAATACTCAAGATAGATCAGCTTGTAACATTCTTTATGTATAATACATATTAAGGATCACATACACACAAGAGTTATTATAACTCATATATTAGTATGTTATTATATATTGTATATGTGTATTTACTTGCACTTGTACATGCATAATGAAGTACATAAACTAGTTTAGACTGGAATTTATCATTTGTTTATTAATAATCAACTAATGAAGCTAGACGTTAATAAAAATATAATAAACATTATTTACACAATTATCTAATAAATTATGAGTTCGGTATTTTTGTAATCTATGAAAAGAGTTTTAAATTTGCCAATACATGTAGAACAGATGCATATAGCATATAGGCTTATATTTATTAAAATAAGAAATAACGTAACTCTTTTAATTATTTGTTAGAAATTGATGAATATTTTGGAACAATGAGGAAAATAAGAATAAATGTGAAAGAAATACTTAAAAAATATATTTAAAGAAAATTTTAGATTTTTTTAAAATAATTTCTAAGTTTATTAGATGATAAAAAATTTAAAATTATATAAAACTAAATGTTTGAGGAATGTTTAAGAAGTATAAAGATATATTAAAATGTAAGTATGTAACTCCTTTAATAATATCAAGCTCCTAAGTTCTAATGTCTCTCTTTTAACTCATTCATATGTTAAATATAGTAAATATCATTTGAGGAGATTCAGTATTTTGTTCAAGAAGGAACACTCTATAAATAGTAAAAAATATTATTATTTATTTTTCATTACTCATTATTTTTTATTAAAAATAAATGTTATATATATATCATTTGAGTATAAATATGTTTAAATTATTAAATTTGTATATGTTTTTTGTAATAAAAACTTAAAAATAAAAATTCAGATGAATACATATATATTTTATGTGTGTAATTTATAAACAATTTTATAAATATTACATTTAAAAATTTTGATATGGCAAGTTGAGAGGAGTTCAGTGCTTTTTCTGGCTTTCATGCAGTACCATTGCCGGCTACCATACCAAAATTATTTCAAATACTACGATCCTATTTAGCCCCTCTTAAATTCTAAAATATTATTAAAACTTTTCTAATTTTTAATATGATATAAGGAATCATTCCTAAAATTCCATCGTTATTATACACAACTTTAATTGAAATATAAATCTAAATCTATATAAAAAAAATATCCGTAAATAAACATAAAAAAATAATTACAATAATAAATAATTTATCAAATATTAATTAATATGATAGACTTATATATTCAGTTTTAACAAAAATACACACTTTTTTACTTATGCATTTATGTTGAATTCTATATCATGCATATAAGATATAGGAGGACAAAAAGGGAGGGGTTAATTACTTATTTTATCCTTAACGTTTTGTCCTTGTAATATTTATGTCCTTGACGTTTAAAAAGTTATATTTGTATCTCTAACGTTTTGTTCTTGTAATTTTATGTCCCTAACGTTTAAAAAGTTACATTTATATCTCTAACGTTTTGTCCTTGTAATATTTATGTCCCTAACGTTTAAAAAGTTACATTTATATCCTTAACGTTGTTTAAAATGCAGCAAATGGAATATTTTCATCCACATAACAGATTTTAAAGGATAAGATGGTAAAAAAACAAAAAGCAAAAAAAAAAATTTATATTTTTTGACGCCATAATTAATTTTCAGTTTGATTAATAATATATTTAATGGCAAAAAAAAAAAAAAAAAAACAGAGCAAAAAAACTCTTTTCTTCGATTTTGATTTGCTCTGATTTTTTTTTTTTTTTTTTTTGCCATTAGATATATTATTGATCAAATTGAAAATTAATTATGGCTTCAAAAAATATAAATTTTTTTTTTTGCTTTTTGTTTTTTTACCATCTTACCCTTTAAAATCTGTTATGTGGATGAAAATATTCCATTTGCTGCATTTTAAACAACGTTAAGGATATAAATGTAACTTTTTAAACGTTAGGGACATAAATATTACAAGGACAAAACGTTAGGGATATAAATATAACTTTTTAAATGTTAGGGACATAAAATTACAAGAACAAAATGTTAGGGATACAAATATAACTTTTTAAACGTTAGGGACATAAATATTACAATTACAGAACGTTAAAGATAAAATAAGTAATTAACCCAAAAGTGAGACATAAGTTAAAAACAAATTTGAGTTATTGTAGAATAATTTTCTTATTTTAAATAATCGAAGTAACTTGGCAATGCTTTAGGAGTTAGGACTGCTTTCTCGCTAGTATTGGTGCTGTTTAGCATCCGGTTGTAATGCTTGTACTGTTGGTTTATAAATTTTCTATATTTACTAAAAAAAAATTAATCTAAGTTTATAACTCAAAATTTATTCAATATTTTGTTTAAATAATATGACCCAAAATTTTTTTTTTAATTAAAAAAAAAAAAGGAAGAGGAAGCGAGTTTAACTTGTTATTGCGGAGTCTGAAACAACAGGGCTTATATTTTTGGGCTTAAGTGATATTTAAAGTAAAATAAGGCCCAATAAATAGCTGCATCAGATGTGACATGTTTGTAATTTTACTCTAGATCCAGCACGACATTGTAGCCCAACCTTAATACCAATACCAAACAGACTTAAAAGTAGAAAAAAATGAAGCAAAAGCGCGACCGTGCTAAAAGAGGAAGAAGATCACTATTGTTTAGTTGTCAACTTGTCTTGACATCATTTTCGTGGGGTGGTGGGAGTGAAACAAACAGATATCGGAAAGCCTTTCGTCAAAGTCACCATGTCCATAGCAGCCGCCATTACTGTTCCTCTCGCATCCACAACTCGACGCTCTCTTACATCCATCACTGCTCTTCGTTATTCTTCTCCTCCTCCTCTGCAGCTCAATTTTTTCAGAGTTAACGCCACTTCCAAAAGCCCTAATTATAATCTTCGCTGTTCAGCATATTCCATGAAGCTTCAAGCAGTAAAGGAGGCCTCGCCTGTTTCCTTTCTTGAGCGCAGAGAAAGCAGTGTCCTACACTTCGTCAAGTACCAAGGCCTGGGCAACGATTTCATCTTGGTAAATTTGTCTGTTCGAATCCTCTTATGAATCTTCTTAAAGTTAAAGCTCCTAAAATGTTCATATTTCGTTGAGTTTTTGTTTGATCATTTCAATTTTATTACTGATTGTGGCTTTTGCAAGCTATAGGTTGATAATAGAGATTCTTCGGAGCCTCGAATCACTCCGGAGCAAGCAGTGAAGTTGTGCGATCGCAACTTCGGAATTGGTGCTGATGGAGTGATTTTTGCGATGCCAGGCATCAATGGCACTGACTATACCATGAGGATTTTCAACTCTGATGGTAGCGAGCCAGAGGTAACTTTCCTCTTCCAATAATGCTTAGTTCTTTGTATAAGTTATGATTCTAAATTTGTTTTTTAGATGTGCGGAAATGGAATGCGGTGCTTTGCTGGATTCATCGCCGAACTTGAGAACTTGCATGGAAGGCAAAGGTATGGATAAGTTCATTCTGTATTCTCACGGTTTTCTTCGGTCAGAAAAATTGCTTGTTACTGTTACTTTGGTGCTGATTTGTCAAGTTATTTGTATGACTTTTTTTAACATCGAATATGATATGAATTCTAACAGTTGAAGAACTGGTTGATGATGTCATGAGTGATCAGTGATCACTTGTAATTAGTATATATTTCCTTTACAAAAATTATTGGCATTTATGACCATGTCTATATATATTGCAGTTTCAAAGTACACACTGGTGCTGGTCTAATTGTTACAGAAATACTAGACGATGGCCAGGTACTTTTCTTCTACATCCTATTTTGCGAGTTTCCTAAATCTTTTAGTTTGATATGCTCTTAATGCACTAGACATTGGATGTTTGCTTAGTCTGCCACTGCTCTCTAGTTGAAGGTTTATAAAGACTAAAGGTAAAGGATGAGATTTAAGTGTTACACATTCTTCTGCCCTCATGAGTATTAATTTTCAACTTCGCTTGCCGTTTCAGGTTAGAGTTGATATGGGTGAACCAGTGCTGAAAGCATCAGATGTTCCTACTAGACTACTTCCAAATAAAGATCAATCTGTCATAAAGTCAGAACTAGATGTGGATGGTGTGACATGGAATGTAACCTGTGTTAGTATGGGAAATCCTCACTGTGTAACTTTTGGTACAAAAGGAGGCCAGGTATATGTTGTTTGAACAACTTGAGACTTCTTTTGCATTTCTGTACGCCTGTCTACTTTTTTTATTCTTTAATGAGTTTCCGAAGTAATCTATATTTAGTTCGAAGATTAAAAGAGATCTGTCATTGAGCTATATATTTTAATAGTCTTGCTCCAATGTTTTTTTCCAATGACTATCGTCTGTTGAGCTTACCTTGGAAATCATCCTTTGAAAGGATTGAAGGAGAAAGAGGTTGTATATGTAAAATGATTCATAAATCACTGGTTTGAAAGTGTTGATCCTTTAAGAGAAGAAACATAAATATGAGCAGGAAAAAGTTGTTACTTTGCTGGAGGATAATATGAAAAATTCCTAATCCTCTCATTGTTTGAATATTATATCTTAGTACCCTACTTGTTCATTATTGATTTAACATCTCTGCTATGTTCTTGAACTTTGCAGAATTTGCTGGTTGATGAATTAAATTTAGCTGAAATTGGACCTAAATTTGAGCATCATGAAATGTTCCCAGCACGGACTAATACAGGTTAGAATATTGTATCCTTAGAAACACTATCTTTTACTTTTTTATTGTATTGTATGCATTGAACAAACTAACAGCGTAAGGGCGGATTATTGCCTTTCTCCTTTTTCGGATCAGTTGCTTTTCTACATGATTTTGCTTTCTTTTATGTTTCTCACATATAACTTGGTGTCCTGATCTTCCATGTCATTGTCAGAATTTGTGCAAGTTTTCTCTCCTTCACACCTCAAAATGCGTGTATGGGAGCGTGGAGCAGGTTTCTTTATTCAATAATGAATGTCTGTCTTGCTTTTGCAAATCAGTCATGTAACTGTTCCATATGACAGTTAACCAAGTAAAATTGAATGTAGGAATTACTATGGCTTGTGGAACTGGTGCTTGTGCAGTAGTTGTTGCAGCTGTACTCGAGGGTCATGCTAGTAGGGTAAGTTTCAGCATTCCACATTTAATTTGAATACGTCAAACATGAGTGAACCTGGATAGTTCAGGGCTCCATTTGCTGTGCAGTATTCAATAGTATTAAACTTTTAGTTCAGTTCCTTGGGCTTTGATATACTCTTGAATCTATTGATTTTGGTTGTCAGAATTGCACGGTTGATTTGCCTGGGGGCCCTTTACAAATTGATTGGAGAGAGAAAGACAACCATATCTACATGACAGGGCCAGCCCAAGTGGTGTTCCACGGATTTGTGCCTCTCTGAATCTCCGTTCATTTGCTTTTCATCAAAGATTATTAGATAATTTAACACTCTAAAGTGATAATTGATGGTCAGCAACACTTGATCGGATCTTTGGTTTCCGCACTATAAAATTACAAAAATCATTTGGAAAAACCCTAGCTAAGTAAATTAGCATCTCCCAGTATGGGGTGCATCTTATATTAGTTTTTTTATTTTTGTTGTTATAATGTACCAAGCCTAGAAAAAGTCATTATGTTGGATTACTTCCTCGAAAAATAGTAGGGCAAACGTTATTTTTTGGGTACTAAATGTTTCAAATTATTTTCAATTTCATACTATGTTTTTTCACTATCAATTTAGTACCATATATTTTAATTTTGTTTTTATCACGTGATTATCACGCGACAAATAATAAGGGTATTTTGAACATTTCAAGGTTGTAAAATACGTGTCATGCACTTTCCCTTCCCTACCCAATCTGTGTTCCTAGTCAGGAACTCCATTGTTGCACGAACACCCACCAAAGCTTCCCACCCATCTTGGACCACAGCACATCACCCAGGCCCCACCGTGACACCAGAGGAAGCCAGCGCTCCGCCATGACAACAGTCGAAGCTAATGCCCACAACTGGAGTAGGGCACGAAAAGTCTGCAAAACACAGCCACCAAAAATAGAGATTTGTGCTATTCTACCGGGGAAACATTTCAAACTTAAATAGACTTACGGGAGTAAATTATGACAATCTAAACAGTCCAAGTTGTTCAAATGGAGGCGTATTTATGTTAAAAACATTTGAAACCTATTCAAAATAAACAAGCTTAGTCATTAGAATTTTAGAATGACATTTGCAGAGGCAGTATAAATACTCCATTGTATTTGTGCGTATTCTATCTCGTGTCTATTTCCCGCACTGCTAACCTTTCAACTTAACAGTCTTGTTATATATCCATAGTGATACTCATCCCACATTTTATTATATGGCGATGAAAGCCACTTGAAAGATGAATTCATTTAATTTATTGACAGCCCATTAATGATAAGCATGGACTGCAATATGTTCTCTTGGGTTGTGATATATCTAAGTTAGTATGTGCAGTCACAACATCTGGGTTGCAATTGGTTCTGGGTCGCGATTTTTGGTGGCTGTTTTTGCGATTCAGGTACTATAATTATCTTGTAAATACCATTTTCCCTTCAATTTAAAATAAGTGAAAGAAATCACAATTCAACGCCGTAATGAAATGAGATTTTCTACTCAACACGTCTCAAGCATTCATATTCAAAAATTGAAAGTCAACAACTGAGAATGTGACAAAGGCTCACTTTTTAACTACTCTGATTGTATTCAAAGCTGTATTATTGAGGCCGAAAACAAATACAGTATTGAGAAAATCAAATTGGTCAAATGTCATCCTCAGCTCTACCACGCATGTCTGACTATAATTAGACGACGAGCTTGTTTATTAAAAAAAAAAACCGAAGAAAAGAAATTGCTGCTAGTTGCCTATTTTCCATTAATGTATATATATTTTTCTAGTTGGATTACCAAGACTTCATTCCCAAGCGGAAAAGTGCTTTTATAGTTAGTACTTCAGAATTTTCTTCCCACTTGAGGCTCAATATAAACTCTCGCATATATAGCCCGCCAAAAACGACCCAACTATATTTTGGCCAGGGAATCCAAGTCTTTTTACGCGGTCGAATTCAGCTTTCTACTAATTAACAAACCACGTGCGTACAACTACATATTAAGATTTTTACTATTCTCAGTCTCAACTCTCATAGCATGTATGAAAAAAAGGAAACACGTCTCACTTTGAGAATGTGTCATACTACGGAGGCAAAACGCAATGTGTTGGTCTTCATTTAGTATAAAATGTCAAATTTGATCATGGGATCCTGCATAGTCCTTTCGTACATTCAAAGTAAAAGTCAAACTCATCAACATTGCCCAAAATCTTCAATACGCACCATCATCCTATTGTATATAGCAAGGGTAATATCGTCATTATATCATTAAAATGTATAGTCCAAGTCAAATAATGGAGTCCAAGTCATAACTTCAAATTTGCTAGCTAATCTGACCTATAAAAATGCAAACTGTTCAAACCTTTCTCATGCATCTACATTACACATTGCAATCTTCTTGATCCTTTTCACATAGCAAACAACACAAGGCTTTTTACGTAGCTAGGTAGCTAGTATTCATGAAAAGAATGAGAGAAGAAAGTGAAATAGAGGTGTTAGACATTGCTAAATGTCTAGTGCTTCTCTCAAATGGCTTTAATTACACCAAGTCCACTTACAAATGCTCCAGAAACGACGTCGTCTTTGAATGTAAAACATGTAACAAGCAATTCTCATCGTTCCAAGCACTTGGTGGCCACAGAGCAAGCCACAGGAAGCCAAGGACGGTATCATTAATGGGAGAAGACCCTCAAAACGACAAGAAAATAGCAAGTAATAATTTGATCATAAACCAAGAGATTAAGGCCAAAACGCATAAGTGCTCCATATGTGGCTTAGTCTTTCCAGTGGGACAAGCTTTGGGAGGTCACATGAGAAAGCACAGAGATGTAGTTTTTTCCAATTCAGTGCCACGTGTATTTTCAAAGGTTCCACCATTGCTAAAAGTCTCCGATAATAGTCTGGAGCTTTTGAGGTTGGATTTAAATCTGACTCCTTTGGAGAATGATTTGAAGTTATTGTTTGGGAAGATGTCCCCCAAAATAGGTCCTATTATTTCGTGATTCCATTTTCCATGTTTTGTCTTTGTTAATTTGTAGGAAAATTCACTCATTCATTGTAAGTATTTCAAGAAAACTAGTTATTTGTTAATTATTGTTCCGATCCGTATTAATTCTATGTAAAGTAATTATTTTATTTTATATGTTTCATTAAAAATATAGGCAAATATCGCCCCCCAAGTGAAAGTGTAGGATGAAAATACAGTGGTAGTGTGTATTATTAGAGTTATTAATAGTCTCATGATATTAGAGTTAAAAACAAAGCAATTAAGCAATTTGTCTGGACATCAATTGATTTTTATATATAAAGCAAGAAACAATTACACTGTTTACATTCGATTTGATTTAAACTCATATAATTCCTAGCTTTAAGGAAAATGTATCAAATTGTTCAATATTAATTGGTTAATGAAACACTATCGTTTGAATTTTTGTTAAGCCAGTAAGGTAGAGAGAATGACAATTGAAATAAGTTTAAAGGTCTTTTTAACAATGTTCTACTTTTGCCCAACAATACTTGTTTGGCATATAGAATGTGATATCATAGCAAAACCTTTATGCGGATGCACGGTAGAAGTGAAGTACAGAGCGTGTAAAGAGAATGAATGACAACCTAAATGAATTTATAAATGCTTAAGCTATATACAATGAGAAGCCAATATTAGACTCGCAGTACACTTCCTAAAAGAAAGTAGAAAACAAATGTAACAGACGGAAGGCCAGACACAAAATTGGCCGAGCCTCATGGTTAAAAATTACTTAACAATGACTTTCAGACTATCTTTAGCTAATATTATGATGCTTATGATTACACAACGATGAAGATATGCTTTAGTTTCGCGAGGATTCAATCAACAGTAAATTAATGTTTCATAAATGGACAAAAATATGTAATAATTGTTGTTGTGAACACCCAAAATGATCTTTTGGTTTAGTCGGTTCACTTGACATTAGGGAAGAATATCTTGCCTTTACTTCAAGCTCATGTATAAACAACAACATTGTCACCGAATTAACATATCCAAGAGCTAAACATTTATGAATAGAGACGTATTGGGATGTCAATTTGTTCCATTTGAATCGAAATCTCGACTTTGACACCAATGGAGAATACACCACGGAGGGTGTGGAAATTACCCTTCTCACCCCTTCCTATTTCCCGATTTCTGTTTTCATATAATTTCTTTTAAAATATATTATATATTTTGTTAAGTTTTAAAGTTGAATAAAATATATTTTTTATTAAAATTAATATTTTCATTAATAAATTAATATTTTAATTGTGAAAATCTAAAATTATAATATGTGAAATAAAAATTATTATAATGATCCTTAAAATAATAAAATAAATTTTAATTATAGTTATAATTTTTATTCTAAATTTAAAATTTTTAAATTCAATTAAATAAAAAAATAAATATAATTGAAATTTTATGAGTAATTAAGTTATTATAAATTTATTCATTAGTAGAAAAACTCAATCCTAATAAAATGCATGAATTTTCGATGAAGAATTATCGCCAAAAAAATAGAGCTATTTTATGATGTGCGACGATCATGGCACCCTGGGTTTTAACAAGACACTTAACAAAGCTTTCAACTTTTTACTAGCATTGTTCTATAATATTTTAAAAAAAAAACTCAACTCAAGTTTCCTATATATTCATGTATTTATATGAATTTGAGATGATTAATCCCCATAAAATACTATTAAAAAAAAAAAAAAGAAGAAGAAGCTAACCATTAAAATCATTTAAAAAGCATTTTAAAAAAAATAAAAGCTTAAACTATATCAATAGTAATATTCTAAATTAGATGACTTTAATTATCTTATAGCTAAATAGGAAATTATTCAATATTTTGTACCCTAATTATAAAATTATACCAACAAAATTATAAATGCTAGCATATATATTACTAATAATTTTAAGATTTAATTATATAACATATCATTTTCATGCATAAAATACCTAACTCTTAAGATATTTGCTAAAGAGAAGTCATAAGCCTTTCAGTCTTTTAACCAAATATAATGTCAACAACTTGGAGGTATAACTTAAGTAAAGCATTGGTTTGCTAAATCAACAAGAAAGTATCATAGATCCCATTTTTTCCCTTTGGACGCACTACGACAATGTTCTTATCTATCGAATTCAATGTTTGTCCTCAAGTATTAGCTTTAGTCAGGGTTTTCTTGAATAATACTTTTGATTTCAAGTTCACTTTATTCAATTTTATTGAGCATTTCGAGCTCTTTTATTTAAAAAGTGTTACTAGTGATTCTTCTCTTCTTAAGAAGAGAAATCAAGGGCCTATCTATAGGTAGAGATTGCGCTTCTTTTTTAATTTATTTGTTATATAGCTGCTATACGACTATAGAAGTAGAAGGTAATTAAAATGAATATATATATATATATTTTTATTGAAGAATGTTAAAAATGAAACTAGTTGAATAATTGAATTATTTATACACTAAATGATTATTTTAATTATGCTCATATATATATTTTTTAGTTTTTTTTTCTCATAATACTTATAAACTATTTTAAAAAAAAAATTATTCAATGAAATATTACAAACTTATATAAATTTTTCTTATCTATAATTCATTGTTTTGTGTATATGAGATATACGCAAATACTAAATTTGGTAGATATTTTATACTTGCAAATTGCGATAAAAAGATGTGCGAAAATCTGCATGATTTAAGCAGATAGAAATTAAGCCAAAGTGCGTGGCTGTGAAATGATGATATATCCCAATCGATCTCAAGTTCCTTTAAAACCTGACTTTGACCTTTCGTTAATTTGGTTTTTGTTCTTAAGATTGAAAAGCCACAATCGTACGTTAATAATGTACTTCATTTATTGGTTGACTAATAAAGACATATCCTACTTCAAACACCTTTCTACTTCAAAGAATCTAGCCCACATTTGATTGCTACATATCTACAATAACAGAACGAAACTGATTCGTCTCGCCTTTTTTTTTTCTTTCCCTTTTTTATTTGTATTCAAAAACACGATAAAAGTCATAAAACTATAATCCATACCTATTTTTTATTTTAATATTTTATTCATGTAAAAATTACATAATATTCTAATAAATTTTTATTAGAATATATATTTTTTACTTTTTTATTCAATTTTTTATTAATTATTGCTATTGTTATGATTTTTTTTTTTTTTTTATAAGAAATATTATGATTGCTTTAATCTTCAAAAACAACCGATATAATGATAAATAATTCAACTAAATAACATGATTAAAACCTGGCAAAAATTGTTGCTCAATAACATAAAATTTATTAAAACATGTAAACTAATACATACATATACACACACGGAGGTACAAATTTCTTTGGCTCTAAAATAATGAATCATGCAAATGATGATGACCACTAAAGAGCTTAAACGCTTTGCCATGGCCATCATGAAATGAAATGAGTGATGGACCATCACCATCTAACATCTGCATCAACATGATTTATATTTTCATCCAAGTTCCAACATCATTTTCTTATAAGAAAAATTAATAATTAAACCTGAACTAACTATCATTACAACCATTATTGATTAAATAAAATTTTGTCACCATTGCAACGCAAATAATTATAAGCTAGTTAATTAAGCGCGCAAGTTCATAAACATGAGTAAGCAATGACTTCACTTAGCCATATATATATACAATGTAGAACAATGCTCTGTTTCTTAATAGTTTTGAAATCCGCCTTTGAATATATAAATAGTTGTGGCTCGTCTATCCTGAGCTCATTGGTTCAATGATATTAAACAAGTACTTGTTATGTATTCAATTGTTATATTTTCAATTAGGGGGCTGAGAATATAGTTCGTTGGTTAGTATTTTAATTAATCACAGAAATTTCTCGGCCTGGAGTAGTGAAATATATATTAAATCGAAAGTGGGAAGAACATTATTGAGTTTGCTTCATAAATTGATAAAAATATATGAAGAAATCCATGGCCTAACTCCCTCCAAAAGAGCTCTCAAGGAGGAAGGGTTGCCATAGACTTATAAGTGCAACATAAGCTTCATGCTAAGTCGATGTGGGACTTCAACACTCCCCCTCACATCGATTTCCGACCGGGGATATGGAGCACCTCCCCCTCACACCGGCGCAGGGTTCATCCCCTACAACCGACCGGGTACCGACCGAGTCACCTGGCTCTGATACCATGAAAAAATAAATAATTTGAAGAAACAATCTAACCGAAGAAGAAATGGTTTCTCCGATATATTTTTATTCTTAATTCGTATGAGTTTGTACATTGTTTATATAGGAAAATATTAATTACTATTACAACTACCACACTCAACATTTACAGCTGCACGTTTTCTTTGATAGGCGCCGTCTGCCGTGAAGGTTGGTAACTGTCGGTAGGCGCCGTCTTCTTTGATAGGCGCCGTCTACCGTGAATTGTTGAACGTCGGTGCGTTCATTGTTGAATTCAACACTCCCCCTCAAGTTGGTGCATAGATGTCTGTCATGCCCAACTTGACTGAAACTTCTGTGAATACTCGATATGAGACTGCTTTAGTGAGAATATCAGCCAATTGATCTTCTGACTTAATTTTTGGCAATTCCAAAGAATTTTCTTCTATTTTTTCCTTAATAAAGAATCTGTCCACTTCAACATGTTTTGTACGATCATGTTGGACTGGATTGTGAGCAATATCACATGCTGCTTTATTGTCACAAAATAATTTAATTGATTCTTTAACAGGATATCCCAAATCATTCAAGAGAGATTGTAACCACAAAGCCTCACAAAGTCCAAGTGCCATGCCTCTGTATTCAGCCTCTGCGCTTGAACGGGCGACAACATGTTGTTTCTTACTTCTCCATGTTACAAGATTTCCACCTACAAAAGTGAAGTAGCCTGATGTAGATCGCCTATCATTTATTGATCCAGCCCAGTCAGCATCAGTATATACTTCTATTCTTTGGAACTCTGTAATTTTTTTGAACAATACTCCTTTTCCAGGAGCAGACTTTAGATACCTCAAAATACGAATAACTGCATTCATATGTTGTTCTCCAGGATTATGCATAAATTGGCTAACAATACTTAAAGCATAGGCAAGATCTGGTCTTGTGTGTGCCAAATACATCAACCTTCCAACAAGCCTTTGATATCTTTCTTTATTTACTGAAACTTGATCCACCTTGATACATAACTTTAATCCTTCCTCCACTGGTGTATTAACTGGTTGACATGCCGACATACCAGTTTCTTTTAATAAATCCAAGGCATATTTTCTTTGAGATAAGAAGATTCCTTCTTTTGATCGAGAAACCTCAATCCCAAGAAAATATTTTAAGGAACCAAGGTCTTTCATTTCAAATTCTCTAGACAAATATCTTTGTAGAGCTTTCCTCTCTTCATCATCATTTCCTGTTACTATCATATCATCAACATATACAATAAGTGCAGTGATCTTACCATGCCTTTTTTTCAGAAATAAAGTATGGTCTGAATTGCTTTGCTCGTAGCCAAATGCCTTCATAGACTTTGTGAATCTGCCAAACCATGCTCTTGGAGATTGTTTTAAACCATACAATGATTTTTTTAATCTGCACACCTTTCCATCATGTATTTCTGATTTCTTGATTCCTGGTGGTAGATCCATATAGACTTCTTCAATTAAATCTCCATGTAGAAAGGCATTTTTTACATCAAACTGATATAATGGCCAATCTAGATTTGCAGCTAGAGATACCAAGACTCGAACAGTGTTGATTTTGGCTACAGGTGCAAATGTTTCTGTATAGTCAATCCCATATGTCTGAGTGTATCCTTTTGCCACCAATCTTGCTTTATAACGTTCAATCATACCATCTGCTTGGTACTTTACTGAAAAAATCCATCGACATCCAACAATTTTCTTTGTTGGTGGACGATCGACAAGTTCCCAAGTTCTATTTATTTCTAAGGATCTTAGTTCCTCATTCATAGCTTCTTCCCATTTTGGGTTAGCTAAAGCTTCCTGCACACTGTTAGGAATAGATACAACAGATAATTGATTCACAAATGACATGTTTGATTTTGACAAACGGTGTGTAGACACATAGTTATTCATGGGATATTTGATTTTACTTGAAATCTCAGGTTCATACATGGTTTTAGGAATACCTCTGTTAAGACGTGGTGGAAGTGTTTTTCTGGTTGGTTCAATAGTTGGAACATCCTCTGCAAACGATTGGTTAGGTATATCAGCAACTTGTGGAGTAGGAAACTCGTACTCACTTAATGGTAGTAATGAATTTGTTTGATGATCTTGGAGTTGACGAGGACTTGATTCCATTTCCCTTGAATCTCTTCCATTTTAGGAGTTATTACCATCTGAATCCAAATTATTTGTGTTTTGATCACATATAATTTGTCTTTCTTCATAAGGTAACAATTTATATGTGAGGGTCTGAATTTCATCATGGTTGTAGTTGTACTCCCCCTAAAATTCTGGCTTAGAAGAGAAATACATTGTATCCTCATGAAAAATAACATCCATGGTGGTAATCATTTGTTTTGTTGGAGGATGATAACAACGGTACCCTTTTTGCTGTGTAGCATATCCCATAAAAACACAACGTAGTGCTCGTGGATCCAACTTGCTACGTTGCTGTTTATGTAGGTGTACAAATGCTACACACCCAAAGACATGGGGAGATAAATTTGGAACACTTGGTGCAACAATTGCTTTGGTGATGGCTTGTAGTGGTGTTTGGAAGTCAATTGAACTGGAAGGTATCCGATTGATCAAATATGCAGCAGAAACAAGTGCTTCTCCCCAATAAGATAATGACATATGAGCTTCGATCAATAAGGCACGGACAACCTCCAATAAGTGTCGATTTTTCCTTTCTGCAACTCCATTTTGCTGAGGTGTATCAACACAAGTAGTTTGATGAATAATTCCTTATGATTGAAGATATTCTTGAAGCTCAGAACTCTTATATTCTCCTCCATTATCACTACGTAAAACTTGAATCTGTGTATTATATTGAGTACGAACCATTTTATGAAATTTTCTAAATAATAAGTTTACCTCACTTTTAGATTTCATTAAACAGACCCAAGTCATTCTACTAAAATCATCAATAAAAGTAACAAACCAACGTGAGCCACCCAAAGTAGAGACTTTAGAAGGGCCCCATACGTTAGAGTGTATAACCATAAAAGGAAAATGACTTTTATTTAAGGTTATAGGAAAAGAAGAACGATGACTTTTTGCTAACTCACAAATATCACACTTTAAAGAAGAAATATCTAAATTTAAAAATAAACTTGGAAATAATTTCTTTAAATATCCAAAAGAAGCATGACCCAATCTCCTATGCCATAGCCATATATTTGATGTATCCTTTCTTTTAGATCCATTAGCTACCAGTGCATGATTTGTTGAAGCCAAGTCCAAATAATACAAGTTTTCTCGCCTAACACCACGACCAATCGTTTGCTTTGTTTGGATGTCCTTGAACACACAAAAGTCAGGCCAAAAAGTAACAAAACAAGATAAAGCAGTGGTTATTTGAGAAATAGATAAAAGGTTATACTCTAAAGAAGGAACAACTAGCACTGAATCTAAATTTAAAGTACTAGTGAGAGATAAAGAACTTTCCCCAATAACTGGAGTTGTGTTACCATTGGCATTGCAAACAGTTTTGTGTGAAGATGATTTTGAGATTTGTTTAGAATTGAATGTCATATGATCAGTTGCACCTGAATCAATTATCCATGTATTATTAAAAACAGGAGGAAAAGCTTTCTTACCAACATTGTTTGAGGTTGCTACTGATGCTGAGGAGTTTGCAACATGATCATTCATTGCTTCAACATTGGTGGCAATAGACATCTGTCTTGGATTTTTCTTACGAGATTCACGGCTGTGATCCCACCAATCAGGGTATCCCACAAGTTCAAAACATCGTTCTTTGGTGTGACCCTTTTGATGACAATGGGTACATTTGAATGATGATTTTTCAACAGCCTTTTTAACATTCATTCGTTCTTGCTGATTTGAAAAAGAACGGTTTTGAGATATCATGGCGGAAGCATCAGAGTCTCCAGATTTTTCTTTTAATGATATTCGACGCACTACTTCTCGTCGAATCAAGGAGTAACATCCTTCTAAATCCGGGATGGTTTCTTTTCGCAGAATTTCTCCACGAACCTGCTCAAATTCATCATCTAATCCAGCAAGAAAAATATGTACCCTCAATCTTTCAACAGACTCTTGATATGATATTAAATCATCAGGATCTTTCATGACCACCTTATCACGATGGTCTAGTTCTTGAAAAATTTCAGTTAATTCTCCATAATATTCAGAAAGTGATTTTCCATTTTGTCTGGAAGTAAAGGCTTTTTGGTTTAAGACAAATACCTGTAATTCGTCAGTTCCATCATAAAATGCCTTTGCCAAAGCACCCCAAATTTCAAAAGCAGTTGGTATGCGTAAGTAACGCTTCATGATTTCAGGACTCATTGACATAAGTAGCCATCTCTTCACTTTTTGATTTTCTGCATACCACTTGTTATGATTTTCTGATGTTTTTTCGGGTTGCAAATTTTTGTCATGAATATAAGAGAGTTTTTCTCTCTCTGCAATATGCATTTCTATTATTTGAGACCAAACATCATAATTAGTTTCAGTAAGAATAATTCCAGCATTAAAAACACCTTCAGAATGGACAGACTGTACAATAACTGGAGTTGATTTCTCCACAGGTAATGAAATTGTGCCCTCTGTCATGATGTTAGGGTACAAAAACTAGAAAAATGGTGTAATAATTTCAGAACTGGAAAGAAGAATGCAAGAACCGGTATAAAAAATATGAAACCGATGGGTTTTTTAAGAAGAAATGGACCAAATCGAATAAAAAACACAAAACTGGGGACACAATTGGTTTAAAAACCTTGAAAAATGGACCAAATCGGTTTGAAAAAGACAGAACCGGAGAAAAAACCGGGTTTAGACTTTGAAAATGGACCGAACCGGTCAAATTTGCAAAAACTGCGAAAAAACCGGGTTCAGACCGAACCACCGGTCTAACCGGACCGAACCTGGGTTGAGCCGGACCGGAATGAGCCGAGCCGAGTGAGTCGAGCCGAGTGAGCCGAGCAGAGTGAGCCGAGCCGAGTGAGCCGAGCCGAACCACGTCAGCGTCTTCAACCTTCAGCTGGCGCGTGGGGGCGCGTGGAGGCGAGTGGTGGCGCGTGGATTTTTCCAGCCAACTTATGGAAGCGCGTGGGGGCGCGTGTATGTGTTTTTTCCTGTCCTAATTTTACCAAAATGCTCAGAATTCTGTTTAGAGTAATCTGGTAAAATTAGGTGAGATAAATACTGACTCAAAAATGAGGTTTTTAATTAATATTTGTTTGGGTGTTTGGGTGAGAATTTTTTTCTGAGAAAAAATATTTTTCAGAGAAAGAAAACTCAGTTTAGGCTAATAAGTGTTTCAAATTTGTATAGAGCAACGACTTGGCTCTGATACCATGAAGAAATCCATGGCCTAACTCCCTCCAAAAGAGCTCTCAAGGAGGAAGGGTTGCCATAGACTTATAAGTGCAACATAAGCTTCATGCTAAGTCGATGTGGGACTTCAACAATATATAAATAGGTATATGCCTATATTCTGTTTTTAATTTTTTTTGTTTTTGTTATAGATATAAATATGTATATTATTCATGCAAACGTACGGCATAAATATCAGAATATATATATTATATATATATATATATATATATATATATATATAAACACACAATGTAGGGCACGTTTATAATAAGGGAAAACTTCTCCCCATTTGAAGCATGTACAGAATAAATTTAAAACTACTACATTATGACAATGTAAGTCATGAACATAATTTTAATTACTCTTTTTGGGGTCATCATTATAAATTTAAAATTTAAAAGAACAATAGTACTTTTCGTTGTGTAATTATTATGATAAACTTTAATTCAATAAATAATAGGAAAAAAAGTTAGACAATGAAAAAGAAAAAGAAAAGGGACGTAAACATAATCGATCTTATCCCAAGGAAATACATTTTAACTTTTAGTTGTCCTCGTCATGTGGGTGACCTTAAAGCAAAGTGACGGGTTGTGTTTGAACTCTAAACTTGTGGAGTACAAATTTAAGCAGATAACAAACAATCTTTCAGCATCAAAGGCGGGGGCATAAGAGGACCTTTACCTATGTATTGTCATGAGCATTCTTTTTTAAAGGTCACATGCCGCACGAAATATCAAGCATGTAACTGTAAGTCTTTTGGTTTGTTCCTTGGTTATTGGTTGGGTTAAAAAATAGGGCCAATAATTTTTTACCCAACTTGCAAACCCGACACTAATATTAAAATTTTAAACATATTTGAAGTGAGGTTAAACGGGTTTAGTCGTAAATAAGTTTACTCGTTTATTAAATAGGTTCGGTTTAAATTGAGGTAAAATGTATTATATCGTAAATAATTAGACACATAGACAACCCAATAACAAAAGTTGCATTATAACTCATGAACTTGACATAAATTCGATGATTTTAAATGTGTTCGAGTTGAAATTAGACAGTTAGATCATAAATAGGTCTAGTCGACATGAACTTAATCCAACTCATCCATTTGATAGTTCTTATTAAAAATGAACTCCCTCAATTTATTTTTAAGCATTCTCTTCTATAACACATGATTTAGATTATTACATGTGTCACTAGGTGATTTAGAGTTATCTTAAATAATTAATTGTAGATTTCTAATAATTATTCTAATTATTTAATTGTTGAATATCCAAAACAAATATTTATATATTTTAATAAAACATTCTACGTAGGTAGCTAGAAAATGAACTTTTTTTTTATAACTAAGTTGCAAAGTCCAACTTCAAGTAGAGTATTTTTACAAGTCCACAAGTTAATGGGCCGAAAGAGCACGAAGACTAGTTGCTTGCGACGAGGAAGCTCAGTTTCCCCATATTCAAAATTGTCCTTAATTAACAATAAAATGGTTTTTGGATGAAGCTACCAAAGAATAAAATGATTGCAAGTACAAGGTAATTAATTGTTGAATTCATGATTATCACACTTGAAACCTGATCATGATTCTATATATAATATTAGCAGAATGAGTGGTCGGCTTCAAAAGTGTTGTGTGATCCTTTTTTAGTACATAGTTCTCTTTTTCGTACCTAATCTTTTTCATGCCAGCATGGCCAAAAGTAAGTGCCTCACATATTTTAGTCATTAAATAATGAATTTATTTTCAAGGGCAAACATTTATTTAATTATTAATATTATATATAGATATATTTTTTAATTAAATATTTCTATTATTGATATATCTTTCAAACAATTATTTTATTAAAAAAAAAAAAAAACAATTTATTCAAATACTACAATATTGTACAAATGAGGAAGGGTGGCTTCAGCGGCACGAATCCAAGACAATATGAAATTAAGATCTTAATTTTTTTTTTATATTAAAATAATATAAATACAACTTGGAATCTTTATTTTTAACAATTTATTTTAATATATACAATGTATACGAAACAATTAATTAGTTTTTAATTTAAATTTAATTGCATGACATAACCTCTCTTTATACATTCAATTTTATTTTCAATCACTTTTAAAAAAAAATATTCATGTTTCATATAATGTAAATAAAAATATATTTTTTTACGTTATAAAAAAATAAACATATAAATTTTTTTATTAAGAAAAATTAAAAATAAAATTAGTTAAATAATTATATCATTTATACATCAAAGGATCTATGTTATCATCACAATTGAGATTTCTTTTTTTCCCTTCAAATGATAAAATAACAAGTAGTTAGCAAAATTAAAATATAAACTTACGAACATGCCGAATTGTAAAGGCCAATAATTCATGTGCCTTCATAAGTACTACGAGAATATCAACATTAGCGGAGGAGGTAATTCAATCACGTATTGGATTTTTCTTTTTTCTTTTTTTCTTTTTGAAATAGAAGGAGGCACATATTGGACAAGTTGAATTATCTTATTATTTACAATTGAAGATTATTTGTAAAGATTTTTACAGTAATATTTTTTTTTTTTTTTGTCTCAAATTGAATTAAATCTCAGTTTATGTAAAAGTTAATTATTGGTTGAATTTTACCTATCCCAACTTTTACAATATAGACCTCAAATTTTTCAACCAATGTTCTTGAATATTAGTTGAGATTTGTCCCCAAGTTTGTGTGTGACAAAAATCATTTTTTTATCCAGATAAAAAGAATCGTTTACTTATTATCTACTCCAAACTCAATATTTTATTATTTTATGTATTTTTCTTTATATGTAACATGTTTAAGTATGAAAATGTCTGAATGCAATACTCAGTTACTTTGAATAATATCATACTTTTTAAAAATTCTTGCGTGAAAAACATGAATATATCTCACTATAAGTTGCAATAAATACAACGTAGAAGGATTCGAAGTACGTTCCAACTTTCAGGTTTGTTATCCTCTTTTCATATGCTGCATAGGTGGATTTTTTTTTGGGGGGTAAAAAAATAAATTGTTTTTGGACTAAGCAAGAGTCCTGTAGTATTTTAAATTATTGGTTACTGAGATAATTAGGACCAATCTTTGACGAGAATTAAGAATAATTGCACGTGGATGCAACGATTAAATTTTTTTATTAAGTATATGCACGCAGAGATTAACTCCAGATCATATCCATGACAACGCTTAAACTTGCACCTCTATTAAACCAAACGAGTTGGCGCAACTCGACTTACCCACCTAGACTTATGCTGCATAGGTGAATGACACTATATTTATATTGTTGACAGCATTTCCATCGTATATATTAACATACCAATACAAAGAAGCTTCTATATGAAGATATATATATCTATATATATATTAAACTGGTCGAACACCATTAGTGAATTGAACTTTAGTAGGCAGTACTGTACTTTGTCTCCGATGGTCAAAAAGTTGTTCAAGAAAATTGAGAATCAAGACACATTGCTACAATACGTGTCACAAATTTTTCGATCTGAGCCAATCTTTAAGAATATTAAACATTTAATATAATTACGTGGGTCTAAAAGCAATGAAAAGTAATATATATATATATATATATATATTGTAAGTCATGCATGGGTTGGTTTGAAGCCTTAAACGCATATATACAAACACATCAAAGTTATCGTGGCAGAAAAATTCCTATAAATTAGGGAAATAAAACTATGAAAGGTGCGTCAGGACTTAACAAAGTGGATATGGATATATATATCATATGCTCTCGTCGTCAGCGTATTAGAAATGTAGATCTCAACGGGAAAAAAGATCATGATTTAGATATTCTGAATCTAATTAATTCATAGTTAACATAACTGGCAGACAAAAATTCCCATAATCCATTAAAAGTCACTGATTTTTTATTTTATTAAATGAATATATATGAAGATGGATTTGATTTTATCACAAGTCATTTTTACTAATGCATGTCAATTGTCAATTAATGGAAAATTTTAATCAAATCGCGAGATGATGATGCAATTAAAATACAGTTAGGATAAGTAGATGCACTTTTTATCTTTCTATATAACTTCCTATTATTATAATTTTCTTGATTATTTTTATAGTATTTTTTTAACAAAATTGTATTAGGTTCAAACATGTTATTTAGATGGAAATAATAAATTTTATTGTCAAACCACTATATAAATATATAATTTTTTTTTAAATAAATGAAGTACTTACTTATCATTTGAATTAAAAATCACAAATATAATAAATTAAATTTCCATAAATCTTTAATTGGAGAATAAGAGGATGGGTTACACATGTCTGGGCTATATATTCCTTATACAGACTTCCATTTTATTGTTGCTAATACTCACCTATCACTCTATTAGTAAGGGTGGATGTACACGATGAGTACGTATTCTATCTTAATTTTTGATAAATAAAATTTTAGGTATAATATTTATAAAATTATAAAAAAATTACATACACAATTATAATTATGTTCCACCTAAATTTAAAATTTTAGCCTTTTAATATTTATAATAACTTATTACAAACTCAATAATTTGCACATATTTTTATTAAAATGATATACATATAGTATATTTTTCAATTAAAAAAAAATATTAATTAAAAAATATTTAATACTATTTTTTTACTATATAAATGTTGTCTGTTGAATATATATCCTAAATTTGCTACTATCACTTCAATTCCATACAAGTGTGTATCAAATTGTCTTTAGGAATCTCGTTCATCGAACTCCCCTCAAGTGTGATATTTCATCTTCATAAAAGGTTCATCATTTAAACTTTCTTCAAAATTTTCCTTGTTTAATTTGCAAGGACCATCATCCAACTTGAAATTTTAATAGATTTTTATGATTGTTATAGGAATTTGTTCCCAAAATCTTACTGCTTTATGCTGCATGAATACTTCTAGAAGCTAAAGGGCTGAAGTAATGTTTATAGTATAGAAAAATGTTAATTATACATAAATTTAAATATATTTAAACCTACACTAATTTTAATGACACATAATAATTAATATAAATACATATGTGTTTATTTGTTACTAGTATTCTATATATATGTGTATGTGTGTGATATGAGATAAAATTATATTATTTTATCACAATTAATAAAATTTATAATTAATAAAGGAGATAAAATTAATTTCGTCAAAAAAAATATATATATATGTGTGTGTGTGATAGGGGTGTCAAACGGGCCGGCACGGCACGGCACGGCCCGTTAAACATTTGTCCCGTTGGCCCACCGGGCCGGCACGGCACGGCCAATCGAAAATTCGACACGGCACGGCACGGCACGTTAGCCAAAATGAGTAGCACGGCACGGCCCATGGCCCTTGGCCCTTAACGGGCTGGGCCGGGCCGGCACGGCACGGCACGCGAAATTTTATTATTTTAAAAATTAATTTTAAAAAAGTACCAATAAATAAATATTTTTTTTTACATTTAAATAAAATTAGACATAATTTAATGAATTTCTAACGATCTATAAAATGAGAGGTTAAGAGTTCGACTCTTTTTTTAATTTTTAAAGCATTATTAATAATTTTTAACTAAAATAATTAAATAAATATATAAAAAAAAATGAAATAAAGGGGTCACGGGCCGTGCCGGCCCGTTAAGAACAGCCTAACGGGCCGGGCACGGCACGGCACGTTAAGGCCCACGGGCCAAGAACTGAGGCACGGCACGGCCCATATAAGGGCCAAGGGCCGGCACGGCACGCTAATTTGACGTGCCGAGCCGGGCCGGCCCGTCCTTTTTGACACCTCTAGTGTGTGATATGAGATAAAATTATATTATTTTATCACAATTAATAAAATTTATAATTAATAAAGGAGATAAAATTATTTCCGTCAAAATATATATATATATATATATATTTCAAGTCAAGCACACAATTAAGTCATATTTGGTAGACTGCAATGGAATCAGTAATGTAATGTAATTGATTCTGCACATTACAGTGTTTGGTTGGTACAAATACATGTAATGTAATGTAATTGATTACATGTGGAGAAGGAAAAATGATTACATGAGCTGGAACAAGGAAAGGGGATTACATTACATGTGTGAACAGTACCAGACCAGCCATCGCGAGCGTTCTCTGCCATCGCGTCCTTCGCCATCGCATCGTGGTCTTGGCCAGCTCGCGTCGTCCCTACCATTGCGTTGTCCCTGCAATCATGTCACCTCTAGCCATCGCGTCGCCTCTAGCCAATCGCGTCGCCGTCCAGCTCGCGTCCCGTCCAGCCTCCGTCCAGTTTGTCGTCGCCGTCCAACTCGAGATGTTGGCTCTCATTTTTTTTTAAATTGTATTTTTTATCTGAAATTGTATTTTTTTTCTTCTAAAATTGTATTTTTTTATTAATTATTGTTATAAAATTATATTTTTTCTGAATTTATTTTTTTTTAAATTGTATTTTTTTTTTCCTAAAATTGTATTTTTTTTTCTTCCTAAAATTGTATTTTTTTATTAATTGTTGTTATGAAATTGTATTTTAAAAATAATTATATAATTTTTTTCTATTTCATTATATTACAGTAGTTAAACTAAATATTTTAATATTGATTTTTTTATATTACATTTCATTACGATTACAATTATGATTATATTCAGCGAATCAAACGTGACCTTAGTTTATTGATTAGGTTATAGCTAGGTTGACTTATAGATCTGCTTGGTCATCAGATACAAAGAACACGACTAACAGCTAGACACTTAGTTCACAAGCATTGGTCTCTCTCTTTCCAAAATTCCTACAATTTCCTAATAATCTTAATAAACTAATCTCCAAGGGATTAAACTTATCTTTGCTTATTCTCGGGGCACATAATTAGGGCACTTAGATTTTATAGTGAGTCACTGACTAATATATATATAAACCTAATCATAAATCTGATTCGATTGCTACAGATTTCTTTATTTTGTTTCATTTTATTGCCTAATCTTGTCCAATTCCTGATGACTAGGTAATCTTGACCAGAACACTAAGGATCTGGCACGTGTTAGTACCTACTACATGTTGTGTGTTTTTACTGATGAGGTTTTAACACGTGGTTTAACCTCAGGGATTGCTGCTAATTAGCATCAGCTTATACAAAAAAATGTAGTAGTCAAAAGGTATGAAAAGCTACTCCAAAATCCAAATTATCTGGCATTAATATCCGTACTTTAACAAAATTAAGTAATATGTAATATGAATAATTAAGATTTTTAAAATTTTTATTTTATCGAATTGGCAAATCATTTACCTTCTCCACTTTCTCAAAATGTAAACTGCATGGCAATTGTGCGGTCAGCATTGGCTGCTCTCACTCTCACATGATATATATATATATATATATATATATTTATTTTTATTTTATGTATACTATAATACTGTGGTGTATTTAAATGACCCTTTTAACTACTTCTTAAGATAAGTTGGATTATGATTACCGTCAATTGTGTTCATTGCACAATTTGCATACAATTATAATTAAATTAATATTAGGAGTCGAAATTACGAAAAAGCTGGTTCACTGCTTATAATTACAAGACCCCCTTTTCATTTGATCTGTAGTGATTGATGTATTTTCTCTGTCTGATATTTGTTTTGTTTGGTGCGAGTGTGCGATTGTGTTTTAATTAGGCAGACTTTTAAGTATATTTTATACATATCCTTTAAGAGCTAACTTACACGCGTGCAATTATACATTTGCAATGCCTTGGATTGAGCAATTATTCGTGAACTTTCGTGCTACTAGATTTAGGGTTTGTGTTAATTAAAATAAGATATAGTTTAGAGGAGGAAATCGCAAGTTTAGTTTGTTATAGTTGAAACTATGTTTTTGACGTTTTAATCTCTTCAAGAAGCGTAAGTCTCCAGGTAACTGCAGAGGACCACTAGCTCTCACTAGTCACATGCTAATATTATGTTACTATTATATTTAGATTTATTAATATCTATTTGACTGATTATGTCTATATTCAAACACACTTGTGCTAATGAACACTATAAATCAATAAAAAAGTCCTCTCATCAATTTGTGTTGTGAGATAAGGTTTCGCATTTAGTTTTTTTTTAATCTATATTAAAGGTTTGACCACATTATTATTGTATTATTTATTTTAATTGTACGAAATAACTTTATTTTATGTATAAAATTTTATTTTTAACCTCCTCTCAAAAAAAATAAAATATATTTTTTAGTGTTAGAAAAAAATAAATATATATTTTTTTTTCATTAATAAAATTAAAAATGAAACTAAATGAATAACATGATCATTTATGTAACATAGGATTTTAAATTTTTTTTTATAAATTTTTTATAATATATTTAAAAATAAATAAAAAATTAATTTTTTTATACTTATAAATTAATTAAAACTTTAAAATAATATTTAAAATATTTATTAAATATAATAATTATTTTTTTATCATGCTACAAAAAAATTTATTTATTTTATAAGGATTGTTAAATTTTTGAAAAAATAACAAAATTAATACTCTTTAAAATTGATTAGCAAAAAAAAAAAAAAAAATACTCTTTAAAATTTATAATAATAAAATTAGTACCTATTGTGTTCAAACTTATATTTTTACAATTAAAAAAATGATTAATATGTTATTTTTTTTGAACACTCATTCAATTAAAATTGAATGACGATAATTAACACTCGTTGAATATTAATAATTTAATATTTTATATTTAAATTAAATATTTAATATTATTAAAATATTATTAATTTCATAATTTTTTTTTACGCGGATCTATGGTGGGAAATGCGATAAGTTGTTCGCGATTATATAGGCGAGTAGACTTTCGAGCTAGTGGTACAAGTACAAACAACAAAACTAGCCTACAAGATTTGACCCCGCACTTATTTGAAATAAAAAAACATAAAAATATATTTAAATAATTACACAAATATCTTTTTTAAATTTAATACTATTTGGTTCAATTTTTTTTTACTAAATGGACTTTTTGTCCACCAACAAGTGTTGAACTTGTGACCTCCCTTTTATTGGGAGGGATATTTTGCCATTAGGCTACAAGACCACCGGCTACTATTTGGTTCAGTTAAAGCTTTGTTTTTGGGGTAAATATATTTTTTATCCTTACCATTTAGGTTGTATAACTTTTTCAAAAATTGCCTATATTAAAAAAAAAATTTAATTTACAACTTCTCCTCAACATTAAGTAAATGCAACAAAATAATTTTTTTAGTTATTTTCGTTGTAGAACTTGTCTTTGAATGTTTTATGAAGTGTAACATTGTTGCTCACAATGGTGTATATGATTTTACGCAAGTGCACGTGTCGCAAACAAGTAATATAATGATAAGAAATATCGTTCCCACGGAGATTGGAATACTAGAAAATATCGTAAAAATTAACTATTAAAATCAATGTTTTGTGTTTTTGTTTATTAAAATAAAATAAATAAATAAAATAAAATAAATAATACGAGAGAACAAGAGTGAAAACACTGAAACAACGTTCAACAAGAAGGATATCACAAATCACAGATAGATAAATCAGTTAGGATTGCGAATATGACAAGTGATATAGACAAACTGCTTTGCTACAGCAATGCTGTAGCAAAGTGATGCTGTAGCAATGCTGCAGCAAAGTATACCAGTAACTCGAATTTCAAAAATTCACAAAGGATTCTTCCGAATCTGCAATGTTTATATATTCTATGACTCAATGAAGCATATTCCTATGCAAAACTGAATCTAAGAACAATGTTCATGCACAAATTCTTTTGAGTTATGTGAGGTAATTATATATTCCTATATCAATTTCTTCACACTATTCTAGCTTTATCTAACTTAAAATTAACCTTTCCAGATTCAATTTCAGTCTATTATCCTATCAATTGTTGATCAAGCAATCAATAAGAATGAATCAATTAATCAAGCGTAGAATAACTAGCATCCTTTACCAAGCAAAGCACAGTTTTATGAAATTAAAGCACAAAGTCTACATACACTTGCATATCCACAACCCTAACTGAATGAGAATTTAGCCAAGCATATTTATAAAATTAAACATCAAATTATATATGCTCAAAATCAGATCCATATGGTTTAGAGAATTTAGAAGAATCAAATAATAAAGAAATAATGAAATAAATAAATAAATCCCTTAAATCAACCCTAAACCAATTGGATTATGATCCTTTGTCTCGTTCTTGCTTTCTCTTCAATGAAAGTTCTTGCAAATCAAGCTTCAATTGGTCTCTTTCCAGAATCAAATTGATCCCCTGTTTTGCCTCTCCTTCCTTGCACCAAATCTGTCCAGAATTTGGGGTTGCTATCTGCTGTGTTTTTCCTCCTTGCTGCTGGTGATTTGTTCTCTGTTTTCTGTTCAGATTTCACGTATGTTTACCTCCCTTTGTTGCGCCTCCTGCTGCTCAGAATATGGCCTGGTCTGTGTTTTTATTTTCTGTCGCAGAATCACCCTAAATCAGTCCCTGTTTTTGCTCTTTTATATTAGGTTTAATTAGAGGCAAATTTTGGTGTGTTAATTTCCAATATTATCCCTCAAAAGGTGAGTTAATGAAAGCACAAAATCGTCCTTTTCCTTTAGTGTCCAAATCAGCCCTTGAATTCTTGATTCCACATCAGCTCTGTTTTGGCGTTGATTTCCTGGTATGGTTTTGCTGCAGCAATGCTGTAGCAAAGCTGCAGCAATGCTGTAGCAAAGCTGCAGCAAAGTTGTATTTTTGCATTTTCTTTGTTGTTTTCTTTATTTCCTGCAAGGGCAATGAAAATATAATGAGTGCACATCAAAATATAATTCTTTTTGACACATTTCATAATTATTTTGAGTTTATTATCAAAGAATTCATTTAAATCACAAAACCCACAAATAGTGTATAAATGATTAAAATGTGTGGATATTCTCAAATTAACAAACAAGTATTTATGAATAAGAGCTAATAATACTCTAATAAATTAGAGTTATCAACTCCCCCAAACTTAGCATCTTGCTTGTCCTCAAGCAATAATTTATATGATGATTTGCAAGTGGCCATTGAAAACAAAGGTTTCAACTCACGTTAAGAACATAGTTGTCAACTAATAAATAAACTAGACTTGTTTCAACATTAGAAAGAAAAGATCTCAAATTCATGGTCCAAATTGATTTTTCTCAAATGTTAGTTTCAATGTCTCAAACTCATTCCAAAACAACCCCACGTGTGTGTGTGATGTCTCATAATTTGTTATTTGATACTTCCCCCCAAACTTAGGTAATTTATGTTCCTTAAGCTTAAAATCATGCCTCCATATGTTGGTCTTTTAAATCCCTCTCCACTAATGTAGATGTTCACTAATCAAAGATCAAAAGGACTTAAATAAGCTTGAAATGTAAGGCAAGGGTAAAGGTAAGGTGAAAGTCATATTTAGGTATCATACCCCACAAGCACAAACACTATTCAAGAATATTTTTGGACTCTTTATTTACATTGCTACCACCAAACTTTTCTTCATTCATTTTTTTTTTGTTTTTTTTTTTTTTTTTTGAAGTGAATCTGTTTTGCTGCAGCAATGCTGTAGCAAAGCTGCAGCAAAGTTGTTTCCAGATTTCTCTTTTTTTTTTTTTTTGAATGAAGGATCGATCTCAATATAATCAAACAAGAGTGATTCTCATCATGATCAAAATCATTTTCAACACCATAAATTTCTTTCTTCCAAGAGGCATAAACCTTTCTAACAACAATTCATAAAGATAGTAATGCACTTGTGAGGTAAAGGTCAAAGGATATGCAAATAAGGAAATGCTAAGTTTTTATGTGGGTGTTGACAAAAAGAATTTTTGATCATTCATGGCTCAAATCAGGTGTGCAAATGAAATATATTTTTAACCAAGGTTAGCATGAAAAGCACAATCGAATCCAAAGAAGGCCTAAATCATTTCATTGAGTTGTGAACTTTCTAGAATTTCGCTTTGAGAAATTCTCCAAACCAATTCTAGAGGCTCAAACTCTCCCATAAACTACCTTTATTCAAAGTTTATATCAAACAAACAAACAAGTTGACCGTGCATATGAGTGGTGGGTATATATCACAAAATGAGTTTTCAACATTTTTCACTAACACTTACTCAAATCAGTTTTTCTCATAAAGCAAGATATCTCCTCTAATACTTTGACAAGTTAGTTTCTTTTTAGGACCAAGATAACAACATGAAATTAATGACAACCTTAGATCAAGCAATTCATCATAACACCACAGCAGATTGCACATCATAAAATTAACATTCAGCACATTGATCACATCAATTTCATCAAATTCACAGCTCAACAGTACAGACATTAAACAGTAAGCACAAAGCAATCACATGAATTCCATTAATGCCAGAGTTCAACAGCAGATAAATCAGGTAATAAGCAACAATTTCCCTAGCAACAATTTCCTCCCCCAAACTCAAAACAGGCACTGTCCTCAGATGATTCAGGTTGTTCAAGAATTTCTACTTCATCCTCAGAATCTGAACTTTTGTGCTGTGTTGACATGGGAGGGTTGGAAGGTGGAGGAGATGATTCGCATGGGGCTGCACAATCCTCTTGTTCGTCCTCAAATATATGGGTCGGGAACTGTGGGAACGAAAAGAACTTGTTGGAGTTGGACCGCAGGTTCTTTTGAAGAACAATATCCCGCTCATAAGAATATTTCCAAAATTGTCGCTGCTGCTCCATAAACTCAAACTGTTGAACTTCCAAGGCGGAAAGGCGTTTTTCCATTAGGTTTTCAATGTTGGAAGGAGAGGCAGTGGGTTCATCGTGATGTGAAGTTGGATGGCTCTCGTTGTTATCTTGCAAAAGTCTAGCAATGGCTGCTGATGTGATTGCCCCTCTCGCATTCAATTTTTCTTCCTCTTCAGCAATGGGGACGCCGCAGCTTCGACACAAGGCAGTGATGAGGGCAGGAAACAGTAAATTGCCCTTACGTCGATTGGCACATAACTTGATATTTTCATGTATAATCCGGCCAATATTTAATCTCTTACCGGATAAGATAGCATCAAGTAAAGCAACTCTTTCCCGGTTGACTGTTTGGCAATGCGTAGAAGGGAGAAGTCTGGTTCTGACAAAGTGGTACCAAATTTTGGCGGCAGGCAGTAAGGCGGTTCGGTTGATGGTGAGAGCTCCCTGTGTTGAGTTGACCCAATGAGTTCCTGGAGTACAAACCCTTAGTAGCATGTCATTCCAACCAACTTCATCCAAAGAGCGGAGGTACTCATTATAACCATCCTCAAATTCCCCTAAATGGTAGAGGCGGTTGATATCAGCCGCTGAAAAGGAGATGTCCACTCCCCGAACTGTGGTCCAATCCTGATCCTCTGCCGGGAAGTTAGCATAAAATTCTCGCACAATAGGTACCACAGCCTGCTCAGGTTGTTTTGCAAATTCCAGCCAATTGTTGTTGGAGACAACATCAAAGACATAAGGCGGGACTCCCAAATTTGAATCAGTGGTAAAAATGAATCCCTTTTCAGCGCAAAGAGACCTGGTACTGATTACTTCCTCAAACCTTTCCTGCTCTCTGGCACCAATGAATTTGGGTGCTGTTGTGGCTTTCCTGGCAATACTCTTTTTGCCCATTTGTGTAGTGTTGTCCACAATATAAATTTATCAACCAGCAAATCGTTCAACAGAAACGCAGAGACAGAGCAAAAAGAACAAAGTCCCACAGTGGCAGATATACAGATTTCACAAATTTTTCGGATACCAGTTGTCAACAACTCAGTCGAAGGTGGAGGGGCTTACCAAACCAATGGTCAGGTGGTTTGCTGGAGGAGATGTTTGTCCTAGTAGAACGCTGTAATGCACGACGTTAGTGAGGTGGAGGTCCGAGAGTTGTGCGATAGGTTGATGGGTCGAGGGGTCACTCGGTCTGGGGAAGTAGTGGTGTTGAATGGCCGGGTTGGTGGTGGTGCCCGCGATGCTGGAGTGAAAGGAAATTACTGGGTTGGAGGCGCTTGAGAATAGAGGGACGGAGAGTTGTGGCTGGAGGCGCTCGGGTAAGTAGGGTAAGGAGAGTTGGAATGCAGAGAGGCGTGTAATGGGTGTAGTGGGTTTAAACGGTGCTGACCCGAAAATACCCCGTTTTTTTTTTTTTTTTTTTTTTTTTGTGTGTGCGCAAAAATGGGTTGTGGGCCAACCTCCATTAAAGCCCAATCCGAAGTTCAAATTTTTACAGCTTCCATTGAAACCCAATCCATCAAAATGATTATTAAACCTTGCCTAAAACGCCATGCTCCTGAACTGAGATGAAGGAAGAATAAAACAGAACTTTGCTCTAGCTTTGCTGCAGCAAAATTTTCCAGTGTTGGAATCATGATATTTTTTTTTTTGGTCCTGTGATTCTTCTCCCCTGCTCTCTTCTACCCCATACTTATATCTCCATCAAAACTCAAAATTTAAGCACTGAAAATAAGCCCAACCAACGTAGAATTTTGCGTAAATAAAGGCAGTGTAGAACTTTGCTATTTGCTGCAGCAAAATTTTCCAGTTTGTTCACACTGCGAGGACATATTTGGTTGTTGGTTTTGCTTTGCTTTTCTCTTGCTCTCACTCCTTGGGATGACCTGAAAATGCAGAAAAGAAACTTCTAAGCAAAAGAACTCATACAATTGAATTGAATTAAAAATTAAAAACTAAAAATTAAGAAAAACTAAGAAAAGTGAAGAAACATGGGTTGCCTCCCATGAGCGCTTGTGTTAGAGTCGACAGCCCGACTTTTTGCTTGATCATGCTTCGGTGAGAGGGATAGAGGACTGCTCCCTATCAACATTTCCTCCCCAATAAGGTTTGATACGTTGGCCATTGACTTGAAATTTTCTACCAGATTTTTCCTCCATTAATTCTACTGCTCCGGAAGTGAAAACCTTTGTAATTTGGAATGGTCCCGACCAGCGGGTCTTTAATTTACCAGGGAAGATTCTCAATCTTGAGTTGAATAATAACGCCTGCTGCCCAACCTCAAAGTTTCTTGGAGTGATTTTTCTATCATGCCATTTTTTGGTTTTCTCTTTGTATAACTTAGCATTTTCATAAGCATGGTTTCTGAATTCATCCATTTCATTGAGTTGTATTAGTCTCTTTTCACCAGCAGCTTGCATATCAAAATTTAACTTTTTGATGGCCCAATATGCCTTGTGTTCAAGTTCAACTGGAAGATGACAAGCTTTCCCAAATACCAACCTATAAGGAGACATGCCCAACGGTGTTTTGAATGCAGTTCTGTATGCCCAAAGTGCGTCATCTAACCTCATAGCCCAATCTTTTCTAGAAGGACCAACTGTTTTCTCCAGAATTCTCTTTATTTCTCGGTTGGAGATTTCCACTTGACCACTCGTTTGTGGATGATATGGTGTGGCGACCTTATGTTTGACTCCATACTTGGCAAGCAAGATAGAAAATTGTTTATTGCAAAAATGTTTTCCACCATCACTGATAATGGCGCGTGGAGTTCCAAAGCGTGAGAATATGTTTTTCTTGAGGAATTTCACTACCACCTTGGCATCGTTAGTTGGGAGTGCAACAGCTTCAACCCATTTGGAGACATAATCAACAGCTACAAGGATGTACTGATTTCCATAACTTGAAGGAAATGGTCCCATAAAATCTATTCCCCAGACATCAAATAATTCCACTTCTAGAATGTTGTTAAGTGGCATTTCTTGCTTTCTAGAGATGTTACCTACCCGTTGGCATCTATCACATTGCAACACGAAATTGTGGGCATCTTTGTACAGGGTAGGCCAATAAAATCCAGATTGCAAGACCTTAGAAACAGTTCTTGTTCCTCCAAAATGTCCTCCATATGGGGAGTCATGGCATTGTTGTAAGACACCCTCTATTTCTTCTTCCGGAATACATCTCCTAATCATTTGGTCTGCACATTGCTTAAACAAGAAAGGTTCATCCCAATAATAAAACTTAACATCGTGGAAAAACTTTTTCTTTTGTTGATGGGTCAAGTCAGGAGGCATCAGTCCACTCACCAAAAAGTTCACAAAATCTGCATACCATGGTATTGAAGCTTGAGAAACTGCGAATAGTTGTTCATCAGGAAAATTTTCATTAATGTCGATTGATTGCTCGTTTTTTTGTTCCAACCTGGAGAGATGGTCAGCTACCTGATTTTCAGTTCCTTTCCGATCTTTAATTTCCAAATCAAATTCTTGCAATAATAAAACCCAACGAATGAGTCTCGGTTTGGCATCCTTCTTGGCTATGAGATATTTAATGGCAGAGTGGTCAGTGTAGACAACTACCTTGGTTCCAATTAAGTACGACCGAAATTTGTCGAATGCAAAGACTACAGCTAACAATTCTTTCTCTGTAACTGTGTAGTTTAATTGGGCTTCTTGCAAAGTTTTGCTTGCATAATAAATGGAATGGAACACCTTGTTTTTTCGCTGCCCCAAAACAGCTCCGATTGCCATATCACTAGCATCACACATAAGTTCAAAAGGAGAAGACCAATCTGGCGCTACAATGATAGGAGCTGACACAAGTTTATTCTTCAATTCAAGAAAGGCCTGCAAACAGGCTTCATCAAAGCAAAATGGTTGGTCTTTTTCGAGTAGAGTACATAGGGGTTTTGAAATTTTGGAGAAGTCTTTGATGAAACGCCTATAAAACCCCGCATGACCAAGAAAACTGCGAATTCCCTTTACTGAATTTGGTGATGGCAATTTTTCTATTGTCTCAATTTTCGCCTTATCAACTTCAAGACCACTCTTAGATACCTTGTGTCCTAATACAATTCCTTCTTTTACCATAAAATGACATTTTTCCCAATTCAGGACTAGGTTGGTTTCTTCACAACGATGTAGAACTGCAGCCAAATTTCGCAAACATGAGTCATATGAGTCTCCAAATACTGAGAAGTCATCCATAAAAACTTCCACAAATTGATCTATCATATCAGTAAAGATTGCCATCATACACCTTTGAAAAGTAGCTGGTGCATTGCACAATCCGAACGGCATCCTTCGAAAGGCAAAGGTACCATAGGGACATGTAAAGGTTGTTTTGTGTTGGTCTTCAGGGTCTATGGCAATCTGATTATATCCGGAATACCCATCTAGGAAGCAATAGAATTCTTTTCCTGCAAGGCGATCTAGCATCTGGTCTATGAAAGGGAGGGGGAAATGATCTTTTCTAGTGCCTTTGTTCAATCTCCTAAAATCCATACAAACTCTCCAACCAGTGACTACTCTTGTAGGAATTAATTCATTATTAGCATTCTCCACCACAGTCATACCTCCTTTCTTAGGAACACATTGAACTGGACTGACCCATGAACTGTCGGAGATAGGATAAATAATTCCAGCATCGAGCCATTTAATGACTTCTTTTTTAACAACTTCCTTCATGATTGGATTAAGTCTTCTCTGAGCTTCTATGGACCCTGTTGCACCATCTTCAAGCAATATTTTGTGCATACAGAATGAGGGACTGATACCCTTTATATCAGCAATAGTCCATCCAATGGCCTTTTTGTGCTTTTTCAAGATATCAAGTAATTGAAGTTCTTGTTCTTCTGATAATTGAGCTGAAATGATGACAGGAAGAGTGGAAGATTCACCCAGGTATGCATATTTCAAATGAGTTGGGAGGGGTTTCAATTCCAAAGTTGGTGGTTCAATGATTGAGGGTTTAGGAACCTTGAATTTCCGAGAAGACAAGTCTAAGGACTCAAACTTGTTTTTCGATTTAAAATAGGTATTTCCTGTTTGTACCAACTTGAGTTTCTCTTCATTTTCTTCACATTCTGATTCATGTTGCAGCAAAGATGTATCTGATGTAGCATAGCAACAGTTTTCAACAGCTTCAGATACCAATGAGTCGATAACTGAGATGGATGAGCATTCTTCCAAATCGTTGGGAAATTTCATGGCTTGAAATACATTAAAAGTGACTTGCTCATCTTGAACTCTCATGGTTAATTCTCCCTTTTGAACATCAATTAGAGTCCGTCCTGTGGCCAAAAATGGTCGACCCAAGATAATAGGCACCTCGCGGTCTGCTTCATAATCTAGCACAATGAAATCCACAGGAAAAATAAATTTGTCAACCTTAACCAAAACATCTTCAATTTTTCCTTCTGGATGAGCAATAGAACGATCAGCTAATTGCAAAGAGACTGTAGTAGGTCTAGCTTCACCAATGCCCAATTTCTTAAAAATTGACATAGGCATCAAATTAATGCTTGCTCCCAAATCACACAAGGCCTTGCCAAAATACTGATTACCAATGGAACATGGAATTGTGAAACTTCCTGGATCCTTAAGCTTAGGAGGAAGTTTATTTTGCAGCATGGCACTACTGTCGCTTGTTAAAGCTACTGTTTCAAATTCACCAAACCGTCTTTTCTTGGTTAAGATGTCTTTCATGAACTTAACGTAATTTGGCATTTGCTCTAATGCTTCAACCAAGGGAATATTAATGTGTAGCTGCTTAAGAACATCTAGAAATCTTCTGAATTGTAGATCTTGCTGCTGTTTTTGAAACCTTTGAGGGAATGGAGGAGGTGGTCGGTGTTGCTGCGAACTTTGCTGCAGCAATGCTGTAGCATTTTGGGTACCAGAATTTTCTGACCTTGTCAAAACTGATTCAGATTTGTCCTGTTCTTTTATCTCGTTATCTTGGACTACGATACTTTCCTTTTGACTCATTTTCTGTCCAATTGGTCCCTCTAATTCTTTCCCACTCCGTAAAGTAATAGCTTTGCAAAATTCCTTTCCTTCCCTCCTTGGAATTTCGGTGTCACTTGGAAGTGTACCTTGTGGTCTATTCTTAAGTTCATTAGCAAGCTGACCCACTTGGTTTTCTAGGTTCCTCATTGATGCAGCTTGGCTTTGGAGAATTGCATCATTCTTCGCCATGTACTCTTTAAGTAGAGATTCCAATGAACTAGTTGATTCACTTGGTTGGTTTCTTTGTTGTTGCTGCTGAAATCCTGGTGGGAATGCAGGGCGGTTAGGTGTGGTATGGTTAGCTTGATTACCACCTTGATTGTTCCAAGAGAAATTAGGGTGTTGCCTCCACCCTGGGTTATATGTGTTGGAGTATGGGTTGTGGTTCCTGTTGACATTACTCACAAAACAAGCTGATTCAGGATTTGAAGGACAATTTTCAAACACATGAGACCCCGAACAGTAGACGCATGAAATTCCTGAATCTTGGATTGAATTTACATTTGCTGTCATATGCTGATTCTTCAACAGATTAACCAAGGATGACACTTGAGCTGTAAGTGCCGTAACATCATTAACCTCATGCACACCAGCCACTCTTTTGGCAGCTGCAACTCTGTCCATTGGCCATTGATAATTATTGCTGGCCATCCTCTCAAGTAGATCATAGGCTTCATTGTAAGACTTGGCTAAAAGAGCTCCATTAGCAGATGCATCAACAATAGTTCTCGTTTGAGCATTGAGACCATTGTAGAAAGTCTCCATTTGGATCCAATGAGGTATACCATGGTGAGGACATTTCCTTAACAATTCTTTAAATCTTTCCCAAGCTTCATATAGAGATTCTCCATCCAATTGTTGATAGGAGGTGATGTCATTCCTCAATTTAGCATTCTTTGTTGGTGGGAAGTATTTCATCAAGAATTTCTCAGCTAAATCGTTCCAAGTTGCAATAGAGTCAGGTGGCAAGGAGTTAAGCCATGCTCTAGCGCGATCTCTTAAAGAGTAAGGAAATAATTTGAGCCTAAATGCTTCCTCAGTTACCCCTGTCCATTTAAATGAGTCACTGACTTCAATAAATAATCTGAGATGTAGATGAGGATCTTCTGTAGGTAACCCACTGAATTGCCCGACTGTTTGTAGCATCTGAAACATCACTGGTTTTAACTCAAAGTGAGTTGCTTGAATGTTTGGTCTTGTGATGCTTGGATTTAACCCTTCTAGCATGGGCAGTGCATATTCATTCAAAGCTCTGTCCCTATCATCCATTGGAGGTATCACATTGATTGCATTGTTTAAATTCTGTTCTTGGCCATTGTTTCCGTTCCCTGCTTGTGCCATATCTTCAATCTGAGCGAAACCTTGTTGTTCTCTTCTTCTTAGTCTGTAAGTACGTTCAATTTCGGGATCGAAGGGTAGGATATCCTTGTCGCGAAATCTGCTCATACAAAAGACACAGAAGAGATATTAGATAAACAAAAAATTAAATAAAAACAAAAGTCGATTTCTACGAATAATTTCTAACGTTGCCAATCCCCGGCAACGGCGCCAAAAACTTGTTGCTCACAATGGTGTATATGATTTTACGCAAGTGCACGTGTCGCAAACAAGTAATATAATGATAAGAAATATCGTTCCCACGGAGATTGGAATACTAGAAAATATCGTAAAAATTAACTATTAAAATCAATGTTTTGTGTTTTTGTTTATTAAAATAAAATAAATAAATAAAATAAAATAAATAATACGAGAGAACAAGAGTGAAAACACTGAAACAACGTTCAACAAGAAGGATATCACAAATCACAGATAGATAAATCAGTTAGGATTGCGAATATGACAAGTGATGTAGACAAACTGCTTTGCTACAGCAATGCTGTAGCAAAGTGATGCTGTAGCAATGCTGCAGCAAAGTATACCAGTAACTCGAATTTCAAAAATTCACAAAGGATTCTTCCGAATCTGCAATGTTTATATATTCTATGACTCAATGAAGCATATTCCTATGCAAAACTGAATCTAAGAACAACGTTCATGCACAAATTCTTTTGAGTTATGTGAGGTAATTATATATTCCTATATCAATTTCTTCACACTATTCTAGCTTTATCTAACTTAAAATTAACCTTTCCAGATTCAATTTCAGTCTATTATCCTATCAATTGTTGATCAAGCAATCAATAAGAATGAATCAATTAATCAAGCGTAGAATAACTAGCATCCTTTACCAAGCAAAGCACAGTTTTATGAAATTAAAGCACAAAGTCTACATACACTTGCATATCCACAACCCTAACTGAATGAGAATTTAGCCAAGCATATTTATAAAATTAAACATCAAATTATATATGCTCAAAATCAGATCCATATGGTTTAGAGAATTTAGAAGAATCAAATAATAAAGAAATAATGAAATAAATAAATAAATCCCTTAAATCAACCCTAAATCAATTGGATTATGATCCTTTGTCTCGTTCTTGCTTTCTCTTCAATGAAAGTTCTTGCAAATCAAGCTTCAATTGGTCTCTTTCCAGAATCAAATTGATCCCCTGTTTTGCCTCTCCTTCCTTGCACCAAATCTGTCCAGAATTTGGGGTTGCTATCTGCTGTGTTTTTCCTCCTTGCTGCTGGTGATTTGTTCTCTGTTTTCTGTTCAGATTTCACGTATGTTTACCTCCCTTTGTTGCGCCTCCTGCTGCTCAGAATATGGCCTGGTCTGTGTTTTTATTTTCTGCCGCAGAATCACCCTAAATCAGTCCCTGTTTTTGCTCTTTTATATTAGGTTTAATTAGAGGCAAATTTTGGTGTGTTAATTTCCAATATTATCCCTCAAAAGGTGAGTTAATGAAAGCACAAAATCGTCCTTTTCCTTTAGTGTCCAAATCAGCCCTTGAATTCTTGATTCCACATCAGCTCTGTTTTGGCGTTGATTTCCTGGTATGGTTTTGCTGCAGCAATGCTGTAGCAAAGCTGCAGCAAAGTTGTATTTTTGCATTTTCTTTGTTGTTTTCTTTATTTCCTGCAAGGGCAATGAAAATATAATGAGTGCACATCAAAATATAATTCTTTTTGACACATTTCATAATTATTTTGAGTTTATTATCAAAGAATTCATTTAAATCACAAAACCCACAAATAGTGTATAAATGATTAAAATGTGTGGATATTCTCAAATTAACAAACAAGTATTTATGAATAAGAGCTAATAATACTCTAATAAATTAGAGTTATCAAACATTTTTTACATTAACATCTAATTAAGTGTAACATTTTTGTGTACAATGTTTATTAAGTGTAACAATTTGTGCCTATTTAAAACTACACGTTGTGTAATACAATTAACTCAGCTAATAGAAATCAATAAAAAACTTAATTTGTTACACTGAGGACCTGATTGTAATTTTTTAAATGGTAGGGACACAAACATTGGGGAAAAAAAATGCAATTAATCTCTCTTTTAAAAGAGAAAAGAAAAGAAAGAAAGTTAAAGACACTTGTAAAATAGAAACCTCAACAATACTTATAATTTGTCCTTGTTTTAAGCTAAAATTCAAGTATATTGTGCAATTTTAACATAAAGCAAATAATTTTTGACCAGAAATAAAAAAAAGCAAATCACATGTTTAACGTATGTGGCTGAATAGGGAGTAACATTGCTACTGAAAAGAAAACAAATTAGACTTATTACTACTTTTAGCTAATCCGACTGCACCGGAGCTGAAATCAGAAGATGAAAGTGAAAACAGGGTTTTAACTTTTACCCCCACTCCTGTGGAATTGAGGAAATAGTACGGTTCATCGCAACTTTTGCTGAAAAGGTAAGTACACGCTTTACTATATTATTTTTCAATAAATAAGTACTCTTTTAGGTTTATTAGATTCAAAATAATTGAAATTTATTCGTGACAGCACTATTTCAACATATATAAACAATATTGAACTGTAATTTTCGTTGATTGATTTTATTATATTTAATATTTTAATTACTTAACTTTTTCGTTTATTAACTTTTTATATATAATAACTTCGATCCAAATTTAAAAGTTAAATTTGTGTTAGAGTTTTCAAATTTGTAAAATAATATTTAATTAAACTGATTTATATATTATTAATATACATTTTTTTTTATATTTATAAAACATATATCATCTATATTTATGATAATTAAATTTTAATTAATTTTTTATGTTAATTTAAAAGATAAAATAACTCATATTATTATTATTATTTAATATTTATTTATATAAATATTCAATATAGTTAATAAAAAATCTAAATTATGTTTTATTCTCAAATTTTAAACAATTTACTTATTTTAAAGAGTTATTATCTACTTAAAAATTGGTACACAATTTAATTTAAATGCAAATATATAACTCTTTTGAATTAAATTATTAATTTAATATTAAATTTTATTTATTAATTTAACATTAACATACGATTCATTTAATTTCAATTCACTTTAAAATTAAATATATCTAAATTACAAACCAAATCTATCAAATTTTCAAGGTAGGTTTCATTTTTCAATTTAACAAATTGATATATATAGGTCTAATTAATATATAAAGCAAAAATTAACTAAAATTGAACAGAATTCTTTCCTAATATTTAGTCTATTAATTTTTAAAATTTAACATATTTAATTTATTATTTTTAAATTTAAACTGAAATTATTAAATTTAAAAAAATTAGTGTACGTAATTTTAATTAAAAGAAGTCAAAAATGATAAAGTTAGCCTATAAACAATTGTTTTGTAACCTGTTTTTAGTTTTTAGTTTTTTAACTCAAATTTTTAAAATGAATATTGATTGACATTTTTATATACAATACTTTTGTTTTTAAATTTTTTTTTTTTTTTTTTCATTTTTATGCTTTAAGGTATTTTTTTTAATACTAGGGAGTAATCAAATGTGAAATACACACGTGGCACAATAATTTTTTTCAAAAATATTTTTTATTTTAATTTAATGTATATATTTATTCACCTTATAATATTTAATTGACTTATTGTTAATACATGATCACACAAAATTTTATAATTATTTTATAATTTTATATCTTTAATTTTACATTCAATTAATAATTAAAATGTAGAAATAAATAATAAATTAATATATATACATTATTTAAAAAAAAAAAAAAAGCATTTTAAAAGGAATTTAATGTATTTACATTTTAACTTACCGGCTTGGCTAGACGTTAATAATATTATAAGTTTATAACCATTTTTTTTCATTATCCATTATAAAATTATATAAATTATTTATTATATGCATAAATTCAGTTATATTTAAGTATTATTATTATTAGATAAAATTATTATTAATAAATAATAATAATAAGTTGTAATAATATTGACAATTTAAGACATTATTATTTTTTAATATTTTTTTTAGCCAACCAATATAAATTACTCTGACAACACACACTTATTAGCAACTAAGAGTATGAGAATATGATGCACCATTTTTATCATCACCAGAATATTAGGATGATGTGCATGATATAAAAATAGTTTTTTCTTAGTTATATGAAAAAGAAAAAGAGTGTTAGTACTCGCTCACCGACTAGTTTTTTTTTTATTAAAGAGTATTACAATAAAAATAATTTTTTTATTTATTAATATACCGTATACATACGAATAACATTGGTCGAAATGGTTAACAAAATAACTTACATGTAATTTTTTTTAATGTATTTATTAATAATACATGTACCACTCATAAATTAAAAATAATATAGGTCAGTAAATAGGTCACCAACCAGTATTAAAAATATAAAATGTAGATTAATTAATAAAAAAAAATTAACAAACATAATAACACTAAAATTTATAATAATAAAAATAATATATATTGTATTCTAATTATATAATTTTATAATTAAAAAATAATTATTATATTTTTTTAACACCTGTTAAATTAAAAATTATTTAAATTAAATAGAGATAATTTAATTATATTTAATATTAAATATTATTTAATTAAATATTAATTTTTTATTATAAATTTTAATGTATTATTTTTAATAATTTTTTATTTAATAATTATATGAGTTAATTTAAAAATCATCCAATAAAAAATGAATAATTTATCCGCTCGCTTCGCTCTCATCTGCTCTTGTGCTTATAAATTTGATATTAAAAACCGCTCTTTTTGCTTTTACGAGGAACGCTTCCCGACTCGCTCTATTGCATTCCAAATAACTGGACGACTTCTTCAGTCAACCAAAACTGGCAAAGCAAAAAATCAAAGTTCCTCTCTCTTTTTAGAACGAAAAGGAAAGCTCTCTAAAACAACCAAAGATCAAAGGAAAGTGTTTTTTTAAAACTTCAATCCCAAACTCCGATATCCATCCGTGCTGCTTAACCCCCCACGTATACCGCTTTTACTGTCTGATTCATGTAAGTGCCAAAAGAGCAATTTTTTCCATTACAACTTTCTAAATTATTGTTTCTTCTTTTCTAACTGTAATTTATTTTTGTTCTGAGCGACTTGTATACGTTTCTGATCAACAATGACACTGAATCAGTAACCCAATTTCAAAAGCCATTTATTGCTTCTGATTCTTCCCGCTCTTGTACTAACGTTTCTCTGTAAAAGCTCTTTTTTTGAAGTTTGTTTTTCTCTATCTTCTTTGTTCATCGCATCCATTTTGCAATGATTTTACTCGTCGACATCTTGAAATCTTAAATCCTTTATCCTATTTGAAACTCCAAATCTTAGATTGAAGAAGACGGTCATGTCTATGGTTGAGCCAAGAATTTCTGATCTTCTTTCTCATTGACGTTAGTTTCCATGTTCTTGTTTCTCGTTTTACGTTTACTTTCTTTGACTTCGATTAATTAAGATTTGATCTTTTGACTAATATTTAATAAATAAAATCCGTAAACTTTTTAATGGTTAAAGTCTCTGGTCTTGGTTTTCCACTCTGTTTTCGTCCCTGTAAAGGACGAAGAGAACGAGAGTGTTTATTGTAAAGAAATATTCCCGGCCAAAAAAGGATGAACATGGCCCTATTATTTCTCTCCCCCACTTTCTTATATAATATTCAACACGAAAATCATCTTCAATTTTTTTTTATTTTTATTTTTAAATATCTTCCGTCTACGTTCCTTCTTCAGAAGCTGTCTCCATTTCCCCTGCAAGTTGGGTCTTTTTTATTGCCGTTGAACTCTCCATTTGACACTAATTTAAAGCTTTAACCAACATAATTTTGTCTTCCTCTTAAATAATATAAAATTAAATATGCTTTTGTCCCTCAATTTTAATACCCCTCTTGTATTTGAATTTGATTATATGTCAATTTTAAAAGGGCAGTTAAAAGGTTTTTTTTTATTTTTTATATTAACGATAATTTTAGCTAAGATTTGGATGATTTTATACGTATTAAATTTACTTCTTTCCATCAAGAACTCAAGTTAGTTTCTTTGCCTTGGATTCTGATCCGATAGCTTTGATTTGTTTCTTCAGTGATCCGAAGGTGGAACAATGCGTACTGAACGACATAAGATCTCAAAGGTATAAAACTGATCCCTTACAAATAAACCATTTCAATTCGGTCTTTAATCGAATTTATTCAATAGTGAACCGAAATCTCTTATCGATTGCAGTCTTCGTGGCCCAAAGTAGTTGTGAGGAAATGGCTGAATCTACAAAGTGGAGTGGACGAGTTTCACTCCGATTACGTCACAAGAAGTAAGATTATTAACTTTATGATTCCGAAAATTTTCGGATATGTTTTGTGTTTCGGTATTGGAACTTATTACGAGAGTTGTTTTGATATTGTTGGTACTGTGAACAGATAAAATCCAGAAGAGGAGGAGGAGCTGCTCCGACGAGGATTGCTACGTCGTCGTACCAACTACGGATTTCACAGGTATTTATTTATCTTTCTTTCTTTCTTTTTAGCAAAGTTATCTCTGGCTTTCCTGCTTCTTTCGTACGTGATCTGGCGTTTCTGAGACGTCAGATCAAAGTCCTGCTTTATATGATTGGACATCAAATAGTGGTAAATACGCCACGTTACTGTATATAGCATAGGTGTATCAACTAGAAGTTAGGGAGCATAATAGATCAAAGAATGTAATTTGCTAAAAAAAAGTTTTTATTTATTTATTGTGGATTTTAATCGATGATATAAGACTGACGGAGTGTTTTAATTTTTTTTTTTTTTCAAAAGAGGGTTGGTTGATGGAGGCAACTAATGAATCAAGTTTTATGCCTGAGGCAGAAGCTGTAAATGATCCTATGAATCTAAGGTTAGTTTTTTTTTTTTTTTTTTTTTTAATTTTAAGCTTTTAGAGGATTAGGTTTAGATTGTTTTTGACTTTTGTGAACTACTTTTTTGAAATGACACTAAAATTGCTACAAGTTTGCGGGATAATCATTGCCTTCCCTTTGAATTTGCTATATAGCTAAATTTTGTTCAACATTTTTGTGCTGTTGACTGCGTAACAACTGTATATAGCTGTTATAGCATTTATCATTTTGTAGGATTACTTGTTTCTCATAATCTTTGATACGTCTTGTAGAACTTTTAAATTATAACAGCTTTTAAAATAAGTTATAATTCCATTTTTTTTTTTTTTTATAATTAAGAATCTATTTGATATGTTATATAAGTGCATGTAAACTAATGATTACTTGTTATATTTTACCACTTTTGGTATATATTTATTGTAATTTAAAATGACGATGGTATTTTTATTTGGAATGGCTTTATTAGTATGTTCGTGGGAACATGGAATGTTGGAGGAAAGTCACCCCACGATGGCCTGAATTTGAGGGAGTGGCTAGCATCTCCAGCTCCTGCTGACATTTATGTTCTTGGGTAAACCTTTATTTCTCTTTTTTCCATATTTAGTTTTTTCTTTTTATAGAAATTATATTTAAGTGTAATTTTTGTCGTAATTTCTGCCACTCAGATGCGTGCTAGGGATAACATTGAAAAGTATGTATAGAAATTATTCATTATTTTTAGCTGAGCTTAATATAATAAATAATTGAATATAGGTATTTACGTCTTAATCTTTAATTCAAAAAGTAACTCTCTGACCTTTCTCTTTCATGTTTATAGCATCTATACTGTTTTTGTTCTTTCTGCTCAGCTTTTTATTCAAGACAGCATTTAAATGGCAGTAATAAATACTTAGAGTGTAAGCATCAACAATCTCACGAGTTGTTATTTTTAGAGGGGAAAAAAAAAATATTAATATCAAAATAATTTAAAATTTTTCTTCACAATTGAATACTCTATTGTTTATAAAAATAAAAATATTGTTTGATATTAGCATAACTTATTTGAAAATTGGACAATCTTCACTTATTTTTTATTTATTTTTAAGAACACAACCTTTCCTTATTAGGCTACTGTTTATTGTATTAATGAAAAGACCGCAAAAAGGTTAACCTTAGCAGTTTCCTATGTTGCCACTTGCCACGAAAATATAAAATTTACCACTGTTTTTTTTTTAATCCATGCATAAATTTATATGCTACAATCTAATTGACATTTTGTTATTAAAAATCACTTTATCATTTTACATTTTTAATTTTATATTCAAATAATAACTAATATGTTACTTACTATATATCATAACTTAATTCATACGATACTATTCCTTTTTTAATGCAATTAACACCGAAAAAACATTAATACAGAACAAATTGAAGTTTTTATACACTTTTGTTGAGGGTAAGTTATGAGATTGAAATTTTTATAAATTTTTGTTGAGGGTAAGTAATGATAATTATGTTAGGAGCAAAATTAAGGAAATAATATTGTTTTTATGGATTTAACGACTATTAAAAAGTATGATAATTATGTCTTTACTGTCATTTTAATTATACTCTTAATTGGCTCTATTGAATTTTGTACTTGTAAGTAATAAGTTATTATTCAATAAAAAATTTAATTTTTTTTTATAATATTTTTTTTTGTTGTTGTTGATGTTATTTTAACAACTTGTTAAATTGAATTTTATTTGTACACCGTATCAGGTTTCAAGAAATTGTCCCTCTTAATGCGAGTAACGTACTAGGAGCAGAGGACAATGGTCCTGCTGCCAACTGGCTTACTCTTATTCGTGAAGCACTTAACAGTAATAGCCCCGGACTTTCTCAAAATTACAACTTTGCCACCAATAATGTAGAGTTTGACCAGCAAGGGTGTTTGAAGCCCAGGATCAGCTTCTCGGATTTGATTTCAATGGAAGACGAACTTAGTGTTGAGAATTTCCATAAGTTTCATAATCTGAATTCTATGTCAAACTCCATTGGAGGGACCTCACCGAGATCGTCAAAGCACGGCAGCCCCATGCAGAGACCTTACTGTCTTGCTGCCAGCAAACAAATGGTGGGAATTTTGTTAACTGTGTGGGTACGAACTGATCTTCGAAAACATATTAGCAATTTGAAGGTCTCTTGTGTTGGTAGAGGCATAATGGGATACCTTGGGAACAAGGTACTAAGTAGTTACTTAGTTGGTAAAGCAATTTTAAATATAGTAATTAATGAATGATAATTAATTTAAGTTGGTAAATTAAATACAGGGTTCCATATCAATTAGCATGACGTTGCACCAGACCAGCCTTTGCTTTGTTTGTACTCATCTAACATCCGGTGAGAAAGAAGGCGATGAGTTGAGAAGGAATTTGGACGTTTCTGAAATTTTAAAGAAAACAAGGTTCTCTAATTCCGGACAAACCGTGCTTCCCTATAGCATTTTGGAGCATGAGTAAGTCTATTTATTATTGATAATTACATGTAGCAATTCTTGTTAAATATTAAATTAAAATGCTATTTATTGTGATTCAGCAAGGTCATTTGGCTTGGGGATTTAAATTACCGGCTTGCTGCTGCTGGTTGTGGTGACACAGATGAGTTGCTAAAAAAACATAATTGGCAGGCACTTCTTGAGAGAGATCAAGTGAGTGTCTTCCTTGCACTATTATTTTATTTTGAGAAGAAAAGTAGTATGTTTTTATATGATATTTGGCTGGCAGCTAAGAATAGAGCAAAGAGCTGGTAGAGTGTTTAAAGGGTGGGAAGAGGGGAGGATATGCTTCGCTCCAACTTACAAGTATCTTGCAAATTCCGATAATTATGTTGCTCTAACTTCCAAATCTAGAGAGAAACGACGAACACCTGCCTGGTACGTAATAATGTTTTTTTTTTTTTTTTTTTTTTTATGTTCTTTATAAATTCTCTCTCTCTTTTTTTTTTTCGTTAATAATAAGTAGCGTGTTTGCAATGAGTGTCTCGATTATTAATCAAGTTACAAATTTCATCGTTTTCTTTAAATTTAATTGCTTGTCATAATTTTCTTCATATATTCTACTCGAAAAATAAAAATTATGTTCATTTTTCTTATAATGAAAATGAACATATATATATATATATATATATATATTTACAGAGGAGTTAAAAATAAAATCAGTTGAATAATTAAGTCATATGTGTACCAAAATGTTATATTTATTTTACATATTATTTTATGTATAATAATTGCTTATTTTACGTATTATTTTGTATATAATCATTGCTTTGGTCACTTTCTTTGATTTGTCTTATCCCTCAAATATTTTACATATATACCTCTAAATCTTACTGGCTTCAATTTTTTTCTTTAACTTAATCAAAAGGCTAAACCCTAAACTAACTAATGGCGGCTTTAATTGATTTACCTGCCTGCCGTCCTTCCGCCCAGAGTTTGGCATGGTTTTTCCTGGGGTCACTTTTAGGTTCCAAAAATAAAATTTTCTTTTGTCGAATGAGTTGACTTGTTGCAAACTTCTCTGTGTTGTTTAAAAGTTTTTAAATGGTTTAATTTATCTTTTCCAATTATTATTTGTTTTTCCCTTTTTAAAAGTTCAAATTGCTTAAACAGATTATGACTTTTAATATTATATAATGCATGTGAAAACTATCACAACTTGACTTCATGATAAATACGGCATAGGGTGGGCGTTAAAGGACAAAGAGGGAATTAAATACTTACCGACCAGTTTTCCTATTACTTTATATTATTAACAATTTCCCTAATCATAGATTAATAGACTTGGCAAATAAGACATAATTTTCTAATAAAATTTAACAATATTCTCACGTTGAAACTTGAAATCGAACTTATGTCTGAAGCAGTTGTATGTTATTATCATTTCCCAACTCACGCTATCTGACTGCTTTATCATGTGTGCACATAGATTTTATAAGTACATTTATTGTACTGTACATGTTTGGAAGAAAATAGTAATAAAAAAAAAAAAATGTAAGGAGTATTGATCATTGAATTAATCTAATTGGGTATTCATACTTTGTCATGGTCAAAACAGGTGTGATCGAATTCTATGGAAGGGAGATGGACTAAAACAAATGTGGTACGTGAGAGGGGAATCCAAATTCTCAGACCACAGACCTGTGTATTCACTGTTTTCAGTCCAAATAGACTTGACTAATAAGAACAAGTCCAAATTTCCTATAGTCAGCTCTAAAACTAGGTCCTGTTTACCTAGATCTTCAGCAAATGCATCTATACAAGCCACATGTGTAGCCAAAGTGCAAGCAGAAGAGCTTTTATTGCTCTCCAGAGCACAAAGTTGCAAAGACTCAGTCCTCACTTTTTGAATTTAAAGCAGCCCTCGATTCTACCACTCTAATGCCTAAACCCCTCTCTGTAGGACAATGTTTTTTTGGTTGTGAAAGAAAGTATTTCTAAACTAGCCCGCAAGTGAACCCACATTATACATGTTTTACCAACTTGAAGGTGGGCTAATCAAAAGAAAAATTGAATTGTATATTTTGGGCAGTTTTGTTGCAAAGATGAACAGAGGAGAAGATTGTAAATAGCATATACAAAGAGACGGCTAGGGAACTGAGTGATTATATCGGGTTGGAGCGAGTAAGAAGCATAACAGACTCAAACTTGCAAAGGAATATCTCCTGGCTCATAATGGTCATGCGTGTTTGTAATTTTTTTATATTTGTAAATACGTGATTGGCTGAGCCTTTTGGAAAAATCATTTTTGTTGGGGGTAAATTGTGAGTAATCAGTTTTTTATGAGGAATAATTATTTCCTTTTCTTTCCCCATTCTATGTTTACCCAAAGCTGGATCATGGGTTTATGATGGTGTTGTATATTGGAATGAGGAGGATTTTTTTTTTAATTTTAATTTTGTTTTACTTTAATAACTAATGGATTAATTTAATGTAGTTATTGAGGTCAATCATCACACATGAGAGTTTAAGCGTGTTTCCAGTATTTTTTTTGTTACATTTTTAATTATTAATAATATTTTCATTTAAAAACAATAGCACGTGTTATTTAATTATCGGTAGAAAATCGAAAATTTATACTTTTGATATAGTTATGACAAAAGTTACAATATTACCATCTTTTTCTTTATTTAATTTTAGCCTTTTACTTTCTAATTCAATCGAAGAAGGGTATTAGTTTCATTTGGTGCTTTTGCTGAAATCGTTATACATCTGACTATAAGAAACAAAAGTCGTCGTGTGCAATTTGTCTTCAGTAACTTGGTTCTTTTTTCACCATAGTTCTGGTTCACATATTGATAACAATCGTTCGAGTGCAACTAAAACTGGCCCGAATATTATTTCTATTTTAGCCCAGCCCATAAACAACATTCCTGCCTTGAAAATAGTCAAATACTATGTTAAATTTATAATAAATATTTAACACAAAATTATTATTTTTTTATATTATGGATTAATTCATTTTTATTAAAAAATCGAATATGATAATATAATTATTTTTCACGGTTATAATAACGACCAAATAAAATAATAAGATTTATAATTTATTTTCCTCATAACTATTTCAAAAAGATTTCTTTCAAAAAAAAATTATTTTTAAAAATATGAAATTATGAAGTAATATTTTAAATTACTTTAATATTAATATTTTTGTTTTTATAAAAGCAACACCTTTTCAAAATTATCATTCTTAATGGATTAATAATTTTAATTATGTGACGAAAACATGCCTTAAATTTCACAGTAATTTAGGATTTTTTGATAATAATTTTAATTTTTTATTTTTTAAGTAGTTTTTTAATCAGATATATTTATTAACGATTTTTAATTTTTACGTTTTTTAAGAAATCATAACCAAAATATTTGATTATTCATAAATCTTTAAAAATAAAATTTTTGAATTTTTTTATTAATAAAATATTTGTTCTAGAAGATAAATAGTCTTATAAATTTTGTATTGTATAAGTATTGAAAAAAAATAATTAAAAACTCAAATTATAAAAAATAACTAAATTTTTTTCTATATTTTTAAAAACTTAAAAAAATAAATCAAAAATAAAAAAACATGATACCAACTTAGAGATAATTTTTAATTTTTTTTAAATTATAAAATAAATTATTATCGAATATAAAATAGTTATTAAAATGGATAAGTATATTCCAATTCCTCGAGGGACTTTCTTAATCGAGGCTGAAAATTACAGTCAAACTCAAAGATCGAACTTGTTTGAAAATACACGTGTACGGCCAGATGTGATACTCACAAACTACGATCGTGCAGGGCACCACCTTACATCACTCCCCCTTACAAAACCAAAAAATTGGGACATACTTCTCCGCCATTGAAATAGATCTTGCAGCGATCCCGCCATTCAGTTTCAGGCATATTTTTCGATCCTTTTGCACCGGGAAGTGTTTCAATCTCCAATCACGGATCTTACAGGTTCAGAGTAATTTTTTTATTCCGGTCCGTATGGCTCATGCATCGGAATGTGTTAGAGTTTTAGGGTTCGGGTGTCGTCGTCATTCCTTGAATTCTAATTCCATATGTTTGCCTGCTAAACTAACAAGGAAAGAGAGGAAACTCGTTTTTTTTTTTTTTCAGACAGAAGATAATGTCTTTGCCTTTTCGTTTATTAAACGTGTGTTATGTGCTGTATGATTTTGGGTATGTTTTTTAATTGCATTGGACTTGTGCATGTTGAATCTCAATCAGTTATTTACAGCCCCGACTTTCCTTTTCAGTTTGCTACAATTTCTAGGTTATCGACCAACTAATGAATGTACTTTTTCATGGCTTTGATTTACAATCTTTTCATAGTGGACTTTGTTGCTGATTTACATTGATATACTGTTCTCTAGAAAAAAAATTATGTGCTGTCTTCTGTTCACTTTTCAGGTGAACTGTGTACTCTAACTAGAGCCTAATAACCCAGGAGGGCATGTTATAGTGGAGGTTATTAGTACACTATTGGAAAGTCCATTTGTTCTGTTTGTGATATTTGAAATCTGTATCGACAGAAAGGCACAATAACCTCAGTGGACGATATTTAAAGTGAAGCATTGAGAATGGTATTTGTTTTATTAGCATGTTATTAGTTATGGTCCCTGTCTTTTGAACTTTCAATGCTTGGGCGGGGGGGGGGGGGGGGGGGGGGTTTCATGGATACAAGATTGATGCATGAATGTCTAACATTTTGTCAGAAATTATTGGAAAGCAACTCTCCCAAAAGTTTAAGTTGTTAGGAGGAGGGTCAACATTGTTTTTATACATTTCTCATTCCCCTATAAGTGTTGACTCTATCAACCATGCAGGCTAAACACTTGCAATTCTACAATTAGAATTGGTGGGCCGTGAATATAGGATCTCAAACTCTGATACTATGTTAAAAGTTGTTAGAAAATTAAACCTCCATAAAGCTTAAGCTGTAAGAAGGAGGGCTAACTATATTTTTATACATTTATCACTCCCTCACAAGTGTTGGCTTTATGCACCATGCAGTTCAAACACTTGTAATTCATCAATTAGAGTTGTTGAGCCTTGAATATATAATCTCTAGTTTTGATATCATATTAGAAATTGTTGAAAAATTAACTCTCTTAAAAGCTTAAGATGTTAAGAGAAAGAGTAACAATTATTTTATATATCTATCACTCCTTCACAAGTATTAGCCCTATACACCATGTATGCCAAACATTTGCAATTCAATAATTGGGGTTGAATATAAAAAACATAAAAACTCCAATTTTGATGTCATTCAAGAATTCAGGAGTATATTGTATTCCTTTATTGAAATTGAATTTTTAAGAAAATTAATACACATCAATGCCTTATATAGCATATGTAATACACACATTATATATTATACTACACTAAGGTTTACAGTATAATTATATATTCTAACAACCCCTTCAAATTTAGTTTGGAAAGCATAGGAAAAAATTCAAGAATGATACACACTTAAAAACGTGGGCAATATCCAAAACTATTTCACACCAGAACCAATCTACATAGGTGAGCTTAGGAGATGGAAAACAAGCTACATTGGTGGAGATATACTGATTGAACTCTCCAAAAATCAAAAGCAACAATATAACTCACTAGATAGCCTGCATTGACAATGACAATTAACGCTCACAGGAGAAAGAAAAGCAACTTTTTGAAAATCAAACTTAGGATTTTGAAAGTTGAATACTAACACTCGACTTATAAATAGAATTATAAACTTGACATTGCTTAGATACTGGTAGTGCTAGTAGCATAAATATCTGTAGAAGACAACATGCTTCCATTAACTTTATTGACAAAAAAACACCCACAAGGAAAACAGAAGCATCATTCTGAAAAACAATTTCAAGAGCCTGAAAGAATTGAAAACACCAACACTTGACTCATCGATAGAGGTTTGAACACAACACTGTTCAAACACTGGTGGCGGTGACAATACATCCGTAAAAGTGTGCAACAATACTAGATGAAAAACTAGTTATAACATCACATCTCTATTACGAGACCAAAGGAAATAATTCCAAATTGAACACAAGGAATGAAAAAGAGTGGATTCTTGATCTTGATGCAAGAAGCCTCATTTCTGATCTTTCTTCAGGCAAACAGTTCTTGGCTTCTTCTTTTTTCCTTTCTGAACCAGTGTACCAGTAGGAGAAATATCAACTTGATGCCTTACAACACCAACAAAAATACGAGTTGTATCTTCACATGGTCCACTAATTGCAACAAACAAAAAAAAACAAAATTTATATCTATTTATTGGGAGGATGGCCAATAATCATCTTATACATTTAACAGCTGAAGTTTTCTTCTTGTTATACTGTATCTGGCTTGGTGACTCCTGTCATCTGTCATTAATAACTTATCATATGGGAACTAAGAGAACTTGTTCGTATATCAAGATATGGGTTGGCAGAAAATAATTACATGTAAATATTATTTGATTGTTATCAGAACCTGAACAATGACAAGATTAAAATTATTCACAAGTTACTGTTTATTTAACAAATATATAGCTAATTTTTCAGTTTTGTACCATTATCATTTAAGTTCGTATTGGGAGGAAATTTTTCTGATTATTAATTGGGACAATCTTTCCAGAATCAGGGCTTTTGGATGGCAAAGAGTGGGTGTTTAAATGATAATGAGATGACATGCGACAACCCTTCTAGAGTTGAGCCAAAGCGTTCTCGTCAGTGGTTCATGGATGGTCCTGAGGTAGAGCTATTTCCCAACAAGAAGCAGGCTGTTGAAGTTCCAAACAGTAATATATTCCCAGGAATGTTAAACTCTAACATTTCTGCATGGGAAAACGGTCCCAATTTTCAATCATTTGCTGGCCATGTTTCTGAACAGTTGTTTGATTCTGAGACAATAAGGGCTACAAATTTTGATGACAGAAATTTTTCATCCGTTAGTACAGAAAAATTGACTTTGGAGAGAGAAGTTAATGATGATCCATTTGGAAATGATCCCTCGTTCGGTTTATCCATGTCCCATACACTGGAAGATCCTAGATCAGGTCTGACATATGGTGGGTTTAGAAAAGTCAAGGTGAACGAGGTTAAGGATTCTGAGAATCACATGAATCTATCAATGGGACGCAGTAATTCTAGAGAAAATGAAAACACATCATCAGCTGCTCATGCCTTCAATGAGATGGATCCCCATTCTATATCAATGGGTCTCACTTACAACAAAGAAGATGACATTGTCATACCTCTGGGAGGTACCTATGGTAGGATAGATAATAATTTCATGTCAATGGCACAAACAGTAAACAAGATAGATGGGAGCTTATCAACTGATCAAGGATATAAACATAGCATCAGTATGATGCCAACAGATCAGACCTCCAACAAGTGTGACAACAATATCATATCTATGGGTCAAACTCACAATAGAGTGGATGACAGGAACTTATCATCCTGTCATGTTTACAATAAGGGACAAGAGAGTACTGTATCAATGGGTCATGCTTACAGTAAGAGTGACAACAGTATGCTATCAATTGGTCATTCTTATAATAAGGGGGAAAGTACCATCATATCATTTGGTGGCTGTGATGATGATGTAAATACCTCAAAAAGGCTTATATCTAGTTACGGATTATTGTTGGGTCAAGCTTCAGTTCAACAAACAGAAGCAGCTAATATGCAAAAGTTGGTGTACTCAAATACTGATGCACTTCTTAAGACTTCACATATACCTGCATCTGGAATAGGAAACTTACCTCAAAAGAAAGATGACCAAAAATTAACTAAAAAAGGTCTACCAAACAATTTTCCTTCAAATGTTCGAAGCTTGTTATCAACTGGTATGCTAGATGGGGTTACTGTAAAATACATGGCTTGGTCACGGGAGGTAAGTCTCTTTTCTCATCAGTTGGTCTTGCAATATCGACTGATTGTGGTGACATGTTTCATTCTTTGCGTGTATGTTAGAAGGAGCTTCGCGGTGTAATACAGGGCTCTGGATATTCATGCGGTTGTCAGTCCTGTAATTTCTCTAAGGTAAGTTCATTATGGGTAGTTGGGGAATTTAGGCTTATTATGGTGATTGAACAGGTTATTTGTTCTCATTCTAGGTGATCAATGCGTATGAATTTGAGCGTCATGCTGGTTGCAAAACAAAACACCCAAATAATCACATATACTTTGAGAATGGAAAGACGATATATGGGATTGTGCAAGAGCTTAGGGGCACACCTCAGAATATATTGTTTGAAGTCATTCAAACTATCACTGGCTCTTCAATCAATCAGAAGGCTTTCCGAATTTGGAAAGGTTAGGCCATTATCTAGTTATCTAGTGTTTCTGATTTGAGCATTTGGATCATCCTTTCTTTTTTTGGGTACATCATTTACATGTCTTGTGTTATTGTACTTTTCAGAATCCTTTTTAGCTGCAACACGTGAACTTCAGCGCATATATGGAAACGACGAGGGAACACAATTCTCATAATCATGCATGTACAAGTGCCAAATAGCATCTCCATTTTGTGCATAGAACTTATCTTTTTTACTGTACCTTGTAGTCTATTGCTCCTTCCACCACCACTTTTCAGTGCTGCTTGAGAACGAGGTACAGTAGAACTGGTAGATGAACCTTACACTTAGGATAGAACCTTTTGTGTCAAATCCTTGGATGTTATAGTTCATTGATGTGCTGATCTAAAGCTAACTTTATTTTCAGAAGGGAATGTTTTTAATTATTGTTTTTCCTTTGTTTCTTCTTTGATGTTCGCTAACTATCACAGCTTTACAAAGCTAGAGGCCGTGTTATTGCCATCAAGATGTATGATCTTATATTTTATCTTAATTGTTCTCTCCTCCCAGTCCTCTGCTATGAAGATGAGTTTGATCTCTTTTTTCAAAAGTGGATTGTGTCAAGCCACCAGTGTGCTATTTTCCCTCCCGTTTGAGATCCTTAATGTTTTAGAGCCGTACCTGCATAGTTCGATTATCCAATGGGTGTTATTGATATGTGAAATTCGAATTGCAACAGTAAAAAAATTATGGTTTTGATGGGAATAAAGTCAAAATGCAAAATACGTATGCAAGAATAAATTATTTTATCAGCTAAACGGAAGTCATTATTGAAATCACTGGATTGATCCACTCACTTTTAATGCGTTCATGATCATTATTAGTTTTTCGTCTTCGTTTATTTTTTCCTACATGATTACCACCTAGGGTGGAGGTAGATAAGAAAAAACACTGAGACACTTTGTTACACTGAGACTCTTTTCTTGGCTCAGTAAGCTTGACATTTGGATAGATATGATATATGGTATAGAACATGCTGTAGGCTACGAGAAAGTTTTATATATAACTGTTGTATATGTCACGTGATGAAATAGATAAATCTCGACCATTAATTTTTAAAAAATGAGAATTAATATTAGACATGTAAATAACATGAACGATCTAGATTTATAGACGACATACAACATGTTATATACAAGAATTTCTCCTTGGCTACAACTTTACATGCATGGTTTGCGGAAACAACAGAGAGGTTATTGGACAGATTTTGGTTTTCATATCATTTATTAGCTGCCGTCTGGTTCAGTCCTGCATCGAATGAAACACAGTAATGACTTCATGGCTGGAATCGTCTTGTCTGTTGTAATCTTCTTCTGTGGGTTCTTTAACCGATGCTATTTGTACATCAATTGCTGGAGTCCGTGCTGCATGGTCCTTACTTTTGCCCCATACGACAAGGTATAGGCCTGCTACTATAATTGTTGCACCAATTACCCTGTAAATTGTTCAAATTAAGTTATAGTTTTTGTCCCAAGAATGAAGAGACTGGGCTTGATAGAGGTACCTTCCGAGGTACATTTGCTCGCTCAAAATAAAGGAGCTCATGATGGCAACAACAACCATGCTCAGTGGACTAAAAGCTGTCACAAAAACAGGTCCTCTATCTTTCATCACTACTCCTTGAATGTAGTAAGCCAGTCCTGAACACACTATGCCCTGCACACAATTTATTGTCCAAATATAAACATCTTTTAATGGTACAATAAAATTATTACAAGGGATTGTCGCTGGTAGGATTGGGTTTTGAGGAGTGATGTACATGCAATATGGATTTCGGGTATCTTTCTTCCAACGCAATATGCCTTAACACAACAAGGTACCTACAAAGATTATATTGGCATTGTTGCAGTGATTGGAAGACTGTATACCTTTTTCTGTTAGAGCTTCATTCAATGGTAGGGTCAATTTTTGTAAGTGTTTGTTATTACAGGATAATTACAGATTGATATACTTACGCTGTAGAGAGCTGCCATTAATTTGACGCCCCATTTTAAAGACCAGACCTTAGGATTGTCCCTTTCCATGACGATTGCTACAGCGGACCCCTCTAGTGTACCCAACAGGCATATCCAAGCCGTGAGGGAGAGCTCTGCTGGGTACGATTTTAACGTAATTGCCTAGAGAAGCAACAAAGCAACAGCTATCTATGATTTGTAGGTCAATTTTACATACATAAAGGATATATTTGTACAAAATGAAGGCAAATTTACCTGCAGAACCATGAAACAAGCCCAGCTGAAACAGCCAGTTATGAGCATCAGTGAACCCTTAACCGAATGTGAAACAATTGCCCCTCCCGTTTGAGATTCGTGGGCAGTTGTTTCTTTCCTTGAAATAAACTCCAAAACTGGCCCTTTAACCAACGTCATGACCATAGCTCCTGCTACTGTTGCTGCAGTACCAAACACCTTCGCTTGGCTTCGAATCTTCTTTATTTTTACCTTCTCAAGCCTATTATTGGAAAAGGAGAGAAGAATAAAATATTAGAACCAGGAATGTACAGAAGTTGCTGGACTGTATTGCTGCTCTAACAAAGGATTACCCCATAATAGAGGCCATTATAAATGTAATGGCAGGAAGAATATTGGACATAGCTGCAGCAAACGTCGCAGTTGTATACTTCATACCCAAGAAATACAAGTTCTGGTCGATAACTGGCCTGAAAAGTTGAGAACAAGATTAAGAATAACATCAATAATACTTCCTATTGGCAAGTATTTATACAGTGATTCAGAAAATTACTCCAGTAAGCTTAAAAGTACAATCTTTATGAAGATTGGAAATGTCATCTTCGGCCTCACTTTTCTGTAACAGATCAGTTCAAGTGGGAAAGGAAAATAAAGCCTCAGCCATGAAGAGTTAGATGAAAATGAAGATATGTATGAACGAGAGGTAAGAAAGAGACACAAACTTGTCAAGAATCAGAGCAAATGGAGCAATGATAATGAAGGCAACAGCATGACGATAGACAACAAAGACATAGTTGCTCATCCCTTGGTTTAATGCAGCTTTAGAAAGAACATCCATTCCTGCAAAACCAAACTGCAAAAATATAACACCCATGAATGGTTTTGCTCTTTCGAACAAGCTCATATGTCCTTGTTTCTCCATTATGTTCTTCTCTCGCTTCACGTACCGTGCTTCTTGCAACTTAATTACACTGCAAAATTAATGTGATCACATATATATGCCATGGTGGTAGCAAAAATTATGCTGTTTATATACATAAGTCCCTTGTATAAACTATAACACTCTACTACCTTATTTTGGATACAAGACCAATTGCTTAAAAGGTTAGCTGAACGATTAGAAAACCTAGTTTAGGCTTTTAACGAAACGTAGCTCTAAGCTCCAATTGTTTTACAATTCTTTTTTGGTGGGCATCTCTCAAGATATTATCTAAACAATTGTTAACGATTATATGGCACTCTACTCTGAGGAAAAAACAAATATAGTTGTTGTGTACGTACTCAGTCAGTATATGCATAACATAAAGGAGCTCTGGTATAGACATATCGGTTACAATTTCGTCACAAGTCACAACAAACAAGCAACACTTTTGTACAACTTGTAAAACAAAGATACATGTAAAAGCAAGCCCCTTTCTTGCTTGTGGAAAATACGTATAAAGGACTTTTGTATATGTAAACTTGTACTTTACAATACACCTTTAACCACTTCACTCTTTCTTTTAGCAAAAGTTAGTAACTTTATTGCCACAAAAATAACTGTATCTAGCCGGCAAGGAATGTAATGAGCTTACCCATCAACAGTTGAATCAATAATTTTTAAGTAGTGTCCATGGCTCAGGTGGTTGGTGACTTGGTTCAGTGGAATACCTTTTCTTGATTCTACCAGAAGTTCAAATTCTCCTGCAATTATTTTCTCTTGTACTTTATATTTGGATTTGTAAAATTTATTGAGGAAATTGTCTTGGGTCACGCTTTAATACTTTAATTTTTCTGAAAGATACTTATAAGTCCATTTATTATCCAAATTATATAATATAAAAACACTATAGATCCACCATTTATGTAATAATGTTAAAAAGTATAACAAGTTAAAAAGAGAAAATAAGAACTAAAAAAATAGAATGTATAATGCTTTAGGATTGTTGGAGATTAAATGTAAATCAAATGGTATTAATTGATCATTTAGAGTACAAATTTGTGAATTTTAAAAAAAAAAATTGTAAATCTTACTATCAACCGAACATAACATGTAAATTAGATTAGTCATACATATATTCAGCAAAAGTATGTTGTGATAAAAAAAACTGAATGAGACCACTCTAATTCCACCATCCTAATGTACACTATGTTTTGTTTCCTTACGCTTTATTATATATCGTCGGTACTGTGCTGACCTAGTTGCCCTCTTTTACGCCTCTTCCTAGCTATAATGCTTAATTTTGGTGCCCATCTGAATATTCACACTCCTAGATATTTGAGGGTGTTGCGTACGTTAGCTCTGATTGGTTAGAACATTGGTGTTGATTTATATTTCAAGATAACAACAAAAGACGTAAGGCCAATCTTAAGAGGAAAGGGTTACAAAGTTATAAAAGAAGAAAAAGATTATTTTAACAGAAATTACTACTTATGTACTTATAATTAAATTTAAACATTAAACATTTTACACTTTTAAATGAATTGCATGTCATTAAACTTTGTTCTTATCGCAATATGATATATGGTTAGTTGATTGGGTCTAATTTTAAAAAGAAACTTTGATATTAATTTTTAAATATTATGACACAGAAAAATGTGATCATTATTTAAATATAAAAAATGGTTATTTAATGGCCATTAAGACGAATCAAAAGCATAATAGTGTGTCATTATGATGCATGAGTTAGAGATGTTGTTTTTGGTGGGACTAGTGTCTACGTGTAGTTTAATTATGGCCATGATCATTGCTTTACGTGCTTTTGGAAATATAGTTGCACATTGTTAGAAGAGATGTTCAGGACATCTTCTTTTACTTTTACGTTTAATGCTTAAAACTTTTATAAGAGCTTGAATCGATGGACATGAGAGAACATAGTTTCTTTGTTGAAAACTTTGGTTCCTAAATTGTAAAATTTCAATTTTAATTGATCAGTTTTTTTTTTTTGTCAAGAACCAAAATGTTCTTTAAATCCTAGAAAAATTAGAACATAAAAGAAATCAACACAAGATATTTTATGTGGTTTAGAAATCATATTCAACAAAAACTATTCACTTGTAACTCATTTTATTGATCAAGATAAAATATACAAAAAGATTATATAACTTAAAAGAAATACAAAGAATAATAAAAAAAGATTCATACCACCATTAACCCTAACATTATCTTCTACAAACAACCCTCTCTCTTTCTTTTATTTCTTTATTGAGACCCACACTGCATATCGAAGAAACACGCACCATGCCTCTGCATTGTTCGTCTGTCTTTTATGCTGCCACTCTACATTAATTCCCTTTCTCCTCTTTATATTTATGTATATTGTATCTCTCACTCACAACACTAATAAGATTATATTTATATGCCTTATAAACCCATACAACAAAGCCTTGCTTCGGCCTAAAGAGCTTAGTGTAATGGAAATTATAAGAAATAGAAGAGAATGTGTTGCTCCTATCACAACAAAAGTATCAAAAAAAGGTACTTGCTAAGTATGGAATGGAGGATTCCAAACCTGTCTCAGTACCCATGAGCACACAATTTAAGTTTTCCAATGTGCTGTCACCAAAGAGTGATGAAGAAATGGATAACATGTCCAAAGGGCCATATGCAAGTGTAGTGGGCAATCTCATGTTTGCTATGATCTACACTTGTCCAAAGTTGGCTCATACAGTGAGTATATTCATGACAGACCCTAAAAAAGGTCATTGGCTTGCTATCAAATGGATCTTGAGATATGTCAGGGGTACACTACAAAAGGGATTGGTGTATAGGAACTCAACCAAGATGGAAGTAGTGATTAAAGGTTTCATGGATGTATGCAAATGATCTTGACAAAAGAAGATTATTGACTGACTATGTGTTCTCATTGTTTGGCAAAGTGAATAGTTGGAAAACCTCATTGCAACATACTGAAGCAATAAAAGAAGCAATTTGTTTACAAGGCATCATAGAGTTTTGGTCTATACTAGTGTATTGTGATAACCAAAGTGCAATCTACCTAGAAAAAAATCCTATGTTTCACAAAAAGACAAAGTATATAGATATCAAGTTGTACTTCATCAAAGACATAGTGAATGAAGGAAAGGTATAAGTGGTAAAAATTGTTATAACAGAGAACCTTGCAGATATGATGACCAAACCATTTCCTCTAAGTTCAAGCTATGCTTGGAGCTGCTTAGAGTTGGAGAAGGTTGCTTCACCATCCTAAGGTACAATTCTCACTAAATTGGCTTGAATCAAGATGGGGATTTGTAACAAAATAATGTGACTCAAGATGTGGTGTTTACAATGTAAGCCTTACAAGAAAACTTAAGGACTCCTTGTAAGCATTACTGTGTCGTGTGTTCTATGCGTGTAACTTACAACAAGCATGAGTAAAGAAGTTCGAGTGTAAGATCAGTGTATCTGATCAAGAAGTTCTCATACATAGGCACACGTCTCTCTTGTGTATAAATAGAAGAACATGAGAATGCATGAAAGCGTGTGAAAAAGTGAAGGAGAGTTGTGAGATTGTGCTATGTAAAGAAACTCATGTAAACACCATTGGATTTAGTGAATTGTTGGCAAGGATAATCCTACACGTGGAGTAGATTCACGATTGTAGAATGAACCATATTAAATTGATGTGTGATCTTGTTGCCTTGATTAAGAGTGTTGTGCAATTCATGTCGTGAGTGTGCTATGTTCTCGAAGAGAGCGAATTGATTTGATTTCCAAGGGTTTTTCATGGTCTTTGATCATCACACAATGAAGGGAAGATACTCAACCTCTTTATATGCTTTTAATTAGTGATCCTTCTTAAACCCACGATCATTATTGCTACTATGAAGTTCTTTTGTGTTTTTGTCAATGAAACACATGCCTGATCTTTCCTGTAATCCCTTTCACTTTTGTTGTTACTATAAAACTCTAGAGACTACATTTGTATGTTTTCAATATATGGAATTAATTAGACATATATGCTTGCTAACCACAAAACGAAATTTACATAATTAGTCTTCTCATCATTATTGTTTACAAACTAACACCCCTATACATGTATATTTTTTTTTTCATAGTTACCTTTTTTTTTATTATTTGTTTGAAGATGTCATTAATTTTTGTTTCTCACTCCTCTAATACAAAACTAATATTTTAGGACTTATTTGGTATTATTTTTATTTATAATCTTTTATTAAATAATTAATTCTTGTGATTTTTTTTTTTAAATAATCATCAATGTATTTTATAGCAATTTTTATCTAGTAATTTTAAAAATAAAAATAAAAAGTCACATATGAATTGTTTGGTAACGTTTTTTTTTTTTCCTTTAAAAAACGTTAATTTTTTTATATTATTTATAAATTTTGAGTTTTCAATTCTTAAATAAATAAAAGTCATATAAATTGATTTATTATTTAGAAAAAATATTTAGTGAAAATAAAAATAAAAAAAAATCAAGAATCAAATTCAAATTTAAAAATTTATTAGTAATCCCATATTTTAGTAATAATTTTTTTAAATGTAAAAAATAAAATAAAAAATTGTTATAAAAAAATTACTAGACAAAAAAAATAAGAAATCAAGAATCAAAAAGCATCGTCAAACTCACCTTTAGATTATTGAAGGAAGCCTATCAGGTAAAAAAAAAACTTAGAGCTAACTTCTTTACACATGCAAAATTCAGATACGATGGGCTGCTCATTAGATGGTCTAATTGTGTCAACTTGATACTCCAGCTGTGACGCTTTGTGTACCAGTTTCCTGATTTCTACATATGATTCGTTAACTTACAATTAAAATTCGATTGGTCTGCTTCTACTTGGATCGGAAAAGAGCTAGTCATTCACTTTGAATGAAGTTTGGCTTCCCATCATTTCCAAGATCAAAAAGGAGTCTTGGTACCACATAAGACCACTTTTAAAGAATAAATTAATTCAAAATAAAGATGTGTCTACATTTTGGGAAAGCTGTGAATATTAAGTACCTTAGAATATTCAATTTCATGAAAAATCAACTAATATGTAATTAACTTTTTATGTTCAGAGAGATCTACCTTTTAACACCCAAATGAACAATGAGTAAAATAAACTGAGAGAGAGAGAGAGACGGGGAATAAAACTGAAGCAACACCGCCATAGTTGTGGCAAAATCAGTCTTTCCCACAAGAACGGCTGCCTTGATAAGTCAACCATCATCTCACTTCAATGCAATTTCCTTATCCGCAACAAGCTGATTTTTGGGATGTTTGAGCATCTCCTGCTGCTTGGTCTGCTTGGTTAATCTTGATTGTCTGAGGCTGCAAGCATCCAACACAGAAACATAATTAAGTAACAACAATTTTATAACTAAAAAACTAAAACAAGAAGAATCAAGCCCATAAAGATAAGATTTCCATCAAATAGATATAGGGAAAACAATAAAAAGCTCAACCACACAGAAAAAATATGATCAAGTGTACGTAGCAGAAATGACTACAAAAATTCAAGTATATTATACCTCAGCTCTTGAGTCAGTATCTGCTAGTCTTTGCTTGATATCCCTAGCTATTGAAAAGAATACCTCCTCCACATTTAAATTTGTTTTTGCACTCTGTAATAGACAGCATCTTCAGCTTACAAGAAAAACAATTATTTTTATGAGTAATATCACATTCACCAGTAACTCACAGTCTCAAAGAACTGAATTCCATATTCATCGGCAAGAGCTTGGCCCTTTGAGGTTGGCACGGCCTGTAAAAAGCAATCAAAACAAATAATTATCATCAAAATGGAAGATCACAGCCTCATGGAACAAATAGATGCATGTCACCGAGACGATGAGTCAACACACCCTTTTGCTTTCATCCATGTCAGCCTTATTACCCACTAGGATCTTGTTAACATTATCAGAAGCATGCTGTTCAATGTTACGTATCCAATTCCTGATGTCTGGAGAGAAGGAAAAAAATTCAGATCATTATCCATGAACAATAAGGTTCAAACAAATTAAAGAATCATGAATTGAGGCATAAATGATGAATGAAGTGATTACTGTTAAACGATGACTCATCCGTAACATCATACACTAGCAAGATACCCATGGCTCCTCGATAGTAAGCTACAAGACAGAAAAGGAAAAGCTTAGCAACTGACTCAAAGCAATTGCATCTCACAAAGCATGAAAACAAGAGTTCCATGAAGCATATATTTTTTGATGCTTTAAAAGGCTATTTGAGGCAGCACGTAGAATGCAGAACAAGGTTCTGAGGTATAGCATAGGATGATGACAATGATGCATGTGTGCACCCTAAATGTACATGGGATTCAAGCCAGAATTTGTTTGGGGATCTAGCAATTTTCTTTTTTCCGTAACAATAAGTCAGTCCCATGTAAGCCACACTTTTCATTGGGTCAAAAGTTTTTCTGCAGCCTCGAATAGCCTTGTGGGAGCTGATAACAAAACTTCAGCAAACTCCTGAAAGTACTAGATAATGATATTTGTTAGATACAAGGCAAGATTAAATAACGCTGTGTCAGTTCAAACTAATAGCTACTGCACTTTCATACATAAAACAGCTAACACTGCAGAGGTAAAAGATTCCTCTTACATTCTAAAAGCACAAAGGCAAAAAATATTACTCATAACATGCACCTAAGACAGTAAAAGGACCATTTAGATATATAGAGATAGTTATGATTGTTAATACTACTTAAAGGCACCTATAAGATCATATACCAACCAGTTGTAATTGTTCGAAACCGTTCCTGGCCAGCAGTATCCCAGATTTGCAACTTAATTCGTTTCCCATCAAGCTCTAGAGTCCGTATCTTAAAATCAATGCTGTTTATAAAAATCCATAAGTTGAGATCAGAATAAGTTTGGAAGTCAAACAGAAATGAGGATCCTTGCTGAATTGATGTTTGTGAAACACATACCCAATAGTTGTAATAAAACTAGTTGTAAAGGACCCATCTGAGAAACGCAAAAGAAGGCAACTCTTACCCACACCTGTCAGGTCACATAAAGGACAGAAAAAGGAGCATGATTTGTAAGCACAACCCTTTAATTTCCAAAAAAGCAAAAGACTTAAAATCCTTGTATGTGAATATATTAAGTATGAACCATGCATGTAGTGAAATAAAATACAAGCACAAAAATCTTCGAAGAACCATCATGTAAACTTTCTGTCTTATTTGGTGCTATGCTATGCCATGCCTTATCTATTTCAACTCCAATGCATGACATCTATCTTAAGTTTTTTCAATCATCTAGCTTGAACACGATAATCATCTACAAGGCATTTACAGATCCAAATACAATATCAACAAATGCCGTCTATGAAGAAACTCTGCCTAAGAAAGGAATATCAAGAAACAGCAAGCAAAACACAAAAAACGTCGATTCAGCTGCAATATTAACAAAGGCATACCCGAAATCATCACCTTTAATGGTTTAATCGCACATTATTATTATTATTATTATTATTATTATTATTATTATTATTATTATTATTATTATTATTATTATTATTATTATTATTATTATTATTCTTGTTGTTGTTAAAATAATTGAAACTGGGAAAGAAAAATGAACATACAGAGCTCAATCAGCCCACATGACAAAAAAAATAAAAAATTACATATTACAATCAAAATCGAGCAGATACGCAATAAAATTTCATTCCAATCTCAGAAGTAAAAAAAAAAAAAGGTGAATAAAATTAAAATCATACCACTGTCGCCAATCAGGAGGAGCTTTATGAGGTAATCGTAATCGGCTCGAGCTCTGGCAGGTGGAGCAGCCATTGCCAAAAAAAATCACTGGCCCAAAAGTATATAAATATACTGTAACAAAATTCACAGAAGATTAAAAAAAATTAAAAGAAGGAAACTGAAGAAGAGAAAATACCAGAGTCGGTCAGATCAGATCAGAGAAAGAGCTGATTTGAGATTTTTGAGGGAAAAAAGAGAGAGAGAGAGAGAGAGAGAGACAAAAGAGGAGGGAAGCTGAGTCCCTATCTACGTCAGCACCGAACGGCCGTTGATATTTATTTTGAGAGAGAATGAATTTGGAAAGAGTGGTGAGATTCAATTCAACTATAATGATCTCATTAACAGCTTACTCTGAGCAAAAATAAAATAAAAGAGTTTCAAGTCAAACAACTGTTAGATTTTAACCCTGGTTACGATTTGTTTTAATCAGCGACCGTTAACTCCTTATTAATTTGGGAATTGGGATGAATGTCCACCAACCCATGTTAAACATGACTATTTATATTTTATAGGCTTCTTTTTCATGATAGAAATTTTAATTTATAGGCTTAAAAATATTTTAACTTTTATCTTCACTTCTCAACTTTTTTCTAATAAAAAATTTGCTATCCAAACTTTTATTTTTCATAAATTTAATCCTAATATAAAGATTATGTTGAAATTTTATCATAATAATAAACAAATAAATTTGCTATATATAATATAAATATAAATAGAAACAGTAGGATATTAGTTTTATGATTTTTTCAATTATATCATTAAGAAAATTTTAACATACAATACTTTACTTCCATTATTTTATATAGTTATTAAAGTTAAATTTTATTTCTAATTTAATTTTATAACTGACATAAATTTGAAATATCTAATGTCTCAAATTTTTTAAATATATATTAGAGAAAAGTGTCATCGAGGTCCTTCAGATTATGTCATGTGTGTCATTTGGTCCCTTAGATTATAAGTGGTGTCATTTGGTCCCTTAGTTTTAGAAAAAGGGACCAATTAAGGACAAAACACATGATTTTAATGATTTTTTAATTAAAATATTATTTTTTAAACTAATATTTTAATATCATAAACATTAAAATAATACAATTTTTCATTAATTAACCTCTTAAAAAATAATATTTTAATTAAAAAATCATTAAAATCATGTGTTTTGTCCTTAATTGGCCCCTTTTTCTAAAAATAAGGGACCAAATGACACCACTTATAATCTAAGGGACTAAATGACACACATGACATAATCTAAGGGACTTCTATGGCCCCGCTCCCTATATATTAATATTTTATCGGTTAAAATGATTTCATATAATTTTTTATTATAATAATATGGTAACATTATATTTTATACCATTAATAATGGTTACAATTTAAAAGGTTTATAAATATTATATAATAAATTAATTTATATATATATATATATATATATATATATATATATATATTATTTTTTCTGAAGATAAGCGTCCGTATATGGGACTTTTCCCATTCGGTCCCAAAAATATCCGAAATCCAACCAGCCAAAGAATCCAAGTTCAGCAAAAAGCCTCTTAGCGCGGGGGAAAAAAACAAAGGTACGGCCAAAACCCTCCTCTGCTCCTCATATATTCCTTCCCTCCATTCGTCTACTGTTCTTTGTTTCTTCCAATTTTTCAAAACCTAAAACCCAAAACCCTTGGGTTGGTTTCTCTTTTCAAAACCCAAACTCAAATATTTTTCAAACGCACTCCATGAGTTCATTCTCCAACAATACCAACATTGACAACCTCCTCCTCCAAACCCTTATGGGTAGGCTCCAACTCCGACCTCCCAACAATCGGACCCTCCCCCAATCCCTCGAAGATCTCTTTGATGCCGTCAATTTATCTGATAACGATGACGATAACGACGAGAACAAAACCCAGCTTGCTAAAGAAGAATCCAAACTCGAGAAAGAGATTATCCGAATCGTTCTCAGCGGAAACACCGATTCCCTCAAACCCAATTCGGGTCAAGCCGTGGCTGTTGGTGAGCACCATATTTGCGTTGGATTTCAGGAGGAAAAGGGTTCGGACTATCGGGTATGGGAGTGGCATGGTCACATCATGCTGTTCGATGAGGAAAATGGGTATACGCCTGAGTATATATATGGCAATTACTTTGAGAGACTCCAAGCTAAAGCACGTGGAACTGGTCCAGTTGCTGTGCAGCAAGATGATGGCGAAGAAGAGGAGGAGGAGAAAGAGGAGAAGGTTGGGAATTTAGGATTGAGAGAGTTGATTGATGGTGGGGATTCGGGTCAGGGTAGAATTCTTCATCGTAACAGGAGTGCGGGATCTACGAGGTTCGTATCAAAACTCTTTTTGCTATATTGACTCCTGAAATCAGTGATATTTTATTTTTCTTTTCTTTTCTTTTTATGGGTTTTTCGGTTAGTTCATTATATTGTTACTGTTAATCTTATCTCTATTTTTATGTGAAAATAAGTTTGATTACGCATTTTTGTTTTCTTTTGGCTGTTTGATGTTTACTTCCTTGTTAGAGTATAAAGGGTTTCCTTCCATTGCAATTTCCCTTCTGTGCTTGTTGAATTACGTTGCTTAGTTGTATTTTTTCTGATAGAGTGATAGTGGTATAGTTCGTGTTAGCTTATTTGAAAATGATAGGTGAGGCAGTTATCATGATGCTGGAGAATCAAAAGACTCTGTTTGTGTTAATTTGTGGGGACTATTTGATGTTTTGAAGTTGCTTGAACTGTCGGCAATCAAGTTAAAAACTCTATTACCCTACATATGATGTGATTCACAGTTAAACCTCTGTTGTGATGGTTTCTGCAGAGCACAGGTAACTTCATAGCTGCAGCTGACCAGAAAAAATTTCAGTGTGAGATTGAAGTAAATTGTCTTCAACGAATGATAGGGTCCTCGGGACGAAGAAAATAATTGAATTAAGCTTGGAAGTGCTTAATGTTATGTAGTCTTCTGCCTTATATCTACTAAATATTGACAAATAAATTGGTTCTGGACTGACCAACTTAACCAAAAGAACCATAATGTTTTTATAGATTAAATCTCGGTTTTGAATTTGATCTATCTGTGCATGTTCTCTCTTTTTATGGTTTAGAATCTTTTTCACCTTTGAAATATGTGATTGATGATTTAAATGCCTCGTTCTGATCAGTTCAGTCTTTGCAGTGTTATCTTTGTGTGGAAACCTTTGCTGAGTTATACCCTCGGGAATGATGACTGCATAATTATCTTTCATCGTTGTATCTCTCTCTTTTTTTTTTTTGATTATTTGTATTATATGCATTGTAGTTGAAAGACCAAAGCAACAAACCTAAAACTCAAGGTCAATACTCACTACTATTGAATATCCATAAGATGAGACTAGAATTTCTTCATCATACAAATTCGTAGCCATACAAATGAACAATTTGGATCATTGGTTATTTCAAACTTTCTTAAAAGTAGCATAAAGCATGAACTTTCAGTATCTACCTACAACTGACATATCTCAACATTGGCATCCTTGTCGTTCTACTTTTGTATAATTGACTATTTTATTTCTCTCTTGCAGGATTAGTTGAGACGATTGCCGACACGTAGTGCAAGGAATTTTGCGAAAGTAGGAGACCCAAGGCGGTGTCATGACACGTTTACTTTGTTGTTTCACATTTTAGATATACCTGTTGGATGGTAGAGAAGAGGAGGAAATATGGATGGTATTATGTGACATATTTCTTTGTTTCTTAGAAAGAGGTGGAATAAATGTGATGATTATTCCCTAAAATTTTCAATATGTTGTACTGTGCCTGCGTGCTTGTTTCCCATTAATGGTACGGTGAAGCTGACTCTAGGTCTCCTCCATTATTTTCAGCCAATTCTTCTCATTGCATAATGAGAATGAATGATACCCGGTGGTTTTTATGTGTCTTTTACATGGTTGAATACTTGAATATCAATATCAGGCTTGTTCAATTTGATTAGTTTATCAAATAGCGTTTTTGTCTGTTTCTGTATCTATCTATACAGATACTGAGTATATTAAAGCCAAAGTTTGATGCCTTGATGGTTGTAGTCGTAACCAATCCTAAAGTTTTTGTTTTTTTTTTTGTACTTTGCCAAATTTATACTATACCATTATACCAGTGATTTATAATCCACCAATTCTGTTGATTTTGCCTCATCTGTTGATTAGATTTAATTAAAATATGGAAAATCCTTAGTTGCACATGTAGTATTGAATAAATTATAAAGATTTTCCCAGATATTATATATATAAAAGGTGGACAATCAATATTGATTGAAAAAAAATGTTATATTGGCTGAGGTTAATAATAATTTAGTATCGTAAGTTTTTTAAAGAAAAAAGAAAGAAATAATAATTGAAAACATGAAATGGTTCAGCAATTTTATTAAAAATTTAATTTAATTTTTTTAATTAAATAAAATAAAAATATTAATTTTTTTAGATGTATAAGTTAATTGTATAATTTTTATTAGGTATAATAAAAACAAAAAATTACATAATTAAAATAGACTTCTAATAAATTTGCATTATACTACCCGAAAAAATGTACGGCATCTTTTTTTTTTTTTGACATAGATTACAAGTATTCTCATCTTCTCCGATTAACATCAAGACACGTGTACGTCCAATTTGGTATGAGGGTATTTTTCGAACGTATATCGATAGATCTATTGACCTAATGGAAGAGGAAAATCCCTGTCACTATCCTATCTATAAATATACAAATATCCCTCCGATAAAATCCAAAAAGCTTCAGGCAAATCCTCTTTGTGTTTTCGTCTGTCAATCTTCCGATCTCTCGGAAATGGCTAAATCCTCTTTTTGATTCTGTCTCGAAAGATACTTCATCTGTTACAAAATCGCAGATTCAGAGTTCGACTCTCTAATTATTCAAAACATTTTTCCTCTGTTCTCTTGGTCCCACAGATCCATACCTGAAATTGAAAAATCTAGAAAAGCTTTGTTTTGTTTAAGGGTAAGGGCGTTGGGGGTTTCGAAGAGCATCTCATAATGCCTTCGCTGCCCATTGAACTTCTCTTGCTTCTTTTGCTCCCTTCTCAGATCTCCTATCATGGCAGCTCCAGCTCTCATCGTCTGAAACGTCTTGAAAAAGGCAATCGGCGTGGTAATCTTAGCTAACATCAGGATTTTTAACATTTTTTTTTAATATCATTTGGGTCTTTCTCTTCAGATTTCCGTTTTCTGGATTTCCTCCTGTTTTGTCTTCCGTACTACAAACGATTTTGTTTGGATATAAATCGTATACCCCGACATTTGTTATTGAGGTTTATAGGGTAAGCGTAATCGTTGTATTGACTTTGAAAGACAGAGATCTGAGATTGTCTTAGCTTACAAGTTACACGAGGTAATTTTACCTATGAAATGATATTTGTATTCTTTATATTTGTTACTTTTATGTTTTTATTTGTAAGTTAACTTTTAGTGCCTTTGCTTCCTGTAGTGTTGTATTCAGTACTCTGTAGATGGACATTAGCCTTCCTTGTGTTGAGTCGGAGTCTCATGGTGTAAATTGCATTATTGGTTTGCAGCCATCTATGAACCAAGAGTACCCTGATAACGCTCATTTTGATGATTTGATCAATGAGATTGAAAATTTTCTTCCAGAGGCTCTGCGTATTGAAGAAGATGAAGATGTAAAACGTGCTTCTAATATCGACGGAATTAGCAAATTGGTTTTGGAGAGAAATGAAACTGACGAACCATCAATACAGCAGTCAAAATGTTCTCTGAAGTGCTTGAGCAAATCTGCTACCTTCTCATTTCCTAAAATGGCATTGGCAGCTGATGCATCTGCTGATGGCGGAGACAAGGAACCTCCTCGCAATGCCTACCCACGATCAATCTCTTTGCCTGTAAATGTTCCTTTGCATATGATCAGTGTCACGTTTGCATAATTGCATTCATAATCAATTTACTTTTATTGGTCTGTTTGTGTCATGTGTTTGCGACTGAGGTTTGACTAGATTAAAAAATCCATTACCCCATCAAATTACAAATATATGAATATAAATAAGTCCCCTTAAAACATCCAATCTGTCTTTATCATTTTATCTTTGCGTGTTTGGGAATTTTGATACTTGCTTCCCTTCACCGGAATAGCTGAATGTGAATTATGTTTGCCTTGCTTTTTTTTTCTTCCCTGTGGTTCTGCTAACACTCTTTTAGTCTTTCATATTGCACAGACCTGTTCTAGATTATGATATTATCCTTGCATAATGTATACTGTATTTATGACCTTAATCTTTCTGCAGACTCCTTCAAGTCTTGTATCTGCAATGAAGGGCAGCCGCGAGAAACTCGTGGGATCACCAACGAAGTTTACTGTTACTTGGGCCGCTGATGTGTATGATCCAATTCCAACATCAGCATCACACGCTGTAAATAAAGGCAAGAAACAGCAGAAGTCTAAGAACAAGAAAAACTGGAAGAAAGATGGGAAGAAAAAAGGGAACTCTTCTCGAGCTGGTGGTGGCAAGGACAAGAAGCAATCCCGCAAACCTGTTGGGGATTCTGATAAGAGTTACAAATTGATGAATGTTCACGAAAGATCTGTGGAGGCTAATGAGGAATTTGATGACCTGATTGTTGGTAGCCCTGATCCAAATTCCTACTGCGGGAGCTCATTCTTGAAAAAGTCACTTACTAAGATGCACTATCCGCTTGCAGAAGCCTTGTGAGGAGGCCCCATGATCCTAGTCATATTACCTAGTTGTTCATAAATAAACGTTTTTGGGATTTGTTGTTTTATAGAAACCTCGAGTGACCTGGATATTTTTATGTGACCTCTTAAACTTACTGCTTTGACTCTATATAACAACATATGGTGATCTTTTTATGTTAAATATATCGTTGCTGTCCATGTTTTAAGAGTTTTGGCCTGCCTGCTCTGTGATCTCGTTCGTGTTGTTAATGTATTCTTAACCCGCTAGTAGAGCTTTTTGCTGCCATTTTTAAGGCTCACCTTTTGTTCCGGGGAATGAACTAGAAATGTTAGTAGGAATATTGACTTGAAGCTGCACAGCATTAAATGCAAGCGATGAAGAGAATTTAGAGACAATTAGTTCCAGGGTGTGGCTATACTTTTATCAGCTTGATGATTCTATTATCAGTCCATCAGAGTAAAAGCTGTATTAGTCTCAATTACCATTCATCTCTGATAATTGAGTAGACATCTGAACTTATAAAACAAAATAGGAGTAAACGTTAAAAATAGAATCCGTGACATCAGTTGATTTCTTCTCATCTGTTTTCCTGAACTAGAAGACCAAAGTCGTCGAACAACAAAAGTGGAGAAAATTATGAAGTATTATTGTTATTAAAAACAACACAAAAGACAACAGGCCATCAGAAAGCAACGTCAATAAATATTACAGGTTTTTTTCTTCACAAAGTCAATTAAAAAACAAAGCTTAGGCCAAAAATGAATCTACATGACAAGGTTCCCCTTACCAATGACAAATTAATTTTGACAAGCAACTTAAAAAAAAGATTGTGTAGCCTATAAATTTATCACATCACGAGTGCCTGATGAATCTTATAAAATCATCCACACCAACCGATCGTCTTGTTTGAGGTAAAACCAGTTTCTGAAGAAGCCTGAGGCTGTGGTTGAGGTGGAGGTCGAAACTCCCTTGGTTTTGCAGGGTCAGCAAAAATAACCCAACCGTCCAAGAACTTTCCGTGCATTTCCTCCCTAGCTTTCTCAGCTTCTTCAATAGATGTATATGAAACAAAACCAAACCCTTTTGATCTTCCAGTGGCTCTATCAGTTATAACTTTAGCTGCAGAAACATTGCAACTAGTAAGTCAAGTTGAAATTAAAACCTTTTAAACAAAATTTTAGAGGAATAAAAATTGCCTTTACCCTCAACAAGTTGGCCAAAAGCAGCAAATGTCTGCCTAAGCTTTTCATCTGTAGTTAATCTTGAAAGTCCTGTCATAGGAATGAGAATCAGACATGCTCCCTAAACTTAGTCTTAGAGTAAGTGCTTAAAGACTATTTGGCAAATTATAAGCTTCAATGATGTCTTGTCACTCATGAGCAGGTATAAAACAATGTTAAAAAGATATAAATTGATCCACCAGTTAACTTTTTCATTTTTTTTTTCTCTTTGTACCCTTACTTCAGTCTTCAATACAGCATTGGTTTGCAAGGTCAGTACGTACGATGTAGGTGGTGAACAATCGATTAGATGCATTTGACACTTATTTTTTGAATGCTTTTCATAAGGTAATTCCTCCTACTTTCTCTAAGTTCAGAGTTCTAAAAACAGCGTCGAGCCCAAAAGACTAGCAATATGTGACAACATGTCAGATCAAAATTCAAAAGTTTCACATCAATTCTGAAGCTTCATGGAAAAAAAAAACAAAGTTTAAAGCCAAGGAATAACAATAATAAATGGCCTAAGAGTCATAACCTACGAGACGAAGCCTCTCATATATTACACCAAACTACTCAAATTCGCTGCAATCAAAAGCAAATTGCATGCCATTAGGTATCAAACGATTAAGCGAAAAAACCCAAACACCCAAACAACCTTCCATCTAATAACGGAAATATGTAGCGATTAAAAATTCAAAGCTTTGGTTTTTGTATGAATCCTGGAAATATTACAAACTGCCGTAAGGAAGGCTTCGAAATGTAAATTTTGTAAGTTTGTTGGAAGCCGAAATTAGGAGATTTGAGATGTACCGCTGATAAATAACTTAGGGGAAGTTAGAGTTGCATAGTGATGAATAGCAGTGTACTGTGATTGAAGAAAAGATGATGCAGAACATGAACCGCCGATAACGCTTCGAATGCTAGAGAAGAATGCCATGTCTCGACGAACTGGGGCTTTTGGGGGTATATAACAGGAACAGAAGGGACCAGCTACATAGATACCCTAACTACTCATAATTCTATTTTTCTACGGAAATAGGGGCATTTATTAATCTCTAACAAAAATCACTTTAAAATAAAAATAAAAATGATCAAAACGAATAGTAAAGTTATTTTCTTTTCATATATTTACTAACAATTATAATAAATTAAAATTAAAATATTAATTTACTTTATTATTATTTTTAAAAATGAAACTAAAAAATAAAATAAAATATTAAAACTAAATATAATGTTGAAATTACACATTATAATTTTGTGAAAGGGAAATAATTCAAAGGGAAGTGGAGAATAAATAAGAGAATGAGAATGAATATCTTTCTACTTATTTCATTTATTTGTTAGTAAACATACTTTCATTACTATACTGCTTAAAATTATCTACATACCATAAATCTTAAAACTCACGTATAGTCCTTTCAATTTAAAATTTGAAATATCTAATTACATTTAATACAATAATATTATAAAATTGACAAAAATATAATGTGTTTGACATTTATTTAACATTTTATATATTTTAAATTTAAAAATGATGCGTTAAAAGTATTAAACTATTTTTAACTTTTAAGGATGTGCTAAAGAATTGAGATTTTTGTTTACTTTTAAGACAGTTGTACTAATTGTATTTTTTAAATAAATTTTTATTAATTTTATGAAATTGTAATATATAACAAAGTCACAAATTAATTGAATAATAGGAAAAGGAAGTTAAATATTTTCTTCGATTCAACATCAAGTGTTGGTCTGGTAATTCAAAGAAAAACTCTCACCCTCGAACTCGAATGAAGCAACACATTAGGCACCAAAATTGATTCGATTATCCAGGAATCATTTTTGCACCTAAGAGAAGGCTCATGTTTAGAAAACATGCGTTAGAAGTGCGCACTTTTTATAAAATATGCACTATACAAAACTTTCGAGTAAAATAGAGCCACAAAACCTGCTCATCATCTAAATTTTAGTTTGCCAAGAAAATTATACCTATAAATAACGCAATCATTTTCTTCGAAAAATAAATTTGAGGAATAAAAAACAGTCATTTTCAATACACATTAACAGATTGAAACGAAAGTTTAGTATTGATTTATATTGTACAAGAGACATTTTAAAAGGACAATTCATAGCACGTGCCACGTATGACTATTTAGTTTTAAAGGGCCAAACTTTTGAACTCATTTAAAATAATATATAAGACACAAAAGGAGAAACAAATACCCACAAGGTAGATTAAAAAAATTCACGGACACATAAATTATTTAATTAATTTTATTTTTAAATTTTTGATGAAAAAAATATATATATATTCATTTTCTTCTAACATTAAAAATGTATTCATTAAAAAAAAAAAATATATATATATATATATATATTAAAAAAAATAAAAATAAAAATTTATAGATAAAAGAAATTATATCATACAAATAAACCTAAAAAAAATAATATAAGAATTGCAAAGACAAAAGACGTGTAATAATGTTTAATTATAAAACTTTCATATTAATTAACGACAACAAATAATGAGCACGTGATCAAAATCTTATAGAAATTGAAATATATTAATTTATTTATGAATGCATTGTGTAGATCTATATAAACATATGTTACAACATTTAAACACATGCTCGTGGCGTGGGATGAAGTTGAAGATGAAATTTAGTAATGAAAGTAATTACTTAAGATATATTTAATTTACAGTAAATCGTAATCATATATTTAAAACTTACTATAAAATAAATGTTCTATATTAATTTTACACAACTATAAAGTAGACTTATAAGTAAAACATTAATTACCAGTTACTACCACTGGCTACTGATAGTACCGACACTGTATTTTTAATTAATTTTGTTAGTACGACAATTGTGATTACAATGTAACCCAACTGTGGTAATTACAATTAACAAATTAGCCAGAAAAACCAAATTCCCCAAACAAACAAACAAAAACTGTCATATCTAATAACGAATTAATATTAAGAATTCATCACATCTTGTGAATTGGAATGACAATAGAATAATAGGAGTTGAAATATCCAATTTGTCCTGAATGGAACAATGAAAAAATGAAAACATAATTATCTAATATCTATAATATAAAAATTTAATAGAAAAAAAAAATGATGAGACATGATGTTTAAAATGAGGTACATTCAATCTAAATAGGATGAAATTTAAATAAGATGAAATAAGTTAAACCATGAGTCCATTAAAAAAAAAAAAAAAAAAAGAATGAAATAACATACTTTACATCTTTACTTAGAAAATAATAACACTTGAATATCTGGGCAAAAAAAAAAAAAAAATGTCTTGTACATAACTGAAAAACAGCTACATGGAATTGTGACAGGAAAAGAAGAAAAAACATAAAAACAAAGTTTTCCTACTAATGCATGCATAATAAAAAGTCAGCATGCACTGCTTTTCATTTTCCTTCTACAAGCACTTTTCTCAACCTATTTCACTCACCCCTCAGCCTAATGTGTCTAATGAAAAACAATGCCATCTGATGTACACTAGCTAAAAAAAGAACAATATTACATGAAATCTTAGAAACAGAAATAAACAAATAAAAATGTTGAAAGAATTGATACAAGTCATTCTGTCGTCTGCTGCACAGCCTTCTCAAGCATTGATGTTCCATTGAACATTGTCAGCTGGACCGTCTTCAGGTACTCTGACAGCTGGAAGAACAATATAATCACAACTTGTCAGGATTAGTTTACATTTGCTAGCTCCTAACTACAACACAAATACAAGTATGATCGATTCTAGAAGCTAAGTACAAAATTTCTGGAACTAAGTTGCTTTAAAAAAAATAGATAAAGGAGGAAAATGGACGGGCAATCAAAACCAACATTATGCATGTTTTCTCTACTGGAACAAGAACTTCTACAAATTAGTATGTAATCCAAGAATGGTGATGAAAAGAGACTGAGGAGATTATCAGAGCTTGAAGTCTACTTACCCTTTCCTCAGTCATCTTTTTGAAGCCTAATTTCTTTGTCCATATTGATTCAGCATCCTCAGCAGCAGGAAGCACCAGATTTTCCACATTCAAGGAGCATAGTAGCCTCTCTATACACGAAAACAATGCTTGGAAATAACCCTAGAAATAAAAGAACAATGCTTAGTCTTAACATGTAGAAAGAAAAAAGAAAAGACAGTACTTTACAGCCATCTAAAAGCAATTTCTGTGCTTCAATTCATACTTTTCCTTGATGTTCTCTGCTTGTAGCTACTAAAGGAAGCTCGGCAACCTCCCGACCAAAAATCCTAAGGAGACCAGCAGACACAACAATAGACCTGTCCGTGCAAATAGAACTATTATGATTATGGTTAAGTTCAAAAATGCAAGTTACAGTACAGTCTGGTGAACTATATTAGAAAGGAGTGGCTTACCTGACAATTAAGACTACGCAATACATTCCCCCAAATTCTTGTCCAGATATATTTCTCCTGCAAAGTTCCAGAAGAAATATTTGTTACTAGATACAGAAAGAAAAATCCTTGCAATCAATCAAGATTAACTTCTCTTCATTAATCTCTGTTCTATAAACAATCAAATACATTTTAATTTTTGTCATAATATCTCTGTATTCAAGTATAGAGAGCATCAATTAAAAAAATATACAGCACTTCTTGAATATATATATATATATATATATATAGCCCCCTGACCAGTGGCGAATTTAGCACATCAAGGAGGGGCACCATATAAAACATGTGGCCCACACCCCCATATAAAACAATATTCATAAATATTACACCTAAAAATCTCTTAGCGAAAAGGTGAGATGGAACACGTCGCACCCACACAGATCTGCCACTGTCCTTGACCATAATAATTATTGCTATGTTAGGAGATCATATTCTCAAACAAAGGCTACAAAAGTTTGCCCCAAACACGTTTTAATGCATAAAGGAAAGCCAAATCACAAAATCAATCAAATCTCCTAAACATGAAAAGACAAGTTAAAATTGTTGGAAACATCAAACATTATAGCAAAAAAAAAAAAAAAAAAACAGTAAACCCAAGTACATAATTATATTATAAAAAGAGCTGAAGACAATATTTGAATGTCAATTTAATTTTGCAACTAATGTTGAACTCCATGCACATATGAGAAAGGACATATCACTTTAAACGCAGCCTTGAAGAGAAGCAGGGTGTAATCATGATAAGCACCAAACAAAAGGCAAACTTACCCATAAACCATAACAGGAATCAAATCACGGCCAGATTTTGCAACAATAGGGTCAAAACACTCCTGTGAAATAGAAAGGAGTAAAATTTAGGTAAATAATATGTCAGAGAAAATGAGCAAGATTTCAACACAACCAGACACAATAGACTATAATTTGAAGCAAAATTGAAACAAAAATCAATTATAAGTGAAAATTCATCCCACTTGTCTGCATATCTAACTATGAAGATAACACAAACATATGTAAGTTTCCACTGCATACATCAAAAATAAAATAAAAAGACATATTTTTAGGTGAAGACAACACATAAAAGCTTCAAACGGGGAATCATTTGGGAATCTGAGTATCCCCTTAATCAAGTTTATATGAACACTACTTCCAGAAACTCTGTACTACCAAGGTGGTGTTTGGTTTGCATAATGGAAAGGGAATATGAATGGCAATAGTAATATAATAGAATGTAAATGAAATAATATTAATATTACCATGTTTGATAGTTTGTAATAGTAATGTAATACAATGTGCTTTACAATAATACTCAACAAAATTGATAGGGTTAAAGTGGTGGTGTTTTTGTTGTTTTATATGTAAGGGTAAAACTGGAAGAACAAGGTTAATAAATATCCTTACCTACGGGCTGCGTGTTTATCAGTAAAAGTTTACATTACATTCTACCTCAATAACACAACCATTGGAATGTGAAAAATCAATTACATTTCCTATCTTATTCTGTTATTCATACCAACTAAACATATCAAACGTCTCAAACATGCCAAAACATCAAACACAACTTCACCAAATCCACATATTACTCTTTTCAAATAGTGCAAGATTTAGTTCAGAAGTACAACTAATTTTTAAGGTGCACATTACTCCAGCAAGCTATTTTGAGATCAGAAAAAGGGAAATACACATGCACATGCATACCTTTTCATGATGCATTATATTTGAAAGAGTTATTAGCACTGTGAGTCCTTAATTATTTTTAAAATGGCACTCTGTCTTTGAGCAGTAAAATCCTTTAGAAATCCAAATTACATAAATGATAGCACAAGTATGTTTATTAATCTTCTCTATCTGTCCGATGCATCATTAATCAAACGAGATAAGCTACAAAGTGTAACACTAACGCTGATATGCAATAAACCTAAAAGGAGCATGTAGAAAATCAAGCGTTAACTAACATTTAAAAGTAGCAACAATTAATGTTTTCTTTTGGATTTGTGGGAAGATGCAGGAAAAAAGCTTGATGTAATTAACACTTACTCGAAAAATTGCAGCAGACCTTGAAAGGAATGGTAGATGTTCAGGATAGCGACTTTTTCCACTTAGAATTCGCCACTGAACATCATCTGCTGCCCCCATAAATAATCCTTGATCTGCATGCTTCCTTATTATAGTGTATGATACTGAAGCTGGCACCATCTCTGCTCCAAAGGATACTAAATTATGCAGAGCCATGTGAATCCTACTACAGTAATCACAACAGAACCACTTATCGGTAGGGAGTTCCTGCAGTAAGATGATAAAAGAAGTTTAAGCAAATTAAAAAAAAAAGGGTAAATACTAACAATTACAAATTTATAAACTTACCTTTAAATCACATAGTCCACTTTCCCGCAAGCAACCAACATGGAACTCCTTTTCACACTTAACAAGAATAAAGATCACAATTATATCATAGTCTTGGATATAAATTATTTTAACAAATATGCAGGCATTTCTATTTCAAAAAGAGACACAAGTCATACTTGATCACAGATCATAACGGTTCGCTCATCAAACTTAGCTGCACTGAAATCATGACCCCTGTAAAACAAAACAGCAAGTGTAAAAAAGTTGAACATTTGTTGAGCAAACGAACTCCACTTGTTTATTAACACTCTAATCCCAAAAGTAAAATATAAAAAAGAAAGAGACAAACTGGTGCAGTGAGTAATTGATATAATTAAGACTAACCAAAGAAAAAGTTTTTGATATAGCTTTTATTAGATGAAATGGTACTAGTCAATTTCAAGAAGTGTTAATTGGTTTCTATTGCATAGTGAGACCTTTGGATGTTAGTATAATCAATCTCAATTGGCTTCTCAACCACATCTTATACCAACCAACTCAGCCTTGTAACCGTCACATCTAAAACTTGCTCCTAACCAGAAGGCAATGCATTCTTGAACATCATGTTATCATTAAACTCAATAGATTTGATATGATTGAAGAACATTTATAGTTTACACAAACAAATTTACTTCAGGCACCAAAAATTCAAATTAGAAAGGTGAGAAAGGGGAATAAGGAATGCAGAGCACCCAACCTGCATACAGCACAACCACCAATATCAAATTCAGGTTGTTTAACTACTCGTGTCAACCTTATTACAATTGGTCTTCCTGCGCCTGAAGATTCTCCAGCACTAGTCTTTCTGCCTGTACAGTTTGGACAGTGCCAATCGCATTCTGGCAACCTCTGTAAATCTAAACAAGCTGCACGGAAATAAAATCAGCTAAAAAGGGGAGAAAAATAAAAACCAAATATAAGGACATGTCATTATGCATTTTTATCAGATAGACCCTCAAGCACAAGAAGACCAATTATATATTATGACATTTAACTCCAATAGTTCCATACTCCCCTTAAAAATGGCAGCTTGCTACCTTATATATCATAATAAAAGAAACTGTCAATTAAGGCAAGTAAGCACACCGCATGTATAATATGAGTCATGATTGAAATAGTCAGAAAATAGAAGGATGCTAGACTGGACTGAGACCCAGTATACATTTTTGCATAAAAGAATGCTAAACATTGGGAAGCACACATGAATAACTAAAATATATAGAAAATGGATAGATAAAAAAAAGAGCCAAAAATAAGTGTGAAGATATAATGAATAAAAGCAGATACCCACCAGCATGAAAAGCACGAGGGCATACACTACATAAAATCAGGTCACCTCCATCTCCACAAACTGCACACATATCATCACTGTCACCAGTGGTAATATTTTGCCCATTAGCCAACGAAATAGCTATATCATGGAGCGTCAATCCACTGGAGGTGTAGATGTGACGGTAGCTGCACAGGGAATAAAAATTTTAAAACTTAAAATCAATAATATCACATTAAACTGCTTATATAATCACTGAACACTTCAGAAGCTACTCACGGTTGACGCCTAGCAGCCATTCCAGCATGAGCTTCAAACTGGGATGGACTAACCTGCTCACCAAATGCAGTGATAATGATTTTAGATAGTAAAAGTAGGATCAAATGCATAAGTGACAGCTTTTTAATCGACGCAACACAGGCGCTCAGACAGTTTACCTCTCTGTAACAGCAACTACATACTATACCATTTCCATGCTTGTATCCACCAAGTATTCTCTGGAAGATAAAAACACAAAATTGAGTATATTTAGAATTTAGATATCAACAGACACCCATCAGTAAATGTGCCTAGATCAAATCAAATTGAGTGTATTTAGAAAATAAATGTCAAGAGACACCCATCAGTAAATGTACATAGATCAAGACCAAGTAAAAACAAAATAATCACACCTGTCCTTTAACATAGTATGCCAACTCAGCCCCATCAGGAAGTCCATTTGGCATGAAAAGTAACTTGTGAAGGTCATTATCTCTGCAACAAGCAGAAGTATTCCCAGTTAAACAAAGCTTTAATTCAAATGTCAAGAACAATAACTTACGAAAAAATAAAAATCACAATAGACAAGGAAGCTTTTGGTAGACCTCCGTTTGGTGCCACCTTCACCAGTCTTCTTACGAACAAGTGAGTTAGAAACATAGGAGCTTGGTCTGTAAAATAGTCAATTGATGTCAGCTTTCTAGTACAGAACAATTGACGTTATCTGAAAAGATACGAACATAATCGCAGGCACATTTGTGTATGATTATGCATACAATAAAGTGAACTACTATTTAAGTATGGCTGACCATAAACAAAAATAAAGAGGAAAAGGAAGATAAACAGAACAAACTTTTCTTTAATGTTACCTACAGAACTACTGCACTTTATCTGGGATGGCTGATTATAAATAAACAGGAAAGAGGAGGGAGATGGAGAAAACAAACCTTTTCGTTAAGTGTTTCCTGCTCTCAATATACATTTGCCTTTTGAATGATTCACTTTGCAGCAAGGTGTATGCAGTAGGGCCATCATTTTCTCTAAGAGATGGAACATAGCAACTGGAATTTTAAGCAAAGCTAAATACCATTAGCTGATAACTAAATCTTACTCACCTTTTCTTTTATCCCAATATATAAATCAAATTGAAACTACAAATGATAAAAGTAAAATAAAAGAACTCGTCAGTATTTAACAGATGCCTCACATAACGGTTATAGTGTATGAATACTCCAGAATCAATAATAATAAAAGTTATACCATGTGCCAAAAACTGTAAAATTTTATGTGGCTTCTCTTTGATCATGCACTGAATAACTGGCAATTCCCAGGATAACGTGATAATCAGAATAATAAGTACAATGTTTCCAGAAAATTTAAAAGTAATCAAATCACAAAGAGGACCAATTAAAACAAGTACTTTCTTAATAGTCTGTTCAACATATCATCATGCTCTATATCCAACCAAAAGTTTATAGGTTCATCTCATGCATCAGATGATATACATATAATTGAGAATTAAATCAGCTATATACTCCAAGAAAATTGTGTCTTCTCATTACTAAGCTGTAAGTTGTAACACTAAAAAAGCTTTGGGTTTGGGGAAAAAGTTAAAGAGTCGCAATAATAAGGATAAAAGTCTAAGGTGCTGCAGAATTCATCTGGTACCTTTTATCTACTTCAGCATTTTGGTCACTTTGTCGAAGTGATGCTGTAGAACAGAAAACAATATCAGATGAAAGCTATGTCAAGTAGGCACTAGCATACTAGTTTCAGCCACACCAACATCACAAAAATGCTTTTGGAAAATAATGATAATTAGAATCACCTTTCCACAACTGGAAAAATTCCTCATTGACAGAAGAGCCAGCTACATCCTTTATTACTTCATCCAGTATGCTGAGAGGAGCAGTCTTCAATTCCTGTATAATACTGTAAATTGGTCGCCCATTCTCCAAGTATATGTGATTATTAGGATGTCGTGTCTTGAGACCAGCATGCTGCTCAAACTCATATGCACTGAGCACCTGCTTATAACGTTAAATATTTGAGTTTTAAAAATTTTAAAAATATATGTAAAAAAATATATATATATGGACACGTAGTCTCCACTCTGCAATCATTTATAAAAATCCAAACCCAGTCTAACTTACTTTTGAAAAGTTGCATGACTGGCAACCGCACAAATATCCACCACCATTTATGATTCCGCTCAGCACTTTCTGCCAATCGTAAGAGCTATATAAGAACCAAGAACTAACTTACTAGTTATTAATTTTTCCCAAAAAAAAAAAAAACTCTAGCATACCTCCGGTGTGCCATAAACATACTTAACTTGAGCTCCATCAAGGATGCCGGTTGCTAGAAGCTTTTTTACATTTGTGGGATAACTGCTCGGAACTACCTTCTTAGACGGTTTCGATTCTAAACCATGAGAAGTAACATAAAAACCGCTGTTTCCACTATATCCTTTTGAGTAGGAACATGCTGGCAACTCCGAAGTTGTATCAACCGCAGAAGAAAAGTCACGTGCAGACTCTTCATAAGAACCGCTATACGAGTACGAACCACCAAACCCGTTAGCCATATGCTGGACCTCAGAAACTGATGAGTGGTTATCATAATCCTCTTTTTTTTTACTGAACTTAAAGGTAATTTTCCGAATTCCAGTAGTACTGGCATGCTCGGGAATTTCCAGTACTACACGAGAAGTCAAAACGGCACCACATGTCTCTATATCAATTCGAGAATTATCATTCCCACTAGGCTCTCCATTGCTTAAAGTTTCCTCCGAACTTGAATTTCCTGAACATGTAGAAGTAACTTCATCGCACTCGACGTGGTTGCTATTTGCAAATTCAGCTGGTTGGCTGGTAATGTCCTGGAAACTTGAAGCATTCTCTTTGGGTGAAATTATGGGGTTCGAAACTTCAGAACGTACATCATCATTTGAAACTTCTTTTGCCTGCCTCTTGTTTGGAAATGTGTCGGGTTCAGCATCGTCTACAAGACACTGATGGTCTCTTTTCAATTCAGTCTTCGAGAAATCATCATCTTCCCTTGCCCCATCCGTTGACAGAGGCACACAAACAGCTTCTTTTTCAACTTCTTCCATCAAATAACTTCGGCGGGACAATATCAGTGAGCTCACAAATGTAGACTCTAAACTAATATCCAAGAGCGAACCAAAGAGTAATTTACTGAAGGTTTAATTGAATATCCTTAAGATAACTAAACAGGAAACGGATGAGAGTAACTAACGCTCAAATTCTTGTGAGGTTTTAATTCAAACTTGCTTGTCCAAAATTTAAACAACACTCTTCCAAATAATCCGCGCAAAAATCCTAAATAAAAATCACAAACAAAATAAATAATTTAAGAGTAAAAACAAAAATGGTCAATGAAACAATTAGATAATTCAATTACTGCAACAAGTCCATAATAAAGAAAAAATTAAAACAAACCTGATAGTATTCATTCAAACTTGCCAGAAAACAAAACCAAGAAAATCCTCCGAATCCAAAAAGATAAAATAGCAACGGTAGATCCAAATAACAAGGAGAAAACCAAACCAGAAAAGGCACAGATCTGAAATTTAAAGAGAAAAGTGGAACTCTTCTAGATATAAAAAAAAATAGTAGGTGCAATTTATTGACGATATTAGGGTTTTGGGAGGTAGGAGGAAAAGAACAGAAAGGGAGGGAAGAAGAAGAGCGGCAAATGAAACGAAAAGGCCTGAGTTCGCGGTCGAGATTCGAGTTTTGAGGGAGAGAAGGAGAGAGAGTCTCCGATAGAGAGATATCCTTGGAAGCAAGAGACAGGTGGATAAAGCTAGAGGGTCCCATCAGTTACTTATAACAATATGCCACGTTTCATGACTGTACTTCGTTAATATATATATATATATATATATATATATATATATATATATATATATTTTTTTTTTTTTTTTTTTTTTTTTTATGAAAGGAAAATAACCGCTTTTTATTTTTAAGCAACGATTATTATTATTTTTTAAATAAAAATATTAAAAATTGAATTCCAAATCTTCAACTAAATTAAATATTATTAAATTAAAATTTCTTTAACAAATAGCAATTATTTAATATATATATATATATATATATATATATATATATATATATATATATATATATATTAATAATATTTATTTATTATCTAAATTTTTTAAGACACAAAATTAAGTAATTCATTTATTATCTAAAAAATTTAAGACACAAAATTAAGTAATTGCTAGAGGTGTTGAAGATTTGAAAATATGATGTATAAAAATAAAATATTATAAAACATATATTTAAAAATAATTATGGATAAAAAATAAAAAGTAAATATATTTATAATAATTATCTTTTTTTTTTTTTAAATTAACATTTAACTTAAAATTATAAATTATAATTTTATTTAAAATAAAATTACATGATAAAAAAATCAATTCCACAACATTTCAATAGAATTTTTATAAATTGAGAATCTTTTGTAGTTTAGACGATAAGTTTTCTAATTTTTTCACTATAAATTCAAGTTCAAATCTCACCCATGTGTGTAAATGTGTTTTCTGTTATTAATAAAAAAAAATGGGACTTTAGCGCCCTTTTTAAAAAAAAAGAATAATTTTTTTATAAATTAAATTACATAAAATGATATTCTTAAAATTTATAAATTATAATAATAAAAATAATATTTTAATAATATTAAATAAGTTCAAATAAATTGAGTTTAATATCTCATGAGGTTAAATTATTGAAGTATTTAAATGAAAATTAGCGTAAAATAGTGGGCTTAATTTTTTTTTAATAATATATATATATATATATATATGAGAATGACATAAAAAAGTTAATTTTAGGATTATAAGTTGAAAGATGCTTCTTATTAAAAAAGAAATTAAAAGATGTTTTTTTTTTCTTTCTAAAATTCATTATTAAAATTATTTATTTGAAAAAAATGCCATAGCTGTATTAAATTAGGTATTTGATTAAATCATTTATTTGTTATATTTTCATAAATAAATTTTATATTTTAATGAAATGCATGTAAAGTTACATATTGAAATCCATGTTTAGTATTTAATTAATTTTTGAACGTTTTAAAATACAAACATGTAATTTCTTGTTGCTCAGTCAAATTAAATATGTAATTAATGATATATAAATATATATTTTAAATATAATTAATAATTTGATATATAGTCATTTGATTATATTATTAATTTTCTTAATTACTGTAATTATTTTTTTTAGTTAGTAAATTTTTATCATTTTAAAAATAAATAATTATATTATATTATATTATAATAAAATATTTATTTTTCATTATTATCTAATAAAATTCAAATATAATTAAGATTTTAAGTCTCAATATATAATATGTTTTTTTATAAAGAAATGTATTGTTAATATGTTATCATGTTATTTATAAAGTCGACAATTTTTTATACAATTTATAAATTTGAAATAAATAGTTAAATTTTAATTGGGCTTAGACAAGTTGAATAAAAAATATATATATTTATTTAATTAATTTAAAAAATAAAGTTATAATAAGTTCTTTAAAATTATTAATAGGTAATTATTTTGTAAGTTCGATTTAAATTATTATTGGAATAATGTTCAATTTATTCCATATTTTGTTTTCTGTTGTTTATCAATTTATAATAATATATTATTTAATTTAATTTTATATATTTTAATTATTTATTTTATTGAAACAAGTTTTTATTTATATAGAACTTATGATATTTTTATATTTTATATTTTTTTTTTTGTAGTGTTTGAGACTTTATTACTTTAATTTTAATATATTACAATATTTATGGTTATTGATATTATTTTTATTTTATATTAATTAATTTTTTAATAATTTTTTAAAGTAATGATTATATTAATTCAATTTTTGTAGAATTTAATTAAAATTTATTATATTAATAGGTTATATGAAGTATATGTTAATACTTGATATAATATGTCGAATTTTGTTTACATTATAAGTATAATATATAGTATTTAATATATTTAAATATATTAAATATAATATTTATTTATTAAATAAATTAAGTCATGATTATACTTTTTGACGTGATTAATAAATATGTTAGATTTAAATAAAACTTATACAAGTTAAATAATGCCAACTAAAACTCTACACAACTCACCCAGCTCTAATTATTTAATAAATAAAATATACAATTTTGTTTCTAGAAAATACTATTTCTTTCTCCTCGTAGATAAATGTTTTCCAAAATAAAGATTAAAGAAGATAATAGGTTAAAATAATTCATTCGTGGTAGATTTTCGTTCTCTTTTTATTAAATTATTGATAGAGTTAATTTTTATTTTATTTTTAGTGCGACTATGTTTAGAAATTTTCTTATAAAGGTTGTTGTGTGACTTTTGTCCTCATTATTTTCCCAATAACTCACATTGCTCAGTGTAAATGTGTAGTTCAATAGCTTCATGTTGCTTTAGATTAAGCTTACATTTGGGTTTTAGATTTTTTTTCGTTGTTTCTAATTTTCATTTGTTATTTTCTTCATCATTTTTTTAATGAATTTTATGTTTTTATTGCTGGGTGAATGACATTTGTAATGAAGCATATCTTTACTACTATTCTAAATATGAAAGTTGCATAATGGTGATGAAAAATATTACTATAATCTCATATTTTATATGTATGTATAAGTTTACTCTATAAAAATGTGATTTGTGTCCTAATAAGATTTGTTTCAATTTTAATTTTAAACTAAAATAAAATAATGTCAACAAATTTGATTGGTCATTTATTTTATAAATTATATATATTTGGTATATAAATTGTTTATACAAAAGGAATGGAATAAACCGTTAAACATTTAAGACTTACTTATTGCATTGATTATCTCTGCGTGAGTCTTAAAAAATATCAAGAGTTTGAACAAATCACAAAATTAATACTTTTAAAAATTATAATAATAAAAATTATATATTTATTATTAATTTATATATTTATCAATTTCTCTTAATTAAAAAAAATATCTCATTTTTATTATTATAAACTTTATAAATATTATTTTAAATAATTTTTCAAAGACATCTTTCCATCATTTAAAAGAAAAATCAAAAGACTTGAAATATAATTAATTATGTGCAAGAGAGTTCATAAATTGGATATTTAATGGTTTAACATGACCAAGTTTAAAATTTTACATATTAATTATTTTTTAATGAATAACTAAAAGTAAAAATAGGAGTACAATTGTGTTATATTGATCATATTTATATTATATTTTGGTATTAATTGTGTTACGTTCATGTGTTAGTTGACACGTAAAAAATTTAATCAATTTTTTTGTGTTGACTATTTATAATAATAATAAATAATAATACTTTTGAGGACATGAAAACATTATTAATAAATTCTTACTAAATTTTTCATAATATTATGTTATCTTTGTATTAAGTTATTGTATCGCGTCAAACATTATCACATTTATATATTATATTCATTCTACTAGTTAAATTTTAAATGGAAAATTAAAAAATTCGTGAACATCGTATTTATTTTCTATTTTTTAAAAATTTAAAGAGAACACTAAAAGGCTCCTACAAAAATTATGTTTTTTTTAAAAAATGCATTCCACCAAGTCAAGTCTATTTCCTTATAGATAATTAAAATTCCTCTAAATATATTCTTCTTTTTGTATACTTTAACTATAAATATTTTTGTGTAGTTATGCATCGGAGTATTTAGTCATTGTAAGAGTGGTTCAATATTTTATCCTTTTAATTTTATCGAATAAGATTTAATTTAGCAAAATAGATTGGACTGTGAGTATGTTTCATATATAAATAAATTGCTTGAATGACTTGGTTTAAAGTAGTTTAGAAGGATGGTTACTTACACAACCTCACTTTTATATTTAAAGTAATGACTTTTTTTTTTTCATTTTTATAATATTTACTACTAACAATATTTTCTTAAAATACTCTTATATTTTAAAATAATTATAATTTTTACTCCTTTTTAAATAAGCACTGATAATATAGGCGATGCATTTTATTTGAAACTATTATTTTACAATTTTATTACACTATTTATAAAATAACATAAATTATAAAAATATTCAATTCAACTTTCATGCAATTTACATTTCATTTCATTTCCTATATGGCTTAGATCTCGAGTAGGGGTGGTAATTTTTTACACAAACCGAATACGATACGATACGAATTTTTTTTTAGTAAAAATTGATCAATAATTTTTTTATGTTTTTAAAGGTTTTGTTATTTCTTACTATTATAAATAGACAACACGAAAAAAAGTCGAGTAAATTTTCTCATGTGTTAATTGATACGAAAATTTGACACGAATAATACGAACCGAACTCGGTGCCAACACAAATAACACGATACGATTGCCACCCCTAATCTCGAGGAAACTTAACTACATTTTATCCTTTGTAGAAAAAAATATAAAAATAACTTTTATGAAATAATTTGTTTATCAATATTTTTTACATATTTGTTTTTTCCTTGTAAATATCATATGTAAATACGAGTTATATTATAATCCTTATAATATGTTGTTTTAATTATTGCCTTATTGATTATTATAATATATTTATTTTCTGTTTTACTTGTTAAGTTATATTTTTGTTGTCTAGGTTGAGATAGCCTTAGAACCAAATTTAATAACAAATAAACTGTAAAAAGAGAATGACACGTGCTTTGCTACATTGACCAATTAAAAAAAATGTAGGATAAAATTTATTATTTTAATAATTTACTCCCACAGTGCCAGTGAGTAATGTGTGAATAGAGTATATAAATATCTTTATACCTCTAAAATTTAAATAGCATTCCTAAATGTATGGTAAAATAGTCATAGAGTTACTCACAGCATATGCTTTTTATGTGTGTTGCATTTATGTTAATTCAAATTTTCTTTATTTTATTTTTTACTTTTTTAGCTATTAAACTCAACTAAATATGAATTTTAAGAAAAACAAATTATTTATTTTAATATTTATTGATTATGACTATTTTATTTTATTATTCATTGGTTATTAATTTTTTCAAAAGTAAATGTATTTAAATTAATTTATTTTTGGAATATTATTAATATTGATTTTTCTTAAATAATTTTAAATTAAGTATCAATTTTAACTAGTTTTTTTAAATTTTTTTTATTATCAATTTTAACTAGTTAAAGACTTATGTTTTAATTCATTTTAATAATTTAACACAAAAATATTATATTTTAGTAAAAGATTATTTAAATAATATAAATAATGTAAGTTGTCTTTAATTTATTATTTTCTCAATTAATAAGATTAAATTACATTATCTAAAATATAAAAGAATAAATACCATCAATAACCTATTATAAGGGATGTCACAGTTTCTTAAACTTTGTAATGAGTTATGGCCGATAAGATTTAATAAAAAAAGTTATGACCGGCAATATTAGCCTAAACAAAAAGTTATTACTGATAAATATTTTAGAAGCTAATGACGTTTAGCCATTAAACCAACAATTTGAATGTAGTGTCCCATATATTTTTAAATGTTAATTTTGAACTTGTTTTTTTCATAAGTGAGTATGTATCGTAAATTGATTACGTTGATTATATATATATATAAAGTTTACAATTTTGTAACTCATTTCAAAAACTCAATAAGGTTACAAAGTTTGAATAAGATAGGAGGTTATATTTTGTGCAAGCTATTTAGAGTTTAAAATTAAATCAGTTTAAATTAATCATATTTTAATTTAATTTAAATTTAATTTAAGTTAATAAAAATAGTCCAAACTTAAATCAAATATATAAAATGATCCAAATTAACTTCAATTATTAATTACATTTTTTTAATTAATAAAACATTTTTTATTAAAAAAATATGTTTAATAATTAAAATTCAAGCATCATTAAATAAAAAAAACTAATTTTTAAAATAATAAGTCTATTTCTAAATTAATTAGGCAAAGAATAAATGCCATCAAACTCCTGCAAAAGTTAAAGATTGTCGTGTTTTCAAATAAACTCACAATTAAAATAAAGAGTTTCCAAGTTTCAATAAAATTTTCTCTATCCACTAAATAAAAAAATAAACATGAGTAAGATTAAATAAAAATAATTATCAAAAAATAAGAATTTAAGTAATTTAAAATATCACATAAGAATAGAACTTTTACTATTACATAATATATGATTCTCATGACAGTATACTAGTTAAAAATATAATAGCACAACAAACGATGATAAAATATTTAAATTTTTACTGCAAAGACTAATACCTAATATATTTTAAAATATAGACTTCATAATATTAATTGAAATTAAAAATAAGTATGTATTTTTTTTGTTTAAAGAGTTTGTAGATTTAAATGTTAAAAATATTCACATCAACGAATATAATATAATAAAATAACAAAATAAATAAATTATAACTATTTATTCATTATTAGTTTATTTTAAAAAAATGAAAAAAAAAAAACTATTATATCATAAAAAATAAATACTGAAAAAAATGAAAGATTATTTTAATTTTAACATAATTTTTTCTTTTCTTTTCTTTTATATTTTTTATTTAAAATTTAATTTATAATCCAGCTTAATTTTTTTAAGTTATTTGAGTTAGCTCAAAATTGACCCTAACTTAATTCAATTTGAATTCTTCGATTTGATCAATCGAACTATGATATAAATTATTACCCTTAATATTGATGATAATAACTTTTAACTTATTTTTGTATCTCATATTTGCATAAAAAAAATAGTGAGATAATAGATGATACATGATTTTTAAGACAATAGACTAATTGAAAAGATAATATTACAACAAAGGCTAATAAAATGTTTGAATTTTTATTACAAAAATTAATATATAATCGATTTTAATATAGAGACTTCATGATATTAATTGAAATTAAAAATAAGTATATATATATATTTTTAAAGAGTTTGGTAGATTTAAATGTTAAAAGTATTAACATTCAATAATATAATATAATATAATATAATATAATATGGGACAAAATAAATAAATTACAATTATTTATTTATTATTAATTTATTTTTAAAAGAAAAAGAAATAAATAAATAATATATCATAAAAGATAAATACTGAAAGAGACGAAATATTTTTTTAATTTTAACATAATTTTTTCTTTTTTTTAATATTTTTTATTTAAAATTTAATTTATAACTCAGCTTAATTTTTTTAGGTTATTTAAATTAGTTCAAAATTGATCCAAATTTAATTTAATTTAAATTTTTTAATTTAATTAATCAAACTATGATATAAATTATCATATTTAATATTGATGACAATAACTTTTAACTTACTTTTGCTTCTCGTATTTGCATTAAAAAAAGAATAGTGAGATTAATATGAAAGGTAAAAAAACAAAAAAAGAGAACAAAGGTTCAATAAATTTAAAAAGTAAATTTATAAACTATTTGTCTGGTATCAACTCATAAACAATATATTACAATATTTAATTGTATTTTTGTTTTTGTTTTTACCACTCGTATTCTTCTTATAAATTCAAGATTCAAAGTAACATAACTTAAATATTTTATTTGTGTCATATTATAGCTAGTAAGATGTGGTTGACTTACAAATAAATTGTCAACTTATAGTAATGTCATGCAAGTATTTTATTATATGTTGACTAAATAGTAAGTTACCTGTTTAATAAATAAATAATTAGAAAAATGCTAACATTGGAAATTTTTTTGCAAAACAAAAAAAAGAATTTGCTATAATTTGGTGGCAATACGTCACTTTTTATATGGTATAAATTTTTTTTTTTTTTAAATGCAAGGCTGAAATATTTTTTGCAAAACGAAAAGAAGTTGGCTATAATTTGATGGCAAAAAGCTACTTTTTATTCATTATTCAAAGTAAAAAGGCTTAAATATTTTACTTGTGTCATATGGTTCACGTACAAATTTGATCCAATGTCAACTTAATAATATCATGCAAGAGTATTTAAAATACGTTGACAAAATAATAAATTAGTCGAGTTTAATAAATAAACAGTTAAAAATGCCAGGTTGGAAATCCTTTTGCAAAACAAAAACGAGTTGGCTATAATTTGGTGACAATAAGACCTTTTTTTTTATTTTTATTTTATTTTATATATAACTAGGTTTATAGCACGTGCCATGTGCTCAGATATATAACATAGTTGTGAATTTTATTATTTTAATATTTTAATTTAAAATATAAAAATTAATTGATTAGGGTGAAGAGGGCGATTAGGGCGATCAGCGAGATCACCGTTCAACGATCGAGTGAGAAGACGTTCGAGTTAGAGGCGGACCTTCGAGTTACCAGGGGCGGACCTCCGAGTAGATTGCCGCTTCTCCACCGTTAGGAGAACGGACTGCTTCTCCACTGTTTCGCCGGTAGCCTCCTTCCACCTCAAGCTTTGAAAGTTTAATCACAGGTGTTTGTTAAATTGAGTAAGCCGAGAAGGTATTCGTTCCTTGCTTCATTAGGTAATTGTTAACTAGAGTAAGCAGAGAAGGTCCTGGCAACTTGTTCCATCGCATCAGGTAATTCGCTTCGTCAGGTAATTCGTTCCATCCCATCAAGATTGCTCCATCCCCTAATATCAATATTCAGATGGTTATACAGAGTAAGCAGTATGGAGTTTAGCATAGTACCTTCCCATCAAGTAATTAAGCCAGAGAGGGGCCACTGATTTCTTCAGATAGGGTTCATCATCCATCGCATTAATTTACCCACTCCCAAATCTCCACAGTCAGACGGTTAATCCAAGCTGGCTAATAAGGATTTATAATCTCGAGCCCATACTGTCTTTTAATTAACCACACGCAAACCAAATTACAGCTCAACGGTTTGTAATTCCATCATCACAGCTCTCCATTATTAAAAGACCAATCACTGCCCAAGAAATGATTTCCTCGCTGTCTCCCTGTAAAAGGCACACAAATAGAGAAGAAGCAGAACCATTTATTTTACGTGTTGTTCTAACTCTCTGCACGTATCTGAGAGACTTGACATTTCCAACACTCCCATATCATTATATAAGGCAACTGCGTATACTAAGCACTTTCAGCACTGAAGTATACAAAACAAGCTCTTATACAGACTACCCTTCGCTCCCCAAAATGTCTAAATCTCCAGTTGGAATTAATACTGAGGAGCTTAATATGCTCGTGGAAGAAACACAAAACCTCACTTGCCTACTTCCAGAGATTCAACTTGATGAAGACCCTACTAATCAGCTCTCAACCTCACTCAAACTAATAGGCAAAATCCTCTCTCGTACCATCATTAGAAAGGCACAGGTGATAAGTGCCACAAAAAAAGCGTGAAATCTAAAAGGTGAGGTAACCATAACTGTAATGGATTATAACAGAAACATTTTCTCCTTCACTTTCTCAATGGAAGGGGACAAAGACTATGTGTGGGAACAAAGAATTTGGCATGTCAATAATGCACTTATGGTACTCAACACTTGGAACAACCAACTCACCATACAAGAACTCGACTTCAGTACTGCCTGTTTCTGGATACAAGCACATGGGTTACACTTCGCGGGCATGAAAGCAACCAACATTGAAAAACTGGCGAAGGTTGCCGACAAACTGGTGGATAAAGAATTGAATGAGCCGGACTCAACCCAATTGCACCAATACCTCCGGTTCAGAGTGGAAGTTAACGTTCACAAACCTCTTGCAACAGGCTGCATTGTTCCCAGGAAACATGCACAACATACCAATGATAAGATATGGGTTGAATTTCGTTATGAGAGACTACCTGACCTTTGTTATAAGTGTGGCATTCTGGACCATAGCACTAAGGAATGTGAACTAACGTCTGCAACAACGTATATGATCAATGAGAACCTGCAGTCCCCTGTCTTTGGTGATTGGCTCAAAGTTAGTGCCAACCAAAAAGCCCCTCTGAACAAATTCTGGCTTCTAACAGCTGAATCTGAAATCACACCAACTTTGAGTGTGCACAACTTGGGAAACCTGCACCCCAACATACGGGAGACGCATGCAATCAACTACCCCCACCAAACCGAAGCATCCCATTCAGTGACCCAGAAGGAATCATTCTCAAAGAAAATGGAAAGACTTCACAGTGAAGTAAAGGAACTGTTACAGATGACAAATGATCTGGAACTCATTCATTTTGCAGCGGCTTATGAGGAATGGTACTCAGCAGTGGCAAACACAGACAGTGACATAAACTTAAGATGCAAATTACTAGCTCATGCCATTGGCTATCGCCTTGATTTCAATATCCAGGAACCACCACTCAGGCTCACAACAACAAGAATCTTCCAACTTGCTGAATACGCACACAATGGTGTACGATTCAATGCATCTAATCATCTGTCCAAAATTACTTTTGCACTATTCCAATACAAACTGGCAAACCATAGAATGGAGAGGACTCCCTCGGGAAGAAATAACAAGACTCCAACAACCAACCTGGCATCTCCGGGTCCTTTAAAACGCAAGGCACCTGAGGCTTCCCAAAAGGCTTGCAAAAAGAAAGTGTTTTTAAGCCATCTTGACATCAACCTAGGGTCTGAATCTTTATTGTGTTTAAACGATTATTTTCACTCTGGCATGGAAAATGTGCAGGACACAAGTTCGGGTAAGAGAGGAGACTACTTGGTTACGCAACATCGTAACATAACTCCCACTCCCACGTGGGAACAAGATGACAATTCTAATGATAGTAATACTGAAGGTGGGGAGGCGACCTCTAACTTGCCCCCTAAGCAAACATGAAAATCCTTAGTTGGAATGGCCGAGGGCTGGTCCGACCTCGAGCCAAGCGCGAACTGCACTTTTTGATTAAAAAACAAAAATCGGACGTTCTTTGGTTAATGGAAACGAAGGCCCAAGAAACTCAGGCTTCTCATCTACAAACTACTTTAGTAGGTTTTCACAATAGTCTCATCCTACCTGCTACAGGATTACAAGGAGGCTATTGTCTGTTTTGGACAGGAAATGTAAGCTTAACTATCCGCTTTGTGGGAAGCTCTTTTGTAATAGCAGATTTAAATTCTGCGTTTGGATCTAATGAAATAATACATATCATATTTGCTTATATCCCTCCATATCACAGTACAAAAAAACAAGTATGCAAGGAGATATCGGATAGGATTCCTATGCTGAATAATTCTTGGTGTCTAATTGGAGATCTAAATGACATCACTCAAGACACTGAAAAATGTGGAGGCATACCTTTCCACATCCAACCAATGAATGAATTAATTCACTTTATGGATGAACAAGAGGCAGTAGACCTGGGTAGTGTGGGACATAAGTTCACTTGGAACAACAAACGACAGCAGGATCAACGAATACTCCAAAAATTGGATAGAGTCATTTCGTCGGTCAATTGGTTGAATGTCTTCCCAAAGGCACTGGTAACTAATTTACCCACTTATACTTCAGACCACAATCCTATTGTACTAAACCTTTTTGGTGCACAAGAACAATATCTACGAAGACCATTCAGATTTTATGAGATGTGGACTCGTGATACTAGCTGTGAATCACTAATCCAATAATCTTGGGCAACACTCATAGGCAAATATGCTAATGTCACTGTCACACTTAAACTATTGGCTAATACATTAAGTAAGTGGAACAAACAACAGTTTGGATTCATTCCTGACAAAATAAAAAAACTGGAATCCCAACTCATGGTCATACAACAAGGACAGCTTGCAGAGGATACACAAGATCAGGAAAAAATGGTATGTGCTTTACTGGAAGAATAATACTCCAGATGGGACTCATTGTGGAAGCAAAAGTCTAGAGAACTTTGGATTAAAGAGGGAGATCGAAATACTAAATTCTTTAATACTTCCACTCTACTGAGGAGGAAAACGAACTTTATTCCTTGTCTGAAGTTAAACACGGGTCGAACAACCTGGCAAAGGAAAGAAATAGGTAATGAATTCATTACATACCTCAAAAGTTCCTTCACTTCGGATCTACCCATCTTACAAGATGAATTAAGCAACTTATTCTCAAAGGTGGTTACAACAGAAGAGAACTCCAGCCTAACAGAGATCCCATCTAATACTGAGATTAAGAAAGCACTTTGGGAGATGGGGGATTATAAATCACCGGGCCGGATGGTTTTCCTGCTGGTTTTTATAAGAAATACTGGCACATAGTAGGTGAAACTATTGTCAAGGAGATACAACAATTCTTCCTAACTGGCACAATGAAGGATGGGTGGAACCACACGTTCATCATCCTAACTCCAAAAATCTCAGGGCCAATGGAATGTAGGGACTTCAGACCCATCAGTCTGTGCAATGTAAGTTACAAAATCATCTCTAGACTATTAGTTAATAGACTTCGTGCAATCCTACAAAAACACATATCCCCCTTTCAATCAGCCTTTCTCCCAGGGAGATGGATTGCAGAAAACACAATTATAGCCCAGGAGGTTGCCCACACTATATCCAAGAAATCAACAGGTAAAGGTGGTCTAATGTGTATTAAGGTAGATATGGAAAAAGCATATGACAGGGTGGAATGGAACTTCTTCATGAAGATAATGGAGCTATGGGGTTTCTCAACCAAGTTTAGACATTTAATCCTGCAATGCATATCAACCTCTTCGATTTCAATCTTGCTAAATGGCTCTCCTTATGGTAGATTTCAACCTTCAAGGGGACTTAGACAAGGGGATCCTTTATCCCCTTACCTTTTCCTTATTATCTCGGAATGTCTATCCAGGATGATTATGAAAGCAGAACACACAGGAACCATTCATGGTGTCAAGATCGCAAGAAGAGCACCTCTCATTTCTCACTTAATGTATGCCGATGATGTAGTCATCTTTCTGAGAGGTAATCTTTTAAATACAAATAGCATTAAAAACATTCTGCAAACATATGGCACTTGGTCTGGACAAAAAGTGAACCTTCTAAAATCGGTCATTTTTTTTTTTCTAAAAACATGCACCCTACCCTTCAAACTACCATATGCAATGAACTCCAAATCCAGAAAGCAGAAGGAAGTATCAAGTACTTAGGGAATCCCCTTCCACTCAATCGATCAAAAAAAGATAACTTCCATGGCCTAATACAGAAACTCAAAAACAAACTACAAAGTTGGAAATCCAAACTACTTTCACAAGCAGGTAAAGCCACTCTAATCCGTTCTGTTCTACAAAATATGCCCACTTATACCATAAGTACTTTTAAACTCCCTTCAAGCATTTGGACAGAGGCGGACTCCATAATCAGGAAATTCTGGTGGAACAAAGACATGAATGTAAAACACTACTTCTCTCCAATTAGCTGGAGACAAATTTGTTTACCCAAAGAGACAGGTGGGTTGGGATTTCGACAATTAAAAGACTTTAATCAAGCAATGCTCTCAAAGTTAGCATGGGATGTCTTCAAGGCCCCAAATAAACTCTGGGTCAAAATCCTCAGTGCTAAGTATATCAAAGATCTGGAATTCTCACAAGTACTCCCTCGCAATTCCGACTCCTACATCTGGAAAGGTATTCTATGGGGTAAAGAATTAATCATCCAAGGAAGCTATTGGAAACTAGGACATGGACAATCCATAAACATATGGACACAACCTTGGATCCCGGGTTTACCACAACAAAAACTTCCGTTTGCTATAGGACAAAACTTCCAAGAAGACATCTCTACGCCTGCAGACTTATGCCACTGGAATCCCCATCTGCAATGGAATATGTCAACAGTTAAACACATCTTCCCAGCATACGTGGCAAATTTTATACAGGCAATCCCTCCCCCGACACCAAGTTCCCCTGATACTCTAACTTGGTTTGACACAGGTACATGTAATTTCTCAGTCAAGGATGCATATCACACTCTACAAAAGAACAAAGGAACTCAAGATTGCCAGAGTTATTGGCAATTACTCTGGAAAGCGAAAATCCACGAGAGACACAAAATTTTCCTTTGGAAAATACTGAAGACTGCTCTTAGCACAAAAAATCGGATCGCCCATTTCATTCCAATGGCCAACTTAAGTTGTACCCTATGTCACAAAGAAGCAGAAGATGTGGAACATCTATTCATCAGATGTGAAATTTTAAAATCTTGGTGGAAACATTGGAACTGGAACTTACTGTGGGGATTCACTCAATCACTGGATATTTTCTCGTACATCAAATTCATACTACAACCTCCAAAGATTCTTCTTCAGGCAAACTGTTCTACTGATATGTTCACACTGACCGCAGTGATCATGCTTGAACACATATGGTTTACCAGAAACCAAATCATCTTTAATGCAGGGTCCCTGGAAGGACCCACAGCCATCAGTTCAATAATCAAGAGAATTGAAGAATTCCAACTCTGCCTTTTCCCCCAGAAACAAATAAACAATCAAAAATCACAGGACACGATTATCATACCCATACCAAACAATTGGCAACCACCTCCTTCTGGTGCGGTGAAATATAATTTTGATGCATCATGGTATCATCGAAAGGCAACAATTGGATTTGTCATTTCTGACAAAAATGGCAACATAGTTGAAACTTGGATGGAGCAACGTTACACTGCCAGTGTGGATGTTGCAGAAACGTTAGCTTTGGAAGCGGCGCTCACCCATGCTTTATCAATAAAAAATAAAGCTATCTACATTGAAGGAGATGCAAAATTTGTAATCCAAGCCCTAATGGAAGATACAAAGGACACAATATCAAATACAGCAGACGCAATCATCCAGAATCTGAAGCCGAAGCTACCACTTTTTTCTATGATTTCTATTAGATGGATCCCTCGTCATCTGAACACTCGAGCTCACAATATGGTTAAATCAACTAGAGGAGATACATCTAGCTCACCTGCTTCACAGGATCCAGATCGATTAAATCTCCCCACCCCCCTTCTCCCCTTAACCCATACATAGGCTATCACCTATTCCCTATAGCAAAAAAAAAAAAAAAAAACTAAAAATTTATATTAAATTTAACTTTTGAAAAAAAAAAAAAAAAATTATGAATAAAAATTAACACATTAATTTATCTATGTAGGAAATTAAAATTATTTTAGCACATGTAAATTACAATAAATTACAAGCATAAAATATTAAATATTATGATAAGTTATAGATGATAATGCTTCATTTAAAAGTATTTTTTTCAATGAAAAATACATAATTTTATACTAATTAATCAATTTTAATGGATCATTTTATATATATAGTCACAAACAGAAAAAGGATAACATTGAAAATGAAGAAAAAATAAAATGCAAAAATAACATTGAATCATAAAAAATAAGAAAAAAGAATTTAAGAAATTAAAGTTATCTTACCACCCTTTGTTAGATAAATATAAACTTAAAAAACTAATTACTCTCAAAATTACAAGATAAATATTAAATATTATTATAAGTTATGGATAATAATATTTTATTTTTATCAATATTTATTATAAAAGTATATTTTTTAATAAAAATACATTATTTTGTATTAATTATTGTAATATATTATTTTATATATAGTCATTAATTGTTAATAGAAAAAAAAAAAAAAAAAAAAAAAGAGAGGGAGGATAACATTGAAACTGAAAACACAAAAGTGAAAGAAATAAAAAAAAAATATAATGCAAAATAAAATAGAATTATTAAAAAAAAAATAAATAAATAAAAGATACCACTAAAAAAGGAAAGGAGGAAAAAAAAACAAAGTAAAAGAATCAAAAAAATATAATGCAAATAAAAAGGTTTGCTATTTTAGTATTACCTTAATTTTATTTTTGGTATACATTTTTATCTTTATTACTAATTGATATATTAGTGATATTTACACTTAAAAAATAGTACTAATTTGATAAAATTTTATATGTGAACAACACATATAATTTTAATGAAAAATATTTTGACATTTTTGTCTTTTTCTCCTAAAAAAAAAAACAGTATTGTTTTTTAGTCTAAAAAATGGCTAAAAAAATAAATAAATAACTAAAAAAATACTATTTCTTTTGTAGAGGGAGGAAAGAGCCAAAAATACTCTTCATTAAAATTGCTTATACTAGTTACATATAAAAATTGTATTAAATTAATACATTTTTTTAAATGTAAGTATCATTAAAGTATATATTAATAATAAACGTAAAAAATGGTAAAAAAAAAGATATTACTAAAATAGCTAACCCCAAATAAAATATAATAAAATGTAAAAAAAAATAATGCAAAAAAAAAAAAAGTTTTATAAATAGGTGGCTTAAAAAATAAATAATGCAAAATAGAAAACATTGGTACAATAAATAGACGTTGCTAAGTCACTTTTTATATAAGTATAAAGATGATAGATAAAAAAAAATGCGAAGGAATAAAAAATACTGCTATAATTAACACATTCTTAATATATTAACATAATTTACTTTTTATATAAAGTATTGATACAGAAATATTTAAAGAAATGCAAGGTTGAAATTTTTTTTTTGGCAAAACAAAAGGGAAGTTGATTATAATTTTGTGGTAGGGATGAAAGGATGATAAAATTTATTCTTTTCGACAAAATTGTAATTTAAATCTTTAATTATTTAAAATAATAATATAAGTCTATTATTTTTAAAAAAGGCCGCAGAAATTAATTTTATAAAGGTAATAAATTTTTACTGCCTTTACAATAGAGGCAATAGAAGTTTACTATTTTTACAAAATAGACATTTGTGATTATTTTTTAAAAATAATAGACTTATGATGTCTCTTTGAATAAATATAAATATAAATTACACTTTTTTTTTTTTAAAAGAAATGGATATATTTTGCAAGACAAAAAGGAGTTGACTATAACTTGGTCGCAATAAATCATTTTTTTATGTAAAATATTGATAAAAAATGGTTAAAGAAATTTTAAAAGATGCAAGGTTGAAATTTTTGTTTGGAAATTAAAAATAGTTGGCTATAATTTGGTAACCGTAAGCGGTTTATATAAAATATAATTATAGATATAAATATTTTAATAATAATGTTACATATTATAAATATGATATAATATTATTAAATATTTTGATTATAATTGATTAAAATTTATTTTTCTTGTTTTTAATATTTTGTTTTATTTTTATTGTTATAAATATGCGATATAAAAATTAAGTAATTTTTTCCTTTCTTAATTGGTACGTAAAAGTGAAGATGATACAAATAATATAATATAATTATTCAAACACTATTCTCATATCTAAAAAAGAAAAGAAAAATATTGTTATATATTATAATTATATAATTATTTTAATTAATTTGGTAGATTTTTATTGAAATTTAATTTTATGAGTTTAATTATATTTATTAATAATATTATATTATTTAATATATATTTTAAATTCATCATACATAATATTTAAAAAAAAATATATTGATTAGAGATATCAAATGAGTTGGCACAGTACAATAAGATAATGCTCGTTAAATGCTTGACATGTTGGCCCATCAAGCAGGCACGACTCATGGCCTTCGGCCAGTAACATGCTGAATTGGGTTAGCACACGAAATTTATTGTTTTAAAAATTAATTTAAAAAATTAATAAATATATAAATTTGTTTACATTTAATAAAAATTGAATATAATTTAATATGAAAAATTGAGAGTTTAACTATCACTTTTAATTTTTTAAAATATTATTAATAATTTATAATAAAAAAAATATATAATAAAAATAAAAAATAAATAAGTCATAAAGTATCAACTTTTAAGCACAATTTAACAAATCGAATATGATACAATACGTCAAAATTTATCGGTCAAGAATAAAAGCACGGTACGACTCGTTAAGTAACAAGCCGACACAGCACTCTTTTATGGACTGAATTGTACCGAATACTCTTTAACACCACGATTCTGACCTCTTTTAACACCGCTAATCGTGATGACGACATAAGTTGGAAGAACAAATATTTTATTTTTTTAGATCGGCCTCTTTAACACCACGATTCTGGCCTCATGACATAAGTTGGAAGAAAAAATAATTTTTTTTTTAAAGTATTCACAAATTATGAACTGAACTCATAGAAAGTAGAAACCACGTCACTTTCGCTGTTAAAGTCGGTTTGGAATTTTCAAATCGTGGCTTCACGCCACTGGTGGGACGTACTTTTGCACGCAACTCGGAGGTACGCGACGAAAAGTATGCACAGGAAGGCATCGAATAAAAAGAGGGCTAAAACGTTTTCAAGCGACGCTCTGTGATCGGAGGAGAACGAAAATCACTGGTTTTTGGCCGCTATATCTCCTCCTCATTAATCTATCTATCAAACTCGGTGAAAATGGTGAATCTCTCCCTACTCATTCTTCCACTCCACTAGTTTGGGTCCTTTTTCTGCTTGGCTGCTGATAAATCTTGAATAGAATATTTGTTTATGAACCATCACAACTTTCATTTAAAAATTTGTATTTTACATTTATTTTCCTGTTCTTCTACGATGATTTTGTAAGAAATCACTGGATTATATGCTCAGCTTATTTTATATTTTTTTTCCTTCCTAAGTCGGTGTTTCATATGCGGTCGATCTAGAATAGTAGTAGTACTTTGCTGTCTAGCTCTGCATCGACTACTTGATGATCTGTTTTGATTTTTCTATTATGCGTTACTTTGATTCTGTGATCTCGGATTGTTTATCGATATGATGGTTTGCAATTTAATTATTTTTTAGCTTTTGTATATGTTTCTGTGGTATTTGGGTACTGAGTGGTGATTTTGTGGGATTTGGAGCAAATGATTTGGTGTTACCCATGTACATCCTTTTTAGCTATAGATTTTTTTAAAATGTTGTTGTTGATCACTTGGTTCTTGATTGATTGCTTCATAGAGTAAGGTAATCATATTATTGGATCTTATCTCATCTCGCAATACAGAAAATTCTGATGTAATGCAATTGTTTTGAGTTTGATTTTGGAATAATTGCTTCCCCTGTGAAGGCAAACGCTGCATCTGGCATGGCTGTGAACGATGAGTGCAAATTAAAGTTTTTGGAACTTAAGGCGAAAAGGACATATAGGTTCATAGTTTTTAAAATTGAGGAGAAGCAAAAGCAAGTTGTGGTTGAGAAACTTGGCGAGCCAACCGAAAGTTATGAGGATTTTGCTGCTAGCCTTCCTGCTAATGAATGCCGCTATGCTGTTTATGATTTTGATTTCGTTACTGCAGAAAATTGCCAAAAGAGCAGGATTTTCTTCATTGCCTGGTAATGCTTATTATTACTTTTCCCTACCACGAGCTGGATTTTGTTTCTGGTGGGGTATTGCATATTTTTTATCTTAATGATTTGTATTTTAAAGGTGTCCTGATACTTCAAGGGTGAGAAGCAAGATGATCTATGCAAGCTCCAAGGACAGATTTAAGAGAGAGCTTGATGGCATTCAGATAGAATTGCAAGCAACTGACCCAACTGAGATGGACCTTGATGTCATTAAAAGCCGCGCCAACTAAACATTGAAGTTTGGCTTTTCCGTGGAAAGTTCATCCCTTCAGCCTTTATTTCTTGAGTGCAATGTTTATAATTTGTGCGATGGTTGATTATTGTATCACTTTCCAAGTCTTGCCATGATCTCTCATTCATCTTGAAGGAGCATACGTGGTTTATGCTAAATCATTTTATCTTTATCTGTAGAATCTTTTCGTGAGTGGTTTCTTGGAGTTCTATGTCAAACAAACTAATATGTAGTTGTTCCTGAAGGTTGTTTCATTTCAGGTTTTTGATATGACCCTTCTCGTTTTTACATACATGTGATAAATGGGCATGCATATGACCTTCCAATTGCTAATATATTGGCCTCTTTGTATGATATGGATTGGTTAATATTATTAGACATTAATATTACTTGTAGATCACTCTTATGATTGAAGGAGTCCTGGTGACTTGAAATTACATTTTTTTTGTTCTGTGAAAAGTCCTGCTCTAATGGATTATTATACTATCTCCCCGCGTCTTCAGCCACCCTTTTCAGGGGTTCACTTCCTGATCCATGTGCTATGTTGAAATTAACCTTCCTTTTCAATGTCTGAAAACTTCGATAGCCGCTACCACTATTTGTATGGAACCAGAGGCTTATGGAAATAGTTGTAATAAATTTTGGGTGATATTGATTGGATAGATGTTATTCCTGCGGTATTTTGGTTGAATGTAGGGCATTTATGTCTAGGATCCTTCTGTTCGTCTTGTGAGTTTTAGCCAGTAATATGGTGTTCAATGAGCAAATAGTCCATGTAGTATTTGTGAAATTTTGTTGGGTCTGTAATTTTTAGTTGAATTATTCTAAATTCATCCCACAAAAACTTCCAAGTACATGCCCTCAAGACAAATAATCTTAATGAATTAACACATTGAGGGTATGTAGTTTGATATTTAAAGGATGCAAATAGAATTTGCCTTTTTGGAACTTAGCTTGCGTTTAAGTTGGGCCATGTACGATGGACGACCTGGACTTTCGAGTTCTTGGTGTGAACCCAAACCCATACGAAGCAAATAAAGCATTCGTACAAGGTTAGGGTTGGGGTTAACTTCCATTCTCTCTCATCTGTTCTTCCCAAGTCTTTTTGCATTGTTCGTCTCTCTCGGTTCTAGGGCTAGTGCCTCTTTCACAAAGAGCTTAACTAGAGAGCTTAAGGTATTTAAAAAATATATTCTTTTGAAGATGCAAATTCCATAGCTGGAACTTAGAAAATTCAGCCCATTCGGATTAAGGTGTCAATTTTGGGGTCTCATTTCGGCTGTGAAGATCACACAGAAACCATGCACTCTCTCCTTTCCTACTTACTATTTAGCTACTCTAGCGAGGGGGCGATAACCTGATTGGGTTATGGGTAAGACTACCCGTACATCAGCAGCCAAATTAGGTTAACCTGACTCCATATTTATATTCTAGCAAAATTTTACTAGTCATTTTAGAGTTCGATTTACGAGGGATGTGACTTCTATAATGTTATTTAAAAAAAAAAAAAGGTTCACTTAAGTGGATCATTTTTGGTTCCAATCCAACACATACTACCAAGTGCTCATGTTTGAAAAAATCTATTTATTACAAGTTGTGATAATATTGCAACTTAGATCCTATTTTTTTTAGCCATGTCTGGCATAAAAAAAAATGCTCTATATATTTTAATAAATGGCGTTTGTTTTTTAATTTATAGTGGCATGTATTTGTTTCCTTTTCACAAACAATTCACCATTCTTGATAAAAAAAATTACCATTCCCTTCATTTATTTAAACCCAGCGAGTTTAGGAGGGAAAAAAGAATAGAAAAGAAAAAAAGCCAAAGAGTGAAACTGAAATCAGAAAAATCATATTCGATGCAATAATTCCAAAGTACCTAATTGTTGCACAAAGATGGAATGAGAAACATAACTCTATTCTGTTTATACTTGATCAGAGTAGTTATCATGAAACAGTAAAGTAATTTTTTGTTTCTTTTATTTGTGTTGCGAGAAAGAAAGTTTCAACCGAGCAGAGTTTCTACGTTACACATGAATCTCCTATCTCATCCTGAATGAGAATACAATCTCTTCTCATGTTCAATGTTGCATACAGCTCTCTTGGTTGTAACAAGGGGTAATCCTAATTCAGATATTACTTTTTTTTTTTTATCGCTTCTTCTTCAGTTACGTTTTGAACCAAATATAATTGTAAATCTGGACTCACCAAGGTGGGTGATCCTCTTCAGATGTTTGAGGTGGAATTGGTTTCCAACCTGGTTTTTCATCCCAGTACATGTCATAATATATGTGACCTGGAGTGTGATCCATCACACAACACCAAATACCAACATATCGCTTCATACGATTCCTGAATTTATCTTCCTTCATCTGAGCAAATTTTAAGATAGCATAACTATGTGATACTGAACATGGAAATTGAAACCACAGAAATAAATAAAAGTAACTTGCCTTTTCAGTGAAGCCAAGGAAAGCATCTTGCATCGAAGAAAATTGAATAACTTTAATATCCTTAAATGAGGAAAATACTGTCTTGAACTGTATATATCAACATGGTCAGCAAAATCGTAGTTTCTTAAGTCTACATGCTGCTAAAAGGTTGACAAGGGAAAATAAGCCCCGTCTAACTAATGACTATTTAGTTTTGTAATGAAAATGAAATGATGATGAGCCATCTTGATACAGAATGAGGTACTATCAAGCTAGTCCAGTGAAATGATGATGTCATTCCTTTTATGACTATTAGTTTTATAGTGAAAATGAAATGATGATTCAACAGGGCAGTCCAATAAGTAAAGTGCAAGGGAGAGAGACTTTAATAAAAGTAAAAGTTTCTTGCAGGATTGCTACTGGCGAAAATTATTTCATTTATAAACAACTCAAAAAACTTGACTGAGACATTTCATTCCACTTTTATTTTCTTGGTTTGGCTATGCCCAGAGTCCAGACTCAAAAATCAGTTGATACATGTAAAAACTGGAAATTAAAGAGTAAAGAATTCCAAGAAAATTGATTAGCTCAAAAAAAAAATTTATAGAACAGGAATGCAAATAACATGCATGTAAGACGTGTTTAACAGTGGTGATGACGCCACGATGCACATCTATCAGGACAGAGGAAGACGGGGGATAAAGATGCCTGTAAAGTTATGGATTACATGAACAAGACAAACTGATACTGCGCGAAAAGAAGAAGAAGAAGAAAAAAGTCACAGGTGATAGAATGGTTAGGTTCATATCTAAGGAGAAAAGTACCAGGAACGATAAGAAGAAATTGACAACCATAATTCTAACGGAGAACATCATTAATCCACTTTTGAGGTTTAGGTTAGTTGCATCAAGTTGATGTTAATTTCAGAAGAAATAAATAACAAACTCCTCGCAAGGAAAAAAGCAACAAACTACAATACATAAAAAAAATACATAAGTTTGAATATCATACCGTTTCTTCATTGCTATGCTTTGGAAATCTGAGTACTCCAGATAGATTGGTGTGGTTAGATGCATGGCAATCATGGGATCCTTCTTGACAAAGCTGAATCTCAAGCCATGATTCTTTCACCTGAAATAAGATTCAAGGAAGAAGCTTCTCCTTAGATGACAATGATAGAGAGAAAAAATAGTAATCATCTTGGATAAAATCTACCTTTTTGGGCATCAATGGGTTGTCAAAAAATGAGTATTCTCTGATTCTTGTACCAGGACCAAATTCTTCCTCTGGAAGTTCTTTAAGCATCACATTTACCTGTAAGTTGCAACTTAGCATACCAGGTGGGGAAGGGGGGTAAAAACGGACAACTGAAATGGAGATTTATGGCCTGTTTTAACTCAAACTAAAAAAAAAAAAAGTGGTTTCAGGCCTTAAATCTGTAACAGTAGAGAATAATTGAAGTCCCATGCAAAGCAAGAGAGTCCTAATTGGAAGCTAACACGTCCAATAATCTTAAAATTCAAAAAATTTATGCATTTATTATTATTATAATTGCAAGAATAGATGACAGCAGATATGCTAACAGTCTCACACAGTCAACTTCGTCCCGGAAAAAAAAATTACCATACAGTCAAACATTACAATGAGAATAAAAGATTTTGTAACTTCAACACAATCTAGAAATACCTCAAATACATGATCCAGAGGGCAAATAAATGGTTGTCTAGTCATAGAACCCTCCAGAACCCCAGGGTGTGAAAACCACAGCCTATCCAACCTGCACCATAAGGGAGGCATGACCTAATAATAAACATAGAAGAACAAGCTGCTGATTAAGTTATTTCCATAACCATTCAAATGCTTAGACCAATCTAAACAATTAAGTATGTAGAGTCAAAACAGGCAAATATGCAGATACATTTGATCTACAAAACTGTAGATTTCAATTAAAGAAACACATATCACCCTTCAACACAGGAAAAGTTTAACTACAATAAAAACTACAGTAAGATATAAGAGAAGCTATATAAATTACTCTCACCAATGTCCGATTCAACAAGGAAGCAATTGCAAGTGCTGTCCTTATTTGCTTAATCTGAGCATAATCATTTGCATAATTAGAAGATACAACAAGGATACACAATAAAATAAAATAAAAATGACAGAAGCCAGTGGGATGGGTTTATACATGCGTACTTGGTAATTCACAACAGTGAAGTGTGATTCGATTGTATGTTTCCCATCTAATAGTAGACTCTTAGGAATAGACGGCTTAAATGACAAGAAACCTCCTACATAATCCAAACAGACAAGAAGAATTAGAGTCACATGCAGGATAGCAGGCATAAGTACATAAGGAATATAGTCTATAACACAACATATGAATCAACTGGGTAGGTTTACCTGGTGCATCATAATACTCAGGTGGATCATAAAAGAGCATGGCCTCGCGAAGTCGGTGGCGCTTTCCTTCAGTACCTGCATACTGGAATGTGGTATGCACTGCATAGGGTTCTAATCTGAGCTGTTGATGCATGGCCTGCAGTGAAGCATTAAAGCTTTGATATTCAGTTTATCACACTATTAATTGCATCAAGGCAGGAGTTTATAGTTTTATGGGATGAGAATGTTGGGAAGGACAAGTAAAAAAGAAGTAAAGGCAAGATCCATGTAAAAATAAGAGAGTAAATATACAAACTGAAATGAGACAGCTTTCTCACCAGTTATACCTGAACAAAATATGTATGCCCACTACAAAATATACTTTCTGGTAAAATTCCAAGTTTCAGGTTTCCATCAAAAGCATAAACAAGTCCACTGTCTTCATCTACTGATGGTCCCAACTGCCTACGAACGAGTTCATTAAAGCCATTTTGATCCCAAATTTTATCATCTGCTAGAAGCATATCTTTCCATTCCTTTGCCAATTTTTTTGAAGAATCCGTTGGCCGCCAGTGGAAAATTCCTATATTGTAGGCAGCACCAACTGACAAGAAGACATGATACATCAACAAATGTTCATTAAGCCTTCAATATGAGAAAATAATAAAAAGGCCAATAGATTGAATCATGATTGAATATGAAAATAAGATCAAGAAAAAGATAACTGGGACCTAGTGTTATTCAAATTAAATAAGAAAAAGGCTAGCAACGGCAAGAGCTTTGTGATGTGTGGACATATGTGTGGCATTCCAATATAGAAAAAGGCAATCTCTTAATCTAGATTAGAGGTAAGGAAATATTTAACAAAAATACCCAAATTACTTTATCTACTACATATGCCATAATCTGTTTTAAAAAAAGGCTGGAACTGCATTTCGAAGTTTTTAAAAGTTTCTGTAGCCAAAGAAAACTTATCACTAATTGTTTTCTTTTCAACTATGTAAACTATCCCAGAATACTTCTGAAAATATTTACTACTTTATAGTGTCTACTGCCTTTTCAAGGTCCAGAACTGGTAAGTGGCAAGTAGTAAGAATAGCTACGATTCTAGTAGGAACTGTCTGCATAGGTTGCATTATAATATGAATAATGTTTATACAAGTGTTTGATATGCAGATTGTTGGCTGACAAGTTCTCAATAGCACCACTCAAACAACTAAGTCCAGACAGCAGATGGCATTGTTATGAAGACACCATATGGTAAGAACCAAAGATGAATTATCAAATATTCTTAATCTTCAATCTTCACCTTGCTGCCAGATGTCTAGCCTGTCATCAACAACGGTTGGTACTACTTGATCACTCGAAGTTAAAACATCTGCTTCAGGGTAACGAGCAAGGTATGGAAGTGGGTTCTGTCCACGAAACAGAGCAAACAATGTGAATAAGTAGAAGTAACAAGGTAAAGGAAAGGATGGAAGATGAAGTACCTTTAACCACACCATGTCTGTATCACACATCAACAGTTCATAACCATAAGGGAGGATCGAATCTATTAAAATAACTTTCTCTCTCCCCATCTTATGGAAAGTTGGTGATCCCCAACCAACATCTATTGTGCTCATATGGCTGCCCATATCAAATACAGGGATACCTTTCCAATACAGGACTTGTAATAGTTTTGTGTCCATTGCACCTATATTAAAAAATTGCATACTCCTTTTGAGAGACAAAAAAATTGTAGAAACTAAAGGCATTCATTTTATTTCTCTTCTGTACAAGAAAACTAAACAGAAATATTTCAGATAAAAAAATGAGCCTCAGGGTTGATTAGATGAGATAGCTTACCAACAAGAAGGTTAGTAATCCCAAGGTCCGTCAAGTGCTTAACCCAAGTCATGATGAAATCCATAAATGCATAGTTACCAAATGTCACTATTATGATATTATCTTTTGCCCTTTGTTGAACCAGTTCCTTGGTCAGTCTAAATTTCTTCAAAGGAGGCATTCTTGTAGTGTGCAGAGGAGCATCCCATATAGGTCTAATCTGTACGCTTGGAGATTCCAATGCAGTGGTGGGCACTACATTATTAGCTACTGCTGGATGAGAAAAACTGGTAGCTTGATCTACAGAACTTACATCTGAAGTGATTTGAGATGAAAAATAAGTTATTTATACACAAAAGAAATAAGACATAGAATGGACAAGAAAGTTAATGGGCTATTTGCTAAAAGGGACCCAAAGTGTTAGGGCATATCACTTGAGGCCCCATAGGTGGTTTTTTATTAAAAAGGGACTCTCAGTCTTATTACCGGTAACTACTAGTTATGAAAATGTTGACCATATAAACTTTTTATTGTGAAGTGTTATAACTTATAAGAACTGACTGAGAGATCATTTTTAATAAAAAAATCACCTATGGGACCTCAAGTAATTTTCCCAACAATTTTTGCCCCTTAAAGGCAAAATACCCAAGTTAATGAAAAAAACATAAACCATCACAACGAGGACTAACTATTACCCTTCAAAATGCCCATCTTTTTTCTCCTCTTTGTAAGTCAATATGTGTGACATTGTTATTAAAAAGATAATGGCTAAGCCAAACCGCTATATACAGACATTAATAATCTTCTTCCTGATACTATGGTACTACATTTCTCTTCATAGATATAATGCTCAATAGAATCAGTACATCAGCAAGTTATCCGGGCAACTATAGCATCAGTACATCAGCTGCAGTCTCCAGAAATTTAAAAAAGTGTTTGTTGAACACCAGCTTACGTAATTAAAGACCCAAGTAATAATAATCGTATATCACACTACATGCACAAAGAGCAAGTAAACAAAAGCACCAAATAAATAAATAAAATCCATAAGAAATAGAAGAATAGAGGGTATCAGGAAACTCACCAGAAAGCGAAGGATATGGAGAGGAAAGCCAATTAGAAGAGGGGCTGGTAGGATAGTTGCCATTGTAGATGGCAGAGAAGACATAGACGGAAGAGAAGACGATGCCAATAATAACAGTGGCATAGATGGTAAGGAACAGTGGTCTTGAATTAGCAGCATCTTGAAAGGTATTCTTCCAACCCATATAGCTTGATTTTTTGGGATCAATAGGCAGATTAATTACACTCTCTCAGTTTTCCGAGTTATCCAGCTTTGTCTTTGGAAAACAGAGTGACGAACTCGATTAAAACCATCAAATTGAAGAATTCCAATACCGAAAGGAATGAGGGCTTTTGACTTTTTTTATTTTATTCGTCCAGTTCAGATCACCGAGGACTCACGTTCCCCAGTCGACGAGCATACAAAGCCACGGTCAACCTCCAATCCTCCATGCTTGTATTTGCCACAAACTACCCTACCCCAATTGTCCACTTGTCCTACTAATATTATTATCTGGACATATATCCAAATAACAATAATTAAAACTAAAAGTTAAAACAGCATTACCCGGAAAAAAAAAAATTAAATAGTATTAATTTTTTTCACAATTTACTCTTAATTTCGGAAATGATATGAATACAAAATGATAAGAGAAAAAATACTGTTAAAAAATTAATATTTATTTGTTTATTTTTAACGATTTACATATAAAAATAATTTAATTAAACATATATTTTATGCGTGTAAAATGTTTAAAGTAAAAAGTTTCTTTTTTTTTTGTAGGTTTTTTTTTTTGGTGTGTGTGGCTACAGGCTACCCATGAGACAACTTTGCTTTAATAAATGAATACCGAAAAAGGAAAAATACTTTCAAAATAGAATGGGTATGAAGGAAGTTCCCGTGATTTTTTGAAGAATAAGGTCATATTTGATAAATTATAATAAAATTAGTAATGTAATTGATTCTGCACATTATAGTGTTTGATTAGTACAAACACATGTAATGTAATTGATTACATGTAGAGAAGAAAAAAGGATTACATGAGCTGAAACAAGGAAAGGGGATTACATTACATGTGTGAACAGTACCAGACCAGCCATCGCGAGCGTCCTCTGCCATCGCGTCGTCGTCGCCGGCCAGCCATCGCGTCGTCGTCCTGGCTAGCTCGCGTCGCCTCCAGCCAATCGCATCTCCTCCAGCTCGTGTCGTCGTCCAACCATCGCGTCGCCTCCAACCAATCGCATCGCCGTCCAGCTCTCGTCCCGTCCAGCCTCCGTCTAGCTCGGGATTTTGGCTCTCATTTTTTTTTTTTTTAAATTGTATTTTTTATCTAAAATTGTATTTTTTTTCTTCTGATATTGTATTTTTTATTAATTATTGTTATAAAATTGTATTTTTTCTGAATGTATTTTTTTTTAAATTGTATTTTTTTCCACAAATTGTATTTTTTTTTCCTAAAATTGTATTTTTTTATTAATTGTTGTTATGAAATTGTATTTTTTCTGAAATTTTATTTTCTGAAATTGTATTTTTAAAATAATTATATAATTTTTTTTTTCTATTCCATTACATAACAGTAGTTAAACCAAACACTGTAATACTGATTCCTTTTTTTATTACAGTGACTAAACCAAATACTATAATAGTAATACTGATTCTTTTATATTACATTTTATTACAATTACGATTACATTTAGAACCAGACGTTACCTAAAATTCTTCACCGAAAAAATCAGTTCGTATTCTCTCCGATTAAAATATAATTAGTGTTAATTTATTGCGGGATTCAATCATAATTACATATAGATACTAGATTATGTCTTATCACTAAATACTTGTATGCAATCCAGATTATGCCAATAATAATACTTGAATTTGCACACTCATATCTACTAATCTATTTGAGTTGCAGTGCAACTCTTCTTGGGTCCTTAGTCTTGACTACCTCCATTGGTATATGGCGGGAGATTTCTCATACTTCTTGCTCCAACATACTCCTCATAGCTGGTGGACAATAATTGTGTACTTTGGGCTATGCAATTTGGGTTTGAAGTTTCCTAAGCCCAACTATTTTCATAGTTTTTTTTTTTTTAAATTATATAAGAATAATTTTTCCTTTATGAAAATATTTATTATTTATATATTCTCTCATTATTTTTTTATCCATTTTATTATAAAAACAACCCTATTAATCTTAATAATCATATATACTTTTACCATTTTCTTTATCATAGTTCTTACGCTACCTTATTCTTTCACACACTAATCATCCTTCATTATTTACTATAAAACAATTAAAAATGTAATTTTATCAAATTTAAAATTAGACAAACATCAACTCATTTTAAGCATTATCTTTACTAATGATAGCGACTACCGTCAGTTCATTATCTTTAATCTTTTTCTCCTCTTTATCTTTTTTTTTTTTTTTTTACACCTTGTGTTAAATCAAAGGGAATAAGTTAGTGGTAGTTGTAGTTAATGACATAAATTAGTATTTCAAAAGAGTTGGTGATGTTACTAACTATAGATTCATAAAAAAAATACAACTTTAAATTATTTTGTAGCAAATCAAAAGAATAAAACAATATTAGAGGTAAGAAGAAAATGATGATGAAGATTGATAGTAATTACTAAGATTATATGAGATATTTTCGTATTAAAATGAACAAAAATAAACAAGAGAATGCATAAAATAATAAATATTATTATAAAGACAAAATTATTCTTTTATAAATTAGTTTTTCTTTAAAATTATACGTATATTTTGTTAAATAAGAAAATTATTATTATTATAATAATTTGATAAAATAAATAAATATATATATCTTTTATTAAATATGAGATTATTAATGTACTGGACCTCATATATATACAATATATTATATATGTAATCATACTATATACAATTTTACATTATCCATAAATTTTGAGAGACCCACCAGGTACCTTAGTTATATCAATTAAGGTATATTAATTCTTTATATATATATATATTATCAATCTACTTATTTTGTTATAAAAAAGTAATAACATAAGGATAAATAATTAGTTTTATTTAAAAAAAAATATTTTTATTTTTGACCAACTTATACTATCACTCACCCTAAATTTAATTCACTAAAAATATTATATTTTAACGAAACATTAACTCATAATGCGTATCTTGTATATAGAACATATATACCATATACAGGTAAACTAAAAATATTAATGTATCTTAAATTAAAATTAGTGACTATTCTTAGTCAGTCTTACAACAAACTCAATTAACTCTCAATTTTATTATGTAATTGCAAGAAAATTATGTTTATTTATATAGTTAATTTGATTTTAATATTAAATGTATATTAATTATTTTTTATTATATAACACAAATTTTAAATATGTAAAAATCATCCAAGAGAAAAATTAAAAGAAATGTAATAAATCACGTGCAATTATTCACGTAAAAATTATCAGTGAAAAACAAAAAATAGCTAGTAAAATTGTATGCACTAATTCATTGTGTCAATTTTTGAAAACAAGTAGACTAAATTTATACTAAAAAAAAAAAAAGGTTAGAAAACCTAAGTGCTTTACTTTAAAAATAAAAAAAATAAAGAAGTTGACCTGTGCGAAGACACACCCTTTTAAATAATGCTTTAGGTTGATGTTGAACTTGCAATATTAAGATTTTTTCTTTTTTTGAATAGTCAAATATTAAGACTATTGAGTTACAAGATCGCATTATATGAAGTTGTATCCCATCCGGACTGTAATGAACTAATGATGTGGATTTGGGCCTTTTGGCCAACTTTGTTTTTTGATTTGGGTCGAAGCAGATGTGTTTCTCTCATAAATCACTTGACCCAATTAAGACCGTTAATTTTGACCCAAAAAAAAACAGAAAAGAAATTAAGACCATTAATATTGCTGGGATAAGGGCTGTTGAAAATGCTCTTACAAGTCAGGGTGAGTACTGAGTAAAAATGTAACACAGACTTGCTAAGTTTAAGCGTAGGCAATATGATTGTAAATTTGTGACTTAGCTAACTTGGAAAACCTTACAGATTGTATACTGGAGGTAGTGCTGTGTGATCAAGTTATGAACTAAGTATGAGTTTGTTTCTAGTGATTAACATTTCTATCCAAGTATGTAAAAAAAAAAAAAAAACACAAAAATAATAAGAATACACAAATTTGTATCAGTTTTTACCCCAAATCATTTATATATTTACAAGTATCAGTAGTAGAATTATTTTGAAAAATAAAATGATATTTATTGTACAATTTTTTTTTTTTTGTCAATTAAGCTGTGGAAGTGTATATTCTAACTTCTAGAGAGAAATATAAACAAATTGTACTCAAATTAATAGATGTATGTCATGTATTCTTAAAAGTTATAATTCTTGATTTTTCTAAGATAATATTAATTAACATGTCTCATATAATAATTAATTTTAGTGAAAAACTTTGTATGTTTACACTTCAATTTTCTTTATTAGTTTAATAGATGCTTGCATTATTTTAGCATGTTTAGTTAAATATTCATTATGAACTTGAGAAAAATATTGGTTTGCATTGAATTAAAAACTTATTATAGGAAAAAGAGTCATTTAAGTCTCTTTATTTAAATTGTTGGTGTTATTTAATACTCTTACTTATAAAAAGTACTTTTAAGCTCTTTTGGTAATAAAAAATGGGTTATTAAAGAACAATTTAATTTTCATAAGAATATTTTATTATTAAAATTTTGTAATACATATTACACGATAAAAATACGAAATTAAATTCAAGATAAAAAAGACATTAAAATAAAATATTTTAAAAAAATTACATTAGAAAATATTAACCCACCTCATATTTTCATATATCCATTCAACTTCATAATTTAAAACAAAAAACTCACCCTCTTAACCCATTGAGAGTACATATTTATCTTGAGCAGCTACTAAATTAATGGACAATGTTGAAGACCTATTTTTGTGATTAGATTGTAGGCTTGTTAGATTTCTATATTTTAAGCATTATATTGAATTTGTTAATAAAGATATAGTTATGTTTGTTATTGATTTTAAATATATTATTTTTGAATTTTAATTATGTGAAGCATTTATAATTATTTTTGAAACAATAGGCTATATAAACATTTGTTCAATTCAAATGTAATTCAAATTTTAGATATTTTGATAATGAATATTATTGTTGATATTGTATATTAGTATTGAATGTGCTTAAATAATAAAATTAAGTTAGATTTTTTCATTAGTTTAACATAACAAAAACACATGTTTACAAAATTGCTTTAAAAGAGTTAGGAAGAGATAAAAGTTATTCAAATTTAATGAATGTAAAATTAGAGAAAAAAATTAATTAGAGATAAAATGAACTTTTTAAATGGATATATCTTTAATAAATATTTTTATTAAATAAAATATAATAAAATATTATGCTATAAAATTAAATTATTTTTTTATAAATAAAATAACTTAAAAATATTTTTTATTAAAAAAATAATAATAAATAATTTTAATGATTTAAGTTAGGGGACTAATTTTTCCCTCTACCCTAATGTATATTCTGGCACATATAATCGTCGAATTAAGTTATTACAGCTAGCTGTGAACTTTTTAAGTTTTTATTGGTAGGTTGGTACAATGGGTTAATGGTATATAGTATATTGTACACAATCCTAGGATCACATAGGTTCTAAAAATAAATTCAAGTATTTGGAAAATACTAGTTAATGTGTTTCGGGTCATTAAATGAGTAACGTTTATGAAATTCAAACGCAATTAAATGAAAAACGATCAGAAACTAAATAAATTAATAGTAATATTTAAAGATGTTATTTATTATTTTTAAAATATAATTTTTATTGATTTCATTAGTTATTAAGCATTAAATAATTATATTGATTTTATATTTAATTAATTTAAAATATTATTCAAATCACCTAATTCAAAAATTATGAATATTAATATGACAAAACTTAAATGCACCGTATCGGAATTTAGCACAATAGAAGTCAAACCTGACCCACGAGTCGACTTTACTGGAAGGTCAATGGAAACTACCTATCAAAAGGGTATTGCTATGCACACCAAATTATAATATAAATTAAGTAATTTATTAATTATTAATTAAATATAAAATTAAAAATATATAAATAAATAAATAATTATAATTTTTTTTATAAATATAAATAAATTAATTAAATTATAATATATATAAAATTATGATAAAAAAAATTATTCATATTAAAATTACTAATAAGTGGTCAGAATGTCTAAAATAATTTATTCTATTTGTCTTTGGGATTGTCATGTTGATTATCTTATCTCTTCAAAACGTACTCTTTGTCTTCTTCGTTGACTGTCAAAACTTTAAATACAACAGCTGGCTTTGTTCTTTTGCTACTGTTTCTTTCTTATTTACTTTCTTTTTTATTTTAAATTATTGTTGGATAACATTTAAAGTACTAGGCAATAATAAATTTTAAAAAAAATGAGCTTATCTGTATTTTTTAATAATTATTTGACACCTCAGTTGAATAACAATCTCTTAAAATAAATATATATATATATTTTTATTGATCTCAATGTATCTAATTTAATTTTTCAAAAAGAAAAAAAAGAGAATTTTTTAAAATAATATTATAACAAATAACACAATAAAAATTTGTGAATTATTTTATATTAGTACAATCCACTGCATTTTAATATAGTTATTATAGAATAAAATTATTATTCATAGAAATAAATTGTCATAATAGTAATTTAAATAACGAAAATATCTCATTTTTCAGTAAACTTTTCTTTTCAGTTATATACGAACGGTGACTCTGGGAAATAAGAATGCTTCTTCACTGAATTACAATGGCAAGTAGCAATCCATTAAAATTTGCCCCTATTAAAAAATGAAAAAGTACTTTTATAATCGATAAACTATCAATTAATATACTTTAATTTTAAATTTTAACATTTTTGAATGTTATGTAAAAAAAATATGTCGTTAATTTTTTTTAATACTTTAATTCTTAAATTTTATTAAGATACTATATTTTAATTTTTAAAATCAAGACTGAAGTATCATAAAAAAATATAAACTTAGAGATATTGGTGTCAACCCACTTTTAAAAAAATATAATGTATTGATTATGAATCAATATTGATATAAAATTATAAATTTAGAAGGAAATAAAAGTAAAAAATAAAAAAGTAGTTTTACTTCTTTTTTTTTTTTAAATGTTATTAAATTCAACATCAATAAATAATTTATCCGTAAAAAGAAAAAGAAATATTACTACTTAATGTTTTATTAATTTGAGATATATTAAGGGCATATTAGCCGGTTTTACTTCAAATGAAATGGAAGCACGTCTATGTAATACAATATTATAAACGTTAATAGATATTGCTCAAGAAAAATTAATTTTAAAAAATAAAGGCAATACTGCGACAAAAAAATTGTTTTTTTAGAAAAATAGCTTATGATTGTTTATATTATCTTTTTAATTAATTTCCCTTTATTAATTAGTACCATTATTTTGAAAAAAATTGTATTTAATAAAGTAATTATTTAAAAAATATATAATAATAATACTTTATATTGTATTAATATAATTATTTATAAATAAATATTAAAGTATGAAATGAAACTCTCCTTTTAAATATTATTAAGCAACTAGCATCTCACAAATAATAATTTAGTACCATTACTCTGCTACAAATTTGTGGTGATAATTTGTATTATAGTTCGATTGATTAAATTAAATTTAAATAAAAAAAATATTAATTGAATTAAATTTGAATTTATTTTGACCCAACTCAAATAACAAGAAAAAATTTGAGTTAGTTTAGGGCCAACCCATTAGCTTGAAATAAAATAAAATTTTAAATAAAAAATAAAAAAGACTATATTAAAATTATAATAATATTTCATTTCTTTTGGTACTTTTCTTTTATGATATATTAGTTATTTTTCTTCCTAAAAAAAAATGAGCTGATAGTGAACAAATAGTTATAATTTATTCATTTTGTCACAATATTATGCTACATCATTTGATGTTTATGCATTTAGCGTTTAAATCTACCTAACTCTTTAAACAAAAAAAATAATAGTTATATTTAATTTAAATTAGTATTATGAAGTTTCTATTTTTAAATTGATTAGGTATTAGTTTTTGAAGTAAAAATTTTAATTTTTTTTATCACTTTGTGTTATGGTATTCTATTTTCAACTTGTTCATTGTCTTGAGAATTATATATATTATATAATAGTTAAAGTTTATTCTTGTGTATATAAAAAAAATTATGTTCTCGTATAACATTTTAATTTACTTTAACTGTTTATTTTTTAGTAAGTATATTTTCATGAGGGCATTACGATTTCTAACTTTTGTATGTGTGGGGTTTAATGCATTTACTTATTGCTTAATTAATTTAGTAATTGACTTTTTACTTTAATAATTAATTTTTTTTTGTATTTATATATATATATTTTTATTGTTTTATGTAATGTTGTTTGAGCTTTAATTATTAAACATATATTTTTTAATAAAAAAGTCATATTAACTAAAAATATATATATAATTAATAATTTGGGCTAGTTTGAACCAGCTCGTTTGTGTTTGGTTTGGGTTTGAGTTCACATTTGTTAGCTCGAATTAAATTTAAATTGAGTTAAGATTGAACTAATTTAAACTGTGTTAGTTTGGACCAACTCGAACTAGCCTAACTCGTACCAATTAACACCCCTATCCGAAACACTATTATATAACATTATAACTTTTTTATTAAGTATTTTTTTTTTATCAGATTATTAAGTATTTTTTCAAAACTAACAATTACCCCGCATACGTACATACAAAATAACGTGCTGAACCAAGCTAAATATAATCAATTATCTAAATTGTAAAATAATTTCGTAGATACAATCACAATTTAATATTTAAAATTAGTATTAAACTTATAATATTAAGGCAAAAAATAAAGTTATACAAAAACACATATCCATCAGTAAATATGAATACCTCAATGATCTGATCATAGATAATTGATGAGATTTATTGATTAGGATGATTGGTTTTCGAATCCTAACCTATTATGATTTAAGAAATTTTTTTCTTTTATTTCACTAAGCATCCATTTTGAATATAAAAAAACGAATTATTATTTCTTATCAAAAATTGATTCTACGATTTTTATTTTATTTTATTAATATAAAGTACATTTATTACCTAAACTAGAGGCTTATCATTTAAGAATTGAATTGAATTAACGTATATCAATTTATTTTCAGATTCGATGCAAGTGGTTAATACGTCTTCATATAATTTAGTTAAATTTGATCATTTAAATTCCGAATTATACAACATAAATTAAAAATGTGTCGAACGGACTTCGTCAAATCATGGATAAGGATTTAACATCTTAAGAATTAAATAAAATTTCCTTCTTTATTTTTCCAAAAAAAAAAAAAAAATGATCAAAATAAAAGAAAATATTTTTATTAATAAAAAAGAAAGAGTGCTTAACTAGAAAGGACTTTCAACCTCTTTTTGAACAAATTTCCACTTGAATTAATAGTAACGAATGAATGTACAGAATAGTTGTAGCTTGATAATATCAAGATGTTTTTGTGAAACATGTAATTATAAATTTAGTGAATCAATCTCTAAGTGAGTTGTGAAATATATTTTTACACAAACAATAACTCATAAAAGAAGAATGCTAATTATATATAAATTTGTAAATATTTTTATATTTTTTATATTATGATACATATTAATATTATTTTTGAAAATAACTTTTTAAAAATTTGTAAAATAATTTTAACAAGTAAAATGATGTTAATGTGTGAGTGCAAAATTAAATATAAATTTATGTGATATTAATATTATATATAAGTGTGGTCTTGATAAGAGTGGTTTCCACCCATTAGATCTTCAATAAAAAGGAAATAATTATTACCGAGGTAAGGTAATTAAGATTAAAATTTTAATTTATTTTCGTTTCTCATTGCATTCCTTCCCATCTCTTCCTTCCTCTTTCAAAAAAAAAAAAAAAAAAAAAAATACAATACAATATAATGTTTGATGAAGGCATGAATCTAACGACTCAGTAGTAAAAGATTAAATCAAGTAGAGAGAGAGAGAGAGAGAGAGAGAGAGAGTGATTGAATATTAAACATTTATGAAATGAAAAAAATTGTACCAAAAGTGATTTAGATTTTATAAAGTAAATATACTGATATTTTTTTAAATTATTAAATATCAATCACATAATTATTATAAATATTAATATTTTAATAATTTTAATAATTTTATAATTTTGTTATATTTTTTTTATTTTTTTTACTATTTTAAATATTTTTTTTTCTTTAAATATCTATCAATCTCCGTTTGTAAAGTTCAATTCAATTTAACTTAAATTTTTTTATAAAAAATATTCAAAAAAATTAAAATTATTAAGAAATAATTAACATGTAAATATTTATAATAATTAGTAGATTAATATTTACCAACTTAAAAAAAATGACATATATATTTAATTTATAAATGCAAAATGATTAAAATATTATATTATCTTATGCATAATATATTTAAGATATATTTTTTTCAAACAATAAAATTTCATTACTTAAAATTTAAAAGTACAATTTAAAAAAGATTGATGAATCAAAAATAAATTTTTTGAGTGATAATAATTATTCACTATTTTTTATACATTCAAAATCAATATTATTTTACTGTTAATTTATTGTAAACAATATTAGTAATCTCTTTTTATAATATAAATTATTACATTTATTTTTAACTATCAAATCATCACACTTTACTCGGATTTAATCTAAATGTAATTAAATAAATCACTACACCAATTATAATGCATTAGTATAAAAAATTGACTTATTAATTACGTCAGTTTATTATAAATCAGAAACGCTAATTGAATATGGAGATATTATTCATTTTTTTTAAAATATATTTTATATCAATTTTATTGATTATTTTCTTTGTTAAACATACAATAATTATATTTTTAAAAAAATAATTACATTAATTTTACATTTTATTAACTTAGATATTATATTATCACTTATTTTAAAAATAATGAATAAATTTTTTAAAATATGTAATCATAACTAGGGGTGTCTACGGTCCGGTCCGGTTTTTAGTAAAAAAAATTTAATCAGACTGGATCGTTCATATTATTTTAATTAAATTGGCTCGGAACGTTTAACTAATAAAAATTTTAAAACTGTCCAATTTGGTTAACAGTTTTCAATGGTTTTTAAAACTTTTTTTGCTAAACTTTTTTCTATAACTAAAAATGCAATCAAATTATAACGCGACACACATAATTATATTTTTGTGATTTTTCGACTCAAACATTAGTATTTCCAAAAAAAATCAGATTTTTAAGCATAAGTGGGTATTAATAATAATAATTGTAAACAGAAATAAAAAATGAAAATTACATATGTAAGTAAATTGTTGTATATTAATATTACAAAAAGCTGCACAGAAATGAGAAGTGGGTATTAATAATAATAATAATAATAATATATTATTTAAAAAAAATTAATATTTTATTTATAATGGTTAGGTTCGGTCAGATTGGTTAAAAAATTTACAAAATTGGACCTGACCGTTTTACCAACGGTTTGTATAATTTTTAACCAGATCGGACCATGTATTTCTTAAAATTGTATGGTCCAATTTTTTGATTTTGTCTAATTTTGTTCGATTTTTAAACACCTCTAATTATAACAAAAAATTCTTAAATGTTACGTATAAGTTGGGTACAAGAGACTCTAGTTGGAGTCCAATTTGGGGTATGTTGTTACCCTTTTGAGGGCTGGCTCTCATTCAGTGCATTAGAAATAATATATACTTGATCTTTTAGATAAAATTGCTTGCTTGAAATTCTACTATTCCAACATTTATAGAGAGAAAACTGGGGTGGTTGATAGTATCGTTAAAGACTTTTAGTTTATGTATTGTAACTTAGTGATAGAATGCTTAATTATTTGCAAGTCCTTTATTTACTCGAATATTAATAACAAATTAATTATATATTTTGCTGAAAACTTCTTCGTATATTTTTGTTATTATTTAATATTACTCATAATTAAAGAGCTAAATAACAAAAGTGTAAAAGATGTGTCAATTTAACTAGAATGTTTTGGTGCACTTAGTAAGGCTTGTCCACTGCAGCATTTCATTTAAAATATGTTGTATGTTTTCTATAAATTTTAGTCGTTAATATTATTTATATGTCTAATGAATTTTATTTATTTTAAAAATAAATAATCAATACTAATTCGTTATATTACGTAATAAATACAGCTATTAAATCTCTCATTTACAACATATTTATACTATACCGGTATGTTTTGAAAAAAAAAAAATTTGTTTTTAAAAAAAAAATTTAATTATTAAATATGTTTCACTATATTATAAATTTCACATATTTCATTCAATACAGTGACTTCCTACACAAAAAATTACGACAAAAGAATTATCTATTCCCCCCCTCCCCTAAGATCGATAACAAAATAAAAATAACACGATTATCACCCTCACTTAGACAAATTTAAAAAAAAAAAAAAATGTATGCCCACAAAAATTATATATCTACTGAAGCTCAATTAAAAATATAGTAAATAATTCATAAATATTTGTGAGTCTAACATAATTTAATTACAATACTTATATTTAAAAACAAGTACAGAATTAACATATTAATTAAAGTCATACACAAAAGAAAAATAACACAATTATCACCTTTCACTTAGACAATTTTTTTTTTAAAAAAATTATATATATTTCCATTAAAATTATATATCTATTGTAGCTCACTTAAAAATATAATAAATAATTCACAAATATTTGTGAATCTCACCTGATTTAATTGCAATACCTATGCTTGAAAACAAGTACAAAATCAATATATTAATGAAGTTCGTACACAATGAGAATAAATAAAATTACTCATCTTAAAACTGTTAAATGGGAGGAAAATGATATTTCTCCCAATCATGTACGATACAAGATTACAAGGTCATATATGGCTGCTTTTTTTTTTTGGTTTTTTCACATTCATGAATCAACATTTGTAATTTAAATAAAACTAATTACTTTTGATGCTTTCTAGTGCAATAACAATTAGATATTAAATTATATGCTTTTAAATAATTAATTACATACTCTCACACCCATTTGCATTTAATGGAGTTTAAACTCATCATATATGATTGTATTACAAAGCATCGAAAGTAATTAGTTTTATTTAAGATTTATTCAAATACATTGATAAAAATTAATCATTTATTGTTTTTACATTTTTATATCCGAATTTATATATTAATCATCATAGATGAAAACGTTTAATTTAATGAAAGACCCCATCACTCTAGAAATCAGCCATTATATAAATAATAACGGAAATCAAGCTTATATAAGTCCAACAGAGTCCACGCAAACTGATCATCCGTTGTCCCTAGTCCCTACTAAAAGAATAAAATGAGTCCCTGGTTTTATTTTATTTTGGTTTTTATAGTAGTAGTTTTGCACAAACAGGGACATAATTCTGGTTTTGGAATTTCCAATATAGCCCATGGTTTACACTTTCAGTACGTACACATGAATATATATTTTGCCCGAAGCCATCAATAAATATTCGGGTCATTGAACACGTGTTTATATGAGATGCATTATTAATGGAGAGTAGACCGACGAAATCAATGGATAAAATATTCTATATGATATTCTAGATCAATTATGCCTTCTAATTTTCATAAGATTAAATTATTCAATTAATTTTTACTCTTTTAATTTATAATTTTTTTTTAACATATATTGTATTTTAAATATGCATAAAATATATATATTTTTTACCTAATACACAATACCTACTCGTGAATAACATTTTTATTATTTTCTCCTGTCCACTCTCCATTAATAATGCTTGATTAAAGCAACTATTTTTTTTTTTAAATGTATTATAAATTTATATACATTTTTTTTATTATAACATAAAAAATATATGCAGTTGTAAAATTTTTTTATTAGACATTAAAAAATTTTTAGTACATAAATGACTTAGATATTCAATTTGTATCATTTTTAACCATTTTGAGTGAAAAAAACCTATGTTAATTTTCTTCTAAAACAAAAAAATATATATTCATTTATATTATACTATAAAATTTAAACCCATTAAAACTCCCATAATTTTTTTAAAAAAGTCACAATTGTTATGTTTTTGAGTTTGGCACATATAGTTATGTTATTTATGAAAATTATGTACTATAAATGCTCAATTTTATTATTTTTGATAGACTATAAGTACTCATTTTAATTAATTATAAGACTAAAATTGCTTACTTTTCATAATAATAAGATTAATAATATTTAACTCATAAATTATAAGACTAAATTACTTAATTTAAAAAATTATGAGATTTTGATACCTAACTTAATAATTATAAAATTAATGTATTTGTTTAATATAAGTTATATGACCTCTGAGACATATTTTCCCTAATTAACTTGTGTTTGTTTTTAGCATTAATATTGTTTATAATTTTTTTTTTTTTGGACATGTTTAGGACTTGAGGTCGTAAATGTATAAACGAATATTTTAAACGAAAATGATAAAGGAGCTAATAAAATGGGATACACATTTGTTAGACTAAACGAGTGTGTTGTATATTGTGAGTATAAAGTTCGTTATGCTTAATATGCCATGTTGGCATTACTCTAACAGAATGTTGTTATAGCACATGCTATAAATAGCTTGTGCTACACAAACCCCGTGTTAATGAAATATTCCGTACTACTCAACGTGTTCATTTTCTTGCTTCTTTCCTCCAACTTTCTTGGTTTAACAGCATTGAATAGCCTTGCGCAGCATTCAATGAACGATCATTGAATAATTGAAGAAAAAGAACACATACCAGTTAAAGATTGATTGTGGTCAAAGCGGTTTTGGCTATTTAGCTTTTCATAATCATTTGAATCTAGTCGTTAATCGTTTCACTTTCACCTGGTCAATCATTATTGACTCAGATTAATCATATTCTATGAAACTCTATGCAGCAGCCGGCTAAAAACCAAGAGAATGGTTGAATATGTGATTAGGTTCAAACTTATATATTATCTTTTTATTTTTTACTGTGAGTATACAACTTTTTTAAAATAAAAAATTCTCTTCATAGCCAATGAATCGTGGTGTTGTAGGTATGTAATAATAAATAGTCTTATCTCTTAAACTCTAATTTGGACTTCAAAAAAAAATTTAAAAAAGGCAAATAATGAAGCCTCAAATTTGGTTACTCATAAAATTCCTTTTACAATGAGTACGTAGTACTAATGAAGAATTTGAACAATTTTCTTACGGTGTGACTGATGATGCTAAGTTTTAAAGTGGTACGAGTACAAGTTGTAATTAATTAAGATATTAAAGCCATCATATTAAGTTGTTAACTGGGCGGCTAGGTTGATTAATTCCCCCCAGATAGATTTACAACATTTGTTGTATAATGCATATACTTAACATTTAATTTTACTTTTTGGAATTCGACTGCACTGTGCTCACACAGCTAACTGCTAGTAGCGGTATTTATGGTACAATTTAATCTTATGTTAGTAAAATAATAATAATAATTAAATTAGATTCTTTATATAATTTAAATTAAATTAAATCAGATCGTTTGCCTAATAAAATTATTTAAAATCAAACAATCTAATTTAATTAACGATTTTTCATATTTTTTTTATAGTTTTTAAAATTTTTCTCTCCAAATCATGTTAAAACTTGAAATTAACATAAAAAAAACTGTTAGTTTAACCAAATTATTTTAAATATGTTATAAATATAAATCATATAATATTCAACATAAATTAATAATTAAGTTGTTAAAATTTATTAAATGTAAAATTATCATAAATTACATACAACTGAAAATTGCAAACTATATAATAAAAAGCTAAAATTGGAAAAAAAATTAATATAATATTTAATTTTTAAGAAGAAATAGTATAATATATTTTTTATTTTTAAAATAAATAATAACATAATATATTTTAAAAAATAAGATTTTTTATATATAATATACAATTGTCCGGTCTAATTAGGATGATTAAAAAATTCAAAAAATCAAATCAGATCGTTTGATAAATGGTTTGAAAAATATAAATTAAACTAAATCATTTGACTCATATAACGGTTCAAATCGGTCTCATTTTTTGGTTTAATGCGATTTGGTTTGGTTTTAAGACACCTCTAATTGTTAGGAAAATACAAAATTTTAAGGGAGGTCGTGCACCAAAAGTTTGCAATTATTTAATTTAAGTAATTTAATATCGTAATTATTATATTGAGTATTAAAAATTTAGCCATTTTTAGAAAATGTTATAGTAGTTCTATTATTAAATACAAAAAAATTCTTTAGTTCCATAATATTTGAATTAGTTACTTGTAGTCCGGTTATTAATAAAAGTTAGGCATTATAAATAAATAATTTTAATATATTTTAATGGACTAAAAATATTTATTTTAATAAATTATAGAACTATTTTTTTTTACTTTTTATTAATAACAAAATTAATAGTACATAATTCATAAATTATAAAATTAAAATATTTAATATAAAAAATTGTTAAATTTTTAATACTTTATCTAATAATTATAAAATTAATATATTTACATGAAAAAACTTATTCATATTTTAAGTCAAATTCATCTACGCTTAGTATATATATAAGTTTGAGGACACGTGCATCATAGAGCATTATTATTATTATTATTATTATTTTTAAGTTTTAAATATTTATCTAGTGATGCAAATTAAAAATATACAACTAACACAAATAACATTAGATTATCTTGTAATACAAATTTATTTTATGTGATTGAATTTTATAAATAAATTGTATGTGTATTTATATTACATATAAAAATTTAAATCATATTTAATATATTTTTGGTTAAAATTATTATTATATTTTAAGCTATTTATATTAGTTACTCTTTTAATAATTTATAATAACATATTCACATTAAACAATGACTCTACAATTACTACATTAAATAAAAAAATTTCAAATATTATTTATTTTCTCAATTAATTTAAAAGCATAAGAAAATTAATTATGTATTTATTTCATATCTGTTGTAAAAATTAACCAAAGAAAAAAATAAGAATAATTAAAATAATTCAAGTAAAAAGTACATATTTTTAACGAGTATGTATAAGTGTATAGTTTTCATGCAAAATAAAGAATAAAATAGTACTAACAAAATTAAATTACTAATTTATGAAGGAAAAAACTATTAATTTAGATTATAATATTGAAAAAAAGAGAAGAAAAAAAAACTTTTTATGAAAATAAGATAAAAGAAAATAAAAATAAAAATAAAAATGACAACACCTCTAGAAATTGACATCACATTCTTATCAATAAAACTAATCATTTTTTTTTATTTTTTATGTATAACTTTAAAATAAATTTTAACTTGGAGCATATAATTTAGCTAATTATTCAACTTTTATATTTTTATGTGAATTCAAACACCATTCAAAATATACATGCTTAGGTGAGGTTAGTGTAAGTAAATGTATTTTTTTAAAAAAAATTAAGGAGGCACAAAAATAAAAAAGAAATTTTTTTTTTGGTAAAGTAAAATAAAAGAGAGTTCATTCTAACATTAATAAGGATAAAAACTTCTTAGGTAGTTAATAACTAAAAAAAAAAAATTCAGTATAATTTGATTTGTACACTAGCCAACATAGTGTAAAAATAAATAACATAGCCATAATTCTATGATTTTGCGGCAAATACATAGTCCTCGTAAAAAAAGAAAATCATTTGTTGAAATCTTAGTATTGTCATTGTCAAATTTTTACATTAAAAAGTAATATATTATTATTTTTATATAAATAAAATAGAGTATAATAAAAATGAAAAAGAGGAATAAAAAAGAAGAAGAAGAAGAAGAAGAAGAAGAAAAGAGGACGAGCATAAACTATATATAGATATACATATAAATATAAAAATGGTATAAATATGAATGACTAATTTGATGGTCAAATTTTTTTATATAAATTGATTTAGTAACTTTTTTTCTTAGTTTGATCAATTCATAGTTTTATTATTATTATTATTATTATTATTATTATTATTATTATTTATTTGGTTAGTTTAGTAATTTTTTTTACTAGACTAATTTAAACTTTTTTTTATTAATAATTTTGACGTAATATATATATATATATATATATATATAATTTGACCATTTTAATTACTTTTGTAAATTTTCATTAACACTATAATTTATGTCATGAGAGGCCAATGCTCGTATGCAGAGGCATATTTATACGGTAATTAGGGGGGCATGTATCTCTCCTTACTCAATTAAAAACATAATACATATATAATGTTGAAAATTTTATGAAAAACTAATCATATTTGACAGTGTACTCTCTAAACTTTATTTTGAAGCACATATTTTATGATCAAATTTTACATTTTAATATTTATTTGATCAAAAAAATTATTGTCAAAATTTTAGCTCTAATTTTAAATTTATTTTTTATTAAAAATAAATCGTACAAATTTTATTATTGATCAGTCCTCTCTAACTTAAAATCCTAAATCTACCGCTGCTAGTATATACGTCCAGCAGTTGGCCATCTTTTTATCATTATATAAAAGATAAAATTTACGGATAGAAACGTACCTAGTCTTATTAATTATTAATAGATTCATGGTGTTTAAAAGATTGAATCTTACAGCTAAACCACAAATTTAATAAGAAACGACACTTAATTAATGTAAACTATAAATCATTTATATAACTAGTCTAAACGGGTATATTATTTATTTATTACATATTGTTTTAAAAATTGGGAAACTTGTGCTAATTATATATGTATATTTTAAAGAAATAATGTCATCTGCTTATATCGGCCATTTTATGTAGGGAGCTCAATAAATTTATCCATGCGAGTTGTGCTAATTGCACTTGATGTCTTAATTAGGAATGAAATTAATTGGGTAATTAATTCATGGGAAATAATGGTAGATGTATAAAATAATTCTTAATTTTATTTTTTATAATATAAATTTTTAAAAGAATTAGTATACTAATAATTTCTAACTTAGTATCAGAGTTTATGTAAAATAGTAGAAAAAAAGAACCAAAAATCTTCCTTAAAGAAAATAGCATGAACCTTAAAAAAAAAAAAAAAAAAGTGACTCAACTATAAATATAATAATAATAATAATAATATATTAAAAATATAAAATATTGGATCAAAAGATCCATACTATGAAGAAGAACGTTACAAAAAATAAGTGTTTTATATTGATAAAACACTAGTGTTTTATGAAAAAGTTTACAAAAATATATTAATATTTTCATTTATTGAGTTAAAATTTTGGGATTAGAGAACTCATGATTTTTATAGACTTTCGTATGATATTAGAGTTGTATAATTTGTATTCGAGACTCAATAATCTTAATTATTAAATTATAAGTATTTAATTTATATAATGTATAAAGTTAACATTTATAAAAAAAAATAAAAAATTATTGATTATATTATAGTAATTTAAATTTTTAAAAGAATATGTATGTGGACAACTTTTAATAAATTAGATAAAGACGAGGAGAAAGAACCTTTTACGGATGAAATATACTATCAGTATCACAACAAAACTTTGTGATAATTTCAAATAAGATTGTGAAATTTTTTCCGACAAAACAATATTAACTATTAATCAATTTATGCCGTATCATTTCTGATATTTAAAAGAAAATATGTTGTGTACGTTTATTTGTTTAGAATATTTAAAAATATATTTTTAAGTCTTTTTATTTTTAAAAAAAGTTTTGGAAAATAAAAAAGTTAATTTTTTATTCAATTTTATTTAAATATAATGACTAACACATGAGATACATACATTTTTATCTTAATAAAAAAACTTTTCTTAAAAAATTTAATCAAATTTTTTTAATTAAATTTAAATAAAATTTTATTTGGTATAATTTGGACATCAGACAAAACTATATTATTTTGCTCGTATTATATCAACTATTAATCAATTTATAACATATAATTTTTAATACTTAAAAGAAAATATGTTGCGTAAGTTTTTTTTGTTTAGAATATTTAAAAATATATTTTTAAATTTTTTTATTTTAAAAAAGGTGTTGGGTAATAAAATTTTAATTTTTTTATTCAATTTTCATTAACCGACATGAGACACATGTATATCTATCTAACTAAATAGCTTGTCTTAAAAAAATTAATCAAATTCTATGGATTAAATTTAAATAAAATTTATTCCGTATAATTTGTATATTAAATAATTAAAATTTTATTTTTAGTTCGAAAAAGTCTTATAAAAAGTTTAGAGTGGTTTTCTAATTAAATATTAATTTTTATGTTTTTAATTTTTAAAAAAATTAAATACGTATGTTGTACATGTGCTATTGTTACACTTAACAAAAAATTCAATATAAAATTTACTATATCATTAATTGACACATTATTTTTGTAAATTAGTCAAAAATATGTGCCTTATATGTAATTTTTTTTCTTTGATTAATTTCTATAACATATTTAAAATAAATACGAAATTAATTTATTATACTTTCTAATTAATTGTAAAAATAAAATAATATTTTAAATTTTTATTAAATATCGTAATCTTCGTATTTTTAGAGTTTTTATTTGATGTAATCATTATTCTATTATCATATTTAAAATTATTATTTAATTGTAATTGTAATTTTAATATTATATTTAGAATTTTTATATATTGTAATAATATAAAACAGGGAGGCTGAATTTTTAAAGCCATAATTTTTTTTAGGGAGGCTGAATTTTAATTTTTTTCATACAAAATGAAAATTTTATTTAAAATATTAAATAACAAAAAATACAATATAATGTAAAATTAATAGGGTTATAGTAAAAAAAATAATTTAATATTGAATTTTTCATGTTTTATTACAATTGAGACATAGAATTAGCTCTTAAAAAATACATAAAGTTAACAAATTATAATTAACTTATAACAAAAAATTATTTAATAAAAAATATAATAATAAATTAATAAGTACTGATATCATCCATACATAAAGTAAATTTACAAACAAATAAATCTAACTAAATGAAAAACTCAATCGAACATAATAAAATTTATAAATGTTAGAACTAAAACTAAAAGAAATATTTGAAAGTGTAAATAATAAGATATATTTAAAATTTTAAGCTTGATATCATATTTAAAAATATATGTCGATAAATAATACAAGACAAGCAAATAGAATTAAAAATGAATGAAAAATTAAGAGTATATAAATATTAAAAATTTTATATTAAGAAAATTTCAAATTAACAAAAAAAATATTATAATAAAATGTGAAATAATATAATATTAGATAAAATTAAAATTTAAAGTAAAATAATATATGATGAACTTTGATGATACAGTAATTAAGCCTTAAAATATTTTGTTTGTAGTTTTTCATCATGTTTCTTTTTCTAATTTTTAGTTTTAATTTTAATTTAAAGTTAAATATTTAAAGAATATTTATATTACTACATGAATTTATAAATATTTTTATATAATATATAATTACAATTTTAAGTGTGCAATTAATATTTATTGAATACAAAAAAAGTACATATATTTAACCACTTCATACACAATTCATATTATTTTTATCCATGTATTTTTTAAATGTTGTGATGCATACCAAAATATTAAAAAAAAAAATAGACACGTTATATTAGTATAAATAAAATATTTATTTAATATTAAAAATATAAATATAATTATTTAAAAAAAAAAATTGATTGGAGGTACATCCCATTGTAGCCTCAATAAAGCTCCATCCTTAATATAAAATGATAATTAATGTTAATTCAAAAATTATCAAACGCTATTTAAATTTTTATCTAGTAATATATAAATAAAGAACTTAAATAATAATTTTTTTTTATAAATAAATGACTTAAAAATACTTTTATTAAATTAAATTACCACGTAACAATTTTAATTTAAAAAAAAGGACTTATTTTTACCATAATTTAATGAGATGATAAACAATAATTAATTTTCAAAAAAATAAGTCTTATTACATCAATTAATTATTATTTATCATTTTATTTGAGATACAACCAGAAATTATAATAATTAATACTTTTCCTTTAAAAAAAGTGGAGCATTACGACTCACGACGATATCCTAAAATTGTCATTGTTAGCGTGGTATTCTCTCTTTGAATTTCTTACGTATTATATTGTCAAATTCATAATTTAAATTCTTTATCTGCAATTCGTTCCTAGTGTGACACCTACATTATCACTAGAAAGGGAAAGTTTATTTCAAATTTCAAATGTCACGTTAATAGCGGTACTAGTGGCTTGTCCCTAGCTCGATCAAAACAAAACATAAATGATAGCTGTAACCAAGTATAAGAAAAGTAAGCCTAAAAAATTATCTTTATTTTTTTTTTAAAGTATCCAAGATTGACTCATTATTCTCTTTGTTTTCATCTAATTTTTTAATTAAAAGAGATTTAATCTGATCCGTTTTGGCACTATTATGGATTTATAATGCTTATATATAGTGCTGTTTCATGACCAAGAATCAAGTAGTATATTTAGTGCTTGCGAGTAAGAGATATATATATATATATAAAAGTTTCCTACTGTAGTGAGTAATATTACTATATTATATACATTAAATTATAAATTTAAAAAATAAAATAAATATAATTATATATAAAGACTCATCTAATAATAATTTAGAATACTAATTATTATTAATATTTTTAAAATAAAGCGTTGCAATAGAACATAGCAGTATATTATCTCTTCGTAAGCTTTTATCTATGCTTAAAAAAAAATAGGCCATAAAAATAATTAATATAATTTTTTTTCCTTTCTAGAATAATAAATATCTACTTGTCAACATCAATGAATTGACAGTGCACTTATCTAAGCTATGTGGTAATTAACATCCATTAACATAGATCTACGTGCACAATCTATTCAAGGTGTTGAGATTATATTAAACATTAAATAATAATTTAGTTGTATGATTTAGATACTTTTAATTTTCGTTTGGAGTTCAATAAATAAAAAAAATATTTTCTTTGGAGCATTAAAAGAACAACTTTCTTTAGGAGGTCACAGTCATGGACCTCATAGTATCTTGTAATACTCGTTAATGTGGGTAAGATCTCGTTTTTCATTCGCCATTGTCTCCTTTAATTTCAACAAGTTCTAAACAAATTTTGAAAATTAGTTATATTTATAACTTTCAAAGGTACAATGTAGATGCCAATAAGTTCATATGTGTGTTCATTTCTTTAGAAAAATATTTACCCTTGAGATCATGTTAGTCTTCAATCTTCATCAACAGCTTTTTTCGATTAAAGTGCTACTTTTATCTTTTTGATTACAAAAAAATGTTAACCATTGATGTTTAAAATAAAATTAAAGTAGTTAATAAGATATGACACAACAGTATAAAATTAATTTGAATATATAAAAAATTTATAATTTGAATAAGTACGTGAATTTGTGTGGTATATATATATATATATAACCTAAAATGAGGTACAGCTTTTTGAAAGTGGCTTCATGAAGAGCGTAATAGGAAAATAAATATCAATTGCTTTATAAAGTACAATAATAAATGCTCTTGTGGATATTGAAATGGCTTCAATTCAAATCCGTCATTTTTTTTTTTTGTATATATTTGTTAATTAAGAGAAGAAAAAAAATCTTGATGTGGTATTTTCAAAGATGAAATAACTTTAATTGTACTGAAAAAATACACATCTTAAAAAAAAAAAAAAAAAAAAAAAAGGGTTGGAAAGATAGTCCAAACTCTTAAGATTGTTGTCAACTTCACAAAAATATGAAATACATTATTGACACCAATCAATTATTTTGTAAAATTTATGAAAATTAAAAACAATATTAAAAATATCATCAAATTTTTTTTTATATCATATATAACTGTAGGAGGTTGTGATATCAAGTAAAGAGTGTGTGAATAAGTAATTAATTATTAAAATATTATTATTTTATAACTTAATACTCAAGTATTTAAACTTGTCATCTTAACTTATATTAACATTAAAAAGTTTGAAATACCTATGTATTAAAAAAATGTTTTAAATACTTACATATTAACTGGATGAAAGATTGAGTACTTAGTATTTAAAATGTTTTTTTTTTAATAATTGATGATGACTCCAATATCTGACCACTAATGTGACGTCTCAATTAAATAAATACAAAGGTAGATATTTAAAAAAAAAAAAAAAAATCTAAACTGAGGGTAAGACAACACGTATCAGTTGCATTTGGACATACATATTAATATATTTAACCTTAACAAGTCAACTACAAAATAATACAGACCCTGTACAAGCACTTGAGACTTGAGAACTTCATCCTAACTTCCAAAAGTGATAGTAACACTACAACAATAATGGTGAAGTTCATTAATTTGCAGATGAGAACTTATATTGATTAAGCTGATGTTTAAATGTATTAACTCATCTAGAATATCTTACTGGTATGCATATAGATGAAGTTCATTTTTCTCGTGTTCTCATACGTATATTACACGATGTCTATGTGTTTTCATATGCATGTTACACGTTGTCTATGTGTTCTCAAATGCATGTTACACGATGTTCATTTTTCTCATTTTCTCATAGGATATGTATGTTTATTAGTTAGGATGTGTATTTGGATATAAATTTTTTGATATTTTTGATGCATATATATTAGTTTAAATGTGTATTTAAATTCTTTGAAGATATTATATAATTTTTTTTTCTAACTTGAATATTACATATTTATTTATATAGTTTTCAAGAAAAATATGCGCATAAGAAAGGATATTAATGTTTGTCAACGTGAATGGTATACAATTATCATTAATAGAATAAGTAGAATTTGTATTAAAACATTTTCATTGTAATATTGGAGAAATGTATTAAAAATGACTCCAAAATTTTTGTAATTAATCACTATTTATATTATAGTGATTAATTGATAATATTACTTATGATATTATTATTATTAATCTTGAATATATATATTAAGAATGAAATTTATTTTACAACTATATACATATTTTAAATAAATAATAGTGATATATATTGATAATTAAAAAAAAAGTAGAAATAATAATTTAAGGATAATTATTAACCATTTTAAAAGATTAATTCATAATAGTCCCCAAAAATTTATTAAAACGATTGTTAAAATATAATTTAAAATGGTTAATAATCGTTATAAAATATAAGTTTGAAATCATTTCTAAACATTTTTAAGAATGATTGTTTATTTTTTTAAAGATGGTTATATTTTATTTTAAGAAATCATATTTTTTGAGATTTCTGTATAAGAATTTTTTTTTTCTATGCAACATATATATTAAAAAATGAATACATTTGAAGACTCAAATTTTTTAACTTTTTATTTTTTAAGATTTAATATTTTTTTATCTTCTACATTCAATTTTTAATTTATATTTATTTTATTATATTCATAATTTTTATACATTTCTAATATACAATTCAACAAACGGCTAGAAAAAAGAAAAAAGAAAACCGTTTGTGAAAGACTTTTTGGGACGAGATTTTTGTAGTAGCGTATAAACAAATCATTATTTAATACATTTTCATTACACTGAAAATAGTCGTGCCACGTGGTTGGATTAAAATTAAGTCAAATCCGTGAAGATTAATCTATATGATTAATATTTGTGATATATATTAAATAATATATTAATTATTAATTAAATATAAAATTAAAAATATAGGTTGAAAAATTAATTATAAAATTTTTTATTAATAAAAAGTTAATTAAATTATAATATAATATAATTTAAATTAAATTAAAAAATTTGCTCGATCAATATATTGCGAGTCCTTATTATTCAAAAAGCAAATACGCAAGTAAGATTTACAGGAGTAAGAAGCAAATTGCTTCAAAAATAAATATTTTTGTCTATTTATTGATAATACATTAATTAATATACAATGCAGATAATTTAAATACATATTGTGCATGATAGGGTCCAATTCAGCATTTTTATTCCAAAACCAAGCACATGCGTTATAGGTGGGAATATTTATTATAAAGGAAAAACAGTTTAGAGGTGTGAATATGTTGAAAATTTACATGAACGAAATTTAGCAAATGCGATGACTAAACTAGCTAACACTTAAAATTTGTTTGGTGTTTGTTCTCGCACGGACTAGCGGACACTTGAGCAACACGGTTTGAACTAATATGCTTGCTAATTACAAGATGCATGATGACTTCCACTAAAAGAATTTCACTATATATAGTCAAAGATTGGTAGTTTGTATGGTCGACCTACGTGTAAAAGGAAAATTTTGTTACCAGAGGATGTCGCCAATTATCCAAACACTCCGGCAGCCACCATTTGTATATAGTGTTCCCTATACTTTGCTTATAAACACAAGGCAAATCTTAACGATTAAATATCACAACATCCCAAGAAATTCAAAATTTTCAAAGCTCAAAAAGAGTATCACTTTTGAATTTTTTTTTTTTTTAATGTATAGAAAAGTTACTTCTTCTTTGAAAGAATTTAAAATGATTAAGTGCCTTATCCTATTATAATACATATAAAGTACATATAAAGTAATGTTATATGCATTAAATTATTGTATGTATAAAAAAATATATCAGTTATTAATTGAATGTAAAGTTAAAATTTTGTGATGAATAAATAATTGTGATATCTCTTATTAATAATTAATGAGTTAATTAAATTTTATTACGTAGATTATAATATATATTAAATTGTATAAAAAAAGTTATTTAAATGTATATATATTAGCTAGAGAGACATAAAGATTTTTCTTGCCTTTGTCCATGGCCGTAACTCTGAAATATTATTTGCTTGAGCAAGTACAAAATCTTGCCTTTGTCCATGGCCGTAACTCTGAAATATTATTTGCTTGAGCAAGTACAATGTACTGTCTGTTGTGCTTTCGTTTAATATTTATTTTGTCTTGATTTAAACTTAAGTTGTAAGTTCTTCTCATCTCATCTATTTAGTAAGTTTAGCTTGGCTTGTATAGACATGATGACATATACTAATCACTTTCATTCAAAATTAGAATTTGTCAGCGTCGGCATGTCGTCAACAAATCCTGCTGTAAAGGTCTTCATTAATCAACGAATCTTACACCATGGAATAAAATATTTTATAATTAAATGACTAATATTATCTATACATTATATAAAGTTTATAATCTTAAATATAAATTAACATTCAGACCAGTTTGACAATCAAACTTCATTAATCCCAAAATCTCAACACTTTAATAATTGAACATATAATATATATGTAGCAAGAGTAGGGCTTTACTCTTGCCGGAGTGGGAGTAAACATCTTTAGTACTATGACAACTAGCAGAAAATAAAGAATTATGCTATGCGGTTAGACTAAAATGAGGGATTAGGCAATTTTCAAATATAAAAAATTGTAATTATGAGAACTGAAAAGCATTATTAACGAGGAGTATATTTTAAAAATAATAAATAATATTTTTAGAGAAAAAATTATTCATTATTTTTAGAATAAGTAATAATGTAATATTTTAGGTTAATATAATTTAAATTTAATGTAAATATTTCTTTTTAAATATAAATATCTAATAAATAAAAAATAATAATATTATAATTGATAAAAAATATAATCTAAAAATAATAAATAAGAGCTTATATTGGCACTCATAAAGTAAATTAAGAATGCCATAAACAAATGGAGTGAGGTATATATAATTGGGATAAATATAATTAGATAACAGTTATATGTCTGGTTGAAAAAATTATTCATTATTTTTAAAATGAGCAGTGGTGCAGTATAAATAATTTTTAAAAATTAATATAAATAATTTAAAAAAATATATAAATATCTAATAAAAATAATAATAATAATAATAATGTATATTTGAAAAGTAATAAATAACGGCTAGTCTTTGTTATTGTTAAAGTAAAAGCATGAAACAAATAATTATTTGGACTTTAGTTGTGTCAGGACTCAGGAGTCATGTACACATGTATTACGACTTACGAGACAATTTGCTCATCAACAATTTTAACGCGTTACGTATATTTGGCGTGTGGACCAGCTTCTTCCACTTGTCATTGCAAATTTTTTAACAAAATGCATATATTAATTTATATAATATAATTTTATTTTTATATTAATAAAAATTATTATAATTATTATTTTATCATATATTTTTAATTTTATATTTAATTAATAATTATTATATTATTTAATCTACTCGATTCTTAATATGAGCCTGTTCTTTTTGTTTTTTAATTAATTTTTTCTTGATTTTATTTTCTCTTTACTGGTGACATTTGAGCTTAATGCTATAAAAATTAATTTAAAAGTATAGTAAAAAAGCATGAGATTAAAAAGGGAAGAAAAAAAAATTACTCTTCTTGAACTTTCTAAAAACCCATTGAAATTGGGTCATGGAACAAAAAAAAAAAAAAAAACTAGCCTTTTAAATTAAATTTTATGTTTTATTCTCCAAATAATTTTGATTTTAATTTTTTTTAAGTTTTATTCTTTTGACTCACTTATTTTTATTTTATTTTATGATTTAGTGTATTTACTTTTTAATTTTAACATATTAATGTTTAATTTCAAAATAAACTTTAAATTGACTCTAAATTAACAAAATGAACCGTATGTTCTTAAATGTCAATCACATGTGTAGTTTAATATAAACCTAAGTTAAACCATTTTGATATGTTTTTTAATCAAAATGGCTTTTTATTTTTATTTTTCTAGGACAGTAGTCGAGACTCTAGTAAGTCATTATAAAAGTTTGAATAATTTGAAAAGTCAAGTATACTACTAGGCTTTCTTTTTATCAAGGTTTAATGTGAGATAAGAACGAGTTTCTTCAAGTGCTTGTAAAATTTATAACCATCTTTGCATATTTTCAAAGCGATACATCATTTGTATTCTCTAATTGTTGAAAATCTATGATCACATTAAATAAAAAAATTTAAATTATCTATCTTTTAAATGAGAAATTATTTATTGTTTTCAAAATAAAAAATAATCTTATACTTAAAACCAATAAATTTTAAAAATAATGCAATTATAAATTTTTAACCATCTTTGCTTATTTTCAAAGCAATACATCATTTGTATTCTCTAATTGTTGGAAATCTATGGTCACTTTAAGTAAGAGAATTCAAATTGTCCATCTCTTAAACAAGAAATTATTTATTTTTTTTAAATAAAAAATAATCTGATACTTAAAATTAATAAATTTTAAAAATAGTGCAATTATTTTTGAAAAAATTATAAAATTAATATTTTTAAAGTTTATAATAATAATAATAATAGTTTCATAACATTAATTTATATTCTTCTCAATTTAAAATAAGTGTGTTATTTTTATTATTATAAATTTTATATGTGTTATTTTAAGTAATTTTTTAATATTATTTTGAAAAATAAAAATATTTAATAAATAATAAAAATATATAATTTGTATAGAGTATTCTGGAGAAAATTAACACCACCTTTTTGTAACAATAAAAAGGCTTCTTGGAATAAAAGCGTATTTCTCAAATTAGCCAGATTAATATTAATATTTTAAAATATCCAAATAAATTAGCACAAAAAATTGTCAAAATCTTAATAACTATTAAATAATTTTTTTTCTCTCAAATATATGACCTTTTATATATTATTCACTAAGCTATTCTATTTCGACCCTCCCCTTAAATATTGAGTTGGTAAAAAGTAGAAATTGTTAGATAACACAAGTTCTAGATGTGGGCAAAAGTAGAGACTGTTGGTGGTACGTACAGGTGCCTTGCTGTTGTTGTACGACCTTGTTTCTTTCTATCGTTTGATTATTATTTCTTAGTTGATTTCTTCTTCTTTTTTCTGACAGATAAAAAAATATTCACGTTACTCATCAATTAGAGATTCTTGTACGTAATATATGCAGTTATGCATTGACACGTAGTATATGCAGTTATGCAGTTATCTTAACATTTAATTTTTATAAAAATAAAAAAGATAAAAATATAATAATAGAAAAAGCCAATGAGTCCATAATTATTATAAAATAAATATATTATTTTTATAATTATTAAATTAAGTATTAAAAATTACGTAATTTTTTAAAATAAACATTTTAATTCCATAATTTATGAATTAAATTTTACAAATTTTATTATTATAAAAAGTAAGCAATTTCAATCATATAATTTTTTTAAAATAAACATTTTTTATCCAACAAAAGCATTAAATTTAAGGATTTATATTGTCTAATTTTTATAAATAATAGAATTATAAGTGTTAAATTCAAAAATTATAAAATTAAGATCATTTATACCTAATAAAAAAATTATTATAACATTTTTTTAAAAAAAATTATAAAATATTTAATATAATAATTATTGAATTAAATTATTTAAATTAAATATCTACAGGATCCAAGTTTCTTGTAATAATATATTTTTAACCAATATATTTTCAACTAGATAGCATGGGCAACCTAATTTGGTATATGAGGAGGTGGGGTCCACTACGTGTTTTGCATGAATGGAGGTGACAACGAAGGGAAATGGGCACGGTTGGAGATAGCACTTGTGCATGCCTGTCCAATTTTGATACGAATTTCTCTCTGTCATTTTCTTCTTTTTTTCGGCAATGAAAATGTTTTTTTTTATTTTTATGAAATGGAAAGAAGTTCTTTGTTTGGTATTATCTTATTCAATTATTATCGTGCTGGCCAATTTTTGTGCACCATACCGATCTGAAGTATTTCTAAGCAGCTTTTTGCTTGACATATAGTAATATTGCTGCTTTTTTTTTTTTCCATCAAAGTTAAATTTTAAGTTAATCTTGATCTTATAATCTTAAATATATATTTTAATGAATTAGAATATCATCTGAACTTAAAGACTGTTGTTATATAGCTATCAAATACTTTTCATCATATTTTAATTTGGTGATTTAGTTATTTTTGAATCTAATATATGCTAACTATATATTTAACTAATTGTTGGTAAGATAATTGTAGCTTTCTAATTTGTTGCATTAACGTAAATAATTCCGACCAAAGAAAAGAAGAAAGATAAAAGTTGGTCTTCGTTGTTGCTAAGTAGTAAGTAGTAAGATTTTGTTATATATATGTAATATGTTGGATATAAATATATCCCTAAAAGTAAAAGAAGCCATAATTAAATTCGAGCGGTTTAGCCTCTTCCTTGGCATAATAAATCTAATTCAATATACAATTAAAAGATTGAATTAAGGGTATCAATGTATTATATTATGCTTATTTGTGTTTTCATATATTTTTTTTTACAAAATTCGTTTTTTATAATGATAAGATAAAAACTAATAGTAAATATCAAGTTAGGCAGTGTTTGGGTCGAAGCTGGATACACGGTGTTGGGGGAGACAGTTAAAAATTAAAATGACATGGAGATGATTAGATATAGTATTTATTTGTAGGCAGTGCCAAAACAAAAGTAATTAAGTAGGCTTCTGTCATTTTATGAAAGGTATCCGAAACTTGTATATTTATGTATGCTCCTACAAGCAACATCTCGTTTTGATTAATTATATTTAAATTATTATCATTAAAGAGCAAATAATATTATTAAACACGTTAATGAGATGTTTTTACAAATATGTGAAGTGCCTGACCCCTATTTTATATATGAATATTCGAACTCCTTTTGAGATCGATATTGAGAGAGACTTAGGTATAAGTTATAATTACAAGTCGTCTGTTACAAATGGCACTTAAATTTGAGGGTTAGAGAGGATTAAAAAAAAGGCTCGTTATTATTTTTGGAAAACAACAAAACTAACATCCCTTAAAATTGATAATAACAAAATTAGTATCACTTGTGTTAAAATTTATATTTTTACAATTAAAAAAATAATTAATATGTCTTTTTTTTAACACTCATTCAATTAGAATTGAACGACGATAATTTAGACCCATTCAATATTTCACGTTTAAATTGAACGTTCAATATTATTAGAAGTGCTAATTTTGTTATTATAAATTTTAGAGGTGTTATTTTTGATAAATTTTTTAATAATTTTAATGTGTTAGGTTTATCTTTGTATGTTGAACCAGATAGATTATAAGATTTAATTAAATGCATGTCATGTCAGTATCTATACACAATTAAAAATATATAAATCGATCGATGTAGCAAATTAAGTATACTTTACCTCGCGAATATAAAAATTATTATAGTTAATGCTGTAAAGTAGTGACATACATAAAATACCGGAAAAAAGGTGGGCAGGTTTATCATTTAATTATGATCATAGGGAAAACGGTGGGTAAATTTATCATTTAATTCCCAAAAAAGTGGTTCGGTAATGTTTTTCCCTTATCCACGAATCACACCATTGAAGTGTTCCACATTAAATGCTAAATTAGCAAAATTCTAACTCTCTAAGTCTTCTCATATATTTTTATAAAAAGTCATAATTTTGTTTTTAAATAATTTTAATGAGCAATATTAATTTTAGAAAATGTAATGACTTATGTGGGTTAAATGTAATGAGTATACAAAATCATTATTTCATTTATAAAAAACCATAATGATTGATTTTTATTAAAAAAATTACTCAAACAAAAAAAATTGAATGGATAGAAGGTGACTTGTTCTCATTCTACTGTTTACTTCGTAAAAATACGGTGGAAATAGAATAAAAGTTCCTTTTATTATTTCCATACTACTCTTAGTTTTTATTCCATTTCTTAAATTGTAATTACGTTTAAAATTATATTTTATTTTAGGAGGGTTTAAATGCTAATGATGGTGTGAATGCATGTGATATGGCAATTGCTATACCTTTTGGATTCATAAATGCACAAAGCTACACTATTTTGACATTGTTGTGAACATTTCTTTATGATCCCCTAATTCTTTAAACGCTACGTTTGTAGACAGACACGTACATGTTCTCTATTCGCAATGAATATATATATTCATCATATATGAAAAATACCGTTTATATATATATCTGAGCCTTACTTCTCAACGCCCAAATTAATGAGCAACAAAGTAACTATCTGCAGCCTCGTCATGATTGAGTAAGACGCATCAATACCCTCTTTTTCGCAACTTTTACTGAAACAAATTTCAACTTTTGGACTTCTATTAATAATTCTCAATTAAACTGCCTGTTGATCAGTTATGGGCAAGAGAAAATGAATATCTTTTTTTTTTTATACATATTATATTCATTTATTAGATTAAATAATACTTTATGCGAAATTACAAATGGTGGATATTTTATGTTCGTTTAAAAAGTTACGCTTATATTAATAAAAATTCTTGATGTCTCAATTCACAAATGAAATTTAAGCTCAATTAATTTATTAGTGAGATCTACCGATCTCCGTCAGAAAGAATCTTCTCCAATTAAACTTGTATATGTGGACTGAAAAGATTGTCACGATTGTAACTTAAAACAGTCTTTTAAGAATATATCTTATTTCTTTAAAATGAACATAAATAAATAACTTTTAACTTAAAGTATAATGTAAGCCTTAGATTAAGAAAACTAACATAAATTCTAAAACTTATCAACTTAATATTAAGGGACTTAATGAAAAATAGAAGTGTTTTGCTTATCGATAAACGTTATAATAGTTATAATAATATTCATTTTAATACAGTGGTGTTATAATAACAAAAATAGCATCCTTATATCAAACTCATTTATTTTAACTATTAAAAAACATTAAGCTTATCATCATTTCACACTTAGTGCCTTTCAATGATTCATTAAATGTTAAATTTTATTCAATTGGATCTCATTTATTGCTATTTGAGTTATTATAAATTTTAAGGTTATGATTTTTTTTCTCTTGAAAATTTTCAATTTTTTTCCCCCAATAAATAATATATTTTGTTAAAAATAAAAGGAAAATTAAGTTTGCAGAAACCGTTTTAGAAATTTTGAGATCATCAATGTAATATTGACCAAAATTAGGAGAAGAAAGACTAGCAAATAGCAACCATATATGTTGAATTCCTCAATAAGTAGATTAGTCCAATGCGTGGGTGTCTGCAATTGCTATTTTCTAACATATTTTTGGACAAAAGCACATTCAAACATATTTATTATCTCCTGGTCCAAAAAAAAAAAAAAGTTATTTATTATATCGAAATTTTCGTAAAATAAAAGTACCGATATTAATATACTTTTTAAAAAATATCTTTTATAATATTATGATATTTTCATAGAAATATCGAATAATGTTAAATTTTTTTTTTTTTTTATATTTCAGTAGTTGTATTGTAATTTTCTAAATTTTGATGAAAATTTTGGTAATATAAGAAAATTTGATATGAATATATCACCAAATACTAGTTTAGAATTTTTAATTTTATCAAATTAAATATGCATAACTTATTATTTGTATTATGTATAACTCAATGTTTATGTAAAAGTTATTAATTTTAATTTTATCAAATTTTTTAATATTTACTTTAATAATAACTATTTGATTATAATTTATTAAATTGTTATATATTTGTACATATTTATCTTAATTATCTTTTTATAATATTTCGTGCTATTTTAAATTTTTATCTATGTAATTCTAATTTTTAAAATAATTTTATATTATTATTGTTCACCTTTTTTATTTAATTTTATATAATATATATAAATATCATGAATTAAAAAATTTATTTTATATAACACACGAATAATGTAGGTATAGTTGAGTAAAAAATATAATATTTAAATGAAAAAATTAATTTAATTAGCCTTTATTATTTATTTTAGTAGTTTTAAAAAATTATACAAAAGTTTAAAAATAAATATAATTTTTATAATTTTTATAATTTTACTTCAAATATTTGTCGATATCGATAATATTTTTTATATTTTTGTAAAATTAAAATTTTAATATTTCTATCAATATTAATATTTTTGTCCATGCATAACACAAGCTATTGATCTCATTCGAAAAGTTTTAAAAAATGTCACTCTCCTCTGACCTGTATATTAAATATAATGTGTGTGTATATATATATTTGATTATATGAGTATATGAACAAATGTTGTAATAAAGGTGTAAGTGTTAAACGTATACTAAAAAAACTATTTTAGGGAGGGTAGAAGATTACTTATAAAATTACAATTAATTTTTAACCCACATAAGTTTGTATTTCTATCTGTCCGCGCAATAATTGTTGTATTTTTTTTTGAAATAAAAATAAATATTAAAAAAACATAAATTTATATTTCTTTTAAAATAAATTGAATAATAACATCATTTAAAAGCGAAGACAATTAAAACCAAAAGACATTTCACCACGCATAAATCATTACGAGTGTAATAAATTGGCAAAAAATAAAAATAAAAAAGCGTAAATAGAAAAAACGATGCTTAGATGTCGTATAAGCAAAAGCATAACTATTAGTAGATAATTATATATCAACACAAAATTTAAAGGCAAATATTAAAGGGAGAGTGGTGGCTAATTATAATAAAGTTTATAATTAAAAGAGGGCAAAAAAGATAAAATAGTGGGAGGCGGGCTTAAGTTCCCTTTTGTCTTGCTTAAGAGACACTTAGGAGGGTGATTAAGAACTAAATGCTAATAAAAAATATTAGTACTCATTCAAATTGTAATAACAAAACTAGCATCTCTTATATTCAAATTTATATTTTTACAATTAAAAAAATGATTAATATGTTATTTTTTTTTTAAATCCATTCAATTATAATTGAACGACGACAATTTAAATCCGTTCAATATTGAACGTTCAATATTTTATATTTAAATTAAACGTTTAATATTATTAAAAGTGTTTATTTTATTATTATAAATTAAATTTCAGGACGATATTTTTAGTAAATTTTCAAAAACTACGCACCACTTTCGTGATCATTTATCACGGAGCACTACTGATCACTAATATATCGTAAACTAAACTTACGTGACAGTTTATATTACCCAAGTTTAGTGGCCGTGATTGTATTCTTCGATAATATTATAATATATCAAATATTTTTAAATTTAATTATATAATATAATTTTTTTATTTAAAAAAATATATTTATATATATAATTTTATTTTTAACTCTATATTAAAAAAATATATATTTACTTTTTTACAACTTAAATGAATATATATTTTTAATATTATAAGAAAATGAATATATATTTTTAATATTGTAAAAAAATAAACATATATTTTTTTAATAAAAATATTAAAAATAAAATTAGTTAAATATCTGAATTATTTATGCATCAGAATGACACATTTATTAATCCTAACAAAATTTAAATAAATAAATAATTAATGAAATTAAAAAGAAAAATAATTGAAATCAAAACTACTTTTAATTGTATTTATTTATTATTTAAAAAACATAATAAAAATAATTACTTTATTAAGATATAGTAATGACAATTATTTTTAATAAGTTTAAATATGGAATATAAATTTTTTATTTTATGTAGAAATTTATTTATGTCCTTTTTTATTTTATAAAAATCAAATTAATGAAAAATTTATTGATTAATTGGATGTCATAACTCCTCTTTATACACGAAGTTTTATTTTTAACATATTTTGAAAAAAAATATTATTTTATTTATAATGTAATATAACATATATTTTTTTATGAAAAATATATGTTATTTTACGTTAAAAATATAACATATATTTTTTTTCTAAATAAAATTAGAAATAAAATTATATAAATAAGTAAATTATATGCAAAAAAAAAAAAAAAAAAATTAATTTCAATATTTGTGTAAGAAAATAGATAAAAGAAAACAATTAATGGTAATTTAGTTTTCTGTTTTTGATAGAAGAAACACACTAAATGTATGTTTGGTTGGGTGTAATCAAACATGTAATGTAATCAATTCAATTCATTACAGTGTTTGGTTGGTACAAACACATGTAATGTAATGTAATTGATTACATATAGAGAAGTAATGGGGATTACATGTATCAGCACAATGAAAGGGGATTACAACTCATTCTCGTAATGAACAGTGCCGTGTGAACAGTGCCAGCCGAATCAGCCATCCCCGTGCGTCCCAGCCCTCGCGTCCTCCGTGTGCGTCGCCGGCCAGCGTCCCAGCCTATCCTGTGCGTCCTCCGCCGTCGTCACCGGCCAACCATCGCGACGCCCAGCCCTCGCGACGCCCAGTCATCGCGACGCCGAGCCCTCACGTCGCCTCCAGCCTATCGCATCGCCGTCCAGCCCCCCTCCAGCTCGCGACGTCCAGCCTCCGTCGGACAGCCATCGCGACGCAGCCTCCGTGCGATTTTGGCTTTTTTTTTTTTTAATTATATTTTTTAAATTAAATTGTATTTCTTTTTTTAAAATTGTATTTTTTATTAATTATTGTTATAAAACTATATTTTTCCTGAATGTAATTTTTTTTAAAATGTAATTTTTTTAATTGTATTTTTTTATTAATTGTTGTTATGAAATTGTATTATTTCTGAAATTTTATTTTTTGAAATTGTATTTTTAAAATAATTATATAATTTTTTTTTCTATTCCATTACATTACAGTTGTCAAACCAAACACTGTAATACTGATTCCTTTTTTGATTACAGTGGCTAAACCAAACACTGTAATCGTAATACTGATTCCTTTACATTACATTCCATTACGATTACGATTACGATTACATTCAGCGAACCAAACGCCACCTAAATATACCATAAATGCAATGTTACAAATTTGTATTCATTTTCATATCCATACTAATTGCATAATATTATGCAATAAAATTATCTAAAAAATAAAATAAATCACTTCTATATTTTGAAAAATAAACCTATTATATTTTAAAATAAAAATGTATGATAGTATAAATATGTATAGTTTAAAAAAAATAATTTTTATAATAATTTAATTAATTTTTTATTAATAAATATTAGTGCAATTATTTTATTATTATATATTATAAATTTTATATTTAAATAATATTATAAATTTATGCAGTCAAGACTTCTGTTTCTTTATCTCTCTTGTTTCTTTATAAAAACATAAAATTTTTTCTGACACGTGCTTTCTTTTAAACACTAACTAGAGTAATATGAAGGACCAGACTTTGTAAATGAGCTGGAGGGAGACTCCGTGTGTGCGATTCGAGCTGGACTTGAAAACCCCCTCTGTCCCCTCTCTTTTTTCTCCCTTTCTTTCTTCCCCCTTTCCTATTTTTTCTCTACCCATTTTGCCTTTATAAATACCCAATTATAGTTTGCCTCTTTCTTCACAGCCACTACTTCGAACACAAACTTAATTATAACATGGAATTCACTTCTGCGTTTTTATTTATTTCTTTTATTTTCTTTGTGTTCTATCTTCTTTCTATAATCATCAAGTTGTTCACTTCCAACCGACGGAAGTTGCCACTTCCGCCTGGTTCTATGGGTTGGCCTTATGTTGGCGAGACCTTCCAACTTTACTCTCAAAACCCAAATGTCTTCTTTGCCTCCAAACAGAAGAGGTTGGTTCAACATAATTCTCGATTATTCTTTTTATTTTATAAATACAGGTTTCTGATATGAAATGGGTATTTTTAATTTGGATAGGTACGGTAATATCTTCAAGTCCCACATATTGGGTTGTCCTTGTGTTATGATTTCAAGTCCAGAGGCTGCAAAGATCGTACTTGTGACAAAAGCTCATCTTTTTAAGCCCACATTTCCTGCCAGTAAAGAGAGAATGTTGGGCAAACAAGCTATATTTTTTAACCAAGGAGACTACCATGCCAAATTGAGGAAACTTGTTCTTCGTGCCTTCATGCCTGAAGCCATCAAACACATAGTATCTTCCGTTGAAAACATTGCTAAGGAAGCTCTCCAATCTTGGGAAGGTCGGTTGATCAACACCTACCAAGAAATGAAAACAGTGAGTGCAGAGTGAAACAGAGCTACCCTGTTTTTTCTATGCATAATGGTCTATTCTTTACATGACAACAATTACTAATTTGTCTTCTTTTCTTCTTTCTCTTGCAGTTCACTTTCAATGTTGCACTACTTTCCATATTTGGTAAAGACGAATATCTCTACAGAGAGGATCTGAAACGATGCTACTACATTCTTGAAAAAGGATACAATTCAATGCCCATTAATCTCCCAGGCACACTATTTCACAAATCCATGAAAGCAAGGAAAGAGCTTGCTCAGATCTTAGCCAAAATTCTGTATACCAGAAGACAAATGACTCATGACCACAACGACCTTCTTGGATCTTTTATGGGTGACAAGGAAGGCCTCACCGACGAGCAAATCGCCGACAACATCATCGGAGTTATCTTTGCTGCCCGTGACACAACTGCAAGCGTTCTAACTTGGATTCTTAAGTATCTCCGGGAAAACCCAAGTGTTCTTGAAGCTGTCACTGTAAGAATTCTAGTCTTGCTTATCGTGTCACTTTATTTTAAGGTTCATTAGTTTGTTCGAATAAATGGGTTAACAAATTGGGTTCGTTTTTTACTTCTCAGGAAGAGCAAGAATCTATAATCAAGAGTAAAGAGGAGTTTGGTGAAGAGAAAGTTCTGAGTTGGGAAGATACTAAAAAGATGCCAATGACTTCAAAGGTTATTCAGGAGACACTGAGAGTTGCTTCAATTTTATCTTTCACTTTCAGAGAAGCTGTGGAAGATGTTGAATATGAAGGTCAGTCCAACATATCCATATCCATATCCATATCCAACTTTGGATTAACTTCTCATCCACACACACACACAACTTTGAATTAACCTTTTTCTAATAAAAACATTAAGATATATTTATAAAATAAAATGAACCAGACGTTTTTGAGGTGTTTATTTTCTTAAAATGTTTTTTCAGGACATCTTATACCAAAAGGGTGGAAAGTCTTACCACTTTTCAGAAATATTCATCACAGTTCAGACATCTTTCCTAATCCTGAGAAATTTGATCCCTCAAGATTTGAGGTAAATCTTCAAGACCCTTTTGTTTTGAGCATTTTTATTAATCAAGTTGTATAATTTATGTAGCAGAATATAATTAAATTATAAAAATGAGTTCATTTACATCATGTTTTCACAATATACCATTAACTTATTATAATTGAAAATACTCTCTCTCTTTGAAGACATGTCTTTCACTTTTTCAGTAAATCTCTAAAATATTAATCAAATTTCATTTAATTGGAAATTTTACAGGTTGCTCCGAAACCCAATACATATATGCCATTTGGCAATGGGACCCACGCATGTCCAGGAAATGAATTGGCAAAGTTAGAGATGTTGGTCGTTCTCCATCATTTAACCACAAAGTACAGGTGGGTAAAGTTTTAGGAATCACAGGGCTTTTACTGCCAAAATTTTATACATTTTTAGTGTACAGTGGAAAAAAAAAAAAAAACTTTCCAAAAATGGAAAGCCTTATTAATAAGGTCATTGACATAGGGTTTTGTTTTGATTATATAAATGTGCAGGTGGTCTATAGTGGGTGCTCAGAATGAAATTCAGTACGGCCCATTTGCTCTTCCACAAAATGGTTTACCCATCAGATTATTTCTCAAGACAAACAATTAAAGTATAGCTTCTTTAAAATCAGAGTGCCCCCAACTTAAGCTAAGCTTTCTGAAAATAGAAACAAAGGCTTAGTTTTCACTTTCTTGAGAAAGTTTATTAGAAAGAGTAGACCTAAAGGAAATTCCATTTTTCATCAAACAGACACCAAATTGAAGAAATTCCATACACAAGGAAGCCAATTGTACAGAAGATTAGCCCTTTCATGCATCTTCAAACAATTAACAACATGATAGCAACCATATAAAGTTCAATTTGTTTTTATTTTTTCCCCAAAAAAAACTTCAAATGATGGGGATATATATATATATATTTAAGTAGGATTTATTTTACATTGTATTTCATTTTCTTACAAAATTTATAAAGCCCGTAAGGCAGAAATGAGAATTCCTTCAATGAATTTAAAGTTTTGCTTATTGAATTATTATTATTTTTTTATTAAAAGTAGCAGTCTACGTGTTACAATCTCCTATGATCATTAGAATCCCTCGCACACGGTATTGTTTAGCTGCCTTTTGGTTCTAATAGTTGCTTGCATGATACTGTTACATAATAAAATAATAAAATTTAAATATTTGACTTTCTTTTCCTAGCTATTTATTAATTTATATAATGCACGTAGTATTAATCGGGAAAAAAAAAAAAAAAAAAAAAAAGAGGAGGAAATGATCAATGTTCACGTTACCACAAACTAAATACTTTTAAATATTTTGGAAGTTAGTATTATTATTATTTTATTTTATTTTGATAATAATATAATTTTATTGCATTAGTAGAAAGTTAGAAGAAATATCACATACCAATCTTCCAAAATACATAAAAGATTCACATTGTAATTTAAGACTAGCAATCAATAGGTAACTCCAAATTTCAGTGAAAGAAATATGTGAGCCTTTCAAATTCACTCTATTTTTCAAATTATGTTAATTCTTGAATGTAACTTCTTCATCCAAGATACACCTTTTGAATAAAGAAAGCAATATTTCTTAACAACCTTGGCCTTTATAACATTGAAATCCTTTAACAACACATACTTATCACAAAATAGAACCATTTTAAATCTGTAATAACATTCATCAAAAATTTAATAAACCTAATACATGATAGAACAATGAATACAAAATACTACATATTAGATCTAAAAGATTCATCAAACACATAAATACTACATAAGCAGCAGAATACAAAATACAACACAAATTATTTAAATACCGACTCCAAAGAAGGAGCTTGGACCATTTGTGGGACAAAACTGTGGCCCCAGAAAGACATAGACGATGAACAATGCAACGGACATAACACCCACAGACGACACTGGTAGACAGCCAGACGCGAAGGCAAACAACCTTGAGCTAGCCACAGACTCCATCGGCAACGACAGAGTCCAAAATCCTAACTCTAGTCAACTCTCAAAATCAATTTCATGCCCTTCTCTCTCTAACTTCTCTTTCCTTTCTTTAGACTCTCAAAACCTGTCACACTAGGCAATATTATTTTAAGAGTTATTCATCACAAATTCTAACAAAAACATAAATTATTAAAAGAATAATCAAGAATATTTTATACATGGAACAAATAAAATATGTAAACGTCCAAACTTTGAACCATTCCAATACGGTTGTTTTTGACCAGTTGGCTCTTTGATGCTTAGTAGGAGAAAATTTCTTTATTAGTGCTAGATCAAGATTTGTTGGTGTATACCAATTAAAATTTAAAATAATGATTTAAGATGGAGAAGAAATAGAGAAAAATGTGTATATTTTTATCTTTTATATACTCTTTCCCATAGAAAAAGAAGTATAAGCCTACAATTATAATTATAGAAGATTAACCAATATGAATTTGCCGATTGCTTTGCGTTAAAACATCCTAATTTGAACGTGCAACATTATTTTTATTCGTTTTGACTTTTGTGATGAATGATTACTAAAAATAAGATATATAATTATCATATAATATATATTTATTGGATCTGCAAGACTTAATATGTTTATATAAAAATATGTATAATTGTAAATAATTGAACGAATAAGTTAAGTGTGACTAGTAGTAGTCTACTGACTCTTCTCAGTTAGAGTAGAATATAAATTACCTAATCTTAAAGGTCTCTTAAATTGCACTTACGAAGCAACAAAGGAAATTTTGGAATCACTCGTGGTTAAAGTGATAAGACTCACAATTCTTTCACTATGAATCTAAGTTTGAATATCACCCGAGTGTGTGTGAGTGTATTTTTTCTTATTAATAAAAATAACGAGACTTTAGAGCCCATTTAAAAAAAAAAAAACCAACAAAGGAGTGAGTGTAAAGCTTGTCACTTATCCAAAATTACGTTGGAGACTTGAAACAAATAATAAAATTTAGCACTGCATAGCATGATCTGTTTTATAAATAAAATTTTATTTTAACTTCTCATACTTGTTAAACACATGAGGACACAAGTTAAATGCATAATTATAAATATGTTAAACATATGCTTTTTTTTTTTTTTTTTTTTTGTAACATTTTGAATATATATATTATATATAATCAACGTTTAGTTTATAATATAAATATTTTTTAATCTTTATATTTATAAAATGTATTTATATCAAAAAAATTATACTGAAATTATGGGTAGAATATATGTTCAAAATGTGAAAATATTAAACCCATGTTCTTTTTAAAATGGGATTAAAAATAAAAGATATGAATTGGAGTCATATACTTATCGTAAATTATTTTTATCATAATTTAATACATATAATAATTTACATAATATAATTTAATTGGCTTTATGTTAATAGAAAATTTTACAATTACTTTTTTATTCTATATCTATAATTTTATATACAATGAATAGCTAATATATTATTTGATGTATATAATATTATTCTAAATTTATTAATACCTAGTTTGGTAAGTAGTACAGTGGTATGAATAACATGAAACAAAATTTGGGTGCTTGTGTGTGCTTAGTATTGTGCATATTAGGTTTTTTTTTTCTTCAAAATTTCACGTATATAACTTTTTATTATAAATTTAGATTATTTTTCAACAAATTATTTATGTATGATAGAAAGAAAAAAAATTGCAGTAATTCTACTTAAAAAACAATGGTCCTACAGGTTATGTCCCAAATTTACACCCCCCTTAGCAATACACAATTTTTTTTCGGCAAATAGGAGTTCTTTTCCTGTGTCCTGTGATCTATCTTTGTTTCCTTAAGAAGCTTTGATAATAAATGGCAGTGTCCTATATTTAAAATATTGTAGATTTGAGTTTTTACAAAGACAAATTTATCTCTTCAATGAAATAGTATGAATATATGTTATTACTTTTAAAACAAAATCGAATTAAACTTTTTTTTATCTTATTTTTTGGATCAAAATTTACTTGGTGTGGTTCAACTTTTTTTTCTTTTTTCTTTAAAGATTAATTAAAAGATCATTTGAAACTTTTCATATAAAAAAATAAGAAAAAACTATTTAATTCCCATCAAACTCACGTATACTCTCTAAAATATGTAAATAGAGAGAGAGCTTGAGAAGATGTAAAAGAAAAAAAGGAATTCTCCAATTATATAAAATGCAGCTCTGTCATAAGTGATGGCATTGCTTACCTTATATATATTTCATTTTTCTTCCAATTCACAGGTATCATTTTCAAGATGTAAAGTCAGAACTCTTCCTAGTACCTAATGAAGATATATAAAGTACACGTCTGTATTTCTAGATTAATTTCAAAAAATTCTTCTGAAACTTCATCACCTACATCATCTCTTTGTCACTTATATATATATATATATATATATATATATTTCAAAAAATTCTTCTGAAACTTCATCACCTACATCATCTCTTTGTCACTTATATATATATATATATATATATAATCTCTGTTACTTCAAAGGTTTGAAAAGTTAATCTGTGAATATCTGCTTTCCACCTGTATGATAAAATTGAATGAACTAGAAAGGTGTCTCTCTCCTATAGTCATATTTTCAAAAATAGAGTTGATTAGTTATTTTTTTTATGGTTTAGTTTATTAGATTTGATCAAAAACCATTAATATTATATGACAAATATATGGATCCAAAAGTCTACTTAGAGTGATTGGAAATTGTTAAGATTGACTAATCATGCATTTCTTCAAATTCAATATTGCGCTCCTTAGCAATTTGTAACACATCGATACGAATATCAAGTACATTCATTATGCACCATGTCTTATTGGGTGATTAATAAATATAATTTAATTTTTTATGACAAAAATTAACTCTAAAAAAATTTAAAGGTAATTTAAATTTACCATCTTGGGGGTATAATATCACTAGCTACTTAAAAATACATGCCTTATAAGTAATTGATTTCACTTATCTTATTTTATTTTTGGGTTAATTTTTACAAAATATTTAAAATAAATACAAAATTAATTTTTTTATGCTTCTAAATTAATTATAAAAGTAAAATAACATTTAGGGTTCTTATTAGATATGATAATCATCATATTTAATTTTATATGTTTTCAAACCAATTATAAAAATAAAATAATATTTAAAATCTTTATTCGATATATTAATCATCATGTTCTTATAGTCTTTATCAAATGTAATTCTTATTCCATTATGCATGTTTAAAGTTTTTATTTAATGTGATAATATATTTTTAAAGGAAAACTAATGTAAATAACAATAATTTTATTAAAAAAATTTAAATATGATTTAAATTTTTATATATAATATAAATATAGATTTTATATCTATACAGGGGCGGAGCCAGAATTTTTTTTTTAAGGGGGGCTGCAAATTAATTTTTTTTATACAAAATAAAAAATTAATAAGAGTTATAATTGAATATACTTAGTTCAATACTAAATTTTTTTTTATATTATATTATAATATAGGCATACGGATAGCACTCAAAAAATATATAGTTAATAACTTAATATATTATAATTAACTTATAATAAAAATATAACAAGTTAATAAATATTAGTATCATTCATGAATAAAATAAATTTATTAACTAAAAAATTTAAGTAAATTAAAAGCTCAATCAAACACCTCAAAATTTATAGTTGTTAAAACTAAAACTAAAATAAACATATGAAAATGTAAAAAGTAAAATATGATTTAGAATTTTAAGCTTGAGACTATATTTAAAAATATATGTTTATAAATAAAATAAGAATAACTAATAATAAAAAAAATAATTTTAAATAAATTTTAAAAGATTATTAAAATAAAATGATAAATAATATAATATTAAATAAAGTTAAAATTTGAGTTGAAATAAAATATGAAAATCATAAATTTAAAATTTTTAATATGAAGCTTATCATATACTTATTTTTTTAATTTTATTTTTATAATATTGAATTTAAAGTTAAATATATAATTTTTTTTATTATCACATTTAAGAAGAATTTTTATGTAGTATACGACTAAAATTTCATTTTTGGTATTAATAGTTACCAAATACATAAAAAAAATTATATACTTAACTACTTTATTTACAATTTATGTCATTTTTATCTACATATTTATTAAATATTGTTAATATAAAACAAAATATGTACAGAAAAATTAGACACAATATATTACTACAAATAAAATATTTATTTAATGCTAAAAATATACATGTAATTAATTTTTTGTAAAAAAATTAGTCGAAACTGCAGCCCCATCCAGCCCCTTAAATAGCTCCGCCCTGTGTCTATATACTTTTGATAATAAAATTTTAATTAAACAAAGTGTCACATTAATAAAGTGAAAATAATAATAACAATTTACATGTAGAAAATGTGTATTTAATTAGTATAGATGTTTACGTGTAATTCTTATTATGATAATGACATGACATCAAGGCTCACTCACTATTGAGGGCATTACTTGCATTGTTGTCGCTACCAGTGGGTACTTAATAAACGACTTTGACTAGATTTTGTGCTTCTTCGCTCTCTTTCAATACAATTAACTTTGAATGAATATTTTGACTTAACTTGTTTTTCTTGGATACAATAATATTTCAACTTATCCGATACAATCAGTGGGTAGGTGACCTAAATTAAAGGTAATATTAAAGTTACTTTTCTTTAATTTGGGCTCAAAGTGCTCACAAAGAGGACAGAGCAGATTCCTAAAGCACAGCTTTAACCCAACTTGATTTTGTTTATTTTGAGTAGTCATTATTAATTTTCATCTGTTGGGTAATTGTTAGTGAGATGAGAATCATGGATCACGATGTTTTCAAAGTTTGAATTGGTCCATTCTAAGCACTTAGATATTATGTACACAATTCGTCTTTTCTTAATCCATTTACCTTTTCAATCATTCTGACTGTGTTCTTTGAATGAAGACCCCTTGTAGTCTCAGCTCAGGTCAATAATTTCAACAAGCAGCCGAATACTAAAATCACCTAAAACCTTACACATGTCATAGAATTACAATTTCTAAGCAAAAAAAAATTATGAATTAATATGTATATACTAATCTGTTTTCTAGATTCTTATGATTTTTTTTTTTCCTCATAATTCTTGTGATATAATAGACGTATATAATGATTATTAGTCCTCTTCCTAATAACTTAAGATTTTGGAATAGTTGGTCATCCAATAACTTCTAACATAATATCAGAGCTAAAGATCATGTGTTCAAAGCCTAGCAATCTCAATTTTTAAGTTACAAGTATTTAGATTATATAGTGCATAAAGCCAACACTAGTAATGGTGTGATAAATGTATAAAAATAATGTTGGTCCTCCTAATAGCTTAAGCTTTTAGAAAAATTAATGACCAACAACTTCTAACATGGTATCAAAGCCAAAGAAGTCATTTCTTGAAGCTCTTCAAGCATCACCAATGGCAGCTCAAAGAAATGACTCACCACTTTCACATAATAGATCAAGAACAAACATAGTAGTTGATACTACCGTTAATGAATTGAATGATCAACAATCGACATATTTAGTTCTTTCTCTGCATACTTTCAAGCTTGAGTTATAGATCTACGCTTGGATTTGCAAACCTTGCAAAAAAAATGATATGAATGCTAAAGTGTATTCGTTGAAGTTGAAGTCCATTGACGATAAATTAGCAGCTATCAGTGAAGCAATCACAAATAGAGATCTTATACTCTAAGATTTGGGTGGTTTGGATTCTGATTACAATTCCTTTGTTTCAAAGTCAACTTCTTACATATGAGTGACGAACTGTTTCACAAAAGTCACAATCTAATGTGCCTAGTTTGCTTCAAGCAAATGTAGCAAAGATGGGGCATATGTCTTTCAAGCAATCCAAGAATTCATCGGGTGACTCACACTCTAATGTGTCTTGGAATCTACATGATTTCTTGGAATGTAGTGCTCTTTTCCAACCTTAAAAAATGACTCCAAGAACAAGAAAATTTTTAGTTCTGATTCTTCTAATAACAACATTTCATCAGCAACTCGTGTTAGTTGTCAAATATGTGAAAAATTAGTGCATCTTGCCAACAAGTGTTTTCAACTTCATGACTTGCTTCAGAATAAGTATGGTGATAATTTTGCCTCTCCTTTTGTGATGTTGGCTAGTGCTTCTCTTAATAGTTCAAATGATTGGTTGCTTGACTCAAGCACAACAAACTATCTCACTCCTAATGAAGACAATCTTACTACATCAACGACTTACAATGGAACTAAGTCAGTTGTTGTAGGAGGCAAGCACTAAGAGAATTCTTGCTAAAAGGAATGCTAACAATGGACTATACTTACTTGATGGTCAAGAACCACATGGTAGTGATTCTTGTAAATCCATTTCAAATGTTTCTTATTTTTATGCAATAAAGGCCGATGTCTAGCATAATAGACTAGCTCACCCTTCTCTAGGTGTGTTTGATAAACTCATTAAATTGTCTTGTATTTCTTGCACAAAAGATAGTCTTGATATTGTTTGTTCTTCCTATGCTATGTCTAAATTTCAAAAATTACCATTCAAGCATTCTCATGTTACATAAAGGTAACACTTGTAGGAGAGTAATAGATGTATAAAATGATTGTTGGGTCTCCTCTTAACAGCTTAAGCTTTTAGGAGAGGTTGTTACCCAACAACTTCTAACATTAAATCAAAGCTAAAAGTCATGTGTTCAAGGCCTAGCAATTCCAATTTTTAAGTTGCAAGTATTTGGCTTGCATGGTACATAGAGCCAACACTTGGGGTGTGATAAATGTGTAAAAGCAATGTTGACTATTCTCCTAATAGCTTAAGCTTTTGATAGAATTGGTGACCAATAACTTTTAATATGATATTGATGTGTTAATCTTGCAAGAAAACAATTCAAAACTTTGCTTTTAAAAAAACAAAAAACAAAAAAAGATTTAAATTTTTTGATTAGTTTGTAATTGTGTTGAAAGTTCTTTCAAATTGTCTCAAATATTTCTAATTGTGTTTGATAATATCTAAGTGAAGAGATTGCAAAATTTTAAAAGTATCAATTATTAGTGCTTTTAGGAGCAACATCTCTCTTTCTAGAATGTCGCACAAAATTACTTTAAACAATTTTATACCAAAAGCGTTTCTCTTCCAAATCATTTTGAAGAAAGACGATTTGCATGAAAAGCAAGTGGAACTGTATTAATTAAAATGGTGAAAAGATACCATGAGCTTAACTTGAATTAATCATCCCATTTACAATAGGCCTTAAGATGCAAATTGAGCTCCACTTAAGTCGATTAAGCATCTTGGTCTAAATTGTTAGAATTAAATTTTTTGGTGAAAACTATCAGCAATAACAGATCTAAGAACATTCATGTGAGATTATTAAGAATTAAAACAAATATGCAAAAGCGTACTTGGATCCATAGCAAGTAATTGATTTTGTGATTTTCATTAAGCAAATCTCCTTAGTTCCTCAATAGGACCGTCGTCTTTAATTCATATGGAGAGAATAGAAATTGTGTTATGATTTGGTATGTTGGGGACCATAAAGAGTCTTTATATATTGTTTTAATTAAGGTTCCCATAATTCCCTAATTAAAACAAAACTTATATCTACCCAATAAACCCATATTAAAATTGAACAGTCTATGAGCCTACTAAATTAGATCACTTAATTTAGACCATTAAATTAAATAGCTAATATAATTTAATAGGAATTATATGTTGCCCAATATTGTAGGAAACATAATTTTCTAATAATCTCCCACTTAGGTTACATATTATTTCTGAAATAATTATATCACAAAATTTCTTAGGCGTGCATCTGTATGCTATTTATCTTTAAATTACTCCTTAAGCAATATGGTCCACCTTATATATTAATAATAGAACTACCGCGACTTTTGTCACAATACAGTCGGGCTAAACCATGACGATCATAATATTAATACACTCAATGACATAGATTAAATATGGATGAGTAGCATAGAAATTACATGCAATGTGATCTCAAACATGCCTATTTCCAACTGGTCTTGCGTTAGTCCTTAATAAGGTCAATTCAAAGTCCTTAATGCAATGCGAACATTACACATAGAAAACATAAGTAAGCTCAGATATATAATCATAAACCATCAACTTTATTCTGTAAAAAATTAAATAATCTAATGTCTAAAGTAAAACATATAGAACAAAAATGACTCCCACTAAACCAAGGTATTATCATGAATAACATCCATATGAGCAATGTACTCATGAAATATCTTAGACGTTAAACCCTTGGTTAATGGGTCAACTAGCATAGAATTTGTTCCTATATGTTCCATACAAATTTGTCTATCCTAAACTCTTTTCTTAACAACTAGAAACTTGATGTCAAAAACCTGATGACCTCTAAATTGTCTGATCTTTGATAAGTGAGTAAGTAATCTTTTGTTCTTCTCAATTTACGCATCATACATTTGATTGCTTTCTAGTGCTACATACTTGGATTACTCAAAAATCTGCCCAAAACTCCCACTATAAATGCTATATCGGGACGAGTACAAACTTGAGCATACATTAGACTCCATACCGCTGACGCATAAGGATTCTTCTGCATTTCTTTCCTTTCAAGATTATTATTGGGGCATTGTTTGAGACTAAACTTGTCCCCATTAGCCACGGGTGTGTCTCCTAATTTATTACATTTCATGCCGAATCTGTTCAAAACCTTATCGATATAGCTCTTTTGTGATAACCCAAGGATACCTTGAGAACTATCTCTCAGTATATGAATACCTAATATAAAAGAGGCATTACCAAGATCTTTCAACTCGAATTTTGTGGTTAGAAATCTCTTAATTTCGTGCAGTAAGCCTATATCGCTGCCAACAAGCAAAAAGTCATCGACATATAATACTAGGAAAATATATTTACTCCCACTAAACTTATGATATACAAAGTTATTAACGACATTCGCCTCAAAGCCATATGAGGTGATGACTTGAAGAAACTTAAGATACCATTGATGAGAATCTTATTTGAGACCATAGATGGATTTCTTCAACTTACAAACCATAGACTTTGAATCTCCTGAAACAAAATTTTCTGGCTATACCATATAAATTGTCTCATCAATGTCTCCATTGAGAAACGCAGTTTTGACATCCATCTGATGCAGCTCTAAATCAAAATGAGCTACTAGTGCCATTATAGTTCTAAATGAGTCTTTCGAAGATACCAAAGAGAAAGTCTCTTTATAGTGTATGCCTTCCTTCTGAGTAAACCCTTTGGCAACTAGTCGTGCTTTATATCTCTTGACATTGCCCTTCAAATCCCTCTTGGTTTTAAATATCCATTTACAACCAATAGGCTTCGCACCTTCAAGCAACTCAATGAAATCTCAAACGTCATTGTCTTTCATAGACTTCATCTCATCTTTCATGACATCAATCCTCTTCGAAGAGTTAGAACTGCGCATGGCTTGACAGAAGTTGATCGGGCCATTCTCTGTTAAACCAATGACATCCTCATGTTATTGGAGAAAGATAATATAATCATCTAAAATCGTACTTCTCCTCTCCCTAGTGGATCTCCTTAATGGAAATTGTTGAGGTTGTTGAGTTTGATCTGTAGATGGTGCTTGAGGAAGAATCTCATTATTGTCTTGGTCTGGAACAATGTTAGGAGTATGAGTCTGAACATTGTTATCTAGTGTCGAATTTGCGTCTTGAATAGCAACAAGTACAGAGACCTGATCACCATGAGTAACAGATTCTTCTTCAAAGACAACATTCCTTATGTTTTCTTCCCCCCCCCCCCCCCCCCCCCCCCCCCCAAATTCAACATCCCTAAGAAATCTCGCATTTCACATTTCAAAGAAGGATCTTGACGTGGGATCATAAAACTTGTAACCCAGAGAGCGTTCAGCGTAACCAACGAAATAACAACCAACTGTCCTTGAGTCCAGTTTTCTTTCATATGACCTATATGGTCGTGCCTCAACTAGACAACCCCAAATGTGCAAGTGCCTAATACTAGGCTTTTTTTTTCTGTCCAAAACTTATAAGGGATTTTGACAACTGCTTTGCTTGGTACCCTGTTAAGGATATATACTGTGGTCTTTAAAGCTTCTCTCCAAAGTGACTCAGGCAAGGAGGAATGATTAATCATACTCCTTACCATATCCTTAAGAGTTCGGTTTCGTCGCTCTACAACATCGTTCATGTTGGGTTTGCCTAGCATGATGTATTACGGAACAATTCCACACTCATCGAGGAAAATTGCGAAGGGCCCTTGACGTTGTTCTCCTGATCCGTAGTACTCACCACCACGGTCCGATCTGACAGCCATAATTTTCTTTCCAAGTTGAAGTTCAACTTCAGCTTTGAAAAATTTGAAAAAGTCAAGGGATTGCGACTTTTCATGTATCAAATATAGGTAACCAAACCTAGAGTAATCGTCTATAAACGTAATGAAGTACTGTTGACCATTCCATGAAACCGTAGGGAATGAACCACATATATCAGTATGTATAAGTTCTAAGACATCTGTAGCTTTTTCAGCACCTAACTTTGTAACGTTTGTTCGTTTTCCCTTTATGCACTCAATACAGACTTGAAAGTTTGTTAAATCTAAAGGTTCAAGAATTCCATCTGGCATAAGCCTCTAAATTCTCTACTTAGAGATATGACCTAAACGCTTGTGCCATAACGTGACAGAATTATCACTTAATTTTTACTTTGTACCACATAAACTTGTTTGTAGTATTTCATTATAGGAACTAACAACATCAAGCATATATAGATTATCAATTAAGGAACTAGAACCAATGAAATTTGAATTTTGATATAAACTAACTTTATTATTTCCAAAAGAACTAGAAAATCCTGATTTGTCTAAACTATAAATGAAAATTAAATTTTGTCTAAAAGACGAAGTAACAAAAGTCTCAAACAAATTCAAATAAAATCTAGTTTTCAATTGTAATCTAAAAGTTCTTATAGCCTCCACTGCAACTTTATTTCCGTCACCCACAAAGATGAATCTTTCAGCATCACTTAGCAGTCGGCTCCACAGGCAACCATGCATAGAGATACTTATATGAGTAGTAGCACCAGAATCTATCCACCAAGTATCCTTAGGCACATAAGCTAAATTAACTTCAAAACAAACTAAAGTTAGAGACATACCCTTCTTCACACGTCAGGCAGCGTACTTAGGACTCTCCTTCTTGTTGTGTCCAACCTTCTTACAAAAATAGTAGGTAAACTTCTTATCCTGCTTGACTTGTTTCTTCTGCTGAAAAGATCCTTCCGCAGCAACCATAGCTCTCTTCTTTTTCTTGTTATAAGAGGTTGAGGCTAAATGAGCATTTTCAATCTTATCTGGTTGCTACCTCTTTTCTGCTTGCACACAATGAGATATAAGCTCATTGAGGGACCATTTTTCCTTTTGAGTATTATAGCTTATACTTTGAATTGCCCAAAATGTGTAGGAAGATAAATCAAAACTAAGTACACGAACAAATCCTCAAACAGCTCCCACTTAAGCGACTTGAGTTTTGAATCGAGATGAGACATCTCCATGATGAGACATCTCCATGATGTACTCCCTTATGTTCCCTTTGCCCTTATATTTCATCATGATGAGTTTAGCCAAATGGTTACTCGCCTCCAACTTTTTGTTCTTGACAAAATATTGCTCAATTTCTTCCAGGAACTTCTTGGCGCACTTGTTCTTAGAATGAAGCCCCAAAATGCTTTGGAGTGGAGCGTTTCATGATCATCATACACATTCAGTTAGATCGATCTCACTTTTCAATTTTAACCTTATTAGGGTTTTTTGTAGTAGCAATGGATCGATTTGACTGAAGTGCAAGATCCAAATCCATACAACGAGGACAATCTCCACGATTTCTTTGTAGACTTTAAAGTTTGTCACACTCACTATTAGGATGTTGCTTACTTGGGAAGAAACATTCGTAGCAATAGCAATAAAAATTGTATAGAGAATAAAATAAACAAGCACACTCACTTTTAATAAACATGTCATATAAATAAAATAAGACATCAAAATAATCCAAATTTGGGGACCCATCTCAAGATACCTAGCACAACATTAATTTATAGTCTTTGGACAGAGAAATTAATCGTAAGTGGTACTCTCAATGCAATGATCAAATACTGACAATTAGTTCTGTCAAACAACAACCTTTCTTTGGACCGACTGTTGTTCATATGAAAAAGTCATTATAATCGTCACGCATTTACCATCACAGATTGTGTTATTTGGCTAAACTATGTCTTCCTTTGAGCCGAGCATTGTTCGCATAAATAAGTCTGCATAAACATCTATGTATTTTTAGTTAAATTAATTTCCACAACATAAGTTACTTTGACAACATGTTATTTCAATTAATTTAATTAAAAATATAAAACTAACTAGATAAAACAACTACACAAAAAAAAAAAAAAAATTTGACATGGGATTTCAAGTAAATAGGTTCAATTATGTAGTGTTTTCTTAAATTTTTTTTTTTTTTATTTGTTCAAAATCAACACCAGTTAACTTCAAAACTGATTGGGTCAAAAGTTTATTGGGTCATAAAACCTTTATCCAAATATTATTAATTTAAACTTAAGCGCAAAATTTTTTAAGCTCATAAAAAAATCTTTAGGCAGTAAAATTATTATTTATGGGCTTTAAAAAATTATACAAGAATTATCAAAATAATAGAAACAAAAATAATCCTAATTATACAAGGTTATATTGCTGCCATAAATAATTTTATGATACACTAATGAGAATACCAGCAGCCGCTGCAAATGTGAATCAAATTACTGATATGCAACTCAATATTACAAAAGAACCTTATAAAGATCCAATTCTTTCTGGATTCATGAACAATTTTCCATTGTAACTAATTAACCTTAACTAACATACCACATGCAACCGCCGCCGCTACTACAAATTTTTTTTTTTTTATCAAACCAATATGATACTTTAACGTCAAGATCAGTTAACAATTCCTTTTTCGGCAAACTTAATTAAGTTTCAAAAATTACCAAAAATAACACTCTTAAAATTTATAGTAATAAAATTAACATCTTTAATAATATTTCATGTTCAATTTGAATGTGAAATATTGAATGGATCTAAATTATCGTCGTTCAATTCTAATTGAATGAGTGTTCAAAGAAAAATGACATATTAATTATTTTTTTAATTATAAAAATATAAATTTAAATAAAAAAATATTAATTTTATTATTATAAATTTTAATAAATATTAATTTTATTATTTTTTCATTAATTTGTATCATAAACTAAATCTGGATCCATTCAAAAACCAACAATTAATATGAACTTGGTAATAAATAAATAAAAGGCTTAGCACAGTAAAACGAAATCTGAATAGCCAATAACGTACGTCCAGGACGTACACCTAATAAAAGCCATTCTGAATCCGAATAGAATTAAAGAAAAGACTCGTATCAATTAATCAGTTTGTAGTATCCAACCAGGACCGAAAAGAATACATTTTAACTAAAAAAATTCAGATCTAAACCCAATTTATCACAGTTATAAATTGAATTTATTCTTGAATATGAATTTTGAAAAATAAGTAATTATTTTCAAATCTAACAAACCTAAAATTAAATTCAAAAATTTCAAAACAAGGATCCAAAATAAATTCAATTCTTAATGATTCAACATGAAGAAACTCTAATACCACTTATTAAAATTTAACATTTTAATAAAAATCATCACCAATAATAGATCTAAGAACATTCATGTGAGATCATCAAAAATTAAAATAAATATACGGAAGCGTACCTGAATCTATAGCAAGCAATTGATTTTGTAGTAAGGTGGTTTGTGATCTTCCTCAAGCAAGTCTCCTTAGTTCTTCAATGAAACCGTCGTCTTTAATCTAGATGGGGAGAATAAAAACTGTATTATAATTTAGTATGTTGGACTATAACCTAAAGAGTCTTTATATATTATTTTAATTAGGGTTCTCATAATTCTCTAATTAAAACAAAATTAGTATCTACCTAATAAACTTATATTAAAATTGAGTAATTTATGTGTCTATTAAAATTAGACCACTTAATTTAACTTATTAAATTAAATAAATAATATAATTTAATATGAATTATATATTTTCTGTGGGAAACATAAATCTAACATAAATGCTATGCAAATATATCACAATAAAAAATGCAAATAGCTTCTTTTTTCAACTCTTTTGATTTAAAGCTAGCTTCTCTTTTTTTCTTTTTCCGACAAAAAATTAAAGGATTTTAATGATAAAGATGAGCTATACACCCTCTTTTGCACAACAATAAATGATATGCATCATCATTTAAAGATCAGACCTTAATGTCAAACACAATACATATTACTACCCCCACATGTATATTCATCATAACTTGCAGGAAATACATTCAAGACTCAAACATAATATTAGGATCAGCGACCACCACAAGGAAAACCACTAAACAACCAAACTGAGAACGCAGTGAAGACTTTCCTCAAACATCGTCATGCATAGCAAATCCCCTGTATTTTCCATTGAAGACTACAAAGGACTGATTATCCATACTTGACGCACAAGAGTCGCCCAAAACACCCGATTAGTGCACAACACACCCAAATGACAATCCTCACTAGAGGATACAACAAAAAAATATCTAGAGTGAAAAATTGTTGAAAAAAAGGAATAAAAAAAGAGAAAAATAAGAAGAATATGTAGAGTCAAACCATAATCCTCTGCAAATCTAAAGAACATAAGAACATGAAAGAATGAGAAGCTCTTCCAAAGGAGAAAGTTCCTCTTCGGTGGAGGATGTACGTTTAAAGTGATAAATACTAAGAGCGAGCGAGCGAGCAAGAAAGAAAATGGAGATATGATAGAGATTGTTTTGGAGGCTGGCTCTAGAGTTCGAATTCTCTTTTGTTTTTAGGACTCTTATCAATGAATTTGTTAGTTCATTTTCTTTAGCTAAAAGAACTAATTCGTATCAGTATTAATACATTGAGCCAATATAATTTTCAAGATATATTCAAAACGCATACAATGTTTTCATACATGAATAATTTTAAAAACAACTAAAACTAGATATAAAATAGTCGTTTTAGCCATAAAATTTATACTCTAGTTATCACAATCCAGTATTTAGTGTAGGCCATTCTAAAGCAATGGTGGGACCATAATATTCAAACGATCAATTACTAAATGACGAATGACAAATGGCAAACTGAGATATATAGCATTTTTCATCCAGTAATAGTCAACATAAATGCTTTGGGCTTGTGAGAGAGCTACACCAGTACTCCAGCTAGAACAAAATTTAGCCGGGGTTACCTTTTCATAGGAAATCTATCATAAAGCTCCACTGGTAAAGAAGCCAGAAGTGTACTAAACACAAGTGCTTTGGGCTACTACTGTGAGATTCGGATTCCTTAATACATTCATAAATGATCCTAATCATTCAAGGAAAATAAGTTACATTTGCTTCTATTTATAGACAAAAATATAACATCCACCAGATAAAGGCTGATATTTGGTTCAGCAAAACCTTAAAGCAGCTTCTAGCTCCGTCTCATCAGCACAATTATATCCCAACAAATATGCTCGTGCTGCGACAGAAACACATCACCATGAGCAAAACCTTAAAGCAGCTTCTAGCTCTGTCTCATCAGCACAATTATATCCCAACAAATATGCTCGTGCTGCCACAGAAACACATCACCATGAGTAACCAATGAGAAGAATTTTATTTCAAGATAGAAAGCAAAACTAAAAATATTACCAAAACGGCCCGATCCCATAAATGGTTCTGCTTCATCTGTGACACCATTTTCCTGCAGTTCCTGAAAATATGTAATGGAAATGAGCAATCCTTAGAAACCAATCAGAAAACCAAATGGATAACCTAATAATTCTGTAGTATTGACTGCTGAACGTCGATGTAACATTGTATCAAATGCTTGATTAGGAGATGGTGTATAGTAAAAATTGGAATCTGACTAAATAGGTTAAGGGGAGGATAATTTTCTCACATCTGTCTCAATTTCAGCTGATACAAGTAACCTATCAAAACAGTGCCCAGATATTGTACAGACCAAAAGTTCATTGGTGGCGTCCACAACTGTTTCCCTGCATGTATCATCACATACTGCGAAAGGATAAACCATTAAGATCCAATGTCCAACAAATATGGTGCAAATGAGTTGAGATTTTCTGTATTGCTTTTTACCATGAACATTTCCAGTCTTTTCACAAACAAATACATCTCCAATTTGGTGGTAGGTACACGTTTCTCCAGAACAAGCATGGTCAGTAACCACCTTATCAGTCAGGCCTCTGCTACTTTTCCAAATAGAGACTTGCTCAGCAACTGTCTTGTCGAGAATTATCCTGTCATCAATCACCTGCACATGGAAAATTTAATAATAAAGCCATAAAAGTAAATTAAGACGTCTTATTAGTTAATGGTGGAAAATAATTGCCCAGAGATGAAGAGTTCTTAGACTTATCTAAACTTGCAGATACAAGTGAGTTATTCACTGGTCCTCAGATTATATCAAATTATACTTCTTCACTTTACCTAACTTGTTGAAATAGATTTTATCTTGACTTTCTAGACAATAAAACTAATTGATTTTATTACATGTTGACAATTAGAAAAAGGGCAAAAATTCCATTAACTACTAACAGTATGTAATTCATTTAAAATTACTTTAAGCATTTTTTGTATTAATTTCGTAAATTTATATAAAGTTTCCTCAGGCCCAAAATTATAGTAAAAGAACCAAATTGATGCAAAAATAATTAGTAAATTGAAATTAATTGCATACTTTTAGTAGTTAATATCCAATGAGGACCTTGAAACTAAATCCAAAATATTGTGAAAGAAGCATTTGTAGTAAATTTCCAAGTCCATCACGAACACTACTGACATGATTCAGAATATCAATCATGGGCATTAAATTTTGTTTCCTTGTACCATTACATCAACTGATCAGCAATCAGCTTGAAGTTTATTAACATATTAACATGACTCTGTAATTAACTCTATTTACCTGTGATGGCAAAGGAGCTTGGCTTCTCTTGGCTGTTTGCATTTGGATGTAATACTCTTTGAATTCTGGTTGACAATTTCTGACAAGCTCCTTCATGTCCTTCTCATCACGCTGCAAAGGAAATTATTAATTCTAGAGTAGCTTGCTTCATCAATCTCAAAGGACAAAGCTACAAGTAGTACAAACTTGTACGCAGTGTCTCATCCAATACAGAAAACTAACATACCTAAGTCCAATGTAAAAGTTACTATTACCACCTTTATGTACCATTACAAAATGAAATACCCATAAGAAATGAAGTTCTCAAGGCAGAAGACAACAAATCAATCAGGCAAACACTACATTAGGGAAGAACGTAGTTCCTTCAGTTAAGTTTATTGTATTCTCTAAGCAATGTGATTAAAATCAGAAGGTACAATTAAAAAATTATTTTGTAACTTGTATCAGTAATTCAAAGTTTACAAGAGCATCATAGAAATGAAAGCAAATTTTCAGGAACAATTCCTATATTGTATGATAGTGAGAGTTCTTGAATGAATTTTAATTTGCTAAGATAGGGTGGATTAAGTGCTACTGTAACCAATTTAAATTAAATTTCAACTTAGAATATAGTAACAATTGTATATTTAAAATTGAATACCTGAATGTAAAGTTTTTTCCAAGGGCATTCACGTAGCTTCTTGGAAGGGGGCAAACCCCATCGTATCGAATACCTACAAAAATCAAGTAGTTTGCATATAAGCCCATGAGCAAGAAGGTAGACTTAAATACACATTAATGAAGTGGTATACTTTGATACAAGTTTCCTTTAAGACTTCCATATATCATCTTATAATCAATAAATCTCAAACAGAACACATGGAGCCAGTTTGTTCATGAGCATATATCTAATACATTAGGAATAGCTATTATGGGTATCAAGGCCTCTTTATTCAAATTGAGGGTTTGAGGCATTTGAATATAACTCTGACAATAGGACAGACATAAGGCCCTCGGAATTTGAATCGTTAGCCTATAACAACCAAAAGATCATTTAATACAATATTTTGAGGATTATCGAAAGACATTTTCAAAATTTCTTTGTTCAAGATCTTCAAGAAAACATGACAAATCTCAAGAAATGAAAAATGAAAGCGAAGAGACTGAAATGTAAGTGCTTCACGTAGGCTCTAACTAACTATATGAAAATAAGAAGAGTGACACTGACAAGTAGGTGGAGAAGAAACTCACAAGCGGCGCCATAAGGATTCATCTGAAGCCACAGAGCTGAGAAACTTACAAACTAGCGCACATGAAATCAGGTCCTGCATTCCACATAAAACGCCACCAACAAAAAAAAACATAAGGATCCCCTTCAGAATTTTCACTCTTGTTCCCCCTGATCGTACACATTTAGTAGAGTGACAACTTGTATTTAGAAAATGAAGGTCAAAATACAACAAAACGCAACTTATAGACTTAAATTGCATGAGTCAGGAAAAAATATATGAAGTTTGCCTATATTTATGACTACTTTTTCACCAAAGAAAGGAAAAGGTATAAAGAACTAAAATCTAAAAACTGATACCTCAGACGATAGGAATTTAAGGATGTCAGTAAATAGTTCAGGGGGGATTTTACTGAAAATTCCTGTCTCAATCCTTTTGGGTGGTGCTCTGCAACTTTCGTTGTTTTCAGAAGTAATATTGGAATAATCCTGGGATTGAACAAATCCAGAAGTTGAAGGACACGAGCTTCCTTCTTGTTGTTGAGGATGAGGCATCTCAGATTGTAGGTCATTCCCAATCTGTTCTTCCACCAAACGCCTTCTCTTTGCCTTGGGATCCTTCTCTGTCTCCACATCATCCTGCAACAAAATCCACCAACCCAATAATCATTTTATTCAGTCCGAATTAACTCAAACCAAACCATCTAGGCAAGTTATAAATTTTTTTTTTTATAAATATAACTCTACTGTAAATGCAATAGAACAATAAACACACTAAAATAAAATCCCTAAATTCAAGTATGAGTTTCTTTATCTTGATCTAGATATTCTTCATATACCTATTATTTTAACGAAATGAAACCCTATTTTTATCTTCTTCTAATTTTAATAAAAACCCTAAATTAAAGATAGAATTTCTCGAAAAGTGAAAGGAAAAAGAAATAAGAAAAAATGATAATAAAAGGAAGGAAAGAGAACAACCTGGTCGGAGACCTCATAGAGGAGGTCAGATTCAAGGAAATGAGCCAAATTCTCGTCTTCCTCGTCGGACATCGTCATCCTCGCTGTAGTTCAAAAGCCTTAGTATTATTAATTTAATTTTAAATTTAAAATAAAATTATCAAACAAACGATCTAAAATGTTCCAGAAAATAATAAAAATAGCCCAGAAAAACTATCACCTAACCTTGGCTGATTAGCAATGGCGAAGTGTACCGTCTCGTCACAAAGGTTCCAAACAGCACGCACGCCCCAATCTGCAGTTACCGGGTCGGGCCTACCCACTAAGAGCAGCTGGTAATGATTTTACCGACCCTCCCCTTTCTTTTCTGCTTATTGTCACGCGCTATTGTGTACTAGTTGAGCGCGTTGTTATAGCGGCGAGGATTTTATTTTCATTTAAATGGCCTTTTTTTTTTTTTTCTTTTCTCGTCGCCTAACTATCCTAATTTTAAAGAGTAGGAGATTTGAACCTGGATTGTTTCCCTAATTGCCTCCACTTGGGCTATGAGGCTGTGGGCTTTTAAATGGCCAGTTGGTAAATGGGTAGTATTACTGGCTAAATGCTAATCCAGGGCCAAATTTGGGTCCGGATCGAAATTTTTAAGCACATGTATAATTTATAGGACAAATCAGGTTAAATTTTTCAAAATTAAATAAATACTCATTAGGTCTGATTTTAGTAATAATCAATTAGGATAGGATTTTATGTAGTTTTGTATTAAGTCAAGTTAGAACTTAATTTCATAAAGAAAAGTTAAAAGTTAATTTTATATATTAAATTTAAAATTTAACTTGATTTTCAAATTACATTCATGTTAGGTTTATAATTAAAATGTTTGACTTTTAAGTTTAACTCTAAAATGTTAGGGAAAAATCTTTAGAATTTAATTTCCAAATTCTTAATAATTTTTTTCCAATATCTTTTAAATAGGCAGAATTCGACCTAACAAGTTCCATAAAATAAATGTCAATTCTTTTACTAAAAATAAAAAATAACCATAAACTTTATTAATTATTGCTGTGGCATGAAATTTATTATTAACTAAATACTAAATTTATACCCAAATATTATGATAAAAAATCTAAAAAATTAAAATAACAAATCAAAATAAAAAGAAAATCAGCAAACAATTTAGATGTAATTTTTTATTTTATTTCCTCAAAAACACAAAATTTAAATTGTTACTAAAACATTGAGCTTCATTTTAACAAAATAATCAAAACCATAAAAATATTTATTTAATTATAATTCATAAATTAAAATAATTACTAATATTTGCCAAATTTTTTAAAAAATTAGATCATGCTTAATAATAATTCTATTTTATAATTTATAATTAAATAATTAATATTAATATATTTAATAATAATTTTTACTTTATAAATTTTAATGAAAAAAATTAAAAAAAACTTCTAAGTTATTGAATAATGCTTTCTATTTTTGATTTCTTATAAAAAAAAAATTAGTTAACTTTTACAAATTTTTAAATTTTAATCATTTTATATCAATACTAATACAATACATAAGATTTAATTTATCTTTTATAAAAAAAAATGTTTAGTAAAATGAAAAAATAAAAAATTTGATTAAAAAATCGCACTATATCTCAGTATAATTACTTAAAAATAAAAAAATAAAAAATTATTAATAAACATAATTGATTAAAAAATCACTTAAAAAAAATTAAAAATTAAAATCTTTATAAAACAAACCCTTAAAAATTGTGATTTTATTCAATTTTATCACATAGCAAAACCAACATATATGACATTTTTGTTCATATATATTTTTTAATATATAACGAAAGAAAAGTTTTTTTTTTTTTTTTTGCATAAAAAAATTATAAAAAAATATTTTAGGGGAATTAAAAACAAAGCTTGTGAATAGTTGGGTGATAAAAACCTATCACGAAACACATTTTTGATTAATTAAAAAAAAATAAAGTAAATCATTCAAAAATTAAAAAATCAAAACATTATCAAATTATCCATTATATAAAGAGAGAAAAAATAAACAGAAGAAACAAGCAATCCATTGGAAAATTTATCAGAGATTTAAGCAATTCTATCATGATAGACCAACATTGAGACAGTAAGATTTCACCTTATAGATAAGAAAAACATATTGAAAACAAGCACACGAACCCATTATCCAATAGTCAACAAAGGTACAGCATCAATAACATACGTCTAGCGAATTTCAAAGCTCAACCAACATGCGCAGTCTTTGCCTAATACATTTTTCAGAATTCATTCCCGCAACGAATGAATCACACACTGATTTCTAAAAGCATGGGTCAAGTCAAAGATAACATATTCAAAACTAGTAAATGCCTGAAAAGTTGGAGAGGTACAAGGAAATCCAAAAGCAGACATCTATCAAACACACTAGACAGGTTAAGAAGGTAAGATCGTTTAGGAAGATTTCTTAAAATGCTGGGAAAGCATTTTAGTAATCTCCCCGAAACCAACCGAATCTTTGCCAGCAAAGATAATCTTCAATTTGTCATCACAGAATATCTCCTTCTTATTTGCTGGGTTCTGCAAAGCATCATAACATTATAACGTCAAAACTAGTAATAAAGAGAATTGGCAAGCAATTATATAATTAATTGCTCAATGCACATAGATGAAGCATTTAAATTTACAGAACAGCATATGGATATCAAGTTTCACAGACAACTAATCCTAATTCTAATCCTACAAAAGGACTCAAGAAGAAAGAGTCTGAAAGACATGGTGGCTCCTAAATCCAACCAACTGTTTATTATATCGATTGCCACTAATACCAGATTACTTGAAAAAAAAAATCCATTGGAGCTATGGATTCTCATAGCGTTCGCACCAGTCACATCACATAACTGTGAATGGCATGAACCTTGAAAGTAAAACTATGACAAGACTCGTGGGGTCTATATGGACCCACATCTTTCTTAGTGCCTGCATTAGCCATTAAGTAATAGGTTTCTATTTCTCTCTTTCTTTAAGTATCCTTATTTACATGAAAAATTCCCGCATGAGAAAACCAAACCAATCAAAAAGGGAGAACAAAAGGGTACTTAAACCACATATTAGCGAGAAAAATTCAAGGCAAAACTGAAGACTTGTATGTCATATGTTTAATGTAACTCAAAAAAAAAAAACTATAAAATAAAAAATAAAATAAAACAAAACAAAAGAGGAACACTTACGACAGCCTAGCACAAAAGCAAACGGGAATTGTCTAATATAGGCATGAGATTTCAAAAAATTCGCAATGTAGATTGACATAACCCAAATTTACAATGTGGTAAATTTTAACCCGTTACAAACTCATGTAACTAAAGGAGAGTAACTTTGTTCTATGGATGTGTAACCAAGTTGAAATTGTAATATTAAAAAAAGTTTTAATATATCGACCTACATTGCAAATTTAAAACTCATGCTTGCATTATGAGTTTTCTCTTAAAGGGTTGAGTATTCTCAAACTCCAACAAGAAAAAGGCAAACAACTAAAATGCAGTCACATGTAACAATCCTTGAACAATAGTAACGGCAGTGTCGAAAGCTACACCTATCTATTGGAAAATATAATATTTGTGCATTCCACACCTAAAGAAGATGAAAATTAGGTCGGTATATTCTCGAAGCGGAAACAAAACTTTCGGAGCGGAAATTTCTAACAAAGCTTGGAAAACAAAATAAATGTATAGTAGGGAGCAGGGAGACGGGGCCTATACTTCGATCAATATTTCTGTTACTCCATCAAGTTATTCAGGGAAAAAGACATGGACCATCGTTTCATAATTTTGTCAAACATGTAAACAACTCGGGATATAGAAACAAAAAAAAAAATTTAATTCTCCGTTAAGAAGATAAAAAATGATAGTAAAGATGGGAGGGAGAAACCTGAAGGTTGTGGATTTTGACGTATTCCCAAACTTTCTTAACAGCTTCGGGACGAGAGGCTTCAGTAGTACCGAGGAATTTTCCGAGCTGCGGGGATACAGGAATCACCTTCAATATACCCACATTCGTCCGAGGTCCCTTTGAGGAGGAAGCAGAAGCCGAGGCTGTCTTCGCAGCAGAAGCAGCTGACTTCACTGCAGCCATTAGAACCCTACATCGTCCTCCCAACGCTCCTCTTGATGCCATCTCTTACTTTTTCCTTCGTCTCTCTCTTTCAGTAGTTTTGCTATGCGATTATTGATTACCCTAAACCCTAACCAGAAGCGACCAGAGGGCTAAGAACTCAAGACAGACTCGAAAGACAAAGCGACTATACTTTGGGATGCTTGGACAAATGATGCAAATTTTAAAATAAGGGAAGCAGGGGTGCAAAGGTAATTATGATAGTTAGGAGAGATGTGAGTGGATTTTTGAAATTTGAAAGGAAAGAAATTAATTGACTTTTGTAAGAGTAGGTTTTTTTTTCCCCTCTCTCGTAAAAGTAATATTGAAATTTCAAAAAAGTAACTTTTTTATTAAAATTTAATGCATATTATAATTTACATGATATAATTTAATTAATTTTTTATTAATAAGATATTCTATAATTATTTTTTTGTCTCATATCTCTAATTTTACATTTAATCAATAATTTACACATCATTTAATACATATAATAACTTATTACATATAACATTATTCTTTTAAAAAATTCTAAGGGTCTTGAATCTGATTAAGAAAAAGAAAAGTTTAAGATCAACCTAATTCTTCATATTATAGTGAATAATAAGGAAATACTATTTTTATTTTATTTTTTAAGAAGGAAACTCTTCTATTGTAAGTGTTTTTTATTGGCCTATTAACCAATAAATTAATAGTAAAAATGGTTTGTTTAAATGTCGGGTATATATTTAAAAATAAGTTGTATTGATTAAAAAAATATCAACTAATTTTGAATAGAATGTAATTTTTGAAATGTATTTAAATATTTATTAATTTTGAAGCACAAATGTAATATTTTAATTAAAAGTATTATTGTTTGTTTGGTCTCTCTGTGATCGTGAGTTTCATAACAAGTCATGAACTTGTGATTTGTGAATTTGTATTTTTATTATACAAAGTTAGAATGAGAAGATTTTAAACTTCATTGTATAATATAATTTATTTATTTTTTATGTATAGAATTTTATTTTTAATCCTCTTCAGGAAAAAAAATATTTATTTTTTCTTGTAATGCAAATAAACATATATTTTGTAGGGTTATAAGAAAATGAATACATATATTTTTTCTTCATTAATAGTTAAAAATAAAATCGGTTAAACAATTAGATTATTTATATACTTGAATGAGCATTTAATCAATTATTAATGCGATCATTACAAATTTATTATATAAATCATTTATCTTTTAGAGGGAGGGGTGTGGTACAAGCTCTAAATTGAGTTTCATAAAATTCGAGTCTATCCTCTCCATAATAAGACAACCCCTTACCGTTTCACTACCTAGTCATGGGCACTTTTCGAGATAAAATGAGATTTAAGTTTGTTCCTTTCTCTCGACTTTGGCAAGCTAGGACTTTTTTGTTTTAAGGTATAGTTAGGGCTGTTTTATTAATACCTTTGCAACAGTTTCTCCAAATCATATGTGATGGATGAAAGAAAAAAAAAGAGGGGTGATGAAGCTACATTATTTTGAAATCTAGATTTGCAGTTATTAAAAAACATTTATAAAACAATAATTATTGTAAAATAATTTATATACAACTCAACTCATGAGGACATACTATAATTATATACATTGAGAAAAATTTAGAATGCACAACTCTAAATTTACTAGTATTAGACCCAAACAAGTAAACAAATTACTTATATTATACTTACAATAAAAGACACTATAATATTTTCTAAAGACCTTTCACAATTTGAAGAGAAATACAAATAAACACTCAATGGTAAACTCACAACTCACACTCAAGATTTATTCTTTTGGGATATGCATAACTCAAATGCAAGGGAGAGTATTTATAATCCTTTCGATACAATCTACACCATATAAATATTAAATTAAGAAATAATCCTAGTAATACATTATTACTACATTCTACACGCTTCTCCTAAAATATCTCATTTCTACATCCTTCTACAATTTTCTCTTAAAAATATTTTTCTTCTATATTTATTGAGAAGCTTCCATGGATTTGGCTTTTATTTTCCTTGGGCTAAAATAAAATAAATAGATTGGGCTTAATGGGCTGGGGTTAATCTTCAACACTCTCCCTCAACTCCAACTCTCACTATTTGTACTGTGCCAAGTTGATAGCAAAATATTTCGAACTTTCTGGTGCTCAAACCTTTTGTGAACAAGTCCTCAACTTGGTCATCTGTCATGATTTGCCTCATCTCAATTATTTTTGCAGAACCTTTTCTCTAATAAAATGATAGTGCACTTCAACATGCTTAGTTCTTGCATGAAAGATCGAATTCTTTGCCAATCGAATTGTCGATTGATTGTCACAGTACATCGAAACTGCATAATCTATCGATTGATGTAGATTATTTATTAGCTGTACCAACCATGTACTCTCTTGAGTTGCCATTGTCGCTGCTCGATACTCAGCTTCAGTTGTTGATAATGATACCGTTGGTTGTCTCTTGCTACACAAAAAAATTGTTCCGGAGCCTAACTTAAACACATACCTAGTTGTTGATCCGCTGGTGTCATGATCTCTTGCATAATCAACATCGCAATAACCAACTAATTTACAGTCTCTACCTTTCTTGTACAAAAGACCATAGTCAATTGTGCTCTTCATATATCTCAGTATTCGTCGAACTGCTTCCAAATGAGGCTTCTTTGGATTTTGCATGTACAGACTCATCACACTAACTACATAAGAAATGTCAAGTCGATTCAAGGTTAAGTAGATCAAACTGCCTACCAATTGCCGATACATCGTAGCATCTTCCAAATCTTTTCCTTCACGCGCACACATTTTGGCATGTGGTTCTATCGGTGTCAAAATTGGCTTGCATTCGAGCATTCCAAACCTCTTTAACAAATCTTTGGAATATTTTTGCTGACAAAAAAATATTTCTTCTTGTGTGCGATCAACCTCTAAACCAAGGAAGTGCTTGAGTTGACCAAGTTCCTTTATTTTGAAACGGACTGAAAAATTCTCCTTCGTTCGAAGAATTTCTGCCTCATCATTACTAGTTATGATTAAGTCATCTACATACACTAGCACGATAGCTATCTTTCCTTCATTGACTTTGACAAACAAGCTGAAATCTGTAGGTGTTACTGAATAATCACTTTGTGTTAGAAATTCAGCAATCTTACCATACCACCCTCTGGGTGCTTGTTTCAATCCGTAGAGTGTTTTCCTCAACTTACACATATATTCAGGATGATCTTGGCTCTGAAAACTCATTGGTTGGATCATGTAGATCTCACGATCTAGTTCTCCATGAAAAAAAGTATTCTTTACATCCATCTACCACAAATTCTAGTCTTTGTTGGCTACAAGTGCAAGTAGGACTCGTACTATTGTAAGTTTTGCCACTGGACTAAACGTTTCATCATAGTCTAGTCCGTACTATTGAGAGAAATCCCGAGCTACCAATCATGCCTTGTAACTCTCGATTAACCCATCTGGTCAGCGCTTTATCTTGTAAATCCACTTGCAGGATATGAGTTTCACATCTCTTGGCTTTGGCACTAGATCCCAAGTTTGATTTTGCTAAAGTGCATCGATCTCTTCTTTCATAGCTGTCATCCACTCAAAACTCTGCGATGCTTATTCGAACATCTCAAGCTCTGTTGCTTCTTCAATTATGGCTGCATTGGCGTATTTAGGATTTGGCCTTCGTGTTCTTGTTGACCTTCGGAGTTGAGATTGTAGAGTTGATTCTTCCATTTCACTAGGCCCAGCTTCTTCGTTTGGTTGTTGATAATGCCTGTTTGCCAAGGATTCTGAGTCTTTCTTTGTTCGACATCATCGTTATTTGGATCTCCTGATTCATCTAAACTTGGTTGGAGTTAGATAGTATGCTCCCCCATCTTCTATTGCAATTTTTCTCCAAATTCTCATGAGTCTGGTAGTACCTCTTTTTCTGAGGACCACCAAGAAGACGCTTCATCAAACACCACATCTCGTGAAGTGTAACATCTTTCACTTGTTGGATCGCAACATTTCCACCCCTTTCTTTGACTGTCGTATCCCACAAAGATACATCTAACAGCTTTCTTGTCAAACTTGCTCCGTAAATGATTAGGAACAAATACATAACATACACAGCCAAATACTCGAAAGTAGCTAACTGTAGGTTTCATGTTCCACAGTTTCCCAAAGGGTGAAACAAATTCTAACCTCGGTTGAGGAAGTCTGTTGATCACAAAGGCTGCAGTTCGCATTGCTTCAACCCAAAACCTTCCCAGTATGTTCTTTGCATGTAGCATACTTCGACAAACTTCTGCAAGATGTCAGTTCTTTCTCTCAGCTGCACCATTTTGTTGTGGTGTGTTGGCACAAGTGTACTAATAACGTATTCGACATTCCCTTAGGTATTGAGAGAACTCACTTGAGCTATATTCTCCCCCGTTATCTGTGCGCAAGCAACAGATCTTCTTTCCCATTTTTCCTTCAGCTAAGTCTCTGAACTCTTTAAACTTTGAGAATGTGTCAGATTTTTCTTTCATAAAGAAAACCCACACATACCTTGAGAAGTTATCAATGAATGTCACCATGTACCGCATACCGCCAATTGATGGTTGCTTAACGGGGCCGAATACATCAGAGTGAACTAACTCTAATGGTTCTTTTGCTTTAAACTTCGATTCCTCGTATGGCAGTTGTTGCGCTTTACCATACTAGCATACGGTGTCTGTTCGTACCTCAAGTTGGGGAAGCCCGTTAAGCATCAACTTCTTCACCATCACACTCAGCTTGGAATAGCTAACGTGACCTAACGCATATGCCATAGATCTGCTGTCTCATTTTTTCTTGTCCTGTCTACATATGCAGACTCTGCTGACATCACGTAGACTGACTCCAATCGTCGCCCTTCCATTGTCAATGTTTCTAAGATTTTGAGGTCACGATACATCTTTACATATCGGGGACCAAACAAGACATAGTGGCCTGATGGTGTCAATTGAGCCACAGATAGCAAATTTTTCTTCATTCCTAGGACATGATAAACATCTTGAAGTGGCACCTGGTTAGAATTATATTGAGGTGTAACTATCGTCTTACCGATGTGAGCTATCAGTAACCTTGAGTTGTCAGCTGTCACCACCACACAACCTCCCTTGTACTTAGACAGGTTTTGTAACTTCTTTTTATCACCCATCATATGATTTAGTCAATCTGTTTTGGTGTTGTTACAGTGAGAGCTAATTCTTCTTCCTCCATAGCAAATTATGCTTCGACATCCCAACCATCTTCGCTATTCTCCTTAGAATTGGAAGTAGCAGTATTACTTTCAACAGGCTTTTTTTTTGTCCAACATTGTTTCACCATGTGGCCTATCTCCCTGCAGTTGTAACACTCGCCATCGAACTTTCTACTATTATTGCGATTCTTTGATGCTCCCTCTGGATGAGAGCCTCTATTTTCTTAATGAATTTTCACTTTGTCAACATCATTTTTAGATCCACTACCAGAGTACTGCTTAAAAGTGCCTCTAATTTTGCTGGTGTAGAGCGCTTCCTCCTCACCCTTCAGTGAGACTCCTCCCATTTGCTTAGCCATAACTTCATGACCTGCAAGCAATTTTTCAAACTTTACAAGCGATGGTTGTGTCTGCCATCCCTGTACAGCGGCAACGAACCCTCGATATTCGGGTCTTAAACCATGGATAATTATTCTCTTTATCCTGGTTTCCCCGATAGGAGCTGTTGGATCTAATTCTGAAATTTCATGGCATATCACCTTCACCTTGTGAAAATATTGGGCAATCGTCATGTCCCGTTGCACCATTGATAGCAGCTCGTTCTCGAGAAGTTGCAGTCTTGTATCATTCTTCTTTGAAAAGAGTGTAACAAAAGTGTCTCATGCTTCCTTTGGTGTTTTGGCATCCCGAATGTGCTCCAACATTTCTTTAGCCGGTTGTGTAACTTCACCACCATCGACAATCTCCCAAACAAGCTTCTTGACTCCTTTAACTCCTTGAAGGTCAACCATCGTACCGGCAAGACTTTGACTATATTAATCAAGCTTGACTAATAAACTTATAGAGTACCAAACTCCTCACAACTTAAGATAGCTCCACCAAGGACGATCCCTAATCGTCCCGCTCTGATACCAATTGTTGAGAAAAATTTAGAGTGCACAACTCTAAATTTACTAATATTAGACCCAAACAAGTAAACAAATTACTTGTATTATACCCACAATAAAATACACTACAACACTTTTAAAGATCTCTCACAACTTGAAGGGAAATACAAATAAACACTCAATAGGAAACTCACAACTCACACTCAAGACTTATTCTTTTAGAGGATACTTAACCCAAATGCAAGGGATGGTATTTATAATCATTTCCATGCAATCTACACCATACAAATATTAAATTAAGAAATAATCCTAACCATACATTATTACCACATTGTACACACTTCTCCTAAAATATCTCATTTTTATATCTTTTTAAAATTTTCTCTTAAAAATATATTTTTTTAAATATAAGAAGCTTCCATGAATTGGGCTTCTAGATTAATGTTAATGGGTTGGAGTTGATCTTCAACAGTGTATATATTATTTGCTGCTACAATGTCTCAAATTTTGCAAGGTTTTTATTGGTAATGCTGGGCCTACAGTATGCGATGTGCCACTTAGCACCCCCAATGGAAACCACAAAGGACTGCAGTTTATTTTCTCCCATGGACAGCACTAAATCTGGCTCTGCTCAAGTAGAAAATAGAAATGAGTTTTATTTAGTTGGCCCCTCCATCCATATACTATGCTCCACTAATCTTCTTTGGATCCACATAACTATTTTCTAAGCAATTGCGATTATTAAAACTATGATTTGCAGAGGAAAAAAAATGGGCTTCTCTTCTTTCACGCATTGTATTTTATTAATCTATCATTTGGTCTTAATATCTTATTATTATCATCATTATTTTGACTGATATTGATTGAAAGATACTTTAGTCAATTTCAATAATTTTGTGGTATGTTTTGTAATTAAAGAGTTGTAGAATAATAAGGTTTATATTTTGAATGCCCATAAACACATGAATAATGTAGCTATCTTTAAAAATATCTGTAAATTCACACTCCTAGTGCGTATGCTACTTGTGTTATAATCACTTTAAAATTGTACTCACCATTTATATTACCCATTCAGATCAGATAATTGGCTCATTCCACTTACAAGAGAGCATCAAGCTTTTTTTGACTTGAAGATTGGAATTTTAAGTATTGCAAGAAAATATTATTACTTTAATCTTTTGAAGTCAATCGCTGTCAGTTGTCCGGGTATAAAGCCATCCACTAATTTTTATTTGACCTAATTAATTTTTGAAAAACAAAGTGTGCTAACTATATCACTTCACGCATTTGCTTGATACTGTTGTAATACTGTTGGACAAGAGTACGTGCTATTTGAATTAGAAAAACCCAAAAATATTCACTATTTTAGTTAGTTCTACAGATAAGCGCAAATCAAAATAAAAGCCATTCAACTTGTGGTCTGGTCACTATCTATTGCCCTCGTCTCTCTAAGCTAAATGGCACTGCATATATTCCTTTTCCTCTCTTGTAACTTCTCTGAAAGTAATTCATATTTGAGAAATTACCTTACATTAATAAAAATAATATTTATGAAAGAATTTATAAAAAACATAATTAGTTTTATTAATTGGGTTAATATTTTGGAATTTTAGTACTTATCATAAATATAAATACTTGACACTTTAAATCTATAAAAATTACAAAATATTGAGGGAATATGCATGTTCCACATTTAGAACTGTACCCTGTCCGACGCTTCTTTTAGCCAAGTCCATGTAATATAATATCTAAGGAAAAAAAACTGATCTCGTACGACCGAACTTAGAATGACATTTTGTCAAAATTTTAACATATTATAATAATGACATTTCCATCTAAATCTAACATTATTCTTAAGTTGAAGAAGGAGAAAACTCTTCAAACTGTATTCGGGGTTTGATTAAAACCAGCAGAGAGCTAGCCTTTGGTAAATTTACCTCAATCTGACTCTATGAAGTGCCAAATATGCAAGAAACCGATAACCCACCAACATTAAGGCCATAATACAAACATCAATCCACAAATGGTTGATGCCCATTGATTTGATAGGAGGAAAATCACCAACTCTGCACAAAACTCCCTTTGAGCATTCATAAGAATCATCCTCTTTGTATTGAACACCAAGAAGAAGCTTGTAACAATAATAGCTATAGCTTAAGTACTTGAGCCAAACTATAAAAGGAGGAATTTGCTGAACGTAGTAACCACCAGCAATGAGAAAGACTAAGGTTGTAACTGAAGCCAAAGTAGTAGCTTTCTTAATATCCATGAGAATTGCACCAATTGCTAATCCAACACTTTGGGAGACAAGGACATTATAAAGAACTACAAGTAAGGAAAGCATGAAAGTAGCTGGATCTGGTTTAAGTCCACCCATCCAATAAATTATGAAAACAAATGCAGTTGGTAGTCCAAGATCTAAGGGCAGGTCTCCAACTGTTTTGGCTAAGAAATATGAAGAAAGCCTATACATCCCAGATGATCTTTCCTTTATTAGCATTCTTCTTTCTTGTGGAAATGTGAAAACTGCATTGTATAGTGGGTAGAATCCCCAAAACACTGAGAAGAAGAAGATCAATGCAATCTGCAGATAAAAATAATCGACATAATTAAGTGTTTTTTAGACTTTGTTCTAAAACCACTTTTAACTGAAATCATTTTTAACAAAAGTACAAAGAAATAGACAGGTAAAAATTCTTACACGGTCACCGATGTGGGAAGCTGGGGTGTGCCACCAGAGGAGTCCACCAAGGAAAGCTACACTTATAACTTGGAAAATTCTAAGGCTATTGAATGCTTCGTACCTCCTCTCCTTCAGTCCTCTTTGAAACAGCACCTTAAACTGGTGCCACCAACTTGTGCACCATTGCTCTGGTTGTTGGTCACTTCCTGCATTATACCAAAGTCTCCATAAAGTAGTGAACCATAAAATTCCTATTATATTATATGTACAAGGAAAATAGATTGAAAAATTAAAAAACAAAATAAAAACTCACTTGCAGAAACCTCTTTTGTGCAATTATAGTTGTTAGCATCCAAATTGCAAAGTTCAGCTTTCAATCTGGTAGAAATATTTTTGTCATAAGCAGTAATTAGTGTTTCCTTCACCATCTTCTGCTCTTGTTCCATGTTCTCATTTTGTTCCATTAAATGTTTTGAATCTGGGACAACTCCTGCAAATTTCACTTTTCTATTACTTTATGATAACACGATAAATTTCATTAGAGAATGCATGTGAGGTAGATAACTACTGTCTCCTGCTATTATTATATGATGTTAATGTTTGATGGATGAAAAGCTCAGCCCATGTATTTTACAGACAAATGTAAAGTATTTTCCAAAAAATCTATCTCAATCAGAAACTGAGATTTTGTAGATTGCTGAAAATTTGCCGCTTTGATTATGTAGTCTACCAACTGATGTATGTATGAAACAGAAATAAAAACAGAGAAGCTCTAATCAATAAAAAGAAAAAAGTGGTATCAAACTAAATAAGAAAATAAATAAACATACCATTAGCAAGGTCTAGTAAGAGGTCAGCTGGATTAACAGTCATAGAAGTAGAAAACCCAATAGAAGAAAAATAGTCCAAAGCTGAAGAAGCAGAACCATAATAAATAGGACTGCCCTCAGAAAGCAATACTACTTTATCAAACAAATGGTAAAGACGGCTAGATGGCTGATGGATAGTAGTGACCACAGTCCTACCACCACTAGCTAGTCTCTTAAGAATGGTTAAAATCCTCTGAGCTGTAGTTGAATCCAAACCAGAAGTAGGCTCATCAAGCAAAAGCAAACTTGGGTTGATTAACATTTCCTGACCAATACTAACCCTTTTCTTTTCCCCACCAGAAATCCCTTTAAAAAGTGGACCTCCAATCATACTATTCCGACATCGATTCAAACCCAACTCAGTTATAACTCGTTCCACATGTTGGACTTTTTCTTCTTTAGACAAGCTATTAGGTAGCCTTAATAGAGCAGTGAAGAGTAAAGTCTCTGTTACTGTAAGATGTGGATATAAAACATCATCTTGTGTAACAAAGCCTGTTCTTCTTTTTATGGTACCAGAAAAAGGTTGACCATTGTAGCAGATTTTGCCTGATAATTTACCACTGAGACGTCCTCCTAAAGCTGTTAAAAGGGTAGTTTTACCACTCCCTGAAGGTCCTAACATAGCTAGCATTTCACCTGGGAAAACAATGCCTGTTACACCATTCAGTATTGACTTTTCTCCACTTGATAGATTAGTACTAGTAGTATTCCAAGGGCACCACATTCCTTCTTTTTGTTGCACTTTAACTTTGTACATCACATCCTCGAACTGCAAAGATCAAACCCAGAACAAATGTTGGAAATAAATAAGCTTTAATTACTTAATTAATAATTTTGAAAAAAAAAATTAAAAAATTTTGATGAGTTATGTTTAGAAATAATCACCTTGAGAGTTATGGGGAACAAGGAGAGTTGAAAGAGAGCGTGAGAATTATTAACTTGTATTGGGTAAGCAACAATAGCTCTATTGTCATGTACTTGAGGCATCTCAGTAGTAGTAGTAGTAGAATTATTATCAGGAGAGTGATATTCTGGTTTTGGCAATGTGCAAGTGAGAGGCATAGTTGTTAATTAGTGGTGAGGGGTGAGGGAAGGAAAGGACTGAGGAGAAGTTAAGAAGTTCCTTTTTGCTTTGCGTTGCTTTCCAAAGTGAAAAACAAACAATTATATATAGCAGAGACATACACACACAAAATAAGGGGACGTTTTAGCTAGGGATAAGTCTATATATGGTGGGTTCCCACCCTATCATGTGTTAGTTTATTGTATCACTAAGTATAATTAATTATTATTTATACTAATCTTGTCCTAGCTATTAGGTTTATTTATTTTATTTGGCATCTCCTCTGTCTTTCTCTCGAGTAATATTATATGGTGACCTTGAGGTGCATGAAAATTTGTACAGCTAATATGGAACCTTGAGAATCAAAATCTGTAAAACCGCTTCTAACATAAAAAAAAAAAAAGTACTTTAGGACCAAACCAAAAAAATATATATCAGAAGCACTTACAAGACTCGATATGTGCTTCTTGCTTAAACCACTTTAAATAAAAAGTAACAGAAACATTAAGAAAGTGAAATGATTAAACGATTATATTGGGATTGCTGTATATGGCTTAACAATACGCTGTGGCAGGTTCCAAAACCTTTTTCTAGAAGGCACTTTTATATTCTGTCTAATTATTCAATTTGTTTTCAATAATAATCCTTATTATATGATTTTCTTATAAATAAACATTTAATTTTGAAAATTAACCCATGTTCAAGAAGACATGTTCACTCACTTATGTTTATATTTAATATTTAATTACTTGAGTAGTGTGGCGGTGGAGTAGGGATTATTTTTATAAATTGACTGGTTAAAAGGAGTTTATAGTCCAATTAAACCTTTTAATTTCAGCTTGATAAATCCTGTTATACCATTATCAAACAACTCGAACATTTTTTTAGTTATATTAAGATAATTATTTTTAGGTTTATTTGGGCTAGACCAAAAGTTAATTTATTGGAAAAAAAATATTTTATTTTAATTATATATATATTTTTTATATGAAACTTATTTACATATCTGATAAGGGGTGAGGATGGATTCAAGCTCCTCATCTTTTTTCAATCTTGGGATGTCTAATTACATATGTAGTTAGTCAGATTGTATGGTATGTAATTTTTGTTGGAAAAAATGAGTATTTAGACTCATGGTTAAATACTATTTTGATGCATCATTTTGAGTGGGATCCACTTAGTATAAGTTTAGGGTCGTGATTGATTTGAGTTCTCCTCCGCGAGAGCTTCGAAATCATATATTTATACACTCAAAATGGGATTGAGATGAATGAGAAATTGTGTCTCAAAGTTCACTCATTGATATGGAACAAAAACAAAAAAAAAAAATGTTGTGTTTTGTTTTGTCCCACATGGAAAAATCCTTTCCAATAGCCACATTTGGATGCCTATATATTGACTCTCCAACTAAGGGAAAATACACAACAAACATCAACTCTTCTCTTCTCAATTTTCCTACATCAAACTCTTCCCAAACTTCTAGTAAAATTATTCTAGAGCTAAGTTTGTGTGATAGAGAGCGGATAGAAATTCAGTTCGAATAAACAGTTTAAGTTTGGTGTTCTTAAATTGTTATAGATCGTTGTATCCTGGGAGGTAATTTTTCCTTAATCTCAAACACCCGTTGTGAGGGGAAAAATTTATCTTAAGGAAACAGTTTACGGGCCTCGATCTTCCTCTTATTTTCTTTTATATTTATGTTATTGTAATTTACAGTTCTTTATTTATTCTGTAATTTTAAATTCATGTTATTAATTTATAATATTTAAATTCTTGTTTGTCTAATATATTTTTTCCTACATCTTAAGATAAATTATTGTTGGAAAAAATGAGTATTTAGACTCATGGTTAAATACTATTTTGATGCATCATTTTGAGTGGGATCCACTTAGTATAAGTTTAGGGTCGTGATTGATTTGAGTTCTCCTCCGCGAGAGCTTCGAAATCATATATTTATACACTCAAAATGGGATTGAGATGAATGAGAAATTGTGTCTCAAAGTTCACTCATTGATATGGAACAAAAACAAAAAAAAAAATGTTGTGTTTTGTTTTGTCCCACATGGAAAAATCATTTCCAATAGCCACATTTGGATGCCTATATATTGACTCTCCAACTAAGGGAAAATACACAACAAACATCAACTCTTCTCTTCTCAATTTTCCTACATCAAACTCTTCCCAAACTTCTAGTAAAATTATTCTAGAGCTAAGTTTGTGTGATAGAGAGCGGATAGAAATTCAGTTCGAATAAACAGTTTAAGTTTGGTGTTCTTAAATTGTTATAGATCGTTGTATCCTGGGAGGTAATTTTTCCTTAATCTCAAACACCCGTTGTGAGGGGAAAAATTTATCTTAAGGAAACAGTTTACGGGCCTCGATCTTCCTCTTATTTTCTTTTATATTTATGTTATTGTAATTTACAGTTCTTTATTTATTCTGTAATTTTAAATTCATGTTATTAATTTATAATATTTAAATTCTTGTTTGTCTAATATATTTTTTCCTACATCTTAAGATAAATTTTTTATTTTTAAATTTTATTTACTGGATAAGCAAGTTTACTTTTACATTCAATTTTCTTGATTAATAGTTGATTTATTATATGTTTTGTACTTTATTTCTTCAGTTACATTTATATAATTATATAATAATATAAAATTGATACCTTCATTTATTTAGTACTAATTTTGTTAGAAAATTGTTTTTAACATTTCTTTTATTGTAATGTTACTGATTTTTTTTTTTTTGTTTAAAGCTTTATTATTGCTTTATTATTGCTTTATTGCTTTATGCTTATTTCTGCTTAGTTAATTTTTTAACATTTTTGCTTAATTAATTTTTTAACATTTCTGCTTATTTCTCCTTTATTAATTATTGCCTTAATGTTACTGCTTATTGCTTTATTTAACATTTCTTTGTTTAACACGTTCACTGCTCTTTAATTATAAATAATATATATATATATATATATATATATATATATATATATTTAGTTAATTTTTTTTTTGTTTCTATATTTGTTATTCCTTTCGTAATTTTGTTCTTTTAGTATAATTATTGCATATGTTTTCTTTGCAATTTACTTTCTTTAATTACATTGTTTTAAATAAAATTCAATTCGGTGGTTTTATAAATGCTAAATAATTATTTTACTATTATTTGTTAGTTTAATTTAAAAAAAAAAATTGATTACTGTTTTTTTTTTTTTCCTTATATAATTAACCTTGATAATAAATATTTGTTATTTCTTATTGCTATTGTTTATAATAGTACAATTTTGTTGCTTTAAACTATTTTCCTTTAATTATTATTATTATTTTATTTAAAGAAGAAGAAAAAAAAAAAAAAAGGCAACTGGTTTTAAAATAAATAATAATTAATTATTTACTTTTTATAAGTTGTTTTAAGTTATTTACTTGTATCAATTGCTAATATTACTTTGATAAAATAATACAAATATTATTTGAAGCTTTTAACACTTTTGATTATTGAAACTATTTTTTCAGAAATATCAAAAGATGACTTCTGAGATGACTTCTGAGATGACCAATCTTGAGATTTTCACTGTGAATGCTGCTAACCCTTCTGTGGGTGGTTCAAATGTGAACCAAATGGTGAAGCCTACTGTGACTCACGGGGTTACCCCAACATTACCGGTTTCGGTTCCTATGAACCATGCTGTGGCAGAGAAACCGGAGAAGTTCAATGGATTGAACTTCAAGAGGTGGAGGAGTAAGATGTTGTTCTATCTTACCACCTTGAACCTAGCAAGGTTCTTGACTGAGGAATCTCCCAAACAACCTGAGGGTGAACAGGATTTTCAGTCTGCTAGTGCTATTGAAGCATGGAAGCACTCAGATTACCTGTGTCGGAATTATATTCTGAATGGCCTAAGTGACTCCCTATACAATGAGTATAATAAGGAGAAGACGGCTAAAGACTTGTGGGAGTCATTGGACCGGAAGTATCAAACTGAAAATGCCGGTGCCAAGAAATTTTTGGTTGGTCGCTTTCTTGATTATAAGATGGTGGACAATAAACCAGTATGCAGTCAAGTACGTGAACTCCAAGATATCATAACAGAAATGCATGATGAAGGGATGGTACTGAGTGAGACATTCCAAGTTGCAGCTATTATTGAAAAGTTGCCCCCTTCATGGAGAGAGTTCAAGGCCTACCTTAAGCATAAGCGAAGGGAAGTGTCTATGCAAGACTTGCTTGTAAGATTCAAGGTAGAAGAAGGCAACAAAGCTTCTTCCAGAAGGGGTAATATCCCATCAGCACCCAAGGCTAACGTGGTAGAGCATCGTCAAAGCTCCAAGCACAACAAGTATAAAGGCAAGGGTAAGGGCAAGCTGAATAACGGTTCAAAGTTCAAACCTAAGGAAGCAATTTTTAAAAAATCAAGCTTCAAGGGGACTTGCTTTAACTGTCAGAGGACAGGACACAAATCTCCACATTGCACGTTTCCAAAGAGAAACAAAAACCGTGAGGCAAACATGGTGGAAGACACTCAAGACTTTTCAGATAGTGACTTGTGTGCAGTCGTCTCTGAAGTGAACCTAGTTGGGTCGAACCCAAGGGAGTGGTGGATTGACACTGGTGCAACCAGACATGTCTGCTCAGACAAGGGGCTATTTACCATCTTTGAAGCTGTCAAGGAAGGTGAAAAGCTATTCATGGGAAACTCTGCAACTTCAGCTGTTGAAGGGCAAGGAAAAGTTGTATTGAAGATGACCTCTGGAAAGGATCTGACTCTGAATAATGTACTGTATGTACCTGAGATTCGTAAGAACCTTGTGTCTGGTTCATTATTGAATAAACATGAATTTAGAATTGTATTTGAGTCAGATAAGGTCGTGTTGACCAAAAAGGGTATATTTGTGGGTAAGGGGTATGCTTGTAATGAGCTTTTTAAGCTTAATGTAACAACTGTAATGCCTAAGAAAATTAATAAAGTTAATTCTTCTGCTTACTTGCTTGAGTCTTCCAATTTGTGGCATGGTAGACTAGGTCATGTTAATTATGAATCTTTGCGTAAATTAATTAACATGGAATATATACCCTCTTTCCAAATTGATTTCAAACACAAATGTGAAACTTGTGTTGAAGTAAAAATGACAAGGTCATCGTTCCATTCAATTGAAAGGAACACTAAACCTCTTGATTTAATCCATAGTGATTTATGTGATTTAAAGTTTGTTCAAACAAGAGGTGGTAATAAGTATTTTATTACTTTTATCGATGATAGCACAAAATACTGCCATGTATATTTGCTTAAAAGCAAAGATGAAGCTATAGAGAAATTTATTCTCTATAAGGCAGAAGTTGAGAACCAACTCAACAAGAAAATCAAGGTACTACGAAGTGATCGTGGTGGTGAGTATGAAGCACCTTTTGGTGAGTTCTGTGCAGAACATGGAATCATACATGAAACCACAGCACCATATTCGCCTCAGCAAAATGGAGTAGCTGAGCGAAAGAATCGTACCTTGAAAGAAATGATGAATGCAATGTTACAAAGTTCTGGGTTACCCCAGAACTTGTGGGGGGAAGCCATTTTATCGGCTAACTACCTTTTAAATAAGGTTCCCAAGAAAAAGGCACAAAAGACACCGTATGAATTATTTAAAGGAAGAGTACCTTCCTATAAATATTTACGAGTGTGGGGGTGTCTTGCTAAAGTAGCTGTACCTATACCTAAGAAGGTAAAGATAGGTCCGAAAACAATAGATTGCATTTTTATTGGATATGCACATAACAGTAGTGCTTATCGTTTTCTTGTGCATGAGTCAAGGATTCTAGACATACACAAGAATACAATAATGGAATCAAGGAATGCATCTTTCTTTGAACATGTATTTCCTTGTAAATCCCAAGGGGAATCGAGTTCGTCTAAACGAACTTATGAGACTATGAATGAAGATAGTCAAGAACAAGATTCTGAACAAGAGGTTGAGGTTGAACCTAGACGTAGCAAAAGGGTTAGGACAGAAACGTCCTACGGTCCAGATTTTCTGACCTATTTGCTAGAAAATGAACCTCAAACCTATGAAGAGGCTGTAAACTCTTCTGAAGGTCCTCAATGGAAAGAGGCCATTCATAGTGAAATTGAGTCCATTCTGCAAAATCACACTTGGGAACTAGTTAATTTACCTCCGGGTAGTAAAACACTAGGATCCAAGTGGATTTTCAAGAGAAAACATAGACCAGATGGATCAATAGAAAAGTATAAGGCCAGACTTGTAATTAAGGGTTACAAACAACGATATGGCCTTGATTACTTTGATACTTATTCTCCCGTGACGAGAATAACATCCATTAGGATGATAATTGCTATCGCAGCTTTGCGAAATCTTGAGATACATCAAATGGATGTTAAGACAGCCTTTCTAAATGGAGATTTAGATGAAGAAATCTACATGGATCAACCTAAGGGTTTCTCTGCCCCAGGACAAGAAGAAAAGGTTTGTAAATTGGTGAAGTCATTATATGGCTTGAAGCAAGCACCTAAACAATGGCATGAAAAATTCGATAATGTCATGAAGACAAATGAATTTAAGATCAACGAATGTGACAAATGTGTATATGTCAAGGACACTGAAGATGATTATGTCATCTTATGTCTGTACGTTGATGACATATTAATTGTGGGTAGTAATGATCAAATGATCAAATCTACCAAAAATATGTTGAACTCAAGGTTTGACATGAAAGACATAGGACCTGCTGATATAATTCTAGGAATTAAGATATCAAGGATATCAAGCGGTCTCATTCTTAGTCAAAGTCATTATATTGACAAAATCCTAGAGAGATTCAACAAAGGTGATTCTGGTATTGTTAGAACACCGATAGATGTTAATCTGCACCTATCCAAGAATAGAGGGAAGAGTGTATCTCAACTTGAATATTCTAGAGTGATAGGAAGTCTTATGTACTTAATGAGTTGTACAAGACCGGACATAGCTTACGCTGTAAGTAAACTAAGTAGATATACCAGCAATCCAGGATCTGACCACTGCAAAGGTATTACTAGATTACTTAGATACTTAAGATACACACGTAGCTATGGACTGCACTACACAAGATATCCAGCTGTATTAGAAGGATACAGTGATGCAAACTGGATATCTGATATGAAAGACTCTAAGTCTACTAGTGGATATGTGTTCACACTGGGTGGTGCAGCTATTTCATGGAAGTCATCTAAACAGACTTGCATAGCTAGATCCACGATGGAATCAGAATTCATCGCTTTGGATAAATGTGGCGAAGAGGCCGAATGGCTACGCAATTTCTTAGAAGATATTCCTAAGTGGCCTAAGCCTGTGCCTGCAATTTGTATACATTGTGATAGTCAATCTGCAATTGGTAGGGCACAAAGCAACATGTATAATGGTAAGTCTCGACATATACGTCGTAGACATAATACCATTAGACAACTACTCTCAACTGGGGTTATTTCTGTTGATTATGTGAAGTCAAAGGATAACATAGCGGATCCATTAACCAAAGGGTTAAATAGAGAGTTGGTTGAAACATCATCAAAGGGAATGGGACTAAAAGCCCATGAATAAATAAGACTTTGCAAAGGAAACCCAACCTAGTTGACTGGAGATCCCAAGATCTAGGTTCAAAGGGACAACCTAATTGTAAGGACTTAGTGTGATCACTGTGGGGGTTTTATCCTCAAGTCCATTCCTATGATGAAAGCAGTGATACCCGTAAGTTTAGGTTAAGCTAGTGTTTTTAATGATTCTTACGAAGAGAATACCGAGCGGAGTACATTGGGTTACTCTTTGCGGATTACTTTTATAGATAAGAGATCACCTATGTGAGAGAGAAGTGGTGGCCGCTTCGAAAGGGGATTGTTGGGCTCAATTCTTGAGAAACTCTCACAGAACCAGGTGTATGTTCATGGCCAAAACGAACATAACAGTGAGAACTGAATTGTATCAGGAATGATTCATGTGTGAAGTATGTCATCGTTTACATAAACGGCAGAACAGTTCAAGGACATCGCGTCTACTGTAAGCCAGTAAAGTAAACATATTCTCACAAGGGAAGGTTCAAAGGGTTATACCTACCTATCCTATGCAGGTCTCAGACCGTTGAACTCTATCACCGCGTGTCAAATTGATTTGAGTCAGTTTTCTTTTGAAAAACTCCGTCAATTTTCATTCATGTGGGGGATTATTGTTGGAAAAAATGAGTATTTAGACTCATGGTTAAATACTATTTTGATGCATCATTTTGAGTGGGATCCACTTAGTATAAGTTTAGGGTCGTGATTGATTTGAGTTCTCCTCCGCGAGAGCTTCGAAATCATATATTTATACACTCAAAATGGGATTGAGATGAATGAGAAATTGTGTCTCAAAGTTCACTCATTGATATGGAACAAAAACAAAAAAAAAAATGTTGTGTTTTGTTTTGTCCCACATGGAAAAATCCTTTCCAATAGCCACATTTGGATGCCTATATATTGACTCTCCAACTAAGGGAAAATACACAACAAACATCAACTCTTCTCTTCTCAATTTTCCTACATCAAACTCTTCCCAAACTTCTAGTAAAATTATTCTAGAGCTAAGTTTGTGTGATAGAGAGCGGATAGAAATTCAGTTCGAATAAACAGTTTAAGTTTGGTGTTCTTAAATTGTTATAGATCGTTGTATCCTGGGAGGTAATTTTTCCTTAATCTCAAACACCCGTTGTGAGGGGAAAAATTTATCTTAAGGAAACCGTTTACGGGCCTCGATCTTCCTCTTATTTTCTTTTATATTTATGTTATTGTAATTTACAGTTCTTTATTTATTCTGTAATTTTAAATTCATGTTATTAATTTATAATATTTAAATTCTTGTTTGTCTAATATATTTTTTCCTACAATTTTTTTACGGATGTTTATGGGATGTTCTATTAAAGAAATGTAGACTATATTTCTAAATAGTTAATGATATAATGGTATTTTTAATAAAACAAAATAAAAATTACACATGTAGAGTAGTGTATTTAATTGTAATTGCATATAGGATGCACATGCGAGCCTAATATGATTCTTAGGCAGCACATGCCCTTCAGGACTTCTCATTTTGTTGTATCCTTGTATACATGTGGTGATATGGAAAGAAGGCATAGTACTTTATTTCCCAACTGCTAAAGTATACAAGTACAAGATGGTCTCCCTCTGTTTTTTTTTTTTTTAATAAAAAAAATTCGTGCATATTTATGCCACTAATGATAGATACTTATTACATTTATAATATAATTAACTTGCAGCTTTTCCAAAGTACATGCAGCCTTCGGTTCAATGGATATTATTATATTAATCAGTAACAGGACCACCAGCACAAAATATATAATAATTAATATATAATATTTATGATATATTTAATATATTATATTAAATAAATTAAATATAATTATATTAAATTATATTATAATTAATTTATATAATATTTGATAACAAGCTGTATAATATATAATTGATTAAATTAATTAAATATATTTTAATAAAATAGTTTTTATTTTAAAATTTATTTAAATTTATATTTAATTCATTTTTATTATATTTTAAAAAATAAAAAAGTATTATTTTTTAATTTTTTTTATAACTAATATTATTTTTAATTTAAGATACAATAAAAAATTAAAATATATAATTTTATAATTGAAAATTCAGACGACCTAAATTATTATAATATTGTTTAAATCTATACTTACAATAGTACAAAATTTTTACATAATTGTATTATTTTTATATAATATAATATATTATTATTTTATAGCCAAACGTCGGACTGCATAAATCATACAATTAGAATATTTAGTATTTTCAGATTTATTATGTTTTTGTGATAAGGAATCTTAGCTAGACTCCCGGAGTACTGTTTCGAATCGGTGAAAATGCATGTGCTAGATAAGATAAGAAAAGTTCCTAGCCAGCACATTGAAATTATTATTTAATCTTCTCCACAAGTCCAAAGGATATACGAGGAAATATTTTTTTCCCCTGTTTCCCTTGTTTTCTTTATGAAAGTCATATATTCGTTATTTATATTCTTTGTGTGCTCCAATGTTTATATTTTAATTCGATTTTTTATTTTATGTTAAGAGTAGAGAATAGCACATATTCTTTAACTACATGAATAAGAGTAATTTAGTAATTTTTTATTATTTTCTTTATTGTAGTTTATCTACTTGTTTTAAATAAGTAACACTATAAGGATAAATAATCAATGTTTTTCTTCTTTCAAATAATCAACGTTTTTTTTTTCCTAACTATTATTAAGCTATCAATTATATAAATTGTCTATAGATAAGAATAACTACAAAATTAAAACAAATAAAATTATTATTTGATCTTTTATTCTTGTACAGTCACTATTTCACAACAAAATAAATTGTTAAAAAAATAACAAATAAACTAAATTACTCTAACTTATATAACTAAAGGACATTAGGTGCATTTATTCATAAAAATTTGTCTTTGTTAAGCAACTAACTAAAGTAAAGATCACATTATCAATTTATTCATAAAATTTTAATATACAAAGATTGGGTTCTCTTAATATATATATAAAAATAACATTAAATATCAACCACTTAATTTAGTAATTGCGATGAATTTAAAAATTTGCATATAATAATTGAATTTTTAAATTCATCACAGTTACTAATCTAAAACAATTAAATAAATAAAATTTAATAAGCAAATGTCATAAGCAATATATATATATATATATATATATTTTTTTTTTTTTTCTTTTTCAAAAATGATGAGAACATTTAATCTCGGGAAGATCAATATTTTCTTATCTAAAAAAAAAGTCATTATTCCCTCTTAATTATTCCACAAGAGTACATGTGTATGTTTGAGCGTATTTAACGTGTGATTTAAAAAAATAATAATGAAAGACACAAAATTACGAGGACAGGACAGAAAAGGCATATCGATCGTTCATGGGAAATATTATCGCTTATATGTTTCAAATTTCAACCGACGGTTTATTGTTTTGTTTTTTGTTATTTGACCTCTAGTTTATTTGCGATTGTACCCAAATTAGAACTCGACAGGTGTTACATTATGATCCATACAGTACCACTTTTCTTTTGCAAGAATATAAATTAAGAAACAAAAATAATGACCATCAAGTTTAGAAAAGAAAGCTATGGTATCGAATTGGATCGCCTAAAGAATTTCCCAGAATTTCGATCAAGTAAACGAAAAGTAGAAGGGCGGTACCGCTTTTTTATTTTAGAGCAAACTGATTCTTATATTCCCTCTCAATACTTGTTGAATTTCTTTTCTTTTTATTTGTTTAAATTAGTTTTCAACATTCGTATCACCAAAATTCGATCTGACAATTATTATTATTGCATGCTATCCAGCTAGCGCTAATAAATAATAGCTATAATGATCGAAATCCTTGCTCTCTTCTTTTTAATTTAAGACTTTAATTCTAAACTTCGCGTTTGTTTTGTTTTTCTCTTTTTGTCATGTCATTTTTTCTTTTTTTTTTTTCAATAATAGATTTGTCATGTTGTTAACTAATTTGAATAAATATATATATTTATGTTTATTCATTTAGATATTACTCTAAAATGAGATATCATGTCTTTAAAGTTTGTATTGACTTCATTTAATTCTATCATGTCAAATATTATTAAGATTATAATATAATATCAACATTTTATTTTTCTAAAAAAATGGCAAATATATAAGTTGATAGATGAAAGCTTTTGTTTTTCCCTTTTTCTCCGTGCACTTAATTTTTTTGTTATTAATTTGGTTTAATAAAATTAATTATTGATGTATTTAAATTAATAATTATTATTGTAACATTTGATATTCAATTAATTAATTTTATTTATAAAAAATAAAAAAAACCCTAAGGTCCAATTCTTCGACTTTATACGATATCTTTCTTACCATATATTATGCTTCAGAATTGCTCAACATAGGCACTTTTTAACTAGTGATAATTTATATTTTTTTTTTTGTATACTTTCATATTTTTCCGAGTTAGATACCTAATTTTACAATTATACAACTAATTATAGAATTGTACAATTATAAAGTAAACATATGTATACAACATTATAACATTTATAAGAAGTAGACATATAAGTCATCGTCTCAATGACATAAATATATATAAGTATGGATATATTTGCAATATTTAAATTTATGAAAGGGTATTATAACAAAATCGTCCCTATTTTTTTATTTTTACTTTCGAAAATTTTAAAATTGTTAATATTGATAATATTTTCTATATTTATTTAAAATTTTGTTTCAATTCTTGCTAGCTGCAACACATATGTATAATGCATTACTTCTTTTTCTTTCTATTTTCAAGTGCATTTTCATCTTATGTAATAACAGACAGTAGAATGATCAAACCCCGTTGAATTGGTCATAGTCTATGTCCTAAAAAATTTGGTTTTATTTAGGCAACGAAGTATTGCTTCTTCTTTTTTTCAATGATAGTTACTCCTATCTTAGGGAGAATGGTGAAGTATGATAGTTATTCTTATCTTAGGGAAAAATGGTGGAGTATGCTCAATGGCGGAGCTTGAGGCTGCAGTAATTCCAATCAACTTTAAAAAAAATATATATATAATATATTTTTTTGCATTAAAAAATATTTTATTTGTAGTATTATATTGTGTCTAATTTTTGTGTACATATTTTGATATATATTAATAATATTTAACTAACACGTGGATAAAATTCATAGAATTATAAATGAACTGGTTAAATACATATTTATTTATTTTTATGTATTTGATAAATTATTAATAACACAAATAAAATTGTATTAATATATTATATAAAAATTTCTTAAATGTAATAATCTAAATTTTTTTAAATATTTAATTTTAGACTCAATATGATAAAAATAATTTTTTTTTTTTAAAAAAAAGAGAGAGTATACAATAAGCTTTAGACTAAAGCTTTTAAGTTTTTATAATTCATATTGTTAAAATTTCTCATATTTTTTTAAACCTAAATTTTAACTTTATTTAATATTATATTATTTAACATTTTATTTTAATAATATTTTAGAATTTATTTGAAATTTTTTTATATGAAAAATTTAATATTTCTTTATCCTTAATTTTTCATTCAAATTTTGTTTATTTGTCAGTATTATATTGTTTATTAATATATACTTTAAATATGATTTTAAGCTTAAAATTGTAAATTATATTTTACCTTCTAAATTTTCATATGTTTATTTTAATTAGTTTGAATATCTATAAATTTTGTTGTGTTTTTTTAGTTAACTATATATTTCTTGAGTGATACTTCTATGTCTCTATTATAATAACATATGAAAAATTTAGTATTAAATTGAGTATAATCCACTTAATTCCTCCTAATTATATATTATGATATATTTTTTTGTTCTTTAATATGTTAACACAATTTTATACTTTCTATTTAGCCCCCTTAAAAAATATTTTTGGACTGAGTATACTAACAATATGTTTGGTGCACTATATTAGATAGGTTAAATATAGTTTTATGAGACTGAATTGTATTATAATTAGTCTGTAAAGTATTTAATGATAAGTTATATAATATAGTCGAATTAAATTAATTATATATATTTTACGAAAATAATTTTTCATTATAAAATTTATTTAAATAAATATCTAATTCATTTTTATTATATTTTAAAAATAAAAAAATATTATTTTTAATTTGAGATAAAATAAAAAATTAAGATATATAATTTTACAATTAAAAATTCAGACAAAATAAATTAATTATCTAGTATAATTTAGACTTACACCTCTTGATCGTATAAATTTTTTACATAATTATATATTTTTTATATTGTGCTATATGATCTAATTTTATAATTAAATATATATAATTATATAAAAAATTATACAATTAAAATATTTTATTTATTGTAATAAATATTAAATAATCAAATAGTAGTCGGCACTTAAAACATGGGTCATGGCCATGCTTTCTCTTTAGTATCAATTATCAAAGTATATGGCTGACTCGGGTGCGCATAATAATAGAAATAATATGCTCCCGGAATTATTATTTTTTTTTTTGGCAAAATACCAACTTTTTTTGTCACATCATATATACCACATCGTTAAAAGTCCACCGGTGTTTAATTATATAATTTTAATATGATAATAATAAAAATAATTACAATAATATTATCATATATATATATATATATATATATATATATATAATTAATTAATTAATTAATTTTTGGTAAATTTTTTTATTAGAATTACAGTTCCGCTTAACCTATGAGATATTTTGCCCACAGTTATGCTGTATTTATCAAATAAATATTACTGTATTATAAGATAATTCTTAAAAGAAGCACTTTGGTTAATATGATATATTACTTTTAAACTTTGGGATATGTCAAAAAACTCTAGACTAACAAATCAAAAAAGGTACTTTTATGTTATATTCTATAAAAAAAAAAAAAAAAAGTCTCGGTGGAACATCTCCACGATTTAAAGCTAGTGGTAAAATATGATATCCCATCAGTAAATTAAAAAAGACACATTTGATTTTTGACAGGAATATAATACTTGCCGTACGTTTTGTTGGGAATAGAATCATTTCTTTTAACAGATGCCTTAAAAATGGATACATTTTTAAATATAATTATGTGCGCATCATCGTATTTTTATGTGACTGTTCGTTCTTTAGAGCTTGGCATTGACAAGTTTTTCAATTGTTTTTCAGATTGGATATCACATTGCATTTTGCATCATCACAAGTCACAGCCTTTGTGACTTTTTCACCAGAAAAAAACAAAAACCATAAAAAAACGTTTGTGCTTTTTGACACAATGATTTCGTAATATTACCATTTGTAACTCTTGATGTTAAGTGTTAATAAAGTGAATATATTTTCAGCAAATTTAATATTGACTAAATAAAAAAAAGAAGTTGGAATATCGTCAATGATTGAAATTCTTAAATACAATATTTCGTACCTACTTATAATACTATTTCTTTTGTGTAAGAATATATAATCCATAAGAGAAAAAAAAAATTTATATTAAAATTTTAAAATAACTTCTATTCGTGTCTGATTAATTATAAGTTCCAATTTCATAAAAAAATAATAATAATTATAAGTTCCAATATTCATGCGCTTAATCATCAACCAGGTAAACCACACAAAGGAGACAAGTAGATAACTAATTACTTTTGCTTTAGCCACTGGGCTACACGCTGTTACACAAAATATACATTCTCCAGACTCCAAATTTTTTTTTTTTTTTTTTTTTTTTAAAAAGGAGCTCTAAAGGCTCCTTTTTTTATTAAAGAAGAGAAAAACACACTCACGCCTTTGGTGGAATTTGAACTTGGGTTCCTGATGGGGGAATTGGGAGTCTTACCACCTAAACCACAAGAGATTCCAGACTCCAAATTAATCATAAACAAAATATAATAGTTTTGAATTATAAGAGGTTACGAATTATAATAGAGGGAAAAAAAAAATCCTATAATCCTTAAACTTTATATTTAAAACACTTTAATCTTTAAATTTTTAAATAATATACTTTAATTCTTAAATTTAATAATTTATGACTATATGTACAAAAATAAGTCAATAAATTATTACTTTTTTAATATTTTAGTTCAAAAATTTTATTAAAATGACACGTTTTAGTCCATAAATTTTACTAAAATTAGACATTTTACTGAGAATGAAACATATGTTAAAAAATAAAACTTATTTGAATATAATTAAGAGTAGTATATATAATCTAAAAGTTTTCTTAAATGCATAAATTAAATTGTTAGAGCTTCGACAACCATATATTTTTAAATAAATATACAAAATGAAAATATTTATGAACAGTAATAAGAGATAAAATAAATAAATAAAGTACCTTTTAAAGGAAACATCAGCTACAATATTTTATAGTTTTAAAATGAAAATTTTATGACATATTTAGATAGTAATAATAGACAAAGTAATAACTTTTTTTTTAATATCTTTGTTTGTTTACAAATTTTAGTATTAAAAATTGTAATTCTACGAGAGTACAATTCCTCTTGCGAGAATTAATTTTTTCATTCTTTAATAGATGAGAATGATAAGTATAATATGATTTAATGTTTTTTTTTTATTAAAAAGTCTCAAAATATATCATTTTTTTTAGAATGGAAGGGTATTTTTGAAAAATTCATAAAAAAATATTATATTTATTTTTCTACAATAATTTACCTATGATAATATAATATATCTAGTACATAAATAATTTAATTATTTAATTGCTTCTATTTTTAAACCCTTTTATTAAAATAAACATATATTTATTTTCTTAATGATACTCTATATAAAATAAAAATTATGTCATGCCATGCAATTTTATATATATATATATATATATATATATATATATATATATATATATATATATATATATATATATATATATATATATATATCTTAGTGACAATTGAACAAAAGAATACAAATTACAAATCATTTTCCAATTTTCTATTCTCAAAAATTATTTTTTATAATTTATAAATAATTTTTAAAGTTTTGATTGCATTTATTTAAGTTAAACAATGTATCTAAATTTTTAAATATTTGATATTAAAATAAGATTATATTCGGTTGAACTACGATAAATAAGTAAATAAAATTATTTTTAAAATAATAAATTAATTATTTGATATCAGATTACAAATTTTAATGTTAAAAATTTCAATAAAATACTAAAAAGATAAACTGGAATTTTGTAATGAGTTATTTAATTTTTAGCTTCTAACCAATAAAAATCTTAAAAATTAAATTGTGGGCTAACTTAGAGATAAAGTGTGTCATTTAGTAGCACTCCTTCCAAGTCTTATTACATCATGGTCTGGGCCTCCATCACGATCCTATACCAATACACAATGCAAAAGGGGTTCCTAGGCGATACTAAACACATATCCCCACAATTAAAAATTATTAAATATATTAAAATAATAATTAAAAGAAATAAAGAAAAAAACTACCGAATGCATCCACTTCCCACAACGTTGATTCTACCCCTACTGTCGCTGCTGCCACCAGTCTGTCGGACCAAATTTTTTTTTCCTCACTCACCAGCTGCACTACTCCATTGACATTTTTTGTTAATTTCTCTCCAAAAAACTTCATTTTTTAGACATTTATTTCTTTGAAATGGAACCTCCACCGCCACCGTAGTCGTCGCCAGCGATTTCTCTAGTTGAAGTTTGTGAGCTTTCAATTATACTCACATCCTACAATGAACCAAAATGTTCATTTCCTCCCTAAATATTGAAAAACGAATCAGGGAGTGTAGAGGTAGTTGTAAAATTTTTTCCAGTATATTCAACGTATTAGGTTCGAACATATATAATACGTTCATACATCGTTGCCGAATATATTGAAAATGTTCAAAAATACCATCTGAACATATACATCTGAACCGTTTGAACTTTATGATGTTCGAGTAAGAATAATGAACTTTTTGTATATGTTCAGATGGTACTTTTGAACATTTTCAATATGTTCGGCAACGATGTACAAATGTATTACATATGTTCGGACCTGGTACGTTGAACATATTAGAAAATTTTTTTACAATTACCTCTACACTCCCTGATTCGTTTTCCAATATTTAGGGAGGAAATGAACATTCTGGTTCATTGTAGGATGTGAGTACAGTTGAAAACTCACAAACTTCAACTAAAGAAGCCGCCGGCGACAAAAAAGGTGGAGGTGGAGGTTCCATTTCAGAGAAATAAATGTCCAAAAAATGAAGTTTTTTGGAGAGAAATTAACAAAAAATGTCAATGGAACAGTGCAGCTGGTGAGTGAGAAAAAAAAATTTCGGTCCAGCAGACTGGTGGCAGCAGCGACAGCAGGGGCAAAATAGCATTGTGGGAAGTGAGATGCATTTGGTAGTTTTTATTTTTTATTTTTTTTAATTATTAATTTAGTATGTTTAATAATTTTTAATCGTGGGGTATGTGTTTAGTATTGTACGTGGGATGTGAGTATGTGTTTATTGATATAGTTTCTACTGTTCAACATAATTTCATTTTCTGAACTCGGTCGTCTTCTTCACCTCCATAGAATTTCAATGAAGCTCGGAAAGATAACGATTTAAATGAACTCGAATAAGTCGTCTATTCCTAACAATTTCGATCAAACAAGGAAGAGTAATAAGAAAAATGGGGACAACGACGACTACAGGGACACTAGCTCCTGGGCTATCACGGAAGTTGAAGAAGGTGTTGGAGTCGACTCGGACTGACTCGCCTGATCTGGTGGAATCTCTCAGTACACTTTCCTCCTTCTATGTTGAAAACACTCCCCATTCCCGTCGCAATCTCAGATCTACCATCGAGAAACGATCGCTCTCAATCAATCAGGAATTCCTCAATACCTCCCATGCCGCTCAGGAGGCTTTGGATCGTGTCGAGCAAGAAGTTCAATCCCTAGCCGATTGCTGCGATAGAATCTCTAAGGCCCTTACTAGCTGTAGTTCTTCCACTGGTGATATCATCAGTACAACTGAGAGGCTCAAGCAGGAACTTGAACTTACTACACAGAGACAGGAGATCGTGAATTGCTTCCTTCGCGATTATCAACTGTCTAATGACGAGGTTAGTTTTACATTCTCTGTGCGATTATTGTTGCTATTGTGTTTGGTCCTCAATCGATGGATGAGTTAATTGGTGTCTCTATGTTACATTTGCAGATAAATGCGTTGAGGGACGAGGATTTGAATGAGAATTTCTTCAAAGCGCTTACTCACGTTCAGGAGATCCATTCCAACTGCAAACTGCTCTTGAGAACCCATCATCAGGTAGCACACATCTCTCACACGCTCTTCGGATTCCTAACGGATAATGACCTTGTGATCGACATATATTCACTTAGTTGACTCAAGCTACTAAGAGAGTAATAAAATTTTAAAATGATGAACACCCAGAAAACAAATTTATCATGTCCGGTCTTAGCAGTTGAGAAGAAAATGGAAAATGTAAGGCAAAAAGGAAGAAAAGAAAGACTTCTTGTTGATGATCTGAATTATTTTGCTTGAATGCCTCGTACTAGAAGATCCAGCAAATGAAGATTTTGCTGAGCTGCATGAGACTGAAAGAGAGGAAAAACCAAAGGAAACATTTTCCTGTGGCATTTGATTGCTAGTAAGACGTACTCTTATAAAGATGAGTTGTCGTGGACCTTGTGGTTATGGGGCTTCTGCTAATATTTGACTCTCTTTTTACTAACCCTTTCTATTAAAGTTTCTCATGTCTTATTATTTGACCTGACTATTCCTTGTGCGTTCTGTGCAGCGCGCTGGTCTGGAGCTGATGGATATGATGGCTGTGTACCAAGAAGGAGCCTATGAGCGACTATGCAGGTAAAGTTCGTTTAAAATAAAAGAAGTTGATTGAAACATACATTAGGTTCACTTCTCCTTTGCTTCTTAAAATTATAATTTTCTAGGGCTAAGAGATCAGGGAAACTTGATGAATATCAGACACTTTAACTTATCTGGATTAATTTTACCGTGGCATTTTCATATTTTTTAGTGCCACTTTCATTGAGACAGTGTATTACCACACTACTTTTTTCAAAGTCTTTATACTCAGATGTAAGAGATTTTGAGCTATCAATTCTGCCTTTTCGATATACTGCAAAAATTTGAAGACTGGTTAAAGTAATCATTATATGTTTTGGCATTAAATTTATTGATAAATGTGTTCTCTATATTCATGACTTTTGTATGCTGCTCATTTCATTTTATTTTCTATTATGTTATTTAACTAGTTTGGATGATATATGGCTGTTATTCCTTCTAGATGGGTTCAGGCTGAATGCAGAAATCTGGGAGACGCTGATAATCCTGAAGTTGGTGAGCTTTTAAGGACAGCAGTCCGTTGCCTTAAGGAAAGGCCTGTCCTCTTCAAGTACTGTGCAGAAGAGGTAATTCTTTTTGGATGAAATTTAATGATTACATGTCTTGTGCTTTTCCAAGTAGTTTGTTGTTGCTTATTTATTTGCATTCCAGGTAGCAAATATGAGACACAATGCATTGTTTCGGAGGTTTATCAGTGCTCTTACACGTGGAGGACCTGGTGGTATGCCTCGACCTATTGAAGTGCATGCTCACGATCCCTTGAGATATGTTGGTGACATGCTAGGGTGGTTACATCAGGTAGGTCAGATCTTCTGTTATTCATTTACACTTCCAATAATTTACTTTTCTTTTCTAATATTGCTCATCATTCTTTGGTGCTAATTGTTCATACATGCAGGCTTTGGCATCTGAACGAGAATTTGTCCTTGTATTAATAGATCCTGATGCAGCAGTAGATTTGAGACCAACTGAGGAACAGCTGTCCAAGAATTTGGAAGGTGATTCTGGAAAGACAGAATCTGACTTAACATCTGTTTTGGACAGAATTTTTGAGGGGGTTTGCCGGCCTTTTAAAGTGAGAGTTGAACAAGTTCTTCAGTCTCAGCCTAGTCTTATAGTATCATACAAACTCAGTAACACTCTGGAGTTCTACAGCTTCACTGTGAGTTTGGTCCTCGATTTTTCTGATATATTATAAGTTCTCCTACATGCATTATTTCTGTGCATGACCCTCTTTACTGGCAGATATCTGACTTGCTTGGGAAAGAAACAGCTTTGTCCAATACACTTGGGACACTCAAGGATGCTGCACAGAAGACATTTTTTGACATTCTAAAAAGCCGAGGAGAAAAGCTTTTACGGTATCCTCCCCTTGTTGCTGTTGATCTTTCCCCACCGCCAGCAGTCAGGGAAGGAGTCTCTGTACTGCTTGAAATAATTGAAATGCATAAGAGCATGATGGTTCTTGCTTCTCAAAAGAAGCCTGATTTTGAACCAGTGATATCTGCATTGCTCAACCCTATTATTCAGGTGTGCTGTTGACACTGATGACTTATTAGTGTCGAGTTTGGTCTTTTGATATGGAAAGAATGTAGATAAATGTTTCAGCAATATACTATTCTTTGTCTAAAATGATAAATTATGTAGACTTTAGCAACTGTGCGTTTGGTAGTATAACTGTATAAGCAAGCAGACAGTTCTAGCCCATCATGGACATACATACCAAAATTTAATTTATGCGATCATTGTGATAAATATATCGAAACTCCTCTTACTTCGATTTATAGTACTGATGGCCAGAAAAAAAAAAATAGAAACAGCTTTTTAGCATCTCTCTCCCCGTATTAACTTTGTCCCAACCCCCCCCTAATGATTAGCTCAGTGTTGTAACTGGTTAGAGAATTTCACTAACTGACCTAGAACATACAGAAGAGTAGCTAGTTTCAATTGAAGTCTTATATGCATTTTCTTAAAAATCTTTTATAAATAAAAAGGCATTGAAGTTGTTGTTGAATGGTTTGAGATGTGTGAGCAAGCTGCGGAGGCTCACAAATCCAAGGGAGTAACCCACTCATCACGAAGAAGACTCAGCTCTGACTCAGGTCAAATTAGTAAATCATCAGTCGATGCTCTATTGTCCAACAGCAGTTCTGTCCCTTTCTCTCAGGTTTCTTTCCTTCTCCTTTTAATTTTCAGGTTTCAGAATTTTCGCAATTTGAGGATGAATATTGCTGAGGCAGCCTTGAATGATATTGTTTACACATGTATTGAACAATAGTGTCTTGCACGTTATGTTTCTTAGAAAAAAATAGTGTCTTGCACATTCATGCATTGGTAAATTCAATTTCTGGAATACTTGTTATGATCTAGCACAGACTTAATTAAAATGTTGTGGGAATCTTTTGAATGACTTATTATCTCAGAAGTTCTGAACTGAAATTTTCTTTTGTAAATGTAGTCAATATGAAATTTGTTGAACCCATCCTTTAAAGAATCAATATTCGTTTAATGAAATCTGACTGGTGATGTGGACAGTATATTGCTTAACCCAAGACAGCATACTATAATTTGTGTTAAAAGACACTTGAGTGTCATGTGTAGTTTCTTGATTTCACTCTGTGTCCTAATTCCTATTCATGGATTTGTGCAGAACAATGAAACACCTTCCAAGATCTTCCTCATCAACTGCTTGTCTGCCATCCAGCAACCGTTGCTTGCTCATGATGTTGCAGCTGAATATGTTAAGAACCTTGGAGCTATGATAGATAATCATATGCGTATCCTTGTAGAAAAGGAAGTTGACGGCATTCTACGGAAGTGTGGTTTGTTGCAGAAGATGCAACATTTTCGCAATGCACTCAACAAAGATACTGGCAATACTAATGTTGAAATCCCACTAGCGGAGATAGAGGACACATCTCCAGCTTCTTTGTCCGAGTGTTTGAAAGCTTTCTTTGGTCTGGTCTTGGGAAGTGAGAGCTCACTGCCCGAATTTGAGCAGATGCAAGTTCCAAAGTTGCGTTCTGAAGCTTCAATTCAGTTAGCTAGATCACTGGCTGAAGCTTATGAGCTTATATACGATGCAATTATGGATTCCAAGAATGTTTACCCAGACGCCAAGTCCCTGGCAAGGCATCCTCCCGACCAGATAAGAACCATATTAGGAATATAAAATACAATGGAACTGCCCTTTTTATTTTGTTTCTTTTTTCCCTTGCCCATTTGTTAGGTTTATAAATTTTCATTTCAGATACAAATTTACACTGAAAAACAAACTGTATTATTCATCTTAATTGTTATAAATTTTCCCTGTTCAAGTGTTCTTAGTTTTGTATCCATACTGTACATTTATTTTGTTACAGCTAAGCTGAGGTTCTAATCTGTGAGATATTTCAAATTTAAGTTAAAATAATCTGTTTTTATTTGTGAGTAGAGTACATATTATTTAATATTAATTGAGTTTTTCTTTAGAGATCGGGAAAAGAAGAGTTATTTAAAAAAAAAAAAATCAGAATTGCAAAAAACCCGTGGCTAAAAATTTAATCAATATTTGGGTTTTTTTCAAAGAACATGTCAATATTTCTTTTTAAAAAACATAATTTAATTCAATAAAGATGATGGAAAATCAACTTTTTTTCTCTCCATTCTCATAATTTCATAAACAAAGCCCATCGAGTTTGGGTTTATGTCTCAAGGTTCCTTTTCGAGTTTGCTACTCTTGGCCTCTTGGTGCGTGTTTGAAAGCACTTCATAAAAAACAATATTTTCCCTTTTTTAATTTCTAATTTTTTTCAGAAAAAATGTACCAAATTACCAATCCAACAACCCATGTTCAAATATGTTTTGGCCTTTCAGGTAAATTTTTAGACTTAAATAATCTTAGTAGGCTTTCATTTTTAACTTATTGTAAATAAATATATTTTTTAACGTCGTAAAAAATAATTTTTTTATTAAAAAATTAAAAATAAAATAAGTTAAATAATAATATCATTTATTTACTGTATAATACAGAATAATATTTCTCCTCGTGCTATAGGTGATTTCTATTGATTTTATGATAATTTGGTATATTTTTAAGTTATTATTTAATTATTCTTGTAATGAATTAAATTTAATTTTTTCTTTAATATTTTTTTTTTGGGGTTCAGAATAGAAAAAATATTTAGTTAAACGTACTTTGCGGGCTTGCAGGTTGCAGCCCAAATTTTTGTGCTAATTAGCTTTTGTTTTCTGGTAGTGGTGCACTAAATATGATACAGATATTTGTGTTATTTTAAAGCAAAGGCAATAAAAGGATTCTCAGCAATGGACCAAAGGAAAGGATGAAAACTGTATCGAACCCGGAATCGGGAAGGTCCTGCTCTCAAAAGCTTTATCAATAGAACTAAAGGCCTACAGCTACTGTCATGTCAGTATGAAACTTAAACTCTTTCCCAGTAGAAGCGCCATTTCAGCCACCAAGCACCGGGTGTATTCCAACAATTTCCTACACAGCCATCAGGTGCCTCTTTGTCTCCTGCACGTATCTTGCAAAAAAAAAAAAAGGATTCAATGCATTTTTAGTGAATTGAAAAAAGAAAAAAGAAAAAAAAACATTTGTAGGGTTTCACTCTCTTAGCCTTTAGATTAGGATTTTAGTCATAGTCTATTTTCTTGTCAAGATAGAAGCCTGCTTAAGTTGAAGGGATGCAGGCTCATAGTTCAACATTGTTTCCCTCCACATCTCAGGGTGTTCCAAAAGTTAAATTGAGTGGGGAAGAGCTTATGTCAAAATTACTGAATCGAAGATGGACATTGCCTAGCCCTGATACCAAGATCCATCAAGTAATGCTTTCTTCCCCAAAAACAACACAAAGTGGTAGACCTTTCTTCTGGAACAACAGCAATCCAGTGCTTGGTCCTAATATGATAGAGCACAGTCAAGAATTATCCTTTTACATTGTACGGGATGATTTGTTGCATCCGTTAGTAAACGGTAATAAATCGAGAAAGCTGGACATGTTGTTTCCCCTTCTTCAAGATCATTTGGTGACTGATGTGGTAAGCTTTTAATGCTTGAATCCAATTTGTCAGAATTTATTTATTATTTGTTTTTTATACCATACTGTTGAATTTTGACAACTTTATATAGGTCACTTGTGGAGGCTGTCAAAGTGCACATGCAGCAGCTCTAGGTCGGTAATTCGTTGCTGCACCTGCCCTAACTCTTCGCTATTCTTTGTTTTACATTTCATTCCCTCACTAACCATATATAGAATAGAATCACTTTCTCTAGTGTAATAGCTCATGTGATATCTTGCTTTTCATTGCTGATTTTCTTGCTTTATTCTTCCCCTGCTCTTTCTCCCTAGCTGTTTCCTGTGCAGAGAGGGGACTGAAGTCTCATTTACTTCTACGGGGAGAACAGCCTGAAGTTTTGACTGGCTATAATTTGATTTCAACTGTATTCGGAAATGTTGTTTATGTTCCCAGGAATATTTATGCCAATAGGGAAAATATGCTAAAGAGCCATGCTGATTATGTAGCGGGCGGTAACACTTCTGTTCTTTTGTTGGATGAAATATTGGAGGTTTCTTCGACTCAAATATGTCTTTCATCAAGTTTTAAGCAAGAAGATGTTCATAAAAGAGAGCCAAAGGTTGCAATTGTCAATGAAGGTGCAGGGGATGTGGTAGCATTACTAGGTACTGGACATTTTCTGAAAGCTTGTTTTCTTGCTGTTGATTTCTGTTCTTGACTTTGTTCCTTAGCACTTTTTTTTTTTTTAATGCACATGGTCTACAGAGGGTAAATTTCTGAATGACTACCAATGCTTTGATTGAAGGTAAAACCTAGAAGGTCAAGGATGAATGGTGTTTACTCGAATGGGTCTTTAGTTAGGACTCATTTGATTTAGATAATATATTTATACCTGATTCTTCTCTTTTCAAATAGTACTCAAAATTTTCCCCTCAAGAGTATCCTGTATCCATTAATTATTATGACACTTGTTCCTTGAGTAATATTTATTGTAATAGTGATTTGGTACACCTGATCACTGTGTTAGCAATAAAAATGACCCATACATAGCTGAACTGAAAACTGGTTTCTCTTTAATAGGTCTTATTCGCCTTGTGCATTATCTTTCCCAGGATCACTTGCTTGGAAAAGAAAGGGCCTTCAGATTCATCATAGATGCTGGTACCGGGACTACAGCTGTTGGTATGGCACTTGGAGCCATATTATTAGGGTTTGTTCTAACTTCTACTATAAATTATTTCTTAGTTTAAGGATACTATATTTTCAAATCAAAGCATTACTTCCCAAGGAAATTCAAAATATTATGAACTTTTCAGGCTCGCTTGGGAGATTACTGGAATTATGCTGGCGGATACAATTGATGGGTACAGACAGCAGGAGAAACGCTTGATTACCGATTTCAAGAGGCATTTTGGGTTTCATTTGGTTGATATTGGCTTTAATGAAATAGGTGGTGGAATTGTGAACTGGGTAGAACGTGGGCGTCCAAGAAAGTGAGTAGTTTTTTTCTCATTTTTATGAGTGTAATCAACAATTATCTTTACGTTCTATGTTCTTGTTTTTTAATCCAATGATCAATTTAGATACCAATCCGTAAAATTATGTGGGACTTTGACTACTAAACTTATTATATGAGAAAATGGTCAACATGGTAACTTGCCAATGATCAAGAATGCTGGCATAGAAAAGAGAGTAGTGCTTTTTAAAGGGACGTATATATGAAAGATGTTAATATAAAGAACATAAAGGAACCTGCTATAGACCAAGATAACGAGAGTAGTGCTTTTTAAAGGGACGCATATACAGTTGGAAAGAGCTAAAAAGAAAGATTGTAATTGTAAAGAACATAAAGTAACTTGGGGTTCCATATAGTTCTTTCTTAAAATCAAAGCCGTAATATTCAGCTATATTTAGTAGAGTGTTGCATTACAATGAGATTGTTTGTTAAGCTAAATTTTTGCATTAAAAAATATCTTATTAATTTCTTCCTTTTTATTCAACTTATTCAAAATCATCAGTGAAGGTATTTTTCATATCTAATTTTCTATGATGTAGACTCTGTTTTAAATAGACTAAACTCTAAAGTAACTCTCTCAGATTTGGTAATGTTTTGGAAGGAGAATTAGAGGAATGCCAAAAAATAGCACAAGAAACTGGCATTTTAGTAGATCCAGTGTACACTCTAGCTGCTTGGGAAATTGCAAAACTTCTAAGTGAAGAGGAAGCTGGAAGGGGCAGGAAGGTGGTGATGCTTCATACAGGAGGTACTCTGGGCATGTTTGGATTAGCGCAGAGGTATAAATCCTATTTTGGTAAGCTCAAAGATGGAGCATCCAGTTAAAGCTCGAAATATTGACCTGGTAAAGTTTGTCTCAGTATGTAAGAGATTTTCAGGTTTTGCATTTCATGTCTGATTTCCTATATATAATCTATCAAAGCTAAACAAAGAAATGAGCTGTGTCTGGTATGCCTATAGAGAGAGCGTTTAATGAGGTTTGCCTGGTTGGGTTACTGATAATGGCTTAAGAACGGAAAATCAGCCTGATTTTATATTATTTGTGAAGTTGGACCCATCTCTGGCTTCTCTTTCAGAGTGAAAGCTTTCTCTGGGTTCATTTTGGCAAGACAGAGTTCCTGTTGGAGATATATAAAAAAAAAATCTCGCATTGATTAAGAATAATACTGATGGGGTGTTTATATATACTATGAGACTTACGTTTTCGTTAGAATTAGACAATCCATGGTGCTTATGACTACAAAATTAGCAGTATACAATTGAGGTGGTAAGGTAGATGCAAATCTTTGGGCTTATGAGTTCATATCAGATGCCAATGATGGTAATAACAATGTATTCCAGTCAAAAGATTAAGACAACTGCCTACCATTTTTTGTATTCGAAGTTAAAGCTTCATGGGTTGAAATAGTTTAGGGAACATTTGTTATGATCACCTTAGACTTAGCTGTTGTCAATATTCATTTGCAATAAATTACAAACATGAACTTTTTTGTTAATTCAAAAAAATGGTATTATTGTTGTTATTATGAGTTTTGAGTTATTTTAAGTAATAAAAATAACATTATTTAAAGTTTATAATAATAAAAATAATATTTCTAGTATTAATCCAATACTAACTCATATTCTCTTAATTCAAAAAAAGAGTATTATTTTTATTATTATGAATTTTAAAATGTATTATTTTAAGTAATTTTATAATTTTTTTAATTGAAAAATAGTCATTTTTTTTAATAATAAATACAATACAAGCATGATTTATTGTGCGTAATATAGGTGCATTGTTTGCATACTATGATGCATATAAATTATGTAGGTTATGTTTGATAACGGTTATGATTTATGATTAAATAATTAATTTTGTAATTTCATATTTTTTTTATAAAAATAATCACCAATGTGTCTGATAATAATTTTTAGTTAGTGATTTTTAAGAAAAATATCAGAAATTAGATTAAAAAAAATCTTCTTTTAATAGATATGAATCATTTCATATTTTGGTAGTGATTATTTGAAAATATAAAAATTTAAATCAAAGATCGTTATCAAATATGCTTGATTGAAAAATTACTTAAAAAAAATAAAACACTAATAATTAAAATCGTTACGAAGCTTATAATTCTTTGTTGCTGATTTTGATTTAATAATTGTGTTTGGTTTTCAAGTTAAAATATTTTCTTGTTTTGAAAAATGTAAGGCGAACAGACCACATAACTTGAGAGAAAATTGTTTTTCAAGTTATGATTTAAGGTGTTTGGCTAAATGTTTTTAAGAATTATTTTAAAAAAACATAAACACAATATAGGATTGTCAAGTTGTTTGGCCAAAGCTTCTTAAAACTTGTTTCATAATTAATGTTTTTTTTTAACTTATATGAACTTTTACTACTATAACCTATTCAAAAATGTTTGATACTTTTCATCAAAAATAGTTTCAAAAATAAGAGGAGCATTATTATGCTTTTAGAAAAAGTATAAAATTCTTACTTTTTTTTTTTTGGAAAGAAATAGTTTAAAGTATATATTATTCTACTAAATTAATTATTAAAATATGGTTCTAAATTAATTATATAGCAAGTTTATGTAAAATGTGTTGATGATTATTTTTAACAAAACTAATTCATTCTTAATCCTTATTTTAAAATTATTTCTAAAAAAAGCACATTTAAACAGACATATAGTATACTTGTTTTTTGAGAAAGTAATATATTTGTTAAGAGTTGATATAATAAATGAGAAAAATGCTACGTAAGATTCTTAAATTAGGTTATTTGTATCATTTAGTCTCTTAAATTATGAAATATATTACTTAATTTTTAGAGACAAAAGTGTAACAAACACTTTTTATTAAAATTGTATGTGCTAATTATATGTAAAAATTGTACTAAATTTGTATCTTTTTTAAAATGTGAGTATTACTAAGATATTAATTAATAAAAAGGTAAAAAAATGATACAAAAAATAAAATTAAAATACTACTAAAATAGCAAATTCCATTGTTATATTTTCAACTTTTAAAAAACAATGAAAACATCTATAACTTTTTTTCTAATTTTTTGTTTTCTAGTTACTGAATTTTTAAAAATTATAGCCAAACAAGTTAATTTTTAAAACCTGTTTTGTGTTCTTAAAAGCATAAAACTGTTTTTAAATTACGTGCCATACTGTAATTAGTTTTCAAATATATAAATTATACAACGTTTCAATTGTTTTCTTTTGAATCTTAATCGATACTTATTAGCATTCGAAGTTTTATAATATATTGAATTAAACAATGAAAATACAAACTTAACATTTTAATTAGTGTTTTCAAAATTAAGAATGTGAAAAATTATTAACTTGTATCTTCACCCATATTAGTGAATAGTTATAAAAATTAGAATTTAAAAAAAAAATTAATTGTTGAAATTTACTTAAGAACATACCTTAGTAATTATTAGCATGATCAATTGTCTAAAACAGGTTTTAGAGGGGATCCTATCATAAATAATGTATTTTGTTTTAAAATTCGTTCAGAATTTGCGTTTTTATTAGTTTGTTATTTGAAAAATACCGAGTCTTTAGTTCACATAAAAAGGTAGTTGTAATCAGTTTACTTATATGCAAAAATAATAATATAAAAGTAATAAAATTATTTTTCACCGATGTTTATACCATTGATTTTGTTATTTAAAGACTCACATTTAAACAAACTAAATACTATTAAACTCATTTTATCAGACCTTTTCAATGCCTCCTTTATCACTGTTTATAGATTTTTATTTTAAAACTAAACATAAACATCTAGTACGAAACTAAACATAAACATATATAATTTAATTACATAATATAATTCTTTTGTACATAAAATAAAATTTCACTTTTAATCCTCCAATAAAAAAAACAAAATATGTGTTTTTTTTAATAACATTTTTTTTTTTTTTTATGTTTAAGAAAAATTATATATATATATATATATATATATTAAAGTAGTTTAAAAATCAAACTATGCAAATATATGATAATATATGCATTGGAAGAAACATTTATCGTCTTGATTTGTTAACTAATTGAACTGAAAACCTATTAAAAGGGTAAACCTGGCAAGTGAACCCATTCTGCAACGTGACCACTTTTTTGGGGTCATAATATAGAAAACTACATTGAAAACGAGAACACAAGCATACAAACCAGAGACCAACTAAAAAGCCAACCCTTACAACCAAACACCACACCCAACTCCCATAACAATTGCCCAAAGCAATCTAGAAGCAAACACAAACATTACTAGTATCAAGGAAATCAATAGCTTCCTCCTTCCTTAATCTCTTCCCAGTTTTACCCAGATCGAGCATTCTTACCCCAAAACTAGTACATATTGCTCGAGCCATTTAACAGAACCGAGTCTCATACGAAATCAATCCACACTAGTAATAGAAGTTCGGCAGCCACTCATATTTAAACTCAACCCATAACATCGCCTTCTCAAAAGGTATCCGAACCCCAAGAATCAGAGGATGAGCAAGGCAGAGCATAACTCGTACCTTAATAGCATTTAGGATGGCACTATTAAATAATAAAATTTATAAAAAATAAATTATATATTAGAGCAGAAAAAAATTTTAGACCAAAAAATATTAAAATGTGAATTTTTTTTAATTTTTTTAATTTTAATTAAAAAAATTGAGTTTAAATATAAATTTTGAACATAAAATAATTTTAATTTAAAATATGTATTTAAAAATAAAGTTAAGATGAGACACTACATGTTAAATATAATTTTAATTATTTATAAAATTTATAAATTTTTACGCATAAAATTATATTTTTATGAGGTGGGTTATATTCCATTGACATGCCACTAACCAGCGAGAGCATATCAATTTCTAACACTCGACCATTTTTTTAGCAATTCGATTAACAATCGAATCACAACGCCAATCCATTGATAGATCATGGATTTGAAGCCATATCTGAGATGAGTCAAACACAATACTCGAAGGAGACATACCTGGTTCAATCATCTTAACCACCAACAGATTATTGTCAAAACACCAGGGAGCCTTCCTTAACACTTCAATTTGGGTCCAATTCTAACAAAAAACTATAAGCATTGCCTCTGGATTAATAAATTGCCTAGAGACAACCTTCACCACAATCGTAAGATCAAGAGAGCTATATCCCTTTTCAACAAGATCGTCGAAGTCTAGCACCAAATTCAAATTGTCAAAATCAGCCATTAAACCTTGCATTTGATTGCATAGAAATCACAAGCACAAACTCTAGCACGAGATATCAAGAGTAGAAAACAAAACGAAAATAGAAGCCTAAAAGAGTTTAGAAAAGACGAAAGCAGAGATGAATTTTGGGAGGAAATTACGTGACCTTGAAGAAGAATGACTAACACGAAGCCAGAGAGAGTCCAATGAGAAATAGGCACTCACGGATAGATTCATTAGGGGTGTTCCAAATTTATCAGATACAGTCCGATCCATGTAATTTAAAAATCTATCTGAAATGGATTATGTCAGTTTTTGATACTAAAAATTTCGATCCAACTCATTAATTTTATTATTTTTTAATTTTATATAACATTTTATAAAATAAAAAAATATTAATATTTATGTGAATATAATTATTTTTTTAATAAATAATTGTTAAAATTATATTTATATATAACATATATATTAACACGTGTATATCATAATAGTATTTATTAATCACATAATTATTATTTAATTAAATATTTATTTATGCATGTAATATATGTTTAATTGATATGAAATTAAATATATTTTTCTTTTTATGTTATTTATAGTTATATTACATATTTTTAATGATTTATTATTTAAAAATAATAATAATTCTTTTAAGTTTGAAACTTAATATTTAAAACATAAAATTTAATACAATAATTTTTTTTTAAAATTTTTTGAAAAAAATATTACATAATTCATGCCTTATGCTTAAGAGATTTTGGCTCAATTAATAGTTAATTTATTATTGAAAATAAAAATAAAATTTAATAATTAAAAAAAATTATAAAATTAATCCATTCAACCAAATTCAAACCATTCTTAAGTTTAATTTAGATTAATTTTATAATTTTTATTATATTAAATCAATTTCTAATTTTTAAAAACTACCTTTATTAATTCCGTTACAATTTTAAACTAAACCAACCCATTATTATAATATATACCTCTAATATTCTTACTATTGGTTTTCACCGTTACCAGCATACCCACTTTTTTAACTTTTATGTTTTTACTATTTTCTTTGTCGGTGAGGAAAGGAAAAAAAATGGCAAAAAGAATAAACGTGTGTCGTAACCTGTACGATTCGTTCTACTAAAAAAAAACGTGTCCGACTCGGGGAACCTTTTGAATGGAAATCTTAAGAAGAAAAATAAAATATACTAAATAACAGAAAAGTAAAACTGAAAGGAAGAAAAATTGAGGCTTTTCGTGATGGTGTTTTGGTTGACGTTGGATCCGAAACCGTGGAGATCAAAACAAAAAGAGAGAATGTAGGACAGTGGCTATGGTGGGAGAGAACAAATAAGATCTTCTACACTACCCACCATTTCTAATTACCAAAGCTCAAAGCCCAATTTTATTCATAAATTTATATATGTTTTTTGAAGAATTTGGTGTTGGTAGTAGTGGTCGTGTTTTTGTTGTTGGCGGTCTTTGTTTTCATCTCTTCATTTTTCATCGTTTTCCTTGTTCTTCACGATCCATTGTTCTTGCTATGTTGATAAACTAATTGAAGAGGTAACGAACCCTAACTTTTTAATCGGCTATGTTTCTTTGCTCTTTCTCTTTTCTTCATGTGAGGCATTTATCGCGACAGGCACTCTGCAATTTTGTACATTGGTTGATTTGTTTGAAGTTTGCAATCTCTTTCGTTGGAGAGTTTCGCTTTTGCTCACGATACACTGTCTGTCTGATCTGAACTTTGACGACTTCATCCTCCTCAATTTTGGCCAATTCCACTTATTCATTGCATCAGCATGTGAGCTCTTCGATTTTGTCACAATTATAGAAACTGGTATTTACAGAATTGTATTTGAGGTCTCTTTACTGTATGTGATTGAGATTATAATCGTGATGAGAGTTAGGACTAAATGATTGAAAGAGCAATTGATTGTTCTTGTGAAGTATACTGACAAAAATGGTGTTTGGTCGAATTAGAGAGATATTTTCTGCAGTTTCACCTCTTTGGTCTGCTCCTCAGTCCTCCGTTATTTTACCCTATGAATCTTCGCCTCCTGGAGATTCTGATAAAGTTTTTGATTCATTTACCTTTTCTAATTCTTCCACCCATAAGATGAACAAGTTGAGACTCTCTTCATCTCTCCAAGATTTTTCCTCGTATTGTGGTTTTAATCCTGAAGAGCCGGATATAGCCCTTTTAAATGCCAAAAAAAACCCTCATTTGTTAAACAGAGAAACAGCTGGTTCAAGCTTTTCAAAGGTGAAATTGCCAACTGGGGAATCACCCTCTAAGAGACGGAAGTGGCTTCTAGCCTTCCTGCTTCTCCTTTGTCTTCTGCTATTGGTTTTTATAATTTATCTATTTTCAATTTATGCATATTCTTATTGGTCTCAAGGGTCGTCCAAATTCTTTGTGGTCCTAGATTGTGGAAGTACTGGGACTCGAGTTTATATTTACCAGGCATCTATCAATCACAACAAAGATGGAAGTCTTCCTATTGACTTAGTACCATTACAAGAGGGTGTTCGAAAGAAGCAGAGTGGCCGGGCATATGATCGTATGGAAACTGAGCCTGGATTGCATAAGTTGGTGTATAATATCACTAGCTTGAGAGCTGCAATAAAACCTCTAATTCGGTGGGCAGAGAAGCAAATTCCAGAACATGATCATAAAACTACGTCCATCTTCCTTTACACCACAGCTGGAGTTCGCAGACTACCCAGTGCGGATTCAAAGTGGCTTCTAGACAATGCATGGTCCATACTCAAGAGTTCACGTTTCCTTTGTAGAAGAGAGTGGATTAAGATTATCTCCGGAATGGAAGAGGGGTATTTTGGGTGGATAGCCCTTAACCATCGTGCAGGTATGCTGGGTACAAAACCAAAAATGCAGACATATGGTGCACTTGATTTGGGGGGCTCTTCATTGCAGGTTACATTCGAGAATGACAAATCTACAAATGCTGAAACTAGTTTGAACATTAGAATAGGATCTGTGAATCATCATCTCACTGCATATTCTCTCTCAGGCTATGGTTTGAATGATGCATTTGAAAAGTCCGTCGTTCATCTTTTGAAGAAGCTTCCAGATATAAAAAAAGCAGAAGTATTAAATGGAAAGACAGAGCTTCAGCACCCCTGCTTGCATTCAGGGTACAAGGATCTATACATCTGTTCCCAGTGTGCTTCTAAGTACCAGCAAGGTGTGAGCCCTGTTGTTGCTGAAAAGACCTTGGGGAAAGGAGGAAAATCAGGAATTTCTGTGAGGCTTAATGGTGCTCCAAACTGGGACGCTTGTAGTGCACTTGCCAAAGTTGCTGTAAATGTCTCTGTATGGTCCAATAAAAGTTCAGGGATTGACTGCGATGTGCAGCCTTGTGCATTATCTGATGGTTTTCCACGCCCATATGGCCAATTGTATGCGCTGTCTGGTTTTTATGTGGTTTTTCGGTTTTTTAACCTAACTTCTGAAGCCTCACTTGATGACATATTGGAAAAGGGTCAGGAGTTTTGTGAAAAGACTTGGGATGTCGCAAAGAATAGTGTTGCTCCACAGCCCTTCATCGAACAGTATTGCTTTAGAGCACCATACATTGTATCATTGTTGAGAGAAGGTTTGCACATTATAGATAACCAAATCGTAATTGGTTCTGGGAGTATTACGTGGACACTTGGGGTGGCTCTGCTTGAGGCTGGAAAAGCATTTTCATCGAGAATGGCTTTTCACAGTTATGAAATACTCCGGATGAAGATCAACCCAATCATTCTCACAGCAGTTGTATTTATTTCTTTGCTTTTATTCCTTTGTGCATTATCATGTGTTGGTAATTCGAAGGCAAAAAATTTCCGGAGGTCGTACCTTCCTCTTTTCCGAAATAACCCTGCATCCTCTGCATCTGTTCTAAGTATTCCATCTCCTTTTCGGTTCCAGCGGTGGAGTCCTATCAACTCAGGTTAGCCATGCCTCAAGCCTTTGGATTTGTGTGTTTTACTCTTAACACATTAACAAGATGACAATATGTTTGCATGAATCCATGAGCTCTGAGATTAATTACTGTAGATTAGGTAGATTACTCAGATAGTTGATAAACTATAATAATTAGACAATTTCAGCGGAGTGAATTTGCCTCTCGAGTATGTGCAATCATCCATCATATTTGATGGTACTAGATTGGCCTCCCCCTTGTTTATTTATTCTTGTTGTTTTTTAAAGAGAGGAGGGCTATTTGTTTTTATTTTTTACTGTATGAAGTTCAATTTAATTAGACAATTATTCATTTTGGTAAAGTATATATTTAAATTTGTTCCTCTGACTTTTGTATTTCAGGCGATGGAAGGGTAAAAACACCATTAAGTCCAACGATTGCAGGTGCTCAGCATAGGCCATATGGCTTGAGCCATGGCCTTGGCAGTAGCAGTGGCATTCAGCTGATGGAATCTTCTCTGTACCCTTCCAATAACAGTGTTACGCATAGTTATTCCTCAAGTAATCTGGGGCAGATGCAACTTGATGGTGGCAGCATGGCTTCATTCTGGTCTCCTCACAGAGGTCAGATGCGTCTTCAAAGTAGGCGATCACAATCTCGAGAAGACCTTAATTCTTCGCTGGCTGAGTCACATTTGGTGAAGGTTTAGGACATCCTTATTGAGGAATTTTGGTAAGATCACTTCTCTGAATCATACTGTAAAGAAGAGAAAATATAAGGAAAGAAGATATCGATTTTCATTGAAGTGTAGGCAAACCTTTGCGTAATTTATACCACCTCTTCAGCTGACTGATAGATGATCCATCGTTACTTCACCACCCTGCCTCTCCTTTTTCCTTGTCTTTTTCCAGCATGCTGCCAGTATGGCACGGTTCTTAATGGTAAACTAAATGTTGACTTGACATGGGTCTTTTTGACGATACTGTAACTTTAATATATATCTATATGAATCCCAGGCCACAAGATCACAACTTTCAGGCATATTGCTATTAAAAGTGGTACTGAAATGAAAATACAGCTACGAGGGAAAAGCCCTTGCGTTTACTCATTGACATTTATTTGCATCTGTTGATTATAAGGAATTTTATGGTAATTACTGCCCTAAGTGTTCAAGGCCTTTTTTTTCCTTCTTTAAATTTAACATGATTGAGGGTCCTTAGTTTTTGGGCATCGAGTTCCATGACCGGTTCCTGGCCCGTGTTTAAGAGGTTCCATTCAGCCACCATCCATGTTTAAGAGGTTAAATTTAATTTGCTTGTTTCATAGCATTAGTTTGTTATGGATACCATCTTTTCATCTTAAAGCATCATCTTCATGTATTAGTTTGGGTGCCAAGGTGGTACCTAATCTACTAAAAGAATTGTAGGCTCTCATATTTTGGCATAGGAATCACGGAAGAATTTTGACCCCTAACAAGTAAGAAGATGGCTACTCGAATATCTGGATTCTAGATAAGGAATTTTAACGCTGTAATTGTGCTTTTAGTACCGACCTCTTACCAGATTGACTCAAAAATACAGTTGTTACTTGTTTGTCTCTTTGTAACTTGTGGCTGAAATGACTGAAAATAGATTCTATAATACCAGAAGCAGATAATTGACCGCTACCACATAATAAAATCCTGAACAACAATCACTGATATTATTGGAACCTTATTATAAAAGTGATATTTTTTTGGTATTTTTATTTAAGTAAAAGTATTTTATTAGTCTAATTTTAGATAATAAATATAATTTGATAAATGTTAATTTAACTTTTTAGATATTTTGTATTGCATTTTTAGTATGTATTATGTTTGGTTCAAAAAATAAGCGACATATAAAAATGCCAAAAAATAAATGAAAAAATTTCATAAAATATTAAATTTGTAAAGATAATTGACAAAAAAAAAATATATATATATTATATTGTTTAAATTTAATTTATATTGTCAAAATAAAATAATAGTACAATAGTTTTTTTTTATTTTATATTTTTGTCAATTATTTTTAGAAATTTTATATTTTATGAAAAAATTTATGTATTTTTTTGACACTTTTTTGCATAAAATTTCAAAAAATGCGATACATAATATCTAAAAAATTAGCTATTATTAAATTGTATTTACTATTTAAAAATTGACCAAATTGGTACATTTAACTTTAAAAATAACAGTACAAAAATAGATATATTTTGTTTGATAGGGACAAAAAAAAGTATCGAAGCTAATATTATTCAAATCAACAATGGTAAATTAGAGAAAGAGAGGCATTTTTGTGCCGTTTCTATTCTCTCTAAATTTCAAACTGTCATCACATCAAAATTTTATAGTAAAAAAAAAAAACTTTTAAATATCACAAATTTTTGTTATTTATTTCAAATTTTGGGGCATACTATAATTCTGTATCCAATGTTGTTTTGTAGTATATTATCGTGCTGTCTCCAAATTACTTTGGAGGAAACAACCTAATGAAGATCATTAAAGTGAAATTCGTTAGACTGAAGAACATAGTTTACTCCTTTCCCATCAAAAGAAAAGAACCAAAAAAAAAAAAACCACTTTACCTTTTTCCTTTTTAATTGAAACAAGTCCGATTTCTTTAAATCTTCAAATGTCACAATTGTAAATTGTAGTAAGTTAAACGAAAATAATCAAATATCTTAATTAACACTATATAATATCTTTAACAAATATCTTTAACACTATATACTGATTAAAAAAAAAAAAAAAACACTATATATTTATATAATAAGTAACTATTGTCTATATAGTCCCATATATATCCTCAAATTACCCCTTTTAAAGCAAAGTATAACGTAATGTCTCAGCAGCTGAGCAAATATTGGTCACAAGAATATAGAAAGCGTTCATAACTTGATAAGGTCCTTTTCCCTCACAAACAGTCCATGAAATCCATAAGGCACTCGCCTAGGCAATTTGACAGAGGCAACAATGTCAAGATTGGACGACTTGGCATCCATCACTAAGAACTTAGATTCTCCTTCCCTTTCATCATGAACAAACGACACAACGTATCCATCATCCTCATCAGCTTCCTCATTCTCTGGTTGTCTTGCAACAAAAAATGGCTCACCCCCATAACACCCTGGTCCGAACATCCTCTTAGCCACAGTGCACTCCATGTGTTCGCCTTTAGTCATATCCAACTTCGCAACCCCTGAGATTTTAGGCATTGGGTCTCCAACAGCTGCATAAACATACTTGTTCTTCTTTCCCAAAAATGATTGGTTTATAACAGCAAAGTCTAGATTGCTTGCAGAAATGGGACTTCTTGAAATTATCCCAGTCTTGAAATTGATCTTCACTTTCTCTACCAAAGCATGAACAAGATCCATTCTCTCCAAAGTGTGCTCTACTGCTAGTATATTTGGTGCTATCAACACTATGCCATCTTCTTCATCCCAAGCATTAATAGCATGAATTATGTTAAATCCTGGCACATCGAACCACTTGATCTCGGACTCGTCTTTTGCGTATTTAGGTAGTACTCCAAGTCTTGAGATTTTTTTAGGGTCAGCACCAACTGGAGATCCTCCACCAAAAATCATTTCCATTGGGTTCATGCCTATTTGAATTTCAGCAAAAATGGCATACTTCTCTGTGATTGCAAAGTCATGAAGAAAACTCGGATGGGTCATAGAGTATATGGGCACATCTGGTTGTTTGTTCCCATTTGCATCAAAATGAAAGTATGTCAAAAATGGAGGAACAGGTCCATATCGAAAAGCAAAGGTCTCTTTTGTATCAGCATCTACTTTAGGATGTGCAGTCATACTCATAAAGAGTTTACCATCAAAATCTTCACGCCCTAAAGTTTGAATATCTCCTTCAGAAGTTAACCTCACAGCATAAGGGAGATCAGATTCACCAAGAGCGTAAAGTTTGTTGCCAAAAAAGGCCAAGCTTGTGTTTGCTAAACCAATTCCATTGGTAGGATTGTACTGACCTGTGAATACTCTGGCAGCAGACAGAGCACCTCTAAAAGCAGACGCAGTAAGACCATTGAAGCCTGAGAAAACATTGGGAATAATTGGATACCCAGCTTTATGTTCTAACTCATATTTATAGGTCTTGACAAAACGACTACAAAGAGTTGCTTTTCCTTGGGAAATTCTAATAGAGTGAAGCATACCATCTCCATCAAAGAGATGGTAAGGCCCTTTAGGAAGGTGTTGTGGGTTAGGGCCATTTCGAATGTAGGCACCATCAAGACATGGAGGTAGAGATCCATGTATTATTTCACATTCAGTTGGTGGAAGTTCTTCTACTGGAGCAAAATTTTGGGAAAGAACATGTCTTGGGTCTACAGAAGTTTTAAGAGGTGGGTCTATAAAATTGTTGATTATGTCATCAAAAGTATTGAAAATGAGAAAAGGTAGGGTTGGTTCTGTTCTTGTTTGAACAGAGGTTTTCGAAGTAAATTTGTTGTCCAGTTTAGTTGGGCTAGCACTGGTTCTTGTAAATGTTTTTGTTGATGAGGATGATAATGGGGTTTTGGTTTTAGAAGGTGGTTGTGTGGTGGAGGTTTTGGATGGAGGTGCGCTTGGACTTGGAGGTTTTGCTTCAGTACTGACAGAAGAAATGCTAAGATAAGGAACATGAGGAGAAAATGGAGGTGTGGTGGAAGCAAATATGGTGGGTACTGAGGAAAATTTGGAAGAGAAGAAGGAGGAAGACAAGGAATCCATGTTCAGAAGACAACAACAAAGTTAAACGTGGTTTGCACTTTGCAGTTTGCATCAACTATATTTGAGAAACAAGACAGTGGTGGGGAAGCTTTATAGGCTGTGGGGTTATTTATATTATAGAGGTTGATAATTGTGTAATTTGGGATACACCAAAATTTTTTTTTTTTTTTTTTTGAGAAATTATGAAGAGAGTTTTATTTAATTAGTTTTAAGTTGCTATATCCTAAACCAAAATTGGACAAAGCAAGTCTGACTCATTTTATTTTCAAGTTACATGATTCTGAACTAAAAGACTAAATTTAGCTAAATTATAAGCATCAAAGTTTGCTTGTTGGGGACGGTAACAATACAAAAACAAGCTAGTAAAAGAGATCAAATGTTTAATATATTCCATAAGAGAAATGCTAAACAAAAATATAAATTATATACTTTTATAAATAATATAGATAAAATACATTTTTTGATTAAACAAAATAATAAAAAAATTACTTAAAATAACATAATTGAGTACAACACCCGCTTTTATACATATACAGTCACTTCAGATCAAGTCTTCAAATAACCGACGGTGGATAGTCTAATGGATAATGCCACTGGACTACATGTACTAGGTCATGGATATGAGGGATAAAACAGCTGTAATTGTACATAAAAACCCCTCTAACGACAGAGGTGCTAGCCACTATTGATACTCTCAAAACAAGGCATTAATCCGGGTGAATGGAGCATAGCGACCGTTACATCGTCTCCTCTGGGAGCTTTATCTCGAAAAAAAAAAATCAAGTCTTCAAGTAATCAATAAATATTTATGGAAAATAATTTTGTATGGGTACAAGGAAATAACGAACCTCGAGGGTGTTTCCTAATAAATAAATTAATTATAAAAAAAAACTCGAGTGGTGTTGGAGGAAAACTTCTAACACCCTTTCTCAACTCTCATCACTCATTAAGAAGTTTTTCCTGTGCTAGATGTCTACCTTGGTCCTTAAACCATCTTCAAAAAAACTCTTATTCTTTTTATATAAGAAAAATTATTAAAAATGGAGATAACTTGAAGTACAATTAGAACTAAGATTCTCATGACATTAATTATTTTGGTAGTTCCATTATGGGTTTCTTACTTATTTTGTATTAATTTATTGCTTTTGTTATTGAAACTTTCCTTATTAATGATAACATAACCTAATAATTAGGATTGTGTAACCATGCAAAGTTATTTACTAGGCTAGTAGCTTCAGAATACTAAATTCTTTTTCAATTTAGAAAATCACATTTCTCTAACTTGCAACACACACATCGATTGCCATAGTTGTGGCTTGCCAAATATTTGGTCAAGATATATGATCTATAATTATAAAATACATTTTTTTTTATCAAAATAATTAAACATTAATCATTAATTACATAATTAATCTTTAAACTTTGTCATATTTTACGCTTTAATTTCTTTCTTTCTTTCATTCTTTTTTTTTTTTTAAATATAACTTCTACTATATCTTCAAATTTCACACATTTAATCTAAATTTAAAGATAAGGAACTAAGTATATACAATTAAAAGTTAAACAAAATCAAAATTAATGCAATATAGTTTAATTTTTTAAAGTAAGACTATATGTATTAAATTTATAAATATAAAAAAATTAAAAGAGTAAAATATAAAATGTGACAAAATTTAAAGATAAATTGTATAATTATAACAAAATTAATTAATACCTTTTAGAACTTAAATGGGTGAGTTGTGAGTTGTGACAAGTCCCTGCATATTCTCAACACAAAGTGTGTTTGTGTGTGTGTGTATATATATATTCTCAATTTTTATATTTTACTTTTTGTTATATTTTTTATAATATTAAAATATATATTTATTAATTTTTTTAATAAATAAAGTATTAAAATACTTAATTTTAAAAAAAAAAATAACGAGGTGCAATAGCATCAAACTTTTTTGAAAAAGCTTAGACTTAAAAAATTATGAAAAAAAATTAAGCATTACAAAATAAAATTTATTTAGAATATGAAAAAAGTTGCATTACAAATATAAGAAAGTAAGTTTTAAGTAATTAATATTCATCTAATATGAAAAGTTAACTCTTATAATAGAAAAAAGAAATAAAATTATAATATAATGTAATCACTATGATTAAATAAAAAAATTAATAATATTGATTATATTTGTAATTAAATTTGGATGATTTTGTCCAATTTTTTCTTTAATTATAATATTACCATTATTTTAAAAATAAGTATTTATTTTAGTTTATTTAGAACTTTTACGATAAAAATTAAATTATAAATAAAAATATTATAATCTTATACTTTATCTTTTAATTTTTTTGTTTATTTATTTAGTTGTCTTTATTTATATTTTTTAAACCATTATTTTAAGAAAATAAAAGAAAAAAAAATTAATTCAAATGTATATTATGTATTTTAGGTTATGTAGGACTTATTACAAAAAAATAAAAATAAAATAAGCAATAAATAAGATTCTTATAATATTTTATATTAAATAAATAACATTAATAATAATGAAAAAATTTGTAATTAAATTTGAGTGATTTTGTCAAAAAAATTCAATAGTTAAGAGTAGTGATATTATTTTGAAAATAAATATTAAATTTGGTTTATCTAGCATCTAGTATAGAAATTATACTATAAACAAAAATATTATAATCTTATTTTTTAATAATATTGCTAATCTTATAAAGAATAATGATAATTTTGTAATTAAAGAAAAAGTTTGAGGATAAAATAGTTCAAAATAAAAATTAATTTTTTAATCCATTATTTTAAAAAAAAAATTAAAAATTAAAAAAATTAATTCAAATGTAAAATTATATATTTTAGATTATGTATGTTTTTTATTTTCTTTTTTAAAATTAAATCATTAAACATAATGTAATAATAATAATTATTAAATAAATAAATAATAATAATAATTTTGTAATTAAAATTTAAGTTTAAAATTATTTAAAATAATAAATAACATATAAATAAATATATATAATTATTAGATACGAAAATATCATAAATCTCGAGGACCCGATAATAGTTGCTGTGTACTCCTCGTTTTTTTTTACTCATAATTTAACACATGATAGTATTGTTGGTCTAATTAGAATGATTTTTTATTTCATTGAAAGTAATTTTTAATAAATTAATGTGTATTTAAGAATATTTAATAATTTTTAAAAGAAATATTTTAAAATTTTGAAAAATATTATTTATGATTTAAAAAAATATATAAATAGTATTTACTTTTAATAGAAATAGTTTTAAATATATACTATCATCCTAAAATTATTACTAAAATAATAATTAAAATTACTTCTAATATTTTTATCTCAAATACTTAAATTATTTTCTTAAAAATATTTTTAATTAAATTATTTTATTTTACATCATTTTTAAAATAAATATATTTAAACAAATTTTTTTAAAATTTGTGATAAATAGGAACGAGAAATATGTTATAATTGATTTTGATTATGTAGGTTGTATTGAACTTAACTTATTAAAATTAGAATCTAAAGACAACTATCAAATAGTTAGTTAGCTATTCAATTATACATGTAAACAGTTAGTTTGTTCTCAACTCTGAGTACGACCCTGCGATGCACCTAACAGCTACATGTGAGGTGGAACATGGAATGGAGAAAAGACATCCACAAATTAATTTGCAATGGGACCTCTATTCTCTATTAACACAAATACACAAGTATTTTTCATATCTTTTTATCCCTTTTATTTTCATTCTACCACATCCATATATATATATATATATATATATATATATATATATTAATATATATATATGATGCTAAGTGCTATATCATGATATGATCTTCAATTATTTCTCCATCCTTATGCTCCCAACTCTCCGTTAATTTTCAGTCAGTATCAAATCACTATCTATTAACACACTGCAAAGGGAAATTATAAAAAGAAGGAAAAACTTTATATATATATATATATATATATATATATATATATTGAGAATTTTTCAATTGAAAAGATGTATGGTGTAATTAGTTAAAAATAGGTATTTTTGTATCAACATTAATTATATTATAATAATTAATAAAATTATTTTAAAAAATTAAAAAATGATTTAATTTTTTAGATAATTTTATTACATGTCATGATATAATTAATATAAGTGTAAAATTATGTGATAATAATACTCGTGAAGATGAATATAATTTTTATAAACATAAACGTACGTAGTGATAAATTATTACTCAATTTTAGAACGTAATATATACTAGTGGTGCTTAAAAATAAAGCATTAAAGCAGGATCTATTAATGCAATATGCATGAAGAAAATGAAGTTTGCAAGAGAGGGCATGCAATACAAACACTCAAAAGTGGAACTATCAATTCATTAAACAATATGGATAACATTTCTTGTACTGCTTTCATTAGCGAGCATAGATATCGAGCATAGATATCGCTTTCATCTTGCGGATATAGCCTCCTAATTTATGATCCATTCAATTATGACACACCACGTGACAACTGGTCTATTTCTTGATCTTGTGGTCTGTTTCCCGTATTTACATACTAGATGCAAGTGGTTGGGAATAATTAATTTGGATGGAAAATGAATCCAACGATTATAATTAACTTTTAATGCATAAATTGTTAAATTATTTATATTTTTTTTAATATATATATATATATATATATATATATATTAAAAATAACATCTATCATATAATTAAATTTTAATTATGGGCGGTTGTGACCGCTAATTTAATATGAACCAATTTAGCTTAAAGTATCTGATTTTTTTTATAGGGCTGGTTTTTCTCAATTTAATTTAAATTGGATAGTTTGAATTGGTTCTTAATTTTAAAAATTCTATATATCTAACTTTAGTAACTAATAATATTATTTTTTTATTATGATTTTATTTAATAAAATTCAAAAAAAAAAAAAATTAACGTCAGTATTTTATGATTTTTAGAAACAAAATTAATCTTTAACCCTTGATCCCTATCTCAAAGTCCCCTCAAGCACCTATGCCACACAAATGTCACGTCCTGCCCATCTTGTTCCGAAAAATCCAAAGAAATGGTGCCTGCAATATCTAGACTTTTCTATAAGTCACTTGAGCTATGGAAAGTTCTAGATGGCCCGGAGTTTTCTAGAATATGGCGGAAGTCTCTAGAGCATTATAGAAGACTCTAGAATGTTCTAGAGTATACTAGAAAGTGCTTGAAGGACCTAGAAGGTTCTAGAAGGTGCTGGAAGACTCTAGAAGGCACTGGAAGATTCTAGAACATGCCGGAAGATACATGAAGAATGAAGAAGGTCCTATAACATTCTAGAACCTAGATGAAGAAACTAGACAATCCTAGAGTATTCTAGAGTTGGCTAGAAGATTCTAGAACTTTGTGGAATATTGAAGACCAACCTAGAACAATGTACATACTCTTGTATATTCTAGAAAAGAGTAGTAGAGACCAAGGCTTGATGCCACCCTTATAAATAGGCATCTTGGCATTCATTTGTAAACAATCTTGGGAAGTTGTAAGAAAACCTCTCTAAGAGCAATACAAAGCTTTCTTTCCCAAACTCTAAGTGTTCTCTCTTTGTTCTTGTGCTCTAAGCACTCAAAGTCCCTAAACCTCTCTTTAGAGAGTTTGGATTGGTTCGGAAGGCTTACTTAGTGTGACGGACTGTGCTAAGTGCCGCACGATTGCTAGCAAAAGTCTAGGATCGTGACAGTTGGTATCAAAGCCAGGTTCGATACTTGCTCTCGTTGGCTTATTGTCGGAAACCGAGTGCAGAATAAAGACCATGGTTGCTTCAAGCAACCCAAGTGTTGAAGTTGGCATCACTGAGGAGCGTGGTTGTGAGGAAACTCGGAAGACCCAATCCAAGGAGTCTCGAGCCAAGTCGAAAGACTTGCTATCTAGCATGGAAGCACGTGTTGGGAACGTGCAAGGCAACCTCGATGTGTTGGCCGAAAGAGTGGAATCCCTAGATGAGCGCTGCCAAGACCTGGAATCGGAGGATGCAGCTATCCAAGATGGGGTGAAAGTGTCCCTCAACGCGCTAGATGGCGACCTAAGGCAAGAGATGGATGGGGTCAAGACCGAATTAGCCAAGGTACGTGATTTTGTCCAAAGAGAAATTAACACTCTTGCATTTAGAGTCGAGGAAATGTTGGGTGCTTAACCTTGTGCAAGTGGCCTATGGCATCGGGTGTGACAACCACCACCATTGTGGAAGCAAGGAAGGTGGAGGTCCCGAAACCAAAAACCTTCAATGGCGTAAGGAATGCCAGGGAAGTCGAAAACTTCCTATGGGGTCTCGAACAATATTTCGAGGCAACCGGCATCACGGACCATGCCGGGATGATCCGCACTGCAGCAATGTACTTAATTGATACTGCCATGCTGTGGTGGAGGCGGAGACATGGAGACGTGCAACGCGGGCTTTGCACGATGAACTCCTTTCATGACTTCAAGCGGGAGTTCAAGAACCAATTCTTCCCCGTTAATGCGGAAGAGGAAGCAAGGGGTCGGCTCCGTCGACTCAAGCAAACAAGCAGTGTGAAGGACTACGTAAAGGACTTCACAACCTTGCTGCTCGAGGTCCCTGACACATCTGACAAGGATGCCTTGTTCCTATTCATGGACGGGCTTCAATCCTGGGCAAAGCTCGAACTCAAGTACCGTGGTGTCCAAGACTTATCCTCGACCATTGCGGTTGCTGAAAGCCTCATAGACTACTCTGCCAACAAGGAAGGCTCAGACAAGAGGCCTGGTGGAAGGAAAAGTAGGGGAGATTATTCCAAAGGTCAGGGCCACCGGAACAACAACCAAAAGACACCTTACAAGTTGCAAGACAAAATCAAGGCCAAAGAGGACCGTGAACCTCCTAAACCACGATTACCATGTTTCATATGCGATGGACCTCATTGGGTGCGGGATTGCCCAAAGAGGAAGGCATTGTCTGCCCTCGTTATCTCCAAGCATGACCAAGAAGGAAGCAAGGATGATGAAGGAGCACAAATGGGTTCGCTGCAGTTACTCACCGCATTGCATACAAAGCCAGAATCCCCTGCCAAGGGATTGTTGTTCGTGAATGCTACGATCAACGGGAAATCAACCAAAGCTTTGGTTGACACAGGTGCGCCCCATAACTTTGTCTCTATAGACGAGGCTAAGAGACTCGGTCTGAACTTTGTTAGTGAAGGTGGCTTCCTGAAGGCGGTTAACTCGGCAGCACGTCCTCTCTTGGGCGTTGCTCGTAGTGTCAAAGCTAGCCTCGGCACATGGACTGGCCAAGTGGATTTGTCAGTAGCACCTATGGATGACTTCTCAGTCGTGCTCGGCATGGAATTCTTGGACCAAGTAAGAGCTTTCCTTGTCCCTTCCTTGAATTCCATGTGCATAATGGATGGTACAAAGGCTTGTATGGTCCCGACCGAAAGGGCTACCAAACCTAAGTCCCAAGTGCTCTCAACCCTTCAGTTCAAGAAAGGATTGAAGAGGGAGGAAGAGAGCTATTTGGCCACTCTAAAGGAGTACGATGATGAAGGGACGGTGTCCCAACCGAATGTCCCAACGAAAGTACAAAATGTCTTGGATGAATTCCAAGATGTCATGCCGAAAGCATTGCCCAAGTGCTTGCCGCCAAGAATGGAAGTTGACCATGCGATCGAGTTGGAACCAGGCACGAGGCCACCTGCAATGAGTCCCTACAGAATGTCAGCCTTGAGTAGACCCAGCAGTCCCTTGCTTGAGAGGATCAAAGAAGAGTTGAAGCATGATGCTTTAGCACAAAACCTCTTCGCCCTCATTAAGGAAGGAAAGACACGGTGATTTTGGCTAAGTGACGGACTACTTTACGCCAAAGGGAATCGCATCTACGTACCAAAATGGGGAAACTTAAGAAAAGAGCTAATCAAGGAGTGTCATGATTCCCTATGGGCTGGTCACCCAAGAATGAGACGCACACTTGCCTTGATCAAGTCTATCTACTATTGGCCTCAACTGCGGGATGATGTTGAAGCCTATGTGAGAACTTGTCTTGTATGCCAACAAGATAAGACGGAACAACACGCACCAGGTGGCTTGTTAGAGCCATTGCCTATTCCGGAGAGACCATGGAAAAGCGTCTCGATGGACTTTATTACTTGCTTGCCGAAATTCGAAGGCTTTGGCAGCATAATTGTGGTCATCGATCGCTTCAGCAAGTATGCCACTTTTATACCTATTTCTGCAGAATGCACTGCCAATGAGACTGCACGATTGTTCCTCAAGCATGTTGTGAAGTATTGGGGAATCCCATCCAACATCGTGAGTGACCGAGACCCACGATTTACTGGGAAGTTATGGACGGAGTTGTTCAAGTTGTTGGGATCAGACCTGAACTTTTCAACAAGCTTTCATCCACAAAGTGATGGACAGACGGAACGTGCCAACGCATTGCTAGAGCTCTATCTTAGGCACTTTGTTAGTGCCAACCAACGAGATTGGGCAAAGCTGCTGGATGTAGCCCAATTCTCTTATAATTTGCAGCGAAATGAGTCCACTGGCAAGAGTCCCTTTGAAATCATCATGGGACAACAACCTATGACCCCTCATGCTTTGGCTATGAGCTATGAAGGGAAGAGTCCTGTTGCTTTCAAGTTCGCTAAAGCATGGCATGAGCAAGCGGAACTAGCCCAAGCCTACTTGAATAAGGCAACCAAAAGGATGAAGAAATGGGCTGATAAGAAAAGGAGGATGACAGAGTTTCAAGAAGGCGACATGGTCCTTGTCAAATTGTTGCCTCAACAATTCAAGACCTTGCGGAAAGTTCACAAGGGCTTGGTGCGGAAGTACGAAGGACCATTCCCCATCCTTAAGCGAGTACGTAAGGTATCCTATAAGCTTCAACTTCCTCCTAAGCTTAAAATATACCCAGTCTTTCATATAAGCATGTTAAAGCCTTATCATGGAGATGAGGAAGATGCGAGCCGAGGAGAATCAAAAAGGGCACCTACTGCGGTAGTAACCTCCTTTGACAAAGAGGTGGATTCTGTTATGGCGGATCGCTTAATTCGGCGAAGGGGCGTACCAAGTTATCGAGAATACTTGATGAAGTGGAAAAATTCCCCGGACATAGAAGCAAGTTGGGAGCCGGAAGACTCCTTATGGCAATTCAAAGACCACATCAAGAGGTTTAAGCTTGACGGCGCGACGAGGGCGTCGCGAGCTTGAGTGGGGGAGGGTGTCACGTCCCGCCCATCTTGTTCCGAAAAATCCAAAGAAATGGTGCCTGCATTATCTAGACTTTTCTACAAGTCACTTGAGCTATGGAAAGTTCTAGATGGCCCAGAGTTTTCTAGAATATGGCGGAAGTCTCTAGAGCATTATAGAAGACTCTAGAATGTTCTAGAGTACACTAGAAAGTGCTTGAAGGACCTAGAAGGTTCTAGAAGGTGCTGGAAGACTCTAGAAGGCACTGAAAGATTCTAGAACATGCCGGAAGATACATGAAGAATGAAGAAGGTCCTAGAACATTCTAGAACCTAGATGAAGAAACTAGACAATCCTAGAGTATTCTAGAGTTGGCTAGAAGGTTCTAGAACTTTGTGGAATATTGAAGACCAACCTAGAACAATGTACATACTCTTGTATATTCTAGAAAAGAGTAGTAGAAACCAAGGCTTGATGCCACCCTTATAAATAGGCATCTTGGCATTCATTTGTAAACAATCTTGGGAAGTTGTAAGAAAACCTCTCTAAGAGCAATACAAAACGTTCTTTCCCAAACTCTAAGTGTTCTCTCTTTGTTCTTGTGCTCTAGGCACTCAAAATCCCTAAACCTCTCTTTAGAGAGTTTGGATTGGTTCGGAAGGCTTACTTAGTGCGATGGACTGTGCTAAGTGCCGCACGATTGCTAGCAAAAGTCTAGGGTCGTGACACAAAGCTCTCAACCTCTCTTTATTGCAGAAGACTGATATCCACCTTTCATTCACTGTCGATCTTTGTGGATTATTTACTGTGCTTCTTTCGCCATATTTGCCTTCGTCCTTCGTCAAACCACAAGCAATGCTGCTTCTTTGTTTTTTCCTCAAATAAACATGTCAACTTGGCAATATTGGCTAATAAAAAAAAATCAAAGTACCCAATTGAATCAAACTCAATCAAAAGGATTCAATTTGAATTTGCTTCATATTCTTTATTGAATAAAATCAAATCTTAATTTTAAGAACCAACTTTTTGATTCAACTTCAATTTTATTTCGACTCTCAACTAAGCTATAGTATGCACCCCCCAAAGTCCAAGAGAGTGCTATTGAATTGCCCCACAATTCTTGCAAGTATATAGAGAATGTGGATTTACTTAACAAAAGTGTGGGCTTGTTTAGTAGCACTCTGAAGATACTGTTGCTGTCTTATTCATAGGCTTCATTAATTCGTATAGAACTATGGTGGCAATTTTTGACACGATACACGATAGTACGATCCGAATACGATACGACACAAAACGAATTTTTTTAGTAAGAATTGATCAATAATTTTTTTATGTTTTTAAAGATTTTGTTATTGTTTACTATTATAAATATATAACACGAAAAAAATTCAAATAAATTTTTTAATGTGTCAATTAACACAAAAACACAACACAAATATGATTAATATAACACAATTGACATCTCTAATAGAACTCGTTCTTTTCTTGGATAAACTAGTTTTAAACCTATTAATTTGTGTAACCCATCTAAGGACATTGTATCGGAAGTGCCAATCCAAGGCCCAGGGACCTTGAGAAATCTCTAATCCAATTAAGATTAGTTTCGTCCTTTTGAAAGGAATCGTCACCTAAAACTAAAATAAAATTAAGTTTAAATTATACCATTAATTTTTAAATTTTAAATAAATTTGTATATAAATTTTTAAAATTTTAAAATATACAATTTAATCTTTAAATTTTTAAAATTTCATATACGAGTCCCTAAATTTTTAAGTCATATAATTTAGTTTTTAAATTTTAAAATTTCATATATAAATGCTAAAATTTTGATTCATAAATATGTATTTTAATAGTCATATTATGACTTATGTGTGATTTTTTAAAAATTTAGAATTAAATTATAAAATTTAAAAGTTAAAAATCTATGTGTAATATTTTAAAAGTTTGAAGATTTTATTATATGATTTAAAAATTTATTAACTTATATATAAATTTGATAAAAATTTAAATACTAATAAAATAGTTAAATAAAATAAATAAATAAAACCATTCCTCGAATCTTCTTGAACATTTATTTATTTTGCTCCAAAAATAAAATAAAAGACGTATTGAACAAAATATATTGCAACAAAAAAAACGGTAAAAATAATAATTGTAATAAAGGACGCTAGAAGGAAGAGTGAGGTGACCACTTTGAACTCTCATTTCTTTCGGTTACTATATATATTAAATTATATAACAGTTGTTAATTAAATACAAAGTTAAAATATAAAATAAATAAATGATTGTAAAATTCTAACTAACAAAGAATAAATTAAATTGTATCATGTAAATTATGATATGTAATAAACTATAATAAAAAAAATTACTCATATCTTACAAGTTAAAAATATATATATTAAAATCTGGCCCATTTTGACTGTTGTATTTCATAACTGTAATATCTTTGCATGCATCTCCAGCTCGTAAATAATATACATAAAAGTAAAACAAAAAAAAAAATCTTTAAAAAAACAACTTGTATCAGTATTATACATTATAAACTAAAACATAATAAAAAAATTCTTTAAAGGAACAACTTGTATCAGTATTATGCATTATAAACTAAAATATAGTATATACTTGATAGTTTCATATACAAGTATAAGGTTATTTATCGGCCCGGCAGTAAATATTGGCCATAAGCTCACAACTTGTTGAGGTCCTTTTCCCTCAAAAACAGTCCATGAAAGCCATAAGGCAAATTGACAGAAGCAATAATGTCGATGTTGGACGACTTAGCATCCAATCCATCACTAAGAAAGTTATCCTTCTCTCTCATCATGCGCAAACAACACAATGTACTCACTATTAGTTTATAAAAAAAATGTCCGGATATGCTTGAGTATGATACTTGTGTATATAACTCATGATTCTTATGGACTCTACAAAATTGACACTCATCATGAAAAATTCACTTTGTCTGGTTCAATTTTGGTGGGTTGTAGTACTTCCAAAGGCAAATCTCACTTCATCAAGCAATGATTCTTGAAGATGCAATCCAGCAACCTTCATCTCATACAGGAACTTAATGGCCTCTACGCATAATCATTCTTTAGGTAACCCTGAAGCATTGCATTCCAACATGCAGCATTTTCGCTATCACTGATCATCTTAAATACTACCTTTGCATATCCATATCTTCCAAACATGTCAACCAACCTGCACTAAACAAATGTATTCGACATTTTGACTCTACTTTAAGTTTGATGGCATTGGCATGCACCTGTCGACCACGATATCCTTGATCCTGCATTCTAGCACAAGCCCTGAGAGTACTACAGATCATAAATATATTTTTTCTTACTCCAGACTTCCCTATCTCTTTAAAGTTGTTGCTAACAGCTTCTAAGAAGCGGCCTCCTTTGGAGTTGTTGATCAATTTAGCCATCCATATTTGTGAGCTTTGACTAAAAACCTAATTAAAAACAAGGTTAGAATCCTTAAGGCACTTGAATTTCCCGTAGAAGTTTATTTAAGTAGTTGCAAGCAACAAATCATTACCATGGCCTAATTTAACCGAGCAACAATGCACTTGCTTCCCTAATTCAACATTCTTCGTATATATACATGCTTTGAGAACGCAGATCATGAACCAAGCAGAATATTCCAACATGCTAATATGATAAAACATTTCCAAAAAGTACCTTATGGCTTCTGGGTAGTCAGAATTCTGAGCACAACCAACTACCATGATATCCCAAGACTTAAAATCTTTTGGGAACATTTCGTCAAACACCTGGCGGGCAATGTCTAAACGACCACAAGATACGTGCATGAGAAGGCCGTTCATCAATGGTAAGGAAAGTTGTTGGCGATCATTTTGGTTGATATGGGCTTTCAGGTCCATAGCGCCAATGGAATCAGATGATTTGGTACATTCGCTTACAAGAGAGGCATTTAATTCAAGAGGTATGGGGAGCTGAAGAGCATCCGTCAAAAGCAGAACATTTGAAATAGTGCAAGTGGGAGAAATACTATTGTGGACATTCTTCTCCTTCCTAATTTTCTTCTTATCCACCTCATCGATTAACGACAGCAGCTTTCATTGTTAAATACGGTGTCGTTTGTATACTTGGGCTACAGGGTTGGGTTTAATAATTTAGTGTTGGTATCAATTTTTTACAGTAAGTGGTTTATCGAGGACGCGAAAGGGATGTCGAAGATGAAGTGCAATGGAGTCGTTGAGGTGGGTTAAGAGTGTGGCACTACCATTGTTAGGGACGAAATTGACTCCTACTATAGATTCTGGGATAAGAGGTGCCAAACTTTCCATCTCTTGTGAGAGAGACAACGATGACTCTTTTCTTACTACTACAAACTACAAAGTACGTATTATGGATAAATTCCAACTTAGATACTCAAATTTTGTTCATAAATATATGATTTAATGAGCTAAACTCAGTCCAAACAATGTTCTGCAACCGATTGTGGTATATGCAAGTTGGAAACAAGTCACTAAACACAACAGGGCACTTCTACCTCGTCGGACTATGAGGTACGTGATCAAATTTTATATCGAACTTTTAAAGGCAACCCTCCATGCTAGTCCATGATTAATAATCCTTCTAATTCTGACGATTCAGCCGAGACCTGCCAATTGGCCCTCCTGAAGTTTTTTTTTTTTCTTAAAGAAAACAATCTCCTGTACTAAGTTAAACCAAGTTGGCCCCATGCATGAGCAACGAGCCATTCAATTTGGAACTAAAATTATATGATCGTTGACATGCATTGTGTGGCAACTGTCAAACCTAATCAGGTTAGGAGATAATCTACATCATATATGGCTGGAGTGATGAACACTTATCATTGACCTTTGATGGGAAAATATGAACTACTTATGTCACATATCATATTATAATTAGCACTTAATAAATAAATGGTCTCACAATTTCTTTAACATTTGGTCATCCTAACTTAAAATTCAATCTAACATTGACATGTCATTTAATGCATATAACATTGCTCAATGTAAGCTATCTCCATAAGTGCATCAGCATAAAGGAGATTAGGAGAGGCAAAATAATTTACTTTGCTATTAAAATAAAGAAGGAATAAAGGTAAGATTATGCACTTTAATTTTTTTATAGGGATGATAAAAATTTACTGAACAAGACAACTATGATATAACATGTACCGACTTTGCTATTCCAAGCTTTCTTTCATGCTAAAAATAAAATTTAAAGAATGGTTGCAGCTTACGGCAAACCCCAGAATTTCATAAATTGATAAAGAACTAAAATGCAAATTAGTGTACTAACTTAATGTAAACTTATGAGATAAAAAAACTTCAATGTAAACTTCAGAAGAACTGAAGGTGCATGCAGGAGACACCATTAAGAGCACATTCATCCCGAAGATTTTCTTTGACCAAGGCAATTCTCAATACATCAAGCACATATTGCGGACGAATCTGAAGAAGGGTAGAAGTAGCACCTTCTCAAAAATTGTGCTCTCTTTTGTACCTGACCTCAGGTTTCTCAACTTCGTCGAAAAGTCTAATGCAGAAAAAGGTCAGTGTTTCTCCTTATGCTAATAAGCTCACTGACTAAAATTAACCATATTAATCTTCAGATTTCTTTGCATATCCTGCTGATCAATTCCTAAACAAAAAAGTTCTGAAATCAAGAAACCACATAATTGGTAGATGGTCTCTGTTAGATTTGCTAGAGAATTATAGAGCCAAATTTGTCCCTCAAACTACATGCAACAGCATCAAATAACTTTGAAGTCCTCCCACTGTGATTCTTACTTACTCAATGTCGTACATTCAATGAAGGGGCGATGAACTGACTGTAGGAAATTGAAGTATGCATACTTGATATCAAACTGCATATCATACCCTGCCATAAACACTCATACTTCAGCACTTAAAAGGAACAAGAAAAGAAGGGTAGTAGATAGTATGGATCCTTACAGTAGTTTACAGCAATAGTGCGTCCACATCTATCAGGACTTTGTCGAACATGATGGAACCACATACTTGGCCTGCATCAACTTAACTATTAAGCCTTCGTTTACTAATTGGAGGAAAAAAAAAGGAAACATAAAATGAACCGTGTATAATAAAATTAAAATTTTGACAATTTAAAAAAATGTCAACAATGGAAAAACATAGATTCCTGCCCTTTCCTTAGACAAATATCCCAGCTGTCGTAAAGGAGTTTTCTTCCCCCGTGTCGTTTATGTACAAGGGAACACTTGATATGTTACATCATTAGAAAATTATCGTAATTGTAGTTTTCAAGCCAACTTTCAATTTAATAGTATGGATTACAGGTTATGCATCACTTCAATCACCATCAGGCTAGCTTGTTTTACGTTTGCAGTATGTAGAAGTTGGTTCATCATTAAGAATTTGGAGTTCATTTTCTTTCTTTCTGGTAAATGGATTGGAACCCACAGGCCACATCACTTCAATGCCCAGTCGCCCAATCGGAGCAGATGTCTACATGTTTAGGAGGTAATTGGTGGAATTCTTGGTTCTGAAATACTCTATCAAGCTATATAAATAAAAACTGCTCTAGTTCAAGTTCAACTTACAAGTAAAGAATCTCCCCAGGATTGATAGTACACTCAAATGGCTTCGGACCATTGAAGAACAATGGAAATTTATTCTTTTCTCTTTTTATGTTCTCCGGCCAAGGATAAGGATCCACACTACACCATGGCACATGCCTCTCCGGCTGCTCTAAATCCAACTTGAACTCCCCTGTTTCCTTCAATTTCGTTTAAACAAACAATCAAAACCTAAATCAAAGATAAAAGACAGAAAGGCACATACAAAACCCAAAGCACAGCATAATGCATTACCTGATTATACAAATACTGGGCAGCAGGATACTCCTGAATGTACATACGATGAACATCAGTAGGAGGAAGAAGAAGAAAATGTTTTTGTCCAGAAACGACAGCGTACAGGTTCTCGTAATGATCCTTATGAAACGAAGTCGCTGAATGATGATTCCCAATCCAGAGATTCACCGCCTCAGGAAGACAACCCAAAGCTTCAGAGGCCCAATGGATGTGTGAATCACAATCGGCGGCCAAAGCCGAATACTCGGAGCGAAAGCAATCGTTTTGCTGCTGAGCGTAGGCGACAGCTTTGGGTTTGGAATGGGTTTCAAGACCAGCGGAGGCGATGAGACTGAGAGCTTCGGGGAAGGGCGTTGGTTGCACCTGAGCAGAGGCAAAGCAGAGAGAGCCGTTGTGAGGGACGAGCGAGTCAGCTTGGCCATTGGGAGTGAGGTGGAGAGAGATTGAGGAGGAAGAGAGGGTGTTGAGGAGGTAGGAGTTATGAGTCCACAGAGAGAGGGCTGGCCAATGGCGAGTAGCGTTGGAGATTACACAGGGCTTGTTTTGGGAGACAAAATCTCTGAAGAATTGGAGTGGGGTTGGTGGTGAGTTTAACCTCTCAACTCGTCCCGAGTTGCCTAGACTCAGCTCCCGAACCTCCTCCCACAATGCCTCTATTGCCTCCATTATTCTCAGACACGGTCCTGCACGGACACAGTGACTCATTTAATAATGAGAAATTCTTAAGAAAATCTCAAACTTTACTTCTACATTTTCTTTTAAATAATTAAATATTTAAAATATAATAAAATAATAAATTTATTTTTTTATTTAAAATTAAATAATATATTTCATATTCTACATCCCATTTTCTAAAAATAACTTTTTTTTTTTTTTTTAATGTATACATTACTTCGACAGTGACTGATTTTTTTTATTCCATTTCAGCAGATTACGTGCAAAATCAGTGCGCTTTGTATTCAGAAACTACTTGAACCTAAAATAACCTATTCCGTTCTAAAATAGTTTCTGGTTCCCCAGAAACGCTAACCTAAGGTAAAACAAAATGTTCCCCCTCTCTCACACCTCTTGCAGCACATGACACATTTATACCAGAAAGATAATTCCGTAAGAAAAAATAATGAAAATAAAGAAAGAGATGTACCGGCATAGTAGGTAGAGATGTAAAATGAGTAATCTTTATACCATTTTATATTTTATTTGATACCCTTAGTGGATTCATGGATTAAAAATGTCATATCTTATTTAAATCATACATCATCTCATCTTGTTCTATTTTAAGTTGTACTAAATGGATCTATGGTTATTATAAATAATCATATTTTTCTTTTTCATTATTTTTATAATTTTATTTGTTTTAATTAAATTTATTTGGGATAAATAGAATATCCTATAATGTATTATCCTATTACCTTCTCAATCCAACAAAAAAATAAATGAGACAAAGTGGGATGAGCTCCCAAATTCATAGGTCATATACTATCGACTAATGGGACATCCCACCCCAATTGACAGCTCTAACGGTAGGGATTTAGGATCCTCAGTTGAATGGACTGATAAGACTTCAGATTGCAAAACATGTGTATGCTAGTCACAAGACTAAAAGAGGCAAAAGCAAAAGATGTAGAGTTGCCTATGCAGTTAGCCAGTGCTATACCAAGCGCAATACCTACAGATTTGCTTACCATTCCTTGAGCTTCACCCTTAGCAATCACCTAGAATTGAATACCCATTTAATATAATTGATATAAAGGTAAGACCCACTAGCCAAATTCTAAAACAGCAAGGCCAGAAAGATGTCTTGCTTTTAACATGTTAAACAAAAATCCACGGAAATGGATGAACTACAAGTTTCTCAAATTTTGTAAAATTTGCAAAAGTTTTGCAAATTTGTTAATCAATAGAAACTACACATTACCTCAGCAAAGTTCCTTTGAGCAGCAAAACCAGCATAGAAACAACTCCTGGTAGCAGCCTGTAAAATGTGAATCCAAACTTACTCATCCATAAAGCATAAAATGAGTCTTCATGGGAAGAAGTATAACTAAAATCAATAAAATTTGATCTTCAGAGGAAGTTAATATGATTATTACTAAAATTTCTTACTAATAAAACCTAACTAAGATTTATATTTTGTGACCAATGAATTCAATGTTGTTCTAGTGTACAGCTTCGCACTTGTGGTTGCCTATTTACCTGGATTGGAGCAGCAGCAGCACCAACAAGTACAAAAAGATGGGGAAATGCAGGAGTCAACATTTTCAGTCCAAAGGCAGCATTTCCAAGAAGATCAGCAAACAACTTCCATCCCTTTGGATTAACATCAAAATGCCGCCCACATTTAGATAATATTATTTTGCTGAGAAAACCAATTCCATCCTTAAGCACCCAATTGATAGTAGCGGCAGTCGGAATAGCCCCTTTTCCCAATCCAAGTGCATAGAGCAACGCCTATAGACAAAGAGAAATTTGAGAACCATATTATCTAGACACTAAACGATAGGGTTCATCACCAATTCTACTTATAAAATATGTTAGTTAAAGGATACCCTTAACTTAATTGAAACATTGAGTACTTGAGGCAATAAAAACTAATACAAGTCCCAAATCCCAATAACAATTAACACAATTGGGTTCATCATCAAAGCTACTTCTAGAAGATGTCAGTACCTTATAACTTAATTGGAACTATAAGTAGTTCGGGCAATAGCAACTAACACAACTACACAGGCTCTAAAAGAAAGAGTACCTTGGTGGCAAGGACACCACTAATTTGACTAACAACGCCCTGGACACCTTTCCAAAGAGAGTAATCCAGATAATCAGGGTATCCTTCAGGAAGCAACAATGCACAAACACATCTCTAGACGGCAACCACAAATGGGGAAGCTACCAAAACGACGGTGACACAATAGAAGGTCCAGTTCCTGTAGCAACAACAAATGCATCCTTAAAAGGATGAGGAATAAGAATAGTCCACTTGCCTTTCACTTCCCACGCAAACCCAGTATCAGACTCAAACTCAGGATTCTCCGGAACACCATTGTGTCCTCGCAAGAGCTGAAGTCAATCGAAAGTGAAAAAAGCAACAAATCATCTAACAGAAGAAGACTTCTGTTATCCTTTTTTCATGAGAACTTAAATATCGTAAAAAATAAATAAATAATTAAATTATTTATTTTTAGAAGAGTAGGAGATTTTAGGATATTTTTTTCCTTACTTAAAACTTCTTAAAAAAAGTTTCTTTTAAATTTAAACAATTTTTGTAATAAAATTTAAATCAAAATTTTCATTATTTATTACCTCAAGTTACATATATATATATTTTTTTTTTTCAGTTTAAAAGAAAAAAATTTATTAAAAAGATCAAATAATTTATTTTAATTAAATATATATATATATATATATATATATATATATATAATACAAGTATTATTTTATTAAATTTAAGAGAAAAAATTAAATAATATATTAATTTTGTCGACGCCTCGTAAAAAATCTCAAAAGAAAGACAGAACTTTTTTTTCGTTATTTTCACATCTTTCATTCTCACACATAATCTATTAAATATCTCTACCTGACACTCTTGTACTATTTCAATGCTATAGAAAAAAATATATTGACACTCGGACTCCCACTTTTTAGTTCTGATATTACTTCTTACCTACTCACGGAAGGTGGATACTGGATAAGCTTTGTCCTCCTCTCGGTGATCAAAATTTGAGGGAGAAGAAGAGGAAATATAGAAGATGACCTGCAAGCTCTTCAATCTACATTGGAGATGCTTGACAAAGGAAGCTCCGAGAGAGATGTTGAAAAGTTGAACTGTTGAGCTTTGATTATTTAATTAATGATGATGGTGAAATCTGAATCGCCATTATCCTATCAAATACTCGACCTTTTTCAAATGATTGGAGGATTTGATAGGCCTACATCAGCAATATAAGACTTACAATTTTTTTTTTAAAAAAAGACGAGTAAAAATCTTATGGATCTTTTTGCTGGGGATTCCTCCACTGTCGTCGTCTTCGTTGATTACTCTGCTTCATTTGGTTCTTTTATCCTTGCTCTACTTCTAAATCGTCATCATCTTCTTGTTGTGACCGTTTTTCTTTTTCTCTCTCTTATCTTGGGGTTGAGTATTACTTAAAAACCCAAAAGCATATTCAAAATCGCCGTGATTCTTTGTACTCCAATCTCCGTTGAAAAAGAGGCCTCATATCAATTGGTCGATTATTCTAAAGCTCCCTTTTATTTTCTCACAAAAAAAGGGTTTATTATTATTGGATGCTAATTTTGAGGGTTTCAAATTAGTGATTACGAGCAAGTAAATCAGTTATTGATTCATATATCATCGAATTTGTTCTGCTCAGAAGGCGAATATTTAAATATGCTACTTGCTTCATTGACCTCTGGATTTCATCAACATGTCATGGCTGATATATATGCTGCTACAACTGCCACGCTTTCTTCGACAATCGACTTCAGGTAATGACACTCTCTCATTTTTCTACTTTTTTCTTTTTGTTGTTGGTCATAAGAGGGTATCATTTCTCTACTTGTTGTCATTATGTTTTTTTAATCTCCCATTTTTGTTTCAAGTAGTGGAATGCAAGTAAGGGGTTTATGTAGCTATAGTTGTTTTTACTTGTTGTTTATGATCAAATAGAGAACAAGGATTTGTGGTGTGGTAGGCAAGTTCCCAATATGCCTTCTTATTCTGTACCATTCATAGGTATGGCCACAACCGTCCTTGTGGTTGCAATGGTTATGGGATGAAGAACAATTCAACAAGAAGCAAGTACCGGAGGAGCCTTGTCCTTCGGTCTGTCTCTGCCTCTGAATCCCCTCATTTTAGTGACGTGACGCGGAACTCGTCCCGTCCAGAAGTGTTTCAGCAGGTTCCTATGCTTATTAGTTACAACCCCAGCGTATATTTTGACTTTGCCAGTTTCTGTACATTATGCAAAGCTCTAATGCTTTGTCAAATTGCTGATACACTTTTGTAAATTACATTAACCTTATTTTGTAGTAATGAAATGCCTAATCTTGATGGTATTTTCTAAAACCTTGAAGCTATTAAATTGCCAGGTTATTAAGGATGCAAGAGAGAAATTCATTCAGGAGATCTCCTACAAAGATATTTCTCTTGCAAAGGTATGTATAATGTATACTGTCTTATTCTGAACTTGTCTCTTGTATTGAAAGCAGTTCGACCATTTGATTAATTCAGTGTATACCTTGAAGGAATGAATATTTTAGTTTCTCTGATTTTTTTGCATTTTAGTGCTATACCCCCTCCCTCTCTCTCCCCAAAATTATCGACTGATTGCAACCTGCATCCTGCATCAAAATTGACATTGTGCTCGATGATACCAGACATTGGCAGATGATAGTTTGTTTAAGTGTGCCACTGTCAAATGAATATTTTCTTTCATTTCTCTCTTCTTGAGGATTGAGATTACTGTTATGTTATTAATTATACATATTGGTATCTCTTCTTTACCTATATGCATGAAAAGTTATGTTCTTTTATATGTTAGAAATTCTGCATTCAACAAATTTAATGCTGCAGGCTTTGCTCTACATTGCTGCTGAAGATGAGGCTTTTATTGCCTTCAACAAAGAGAGGGATGTTTGCTCTCTTTTAAGTGAAAGAAAAAATGTTTGTGACTCATCTTGCATCCAAGACTGGGAGTCTGTTGATGGGATGCCATTGGCTGGAAGAAAAATATTTGAGTGGTTGAATGAGTTGGATACTCTTACTAAAGAAGTTGAAGCTGAGCTTGTCTCAAGAGAAATAGGTTGCCATTTGGTTGAGGTTTTGGATGCAGTGAATGTAGTTCTCTTTCAGATAAGAGGCTTCAGAAGGTCATCTGTTATTGTAGATCCAAAATTTTCGTACTTACACTCAGTTTTAAGCTCGGGATGTGGCAGTGGTAAGCCTTTACTTTTCAGAACTCTAGCCATTTGATGAAACAAATAGTTCTTGGTGTTTTCAGGCTTTGGGAAGACTTTTCTTTGGCATAACTGGACTTTTATTTTCACCTGGTAACTGATAATTTCTTTGTTATGTTGGCAGCAATTATACTTAGCATTATTTATATTGAAGTTTGTCGAAGACTTGGACTGAAAATTGTAGGATCTCAAGTCGGGGAAGATTTTTTAATATGGCCTCAAATGGGAAACCCAGAGGTGCATATGTTATTTAAGTTTTTACCTCTGGTAGTAGTCCAAGTTTTACTGGTTTCATCACTGTGTGCTCAATCCATTATTACATATATTCTCTCACTCTCTCAAAAATAATTTCCGTTAGATATATTCTTGGGAACCATTTCTTTAGATTTAGAATCTGAACTCTGAATACGTTTTTTTCTCTTCTGGTAGGAACTCTTCCAGGTGACCTCAGGACACAGTCTGTTTGCAATTGTCAATGGAAGGTGTGTTGAAGACAGAAGATCAAAGGCATCAGATTTAACTAGCAGTTCATTACCAGGGCTTGAGTTAGCAACAAATCAAGACATTATTGTCATTTCATTGGCCAATCTTATTGTGAGTTTTTTGACCCTCCTTTATTATGTGAAATATCTTAGTATTTCAAGGGTTCCTTTTGTGTTCTAATTCATGTCTTAAATTTCACATTATACTTTCCAATTCGAAAGTGGAATATAAACACCATAAATACTTGCAGAGGCTTCACTGGAAACGTGCATCAAGGTCAAGTCATGGATTGATGTTGACAGAACCACTTAGGAATGTGCACAATGCTTATGAGAAACTCTACGAGATCAATAATTTGAATGTTCCATTGTTGCGTCCTCAGGATCTTAGGTAACACTCTTATGCGTATTTAGGGCACTGCCTTCATTATTTTGAACTTCCATAATATAATCACCTAACTGAGTTTATGATCCCAAATAGTTGGGAAATTTATCCATACTTGTATTGGTGTGAAACTAACAAGATTTTTTTGCTAGCTCCTTATACTTTTTATGCTTTGTTGCAATTAAAACTCTGATTAGGCTGGCTATCATGGCCTTGGAAAGGTTGTTGATTTTGCAGCCACACAACTGGTCTTTTAGGAGAGACCATGGCATGTTATTGTTCCATAACAGGTGTGTGAATTAGGAACTTCTTCTGCTAGATGATATTTGAATCCCACGACCATTATTCATGTTATATCTTGTAAATGTCAGGGAGTACCGGAAATCACTGCAAGAGCTTAGCATATGTATGGCCTTTGCTCCTGAAGAAGAGGCAGCAGTTCTAGAGCCATTTGTTGAGAAATTACATTTGATGCGGCTTGAATCATCATGGAAATCTCTAGGTCCATTAACAGTTTCCTAGTCTTTTCTCCTTTTAGCTAGGATGTATCTGTACCCATCTCTTTTCCATCAATGTAGTTTCTATGGATATTTAACAAACAAGTGAGTTGAACCTGATTTGGGAATGATCCTCCACAATGATAATATAGCAAAAAGGTGGTTCAAATCCAATGTTGTCCTTCCCAACTGGAACAATGTTCGAATACTTGAACGATACAAACGGGAAATGCTCACTTTGAAGGGCTTTAGGAGAGAAAATGAAACGAGCAATACTTTCCAGAAAATAAAGACTAATATTGATTTTGTTATCCACACATCGGTATGATATTATTAATTGAATGCAACTATAATTTGCCAAATGATTTCCAAAGCTTGAAACGCTATGTTAAATGGGAGACTTCTTTCGGAGCAATAAAAGTAGTTTGTTTAGCCTCTTTTGGTGGCACCCCATTTTGCTGCTTACTAACATCAACGAACACAAGCTAGCATGCCTCGTTGGTAGATCATCTTCTCCATTGGGTAAATAACAGTGACATTTCAGTTATAGTTTCGGTTAATAGCAAGGTGGAGAATAATGCAGAAAGTTCCAATTATGTAAAAATCGCAACCAGAAGCAGCAATATAAAACAGCTATCCATTGTATTTGATGTACGCTATAGAAGCATCAAAGCTCAAGAGGTCATAGAATACATCGTTTCCAAGGTCCGCAATAAAGTGAAGCAGAGGCCAACATTTTTTGGTCTGCTTGTCATAACATGTACATTTGCCATTTACCTATAATTTACTGTCATTACTCATTACAGAAAAGTAAAACGGGTGTGTTTGGTTTGTTTTAATAGAATAGGTAATGTAATTGATTCAGTCCATTACAATGTTTGGTTGTGTTAAAGAGACGTAATATAATGTAATCAATTACAAATGAATAAAGAATTGTGATTATATATGAGGGGAGACGTAAACATTTTACATTACCGATCTTATTCACATGCGTTAAGCCCATTGCTGTTGTCTTCTCTGTCCCGTTTGTGCGCCGACCATGGGAGTTGAAGTCGTCGCTCTCCTCCGGCGCCATTCGCGGTCTTCTCGCCGCCGTACAGATTTGTTCTCGAGCTCCGCCGCACTAGTTCTCCCCCGCGCTCGAACGGTCGAACCAGGACTCACCGTCGCCCTCAAACGCTCCGTCTCCCCCTCCGTGCGTCGTCCAGCCATCCATGGCGTTACACCTCCCGTGCGCCGTTCTGAAAATTTCTGGAAATTGTTGAAATTGCATTTTTTATTTGCTGAAATTGTATTATTTTTTTTTGCTGAAATTGTTTTTTTTTTTTTTTTTTTTTAAGTTGTATTTTTTTTGCTAAAATTATTGTAATTAAATTTTATTAATTGTTGTTATAAATTAGCTGAAATTGTGATTTTTTTACTAAAATTGTTGTGATTAAATTTTACTAATTGTTATGAATTGTTAAAATTATATATGCTAAATTATTTTTTGTTATGATTAAATTTTTTTTTGCTGAATTGCTGCATTTAAAATAATTATATAATTTTAAAGAATATATTTTATTTGATTTAGAAAATAAAATTATTTAAACTTCTTTGAATATAAAGTATTAATGTAATATTATTTTATTTTTCATTCTATTACAGTAGTCAAACCAAACACTGTAATACTGATTCTTTTTTTGATTAATTGACTAAACCAAACACTGTAATAGTAATACTATTTTCTTTACATTACATTCTATTACGATTACGATTATATTCAATAAACCAAAAGTAAGCTTAATTACGCTGGTCATGGACAATATTATATACATTATACAAAGACTTGCCAAAATTTAATTATCGTTAGAACTTAGAAAAATGAATTCACAGAGGGAGTCCGGATTCTCTTTCAGTCACTGCTATCACTAATCTCAAAAACTGATCGTCTAAGCAAACCAGAACTGTCGTTCACTTTTTCACCTCTCAACAAGCTGCCGAGATAAAATGCAGAACTCTGCTTGCCAGGAGAAATTCCAAGATTACATGAGGCCGTAACAAGCCGTTTACCAATTCTAGGCCTATGAAGCTTATCCTTAACAATTCTATTAGGAGGGCGTTTTGGCAATGAAAAAGGCCTAAAACGTGGGGGTCGTTTCGGTTTGGCTGCTATTTGCGGAAAGGAATCAACTTGTGTGTTCAAAGAGTTATCATTAGTTTTTGATTTCAAGTGATCTTTTTTCCAATTTTCAACAACTCTAGATGTTAGATCGGAAGTTGTAGGGCTTGCAAAACCGCTCTCTCCCTTGTGGCATGGAAAGTATCTCCTAATAATACTGGAAACAGATTTTACATCTGTCGACATATTGCTTGAAGCCTCTACCATTGGTCTTGAAGCATGTTCTCTATGATTAATCTCGCTGGTCAAAGCATAGCTATCAGGACTCTTGTTGGAAGTAAGAATTTCAGTCACTATATCTGCACCGAGGCATTCCATTTCACTTGGACTCGCTTCATGATTGAAGAAGCAATCTTCCCTTTCTCTCTTCCTTCTTTTCTTTTTCTTTGAAACACAGTCAGGCTTCTTTACTGAAGGTTTATGACACTCCAATTTCCGTTTCCTTCGTTTCTTAAATGTGTCTTTTATATCACCCTCATCAGTGCTCCGATGACAATTTTCGGGTTCCAAAATATCAACAACGCCACTAGAACCTGACGAATGATCAACTTTGTCATCAATAAACTGGGGCAAGGATGTTCTGTGGCAATCAATTAAAGATCTTGCTTCTACATGTAGAAACCATGTTCCTTCCACTCCTAGGAAAGCATATTTCACAGGCATTGATTCAGACAGATGATAAAAGCATGACTTTTTCTTTACCTGTCATATAATGGAATCGATCAAAAGAAGCAAAAAGCTAGGAGAAAAAAATATATTATGGTATAAAGAATAAAATTAAAGGGAAAAAGAGAAGCTACAAAGATAGAAGAACAAACTATAAAGGTACCATTAGTCCACAAACATTGATCTTTCCCAAGTTTGGGAAACAGCAGAAGTGAACTCTCTCAAGTTCTCCTACAAAAGACATTTGACATTGCTTATCATTCTGTAGACTAATGCAAGGCAGATCATAATAGGAAGCCACGAACTGCAATATGGTTCGTCAAATCATCTTAGCAAAGGAAATTGCAAAGGAGTAAATTTTCCACAAGGATTAAGCATGTAATGGATCGGTTTTGCCACTGAAAGAGTACAAGGATCAGTTACGACTTACATCATACTCCAAAAACATCTAGCTGCTGGCAAACCTAAAAACCATACTTTGATAGATACTTGTTATTTTTCCGTTTGGAAAAACAAGAAGAACTAAAACATTCATTTCACAGTAATTGAGAAGATTTCACTAAGGTTGTAATGGGGTATCAAAGGTAGTCAAATAAAATTGATTAAGCTAAAAGCCAGCATAGGGCAAAAAACCGCATATCAGTCAAATTAGCAATTTAAATATAATTTTTATCCAAGTTAGTATTTTTGAAACCAAAAGAAAAAGCAACCTAGGATAGTTCAGGTGATGAAAGTAGAATGATATATGGAGAGTGAAATTAATTTCTAGAACTTTTTTTCCCAGTTGAAGAAAATGGATTTGTCTTTTTCTTTTTTAATTGTTTCTTGCTTACTCTTGAAGTCGAGTACTGTGATATCTGGATGAATAGCCATGACTATGCGAGTCCCCAAGTTGGTATTCGTGAAAATTGGAACTTCCGACGTAGAATCCATTCTACCGGCCAGTGCGTAACAAAATCAGAATTCAGAAGAGGAAAGGCAGCTGGCAGCATCTATGTTAGGATTTGTTTCACAAACGGGTAGGGTAAATAAGCCCGAACCTGACCCGCCCCTATCTGATAGCACGGTCTTTTGCGGTACTCACGTTTTTTTTTTTTTTCAATAAAGAAAATAAGAAATATTTATGAATGAAGTACAAACATAATTAATAAACAATTTTTTTTAAAAAAAAGGAAAATAGCTCTATGGTTATTAGTTTTTAAAAATTGTGTATTTATTAGTATACTTTTTTAAAATATGCACTGTAATTATTTTTACAAAACACATAAACTTAATAAATATTATAAAAATTTTGAGCAAATTAAGTTAAATTATACAAATTAAAAATTAAAGGCTAATTTTATAGTAATTATAAGTGGAAATTCAATATTACTTTGGATAAAGCAATTAAATTATTACATTTATCTAATATCGGAGGGTGTGAAGATGATAAGAAGAGTTTTTCCAATTTTATCGGTGTCGGTATAGAAATATATGGCTCTAAATGAAGAAGTGTTATTACAAATATTGAATACTTATAACAAATATGGCAATAAATATTTTATTCTAACTTTCATATAATAATAATAATAAGTTTTCATTTTCAAAAAAAAATATTTATTATTTGTATAATAAACTAATATCTAAACACTGAATTTACGTAATAGTGAGGATTGAAACTCACATCGCATCGCGTCGCGTCGAGAGGAGAGAAGGAGAAAGGACAAAGGAGTTAGAAATCTTAGTCCTTAAGTAAAGCAATCGATTCCCTATTCTGCAACTCTTCTATCTGAAGTTCAAAAGCCCCCTGTAGTTTTCTTTCCATTTCTCTGATCTGGTGAGTCTCCATCTTTAAGAAGCAAATTCGCCTGAGATACAGAGAGACAACAGTTGAATAGAGAAATGGGAGTGCTCTTTAATAACATCGAAAAGGATGAACTCAAGCCTGGAGATCACATCTACTCCTATAGGGTTGCTTATCTCTACGCACATCACGGTATATTATTTTATTTTTTGTTTTTTTACATTTTTTTAGGGCTAATGATTTTTTCACCTTAATATGAATTTTTATGGCTCCTCCAGATTAAATAATATTTTAAGACATATTTTCGTTAACAAGTGGCCATTGACATTAGTTTTGTTATTCATGATAATCGACATCTTTTCTTATATCTCAACTGTAATTTTTTTTTTTTAGAAAATTAGAAATTATACAATATTAACTTTAAGGGAATAAGCGGATTTTTTTTATTATCATTTTTAAGCATGACAATTGCCACCTGTTAGGAAATTGAGAAGTTATGAGTTGTAACTTGTATTAAAAAAATCATGAGTTTGAATGTGGAATATGACATTTAGTGGTTGCACTAATTGCACAACTGGTGTTGCTTACATTTCTCATTGTCTTTTTTTTTTTTTTCCTTCTGTATTAATACTTCTAGTGAATAATGTCATAATAGATGCATTTTTTATCAATGATAAACTTAATGGCTGGAAGAAGTTCTTTTAAATAGCTCAAAGCTGTGCTTTTAATGTTTAGGAATTTCAAAATTTTAAGAAGCATTGTTTGTGATTTACTGATTTTTAGGAGAAGTAATTTATGATGTATACTATTTTTCTCATTTAATTACTAATAATATACTACTCGAAACGAATTGTAACATTGTTTCTCTTGAAACCACCAATACATTTCAAATCATTTTTAGGAAAATTATTTCCAAACTGGCCATAATATAATGCATCAAAATAGTGGTGGACAAATTATTTTCGGATCCTGTTGAAACATATAATAATGAGGTATTGTTGCCACTCATTGCACATACAAGTCATTCTATTTCTGTAAACTGTATTTGTTTTATGTTTTTAATGTATTTCGTTCGCCTATATTTGAAATTATTTTATATTAAAGTATGTGTTTATTTGTGCATTTTATAATTCTTGATGTGACAAGAAATGTTAGTTATTTTTTCCCTAGAAACCAATGCCACACTTGTTAATTGCTTTCAGTTTATGGTTGGTTTTTGATAAAAATCCAGGAATCTATGTTAGTGATGAAAAGGTGATCCACTTCACTAGAAAAGGACAAGAAATTGGAACTGGAACTGTCTTAGACCAAGTCATTTTAAGCTCTTCTCCGTCACATAAAAAGCCTTGTACAAGATGTGGTGATCAGTCTAATCTTGATGGAGTTATCTCTTCATGCCTCGATTGCTTTCTCTCCGGGGGAGATTTGTACCGCTTTGAATATCAAGCTAATCCTGCCATCTTTGTCATGAAAGTTCGAGGAGGTTGTTGTACTCTTGCCTCCTCTGATCCACCCAAGGAGGTCCTTCGCCGTGCCCACTTTCTCCTGGAGAATGGATTTGGTTCATATGACATTTTCAGAAACAACTGTGAAGACTTCGCCATATATTGTAAAACTGGTTTGCTTATAGTCACTAATCTTAGTGTTGGCAGGAGCGGGCAAATAGCATCTTTCTTGTCTGCTTCTACAACTATCATGGCTTCACCACTTCGGTTTTTGACCACTAGTTTACCTGGTCTGGCTGCTGTTGGCTGTGGAATGTATTGTGTTAGCAGGTTGGCTTCTGATATTGGAGTTCGCCGTGATGTTCGTAAAGTTCCAGTAGAGAACCTTGTTCACCGCACTGCAGTTGTGCCTGAGGTCGTAACCAAGGTCAATGAAGATTAATTATTCAAACTTCTAAGAACTGATGCATGATTATTTGTGTTTTTGTTGTTTATGCTGTGGTCGTTTGTGCATGAAAACAGATCTTGGGATTTTCATATTTTTATGTTTTAAATCAAGGGTTTAACATTTAGCCCCATTTATTTGAGTTTTAAATTCCGAAACCACCTCCGAATTGATGTCTCTAAGAAAAAACCATAAATGGATTATTATGATTATATGGTATTCTGATTTTTTATTTTTTTTAAACTTGTGTCCATATGTTCTCTCTCTTTTCCTTTTTGTTTGGTAGGGCCATGGCTTCTAATTATGTGTTGAGAAAAAAATTGAAAGAAGGTGTGGCAATTGTAGGCTAGTTTGATCTAATTCGACCAGTTCAAATTAGTTTAATAATCGAATTTACTTCAAGGTCAGCAAAGTTGACCTTAAATTCAAACTAAAGGTTTTAACCGGTGTGAATTGTTAATAAATTATTTATATATATTATTAAATATAAAAATTTATGTAATTTAAAATATGATACGAGAATACGATTCTAGCAATAATATAAGTTGATATTTAATTAATTTAAAGATAAAATATTAATTATAATTATATATATATATATATATATATATATATATATATATATATATATATATGAATGAGTAGATTTAAATATTAAAAGTATTAATATCAAAGAATTTAATATAATAATGTGATAAAATGAATAAATTATAAATATTTATTTACTATAAGTTTATTTTTTAAAATAATATAGAAGAAAAATAATTAATAATTATAAAAGAGAAAAATTAAACAGAAGATTATTTTAATTTTGATATAGTCTCTTTTTTTCTTTTTTTTTTTTCTTTTTTTTTCTTTTTTAATTTAAAATTAAATTAAATTTTATTTTATTTTATTTGGTTAAATTTAATCATGCCCTAACTTAACTCAATTATTTAAACTGACCTAAAATTGGTTCAAATTTAATTCAATTTATACTCTATTTAAATTTTTGATTCATTCAACTAAATTATAATACAAATTATCACCCTTAATATCCTAACACACTTTTAATCATGTTGAAAATCATGTACTTTCCAACGTATGAACCTGTTCTTTTTTAATTTTAACTGTACTTTTTATTGTCAAAAGTTTATTCTTAACTATTAGTTAATCAGAAATCTAAAGGTCGAAGAAAAAAATAAAAAATATCTTATTGAACATTATCCCAAACAAAATAATTAGAAAGTATCTATCTCATTTTCTCCTTAGGGTTTTTTCTGTTGCCTCTCTCATTTCTCCTTTGGGTTTTTTTTTTTTTGGTGTTGGTGATTGACCGACGGCGTCAAAAATAAATTAAAAAGTATCTCTCTCGTTTTCTCCTTAGGGTTTTTTCTACCATCTCTCTCATTTCTCCTTAAGGTTTTCTTTTTTGTGCTGGTGATTGGCTGACGACTTTGGTTTTGGTTTTTTCGCGTGATGCTTTTGTTTCGCTTTCCTTGCGTGGATATTTGGTTTCTGTACTCAAGAGGTTGCGATTTTCTGGCGGTGGTTGTTGCAATCCTTTCTTCAGCTATTGTAGGTGATTGGGAGGGGCTGTGGTGGTATTTTGGTTTCCCTTTCAGTGTGCAATTCTCTAGTAACGTCAATGCGGTGGTTGTGGGGTGCTTGGCTCGAGTTCAGTATGAGCCTGAGTGAAGGGCTTGTGAGGTAGCGTCGTTTTGCTTCGACGGCCTTCACCTGCTCTATTGCCACCGTCGGTGGCCTAACTTTGGCTCTGCCGCTTGTGTTTTCCACCGGGGTTTTTTTTGTTAGTTTTTGATTTCTTGTTTTGTTTTGTGTGTGATCTTGTCTTACAGCTTTGTGTATTTAAAGCTTGTAGGTGGTTTATTGTTTTTATCTGTGTCGTATTTTGGTTGTTTCTATTGTAGCCATTTAGGTCGTAGAAATGTCTTAAAAGTTTGTGAGTTTTTTGGATGATCAGTTTCTGAAATTTAGCAGCGAGGAACGTATATTATTGTTTGGAGTACAATTCTTTGCATCTACTTGGTAACTCAATACTGTTGATAGAGGTTTGTCAGTTTGGAAAACTTTTGAATACTAAGGTTTCACCACCAATTTATGACTTCGTTCACATTTTTTTTTTCTAAAGATTTAGTTTTCTATTTGATATGTATTTTTTTATGTTTGGATGTGTATCTCAAACAATAATTTATTTCTTGATGTACTTTATAAGTTTGATTAATGAAAATTTTTATTAAAAAAAAAAAACATTATCCCAAACAAATATAAGAAATTTTAAAGAGAGAAAAGGCAGGAATGTGCTAAACAATATATCCATGGTTTCTGATTTTAAATTTCTACAATAATAATGTTGGAAATCAATCTATGTCCTGTATCATAATTACAAGCCATAGTACAAAAAAATTTAACAGAAAACTACTTTCAGATTTTGCAACTAAAGCAAGCTAATGGTCAACATCATCAAATTGAAATGAAATGTTCATCTAAACAACTTAATATCCATATCTAGTACGGCCAAAAACCTCCATCGGTTTGCGGCTTCTTTACGAGAATCAGATTGTAGTTTGGTCTTGACGTGTGCAGACACAATGAAATATTATGAAGTGCTAGCTAAAGAAAAGATAGTATTATATGCATAAAATAATTTATTAGTTATTAATTGAATATAAAATTTAAGATGTAAAATGAAGAAGTAATTATGATATTGGAGTTCGTCGTGATGTGTCAAATTATAATAAAAAGAGTTATTCTAAAATAAATAGAATTAGAGAAAGAAAATTTATGTTTCTATCAACAAGAATGCGTCATTGCTAAAGATACCATATTGAAACAAATTTTGGAAGGAAGCAAAGTTCATGTCACTTTATAATTCTATTAAAAAAAAAATGTCTTCCGGTGAAGACTAATTTTTGCATAGCAATTACCAATATCACAACAATCCCTTTCATAAAAATTTATAGATAACACGTAGCAGCCGAAAATCCTTCATAACGATCTGATAGATTAATAGAACATGAACTATTTGGTAGTTCTATAAGCCAATTATCCCTAGTTACCATGCTAGCCAAACTCTCTACAAGAGACATTCCTTCAGTCAATACAATAACTTACATTTAACGTGTCCTAGAGTTATCACCTAGCTTTTGCATACACCATTTTAGGCACAACATCGGATTAAGCCATGTTTGTTAGTTTTCCATCTCAGTTCTGGAAAAGAAGCCGGACGGGACTGAAATAGATCGTTACCAACTTACCATACTTAAAAATAAGCCCTTCTACAATGCCTTCTTGACACTTGAAAACAGCCACCAACAAATTAAGCATAAAAATTCACCATGAATATCTATGATATCTTCCTGAGCAATTGAAAATGGCATGTTGAGCAGGATGAGGAATCACAGAATAAACCAGGGGAAAAAACGACAACTTGCTCCATATATTAAGCAACTCACATTTAGTTGCCCATTAAATGTGCAAGATGGTGAAGGTGAAAGAATGCAAGTGAAGACTTGTGCAATTAATCATATCTACGAAGACAAAGTTTTATATGAAAGCAGACAGTTCATGCACATTGCACAATGTTTAAAACAATGTTGTAGCTAAGAAAGGATGTCGTCATTTTAAGATGAACGAGTTTCACCATTATAAATACGGGAAAGTAAGAAATTAACCAGAGAAGAAGAAGTAATGAATCGAAAAATAGAACATAAGACTAGCATGAAACCAACTGTATCAATGTTTTACTTTGAGTTTAAAGGTGATAGAATAGAACAAGAGGAAAGAGACAGACGAAGAGAAGTAAAATTCATTCAGTAGATTTAGCATTGTGTTACAGAGGGTATATATAGACACACGTATTATTAAGCTCAATTAGGTAGTTGTAGTATGCATTCCAACAGCATATACTAACAGAATAACAAACTAATCGGTTAGCTATTCTCAACATTCCCCCATAAGCTCATGGTCTACATAGAACACTGAGCTTAGTTTTCAAATCAATAAACCTATGGCTTGTTAACGGCTTTGTAAGTATGTCAGCAACCTGCTCCTGGCTTGGTGTGTATGCAACAACCAACATTCCAACTAATACTTTTTCTCTCACAAAATGAAAATCTATATCAACATGTTTGGTTCTCGAATGTAACACAGGGTGCTTTGCAATATGGCCAGCACTGATATTATCACAGAAAATCAATGGAGGCTGACTAGTAGGAACATGCAATTCAGTGAATACTTTCTGTATCCACATCACTTCTGCCACCGTTTGAGCTAAAGCTCGAAATTTCGCTTCTGTGGAGGAACGAGACACCACCTTGTGTTTCCTAGAATTCCAAGAGATCAAAGAGTCTCCTATAAAGATGCAAAAACCGTCTGTGGATCGTCTGTCATCAGGGCAAGATGCCCAATCAGCATCAGTGTAACCTGTGATATTCAAACAGTCTGATTTGTAAACCATAAGTCCATGATTTTGTGTACTATTAAGATACCTCAATAAACGTTTTGCTGCTACCCAGTGTGCAGTTGTAGGTTGATGAAGAAATTGACACAGCTTGTTTACAGAGAAACTGATTTCTGGTCTCGTTAAGGTGCAATATTGAAGAGCACCAATAATTGTGCGGTATTGAGTTGCATCAGGCAGTTTTTCACCATCAGTTTTGGACAAAATCTTACCAGTAGCCATTGGAGTAGAGACATGTTTAGAGTCATTTAGCTGAACCTTAGACAACAGATCGTGGATATATTTTGACTGACAAAAGTGAAGACCATTTGCAGTGTGTGTTACTTCAATACCCAAGAAGTACCCAAGTTGACTCAACTCTTTCAATGAAAAAGCAGCATTCAACTTTTGAATTATAGCTTGAATAAACTGAGAATTATTACCAGTAACAAGAATATCATCCACATAGATCAGAAAAATAATGAAATCACCATGCAAATCATAGATCATCATAAAAACATCAGAATTAGAACCCTTAAAGCCCATTTGTTGAAGACAGCCACTAAGCTTTAAGAACCAAGCTCTGGGAGCTTGCTTGAGGCCATATATGGCTTTCTGTAATTTACAGACATGATGTGGAAAGTCTGCACTAACAAAACCAGCTGGCTGAGTCATGAAGTCCTCTTCTTGAATATCGCCATTCAAAAAGGCTGTGTTAACATCTAATTGTTGAATGGACCAGCCTTTAGATAAAGCAAGAGTTAGGACAATTCGAATGGTAGTTGGCTTGACCACAGAACTGAAAGTTTCAGTGTAGTCAATGCCTTCAGTTTGTTGAAAGCCCTTAGCCACAACCCGAGCCTTATATTTGTCCAATGTATGATCTGCCTTGAGTTTGGTACGAAAAACCCATTTGTTGTGAATAACTTTACAATTGGCAGGAGGAGGAACAAGAACCCAAGTGCCATTTTTAATCAAAGAATCAAACTCAGATTTCATGGCTAACTTCCATTCTGGAAAGGAAAGAGCCTCCTGAACAGAACTTGGCTCAGATAAGATAACATTAGACATATACACTTTGGGTTTAAAAACACCACCTTTAGCTCTAGTAGTCATGGAATGAGTGTTAGAAATGGATGGTTTGATATGAACATTAGAAATAGATGAGAGAGGTAGATCAACTCGAAGTTGAAGACCATTAGGATTAAAGAATTCATGAGAAGGCAAAGCTGCAAAGGATGATAAAGGAAGATTTTCTGGTGTTAAAGTATGTGAAGTATGAGAAGATGAAGTAGGAAGCGAGCCAAAAGAAATAGGACTAGAGGAGCAAGTAGAAAAAGACAAGTTATGAGCAGTAGAAGTTTCAACAGGTAAATGAGTTTGAGGAAGTGAAGTAGCGTGTAAAGAGGAGTCTGACTCTTCTTTATCAGATACAGTGGGTGTAGTGTGTAAAGAGTGATCTAACTCTTCTTTATCTGACACATTGGGTGTAGGAATAAGACCTGTGTGAAAAGGAGCAGCAGTAGGTGCATCAGGTAATTCAGGCTGATGTTGAGGCAATTGTACAGAAGGAGACAGTGACACAGTAGATGCAGGCGACATGAAAAATTGATTGAACTGAGTAGAAGACTCGATTGCAGAATGAGTCTGATTAACAGAAACAGTAAGACAAGGAAATTTACTTTCATCAAAAACAACATGTGGAGTAATATAAACCTTCTTAGAAGTAAGTTCAAGGCACCAGAAACCTTTATATTGTGCAGCATATCCAAAGAAAACACATGGTAAAGACCTTGGTTCCAACTTATGCATAGTATAGGGTCGTAAATAAGGAAAACATAAACATCCATAGACCCTAAGGTGAGTATAATCTGGTTTCTTTTTGTATAAAACTTTGTAAGGACTGGCATTGTTTAAGACTTTGGTAGGCATTCTATTAATCAAATATACAGCAGATTTAAAGCCATAATCCCAATAACACAATGGAATTCCAGCTCTTGACATCATAGCCAATCCAGTCTCCACTACATGCCTATTTCTTCTTTCAACAACACCATTTTGAGAAGGGGTGTAAGGACATGAAATTCGCCTAGTATATCCTCCTTGAAATAAGTAAGGCTCAAGACTTTTAAATTCAGTTCCTCCATCACTATGTAACTGCCTAATCTTGGCATCAAACTGACGGTGAATTAAAGCATCAAAATGTTTGAAAATGTGAGCAGCTTGTGATTTATTAGGTAGCATATAGATCCACATGAAACGGGTGCAATCATCAACAAATAACAAAAAGTATTTCATACCAAGAGAAGAACATATAGGTGAAGGGCCCCATATATCAACATGAATAATATCAAAAGGAATACTAGACTTGCTATGAACATGCTTCAAAGGCAGTATATGTGACTTGCCAATTTGACAAGCACTACATATATCAATCTTATTTAAGTTTTTCAAAACTGTATTCATACTAGTAGCTACTGAATGTACTATGGAAGCATGAGGATGACCAAGTCGTTCATGAAGTAGGTGTGCACTGATCTCTGCATGATGACATTGTACATTTGTAAGCAATTTGCCTTTCTTGGCTTGCAGCACATCAACTGAGCTACAGAACTTGTAAAGACCATTCTCAACATCCCCCGTTAAAATAGTATTCCTGGTCAGAATATCCTTTACAAGAAAGTAGTTAGGATAAAACTCAACACTTACTAAATTATCTTCACACAGCTTCCTAACAGATATAAGATTCTTCTTTAACTGAGGTGCACACATCAGATTGCGTAAATTCAACAGACAAGAATCACAAGATAAAGATGTAGAGCCAAGATGAGTAATAGGAATGGTAGATCCATTACCTAGAAGTATAGATACATCACCAGAATAAGGTGTTGAGCTTTGAAGCTGATCATAATTGGAAGTAAGATGATGAGTTGCTCCTGTGTCCATATACCAGTTTGAGTCAGATTGCATTGGAGCAGTGAGAGGTGCAAGCAAGGCTTGAGGTCGTAAATTTTGAATCATAGAGTCTTCTTGAGGAAACATGTTGAAATCAGGATCTTGTTCACTGAAAGTATCATCGGTTTGTACTTTAAAAAAATGAACTTGACGTTGATCCTGTGATGTACCAGACCCCTTGAAGTTGGTATTATTGAAAGAAGCATTATTACTAGTAACAGAACCACTGTTCTTGGACTGTGTATATCGAAAATAGCATCTAGCTGCACTATGTCCCATTTTCTTACAGATCTGACATTGAATCTGACTGTAATCACTATTGGAAGACTTGACTTTGTGTTGAGAAGATGAATTTACACCAGAGGTAGAAACATTGAAAGGAGTTCCACAGGTAGAACTTCTATTATTCTTCGAGGAAAAATTTCCTGAAAGAAAGGTTTTCTTGGCATAATTGGCTTGAACAAGGTCAGGATCTGGAAGATTCATACGAATAACTTGACGTTCATGTGTTCTCATTCTAGTGAAGACTTCATCTAATCCAAGAATTCGTTTCTTGTTTGTAATATTTGTTATTAATGATGCATAGTTAGCATCCAAGCCTCCAACAACACAAAGTAATTGCTCACGCTCACTGAGTTGGTCACCAGCTGATAATAACATATTAATCAGATCACGACACTTGCTGATGTATTGCTCCATAGTTAAAGAACCTTTTCTTAAAGACTGCAATTGCCATCGCAACTCCAACAACCGAGCTTGAGAATCATCATTAAAAGCCTTTTCTAAAGCAATCCAATATTGAGCAACAGTTACCTTTCTAATAAGGTGTTTAAGATAGCTTGTTGTGACTGAAGAATAGATCCAATTCTTAACAGTCGAGTCTTGCCGAGTCCATACCAGATAATCAGGATTTTCTTCAAAGATTTCTTGATCTTGTATCTGACCATTAGCAAGCTTCACTGAGACAATTTTCTTGAGAATTTTTTATGGAACTGCGACTGAATTGTCAATGTGTTTGTGTAAACCATACACAGTAATAACATGTTGTAGTTGTTCTTTCCATATGAGATAATTAGTCTCATCAAGTTTAATTGAAAAATTAGGGTTTATCGGTAATACTGGTAACGTGTTTGACATTATAGCAGAAGAGGAATAAGAAGTGTTTGTTGTATTTGTAGCAGTTGCAGGTACAGCCATTAATGGCGATTTTTCATGAGCAAGATCAGTAAGATTGTCGTCCATGGTAGGTAATAAAGATGCGGAAGACGGATCATTCATTTCAATGAAAATTTATGCTCTGATACCATGATAGAATAGAACAAGAGGAAAGAGACAGACGAAGAGAAGTAAAATTCATTCAGTAGATTTAGCATTGTGTTACAGAGGGTATATATAGACACACGTATTACTAAGCTCAATTAGGTAGTTGTAGTATGCATTCCAATAGCATGTACTAACAGAATAACAAACTAATCGGTTAGCTATTCTCAACAAAAGGTCTTCTGTTTTGGGTCTTTTATTATGCCATTGCAGAGGGGTTGGTACGACGTGGCTATAACGATGCATATCAAAGACTGGACAGAAAAAAGCCTCACGTAATGTATATAAAATCAAATCACTAACACATTCCTATCAAAGATTTGGGATCAGATTCTTAAACAATAATACAAGGAGTTGAAAAGCTTATAGAAAATAATCTAACATAAACCCTTTTTACTCATATTATTATAATATGGCATCCCATTTGTATTTTTTTATACTTGTAGCTAACATGGCTGTCAAATTAAGATCATACCATAGGAAAACTCGCCCCCGCTACCCACTAGCTAACATTAAAATTCTCTTCCTAGAAAGCAAGAGTCTCTATATGAATCTCTCTTCCCGATCAGGCCACATCGCCTCCTCGTAGAAAACAATGCTCCTTACTTAATGTTTAAAAATAAATATCATTTAAGCACAATTCTAAATAGTATTCATGGTACAACACTTATCATTGAGGTGTAGTATGATGTTTAGTGATTTCATAACAGTTTGTTGCTTAATTTATTAAAAATTTCACAAGATTTATACTTTAAAATGTATATGTAAAAGTAAAAAAGCATTTTAAAACATATGTTTAAAAGTAAAAAAAAAAAATCTTATAAATATAATTTCATACAAAATTTATTTGTGCTTTAACAAATATGACACCAATGACCATTCTTTATAACGTAATACATATGCCTCTATATGTTGTCTCTTCTTTTTCTTTCTTGATGACGATTTAAAATTTTGTTGATATTTTTGTTATAAAAAAAAATATTACATGCAGCCTTGGTGTCAATATTTTTGACACTTTCATAACAAGTCCAAAATTTATGTTTTTTTATTTATTTTATTTTTAAAAATGAGATTAATAATAATAATAATGTAGAATTAGATATATAATATCTTTGCCTTTTGGTATAATAGCCTTGCAAGCATTTTGTGTATTCATTTCTAAGAAGAAATTTCAAAAGAATAAAACAATGAAACATCACTTATAGTACATCTTTTTTTTTTTTGCTACATACAAGCCTCGAACTCGAGAGCTCCCCCTTATTAGGGCGGTTACAATGCCATTGGGCTACCAGGGCCTTGGCACTTATAGTACATCTTTAGTTACGTTAAGAGAAGTAATTTAGTTTTTTTTTTGTTTTTTTGTTTTTTAATAAGTGATAGGACAAGAGAACAATTTTTTCATTTATATTTTTTTTAAATTTTTATTCAGCTATTACTTTCATAAATTATATTTAGTATAAACTACAATTTTTTTTTCCTTATTATTCACTAATGATAAAATGAGAGTATTATAGTAATGTTCTTATTATTATTATTGTGTTTAAGCAAAACGATTGAAAAATTAATCCGTCAATTTTGATTAGAAAAAATAGTTAAAATGGTCACATAATTATTAAAAATATACAATTTAGTAATTTAATTATTAAAATGAGCTAAATTAATACATTAATTATATTAAAGCCAAATACAAAAATCCCAAAAGGACAAAAATTGCTCCAATTAATAACTAATTGGAGGGAAGAACTGGACTAAAAAAATTAAATTAAATTTATTTTAAAAAGCTCAGCTAGCCGCCACCTCTAATGAAACTCATTCCCTCTTAATCTCCAACCTTATCCGCGATTTAAAAAACCTAGTCGGACACACCTTTAGTGAACTGATAAACTCTCTCACCCACACTTATTATTCATTAAATTTTTTTAATATTTCAATATTGTTCTATTAATAATAATCATATATTAAACACATGATCTGACATTTTAAATTTATTTAAAACAACTATAAAATTATACTTATTTTACGATACCAATTTTTTTCATCGAACCCTTTTCGAAAATAAGGCCAGAAAAGGCCCAAAGTCATATTTCTAAAGAGCGGAAGATAAAGGTTCTCATTCAACCTCCTCCTCCAAATCGACGAACACAGGCACAGTCCACGCCATGGCTAAAACGACTCAATCAAAGCTCATCCTCGTCGTCCTCGTCCTCTCAATCTCTCTGATCTCCGTCTCAGCAAGACCTTGCAAAACCCTATTCATCTCCACCTATTCCTTTACCTTTCGACAACCCTCTGCTCGCCATCTCCACCACCCTTCTTCCTCTGGATTCGTTACAGTTTTCACTGAGATAACCCAACCTTCCAACCCCAACGACGTCGTCGTTTCTCACGACGATTCACGACATCCTTTCCAAATGATGCCTTTCTGGCCCTCAACGGTGTCGTCTTACGATCTTAACTCTATTCGCGATCGCGCCAAGGATATCCTCAGCGTTGTTGTCGCTTTGCTTTTTGGTGTTGGTTGTGGTGCTCTTACTGCCGCTACTATGTACTTGGCTTGGTCTATTTTCTCTAGCCATGATGATTATAGTTCATTTTCTTCTCCTTGCGACGATGATTCTGATGGAAACGATAGCTTTGACTATAGTCCTAAGAAGACGGGGTACGTCAAGATTCCGGCTCAAACTGAGACCGTCACTGCGAAAGAGCCTACTATAGAAACCTCAGTATGAACCCAAAATTGAAGAATGTCTTTAAAATTTTGAATACAGAGGTTCTAATTTGGGATGTTTGGCCTTGTGTTGGTCATTATGGAATTTATGATAATAAACAGAAATTGTAATTTGTGGTCTGTGTTTGTCAGTTGTGCTTTAATTTTCCTGACATTGGCCCTCATTATATATCTGTATTTCTATACAATTACTTATATATTTATATTCAAAGTGTTGTGCTCTATTAGTAATCTTGATGTTTTTCGTCTCCTTCTAATTCATTTGTTGCGTTATTAAATGTGTTGATATTTCTTTGGCTATTTGAACAATTTTTCTTGCTGCACTGTGACCCTGTAACTACACACCTAGGCCAGGACATTGTTGTGCTCAATTTCCAGTTTAAAAGATGGTTAGTCCTGATGAACTAGCTTGGGGAACCACTACATTAACTAGCTTTGCCTATATTTTTTTATTATGATTTTATTGCCTTAGTGACATTTTGATTAGCTTATTGGGAAAATAGGGGGGAATCAAAAGATTATTACCGGGACTATACAAACTTTTGTTGCATAGAATGAGTTCAGAACTTCAACAATAAATATGTTTTTGGTTGTTCGTGTCATTGAGGTCAAAGGCTTTTTGCTCCTTAAAAAAGGGTAGTCCAGACCACCCTTAAACATTTAGTTGTGGCAAATGAGACTTAAAATGTTGGATTTAGATATTATGTTGGCCATGAGATTGTAATTTGGACTTTGGAGAAGTTTTTGTTGGCTACTTGTGCAGTTTATTTTATTTTATTTAAGTTTTCAGTATATATCTGCAAACCATGTGTAAACTCGTATCTCTTGCTCCATCTTTCATCTGGGTGATGGCTTAATTCCTCCAGAAATTTCATTTCATGGGAAGTTATTGGTTGAAAAGCTAGGACCTGCAGTGTAAAAAAGTTGAGATAATGAGATTGATCTCAAGTTGAGACAAACAACATTGCTTTTCCACCTCAAGTTAAAATTTCTTGCTCATGAAGTTGAGATCTCATCTCAATTTGAGACAAGAAGAGTTTTCTTTATACTATCGATGAAATTAAAACATGAGAGCTTATTTTGACCAGGGGTAATTTTTGAAAGTGATTCAATGTCAACTGTGTGCGAGATCCAGAATGCTAGAATAGTGAATTTTCACGGAGTACAAATAGAGTTGCACATACTTTAGCTGTTAATCACTCTCTATGAATTGTCAGGGAGTACAAATAGATATTGTCTTGCAGCTTAGACTTTGAATTTTGTAATTGTTAAAAGGTCTTTATTAAATAAAGATTTGTATGTATTTTTTTCTTTTTTCCATCACAATTTTAATGCTTGTATGTGTTAAATGTTATTATATTTTGACAACACAAGTGAGTTGATGTCATCACTCGTCAAATTTTGATGGATCGTAATATGATAAAGGGTTTGAAGTAAGATTGGTAGATCTGATTTCATTTGAAATTGTATTTAGAGGACCGTTTGGAGATATCATTAATCTTTCCATGGAGTTTGAACCAAAACGACATGTCAAAAGATGTATATTAGGATGTCACTCGCTCAACTCTTTCATTCACTCGCTCATTATTACTCGTCTCCACCATTGGTCTCATGTTTTATTTAGTTTTTATATTATATCAATAGTTTTGCTTCTAATAAAATTTATGAACCTATTAAAGATCTCTACTTCAACATTTCAAATCATATGCATGCCATTTTTTTAAGGATAAAAGATTGTACTATTAAATACCAAAATTTATGATAATGCATATTTATAATTATTAATTTTATTATGCATTGTCTTTCTTATTTTTTTTTTTTCCAATTTTTATCATTTAATTATTATTATTTTTATTTTTTTTACAAAACTAATTAATCAAATATTTTTATATTAATATACCGTATTTTTAAGCATAACTTTTGGTATTTTATTGTACAATTGCGAACCTAACATTACTACTGAATGTATATATTTTTTTAAATTATTACGTCTGACGAAAAGTACAACACTGTTATATTTTGTCAATAACTATTAGGTTTTTTTTTCCTTCTTTTGGCAACTCAATATTTTTTCAAATATAAAATACACATCAATTTAATATACTTTTATTGAGGTAAATTTATTTTATATTTGAAAAATAATTTAGCTTAAAATAATAAAAATAATATTATAGTATTAATTTAATTCAGTAATTCATATACACTTCAATTTAAAAATAATATTATTATTTTTATTATTATAAATTTTAAAAGTGTACAGTAAAAAATTATTTTAAATAATTTTTCAAATAAATATTGTTTTCATTTCATTTCTATTCAAAGGCCGTTCAACAATTTCTTTAAAAAATTTATGAAGCAAGAGATAAGGACATACTGAATTGCTTTTTTCTTTACAAATGAATAATTGAGACAAGGAAAGGTTACCAATAATCAGGGGCGGACGATAGTGGAGTTAGACGAGACTATAATTTTGTCCAATTTTTTTTAAAAAATTAATTATATATATATTTTTAATATTAAATAAATATTTTATTTATGATAATATATTGTGTATATTTTTTATATACATATTTTGAAATATATTAACAATATTTAATAAATATGTAGATAAAAATGATATAAATTATAAATAAAGTGGTTAAATATATATATATATATATATTTTCATGTATTAAGTAACTATTAAAAACCAAAATAAAATTATAGTAATATATTATGTTAAAATTCTTCATAAATGTAATAATAAAAAAAAAATTTAAATATTTAACTTTAAACTTAACATTAAAAAAATAAGTATATAATAAACTTCATATTAAAACTTTTAAGTTCATGTTTATCATATTTTATTTGAACTCAAAGTTTAACTTTATCTAATATTATATTAGTTGATATTTTATTTTAATAATCTTGTATAATTTATTTAAATTTTTTTATATAAAAAACTAATTATTTTTATTATTATTAGTCAGTCTTATATTGTTTATAAAAATATATTTTTAAATATATTCTCAAGCTTAAAATTTTAAATTATATTTTGCTTTTTATATTTTCATATATTTATTTTAGTTTTAACAACTATAAATTTTAGTATGTTTAATTAAGCTTTTTATTTGCTTAAATTTTTTAGCTAATAATGAATTTATTTTTATTTATGAATAATACTAATATTTATTAACTTATTATATTTTTTGTTTAATTTTTATTATAAGTCAATTATAATGTGTTAATTATATATTTTTGAGCTCTAATTCTATGTTTTTATTATAATATGACATAAAAAATTTAATATTAAATTAAATATAATTTATTATAATTCTTATTAATTTTTACTTTCTATAAAAAAAAAATTAATTTTTAGCCACCTAATTTTCTTTTCTATCCCTGCCGATAATAGTAAGCAATCGATAAATACCGAAGTACTTGATTGAAATCGAGTATTTCTACAGTATTTTGTTTTTAAAAACGAAAAATCTCTCTCCTTTATTTCAAGATGTCAAATTGTCGATAAAAGCTACTGATTTTTGAAAATTTTAATAGTATATAATTAATTAATATTTATTACATAAATAATAATAAAATTATAATTTAATTTAATAATAATAAATAATATTTTCTTGGAATAAAAGTGACACATTATTTTTGCTAACGGAAGAATGGTGATATATAAGTCCTGTCCCATCTTTGCCAACACCAACGGACAAGATTCGGAAGTTCAAGAATTAAACATCACAGACAGGAGATTTTTTTAATTCTGATAAAATACAATATTGAGGTTATTGCTTCTTTTATATATATATTTTTAAAGATATTTTTGCTTTTTAATAAAAAAAAATTCATTTATTCGAATCAATATTAATATTAAGAATATTAATAGTGATTAAAATTTAAGATTATTATCAAAAAAATCTGTATTTATAATTATAATTTTTTTTATCTCTCAAATTCATAACTTAATACATATAATTTAATTAAATTATTAAGTGAACTATCAACTACCATTATTATTAATAGTTTGCACGACAAGTAAAGATAATAACTTTAAAATCTATATAAAATTTAAATTATGTTAAATATTTTTTTAATAAAATTATTTTTATATTTTAAATTATTGAATTAATTAATTTTTTAAAATCTATTATCGCATATTCAAATTAAATAATGACCCTTATCTAATAAAAATTATAATTATCATATTTAATAATAATTTTAATTATATGATAATTACTATATCTAATAAAAATTATAAAAATCATTTTAGTTTTTTAATTAATTTTATAAAAAAATAATTTTTTATATATTTCAAATATATTAAAAAATTAAAATAAGTACAATATTTTACATATAAAATATATATTTTTAACTAGTATAATATTAAAATATAATTAATTATATATAATAAATAATTAATTTATTATGTATTATTATTTCTCTATTTTTTATTTTTTTTATGTTGTCTCTCCTAAATGCTGTGAGATCCAGCTCGGTCGGGACACCTTAGTTCAGTTAGTTGTAAGACGGGAAAGTCACTCGCTTTCTTTTTTAAGTTATGTTTTAAAATAAAACTATTTACTTATTTTTATTTTTATTTATTAAATTTAAGTTATATATTATTAATTTAAAATTAAAATATTATTTTTATTAATAATATTAAATAATATTTAAAATTTTAAAATAAGTAAAAATAATTAAAACATTTAGGAAAAATTATCAAAAATAATACTCATAAAATTTATAATAACAAAATTAGCACTCAATAATATTAAATATTTAAATTGAACGTGTCTAAATTGTCGTCGTACAACTCTAATTGAATGAATGTTAAAAAAATGATATATTAATTATTTTTTAATTATAAAAATATAAGTGTAAATATAATAAATATTATTTTTGTTATTATAAATTTTAAAAGATATGATTTTTATAAGACTTAGCTTTTGTTAAATTTAAAGTATTTATATTTAATTTAAGTATTAAATATTATTTTTTATTAATATATTAAATATAAAATTAAACGGTTAAAATTGAAAAAGGTTCAAATCCTTCGTTTTTCATTTATCTTTCTCTTTCTCCTTTAACTTTTTTTCCACTCTTTGTTTCGATTAAGTTCTTTCTCTCTCTAGAACTGATGGACAGTAATGGGCCACAGCCACAAGACGGAGGATTGCATTAATGAATGAATAGTGTTCTCAGTTTATCACTCTTTGTTGTTTTACCTTTTCTTTCTCACTTTTGCTCAGCTCTCTGCTCTAGCCTTCTTCCATGGTGATCTCGAATTGCTTGTTGCGCGCTTTGAATGGGGGAGTTAGCTTTTTCTTCCATATGGGTATTTAATTTGTACAGTGAATATCAATATCTCACCTGAATTAATGAAGATCTCTGATTTACTTTTTACAGTCATCATATAGAATAGAGAACAGAAGGAGGAGTAAGGCTCTGCTATGAAGCTTTCAACATCAGGCTTGGGTCAGCAGGATCATGAAGGTACACACACACACACACAAAAACTTTAACAACCTGTTTTCTTTTTACTCATGTATTTTCTTTGTTCTTCCTTTTTGTTTGATTATAATCCTATATGTCCTTTTCATGGTTTCCTTTTTCTTTAGTCCACTAAATGTGTGTACTTTCACGCAAAGAAGGTGTTTGTTTAATTGCACTTATAAAAAAATAGAAAAATCTTATAATTTATTTTTAATATAAAATAACTTAATTGGACCTACAGGTGGAAGAGAAGGAGGAGATAACAAATGTTTGAATTCAGAGTTATGGCATGCATGCGCAGGACCACTGGTGTCGCTACCAACCCCTGGTACTCGTGTGGTCTACTTCCCTCAGGGTCATAGCGAGCATGTAACTTTTTGCTGAAATGCCCTCACCACTTAATTAAGACTCTGGCTCTATTTTTATTCAAGTGATGATGGCTCAAAGTTTATAAATGTAATCGTTATGAATGTGTAGGTTGCTGCTACTACCAACAAAGAAATTGATCGACACATGCCAAATTACCCAAGCTTGCAGCCTCAGTTGTTTTGTCAACTCCACAATGTCACCATGCATGTAGACTCTCTGCATTTATAACTTTACATTTCCCTCAAAATGTTAGAGGGTAGGATGCTGGATTAATCCATTATATTTTAAATGGTGTCCTAGAACTCCATTACCTTTTAAAACTAGTACACTATCAATCAATTCGTTAACTTTTTGGTTAATTTTTCATTAAAATAAATAAAAGTGATATGTGGAAGAGGGTATTATGAAATTGGAAAAATTATATGAGGGCATTTTAGTCGGTTAATAGAGTTTATAATAAGAAGAAAAAAAAAAAACTTTTAGGCTTAAACGGAAAGAATGGCACCTAAAATTCTTGGTAGGGAGCTTACCTTGACAGACCTGTAGGAAGAAATTGTAAAGATGACGTCCATACATTATTAACTATTAGAAGTATATAACTTCTTTATAAAAAAAAAAAACCCTCAGTAGCTGGGATGCTATAAGAGTATTCATTTAATGATTCAATATTTATCAATTCGTGTCCCTCAGTGGCAAAAAAATTTGGCTGAATGCTGTTAACTGTTTTACTTCCAGTTGAAACAAGAAATTTGCCTGCATTTGCTGCGGCAAGGTTGTCTTTTTAAGTTACATGTATTGTTGTTGAAAACAATTTAAACACAAATAATTAATAAAAATAAAGGAATATTAAGTTTAAATTCTAATATATAATTAAAAGTATATACGAATTAAAAAATAACTTATCATATTTAAATATATTGCCTTTTTTAAGTATAAAAGACAATAATTGCCCCTCATATAATGAATCAAATTTGTAAATATTAAAGTGAACATAAATATATAAATATAGATGTTGGACTCATAGTGTACTAATTTTGAAAGTTGGTGGACTTAAAGAGTATCATGTAAAAGATAATGAATTAAAGTGTATTATTAGTCTGTCTTAGTGGTCTCAAGTGGTATTTTTCCCAATATTAGAAACCCAGATAGATTCTCTTATTGGAATATTAATATGTTATGTATGCATGGATTTTCAGGCGGATGTGGAAACAGATGAAGTCTATGCGCAGCTGACATTACAGCCTTTGACACCAGTGAGTGGCGATATCTTGTCTTCTTAATTTTGTTCTCAACTACTATACCTTAAGTCTTAAGTGTTTTATTTATTATTTGATTTCCCCCTGTGGTACGTACAATGTATAGCAAGAACAGAAGGATACATTTCTTCCAATGGAGTTTGGAATTCCAAGCAGACAACCCACGAATTATTTCTGCAAGACATTGACAGCAAGTGACACTAGTACTCATGGAGGCTTCTCTGTTCCTAGGCGTGCAGCTGAGAAAGTTTTCCCTCCACTTGTAGTTTCCTCCTCTTTTTGCCAGTCTTTATTCTTTATTTAGTTATGCTACTCTAGATGGTTGCTAATGCATATTTATATTTTTACCTGAAGGATTTCTCTCAACAGCCACCAGCTCAAGAGCTTGTTGCTAGGGATCTGCATGATGTCGACTGGAAGTTTAGGCACATTTTTCGGGGTAGGATTTCCATATTGTGTGGCTGATGTCGTTCATATGTACTTTTTGGTTACAAAATACGTGTGATGAAATCTTAAGTGTTGTATTTAACAATATAAAACAACTACAATAACTATTTCTGATAAAACTGGTGTAGTTTAGTTATTAAATAATTAAAAAAAAAATAGTCAATTCAATAAGATTATTATAAATGCACTCATTTTTTTTCTGATTAATATTATAAATGCATTCTTAAGGATCAGTTTTGTACTTATTGGAACGTTTTAATTTATTGCTTATTCATTTCAGAGAATAGCTATAGACAAAAAACTAACATGCAGTCGTACATTGATCATTTAAGGCCAATCTGAAAAGTATCTTTTGACTTGAAAAGCTGAGCAAAAATGTGGTGTGCCTATCTATAAGCTGATCATAGGTTGTGAGATTTTCAAATATCTATGTAGTTGGCCATTCAATAACTAGATTGTGTCGTCTTTTGGTTGTTTCAATCCAAAAATTCTTCATGAAGGATGATGTTACCATGTTTGATTATTTATCTCTTTACTTATCCTGCAGGACAACCAAAACGACATCTTCTTACTACTGGTTGGAGTGTATTTGTCAGTGCAAAAAGGCTAGTTGCTGGAGATTCTGTTCTTTTTATTTGGTATATGTTTTTCTTTCCTTTTTTTTTTTTAATCTACTTTTATTAGTCTAGGCATGTGAACCATATTTTACTTCTCTAACTGACTAAATAAATAGGAATGAAAAAAACCAGCTTCTTTTGGGGATACGCCGTGCCACTCGACCACAGTCTGTAATGCCATCATCTGTCTTAACTAGTGATAGCATGCACATTGGACTTCTTGCGGCAGCTGCTCATGCTTCTTCAACTAATAGCTGTTTTACAGTATTATATAATCCAAGGTGCAATTAGTCTTCGATTTCTCTCACATTATTTTCTTTCTGTTTTGCTTACTTGTTTGTTATGTCCAGGGCAAGCCCATCTGAATTTGTCATACCACTTTCAAAATTCATTAAGGCAGTGTATCAAACACGTATTTCAGTTGGGATGCGTTTTCGAATGCATTTTGAGACCGAAGAATCAAGTGTCAAAAGGTATGTGTAACATTCATTATCTCTTTTTAAGGCACTCATTTAGTCATTGTTGATCATTTTAACACGACTTCTGATTTAATTTGACCTAAATGAACTATGCATCAGTTCTTAGGATAAGTTCCAAATGGACTCTAGGTTTAGTCACCATTAAATTTTGGTTAATGGTTCCGTGATGGCAGGAGGAAAGTATGGGCGCCAAGTATTTTTGTATTTGTGGGGACATAGTTTACTTCTGCGAAATTATTGGTGGATTAAGGACCATACGCTAATTGGATTAGATTAGCAGTCACAAATTTGTTCCCATAATTATATTACATTTTTTAATTTTGGTTGAGAAATAAAAATTATGTAATCTGCTTTGTTTCATCATGTCAACCACAGTCTTGGATTAACGAATAACTGTAAATTTTTTTAAAATATGTTCCCTTAGGAACTTAGGCAAGTAATTCATTGCAACTGAAATTCCAGTCAACTGATCAAAAAAAAAGAATTAAAATTCCTGTTATCCACAAACAATGGCAACAATTGTCTGTTTCCTTTTGGTCATTTGTACTTGCTGGGTCATTTCCATGTGTAATATGTGTTAAGATACTAAAGACTTATTATTTCCAGGTACATGGGTACCGTAACTGGTATAAGTGATTTAGATTCTGTTCGTTGGCCTAATTCCCACTGGAGATCCATCAAGGTAGCGAGGTCGACTGGAATTAATTTTGTACCTTGTGTGCACAATTTATATTTTGTGGTTACATGCATGGTTCATGTATCATGTTGTGCTTGAGGGAGTATCTTTCATGATCTTTTAAGGTTTCTAATGTTTTTTGCAGCCTCTCAATTTAGATATGATCCAATTTGTATAATTTTTGGCTGCCGATATAAACTAAGACTTAATTAATCTATTAGTTCCAAACTTTGAGCAACTTCGCACGTTGTAAGTCTTTGAACTTTTAAAACATATGATTTAAAATTTTTAAATCTTCATATCGATAGGTTCATAAACATTAACTTTTAACTTGTATGATTTGTTATTCCATTATTGGGAGCTCAACCAAGATCTTTCTTCATTTGCCTGTGGATCTTGAATTTTTTGTTCTATTGTAGGTTGGATGGGACGAATCAATGGCTGGAGAGAGGCAACCAAGAGTATCATTATGGGAAATTGAGCCTTTAACAAGTTTCCCTATATATCCTTCATTGTTTCCCTTCCGAATGAAACGCCCTTGGTTTCCTGGTGCCTTATCAATGCATGGTATCAGTTCTCCTTGATTTTGTCTTATAATCTTGCATCATTATCTTCAAAACTTCACTTTTTTAATTTATATATCTTATATTTCAATGTTGATCCATGTTAGACTTTAAGTTGCTGAGTAGGTGAACAAATTGATTTATCAATTTATGAGGCAAGGTATTACTTTCCTTGCTAAAGCAGCTTAGACTTTAAGCTGCATAGTATATAAGATATTTTTGGAATCAATATTGTGAAGATTTACTTTAATTGCCTCCTTTCCCCCTTTTCTCTTATGGGATATCTTCTAGATTTTATTTTGGAATTTAGTCAAGAGTATTACATGGATGCGTATTTTTGGTGATATAATATCTCTCCAGTTATTATTTTCTTTTTCTATGGTGTTCATAGGGAACAGAGATAATGAAGGAGCTAATAGCTTAATGTGGTTAAGGGGACGAATCACAGAGCAAGGTCTTCAGTCTATGAACATTCCAGCTGTTAGTATGTTTCCTTGGATGCAGCAGAGAGTGGATGCATCGACTGGAATTGATCACAATCAACAGTTTAATGCTATGTTGACTGGTGGTTTTCCTAACGCAGAATGTGGAGATGCTTCAAAACAACACATGATGCAGTTTCAACAACCTTTCCAGTATATTCAGCAATCAGGTAGCCATAATCCACTCGTGCAGATGCTGCAGCAACCAATCCATCATAATGTCGTGCCTACAAATTCTCAGGTTCCAACTGAAAACATGTCACAGCACCTTATTCAACAACCATTCAACAATCAAACAGAGGAACAGATCCGGCAACAGCAACAGCAACAGCAACATACCTATCACAATACATTTAAGATCCAAAACGAACAGGTAGACCAGAGACAGCCACTGACTGAGTCTTCTTCATCATTCCCCACAACAGACGTGTTGGATTCCACCAATAAGTTTTCACCATCTGTCATTCCTAGAGAGAATGTACTTGGTTCACTGTATCCTGAAGGCAGAGGAAATTTCTTGAGTTTAATGAGAGCTGGTCATTCAGCAATAAGTGAGCAGCTATCTCAGGAGTCCTGGGCTCCAAAGGTTGCAGATCCACAAGTCAATGATTATGCAAATTCAATGTCAATTCCACAATGTCCTGGTAAAGACGTCACACTGGAGCCAGGAAATTTTAGTTTGAACTCCCAGAATTCTACCCAATTTGATGTCAATAGAGAATCATCTCCTCTAATACTCCCAACAACATTGTCTAGTTTTCCCACTTATTTGAATGATGTTGGTGCATCAACCATGCCATTAGAAGATTCTGGAGATCAGAGTTTATACAGTTCTGTTCAAGACTCTTCAGAGTTGTTGCATGGGGCAGGACAAGTTGATGCTCCAACTGCTACTCGAACCTTTGTTAAGGTGTGATCACTAGTAGCAATCAAAAATGATATTTGTGAGAGATACTTCAGTTTTTTTAGGTGTTGAGTAGATGACCTTTGTGTTGTTTTTGTAGGTTTACAAGTCAGGTTCAGTTGGTCGGTCACTAGACATCTCCCAGTTCAGCAGTTATCATGAGCTGAGGGAAGGTCTAGCACATATGTTTGGAATTGAGGTGAAGCTGGATGACCCCTTTAGATCAGGCTGGCAGCTTGTATTTGTCGACAGGGAGAATGATATTCTGCTCCTTGGCGATGATCCATGGGAGTAAGTACCTGAATGAATAAAAATGCCTGTTTTGATATAATTTTATTTTTCCCCATTTCATATTTCATACTTGTTAAGTTTATCCAGTACTTTGTGAATGTAAACGTATGAAAACAAACGCTTTTGTGAAGCCCTCATTTGCATGTCACATAACCTGCGAGTGCAATCATTATAGAGCAGCTTGCCAGAGCAAGTCTTATCTAGGTTATGTACTTTTGAAGGGTTGAAATATACTAGGCATGATTATATTTAGGTTTCTTCATAATTTTCCTGCAACTGGCTTTTCTAGACAAGGAAAAAAATAAATGAGAAAGGACAAGAATTGATTCAAGTATTTAGCCTCATTAATTTATAATCCTTCTATGTAAAAAAAAAAAAAATGAAACCTGAACCAAAACATCTGGTTGAGACAATTATTAGTTGAAATATTAGATATATATTTAGTTTTCTATTAGTGGTGGATACTATTATGATTAGGATATTAGATAATTATTCTTATGTTTTGTTATTACTTTAGGCTCCTCTTAAGATTAGGGTTTTAGTCTTATTATCCTATAAATATTAAAGTAATCATTTCAGTATTATAAAATAATAAAAGAGAGAGAAAGAGATAACTAAAATGTCTTTTTTTTTTTTTTTCTAGTTATTCTCTCTACCTATTTCGATACTCTTATTATTTTAGCTTCTGCTTTATTTCTTCCATCTATTTTATGTTTCTACTTGCTCCTGCTTTATATTTCTACTTTATTTCACCTCTTATTTTGACTGATGTCAAGCTTCTTGACTTTTGTCATGGTGAAACCTAGAGTGGATGGAGCATAACATTGTATGCCTAATACTGTCACTAACTAGGATTGCTTATGCAGGGCATTTGTGAATAGTGTCTGGTATATCAAGATACTTTCACCAGAGGATATGCACAAAATGGGGGAGCAGGCAGTGGGTCAAAGAATGAATAGCGGTGACAATGAAGTTCATGACCTTTCTGGATTACCAGCTTATGCCTCATTCGAATATTGAAAAGTGAATCATATGAATTCCTCTCACCCGCTTCAAGTTTTCTGCGTATGGAGCTCTTTCTTATGGATTGTGCTATTCCAATTCATCGATATCATGTTTGGACTGAGACATTTTATAGTGATGACTTTGACTTTAATCTTTATGGATTAAAACATGTTATAGAGGGGAGCTCGTAACTAAGTTGAAGAACCCGACAGCTTATGACATTTTATAAGTCAATAAAATATTGATTTGAATTCTGGAATACAATACAAATCATTTTATGAACAAAATAAATGTTGCACACAACATGAAAGAAGATCCATGGATGGCACTTGTACAATACTCCAATACTGTGAATTCTGATGGATACAACCTCTGGAATTAATTTGATGAAGAACTTGAATAATATCTTGAATTATTATGATGTGATTCATAATTAATACTACATGAGAGGAATAAGTGAGATCTATGGTTTAAAGTTCTGTGTTGGGAACAAACTAATAGAGCTCAGCAACTTCACCTCTAGCAGCATTCCAGACTTTTCTTCCTCTTCCATGTCACATTACCTCATGGACTATTAGAATAGTGCACGTACATTGTACTGTAGATTCAACACAAGTATTTTGATTTGACCATTTTCTTAAGTCTCATCTTGGTCAGAAACCTAAGAAGCAGGACTTAATTCTGATTTGCCAAGCTGCTGAAACTCTGTGATCTTGTTGAGTACTCTTTAATGAGTTTAGAAAAGCAGGAATCTTTTCTCTCAAGTAGCTTGGCTGGTGTATCAAATTCTGCTACTCTTCCTGTAAAAGAAAATGTTCTTAAAGCGTTCCATTCAATAAATAATAACAAAGTAGTTTTTAATGTTTTGCATAAAAAAAATTATACATAGTTTTTAAACTTGCCATCACTGATGACCAAAACAATTTCACCATCTATGACAGGTATGGATTCTATGAGCTATTGTGACGACAGTCCTGTCTTTGAATTCTTGACTAATGATCTTTTGTATCACTCCATCACTTTGAGAATCCACTGATGCTGTTGCTTCATACAGTACCAAAATTCTGCCTTTCGTTAGCAAAGTTCTTCCAAGACAAAATAACTGCCTTTGCCCAACACTCCAATTTTCTCCATTCTTAACCACTTTTAAAACATAAATTATAAATAAGTACTTCGTTCACACATAAGGGATACACTTAGTTGCATGGAACAGTTCAAATTATTGAAACTAACCCGCAGAATCCAGTTTATCTTCCTTTGCTCGCACCAAAGGACATAGCTGGCATTTATCTAAACCTGATAAGATTTTTGCGACGTTTTTCAATTGTATGATTTTAAAATTCAACATTATTACCAAAATAGAGCCATGCTTGTTTTGCTAGATGATGATTACCTGCCATATTTGACTATGTTGAAATCCCTGAATATCGGGATGCTAACAGTTAGAAAGTCAAGTTTGTTAGAATATTATTCATTGTAAATATAATTTTAATTTAAATTTATTTGATTTTATTTTTTTGTTATTTTTTTATTATGTAAATCTCGTATTTAAAGACATCAATTGTACATAATTATTCATTCAGAAAATATAATAAAACATACGATTTTATTAATCTTTATGGTATCAGAGCATGGAGGATAACACTAGCGAGTCTCATCCCTCTGATCGTACCAATAAGGAGACGGAAGAGATTATTTTACCAACCGCTAGTATGAACGGAAAATCCGCTCTTCAACTCACTATTGAGAAATTGAATAGAAAAAATTACAGAGAATGAGCTCAAAATATTAAACTCATGATTTAAGGAAAAAGAAAAATGAGGTATCTTACCGGTGAAACCAAGAAGCTCGAGAACTCAACCGGTCTTCAAACTTGGGTAGCTGAGAATTCCATGTTGATTTCTTGGCTAATTCAGTCCATGTAGATTTCGATAGGAAAAACTTATCTTTTCCTTCCCACAGCCAAAAACGTGTAGAGGGCTGTACGAGAAACATATTCAGACTCCGAAAATTCATCACAAATTTTTGAACTTAAGACTCAACTGTGGCAAATGAAACAAGGAAACCTTACCATTACTGATTTTTACACTAACATGCTCGGATTGTGGCAAGAGTTTGATCTGATTTGTGAAAAGGAATTAGAGTGTGTTGGCGACAGTGTGAAATACAAGAAGAAAATTGAAAATGAGAGGGTCTTTGAGTTCTTGGCAGGTCTTAATCAGGATTTGGACGAGATACGTGGCTGGCAGCCATTGCCGACCATTAGGGAAGTGTTTTCTGAAATACGCCGTGAGGAGCAGCGGAGGAGGGTGATGTTGAACGGCGGAAGTGACGTCCCTTTCTGTGCGCACGGCAACTCCGATTGTGGAGGCTCTCGTGGGCGTGACGGCACGAGGTGGAGGAAGGCGCTAGGGCTGGGTGTTGTTGGTGCTGCGTTCGGGCCTAGAGGAGATGGGAAATATATCAAACCTGGATCCGGGTCTCCCTCAACACGGATTGATTCCAAAACAAGTGACAGTCACGGGCTTCACTTATTTCACGGGATTGGACCCTCTAATGGGCCTGGTAGCATTACATATGGTTTGGGCCAAATGGGCATAGCTCCAATGGGCAGTTTAATGAATGGCCTGATGATGAGTGCTCAAAAAGTACTAATATTTCGTGATTAATTGTGCTTAATTGTTTGATATATAGATTTATTATGATTGTTTATTCGATTATTCTCACAAATCTATCCATTTGGAGTCACGGGTATATTTTAGTGCATTTCAGGTGTTTTTGACGTCAAATGAGTCAAATGATGAAACACGCAAAGACGGGACACCTACGGCGCTCGGATCACGAGTTACGGGCTAAACGAGACAAATATGTAAGCCTTACATAATGTGCCATCACATATGTAAGGAGGTAAATGTGAAGAAAAGCAAAGCAACACGCGCCGCGGCGAGAGAATTGCATGCCGCGGCGGGGAGCTCTCGGGTTTGGACATTATTTCCAATTTTTGTGTTGCGCCGCGGCGGGGAAAATGCATGCCGCGGCGCGCCTATTCCTATGGCACATAGAATTTGCAGAAACCCTTACATCTATAAATACCCCCTTAGAGTCCCCCTTACAGAGAACTCGACCAATTCGTACACAACTCTTATTTTTCACAATTTTGCGATCCAAACACTACATTCAATCAGTTTTGAGAGCGTTGCCACACTCTAATGAAGCGAGAGACACTATTCTAAGGATTCAAGGAAGCCAACGACGATCGAAGATAAAGCTTACGGAGAAGAACGCTATCCAATCCATAAGCGGTATTTAGATCTAGGATTTTCTTGTTGTTATAGAATTAATTCCTCTTCTCTTTTTGTTAAAGTGTATGATCATATTTTATTTGTCTATGAATATTAATATGAACATGTCTGGCTAATTTTATTATGGATGTTTAGTTTGTGTTGCCATGTTTGCTAGAATTGTGTATGGTGTATTTTATTGATTTGGAATAAACGAATTACTTTTTGATTAAGAGCATGTTTAGATATTTAATTATGAATAATCATGGGCCCATTTGATGTTCGTAGTTAGGTTGAAAAATCTGATAATTTAGTTATAGGAACGTCACCTTAACTTCATTCCGAAACACTTAATCGAAGCTTCAAGTTAGTGACTTAGTCATAGCATTAATTTGATTGGCATGTTTTCCTTGCGCATAATTTGATTATTATTTGATTTACCCCCGCCAAAGGCAATTAATTAGTTAATCAATAAAGAGACCTACCCCCGCCAAAAGGAGTCTCGTAATTAAAAGGAAAGCCGGTAGTTTAGTTTATATAGGACGTTCATGTTATCTCACCATACCTTTTCGATGCAAGCATGGTCAACCAAGCTAAACGTCCATACATCCTCCATTAATATTTGAATTGATTGTTTGCTTGCGATCTTGTTTTCGTTTGATTTTCGTATGATTGTTCTCGTTACAAAAACAAACAACATTTTTACAGTTTTAGTAGCTTTAGGATTCTAGTTACTTGGAGTTTTAGTTTCACTAGAACTCTATTTAATTAGTGTTTTATTTTCATTAGAACTCTATTTAGATTAAAAAGTTAGTTATTTAAAACTACTGCAATTCCTTGAGAGACCGACCTTGGAAGTTGCTTATCACTTTCCTACGAGTGATTCGTACACTTGCGAGTACACATTTTAACACATCACCTGAATATCACAGTTTTTTATCTCGTGGAGGCCCAAATAACTCTGGACAAAAAAAAGGCCCATGGTGTGAACATTGTCGAAAAAATGGTCATACAAAGGATTCCTGCTGGGAGATACATGGAAAACCAACTGATTGGAAACCCAAACAACATTTTAAAGCTCAAGGATACTAGGCCTCCTCTGATAAAAAATTTTCGAACAAGTCAAGTTTAGTATTTAATCCCGAACAAATGGAACAACTCCGACAAATGTTCTCTCAAATTCAGACATCTGGTCAGTCTTCTTATATACCCTCTGGCTCTCTAGCCCACAAAGGTACATTCCTAACTGCTTTAAATACCACTTTAAATTTTTCGTGGATTATTGATTCTGGTGCTTCAAATCACATGACTAGTAATCACCATCTTTTTTCTTCATACACACCATGTGCAGGAAATTTAAAAGTTAAAATAGTAGATGGTACCCTCTCTTCAATTCACGAGAAAGGGAGCATAAAAATTTCTGACACTCTCACCCTTGAATCTGTCTTACATGTCCCTAAACTAACTTGTAATTTGTTATCTGTTAGTAAACTCACAACCCATTCCAAATGTTCAGCTAAATTTACTTCCACCTCTTGTATTTTTCAGGACCTATCATTGGGGAGGACGATTGGCAATGCTAAAGAGAGTGAAGGACTTTATTACTTTGAAACAGCCAATGTGAGTGATCAGTATCAAATTGCGAATTGTAATTCTATATTTTTTCCTAAGCATAATAAGTTTATGTTGTGGCACCTTAGAATGGGTCACCCTAATTTTCAATATTTAAAATAATTGTTTCCTTCCCTTATTTTGAATAAAGAATTACATGATTTGCAATGTGAAATATGTGAACTTGCTAAACATCATCGCACATCTTTTTCAAAGCCCAATTACACTCCGTCTAAACCTTTTGCCATGATACACAGCGATGTATAGGGCTCGTCTCAATTACCCAATTGCACGCATACAAAGTGGTTTGTCACTTTTATTGATGACCATACTCATGTTTGTTGGGTATATCTTCTAAAAAATAAAAGTGATGTTCGCCAAGTCTTCATCAATTTTCATTCCATAATTCGTACTCAATTTTAGACCCCCATTCAAATACTATGAATTGACAATGGAACTGAGTATGTTAACCATTTCTTTAGAGATTATCTTCAAAATCATGGTATTATTCACCAAACCTCTTGTGTCTACACCCCATAACAAAATGGGGTTACTGAACGAAAAAATAGGCATTTGATAGATATTGCTTGAGCACTTATGTTCACTGCAAATATGCCAACCCATTTTTGGGGAGATGCAATTTTAACATTTGCCTTTCTCATAAATAGAATGCCTAGTCGAGTCATTTCTTTCGAAACACCTCTAAAAAAACTTCGCCACCATTTTCCAAACACTTGTCTTACTTTTGATGTTTTCCTTAAAGTATTTGGTTGTATAGCATTTGTACACATCCATCCTCACAAACGTGGAAAATTAGACCCTCGAGCTCGAAAATGTGTATTCCTTGGCTATTCTCCTACCCAAAAAGGTTACCGGTGTTATGATTCATTAACCAAAAATGTGTTTACAAGTCTCGATGTCACCTTTTTTGAGACCACCCCATATTACCAGAACAAAACTCCTCTTTAGGGGGAGCATATCAATCTTGAAGACCAGTTTTGCACCTTTGACCTTTCTCTCTCAAAAGATCTCCCGTCTTCTAATATTATTGAACTTCCTGATCCTGATACACCACATCGTATTACAGACCTCCATTTAGACTTAGTAGACTTAGAAAAAAGTGCAGGGAACCAAGAGCGCAATGAGGTACTAGTTTATTCAAGGAAGCCGAAATCAAAGTACAAAGGTCGATTCACTCTTGATACACTATGAAAGTCTGACCCGATAAATGGTCCAAATGTCCTTGAGCCTTCCTTCGAGACAGGTAATTCTAGTTCTACTGATGATTTGCATACTGCTCTTAAAAAACATAGTCGATCATGTACTTCACACCCCATATCTAAATTCGTGTCATACAATACCTTGTCTTCCAAATTCTATACTTTTACTGCTAACCTTGATAGACTTATAATTCCAAAAGATATTGATGAGGCCTGAAAAATTCCGGAATGGAGGGAGGCCGTAATGGAAGAAATACGAGCCTTGGAAAAAAATGGAACTTGGGATGTGGTAGAGTTACCAAAAGGAAGAAGCCATTTGGATGTAAATGGGTCTTTACGGTAAAATATAAAGCTGATGGAATCATTGAATGGTACAAAGCTCGCCTAGTTGCAAAAAGATTTACCCAGACTTACGGGATTGACTACACAGAGACTTTTGCTCCAGTTGCAAAATTAAATACTATTCGAGTACTGTTATCACTAGCAGTGAATTTGGATTGGACTCTACAGCAATTGGATATTAAAAATACATTTCTCAATGGTGTATTGGATGAAGAGATTTTCATGACCTTACCACTAGGTTTTTGTAAAAATGGTAAAACAGATATGGCATGCAAATTGAATAAGTCTCTCTATGGACTTAAGCAGTCACCCCGAGCATGGTTTGATAGATTTGCGAAGATGATAAAAGGTTAAAGCTATCAGCAGAGTCAATCAGATCACACGATGTTCTTTAAACATTCTCAACAGGGACTAAAAACCATTTTGATTGTTTATGTAGATGATATCATACTAACAGGAGATGATTCAATAGAAATTAAAAATTTGAAAACAACATTGGCCACTGAATTTGAAGTCAGAGATTTAGGTCAGATGCGATATTTTCTAGGCATGAAAATTGCAAAGTCCAAGAAAGGCATAAGTGTCTCACAAAGAAAATATGTTCTTGATTTGCTACAAGAAACAGGTATGCTTGGAAGTAAACCCAGTGACACTCTAATTGAAGCTGGAAAAAGAATAGGTGATGATGATAAACAAGTAGAAAAGGAAAGGTACCAAAGGCTAGTAGGAAGGTTGATCTATCTATCACATACCAGACCCGACATTGCGTTTGCCGTAAGTGTGGTAAGTCAATATATGCACTCTCCAAAGGAAAGTCATCTAGAAGCAGTGTACAGAATCCTTAGATATCTCAAAGGATCCCTTGGGAAAGGACTTTTCTTTAACAAAACTGAACAAAAGAAAATAGAAGTTTTCTCAGATGCTGATTGGGCCGAATCAGTTGACGATAGAAGGTCTACCACTGGATATTGTACTTTTGTTTTGAGAAACCTCGTTACATGGAGAAGTAAGAAACAAAATGTAGTAGCCAGAAGCAGTGCAAAGGCAGAGTTTCGAGCAGTGGCACAAGAAATTTGTGAAGGATTGTGGTTGAGAAAACTCTTACAGGAATTACAGATAGAAATTGAAGCACCTACTCAAGGTCTATTGTGATAATAAAGCTGCTATCAATATTTCTCTCAATCCAGTCTAACATGACTGAACTAAGCATATTGAGGTAGTGATGAACACAATTTTGAACTATATTTTGTTATATTTTTAAGCATTTATTTTATGTTTTATTTTATTATTTTCATGTTTTGGAAGGTATTTATGTGTTTTGTAGGTTTTTGGACTCTTGAAGAATATTGAACTTAAATGACACAAAAAGAGAGAAAATGGAGTAACAAAAGCCAGAAAATGTAAGGCTTACATTGGGAGTCAAAAACTATGTAAGGGTTACATACAAGGCTAAATCAATGCGCGCCTAGGCATAAAAAACGTGCGCCTAGGCGGGGAGGTTTCTGTCTTGATTTGAATTCCAGGAAAATATAGCGCGCCAAGGCGGGCAAAACTTGCGCCGCGGCGGGGAGGTTTCTATTTTCTACCATGGAGCCAAAATTCAACGTGCGCCGCGGCGAGCAAAAACCTGCGCCGAAGCGAGCATGCCAAAACTGCCCAGAAATCCTAAAACGCGTATTCCACTTCATTCCTCCTATAAATACCACATTATACCTCTCCTAAACACAAGTCTTCATAGCCAATCTCTTCCCCACCTTAGCTGCTACTGCAGCAAGGGTTTTCCACCCAAAATCAAGAGTAGACCCTCCATTGTTGAAGCTACTCCAAGGATTTGAGAAAGAGGATCAATCAAGTTCAAGGATTTGGAGCTAGAGGATTCATTGGGGTATTTTTAGTGTAATATGTTTTTCTTCTCTGATTTTGTGGTTTGCCTCTATGACTAAATTGATTGACACCAATTTAGTTATGGTTGGCTAGTTTATGTAATTGGGATGTTAGTCTTGCTTCCAATGATTGGAAGAATAATTTTATAATTTAATTATATATGATTGGATTTATTTCTTGTTCATGTTCTTATTATTTTCTGATTGTGAATTAATGGTGGACCAAACTTTAGTTTGTAGTTAGAAAGAATATTTTAGAATTAGGCATTAGAAACGTCATCTTTACTTAATTGTGCATTATGAACAAGAGCCTAAATTGATTGCATTGATTTGTGTTAGTTTAGGTGGTTAGAATTATTTCCTTGAGCTAATTTCGATTGATTAGTTAATGATCCGGATCAAAGACGTTAATTAGTTGATCGTAGTGAAAATTGCCATTGATTTGGGATTTTTTAGGTTTAGCGGAAAAATCATTAAATCTAACTTTTAATTGAATGCTTAATTTGTTTTTGCCATGAATGGATAGCGAACTAAGATTCCTATTTACATCCATCATCCTCCCCTTGGTTGTGATTACTTTTATTTCCATTTTATTTTAGTTTTTGATTTAATTCCGAATTTACAATCTGTTCTTCAACCAACAATTGTTAGAATGTTTAGGATTGTTTGTTCGACTGAATAAGAAAATAAATAACGTTTTAAAACCACCGCAATTCCTTGAGAGACGATCTTGGGGGTATACTTATCACTCATTACAAGTGATTCGTGCACTTGTGAGCTTTTTATAAAATACAAAATTTGACTATTAAGTTTTTGTGCATCAGGTAGACAAACACTTTATAAAAGAGAAGGTGGACAGTGGTATTATTTGTATGACATATATCCCTACACAAGAACAAATTGCTGACATATTTACTAAGGGACTTTCACATCAGAACTTTGATAACTTCATAAGCAAGTTGGATATGATCAACATCTACGAACCAACTTGAGGGGGTATTGAAATCCCTGAATATCAGGGATGCTAACAGTTAGAAAGTCAAGTTTGTTAGAATATTATTCCTTGTAAATATAATTTAGATTTAGATTTATTTGATTTTATTTTTTCGATTATTTTTTTGATTCTATAAGTCTCTTATTTAAAGACATCAATTATACATAATTATTCATTCAGAAAATATAATAAAACATACAGTTTTATTAATCTTTATACTATTTGAGTATTGTCCAAATGGGTCCAGGTTTCCTCTAATTGTTCCCTCAAACATAGTAGGATCTTGAGGAATGATGCTAAGCCTAGATCTTAAATCATGAAGGCCAATCTCGCAGGTGTCCACATCATCCATTATGATGTTACCTTCTCTGTGTTCAACAATCCTGAAAATAGCTTGTATAAGAGTTGACTTTCCACTTCCTGTTCTTCCTACTACCCCAACCTTTTTCTGTCCTGGAAATGTGCAGTAATTTTTTTCAAAACAGATGGTAGATGCTCAGCATATCTAATCTATACAAGTAAACACAATTACTTAACTCTTTAATTTGGAGTTGAGTGTTTCTGTTTAAGGTAATATAACACAAGTTAGTTGTCTTTTGTTACCTTCAAATTTTTGAAGCAAATAGTTCCAACTTGTTGCCAATTATTTGGTGGCCTGCAATCTTCAATTAAGAGCGGTGATTCACTTTGGATGTTTGAATACTGTAGAATTCTTTCAACTGAAATCATTTTATTTTCTGCTTTACACATGTTCCATATAACTGAAGCTTGCAAAACGTTCAGATTTATTCCATAAGTTACTGCCAACCCAGCAATGCCTATAAGAAGATTAAAATAAACCCAATTAGTGATATCATTGAAGCTTAATTTTCTCAAAGTATTGAAAAAAAAAATTCAGTTCATGAGAGACCGTATATATAATATACATGATACTTATTTAGATTGATAATTCCTTCTAGGAGGGTGACTAGTAATATCAATGAGAAGGCAAAAACAAAGTTGGATAGTAAGTTCAGTCTAAAAGAGAGCCATTACATAGCTGACACATTATGGAACCATGGCCTGGAGTGGTTGTCAATAAGAACAAGGTTAACATCAGTGAAAAGTTCTTCTTGTTCAAAAGCACGGATTGTTTCTGTACCTGCAAGTGATTCTGCAAAGTGGTGAAGTATAGGAGCTCTTTGTATCCCGGCTAAATGCACCAGTTCCCTTTCCGTTGGAATGTAATATTGCTGTTCAATTATCCATGACATGAAAGCATGCCATAACAATACCATTATTGTGCCTTTTTTTCTTGTTCATCTCATCCAGAGTGAGCTTATAATAAACCAGAAGCTAATGATCAAATTGATAATAAAGTAAAAAACATTCTTACTTGGTACCATATGCAGACTGCAGTTACTGGAATGAAGATGACAAAAACTTCCCAAGCCACCTGTGACATAACTGCAATTGTTCCTAAGATCTGTATTATGGAGAAAGCACACCATCCTAGTTTGCCTGCCATTTCCAAGTCTAGCACACTCTTATCAGTAGATGCCTGCAATTTGTGGAATTCAAAGTTACTAAAAACCACTTATGAATTGAAAGTTGCTACACTTATTTAAGGCATTCTTGTTACCCAGTTGAGGATTCTTCCGGTTGGTGTAGAAGAATCAAAGAAAGCCATAGGAGCTCTGAGTACACTATGAAGCATATTCGTGAAAAGCTTTTAAGCGGTCCAAATTAAGGCCATCTACTGCTACTAGCATGGCTTGCAGTAATACACAGAGTGAACTTCCAACAACAAGTATTATATAAACAAGTAATACGAAATTCATTGCCAACTTAGGCTTGATTTTACTTGTAGGAGGACATGCCCATTCTATCCCATAGTTACTAGCTACCTGAAGGACTTGGAAAGTTGACTGTGCCAAAAGTATAATTGGCACAAAGGCTCCACCTTTTACAATGGTCAAATAAGCCCAATAAACTTCTTTTCCAATGCTTCCTTTCTCTCTGTCCTCATCTTGAACCAATTTCCCTCCATTTTCTGTTATCTGAATTGAGAGATTATGTTCTGAGTCATGTCTTGAATTTTGCAGTTCAGTATTTGAAGTAGAATCTGTACTGGCTTCAACATCAGTTGATAATTGGTTTTCAGATGTTCTGATATTGTTTTCAACTGCAAAGATTGACTCTAGAGCTTCACTATGTGCACCAACCAAGTCTTCAAAGCCTATATTTTGTTTCATTAGTTCTTTGAATTTTCCAGCCTGTGCAATTCTTCCATTTTTCGTCACCTGTTTGCAATTTGTGTTAGAAAGAAGGTTTTGAGTTTCTCCAAGTGATCTATTAATCACATTAGTAATGTGCATGTACTCCCTTTTTCTATGAATCTATGACTAAAATATCTGATTTGATAATGTTTCGTTGTCAAAATTCAATCACTGCATGTATTTGTCATATATAACTAGGGTTAAGAAACAAGAGAAAATGTATTGGTACCCTCTACTTACAAGAATAAGATCTGCAGCCGGTAGAAACTCAACTTGATAAGTAACAAAAAGTATAGTCTTTTTTCTATGAATTCCCAACAGACAATCCTGCAAGAAAGTACATAAGACCAATAATTTGTTAACTGTTACTAAAACTAATAACAAGAAGAAGAAAAAAACTAAAGAAAATTTGATAATACAACCCAATTAGAGACAAGTTTCATACAAAAATACTGCATGTTTAGCAAAAGTTAACCAACCTGAAAGAGTTGGGTGCCTGTGTGAGCATCAACAGCACTAAAGGGGTCATCAAGCAGATATATATCAGCATCCTGGTAAACTGCACGAGCAATTTGTAATCTTTGTTTCTGACCTCCACTCATATTTATTCCTATCTCTCCTTTTTCTGTTAAGTCCCCACAAGAGAACAACTCAAAATCCTTCAACAAAGCACATGCTTTAACTGTATTGTCATACTTGACACTATCAAACTCGTTCCCAAACCTCCCTAATGTCCCCTGTCAATATCAATGGAGCTGAGGCATGTAAGCCTTCGTCCCGTTGATCTTCAAAGTCCCTGATAGTTTTTGTATTTCTCCTAAAATGCTTGAGAGAAGGCTAGACTTTCCTGATCCTACAGTTCCACAAATTACTACCTTCATTCCCCTTTATTTTTAAGTCAATTCCATCCAAAGTTGGAGTAGTTGGCTCTAGATCCCAGCTGAATTTTCCATCTTGAACCTCAAGAGAAAAGTCTGTTTGATTTTTTGGAATATATTCAGTGGCATCTTGTTGAATTTCATCTTCTTGGAGAGAGGATGCTATTCTGTCTGCTGAAACTTTCCACTGAGCAAGTACTGATAGCAAATCAGGCAGATTGAAAATAGGGCCTTGTAACATTCTGAATGTGGCCAGTGCTGCCAATTCTGTCCCTGCTTCGAGTTCAATACCTATGAAAAGAAATGCACCAAAAGTTGCCAGAGAGTAAATGTCGGTGCTCCCTAGAAGACAAAAGCTGAAAAGGCTGACAGTCTTAGAGACTTCCAAAGCCAATTATACTCTATTTTCCTCAAACATTCTATATTGTTAAGAAAATGAGGGTCCCATGGATGAAGTTTGATTGTTTTCATGCTCCTAAGGACTTCTGATGTGGTTTTCATTCTATTGTCCTTGGTTTCCATGATCTTAGATTGGTATTTCTTCTGGATTCTTGTCATTGGTATGTTCCAAGCCAAAACCATCATAGTTGCAGCTAAATGCAGCCAATCAGCCAAAACTTATGTTATTGAGGTGTCACAAAAATAAATAAATTAAGAAGAATGGCAATTTGGTAATTATAACTTTATGTAATATATGCTTTGGTCTTTGAAATTGGGCTAAATTAAAAAAGCCCTAAAAGACATTATATATATATATATTACATATAGAGCTCCGCTGTTAGACAATTGAAGTTCTTCGGCAGCCACACTTTTCTTCTTAATTTATGTGAGAAGACAACCACTGTCACTACTTTGAATACCCATTATTACTCATCTCTATTAGTCCAAATATTAATCAATCGCTCTTGCGTGATATTGGAGTCAGCCGCCACTTTGGTACTGTTTCATTGCTTCTCCTTTTCTTCATGCGTGAAGAGCAGTATATATATTTGGATTTTGTTTCATTAAATTTTGGTAATCGTATTTAGTAAGTTTTGTTCTATATTTATTCTTGCTTATAGATTATACTGTTTGAGATGGAGATTATACGTGGGTGTATTTGGGGTTTGGTTTTTTGACTGGTTTTTGAATATTGGTGTTTGTATTATCCATTTAGATTTTAATAGTGGATTTTCCTCGGTGTATCGTCGTCAGTGGAGTAGACTTTTTACATTGAAAAGTTGAACCACTTAAATCATTGTGTGCCATTTATTTTTTCTTATGACTTCTTATTTTACTGTTACCCAAAAATTAATTATTTGTGCAACTAAATTAAACCTGAACTACGTTTCTGCTAGCGCCAATTTATAACAACTTAGATTTGTGTGCAGAATGTATATAGCTAAAGAGATCTGAATTGGCATCATCCACACTATGTTTACATAGCATATGAAATCTTTCATTCTTTGGATATCCACACTCATAGAGTTGATGATCTCTCCACTACTGTGACTTTATCTAGATTTGCTTGACAAAAAGCAAGCCCTTTTTGTATATGTGAGATATCAAGGCAGCTCTAAGACAAAGGCCTAATTGATGAGCCCCGAAAATCCATTGCCTCTGAGTCATTGTCTCTACCATCTTAGCACCCAAGAAGGCCAGTGCAAGAAGGTAACCACTCTGCAAGCTTCGAGTTTTCTTCTCATTCAGAAAGTTTACAAAATCATCAATAAGAAATGGACCAAAATATGATGCTCCGGCACTTATCACAGCAAAATACATTCATTGCTGCTTTCTTCCAAACAAACATACATATTACCTTGTAAATAGATGAGCTTGTTATTCCATCTCTCTCCTTAACATACTTGAGACACTCATCAAAAGAGCTAGAAAGAAATGAAGCAGAGTCTTTGATATCAACATCTGGAATTTCATCCTGCTCAATTGGTTTCTTGATTCCAATAGCAAACAAAGGATTGAGCCAAGAAAATGTAATGAGTTATAAGAAAGAGGCTTTTCCATATGGAGATTTTTGTTTATCAGTTTTAGTATCACTGAGAAGTGGCTCACTGACACCATTTGTTATAATTAAAGCAATGCCTGTTTTCCCTCTAATTGCAATATAAAAGAGGAAAGTGAAAGCTAGTAGACCAAAGAAGTCAGCAAAATCTTGCAACCTAAGGTTTCCATTGTTCGTTATCATGAAACGAGTGTTGAAAAAACACGCATAATGGACATAACAAAGCTGGAAAGCCACCAAGCTCTTAGTAACCAAAGGAACTTGATGAGCTTATTGTACACAATCCTGTATACTGCAATGGATGATATTGACCATGATACAAATTGCATGGTCTATGAAGCAAAAGCTCGAACATTTTGGTTGCCATAAGCCTCATTTCCTTTTAAGAGCATCAGAAGCATGATGAAATGTGATCCTATCAATGAAATAGAACATAATATGTTGCATTTGTAAATGTTGCTGAGCCTCACTCCAATTTGGTGCTTCTCTGTTCCATGATCTGTGAATTATCCTCCATTTTTGCGTAATAAACCCACAATTTTTCGCACGAAAAGAAGCAATAGGATCCCAAGAAATCCCAGCTGTACTGTCATGCTCATGTTCTCCCACAAATAGGGTAAATTTTTCTGCCGCCATACTTTTTGTAAACGAAGAATCCCGAGATTATCTGGAACACATCAACAAAAGAGTCATGTCATGTTTCTCTTATTGCTTATTAAACGTGAACATTGTTGGAACATTTTCAAAAATTAAATAGTATAGCATTTGGATGAAAAGTTGTAATAATTTATTTGTGTATTTTGATAAAAAGACATGTTAAAGAATTGCAACTTTTGGGAATAAAATGTTATGATATTTATTGAAAAGTTGTGACAATTAACATAAGACAAATCTTTAAGACGAGTTGTAATCGTTGAGAACAATTACATTGGTTCTAAAGATACATGAATTTTGGAATATAAGCCATTGATTTAAAATCATGTGGCTATGAATGGAAAGGCATGAGAAAGAGATATGACTCTTTAAAAAAGTCACAACTTATTAAAAAGTTGTAACCCTAATTGAATTGGTGTGTAGTATTCTATAAATAGGCCATTGGTACAAGAAGATTAAGAGAATAAGAAAATGGATAATAAATGTTCTCTAACATTTTTTACTACAATTTATGTACAAATAAAGTTAGTGTTCTAAATATTGCAGATTTAGAACTTTAATTATCTTGAGTGATATTTAAAGTCAAAGGTATTCTTGAGTATCCTGGAGGCGTATTTGCTGAACCATAGTACTTTACCAAATTGGTGGGGACAAATAGCGTCTTAAGGACAGCGACTTAAAGTTGTGCCTTGAAACTAAATTCAAATACAGTATTATTTATAGTAATTTTACAGTATCATAATTGAATTTTATGAAGACTTGACTTGAAAATTGTGGAGATCAACATTCAACAACAAGTTCAAGAAAATTTTTCCAACAATCTTAAGACGCTATTTATGACATGTGAACTTATTATTGGCTTCACAATTAGTAAGGAATTTAATTTCTAAATTTTCTTTATTTGTGAAGCATGACTAGAAATCTTAATGAAGTATCTTGAATTTAATATCATTTTAAAGGCATGCATGTTGAAATTAAGATAATAAATATACGTATAGTTATATGCATTGATAAAAAATGGTTAGAATATAAAATTAAATATTATATATTTTAATTGGTGCATATTATACATATAACATATATGTGTTAAATAGTCATAACTCTTAGTGGTGTCGTGATCATTGGTGAAATGTTGTGATCATTGATAAAAAGTTATGATTATCAAAAATGTTGTGACCTTTGGAGAGGAATCATAACTTTTGAAAAAGGGTTGTGATTTTTGATAAAACGTGGTGATCCTTTATGAAAAGTCATGATATTCAATGAAAATGACCCTTGATAAAAGGTTGTGATTCTTGGTGAAGGGTCGTAACTATTGATAAAAAGTCGTGATTCTTGGTCGTAACTATTAGTAAAAAGTCATGATATTCAATTTTATTTTTACGTGTTTTACAATAAAAATGGTGTTATTGTGTTACAATCACATAGATCCTTAAGTATAAAAAATTTAGGTGCCAAATTATAAGAAAAAATAAATGTACCAAAATATAAAAATTAGAAGTAAAGACATTAAATCATGAAAAATATCAATTAAGTATAGAACAAAAAGGTTTAAACACTACACAAAGTCTAATTTTTTTTTTTTTTAATTAAGAATTCCTTTCTCTTCTCATGAACGATATATAGTCTAAAATTTAATTAATCGTAGTTACAACAGAAGACTGTAATTTTTAAGTTGTCTATAACATTTATAGTCCGGCCTGATACATCCAAAAAAACAAACATATAAGCATTCGCCATTTAATTACAGTCTGCCTACAAGAAACACATGGATCGATGTTTCCAAAGGCAATTGTGCTTTGATACATGAAAAAATAACAATAATAAGAAAATCAACAAATTAAACACACACACATATATATATATTAGGTTCTCCTACACCAAATAAGAAATTTCTTACTTAAATTATTGAGCTTCTGAACGAGTTAATAGTCATTTCCCAAATAAGATAAAATAAACAAAAATATCTGCATTTTCTGTACGGATATGTATGTAAAGAAAGTGAAGCTGACGATTACTAACTAATTTGGTGAACGACTAATAAATAAAAATTCAACTGATCAAGAGGAAGTCATAAATAATAATAATAATAATAAGAAACACCAAAAAAGATCTTATGGGTTCTTACTTCTTAGCTAGGTACGTTATAAAAAATAAAAATTGTTTCCATGTTAAATAACTTTATAGAAAAAATATATAGAGAATTGGAAATTAAGCTTACTCATAGTAGTGCTAATATCTAAACGCATCAGTTTATCCGAAATCATTCTTCTAAAAGATTTAGCCTTCATTTCTTTATGTGTATCAAATTTTGGAACGTACTGATCAAGTGAATAAACAAGTTAAATAGTTATTTTTTCTGGCTTTGAATCTTTGATAGAGAGAGCTAGAGGTAGGTTATGGTTGCCCAATTCTCCTCCTCTACTTTGAGATGGAGAATGCATGGGTTAGAAGGAGAGGGAATTAATTAAAGGGAGAGAAATTCTCTTGTAATAGTTACTATTGAAAAAACTTTTATACGAGAAAAAGTTGACGTGCCTTAATAATTTTAATAATATATTATTAATAACTAAAAAAAATAAAACATTTTATACATAAATAAATGTATTCATATAATAAAATTAATAAAAAATAAAATAAAATTCCCCATCGTCCATAAATCTTGTTCCTATAAAAGTTTCTCCTACTATCGGTAGTATACAGTATACACTATATAATTGCACATGAAATGAAGGCGGGATAAAGTGAATTTATATAATTTAATATAAATAAAATAATGTAGTGTAATTGAAGATTGATATTTAAAAAAAAAATTATAACGATTTTAATATCTTATTTATAAAAAAAATTTCAAATAATTTTCTAATAAAATATATATGATCATGATTTCTACTTCTATTTCTATTTCATTTTTCATATTTTTTAAAAATTACTATTAAAATATGAAATTATTCATCAAATTTTTTTAAAAATTATTCAAATTTCTAACATATGATGTATGTTCATCTACTAAATTAATTATTAAAATATCACTTTAAATAACTTCTAACCTTAAATCACTTTTAACTAATCAATTCATTTCAAATCAATAGATCCAACCTTTCCCGAAATGTTATTTCATTTTTTCTCCACTGAGGCGGAATCTGATATTCTATCTTTTATTATTATTATAACTCTATTATGCAGCAAATTGTGGTTAGGTATTATCTGTGGATAGTTATTAGCGCATAATAGTATTAAACAAAATTTTACAACGTTAATTATAATTATAATATATAATAATACTCGATTACATATGAAGCTAAAATTAGAATATTAATTTGATAAATATCTCTCACCGCTCATGTTTAAATGTATTTCTATTATAAATAATTGTATTCTACGTACCTTTTGGAGAACATAAAGAAGAAAGATAAAAAGTAAAAAATTCAAAGACGGGAAGACATGGTTAGAATTGGTTCACTATACTGAGATGGAGGACGAGAAGCAGCAGTAGTTTCAGTCTCTTTTGTGTTACCAAATTGACTTTCCAATTTAGCTAAAGCTTTAGCCTTCACTCTCAACTCAAACTTCTGAATCTTCCCCGTAGCAGTTTTAGGAAGCTCATTCACAATAACCACCTTCTTAGGCACCATAAAATGAGGCAAATTCTTACGACAATAAATAACAATCTCTAACTCAGAAACACCATCATTACAGCTACTATTAAGTACCACAAAAGCACAAGGAGTTTCACCCCAACGAGAATGAGGCATAGCCACGACAGCTGCTTCCAAAATTCTTGGATGCTTATATAAAATACTCTCCAACTCCACACTACTAATATTCTCTCCTCCTGATATAATCACATCTTTAGATCTATCTTTTATTTCCAAATACCCATCAGGGTGAATCACTCCCACATCGCCAGTTAAAAACCATCCATTTTTAAAAGCTTTAGAAGTCGCATTTGGGTCTTTAAAATACCCCTTCATTATACTACTTCCTCTTAATACTATCTCCCCCATTGATTTCCCATCACGAACCACACTTTTCATTGTTTTCAAATCTTTCACATCCACTTCAGCTAATGTCAATATACTAATTCCTTGTCTAGCCTTCAATTTTGATTGAGTCCCTCTTGGAAGTTTGTTCCATTTGGCTTGCCATTCACAAACCAAAGCTGGCCCTGTTGCTTCAGTCAACCCATAAGCATGAGTTACATGAAACCCAAGTGCCTCAATCTTCTCTAGAAGTGCCGCCGGTGGTGGTGCACCGCCTGTTAGAATGTGAATTGGGTTTACGAGTATTTTTTTCTCATTGGGTTTGGCTTCAAGTAGTATGTTGAAAATGATAGGCGCACAACACATGTGAGTGATTTTGTGTTGTATGGCATTACGATAAATGTCGTATGCAGTGGGGTTGCGGAGGCACACATTGGTGCCTCCTCGAGCAGCAATACCCCAAGTGAAGGTCCAACCATTGCAATGGAACATTGGAAGCGTCCATAAATACACAGGTCCAGTACCCATTTCCCAGCCAAGAATTAGACTTAGAGTACTAAGATAAGAACCTCTATGACTATAAACCACGCCTTTAGGCTCTGAGGTTGTTCCTGAAGTGTAGTTTAAAGCGATTGAATCCCACTCGTCTTCAACTTCAATGGGTTTGAAATTAGGATTGCCCTTTTGAACAAGTTGTTCGTATTCTAACTCACCGAATCGAATTCCAGTAGGAGAATCGATGTCGTCAATGACAATTATCAAAGGCATGGAAGGCTCTGTTGGTGAGTTTGAATCAGATAAAAGTATTTCAAGTGCTTTACTAGCTAAGGGAATGAATTGGTAGTCAACAAAGATGACCTTAGCTCCAGAGTGTCGAAGAATGGTGGCTATGGTTTTAGCATCGAGGCGGGTGTTGATTGTGTTCAGTACAGCTCCGGCCATCGGTACTGCAAAATGCATTTCGTACATGGCTGGAATGTTTGGAGCCAACACCGACACCTATATAAAGCCACACACACAAAAAAAACAAATATACTATAATGTTTCATGCCAAATTAATAGTATTTGTTAGTTAGATATATTATTTATTATTTTTAAAGTATACTTTTTATTAATTTTGTAGATTACTACTTACTCTCCTTATAAAATAAAATGAAAAAATTGATTGCACTCATATTTTTTTTCTGAAAATCCGGGCAGGCACTGTTTTTTAAGTAAGAGCCAGTAATTTAGATTAATATCGAGTTTTATTGTTGTGAATTGTGATGGTGATCAATTTATGAGTTTTAAGAAAACATTATGCTCACATGACCTACAAAATAAAAAGTTTTAAAAATCAGACCTTTTCAATCCCAAAGATAAAAATAGAACAAAATTAATATTGGGTGAGAGTTGGCTTAATCTCATTATTATTGAAAATGAGTAGATTTGGTCTCATTATTTTTAGATAGGTCCAATTGAACCCAAATTTTTTTAGGAGTCAAATTAAATCCAAATCTTGATTTCTCATGGGAGTTGATAGATTCTATCTAATTTGGCTATAAAAAAAAAAAAAAAAAGCAATAATATTCTTAAATTATATCATTTTCAAATCAAAATAGTTCTACATGCTTATCGCTTGAAAAAATAACACAAAAAAATGCTCCCTTTAAAAATATATGTTATCAACCTTACAGTGCAATGGTATATGTAGGACAGTAAAAGAGCAACTTGAGTTGAAACTTCATTACTGTGTATCTGTGTGCATGAGAGTTGGAGTTTGTAATTATTAATGTTTTATGTGTATCTATATATATAAGAAAGATTTATGAATCTATATAAAGAGACTTACCACATCATTCTTGTGAACGTTGAGTGAAGAAAGAGTTGAAGCGAGACGACAACAACGAAGGTAAGTTTGAAGCCAAGTAAAACAAGTTTTTTCATATATCACAGAATTACGATTTGCATAGAAACTAGCAGCTCTTTTTAAGAAAATTAATGGAGTAAGTGGAACATAATTTGCATCACATTTCTCTAAATTTTCCATGTTTTTTTCCTCTACCTATTTGGATATATCTATCACAGAAGATCATATATGAATTATATATATATTTATAATATCATAATTATTATTTTTTTTTAAATAGAGAAAAAATAAATAAAGTGAGGTGGGTATGTAGATGAATTGAGGACACGAGGAGTGAATGAGAGTGAAGGGGGGTATTTATAGTGAAAGATAGACACATTAATTGGTAGTTGAGGGATAGAGTGGGAAATGGTTGTAGTTGGTTTGTGTTTATGTAAAAATTAAAACCAATTAAATATGATCGAATTTTTAAAAATGAGAACCGAATCGAACCATAAAATTTAAAAAATTAATCTAATTTGAACTAATTTTTTTTATTTGATTTAGGTTGGTTACATGAAATTTATTCCTCTTTTTTTGCTAATGAATTTTATTTATTAATTTTTTTATACACTTGTATTATAGTTTCTAAAGTTTTAAATTATAATTTTATCATAATATCTAATTTTAAAAATATAAATTTTGATTACTTATCTAATATTATAATCCATATCAAATACAAAGTATAAGAAAAATTATAAATATAATTAAGACAAATAAGCAATAAAGAATATGAATCACATACCTGACAAAATTTATTAATTTTTATATCCAATAATATTGTTCATACAATGAAAACTCTAACGACAAAAATATGAAAGACGATGTAATTATAAATTTATAATGGATAAATAATTAAATAATACAACATTAGTATCTCACATTGACGGACTCAGGCTTGGGCTACACCGGGCTTGAGCCCGTGTAGCCTTTTTCAGTTTTTTTTTTTTTATTATTTTTAATAAATATTACTAGTATTGTTATAAAATACAATATATTATTTATCATCAAAATTCTACAAATCAACATAAACTAATACACCATTTTTCAATCTTATATTGTATGCAACTCTGTTTCTTTTCTGCTCTGTAATTATGTTCTTTGGTCTGTTACTTGCTGTTGCATCAAGTTAAAGTTTGATATATTTTTTAAATCTATTAAAATTATTTATATTCTTTTAAAAATTATTAAATATTCAAAATATTTGTACTTAAACTTACAATCAAATCAATAAATGTATGTTATATACTCTTAAAAATTATAACTTTTAAAATTTTGATCGACAAATATCATATGATTATTAATTTGAGTGCCTATATGAGTATAAATTTGTATATATTTAACACTCTTATTTCTTCGTAACAGTTGACTATTATTTCCTTAGATTTGTTTAACCTTATTTGATAATTGATGGATTTTATGAAGTGTCGTCGGAACAACTTAAATAAATTTTTTGTTTGCTTTTTTAAGTTTATATTTTTTTGTTTTCGTTTATATTTTTTTAATATTAATTATAAATTTTAATATTATAAATAATTTTTTTAATATATATTAGCCCTCCTAAAAATAAATTTTTGGATCCGTCACTGGTATCTCATGTGAATAAAAAAATAGAGTACTTGATAGAGAAGTGCTTGCATGAATTTCGTTTAAATATCTAAACTCTAACGACAAAAATGAACAAAACTTGTTAGCAACTAGCTAAAGTTGGACGAAAGTATGACTTGTGAGAAGCATCGTGAGTAATTCGTGAGAGTCGTTGATTTAGATTTTTGAAAGAAAACTAATTCATTGAAAGGGGTATAAAGTATAAATTAATTAACTGTGAATGAAAATTTATTTATTTTTTAAATAATTTTATAAAATAATAATATAAATATAAATATAAAAATAATAAGAAAAAAAATTAATAAATAAATTAGGTTGGTTTAATTTTTTTAAAATTTTAATAAATAAAAGTTAAATTAATTTAATATTAATTAATTTTTTTATTATAAAAAATTTAATTAAATTAATAAAATTTAACAATTATTTAGATCGAGTTAGGATTAAATTTTATGAATCGAGTTGGTATCGAATATTTTGGTTCACCCCTAATATTTATGGATCCATGTGAAACATCTATTTGTTTGTTTATTGCAAAGTTGCTTTGATGTTACGGTGACACTGTCCTAACAATATTAATTATTCTTTTTTAGAGACAAGTAGACTGGCTACCGTTTTTTTCTCTCTCTTATCAAATTGAAAGTTATGTATTGTGAATTGAACATTTTTTTTATAACACAAATTATGACGAAATGATATAAAGTTGAAAATTTTTAGGTAAATTATAATAGTAGTTCAAGTTTATGCCAATTAAAATTCACCAACTCAACTATAATTATTAAGACTTTATTGTTCAATTTTTACGTATTGTTTTGAGGTATCCGTCTCTTTTTTTATCATTTACGAAGTCAAACTTATCAATTTCATATCCGTTATATTTATAGATCAATATTTTCTGGAAACAAACGAAAAGTATAGAGATAATGCTTCTTTTTTCCTTTTTATTTAGGGGTGGATAAAAATATTCAAAACTAATTTAATTTATTAAGTTTAATATAATTTAACTTAAAAAAATTAATTTTTAAATTTCAGTAATTTAGTTTAATTCTTCATATTAATTTTTTTTCATTTATTAAAATTCTAAAAAAATTGAATAAATTTAATTTATTTATTAATTTTTTCTTATTATATTTATATTTATATTGTTATTTTATATAATTATTTTAAAAAAAATTAAATTTTTATCCACAGTTGATCAGGTTTATACTTTATACCCTTTTCAATGAATCAATTTTCTCTAAAAATCTAAAATGCCTCTTACGAGTTACTCGTGACACCTCTCACAAGTCATTCATTCGTTTAATTCTAGCTAGTTGCTAATAAGTTTTTCCCACTTTTATCTTTAGAGTTTAGATATTTAAGTGAATTTCATGCAAGCACATCTCTACCAAGTACTCTTATTAATTTTATTTTTTATTCACGTGAGACATTAATTTTATATTATTTAATTATTTATCCATTATAAATTTATAATTAAATCGTCTTTTATATTTTTGTCATTACAGTTTTCATTGTATGAAAAATATTACTGAACAATATTATTTTATATAAAATTAGCAAATTTTGTCATGTATGTAATTACTATTCTTTATTACTTATTTGTCTTAATTTTAAATTTTTCTGACACTTTGTGTTTGATATTAGATAAATGATCGAAATCTATATTTTTAAAATTAGGTATTATAATAAAATTAGCATTAAAAATTTTAAAAACTATAATACAAGAATTTAAAAAAATTAATAAATAAAATTCATTAGCGAAAAAAAGTGAATAAATTTTCTTTAACCAACTCCAACCAAACAAAAAAAAAAAAAGTTTGGATTGGATTGATTTTTTAAACTTTTTAGTTCGGTTTTATTCTCGTTTTTAAAAAATTGATCATATTATATTGGTTCTAATATTGTTTTAAATTTAAATCAATTTATATTTATTTATCTTTATTTTTATTTATTTAGATTAATATTAATATCGAGAGAAATATTGATATATAATTTAACGATATTAAGACTTGTTAGTTTAATTTAAGGGTATTAAGACTTTTTCTTTCAATTTTTACGTGCTGCTTTGACTTTATCCATTTCTTTTTTTATTTTTTACAAAGTCAAATTTGTCAATTTTATATTCGCTATATTTATAGATCAATATTTTCTTTGAACAAAGGAAAAGTTTAGAAATAATGCTTTTCTTTTTCTTTTTCTTTTTTATCCATCTAGACCAATATTAATCTATAATTTAACGATATTAAGACTTGTTCCTTCAATTTAATGATATTAAGACTTTTTCGTTCCATTTTTACATTTGTCAGTGCTGCTTTGACTTATCTCTTTCCTTTTTTGTGTTTTACAAAGTTGACTTGTCAATTTCATAATTGCTAATTGCTATATTTGTAGATCAATATTTTTTTCGAACGAAAGAAAAGTTTAGAGATAATGCTTTGTTTTCTTCTTCTTCTTCCTTTTCTATTTATCTAGATTAAAGCTAATATTTAGAGTAATATTGATCTATAATTTAATGATATTAAGACTTCTTCGTTCAACTTAATGATATTAAGACTTTTTCACTCAATTTTTTTTTAAATTTGTCAGTGCTGCTTTGACTTGTCCCTTTCTTTTTTTATTTTTTTTTTTATAAAGTTAACTTGTCAATTTCATATTCGCTATATTTATAGATCAGTATTTGTTTTTGAACAAAGGAAAAGTTTAGAGATAATGTTTGTTTTTGTTTTTTTTTTCCGATTTATCTATATCGATGTTGACTTTGAGAGTCATGTTGATCAATAATTTAATGATATTAAGACTTCTTCGTTCAATTTTTACATTTGTCGGTGCTGCTTTGACTTGTCGGCTTCCCTTTTTGTTTTGTACAAAGTTGACTTGTTAATTTCATTTTCCTATATTTATAGATCAATATTTTTTTAAACAAAGGAAAAGTTTAGAGATAATGTTTTTTTTTTTTTTTTTTCCATCCAGATCAATATTAAGATCGAGAGTAGTAACGATTAGCACTAAAAGATATCGTCGAAAAAACTTTTGTACACAATTATTATTTTTTAACCACTTAAATTTATAATTTCATACATATAATTTAATTACATTATTAATTAAACTATTTACTATTAATATTTAATATTATCTTTTATAAAAAGTATTTCAATGTCATTTTCTTTATAAATAAATAAAAAAGTTAATTTAAAGATAATTTAACTTTAAAAAAATTTATAATTAAAATTATGAAATATATATTATATAATAAAAACATGGTATTAATTAAAAATAAAAAATATATTACAATAAAATTATTTATTTTTGAAAAAGGAAAAAAAAAATGCATTAGAAAAGAACAAACAACCTCACCTTTTTGTGTATCTCATTCAATTTTCAAACTTAAAACCACTCACCTCAAAATTTCTCCTTCTCTAATCATGGTAATAAATTTTATTGTTAATATTTTTATTTAACAAATTTCATGTATTTTGATAATAAATATTATTGTTGATTTTAAATATGATCAAACAATAAAACTAACTCATATTTCTTCATTAATTTTAAGTTAATAACTTAAAGATATTTACAAAATCATTTTAATAAGAAAACCAACACAAATAAAAGCAACCATAATGTTGCACTATGATTGTTCTTTCCATTCGGGGCGGAGCTATGAATAAATTGTTAGGGGGGCTAAATTTTGAAGTTTAATTTTTTTTATATAATGTGAAAATTTTATTCAAGTATTAAAGAAAACATAATAATATAAAATTAATAAGAGTTATGGTGGACTCTCATCAATTTAATTATAAATTTTTATGTCATATTATAATATAGATATAAAGTTAGTACTAAAAAAATTCATAGATTAACATATAACAAAAACTATATAGTAAAAAAAAAAGTTACATGTATTGATTTCATATATGTATAAAATAAATTTATTAACTAAAAAATCTAAGCAAAAAAAAGTTTAAAGACATCAAAAATTATAAGTTTTAATATTAAAGCCAATGTAAAAATAATATATAATTAGAATTTTAAGCTTAAGACTATATTTAAAAATAAATATTAATAAATAATATAAAACAAACTATTAAAAATAAAAATGAATTAAAAAGGAAAACTATTAAAAAATATATACAATTTTTTTTAAATAAATCAAAATATTATAATAAATTATAAAATAATATAATATTAAATAAAGTTAAAATTTAAAATATAATAAACTTTTATGATGTGAATAATTAAACCTTAAAAGCTTTTTCATGAAACTTTTGATCATGTTTTTTTTCCTAATTTTTAGTTTTTATAATATTTAATCTAAAATTTAATATTTAAAGTATTTTTGGATTATTATATATTGATTTAATAAGTATTTTTATATATTATATCTATAATTTTATGTGTGTATATAATATTTAACAAATACTGAAAAAAAAAGGTGAATATATTTAATCACTTTTCTTACAATTCATATAATTTTTATCTACATATGTTTGTTAAATATTGTTAAAATATTTATTATTAATAAAATTTTATATACAATATATTACTACAAATAAAATATTTATTTAATATAAAATATATGCATATAATTAATTTAAAAAAAAAATTGGCTAAATTTATAGCCCCCACAATGCTCTGCCATGTTTGTTTCCATTAATAAAAACGTAACATAATTTAGATAATTTTACTAATAAGAAAAAAAGATTTACTTACAAAATTTACAATTTTTAGAAAGAAAGATAATGAGGGAGAGAGAAACCACTTAGTAAAAGAGAAAAACTAATTCAATTCATTGGACTTTGTTGTAACATAAAATTGGAGGATTTAACAAACAAGCGGTTGGAGATGAAGGAAATTTCTTTAAATGACAATGTGCCTTTAAAATACAGTAAAATATTGTGCCGTGTAGTCAATTGATACTTCAATGACATCTTTCTTATAAACAAATGAATATAAATTAATATTTTTGTAAATAAGGATACTACACGTTTCAAATGATTTAAATTAGATGATTAATTTGACTCTTTATTTTTTTTAAATAATGTATAAATATTAAATTAAATATAAAATTATTTTATAAAATTACTTATTAATATAAATCAATTATATATATCATGAAACGTATATTCATAAATGGATGTAGTGAAGCAATTGAGTCACATATTGCTTAAATATCAATGTGTGTGTGGGTAAAATAATTACTTGAGTACCCTCTCTTTACAAGCTAGTTTTATAGGATGAGATCTATGGAAAGTGGTTGCTTTAATTTAAATATAAAAATATTATTTTTATTATTATAAATTTTAATTATATTATTTTTCTGAAAATTTAAAAAGAAAGAGTTGTCTATCTCTTAAGTCTTAACTTTTCTTTCTGCAAGTATGGCTAGGCTATAACATTAAAGAGGTGAAGAATCGGTCATTCCCATTAATAAATGTAAATAAACTCTAATACAGACTTGAACTAATATAGAGAAAATAATAAAATTAATATTTTTTAAAATTTTTAATAATAAAACTAATACTATTTATATTTAAATCTATATTTTTATAATTAAAAAAATAATTAATATATCATTTTTTTAACACCCATTCAATTAGAATTGAACGACTACAATTTATACACGTTCAATATTGAACGTTCAATATTTTATGTTCAAATTAAATATTCAATATTATTAAAGTGCTAGTTTTATTACTATAAATTTTAATAATTTTCCTATCAATTATAATATTACGTATTTACGTGCAATTTTTTTTTTCTTAAAATACTATTTTTTTAAAATTATTTAATTATAAATCACACTATAATTGATATTAATACATCAGGACATTTGTATTTTAATGTTTTGTTCTCACTCCTCATATTGATATTTTCTCCCTATAATATTAGTTAAACTGCTCTGAAGAGAAAATTTTATTTTACAAGTGATATTGTATGTATCGTATGATATTTTAATTATTTATTAAATATAAAATTGATAATATAAAATTATAAAAATTTTATTTGATAACAATTATTTATAACTTATGATTAAATAATTAATTTTATAATTTATGATATTTTTATAAAAATAATATTTAATAACAATTTTTATTTAGTAATTTTTAATAAAAAAAATAAAAAAAATTACCTCAATGTTGTTTGGTAATACTTTATTTTTTTATTTTAAAAAAATTCTTTAAAAATAAAGATTTTTTTATTTACAAATTTTAAGTTTTTAATCATTAACTCTTTAGAAAAAAAAATCTAGGAAAAAAGAATATGATTTAAATTTTTTTTTTTTTAAATCTATAAATTACTCTATATTTTGACAATGATTTTTTAAAAATATAAAAATTAAAATAAAAAATTATTATCAAATATATTTAATTAAAAAATTTAAAAATTAATCATTAAAATTATTATCAAATAAATTTAAAAATAATTATATATATATATATTTTTTAAAAGGTTATTAAATTTTGCTAAATAAATTAATATATTTATTACAAAAATAATGTTAAACTTCTACTGCAAATCTGCAATCGTCTTAATACAACTGACTAGCATAAATACTGTTGACTGATCACCTGCATGACTAAAATAACTTATATAAAGAGATAGAGACCGGAGAGAGAGAACAAAATCATATAACATATCTATGGTCAGAATAGGATCCACGTAGTATTGATAATTTATTATTCACAGATAAGGGATAAGGGCAGATGCTTTTTTTTTTTTTTTTTTTCTTTTAATAATAAAATTAACACTCCTTAAAACATGTAATAATAAAACTAACACTTATTTTATTCAAATTTATATTTTTATAATTAAAAAAAATAATTAATATGTCATTTTTCTTTTAACACTCATTTTATTAGAATTAAACGACGACAATTTAGACTCGTTCAATATTAAACGTTTAATATTTCACGTTTAAATTGAAAGTTTAATATTATTGTGGACGCTAGTTTTGTTACTATAAATGTTAGGGGTGTTATTTTTGATAAATTTTCTTTTTTTATATAGCAAAATGAAAAAAAAGAAGGAAAAATAACAAAACTAGCACCCTTAAAACTTGTAATAACAAAACTAGCACTCCTTGTGTTTAAACTTATTTTTTCACAATTAAAAAAAATGACTAATATGTCATTTTTTTAAACACCCATTTAATTAGAATTGAATGATGATAATTTAGACTCATTTAACATTTTACGTTCAATATTTTTGAAGTGTTAATTTTGTTACTGTAAGTTTTATAGGTGTTATTTTTGATAATTTAAAAAAAAAAAAAAAAAAAAAGTCAATAGAGATGTGAGCTATTAAGTGTGTTTGGCGTACAGTTAAATAATGAGATTAGTTCATATATCAACCCATTCTCTCACCATTACTTCACTTGAAATGAATGCTTGACGAAGCCAATTCATTACGTCTAACTATATTACAGAGATGTAATTAATGACAATCGAGTTAGTATGAATTCAATTTTTAAATATTTTTTGCTCTATGTGGTTATATGTGACTTAAAAACAATAGTGATCATATTCAATTTAGTGATCCAGCTAGGTTGAATTTGATCAATTTAAGCTTATACATTATATAGCATTGTTATTCTGGGCACATGGTGCTTTCCATATAATGTGTGCTTTTATGTGCATTAATGGCATTAAAATATTATGAACAAAATTAAACATATTTGTACCATACAAAAAATAAAAAAAAAGATATAACTCTGTTAATAATAACATATTTCACAAGCTAAATTTTAGCTTGTAAAAATTAATCCTAAATTTTAAAAATTAAATCTTTTACTTGAACAAAATAATTTTAAAAGTTATAATATATATTTGTAATGTTATTTTTGATATATGATTTATATCCTAACGCTAATTGTGATTCGGCCAAAACTCTAATTTATGATGATTGTAGGCACGTTATATTTTGAATTTTTTTTTTTGTATAAAAAAAGATATATATGTTGCTTTTTTTTAAAGCATAAAACATAATATATATATTTTTAAGAAAAATATATGTTGTAAAAAAAATAAAATATATTTTGTTCCTCAAAAAGATTAAGCATGTAACGATGTGAATAAGTATATCAGAGGGGTTTTATTTTCATGCTTAAGAGTTATTATATTTTACAAAAAACGTAAAATACATGTAGTTTTTATCAACTATTTTTTTTTTTTTTTTAAGACTAAATAATTTTTGAGGTGTTCAAACTTAAGCCTATTTTACAAAAAAAAAAAAATACCCAAGTTATTTTATATACGTGTACACACACACAAGTATTCTTTTGGATTTAAGGCTTATCAAATAAGTTAATTTTTTCATATTCTAAAATTTAACACTTGCACATTCGTGTATTAATATTAATTAATTAACATAATAAGCCTTAATTTTAAAAAAATATATATTTATATGTAAAATATAATAAAAATATGGGCATTTTTATATTAAAAAAAAATAATAATTCAGATATATTTGTATAAAATAAACCTAACTACCTCAACAACATTTTAACTTTTTTCTAATCAATCTCATTTATTTATTTTTATAACTATTCAACATATAAGTACATATAGATGTATCCTACAAAAGTTATAACATAAAATTTTCCAGGTTTAAATTTAAATCTAATATTATTGTCAAGAGTCCATCCTTTAAAGTCTCCCATTAAAGATCAAATTTAGTTTAAAAAAATTATCATATTTTTAACAATAAAAGAATAAAAAAAAAAAAACTTAAATAGAGTACTCAAAAAGTCAAAGAACAATGTAATTTTCCCCCTAATGATTTGATGTATTTTTGGTATGTTAATTTAGACACTTTTGTTTAACTATTTTTATACGAAACTTCTTTTATTCAAAAAAGAAAAACATTTTTTGAAAATGACTACGATAATATTAATGTTTTAGAAGTCATGTTGTCAATATCCATAATTCATAATAATTTTAATAAAAAGAATTAATAAAATATTAATCAATAATATAAATACTTTTGTGACATTTTTCATAAAACCTCTGATGATATTTTAAACCTTCTTGTTTACTTGTAAAAAAAACACAACTTCAACAACTTTAACTACTTTAACTCCCATGTTCTTATCAGTTATCAATTGAAAAGAAAAAAGACATCATAATTTATGCTTCAAAATAATTTCCTTTTTCCAAATTTCTTCTTCATTTTCTTTAAAGACTTTATCAGGTCAATCAAATCAGTCTTGATGAAATTGATTAGTTCCAAATTTGCAATTACTTGGTAATATACATTAGAGAAAGAGTTGGCAACAACTATATATACTTGTCTCTTAGCTTATAGAAGACAACTAGGAATAGAATAGTGATTTTCTTCTAACTTTAAAGCATCTTATTAATATTCTTAAACAACGTTCCAATACATGTCCTAATTAGAATATTATAAATCATTCCTGGGTCTATGCTTTGTCAAGAGGAAAAATAAAATAAAAATAAAAAATAAGTGTCCACTACTAAAAAGGTATCAAATTTTATTATTTCGAATTAATTAATTACAAACTGCCACATATATTGTGGCATTCCATGAAGATAATTCCGAAGCAGATATCAGTCTTATTTGCAATAAAACAATTCATGCCAATTTGTTTATAGGAAAGGAAAATAAATTTTTAGAAAAATTATATGCTTGTTTCTTGAAGCACTTTATTTTAAAAATCAATTTCAACCGAACAACAACAAATATACTCTTAATTATTAATGATACATTTATAATCAACTGGCATGCACACAATTATATGCCCTGCGAGCAAGGATTTATGTTCGTCCCCCTCAACTCCCAACAAATAAAAATTTACATGTAACATCTATGACCTAATGAAATCATGTATAAAATAGAACTAAGCTCCAAGAATTACTAACAACTCTATAATTTAAACAAACTTGCATTTAAATTGATACACATAATCTCTTTTTTATAAAAAGAAAAAGGAAATACATACATAGATGTACTTTTTCTTTTTCTTTTTCTTTAAGAAAGTTTTGACAACTTTCTATTTTTTTTTTTATTATTATAAATTTTGATCTATTTTGTATTTTAAAAAGTTTGAAATAGGTGTATCCAATTAAGACTTTTAATGCTTTTTATGAAATTTTAAAATCCATGAGTATTTGATTAGAATTTTTAAAAAATTAATAAAAGTCTAGTTTATTCCATTAGAGTCTTATATAACTTTTTAAAAGTTTAGGTGTATGAAAAAAACCACTGATTTTAAAATCTTACAGACTTTTATGTGCTTTGCAAACATTTCACTTAAAATTATTCAAATAAATATTTATTAATTATTTTCTTTACACTAAATATTTCTAAAAAAAATATTTTATGTTTTCTCCCCAACATTCCCCGTCTATCTTTATATTATTGGTTCAACTGTTATTGATATAAATACAAATCAACAAAAGTCCATGAACTAAAATAAATTAAAATGCATATGACTCTTTTAAAATCTACCGAAACTTCATGAAAATCTTAAAATTTATATTTATCTCATTATAAATCTATCAAAATTCTAATTGAATGCAACCAACTTAGATTGAAAAATTTTATATTTTCAAAAAAGTTCAATTACTTTTTGTTTTAAGAAAGTTCGGACAATTTTCTACTTTAATAAACTTAAAAAAAAAAAAAAAATTATGTTTTTAAAGTTTCAACAATTTTTGTGATTTTAGAAAGTTTAAAAAAAATTATATTTTTAAAAAGTTTAGACAGGTTTTTACTATTTAAAATTAAAATTTGAACAAATTATTTTTTTAAAAAATTGATTTTTTTTCTCCATATTTTAAAATTAAAATTTTATGTTTTTTGTAAATTGTGAACAATTTTCTATTTAAAACTTTGAAAAATTTTACTAATTTTAAAAATCTTGAAATGTTTTTATTTTTGAAAGAATTAAACAATTTTTTATTTAAAAAGTTCGCAATTGACAACTTTATAATTTAGAAAGTTTGGATTCTATTTTTATAATTGTGAACAATTTTCTAATTTTAACGAATTTGAAGATTTTTTATTAGTTTAAGAAAGATTGGACAAGTTTATTTTTTAGAAATTTTAACAACATTCTATTTTTAGAATGATTATAATTTTTTTTTCATTTTTTTTCATTTTGTAATTTTTTTATTTATAGAATGTTTATAAACTTTTTGACTTTAAGAAAATTATTGTTCTATTTTCCAAAGTTTGAAAACTTGATATTTTTAAAAAATTTAGACAACTTATTAGTTTTAGAAAATTTAGAGAACTTTTTAGTTATGAAAATTTGTACAACTTTTGTATTTTTAGAAAGTTTGTACAACTTTCAAATATTCTAATGTTTGGACAACATTCTGCGTTTAGAAAGTTTACATAACTTACTATTTAAAAAAAAATTGTACATTTTTACGATTTACTTTTTTTTATTATTAGAATTTGGTACAACTTACTATTTTAAAAAATTTGGTACAATTTTTTATTTTTAAAATTTTTGAAGAGCCTTCTATTTTTACAACCTTTAGACAATTTATTATTTTTAAAATGTTTGAATAACTTATTATTTTTAGAAAAAAAATTAAAATTTCTAATTATAAAAAGTTTTCTAACACTTTGTAAAAATTAAAATTATCCGAACTTTCTAAAAATAAAAGGTCCAAAATTTTGAAAAATAGATAGTTGTATAAATTTTGAAAAAATGGCAAATCATACAAAATTTTAAAAAAATAGTAAGTTGTATAAAATTTCTAAAATATTAAATGATACAAAATTTCTGAAGTTTTATAAAAATAAAAATTTGTCTAAATTACTAAACACAAAAAGTTATCCACACTTCCATAAAAATAAAAAATTGTTCAATAAATTCAGAATAATTTTTCTATTTTTAGAAAGTGTGAAACTTTATATTTTTTCAAAAATTGAAAACTTTCTAGAAGGCTAGGACAACTTTTTAATTATGAGAGTTTGTACAACTTTATGTTTTTAGAAGGTTTGCACAATTTTCAATATTATAAAGTTTTATACAATTTTTTAATTTTAGAATGTTTGAACATTATATTTTTAAAAAGTATGAAACTTTCTATTTTTTAAAATTTTGAACTTTCTATTTTGATAAAATTTGAACTTTCTATTTATCAAAATTTTGGACTCTATTTTTAGAAAATTTAGACAACTTGCTAATTTCAGAAAGTTTGGACAATTCATTATTTTTAGAAAATTTTCTAAACTTTGTAAAGTAAAAAAATTGCCTAAAATTTCTAAAAATAAAAAGTTGTCTACACTTTCCAAATTTAAAAATTGTTCAAAATTTTAGGAAAAAAACAAAATGTCAAGTTGTCTACTGTATGTTACAACTTACACGCAGCTAAAAAAATTGAAATGTTAATGCCGAGCTAAACGCTCGTTTCCACATAAGTTACAAAATCCTAAGAGCATAACCTAAAGTCCATCTCTGCTTGTATTGATCACATTATCTAAAGCACACTCCGAAAGGATTTAGGCTCATTCTTCAATGAGTATATCTGCTAAAAAACTACTGTAGATGTATATGCATACCTAAGACATCTCCCGGAACCTAGCGAGTGCCTTCTTGTGAATAAGAGTCTTGTAACTATCCCCAGCCTGCACCTCAGCATCCAACTTCTTCTGCCTACTCCCAAGTCCTGCTCTACTCTCCATAGCTTGAGCCTGCACGGGTTCCACCATTCCACTTCCATCTTTCCCTAACCCCTGTTCATATGAGCAAAACCGAGAGGGGGGGAAAAAATACCCAGGACAAGAATATCAGAAACATCTAGTGTCTAAATTAACCCTTGTTTACAGGACCAACACCATTTGAGAGGTGCTTACAGTATAAACGAGCAACAACAACAAAAAATTATCCACCCACAGCAGGGGGAGGAAAAATGTCCTATGAAATAAAGAAAATAAAAGTTGGATACTGATGTACTAAGAGGATGAAAAAAGAATTTGTAGCCATCCTGCCAAAATAGGATATAGGAAAATAAAGAAGAGATGAGACTTTCAGCAACCTATAAGTTACCAAATGAACAGCTGGATACTTTCATTTTAGAAATAATCGCGTGCATCATTTCAATAGTCAATAATATCATACTGCTCGATATTATCATCCACAAATCACACGGTGTTTCCCGAAAGTGACGAACTAACTCAAATCAAAATCAGAAAGTATAAATTATCTTCAAGCGCAAAAAGAAGGAAAAGGTACCAGGCCTTCCTGCCAGCCCATACTGCGGAGCATTCTGTTGCCCATGTTGGTCTCATCAATAGCTTTATTGGCTGTAATCACCTCATAGTTGTTAAGAGAAGAATCTCCAACAGGATTTCCTCCACCAACACCAGGGGGAAAAGGCATTGGATCCACAGAACCATTTCTTAATGCAAGATCTCGATCTTGGAGGTTCAAGAATTGTTTAAACACAGGATTTCTCACAAGTCAAAATAACATCAATATACAAGAACGTGTACCAATCAACATGGCTAACAAATCAAACAAATGACTAATTTAGACAACTGAGAGAAGCTACACAGACATGCACATTGTTTATCAAGTGTGACATCGAGAATAAGGTCTATAGTAATTTGATAGGAGTCTTTGTTTGGTGAGATTTTAACATAAATCCAAGGGCATACATACCACTACAAAAATAAAAAAGAGAACAACTGTCAATTCTCAAGAAATCTTACTTGAATCTGCAAAACCAAGATCAGACAAACCATTGATTGAAGATGATGAGCCATACAAACTCCTCCTCTCAGCTGCACGATCTCGATAGCTAGTCTGAGGTTGTTCCTTGGGAGTAGAAACTGGGGGAAGAGGCGTTTCAGAAAATCTCCTCTTGCCACTAGCTGTAGAAGCAGGTGTATATGATCCCAATGCAGATACGTCTGTTCTGAACGGTGTGAAAGCAGGTGTTTCTGCATGTACTAATGCACTAGCAGTAGAAGCTAAAGACGTAGAAACGCCTGAATTTTCTGATTTCACGGTACCTCTTGTGGAACCCCTTATCACACCCATCAATGGCCACCCAGAACTATTACTCACAGGTCTTGGGTTGACAGGGGACTCCATGCTAACAGATTGGGCAGAAGAGACAGTCGTAACTCCAGAAGTTGATACTGTATTGTCCTTTGGGGCCATCACTTCAGTTTTGGACTTGCCAACAGAAAAAGGTTTGTCATCTGCTGATGCAGTTGGTTGATTGCCGTCCAGAGCCACACGGGGAGCCTGCCCTTCATGGCTCCTCTGTTTCCACATTGTCAAGACAGTGTTCATCTTCTTCTTGTTAGCTACAATACTGCTTTTCGAAGCAAGCTTAATCTCTTTTGACTTTTCCTTCTCTTTCTTTTCAGCTGCCAATGCGGCTGTTGCTGCAGCCTGGACTGCATCAGGTAGTGAAGACCCCTTCTCCAATGTTGAGGTAGTAGCTGGTGCAGAAATAACTACTTTTCTTCTGTTAGCATCATCTGAAGCCCTGCCAGCCTCAGATCCAGAACTAGATATTTTGTTATCATTTTGGTTAGTGCAAGGGATGTATTGTTGTGATTGCTGATCATATGAATACCAGATCCCATTATTACTGTCATAATACAAACCTGCATGTACGTGCACATGAGGGGGGAAAAATGGATTAAAAAACACATCCTATGAGGGAAACAGAACTAAGGTTTACTCTTCTGAAAAAAGAAGACTGGCAAGATTTTGATAGGGACTGTTCGTTAACACAATTTTGAAATTCCAATCCCTGGTTTGAACCCATCTTAATAAGGAAAATACTTGGGAACACAACTTTTAGAGTAGTGCTTTGTGCAACTATGCTATATTCACCGTTGATTTTATTACCTCTATTTTACATTCACTTTCTTTCCTCATTTTAATACGTAAGGTTAAGTAGTGTTTCTCTCTTGATTTTCAATTTCTGGATCTTCATATCATTACTCTCTTAATAATTGTAACAAAATTAGGGCACTAAAGCAAAAATAGAAAGGCATTGGCATGACTCAGAAAAATAATTAATTAATTAAAAAGAAGTCCATGCAGTCATACTCATCATAGACCATGAGAAGCTCTTGAAACAATTAATGACTACCAAAAAACAGAACTAAAAGAATCCTTCAAAAATCCAGTTAGAACCAAAGAGAGGGGGAAGGAAAGAAAAAAAAAAACAGATTGTGGAGCATAACCAGAAAGAAACCTGTGTTTCCATCATAGTAAAATCCAGAAGCAGCATCATAGTAATAACCAGATGCCTCATCCCACACAAAACCATATTGTGGAGCATAACTATCTTTCTGGCCTTGAGTCTCTACACCACTATGCTCTTGTTCTCCCATGGATTGCTTGTCATCTGGATTATATTCTTTTGGCGCCCATCCAAAAGCATCATACTAAAAAGAAAAGATGAGAGGAGCTTAACAATCAATGGACATAGTTGGAGTATGTTAAAAAGCAGAACAAATATTAATTTAAGATGCAGCTGACTCTGGTGATATGCCAGCCTTGTTGATAGATGTATAGACATACATATACACGCATGTACATCTGTACAAGGAGTAAGAATAAAGACACCTGTTGAGCAAATGTTGCTGCCTCAATTGCAGCAGCTGCAAGTCTGCTTGCCTGTGAAAGTCCAGATGTCCCTAATCCAGAACCAAGAATGCTTTTCGCATATGTTACTCTCAATATCTGGCCATTCTTCTCAAGTGTTGTCCCGTTTGTTGCTTCCAAAGCTTTTGTAGCATCTTCCACCTACAAGAAAACAGGCATAATGCATCTCTTAACAAAATACTTCGTTTGCAACTAAACTGATCTGTTTCTCGCCTGGACAAATAAAATGGAAACATAAAGAGGTAAGCCAATAAAATTAACTACAATTTCTTCAGAGGAAAGGGACCCTAGATATTAGAATCAAGGGACCACACCGCTGCTTCTTTTAAGAGTGAGGTCCTTCACATAACAGTGTCCCCCTTGTGTAATACTTAACAACGGTAACACAAGCCAAGACAAAACTTAGTTTCTTGATTTTCTATACAGAGACATTGTAGAATAACTTTTAGACCAATCCATGACAACTTTGTCTTTGGTAATTTTTGGAACTATTTAGTTTTTTTCAATAGATGCTAGAGATAAAAATCTACAATTTTGGCAAATAGAATCACGTAGGATTGGAAGTAGATGCTTCTCACTGACACAAAATCATGTTGAGTCAAGAAAATAAAGTCTGAAGGAATGTGGATAAAATTATATACTTCTATATTGGAAGTAGATGCTAGTCACTACTATCCAATTTTTCTTGTACATACAGAGTGATTATAATACTTCAAGGTGCTTTTGTCACCATATAACGTTCTTAGAAGGTGAAGCCTAATAGTCACAATATCAGTCACAATTTCAAGCTGATTGACTTATAAGGGTGAGTGACAAAAGGTACAATATATTTAACATGATGAAGTGAACCATTTTGGCTTACCGAATGGAAATGGACAAAGGCAAACCCTCTTGAAACATGAGTGAACTTGTCTCTGACAAGGCGAAGGTCCTACAAGACACAATACTTGCCTTTATATCTAAACATACCTCTAAAAAGATAGTCTTTTTTTTTTTTAAAGAAAGAAAGCAATTAAGATATAAGTGAATATAAATAAAGAATTTACTCAGGCTTTGTACCTTAATTGGTGCGTGCTTGGAAAACTCATAGCGAAGCATGTCCTCATCAGCATTTTCGTCCAGTCCACGAATAACCAATACATGAGTAGGACCTATATGAAACAAAATAAGAACATGCAAAACATCTAACCCAACATAGACAGCTGGGAGAAGCAAGATAAATTGACCTGCTTCAGAACCTTTCTTCCCTAGAGGTGCTGAACTTGACATAGAAATATCTGCTGGTGGAGCATCTTCACTTCGTGCCTCATTACACTACATAAAAGACCTCGTCATGAGAGCATAGAGATCCATATATTCATTTCACATAACAGAACCCAATATCAATATAAATTTCAAGTGAATCAACAAAATCTGGCTAACTTTGAACGAATATTGGAAGGATGCCCACAATCTCGGTTTCTAAGTAGCAACAACCATTGAACTTGTTATCAGGTTATATTTTAGAACGAATATTGTACTAACTACCATGCAAAACAACATCGTAATCAACAGCAATCAAGTAGTAAAAACAAACCTGAAAACAGGATGTTCGCCTCGCAAAATTAACATAGCCACAACTAGTGCACATCCAATCAGAAGGAACTGTCATGCTTCTATGGTTAATATGGCCTGATTTTGTGGAACCCTCTTGACCAAAAGATCCACCCGAACCCCCGGTTGGCTTACTACTGCAACACAACACAATTTAAGGTGGCACTAATTAAACTTCAAGCAAACATAGACAGGGTCCTTTAAAAAGTGTCTAATTTATAATTTACTATTTATAGTTTTATACTATTAAAAATCATACTAAAGCTAACAAAAGAACCCATCCACTGTGCATGCCCTCTTTTTTTTTTTCCCCTAAACTAACCTCTATCACATGCATGCACAGTAGAATAGTATCAGTACATCTAAATCAAAAAATGCTAAACAACATCAAAATGAAGTAGAACCTGTACTCAAAGAATAATTGTCTTCCATCAACATAAAGACCATCATCCCCAAGCTTTTCCATCATAGCACGCGCAGCTCCCTGTAAAACAAAACTAGATATCCTCGTAAACTTATAATTAACACCAAAACAGAAAAGTTGCTAATCAAAGAACAGCAAGTACCATGGAAGGAAAATCAATGAAAGCAAATCCCCGAGAGATGCCAGAATTTCGCTCTCTTATCACACGAACATGGCAAAGAGGTCCCCATTCAGCCTGATAGATACAGATTGAAATGTTAAGAGATGATTCAAATGAAGAAAGCATAATGGTAAGATAAAACTTATCAAATAACACATTACAAGAATCTGAGACAGATCTTCCTCCGTTGTTTTATGGGAGAGGCCCTTCACAACAACAGTGGGAGATGGAGCCTACAAAGAACAGCACTCTCAGTGAATTCTATACATATATAATATGAGAGATCCAGTGAGAAAATCAGCAAGTACACATATGCATACCACAGAGTAATTTTTGCGCTGATGCTTCTCTTCATGGTCCCTCCGTCTATCAATCCTTTCATATCGCCCATCATCATAGCTGTCCTCTCGATGACTTCGACTGCAGCTGCGATCTTTAGGTGACCTTGATCTTGAGCGATCATCATGCCCACTGGACAAAGATCTATCACGTTTTCTATATGGACTTGAATCTCTTTCCCGACTCAAACATCTTTTATCACGCTCTCGCTCACGAGATTCACGCCGTCTCCAATTTCCATCTCTTCTACTACTTTCATAATCAGAATCATAACTATGACGTCCATAATCATAGTCCGTCTCATGCCTATCCTCTCGTTTTGGATGAGGACAACGGGATCTATAATCATAATCCTCAAAAACATAATCCTTGCAATCACGTCCTCCAAACCTTGCATGCTTATCAAATCCATGATCACGATAGCTGTAAATATTGCGATAGCTATCACGAACCTTATCAAAATCTTGAAATTTATCATTCTCAGGATTATGATAAGGATCCATGTCATGGTATGAATCAAGATATTGTTTCTCATGATGCCTAGATTCCCCATCGATTGGATATTCATCCTTGTAACTTCTCCTTCTTGAATGCGGCCACATCCCAACAGGTGGTGGAGGATGGTTGTCCCTATCAATAATGTCACAATGGAACGCATTTCTCGAGTAGATATTATCCCTAGAGTATCTTTCGTCACACAACCTCCTTTCGTCATATGACCCACCAACCCTGCAAAAACAGTATAAAATGGACCGGAAAAGAGAAGAAAGATGCAATGTAGTAACAAAACCCAAAATATAATTCTTTAAATCCACCAGAATGCAGTCAATTACCGTTGGGAAGGTAAAAAAGCAAATGATAGAACTCACCGAAAATTTGGATCATTGACTGCACCATATCTGTCCAAAGCCTGTGGATTGAAGAGAATAATCTATGTCAGCAACAAATCAATGATGAAATGAGGGGTTCAGGCAAATCCAATCCTATCCTCATTGCTCAATAGCTTTCTGACAATTTTTCTTTTAGACAATCTTAAGATTCCTAATAAGTTCTTCTATTATCATCCCATATGGGTGATTATTAAGGTAGCAAACCACAATTACGCTGTCATTATCCCATCCTTGCTGAAGACCATAATGAGCTGGATCCATTTCTTGCAAGCAAAACTCGCCAATGTTAAAACCACCCTGCACTGCAAGGCTCCCGATGATCTTTCAGAAGATTGGAATGTTGAAAAACCTTTTCTTTTCCTGTAATATATGCACAAAACAGACACAGTTATGGCAATGACGAACCAAGAACTAATAATTCCCACGATTTGACCATTGGCCTCCCTTTTCACAACCAGAGTCCTCTATATCGTATTCCTTTCCAGAAATCGAGAAACAACGATCACCCATCTATCCTTTAATTACTAAAAACAAAATCAAATAGAGTGTTTTTAAACGGTACACACTAACAGCTAAGCTCGCAAGAACCAATCTACATAATCCAAATCATATAACAGGCGAGAATTAGTTCTTTACCGATCGAGAACAATCTCACTGACAAAGCAGGACACGGAGCTCCTATCGTGAGAAACCTTTACTCAGAGAGATATAGGAATAGAAGCAAACAAAATTTAGATTAAAGCCAAATGTTTAGCGGTGTCTGAATTTGTTATATTAAATTCGTGAATAATAATAATTTAAAAGGAGAAGGTTATATAAATCCTAAATGGATATAAGGCACGAGCGAAGGAAGATAAATTAGGGACGCAGACGCCGAACATACCAAAAAAATTAGGATCTGATAGATGTTGGCTTCACCAGCATTAAATTTCGCAGAGCTGAGAGCTAGTCGAGTCTTCCTTTTCGTTATGCGTGTTGGTTCTTCTCGTAGACTTCAAGGTTTCAATCTGGGATTAGGCTTGTTTGGGATAGGTTTTTTTCGTTATTTTTGGTTCTTCTCGTAGACTTCTAGGCTTCAATCTGGGACTAGGTTTGTTGGGGTTCAGTTATTTCGTTATTTTTGGGGTGAATTTCAGGAATATACTTTAAGTTTTATAATTCAGTTCGTTTCTCACGATATGAGAATCAATAATCAGTTCTTTAAAGAGAGAAACGAACTGAATTATAAAATTTGAAAAATTAATGCAACTTAAAGTTTTGTTTTTTTATTTAGTTTAAAAGATTTTTTTTTCTTTTTTTCTAATAAATTTTGTTTATTATTTTTTTAAAACTCTTGTATTATAAATTTTAAAATTTTTAATGCTAATTTTATTATAATACTTAATTTTAAAAATATAGATTTCAGTCACTTATCTAATATTATTATTCATAAAGAACATAAAGTGTAAAAAAAAAAAATTAAAATTAAGACTAAGAATAGTAATAACATACATGGAAAAATGTACTAATTTTTGTATTCAATAATATTATTCATACAAAAGAAACTCTAACGACAAAAATATGAAAGATGATGTAATTATAAATTTATAATTGATAAATAATTAAATAATATAAAATTAGTGTCTCGCTTGAATAAAAAAATAAAATAAATAAGAATACTTGGTAGATAAGTGATTGCATAAATTTTGCTTAAATATCAAAATTCTAACAGCAAAAATAAGCAAAATTTGTTGGCAACTAGTTAGAGTTGAACGAAAGTATGACTTGTAAGAGGTATCGTGAGTAACTTGTGAGATGCGTTTATTTATATTTTTAAGAGAAAATTGATTCATTAAAAGGAGTATAAAATATAAACCTAGTCTGAATGAAATTTTTTTTTTTAAATAATTCAGTAAAATAACAATATAAATATAATAAAAAAATAATAAATAAATTGACTTGATTTAATTTTAATAAATAAAAATTAAATTAATTTAGTATTAATTAATTTTGGATTATATGCTGTCATGACCCCTTATTTATTAAAAATCTGATATGATCCCCTCCACTTGATTTTTTTACATATTATGACAAAAATGCCCTTAATAACCCCTCAGTTGGACGACTGTCCAACTCACCTCAACAGAGTTGGACATGCGTCCAACTGAAAACCAGAGGAATATATTTTAGAGGACACATATGTCCACTCGTCGGAGCTCAGTTGGACGACTGTCCAACTGATGAAATTTTGACCGGCCGGCGACCCCACTCCCCGGAGCCGTGTCCAACTAGACTGCCCAGAATAACCCCTCAGTTGGACGTATGTCCAACTCACCTCAACAGAGTTGGACATGTGTCCAACTGAAAACCAGAGGAGTATATTTTAGAGGATACATATGTCCACTCGCCGGAGCTCAGTTGGACACATGTCCAACTGATCGAATTTTGATTGGCCGGCGATTCCACTCGCCGGAGCTCAGTTGGACATATGTCCAACTACGTCCAACTTAAAATCAGAGAGCTTATTTCAACAGAGTTGGACGTACGTCCAACTAAAAACCAGCGAATTTATTTCAACATAGTTTTCTATGTTTCTAGTTTTACTCTGTTCTACTTTGTTTTACTCCATCTTTATTTTTAATTTTCAGTAGAATTTTTCTTAGTGTGCTCATAAGTGAAGGTTTGTTTGTCCAAAAAATCAAAGAATGAGCTAAATCTTGATCTTGAATTAAACAGAGCATGTATATTTCAGACCATGAAAACTTAGAAAAATTACATACAAATTTATATGGAGAAACCACAAATTTTTCCAGAAGAGTGACAAAGGAACAGAGACGTGAATAATTAGGGGGGCTCTAAATAAATAAATAATTAATTGAAAACTTACCAATTGGAACATTGGGCTGACTAATAGCAACCTTGAATAATTCATTTAGCTTCTCTTCTTCCTTCTTCTTCTGTTAATCATGAAAGCTCATCAATATAATCATTATGGGGAAATGCCAAATTGATTGCATCTCAATCTTGTCTCTCAATGAAAACGAAACGTGATAAATAACAAATTATATCCTAGAAAACAAAATATAAACTTATTATGAAAATCTGAATCCTAATTTTTGAAAATTGAATCATCCAAATTTTTGCCTATTTATAGATCACTAAAATTCAAAGGTCATTTAGAAAAAAAAATCAAAAACTTAATTCTGGCAAAATCTGAACCTCCCTGCGTCCATGGAGAAGTCTGAACCTCCCTGCGTTGTGGCTGGTTGCTGGAAGTCGTGGCTGCTGGAGATGCTGAAAAGAACGGTAGAGCAGGGAACAACGCTGGTCAGAAGCAAGAAGAAGGTGGATATAATGAGTAAAGGGGTATATTTGGAAGTTTAGTAATAGGGGGTTAGTCCAGAATAAGATTAATAAAAAGGGTCTAATCTAGCCTATTTTCCATTAATTTTTTATTACGATAAATTAAATTAAATCAATAAAATTTAAAAATTTAGATTTGATCAATCCAATTCTCTCTCCCATTAAAATTTAAACCAATTCTCTCTCCCAATAAAATTTAAGAATTTAGGTTTGACTAATTCTTAATATTTTTGTTCACCCCGAACCAATTCTCTCTCCCGGGCTTTTATATAACTGGTTAAAGGAGGGGCCAAATGGGAAAAGTAGTTAGTAAGTCCCCAGCTTTCAGAAAATATAAAAGTTGCACTGTGTAAAAAATAAAATAAAAACGTACCGTAAGTTTCTCACTTTAACACGTAAGTTCAATCCAATTAATTATTTTGAGTTAACTTGTAGTATTTAAATATATAAAAGTTAAGAACTTTTTTAAGTGAGGGATAATTCTATGTATAATGAAAATATAATTTTCTCCCAAAATCAACTATCCTTCCTCTCTCTTTTTTTTTTATCAATAAATAAACAATCGTTGCTTTTTTTTTTCCTTTCCCTACCACACATTTCATTATTTTCTTTTTGGATTCTTTTCCTTTTTCGTATTTGTTGTTTATTTCTTTCAATCATTTTGGTTCTCCAATTTTGAAGATTATATTACTTTTCCTATCTCAAAAGATTCACTTGTTTTTGTACATTTTCTAGAATATTACTTTATAAGTATCCATTAAAATTAGAACCAATTAATAAATAACAAAATCAAAAAATCAAATTGGAGTAATAGCATATTAGCATGACATGACATTATAAAGTTAATATTATAGCTTATAAAGCTGGCTTTTTCATAAAAAAACGAAAGAAGAAAAAAAAAACGCACTACAAATAATTTTTTTCTAAAAAAAATGCATTACTCATACACCTATAGAGATTTCAAACTCATCTCCCAATTATTACAACTCTTCAATTAAAAAAACATATCATAATATACTCTTGCTAAATTTAAAAATTTTAATCATCTTAATTAATTAATTAATAGTTATTGAATCGTAAAAATACATATAATAAAAAAAATAACTCAACAAATAACATTGTACTGTGAAGCAATTAAGAATATACACACACTTCTATTTCAAAAACAAAAATACACACACACTTTGCTCTTATAACTACTCATGTTCTTACATAATTACTGTTGCATGGTTAGTTGTTTACAAACTCTAAAAGAGTATTTGCTCCCTTTTGGCTTTTTTAAAGATGGAATATATATGTTTGTGTGTACAAAGTTATCTTGCTGAAAATATACCCAATATGACCAATTATAAAACACCAATTTGCAAATGATAAAAAAATATAGTTGCATGTAAGATAATCTTTATTTCTGAGTGTGTGTCTAGAGTGAGTATATAGGTCCCCTTTCTCTCTATAATTCACGTTGGTTTTGTGACGAATTTTGAGTCATTTTGGCTTGGGTAGGTTGGGGGGATTTAAAGCCCTACCACCAGTTTCTTCGTCTACTCTTGGGTTGTTGCTGGTGGGTTGTCATTCTTCGTTCGAGTTTGTGCGCCATTTCCATAACTATTGCTGGGTATCTTCTCAAAGTCATCGGCTGATACTGTGGCAGTTGGTCGTGGTTGCTGGAGTGGGGTTTGTCTTCTCCGGCGCAGGGTGACATGACTCTATTTTGAGCTCAAGTTTGGTTTTTATTCCTTCGCCAGTTTCCTTTTTGTTATTATTATTTTTTGTTTTTGTCTATTCTGGTTTTTCCTGTTTAAATAATGTCATTATTTGTGTGGTTTGTTCTGTTTTCTTACTGAATGTGGTTGTATGGTTTGTCCTACGACTTCTGGTTGTGTTAGAGCTGTTAGAAATTTGTTTACCAAATTGAAAATCATGTTTTCTAGATCCTATGTTGAATCAAGAGAAGAAGAATAGATTATTGCGGAAGCGTACCGGAATCCATAGTGTTCTTCTGTCGAACAGGTTCAGATCTTCCAATTGATGCGCAGTTGTCTAAAGAGTTTTTCTCTGTTGATGGGGATACAGAGAAAACTTATGTTCTACAAGCACTCTGCTCAAATGGGGACCATGACCCCTTTATATAGATAACCGCCAAAGGCGGTTACCAATTATTGGTATTTTCAAATTGGCCCCTCATCAACTTAAAAATACAAGTCCGGTCTCTACACATTAATTCCACGACAATTTAATACCCGATAGCCAAAATTAAACTTTATAGATCACCTTTTAATTGGCTAAACTATAAGATAGCATAGCACATTTAAAACTACATGTGTGGCCCCACAGATTAATAATATTTTTCCAACAATCTCCCACTGGGCCACATATGTAACTTTGTAAATGTGCATAACCTTATGAGCTCATGAAACTGCCATCACAATTAGGGTACTTCCGAACAATCTCGTCCATTAATCATACTGATACAGGATCAAAGCGATCTTCGTCACATTTATCGTGACTAAATCTATCAATGGTCACATATACCAATACAACCAAATGACATAGATCAATCATGGATGTGTAGCATGAAAATTACATGTAATGTGATCCAAACATGTCTATTTTCAACTAGTCCTACTTTATTCTTTATTGAGATCAGTATTACCACATTACTTAACAGAGTGTATTAAACCAAAACTTTACTTCTGCAGAAAGTAAACTCAATAATATATGTATATAACAAAACTGAAGTTTAACATAAAGCAACAAATCAAATTCAAACTCCCACTAAACTAAAGTATCCTCAAACAGAATAACACCCATATGAGCAGTATGCTCGTGAAAGACCTTGAGTGGTAGTCCCTTTGTGAGCGGATCCGCTATCATGGAGTTTGTTCCTATGTGCTCTATAAAAATCTGACCACTCTGCACTCTTTCTTTCACAACCAGAAACTTGATGTCAATATGCTTTGACTTCGTTGAGCTTCTGTTGTTGTTAGAATATAAAACCGCTGATTTATTGTCACAAAATAATTTGAGTGGTCTTTCAACACCCTCTAAAATACGCAGCCCAGTGACAAAATTTCGCAGCCATATTCCATGATTTGATGCCTCATAACAAGCCACAAATTCTGCGGCCATGGTGGATGAAGCCACAAGCGTTTGCTTGGCAGACCGCCAAGAAACTGCCCCACCAGCCAACAGATAAACATAACCTGATGTGGATCTCCTGCTGTCTTGGCATCCAGCAAAATCAGAGTCGGAGTACCCAATGATCTCTAACCGATCTGATTTTCTATATGTGAGCATATACTCCTTTGTTCTCTGTAAGTATCTCATAACCCGTTTGGCTGCTTTCCAATGATCCATGCCTAGGTTACTTAAATATCTGCCTAACATGCCAACTATGAACGCAATATCCAGAAGCGTACATACTTGTGCATACATTAGACTCCCTACAGCCGAAGCATAAGGAATCTTCTGCATTTCTTTAATTTCAAGGCTATTCTTTGGGCATTGGCTGAGACAAAATTTGTCTCCCTTAGAGACTGGGGTTTCACCTGGTTTGCAATTTTGCATGCCAAACCTATTGAGAACTTTCTCAATATAATTCCTTTGTGACAGTCCCAATATACCCCGAGAGCGATCTCGGTGTATCTCAATTCCTAATACAAAGGAAGCTTCACCAAGATCTTTCATTTCAAAATTCTTTGATAGAAATCTCTTGGTGTCATGCAAGATGCCTATGTCATTTGTGGCAAGTAAAATGTCATCGACATACAAAACCAGAAAAATATGCTTACTCCCACTGAACTTGTGATACACACAATCATCAACGACATTCATCTCAAAACCATACGAAACAATGACTTGATGAAACTTGAAGTACCACTGACGAGAAGCCTGCTTAAGTCCATATATGGATTTCGTCAATTTACAAACCATATTCTTTGAATCTCCTAACACAAAGTTTTCTGGTTGTATCATATAAATTGTTTCTTCAATGTCACCATTGAGAAACGCTGTTTTGACATCCATTTGATGCAACTCAAGGTCAAAATGTGCAACAAGCGCCATAATTGTCCTAAAAGAGTCTTTCGTGGAAACCGGAGAGAAAGTTTCTTTAAAGTCAATTCCTTCTTTTTGAGTAAAGCCTTTGGCTACAAGACGTGCCTTATACCTCTCCACATTACCCTTTGAATCCCTTTTGGTTTTAAATATCCATTTACAACCAACGGGATTCGCACCAGCCGGTAATGGGACAAGTTCCCAAACTTTATTGTCTTGCATAGACTTATACTTCTCATTCATGGCTTCAATCCATTTATGAGAGTTGGAACTTTGCATGGCTTGGCGGAAGTTGATTGGATCATCTTCCGACATTCCACTTTCTACCTCATGTTCCTGGAGATATACAACATAATCATCTGAAATTGCAAATCTCCTTTCTCTCGTGGATCGCCTTAATGGCGAGGGTTCTTGAGGTTGTTGAGGTTGTTCCTCAGGAATTGGTTCCTCTGGAACAATTACCTCATTTTGAATGAGGGGTTGAATAACATTGTCTTGCCGAAGATCTGAATTCATCTCTTGATTAATGACAGGTATGGAAGCCTGCACATCGTCAAGAAAAGTAGTAGCAGGAATTGGGATTACTCCCTCTTCCTCCTCAAAGACAATGTTCCTAACTCTATTTCCCCTCCCAAACTCAACATCCTCAAAAAATGTTGCAATTCCCGTCTCAAATATAGACTTACTAGTAGGATCATAAAACTTGTAACCCCTTGATCGTTCTGCATAGCCAATAAAGTAGCTGCTAATGGTTTTGGAGTCCAATTTTCTTGCATGAGGTTTATAAGGCCTCGCTTCAGCAGGACATCCCCAAATACGCAAGTGCTTTAGACTAGGCTTTCGCCCAACCCAAAGTTCATAAGGCATTTTTGCAGCTGCTTTAGTTGGCACCCGATTCAGGATATAAGTTGCTGTCTTTAGAGCTTCACCCCAGAGTGACTCTGGTAAAGTAGATTGACTAATCATACTTCTTACCATGTCCTTAAGAGTCCTGTTTCGTCTCTCAGATACACCATTCATGCTAGGCGACCCTGGCATAGTGTATTGAGGGACGATTCCACATTCCTCTAGGTATTTAGCAAACGGTCCCGGACGTTGTTCACCTAATTTGTCGTATCTACCGTAGTATTCACCACCACGGTCAGATCTAACACTCTTTATCCGTTTGTTGAGTTGTAACTCAACTTCGGCCTTAAATATTTTGAACACGTCCAAAGACTGTGATTTCTCATGTATAAGAAATAGATACCCATAACTAGAATATTCGTCTATGAATGTTATAAAATATTGTTGACCATTCCAAGATGCTGTAGGGAATGGACCACAAATATCCGTATGAATCAATTCTAAGACGCCCGTAGTCCGATTTGCATCTAATTTCTTCATTTTGGTCTGTTTTCCCTTGATACACTCAACACAGACATCAAAATTTAAAAAATCAAGGGATTCCAAAATCTCATCAGACACAAGTCGCTCAACTCTAGATTTAGAGATGTGACCTAAGCGTTTGTGCCATAATGAGGCTGACGTTTCCTTATCTAATTTTCGCTTTGTACCTCGTGACTCTACATGCAAGGTTTCATTATAAGATGAAACAGTTTCCAGCAAATATAGATTATCAAAAGTATTAAGTAAACCAGTACCAATAACATTTGAATTTAAAGACAAAGTAAACTGAGTATTTCCAAATGAACAATAATAACCCAATTTGTCCAAAACAGAAATGGAAATTAAATTCCGTCTAAAAGACGGTACAACAAAAGTGTCTTTCAAATCCAAATAACAACCAGTTTTTAATAACAATCTAAAATGCCCTATTGCCTTCACTTCCACCGACTTGTCGTCACCCACAAAGATACGTCTTTCAGCATCAGTTGGCTCTCGGTAGTTTAGGCAACCCTGCATAGAAACACAAATGTGAGTAGTAGCACCAGAATCTACCCACCAAGTGTTTCTTGGTACAGATGCTAAATTGATCTCAGAACAGACCAAAACAGGAATTATACCTTTCTTTTCACGCCATGCGCTATACTTGGCACATTCCTTCTTCTGATGTCCAGGCTTACTACAGAAGAAACAACATTCATTACTTTTCTATTTCTTTTGCACTGGACCCTTAGGAACAGCAACTTCATTTCCTTTATCCTTCCTTTTACCCTTGCCCTTAAAAGTGCTTGACAGATGAGCACTTTCAGTCCTCTCTTGCTTCAATCTCTCTTCCTCTTGCACACAAAATGAAATGAGCTCATTGAGAGTCCATTTCTCCTTTTGACAGTTATAACTGACCTTAAATTGACTGAATTGTGCAGGAAGAGAGATCAGAATTAAATGCACGAGCAAATCATCTGATAAGTCGAGCTTTAGTGCCTTAAGTTTTGAAGCAAGATGAGACATCTCCATGATGTACTCTCTGACATTACCTTTGCCCTTATATTTCATTGAAATCAAGCTTGCTAAAAGCGTGCTTGTTTCAGCCTTTTCGTTTTTGACAAAACGATTCTGAATTTCCTCAAGGAACTTACTGGCAATGATATTGTCATCTGTTATTGCACCTCGAAAGGCTTCTGGAATCCCGTGCTTCATGATCATAAGACTTAGCCTGTTTGAACGGTCCCACTTTTCAAAGTACGCAATTTCCTCAAGGGTACTTTGTGCAGTGAGATCATTCGGTTTTGACATTCTTAATGCCAAGTCTATGTCCATGCAGCCAAGAATAATCAATATGTTCTCTTTCCAGTCCTTAAAGTTTGTTCCATTTAACATTGGAACATTATTCATGTTGGCAGATATTGTAGTAGTAGACATTAAAGTTGAATAGAGAACAAAATTAAATAAATACACTATGCTCACATAAAATAACCAAAGTAAACAGTCATTAAATTGATTAATTACATGACAACATTTCAAGATACCAAGCACAACATTAATACCAAGCCTTTGGACAGTGATATTAATTGTAAGTGGTACTCTTGTTGCAATGATCAAACAATGACAATAAGCTATGTCAAATAATAAATCCATGTTTGCATCGATTCATTATTCACATGAGGTTACCTTGATAATTGTCATACGATTACCATCGCAGGTGCGTGTGTAATTCGGCCAAATATGAACCTCTCTTTGGATTGGTTAATATTCGCATGAATTACACATACACAAACATCATATCCAATTATTCTCCCAATATCAATATACACAAGAGTGGTCACTTTGGTGACATCTTGTATAAATTAATGTAATTAGAATACCAGATAAGTGTTAAAAAAATGTTGTATATAATTAATCAAAATTTTAAAAAAAATTTAACTTATTTATATATATAAAACATCAAAACTATATATATATACATATATAAACTAAACTGTAAAACACCGAAACAGTGCATATATATATATAAACTAAACTGTAAAATACCGAAACAGTATATTATATATAAATACCATCAGAGAACTCAGTTACATATATATATATATATATATAATCCTCATCCAATCTTTATATTACATATATAAATATATATATATTCTAAACCGTATATTATATATATATATATCAGATAGATTGCGGTTGGGTTCTGACACTTTTGTATATATCCTAAAAGAAGTTGGGTTCTGTCACGTTTCTTTTTTTTTTTTTTTTTTATTAAATCGCAAGAAAAAAAAAATTTGACTTTGCAGGAACAATTCGCAAGAACCAATACTTCTTTTACAAAATCCACAAAGTAATATATATATATACATATTAAAGCCCAATTCAGAAGACATTCGCAATTTGCAGAAACAAAACAATTATCCTTTTACTTTATGAAACAGTAAAGTAACAATACAAGATGCGGCGCCGATCGTGTAACATATATATATATATACAATATAAGATGCCTATCAAGATGCTGATCAGAAACCATAACGTGTACTTTTCACTTTGTTCTTCGTATATATATATATATAACGAACAGACCAATTACATATATATATCTTTATATATCTGTATATATATATATATCTGATAATGCCGTGAAACAGATAGATATATATATATATATATATATATAATTTGTGCAGAATTCATACAGAATTTGTAGATGTAAACAATTCTATGTTATAAACACACATGCAGAATTCATTAAAAATAAGTTAATCTCTAAACTTCATAGATTCTTTTGAATCAAACATGGGTGGGCTCTGATACCACTTGTTAGAAATTTGTTTACCAAATTGAAAATCATGTTTTCTAGATCCCATGTTGAATCAAGAGAAGAAGAAGAGATTATTGCGGAAGCGTACCGGAATCCATAGTGTTCTTCTGTCGAACAGGTTCAGATCTTCCAATTGATGCGCAGTTGTCTAAAGAGTTTTTCTCTGTTGATGGGGATACAGAGAAAACTTATGTTCTACAAGCACTCTGCTCAAATGGGGACCATGACCCCTTTATATAGATAACCGCCAAAGGCGGTTACCAATTATTGGTATTTTCAAATTGGCCCCTCATCAACTTAAAAATACAAGTCCGGTCTCTACACATTAATTCCACGACAATTTAATACCCGATAGCCAAAATTAAACTTTATAGATCACCTTTTAATTGGCTAAACTATAAGATAGCATAGCACATTTAAAACTACATGTGTGGCCCCACAGATTAATAATATTTTTCCAACAAGAGCTTGCAGGTGATGTGATTTTTTGTTTAAATTCTTAGTAGTTGTTTTTGGGTTTGTTTTGTTTGAGTCTAAGTTTTTTTGCTGAGATACTCAAAGAATTGTGACTTTTAAGTATGATCAGTATTTGAGGTTTGTCAAGGGATATATGGATTTTAATTTGGAGTATAATTTTTTGAATCAACTTGGTAAACTACTACTGAAGTTTGGGGCTAGTTAGCTGGGATAAAAGCTCATTATTTGCCATAGATATTTCACTTAGAACGTACGGATTATTTTGGGAAATTTTTTGATGCTTTGATCAGTTCATGTGTACTCCAAAAAAATATTATTTCTTGAATATTTTTAAAATTTTGGTGATTAATGAGACCTTCTTCTTTGTAAAAAATACTTATTTTCGAAAATTTTGGTGAAACTTATGAATTTTTTGAGAAATACTTCTTTGTAAAAAATTCTTTCCTCCATAGTTTTAATATTAAATAATACTATTTAAATGAGCTGTGATATGTACCATTTATTAACAAATGGCACAACTTTTTACAAATATAAAATGTGCAAAAATATGAAAAGACATGAACAGCTTTGGATAGCTAAAGGAAGATAAGTGCAAATTACAAAAGGTTCCAGCCAAGTTAAGGTTCCTTTAAGCTCCAAACAACCTGCTAAGAGTAATAAGGTAGTTATTTCATGTCCTTACTTCATAAATTTAAAGGATATTTCAACTATATCAACCTCAGTCGATTTTATCTTAATAGTTAGTTGAGAGTAGAATTATCAATAATGTAAGATAGGTATCTGAAATACCCTCTTTGTTTCCCATTACTGATTTAAATTTTGTTCTCCATTCTTCGTTACCAAAAAGGGAACGAGATCCATATAACATTATAAATATTTTTCTTATTTTTATCATAAAAGAGAAATTATTAAAAAAATCAATGATAAATATTTATTATGTGAAAAAATAAAAAGATTTGAACCAATAAATAATAAAAAATAAACAATATTTATATGATAAAGAGAAAAACAAAATATATGTAACAATAAATACATAATTTTTTTATACTAAATAATTTTGATAGAATTTAGTTAAAAACTAGTTTGAAGTATGTAATAATAACTTATAAAATAATTATATGAATTTAGAAGGTAAGTAAATAGTTTAAATAATATTTATTAAAAAATTATTGGTGTTTTAAAAGAATAAAATATAAAATATATAAAGAATTGCTTAGGATTAGTTTGAGTTTTAATGTAATTATTTCAAAAAAAATTTAAAATAATAAATAAATTTATATATTTATGAAAATGATGTATATAATTTCGAGAAACATACATGGAATACAATCTTCATATTTACCTTACCTTGTATTATAAAATATAAATTATCGTTCTTCATGTCTCATTTTTATTCTCATCATTGCTTCCAATCGAATAATTCTTACATGAATTTGCTCTATAAAAAAAATTGACAATCTTAATCTAGATTGTAAATATCTTGTGCTTAAAAAATGTAAATATTTTGAATGAATATTGCTTTAAATTATGGAAAAGTCTTATTGTCTTAAGATGCGATAACATCTCAACTTAGGTGGAATTTTTTAGGGAAAATAACAAAACTAACACCCCCTAAAAATTATAATAACAAAACTAGCACCCCTGTGTTCAATTAAAATTGAACGACGATAATTTAGACTCGTTCAATATTGAACGTTCAATATTATCCGTTCAATTAGAATTGAATGACGACAATTAGACCTATTTAATATTGAACGTTCAATATTTTACGTTCAAATTGAATATTGAACGTTCAATATTAAACGTTCAATTTTAATTGAACACAGGGGTGCTAGTTTTGTTATTATAATTTTTAGGGGGTGCTATTTTTGGTAATTTTCCAATTTTTTAATTGATTGATAAATGTAAACCTATTTTTTATAAATTAATTATATTTTGTCCTTTTATCTAAGATTTTATCTCAAATTAAGATAAAAATAAGTGCTCTTAAATTATTTAGGAAGTATAGGTGTACTTTTTTTTTTTTTTGTATAATAACATCTCCTCATCTCTAGTTTCTCACAAATTCGTTGTTTGAGATTAAACTATTTATACATTTTAAGGGCATTTGTACTTTCCACGAGACATTTGTGAAAAGTTCACTTAATTAGGTTTCCCTAATATTTCTAAATCATTTTTTTTGGAATTATTGCTTGGATGTTCGCATTTTAGTTTTTTAGAGTTAGACGTGCCTTTGTGTCGGTTGTGGTTTGGCAGGATTTGCTAATGCTTGTTAGGCCTCCTCATATGGGATTGTAACATTCTTCACCTGATGTAACAAAAACAATACGAAGATTCAGAAAAATAAATTTTTGGCACTTATAAAAGGGTTATATATATATATATATATTAAGTTATGGTATTAGATACATACTTTGTTCCTGAAAAAAAAATAAAAAAATTAAATTATCTGATTTGCCTTGCATATTTGTGATTCTTATTCATCTCCATCCAAAATCTATAAATCAAACTATTTTTGTTTCAACTCAGTTCAATTCATATTATCATTTATATATTATGTTTTAAACAAACCCAACCTAAAATTCGAACTTAAATAGAAAAGTATTGTGTATAAAAAAGTTCCAAATATGAACACTGATTTCCCGATCCAAAATAAACAAGTCCCAGCAAAAGATTGTGACTTAAATATGGTTTCTGTTCTTGGCACATAGCAAATATGTGCTTATTATTTTAATTTGTTAAAATATTCATAACGTTAAATTCCGTAAATTTATGTTCTTTTTAATCATTTTTTATTAAAATTTAACGGTTAAAAATGGTATAAAAAATTTAACTTTGAAATATAATATTAATGGAATTAAATATTGAGAATTATTTTTATAACATTAAAAATTAAAAAAAAAATTCTACTAACCTTTTAAGTACAAATAAGTTAAAGATTATTTTAAGAAAAAATAATGTTATATGTATTAAGTTGTAATATGTATAAAATAATATGTAAATTATTTATTAAATTAAAAATTAAAATTATAAGATAGAAAAATGACGGTAAAATTCTTTTTTTTCAATAAAGGTTATAGTTAGCAGTTTTCAGTGAGTGCACCGAGACATCCCAACTAGGTTGGCACCTCCTTAGCACCTTCTTCATGAAACCGCTCAACTATTAATATTATTAAATAACAATAAAATTTAAATTACAAATAAATGTTCTCAACAGAACCTGTAATTAGGTTTGTTGTTCGCATCTGAATGGATAAATGAAGTAGCGAAAGATGGGGCATTCCACTACCAAGTCGCTGTACATAAACTAGGAGCCCTAGAAGCTAAACTGTCAGCTGCAGCATTTATTAGAATGTATCCGAATTGTTGAATATAAAAAACCTTTTTTTTTTTATAACAAACGTGCAAAGGAGCTTCGTGTCAATAGCTGACTATCCAACTGGCGGCAGATTAAAGAAGCGGCCCCTCCAAGATGGAGTAAAAAAAAAAAGCAATCTTTTTCGACGCACTTTGAACAATTTGAATACAAAACGCGAAAACGACACTCACTCCGACCCCAGGCCCAGAAAACTCAATCCATTGCTACGTTAGTGGACGACACCATCCTTCTCCAAACTTCCGTAGAAGACTCCAGTCTCCACCGTCACAACTCGGGCCCCACCAATTCTTTTATGTACTAATCACTCGCATGCAGCCAAGTGTCCTGGTCATACACTCCGTATTGTCTTTACTTTCGATGATAACGTTATCCTCCATTCATTGGGCGATTTTCCCGCGTTTCATCCTTATTGATCTGGATCTGCATTCCCCTTCTTCTTCTTTTTTCTCATAAAAATTTAAAGATATAATATCTTCCCAAAAAAAAAAAAAATCGGAAGTCAGATCGGGCCGTTTGTTTTCATTGTATTTTTTTTTTATCTCAGTTTTCATTGTACTTAGGATAGGGAAAGTTCAATATTACAATATATGATATTGGTAATAAAATGATACTGACGAATAATTTTATAAATCAATCAATGAGACTAATTTAAATTAATTTAATGGTTAAAAATTTATTACATATACTTTTTAATATTTTTAAATATTAAATTTTTTTTTTTTTTTATTAATAAGAGAAAATAGACTTACAAAAAATTATATTAAATTTAAATTCTTGATGAAAAAATTAAGAGTCTTGTAAAAATTCATTACATGTACCTTACAACGAGCAGAAGATAAAATGGTTAACTGTTAACTGGAAATTTTTTTTTTTTTTGGTAAAATGGTTAATTGGTTACACAAATAATTTCTGAAGACAGGGTAGTAACGGTTAGCCAGTCGATAAATAAATAAACAACTCCATCCAGGAATAAGATTAACTTTAGCCGTACAATTTGATATAAAAAATAATTATTTTTTAGTAACTAAATCAATTGAGATTATTGACTTGTTTTTTAGTAACGAATTTAAATCCACTAATTTGCTTACAGTCCCACTCTCATACACCATCGGGAATTTTTCATTTAAAAATTATAAATTCACATCAATATAAGTCGAGCTGCAAAATAATTAGATAAACAAGTATGGAATAAGCTTGTAAGCCACATGGGAAGAAGTGAAAATTGTTAACTAGTAACAACTGCGAACAGTTCCGACGCCCACAGTGGCAAACCGGAACTTGAGAGGAGTTGAAATACATTTTAAACCACACAAATCCGACACTTTTAGTGCACAGAACAGAGAAGGAAATAAAAATATAAAAAAAAGTACGTTCTCAGAAAGTCTGAACTTTGATGGAGGGAAGGCTTTGTTTGTTTCTTTGCTATCACATGGATGTTTTGGAGTTGGGTTTAGCTAATTGGCAACTGAGCTTGCTCTAAGCAAAGACAACCAACAGGTAGCTATAGCTTTTTATGCTGATTCTCCTCTAGCTTTATCTTTTTCGGTGATGAAGATGATGAAATGAACTACATGAATTTTGTTTGAATTAAAAATAGTAATAAAGAAGACCCAATCTCAATCTGAAAAATACAAGTTACAATTCTTTTATTAATTTGGTTCACTATCTGTATGGTTTGGTCTTAAGTTATTAATTATATTCACTCTTTACTGCGACACTAATTTTTTTTTCTGTTTGTATATTACATGTTATTGCAGAAAGCTGAGATAACTTCTTGATTGTTTTCCTAAAAGCTGAACTTGGATCCGTTTCAAAGGAAAGGAAGACAGATTTGTGTGGGTTTTCTTACCTGAGCTGATATTTGATAGATTAAAGCAGAAGAAGAAAACCATTTATTTATTTTTTCCATAGATTTCAACATGTCTATAGCATCACTATGGGTTGTTTCTCCCAACATAGAGGTATCAAATTTCTATGGATTTATTGACTCAATCCGACATGGAAACCGGTTATTAGATTCATCAAGATTGATACAGCGAGAACGGAGTGGGTCAAAAAGAAAGAATTTTAGTACATATATAAAACATTCATGTGCTGCAGGGTCTGGTTTAGAGAGGGGAAGTGATTTTCCAGTATTATCAAGCTTAGTAGCCAATCCAAGTGAAGAAACAGTCACCACGTCAGTGCAAAAGGTTAGCAATGTTGTGCTGAAGCAGGCAGCTTTGGTTAAGAAGCACTTAAGGTCTAGTCAGGATCTTGATGTGAAACCTGATATAGTTCTTCCAGGGACTTTGAGCTTGTTAGGTGAAGCTTTTGACCGTTGTGGTAAAGTGTGTGCTGAGTATGCCAAGACCTTTTATCTGGGTTAGCCTTCTTTCTATGATCTTTTTAGAATTTAGAAGCAGAGCATCCCTGTCTTTATGATACTATTCTTATTGTTGTTTCTTTTGCAGGAACTCTTCTAATGACTCCTCAAAGACAGCGAGCTATATGGGCAATATATGGTGAGTACAATAGCTGTTCATCAAATTGTTAACCTTATGAACTGAGATCAAAATGTTTTTTTCTTTGGTCAAATGAGAAGTCAAATTAATATGTTGATTTATTTGTTTGCTGTGTGAAAGTTTCTTTCTTTTTCAATTATGATATCATGTTGAGTAAATGAAAGCAATGAATTTGAAGTACAAGGACTGCATGCTGATAAGTGATAAACATATCCTACTTTTGAGCTTTTCATTATAGAATGAAATTCTCTTGAGTGTTGACATAGAGTGATGTTATTACTCTTATTTTTTTAGCCACCACATGCCATTTTTCTTGATTAGCTTGGAAGAATATGTTTTATGTCCTTTTTTTGAAATGTACATGGTTGTGTATGTCTCATTAAGATCTTCTCTACATATGATACAGTGTGGTGCAGGAGGACAGATGAGCTTGTTGATGGACCCAATGCCTCACATATAACACCATCAGCTTTAGATAGATGGGAGTCCAGGCTGGATGATCTCTTCCAAGGTCGTCCTTTTGACATGCTTGATGCTGCTTTGTCTGATACTGTCTCTAGATTTCCTGTAGACATTCAGGTCTGACATTTCATTCAAATAAGGTTTCAACAAGAAATTAATCTATTTAATCATCAATGACGAATATCCCTTACTCTTAATATTGTATGAGTCCAAACCTTTTAAACTCTTGTAGACATTCAAAGATATGATTGAAGGAATGAGGATGGACCTATGGAAATCAAGATACAATAACTTTGACGAATTATATCTCTACTGTTATTATGTTGCTGGGACTGTGGGATTAATGAGTGTTCCAGTTATGGGTATTGCACCTGAATCACAAGCCACCATAGAAAGCATTTACAATGCTGCCTTGGCTTTAGGGATTGCTAATCAGCTAACCAACATACTCAGAGATGTTGGAGAGGAGTGAGTACAGAGCTTAGCAATTTACATTCAGCAAACATCTTGGGTTTTTTCTTCTTTGTTAGTTTAATCTTAACACAATATGACAAACAACATAAAGTGGTCATTTATCCTTTTAGTTTTTTTTCTCTTTCCACTCATTACTGTGATAATATCTGTTGTAAGCAGTGCAAGAAGGGGAAGGATTTATCTACCACAAGATGAACTAGCACAGGCAGGGCTATCTGATGCTGACATACTTGCTGGAAAGGTGACAGACAAATGGAGAAACTTTATGAAGAGTCAAATTAAGAGAGGAAGGATGTTTTTTGAAGAGGCGGAGAAGGGTGTCACCGAGCTCAGTTCAGCTAGCAGATGGCCTGTAAGTTGTTTAGATCAACTATTATTACACGTCTTTTAACTAAAAAATAGTGATTTATATATTTTACTGATTTGATATGTCAAAACTAAAAAGAATCAAATAAAACCATGCCGGTGCTCTTATTAGACCAGACCAGTGATATTTCTTTTTGTAGAGGAATTTTAGTTAAATTGCATTTGGATTCTGATTGTAAAAATTGTTCTGAGTTGCAGGTGTGGGCGTCTCTTCTATTGTATCGCCAAATATTGGACGAAATAGAAGCTAATGACTTTGACAACTTGACTAAGAGAGCCTATGTTAGCAAAGCCAAGAAGTTACTCTTTTTGCCAATTGCCTATACAAAATCCCTTGTGCGTCCGTCTAGAAACCTTTCTTCTATTAGGACTTAGTATCCTAAAATAGAAACAGGTAAGAGCAATTTTACAATTGCTTATACAAAAAAGAAAAGGAAAAAGCAAAGCAAAAATGAAAAATATGTAATTTTGTATATTATATATTTTTTTTTTGCTAAGATACTGCTGTATATTATAATCCGTTGTAATGTAGAAGTATTATGTTAAGAAATTAAAAATCTTCACTAAATTATTTTATGCATAGGAGCCAGTGGTATGTAAGAAATTTGATAATATGTTAAATTCGATTAATCCGATCTTGTTCGTTAATTTTTGAACAATTTTGATCCGATGATCGGATCGGATTGAAATTTTTCTAATCCATTAAGTTTGGATGAGACTATATATGATTCAATCCGACCAATTTTTTTAAAATATATTTAAATTTATACATATGACATATTTTTATTGGTCATTCTTATTTTTATTATATATCACATCATACCTTAACAATATTAATAAAACTTTAAAAGAATAAATAACAAATTTAATTTATTGTTTGAATTGATTGTTAGTTTTATTTAAATGAATATTATAATTTGAATTGTGTTACTTTTTTATGTAAGTTTAAGTCGTACTTTAATACTATTATTTGATATTTTTGAATTTTTTTTCAAATATATTTATGTTATATGAAAATTTAAGTATTTTATTTAAAATTGTTTAAAAAATAGAAAAATAAATTTATTAATCGAATCAAACGGAATCAATTCGAAGAATTTTCAGATCGGATTAGATTAAATTTATAATGCGATAGAAACGAATACAGATTAAGATTCTTCAATCCGATCTATACATATTTATAATTATAGTCAGAATATAATTTTGTAATTCCAATTAGCATTCAATTATATATATATATATATATGCTAATTACTTTCTTTATACATATATGTACTATTTACGGTGTTTGTATTGAACAATTTTGGAAAGTTTTGAGTGGTTAGATGATAATAAAGTTTTGAAGTGTTAAATATTGGACAATGTTATACAAATATCACCTTGTGTTTATGGTGCATTAATACAGTTCACATTTCCAATATCGACCCACATCCAAAATAAGCAAATTAAATAGGTTGTTATCACATAAATAGGTTAGAGTTAATTATGTATCTCAACTTCAATCATATCGTTAATATATGTATATAGTAATCACCAAATCAGTATTTTAGTTCGAAAATGACATATTTTCCACAACCACATTGCAATTCCCAAATAAAGTTACAAGTACAACGCTAAACATGAAAAAGGATATATATATATATATATATAAAAAAACAGAAACAATTTTCAGAAGTTTGTTCCAAGCAGCCGGTTGGAAGAGTAGTTCTATTTAGCACAATTGGGCAGCATATTATATAAGTAATATTGAGTGATATAGTAGGTTTTGAGTTGGAAATGTCCTCCCATTTAAATACTTCAATTGGTTGTAACTTGGTAAAAACTTAAATTCAAATTTAAATTTTATAAATAAAATTGAATAAATTAAAAATAAGAAATAAAATGATTAATACCCAAATTAAGTAACAACATTATGAAATTAACCTTAGGCAATTATAATTTAAAAGTTGCCCAAAACTAAATTTGCTCAACAAAAGGGCGAAAAGTAAAAAATAAATATCTATGGAACAAACTAATAGCAATGTAGGAAACTAGAAATTATTGTTAAAAAAATAAAATTTAATTGTATAATATAATATATTTTATATATATAATTTTATTTTTAATTATTTTTAAGAAGAAGAAAATATATATATATATATATTTTAGTGTTATAAGAAAAATAATATATGTTTATTTGAATTAAAAATAAAATTAGTTGAATAATTAAATTATTTTATATATTAAAAAAAAATAATGGGAACAAAGAAATATTGGTGGGAAAGACAGACCGGTAGTTGTTATCGTGGAAATCACTTTGTAACTTGCGATCCATTTCTTCAGTTATGTTAATAATGTATTTTTTTTTTATTTTATATATAAATAAAATGTAATGTTATATTTGATTTTTAATTATAATATATTATTTTTCTCCCGGATTCCTATGTTTTTGGCCCAGCCACAACACTCCACTACTAACCATCTAATGGCTGGGATTTATGGATGTATGAAAGGAAGGAATAGTGGGAATGAAATTTGCGCTCATTTGGTGAGTGAGAACTGAGAAGAGTAGATAAGATAGGGAAAGAAGAAAGAACGGAATCGTGGAAATGAAAAACGACGGAGCATCGGGCTCTTCTGGAGGCAAAGAGACCTCCCGTTCATCTTCACATAAAAAGTCTTCCAAAAAACCCAACTGTATTTACTCACATTTCCTCTTCATTGTCATTTTCTACGTTTCTTGCTTATGTCAATTTTCTTAAAGAATATATATATCTATATAAAAAAAACACACACACACATACTTAAAGCTATTGAGTTTCAATTTCTTGAATCCCAAAAGCATGGCTACTTTTTATGGCTTTTTGGAATTTTTCTGGTCCTTTTGATATTTTATTTGAGAATCTCATTGGTTTCGACGTTTTCTCTTACTTTTGTGCCTGGTATATTTTGAATATTTTTGGGTTTGGAATTGAGACTATTTCAGAATCATATTACTCAATCTTGATGCTTTTGTCCAACGTCACTTGTGAAGAAAGCTTTGTTCTGATTTGTTGTTTGGGCTAAATCTAGTTTATTTTTATTTTTTAATTATTATTTAATTCATTGCAGATTCTAGGTTTTCTCAGCAAGAGCTTCCTGCCTGCAAACCAGTCTTAACACCAGGATGGGTATAAATTTATTGTTTCTAGTTCATTGTTCTCTTCCTGCCTGCTAGTGCTAACCGATTTTAACTCCACCATTTTGTATCAACTTTGTCTAGTGGGGCTATTTTGATATTATCTATTTAGCAATATTATGGCATTTTTCATATCTATTGTATTTATTTGTTGTTGGATTTTCAGGTCATTTCAGCGTTTATCACTATTGGCATTGTTTTCATTCCTATTGGCATCGCTACCTTATTTGCATCTGAGCGTGTAATGTATCTAAATATCTTTGCCGCATTAATTTTTATAACTTGTTCATCATTTCTGATTGATAGATACATTCACAAAACTGTGTTGCTTTCTTGGATTTTCAGGTGGTGGAAATTGTGGACCGCTATGATCATGATTGTGTTCCGCCTGATTTTAGCCAGGACGAGCTTAAATTTATTCAAAGCAATAGCACTAATAAGACCTGTGAGAGAAAACTGACTGTTAGTTCAAATTCTTTACCACTTTTATATTCAAAGATGCCTGCATTTTAGGGTTTTTTTTTCTTCATATTGTTTATTTCTTTCCATGAATATGATAACAACTACTTCTATTGTATGCATTGGTTGAACTTCAGGTACCTAAGTCAATGAAACGTCCTGTTTTTATTTATTACCAACTTGAGAACTTCTATCAGAATCATCGCCGGTATGGAGAACTTTGCTTTGCTATACTTTCTTTTATTGTACATTATGTGCAATAAGTATCAAATATGGTCCAGTCCTCTTACAGTTTACTAGGGCTGATTTGTTTTGTATTTTTTTTCTCCTTCACCCTTTAGAAGTTATCAAACCACATGTTTTACGCTATCCTCACTCTGTCACGCAGTTTTAAATGGACTTGATTATATTACAGAGGATGTTAAATTGGGGTTGATTAATATTTGGAACTGACTATGGCAACGTATTATTTAAGCACTGAAATAAAATGTCTCTAAGTTAATTTGGTCCTGTCCACCCAAAGGTACTCTCAGTAAGCTTATCGAGGATTAATTTCATGTACTCTTGATTGATATTTTGTTTTACACAGATATGTTAAAAGTCGAAGTGACAAACAATTGAGGAGCAAAGCATCCGAGTCTGATATAGAAGCCTGCAAACCTGAAGATGAAGTAAATAAATCTCCAATTGTTCCCTGTGGCCTCATTGCCTGGAGTTTGTTTAATGACACATACAACGTTACAGTGAAAAATTCAGTAGTCAATATCGATAAAAAGGACATTGCATGGAAAAGTGACAAAGACAAGAAATTTGGCTCTGATGTGTATCCAAAAAATTTTCAGGCAGATAGCTTGATTGGGGGTGCAAAACTCAATGCCAGCATACCTGTAAATAGATCTTCTCCTAATGCTGTGTCATTTAATTTAAATGCTCCTTTACATATTGTATTTTACTTCACTTTTTTTTTTTTGTTCCTTTGCACCGTCTGTTTTATAATTAGTTTTATATTTAACAGCTAAGTCAACAAGAGGATCTTATTGTGTGGATGAGAACTGCTGCCCTACCGACTTTCAGAAAATTGTATGGGAAGATGGATGTGGACTTGGAAGCAAACGATGTGGTAACAATAGTTATAGAGAACAATTACAATACATACAGTTTTGGTGGAAAAAAGACGCTTGTTCTTTCAACTACTAGCTGGATTGGTGGCAAGAATGATTTCCTTGGCATTGCATATCTTACTGTTGGTGGAATATCCTTGTTCTTATCCATAGTCTTCATACTTCTATACGTGATTATGCCAAGGTGAGTTAATTGAATAGCAGTGTTTGCTAAATTGAGTGAACAATTTTCTGAAATAGACCATAGTGGTTTGCATATAAAGATACCATGATTGAAACAAAAATCACACCTTTATGATGCATATCTCTATTGAGAAATAGTTGAAAGTGGAGAGGACAATGAGAATGCGGAAAATGCTCATATTGTTCTCATTGATACAAGTATAAGAATGCAATCGTATTCATAAATAGTCAACAACACTTAACCTGTTAACATAATAAGGAAACTATCTATTCTATGAGCTTTAGAAAAGTAAATGCTCATACCACCCCTATTTTCTCATAATCTACAAGATTGACATTATTTAAAATAAGGTAAATTTAAAATTCTAAGTACTAATCAATTAAGTTTCTTAATAATTATTAAAAATATTATAAGTACTAATCAATTAATTTCCTTTCAATTTAAAATAAACTCAAATATAAAATAAGAGAAATGCTATTGTATTAAATATTTATGAATATATTACCACATGGCTCAAAAATAATTAGAAATGGCATTAAACGGCTAAGAGAAGTTAACAGCTTAGAGAACTTATACCAAAAGCCGTTATTGTATTAAACATTTATGAATAAATGACCAAATGGCTCAAAAAAATTACCACATTTAAAAATGGCATTAAACGACTTACAAATTTAATAGTTAATTAACATCTAATTACGAATTTTAACGGTTTGTTAATAATTTACATCTAATTACATATAAATAAACAGCTTTAGACATTTGTGATAAAAAATTATTACTAACACACCACTTTACACCAACAATAAACGATATTAAAAAATTATCATCACATGCTTAAAAATGTCATTAAACGGCTAAGAAAAGTTAACATCTAAGAGAAGTTATCTAAAACTTCCATTTAATCATTGAAAATGAAATGTCACATTATAATAATTTTACTATTTTTACAGTATAATATATTATATTAATCTCAATCTTTTCTATTTAAATTTTAACTTGTAACTATATCAATTTTGATAGGAAAATTTAATTTTATAATTATTATTGAATATAATTTTTTTAATTAAATGTAATACTAAATGAAAATTTTAAATATCAAATTTGTTAACAAGGAGTAGCTTTTGCCTTGTGGTATGTGATTATATGTTAGCTTATTGTCTATTTTCTGATTTGTTTTTTAAAATAATTTTTTTCCTTTCTACTCTTCTTCTAAGTTTACTTTCTCAATTATATATTTTTCGTCTCTTTATGAAATAATTAATTAGTCATATTTTATATGAATAAACCAACATTTAATTATATGAGTATTTTTGTTTTGTTTTTACAATTATAGTTTATTCTAAATATCGCATCAACAATATAATTTATTCTAAATAAAAAACGTATGGTTAGTTTTTGGCAACTATTTTGAAAAATTGAATTGTGATGTATCATATAATTTTTTTTGAGTATAATGTCTTGATAAAAGTGTAGAAAAAATGAGACTTTATTTTGAATCAAAAGCTATATTGTGATTGTTGTTATTTTCTACGCACATGCTTTAGATATTTGGTTTTGCATGTTCATGATTTTTGAATATGAGTATAATCTTTAGATATAAATATCAACTCACATCAAATTAATTAAATTTTATTTTTTATTATCATATTATAAAAAAATACTTTAATTTGTAGATTTGATCTTTATATAGCATATAAAATTGTCAATTTTAATTAAATTCAAGTATTTGCATTGTCAAATAGCTAATTTTATGTAATTATAATTAAAGAAATTGAATCTTCTTTGAAGAATATATCCATATTTTTTTTTTAATTTATAATATATATAATTTAATACTTACAACTTATATTGTTAATAATTTTGTAAATATAAGAGTGGTCATTCCTATAAGAGTGAATTTTAATATTAATTTTTGTATAACACTTATACTAATTGAATAAATTTTAAGATCAATGCAATTATTTTTTTTTCACTTTAACATTTTTTCGAGTTTCTCATATTTATTTTTTGCTCATATTTATTAATTAGAAAAAAAAAATTTGCATACTTATTCTTTACAAATTTATTAATTTATAACTTAATATTAGATAAATATAGCATTGTTTGCTAAAAGACCAATGTTCGCTTACGATAAATAATAACAAAATAAAATAATAATATTATTAAAAACATGTTGCTTAAAATTTATAAAACATATAACATTTAATATAATTGTAAATATATGCCACTAAAGAGAAAAAAACAAACGTTACACTCAAAATACCTAAACTTGTAACGCCATTTATAATATATACATACTTATAATTATACAAAATTTATCAAAATAAACCTATCATTCAAATTTAAATTGATGTCTCTTTAAATGCTATTACATTAAATTACTAAAACAAAATTTAATACATGTTAAATATTTTACTATTAATTATTTGTTTATGTATTTTTTTAAATACATGATCGATCGTTCAAGTGATAAAATAAAATATTTTCAACAAAAATAGGAATATAAGAAATGTCACCTTAGATATAATTATATGTCAATAAAAAAAGTAATAATTTTTTATGTTTTAAATTTTAATGTGCACAATAATCTATTTCTTATGAATAGTAATATTATCATAACTTAAATTGTTATTATTACAATAATTCTTTATTAATGACAAATTTAATTAGCAATAATATTAGTAAAAATAATTAATTCAAGAAATACAACAGACGATTTATATAATTTTATTGTGAAGATAACAAATGTGGCAATATTATTACCCTAAATTATTTATTACTTATAGAGTATGGATGAAGTAGTACTTTTAACTAATTATATGCATGTTTAGTGTAAGCATTTTTTTTAGAATTGTATAATAATATATCTGTAAAGTTAAAAATAATTTCAATGCGATTGATCTATAGTATATACATTATTTACTCACTAAACAATAAATAATTCTTTTTATAATTTATTTTAATTATGGCTCATGTCCTTCACTTAGACGATTAATCATACTAATAAGGTTATTGTATCAAACTTCATCAATCATTAGCTATTTTTTTAATCTTAATTCAAAAGTAATAATATAAATTAGTTAAATATTACTTATATTAAAAAGTTATACAGAAGTTAAAAATATATACGATTTTTATAAGAGTTACTTAAATAATTTATTCTAAAATTAATTATCTTATATATTTTTAAGTTCTATTTTTTGTCAAATAATTTTTTTGTTGCTTTCCACGTGCAAAGCACATGCATTTTGCTACTAGTATTAAATTTATGACAACTATACTAGTAAGGAAACATAATATTTGATATTTATTTTCCAACAGTTTCTATGTTAAGTTTTAATGAAATTCTAATAAACAGCATTTTTATTCTTCTATTCTATACTGCAGGCCTCTTGGCGATACATCGTACTTGTCATGGAACAGAAACCCTGCAATACCTGGGAACTAGGATTGTTTAGCATCTCACCATTTGCCTTGGAAAAACTTCACCACACTGATCAGATTGAGCCCTTTTTATATCTGAACACATCAAACATTAATTTATATAGTCTACTACTGGCTGTTGATATCTCATTCCTCCCTTGAGAAGCAGTACAAGAAGACAATAATGATCAAGTGTTTGCCTTTTATGTAGTTTTTCAAATAACATAGTTCACTGTCCAAATACTTGAAAGCAGGGCTTACATTGGTATATTTTAATGGTGTTAGAGGGTGAAGTTTTAGTTTTGCTAATTGTTGTTGATAAACCCAAGAATGAGTGTTTGTTATTTATCTCTTAAATGGTTTATTATAAAGTATAAATTATGAACTAATTATGCAGGCCATTAACGAAAGGATGAAACATTTTGGTTGTCAAGTCAACAAAGCTTTCATTCTCTATTTGAGAGTTAATGACTATGATAATAATGAATAAAATTAACAAAATTATATAAATAAAATTAATTAGTATCAAAATATATAGTTTTATTTTATTTTTTGTGATTCAATTGATTTTATTTTTAACCTCCTTTAATAAAAAGAAATATATATTTATTTTTTTCATTAAAAAATATTTGTTCATTTACGTTATATATATATATATATATATATATTCTAAAGTTAAAAATAAAATTTTAAATTTTAAAAAATATTATGTTATACAATTAAATTTTTATTTTATATTAAAATGTGATTTTAAAAAATTATTCTTAATTCACTAATACAAGTTATTTTTAGCAAAATATATTTAAGCCTTAAATCCTCTTTTTATAATACGAGTTTCTATTGGAGCCCATTTGCAGGCCTAGAAATACGAGCCAAAGCAATAGATAAGCCCAGTAAGCTGTCCTAGCTGGCCTTGCATAATTATTTAGCGTCAATTCTATTTACATCCACCAAAATCTCCAACTACATACCCTTTAGTACATACTTTTCAACAATTTTACACACAAGGGCATGTATATGTAAGTTTTGGCGGATGTGTTTAAAATTAGCCTTATTTAGAGCTTCTAAATCAGCTCCTAGTTTTTATAAGTAGGCCAGCGTTCTAAGTCCACATAAAAATATAGTTTTACTTAGCAAGCACTTACACCATCCCTAATTTGCCCTTTACATATTCCAAGATTTATAAATAGATAGAACCAAACGGGACATTCTTGTTTCATTTGATGGAATTTTGAAATAGTTTCCTCACACACTCATTCTCGTTGACTCATTTTATAGTTTAAATTAAGATTTTAAAAACAGAAATAGAATATGGAAAATTTACTTTAAAATAAAATTTAATTTATAGAAATATTGAAAAAAATAAATTATTATGAGATTGAAACCATAATGATTGCTCATTTATTCAGAAAATGAAAATGGAGAAATTTTGCAAAGGAAATTTAACGAGTGAGCAGTGAGTAAAAAATTAGCGAATGTTAGAATCTTCGACTATTTTAACCTACAAAAATATAAAACAAATATTGTGATTTTAAGTCATTTGAATTTTTAAGTTAACCCTAGTAGTGAAATTTAGCTTGGAAAAAATTATATTTAATAATTATCTAACAAGATAAATAATGAATATAACATTCTGTATGTCAAAATTTTCCTTACTCTTTCTAGTACCTTAACTGAAGTAAATTGAAGTTATTATTTTCTTTAAGTTTTATATATCATATTTTATTTGAAAAATATTAAATTAAATAATTACCCAAGGAATATAGTAATTAGCACGTAACAAATAGATTATGTAGAGTAAATGAGTAATTCCCTTAATGCTAAGGACGCATACGTCGAAAGCTGAGTCACGTTTATGGTTTAGGTAAAATCTCTGTTATTTTTTTACCCTTGCCAAGTAAAAATTAGTGAAAATAATTTTTTTATTATAATTTAATACATATTATAATTTATATAATATAATTTAATTAATATTTATTAATAAAATTATATAATTATTTTTTATCTCATATTTTTAATTTTATATTTAATTGATAATTAATATATTCGATGCGTAATCAACTCTTAAAAAGTGTTTATGTAGACTCTATCCGACCCAGAATTCAACTTTAGCGCAACTTTTCGTTCAAGTAATTTATCCCACTAACCATGCACGAGCCAGAAATTTTTCAAAGCCAAGTGCTTCAAAATTCAAACAAATATGCATTTTCAAATCTTACTTTTTCTCCAATTTCTACTTTATAATATTTTGATCAGAAAGTCAAAATTTGTTCTTGTTGTTGCCTCAAGTTTTGCTTCCATCAAAATTTTCTTCTTTATTCTTCGATGTTCTGATTGTTGGCTCGATTCATAACAAACCCACTTGCTTCAATTAGATCAACTTCCACTTTCTCTCTTTCGAATATCTGTTTTGGCCGAGTTCGAATTATTCGATTCATTTGTTAATCCCGTTGGTATAGACAGTAAACCCAACCTCCTCACTTTCTGTTCATTCTGTTTGAGGGAATTCAATCCTGGGATTTTGGGTTTTGGAATAGAAGTTCTACGGGTTCGATTCTTTCCTACCCATTTCGCAGTTGATTCGATTGGAAAGGAATTCTGATAATCTGAATTGATATAATAATAATAATAATATATTGTGAAATCGAATAGGTTGCAGTCTATGTTCGATGAGTTATGGAATTTGGTTTTCTATTATCTAGTTGAGATTGAATCTTTTGGTTTGAGTTTAGGATAATTGAGTCATGGATGGATCACAAGGGGGGTGTTCTACTGCACCAGCACCGTTTCTCGTCAAAACATATGAATTGGTGGATGACCCTTTAACTAACTCCTTTGTGTCTTGGACTCCAAATGGTTGCAGTTTTGTAGTATGGAATCCTACAGAATTTGCTAAAGATTTACTTCCTTTGTACTTCAAGCACAATAATTTCTCTAGTTTTGTGAGGCAGCTTAATACATATGTAAGTCCAACATTGTTCTTTACTTTCTAAGTAATTAATATTATGCCAATGCAGTTCTTTATATTTCATTTCAAATTTAATTGCCAGATCTATCTGCTTTTCCTCTATGGTATTGATATCTTGAATGATGCTTATCCATTTTTTATATGTTCAAATGGAAATGCTTTTTAAGAACAAGCATCTTATTTTCTAGGCTGAATGACCAAACAATTTTCGTCTCTCGGCCCAGTTAGTCCAAAAAATTAATTTGATCAGTCTCAAATTGTGTTAGAAGTTGTTGGTCACCAACTTTCCTAAAAGCTTAAGCTATTAGGAGGAAGGCCAACTATACTTTTATACATTTATCACTCCCCCACAAGTATTGGCTCTATGCACCATGCAGGCCAAACACTTGCATATTAACAATTGGGGTTGCTAGGCTTGAACATAGGACCTCTAACTCTGATACCATGTTAGAAGTTGTTGGTCACCAACTCTCCTAAAAGCTTAAGCTATTAGGAGGAGGGTCAACTATACTTTTATACATTTATCAAATTGGTCCATTTTTCTATTTCAATTAATCATTGTCCAAGGAATTTTTTATGTTGTTTTGAACTTTCTTTGCTTACTTCTGCAAACTCATTTGTTATCCATGCTAACTTTGCAGGCATTAATACGTAGTTCTTGTGCATCATACGAGAGTGATATTTGTGGATTTTTGTTTTGAATTTTCAGTCAACTGATATCTGATAAATATTCTCCTCCTTTAACAAAACAAGTCTTACCTTAAAATTCTGTATTAGTTACTCTATATTAACTTGGGATTTGTCTCCTATGATTATCCTTCCATTGATTTGAGTATTTGTATTCAATGTTCTGTATGTTAGGAAACAATGATAACATTTCAAATTTGAGAAAATGATTTCTTTACACTTCTTATTTTTATCTCTTCTTAACTATAATTATGTCTGTCTTTACTGATCATTGGTCTTAACATGTTAAACTTGTGCCTTATCTAATAATAAGGGGTTTAGGAAGATAGATCCAGAACAGTGGGAGTTTGCAAATGAGGAATTTTTAAGAGGACAAGAGCATCTTCTTAAGAATATCCAACGACGCAAGCCAGTTCATAGCCATTCAATGCATAATCAAGTAAATTCTTTAACTGATACAGAAAAGCAAGAGTATGAGCAAAAAATCAAGAGATTGAAACACGACAAGAGCTTGCTTCAGTTGGAGCTTCAGAGACATGAAAGAGAGAATCAGGAGTTTGAGTCTCAAATAAGTTCATTATATGAGCGGTTTCAAAATATGGAACATCGTCAGATGAAATTGTTTGCTTTATTGGCTGAACTAGTGCAGAAGCCAGGTTATGCTTCTCTACTTATGCAGCAGTCAGAAATCTTTCACAAAAAGAGAAAGATGTTGAAATCTAGTTACCTCTGTGAAGACTCCAACATGAAAGAAAATTGGAACTTATTAAAGTTTGATCACGTTGAGAAATTGGATTCTTCCTTAGAATTTTGGGAAAATATTTTGTACGAGATGGTGGAAGTTATAAGCGGACACATTTTTAATACAAGTAAATTGCCACAGGCTTCTCCTGTTTTTGCTACTGAACTTCAAGAGAATGAGATCAACTCCATTGATATTCAAATGACACTGGAGATTGATGGATTTGATAATCATATTGACAGCCCTAGTGCATTGCCAGATTGTCTTAACTTTGACATTAGACCTAAATCTTCAGAAATTGATATGAACTCAGAACCTTCTAATCCTCTCGAGCATGATGCCTCCAAACAACAGAATATAGGGATGGAAGCTGATCCCCCAACCAAGGTGAATGATCTATTCTGGGAACAGTGCTTGATGGAGACCCCTTGTTCGTCTAAAAAAGAGGTGGCTGCCGACTCAAGAAGAAGAGATACTAGTGGCAGTGTGACTGATAGTAAGGAGGGCGTTCAAGAGAAAGGTTGGTGGAATATGAAAGTGGTAGATAACCTTACAAAAATAAGGCATCTCACCTCAGCTATGTAACTTTGGTTGAGACTCTTAAAACTATTTTTTTTATAAATGTTTTTATGGCTTCTTGCTGACTATATGATGACTAAAAAGTGACACTTTGATATTTTTTTGTTTGTTTGTGATGTAAGAATTGATTAGACTTGTATGTTCTCTCTTCTACAAGTATATAATAGAATGTTAGATTGCAAGATGTGAGCCTCGTTTGTCTACAGTTTATTGCCTTTCTTTTATGCAGTAGACTAGCACAAACATGCATTATTCAATTAAGTATAAAAATGTAAAGTCAGGTGGTTAATTCATAAATTTTTAGGAAAAACTAGATGATTGATTTATATTCAAATGCTTTAATAAATCATATTAGGACTAATTTTATTCAAATGATAATTATTGTAACAGAATATAATAATATAATTTTTTTGGTACAAATTTTGAAACGACAAGATTGGTCTACTTATGGTATCTATAAATCTGTGTTCGAAATTTATTAGAAACTGAGTTGTATTCGGAAATGGGGAGTCGGATAAATTTATTTAAGTGTGAATTCACGATTTTTAGGGGTTGGAGCACGTAGTTTCGTTACAATGAAGATTTTTCAAAAACAGTAGAGAAAATATTTGGTCAAACTTGATAGGCGCAGTCTTAAGATAGTGACACCGAAAGCACAAGCAAGTTGAGTTTTGTTTTCGACATAAAAAAAATTAGAAAAAAAAAAAATTATAAATGTCATTTTATTTTTATAAAAAATAATATTTATTTTTTTTAGATTATAAAAAATATTTTTAAATTTTTTTACTTTTAAAAAATTTATTTTTAAATCTCTTTATTTGTAAAAAATATGTCAAATAAGGACAATTAATTTTTCATCAAATCTAACAAAATAATATATGTGTCACATAAATATTTATATTTTTTGATATATATATACGTAAAAAATTTAATATTTAATTAAAAAATTAATTAATTTTTTTAGTTTTCAAAAAATACTTAAATAAAATTTTAATTGTGTAATATTTAAGATCATAATTTAAATAATAATTTTTTTAAAATTTGATCGAATTCAATAAAATTTTTATTATTTAATATATAAAATTATAAATTAAACAATAATAATTTTATTTAAGTTTAATAGAAAGAAATTGTAAAAAATTAGAGTAATTTTTAAATTAAAAATTATTTAATTTGATATATATATATCGAAAAGTATAAATATATGTGTGATATATATATTATGTTGTTAAATTTAATGAAAAGTTAGATAAAAAATTAATTTTATTTTTAATTTTTTTTATGAGTAAAGAAATTTTAAAATATTTTTTTTATATATAAATAAACTTAAAAATTAAGTAGCTAAACCATTTGTCTCTCCATCCTTAAAAAAAAAAAAAAAAAAAAAGCATATATTCGAGCAAATATGGTACACAAGTTAAGAAAGAGCAATGTCCGACAACATTCCTGAAGAAATCATTTCCCAAATTCTCGCAAGGCTACCCATCAAAACCTTGATCCAGTGTACCACCGTTTGCAAAACTTGGCACTCTCTCATCAAAAGCCCAGTTTTTATCGACACCCACCTCACTGTAAACCAAACCCAAAACACCCACTTGTTCCTCTTCAGGCACTGTCCCAAAAATCCCCTAAAAGAGCTCTATTCTTTGTATTTGGATAATAAGGAATACCAACTACACACAAAGCTTTACTTCCCATTTCAGAGCACCAACGAGTGTTTCCGCTTGGTGGGTTCTTTCAATGGGTTAGTTCTTCTCTCTGATGATTATCATTCTGATTCCAACACTTTATTTATTTGGAACCCATCTATTAGAAAGTCCATAACTTTTGCTAAACTGCCCATATCGTCTCAATCTCACACTATATACTATGATGTTCTTGGATTTGGCTTTGATTATCAAAATAATGACTATAAGGTCGTGAGAATTGTCTACTTCATTGATGAACATCAAGTCTCTAAGAGGAATATGCCAGAAGCTGAAATTTATTCACTTAAGTCAAGGTCTTGGAAAAGTATCAAGGGTCCAAAGTATGAAGTTGTTAGGAATAGTTGGTCACAGGCTTTTGTAAATGAGGCTGTTCATTGGATTGGATTTGAAAGAAGAGGAAATGGGTTCAGTAATGTGATTTTGGGTTTGGAAATGAATGATGAGATTTTCAAAGAAATTCTGATGCCAAATTGTTTAGTGACAGATTCTCCATGGGATATGATAATTTCAGTTGTTGGAGGCTGTATTTCTATATTTCATTATGATCAATATAGAGAAAAATGTTGTTATATTTGGGCAATGATGGAGTATGGTGTGACAGAGTCATGGACCAAAAAATTTAGTGTAGAGTTGGACGTTAGTCCTGATTTGAAGCTGGTTCAAGTGATGGGTTTGAAGAAGAATGGAGACTTGTTAGTGGAAATGTACGATTTGGGTAGAAAGAAAGGTGAGATTGTTTCTCATGACCCTAATACCAAAGACAATGAGTTTCATGGAGTGTTAACAGATCTTGGGTGTTCCTCTGTTTTATCTTATATGGAGAGCCTACTTTTGATCGATGAATAGAAAGATGCTCAACACTAAATATGTTGTTATAAATTGTATGAGCTTAGTTAATTTGATATGTGATTGGCTTGTAATTACTTGTAATAGTAAACGAGTACAATATTTATATTTATGAGTTAAAATAAGGTTTTCTTTTTCTTTTTTCTAAACGGGTTGAAAATGCTTTCTTCTCTCTGTTCTACTTCTTTACACTTTCCTCCTCATCGCATTGACTCGCACTCACCCACGACCCATCTTCTCCACAGCTTCAGCTCACCATTAGAGCTCAAACAAGTTCATGCCCATCTTGTAAAAACATCAACTTCTCTTTCCTCCCTTCCTCTTTCTCGGGTCGCCTTCATCTGCGCACTCAGTCCCAATTTCTGTTACGCCCGAAAAATCTTCGAGTACATTAAGGACCCGCCTGAAATTGTTTCATGGAATTCTTGTTTGAAAATCTTTGCCGAGGGCGACAACCCGTATCGTTCAATTTTGTTGTTTTATCAGTTGCGTCAGTACGATGTTTTTCCTGACAGTTTTACTTTTTCTTTCCTTCTAAAGGCTTGCACGCGTTTGTCCGATATTTCGAACGGAAGAATTATTCATGGGTATGTCGAAAAACTTGGGCTTCGGTCTAATGTGTTCTTGCAAAATCCCATTGTTCATTTGTATGCGTTGGGTGGTTCAATGGGTGATGCACAGTTGCTGTTTGAAAAAATGCCACATAGAGATGTTGTAACGTGGAACATAATGATAACCCAGTTGGTAAAAAAGGGAGATATTGAGGGTGCTTATGACTTATTTTTGAGGATGCCTGAGAGAAATGTGAGGTCATGGACGTTAATGATACAAGGGTTTGTTCAGTATGGGAAGCCTAAGAAGGCTATTGATTGTTTTCTGGAGATGGAAAAGGGAGGTTTGAAGCCAAATGAGGTGACATTAGTGGCAGTGTTAGCAGCTTGTGCTGATATGGGTGATTTGTATTTGGGAAGGAGGATTCATGAGCACTCTCTCCATTGTGGATTTGAAAGAAATAGTCATATTTCTAACACTCTCATTGATATGTATGTCAAATGTGGATGTTTGGAGGATGCTCGAGGAGTCTTTGATAAGATGGCCGAACGAACAGTTGTTTCATGGTCAGCCATGATTTCAGGGCTTGCCATGCATGGGAAAGCTGAGGAGGCTTTGCAATTGTTTTCTACGATGATTGAGATAGGTATGAATCCTAATGGTGTGACATTCATTGGGCTCTTGCATGCATGTAGCCACATGGGATTGGTAGACAAAGGTCGAAAGCTATTTGCCAGCATGATTGAAGACTATGGTATAATTCCAACAATTGAGCATTATGGTTGTATGGTTGATCTTTTCAGTAGAGCAGGGCTTCTTCAGGAGGCCCATGAATTTATCATGAACATGCCTATCAAGCCTAATGGAGTTATCTGGGGAGCACTGCTTGGTGGATGCAAAGTTTACAAAAACATTGAATTGGCTGAAGAAACAATAACACGTCTTTCTAAGTTGGATCCCCTTAATGATGGATACTATGTAGTTTTATCAAACACCTATGCTGAAGCAGGACAATGGGAAGAAACTGCAAGAGTAAGGAAGTTGATGAAAGATAGAGGTGTGAAGAAGACACCTGGATGGAGTTCAATCTCAGTTGATGGAGTAAATCATGTTTTTGCAGCCGGGGACGATACCCATCCTCTAGCTGCAGAGATTTCTCAGAAGTGGGAAGAACTCGTCTCAAAAATGAAGATGATGGGGTATGTGCCTAAAACTTCAGTGGTGCTGTTAGACATTGAAGAAAGTGAGAAGGAGAAATTTCTATATCGCCATAGTGAGAAATTAGCACTAGTTTTCGGGCTAATGAAAACACCACCTGGTTCAACAATTCGAATTATGAAGAATCTTCGTGTTTGTAAGGACTGTCATGCTGCATTGAAACTTATTTCATCAATTGTTAACAGAGAGATAGTTGTTCGCGATCGGAACCGGTTCCATTGTTTCAAGGATGGATCTTGTTCGTGCAGGGATTACTGGTAGATGTGGTGTATGTAATGACAGAAATTCTTAGCATGTTCATTTCTGAGGACAGAGGTTGTAGCTTATTTAATATTTTTTTGCTAACAACCATATCTGGTCCATTGTCTTGGAGCTTGTCTTTTCGATTAATAGACTAACAATGGCCTCCACTTTGGTGTGTGCAAAATGATTATACAAAAGACCTCTAATGTCAACTATAGTGAAGGTCTTAGAGGGAGTCATGAAGGTTGACCGAAATATTGAGTTCAGATTTTCTTGTGCAATGACCCCTGCAGTTGCTGCTGTTTCAAGAGGCAACCCCGTCTCTCTCAGTGAGTGATCCACACCAACCATCTTTTCTTTCTCCAAGATGAAATCCTTGTCTGTGATTCTTCAAGCTTACCTATTCAGTAAGTTTTTGATTATTCATATAGTTTTGTTATGGATGATTTCAAATGTATTATTCAACTACAAGTCACGGTCGTGTAATCTGAAATTTCATCCTTTGCAATTTTTATTCACCGAGGCTGCAAGTCTAAAGACAATGCCTCACGTCATAGATAAATGGCTCAAAGTTTAATGTGGTACAGTTAGCTAGCAGAGACATAATATATAAAACCACAATTCAAAAGCTTTTTGATTAGGGAGGCAATGGTTTTCATATACAAGCAGCGAAAACTGAACACTGCCTCATGATTGTTGATAAGATGAAAATGATAAATTTTGACATATCCATGGGCATCTTATGGCCACAATTCATGAATAGAAGCTACATTGGTGGATTTATATGAATAAAAGCAATAATGCAGCAAGATCCTTGAAAGCTTTTCAAGCTCTCATGAATTCTTTGTTTCAAAAATAAATAAATAAAATATCAATCATATTCATCAAATTTTCTTTCAAACAATCTCTGTTAGTAATGTTTCTTCAAAAGCCTGAACGGTATTTATTTGGCTTCAATTCCAGGGTGTCTACTTTCTAAGCTTCCACTTAGCTTTTAAATATGCTAATAATCTGTAAATCAAATTTTTTTCCCCCTTCTTTTTAAGCCAGAAACTTGTATTATCACTTTCAAAGGAAGAATAAAGAATGTATGAGAAAATCTACAACTCTCTGTACCCTATCCATCAATTTACATACAAGATGATTCCATCCTATGCTTGCGCATCTGTTCCTCAGAAGACTTGGATCATAAAATCCTCAAATGGAGCTAGCAGTACTTTTCTCAGGTAAAGGCATTGGTTCCGAGACTTCGGAAAGGGATTCAAGCATACTTATCACTTCGGTAGTGTCATCTAAGTAGTATTCAGCCTTGCTTGGTTTTTGTCCAACTGTGCAAGCAAATATTGAAGCACCGGAAGAAAGATTATTGCTCAACAGACCATTACCAAATATTTCAAACATGTCCTCATCTGATCTATCATCACCAATGCACAGCACAAAGTCAGCCTGTTTCCCATTCTCAGCCATTAAAGAAAATATCTTTTCTGCAACGAGTCCCTTACTAACTCCCTACAAATGACAAAAGGAATCAAAAATCATTTTTGGTGAAATTTATTAATTTACATCAAATGATCAAAATATTCCAACAAAATCGGGTAACTAGGGTTTGACAATAAGATACCCTCTACTTATTTGTATTCCATAGGGCTAATACAGAGAAAACTGAGTTGAGAACAAAAGCTAAAAGTAGAGATAACGTGAAACATACCTGAGGCTTTACTTCAACAATGAACTGACCACGTTTCACTGCCACAGGTTCATTTGCTAAAACACTCTCTAGATGATCTAACATTTCCTTTGCCTGAGAGGACCCAAACCCTGGATCCGCATGGCGATACTGCCAAACTAAAGCACTTTCCTTGTGTTCAATGGAAGACCCATCAGTAGCCTCAGTATAAGGTTTCATCACGGGTTCAGCAATCTTCATCCAACCAAAATCAGAGCTCGGACCACAAGTGTCCCATTCCTTACTGTTCGGCCATCTGAAAGTTTCAAACTAACGTAAGACATACAGAACATACAAGAAAGGCATATAGAAGGAAATTATTCATGACACATAGACAATAACAACCAATTACTATACAGGTCTTACTAAATTAGTAAGCAGGCATAGCATGGGAATAACCTCTGGATCAAGACAAATGAGTATGTAAGTAACAGAGAGATACACACCTAAGGAAGTAGCCATGTTCCGCTGCAATTCCAAGTTTATGGTGTGGAGGAAACCATTCACTTAAGCAGTCCCTACCTCTGCCACTGACAATGAAGACTATATTTTTTGGGTCAGTGCAAAGTGTATCTAGAATTGAAATGACCTCTTGACTTGGAGACTTATTGATGGAATTATGGGGCATTACAGTACCATCATAGTCCAACAAAATCACCCTATTTTTTGCCCTCTTGTAAGAAGATACAATAGAAGCTATTGAAAGCTTTTTGAAATTAGGATCAAGCGCCACAACTCTAAATCCAAAGCTAAAACCAATTCCCCAACATATTCTCTTGAAATGATCTGCACAAGTTCTTTCCATGTCTTGCAAGAAACTGCGAGACCAATAAGCTACATCATGTGTGCTAATATACCGATAATGCTTCTCATGTCGTAACTCTTGCTCTCGATCATGCATTCTAATGGCATCATACATAGCCTCTGCAGTTGCATCCACATTCCAAGGATTTATTCGGATTGCACCACTCAGTGATGGAGAACATCCAACAAATTCTGACAGCACTAACATGCTCTTCCTGGGATCACTGAAATTAGAGTATGAGCCAGAGCTAGATAGCCCTTGTCTACACACAATATACTCATATGGAGTGAGGTTCATTCCATCCCTGACAGCTGTCACAACAACGCAGTCAGCAATACTATAGTAGGCAACTCTTTCGTTGATAGAAACTTGATGGTCAACTAAAAGAATTGGCTGATAGTTGGGTCGCCCAAATTCTTCGTTAATCCTCTGACAAGTTTCTTGTATTTTTTCCCTAATGGCATCTAAGTTTATCCCGTTACCTCTTGCAGGGTTTACAATCTGAACCAACACAGCATTTCCCTGCAATTTTGGATGTTGCTTGAGCATCTGCTCCATAGCAAGAAGTTTCAAATCACTACCTTTAAAAATGTCCATGTCATCCACACCAAGCAAAACCTTTTTCCCTTCCAATTCTTGTTTAAGTTTATTAATCCTACCATCCTCATCCACTGCTTTAATCACCGACTGTATCCGACCCATATGAATCCCAACTGGCATTATCTTGATGCCAATAGTTCTTCCATAATATTCCAATCCTAAGTAGCCACGCTTGGACTGATACTCTAGATCCAGCATTCGGCTGCAACAAGAAAGGAAATGACGAGCATAATCAAAGGTGTGAAACCCTATGATATCTGAGTTGAGCAAAGCCTTGAGTATTTCTTCTCTGACAGGAAGAGTCCTATAGATCTCAGAAGAAGGAAATGGGCTGTGAAGGAAAAATCCCATTCTCACCCTGTTAAAACGCCTTCGTAAGAAGGTTGGTAACACCATCAAATGGTAATCATGAATCCAAACATAATCATCTTCTGGATTTATAACCTCGACCACTCTTTGAAAGAACAACTTATTTGCAGATACATAAGATTCCCACAAGGATCGATCAAATCGGCCTCCTTGATTCGCTGAGATTGGTAACATGTAATGAAAAAGAGGCCACAACTGTCTCTTGCAAAAACCATCATAGTATTTCACATAAAGATCAGGTGGCAGAAAAGCAGGAACGCATTTGAAATTATCCAGTAAAATTTGTGATACATCATCCTGCTCCTTTGGATCAACTTCAACCTTCAAAGAACCTACATAGAGAACCTCCATATCTTCTGGAAATCCATCTTTAAGCTGCAAAAGCAAAGAATCCTCATTCCAACTAAAATTCCATCCTTTATCATCCTCTTTTCGTTTTGCTATCACAGGAAGCTGGTTAGCTACTATGATCATCCGATCAGATGGTACTGATGATGCATCATCAGATGAGACACTATGAGCTCGTTCATCATCAAGCTCTGCTACATTCCCTGGCACAGTCATTACCCTTGGAAATCTTTTCGGTTTCCCCTCAGGTGCCTTGAAATTCCCCGAGGCCAGATCTAGAAGATTTGTGTACGATCGTGACATCATTTTTCCTCCCTTTTGGAATGGGTATCCTCAGAAAAAAATTATTGAAAGCAAAACGGAAATTTCAGACAACCTGCAAATAAGTCACATATTTCAGAAGAAGTCACAAACAATGTTCTGAAGATGGGTAACACATAGAAAATGCAGACACGCAGATAAATACAACGAGTAAATTCATGAAAATCTACTAGGCTGTTCATAGCAGAGCAAATCAACGCCAGATATGATCCGAATGGGAAAAGATTTCATGTAGTCACAATTGAATATCATAATTCTGAATAATACAGCGGCTGAAAATTCATTATTGCCGCCAATGAATTAACTGTTAAAATATCCAAAGTCCTACCAGAGAGAGGGAAAAAAAAATAAACAAGGAAACATGACACGCAAAAGCAGACCCCAAGATAGCACATTTGGATCAATAATACTCAAAGCGATACATTGTCAATCATCTAATTTAAATCCATATTATCATCCGAGATCATCAAGATAAAAACAATAAATTTTCAAGTATACGGTGGATCTTTAATAGGTATAAGAAGGGTTTCCACAAACCCCTCATCTTGTAAAACAAAAACCAATGTTTGCACAATAGTGCGCCCAACTCCATGCAATTGAAAATTTGAAACTGACCTTTGCGTTCGAAGAAATGGTTAGTGAGCCTTCGTTGAGCAGTTTCAACTTTTAAAATCAAAATATAACATTAAACTTTCATTTTTCTTTTGCAAAAAGCAATTAGAAAAATCTAAGGTTCGTTTTCTGCAAAATGAAATCAGAGTACATTAGGAAAATTAGGGAGATGAATATCCAGGAAAATAATATCTGATATTAATATTTTCTATTAATTAGGTGAATTAATAGATAATATATAATATCCCTTTACAAAAACGTGGAGTAAATCCATGAGAATTTTTATTTATATATAATGAAAATCCACGACCACGAGATTGGTTAATTAGAAAACACTCTGCTGCGTGGGACGAATAGCCAATAACATTGAATCTGGCTTTTGAAAAGTCCACTACAACCAATAAGACGGTAGTTTAAAGTCATATGCCAGTGAGTTTATCGATTGCTTCACAAGAAATTGGATAAGGTTGGCCAAAGCGAGTTAAGACTTAAGATTCTTAACTGTTAGCTGGCTTCACCCGCCGTGATCTTGCGTAAATAAACAGTGCAGAACCGAAGAGGACGGTCATTTAATTTAGTACCCAGTTTGAGTAAGCGCGTAAAGCATCTCGGCGTGTGTGCCTACCTATTAATCAATAGAAAAGTAACACGTGGAATAATTGGTGACAGCGAACTGCCAGACTATAAAGTGACACGTGCCGTTGAAACGGGATAAGGCTTTTTTTTTTTTTAATTTAATTCTAATTAATAAAAAAAATTAAAAAAATTTACTATTTTTTACTATTTTATATAAATAATATCAAATAATTAAAAATAATTTATTTATATTAATAAACACAAAATAAAACATAAATATAATTGATACAATTTACCACCCCCTAAGTAACATAATTTTTTTTATACTGTAAAGCTGATGCTAAAAACAAAAATAAGGTGAATGGCATCAATAATTCTTTAGTTTATATAAGCAAAATATATAAGTTTTATAGTGTTTTACTAGACTTAAAATTCTATTTTAATTGTTAGATTGGAAAATTAAATTAAGTTATGTTATGATAATGTTATCAAATTTATAAAATTATTTTTGGTTATTTATTATTATCCTATTAATCTCAATAAAAAATCTTATATTTAGTTACATGATGAACAAATAAGATAATTTGACTCAAATTATCAATTAAAAATAGTGGTGTTATTTTTATTATTATAATATATATTGTTATTTTATGTAATTTTCAATTTTTAAAATAATTGACGGTAGCTTGCGTGATGACCAATAATTGATGTCTTGTTTTCCCTCCACAAAAAATGAATATCTTAATTTTAAGTCTAATTTTAATAACTTATATATGCTTTTTAAAGAGATGTAAAAAAAAAAAAAATGATACGGGACAAAATAAATTGGGTTAATTCAAATACACAGTTTTTTTTTTTTTTTTTTTCAAAATTCACTTTATTTTCAACACTTGATATATGGCTTATAGAGCTGATGATGAGTATGATTATTTGTTCAAACTGGTTTTGATCGGTGATTCTAGCGTGGGTAAAATCTAGTTGCTCTCGAGGTTCACGAAGAGCGAGCTTAATGTGGAATCTAAGTCTAGTATTGGGTGGAGTTTGCCACCAAGAGTTTGATTATTGAAGGGAAAGTAGTCCAAGGCTTAAATTTGGGACAGTGCTGGACAAGAGAGGTATGCATGCTGTTCTATAATTCTTCTTCTGGGTCAAATTAATTTTTAATTTGTCTGTTTTTATAGATCTTATAGTTTTAGTTGTGATCGAGTGTCTTTTGGGTTTTTTTAAGAGAAGTTTTGTATTGATTTGTATGACATAACAATATATCTTATAGTTTTAGTTGGAAATACAAGCCTCTATGAACTTGACCCATGATACTATATCTTATATATTTCTTATCTTATACATCTTGAAATTATTATTTTTAATTAACGTATGCTTATATTTAATAAAGGGATTCTGAATTCTTATCTTATATTATATATAAAAATGTTCAATAAATTTAGTCATTTTTTCTTCTTCTTCTTATATACAGTTAAATATCAAAATATTTAATTTTCATAATAAATATATTTATTAAAAATAATTATTAAATTTATATTATTATCTTTACATATTTATTTTAAGCACATAAAAAAGACATATCATGCAGTTTAGGCTTACTCATTTAGAAAATGAGTAGAATCCTGCATAAGACGATATATTTAAATGAATTAAAACATAGTCAACTAATACACATTATTATTAAGTCATAAATCTTATAAAAATGCTTCTTATGTTCAATCAGGTTGAATGTTATTTTCACAAATTATTACAAATATTCCTCATAAGTTTTATTGTATCTTTATTATTTATTAAAATATTAAATTAATTAATTAATTATTTTAAGAGCAGTATTGCAAGATGTTTTACAAAATTTAACATCAATTTTTTTCCAAAAAATATATTCATAGGCTTTTTTTTTTTCTTAAATAAAGAATTTTAGACTTGTAATAATTATTGCTTGATTATTAATACTACTTATATTTTTCAAATTTAAATTAATGCATGGATCCAAAACTTGTATTCTTGAAAAAATAAAAATAAAAAGGTTAACTCTGAACCAAATTAATGTCTTTGAGTTTGAGGTATTATTTTGAAACCCGAAGTAAATGGTTTAGAATGATTTGGGTTCTACATACTCCAAATCAATCACCCATCGGCGCTCCATCTAAAGGAGAGACCATTTGAAAGAGGGTTCATCGATCCGTTTTGAAGATAGAGATTTGTAAGGATAGGAGTAGGTTGGTCGGTTTGGTTTTTACTCAAAAAATTAACCGAATCGATTTGGTCGGTTAGGTATTTTTATAAACCAAAACCGACCTACCTATCAAAACTAACCGAACCGCAAACCAACCTATTTAATCGGTTTGTTCGGTTCGGTTCGGTTGGTCGGTTTGGACCTACTATATTTATTAAAAATATATATACACATAATAATATCAACTGCACTATAATATAATATTAATTGAATAAAATCACTAAAATTAAAGTCATGTAATAAGTTTTAAGCTTATATAAATATATCATAATGATAATATGTAAATATTATCATATATAAATGCTAATAGAAATAAAAAATACGTCATTTTACATTAAAAAAATATTATTTTAAATATGTAGGTTCGATTCGATTTAAATAGGTTTTTTCATCTAAACCTTAACCGAACCTATTTAATCGATTTTTTAGAAAGTTGAACCGAACCGAACCGAACCTACTAAATCATTATAAATCGACCTAGAAGATTCGATTTAGGTCCGATCCAGTCGATTTGGTCGATTTTTTTTATTTTATGTCCATCCCTAGAGATTTGCATGCTGTTCTTCAAGTTAGCTTGCAATTCTTTAATTTCTCCTTAATTTAGCAAACAGTTTTCTACGTACATGCATGATTACAGTTTGATTTCAACATGTAAATTAAAATACGTTAAGTCGGAGTCTGATTCCTTGGGAAATGGATTAGTTGCCTATTGTAAATGAGCTATTGCCCTTTTGGACAGCTATGAACTTATGTTGGCTTGTAGGTCCTTAAATTTATAAATAGACGAAAATAGATATTCTATAAATGAATCAAGGAGGTAGAGAGCATGGCACTATCGCAAACTCGTAATTTTTATAATAATAATAATAACAATTAATGGTTTTAAGTTCATCGCCCTTGGGTAGTTCCACTTCCATATATAAGCCTCCACTCCCTACTCATTTTACGCTTAAATTTAACTTCGTAACTTTTGGTAGTGTCATATTTTGGAACCAAAAAAAAAAAACTTTTGGTAGTGTCATATGGTGTTTCTACGTCTTTTTCATACTTTTTTTAAAAAATTGGTGTTATGATGTTAAATACCTTTCATTATAAACTAATTATATAACACAACTTACCAAGTAAAATATGAAAGGACAAAAATTATCTGATCACATAATACAATCTAAATGAAGATGTGGAGATCATCCAAGTATGAAAACCTGGTCTAACATCATTAATTTGTAAAATAACAAACTTCTTATTAGGACACCTGTTAGTATGACCTAAATGAGGATGTGAAGATCATCCAAATATGAAGACTTGATCTATTTGTGACAATGTCCTTATGTTAGGAGGATTCATTTTTAATACAATTCTTAGTAATTTTTAGTGTGAGAAAACTCTTTAAAATAATAGATATCTTGTAGTTCAGGTCGTAAGACTTTTAATTCTTTATTATAAACCCAAGTTCGAATCTCATCTAAATGTATAAGTATATTTTCTCTTATTAATTGTTGAAAGAGAATGTCCCACATCGGTTAGGTGTTCTGGAGAAGTGCAAGTTATAAATCTGGGCAGTCCTCTAACTCATGAGCTAGCTTTTGGGTTGAGAGTTAGGCCCGTTGGGTTTATTAACATGGTATCAGAGCCAGGCCCGTAGTTCATCGTGGGTTTGTTGGCCTTCGTTGCCCCTGTCCAATGTGAGGGGGGGTATTGAAGGAGAATATCCCACATCGGCTAGGTGTTCTGGAGAAGTGCAAGTTATAAATCTGGGCAGTCCTCTAACTCATGAGCTAGCTTTTGGGTTGAGAGTTAGGTCCGTTGGGTTTATTAACATTAATAAAAAGAATGAAATTTATTGTTTTTTATTTTTAAGAAAAAAATATATCATTTTTTGTTTTGTTTGTGCTAAGAGGATATTTTAGTTGAATGTAGAATATTGATGTCCATGTACATGAACACTTTCTAACTCTTTCACCTTGTTAAATTTTTTCAAGTGCCTTCTTACAATACTTATCACTTTTCAATTCCTTTTTATTTTTTTTATATCATTTATTTAACACTAAACAATTAACATTCATCACTATTCACTACCACCAAATCCCATACTTAGCATTTTCAAAATAAAAATGTTTAAAATTTGAAGACTGTTTTAGAGAATTTTCTCACTCTAAAAATCAGTCCATCTTTCATTTATATGTACATGTATATATATAAGCACAACAAATATCTCTATACCTGTAATGACAAAACAGGTTGAATAGACAAGATGTCAGATATTAATAATGATGATTACAAATAATAAAGAATCTTCAATTATTTTGGCTCTTATCTTCACATCATCTTTTTCACTTTGTCATCTGGTCGTCTTCTTTATTTCTGTGGGATTATATGATACGAACCGGAACCCCTCCTGAAGACGGCCCGACACGAGCCTAAGATCGTGCCACGAAAGGGACCTCAAAATAGTGCAAAATGGCATGCAACATAGAAAAACAAGCATGCAAGCACAAAGAAATGGAGAAGACAAGTGCAAGAGGCAAATCCAAAAATTGGAGCTGCGCCGCGGCATGGATTTTATGCGCCGCAGCACAAGAGTTTATGTTTTGGACGAAGGGCTTGCCAAGCATGCGCGCCGCGGCATGAAAATTGGGCGCCGCGGCATAAGGCATTCTGTTTTGAGGCATGAGACAACATGCGCGCTGCGGCATGAAAACGTGGCGCCACAGCGAGGGGCAATCTGTGTTGGCACGAAGACACAAGCGCACCGCGGCATGACGAGGACACAGGCAGTCGTGCGCGCGCTGACACGCCCAGTCTGTGCGCTGACACGGACAAGCGCGCCTGACACGCCAGACCTGCGCGCAGGCCCCGAATGTGCGCGCCGCGGCATGAAGATTTGTGCGCCGCGGCATGGCTACGCGCAAGGCAGACAGAACCAGGCGCGCCGCGGCATGACTATTTCCCCGCCGCGGCACAGATTCAAATTGTTGTAATTTTGGGCCATTGGATCCAAATCAAGGGCTAGGATTTCTTTTGCATTTTTTTAGGTTTTCCTTTGTAACTATATAAGCTTGTAGCAGCTGCCCATTGGGGGATATACAACAAATTTTAATGAAATGAAAATATTTTGAAGTGATTTCAAAATTGAGAGCACAAGTGCTTCTCTTGTTCTTCTAGAAACTTATCAAAGGAATTTGCGACCCTTTGTGGCGTTTCGCCTCGTCTCGATTCGTGGTGCGTATATCCATGCTTGGATGTGAGTTTTAGCAACCCAAAAGTCTAGTGTTCCTCGTAGAATTTGCGTACTAATATTGGTGTCGGATCTCGGTCCGTATTTCTTGTGGTTACCAAGCCACGTGCCTTGGGGGTCATAGGAGTCGTGTCGCGCGGTTCGCGTTATTGTACTTCCTCACTAATGTAGTGAGGTCGTTCTCTTCACTTCGTATTTGGACGAGGTTGCCTTTACCTTGGGGGTCGTCTTCCTTACTAATGTTGTCGATCGTCCTCTTAACTTCGTACTTGGACGAGGTTGTCTTTACTTTGGTACTGTGGGGTCGTCTTCCTTATTAATATTGTCATTTTTAAGATCTAAATGTACGATCTTACTCTACCATTACATATCAAGACTTTGAATAAGACATAAGGTACTTCCAAATCGTCAAATATCACAAACAAAGACCATAAACATTTGTTTAAAATAAGTGTTCAAATGTTGCGCATGAACACGTGTCTAAAATAGGTTGTACAAATTTGAGAGTGCTCAAAACATTATTCAAAACATTTGTGTGCTCGTGTATTTTGATGACCCTGTTTTTTCTGCATTACAAATATTCATCAATTTTGATGATCCTGCTTTGATTACCTTATTTTGAATAATTTATTCTAAACATCCGCTATTAATATTAAACAATGGATATTCATTTAATGTATTTTTATTACTATTACAAAATTCATCTACATTATTTTACAAATGAAAATTTAATAAATTAAATGTCGTTTAAATTAAATTAAAATTATTAAGATCATTTAAATATTAAATTTTATTTAATTTAATATTATTACTATTTTTATTTTATAAATTTGAAGAGAATTAGTTTACATAGTTTTAAAAAAAAATAGAGAGCACATGACAATTTTGTACGGTAAGATATTTTTAAACTATCGCAAGAGGAGACTATTTTTGAAACGCAACCTAATTAATATATTAACCTATTATCCAATTATTGTACAGGATATTAAGTAAGAATAGAAAAGAGAATCCCTCGTAGAAAATATTAAAAGAAGAAGCCGGCATCGGAGGACGTACAACAATTATATTTGTTTAATTATTAAACTACTCTTTGTCATTATTCATTACCTTAAGCTTTATAGTTTACACTTTTGATGAAGGCCAAACAGAACAGTACAAAATAAGAAACCTTTTTAAACGAAAGAAGAAACAAAAACTAACAAAGGGCGAAACTTTCTATACAATAAACTATGGAAAAAAAAAAACTATCTGTGTACTCTTCTTATGGTGTGCAATACACACCCCACAGAAATTTCCAACCAATTAAATCTATAAAATAAATACATGATATTCATGGACAATAATACATAATTAAAACAAAAAAATTAGAAAAATGCACAGTCTTACCCTGTACTGCCACAACAGGAAACTGAACTCAAGCCATGGGTCCGGTTCTGCTGCTCCGGTTTCACAACCCTTCGCCTGAATACCACTGAACACTCCGGCAGTTCCCCCAGATCCGCAAACAGTGACTCGTCCTCCTCCTCCCATCCTGTGGAGGACGACATTGTGGCGTCAGCATCCAAGCATAAAGTACCACGCGTACAAATCGGGCTGTCAAATACTACCATGGATGCTACGTCATCAAACCAGTAATGATTATGGATCAGAGCGGCCGCTGCCGCGGAGTCTTCACTGAGTTCGAGGTCCGTTTGTCTGGGGAAGAAAGCAAGCTCGTTGGCTGGTGATGCGACGACAGGTTCTGGTGTGGCAGGAGTTGCGGAAGAGTCTGAGGTAGCAGAGAGTGTAGATGACGTTGCGGCGGAAGATTGGTGATGTGATTTGATTGGCATGGCATGATTGTGTTCGAAGGCGTATGTGATTTGGAGCTTTGTGGGGTCCACTCGGCTGCGCTCCACTTGCTTTCTAGCCGGGCATCCCTTCGAACTGCTACATCGATAATATCCCCTGTAAATAGCCAAACAAACGAAAAAAAAAAAAAAGGAGAAGAAAAACGCATGTTACGAACTCAAAATTGGTAAAACCAGCTATGTAATACTAATTTTTTTTTTAAACAATAAAAATAATACATTTTATGTAAATACTGTTATATTTAAATTTATATTTTTATAATAAAAAAATATTAATAGATCATTTTTTTTAACACCCATTTAATTAAAATAGATTAATAACAATTTAAAAGTATTATTTTTATTAATTTTTCCTAATTTTTTTTTTTTGGATTATTTTGTCTCATGTCTTTATATATTCATTTGGTATTTTGCCACATGATTTGCTTTAACGGACTGTCCGTTTCGGAATCCTACAATAACGATGACTTACTCTTTGTCGGAGAATCCCACGTGAATAACAAGCAATAAAAGCTATCTTTAATATATTTACACGCGCTGATAAAAAGCGTAGGCGGATAGCAATGTTTCAACTACTACAACAAGCGCATTTTAGCAGCCGCCCTCTGACTAAAATACGCCTAACCTCTCCCCAAATGGTATTGAGATGAGGTCTTCACCAGATGAAACAATCAAAGAAAGTTACCAGAAATTGAACATATACACATTCCTGGGCGATAAATACAAAGCGGTGAATTTTTCATTTTTCAATCGCAACATTATTAACAAAATCTATAATTGTTTAATAGCTGTAAAACTAGCTATTTCTTTAATCAATTAATTGTTTTGTTAAAATTGCCTTAAAAAAATTTCCTACTTTCTTCCTCCAAGCATAATCGAGTGATTAATAATAGGAATTAAGAACTCAAAATGGCCAATCTTGAGTGAAATTAATAGAATCATACCTGGGATAAGGAGAGCCTTTAATGGGCTTTTGGCCGTACTTCCTCCAAGCCCAAGAATCCGACGGTGGATATGCTTCCCCTTTGCTCTTAGATCCCTCCACGTCACCGATCGGCACTGAAATCACCTTCTTCTGCCCTCCTCTCTTACTGTAATTTATCACGTTCACAAATATCAACCCCATAACAATCAGCCATCTTCACAAAAAAGTTAATTAAATGAAAAAGGAAAGAGAAAAGATAGAGAGAAATGAACTATAAAGCTAGCCTTAAACCTTTTCTTGGAAGATGGAGAAGCGACCACTTTGGAGTCGTCACCTGAGGAGGGTGAGTTCGAACCATTCTCTGTTGATAAGATTTCGGGTTCCTCCGGGTCACTGATAAATGGCCTGTTACGAAATCTACGATCCATGATCAAGCTGCTATATATGTCACAGAAATTAATCTAACTCGTCTGTTGTGGATATACTACTTTTGTGAAACTTCTGAAAGTGAATACATACAATCATGTGTTAATTTGCTTCTGAAATAAGAGAGAGAGAGAGAATGAGGAAAAGGCAGAAGGGATGGAGGTAGGTTTTGTGTTTTCATATATGGGGGTTGTAATGTTGACAGATAGATAACTGCGTAATTTATTAAGGACGTGCAAGCAAACAGCCAAATACTGAATATAATAAGTAATAATATTGTTACAATAAAAATTATATTTTATTGTTATTATTAAATATATTTTAATATTATTATTATTAAATAAAATTATATTTTATAAATTATAAATTATTATTGTAATAATAATAATTTAAATTTAATTAATATACAATCTTTAAATATGGTATAATTTATGCTTAAATAAATCTTTAAATATTAAAAAAAAATTGGGAAATATAATTGTATGACTAAGTCTAGGATAAGCAGATGTGGAATGCTAAATTAATTGGATGTACCTCAAATGGTCCAAAGCAAGTGCCAAATTTTTTAGTTCAAAGTTGTGATTGTATAGGTATGACTTTAAGTAAGAACATGAGAAATACTAGCCATATAAATTTGCATATATATACATATATATAAATTATAATATAATATATGGTCAAATTTTTTTTAAAAAATAAATAATTTTTCTTTCATTTTTTAAGATTATTTAGTTATATGTCACACTATAATTAATATGAATATAAATTTATGTATTTATAACACAACTTTATTAATTATATTATAAGATGAATTAATAGAGATTCAATAATAAATGAAATGAAAAACATGAAATAATTTAAAAAATGAAGTTGATTAGGGGACAGTTAAATTGTTTTATGAATTATGAGGTGTTAAAATTTTTCTATGGAATCTTCAATAATAATGGATTTTTTTTTTAAATAAATAATATTTTAAGATGGTTTGAATTTGTGACCTAAAATTAAAAAAAAAAAAAAGTTAATCTTATCACCAAATTATTAAATAAACCACATATTTGATAATATATAAGCTTATAAAATGTTAAAAAGAGGTGCAATAGAAATGAATAATATAAAAAATTAGGAATTCTCAATTAGTTGTTAGTTAAGTTACTTATTTTTTTTCGGGAATCTCTTGTGGTCTAGTGGTAAGACTCCTCCTCCCCCCACTAGCAACCCAAGTTCGAATCTCACCACGGGTGTATGAGTTGTTTTCTCTTTATTAATAACAAAAAAGGCCTTTAGAGCCCTTTAAAAAAAAAAAAAAAAAGTTACTTATTTTTTAACTCTATAATTAACAATGATTCACTTGATACTTATAAATTAAGTAATTTTTTTTATTTAAATAAAGAAAATTTATGAAAAAGTCCAAGCTAGCCAAGAGAGTACAAGAAACATTACGCTATTACAACACATAAAAACTAATAAAACAAAAGCTAAAAATTAAGACTACTAGCTCCATCGATCTTCACCTACACTTAAGCAGTATTAGAAATTAGATAGATTTAACAGTTCACATAACTAGTTAACAAACTAACAGAAAAATGAACTCAACAGACACTAAACCCTTAGCAAACACATACAAAGCTAAACAGAACACAATAGACACAAGATTTTTACGCACAAAAAGACAACCTAAACCAAATTCATAAGCAGAATCCAAATCCAACAATTAGAGGCCAGTTTAATCCTAATTCATACCATTTTTGGGTCAAGTTGCAAATGTACTTTGTTGTTGCTGCGTCTTGATAACATTCATCTAATAACTAGTTTCTATCAAAACTTCACAGCCAGAAAATAAGAAAGAGATCAAGGAGATCTTAAGCATCAAAACCATGAGCACCATCATCATATAGAGAGGAAAACCAGCACGAACACCGGAAGACGACAACCAAAGAGTATTAGACTCTTGGAGAAATTGTAGACGACAACCAAAGGCTTTTTTCTAGTGTGGAGATGAGCAGATGGAGATGAAATTGGCAACTCAAGAGTAGATCGAAGTAGAGCTGATGTAAATGACGTTGATAGCTAGGAGGAAAACAACCATTAAATCGTGAGCCTCTTATCGATAACATTATTGCTGTGACCTGTAATTATTTTACATCCCAATAAATTAAGGGTGGTACTTATTTAGAACTTTTAATGTCTTCTTTTTTTTTTTTTTTTTTTCAAAACGTAGTGAAATTTTAGTCCAGTACTGCTCTCAAGCTAGTATTCTTTACAAGTTTTTATATCCTAGCTCCTGGATCAATGTGTGCTCATATTTTTTTTGTTAATAATAATAATTAATTGATATCAACTCCATTATTATCATTCGTGTGATGGCAAAACTTATATTATTTTATTAAAGGATTAATTATTCTATTAGTTTTAAACTTTTATCAAATTCATATATATAAGTACCTAAATTTTTAAATCATACATTTAATTTTTAAACTTTTAAAATTTTACAAGTAAATCTCTAGATTTTTAAATTGTATAATTTAGTCTCCAAACTTTAAAAAGTTCACACATAGGTCTTAGTTTGACTACTAAAATATATATTTATGAATCAAAATTTTAGAATTTATGTATAAAATTTAAAAAATTAGGGGGATAATTTTTTATGATTTAAAAGTTTAAAAATCTATAAGTAAAATTTAAAAAATTTAAGAATAAAATTGTATATTTTAAAATTTTAATTATTTATGTATAAATTTAATTAAAATTTAAAATTAATAATATAATTTAATTTTTAAAAAAAATTAAAAATTACCTATTTTTGTTGTACTTTTACACAAAAATATATTAAAATACTCTATACACTATTATTGCACTTTGGTGCACTGGCCTAAGAGCCTAAGTCCACGCAGATAATTAATAATTTAATATTTTCTTTTCTTTAAAAACTATAATTTATAACACGCACACCATAAAGATGCCGGCTCATATATTTAAATATAAAGAAAAATCTCAATGCATGAAAGGTTATATAGTTGGACTCAGGCAACCTAAATTCTATCTAACTAAATTTGTTTTATTTGTACCTAATTAAAATCATTCATAGTTATAATTTAATTAGATATTATTTATGTTATAAAGTTTTAAAAAATTATTTTATATAATTTTACAAAATAAAATAAAAAACTGCTAACTATAACTTTTATCGAAAAAAAAAGTAGAAATTTTAAATTAAAAAAATTAACAGATTTTATCAACGTGTGCTGCATGTGCAATAGAGGCTTGACCAAGGAGAGAGAGAGGGAGAAAGTCGTGCTATATAATTATCTTACGCTCCGTAATTTCTCACACAATTGGCAAAAGCCTATGCTATGCAACCTTCTCATTACATCTTCTCCGAAACTCATTTTCTACTCTCAGCACCACATATGGCTACAGAAGAAGAAATTATCAGCCTCTTTGAAACTTATTGGTATGAAATTTCAATTCTCACAAACATATGTCCTTCAAAACCCCATTCTTCAACAAACCCATCTCTCCGAATTCAACAAGAGATTCAAGAACCAAACTTTTCACGCTTACCAACCTTAAAGGTAAGATCTTTGAGTGAACAACAACTATTGAACTCAATAACAACAACCTTTTCCTCAGATTCTTTCTCTCCAAACACAGTCCTGACCTTACCAAAGCTTCAACCAATTCTCTCTGGCAAAGAAGTCACAGACTTTTCCAAGGACACAGTGGAAAAAGAAGACCTTGTAATTCAAGTGCCAAAGAAGACAAAATTGAGTGAAAGGAAAAAAGGAAATAGTAGTAAAAGCCTGTCAGATCTTGAATTTGAGGAATTGAAAGGGTTTATGGATATCGGTTTTGTGTTCTCTGAGGAAGCAGATAAGGATTCAGAGTTGGTCTCCATAATTCCTGGGTTGCAGAGATTGAGGAATAAAAATGGGGAGGATATTGAGAGTGAAGTTTCTAGGCCATATTTATCTGAAGCTTGGGATGTTTTGGATCAAAAGAAGAAAGAGAAGCCAATATTGATGGATTGGAAAGTACAATCTTTGGGTGATGAGATAGACATGAAAGAACAACTTAGATTCTGGGCTCATATAGTTGCCTCAACTGTAAGATAACAAGAGAGTTCAAATTTTTTAGTCATTTTTCTTCAATTGTTTTATGTATGAATATGATGATCATGGGAAGAGCGTTTTTTACATGGTTGCTGTATAAATTATTATGATTGAATGTTTGATTCTCTTAGATTACTTAAACTAATTTGTACAAATAAGGTAACTTCATCAAAGGATTAATCATTGATTTCATTCTTATTTAACTTCGAATGTTCTAGCGTTATAGAAAAAGAAAAGGAAATTGCAAATTTCAATTATCAATTATCAACTAACAAAAATATTATCACCCAAATATGGTTTTAGCTTTCAAATTAAATGTATTTTTTTTAATTCATTGTTTATGTCTGGACTCTGGACTATCAAATATAGTTTTTTTTTTTCCTTTACTGAAATTCAAATTTATAAGTTGCAATAGGAGTAACTTGTCCCCTTTTTTAAAGATGAAAACGTTAAACGGTAGACCCTCCATAATCAATTGTTTCACTTGAGGACGCTCCCACTTTTGAGAAAAGTGCTTCTTTTTCGGCCCCAAAAAAGTAGAGGTGAAGGTGGGAGGATAAACAAAAAGAGACTGAACTAGATATGTTCATGTTCCCATCAAATGCTCTTTCATTGCACTCTCTCATTCTTATTATACATTGGGTTTCAATGTATCAGTAATCAAGTAAAAATGAAAATCAACGCGGTATCTCATCTTAAGTTGACAATTAGCTAGATGATCAATTTGATTTTAAGTAAACAAAACAAGGAGAATAATATTATATTTATATTAATAATTGGATATTTTTTAGCCTTTGAACGACCATACTCTGAATGAAACTATAACTACCATTCTTGCATGACAATTTATACTTGTATTAAACTTAAACCGATCTGGACTGTTTAGTGCAATAAACTATAGACGCAAGAATTGACGTTGATCTCTTAGGCTATAGAAAAATCATTTTCCACCCAGATCTGTTACTCAAATTTATTATTTTTCTTCACATGGATGTGTACTTGACTAGAAACTGAAATTTGAACAAGTCCTCTTCTCATGGTAGATAAGAGAGAAACAGAATAAGACATAGGGATACAGACTTTTACATATCTCTTATTAATTTGTAATTATGTAATAGTTACATCATATACTGATCTGATTGTATATTTACATCTTATGGGCAGGTACAAAATCAATACTAAGTTTACATGGTTGCTGTTTAAATATATGCATATACATATATATGCTAAATAACAATTTTTTTTTTATAGGTTCTATAAACTAAGGTACACTTGAGTGTAAAAATATCAAATAAGTACATTAATGAGTTAAATAAGTACATCAATTAGGGAAAAATAACTCTCATAATTTTTATCAAATAAGTACATTAATCCCGTAATTATTGGGTTAAATACTAGAGGTCCTATAATTTTTCAAAATGAGCACATTAATTCCATAAATTATGAGTTAGTTATACAAGTCTTGTTATTATAAAAAATAAGCAATAAGAGATTAGGCATAAATAAAGAAAATATTATATAACCTCTGGTGCCTAATGTAATAATTACGAAATTAAACTGCTTAAATTAAATAATTACGGAACATCTAGGTCCTAGCATCCTTGAGAATCTGGTTATTTTTCTTTGTTAGAGATTGCATCGGGAAGTTTAAAAGTCTGAGGCTTATCAACAAACCCTTCTTCGAGCTGCTGCCGCAGCTCTTCTTGCTCTTTCCTTCACTTCCTCCTCTGCAAAATGGGCATTCACAATTTGAATTGTACAATAAAAACAATAATAATAACCAAGGTTTTTTTTTCCTTCCTTTTTTGCAGGGTATAAATGTTGAACTACAGAAGATTGAAGCCCAGTTCACACAATTATGGATTGCCAGCTAAAGGTCAGGGAAAGAAATGCATATGCATCACATCGCTAAAAATCTAGTGGAGAGCACATGGGAACTGTTTGAATGATTGGTTCATCTAAGATTCTATTAATGATCGTATGGATTATTTGAAAAACTTCAAAATTTTCGGAAATGAAAGAAACTATCAGAGAGATAAAAGTTTATGCAGACTTTGTGTAGCTCGGTTGAATTATCCTCTGTAGACAATTCTATTCATCTGTCTTCTCTTGGATCAGACATCTTCAGTTAGAAGCATGTGTAAATTTTATATGGTGTATAAGTAACATAAGATGTCCATTCCTTAAAAAATTAACCTCCAAAATAACTAAATCTCATGATTACTTATAAACCTTACATTAATATCATATTTAAGTAATGTGGACAGTACTAATAATATAACAGCATGTACTTGTAAATTTCTATCACATCTAAAACTTCTTTGGAAAAGGAAACCAAATAAGAGGTGATCCTACTACCTGAATTTTGGTAATCTTAGGTTTACTCCAAAGATCGCTCCAGTATGATTCAGTCTTATCACCATCTTTTTGCTTCATCATCCGAATTTTAGCTTGCTTCTGCAACCCAAAAAAAAAATAGTAAGCTTATTTGACATTATGACTATTTGTCATATAATTAATTGGGTGAAAGTCACATTTACTGTTGTTTTAGAGGCACAAATGCCACTTTATTAGATTTAAATCTTGCAGAGCAAATTAGTATCAAGAGCTCTTGCACTAAGAGAAGAAAGCGGAATAAAATCATGCTTGAGTGCTTTTGATGTATAAGAGCAACACCAAGTGAACGAGTTGCTTTGACTGAGTTTAGATTGAACTTACTCAATGAGCAATCTCTGGTTAATGATAAAACAAATTTGAGGTATATAAACTAAGCTTAGCTCTGAGACAACAACTCATCCAGGAATATTCAAAAAATTCATGATATCATGAAACAAGTCTCCAACATTAGTTTTCTTGAACATGACATGCAAAAAAAAAAAAAAAAATTTGTATCCTCAAAACGAAATTGTGAAGATATAAGATCACAAGTTTGGAATTTAATTAAAAATGAAACTAGATGCAGTAAATAACAGAAAGAATGACACATGAAGTTTTAAATTGAAAAGGATTAAAATCAATGGATGATATAAATTCCTACCAAGACTTTTGCTTGCCTCTTTTCCCATCAAGAACTCGCCTGCAATAAATGAAAGTGCATACATTTGAAAGATACTTGTAAAGACAGCAAAAGCAATCTAGCACTTGAACCAGTTTTCAGTGAACAGAGTTTCTAAGGTGAACCCAATGACCAAGGGTTTATGTAAAGCTGCAGAGGTGTAAAATATTATGAGCCATTTATGACCCCAAACAAATTCTCCATACAACACAGTCAAAATTTTCAAGAATATATATCAAGAACAGATCAATGAACCATTGCAACACAAAAAAAAGAGAACCCTCAATTTTTGCAAAGTGATTGAAGGGAAGACCAACACGGACATATACACACGTTTTCACTATTAACATCAAAACCACATGCAGAACACGACATGCTTACCATTCTGAAGACGTCTACTGGTGCTAAGCCCATTCCTGAAAGCATCAGTGCAACCTGAAAAGTATTCAGCAACCCCTTTCAGATAACCAGATAAACATAAATATATCACATGCAACATAAGTAATTACTCTTCAACTATATGAAGAAAAGAAAAACGTACTTACTAATGATAACTCCTAAGGCCAAACTGGTATTCGCAATATTATTTCTGTAATTAAAACGTTCTCCTGTCTAGCTAGCTGACATGGATTACTAAAAACTAAGTATGAGCGACAAAGATCTGAGCTTTTTATCCATTTCTTTAAATTAATGGAACTACAATCTTAGGACATACTTGTGATCTGAAAGATGAAGCGAAAATTATAAGAAAGTTTATGTAGGCAAAACATGTGGGATCAACACTAATCATCGCAATTCCTTTTAAACTTCGATGATTCTAAAGGCATTGGAAAAGTTATTCGACTATTCAGGATCACTAGACTGTTGGTCGAAGATAAACATGGATCACATATATATACATATCAGTCATGTTAATCAAGGAGATGAAAGTCATGTTGACAAGCAAATAGCTTAGCATGAAGACATTAGATGAAGAGATATCATTATCATTGTCTGCCTTACATTTACTCTCTCTACCCTGCGCATTTCATCTTCAAGCAATGATAGTTGTGCAGCAGAAGTCCAATGGATGCAATCAACTGGGCTGAAATACAGAAACCTCTGTAGATTTATCTTTTTTATCGTTATTCGGTACAAATAAAAGATTTAGGACTAAATGAATGGAAAGTGAAAAGGAGGAGTAAATTAATACTTTAGCCAAAGGCTTTTATTTTTGGCTAACAAACTCAAAATGCTCAATTTGGCAAGGTTCATGCAATAAATACATAAATAAGATTTATCTAGTTTACAGCCTCGAAAGACATACCAACTATCGATGGCTTCCTGAATTAATTCTGCATTCCCACACTGGCCGTATGCTCTAGCTCTTCCAAAGTCTTCCTCAATTGCAAAGTTATCTGGTGCTACATTGGCACAATTTTTGCAGCCTATAAAAAAAAATTAGAATGTAGAATTTCTACCATTTGAGTACTGTTAATAGATTAATCGAATGGATTTACAGCCAAGGATTTCATTTTCATTCTAGTATTCGTCTGTTTACAATATCTTTCATACTTTACATATAAATAGAAATTGAAGATTAGAAAACCCCGTAAGGTTTATGAGTATTGGCAATTTTCGTGGACAAAATGTTTGATTGTAATCTAGTATCTAGACTCGTTGTCAAGTCAATCAATCAAAGTTAAAGAAACTACTGAACGTTCAATACGTATGTATCAAGTAAAAATATATGTTTCATGCATACACCATCACTCAATAATGTACGTACACTTAGAAGAATTTTTTGTGCATAGTTAGACAAATCGAGGTTAGATCGATCGAGGTTAGATAGATCGAGGATTAATCCATGTACACTTAGAAGAATTTTTGTGGACACAGTTAGATAAATTGAGGTTAGATCGATCGAGGTTAGATCGATTGAGGTTAGATTGATCGAGGTTCGATCGATCGAGGATCAATCAACTTCAATCTAGCTGTTCTCGGGTTTGAAAAATGCATGGTTAGATCGATCGAGAATTAATCGACTTTAATCTAGCTACTCTCGGGTTTGAAAAATGTATGGTTAGATCAATCGAGGTTTTGGTAGATCGATCGAGAGTCTTTCATCATTGGTAGATCGATCGAGTGAGGTTCTCGATCGATCGAGAATTGGCTAGATAGATCAAGATTTGGCTAGATAGATCGAGCCAGTTTTTCAGTTCTACTACAACTCTTTTTTTAATTCGGTCCATATGTTACTTTTACCAATTTGACCCTATTTAATTGTTGTGAAAGCAAAATCCTTATATGAGTAGAATTGTTGTGAAAGTAGAATCCTTGTATGAGTAGAATTGTTATGAAAGCAAAATCCTGATATGAGTAAAATTGTTGTGAAAGCTAAATCTTGATATGAGTAGAATTGTACTTCATTATTAATTCTTTCTTAGGTCAAATTGCACTCTATATAAACAACATCTGTTAGAGAAAAATACATCACACCGAAATAATATTTTCTACACCTGATTGAGTTTTTTTTAAAGAAAAATCTTCTTCTCTTCATCTATTAATCTTAGGCACTTTCTTGATTTAATTGTTCAAACATATTGTGTGGTTATGTTTTAATAATTCAAATGCCTAATTACTTTTCATGATATTGAGATTTACATGATTGTTCTACAGTTTGCTAACTGATTTAGTTTTTACGTTATATGCTATTGAATCTGTTAGTTAAGATTTTTCATTGTTGAATCTGCTCTAGGACACACTTTACATTTGTGTTATTTGTGCTAACATTTCAGGTACTCAGGTGACGCATTCGGTATTTCGTGTGACTAAAAATTATTGAAGTTAACGGGTTCGATTGATCTTGTGGGACTCAAGTAGATCGAAACATTAGTCCGGATCCAGACACCTAGTTTGTGGAAGCTGTGAAATGAGCGAAGGCTCGTAAGTAAATTACATAAGGGGATCTATCTATGAAGGGTAGTCTAAAACCTGAGGTTGTAATTGAACATTGATTTTTATAGTGGATAGTTAGGTGGTTCAGTGGACCGGTGATTTTCCTCTTTGGTTATTGTTGTGACCTAGGTTGTTTTCACCTAAAAATCTCTTATGTTATTCTTTATTTTCTCATTTTATTTTTACACGTGATTGCATGTCTGGCCGTTGTGTTTAGGTTACATAATTAAAATTTGATAAAATTGAAAATAAAATATTCACCTTTCCTCCCTTAAATATATTTAATCTGTAACTAAAATCTTTTAAACCCCAATTACCCATGGCAGAGAAAATTAAAATGATAAGTATAATGTAAGTTCCCCAGCTCAAATTTGTTCCCAAGGGAATGATATAAGGGGCTATTTATAAGAAAGAATAAAAAGAAATAAAAAATATATATTTAAAAAAATTAAATTATTACTTTATCTAAAATATATTTCTATTAATTATGATTGTAATTGATTTATTCTACTATCACAAAATTAAAAAATTCTTTTCATTTTCAGCAACTACCACTGACAACCTTACTAGAGGTATTGCTACATGCATGCATTTTTTTTTTTTTTGTACAGTATAAAAATATTATTTTTGTACTTGGTACAACAATAATTTTTTTTATTCTATACATGTTACAAAAAAATCTGATTTTGTACATTTTACATAAATAACATTTTTATTATGTACATGTTACATAAAAAAAATTAAAAATCATAAAAAAAAAAATTTAAATGTTTTAATGCAAGAAATTTATGAACGTATGATTTTGTACATGGTACATAAATAATTTTTTTATTCTGTACATATTACAGAAAAAAATTGAAAATTATAAAAAAAAAAAAAAAAAAAAAAGAAGTTAAATATGAATGCTAGATTCTGTACATGATATTCATTATGTACATGTTAAAGAAAAATCTAGAAATCATGATAAAGAAATTTTAAATCTTTTAATACAAAAAATATGTGAAAGTAAGATTTTGTATATGATATAAAGATAATTTTTGTATTCTGTATATGTTATAAAAAAAAAAAAAAAACTCTAGATATTATAACAAATAGATTTTAAATATCTTAATACAAAAAAATATATGAAAGCAAAATTTTGTGCATAAAAATAATATTTTTATTCTATTATCCGTACATATGGAGAGAAAATAGCATCAAATGGAAGAAACCCAATAGCAATAAATCTCTAATTGTTCAGATACAATGAAAATCACATAACTCCAAGATATTTTTGATAATGTAAAAGATGAAGTATGTACCAAGCATTAAAAAAATTCTTCTATCATTTGATGAAAAGCCAAAACTTATCAATTTCAAATTGAATAGCCACCGGGTATAAAAGTTAAAAATAGGGATAATTACAATTCTTTCCGAGAAAGACATATTACGAGTTTGTGTGTGAATCTCAAGCCTGACAGAACTCTATTAAAATAACGTATAACTTAAGAAACGATAAAATTCAAGGTTTTAGATTAACACACAAATCTAAAACACGTCTCCCCTGCTTAAACCCAATTTTAATTATAGACCGCAACGCACAGACTACATTAAAAACAGAGAGGCAGAAAAAAGAAGGATAAAATCTTAAAAGCTAAGGACCAAGACATTGTCGTAAAACGATTTTCATCAAAATGTTCATTCATTTGAAAAACAAGCGACTTTGGGTAAATAATTTGAGTTGAGCCATTGAAGATTTGTACACAGATATCTTGGGTTTGGCCTTAGGAAGTGAAACAAAGGAAGACAAATTGAGAGTTGAAAGAAAAAATCAATATTTTTCTTTATTATAACGGAATTAAATATATATATATATATATATATATCACAATGTCCTGCACAAATGTGGCACGTTTCAGCTCGAGGATAATTGTTTGTTTCACCCTCGAGCTAACGTTTCTTTAGAAGTAGGTTAACTGGAATTAATTATAATTCTCGTATGATGAAAAAAATAAAATAAAAGGTCTTCGGAAGAAAATGGCCCTCGTTATACATTACTAACATCAAGAAATGAAATAGACAACAATTTTTAGTAATTGGCTAAGCCGTTAAAGTGGTTAAATGGTGATAAATTTTGTCAGCAAAATAGTTCTTATAAAATTTTTATCTATTCCCAATCTTCAATAAAATTCAAATAAATTGATCCATTTATAGTATAAATTTTATACCATCTGTGACTTTATTGCAAAATTTCTATTAAAATTTTGTCGATTTTTAATTTTATTTTTATTAACTTTCTTTTTTAATATCACGTCAATTATATTTTCGATAATACATTTTTTTTTAAATTTAAAAATAATTAATTAATTAATTAACAAATTAATTTACAGTACAGTCATAACCTAATTTTTAAATTTAAATTGAATATGTTAAATTTGAAAATATAATAAACACAATCTTAAGAAAAAAAAATTAAGTAAAACAAATTCTATAAAATCTATCCTTATATAATCATCATTACCATTTCTCCGCTGCGTCCCACAAATATACAATATTGGTGGAGATGATACCTACTTTAAAAATAAAAATTTTTTTTTTTTTTTTTTAAACCACAGTCATTTTCAACTCCATATTATTCTTTTATTATGGGTTTCACTTCAACTATTGTATAACAAGTTTGCTGCTTCTTTTTTTCCCTTATAAGTCAAGTGGTTTCATTAAAATAAAATAAAGTATGTTTAAATACATATACAGATTCCCATTGATCTAAATCATTTAAAACAAAATAATTATAAACTAATAAAATAAAGGCAATCATATAAAATGGTCAATATATACTAAATCATTGAGCCTACAATGAACTATAAGGCACATGTTACTAAAAGTTGTCAATACATAAGGCAACCAAATGTATGAAAACTTTGCTAAATTGCAGGAAGCCAACCAAATGAATGTTATGAAATCACTATTGATTTGGGTGCATTCAATTTTACACCCAAATTGAGTGTTATATGCATCCGATTTCACAACTTTTCAATTTTAAAGAATTATGGCATAGTTATTTGCATTTTTATTCGTTAGTAAAGAATTAAGTTCATTCCTCCGGCAACGAGTTGATTCGCGTCAGATCCAACTTGATTAAACTTAATCATTTCAAACAAAATCAAACCGTTGACCCTTTTTTTTTTTTTTTTTTGCTTTTCAAATAAAATGTTTTTTATAATTTTTATGTAATTAAAATTCTTAGTAAATAAATAGATACCCGAATAATATATCGAACTGATTTAAACTGAACTGTTTTAAATAAAATAGATAATGCTCCGACCTGTTTTCGAATCGTTTCACCTCGACCCAATTTGACTCGAATACTCACTGGTATCCGAACCGTCGTGTAAAATTGTCATCCCTTATAGCTTTTCTTTGTTCTCTCTCTCTCACAATCGAGTGTACTACAGGCCACAACATGATATAATATTAGCCCCAAAAATAATTGGTTTATAAATTTTCTCTCCGAACAAGATCTCAGCCAACCAAAACCGTTCAAAGCATTGTCAAAGAACCAAGGCAAACAGCATGTATATAACAACGACAATTGAAGACCTATTCATATCAAAATTCAAAACTAAAGATGACTAAATTAACAACCATAGTAAAAAAAATAATCACGAGTTATCTGATTGTCTCTCCGTATTCAAATTTCAGGCAACTGTAACAAAAATCACAAATCAAGAGTATTCTCCTCAATACAATGATCATGGCATGGATTGGGTTCAATTATTAAACTTAACCAAAAGGGAGTAATGTTGAAGAAAACAAATATGAAAAGATCAGCTTACAATTTAAAAGGAACTAAAACCCATAAGCATGGTCAATTAAATATAAACCATGAACATTGCCTGAATAATGTTCAACATAATCTGCTTCAAAATTTATATAAAAGAACGCAATATATAATAATGTCATCTGGTCCCAAAAACAACTCTAATAATTAAGAAAAATTTAAAGTCCAAAAGATTAGGAGAACAAAAACGTCAAATATTTCAGATACTGAAACTAGTTTGAAAATCGTGCAAGCCCTTATAGGATGTTCTGGGACTTGTTCAGGATCACACCTTCATATTTGACCTGAAACCACTTCATAGCATCCTCCTTTGTGACACGGTGCTGGATCCCGACACGAGACTTGCATCTACGTCGACGCCCAACACGGTATCCTGGTCGCTCCAAAACGACATAGAAATCCATTCCATATATTCCAGTGGATGGATCATACCTGAAAAGTAGTAATAAGAAAGATAATAAGTACAAATAAAAAAACAACTAAATAATAACATTTCAGAAAATATTCTTAAGTTGCTACCGAAATTTACAATTGATAGGGCAAAAGATCACAAATGGGAATTCAAAAATGCTGCAAAGTTCAAGCAACATGAGACATGGACATAAAAATCACCAGTTGATACTATGCCTTCACATTCATGGAAAATCAAATAAATTAAAAAATGAAGATGCAAAGAGTACAATCTTACTTGATGCCCAGATCAATGTGCTCCTGGATACCAAAGCCAAAACAACCAGTATCACTGAAATTCCTCCTCAGCAGCTCGTATTCTTTCACCTTAAGTCCACTCTCCAAAAGCTGCATTGCCTTCTCACCTCTGACAGTGACATAGCATGCAATCTTCTCATTTCGCCTGATTCCAAAGGAACGAACAGTGTACCTTGCTATACATCATAAAATAAAATTCCTTTAAAAATAATTTATGACTCGTAATATTAAGAAAACCACAAACACAACAACAAATAAAATGGGAAAACTGGATAACGGATATCTCATTACAGCAATCCATAAATGTGAATCAAAAACTGTCATAGATACACCACAACCTTCCATTGTCATTTCGTTAGAAATTCTTGAATCCCAAACCATGTAACCAATAATAAGTACCCTACAGGAGCAGCAAAGACAAGAGCAATCGGTTTCCGAGTATAAAGTCCAACAAAAAAATTAGCTTGTGACCTAAGAAATGGCAGTGCACTTTAAGTACAATATTAAAAGCGGAAATCAGACCGTAAAATAACTACAAAGGAGTTGAATTTGTAAAGAAATAAAAATATATACCGAACAGCTTTGAATAAATCAAGAAATATTAGAGGCATGATTTTGAATTATGATTTATGATTAAATAATTAATTTTATGATTTCTGATTCTTTTATAAAATAAGCACAAATGTGTTTGATAATAATTTAACTATTTATGTTTAGTGATTTTCAAGAAAAAAATCAAAAATAACATCCAAGTTGTTTGATAATGATTTTTATTTTTTGGTTATTTTTTATAAATTTTACGTTTTTAATTATTTTCTTCCAATACTTAATTATATAAAAATTATAAGTTTTGATTTACTATCTAGAAAAAATGTTTCGTTAAAATGAATACAAATATAAATAAAAAATTTGATTAAAAAATCTTCTTTTTAAATATTTATGAATGACCCCATATTTTTGTAGTAATTTCTTAAAAATGTAAAAATTAAAATAAAAAATAGTTAACAAACATACCTGATTGAAAAATCAGGTAAAAAAATCATAAATTATAAATCAAAATCGTTATCAAACAAGCCCTAAATAAATATACAATCAATAGTGACATAGAATAATATCTGTGTACTAGCAACAACAACGACAACAACGACAAAAAAGAGAGAGAGAGAGAGAATATTATCAGTTTAATTAACAAGACAAGTATCATCTATTTCTTCAATCCAAGTCCATATAAATAACTTATAGAAAAATCAAGTAATTGTCAATTTTCATTAAAGGCACTATGGACAGCTTTTAATTAAGAAGGGACAGCCAATGAGTCACATGAACATGTAATACCTACTACCGAATTGTGAACGAATACAGAGCAAATTCTACTTTTTTCGACCTTTACTTTAAACCTTGTACAGTAAATTATTGTAGCTGGTCAAAACGAGTACCAACTTTTCGAGTTCACAGCTCAGATGCATTCGGAGCCGCTCTAATGGTGAATATGAAAATAGGACTACCATACCTATCTGTCTAAAACCGTTTCTTATTCAATCCTCAAAAATAAAACTTAACATTTCACGTAAGGTGTAACATGGCACTAAAAGGGAAAAAATTGTTACCCTTCGAGAAAACAGGGCTCTGGCCACTGAGTTGCTCCAATACCTTTAAATAAAAAACAAGTATAAAAAAAAAAAAAAATAGGCCAAATCGAAAACATTGAAGGTAAAAACTTCCCAAAGATAAATCAACAATAAACTTGAGCTAGATAAATGTTGAAGGAAAAAAAATCTAACCTTAGCAGCTCTCGTAAGACGATCTCCACTCTCACCGACCGATATGTTGAGGACCAGCTTCTGGACCTTAATCTCCCTCATGGGATTCGATAATTTCCTTTCCGAAGCCTGCATTTTCACACCCATCAAATAGTGTGAAAACACTGAACCATAAATCAAGAATATGGAAATTTGAATGAAAAATGACATAGACACCATTACCATTAGGATTTCGCAGCCCACTGCTATTACAAAACCCTACTCTAGTCCACTCGACGTGTATTAGCGAAAAAAAAAAAAAAAAATATATATATATATATATATATATATATATATATATACACACACGCGTAAGTGTTTAATCGTTTTTCAAAATTAAAAAAGAAACAATTAAAAAAATTCACCCTTTCTTTTGTAAATAAATAATCTTAGATTTTAAAATTACTCATCTTTATTTAACAAAATTTTTGACAAAAATAATACCAATAAGAGAAAATGGATAATCAAATAATATCGTTTAATAATATTAATTAAAAATATATGTCTTATATCTAAATTATTTTATTTATTTTAAATTTTTTTTTTGTTTAATTTCTACGGTACATTTTAAATAAATATAAAATTAATTTTTTTATACTTTTTGTTATTCAAGATTGAAAAGAATTATTACGCTTAATTTCATTGAAAAATAATACATATATATATATATATATGCATAAAATTAGGATTCTATCTTAAGAAACAATTTAATTAGGATCCTATAATTAAAGTAATTAGTTATATACACCTAATCATAATTAATATATATCTAACACTCCCCCTCAATTTGGAGTATAGATATTAATCATACCCAACTTGTTACAAAGATAATCAACCCAAACTCCATTTAAAATTTTCGTGAAGATATCTCCTAGTTGTTCTTTAATTTTCACATATCTTGTAGAAATCAAATGTTGTTGAATTTTCTCGCGGACGAAATCACAATCAATTTCAACGTGTTTAGTTCGCTCATGAAACACAAGATTAGAAGCAATATGAAGAGCAGCTTGGTTATCACACCACAATTTTGCTGGTACTGAAGTTTTAAGACCTACTTCATTTAAGAGTTGATATATCCACATTATCTCACACGCAAACTGTACCATAGCCTTATATTCTGACTCTGCACTCAATCGTGATACAACATTCTGCTTCTTACTCTTCCATGAGACCAAATTTCCTCCAACAAAAATACAATAGCCTGATGTGGATCTTCTATCCACTTTGGAACTTGCACAATTTGCATCTGAAAAACATTCAATATGAGTGTGCCCATAATTTGCATACAAGATACCATGTCCAGGTGTTCCTTTCAAGTAATACAAAATTTGCTCTAATATTGCCCAATGATGAACTGTCGGGGATGACATATATTGACTAACAACACTGACCGAATATGCAATATTTGGACGAGTCACGATAAGGTAATTCAGTTTTCCAACTAACCTTCGATATCTCTCAGCATCTTTAAATAGTTCCCAATTTCCTGTAAGATGAATGTTTGGATTCATGGGAGCACTACAAGGCTTTGGTCCCAATTTTTCTGTCTCAGTTAATAAGTCAAGGACATATTTTCTCTGAAATAGAAAGATACATTTTTTACTCTTTGTGACTTCAACACCCAAGAAATATTTTAGCATTCCCAAATCCTTCGTGTGAAACTGAGTATGCAGACTTAAGAGATGAAATTCCCGTAGTATCACTTCCAGTAATAACAATGTCATCCACATACACAACTAAAAGAATGATACCAGCTACTGATTGTTTGTAGAACACAAAATGGTCAAACTTGCTTTTCATTATATCAAATGTTTCTATAGCTTGACTAAATTTTCCAAACCAAGCACGAGGACTCTGTTTCATCTTCCTCCCCCTAACGTGCGGGAGGCAAAGAAGACAAAAAATTTTCCAAACAAATCATCATCCTCCCCCTAACGTGCGGGAGGCGGAGAAGACAAAAAATAGGGTGTGTCTTCCATGAAGGTAACATCAATTGAGATAAGATATTTATTGAGACTAGGACAATAACATCTATAACCTTTCTGAAGACGAGAATAACCAAGGAAGATACACTTCAAAGACTTGGGATCTAATTTAGTAACATGCGGACGAATATTTCGAATAAAACAAATGCTACCAAATATCTTAGGGTCAACCGAAAATAGTGACTTAGTAAGAAACAGGATTTTGTAAGGAATCTCACCATGAAGAACAGATGAAGGCATGCGATTAATAAGAAAACATGCTATTGAAAATGCATCGGTCCAAAAAGGTTTAGAAACATTCATTTGAAATAATAAGGCACGTGCAGTTTCAAGAAGACGTCTGTTCTTACGTTCTGCCACTTCATTTTGAGATGGAGTATCAACACAAGAAGTTTCATGAAGCATGCCATTTTGAACCATATAAGATTGAAACAAAGCGGATGTATATTCTTTGGCATTATCGCTTCGCTAAGTACGAATTGAAACATTAAATTGAGTTTTAATCTCAGCACAAAATGCACAAAAAATAGAAAACAACTCAGAATAATTCTTCACTAAATATAACCAAGTTACATGAGAATAATCATCCACAAAAGTAACAAAATACTTAAATTCAAGTTTAGACAAAATAGGACAAGAACCCCAAACATCAGAATGAACTAATTCAAAAGGAACACTAGCACATTTATTAACTCTTGGACTTGAACTAAGAGGATGATGTTTTGCAAACTGACAAGACTTGCAATCTAATGAAGACACCTTACTAAACTGAGGACAAAGCTTCTTGAGTAAAGGAAGAGATGGATGACCCAGTCTATAATGTGCCTCGAAGGGAGAGGTTACACCAGAGCAAACAACAGATTTCGGGATTGGTGTGTCAAGAATGTAGAGCCCTCCAGACTCATGTCCTTTACCAATAATCTTCGTCGTCATAAGATCCTAAAATAAGCAATGATTAGGAAAGAATGAGATGCAAAAGTTAAGATTACGAGTAAGCTGACTTACAGAAATCAAATTAAAGGATAAGTTAGGTAAATGTAAGACAGACGACAAAGGAAGCAAAGGAGTAGGAGTGATTGTGCCAAACCCAAGAACACGAGACGGTGACCCATCGGCTAAGGTAACGGTAGAGGTGGAAGTGTGTGACTGAAGAGTAAAAAATAGACTAGAATTACCTGTCATATGATCTGTGGCACCAGAATTAATAACCCATTTGGAAGATGAGGAAAGAAGACACGCATTTGGTTTACCTGAATCAGCAATAGTAGTGACAGAAGGTGATGAAGACTTTAGTGATTGTTGATACTATGAGAATTTGATAAATTTATCTATAAAGATAAGAACCGATTTTTCAGAAGTATCATAAGTGGATGCAATATAGGCCGAGTGACCTTTTCTGATTCTTGTACTAAAGCTTTCTACAGTCATGTTTCGTATGTCCTAGTTTATGACAATAGTAACACACAATTTCTCCTGGATCCTGTGGTCAAGTTTCAAACCCTTGCGAGCCACCTCCTCTATTTTCACTCATATAGGTTGACCTTCCAGACTCATAATTATTATTTCAGCTGACCAAAGCACCATTTAATTGAGCAGGTGGAGTGCCTTCTGTACAAAGTACTCGACTAAATACTTCTTATAAAGAGGAGATCTCAAAACAAAACAAGAAAGAACCTGTGACTTAGCAGTCTCAAAGTCAAAAGGAAGACCAGCAAGAAAACTCGTGACAGCCATTTACTCCCGTTGGCATCGCTGAACCTTCACATCAGGACTAAAAGGCATCAAACTATTGAGCTCCTCATAAGTCTTCTTAAATTCCATAAAATAATTTGTGAGGGATTGATCTTGTTTGTCTGCATGGTAAAATGCCTTGCATACCTTATACATGCTAGAAAGGTTTCCTTTACTAGAATATAAGAAATCTAAATAATCCATCAATTCTTTAATGAATTCACAATGAGTGATCAAGCCAATTACCTCATTCTCAATAAAATTCTGAATCTGCAGAAATAAACGGGCATCTTCTCTAAGCCATGTCGGCTTTGAATCATCTTGAGGAGAATCGTTAGTTAAATGAGTATCTTTATCAATACTTCTCAAATAAAGTCGAATGGTCTTGCTTCAATCCAAATAATTCGAGCCATTGAGCTTATGGTCCATGAGTTTAGACATCACATGCAGCATATTCGTCACAACACTAAATTTCTTTTCAATCATAACTCCTACAAACAACAAGACAGCGAACAAGCGAGCAAACAAAATCCAACAAGGCAGCAAACAAGAACACAAAAATTGGCCAAAACCCAAACTGGAAGAACCCAAACTTGAACCAATGAGTACAGAACCACCCTAGACGACACAGGGGAACGCCGACGAGCAGAGCGAGGACGACCGGAGAAGATTGTTGGAGAAGACGTGCCGTCACGCGCCAACAAATGGGAAGACTGCAGAAACTCGTTGTGGCGCGTGGGGTCCACTCGCAGCTCGTCTGGTCACCAGACTTTGGGGTTTTGCCGATCGGCGGCTAGGCTTCCTCCCTGTGCTGGCAGTGAGAATTAATGTTCATTCTAAAAGGGTGTCCCAAGTTGGAACCCAAAAATGCACTAAACCCTAATTTGTGTTTACCCAAAAAAAAAAATCTCAACTTTGTAACCTTAATGCTTTGATACCATGTTATTCAAGATTGAAAAAAATTGTTTCGCTTAATTCCATTGAAAAATAATATATATATATATATATACACACACACACACACACATAAAGTTAGGACTCTATCTTAAGAAACTATTTAATTAGGAACTTATAATTAAGGTAATTAGTTTATATAAACATAATCATAATTAATATATATCTAACATTTTTAAATTAATTTTAAAAATAAAATAAAATTTAGAGTTTTTACTGGATGTATTAATCATTATATATATGACTATAGTTATTATTAGATTGATAATTATTATAATATTAGAGTTTTTATAAAATATTATTCTTATTTTATTATCAGGTATATCAAGGATAATTGATGACAATAGTTTAAAATATATGGATAATTTTGTTCAAAAATATTAAGTATAAAATACAAGTGTGTATCACGTGTTATATTTTATTTTTATGTTTTAATTTTGGAAAAACAACAAAATTAATACCCCTTAAAATTTTTAATGACAAAAATAGCACCCTTATGTTCAAATAATATATTTTCACAATTAAAAAATAATTTTTATTTTATTTTTCTTTGAACATTCGTTTAATTAAACTTCATTCAAATTAAATTATGACAATTTAAATCTATTTAATGTTTAATGTTATTAGAGTGTTAATTTTGTTATTATAAATTTTAAGTGGTGTTATTTTTGATAATTTTATTTTAATTTTTTGTTATATTTTGATGTGATATTAAAAAAATATTAATTTTTTAAAAATAAAGAAAAAAAATAGTAATGGTAATGATTATATTTTTGTTATATAAAATAAATAGTAATGATAATATTATAATTGAATTAAAAATTTAAAGACAAATTCTTCCAAAATATAAATTAATTTTTTAACCCATTATTTAAAAAAAAATTGAGAAAAAGAAAAATTAATCTATATATATATATATATATATATATATATATTGGTAAGAAAAAAATAACGTATGTATAAAATATGTTTTTTCTATTCATATTCTTCTCTCTTGCACACCCAAATTAAAATAAAAATAAAAAAATGGCAGATCTTGTTTCTATCTCATCTCCCTTCACTCACGCAAGCTCTCTCAGCTTGACTTCGTCGCCGGCGAGGAATTTCGCCGAGAATATCAAGCGAGTTTTCACTCCAGTATTCTGATTTTGTAATCTACTTTCTGTCTCTTTCTCACCTTTCTTCATTTCTCTGTCGATTTTTTTCGTTGGTGCCTCAGAATTGCATCTACAAGGTTCTGCATATATATTAATAAACAGAAGAATCTTTTCTCGAATTCAAAATCTATTTTTCCGTCTCTAACCATTGTATCTTCATTCTCCATCATGGGATAAGCACTTGTGCCCAGCTCTGTTCCGAGAGAGAAAACGTAGTTCACATTAATGGTGTCTCCAAATGTTAAGAGACCTCTTAACGGCGTTTAGTCTGTAGCTATAATTCTTTGCCATTGGCCCTGGGGATGGCCGAATTAAGGTATTACGTCCTCATCTTTTTCCCCTTTATTTATTGAAAGCTTCTGCTTCAAATAATGGTCGGAGGGCTATCAACTAGGTTTTTGAACATATGCATAGCTTCCTTTTGTAGATCCCAGCACCTAGCAAAAGCTGAAGCAGTTATTGTAGATGGTATAAGATTAGGTGTACTCCCCGATGTGGTAACATACAATACTTTGATTGATGCATATTGCCAATTTGTTGGACTGCAAGCCGCTTATTCTGTTATTCAACGAATGAGAGAAGCTGGGATTAGCCCAGATGTTATTACTTACAATACGTTGATAACTGGAGCTCTCAAGAATCACTTGTTACAGCAATCCTTGGATCTATTTTACCGTATGTATCAAGACGGTATCTCTCCTGATGTTTGGACCTACAATATCATGATGAATTGTTACTTTAAATGTGGAGAACTGGAAAAAGCCAATGGGGTTTTCCAGAAGATACGCTGTGAATTATCCCCTTCAGCAGCTACATACAACACCATGATTAATGGTCTTTGTAAAAATGGGTATACGGGGAATGCTCTTATGTTATATAGAAATCTACAACAGTGTTTTGGTTTTGTTCCTAAGTTACAGACTTACAATATTATCATCAATGGGCTCTGCAAGGAGCATAGATTCCTAGAAGTCAAGACAATTTGGAAGGAGCTTGAAGAATCAGGTCATAAACCGAATGCCATAACATACACTACAATTATGAAATCCTTCTTTAAGTCCAGGCAGTATGATGAAGCGCTTGATATCATGTTGAAGATGAAGAGTGAAGGATACACTTTTGATGGCTTTGCATATTGCACAGTCATTGCTGCTTTACTGAAGACAGGTAGGATGGGAGATGCCAATACTTGTATGGAACTGATGATGAGTGATGGTGTTAAGCTTGATATAGTGTCTTATAACACATTAATTAATCTCTATTGTAGGCGAGGTGATTTTAAAGCTGCCTTCAGTGAGCTGGAAAAGATGGAGAAAGAAGGCTTGGGATGCGATATCTATACTCATACAATTATAGTTAACGGTCTATGCAAGGCTGGTAATATTGATGGTGCTTTACAGCATTTAGAATACATGAATATTATGGGCTTCCACTCAAATTTGGTGGCCTTGAACTGCTTGATTGATGGCATGTGTAAATCCGGTCAGATAGATCGAGCCGTGGAGTTCTTTGAGTCGATGAAGATAAAGGATTCTGTAACTTACACCTCCTTGGTGCACAATCTTTGCAAGGCAAGGATGTTCCGTCCTGCAGCCAAGCACATGATCTCTGGTTTAAGAAATGGCAAGAGAGTACTTCGTTGTACACAACGAGCTGTTCTTGATGGGCTTCGTGATTCAGGGTTTGTATATGAAGCAAAGAAACTTCAGTCGAAAATCCGCAAGGCTCGGTTATCACATTTAAGATCTTGATAGGATATTCCAAACTCAAGTTGGAATCAGAAGGTCATACTTGTGAAGCTAAAGCAACATAAAGTATTGTGCTGTTAATGCTATTCTTAATCGAAACCCTGGAAAGCTCTAATCAATGGATCTCATAATGTTCAAAGATTTCGGCTAGTTCTCACTGGACTACGAATAGAAGAGTAGTACCAAGTGGCACCACTGATCAAGATTACAGCAAGGTTTCAAACTATATATTATTGGATCTGAATCGTTATTGTTAATCACTTACTGGATTTTCTGGTGCATAAAGAACCTTCTTGCCACCAGATTGAACAAATCTAGAGTCCTTTACATCAACTGTTAATGAATTGACAGAAAGAAAGTTTTGTTGAGCTCACAGGTGAACTTTAATTTCTTGCCATGTAATATTGATAAAGTATGATTATGATGCTTTTGAAAAGTTGCCACAAGCATTTCATTTTCCTTCTTTTCTTTCAGCATCCATTCCTTGTTCCTTCAAAGATATTTTTTATTTGGTTTGTGATACTGGAAATTTATCGACCACTCAGCTTAACAGTTTTGAGGAATGGTGGTTGATTATTTTTTTCATTCAGACTCTATGAACGAGGAATCATTGCATTCTAGTTTTCAGAAGATTTACTATATTCTTCTCCCAATGAAGGGAGTATTGTTATACAAATAAATCATAATAAATGATTTAGTCGCATTTCATTTATTGGTCCTGTAATGCAACTCCAAGAACCTATTGTATCTTTCCTCATTTTCATATTAGTCTCAGCGATTCATTTTTTTCATTATGGTTTTTTATATTTGATGACTTCTGCACAAACTTGGACCCAACTCTATGTGAATTACAATATGGATGCATCATTCTTATGGTTTTTTTTTTTTTTTTTTTTATCATTTTAAAATAATGCCTCAAGTTAATTTGAGCCATTACATGTTGCAGAAAAGTCACAGGTTTTTTTTTTTTTTCATTTTAGATCTCATTCCTTGCCGGCATTTATGTTATCTTTTTTGTTTTCCCCCTCCTAGAATGTTTATTGTTATTTCTTACCTCTTAATGAAGCTCTACAATTTTACATGTATTTCATTTTCGTTATTTTTTCGGGGGTACTCTTACTAATTTAGTAAAAAAAATTAATTGCATTTCGTCGGAATAGTAAGAATGAATTAGGATGAGTATGTTTGATTCCATCGATAATGTTTACTGAGTTTTACTATCAATTTACGAGATGTCAGATCACTAGATGAAGTGAACTACGTGTTTACTACTACACTTCACCCTAACCGTAGTAAGTAGGGAAAATAGTACCATTGAATGGAGTTAAACACCCAAGAAATCATTGACATTGGAATTGATCATTTTACATAGTTACCCCAATATAAATAATTACTTCTTAAATTATTAATATAATATTTTATAAAAATATCAAATAAGACACTTTTGAATAAACAATCAGCTTCTTTTTTTAATGAAAAAAGTAAAGAACAAAAATTATTTTATTAATTATTAGGTAGACAATTACTCCTCTCTCCTTTTAAATGACAAGAGAAAATGAGAACGAAAAAAAAACAGGGAACATTTTGGAAATCAAATTGAAAAAACAATAAACAAGGGTAGAGTCTAAAGCGTTTCACAATGGGAATTGGGAGGCTTGTGCAGCTTAAGACTGGATTACTATGGCCAGTTGAAATATTTTTTTAAAGTAAAAATATGAGTTGGATATGTGTTATTTTTGTAATAACAAATTTTAAGGAAGGTAACTTGCAATTACAAATATTGTTTCCCTTAATGTTATATGGGATCGTACAAATTCCTCAAAAAAAAAAAAAAAACACTCCGGATTGCTGAAACTGCGGGGTTTGTTTTCCTCAGCATTCCCAAATAAAATTAGGTTATAACAAATCTGGTTTTCAAGGGCCACGAGCAGACAAACCTTAAACATTATATACTTAAAAACAGTGATAGACTGACGCAATGTAAAACAGTCAAGGCAACGTTAATTTCCAAACGTAAAATAAACTACGAGCTCGAAAGGATCACAAACTTGGGTAGAATGTAGAAACAAAACTACGCTCAAGTAAAACGCACGCAGAACAACTGTCTTTGCTCCATTGATATTTGCAGCTTCCTATCTAGCTAGACATGAATAGCCTCACCTTCTTATACTCTACCTTTCTGAAACACGTGGCAACCAAAACAATGTACAGATGCAGGAAAATACCATTTGTTTTAGAAGACTAAAAAGATAAGAGTAGACATAATCACCGATTTCCAGGTTAAGCTAAAGAACCAGTATGTGTACATCTTAACAGGGCGAGTAGAAACAGTTGCTTAGGCTAAAACGCTTTGTCATGTGGAAACCATCGTATAAGAAGCTTTTTCTTCCACACTTCATCTCCATTATCCATCCACTAGTAGAAGAGATGTGATGATACCTTTGATTTTAATCTTTACATTCAAGTACCGGCTGCTGAATGAGGAAAGCCAAGACCAGCCAGCCATCGAACATATTCTGGAATGAGCCTACTGATCAGTTCAGGTGATGCTCCAGCTAACTACAACCACAATTTGGACATAAAAAGCTTCCATGAGAAATTAAGGAAACAACAAGTGCTTATATGCTTCTACTAAGCTTAAACATTAGCTAGAACGCATGTTGGTCCTGATCTTAATCCTGGTTTCTATAATATGCAAAAGTAGACATCTAACTCACTTCCTGTTTGAAGTTGAAGAGAGGTGGTAAAAGGCGGCCATTTGGGAGGCGAGCATTGGGCTCACGAAGTTCATCAAAGAAAGGATGTGCACATGCTTCCAGCTGTAGTTGGAGAAAAAGACAGCCATTAAACCAATCATGCTTATCACAAGGAACTATTTATCAGAGTTTAAATTGGTAGTCTGCATCACTTTAATATGCTATACACTTGTAACTCGGCCAAAGTCTTCATACGGTAGTAGATTAGATGACATCATTACTTTCTTGGAAAGTGGGCTTTAAGATTTTATTGAATAGAGAAGGGAAACTCACAGCAGTACAGCGAAGACTTGGTGAATATTGAAGAAGGCGCGAAGCAAGGTCAATTGCTTCTGGAGGCATTCTTTTGTGGAAAACCTGAAAATAGAACATAGTGACAGATGCGTAATTATAGGACTACAAGTTACGACAAAGAGGATCATTGGCAATAATTGTTAGATTCCAAGGCAGTTTCAACAAACAAGTAAGCTAATTATCCAAGAAAATAATTCACTTCCAATATAAAATTCCTGCATATTTGGAAAGACAGACCATCCTGAAATCTCCTCAAGTGGTGGAGATATTGAGGACTACAACGAAGTGATATAAATGATCATCTATCTCCCTTTCACCGTCAAAGGTAATATACCTTAAAATTTTCATTTATAGAAGCAACAAAAAATGCACAAGAAAAATACTGATCTCTTTAAATAGCTGATGAAATATTTGAGTTAACTCAAAAGCATGCATGCATACTAAGCAATGAAATATACCTAAAGTACATCATGCGTTTCATGCTGCCATATCTTACCATAACAGCAATAAGCCAACCTTAAAGAAGCTAATTACATACCTTATGCCAAGGATGAGCCTTAATCTGAGGGAACCTAAAATCTGTGTAATTTGGGTTCATGCATCGAATTTCTTCTCGGGTCGGAGTACCGAGAACCTGCAAGGAGATGTCCACTTCATAAGCATACTATTAATGAAACCAAATATTCCGAATTAATTCCAACATAAATAGGAAGGAATGAATCACCTTAATAATCTCTACAAGTTGGTCAACTGCATTCTCTCCTGGAAACAGAGGCTGTAAAAGAGTTCATAAGTAAGAGACGTGAATAACCATAATTGGAAAATCGTGCAGTATATAATTAAGATTGTTGTTACAAAACAAGTAACTAACCTGGCCAAGAAGGAGCTCTGCAAGTACACAACCAGCTGACCAGATGTCAATAGATGTTGTATATTCTGTAGCACCAAAAATAAGTTCTGGAGCTCGATAGTAACGGGAACATATGTATGATATGTTTGCTTCACCCTTGACCTAAACATCAAGTAAATAAAATCATCAGCTTCGTTAGAAACAGAATGAATATTTGTACACAAAATGGGCATCTACTTTCCTATTGTTTAAGAAATATGAAGATTTAAATAAACTAATATATTATTCTAGTAGGGTAACCAATGCACCGACAGTAAAGTAAATACGCAAGTACTTTACCTTTAAATTAAATAAGCTAATAAATTCTATGTGAAGTTGGATGAATCTAGTACCAATTATCGCAGAAGCAGTAACCAACTCAAATACTAAAGAACCAAAACCGTTGTTCATACAAGAAGATATAAAAGGAAAAGAGAAATAAAAAGGAAGATGATAACACACAATGACACAATATTACAAAATTACCAATGTTATAACTAAAAAACAGCAAAAGTAAAGGACATCAAATCATCAATAAAAGACTCTACTTAATGATAGGATATAACTATGCAGCTTTTACATCATCCTAATTGTGCAAAATTGAAAAAAATAAAAACTTACTAGAGCTTTTGCGCTTCCAAAGTCACAAAGCTTAACTTGGTGCGTAAGGGGATCAACCTGCAAATACATAATAGGTAAGACAAACCTTATATCTTATTTTAAGATTGAAATACATTTCAAAAACATACCAAAAGATTTTGAGGCTTCACATCCCTGTGGCAAACACCAGGAACAGTATGGATATATGCTAGCCCCCGAAAGATCTGCTTAATATCCCATTTATCATATGGATATGAAAAAATAAAGGTCATTAAATCCAGAAAATGAAACGTTGACCTAACTCGTAGCTAATTAAAACTCACATAACTCAAAAATAGAGTATAAATGGTGCATACTTGATAGGTATAAAGTTTCACATATATGAGTGGCATCCTTTGGTTCATACTGCTATAATGCTTTAAAACCCTGTACATAGTCTCTGGTACATATTCCATCACCAAATTTAGAAAGAGCTCGTCTTTACTTGTGGTGGAGAAGAAACAATGCTTTAGTGAAACCACATTTGGATGATCCATCAAGCGCATTAACTGCAATTCACGATTTTTATAACGTTTATCTTGCAAAACCTTCTTTATAGCCACCGCTTCTCCAGTTTCCAAGCATTTTGCCTGCAAAAAAAACAAACATCTGAGACTAAAACATTGAACAAATTGCAAGATTGCTTTGTACTAATAACAATGAAATATTTATACCTGAAAGACTATACCGAATGATCCACTACCTACTACACGCTCTGCCATGTAACTGATTGTCTGCAACCGACCGAAAAGGTTACAGCTCAGAATACAAGCAGAAGAATATAAGAAATCGCTCAATGAAAGAATAACTTTAGTATAGAGTAAAATCATTCTCTAGACCATCAAGAGCAGTTAACTGCCTTTTAAGCTATAAAAGGGAAGTACAGAAGATTAAAGAACTATTTAAGTCAGCAACATGGCAATCCAGGGGATCCAGCACTAACTCTTTTAGGTTCACCATTTTTGCCACCAATGGTTGTGGATATGATATGGCCGGTGACAGCATCATTTACTTCAATAACAGCAGCTGACATATCCTGCAAGTTATAGCAGTGACAATTATTAAATTAAGTAGATGTACAGGCCTGTTACATTTTATTAACATGTGGCATGTCAGACACTTGTTGTGTCAAGTTCTCAAATAATGTACATGTCTCCTCCTCAAGGCATATAATCCTTTTAAACTAACTGAAAGAGGTTATATGGACATCAACTGTCCGTTCGGCTTTGCACCAATGATTCCATCAACAAAATTATTGCAAATGTTAACGCATAATGCAAGTAAAGGGGTACTTTCAAGTTTTAAGCTTATGAACAGGTAGCACAAACTCTATCTTGTGAATTCATGAGGCTTATTAACACCTCTAGTATTTAATAATTAGGGGTGCCACTTAGCATCCAATGCTCTGATTTTGTTTACCTTGGAATTTCACCTGCTAATGAATGTGGAGAAAAAGCTAGAATAGGATGAACTTTATAAAAAGGAAAATTTCATGAAAGATAATTAATTGCATGAAAATCTGCAAAAACACTTCGTTAATCCAATTTCATGAGAGCAATTAAACAGTACTGATGATGAAAAATCCATTGAAAATATTCAATAAGCCAACATATCTACCACAAATGGACTAATGTGACGAATGGAAACTAGGAAAGGCAAAAGGCATAGATAGCAAATACCACTTATACAAAAGCAAAATAAGAAGACCATAGTTCACAAGAAAGCATCACATGCTATGAAAACTTGCATTCCAAACAAGAGATTATTGACAAAGAATTAGAGAATGTTAACTTGCAAAAGCAAACTAGAATACTTTATAGAGGAATCCACCTAATAACATAAAAGGTAAAAGGTTGGAAAAAACTAAAATATTGTAGTGATATCAAAGAAAACCCAGGAGAAATCGAAAAAAAGAGAGTCCTCAATGATAGATAATACAAGTACTATAACATACATTTGATGATTTTAATCATAAAAAAACCTTATATGAGAACACTATTTTCGAAAACACAATCAGCGAATTTCTCAAATATAAACGAATGAAGGTGAAACTTAACCCTAGTGAAAACTCGACAACAAAGAAAAAAAATCAGGGAAAAAACATTAAAAACTACAAGGCTTACTTACGGCTGCTTTTGGTTGCTCAGAGAGAGAAGAAAAATTATAAGATTTTAGTTAAACTCCCTCCCTTCGATAGACAAAGAAGCATGATATTGAGCTCAACTGAGCTTTACGTAAAATAAGTCATATCTTATTCCCTGTCTTCAGTATAACTTTATTTGAAGCTTTAATACCGATCAACATTCCAGTTTCGATTAGCCAAGAAAAAAAAAATCCAGTTTCGATTATTTTCAGAATTTACTGAGAACAGAACAGAGACAAAATAAAGTAGGAAATGAACTTAACGTCAAGATGAAGATCTCAGTCAAAATACCACAATTTAAAAAAACAGAAAATAAAAACTAATTAAGATCAAAATCAAAAGTTCCAACCTATCACAGAAATACTCGGTGAAAGAAACAACTACCAAAAAGCATTTTCCCACCAGAAATCACACTCAAAAATTATGGCAAGCTGGTGCCGACCTCAGACAACGGAATAAAACCTAGATCCCTTCCGAATTCAACAAGTAATCAAAAGTCCGAGCTCTATCTAAGACGATCTGAACACCGACACCATCCTATACAAACAGGCACACAAACAAAAGGTAAAGCTCACAGAGATTATTGTGAAATGCGAATTGCGGAAGGAGATAAGAAAGAAAAAAACACCTTATCGGAGCCCATATCAGAGTTTCGGCGAGGTACGTTCATCGACCGGTCATTTACGTCTTGAGGTTGTTGCTGAGGTGGTGGTTGATGGTGAGGTCCCAAGGGCACGGAGGCCATGTGAGCTTACTTGTCTCTCCTCTTCTCTCTCTATAGCTCTCTCTCTCTCTCTCTCTCTCTCTCTCTCCTGTGTCTCCACTCAATTGGAAAAGAAATAGTTACAACTTACAATGAGAGGGTAGACCTAGGCGCGGGTTAGTTAGCGATTGAAGGCACGCTTTAATCAGAGTCCTACATCGCTCTCTCATTTGACAGAGTGCTGATGGCATAAGATCATCTTTGATATTGAGAACACAACAAGGGGTCTGACTGTGGGCTCGTGGTTTGCTTTTATTGCTCGAGACGTAGGTTGGGCCTTTTGGCAAAGCACAGAGACAACTCTCACATGGGACGGAACCACTGTGTTTTGCATTGCTTTATTACAGCATTACTATTACTATTAGTCAAAATAAGTTTTTTTTTTCTTTTCATAAACATTTTAGATTGTTTATAAATTGTTTTTAAGGTTGTTTTCAGTAACAATTACATGCATAATTCGTGTAAATATTTACTTATTATATTATGCATTATTAATCTTATAACAATATAATGGATGGTAAGTATGAACTCAATTACTCGAATTTACTAAAGCAAATAATTTTATGATCTAGTAAATTTATCGTACATAAAATATTTGTGATACCAAGATCGATCCTGTCGGGATCGATGATCGAACATTTCTTTGCTCCAATTCACTAGAAACTTTATTTCGTCATACATCATGCATGCATGAAGACACAATTCCAAACTTTTAATATCTAATATCGATATTGTTCTTCTTTGTTGGCTAAAAGATATTGTCAATTCATTAACTTAATTATGGCTTATAAAATTAGTTTAACGCCCAACAATTAATCTAATCTCTCCTTGTGTTTTTGTTATTGTTGGTATTGTCTTATATTATTTAAGTATGATATTAATCATAATTGTAATAAAAATTATTTAGAGTATTACTGTGATTAATTTGACTATACTCGATAATAAAATGTAAATAATTATAGCAGTAGCAATAATCTTCATTACGCTTGTAGTCCTCTGTAATTCTTATTACTTCATTAACCCTCTTTATTTTTCTCACAATTTGTATAATCATTTATGATTTTTTTGCTCATCCTATCTCTTTTAGTAATAAAAAAAATTTATTTTTTAATTTTGTTTCATCTATAATTTTATAATATTTTAATATTATTATTTATTTTGATTACACTGCTTAAACAAATATTGTAATAGTAATATTGTTTCTTTTACATTCAATTTCATTACAATTACTATTCTCATTACTTTTACATTCAACAAATCAAATGTCACATAATATAAAGTTTATAAGTAATCATGAAATTTAGCTACATTGGAGATTAAGCTTCAATTATATAGTGTATAAGCAACACGAAACATATAATCCTTAAAAGCTTAAATTCTAAAGTAATTAAGTTTCATCATTACTTATAAACCTTACATTAATATCATACTTAAGTAATGTATGACAATTCTTCTAATATCTATTCTCTAAGTATGAGTATTTATTTTTTGTAAAGATTATCACTTTACATTTTTAACCTATTTTATTCTATTTTATTTAGATAATTTATCTTTTTTTTTTCTTCATTTCACAATATCCCTTTTTTTTGAGAGGCAAGATCCAAAATTTTTGACTCATTAATTAATTGAAGCTTTAATATCATATAAATTTTATATAATATATAAATATTATGATGTATATTTTTAAAAAAATTAACTTTTAAATTCCATAATTAATATAGCAGCTGCAAAATCTCTAGTAAAAGCAATAGGGTTGGTACTGTTACTTTCTAACCAGTGCATCTTGACTGCTACTTTTGAAAAGTCTATGATCTGAGTCAAGATGCCCACGTTGAAACGCAACGCAAGTAGCTTGTAATAATTTAATCTAACTGCATGAGTTTAAATTGCTTTGATTTTAACAACTTCAATGAAAAAAAATTATAAAAGATTTAAATAAAAACTTAAAATAAATATTTGTTAATTTACTATCACTATTTAATAACAATATAATTAAATTATACAAAAATTAACATAAAATTTATGTATCAGTGCACTTTTCAATAACTACATAACTTGTTGCTATAAAGTAAAAGGAGTATGATTTAAAATCAAAATTAATTTCATCCCAGTTAGATTAATAAAGTGTGCAAGAAGGACGAAAACCAAATAGATAGATGCAAAAAAAAAATAATTCTAATCCTTTTTCATGCATATTAATGAATAAATTCTTGCATGAGAATGTGAGATATATCTCAATTTTTTATTTTTATAAAAATGAAAAACATGTATGAAATAAAACGAAATCATAGAACATACAACAACAGGTGATACGTTACATACGTAAGATTTTTTTGTATTCATTGATTAAAATTAACTTTTCCTACTTTTCGTCTCTTTTGGTTCTCTCATTATCCGAAAAAACTGCATGCAAATTTCAAATCTAATTGTGAGCCAGGCAATTAGGCAAGTCAAGAGAGTCTAATTAATTATTAGATATCTGGATAAAGCTTTTTGCTAGACGACATGAAAATTAAATAAAAAAATGAATGAAAAGAAAGATAAGTGAATAAAAAACTGGGGACCTACCACGTTTAACACTTTGAATTGTAATTCACGTTGATTTGTTCGCTAATCAGCATGCTTTAGAACAAATAAATTAACTTTATTCATGTTTAACTAAAACATTCTCCCTTAAGCATAATTTTATAAATAATTGAATGTTTTTCTTTTAATAATAATATGTCATTCGTAATCCTTCAACGTAAGAATAGCTATTATTCTCATGTAATAAAAACACGGTCCTTATTTTGAGGAATTGATATTCTTAAAAATATTACAATTTTTTACATTAAATTTGCAAATAATGAAAAATATATATTTCATTACTGACTCTAATTATACCAAAGATGTGATAAAAAGAAATACATACTAACCAATAAAACACAAGAGACGGTGGCGTGAGCCAACACGTAGGCACAAGAGAGGGTCGCGTTGCAAGCAGCTTCAACACTTGTTTTAATGGCGTCAATTACATCATAAGAAAACTCTATTATGTCACAAGATCAAAAAATTATATTCAATAAAAAATTGTTGCATCAGTTATAATTGTAATAAAATTGTAATATATAAAAATGCTCTAATTCATAACCCCTAGCCGATGGTTAGCAAAAACTCTACTTTCAATTTGTTCGGCCAACAAGAACAAATGATCTGTCCCAAATTACTTATTACCAAATACAACTTTTTCATTGGATGACTGGTTTTTTAGATGGCAATAGAACGGCCTCAGCAGTATATCACATAGTAATTCTAGAACCAGCGCAATAAACCCATCCTCATATGGGGAAGGTATTAGGCAAGTTGTGAGAAGTGCAACATAACCAAATCTAAACAAAACATCACTGAACAATAATATCCTTGAGCCAATCATCATATTATCACATACACTACATGCTCAAAAAATATTCAAAGGAGCCTACTATCCCGATCTAAGTTCATAACTATACATGAACGAATGAACAACACAACACATGAGAGATGGGAAGGCAGAGCAAAGCATGCACATAAAATTTGGTAAACAGCAAGTCTATCACAATTAGTATGGTGTAGTCTTGAACCTATGCTTTCAACACTTTCTCGTTGAGGTGTCAGAAAATAAACAGCAGCTATTGCCATGGTAAGATTTTCAATGGGAGTCCGTACAAGAAGTTCAAGGAAGGTTATTAAACTAAACTTTTTCTGACATCCTTCATAAACTACAAGCTTAGAACAATAGAAGTTACATATGCTTAGAGATAACTTGTGAGTAAGAAAGAAATGCTTAAATACCTAAGTTAGCCAAAGTACTAGAATGACATAAGTATCCTAGTCCCCGTTGTCATACACTAGCTTTACCCAAATCCTTTGTTGTGGGTGACTTAATAGCACCAAGACTTGAACGGTTGCTTACATTAGAAGTTGACTTACGATTCTTCACCAGTGGGACAAGCGATTGCACAACATCTGCCATAAGGGGCCTGTAATCAGCCTCTGGTTGAACACACATCGCAGCAATTGCTGCTACCTGAATAACCTCCTTCATCAAGTACTGGCCCTCCAATGCAGGATCCATGATATGCACAACCTGTTCTCTATCTCTCAGCTGGGGCAAAGCCTACATCAAAATTCAACAAAGAGAAAAAAGAAAGAGCTTAACATATCTGATGGAATATGGTTACATAAAAAGTTCAAAAAAATGAAGAAGATATAATATCTGGGAGATGAAACATAATCTTGTAAGTGGAATTTGTGATCATATACTGCAGACACTAAAGTGTAAGAGGCAAGCTATGAAACCCACCCAAGAAACAATAACACCTTCTCCAGGAGGTCTTTTCATATCAACTGGAACTCTGCCTGTTAGCAACTCCAAAAGGACAACACCGTAGCTATATACATCTGATTTTGTTGTAAGATGCCCTGTTAATGCATACCTGCATTACATGCCCCACTTTAAAATTGAAACTGAAGTTCTACCAAATTACAAATAAACTGTGCAAAGTAATGTAAGGAGAGCAAAATCCAAGTATATGATCAGTAAAGATATACAATTTTATGGGAATATATTATTGCATCCATAACTATAAGGCACTTACTCAGGAGCAACATATCCCTGTGTGCCCAATACTCGAGTAGAAACATGTCCTCCAGCTTTATCAGATCCAAGCTTGGCCAATCCAAAATCAGAAACCTTGGCATGAAAGTTCTTGTCCAACAGAATGTTACTACTCTTAAAATCCCTGTGAATCACTGGGGGACTGACCTGTTCATGGAGATATTCCAAACCCTTTGCAGCTTCAAGAGCTATTCTCAACCGTGTTTCCCAGTCTAGCTTTCTGGAGGGAGCACTAGAACCTGCATATTAGGCTTAACAAGTAAAAATCCTACAGCAAATGACCTCTTTTCAGTCTATTAGAGAAAAAGATTGCCTTCTTCATTCTTAACAGAAACTTTTGAATAGAAGTTGAGAACTGAAAGGCCAGGACAAGGGCAAGTACATCTATTCAAAAAAGGAATATGGCTCAATATATTCTATAAACAATTCATCGATTCTACAATATGTCACACAATCTGGAGCCAGTTAAATGAATAATTTAAAACTTTTTATATCTTTAGTATTGAGATGAAACCATTGATTGGAACATTAATAGTCCTTGAGGCTTTAATCATGAAAACTGTTGGCTAAACCAGTCACTAAATCTGCATGAAAAGAGATAGATTTCAAATCTAGAAATAAAATACGAGCATATATTACTATATAATGTTAAATACAAAGTACCATGTATTTCCTATTGTTCTATCAAAGATCTAGAATTCAGTTTCTGTTCGATCACAGCACATTAATTTAAAATCACATAACCAGAAAAGGAACATAAAGTACCATTGACCGGATAAAGATGTTCTTGCAGACCACCATTTGCCATGAACTCGTAGACCAACAATTTGTGACTATTATCTGAGCAATATCCAAGCAATGCCAACAAATATGGAGAATGCAACCGCCCTAGCAATTCCACCTACAATTGCGTGCATGCCAATCACTATGACCAAACAGAAGCCTAGCTATTTAATACATTAAAGGAGGAAAAAGTGGGCAAACACTTCAAAGATTAATATTATTCTGCCTAACTTTTAATCACATAAAACATGGCAAGTAAATCTCTAAACTTCAGTTCTACTTTTCAGTTTTTTTTTCTTTGTTCTGTTTTTTTTTTTTTTCAGAAACAATGCTAACTAGTATGGTCAAACCTCCATTTGAAATTCGTCTTCTCCCTGCTTTCCGGCTTGATCCATCCACTTAATTGCAACTTTCCTCCCATCACTCAGCACTCCTCTGTAAACCGCACCAAACCCACCATGCCCAACTACATTTGACTTGCTAAAACCGCCAGTTGCAGAATATAGCTGCTTAAATGTGAACACTTGAAGCCCTTTTTCATCAGCAACCTGAAGATTTGAACCACCTTTGTCTTCCCAGTCAGCACCTTCAAAGAGAATTAAGTCAAACTCATCAATTACACACTATTAATCTTTTTAAGGGAATAAGAATTTAAAAGTTTCAAAATACTTAAAAATTTACTTGAAAATAACAATACTTAAAAAGTTGAAGTTGTAGCACCTAAGGAATTTACGAAAAAAAATATTGAAACGAAAATGGAACGGATGGCAATATGACTACACAAGTACACAGAACATTATGTTCTAAAATTAGAAAACCAAAAAAAGAACATATTTTTTTCATAAAATTCAAGGAGATGTCAGAGAGTAAAATGTAACTTACTAGCGTGGCTCTGGAGACGCCTGGAGACTTTATTGCGAATGTAGCAGTAGTAGCTGAAAGCAACAAGTAAGGAAGCTACGGCTACTGAAGCAAGCACTACAACAGCTACCAAAGCTGAACGCTCCTTCCTATATTCGCTTTCTGTCTCCATTCTTCACTTTCGAGTTTCGACCGTAAAATGAATTTGATAAAAAGGAAATTCAGAACCCTAACCCTAGACGGTGAGTTAAAAAGAAGTAAATAGTACGGAGGAGAGAGAAGCAGATTTTCAAGGTTCGAAGTTTGAAGACTCTGTTGCTCTTTTTCTCTCTCTGTTTTGTCCTTTCTCATTGTTTATGGCGCGAATAAGTCACATACTCACAGTGGAGTGGGATTTTGCATCCTAGTGCTCCTAGTTTGGAGAATTTTCTTCCGTCCACCAGTTGTTTTCAAATATTTTGTTTCCGTTAGTGGGAATTTTTATTTGGTTAATTACTTTGTTTGTCTTAATTTTTTATTTTTTTATAAAAATGTTTTTAATTATTTAAATTATACATTTTATATTCTATTTTATATAAATTAGATTAAAATAATAAAATTTTAAAAAATTAGAAACCATTTATTTTTTAAAAAAAATTGAGAATCAAAATAAACTTTTTTTTCCGTCCCTTTACGTTTAGTTGGATATTGTAACAATTATTTGCCTATTTTATTATTTTAAATAAAAGTGACTAAAAATTTGTAAGAATTTGACAATATTGTATAAAAATGATATTGAAAATTTATCAAAAATAATATCCTTAAAATTTATAATAATAAAATTAGCACCTCAAATAATATTGAACATTCAATATTGAATGGGTCTAAATTGTTGTCATTTAATTTTAATTGAATGATTGTTTAAAAAAAATGACATATTAAATTTTTTTTTTTAATTATGAAAATATAAATTTGAACATAAGAATGCTAATTTTATTATTACAAATTTAAAATGTGCTAATTTTGTTATTTTTTCGATGATATTTTTATTTATGTTTTTGAAAAATTCACCGTCTAGGTTCAAAGTAAGTCATAGATTTAAAATTTAATTTTAGGCAATACATCATAAAAATATTAAAATAAATATTATTTATTTTTTAATTATTATTTATTTTAAAAAAATATTATATGTATTTTATTTAAATATAAATATATTTAAATTATTAAATTTATAATTAGTTTTTTAATAACAAAAATCTAAATTTTAAAATTTAGTGAAAGCATGATTACATTTTATATATAAAATTATCAATAATTTAATAAATATTACATATAAATTTTTTTTTTCAAAAAAAAATAAAAACAGGAAACATGTTTCCCCTCATTAATACACACATCGGACCCGTTACACAACCTATGATCTAATTAAATAATTAATGTTGAAAAATTCAAGGGCGACTTAAGTCTTTTTTTTTTTTAGCATCAATCGATAGACTTTAAAGATTTAATCGGTCAACAATAATTGAGTGACGATATTATAAGTATTTTTTATTGAACATAAATAAAAATGAAAATTTATTAGATAAAAATTAAAAATTATTTTTCTTAATAATCTTATGATAGTTCACAACTTTATTTTAAATCTTATAAATTGATATTTTTTTTAAATTATTATAATATTTATCTATAAAATTTGAATAAAATAAATATGTAAATAATATAAATTTTAAATTTTAAAACATAAGACAGCATATAAAAATATAGACAAATACATACTTATGCAAAAAAAAAGGGTTATAATACACATTTTTATAATGTTCAATTTTTTTTTTTTTTTTACATATTTCTAATTAATTGAAGAAAAAAAAATTGGAGATTAGTGTTGATTTAAGCTATTAAGAATTTTTTTTCTTATATAATAAAATTAATAGTAAAAATAATTGTTTATCATTTTTATTATTAAATTATTAATTGTATATTACAATAAAAAAAATGAGACTTATATTTTATTTTTATAGCCAATATTTATTAATTATTGATAATTTCATTTAATAATAATAATAATAATAATAAAATGTAATTATTTATAAGTAGCAGCTATAAACATACACAATTCATGCATTATTATTTTAGCTATAAATAGCCATCATAATAAAATTAAAATAAATACTTAATAATGTTTTAAAAATTAGTATATCATAATCGTTTTTATTTTTCTTTAAATAAAAATATGTATTAAAAATTTGGGCCTCATCAGAAGCCTAAAATGGCAATCTTATACATATAAAAAGCACGAGCTGTTCTAAAAAAAATTGATAAATGTTAATACGTTAAAAAAAAAAAAATTTAAGTAAATGAATATAGAACAAATGTTAAATTTAAGTCAACATTTGGTAAGTAGATGATGCAACTTTTAGTGGCATTTTCAATAAAAATTTACCCATAATTAATTTTAATCAATTGAGAAACATATGGTTAGGCTTCTATCCTTATTATTAAAAAGTGATCTTACAAGATAAAATCATTTTTTTTTCATCAATATATATATTATTTTTATTTAAATAAACTATGATCAAAAGAATTGAAAAAAATTAAAAAATATCATTTATTTTTATGTAGTCATTTTTTTTAATAAAAATATAAATAAGTTTTAAAAAAATAAAAATATAACTTAAGTATTATTTTTATAATAAGTAAATAACCTATAGTTAATTTTTTCTATCAAATTTGGGTTACTTTAGGCAAATACTTTAATTATGATTTGAAGTAGAGCCATTTTTTCTCCTAAAATATAAAGTTATAAATTTTCACGAAGAATAGTAGATAAATTTTGTAGGAAAAAAAATTCTAGATAATTTTTACTAGCAAATTTTGGTTAAATTTTTGAACAATTTGATAAGTCAGTAGTTTCATACGATAGTATCGAGCTCAACATATGTCTGAAATTTTGAATGACAAATGATCAAATCCATACTTATCAAAATCAAATTTAACATATATTTAATTGATTAAATATTAATCGATTAATGATCTCACTAATTAAAACTGAATTAATTGTATATTCAATTAAATTATTCAACTAGTCATATTTTAATTGATTATTGATGCTATTAATCGAAATTAAATTGAACACATGTATAACCCATTGTAATTCAATTGAATAATGATTCAATTAGTCAAATTTTATTCCAACACATCATGATTAAATTGAATATATGTTTAACTCGAATAAACAAATAACATCCAACTCATCATAATTCATTAATTTTGAGTTAGCAATGCAACAAATAGAATTAACATGGATAAAAGTTTATGTTCACATTTCTAAAATGCAGATAATCTTCATAGTGGATCTTCAACCAGCTCAGGTTTTCCTTCCTAAAGTCCATTTAACTCTTATAGACTAAAGCAAGTTTCAAAGTATATATGATCCCCCAGTAACACACAAAATTCATAATTTAACCAACTAAAACTTCAATAAATCAATGATCCGTTTTATTCCATAATGTAATGAGACCCTGCAAGTTAAAACAAACAGAATAATAATTCAATCTATAGTTATGAAGCGAACCTTTCACACTAACCAACAATATCAAGAGCATAAAAGGATTCAAGAAAACTTTTTCTTTACATATGCGAGAAGTACATAATAACTATTGCTTTGACAACTACAACACTTGAGATTGGGAAATTCACAATCAAGAACCCAGCATTTTCTTAACATGTTTCAAAATAAAGCCAGACTTGAAAGTCTGTTGCGTTCAAAAATTTTCTCAGCTGCTAAATCCTCTATCGATAGCCCACAAATGAAATATGCTTTCAATTCCTCAATAGTAATAAAATACAAATAAGCTACACTCAAGACGAAGAAATTGATTTCATTTGTGGGCTATCGATAGAGGATTTGGGGAACTATTGACTTAGTATAGCAACATTTTGAGTATATTATTCACTTTTTTCATTTTTCACTCTAAGACGACGATTCCAAACAGTGAGTTCACATATTTACCCCTATTTGTTGGTTCACTTTCATTTTCAATTATAAATTTTTTCGTACAATTTTTTTTTCTTTTTCTCTCAATCTACTAATCTATTTATCAGATTACTTATATTTTAATCATTTTTTTTTCATAGTATTATGAGCTTTCAAACCTTTTTGCTTGCGCTTGTGAGATTATAACTGCTCCATAATATAGCAAAGTTCGAATTTCGTTTTTTCTCAACTTTTTAAATAGTTTTATAATCTCTCGTTTTCAATCTTGAAGTTTCAAATATGTCAATAGTAATATACGTGAGTTTATCTTCCAAATCTTTAATTTAATTGGGTTTTCTTATTATAAATCCCCCCCGCCCCCTCATTATCAGAATATGGGTTCTAATTATTTTGCGTATCAGGCCAATTTTTCCTGATCTTCTCCTTCCAGCTATTTCATTATCTCTCTCTTGTCATCGCCTTTATTCGTCAACAATAATGAGAGATAATCATCAAAATCCTATTACATATGCTTACATAATGATGATATAAATATGTAACAAATAACACATATTATATATTATGTATGTAATATGAATTATATATACGTAATGAATACATAACTTGTTACATACCAAAATGTATATACGTAATAAGTATTACATATCACATATCATATATTTAATATAAGTTATATATCTACATATTATATATCATGTATTTAATACAAGTTACATATTAATGATATTTTTATAATTTATTTAATTTTGATATAACAAAAATGTATAATTTTTTTGATCGTAATTATAGTATATTGATAATTAAGTTTCAAAGATTACATTACAGAGTAAGACCCATTCCCAAGTACACATAAAAGTACCCTCTCCTTCGGACGTAATTTTCCTCTCCTTCGGACGTAATTTCGTTTTTGTTTGAGGTACCCTTTGGATACTTTTATGTGTACAAAAATGTATAATTTTAATTATATTAATTATAGTTTTAAAAAAATTAATTTTTAATTAAAATATAAATTTAACTTTGAAAAATTTATCGGATTTGGTGAAGGAGATTCGATTCCAATCGGAGCTGAGCGTACTCTTTCGTTCGGAAGTTTAAACCCACTGGACTCATATCCGGGTAGGAGCGGGAAAATCAGGATCCACATCGGCCCAAACTTTGTTTTCCTTAATATTTTTTTTTCTGCTCCCCACACCTATATAAAAAAAAAAAAGTGGCTACTGTCAAGTTGAGTACTAGAAACCCTAATCGAGTCATCGGCTTCTTCTCTTCTCTCAGCTGCCACTTCGCCTCATTTCTTCTATAAAGCGAAATACCAGTTACTCTGCTGTAGACTTTAAGCGTCAATTATTCAACTTCAGTGTTCAGTACCTTAAACCCCGAAGTAAGCTTATTTAAGCCTTTGCTTAACCTCTAAATTAGTGTCCTTGCTGTTTTGTGCTACATTTTCTCTCTCTGGTTTCTTTGAATTTACCTTCAATGGCGGTTTCGTATCTTCAAGTTTCGCAATTTGCGAGTTTGTGTTCGAGAGGCCGTGTCTCTATTTTAAGTAGTGACTGTGGCAGATATAAACTCAAGAAAAGAAACACGTTCGCTGTTTTTTCTTCGAATGACAAGGTAGGAGTTGTCGCTTATTTGAATAATAGCGAAGAGTTAGTTTTTTTTTTTTTCTTTTTCTTCCTGTGTTCCTAAAGGAAAAGTTTATTTTTTTTTACGTCTTATTTGGTCTAATATACGATAACATACATTGTACTGTTCAGAAGTTAGGAGGCTTGAGCTCTTTTCTAATGTGGATTAACAAAATTTTATAAGACATTATAATTCATTTATATAGAAATTTACTTATAAGCATATTATATTTCTTTCTCGGCAGACTGGGTTGCTCCTTTATGAGCTCAGATCGATGCCATCAGACAGGTATATTTGTAGTCCTTTCATGTTCATTATGATGGGGCTTCTATATGTCTGGTAAATGGAAGTCAGAGGAGGAAATTTGATAGATGGGTTTTACCATTTTTCCGACAAGACTTCTCTTAAAGCTGTTCTTCGTTGCCTGATGATATCAGATATATTATCATCTGAACTGTTCATTTCCATTCTGTAATACGTATTTACATATCTAACATGCCTTGATATTGTAGAAAATGAGATCCAGTGGCAATTTGTCCTGTAAAGGATTCTTCTTCTTCTTTTTTTTTGGCGTGTGGTGCTTCTCGGATGCATTATTAAATGAGTTATGATTAAATCAGACGTTAGTCAAGTGCCTGCCAAAGCCTTTATGGACGGAACTGTTACATGTCTGGAAAATGAAAGATAGGGAATGAAATTTGATGGATGGGTTTCCCATTTATCTTTTGTTCATCCCTTGAAAGTGTTCATGGTTGCTTGTTGGTACTTGGTACCATTATCGTTGAGCTACATCTGGACTCTATATCTTAAACATTTTGAAAACAGATAATATATTGTATATGTTTTGTGTATGAGTTGGTGTTTTAGATGTCTCATTTTCTCTAGGCAGTGTCAGATTTTTAATCTACCTGATACTGCATATTCAGGTGTGAATTAGTTATAGAAGTGCAAGCCTATTGTTATATGTGTAAATGATTGTCCAATTGCATGCACAACTTAGGGTGAGTTGCACATGAAATGATTTTTTAAATTGTAATAAAAAATATTTAATAAATGTCTTATTTTAAATTTCTTTCTGCTTGTGGGCATGATTGAACCAGACATAGTCAAGTGCCTTCTAAATACTTTATGGTGGGTACTGTTACATGTCTGGAAAATGAAAGATTGGGAATGAAATTTGGTGCATGGGTTTCCCATCTATCTTATGTATTTCTCTTGAAAGTGTTCATCGTTGCCCAACGGTACCATTGTCGTTGAGCTACATCTGGATTCTACATCTGAACAAATTTTTTTTCCCTCCTGTTTTATGTCTGAAAACTGAGCATTTATGTTTTGTATGTCTCATTTTCTCTACTCATTGTGAGATTTTTAAGCTACTGAATACATGTTCATCTGATTTAGTTATTTAAGTGCTAGCCTGTCGTCATACTTGTAAATGACTGAATGTTTGCATGCACAACCTAGGGTGAGTTGCATCTGAAAGATCTTCTGGTGTAAAAAGTTAATGGCTGCTCAGAATCAGGCAAGACAGTGAATGAGAAAGAACAATTCAATATCTTGTAACTCAAAATTATGGATGTTTAGTCAACCATCTGATTGTATCCTTCATATTATCCCTCTTAAGCCTTTACTTTTGTTCTGTTCATTTTTCATTAAAAAATGGTAATAATCTTTATATAATATTACTAGCCTTATTTCAGGTTCAGACCCTGTTAAACAGTGTAAAATGGGATGACAAGGGTTTAGCAGTAGCCATTGCTCAAAATGTTGACACTGGAGCCATACTAATGCAAGGATTTGTGAACAGGGAGGCATTGCAAACTACAATTTCATCTCGGAAAGCAACATTCTATAGCCGGTCACGGTCAACATTGTGGACAAAGGGAGAGACCTCTAAAAATTTTATTAACGTTCATGACCTCTTCTTTGATTGTGATCGAGACTCTGTATGTTCTTTGTCACTTTTTTTTCCCAACTTTTGGATATCTCTTACCAAACTATTTGCAGATATTATACCTATCCTAACATCAAGCTATTTTACAGATAATATATCTTGGAACTCCTGATGGACCTACATGCCACACCGGGTCAGAAACTTGTTATTATATGCCAGTTTCTGATTTGTTGGAACATCCGGAGGTTTGCATGTATTCATTGATAACCTTGCATTTCTTTATCTTTAGGACACTAGCAAATAGATGAGTGATATAGATTCTTAATTGCAGAGTAACGAAAATAAATTGGCATTAACCACTTTATATTCATTGGAGTCTACAATTGCCAAACGCAAAGCAGAACTAGCTTCACCACAAAACGGAAAACCCTCATGGACTAGACGGCTGTTACTTAACAACAAGTTGCTATGCTCAAAGATAAGGTAATATTTGGAATCTCATGTTGTTTTCATTTCTCTTTGATTGAATTTTTCTCTTGTTTTGGTCTGGAATAAAGGAGCTATAGAAGAAGCATTCAATATAGGCATGCACAAATATATCTGCAACACCTGGACACTACATAACAGTGTCATTAGCACATTAACAGAGATTATTCTGTCTTCAAATGTGCACACTTCTGTTCTACCTTTGGTGTATGTGTTAATTGCTTTTATCTCTTTCAGGGAAGAGGCAGATGAGTTATGTCGGACATTGGAGGAGAACGAGGATAAGTCACGATCTGCTTCTGAGATGGCAGATGTACTTTATCATGCCATGGTACTGCTTGCACTTAAAGATGTGAAAATGGAAGATGTGCTACAGGTTCTTCGAAAAAGATTCTCCCAATCAGGAATTGATGAAAAGAGAAGGCGCATTCCCCAAAACTAGGATACAAGTCTTCTTGGCATTGTGAGTATGCCAGACCATTTAGCCTACCAAAAACCTAGAATGACACGGGAGTGTTATTTGATCTATTATGCAGCATTTTAGTGTCTAAATTCGTTCTTTTTTGGTGGTTATGTTGGATATTTGGGATATATCATTTTCCCAATTTTGCTATTTTTTATGTTGGTTGATTTGGAGTGTGTGTTTGAAGAATGTGCTCTGATGTGTCTATTGAGTCCCATAACAATTAATCGGTTTATAGATGTTGGATCAGATGTGTAGCCTTTATTCTTGGTTTGTTTTTGAACTTATTGGGTTAATGTTTTGTGGCGAGGAAATAATGCTAGCATTGTTATGGCCGCATGACTTCTCCCAGGATAGAGTTGAACTGTACCATTTACAGTTTGATCTTTTATTTTATTTTCTATTTGTAATTTATCTAGCTGCAGCAATGCTTTTCAATTAAAAATAAAATATAAAAAAACTGCAGAAATACTTGCAATATAAAATAAAAAAACCTACCGCAATACTACGAGTTGCTATGAGTTCACTCTTCCAGCATCATCAACCCTCCTAATTATCTATAATTCAATTATTTCTCTAATCTTACTTTCAACTCAAAATTTTACTAACAAAATTATGTATTTTAGAAAATGCCATTTTAACAATATAGGGAGAAATTTAAAGTAAAATTTCGTATAAAAGAAGTTATATATCATAATTAATAGATCTTCGGATCAAAATAGGTGATGTTTAACCTTTCTTTTTAGTCATCTAAATTGAAAATTTTAAGTTTTAATTGTATATTATGATTTATTTAATACATAACATTTTATTTTTATTTTTAATTTTTTTTGACAAAAAAATATATGATTATTTTTCTTATAATATAAATAAACATGTATATTTTTAGTATTAAAAGAAAATAAACATATATACATATATATTTTTATAAAGAAGATTATAAATTAAATCAGTTAAATAACTGAGTCATGATACTATCAAAATTAGTAATGACAATTGTGCAGACTATGTTAGTTTGAGCATACCTGAATTAATTCAAGTTAAATTGATTAAATTTTAGCTCGAATCGATTTTAATTCAAGACAATAATGTAAGCTTAAATTTAAATCAAACACAAATACAAATGAGTTGGTACAAATTAGCTCAAATTTTTAATAATATTTATACACATATCATCGATACACAAATAATTATCAAAAAATGAAAAATTCAAATAATATAGAATGTCACACAAAAACATAACTTTCACAGTCACAAATGTAGGATTGAACTAGTTAAAATGAAAAATAACAAAGGTTGATAAAATACTTGACGTTTTACTCTAAAGGCATTAACTTTGTCAATTTAAAAATAAAAACGTTATAATATTAATTAAAATTAAAGATTGATAGATTTCATTTTTTATGTTCAAAGTTATTGATAAATTTAAATGCTAAAAATATTAATATTAAAAAATATAACTCAATAAATAACAAAATGTATAAATTATAACTTTTCATTCCTATTTTATTCTAGTGAAAAGGAAAAAAAAACTAAATAAATAAAAAATTATTTTAATTTCAACGTAGCATATGTTTTTAATTTATTATTTTGTGTTAATAACTTAGCACAAATCTATTTAAATTTAATTTAATTTATTTAAATTGATCTAAATTTTAATTAAATTTATATTCTTAAATTTAAATTTAAATTTAAATTAATTAACCAAATTATAATATAAATTATCACTCTTAATAAATCATGTGCTTGTAGGGACAATAAAAAACTGATGCTAGGTGCTCGCAAGTGACACGTTTTGAATCCTTCTATCAATATTTTTTTTTTTTTTGAAAAATATTACTTTTTTAACTGAACCTGCCATACACTATTTAATTTATCTTCCATATTTTGCAAAAAAAATTATTTCCCAATAGTTCACATTAACTAAAACAAAGAAATTCAAATGTCCGAAGTATGGTTAACAATTGACAAATACTGATTGCCAGTTGCCAGCAATCGTTTGGAGACTCATCTGCAAACTTTCCAATGTCACCGAGTCTAGATCAAAGGTGCGCTAATGCTGATCAAATCAATATCTGGTTTTTAGCACTTCATTGAATTCTAATATAGAGAAATGCTAACTAATTATGTGTGACCATTTAACATTTATTTAGTACTAATTAAAACATGAGTTGTTTTAATAATTTTAATTTTTTTATAATTAATTTCTATAACATATTTAACATAAATACAAAATTAATTTTACTTTTAAATTAATTATAAAAATAAAATAATATTTAAGATTATTATTAATCATAATAACCATCATATTATTAAAATGATGTAAATCTTATTCTATTATTTAATTAATGTAATATTATATTTAAAAAAAATAATTAATGTTAATAATTTAAAATATATGGATAATTTTATTTATGATAAATTTTTTTTAATGTAATATAAGATAGATATATAAATATATATGACTAGTACCAGCTTGTAAATGATTAGCAAAAAATTGTATGTTTTATCAATCATTCTTATTCTGTTCCCCCATTTATCTTTTAAGAAAATAATACTACTTCACAAATTTAGAGGGGATAGTATTACTTTATCTGTTCTGCTAGGCTATAAATAACTGACTGAACCGAGTGGTTGCTCCAAAATAATAGGTGGCATAAAGTAGAAAAAATAACAAATGGTCCTCCGTTTCAAGCTAGTTCCCTTGAGCATATCCTATCATCCCTTCTGTCCCATCTCACCAAAATGGCATCTCCAAATCTCCCTCTAATAATAAAGCATTACATGCCAAACAGCTACTTTATTTCCAACAAAGTAGAAACACCTGTAATACATAAATCATTTAGGGAATAGTTCTTACACAACACAAACAATTCCCGACCAGACTCGGCTTATAAGTTTCAAGATTAACTAACAGGCAGCAAAATAGTTGTTCAAAAAACCATAGAAATATTCCTCATATTTTCACAAGGCTTCTTTCATTTCTTCCCACGCAGTTTGGCACCAAGTGCTCTCTCTAGCTTGCCAATTATTTGTTGGTTTGGAATAGCTTTTCCGGATTCATACTCCTGGATCACTTGAGGCTTCTCATTGATAATCTGTAAATGAATTCAGATCATAGTTATGAATGGTATAGAATTCCGATGACAGAGGAAAGAGGAGACCAGGAGATGGATACCTGAGCAAGCTGAGCCTGGGTAAGCTTCTTGTCCTGCCGAGCTTGCATTATAGCCTTCTTCAGCTCAGTTGGTACCCGATCATCTAAAGTTCATATGGCATAGAATTAGGCATAAATCCTAAAGATTCATAATACTGTAGCAAAAAATCCAAAACGGTAGGCAATGATGAAAAGTTCATATCCAAACAATTAGAGTGGGTAAAGAATGCTAATTGATGAATAGAAGAGAGGAACACATATGTTCAACTAAATGGCACGGTGAGTCAGTGACATCACATCCTTAAAAAATAGAACAACAACCCTGGCCGAACCATGATAATTGATAAGGCATGTTATAGAATTAATGAACAAGCATTAAATTATACATCAGTGTTCTTAAGATTTTATCTAACCACCACACGTTTCTGCCTTTTCTTAAGAGTCACTAGCAGAGTAACCACACTATTTCTCTCCAACCAAACCCAATAGACTACAGCCACAAAGCAGCTCTAATAGACAACAGCAAACACTAAACTGTCATTACAGTAATATTTGACCCCAAGGTGATGTATACATAAAACTCAACTACTACATCTTCCCTGAAAATTTGCTATGCACTGATTCATATTTTAGTCAGTTGCGCGCACGCGCACACACACAAAGCTAAATTTTTTACATGTGACATCCTGCTGTTCATCATGACAAAAATGGAACGGATTTCCAAAGTTAAAGTCTGTTGATGTCTCTATTGCTCTATCAACACCAAATTATCAACAGAAGATAGAATACCACATCATTTGAGCAGAAGCTTAAAAGAATTTTTCAGGTTACTGCTGCAGTACCATCAGATGTTTCAAATCAGTGCATTATATTTCATACTTTATGGACCACGAGTTTCTGTGAGTTGCAACATAGTCTTATCAAGCATCTCTCTCTCAATTACACAGTTCTACCTTCATAAATTCAACTGATACCATATAGAGACATGGGTCATTTTAAAGACAACTTCCACTCCAGGAAAATTGAAACATTGTGAACATCGGGAATAGGAGGAAGAGAAATCATAATCGACAACACTCAAAATGAAAATCTATTTGGATGCAAATAATATTCAATAACTGTGGACAATTTTTCTGTTTACCTGTAGAATAATAAACCTTTCAATGAACTTCAATAAATTTATACATTGTGTTGCCATATAATAGAACATGGCATCTAATTATACATTTTGCAAAGCTACAAACTAAGGACAGTAGGACACCACAATAAATAAATTCATAATCAACCGGAAATAGATACGTAATATATTTAATAAACTCATAAAGCCAAACCTTTCAGAACGTTTATGACAGGTCCAAATACCCAAAAATGCACATCAGAACATTAAAAAAAAAAAAATCTAAGGGGGGTATAGGGAAAAATGACTAACGATGAAGATTTTCTGTTTCATCATCCAGTTTCCTTGTGTTCAAAGAAGTGCTACTGGATGCTGCTTTGTTTGTCCCAGCAGTTGCTGCAAAGATTGACAATAAATAAGAATGGTAGCTAGAAGAATATAGCATTTTCGGCTGAATAGCCATGACACCCAACAGCTTAAAAATCACTTGATAAGCACCAATACTAGATTGCATCAAATGCAAGATAGCTATCAGTTGGGAATAGGGGAAAAGAAAAAGCCTTACTGACAAAGCCATATTTACAGATAGTCCATAATATAATAATTCATTAAACAAATGAAACGAAAGTGTTGTTCAACGTGAACCATATAAATTTTGATGCAAAGAACAACATGTCAGCCTTAAAAATCTTGTAAACTGCAGTTCTACATTTGAACCATGAACCATAAAACTCTCCCTCCCAGCCCACAAAAATAAAAAAAAGCAAATCCAAATAAGAACACAAAATATTAGCGTACAAATTAATTTTTAACAGGGTTGCACCATACCGAATTATATATTCCATAAATAGATAGCTACACAAAACCATCGAGTTATAATTAAAAAGACTTCACCTTGGCAACAAACACAAGGGAGTACAGTGAAAGCTAAGTTCGGAAGCGCTAAACATTAAACTGAAAAAAAAAAAAAAAAAAAAAAAGACATCTGCTAGATCGAATTTCGTATTTCAAACAGCCAAGCCAATCTATGTTTTTTCATTTTAATTCGCATAATCATGAAAAACAAACATTAAACACAATGGGCTAAATCTAAAAGGTTCTCCTAATAATAACAGCATTAATCCCCTGCATTGACTAACAAAGAAATGTTTCCAAACATATACAAAATTCCAAATAGTAGATAGAAATTTCCGATTACCTTTTTGCTAGGTCAATAAGGAAAAAAAAATGGAATGAATTTTAATTGAGACTCGGAAGCTTACATTTTTTGACAGTTTCGATCTCGGCGCCAGAACGGCGAGCAGCGTTGACGGCTTTCTCGTCCTTCTTGGCGGCGGCATTAGGTAACTTCTTTCGGATCACAACTGGTTCCCAGTCCTGCGTAAGTGGCCCAATTCCTGCCATTTTTTTCTCTCTCTTTCTTCTTCGTTAACTGCTCTGCTTCCTTTCCCCGGACGAAGGTTTAGCGCTTCTAAAAGACTTTGGAAGACAACAGAAATTGAGGAACCAACCGATGCTTTTGTTCTTCCTTCCACGTCTTTATATCCTAGAAACCCTTTTTTATATAACCAATTTAATATGTGACTAATTTTTTCCAATTGTGAGACAAGGCGGTGCTATGTAATTATGTAAATATCCTTTTGAAAGTCGGTTGGACACAACCCAATTTGGTATGGACCAGAACGGACAGAGGGCTCCGGGCTTTATATACAATGATCTGCTAGGCCCAATATTAACTACAAACATACATCTATGGGCTAAAAAACTTAATACAAACGGCTTTTAGTATTTAGTATTTTGGACAATTATCGATTAATGATTCATTTTTTAGAAGTAAATATATGATTTTGATCTTATTAAATTATTAGGATAAGGAAGTAGGGGTATTCTTGGTAAGTTTTATTTATTTATTTAAATTGTGTGTGTTTTAATTACTTATCCTACTTTTTTTTTTTCCTTTCATTTTTGTCCTAAAAAGCTACTATATCATTTCGAAACTCCTACATCTACGACGACGAGTATCATAGTGCCTAAATCGCGCACTCATCGTATCTACATTCATATGTGTACTTTTATTGTCTAAGTCATTTTAAAATAATTTTATTTAAAAAATTACTAAAAATAATATTTATAAAATTTATAATAATAAAATTAGTACCCTAATAACATTAATGTATAATAATAAATATTTATTATTGAACGAATTTAAATTACTGTAATTAATTTGAACAGTATTTAAAGAAAATTGATATAAATTTTTTTTTAATTGTAAAATATATGATTTAAACATAATAGATACTATTTATGTTATTATAAATTTCGAAGGAAATAATTTTTATTATTTTTTCATTTTATTTTCATATTTTAAAATAATAACATATTTTATCCTATCTATTTTATTTAAATTACATCAAAATTTAAGTGAAATGCTTTGACCAAAAACAACTTACTACAAAAATTTTGGTTATAAAAAAAAAATTAATTTAATAATAGTAAATATATTTATTTTATATATGTTTTAATTAATTCAAAATTTTAAATTTAAATTTATTTATCACTGTATTATATAAATTTTTTAAACAAATTATAAAATTAAATTCTTTTTTTTTTTAAATTACAATTCACTTACAATAATAGTTTTTTTTTTTTTAATAATAATAAGCTAAATTTATAAAATTATTATTCTTCCAGCGATCTCTCCATTTCTATTTACGACTGTATCCCTTATATTTGTCCTCCGGTGTTTCCACCAACTCCCTCATACACGCTCTCTCTGTGTGTCTGTGTTTCAGTTGCTGGCTCCTCCATAACTATCCCAGGTTCGGATTCAGTATGGGATTTCTCTTAATTGTTGTAATCTTGGGAATAATCTTCCATGTACACTATTTCTTTTATTTTTCCATGTAATTACAGATTTTATTTATAAGAGTTGTCATTTTTGTTCAGTTTCCATTTTTCATATTCACATCCTTTGTGGGTTTTGAACGTTGAAAGATACTTTTACTCAATTTATATTCTATTGGTTGCCAAATTTGTACAGATTTTAGTATCAATCGCAAAATGAGGATCTTTGATTATGGAGTGTAGAAATTGGTGCTGCATGAAATGTCACTCTGTTATTATATTCTTATACATTTAAATTGAAGATGGAATGAATTTGTTCTTTTGGAGTGTGTGAAATTGATCTTTCATGGTATTAATTTGATTCTGGTTTTTTGTCTACTAATTTAAACAGGTGTTCATATAAATAAAGAGGGGAGAAATTGCTTCCATTCAGATCTATTTCCGTTCATTGGTTTTGACAAACAAAGAGTTTGTTATGCAGAGTGGACAGAAATAAGACTGTTTTGTCTTTGCAATCTCTTATGTTTGGTGCGAAGGCGGTATCATCTTACTAATATCAGGGCGTTAATTTGTATGTTCAATTAAGTTGATATCGTCTTTGTTGCTATATTATAATAAAGTAGGTTAAAATACAAAAAGATGAATTTTGTAATAAATAAAGGTCCACACTTATAGATAAATTATTTCATATTATTTAAATATAATACTAATGTGAGCAGGGGCGGACTTGTGAAGAGGTTGGGGGTTCGAGCAAAGGCTGCATTTTTTTTTTTTTTTTTAATAAGTAAAATTATCATTTTATCCCCTAACCTCATATTAGTATATACCTCACCCTAGCTCGCGTCACATTCCAGATTTCTAGCTCTCTTCGCGCCTCGCGTTTCCTTTCCAGCTCGCCGCCTCCATTCGCGCTCGTTTTAAGTCCTTTCACGCCCCAAGTTCCAGGCTCGTTTTTAGTCCATTCACGCCCCCTCGTGTCTTCAGTCTGTTCACAAATCACGCTGCCTCACATTTTCAGTCTGTTCAACGCCTCCACAGTCCACTCCTAGGCTCCAGACCTTCAGACGCCAACTCGCCACTGCGGCACTGCCCAACAGCCACTCCACTCCAGTCAGGTCAACCACGCAACGCCTTCAGCCCCTCACGCCCACTAGCCAGTAACTTATAATTTATTAAATATATTATTTTTTGCTCTGATTAATATGCTTAATATTAATAATATTATTGAAAAATTAATGTGTATTTTATATATGTGCTGAATCTGCTAATTGGCTGAAACCTGAAATAATTTTTATTTAATTATATATTTACATGTTAATAATAATAACATATTGTGATACAATGTGCATTTTATATATGGGCTGATTGGCTAAAATAATTTTTATTTAATTATATATTTACATGTTAATAATAATAACATATTGTGATACAATTGTTGAATTGGCTAAAATAATTTTTATTTAATTATATATTTACATGTTAATAATACAATTGTTAAACTGATTTATAAAATTTTAAATTTAGAATTTTTGTTATTATATTGTGGTAATAATCAATTAATTAAGTTAATAAAATAAAAAATAAGTGTAAGTATAACTATAAATAATATAATGACATAAATTTAATATTTGAAAGAGTGAATATTTTTTTTTTTAATATTTAGATATCTATTTTAATAAACTTTGATAAACTAAAGATTAAACAATACTTTAATATTTGTAAATTTTTATTAGGTGATAAGTTATAATGGAACATGAACATGAAAGCTCAAAATCGCCCAAAACTCTTTATTCGTTTTTTTAAGAAAATTGAAACAAATTTAACAAAATTAAGTGTGTCTATTGATTCTCAAAGTGTTGATGAAACTCATTGTTCTAAATCTCAAAGAAGTGAACTTGGAAGAAATGATATTACTTCTCTTCAACGAGATCCAAGTTTACGTTGTCCAATTTGGTCATATCATGTTAATGAACAAGATGATATTCGAAGGAAATATATTAACATGTGACCATATCAACCCAAATTAGATTTGTATCCGCCAACTTCTTATGAAAAATAACAACGTCGATTTCAATATTCATGGTTCATAAAATTTCCTTGGCTTGACTTGAGTATTTTCCAAACAATGATAAAGTTTTTTGCTTTTCATGCTTTCTTTTTTGGAGTAATCCTCAAAAGCATCCAACATTTACTATTAAAGAATATGGAGATTGAAAGAGAATTAATAATAAAAATAGATGTGGTCTTTTTACATCTTTTTCAATGTTGTTACAGGAATTAGTTAAAGATGGAAGGTCAGATATATATTTCTTAATTGATAGATTAATACGTTTAATATTGACTCTTCCGGTATCTACTGCAACTACAGAACGTGTTTAAGCAATGAAGCTTATTAAAACGTTTATTCGAAACAAAATAGAGGAGAAAATTTTAGCTGATAGTATGGTTCTTTATATTGAGAGAGAATTTGTTGAAACTATTGATTCAGATTGGGTTATAGATGAATTATATGCTTTGAAGTATCGCAGAGCTCCACTTCGATAGTTTTTCTTTCCAATTAATAATGTGACATCATTTTCAAGTAATATAAATACTTTTATGCTAATATTATTTTTATTATTAATTAATATAATATTTGTATTCTTTTATTAAGGTATTTTTTTTTTATATTAATATGTTATGAGCCTCCTGATATTAATTCCTGCCTCCACCCTGAATGTGAGGTTTAAAAAGTACTTATTCGGTACTCAAGAGACGTGCTTTCAGGATTTCTGGAAGTACTAGGTAGTAACCTCTACTTTTCATTTGAGCGAAGTGGCTTTGGATCATTACCAAAACGCCCCCTAAAGCACCTCTAAGATTTTGATGCCAAATCTCAAAACACTTTTAACTATAACTGTTTCTGCTGAAACCACATCTTAAACATGCACTTCCAAATGACCCTTAATCATTTGAAATTTAGAATATATAGAACCTGGATTTAAACATTCGTGCTTAACTGATATGAAATTTCATGCTTGGGTTAATTTGGTAATTGCATATCGAGATACATTAGTTTTAATTTTTATGTTGATCTTTTAAGATACATTAGGTAATATTTCTGCTACTTTTTTGGCATATATAGCATTTTTACTAAATAATTGTGTTGATTTTCAATTGTTTAAATGGAACTTAAAGTTTATCATTATATCTGAATATTATATATTTTCACTGGAAAACATCTATATCCTCACAAGATTTGAGAGAACAATAACCTCATTGTATGCATTGCGTAAGTAGTCATGAGGAACAAATGAGAACTTGGTTGAAATCGAAGGACTTGTACAGGGAGGCTGAGACACTGCTATTAAATCTTCTTATAACGATCAAGCCCTCCCTCCTCTAAAAAAAAAAGAGGGTACTTTGTTGCTCATGGACTATTAAATAGATTACATGGATTCATCCACGACCTGAGTTGTTTATCTATGCCTGATAATGATGCTGTGTACGTAGACTGTAGTGGTGTCAAAAAGGAAAAATTCTTCTCATTTTGTTGGTTACATTTTTTTTTTTACCACCAAGACATATTAATATATTTATAAAATTATAACAATTTTTTTAATATTTTTTTTATTATTTATCTACTTAACTTAGTAACATGACACAATATGATTGGTGGTAAAGGAAAAGTGGAATTGAAAAATTATCTTAAAAAAGTTGTATGAAATAGACCTTAAATTTAAATTATGCATTATGTAACTAATTGATTTAATAGGGTAATAATAAATAATTTTAGATTTCTAAATTATTTAGTTGAAGCTTTAAAATGGGTTTAATGTATGGTATAACTCAATAAAAAAAATATTTTTTTTAATAATGTAAATAAATATTTTTTAGCTTTAAAAAATAAATATATAATTTTTATTAAAAAAGATTAAAATAAAATTTATTAAATAACTTAATCATTTATGCACTAAAATAATGTAAATAAATTCTTCATGTTGAACACATGTATGTGGCCATGACCTATGACTATGAGTGATGAAACTTAGTTTTTAAATTTAACATGTCAAAGGGTTATTTTTAAGGGTAGCAAATCGGGTTGTATTTAGATTGGTCTAATTTTAACTTAATCGGATTTTAAAAGAGGTAATTTGAGTTGACCCTTTTTAAATTAAAATTAATACAGTTCGGATTTAAGTCGGGTTTTTTCATGTTGTAAAAAATTTTCACCCTTAACAATGGATATATGCCTTAGTTGTATTAAACTTTTAGGGATTTAGTGTTCACATAAGTTCTATGAGTTATGAATTATAAATGAGTGTCTAATAGATAGTTATTATTAAAAGTAAGTTCATCGTGTCAACCCGGACCAGACTTCTTTTTTTTTTTCATGTCATTTTGGGTTGACCCAAAATTAATATTGTTCGGGTTCGAGTAGAAATTTTTGTGTCATTTTCGTATCGTATTGAAAATAATTATCCCTATATTTTAGTCTTACATTGGGTACGGTCACAAGGGTATGCAGATTTTTTATTTTATTTTTAATTAAAGGCTAGTTCATTAGCTCCTAAAAGAAGGGGACAATCTCAACAAGGAATTCTAAAAATAGTAACCTTGATATCAACAATTAGGATTGGCATAGGTGGGAGAATGGAAAGATATCTCGTACATTCTAAGGCTCTAAGCCTATACTATGGAAAGTTTGAAATCTATTTCAAATCTAGCAGTCCCAGTTAGAAAACGTACAGGTTATTTTTAGTGAGACACACTAGTCATGTGTTGTAGATTTGCTTTTAAAATGATGACAAATTGTTGTACAACCAAAGGGCTAAAATTTACCAGCAACCTTACCTTTGTATTGGGGTCTTCAAAAAAACAACAGACAAATGATTTGTTTGTTTGCTTTACTTATTGACTGTAGTCAGAACTCAGAATTATGCAATTTATGTTAGAGATGAAAATGATAGTGCGTAAATTAAGGAGATAGGTACCATTTTGTTTGAATAGTTGACTGTTGACCTTATACAGGTTCAGTCGTGATTGGACGATTATCTTCTTTTTTTTTTTCTAGAACATTTGTCCTTTTGGATGATCTATAAAAAGCAATGAGTTTGATCGATCGAATACTTTACATTTTCAGTAACACGAAGGATTAATTCGTTAATATATATAAATAAGCAAGTTTTTTTTTTTTTTTTTTTTATTTCAACAAATTGATTAGCTAGACAATGAGACTCACGCACAGTAGGGCTGGCTACAATACACTAAGATTAGTACGTAGCAAGTCAAGAGGAGAGAATTTTTTGAGATTCTGAATTACTTGTTTAGTATTAAAGTAAGTAATAATTAAAAAAATAATTATAATAATGCAGTTTATTGAACAGAATACACAATTGGGAAATTAAAATAACAAGAACATGTGAACTTACAACGTTTATATGAAGAGCAACGTACAAAATTATTAGAGCTCTATCTTTCTCTCACTGTTTGTGATGACAGATGAGATCCCATATGGTGCCTACCTTTGCGGCGACTTTTGTGCCAATACAACAGATACTAGATTCTTTATAGGTATCACATGATCAATTCTCATAACATGTATCGTACTGATAATTTCAAAGTGTTAACCTAACTCTTAGTTAATCTCTGAAATGAAACCCTTTCTTAAAGGAAATGTGTTTAAATTCCTATCTAAAATTGAAAAACTCATCCCCATTGTTGTAGCATAGGGCTTCAAATTCTTCTTATGACGCGCAAATTCAAGATTAAAGATTTGATTAAATATATGTGATTTTTTTAATGTTATTTAATAAAAACTCAAACATTTAAGCACAAATTCATGCATAAAAATTCTGAATAAAAAACATTGTGATAATAACTAAGGGCATATTTGATAACGATTTTGATTTATGATTAAATAATTGATTTTGTAATTTTTGATTCTTTTATAAGAATAATTACAATTTTGTTTGATAATAATTTCAATTTAGTGATTTTTAAGAAAAAAAATCAAAAAGAACCTCCAAGTTGTTCGGTAATGATTTTTATTTTTTGATTTTTTTTCAAAAAGAATTAAAAAGAAAGAAAATTTTTGGTTATTTTTTATAAATTTTAAATTTTTAATCATTTTCTTCCAATATTTAATCATACAAAATTAAAAGACTTCATTTGCTTTCTAGAAAAAATATTTGGTTAAAATGAAAAAAAATCATAAATTATAAGTCAAATTAATTTTTTTTATTAAGATTTATGAATCACCTCTTATTTTGGTTGTGATTACTTAAAAATGTAAAAATTAAAATAAAAAATCATTATCAAACATACCTGATTAAAAAATCACTTAAAAATATTAAAAATCAAGAATTAAAATCGTTATCAAAGAAGTCTTAAATAAGTTGTGACCAATACATGATGGCTTTGTAAACGTTGTACGCTTAAGTGGGGCATGTTCTAATTTTGTGTGTATAGATGAATGTGCATGTATATTTGTTTGTTTCAAAAATAATATTTTTTTACTAGACGGTTCTTTAGGAGTCAATTATTAATTTTATTAAGGTTAAACTACAACAAAGTTCGTTTGATCTACAAAAACTTATCAATTATATTTTAAAGCACTTTGAAGAGTTGCTTAGTTGATTTGTCTCTCTCCCATCTTATTGTAATGCATGGAATATTTGACCATATATTATTTTACATTAGCGTTTAAGTTTTTAACATAATATAAACTTTTTTTATTTGTGTCCCTTCCCTAGAGCAAGAGCTGCGAGAAACTGAAAACTTGTATGTTTCTTGAGTTGGCTGGCATCAAATCGGGTGGATACTGTTGAAAAACCTGCATCTAACATGTCTGTATTATTTAATAGAGAAAGTTTCGTAGAAGTCTCTTATATTAGGTTATTTATATTATTTAGTCTCTTAAATTATAAGAAGTGTCAAAAAAATGAGTCAATTAAAAACAAAACAATGATTCTAAAGATTTTTTAATTAAAATATTATTTTTTAAGAGGCATATTAAGAAAAAATTATATTATTTTAATATTTTTTATTTTAAAATATTAATTTAAATAAAAATTATTAATCGAAATGTTCACTATTCCCAACCTTTCATACCAAAGACCAAAAACAAATTTTGGTATTTTAGCTTGTATATTAATACACAACATATATATAAATAAGAGCCCTTAAAATATGAAATAAATTTGTTTAAAATGTAAAAAAATTATATATTTTTTAATTACATATTAATAATACATACATTAATTCATAAAAAATAATATAAGTGATCACTACAGCCTTCATATCATTGTTTTAAAAAAGAAAAAAAAAAAAAAAAAAAGACATATACATGTACATAATAAGGTAAAAAAAAAAAATAACAAAATAGTTTAAAAAATGGGATTTTTATCTACTAATTACTTGCCACTTATTTGTAGTACTTACAAAGACACACAAAGAAATTTGAAAATTTACCAAAAAATAACACCCCTAAAACTTATTTTAACAAAACTAACACCTCTAATAATATTGAACGTTCAATTTGAACGTGAAATATTAAACAGGACTAAATTATCGTTGTTCAATTCTAATTGAACGAGTGTTCAAAAAAATGACTTATTAATCATTTTTTTAATCGTGAAAATATAAGTTTGAATACAAGGGGTGCTAGTTTTGTTATTACAAATTTAAGAAGTACTAATTTTATTATTTTTCCAAAATGTTTCTACAAATAAGAATTTTTATTTCATAGGAATAATTTTTTTTTTTTAATAAATAGTATATGTTGTGATTAAATTGAATATGTGATCTAAATAAATTTTTCAGAGCAATCCCTCCAAGATTTTATAAAACTGAAAACAACATCAACTTTAAAAATAGGCAATTACAACTCATAAATCATTACTATTTGACAACATCTTCCATTAATTTCTTGATGCTGTCATATATTTTATAAATACTTCTCTTAAAAAGTTTAAAAATGTCACTGCAACTAATGTAATTGATTTTTTCTAAACTTGAGGATGGAAATAATTTTTTCTCAAAAAAAATATTATATATAATATAAATATAAATTATTCTGCTAAAATTGAGACTTTTAACAACGGGATAGTAATCCTAATTTATAAAAGTATGACACGTACAACACGTCATATAAATCAAAGACCAAAGTTTGTGGACAGTAAATATCCACCACCACCTAAACTAAAATATAACCAACCCTTAGATCACCCGAGGACCTTTTGCACTCTCAATAAAACTAGCTTATCATCTGTTTCTTTTGCATTTTTTTTATTTTTCTTTTACAATTTTTTTATTTTCAATTTGCTTCTTTTATTATTTTCTTCATTTAACATTTTTATTTTATCATTTTTTTAAAAAATTTACATTTTAATCACATAATTTTATAACTTACTTGTAGTTTATATTATAAAGATACAAAATAATTGTCAAACATTTTTATATATCAAATATAAATTAACAATTGACATAATATATGATAAAAAATTTAAATTTACTCATGATAATAACAACAACAATGTTAATAATAATACTAAATAAATAAAATTTAAATTATAGCATTTCTTTTGCATTTTTTTATTTTTTATTTTTTATTTTTTATTTTTTATTTTTTATTTTATAATTTATTTTTTGTTCTTTTCTTTATTTATCTTTTTATTTTATAATCCTTTAAAACTTTATCACATAATTTCATAACTCACTTGTAATATATGTTATTAAAACATATGACAACTTTTCATATTCTATATATAATAATTATGCATTTATCAACTATTTTATCTGATATAATTTTTTATATATCAAGTATAAATTAACACATGATATTATAATCTATTAATATATGATAAAAAAAATTAAAGTTACACATAATAATAATAACAACAACATTAATAATAATAATAAATAAATAAAATTTATAATAATTTAATTATTTAAATATTATTGATTGTATATGATACAGTTTTAATTATAACTAACAAGTATTATGAAAACACTTCTAAGCTAGGAAGTTTGATATATTACAACAACTTGCATTATTCTTCTAACAACCATTATTTATTAATAACAAATGCATTCAATAATAACGATACTAAATTTAATTAATTATAGAAATATAATATAAAATTCATATATTTTTAATTTAAAAGTACAAAATTAATTATATTAATATCTTTATTAATTAAATAATATTAATTTAACAAGTTGTACAAGTGTAAATGATAAAAGACTTATTTATAGTCACTTTTTTATTTTCTTTTGCATTTTTTGTTTTGCAATTTCCTTACATTTTTTTCTTTCCCTTTTTACACTTTTTTTTTTATTTTTTATTTCATACATTCATAAATTTTGATTAATGATATTGACAAAATTTCTTTTATTTAATGTAATAATAAAAGTGTATGAAATTATGAATTATGTATTATATTTTGAATTAATCAAATTTAAATGTCATTATTTTTAGATAAAATTATTATTAATGAATTGTTTTTATAGAAATAATAATTTGAGTTATAGTAATAGGTGGCGTTTGGTTCGCTGAATGTAATCGTAATCGTAATTATAATCGTAATGGAATGTAATGTAAAGGAATCAGTATTACAATTACAGTGTTTGGTTTAGTCACTGTAATCAAAAAATTAAGGAATCAGCATTACAGTGTTTGGTTATACAACTGTAATGTAATGGAATAGAAAAAAAATTATATAATTATTTTAAAAATACAATTTCAAAAAATAAAATTTCAGAAATAATACAATTTCATAACAACAATTAATAAAAAAAAATACAATTTCAGGAAAAAATATAATTTAAAAAAAATACAATTTCATAACAACAATTAATAAAAAAATACAATTTTAGGAAAAAAAATACAATTTCAGGAAAAATACAATTTTAAAAAAAATTACATTCAGAAAAAATACAATTTTATAACAATAATTAATAAAAAATACAATTTTAAAAAAAGAAATATAATTTCAGATAAAAAATACAATTTAAAAAAAAAAAAACAGAGAGAGACAGAGCCAAAAAAATCGCGAGCTAGGCGGCGACGGCTGGACGGGACGCGAGCTGGACGACGACGCGATGGGCTGGACGGCGACGCGAGCTGGCGGCGATGCGATGGGCTGGACGCGAGCTGGCCGGGACGATGATGCGAGCTGGAGGCGACGCGATGGCTGGCCGGCAACGACGACGCGATGGGCTGGGACACACATGGAGGACGCGATGGGCTGGCTGCACACACGCGGAGGACGGAGTTGGTCGGGATGCACACGATGGCTGGCATTACTGGTACTGTTCACACATGTAATGTAATCCCTTTTCATTGTTTCAGCTCATGTAATCCTCATTCCTTCTCCTAATGTAATCAATTACATTACATTACATGTGTTTGTACCAACCAAATACTGTAATGTACAGAATCAATTACATTACATTACTGATTCCATTACAGTCTACCAAACATTTATTTTGTAATAATTTTTCACTCATAAAATGTATATATTGTATGACAAAGTAATAAAGTAAATAATTTATAAAAATGAAAACGAATGATAAATTGTTACAAAGAATAAGCAAATATCAAATTATTATGATGATGCAGTTATTAATCTTTTAATATTTTTCTTTTATTTTTTTCATTAAAATTTTATAATAATATTTTATGTGAATTTGACAACAACAAAAAAAAAAAAAAAAAACACAATTCATGTATTAAAAATTTAAAAAAAAAAAATTTATAATAGATACCTAAGCACTTGCCTTAAAGGTGCAACCAAACCTAGTGTTTGATAAAATAATGAAAACACCTGAGTGGTGTTCTTAATACTTTGTTTTTCGGTTAACAAACTTTATAAAAATTAAAACTTAAAAATTTGGCTAAACATACTAATTTTTTTTTTTTAAACAAATATTTTGTTTTTAAACACAAAAAATAGTTTTTAAATTACATGGCCAAACAACTCAAGTTTTCAAAATTTTTTAAAAATATAAAAGTTTCTAAAATTTCTAAAAATATAAAGTTTTTTAAAATTTCAAAAAAACATTAAGTTATCAAAATTTTCTAAATATAAAGTTATAAATTTTTTTCTAAAAAAAGAAATTTTTAAAAAATTTCAAAAAAAATAGAATGTTCTAAAGAATTTCTAAAAATAAAAAGTCTTCTAAAACTTCTAAAACTAGAAAGTTTAAATTTGGCCAAACATACTAAATTTTGTTTGAAACAAATATTTTGTTTTTAAATTACATGGCCAAAACACTCAAGTTTTCAAAAATTTCTAAAAATATAAAAGTCTCTAAAATTTCTAAAAATATAAAGTTTTTTTTTTAATTTCAAAAAAACATAAAGTTATCAAAAATTTCAAAATATAAAGTTATAATTTTTTTTTTCTAAAAATAGAAATTTATAAAAATAAAAACTTATCAAAAATTTCTAAAAATAGAAAGTTTTAAAAAATTTCCAAAATATAGAATGTTCTTAAAAATTTCTAAAAAATAAAAAGTCTTCTAAAAATTTAAAAAATAGAAAGTTGCCAAAAAAAAATTAAAAATAGAAAGTTTAAATTTGGACAAACATACTAAATTTTTTTGGAAACAAATATTTTGTTTTTAAACACAAAAAATAGTTTTTAAATTACATGGCCAAATAACTCAAGCTTTTAAAATTTTCTAAAAATATAAAAGTTTCTAAAATTTCTAAAAATATAAAGTTTTTTAAAATTTCAAAAAAAAAAAAAAACCATAAAGTTATCAAAAATTTCTAAATATAAAGTTATAAATTTTTTCTAAAAATAGAAAGTCATAAAAATAAAAAACTTATCAAAAATTTCTAAAAATAAATTTTTATAAAATATCTAAAAATAGAATGTTCTTAAAAATTTATAAAAATAAATAGTTGCCAAAAAAATTCTAAACATAGAAAGTCATCAAAAAAATTTAAAAATAGAAAGTTTTCAAATTTTTAAAAAATAAAAAGTTTTCAAAAAATTCATAACATATAAATTTTTCTAAAATTTTTAAAAGTGAAAATTTTTCAAAAATTTATGAAAATATAGATTTTTGAAATTTCATAAAAATATAACCTTTTGAAAATTTCTAGTACTAGAAATTTTCCAAACAGATTTAAAGTATAAATTTTTTCTAAAATTGATAAAATAAAAAGCTTTCAAAAATTTTTAAGAAATAAAATTGTTTTCAAAAATTTCTTAAAATAAACAATTATCAAAAAGGTTTAAATATATAAAGTTTTAAAAAATTTCTAAAAGTAGAAAGTTTCTCTAAAAGTTTTAAAAATAAAAACTTTCTATATAAAAAAAGAATGTTTTCTAAAATTTCTAAAAATATTTGGTTTTCAAAAGTATAAAAATATAAACATTTTTCTAAAATATAAAAAAAAAAAACAAATTCTAAAAATATAAAGTTATCAAAATTTTCAAAGAAAAGAAAGACTTTAAAATTTTCAAAAAAAAAAAAAATTTTCAAAAAAATTTAAAACTATAAAATTTTCTAAAATTTCTAAAAATAGAAAATTTTTTAAATTTTCTAAAAATAGAAATTTATCTAAAAATATGAATTTTTAAAATTTTTTAAATATAAAAAGTTATCTAAAATTTATAAAAATATAAAATTTTTCCAAATTTCTGAATATATAACTTTTAAAATTTATATAATAAGAAAATTTTCAAAATTTTCTAAAAGTATAAAGGCATAAAATAAAAAAATAAAAAATAAAAACATCAAGTTTTTAAAATTTTCAAAGTTAGAAAGTTTTAATAATTTTCTAAAAATATAAAGTTATCCAAAATTACTAAAAATAAAAACTTTTTCAAGATTTTCAAAAGTATGTTGTTTTCATAAATTTCTAAAAGTATAAAGATTTTATAAAATTTTTAAAATAGAAAGTTTTCTAATTTCCAAAAATAACAGGTTTTAAAAAATTTCTAAAAATATAAATTTTTGAAAATATTTAAAAACATAAACCTTTCTTAAAATTATAATAATAAAAAGTTTTCTATAAATGAAATGATTAAAAAATCTAAAAACGGAATTTTCTAAAAATAGAAAGTCATATAAAATTTTATAAAAATAATATTTTTTTAAAGTTTCTATGAATAGAAAGTTTTATATAATTTCAATAAAGAGAAATTTTATAAAATTTCAAAAAAAATATAAAGCTTTATATAATTTTTATAAATATAAAATTTTATAAATTTTAAAAAAATTTAATAATTTATAAAAATATAAAGTTATAAAAAACTTATAAAAATAGAAAGTTATCAAAATTTTCTAAAGATATATAGTTTTCTAAAATTTCTAAAAGTACAAAGTTGTCTAAAAATTCTAAAAATATGAAGTTTATGAAAATAAAAAAGTTTTCTAAATTTTCTTAAAATATAATTTTTGTTTTAAATTTCTAAAAATATAAAACTATAAAAAATATCCAAAATATAATCTTGTTTGAAAAATATCAAAAAATAGAAAGTTTTTTAAAAATATCAAAGAAAATAAAAAGTTTTCTAAAATTTCTAAGAATACAATGCTTTCAAAATTTTCTAAAAATAAAAAATCATCAAAAAGTTTTAAAAATATAAAGTTTTCTAAATTTTCTAAAATTGAAAGTGTTCTAAAAATTTGAAATTATCTAAAAGTTATCAAAATAGAAAGTTATAAAAAAAAAAAATTCTAAAAGTAGAAAGTTTTAAAAATTTTCTAAAAATATATAGGTTTTTAAAAATTCTAAAAATAGAAAGTTTTTTAAATTTTCTAAAAATATTAAGTGTTCTAAAATTTTTAAAAATATAAATTTTTTAAAATTTGCAAAAATAAAAAGTTTCCAAAATTTTCTATAAATAGAAAGTTTTCTAAAATATCTCAAAATAAGAATTTTCTAGAATTTCTAGCAATAAAAAATTTGAAATTATAAAAAATATCTAAAAATAGAATTTGTTTAAAAAATCCAAAAAAAGAAGTTTTTTAAAATTTCTAAAAATAAAAAGTCATAAAAAATTTCTATAAAAAAAGTTTTCTGAAATTTTCTAAAAATATATATATTTTTTAAATTTTCTAAAAATAGAAAGTTTTCAAACAAATTCTAAAAAGAGAAATTATTTTATGTTGTCAAAAAATAAATTTTTTTCTAAAATTTCCCGAAATAAAAAAAGAAGAAAAAAAGTTTTAGTCATCTTTACTTTCTCGCACACTAATGAATACCATAGTCTTTTAATACTAAATGTACTTATTATAAATAGTTAGTTTTTTTGGTTTTATTGAGTATTAAATTTACAATAGTCTTTTAATACTAAATGTACTTATTATATTATGGTTTGTGCTTACTCATTTTGCGAATGAGTATGATCTATCTTATTCATTATACGCAAATATTATTTGTAAAAAAAATGTCACCTGTATTATGATTTAAAAAATAGTCAACTAATATACATTATTATTAAGTAAAAAATTTAATATAAATGTCTTTTATGTTTAATTAAGTTAAATATTATTAATACAAATTATCAACATATTTATTGTATTTTTTTTATAAAGTAATAAATTAATTAATTATTTGTTTTAAAAGTATGAGCGTAGATATTTTTACAAAATTTTAATATCATTGTTCTCTAAAAATTATATTCAAAGCCCTGTTTTTCTTTAAATAATATTTTTTTTATAGAAATAATAACTAATAATTTATAATTAATATTATTATATATTTATTAAATTTAAATTATTATCTTATTAATTTTGTACGGATCCAAAAACAAATCGAATAAGTCTTCTTTCTTTTTTTCATTCATTGTTATAGGCTTAAATATATAGTTCTGAGTTCTGACCCATTAAAATTGTTCTAATTACAAGCCAAAATGGACAACGCATGACGCAGGAATAGTGTCCCTTAACTCTGTAGATAGCATTAAATTATCGCTAGAGTTAGGAAATTTCCTTTCATGTCAATATCACTTCATTGTCCACCTTAATTATATTAATTTCACATTTTTTCATAAAAAAGAAAGAAGTGGAATTAATTAAATCGATCTTGAAGACGTAAATATATAATGAAGTTGGCACAAAAATAGTATTATTTATATAATTAAATTAATTTTAAAATAATATATATATATATATTTCTTATTTATAAAAAAATATATTATTTTAAAATAAATATATGTTAATATCTCATTATAAGGCTGCAAATTAAAAGAAAATATATAGTATGTGTGCTATTTATCTCTTTTTGCCAAATAAAAAAGTAGTAATGATTAGTAAAAAAGTAAATAGTAGAGCTTTGTAGTGTAGTAATATTACGAATAATTAACTAATTTATTGAGTAATTCTGAGATTCAAAGATTCTTTTGTCCAATCACGGTGAGTCTAATTTCAAAAAAAGAACATGTCAACACCTATATATGCACAAGAGATGACAAAACATCAATTGTACGATTTCATATATATTTTATCGCAGAGAAAGATGAGAAAAGAATTCCTTATTTTCTTAACCCTACACGAGACCCGACCTATTTTATCTCTCTATATATCTCCAATTCATTACTTTAGTCCTTCGAATATTTGTCCTACTTAAATCTATCTCTCTCGATCTTCAAACTAATGATTAAAATATTTGCATTTAAAGGTCTATGTACAATTTATTATTACTATTATTATTTTTCTTTCTAAAGACTTTATTGAGTTTTAAAAAAATAAAATTATAACTACGTAGTACGTACTTATACCACAAAAATTTATTGGCTATAAATTGGTCTATCATCTACAATAAATGTATATCCACTATAAAATTTGTAAGATCTGTGTGCTAAGGCGAGCATTAAAATATAAATTTTAAGACTTAAATTTATATCTTATTGTCCAATACTTGTATACTTGCTTAAGATATATATACAATTTAATTTTACAAAAATATTATAAATAATGATGAAACTTTGTTTTAAGCAAATTATGATAATTTAAAAAGGATGAAAGGGTGGTAAAATCCATTATATTTGACGAAAGTATATTATAAATCAGTACTTATTTAAAGGATAGTATAAATTTATTGTCTTTAAAAAATTGTTGCAGAATTACATTTTGTAAAAAATATTGTACTTCTACTGCTTCTACATAAGGACAGTAGAAGTGATTATAAACCTTTACAAATTTTAAAGGAAATGATTATATTGCCTTTAAAGGAAATGATTATAAACCTTTACAAAATAAACGTTTTTAATCATTTTTTAATGATAATAGACATGTAATATCCGTACGGACCTAAAGTATATTTTTGTCAAAGGTAACGTGCTTGTACTACCCTATTTTTTATTTAAAAATATATTAAATTTGTGAAAGAAATTTTTTATATTGATACCTTGTTGTGCTGGATTTGTGGAAACTCAGCTAAATAAGATAGTACTTGCACATATCTCTAGTCAATACTTGAACTCTTTGCTTGAAATGATGCCCCATTAACAAAATTAAATTAATTAATCCAACGAATATGTTTTCCTTCCCAAAGAATATATAATAAGCAAATGAGTGTCACTTGATGACAAATTGATTAAAATTCTCTTAAAGATGCCTTGTAAAGTAAATCCTTGGTCATTTGGGAAAAAGACTCAAGGAACAGACACAGCTAAAGAATATATATATATATATCAATTGGACAATTAGGGCTCATTTTTGGCTTCCTCGTTATCAACCAGTTGGATCTGCAATGTATAACTTTTCACTCTTCTAAAAGAGTGTTGTTCTCCGTAGCTTTATCTATATTTATGCTTAAAATTACATAATATATTATGGAATAGTTCTCTTATAAGACTTAATAATATTCTTTTCAAAATCATAAAAACATTTTCTGCTAGCTTAACCTTTTCTATTTTGAGGGGAAATATGATTGAGCAAAAGTGCTGATTATTTCTTAAAAAGAGTCTTAATTCATTTGAATTTTTTCTCAATAAAAAAAATATTTGAATTATTCTAAGTGACTCTGATACGAACCAGATCGCGCTACTAACAAGGCCCGACACGTATCATGGACCCGATCGATGAAGGGGTGAGGAATTGGCGTAGAAAGGCGCACCACAAACACGAGCTAGGGCGCAAACATGTTAGCCATGGAGGTGCCAAGCTAATTTGTGGAATTTCAGAATTTTGGAGCTGCGCCGCGGCATGAAATATGTGCGCCGCAGCGCAAGTGTTTCTGTTTTGGGCATGCAGGCTGGGAGATGTGCGGGCAGGACGAGCAGACGCGCGCGCAGCAATGGGCAGAGGTGCGCGCAGAGGACCAAGGACGTGCTAGCCGCGGCACAGACCTCTCGGGTTGAAGGCCAAGGTTCCTCGCCGCGGCATGGAATTTACTCCGCCGCGGCCCGCCTACTATTACTTTTGTAATCCGAGCCTCCTCGCCGCGGCATGAATATTTGCCCGCCGCGGCGCAAATGTAAAAATTGTAATTTTGACCATTGGATCAAATCTAATGGCTCAGATCTTGTCTTTTCTTTTAGGTTATTGTGTGAGCCCTATTTAAAAACACTTGGGCAGCTCATTTTGGAATCTTTGATCATTTATGAAATTTGTTAGAAAACAAATTGAGAGCCCTTGAGCTTCTTGCTTCCATGCAAGCCAAACCAAGAACTTATCAAAGGTATTTGCACCCCTTTGTGGCGTTCACCCTCTCTTCCGTACGTGGTGCGTAATATCCATGTGTGTAGGTGAGTTTCCTGCAGCCAAATCTGGTTGTGTTGCTTAGATTTCTCCTCCCAATATTGTTGTTGGGTCTTGGACCGTTTCTTTTGGTTCTCTAGCCTCGTAGCTAGTCGGGTCGATAGGAATCGTGTTGCGGGATTCGCATCAGACTCGTCCAATGGAAAAATTAGAATAAAGCTTTGAATGAAATTATGTACTTTTCTTTTATGATCGAATAATAATTCGTGTCGGTTGTAATATTACTGTTGATAAAAATTTAGTATTTTTTAGGGAATTTGTTTGTTTGAATTCTTACGCTGAAATATATAGGCTTAATTGCTTTATTAAAAGGGCACATTTGATAACGATTTATAATTTATAATTAATTTTATAATTTTTTATTTTTTTATAAAAGTAATCACAAATATATTTGATAAAAACATTTATTTAGTGATTTTCAATAAATAAAAAAATCAAAAATCACCTCCAAGTTGTTTGGCAATGATTTTCATTTTTTGATTTTTTTCAAAAAAAATTTAAAATGAAGAAAACTTTTGGTTATTTTTATAAAATTGAAGTTTCTAATCATTTTATTCCAATATTTAATCATAAAAAAGTTATAAGACTTTATTTACTCTTTAAAAAAAATGTTTGGTCAAAATAAAAAAATCTGAAACTTGAAATCTGATTGAAAATTTTTATTTTTAAAGATTTATCAATCACCCCATATTTTGGTAGTGATTCCTTAAAAATGTAAAAATCAAAACCAGAAATCGTTACCAAACATACTTGATTAAAAAATCACTTGAAAAAAATTAAAAATTAAGAATTAAAATTGTTAACAAACAATATACATGTCTCTAATTAAATTTTTAAAAGGTGTAATTTTGATCTCAAAATTTCAAAACTACACAGTATATAAAGATTAATACTATATTCTTTTTACTATTAGTATTGAAAGAATCCGTTACTTTTTCTGTTTGAACTTTTTTTATATAAGTCAGGTTAGGTTTGTTACTTGTATGTTGCAAAATACATGTCTTTCTGCAAGGTGCATATTAGTAGTGGTTTACCTAATCAATCAATCTTACACGACATGCATGAGTGTATATATTTCCAAGAAATAAGAATAATATATAGTTTGGAAAATGGGAATTGTAATATAATATATCAAGACGGCAAAAAAAAAAAAAAGGGGGGAATTTTTTGCTTTCTCCAAAAATTACTATTTGCTTCGTCTTTGCATTCAAGTAATTGATTAATTGTCGACGATCAGTTCCTTTCAAGTTTCATGTTTAGAATCTGATAAAACAATATTGTAGGATAAGCAGAATTTGACCACTCTGCATATACTGGAATCATTTCTAGCTACCTCATGGACTTTTTTAGAACGGCCTCGATCAAACTAATATATATATATAACTCAATTTTTCTAGGATTTATAAGTAATAATTCTAATTCAAATGTAAAATTTTGAACTCTACATACTGCAGAAAAGGACAAAATCATATAAAACTAATTAGAGTTATACAACATGCACTAAAACCATGGGGAACAAGATTCAGAACAAGTAGACAGATTAAAAAGTATTATAAAATTTTGTACGAAACAAATTTTAAATATTTCTAAATTAATGAGTGAAGATTGCTTTCATACTACTAATATTAATTCATTTAAAATAAATATTTAAGATACATCACTAAAGAATGAAAATTTTATCTTATATAAAAAAAAAACACATCATCAAAATTTTTAGATTATTACTTTTGTTTTTTACCAGAAGGTTTATCTCAACAATTGAACATTATTGCAATCAAACTATTTGTCAAAAATTCAAGTGTATGAAATACTAGTTTTTTTTTTTTTCCCTTTAAAAATGGCACTAAAGTCTTATTCTTTTTTATTAATAAGAGAAAATACACTCACACACGGGTGAAATTCGAACTTTAGTTTCCTAGTGGGAGAATTGAAAGAGTTACTAGTTTAATTAATAGTAGTTATCATTTTTATTTCATTTCAAGTCACAATTTTAAATGCATCTAGTATTATTAAGCAATATAATTTAGAGCAATCAACAATATAATTATCAAACTTAATTTGTAACGGTGCCCGACGGTTGCTATAACTACACAGTAATCTTTTTTTTTTTTTTGGTTACATATATATGGTAACATATCCAAAGATTAGTATGTAAATTCAGCGAGGGTTTAATTAGTTTCTATATTAATTGAATTGAAAAAATTAGTCCAAAATTCAGTTGTGTGTATATAAATAGCACAGAGGTCAACAAATAAAGAGAATCACGGATAGGGAGGCAGAGAGAAAAATGGCCAACCTGTTAAAGAACAAATGAAAAAGGAAAAACTCAAGAAGTCACATGATTTTCAAGAGTCCAAGATATGTGTATAGTGGTCGTATTTTAATTGTTTGAGGTAAGAATTAAAAATAATATATAAATGGAAAATATATTATTGCAAATTAATATTTATGATCATGAGATCGAGTGCATATTAATTTGAAGGGATCAAACGGTGTCCGACCATTGTCTTCCTCTACATGCTTTTATAATAATACTTTATATATAGTCTAAGAAGAATATCTCAAATGTGATAACTAATGGAATAAACAATAAATAATTTCCAATTATTTTTAGCAGGTGATCGATCAGTTTCCTTCTAAAAGCAATCAATACCCAAATTTTGCAGTTCAAAAATAGGTAGGTTCATCTCTCTCTCTCTCTCTCTATAGCTCACACTCTCTCTATCTCTCTTTATCCTCTACCTCTATGTAGATCTATGATATATGCGAGTAGAAGATGATGAACAGCTATAAACATGTCTTCTTTTTTTTGGTGGGTAAGTTTCATGAATTCATCTTTTTCTTTCAATGATTATTAGTTGCATTTTTATTATCCTCATCACACTTAAGCCTTATGAACATTAATTTTCTGGCTTCTTGAGTCTAAGTAATTAAATAATTTAAGTACTAAAGCCATATATATATATATATATATATATATATATATATATATATATATATATATATATTCTTGATGTAGCTAGTTAATTTGTATAATTTTTTCAATATGTTTAATTAGATCACTACTCTTATTTGGTTTGAGATAATATCTGCTCAATTATGCAAGTTTTAATACGCTTCTACCTCAATTCGTTCGTATCAAGTTGATCATCATGATATGAAGGTAGCCGTAGAAGTAAAACATATCCAATGATATCGTAGCTAGACTGTACAACAACATTAATGTTTTTTTTTTTTTTTATTATTGTTCTCAGCTATATTATACACGTATAGTACTAAGCTACCAAGCTAGTAGCCTACGACTACGAATTAATACTTTCTTTTCCTTCTAGGGTTTCTGTATGGCTCAAATTTCTTGACCTAGAAACAGTTAGAAATTAATTACAGTACTTAATAAAAAATAGAAAAATGTCGGACCAAAAAAATAAATAAATATAGGAAAATGATTTAACTGATTTACATATGTAAACTTTGTTATTAAGTGACTCCAAATTATTTATAACATATTTAACATCCCAACTTTACATTTGATTTGCACATCAATTAATACACATATGAATATTAATTATAAAAATCCACAATTAATTACTTATTAATTTTTTCCTAAGAGTCCAACAATTTTTTGTGCTACTAATCGAAAAATAATTATTTTTGTGATAGAAACATATACAACCCTTTGCTCTCTTTGTTATTTTAAAAGAAAATTCGAATATACTGTTTTAATTTGTAGGATATATATATATATATACATGACTCATATATAGTTTGAAAGTTGAGCTTAATTAGAGAGAAAAGAGAAATTAAAAGAAGCATGAAGAGCATTCCTTTACATAAAAGACCATTTTTCATACCAAGTTCTTTAACAATCATTTCCGACCATTGTTTTAATTTGATCTAAAAGTGAATATGTGCTTTTGTTTCATTTTATTTTCTGTGCTTGATATATAGTCTTCTCTGACACAGTAGTACAAATTCTTATTACAGCTGAATTAATGTAGAATGCTGAGAACTTTGTGCATAAATTAAGGCTATATATCAGGAAGTGAAAAGTAAAGGAAAAGGGAAATTAAACATTAATACAGTATAGATAAATGAAAAATGGGTTCAGATGATGATGAGAGATTAATGATGGATATATCTGATGAAAATAATAGTAACAGCGATGGAATTAGTGAGACTACTCCACCCAAAACCACCACCCCTTTTGATCTCATCAGTTGTCGTAAATACTCCTCATTCGATTTGAACCAAGAAGCAAATGGAGAGCATGAAGAAGAAGAAGAAGCTAATATTGATTTATGCACTAAAGTAGACGTGAGCAGTAACGATAATGTTCCAGCTGATCATGAGAGTGAAGATACAAGTACAACAACTTCTAGGGTTAGACAGTATGTTCGATCCAAAATGCCAAGGCTTCGCTGGACCCCTGATCTCCATCTTGCTTTTGTTCATGCTGTTGAGAGGCTCGGTGGTCAAGAAAGTACGTATTTCTTTCAATTTCGTTTGTACATTTTTTTTTTATAATCTTTTTAGTTTTAACCCGAATTGAACATATGTTGAAATTTTTATTTAATATATTTTTAAATTTATTTTATGCTATAAGTTTGTTTCATATATATATATATATATATATATATATTAATAATGTGAGATCATATGCATTAAATATATGTTCATAATGCAGAAATTGAATATATGCACTTAAATTATTAATTATTATTATGATTGCAGAGAGTAGTTGGAATAAGATTTTTTCCCTTCTTCTTTTGACAGGAGCAACCCCAAAATTAGTTCTTCAAATGATGAATGTGAAAGGACTCAGCATTTCTCATGTAAAGTCTCACTTGCAGGTACGTATACGTTATGGAAATTAAAAAGGATTAAGTCACAAAAGTTACTTCAGAAAGATCTGTACAATATTAATCGCTTCCAGTATTGTTTTCAATGATCATGAGTTACAAGTTTCAAAGATGTGTTTGGTCTTGAAATTAAAATATATAGCTATTTTCCATCTCCATATCCATTACAACTTGTTTGCCCTTCTCATCCACATGTTTTCAACTCGGCTAATTTAATGTTAACAATTTGCAATTTTCTAATTATTATTATTTTTGGTTTTGATTTTTAATTCAGATGTACCGAAGTAAGAAGCTAGATGAATCTGGACAAGGTAAAATTCTAGAAACTATATTCATTAGTACGTTAATTTTTCCATTTTCCTATTAATATTTCTTGCTCACAAATTTGCATCTCACATAACTCGGCCACCAGTGTTGCAAGGAAACAATCGTGAAATTATGAAGTTGTACCAAAGATACAACACTGCCTATGATTATCCTTCAGCATTTAGATCTCTTGATGATTTCAATGCTAATTCTTCTTCAAGGTAATTAAGTCTGATAACTCCTAACCTAATTAATAATTTATTATTATTATATAATTTATCTACCAATATTTATCATCACTAACTCAGTAGTATATATATAATATAGACATCAACAGTGGGGAATTTTTGGAGAACAATTAGTTACAAGGTCTTCAGATTCCTTATTATGGAACAAGAATTTGAACACACACAAGAACCCAAGCGATGACCAAGTGATCTTTCCCAGTGGAAACTATAACAAGGTAACAAGCTCACACGTCTTCAATATAAGAGATGCGGTAACAATAAATGGACCTCTTAGACCTAGCCATTTCTTTGAAGAGAAGAAATGGCCTCCTCGAGAAATTATAGGAAATTTGATGAGGACTTATGGTCAAAATTCTAATATTTCCTCTATCGGAAATGCATACTCTTGTTCACAACCTTCAATAGCATGGAACAACAAGACCAACAGCACAAACTACTTTCAGCCTAATACCTGCAGTTCAACGTTCATATCTGGGGATAACCACCAACCTTTATCTCCCTTTCAAGTAATTACTATTTCCCCTCTCCTTTTATTTTTCAATTTCATTTTAGTATCTCACTTCAAATTTTTACCTATTGATAATAGCTATGCTAGCGCCATTGTCAGGGGCGGAGTGCCAAAAGGGGCTTGACAATCCCCAGATCATGATCAACCAATTTAACTAATTTGATTATATATTTATATAAACAAATAATCTTTTGAAATGCAGATTTCAGGGCTGAAAAGAGAGCAATGCAGAAACAGGGGAGTGCTTGAAGCACAAGAGAGTTGCAGCAGTAGCATAGAGAGGATGAATGAAGAAAAGTTGAGTCCTAGCTTAGGGTTAAGTTTGTGTAACAATTCTAACAACAATAGTAGTGAGATAAATGATAGTCAAGAAAGCACAACCGAGATAGAAACTATGCTTTCTCTATCTCTGTCTTCGTTTTCTCCAAAGAAACAAGCAGAATCATGTATTGAAAAACACAATTTATATACTACCCAAATGAAAAATTGGGGTAGACAAACAAATTAAACTAATTAAGGTCCCATAATAGGTCAAGTACTTTGGATCTGACCATGTTAAGAGGACATTGGAGTGAGATCTTTTAAGTACTTGTCTTGAAGTGGGTTATATGATATTCATAATTTTTGAAGTTACAATAAAATAAATCTTTGCATTATTTGTCCAGACCAACATTTTCATTTCCTATGATCATTGACCCTCCTAACATCCACTGAAATTTTCGTCAACTTGTTAATACAAAAAATGATAAACACTAAACACAATCGATTTTGTTGCCATTTTCTCCATCAATCTTCTGGTAGTTGGCTGCTTTTTTGTTACAACTTTGAACAAGGTTATGTGAACTTATCTGAGCACCTGATTTACCAGGCAGGGGCCTCTTTGAAGTATATTATTGTCATTGGCCTAGTCTGCTGGCTGTTCAGGTGAATCTTCTCAGCATCAAATAATAACAATCTTGTCGACGTAATATAATCCTTATCCAAGCAATGACAATTTTTTTTGGTCACTTGATTTTCCAGACCATTTACTTTCTAAGTCAAAATTCTCTTTATCAGCTGCTTCTGTAATAAGATCTCCATCCTGTCACAAACATTTACTCATGTCTGTTTCCTTTTCATGAGTGGATCTGTCAGAGCAGGAAAGAAACATGAATCATTGGACTTCAAAATTCAGGCTCTTCTGCTGCCGTTTCATCCACAACACTCAAGTTTCTTAAGCTTTGATGAAATAATCTGAAGGAGTTTTTTCTATGTCGGTTATTCTTTTGGAAATCTGAAATTCATTCTTTTTGTCATCAGCAAATTCCTTCATATCTGAGAAATGTACACTTAGAGAGCTTACCCTACATACAGAATCTACGAGGAGAGTTTTCTCAGCCATTGGACTTTGTGAGCCCAGTTCATCTTCAGTATTCTCATTAGGCAACAAAACTCGGAAAATTTTTATGCCCTTTCTTTTTGAATCAATGCCACTCTCCATTGCATTATGTGTCTTTTCAGGTATGCTTAGAAAGCCTTTTTCTTTGCCAGTACAGGTTGGAAATATAAATTATTGTGCTTTTTGTTGGGGGACTTCAATGTGAATGCACAGTAAGAAACAACAAATAAGAGCACCACTTCCAAAACTGTATTAGTCTCTTTATTTACTTGTCAAGATTGATCGCCTTTTACAGACAAGCTTTCCTAATACATCATCTGTTAACTCACTACCAGAGAATACAATCACCACAGCTTCTTGGACTCACACCACACCACTAATGGCTATGACACTTCTAACTGTTACTAACTGTCGCTATGGTATACAATGAATTCATGCCTCTCGAGTGAGAGACTACACACTATATATAGCGCTTACATTCCTCACAACTCTACAGTGTTTGCAATTCACACTAAGCTACCTAGTGATTGGTCCACGTGTGCACTAGTTCCATGTCATTCTTGTTGCCACATTTACATTTTTACAGGTCCAGGCATTGCAGACATACCAGAAGCTGTGCTGCTCTTTGTCCATCTGTTAATGTTAATCACACACAGCACTCCAAGCCTGCCAGAGAAAAGAAGGTACTACTATAATGACATACACATGAAAGGAAAGGATAAAATAAAAACAACAAGAAATGGATATACACCTCGTTTATAAATTCTTTGCAAGAACTGATGTATGAAGATTTAGCTCGCACTGTACGGACAGAAGATGCTGGTAACTTGCCTGCATTTTCATCACAGTTACTGGGTTTAAAACGCAAAAGGAATTCTTTAAGCAAAAACCGAGGAAGTAACCACAAACTTTAGTTGAAAAATCTTCAGATTCATGATAATCATCATCTTCACTTTCTTCTTCCAGACCAATCTCTGGTGCATATATAATCTGATCTGGTAAAACCTTTGGCCTGCATTGATTAAGTAGAAGTTGCTTATCTTAGTCAGCAACTTTATTAATCTGCCTTGGTGGTTCCCATGCAACTAATTGCTTCTTACTTCTTAATAGCAGACTTAGGAGTTTCAGAAGTCATTGCTTTTGCAGCTGGCAATAACTGATCCATCATGAAGTCTCAGGTCTGTGAATCTGTTGCAAAGATCCTAATGGCTTACATTTGGACCATCCAATCCACTCACACCACTGAGGCTAGAAAGTGTATCAACTGCATACCACATACGCCTGACTACCATCCTCAGAAGTAGGACTTGCTTGATCTTCCATTGCCTCATTGGAGCTCTCATAATTAATTGCCCGACTCTGGCGACTTGGCACTGTTCAATATTGGACTCTGATGCCATTCAATATTATAACTTCAACATCGATTCAATATATGTTGTTCAACATTGAACTATAATACGACATTCAAAAATTAATTTTCAAAAAATTAACAAATATAACGTCCCTTAAAATGTATAATAATAAAACTAACGTCTTTAGTATTTATTGAAAATTACACACGGTACCTCTATTTTTTTTTAAACAATTCAAAACATTAAATTCATAAGTGATTGGGTTAGATATTTTATAATTAGATATTTTGTAGAAATATGTTTATATAAAGTTCATTCAATTTTAATGAAATGATTAGAGAAAACCATTTCAATTATTTGTTCATTTCTTCATTTCTTCAGCATGGTATCAACCCAATCATTTGCAGGGAATGTTCCTATTATTGAACCAGCTTGGAAAATGCTTCCATAACATCCAAACATAGGTATTTCTAGAATTACATGTGAACCTAACCTTTATAGTAAAGTCAAATATCTTATGAGTAATTATATGTCTAATCATCTTTTTATAAAAAATAAAGGGAAATTACCAAAAATAGCACCCCCTAAAAATTATAATAACAAAACTAGCACCCCCTTGTGTTCAATTAGAATTGAACGTTTAATATTGAACGTTCAATATTCAATTTGAACGTAAAATATTGAACGTTCAATATTAAATAGGTCTAATTATCGTCATTCAATTCTAATTGAACGGATAATATTGAACGTTCAATATTGAACGAGTCCAAATTATTATCGTTCAATTTTAATTGAACACAGGGGTGCTAGTTTTGTTATTATAATTTTTGGGGGTGTTAGTTTTGTTATTTTCCCAAAAATAAACATATTATTTGTGAATCAATTATTTGTTATATCTATTCTTAACAGTATGCAGAAAATTTTAGTTGACTAAAAGTGAAAGTAAACTATAAATGAGGAACTAAGATTCTTAAAAAAAAAAAAATAGAAACTCAAAACTTGTTGATTGTCTATCAATAAAGAAATTGTTGGATGTTGATAAGTTTTTATAGTGAAGTACCAAGCAGATAGTATGATTAAATGCTATAAAGCAAGATTGATTGTCAAAATGATATATTCAGACTTATGGAATTGACTATATATAAATATTTTTACCTGTAGCCAAAATTAACATTGTTCAAGTTTTGATATCTCTGGTTGAAAATCTAGATTGATTATTATATCAATTTGATCTAAAAAATGCTTTTTACATGAAAATTTATCTAAATAAGTCTATATGGATATTCCACAAGAAATCTGGATATCAAAAATATATGATAGAAAGGTGTGCAAATAATAAAACAAATCATTATATGGTTTAAAATAATCTCCAAAAGCATAGTTTGGTAGGTTCACAAAGTATATGAAAGCATTTGGCTACCAGCAGAGTAATTCAAACCATACTTTATTCCTGAATAAACAACATGATAAGATTATTGTATTTATTATATATGTGGATAATATAATACTAACAATAAATGATTATGAAGGAAAGAAAGCTCTACAAAATTATTTGTCTATAGAATTTGAAATAAAAATCATAGTTTCTTAAAATATTTTCTTAGAATTGAAGTTTCTCGATTTAAATAATGAATTTTCATGTCTCAAAGGAAGTATGCCTTAAATTTATTAAAAAAAATTGGTATATTAACATGTCAACTAGCTGGTAGACCAAAAGAAAAATAATTAAAGTTATGTATCAAAATTAATCAAATGCCTGTCAATAAAGAAAGATATCAAAAATTTGTTGGAAAATTAATATATTTGGCACATAAAAAACTAGATATTGCCTATACATTGAGTATTGTTAGCCAGTTTATACATAATCTTGGAGAGCAATATATGAATGCAATTATTTGTATTTTGAGATATTTAAAGTTGTTATTAAAAAATGAGTATTATTTACTAAAAATAAAGAATTTTAAAAAATTAAAGTGTATATTAATACTGATTGAGCTAGATCATTTAATGATAGACAACCTACATATAATACTTCACATTTATAGGTTTAACCTTGTACCATTGAGAAGTAAAAAAATAACAAGTTGTTGCTTGTTCAAGCATAGAGGCTAAATACCAAGGCAATGTATTTGGGTTTTGTGAAGTTGTGTAGTTACAACTTCTCTCGAAATATTTAGAATATCTTTCTAAAGAATCAATTTAATTATTTTATAACAATAAAGTAACATATGATATTGTTCAAAATTCAGTTTAATATGGTCAAACAAAATACGTTGAAGTTGACAAAATCTTTATTAAGGAAAAGTTAGAATAATTTTTTTTAGAATTGCCCAAAATCAAATTAGAAGATCAATTAGCTAACATTATCACTAAGGTGGTCTCAAGAGAGTGTTAAAGATTACACACAACACCTCTATTTTTTCTTAAACAATTCAAAACATTAAATTTAAAAGTGATTGGGTTCTATATCGTATCGTATTTGTATCATGTTATTGGATCGTGTCAAAAATTATCACCTTTAACTTAAAATATAAATATATTAAATGTTATTCAAATTTTTATATATAATATTCATAAAAGATAGTAATTGAGGAAGAAAAATTCAATTACATAATATAATTTTTTTTATAAATAAAATTTTATTTTAATTTTTTTATATTTAAAAAAAAAAAAAAAAAAAAAAAAAAAAATATATATATATATATATATATATATATATATATATATATATATATATATATATATATATTTGTAAAAAAATAAATGATTTTTTTTCTAAATGATTAAAATAAAATTATATATATATAAATTATTTAATGTATTTAAATCAATTATTAATGAGGTCATATATCAACACGAGTGAAAAAAAGAAATTAAGGCGAGGACTTTCACTTTCTCGTGAGCGAATGTGTGGGTGTTAGTGACCACCCAGCTGCCAGCAGGCTGTCGAAGAGGTCCCAGATCCCAATAACTTTGCACGTGACTCGTCTCCTCACTTCACAATCCATCTTGTCTTTCTATGTGAAAAAGAACCCCATCAGCTCAATTTCACACCAAGGGCTGTAGAAAAATTTTGCATAAAAAGATTGAGAAATACAATCTTTGTCCTCCTTATATGAAGGCTATAGAGTGGCGTGATATAAAAAAATTGCTATAAAAAATTTAATATCCTTATTAAGTTTATCACCTTACTTTTTGATTGTAATTTTCTCACTATATTGAAAAATATTTTCTGTTTTCCTTCTTCAACTTGAACTTTGCTTCAATGGAAGGCTTGTTGGGTGATTCTTAAGATGATGATGAAGATGAAACTTACGGTTGTGTGAGGCTAAGTGATGCAGGACAAGATGGAAAAATAAATGGCTTTTATTTACTAAAGAATAGTTATAATAAAAGTAAGAAGTTATTAGTTTTGCTAAAGCTTCTAAAGAATTTAGTAAGAGATTTTGAAGATTAAAATCCTCCTACTTTTAAGATGGAAGAATATCTTACTAGACCAATTATATTATAGATTTGTTAGAATGTTTGGCAAATTAATAATTTTATTGTATTTATTATAACACAAATACTAGAATCTCTTGTCATAAAATGAATCAGGTTAATCTAAATTTTAATCGTACTTTCTTATTTTTTAAGTGCTTCCATTTTTTTTAGTGACTTGTGCTTCTGTCTTGCGTTAGGTGGTGTCCAATAAAACATAGCAAAGACATTCCATGTAATGAATTTTAAGAATTTTGTTAGAAGATGAATCAAATTTTTGATAAAATTACTGCATTATTGACATTATTAATGAAGGAATACTTACGAGCAAAGATTCTGAAATGGTTTTGACCAATGAAAAAAATGATTATATAATTGACGCACAAAAACCTATGTTAGAAATCAAGCAAATTCAGAAAGAACATATCGAAGATAAAATCTCTTCGCAATGGGAGTTAAATCTAGATCTCCAAAATTGTGAAACTTGTGGTTGATCAAGAATTTCTAGTGTCAAGCATATTTATTCCTTTCAAAGACAGCGAACTATTTTAATGCTGCAACAAACCTTTTCTCACAGCAATAAGATTTTTTCAAAACATCTTGAAGAAAATGGATCATATTTTATAATTTTCAAATTTGTTGAAAATATCAGTATAGAGGTATTCCAAACAATATTTGGCAATTATTGTTTCTCAAATTGAAGACAACGGCACAACAAGAACCAACTTTGAAGATTCAAAAATACTATGTATTATATATCATTCTCATCTAAAGAAAACTTGAGTGCGAGTTTTAAATAAATTGAGGGGAATGATGTGAGACAAGATGGAAAAATAAATTATTTTTATTTATTAAAGGAAAATAGTTAATAGGAGTATAAAGTTATTAATTTTATTAAGTCCCACGTTGTTTTTATAAATATACAATAACGGATTTTTAGGCTATAAATATGTAAGTTTATCTCTTGTAATAAACATTCTACAAAAAGATTATACTTCTAAAAATTAAAAAAATTAATTAATTTTTATTCATTCTCTAATTCTTAATATTTTGTTCTCTCTTTTATTTGAAGTAATATTATTAAGTTAGTTATATTCTAGATTTGCTCGAATGTTTGTCTAGTAAATTTTTTTTTTTGTAATTATGAAAATTTTACGATCGATAACATCATGTTAGATGAATATTTATAAATATTTTTAACTCTTAACAAAAGTTAATTAAAATTGTTAAAAATTGTGAGTCATACATGAAATACTTAAATTACTCTCACATTTGAAAAAAAATTCAAGAATACTTCCAAGATTTTGCTTATCTTCACTAATATCCTCAATCTTTCAAAAATGAGTAACATTTAATAAATCTTCATAAATATCCCTAACTCTTAACGATAGTTAATCAAGCTTGTTAAAAATTGTGAACTATATATGAAATACCTAAATTATCTCACAACTAAAGATGAAATACAAGATTACTCCCAATCCTGCAAAACACGACCAACATTACTGTAATTTCTAACACCATTTCATGCAATTTTTTAGTTTGTTACTTTTTTATATAAAGTTAACATTCATATGGTTAAATAAAAATCTACATTAATTAAATAAATATTTAAAAATATTAAGGTTTATTTAAATTATAAAAATAATTTTAAAAAATTAATATGATGTTCTTGATTTATCTTCTAAGTCATTTACTTTTTCTCTTTCACCATTAATTTTTTTTATAAAATATTTATATATTTTCTACATCATCAAAGAATTTATTTTATTATTGATATTTTTATGAAAAATTAATTAATTAGTTAGTTAAATTCACAAAATAGTTTTAATTTTTTTCAATGACTTATAATAAATTAAAATTTTACTTTTTGATATATTTAAAATAATTAAAAAATTACTTAACACATTTAAGAAATAAAATATGTGTTCATAAGTATTATCACATTCATGAAAAATTATTATTATGTCATTATATTTAACACTTATATTTACCTAAAAACTCAAGATATTGTTGAAAATTTCCCCTAGTTGGGTAATGAAATAATTCTTATATCATTGTCTTTAACATTTTTTTAACTTTATTATAATAAATTTGAGGATATTATAGATATTATTCAAACATTAAAAATATTATTAAAGATATTTAAAAGTTCAAGGATATCGTTGAAATTTTGTATTACATGAACATAATAAAAATATAATGTTTATTATGAATAAATGGTCCAATATGGAAAATTTCACATTTATTATGTAAAGGAGTTGCAATAGATATTAATGCTTCATAATTTATAAATAATTTTTTTGCCAATTAATTTAGTCAAGTATTAATGTGAAGAATAATACAAATCTTAAAAAAAAAAAAAAAAAGGCTTAAAAACAAAATAATATAATCGATGATCTAATCTTGATTTATTAATTGAAGCTTTATTGTATTTAAAAATATAATATTTAATTTCTGTTGAATAATTTTTTTTCATTTTTATAAAAAAAAAAAATCATAAATTTTCTCATTCATCTAATTGTATCAATCAAAAATATCAATTTTTTTTTCTTCTAACACATCAATTAAAAATATCAAATTGTTAGAAATAAAAAAAATACTTGAAAATCAAATCCATCTCCGCCTCTCTCATTGTTATTAAAAGTAAATGTTTAAATGTGAATATAATGTCTTATGATAATAAAATATAAAATTAGTAAATTAAAATTTTAAACACACATATACTGATAAATGTCTAAACACACGGTATTAGAGTATAGTTATATGTTTAGACTGTATCAACTAACAACGCATGATAAAAGTTATGGTAGCTGAGTCATATGGTATATTAACATTATATCAATCGTGTATGGCAAAACTTAAGTGGTGGGTTAGCATTCTATAAATTAGCAGTGTATAACAAAGGTTAAGTGGGGTGAGTAATATGGTATGCTGGCATCCTGCCAACTAATAAGTAAGTTGGCTCTACATCAATTCGATAAAGACTAAGATGGTTAGATATTTGAAATACGAGCACATGATAATATTATAGCCTTGTCGTTGGGGGAGAGTTTATAGGCCATATAGGTACACTTCAGGATTATAGAGAGATAAAATTAAATAATTTAATATTTATTTTTTTAATTATTAATTGATTTGTTTTTAAAAAAAATTAGTAACCGTTAATTCTTAACATAATATTAGTGGTAAATATCTTATATTTAAGACTCAATTATTTTAATTATTAAATTATTAATATTTAATTTATATAATACATAAAAGTTATAATTTTAAGAGAATAATAAATATATAAAAATATAGTTATTAAATTTTTGACATAGTAATTATACTAATAACACTTTTATTCCTCTGTATATTACACACCCAATTCTTATTCTTGTTTTCATCGTTCTTCTCCGATATATATTAAAAAAAAAAAAAAACTTTTATCATAATTTATATTAATATAACTTAATTAAGAGAAATTATTTAATATTTTTAAAGTAAATAATAATACGATATTTTAAATTAATATAAATATTTATTTTAAAAATACAAATATGATAGAAAATAATAATAATATAATTAATAAAAAGTAAATAAAAATAATGATTAATATTTAATTAATTAGTTGTGTTAGTAAATAATTTCAACAATTATTTTATAAATTTTATATTTAATTAAAAACTGATAAACGTAGCACTCTTTGTATATATTTATGTGTTTAAAGCGCTCTTCACTCTCTTTCATTCCTCTTTCCTCTCAATCCTTACAAGTAAATATATATTTATATAAACCTATCTCTACCCCGTATTTGATTTCTCTTTCTAGGCGAAGGGTTTGATGCAGCGACGAGGAAGAAGTGAGATTCAGGTATTGGGATCTGCTGGTGGTAAAATGGTTCCTTTCTATTATTATTTATAATTATAAATCATATTTAGTGTTTGCTGTTAATCTGTGTTGATATTTTGTTTTCATACTCAATTGCTTGGCTCAATTTAGTTATTGATTGTTCTCGGTCAGTGAAGTTTAAATATTTAATTGGCTGACGAGTTTTGCGAATATGATAGCTCGTAGAAGTCGCTGATTCAGTTCTGTAATTATTATCGGACTGGTTTGTTTGGTTGATTAGTGACCTGCTTTGGATTTCCGTGGAATGCGGGACCGCAGTAAACGTTGGTGACTCGGATCGCCAGCAATTAGGTTGTTTGAGAGTTATAGGTGTTCTCCTGCGATCTTGGAACTCGGTCTTTCATTAGCTTCCGTCTTAATCCAGTGCTTTATTTTTTATTAGCTTATATTGATCTTAGTTAGCTCTTTTAAGCTGTTTTGCGGACGAATTGTGCTAAAAAGCTCATACTTATTACGCATTTGCTGTCTGTCATGATGTAAAAAATTACACATTTAGAGATTGCAAAGTCTTTCATATATATCTCTTGGAAATAAGGATTACATGGAATTTATTTGGAGGGGTTGAAGATCTAAGAGTACTGTATTTTGGGAGGCAACAAAGTGACTTGGTTTTTCATTTTTGATTAATTTTATATATTGTTTCCGGAGAGAGTTCTTATATGTCCAGAGAGTTGCGCTGATTTGCTGGCAGGAAATGTGACGGATGTCTATTGATGAGTTTAGTCATATAGTGCTATGTCATTTTCATATTTTCGTAGAGAAGGGATTAATCATTGATAAATCGTAATCTGTTTGCTTGACACAATTAAGAACATTTTGAAGCATTTTGTTTGGCTATATGGACTGTTATTATTAATATTATTATTACTACTACTACTACTTCTACTATTATTGTTGTAGCTTAATGTAGTCCAGGTGGTTTCCATGAATTGGAAGTGTTTATTCCTGCTAAGTTCTTAACTTTTCATGTTTTTTGACTGGTGTACAATGCTGGAGCAAAATTACAAATGTTCAATGAGGGCATAAATAAGGATACAGTGGTGTTTATAAGTGATATGTTCATGGAAATAATGAAATGTCAAATCTATGGCGTATCAACTGGGTTGTAGCATTTCAGATAGCTTTAGGAAGTTGACTGCCAACTTTATATAGATGGAAAAATAACCCCAAAAAATAAAATAAATGAGTCAATAGAGCAAAATTTTGTTAATTGATGGAAGTGTTCCAGATCGGGGTTTTCAAACGTAGCAAGGGTTGGATTTGGCAAAATGCCTTCTTTTGTAGACATTTTAACACCCTGAAAAGAAGTTGTTGCCATTGCCTATGTTTCTTTAATTTTTATTTTCTTAAAATGTATAAGCTTAGTAATAGCTGGCAATCTGATTTTGCTGAGGTATCTAATATTGCAACTGAGTTTTGAGATACATCAGTGAGGGTCTACCTATGGTTTTTTAAGTACTTACTGCCTAGACCTTTTATATCTGTATTTTTTGTTGACTCTCCAATTTTCCCCCCTCCACTATAAATACTTTTCTGTGAGGTCTTTTCATGATTTTCACTCTCGTGCAGTTCTTTCTGTATTTTGTGTTTCTTATATACCTTTAGGTGGAGTTCCCTTTTTATCTGAATTGTCCTTTTTACTGTTGAATTGTAATATTTACCTTTGTTTTGTAGGTCTGATGGGCTTCAGCTTGGAGTTTGTTCAATTAATGTTGTCACCCATTGATTTGTTGCTTAAGCACTCTTAGGTTGAAAAATCTTTTATGGGGTGAGAAGTGGGGCTGAAATGATTTTGCTCTCCAAATATAAGAAAACATGGAGGATCATACACGGGATGATGCAGGGCCAGCAGAGCAGGGTCCTTCTAATGCTTCATGGTGGCCTTCTGATTTTATGGAAAGATTTGGATCTGTTTCTTTGGGTTCTCAAGAGGATGCATTGAGCAGTACGGATTCACCCAGAAATTCTGACCAAGATGCCTTTTCTTCTCACAAGGCGTCACAAATTCTATGGCGTACTGGAATGCTTTTAGAACCGATTCCAAATGGTTTCTACTCTGTCATTCCGGTGAGAATGATGTCGTTTCCTTGGTTTAGAATGTTAATTTATCATACTTGTAATTGCTTTATGGTTTGCATCTTCTCTACTTGCTTCCTACCAATAAGTTGATTAGTGACGATGGCAGGAAGAACTGGTTCTTCCGTGTGATCTATCCATTCTTACATGCTTTTAGATTGGAAAATATTGTTAATCTTCTTCATATTATTATAAATATAGATTCACTGTTGATTCTGGATTATCTTTGGTTTCTGGTTTCATTTTATATTCCTAGAAATAATGCTGTCTTTTAATTTTTCTTCCCCAATTTGGCCTTTTTGGACACTTACTGGAACCTAAAATTACTCACTTGTTTGCACTGCTTCAAATTGATGAATAAATTTGGCCAAGTTCAATTATTTTATTTTTTCTCTTTTACTTCTCTTCTTTAGTAATATGGTCCCACTGATTGGGTATTTTTGGTCACATGCTGAAGACTTTATTTTCGTTGTAAAATACTATTATGATATACTTTTTTCATTATATTTTAGTTATATTGTTATAAAAAAGTAACTATAAAAAGACAGATAAGACACTTAGGTTATATATATATATATATATATATATATATAATTTTTTTTTTCATTTTTTCAACTAAAATATTGTTTTGAGTTGAATAACTACATTTGAAAAAATTCAAATAAAAATATAAACATAAAAACAAAAAAATAATTATTTTTTCTTGTGTGGTCACTTTTTAATAAATAATAGGACTAAATTATAAAGAAAAATAATTATAGAACTTAAGTATCAATTTTGCAACAAATATAGGACCTCCACGTTCACCCACCCATTTCAATGAGGCTTGTATTTTTTCAGGAAATGATATAGTTTAAGTGTGATAACTGCATGACTATGTGCATAGTGATATGGTTTATCAAGTTGATATTGATATAATTATATTAGAAAGATGATATTCTTGATAATATCTAGGTTCCGTCTAATCCATTGTTTAACCCCCATACTGTGCTTTGAAGATGCTTAACATAAGTAATTGCATGCTCTGTAAACAATAATTTGTATTTTTACACATTGAATTGTAAGGAAGAACATATTGATGTGTGATCGATGCACTAGGCTAATTGATGTTGAGTGAATTTAGGCTTGTAGGTTCTGAGTGAGAACGATTCACAAATTGTTAACCAGAGTAATTGAATTTACAGGAGAAAAGACTTAGGGAGACTTTTGATGGTATTCCTTCTATTGACGAGCTTCATGCCTTGGAGGCTGAGGGTTTCAGAGGTGATATGATTCTTGTTGATACTACAAAAGATAAAAAGCTGTCCATGCTTAAGCAGCTTATTGTGGCGCTGGTGAAAGGATTGAATTCAAACCCAGCTGCCATGATAAAGAAGATTGCAGGATTGGTCAGAATTTCTAAACAACATTTTTTACCTGATGAGTGTCACATGCTTTCAACATTTAAGTTTCTGCCTGCATGATATCAGGAGTTAAACACTATTTTTTTATGTGATATGGTGCCCTGGCTCAACTATTCAGTATAAATTCTAATATACTTTTCATGTTCTGTGTGTGACATTTCAATTATAATTCATTAATTTTTGTACAAGATAATTAATTTACTGGTTTGACTACTCTTACATGTTCTGTAGACATCTATATGACATTTTTTGTTAAGATTCTCTTAATTTTTTGTCAAGTTGATTAATTAACCCATCAAAAGGGCAAAAAATGAATCTGGTCTGAGTCAATTTGCATTCTGCGGCTCGTAGAATATTGATAGTTCAAAATTTCATTGATACTTGTCCTTCCTACATGAAGAAAAAGTGCTTCTAATTTTATCTTGATTTTCTGCACAGGTTTCTGATTTTTATAAGCGTCCTAATTCAGAAAGTCCAGCAAAAGCTGCTCTTGAAGAAACCTCACACATGTTTGAGAATCGGGGTCTGCAGCTGCTGGGGCAAATAAGGCATGGTTCATGCCGTCCTAGAGCAATCTTATTTAAAGTCCTAGCAGATACTGTAGGTCTTGAAAGCAGGCTGGTGGTGGTAAGCCTAAAACTTTGTCAAAGATAGAAGTTTCCATTTTGGTTTCTGTTCTGTTATGTTTGTACTCTTCAAGTAACGGTGGTGAGTTTAGCAATTGAAGTTAAAAAAGAATGTTGGAAATTTCTTCATATCCTTTTATTTTTATTATGTCTAAAGGTTGTATTTTGATCAGGGTTTGCCTAGTGATGGGAATGTTGAGTGCACAGATGCATATAAGCACATGTCTGTCATTGCTTTAACGAATTCTGGTGAATTCTTGGTTGATCTTTTGCGGTTTCCTGGTCAGCTGTTACATAGATCAACCAAGGCTATATTCATGTCCCATATCTCTGCAGCAGGGGAAAGTGATTCAGCGGAAAATGACTCCTGTGATTCGCCATTAGAACCAAACAGTCCTCTCTATGGCTTCTCAGAAAGAGTTGATGACAGGTAGTTAATGATGTTTGTACGTGTGGAATGTGCACATGGCCAACCTATTGTAGAATCCAAAGTTGGCTATGGGTAGTTTATTCACCATTTCACCTTACTACTTTTCTTACCAGTAACGAAAAAGATGAGGGCCTTCAGTTTCATAAGAGGCTTGATCCAAATGTACAGGGCCCATCATTGCGAAATATGATCACGCGGTCTGCCACATCTATTGATAGAAAATTGAGGTAATTAATATTGCAGGTCTTATAAATTCCAAATGTAATTCGTAAAGGACTTGGATATTGACCGTTTCACCTATTTGCTTTCTTTGTTTTTGTCCTTACAAAATCAGTTATGTACACCTTCAAGAAAACTTTTAACAACCCTGTTTTTCCTATCTTCAGTTTATCCCATAGTGAACCAAACATTGCAACTGCTTTTTGGCGGAGAAGTAGGAGGAAAGTCATTGCTGAACAGCGGACTGCTAGTTCAAGGTCTTTTTTGTGTGCCTTTTCTAGTTCAATTTCTTCTGTAATATGTTATGTGTATGATCAAATGATTACTGTTTTCTGTCAAAGCATAAACTTGACCATTATTTCACCAGCTTAATTTGTGAGGCTACAGAATCTTCTTGTGGCTCATTCCGGATAGAATATTTTCTCACAATCCTTGATGCTTTCCTCTTCTGATAATTTTTTCCCCTTTAAAAAATCATTGAAGACTATGTACAGATTAGCTGTCAAGCAGTCTCCATTTTCTCGTTACATCCAAAGAAAATTGATTTGATTTAAGAAAAATGTTCAGTACTAATGCCTTTTAATCCAAATAATTTGTTTTATTGATGTCTTTTAGATACTGTGCCTAAGATTCAGTGGCCTGTTTCTGTAAACCTATAACTCTCTTTATCACTTGATGCTGATGTAGTGGACATCTATTCTTTTTCCTTTGTTGCAAATACATGTGAATTATTGTACTTTTTGCTAGCCTGATAATGCGTTACTTTTGAATTTGAGGTATGTCAGTGCTCATAATTATAGTTTTGATTTATTTTAATTTTGCAGTCCAGAGCATCCTTCATTCCGAGCCCGCGGGAGGTCAATGCTTAGTGGTGATAGACAATCATTAGGAGACTTCCAGGATGACACATCTACATCAAGGTTTTGAGTTCTGTTGTTTCAGTTATTTTGTCAAATTAACTTTTATGTTTTCTTTCTGTATTGTCACTGATTTTCTCTGTTTGAAGAATTAACGAGGAAACCATAGATTGTCTTCAGTGAAGTCCTACTCAACAGCTTATGCTTAGATCCCTTATAAGACATAAGTTGTGTGCGGCATAAGTTAGGAGGACTTTCGGAACTCCACTGCTGGTGGAAACCAATTGTTATCATGAGCTCCAAATGTCTAATTTTGTTCTTTTCCTTGGGGGAGGTAGAGGAGGAGGAGAGGGGTTTTTTTTTTTTTTTTTGAAAGAGGAGAAGAGGAGGGGGGGAGAATCAATGAAGTTTAGGGCCTAGATGCACAAAAAAAATTGTACTTTCATCTCGATGGCTAAATTGAGCTACTAAAATCAACTATAGTTATGGACCTAACTTCATTTAAGTCTCATTACTCATTTGACTTCAACTGCTGCTTATGTGTGTCTTTTATTCAATGTTTAACAAACTTGGATACATTTCCAGATTTCTTTTAAAATCTACTAAGCTTTAGTACCCCCCCCCCCCCCCCCCACTTCTGATGGAAAACGCTTTCCATCCTAAGCTGTTACCAGCAGCTGATGTTGAGTTTGGCCATTGGTGGAGTCTATTCCTAAGATCTATTACAGCTCAATACTTGCATTAATAAATTCACCACATCTCAACCCGATGTTGCTTTGCTGTCTAACTATGGCCAACAAAAAAGCTGTAGGTTTCAGAAAGAAAATGAAATTTGATACTCTTTTTGTAGAATTTTGTTGTATGTCATGATTTTTCTTTAGTGCTTGTGTTTTACATCATCTACTAAGAAATGTGGGTATATGTCACTAAGACTGATAATGAGAAATTTAAATACAGCTACTGATTATGTAATTAGTTGTCGAGTTTAGACTTTTATAGTGAGAAAATAGACATTTGGACCCTTTATTGTAATTAATTATTTTTATGTACGTCAATTAAATAGAACAACTCATGTAAGGTACGTTTTTTGTGATTCTTGGAAATTATACATTTTTTTCTCTCTTATCTTTACACTTCCATATAATATTAGATATTTAATATATGCTCAAACTCATATGTTTGGTTTGTGAAATATCACTCTATTTTACAACAAACGAGACAGATTTGGGCTCTTTAATATATGATTTATCATTTATCCTTTTTTTGTATGGGCCTCCTGGAATTAAATTCTGGCGCTGCTCTAGCTACAGGTCAGATGGTGCATCAAAAATAGAGGCTCGTAGATTGAGGAGAAGAAGCATCAGCATTACGCCTGAGATTGGTGATGATATTGTAAGGTTGGTGTCTGTTTCATTATGTCAATAGAAGTTTTTTGCATTCTCTTTTCTTTCTTTTCTTTTTGAGCTTATAGCTCAGGACGCTCTCAAAAACGTGTTCCTATATTTGTCACTCGGGTAGTGATACAATCATTGGGTAGACTCACCTTTATCCCTTATCTCCAGGTCTTTGGCATTTAATCTATTTAGACTTTTGATTGTTGTGAAGTTTTGATTGCTCGTCGGAGTCCAAAGTTTTTTAAAAACGTTACTACTTGGTGTATGTATCCTAGAATAGGATTTGAACCATGGTAAAGCTGGTGTCATATATTGAATTGGTCTTGAAGGAAAAAATGGAAGATTAAATGGCCAAGCAGTTCATTATTTTTTTATTATGATGTAAATTGATGAATAGCTTCTTTGCTGAGTCACTTCTTTTATTAGCAGCCATATGATGTATTTGTGGTCTTTTGACTTTCAGACTTTTGATGCATTTGGGTTATTTATTGGCTGTAGTATGAAATGTGAGACATTGCTGTTGGAGGGTTTATCGTAGTTCACTTAATTAAGACCTTGTTATACGAATAAAATAAATCAATACTAGTAGTGGTGTAGTTGCATTCTGATAGATCCTATTCTTCAAGTTGAGATTTTATTTATTTCAAAAATTTGTGTTCATGCTCTGGGTTCTTTCTGTGTCACACTATCAATTAAATTCTTGAACTTTCTATTTCATAGAATTGCTTTCATAAGTTCTAGTTTGCTCCGTGGGTGCTGTTGTTGCATGGTTGAATAACTTGGGACATAATAAATTTTAACAGGGCTGTACGGGCTATGAATGAAACATTAAAGCAAAACCGTCTTTTGAGTGAACAAGCCAATGATGGGTCAATTTACCATGCTCCAGATGACAGGAGCAGTAGTTCTCATATTCAACATGTATGTTTATTACTAATTTTTTCAGTCTAGAAAGCTATGTATGTTTCTTTTACCATGACATATTTGACCTTGTTTTACCTTTCCCATTATTGAAGTGATAGTGTTTGTTGCACATTAGATGGTATTTGAAAAGTACGTGATATAAAATATTGGATACCATCTTCTTACAATATACAATATGTATTGCGTCATATGTTATGCATTGTACTGATTCACTGACCATAGTTTTATTTCTGAGTTTAATAGTTCATATTATGCATTGAATGATTGTTTTTGAGCGAGTGGCATTATTGGTAATATTTGGGATTGGTAGCACAATTGTTATACATGGTACAATGGTAGTTACAGTTGCCTTTCTCTGGACAAAATCTGAGGCCTAGGCTTTTTTATTTTTAAAATAACGAAATATGTGTAATTTTACTTCAACCAACAACCATCTAACCTTAGATCCAAATACGTACTAGTAATCATATAATGAGGGGGGTTGCTTTCAACTTTAATAATGGGACAGATTTTTGCAATGCAATTCTTTCTTTGAAGGGATTTTGCAATTGTTTCTATTTTGAATGGTTTTTTAGTAGGAAATTCATTGTGTTAGAAGTTGTTGGAAACTAACTTTTTCAAAAGCTTAGTATGTTGGGAGGAGGGACAATTATATTTTTATACATTTATCACTTCCACAAGTGTTGTTAGAAGTTAGTTTCCCAACAACTTCTAGCACATTATTTATAGGTCTTATGCTAGATTGTACGTTAGCCTTACATAGTGGGAAGTTATAAAGCAAAGTATCCTCTCCACATTAGCTGTATGCATTGGCTACTTGATGTATTAAATTTCATGTTGGTGAAACTATGAATTGTCTGATGGAAATACTGTATTGTATTTTCTTATCCAGGAGCACATGAGTTCCCAGAAAGCTGTGTCATTACCCTCATCTCCTCATCAATATAGATTTCAGAATTATGAAAAAGGTGGACCTTCAGGTTATGCAGCTAATGATGAATTGGTTTCAACATGGAATAAAGTCCTTGAATCAACTACATTCGATAACAAACCTCTATTACCGTATGAAGAATGGAATATTGATTTCTCAGAATTGACTGTTGGAACTCGTGTCGGCATAGGTAAAGCTTCTTGTCTTTCAAATGATCAATTTTTTCTTTACTTCCTCTTATTTCTCTAATTTTGTACTATGAATTAATGCAGTTTTAGCCTGACTCTTTACCCACTTACACCCCCAACTCACCTTATGCATGACCTGATTATACTGGATATCATGTGAACTTCAGATATTGATCCGCTATTTCACTTGTATAATGGTCAAAAGGCAGGTTTAGCAACTTGTAGCCAGAATAAGGTTTAACTGTTTAGACAGACAAATAATAGAATAGTCGTCTTTCAGTATCATTTGCTGCATCTGGGATATTGCCAAAGTTTTGAACAGATCTTGGCTTGAATGTGCAGGAAACCAATGAAGCATGGGCTCAGTTTGTGAGTTCATTGTTAAAATTATTTGGGAAAACCACAAAACTAACACCTCTAATACTAACAACAAAAATAGCACCCTTTAACACCAATTCATATCACTCTCAATTCAAAGTAGAGGTACTGTTTTTGTTATTATAAGTTATAGGGGATGTTATTTTAGGTAGGGAAAAGTACCCCTACAACACCATACTTATAATATTGGTACACATAAGTCCTTAAAATTTAATAACTTGGTACACATGAGTCAAATTACTTATTAAATATCATTAAAATAATATAAACTTATCACAAGTGATTCACGTGAGTATATTGTTATGGGCAAAATTGATAATTCATCCCGACGAAAGTTTAAAGGGAAAAAATTATTCATCCCTAATTACTAACAGAACCCAAATGCCATTTTCGTTCTCAATTTCAACTCACCTTGAATGCCATTGTTACTTCTTACTTTTAACTTGGATTCGATCCTTGTTATAAGTCAAAGGATAAAAACATTTGAGACATGTTGGAAGATGTTTTGTATTGAGATGATAATGTCATTTTGTAATTTTCAGGAACATAAACTGGGAACACAAACTGTTTATAATTTTTTGTTAATGCATTTACATGCCTTGTCTGTACTATTTTGTAAAGTGATTAAAATAGAGTTGTTTGCAATTCATTTTTAGAATGCACAAATTGTTTTGCTTTAGTTTGTAAACTGTACAAACTATCAATTATTTCAGAAATATAAATTGTCCTGCTTTTTGTTTTAGAACGCACATTTTGTAAATTATTTTATAATATCAATTTTTTATTGTAAATTATTTTAGAATGCAAAAATATTGGAAACAGGAACAGAACAGGAAAAAAAAATGGAATAAAAGAAGACTACTTTCTTAGCAAAAATAAATTGAATGGAAAACAATAAGAAATGTTTTCATTCATGTACAAAAATAGGTGTTATAATGGCACTAAATTCTGCTGAAAAAAAAAAAAAAAAATTGGTGCAAAATCAGCTTTAAGCGAAGGAAATGGAAGAAAACTGATAAAATAACTACCCCTACCCCTAATTAAAACATCATGTGTATGTCACATGTTTTTTAATATTAAAATAATCAGCTAAAATGTAAAATTGGACCACTGTGTCCTTTCTTTTAAGAATGTAGGGACTTAAATGCCCCAAGTGAAAGTTTAGGGACTCATGTGTCATAAAGTCACAAGTTTAGTGACTATGGTGTCACCCCACCTAGGTAAGTAATTTCCCTTATTATTTTGAAGAGTAGGTAGCAAGCTTGGATTGTTGAATGCAAGTAGTAAAGGCCTTGCATTGTGGAGTCATGTACAAGATTGTGAGTGATGAAATTTAGATAATTGGATACACACATGCGGCTTATCAAGTATTGGTTTATTTTAAGAGTCTTCAATCTTCAAGATAATAGCATGAGATACGGACTCTCATGGTTGGACATATCAAATAAACTATAAGTGTTGATTTTATTTAGAAATTAGGCCTTGTAAGCTTTCTGCTCCTTTTTTTTTATCCAGAAAATATATGCTAGGATTCAGGTTATGGTTTTTAAATGCAAAACATTTGCTAGTTTTGGCAGTTTTAGGTACAAATTGTTCTTGCTACAAAACAGTAACTATAGCATGTTGATGTTAGTGATAGTTTATTATTAAGGAAGGAGTGGTTTTATTCTGTCTGATGGATGTTTGACCCAATAACCTGATTTAGCAGCATTTGATGTATTCTTCATATTTAGGGTTTTTTGGAGAAGTCTTCCGTGGAAGTTGGAACGGGACAGAAGTAGCAATCAAGGTTTTCTTGGAGCAGGATTTGACTGTTGAAAACATGGAAGATTTCTGCAACGAGATTTCCATTCTTAGGTATGTGCTCATTAACACACATTGTAGTCCTGTGGCCTTTTTTATTATACTCTGTTTTGCTTCAGTAATTTTATTTTATTTTTTTAGTTTCCTAATGTCTCTTTTGATTGTCTGCACGGACATCAAGCCGGCTTCGACATCCAAATGGTAGTACTGTTTCCCAGATCTTATTGAAATTATGCAATTTCAGATAAAATGTTTCTATTTGCTGTTCAACATTGTATGCTGGTTATCTTTCCCTGTTTTCAACTGTTTTTGAAATGTGTAATGTTGTCTTCAGTCATTCTATTTTTGGGAGCATGCACAAAGCCTCCATGCTTGTCGATGGTTACAGAATACATGGAGAGGGGATCCTTGTACTATTTGATTGGTCAGAAGAAAAAACTTAGCTGGCAAAGGAAACTGAAAATGTTGCGAGATATTTGCAGGTCGGGTAACTTAATCATAAATTGAGAAATCTCTGGTTTTGGCTTCCATCAAGCTTTTATATAAAGAAATCAACTCTGTGCTTAAAATCCAATTATCTATGTATTTTGATGAACTTTTGGTTGGTTTTTACGCTTTGTAATGTCCTTTTTTCTTTGCTTGATCTAAGATTCCTTATTTAATTGTGTTGAAACTTCAGTTGAATCATGTGTGGCTTTTTGCCATTCTGCATTTTGGCATGCTTTCTAAACTTTTTACAATCTAGGAAGCAGTTTGAGAACAGCAGAATCCTCATGGGTAACATGGCATTTTCGGGTTCATCTAGTCTTTTAGCCATTAGTGCAATCCTACTCACCCACCAATTGCCATGAAGTTCACTCTTCTACATAGTTTGATTATAAGCCATAATTGTCTGCTTCGTTCTAACTTTTTGCTGATGCAAATTTTAGGATTTTTTTTTTGGGGGGTTAATGGACTGTTTTAGAATCCCTCTTTGGGACATTTATTGTCATCCTTTTTGCAACTAGTTGGAAGACTCAATTAAGGGTGCTTAAATTAATAGCAGTTAATGACTCAATGCTATTACAGATGTCTTATGGAAGATCTAGTTTGTGCCCAAGCGCAGTGAACACCAGTGGGTTTGCTGGAAAATCTAGGTCTTCATTTAGTATCTATTTCCCTAAATCTGTGTGCTTTGATATGACCATTATTATCCCACTTGTACTTATTTTAAGTAATTTAATTTTATGAATTATTTCCTGGAAAATGATGGGAACACTATGAGTACTAACCAGAATCTTATTTTGGACAGGGGGTTGATGTGTATGCATCGAATGAAAATTGTTCACCGTGACTTAAAGAGTGCAAATTGTCTAGTGGATAAGCATTGGACAGTGAAGATATGTGATTTTGGGCTGTCAAGAATAATGACAGAGACGCCTGTCAAGGATTCCTCATCTGCTGGAACTCCAGAGTGGATGGCTCCGGAACTTATTCGTAACGAGCCCTTCACTGAAAAATGTGATATTTTTAGCTTTGGGGTAATAATGTGGGAGCTCTATACTCTAAATAGACCATGGGAAGGGGTACCCTCAGAAAGGGTATGTTCCGATTTTATTTCTTCTTGAAAGGGAGATTCAATCTGTATGAAGCATGATATTTTTGTTGCTTTGCCGTTCAGGTAGTGTATTGTGTTGCTAATGAAGGATCCCGCTTGGAGATTCCGGAAGGTCCACTGGGCAGGCTTATTTCAGGTCAGACAAATCATGATTTTGTTTTGCGTGTTATCTTATGATGATCCATATTCACATAACTCATGACACTCTTGTAACTTGAAATTACAGATTGTTGGGCAGAACCGCACCAACGGCCAAGCTGTGAGGAGATTCTCACTCGCTTGCTCGACTGCGAGTATACTCTTTGCTGATACGAAATCTGTTTGTAAAGAAAACAATAGCAGAGGTGCCACAATGTATTTCTCGGCTTCAGTTGTTTACTTGTCACGAGTTTACCAATCATTTCAAAATCATATTGTATTGTATTTTTGCCAACTTTATTGTTTTCTTTCTAATGGCGCGAATTTTGGTAGCAGTTAAAGTAAAATTAGAGTCGGATTGTTTTCTATTAACTTTTCTGGGACGCGCAAGTAATGTTAGGAGTATAGTGATCGGATGTTGCATACAAGTCATCAGTTTCAAACATTTGACATTATGTTTGTGTATTACAAAGAGTTTTGCAATGAACAGAGTGCTCATTAGCAAAATTGCAAAAACAGTAAATAGTTCCTCGACCACAACAAAAAAGAGTGAGGGGTCGACAAGACAGCAGAAAAGTGTCACTCATGTTACAACCATTGCAATACGAAGGGAAGAGGGAAGTGGCGATCGCTGTCACAGGCACAAAACATAATACATTCCTCATTTCAATCAAGAAATGAACGCATACTCAATGCATCTTCAAAGCGGCTGCAGGAATCTACTCTCATCTCTGTACTCATGTCATTCTCGGGTGCAGGATAGTAATCCTCTCTCAGCTGCACATCTCTAAGGTTGCGTATTCTCGGTAGAAACATCAAAAAATGCTCATAAGCCGTGCCATGAATAAAAAGCTTCCTCAATGTGTCGCATTCGGCCAATAACCCTGCTGCTGGCAGGGATAAACTCCTCTGGTTAACGTCCCTATCCTGGGGTGGCCAATAATCAAGTTCTTCAAGGCTCAAACTCGAGATCTCCGCAAGAAAAAATCTTTCCCATATACTCAAATCCAACTGACCAGATGGTGCAGTTAGTGCATAACCTATTGTGTCACTGCAATCCAATTGCATTCTGGACAGCAGAGGATATAATGTAAGGCAGCTCAACCCAAATGATCGGGCAGCTGGTTTGTGCCTTCCTCTACAATCCCCTTCAACTCTGATCCGAATCTCCTCTAAGTTGGGACATTCTTCTAGCCCTGCCATTGGCAATTGTGTTAAGACCTCTCCAACTTCAATCCAAAGAGAAAGATACTGCAGACTGTCCCAACTATTAGAGCAAAACTCATTGCTATAGCTATAGCCATTGCCACAGGCATTAGTGCTTTGCGCAAAGGAACAATCACCATCCACATAGTACTTGCATCTCTTGCTTTTATGCTCATTCTCTGCACCATCTAACAAGTCCATGAAATTAGCATCTCCATTCAAACCACTACCACCATCCACTTCATCCAGATCAAATACTGGAATCCTGTTCACTTCCAACTCTTGGGAATCGTCCCAAACGCAATCAATGTGCAGTCGCTGAATCCGATCGCGAATTTGCTCCAAAGCCTTCAATGACTGGGTAGCATTCAGATTTTTACAGCAGGAGATCCCTACATCAACTAGAGTCCGACGGAGCAAACAAGCCAGAGTACCAATTCCCTTCACAGTAATTCTCTTGCAACCATGGACATGGAACTTACTCAGCTTACTACACCCTCTGGCAATCTCAATCAATCCCATGTCGTTCAAGTCCGCTGTGTTCTTGATGGTCAGGGACTCGAGACCGTGGCACAGAGCAATGCCATCCAGCCGTGACTCAATAGCCAAACAAAGACCATGAAACTGTCCTAACTTGAGTTTTCTCAAACTAGGGCATTTTGAACCCAAAACTTCTAAAGCCAACCCACTCTCTCTCACATTCTTACAAATATCAAGGACCAGCTCTTCTAACAAAGGCAGTCCACAGAAGAAATCAACCAAAGTAGCGGGACCAATCCTAGCGTCTTCAGAAGTAAAACCCTCATCGTTTGGATCGCCACGAGAATTAGCCAGCGACGACGTATCGGTAAGATGTAGAACACTTAACTTAGGACAGTTAGCAGATATAGCCAAAAGAACCTCATCGCCAACAGAACCATTATATCTCGGATCAAAGATACACGCCATGAGAAGCTGCTTGAGGTTTGGACAGGCTTCGGTGATGGCCTTGATCTCGTAATCCTTAAACCCTTGAGCAAAAGACGCCGTTAACAGATCTAACTTGGAGAGAGATTGAGCTACAATTGGGTAAGCTTCGAGAACCGGAGGAAGATCTTCGGTCCAGTAGTAGAAGTCCGATAGGTCCAGAGAGGACAAAGACCGACATTGCTCCATTAAAGGAACGAAGTCAGCTCCAGGAGAGGATTGTGGCCGTGGATGCCACCGGACGAGCTTGACGTTGCGTAATTCTGGCCACTGAGGAGTCAATACTTGAAGAGTAGAGGCCGATCGGGAGTAGACGGTAAGGGAAGTGACGGAAGGGAAAGCTACGCGCAGGCGATGAGCGAGTAGGAAGGGGTCAAATTGAGAGGAGGCAGAGGGAGAGAGCAGAGAGTGGCCCCAAGGGGAGAGGAGCGAGAGGTCTAAGTGGGTAACCGACCCGAAACACAAGGGGATGAGGTGAAGATTGCGCGCGTTGCCGCGAAGTACCAAAGAAGAGCGCGTGGACCTCTCGAAAGACCGGAATTTACGGCAAACTAACGCGAGTCTGTTACGGGTTCGAGTGTCGGAAACTAGAGAGACGATGTTGGAGATAATAAGGTCCGGTAGATCATTTATCATCGTGTCGTCGTCGTCCATTTTCTTTCTCACTTCTGTTTCTCTTATTTAATTTGGACAAACGAAAACTGAGGCGTGTGATTGAGCTTGAAATTGAAAGTTGTTTATGGAATCAATTTTCTGCTTTTCTACGTTTTTTTTTTTCTGACTTTGTCCCATTGTTCTAGTGGTTTCTGCCTTTCTGGGAGACCTTGAGGATTGGGAGAGTATTGGGGCAGGGGAGTGCAGTAAATGGAAAGATGGGGTGGGTTTTTGTAGTGGTACGAACTACGATTTAACGAAGGGCCACGAGAATGTGATGTGAAGTGTCTTTTCTTCGCAAACGATAATCTATACATCTATATCTTGCCACAAATATATAAAAACTTATTTCACACTAAAAAAATTCTTTTAACTAATCTATTGATCTAATTTTTATGTTTTATTTTCTGTATTATTAATTATATTAAAAATAATAAATAATTTTTAAATTTATTTTGATATTTTATTATTAATTATTTTTTAAAAATTAATGATATTACTTTAATTAATAAAAATATGGGATACAAAAATTGTTACAGCATAATATTTTTTTCTTCCTCCGAAGGCACTGACGTGTCTGAGGTAAATGAAATTTTATTTCTTTTTCTTTCTAATTTACTATTCATTTTAAATAAAAAAACAATTTGTCTAATTTATTTTTAAATATTGAAAAGATAGAGGATGCTAATTAAAATTCTCTAGTTTTATTTTTTAAATTTCAACTTACGTTAATATAAGTGATAAACTTGATATTATTGATAAAAAATAATAGTTTAATATTTAAATTAAGAAAAAAGTATGTAAATGTCATTTTATTTTTGTAAAATGTGGCATTTAATTTTTGAAGTTATAAAAAATATTTTTAAATCTTTTTACTTTTAAAAATTGTATTTTTAAGTCTCTCTACTTGTAAAAAATATGTCAAGCAATGACAAAGTTAATTTTTCATCCAATTTTCTTTTAAATCCAACGGAATAGCAGATGTGTCATATATATATATATATATATATATATATATATATATATAGGTAAAAAATTAATATTTAATTAAAAAATTACTTAATTTTTTTAATTTAAAAAAAATTAAATAAAAATTTCAATGTAATTTAAATATAATTTTTAATTAAATTTAAATAAAAATTTTATTGTCTAATATTTAAAATCACAACTTAGATAATGAAATTTTTACTTAAGTTTGATAGAATTCAATAAAATTTAAATATAATTTTTATTGTTTAATATCTAAAATTACAAATTAGACAATAAAAATTTTATTTAAGTTTAATATAAAGAAATTGTAAAATATTAGAGTAATTTTTTCATTAAATTTTTTTAATTTAATATATATCTATTGAAAAATATAAACATACATGAGATATATGTACTATTATATTAGATTTAACGAAAAATTGAATGAAAAATTAATGTTGTTCTTGCTTGACACATTTTTTATAAGTAAAGGAACTTCAAAACATTTTTTTCATAAGCAAATAGATTTAAAGACACATTTTATAAGTTAGAGAAATACCTATTGTATAAATAAATGGATAATTTTAACTTTTTACTTTTTATTTATATAAATGATTTTAACTATAAGTTATTTTAGTTAGAAATGATTTTGAAGAGAGTAATTTTACGTTTGACAAAAAGAATGTTTAAAAAATTAGATTTTAGAAAATAAAATATTTGCAATTATTTTATTATTTTATTGGCTATATCCTAAATTACCGAATAATTTCTGCATCTGTTACCTACTAGTAATAAACTTGTGTGTTGCTAATGTATCTAAATAAAGGTAATAATAAAATAATATTATGGACACCCCTATTATATAAATTATATGAAAATTATGGGAAATAGTTTTATAAAATGACAATTTTTTTTTTTTTTTTTGAAAAAGCAATATGGGAAAAAATATTGATTATGATGGACAAATTTTTTAATGCCGAACCTATGATTGATAGAAAAATAATATAATAGAGATAAATAATTAATATTTGACTAAACTTGTAGAGATTATTAATATTCAATCTATAAATGTTAATACTTTTTTGACATTTCATTAATAACCAATTGTAACTTTTAATTAAGATGGTCGTAATTCTAACGATGCTAATTTCTTTAAAGTTGGAATGAGTAATATATAAGAGTAAAATCTTATACATATTTTTTAACTTATCAAAATTAAGATATGTATTATTAATTCAAGGATAATTAAAATGATCTATTTATTTATACAATAGGTATTATTTAATTCTCTAATTTATAAAATACGTCTTTAAGTTTATTTCCTTAGAAAAAAAAGTGTTTTGAAGTCCATTTACTTATAAAAAAAAGTGTCAGGTAATGACAAAATTAATTTTTTATCTAAATTTTCGTTAAATTTAACGGAATAATACATGTGTCACATATATATTTATATTTTTCGATAGATATATATCAAATTAAATAATTTTTAATTAAAAATTACTCTAATTTTTTACAATTTCTTTTTATTAAACTTAAATAAAATTTTTATTGTCTAATTTATGATTTTAGATATTAAACATTGAAAATTCTATTTAAATTTTATTGAATTCGATCAAACTTAAATAAAAAATTTATTATCTAAGTTGTGACTTTAAATATTAGATAATGAAAAATTTATTTAAATTTTATTGAAAATTATATTTAAATTACATTGAAAATTTTATTTAAGTTTTTTTAAATTAAAAAAATTGAGTAATTTTTTAATTAAATATTAATTTTTTACTTATATATATCGAAAAATATAAATATATATGTGACACATTTGCTATTCCATTAGATTTAAAGAAAAATTGGATGGAAAATTAACTTTTTCCTAGCTTGACATTTTTTACAAGCAAAGGAACTTAAAAACACATTTTTCAAAAAAAAAATAATTTAAAGATATTTTTTATAATTTATGGTACTAAATGCCACATTTTATAAAACTAAAAGGACCTTAATGACACTTATTTTTACAAATAATGCATCGAAACCTATAATAAATTAAATAAACGAGTAATTCAACATAATTATTAAATTAGTACGTGATTTTCCAACTATACTAAGATGAATTAAAACATAATCATTCGTGAAGGCATGAATCTTACCAATAGACCACTTTGCGAATCACAAGTAGCTTCAATAATTAACCAGAGTTGCTGAGGGTGTTGAATTCATTTAGGATGCATTTTGTAGAAACTAAGAAGGTCGATAGTTACATAAAGAAAATTTATTATCTTTCTCATGGCATAATGAAAGGTTGGTGAGTCTGTGACTTCAATTATTAACTTTCTCTTTGTATAATGAAAATTTATATTTATGTTTATTGGAAGAAATAGGCGCACAATGCCTTATTAACGTTAAATCACCAAGCAAAGGCATTTATAATCGTGCTTGCTATTTGTTCTTAACATTCTTCTGCAAAATTACACACAAAGAGAGCACTTAGTTATTTGTATTTTACAGAATTCTTTTTAATTTTTTTTAATCTCAAGTACTTCAGCAAAAACTAAAAAATATATATATATATATATTCACAAATGATATAATAAAACTAATTCAAAGATAAAATTAAAGTGATCGAGTTGTATAATTTTTTTGTAATTTTTAGAACCACTCAAATTAAGGTGAGAAAAGTGTTATATATTTTAGCAACATGCATGTAGGATGATTTGAAATATTGGGTATGTGTGGTTTATTAATTTTATAATATGGTGGGTAAAAATCTTCCTAATTAAATTACATTAATAATTTTTTACTTACAAAATATTGAACATTTAGCAACTACTGTATAAGAATTCATCCAAGAATTAACCTTTTAGAGATGAGAGCGTGGAAAGAATTTGATGATTGATGATAATTCACTCCTTAGTAGGGTAGTGTCTAACAAAGAACAGTAAATTGAAAATATTGGTAAGTATGAGTTTAAACTCTGCTCCTAATATTCTTTCTATCTCTTGCTCTTTTAGATGTGCATGCACCATGAGATTATATAGACCGCCAACGCACTATCATTGGAATAAAAATCCTACTTAGATTTGTGAGATGATAAGATTCTATTTAGCATTATAATATTGATCATATATGTTTTATGTTTTATAATTATCTCTTCTTTAATTTGTCAAGTTATAATTATTGGATATGCTGATACATACATACATAAATACATATATATATATATATATATATATATATGTATGTCGGAGTGGATTTCTGCGATAAGATAATGCAGATTTTAGTGGGACACACCATATATATATATATATATTTTTTATATATGCCGGAGTGCCTCAATGCATGCATGTCGATTGTTTTTTCTTTTCAGAAAATAGAATTTTATTAAAGATTAAAATGTATAAATTAGATTAAAAAAAATCATCAATTTAAATATATTAATAATTAAAATTATTAAATTAAAAATAAAAAATTTATTAAACACACATAATAAAAAACAACTTGAATTTTACTTCCAAATGATGAACTTTTAAGTTATTAAAATATAAATACTTTTATGAATATATTATTAATGAACTTTTAATATTTTCTCTCATTTTTTTTTATTAATAGATGATGTAATATTTGAGATAAATAAAATGTACAAAAAAAAAATAATTAAGTACCCAACAATAATAACATATTCAATTTTTAAGATTAACTTAATTACTTTAAATTTTGTATACGTTAGGTTCTATCCACATCAATTTTCACGAGCCATTTCATTTATAATTGTATTTAAAAATAAAAATAAAAATATTAGTATCAATATTATCTTTTAAAATAAAAATACTAATTTTTTATTGCATTTTTGTAGTAACTTTTAGTAGATATTTTTTGATATATATATATATATATATATATATATATTAAATGAGTAAGCTTCTTTAAAGTAACAATAAATAAGAACTAACCACAAACAATATATAAGATTATGATTTTTACAAGTTATATTATTCTTCAAAAAAAAAAATGCTTTAGTCTTATATATTTTATAAGATATGCACATAAAATTTTATAATTTTTAAAAAAATATATTTAAATTTTTAAATTTTTAAAATATATTTTAAAATTTCGTAATTCTTTAAAAAAAAATTATAATTATATTGAAATACTTTTTTTTATATGATGGAATGAATTCCTAGTTTTAGGTGTCAAATTTTCATTTGTAATGTAGCTAGAAAGGGGGACCTACAAGGCTACAAGTGATGACTGATGAGCCCTCATGAAAAATACATTGACCAATTATTTTGTCTCATGGGCTTCAGATTAATCACAATAAGTCTTCTTATGCATAAACCACCTGGTTCGAACTATTATGAGTTTATGACTTAAAAAATGGGACTAGACTGCTAAAAAAAAAAAAAAAAAAGACAATTTGGGAGTATGAGACTAATACATAAGATGTTTATAAAAAATAATATGTTTAATAAATAAAAATATATATTTTAAAATATAGAATTATTATTTTATTTAAAATATTTTTTTATTAATTAAAATTTTAATCAATTCCCTTTACTATTATATATTAAAATATCGTTTTCATTTTTAGTAATTAGTACTGGCAATCTTCGACTATTGTCAGTATCCAAATTTTTTTTTATTTTATACGAAGTAAAAATGTTATTTGTATGGATAAATTACTTTTTCATTGTATATACATATGTTATAGAAAAAAATTAAAAATTATAACAAATAAATTTTAAATATGAACAAAAAATTATGTACATCATACAAAAGTAATATTTTATTATGTGAATAAAGAAATTATAGTATCTTAATGCAAGAAATATATGAATGCAAAATTTTATACATGGTACATAATTAATTTTTTTTATTATGTAAATGTTATAGAAAATCTATAACCTATAACAAAAAAATTATAAATATAAACGCAAGATTTTGTAGATGTATAAAAATAATATTTTTATTTACATAAAAAATATAGAAATTATAACAAAAAATTATAAATATTTTATTGTAAAAAATATATGAATGTAAGATTATATATATAATAAAGAAATAATATTTTTATTTTATATATGCTACAAGAAAAATATATTATTTTTGTCATTTTTATTTGACAGTATAGTATCAAAAATGGTTGGGTCAGTCAAAATTGGTAAATTTTCATTCTTCTTCTTCTTACGATACCTACTTAGATATTTCAAGTTAGTTAAGAATAAAAAAAATTTATAAATATTTTTATTTTAAAACAATAATATTACTTAAAATTTATAATTAAAAAAATCTTTAAATTTAGCTTATATAATTTTATTATTAAAAAATATAATTTATTATTTTATATTAAATGTAGTTAATTAAACATCGTTTAAATTAAATTATAATCATTTAAATTTATTCAATTTTAAACTAAATTTTTTTTTGAATAACATTCAATATTATTAAATATAATTTTTTATTATTATAAGTTTTCTTTTTACAAAAGACCACTTAACCAAATTATAAGAAACTTTCTACTCTGGGGGAATCTATTTGATGAATAGCATTATTGTAATAAAATTTAAAAATGTTAGTTTATGTAATTATTTATTATTTTTATAAAAAAAAAAAATTTAATGTATGATTAAAAATAATTTGTATACATTCATTCAACATATACTTACTAACTATTTGTTTTAAATTATGGGAGGGGACTTAAACTTACATTCTAAAAAATATGGGACAAGTACTTACTACCAGACTAGGTGATGGGCTTAAGTAAAAATTGACTAAGGATTAAAAAAAGAAAGTACGTGTAAACAAATAAAAATCTTAAAAAATTGCCAAAAGCATCACACAAAGAAAACTAGTTGTAGCTGTAATTTAGACAGTTGACCTAATAGCTTAGGCTCCGATCAAATAGGAGCACAAAATTTTTGTTAGTATTTATTATATATATTTATAATAAACTATAATATTATAAAAAAAAAAAACTATAATATTATAATAAAAAAGTTTAAAGATATTAAAATTAAAAAAAAAAAAAAGGATGCATTTAATTCAATATTATTTTAAATATTATTATCTAATTAAAAAATAACTGTCTCTTAATTTTATAATCTAAGAAAATTTAAAATTTTAAGTAATAATATTTGTATAATTTATTTTTCTTTTTAGTTAATCTCTAGAATTATATATATATTTTTTCTAAATTCATTGTAATTGGAAAAAAAAAAAAAAAAAACTTATATTTATTTTTAAAAAAATCTAATATATCTTTAAAATTTTAATATATTTATTTTATTTAAATATAATTATGTAAAAGATTCTTAATTTTTTATTTTACTTCATTATTTTTTCCTTGAAAATAGTTACTAGAAATATGTTGTCAAATTTTATTTTTGATATGGTTTAAAAGAAATTGTAATTTTATTTTATGAATTTTTCCATAATATTACTATATAACAAAACTCAATTAAATATCTTTACTTATTCATTTTTAATTTTTTAATTTATTTACATTTTTAATTTATCATTAATATTTGACAAAAGTTAAATTTGAAAAAAAAAATGTTTCTTTTAATATTTGTCTAGTTTTGAATATTTGTATATGGTATTGAGTATTTTTTTTTTTTTAATATTTCACTAAAAATATTTTATTGTTACTTGTATCCTTCAAGAAAATCATTCGATTAGTGTTAGCAAATCAATATATACACTTAATAATTAATTTAAAATAAATGGTTAAAAGACTAGGGGAGAGTGTAGTTCGACTATTGTCAATTTTTGTGTAAAATGTTAACTGAATTGATATATCAATTAATTAAATTAAAAATTAAAATCGATCTATAAAATATTGATTAAAAATAATAGATTAACATATTTATTTCAATTTAATAAATTCGATTTGCGGTTTGAAATTATTTATTTTAAAATATTTAAATTATATTGATTAAATATTAATGTTAAATTAATAAATAATTTAACGTCCAATTAACAATTTTATTCCAAAAAAAAAAGTTATACATTAATTTTTAAACTATAATTATGCATCAATTTCAAGTAAAAAATAACTTTTTAAAATAAGTAAATTATTTAAAGAAAAAATAATTTAAAATTTTATTAATAATTTTATTTATTTATAGAAATGAACATTAGAAAAAAATAATATAAGTTGCTTAACTTTCTAAATATATTACATAAAAAATTAACTTGATGACCATAAATATATATAATATATGACCAATAAATGTATAAAATTAAAAAAAAATTGTGTATGATAATATATAGGTTAATTGGGTTAAATGTCAGTTTATAAATTTTAAAAATCATAATTGATCTAACACAAATTAATTTTTATATTTTCAAAATCAAATCTAATATTTTTGAACCTATAAAATATAAAAATTAGTTTAGCTCGACTTTCAATCAAGTACTTTGATTTTTGATTTATAGGTTATTATGTTCACCAAAAAAAGTACACTGTAAGTATATACATACATATATATATATACATACATACATATATATATATAAAGATAAGATTATAAATTAATAAATTATTTTGACAAAATCATTCAAATTTAATTATAATTTTTTTATTATTAATTTTATTTATTTAATATAAAATATTGTTAGAATCTTATTTATTGTTTAATTTTTTTATAAGAATTCCAACCTAACTTAAAATAAACAATATATTTTTTATTATATTTAAAAATATAATGATTACATTATATTATAATTTTATTACATTTTTCTATAATTTATTCTTAATATTAAATGAATATTAATTATTTTATAATTAAAACTTAATTTTTTTTTTTGTTTATAATGCAAATTTTTTCATGATTAAAATAATTTTTATTTTATAATAATTATTTTGTTTCAATTTTTTTTACTTTTTATTGTTTGAGCTTTTTAAAATAAATTTTAATATTATTGTGCTTTACAATAAATTTTTTTTCATAATCAAATAGTTATTAAATTATTATTATTTTAATTATTAAAATAATAATAAATATATATTTTAATATCATTCGCTTCAACCATTCAAGCAAAATGAACGATGCAGATTAGCAGCAATTAAGTTTGCGTTTACTTTCTCACCTCTTAAACATCTTATCTTCCCTTTTTATATTTTTCTATTTAAGTAAAATCTAAAATCAAGAAATAGTCTGCAACAATACGAGACTTCTCTTCGTTTTCCTCACAAATCGCAGCCATCTAAATTGGATAGTGATGTGATAGAATATTTTGTATGTAACTAATTAAATGTATGGAAATTTTTTTATTTTTTTCACACATATTTATTGTATTTTAATGGCATATAAAATGATACCATAAAAAAAGAATACAAAATAATTGTACACTATTTAAAAGTGTCAATTTGTACGAGTTAAATTAATTTGGACAAACTAATCCAGCTTAAATTAGTTTAATTTAAATTTAATTCGAGCTAACAAAGATGAGTTCAAATTCAAACCAAACACAAACGAACTGGTTCAAATTAGTCTACATTATTAATTATATATATATATTTTAATTAATATGACTTTTTTTTATTAAAAAAATATGTTTAATAATTAAAGCTCAAACAACATTACATAAAATAATAAAAAAATATAAATATAAAAAAAAATTAATTATTAAAGTAAAAAGTCAATTACTAAATTAATTAAACAATAAGTAAATGCATTAAATCTCACACATGCAAAAGTTAGAAGCCGTCATGCCCTCGTAAAAACTCAGATTTAAAATAAAGAATTATCAAGTTCAAATAAAATTTCTTCTAGCTATTAAATAAAATAAATAGAGATTAGTAGATTAAATAAATATACTTACTAAATAATTAAAGTAAATTAAAATATTACACGAGAACATAATTTTTTTTATATACACAAGAATAAAACTTTGACTATTACATAATATATAATTCTCAAGATAATGAACAAGTGGAAAAGAAAATACCATAACACAAGTTGATAAAAAAATTGAAATTTTTATTTCAAAAATTAATACTTAATCTATTTAAAATTAAGAATTTCATAATACTAATTTAAATTAAATATAAATATTTTTTTTAAAAAAATTAGGTAGATTTAAATATTAAATACATTAACTTAAAAAAAATGTAGCATAATATTGTGACAAAATGAATAAATTATAATTATTAATTCATTATCAGCTTATTTTTTAAAAGAAAATGGAAGAAAAATAACTAATATATCATAAAAGAAAAGTACTAAAATAAATAAAAGATTATTTTAATTTTAATATAAATTTTTTTATTTTTTATTTAAAATTTAATTTAATTTAATTTTATTTTAATCGGATGGTTTTAATTCAGCTCAATTTTTTTACGATAAATTTAAATTTAATTTAGTTTGTATTCAATTCATATTTTTCGATTCAAATATCATTCGATAAATCGAGCATTGCGATCCCCAGACACCATCTAATCCATCCCCTTTCTCTCTTCCCCTTTTGGATATGATTTCTTTCCTCCTTGATCAATCGCTCTACGACATCTGGGACTCGATTTGCTTCGATTCTAGGTGCGAATTCCCATTTTTTATCATGTTTTTCAAGATCTATTTTGCGATTTGATTTCTTGTTCGCTTATATTCAGGGAGCTCATGCTTTATTTTTTAATTCTTTATTCATTTGTCATAATATCGTTTATATATTATGATCATTTTCGTTGAAAGAGGTTGAAAGATTTATTGTTAACTGATTTTAGTGTAGTTGCTTAGTAGCTGTTTATTGCTTTTCTTAATTCTTCTATTGTTTGTTATTTTGAAAATTAACGTTACTCTCTTGCCGATTAGGATTATATTTGTTAAGAGGAATTAATATTTGTGACATGTTGTTGCTGCGGCTTTGTGATTATAGTTGTAGTTAATAAACTCAATTATTATATTTCCAATCCTATCTTAGTTGGAGGGATTCCTGAATTAGTGATGTTAGTACTCAGAAATGTAATGTTATCACTAATAACCAATAGGTATAATGAAATAAAGAAAATCTTGCAGCGAAAGTTGAATGCTAAGAACTACAGAATCGGGAAAAAGATGACAGATCGAGAATGCTGAATGAAAGAAGCTATAACAAGACCAAGAAACTGAGATAGCAACTATGCAATCTTAATTTTACTAGAGGAGGAATAATGTCAGTTCTTTAGGAATGGGCTGTGAGCATATGAAGTTGGCATTACTTGGCAATGTAAGAAGGTGTACAGAGAAAAATTTGTGGGAGTCTGACAAACTGTAGAAAAAGGTCAGAAGCATGTTAATAGTTAAAGGTTATAAAGTAAGGTCTTCTTGTTGAATAGACCACGAAACAGCTGCTTTTGGACTTCAAGGAGACAATGACTTTCGAAGTTTTTGGGCAATCAGTATCACTGTGTAAGGGTGGAAATTTATCTTTTTCTTACACGTGGTCTTGATCTCATACGGGGTGAAATATATAAAGGCTAAAGTGCTTCTCAAATTTTTATTTGCATGTGATGAGTGCTGAATTAAGTATAATTCATTGTTGACCTTCACATTACTCCACATGGAACTTCCTTATTTTTCAATATTCCATATTAGGCTATGTTGAATCCTTATCTTCTATGAGCTTATGATATTTTAGTTTGTGTAATACAACTGCTATATGCCATGGACAATGGGTTTCCCAAAGTTACCTATTCAATTGTTGTGTTCCTTGTTGAGGGTTTGTATCTTTACATGCAGCCAGTTAAATATACTGGGTTGCCGGCTTGGAGCTTTTCTTCGCCCCTTCCTCATCTTGAGATTGTAGCTAGATTTTGCAGGTCACCATTTTAAATGCTTTTGCAGGCTACTTTTCTAGTATTGTGCACAGTATAATATGTCAGATGCTGAGCATACCAAAGAGCAGCAGCAGGAACTAATAGAAGAACCTGAAAAATCCATGCCTTCACCCCAACAAGAGGTTCTGCTCATATTTTGGACTTTTGGTTTGGGTTTTTTAAAAACTTAAACTACTAATTAGAAACATACTCAAGAGATGTAAATGCTTCTTAAACTCCCACATAAATTTCTTAAAGAGTTAATGTTGTATGTAGGATGCAGCTGTAAACAAGAAGTATGGTGGAATCATTCCTAAAAAGACGCCACTTATTGTTAAGGTGATTCTGAATGTCACCTCATTTGTTAATTAATAGATTCTCATTTGTGCCATTGTAGGTCTGTATCTAATCTTTTCTTTTATGTCAGGACCATGAACGTGCACACTTTGATTCTGCTGATTGGGCACTTGGAAAGGTATCCTTAATGTTCTTGAACACTGAATCTGAACTTGATTATTGATTCACTTAGTTCATTCTCTTGATTATAACAGCAAGTTGTTGAGAAACCAAAAGAGCCACTTGAAGCTGTTAGACCAAAATTACAGGTATCAATTTAAAGATCCTTTCTTCGTTCATCAGTTATGGCTAGCTGTTGTTCACCTCTTCTCTAGTATTTGATGGTTTTGGGCCTTTGGCTTCCTTTGATTACTACATGGTCGTCAACCATTCATTTGCAAATTTGATTTCTGTGTTTCCAAACGCCAATAACCTATCACTGGGACAAATGGTGCCTTGCTTGGACTAATTAATTTGTCAAGGTGCATATGGCATGTAAATGAACTGAAGTATTTTTATTTTTTTTTAAGAAAAAATTATATACAGGTCTGATAAAACTAGATACAAGTGTCCTCAGTCCTAAAATAAATTGGGTTTTACAAAAAAAATCTGTGAGGGTTTTAGCAAAGTATCAATAAACATATGACAACACTTGTAGATTACTGTTATACAAACAGGATACATCAGCTTGTAATAATATTTTAGATTTGATCTCACTAGTAATAAGATGTTAGAAATTGGAGTATGGACCCTATCATTGATGGGACAACAGCAGAAACACCACAGGTATAGTATTTCGAAAACAGGAGGATGAATATGTTGCCAAGCTGCATTATGATATAAGGATACCTCTGCCATAAATTAATTCGGGTCTGGAGTAACTGTGGTGTTTGCAAATGTCGAGTCACTTAGTGAACCATAACTGATGGTAAGGAAAGACTTTCTGAACCATGAGCCTAATCTACCCCACATTAACAAAACCTTAGGTAAATAGTGAAGAGGTTGAAGAAAGAAAAGAAAAACCACCTCTCCGCGAGGATGAGTATCATGGTAATTTTTCTTTCCCTTTCTGAGGACAAGTATGTATAGATTGTATGACTTGTTGGTATAATATTTGAATTTTCTGATCCTTTTTCCATGTTCCAGCCCGCACAACGGCCAACACGATATCGTAGGTCTCTTTATGCCCCATCAGATGGCGAAGGTATGTTTTTTTTTTTTTTTTTTTTGTATTATATTGATTTGATAATGTAATTGGCTTAATGCAAAATACTGTTCTTCAAAGAAATAACCCCATACTGTATATTTTATTGATGTAGATGGAGGAAGTGCTCCATCTGAGGATACTACTGCTAATGAATAAGGGGTGATTTCATGTCAGGAAAATCGATCACTACTCTCATACCCTTACCTTGTAATGAGAAATTTATGCTGTTCCTCAAAAAAAAAAAAAAAAATGAATATGTGCGACATGTCAACATTTGTAATACGTGGATCTTATATGTTACTGTTGAAAAGTGAAAGTAAATAAGTCTCACAAGAATTTATAAATACATAAGTTAATTTTTTAAGATAGAAGCTCGTAACTTTGTGGAAATTTATGGAGGTTATTGGGCCTATTACAGCAACCCCTGCATAAATGTAACCCGATTGGAATATAAAGTTTAAATATTAAAAATTTATATTTAATTTGTGACTTTTTTGTGATATATAATAGTTGTAATTCATTCAAAAACAAAAGCACTCCCATTCTCTGGCCGTGGGATTGATGTGTTGCTAAGCCTTTATATGTTACATAGCAAGAGAAATGAGGTAACCAACATTAATTTCATAATCTCTTAAGTAACCCGTAACCGATTACTTAAGACTTACATTCTAGAAAACCACTTCCTTTTCTTCCAATTTTTTTTTTTATATAATATGTTTATGCCTTCTGTAAATTTGATTTGTTTATATTATTCAAGTATCTAATATTAATTCTAATTTTTTAAAAATTAATGATAAAAATTTATCTATTTTATTATGTGATATATATATCAATTGTCTAAAAACTTTTTCCTTTCCTTCACTCTTATTCGCATGTTATAAGCAGTACTACCTCTATATATGAATTATTTAGCTATATATTAAAAAACATATAAAATACTCAAATAACAAAAATCGCTAGATTGTCCCTTGATAAATGATTCCTACTTCAAAAATAATTAAGAAACGCTCTTCATGAGAAACATTGATAATGCATCATAAAGAGGCAGCATCCAGTTTCATGTGACCTAAATATTTATTTTAAAGGTGAACGGTGAACCTTTTGGATAAAAATGAAATTAAAAACGACTCCAGAGAACCAAAATGCCTAGTAACCCACACGGGGCCATACTGGTCATTTTAATGTTATATTTATATGGAAGAAACTGGGTATCTACTAGTTCAGCTATAACACCAAATAATGAAATAAATTAAGAAAACGGAATATGAATGTGCTTGGAATATCTCTAATGTTAATTCTCATATATAAACATTGTTGGAAAGGAATCCTTAGCAAAAGGAATCCTTCATTATACTCGTTTTTCGTTGAAAATGAAATATTATTCCACTTTTGATATATATATATATTTAAAATCTATGATGACTTCTTATTTGTAATTTTTATTTAAAATTACATTTTTATTCTTAGTACATATTGTTAAGGATTATTGACTTTTTTATTGTTCAGTTTTTGTCTCCGTACGTCTAATTTTGAGTAGTTTAGTTAGACATGTGTCCAATTGAGCTCCTGCAAGTGGGGTCGCTGGCTGCTCAAAATCTGATTAGTTAAACAACTGTTTAATTCTGAGTAATCTAGTTGAACATGCGTTCAATCAAAATTTATTAAAATTAATTAATAAAATTAATAACATTTTTGTCATAATATATAAAAAAAATTAAATAGAGAGGATCATATCTAAATTTTAATAAATATAAAGTCATGATAGCATATAACTCTATTATTTATATTTATCGAGTATTAGTGATAATTTTGTTTATGAGCATATTTGATTGACATGTTGAAAATTTAATAAAGATATAAATGGTAATAAAAATTAAATTAAATTAAATAAAAGTAATATTATTATTATAGTATTTATTTGAATAATATACTTAAAATAAAATTTATAAAATTATAAATGAAGTAAAATTATAAAATATTTTTATTTTATTTTAAATAAGATGAAATAAAAAAATTATAAATAATTATATAAATGTGAAAAAAAAAATATAGCAATACAATCTAATCTTTAAAAATGTGTGAAAAATGAGATCACATATCATTATAAATTAATAATTAAATTAAATATAAAAAAATATGTGGAATTATTTTCATTATAATTATTTTTCTTGTTTATAAGATGCAAAATAATTAAATCATTTTTATGGTGAAGTTGGTAGGGCCGTAATTCGTACACAACCAAATAAGTTATAAGTCGGTGACGGTGATAGGCCTGTTGTATATATCAACTTGGAATATATAATATTTCTCAATTTCACCGGTAGTACAAATTAAATTCATCATTTATTTCCGCACATTAGTAAGTGGAAATTATTTTCTAATTTAACACGCGAGTAAAAGACTCATACACTATATATATATATATATATATATATATATATAGTTAAAAACTCAGACATTACCGAAGTGAATGGTCAAGGCGTTATTCATTTAATTACATACATCAAGTCATAAATTTAAAGATTAAAACAGTCGTAATTGTACAAACAAGATGTTTATCCAATTAAATGAAACATAACGAGTTTGATCCCGTTTTTTTCAAGAGAGTTTTTTTCTGTTAAAAAAAAAAAAAAAACTCACATCTTTAATACCTTAAAATATAAACTATATAGTGCAAGTTAGTCATAAATTTTTTTTAATCAAACATACCATTAAGAGCCCAAATGGCATTATGACTCCTCATATATGAGGAAGATCTCGAACTTGCTGTGGATTGTGGACTGTAGTTCACTAAAAATAAAAAATAAAAAATCCATTAGGTGAAAACCTTCTCTTCGGCTTAGCTTGTATAATGGATCAAAGAAACACAGTACCGTAAAAAGAAAACCGAATATTGTTATTGATTTATTAAAGTTCCCATGTTAGAATGAGCATTGATTCTAAGTTATATATTTGCTTTTGTAACATATTTACATTCGATTCACATTTTAACAAAATTATTTTTTTACCGTACACAAATTAATTTATATAATATATCTTACGATTACGATTACGATTACGATTACTTATCATTTTTATATTAATAATTTATATTAAATTATTAATTAATATATTATTTAATATATATAATTTTATACATGTAACATTATTATATTTTTTTAAGTGTTCTAACAAAGTATGACTCTTCAAGTGTACACTAGAATCTTTGGATGTTTAAATTGGTAGAAAAATACTTAAGTTTACAGAAATAACTTCCACTTATATACATAAACAATAAAAATATTTTCTTTAAACAATTACGCTACTGGTTCACCTACATCAAGTACAATTTGCTTTACTTTATAACGTCATAGTATTCGTAAATGTAAACTTGTCCATAATAAGCAAGCAAAGCATTGAGAAAACTCTACTTTTTTACTTTTACGTTATACTTGTAAATTATTGCATGATTAAACTTTTAGAAAAAGGACAATAAAAATTATACTAGGTAGAAAAATTGACGCTGACAAGATAATATAATGTTTATAGCTCATTAAAAAGTACAATTATATGATTATATTACAGCTAATTCTTTTTTTTAGCAACTAAATTATATATAGTTGATACGAATGCACATAAATTAACAAAAATTGACTAAATCAATTTAATTGAACTTAAATAGATATTTTAGGTCAAATTTTTATTGGTTCAGTAAGTTTAGTTTAATTTTATAATAAATCGATTAAATAAATTCGATTAAAGTTTAGATAAAAAAAAATTATTTAAATTGAACCAAATCTGCATATTTAAAACAATATTTTTTAATATAAAATGACATATTTTTTATTTTTATTAGCATTTATATATAATAATATTCATATATTATGATCATGATATATTTATATAAGCTTAAAACTTATTACATGACTTTAATTTTGGTGATTTTATTCAATTAATATTATATTATAATACGGTTGATATTCTTATATGTATATATATATTTTTAACAAATATAGCATGTCCAAATTGATTAAATAGGTTGGTTTGTGGTTCGGTTAGTTTTGATAGACAGATCGATTTTTATTTATAAAAATGCATAACCGATCAAATCAATTTAGTTAGTTTTTTGGGTCAAAAATCGAACCGATCAACTTTCTCTCATCCATAATAGTTGAATAGGCAGTTGAAATATTTTATGTAAAAAAGCTGTCGAAATATTTGTTATAATGCTTTGAATTTTTTTATTTTAAAATTTTTATCTGATATGTCTGAATTTATAATTTTTTTAATTTTATCGAATATTTTTTAAATAAATAAATCAAGTTTCATGATTTTTTTTTTATTTTATAGATTTCATGGTTTTCAAACGTATAAATATTAAAAGAAAAGTGACTAAAAACATAAATATTAAATAATAAAAAAAATTGTTAATTATTAACTTTAATTATAAATTAAAAAGTGCTACCGTACAAGTAATTTTGAATTTTTTAAAAATAACTAAATATAAATTATCAAGGAACTTTTATAAAAAGTATCGGTAATTTTTTCAAAAATTACAAAATTAGATAAAAGAAATAGATATTGAAGGAAAAAAACACGTACTTTTTTTCTCTATAAATTGAGTTCCTCAACAAAAAACAAAAGATGACTTTCCATCACACACTTGCTTTCTTCCTTCAAGTATTCCGTGATCAAAGCCTCTTCTCACTCTATCTTGGACTTTCTCGTGTAGAGTCATAGACATCATAAGCAACGGACTAAAGTCCTGTTATCCCAACCCATTTTCCCGGAACCTGCGTGATTTTTCATCATCTGGGTCTCACGGGATTCCTTTTTCTCACACTCTTTATTGAGCTTTTTTTTTTTAAATTCCAATTTCCAAAACCAGAAATTGATAGTTTTGTATCTTCTGTTGTTGGGTTCACTTCAACTAAAGACCTCATCGTCTAGCCATTTAATCCTTTGATTTTGTTTATCTGGGCATACTTCATAGTAATTTGGTGATAAACCAAGCAATATGTCGGCTAGGAACTTGGAGAAGATGACTTCCATAGATGCCCAGTTGAGATTGTTGGCACCAAAGAAGGTTTCTGAGGATGACCATCTGATTGAGTATGATGCTTTGTTGTGTGATAAGTTTCTCGATATACTTCAAGATCTACATGGGGAGCAACTCAGAGAAACGGTAATGGTCTTTTAATTTCTCAGCTATTTTGTTCATCCTTATATTTTATATTGAAGTAAAAAATAAAATAAAATCGCGAAGTATTATTTTATATTATGACCTTGTGGTCAAGCTCAGTTCAGCTCTTTGGTCCATGTTTGATTTAGTAGAGGTCCACTTCGTATTTTCAGTGCCTCTTTTTTTGGATGGATGACTTATCTATGACCTTCCTCTTTCTTTTCTTCTTAGTTTTCTCTTTCCTATATTTTTATCCTTTGCCAAGAAGTTATCACTCAAGACTTAAAAATTCAATAATTGAGATTATGGGGTTTGAACAAATCACTCCAATTATGATAACTTGTTAGAAGTTGTTTCTCACCAGCTCGGATAAAGTCCTGGTAGTTTTTGTCACCATCCCTCCAAAAGGTTAAGGTTAAGCTAAAGATCAACGATACTTTTATACATGATACATAAAGAAAGCACTTATTATATGTGATTTATATGGTAATGGAGTAGTTGTTTAGACTTCTATGGTCTAAATTGCACAGGTCCAAGATTGTTACGAGCATTCTGCTGAGTACGAAAGCAAGCAAGATCCTAAAAAGTTAGAGGAACTTGGCAATGTGCTAACGAGTTTAGATCCTGGGGACTCCATTGTTGTTGCTAAATCATTTTCCCACATGCTTAATTTGGCCAACTTGGCTGAGGAAGTTCAAATTGCTTATCGAAGAAGGATCAAGTTGAAAAAGGGTAATTTTGCTGATGAGAATTCCGCTACTACTGAGTCAAATATTGAAGAGACCTTAAAAAGACTAGTGGTGGAGCTTAAAAAGTCACCTGAAGAGGTTTTTGATGCATTGAAGAACCAGACAGTTGATCTGGTCTTCACTGCACATCCTACTCAGTCTGTTCGTAGATCTCTGCTTCAAAAGCACGGAAGGTTTGTTGTCCACTTTTATTTCGTTTCCTTTTTAATATTCAAATGATTTTATTAAATTTAGAGAAACATCATGAATAGCCAGGAAACATAAGATTATACAATTACTATGAAAAAAAAAAAGGAAAATAAGAAGACACCAAAGAGCAGATTCTCTTGGTTGTTTCATAGCCTGTATGGTCTACTTCATATACACTGTGCATGAAGAAGAAATAAATGCCAAGTGTTTCTCAAAACTTGAGAACACAAAAGCATCATGACAGGCATTGGATGAGCCCAAGCTGCTACTTGGTTGCTTATTGTACATGTCATAATCAACAGAGTCCAAGCTTTTCTAGACAACTGGAACCTAAAAAGACTTTATCTTTTTACCATGACCTGTAGAATATTATCAACAGGCAGTTTCCACCCATCAGCTTCCTAGATATTGTTAAGTTACAATTAAGTATTTTTATAAGGATTATGCGCCTTACTATCTTGTACAAAGAGTTTAAGACACATTAGGATAACAATTACCTTATTTTGAGGTGGGACGTATTGTTTATTATCTGAGGAACACTGGAAGAGTATAATAGTTATTTCTTTTGCTCCTAATCTTCTTTTCTTTTCTTGTCTCTTTTAATAGGATAAGAAATTGTTTGACTCAATTGCATGCTAAAGACATTACTCCTGATGAGAAGCAGGAACTCGATGAGGCTTTACATAGGGAGGTATGTATGTGGCAGGATTGTGATCATATTCCTTGTATATCCTTTATGAAAGCCAATTTCTCTGGGATATACTTGAGATCCATTCAAACACTTAGTGATCCTTATTCGTTGGTTTTGGCACCTTTAATCTCTTATATTTGTTTCTCATCTGATATAGCTGGGTTAATTGAAGTATCCCCTTTGCTAGCAACCTACTACTCAACTTTGTCGAACATACTTGCACTAGATCTATCATATGAGCTTCTGTGTAAAACTTTGTAATGTATGTCACTCTTTTGGTATAGATTCAAGCTGCATTTCGCACAGATGAAATTCGGAGGAGTCCTCCTACCCCACAAGATGAGATGCGTGCTGGAATGAGCTACTTTCATGAGACAATTTGGAAAGGTGTACCGAAATTCTTGCGCCGTGTAGACACTGCTTTAAAGAACCTAGGAATAAATGAACGTGTTCCTTACAATGCCCCTCTTATTCAATTTTCTTCTTGGATGGGTGGTGATCGTGATGGTACGTTATCACCCCAAGCAATACTATATGAACATCTCCTTGCTGACAAGTTTTTATATTTGAGAATAGGTGCATTTTGTATAATTCATGAAGCAAGAGAAGGAATAACATTATCAAATGGAAAACCTTGTTTAGTATAGTGATGTCTTCCTAACTTAGGATCTGACCAATCTGACTTCAGGAAACCCAAGGGTCACTCCAGAAGTTACAAGGGATGTGTGCTTGCTGGCTAGAATGATGGCTGCTAACTTGTACTTTTCCCAGATAGAGGATCTTATGTTTGAGGTATCAGAAAGACATTTTCTCATGCAATAATTTTTATTGCCATCGTCTACTTTAGGGCATAATCACATTGTTCTCTGCAATTAATCTGTCTACGTTTGCTCCCTCTCCCAAAATAAATTTGTTTAACAGCTGTCCATGTGGCGCTGCAATGATGAGCTACGTGCTCGTGCTGAAGAACTTCATAGATCTTCAAGGCGAGATGCGAAACACTTCATAGGTATGCAGTCATGTATTAATTAGTTGTTTGAACTTTTCTTCTTGCATTTTTTAAAAAACCAAGTTGGATCTCAAATGTTGGTTTTTAATGTTTGGAGTTGTAAATTTGGTTTGTTTTGTACTTTTAATAGTCAATATATTCTCATTTTACAACAGAACAACATATAGATATATTATCATTTGCCGTATGCTGTCTCAACAAAACATCATGCATGGATTTTCAATGGAACTTTATAACCCTTTTGGGTATCGTTGGCTCATTGTGTTAATTCATTGTTTTTCTTTCCCACCACCTTATCATTCCTCAATACTTAATATCGTCAAGTTTTCTTGCTGCAGAGTTTTGGAAACAAATTCCTCCAAATGAACCTTACCGTGTTATACTTGGTGATGTTAGAGACAAACTTTATAACACACGTGAACATGCTCGTCAATTATTAGCAAATGGAGTCTCTAACATTCCTGAAGAGGCAACTATGACAAATGTTGAGCAGGTATGTATGATATTTGCTGAAGATTTTTCAAATTTGCCTGTATCGCAAATATGTATAATATAAGTGCTGATGCAAATTCTTGACTTTATCAGAAAAAGTGATTACATGGTATATTATTAAAACTGTTTTATACTCTCTTTTCTTTTCTTTTTTTAACATTTCTTTGCTCTTTGGCAGTTCTTGGCTCCTCTCGAACTTTGTTACAGATCCCTTTGCTCCTGTGGTGATCGACCAATAGCTGATGGAAGCCTTCTTGATTTCTTACGCCAAGTTTCTACATTTGGGCTTTCTCTGGTCAGGCTGGACATCCGGCAAGAATCTGATAGGCACACTGATGTAATGGATTCTATCACAAAGCACGTGCACATTGGATCTTATCGTGAATGGCCTGAGGAGCGCAGGCAAGAGTGGCTCTTGTCCGAGCTGAGGGGCAAAAGACCTCTTTTTGGCCCTGACCTTCCCAAAACTGAAGAAATTGCTGATGTGCTGGACACATTTCATGTCGTTTCGGAACTTCCCTCAGACAGCTTTGGTGCCTATATTATCTCGATGGCAACAGCCCCATCTGATGTCCTTGCTGTTGAGCTTTTACAACGTGAATGCCGAATAAAGAAGCCCCTAAGGGTTGTTCCACTGTTTGAAAAACTTGCTGACCTTGAGGCTGCTCCTGCTGCTGTGGCTCGTCTCTTCTCAATTGATTGGTACAGAAACCGGATAAACGGGAAGCAGGAAGTCATGATAGGGTACTCGGATTCAGGAAAGGATGCTGGGCGTCTATCTGCAGCATGGCAGTTATATAAGGCTCAAGAAGAGTTGATAAAGGTGGCAAAAGAATACGGTGTTAAGCTTACCATGTTTCATGGGCGAGGTGGTACTGTTGGAAGGGGTGGCGGCCCCACTCATCTTGCAATATTGTCTCAGCCACCTGATACAATTCATGGGTCACTTCGTGTGACTGTTCAGGGTGAAGTGATTGAACAATCATTTGGAGAGGAGCACTTGTGCTTTAGAACACTCCAGCGTTTCACTGCAGCTACACTTGAGCATGGAATGCATCCTCCTATCTCACCAAAGCCTGAATGGCGTGCACTTATGGATGAGATGGCAGTTATTGCCACAAAGGAGTACCGCTCTGTAGTTTTTCAGGAACCTCGATTTGTTGAATACTTCCGCCTTGTGAGTATTCCATCCATTCTTTGTGATTTTCCTCTTATTTAAGTTGTATCAAACAGTACTTGTACAAAATTTGGTATTGAATTCAATTCCAATGTTAAATGATACTATTGTTGCATAATAGGCAACACCAGAGCTGGAATATGGTCGAATGAACATTGGCAGTCGTCCTTCAAAGCGCAAGCCAAGTGGAGGCATTGAGTCACTTCGTGCAATTCCATGGATATTTGCATGGACTCAAACAAGATTCAATTTGCCAGTGTGGCTCGGCTTTGGAGCAGCATTCAAGCATGTGATTGAGAAGGATGTAAAGAATCTCCGCATGCTTCAGGAGATGTATAACCAGTGGCCTTTCTTTAGAGTCACAATGGATTTAGTTGAGATGGTCTTTGCTAAGGGAGACCCACGAATTACTGCCTTGTATGACAAGCTTCTAGTCTCAAAAGAGCTATTGTCCTTTGGAGAAAAATTGAGGACCAACTATGAAGAAACTAAGCGCCTCCTGCTTAAGGTAATTTAAAGTTAATATTAAACTCAAATTTATTTCAACCCGTAACAATTCCTGAAATTCTATAGCTTTTTTTGAACTATTTATGAAAAAGAGAGACAGAGGCAGAGAAAAAGATGGAAGTGTTTGCAAAATTGCTCCTCTGTTTTCAGTTAGAGGATAAACAATAAAAGCAAGGATATTGATTACTGACCTAAGTGATGTTCTTGTTGGAAGGTTTATCATGATTAGAGTATTCATTGCACTTCCAATGAAAGAATCAGGGGAGAAGGAAAAAAGTGGATTTGCTATGTTGATATCATAAACCCTAACCATTTATGTACTTTATTCTTGTAGATTGCCGGGCACAAAGATATATTGGAAGGAGATCCCTACTTGAAGCAGAGACTTCACCTTCGTCATTCATATATCACAACACTTAATGTATGCCAAGCCTACACACTCAAGCGGATTCGTGACCCCAACTACAATGTGAAATTTAAGCCTCACTTGTCCAAGGAATACATGGAGTCGAGCAAACCAGCTGCAGAGCTTGTGAAGCTGAACCCAACTAGCGAGTATGCTCCTGGTCTGGAAGACACACTTATATTGACCATGAAGGGTATTGCTGCTGGCATGCAGAACACTGGTTAGGGTTTAGTACTAGTGGAGGCTTTGACTATGTTACGATATTTTTTTTTGTCATGTCGAAATATATGTTCAGTTTTGTCGTATCAAAATATGTAATGTTGCCTGAAATGCATGCTCTGTTGCTCAGAGTTGTACGTGAACATCAAATAAACCCTTTAGTATAAATAATACGAAAAATATTTTGGTTTGTCTAAGCCTCAAGAAGTTTATTTCCTCTGTTTTCTATGTGTAGCGGCAATGGCAGATATAGCGAGTGGATGCCCACTTGTACATATCTTGGATGAACTAGTTGTTGCTTACCTTATTTTGGTCAGCCCAGAGCTCTGTTCATAACAATGTTCTCACTCTTTTTTGCTCATGGTTCTCTCGTTTATTAGTAAAGCAAAATCTTCATCCCCATTGCCCTCCACCTAAAGACATTGTTGCTTCTCCAATAGGTTATAGAAGCACCAGACAATGATATATAGGTCAAATAGTTGCTGCTCTTGGCACATCAGATCTTTTTAAATCAGTAAGCTATACTTATATCAATACATACTCAGGGAATTCTTAACAACGAAAAATCAAAGAAGGATAACTGGAGAAACTATTAATCTGTTTTCTTCTCCCAAGGTACCGTACACGTAATTAAAGATTGAATACATGAGCTACAGAAGTAGCTGTAGAATGAAGTGTAAATATTAATATAATTAATTATAGCTTAATTAGCTCTGCAAAAGGGAGATGGGTTAGCTTTGAGTTGAAGGATGCGAGCCACCCAAAGCACTAATCAAGATCCGGCAAGTTCGCTATCTTGTGCCTTTGGCAACGGTCAAATCCATGTGTCAATTATTCAGTTCCCATTCATTAGATGCGGAGGAATATATATATATATATATAGTGAGCTGCTTATAAAATATATTTTCTCACGCTCGGTTAGAAATAACAAAAGTCGGTGCATGAATTCATCGATAAACTAGTGGAAACCAAGAAGTATTATTTAAAATACTTATTACGTTGTTGAACAGTTATAATTCTATATAAACACAAGGAAACTCTGTTGAATTTACAAACAGCTGAGATAGCTTCGTAGAAAAATTTCAAAATCAAGCAGATTTCTTACCCAAAAAACAAACTCAGAAGTAGATCAATTTATTAATTATACTCAACTATCTAGAAATCACAATGACGGTAAGCAGGATTTCGGTTTCAATTTCAATGAGTTTATTTATTTTTCTTTTTTTCTTTTTTTGCTGCAAAAATGATGATTTTGAAGTTTTTTAATTTGTTTGATATTTGATTAATTAATTACATCGATTTGATTTATTAATTATAACCTAACTCTTGTCTATTGCCTTAGATGATAGAGATGCGTGTGCATATCGACTGTGCTGGATGCCAAAGCAAGGTCAAGAGCGCACTTGAGAAGCTCAAAGGTACTTCATATATGCCACCATAATATTATTATATTAATTTATTTAATTTGTTAAGAATTAACGTTTGGTAAAAATCTTGTGTTTAAATCGTACAAAATTGCTGATAAAAAAAAAAAAAAAAATATATATATATATATATATATATATATATATATATATATATATATATATATATACACGTACGTATATATGTATATATTATATAAAATTATTTAATTACAAATTTGTTCCGTTATTTAGGTGTAGATGAAGTTGAAATTGACACAATCATGCAAAAAGTGACGGTGATTGGATGGGTCGATCAAAAGAAGCTTCTAAAGACGGTCCGTAAGACTGGTCGGAGAGCCGAGCTATGGCAGTTGCCGTACAATCCAAATGAGCATCAAGACGTAACAAATTACTATTACCAACAGCACCAGTGCAATGGACCTGTAACTCACCATGCAGCTCAACCATCTTCATCTTACAATTATTACAAACATGGTTACGATACCATTGACCGTAGTTACTATCCTAATTCTGCCCATTCCTCTATTTTCAATCATCAAACTGGTTCTACTTTTAGTGATGAAAACCCTCATGGTTGTTCTATTATGTAATTTTTAGAGTTTTTTTTTTTTACTTTTCTTATTTACATCTCATAAAAAAAATCATGTATAAACGCTTCAATGTAATTCCTTTTGTCTTTGTACCAAAAAAAGGTGTTATTGTTTTTTTTTTTTTTTTTTTAACAAAGAAATAGGTCATAGGGAGATGATAGAGATGTCTTTGTACCAAAAAAAGGTGTTATTGTTCGAAGTTCTTAATTACATCGATTTGATTTATTAATTACATCTTTTTTTTTTTTTGCTGCAAAAATGAAGATTTTGAAGTTTTTTTAATTTGTTTGATATTTGATTAATTAATTACATCGATTTGATTTATTAATTATAGCATGACTATTGCTGCAAAAATGAAGATTTTGAAGTTTTTTAATTTGTTTGATATTCATTAATTAATTACATCGATTTGATTTGTTGTCTGGGGTAAATAGTCAAGAACTTCGAACTCATATATATATATATATATATATATATATATATATATATATATTAATTAAATAAAAAATTAAGGTATAAAATAAAAAAATAATCGTAAAATTTCTTATTAATAAAAAATAAATTAAATTATGTCATATAAATTATTTTTAATAATATTTTATGATTATTATTTATTATTTTTAAAATATATATTTTATTAATTATATATTATTTTTATATTATTTATTAAATATATATGTGTTTTTAAAAAATATTTATATTGATCTTAAACTTTAATAGTATCAAGATACATCATCATCACTTAATTTGAATATCTCGCTAGACGGGTTTTTAAAGTCACGTGGAACTTAATGATTGGTCCAGCTATAAGAAATTGTCAGAGCTAGCCAAAGCGCGTATAATCTTTGTGAGGAAGAAATCAGTGGAGAACAAAGAATAAACTAATTTTAAAATGAAAAGTACATTGTCAGGAAGATGTTTGATATTTTGTGAAAGAATAATCAGACTAATATTAGAGCCGATGACTTTTTTATTGGATTTTTACCTTCTTAAAATAAAAATAATATAGTCGAATTTCATAAATCACAACTTCTAATTTTCCTACAATAAAAAATAAATAAATTTTAAAATCTACTAAATTAAATTAATAATACATTTTAATTTATTATTTTTTATATAATATTCTAAAATTTCATTAATTTTTAAAATTAGTATATCATCAATCCAACGTCTATATTTTATTTTTAATTTTAATACTTATAATATTTACTTCATTATATAAAAAATAATAAATATCATTTTTATTTAAAAAATACAAAATATTTAAATATTATAAACTATTTTTTAATTTTTATATATTAAGATTTAAACTTATTTTCTCTTAGTCTTTTCATTAAACATACATAAAATTTACCAATAATAAATGAGTAAAAAAAAAGTAGCGACAAAAAATAAGTCTAAGACAAATAAAATCAACTCAAATAATAGAATAAAAATACAATTTTTGAGGTATTTCATGTTGTATAAAAACCCAAAAACACCAAATAATATGCATTTTTAATCTGAAAAAGAAATAATATCTTATAAAATAATTTTATTTTATTTATAAAATTTATTAATTTAATAAAATATTCTTATATTATTTTTCTAAATTTATAATTCCTTTCTTCAAATGTTATTTTTGTTTATTTAAAAATAATAATAAATAAACTGTATTATTTTTTAAAGATAATAAAATTTTAATATATTATATAAAATATAATGAATTAAAATGTATTATTAGATGAAATTAATGAACCAATTGTTAAAAAAAAAAAAAAACTTCTAATTTTCCATCACATGCTATAAAAAAAAAAAGGATTTGCTCAATGCTTTGATGAGAGTACCAGACTGAGGAAGAGATTTCCATAAAGTTTAGTGGAGACAGTGAGAGAAGAGAAGGAAGACAACGTACCACGAGCTTCAACGTCGAAACTACACGCGCCTTTTCTTGCAAAAACCCTAATTCTACCTCTGTGAGATCGGCCATGGCTTCCTCTGGGGACCGCGAGAAGTTCATCTACGTTGCTAAGCTCGCTGAGCAAGCCGAGCGTTACGATGGTTGCGTTCTGAGCACTTATCTAGAGTGTTTTTTTCTAATTGATTTACTATGTCTATGGATTTGTTTGGCGAGCATACTTAGTTCTTATTTTTTCTGGCAATATCTTTTACTGGGTAGCTTGTTTTGGCAACTTTAATATTGATATCAGTGAAATTTGTTCCCTTTCTATTTCTTTTTGTCTGCATGTGTGTGCATCTGATGCTAATTTTTAGTCTTCTCTCATTTGACTCTGTAAAGTCTCTAGCTTTTTGGCTGCGAATTTATAGTAACTGAATAAAGTAGAATTATGGTTTGTGCACTGAACTGAGCTAAAGATATGCCATTTTCTTTCAAATGAATTTTGCTGGAGAAAGTTATAGGAAAATTACCAAAAATAGAACCTTAAAACTTATAATAACAATTCAACATTGAACGGGTCTAAATTGATGCACGGCGTGCAATTAGACGAACATTTAAAGAAAAATGATGCAATAGTCAATTTTTAATTGTAAAATATATGATTTGAATATAAGTATGTTATTTTTGTTATTATAAGTTTTGAGAGTACTATTTTTATTGTTTTCTCAAAGTTTTATTGTCAATTCATGTCTAAGTTGCTCAGTCCGGCTTTAACTGTATGAAATTTTGTGTCTACAAAGTTCATTTGTACACCCACCCCTTTGCTTGATAACGTAGTTGTGGGGATTGCACTGAATTTACGCAAAGAAATATTTCTGAAGACAAAGTTTGATCCTTTTGACAATGTCTTTGGGGGTAGTGATTGTTGATTTTTTCCTGCATTTTTTTTATACTTAAAGATATTCTATACAACTGGAATTGTTATGGATATCATTTCATAAAAGCAGATTGACAATTTTATTTTTTCTCAGCATCGTGTAATTTATTTACTTTTGATAAGTGTATAAAAGTATTTTTAACGTTCCTCCCGTTCTCAGTAGTGTTAAGTTACAATCTGCTACATGCAGTACCACAGTATTTACACAAGTCTAACAACTTTGTTAAAGATGGAAGCTTGATTTATGTTTGTATGTGTTTCTTCTACATTTTGCAGAAATGGTGGATTCCATGAAAAAGGTTGCAACCCTTGATGTTGAATTGACCGTTGAAGAGAGAAACTTGCTCTCTGTTGGCTACAAGAATGTTGTTGGTGCTCGGAGAGCATCTTGGAGAATCTTATCATCAATAGAACAGAAGGAAGAGGCCAAAGGGAATGAGGTTCAAGCGAAGCGGATAATGGAGTATAGGCAGAAGGTTGAATCAGAGCTCTCAGACATTTGCCGTGATATCATGATGGTGATAAACGAGCACCTCATTCCATCAGCTATGGCTGGTGAATCTACTGTATTCTACTATAAGATGTGAGAGATAATTTATCAGTGATAAATTGACCTTTATAATATATTATTTGGTCTGGTTTTGAGAATGTTTCAGGTTTTCAACTGTTGTACTTAAAATTCTTTTGATTGCAGGAAAGGAGATTATTATCGCTATCTTGCAGAATTTAAGAGTGGTGATGAGAAAAAAGAGGCTGCTGAGCAATCAAAGAAAGCATACGAGGTAATGTTGTTACTATTTGTGTAGCAGTCCTAGTAAAGTCATTCTCCAAATGATGCTTGTATTTTTTATTATATCTTTTAAGCAGCTCTGTAAAGGGTTGTCTTTATCTATTTATGGAAGGGTCTTATATGTTTTTTAGCTTTGGTTTCCACTTATTTTTTTTAGAAATAGACTTTTCATACTTGAGAGGTAGTTTTCTTGACATGATGAGTATCTGCTAGACAATATGACGAGTATCTGTTATGTGTTGGTAAATTGATTGGAAATTGTTGAGAAAATACTTAGTTTCCACCCTTGAAAGTTGGAGATAGATAAGTCATGTTCTTCTTCTGTTGTTATGCTAGAGTGGTGAGGGTACGTAACTTTTTCTATTTAAGATGTTATTTGTGCTTCCAACCAAACATCTTTGATAGTATGGTGCATCAAGTTTTCTCTGATTCAATTAATAAAAATAAAAAAAAATCTCTAACGCAATTCAATGCTGCGTATACACAGAGTGCAACAACGGCTGCTGAGGCTGAATTGCCTCCCACACATCCCATTCGTTTGGGTTTGGCTTTGAACTTCTCAGTATTCTACTACGAGATAATGAATTCGCCAGAGAGGTTTGCTGGAAACAGTCTTCAGTCTGAATGTTGCATGATTTGTGTAGTTTGTCATCTTGTGTTTACTGTTTTTCAGGGCCTGCCACCTTGCTAAACAGGCTTTTGATGAAGCTATCTCTGAGCTAGACTCACTAAATGAGGATTCATACAAAGATAGTACCTTAATCATGCAGCTCCTTAGAGATAATCTTACCTTGTGGACTTCTGACATCCCTGAGGATGGAGGTGATCGTAGCCACTCTTAAAGAATTGATCTTGCCATTGATGTTTCAGTTAATGTATTTTTTCCAATTCTTGTTGAGCTTAAAATTAAGGGATAATGTTCAGTTGATAAAGTTAGAGGTAAAGGCTGGATTATCTAGTGAATCATGTAGTGAAAAAGAATCCAAGTCACATTTGTAGGGGATACAAATGATCTTCTCTTAGTAGTTAAGTAAGACTTGAATGGTCAGAGAAAACGCTTAGTGAAACCTCAAACCCAATATTTTCTGCAAACTTGAGGTTTTTTTTTTTTTTTTGGGGGGGGGGTCTTCTTTTCTGTTATACATACACGTGCACTGATTAACATAGGCACATTTATCATAAAAAAAGCTTCAAAGTAAGGCTCTTTGATTAGCATTTGATAATTGAAATAATTGATTGTGGAAACTATCAAATATGTTCATTTTAACCAATGTAATGTGTAGTGTGCCTCTAGTGCAATTCATAAACTTCATATGTTAGAAATTGAGAGTTCACACTGGTAATATTATTTGTATAAATAATACCAGATATGTTTAGTTCCGATGCTACATGATAAAAATGGGATGACTTAGGTCCTTTGTAGAAACACAAGCACACTAGAATAACAGCCATTGAATTGTTTGATGAGTTATTGAGTCTAGTTTTGCAGAATGGTTACCTTGTGTTACGCCTCACAGTCTTTGGACTCTTTAACTAATGTATTCTCCCTCTCTTGTTTTACTAGTTTTCCTGTTATAGGCAGTTTTACTGATCTCTTTTCCCCTGCTGTTCTATTTACTGTAGCAGACTCCCAGAAGGCTAATGGCACCGTCAAGCTTGGTGGGGAGGATGCTGAAGTGAGTATTTGGCATGTCATCTGGTTTTCATCAATATTTTGTTATTTCATTGCTCTAGTGATGTGATTTTTCATTTTTTGGCAGTGATATACTGGGACCTGCTAATCTGCTATATGTGTGATGGATTAAGAACGCCTTACGATTATCAACCTTGGTGTTTTGCTAAAATAGAGATCATTGTGTGGTCTATAGACTCTATACCTCGAATCTGAACACCTTCCCATCTTCAGTCTCAGTCTTCTAGCTTCTTTTTTTTAATGTTTGGATGGAGTGTAGGGGATTGACTGACCCATTTGCTTGCTGTGATTTTCTTTTATTTTTTTATTATTGAAAATGCTACAGGCGAGATGGATACTGTGGTTACCCATCTTTAGCATTGAAGTTTGTTGTATGTTTGTCATACTAAATTATACTTTATCATGCTTTTTTTTTTTTTAACTACAGATGGGAAGACTCTAAGTTGATTGTGGTTGGGTACTAAAATTGGTAGAGAAGTAATGAATATATATATATATATATATATATAGTTTTTATCAAACATAAGAAAAGGGAAGATTATAGTATGTAAGAAAACTATTTTAATATATAGTATGTTATACTCCATAAAATTGGTGGGGAATATAGTATGCTGCTTATTTTATGCAGTTTTATTCGTGGGGAATATTGTATGTTACTTCTTTTGGTTGCCCAATGGGTAGTAAATATTTTACAGCATGGTTGAGGATCGCTAGCTTCAAAATGATATTGAGATTATTATTTTTTTATTTTAAGACTCAAGTCTAAGCCTGTCGACTGCGGAAGTTATATTATATTGTTGATATGAATATGATATATAATTTATTTGACTAAATTTTGTTACATATTAAAATAATTTTATTATGAAAATTTATTTAAATTAATATTTAATTTATTTTTTAAAATATTTTTGTTATATCTTAAAAATTAAAAATATTATTTTAATTTGAGATTAAAAAAAATATAAGCACATGATTATATAATTAAAAATAAAAAAGATTATGTTAAGAATTTCTTATCGCATTCTTGTGAATCAAGGTTTATTTATTTATTTGTTTTACGTAATTATATAATTTTTGTTTTAATTTTATAATTTAATGTATAATTGTACGAAAGTTGTACAATTGTGATCTTTAATATTTTTATAATAAATGTACCATAAGTATCAAGCATGAGCAGATAAAAAAAAAAAAAAAATTACTATTTTACGTCATTAATTCATATGAATCTCATTCGGGTCTGGTGTCGCTGGGCCAGACCAATGAATAACCCCACATAATTTGCACGAGTTGATGATCGCCAACTCGGTAGTACCTTAACAAAGAGGCACCCGGCTTTAGTGTTTTCCTGTAAAAGGTAGTAAGGTACTGTTGTCTACCTTTCTGTGTAAGTTACGCAACCTTTCTGAGAAAATTGCAAAAGGGAAAAATTAGGAAATAATTGCATATAGTTGCTGCGTTCAATTTTTCTTTATATCGATTCCCAGCTGTGCAGGTTTTGTGTAAAGCTATATGCAGTTCTCTACCTCGCTCTGTACCAATTATTGCATCTTTTTCTATTCAGTTCTTTAGATGGCAAACAGTAATTTACCTCGAAGAATTATCAAGGTGTTAGTTTACGCCTTCCGATCTCTGGCTTTTTTAATTTCTCGTTTATGGTTTCATGGGTTTGATTTTTCGGTTTTATCATTTTGATTCAATAGGAGACGCAGAGGCTTCTCAGTGAACCAGGTCTGTCTTCTTTCTCTTTGTAGCTAACTATGAAGTATTTTCTCTTTCGTGAAGAATCTGAATTTTGCAATTTGAGTTTATGGGTATGCTTAATGGTGGTTTCTACGTCTGTGCTTGTCATATGGGTACTAAGAAACAGTGGTTGAATTCGGGGTTGCTGCTTTGAATGTTATCAATTATAAGTGAGGAATGTTTTGGAGATTTGGGGGCTTACTGCTGTTTGGTAACGTGAAAGAGTTTTTAATACTTTATTGCTTTTAAAGGATAAAAGGAGGATTCAGTAGTGCTTTTCACTTTGAACACTACTATATATCACAAACACAACTATTGGTCTGACTCCCATAGTCTCATTTAATGCAGTTTTGTGAAATATTAAACTCTGCCACCTCATTTGAGGACCATCACAAATTTGTACATTTAAGCTTTTCCTTTCACTTTTGAGGAAAATGAAATTTCTTGTCTAAAGAGACTGCCCATGTTAGTGAAGATGATAGGTGAGGGAATAGCCTGGTTATCACTATCTAGGAGTCCAGCCCAAAGAAATACGGTCCGATGCTCTTTCTGTACTTATTACAGTTATACTGCTACGTACCCTGATTATATTGAAACTGGTATGTATTGGCTAGATTACTTTACTTGAGTAGTGTACTCTTGCAGGGCTAAGATGAACTTTTTTAGTATTTATTTAATGTAATTATTGGTAGGCTGGTATATCATGCCTCAAATTATAAGGATCATATTACCATCTAAAATTCTTCTTAAGTTTCCTAGTTAACAAACATTTCATACATGCTCACAATTCCCGCAATCAATTTTATGATATTTTTTTTCTGATTGACTACTTTAAGGTCAAATATCTTTTGTTCTATGTTGTTATTGTGATAAGGGAGCTGGTTGTATTGAAAGTTATATACTATCAAGTGGCCTGTTTGCATTAAGTATATTTTCATGTTTCTCACAGCCCCTGGAATTAGCGCTTCTCCTTCTGAAGAAAACATGCGATATTTCAATGTGATGATTCTTGGTCCAACTCAATCTCCTTATGAAGGTATTTTAGCCTCTCTCTTTTTACAGGGTTTGTTGGATTTATTTCAAAACTTTTTTCTTTTGCAAATCTTATCTTACGTGTGCTCACCTTCGGGATTAGATTTTCAATTTTTATTTCCATTAGATAGGTCAGAGGTGGACCTTTTATAAGATGAATGTAAGCTAGTTCCCTCATTATGTTCCTTCAATTGAAGGACATTTTTAGATAATGCATGATTATCAGTGAACTTTGAGGGAAGTTTACATATATTGCAGGCAAAAGTTTCTCTGGACTCTTTAAGTTAAAAACTTGTTACATTTTCTAGGGATAAAAGGAGATTAATTTATATTTAATAGACATCCTCTTAAAAATGCTGTGGCAGCCTCACTATTAAATCTTTTGAGCTCCTTTATGCAGGACAAATTTGGTATCATGCTATTATGTAGCTAACATTGTGATTAAATAGAACATTGCTGGTCTTTATGCAATTATGCTATTGTTGAAGCATTTTGTATCACTTTTTTGTCATAGTATTTAACTATTTATATATTTATTTTGGTTGCATCATAATTATGTATTGATTTGCTAGGTGGTGTTTTCAAGTTGGAGTTGTTTTTGCCAGAAGAGTATCCAATGGCACCTCCCAAGGTAATATGTTAGGCTTAAAATTAAGTTCACTGTGCTATTAGTTCTTAGGACTAATTTTATTTTAAGGCATCTACTTTGTTGACTTTGTTTTAGTAGTGGACTATTGAGATCAGGTGGTTTTCTATTTTGTGGACAAACCTAAACCTTTACTTGTATTACCCGATTATTATATCCTAAATTATATCTTCGTTGAAAGGTTCAAAAGAAGGAAGCTACCTGACTAAGCAGGAAGCATGTGCTAATTATATTGTCATTGGTGTAACTCGCATCATTGTGTTTGTGCTTCTTCCATGTTATGTTTTCTGTTTTATGTTTCCAGTAATGTTATTGATGCAAATGCCTTGAGGAAGAAAGTTAACTAATTTTTTATGGATAATGTAGTCCTCAAAGAGAATAATTAGGTGTTGAAATGAGGATATGGATATTAGTTAATCTATATTTCTCAGAATATTGTCGGTCCAGATCATGATCTGGATGGTTTTTATGATCAAATGATGGTTTCTTCCATATTCTTCTAAACTACTATCTCTTTTTAGGGTGAAGTGTTGACATAGTCCACTAGCTTTGGTTTTTTCTTTGGTTGCTCTTATGTTTTTAGAAACTTCCCACCTGTATCCAGCTTTTCTCTTCCTGTTTATTAATATATGTTTTTATTACTATGGTCTTGGTTTCTTTAAACACTTGTTGAACTGGTCAAATCCAGTATTTGCTCCATTCTATATAATATGGTTTTGAAAAGTACATTTATGCTTGCGAAAAGAAGTTATCATAAAAACCAGATTATCTGCATTTATCAAATTATCTTGAACATAAAATTATGTCTAAAAGGTTCTCAAGGTTAAATTTCCTTGGGCCTTTTATTGACGAGATGGTAGTTTATATGATTAAAACTTATAAGAGTAAAGAGAGAGAAGTAAATAAAATTGTTGAAACATAGACAAATTGAGGATTAAGGATTGAGACAAATAGAAATAATAGGTGTTAGTGATATTGTTGAAAGATTTATACCTAATGAGAATTATATATTTGTCATATTCAGTCTCATCTCAGTTCAAGAAAGATCTTTTTTTCTTTTTGTACTTTGTTTCAAGAATTTGCCTACAGTACAATGTGGCATCTTTCATGTCTCTCTTCTGTTTTCAGGTTCGTTTTCTGACCAAAATTTATCATCCTAATATTGACAAGGCAAGTATACTGTTCCATTTCACTCCTTTTCGTTGTCTTCTATGTGACGTCTCAGAACATGAATGCTCTTTGGATGATCTTTTGCAGCTTGGGAGGATTTGCCTTGATATTCTAAAAGATAAATGGAGTCCAGCTCTTCAAATCCGAACAGTATTGCTTAGGTAATAATATTGCTTACCCTGAAACTAATTAAGCATAAATTTATGTTTAGGAATTAAATCATCTAAACAAGATTTCATATATCTACATGATAATTTGGAATATGATGACTGTTCTAGTGTGTTTATAGGTCTTGCATGTAACATGACATATTGTAATTTTTTTCACAGCATTCAGGCTCTTTTGAGTGCTCCAAACCCTGATGATCCACTATCTGACAATATTGCAAAGCACTGGAAGACTAATGAAGCTGAAGCCGTTGAGACAGGTATGTTATCTATTAGGTTGTATTGCTCTAAAAGATAGACTCACTATACAAATATTTTTACATGGAATTTTATGCACACAAGACCCTTGATTTCTAGTTACTGAGTATTTGATATTCGACATGTTTAATTCGCATTCAGCTTCTCAAGTCATAGTTTTTGCTACCGGTTGTATTGCTGCCTATGTATTTGTCTTTCATTCTTCTCTTGAAATCGAATGATTAAGTTGAATGTTACTTCAGCTCGTCTTTTCCAACAATTGTGACTATGAAGAGTTGATTGCTATTACAAATTGAACAATATACTGTCCTGTGTTATGGACTATTGTGGATTTAATGCATTTTATTTGGCCCCAAGTAATTGCATTGATGAATTTCAATTGAATTTAGCATTTTCATTGAAACAGTTTTATTGTCTGCCCTGACTTTTTTCCCTCTCCTTTTTTACATTGTACCGTGCAGCAAAGGAATGGACCCGATTATATGCAAGTGGTGAATAACAATCCGGCCTTTGTTGGTGAAAACTGAAAAGTAATATTCATTTTCCATCTTAACTGGGATGATTGTCAATGATTTTATAACACACAAACTTAGACATGAATGGTCTAATTCCTTCCAACTATGAAGCGGCTTACCATCATCATTTGTTTGAAGGGTAAGCATTATTATATGGAGTTTGTTAATAAATTATAATGATAAATATTTATTGATAGTTACCACATTGGTCTTGGTCCTTGACGGGTAACAACGCCTTGGTTTCTCCAAATCATAGTCGAAGGAGAGTCAGTAGGCAACATTAATGAGCCTTGTATCCAATTCTGAAGGCTTTGAACTCTTTATTGGTTAAGTCTGCAAATCCGTTGATCTCAAAGCTTGTATGGAAGTTGGTTTCCACTACAAGAGTTGAAAGACCCAACTTTGTCAAAATTTTGTTGGAACATCTCGAAGCGCTTTTGCTTGAGAGTATTGTTGTACACTCTTTTATAGCCAACTATCCAGTGCTCAAATCTTTCAAGCATAGAATTGTACTACTAGTCAAGAAACTTGTAAGGAAAGGTTAACCTCTTATGCCTAAGGAATGAGGACTTTATTTGCATATTTTTAACAAAACTAAATTTATGAAACTAATAAAATTAAATCAGTTAAAAGTACTGATAGTCAAGTACAAATGCCATAAGTTTTTTATTATTATTTTAAATTTTTAATTCATGAATGTGACGGGTCAGAATAATAAAAAAGAAGTGAATGGAATTAATATTAAAACAAGGTTGATGAAATGGTGAAAGTAGAACACCAATAAATGAGCTTGATCATTCAAATAAACAATGGGATCTTAGTCACATATTTGGTGAAATTATCCTTAAAACACATGCATGCTATTAATATCCTTTTGCTTTTTTTTTTTTGTTAGTCATGCTATTAAATTTCTTTCTCCCTTGAAGTTCTGTTTTGGCTCTTATTTTGTTCAGTGGATACAGACAATAATAGAAGCTCAATTTGAGCTGTCTGTTTGAGAAGCATCTGTTAGAAAACAAAATACTGACACTCTTCCCTCAATTTTTGAAAAAATATGTGTAGCCAAAAAAGAAAATAAAAGAAGAATTATGAATTCAAAAGTGATTTGTTTTCATATGCATGTTTAGGTTTCTAGTTTCTGTTGACGTCTTTCTATTGGACAACAGGAAAAGAAAAAAAAAAAAAAAAGTTCTTTTGGAACCTTTCATTTTGTGGGCTGATAAAAACTGGGCCCATTTGTAAAGCTGAGACAGATTCAATAAGCAAAGAAAACACCAACTTTTTAAATTGATGAGATATTTTTTATATTTTTGTTGCTAATATAAGTTGGGTTTTTTTTTTTTCTTTTTCTTTCTAGGACCTCTTGTAGGTGACATTTTTATTTTAATATTCCAAAAATATTTTTTTCTCAATTTATAATAATTAGCAAGTTATCAGTTCATACTAACATGTTATAGCCGGCACTACATAGGTATATAGTATAACAAATGGAGTAAAAAAAAAACAAAAACTATTTCATTAGTTACTTACTTAAAATAAATTTTAATATGATAAAATACATTTTTTAAGTCTTAAAATAAAATGACACCCTCCAATGAACCTATGATTATAAAAACTCATAAGATGAAGGCACATTATTGATAAATTATCTACTAATTGTTATTATTATTATTTTTAAAAGTTGCATCTCTTATTTTTGTAATATAGTTTGAAAGGAATTGAAAATGAATGAATCATAAATGGAAACAATTGAGAAGAACATAAATTTAATTGATTTTGATTAATTCTACCTTCCTTATTTTGAAATATGAATATAAATGTTATTTTATTAAAATACTTTGTTAACAAATAACATTTTAAAAAAACGAAAGTTGACCATTTATTTTACCTGAATTTGAATCCATTTATCTCTCTATGTAATCAAGTTTCCAATCAATCAAAAACTTGATTACAGATTTTTATGGACCTTTATTACTTAGTGGTGCTATTTGTAATTAAATATATTAAATGAATAATTCCAAGTGACTTATCTATTTAGAACTTGTTTGCTAAATTATTAATAATTTTTTTTAGATTAAATAATATTTTGATATAATTTAAATCGAAGAAAAATGAATATTACCGACCATTAAATGAACCACAATGACAATAAATTGAATTCAGAATAAAAATAAAAAGGTATAAAAAGGAAATAGAATAAGTGAGTTGATTTAGTGTTTATTAGCTAACACTTTACTAAATCAGAATGAGCAAGAAATAAATTGGTTTGAAGTAAACATCCAAAAATGAAAATCATAGGGAATAAAAATGCTTATTTTATAAAATTATCTTTATAATATAAATTATTATTTGTTCCTTAATTTATTATTAATATATTATTTTATTTCATAAAATTGATTGTTAAAAAATATTCATAATTTAAATTAAATTTTAATAAGAATATAAGTTCAAATAAACTATATTTAAAAAAAAAAAAATTAAAGTGTAATAACCGAATAATTGAATAATTAAAATATAACTTACTAAATGAAAAATGAATACGAAATTAGATATATGGTGATTTTTTGGTCATACTAACAGGCAATTAGAAAACTAAAATAAAACAATTAAAAAAAAGAATAAAAAATAAATAATTCCGAAAGGGATCAGGGGAATAAAATGTATGATGGAAGGACTTGGAGTGATTCACGTATCATTTTCAAAATACATTTTCTGTCATATCATTTCCTAATATTCTATTATCCTCATTCATAATAAATATTATTAAGTTTTTAATTTAAGAAAAGCATATAAATAATTACATTTTGGTGTTACTATTGTTGGATAATAAAATTATTGAAAAATTTATTTTGATAATATGTCCACCCAAAATAATTCATAAATGTGTCAATTAATTAATACTTTCTATCACACTCTTAAAATTATTCAATGCATGAAATAGAATGTTATTTAAAAAAAGAAAAGAGTAGATGATCATGATCCAATAACACAGTAGCTACACGGCTCTCAGTCAATGTTAGGTTACAGCAATTACTATATATATATATATATAAAAAGTGTAAACTTAAATATCGTAATTCGTAAGGGTTATTCCCTCTTAATGTCTACATGTGAATTTTATTTGAGAAACTTGTAGAAAATGTCATTTTCAAATTTCCAAAATTTCTATAACTAGAATGGAGCAAAGAGCCAAGGAACCAGGATGCTTTGCGACTTTCATAGCCTTTTTTATATGGAAATGCTAAGCCTCATTGAAGACTTCAACTATTACCAAACATTTAATTTTAAAGCTGCATTGGCATTGCTTTGTCTTGTCTTGTCTTGTCTTGGCTGAAATTAACAAACAATTTACATGTTGAGTTTGCCTAGTAATTTATCTTTCATATTTTTCCCCTTTCTTTACTTTCTCTTGGATCCTGTAAACTTCAGTTAAATCGATTATTGATATTAATTTTTTTTTTTTAATAAAAATCAATGCAAGTTATTTGTAATGTTATTTTATTTTAATTAATAATTTTATTAAAAAAAAATTCAAAAAATTTGGTATTTAATTGTTATCCTTATTTTTTTCAATTAGTGAATGACTAATTGAATTAGACTATAAAATAATATATAAGCATATGTAAGTCTTCTTGTTATTAATTTCATTACATGATTGTTGTTTAAATTAAGAATTTTTTATACATATAATTTATACTTAATCGATATAAAATTAAAGAATAATTTTTATTTTTATGTTATTTAGGGAAAATAATTGCACTACATATTTAATATTTGAAAAAAAAAAATCAAAATTTCCTAGATCTGAAATTAATATTTAAAATAATTTAATGTAATAATTATTTTATTACTAAAATTTAAAATAAAATTTAATAATTGCAAAAAACATGATAATGCACTACCATTATTCATTGTTTTAGTGATAATGCTGGCAATAGTTGCCTCCCTAAAATGCTTGTGGTAAGATTTTTATATCTTTGAATCAATTTAAAAAGAATGTTCATGGCAAGACTTTTATATCTTTGAATCAATTTAAAAGGAATGTTCATGATAAAACTTTTATATCTTGAATCAATCTAAAATTTCTAAAATGCTCGTGATAAAACTTTTATATTTTTAATCAATCTATTTGAATCTATATCTTTAATCTTTAAAAGAGTAATAACTTCGGTAAGAAAACTAAGTATAGATTGAAAAATTAGCTAAAAATTTATTAAGAACATGTAAAAAATTTCACTAAAAAATTAAGATTTAAGCATAAATGATTTTATTGAAACTATAGTTTGAATAGATGAATATTGATGAAGTGATGGTTATATGTAATATACCTATTTATACTACAAGTTAAATGTTAGAATTACACTCCTAATTTGTCTATTCATCTAATAATAAAACATGTAGTCCACCAGTGGCGCAAGGAATAACAATACAGTTATAAACTTATATCTTGTTAGTACGAAGAGATAAGAAAAGAATGTTCCTATTCTAACATGTTTGTAAAATTAGTTACACTCCAAACAATTAGAAATCTCAATTGATACAATTTTATAGAAATTGTAATATTCTAGCTTTGTAGTTTTTTTTTTTTCCCAAATAAACTGTACTGTATCATATATATATATATATATATATATATATATATATATATATATATATATATATTTTTTTTTTTTTTTTTTTAATTAAAATTCAAATAATTCAAAGTACGTGAAGATAATTGTTTTCAATAAAAGATTTCTTCTATTTTGTTAAAAAAAAAATTAAAATTAAAATTAAAAAAAGGTATGTAAAGATTGAATACATTATTCTGCTCATCCATCTGTTGATTAGGTATTAACAAGGAAAAAATGAAATGAATTAATGAATGGCTTTTAATTTTGAAAGCTGTTTTGACTGGAAATATGCAATAAAAAGTGGAGACTTGAGAAATAATGTCAATATAATTTCCTAAAAAAAACAATATAAAATCTGAAAAGGTAAAGATAAAAAATAAATATAGAAGAAAATAAAGAGAGAAAAGGATAAAAACACTAAAGAAAGAAGAGAAAGCTCTCACATTCACATTCTTTGCGTCCTCCCTTAACATCACGGGATCCCCATCACTTCTCTCTCTCATGTGTCTTCCTCGTTGCCTCTCTGTATACCTCTGTCTTCTTCTCCTTCTAGACTCTCGCATTCTTTAGCAACACTGTGAACTGAATTATTTTGATAGATAACACAAGTCACAAAATAAGTGCCAAATCCATCTGCTACATAATTTTTTGATTTCGCCTTCATTTCTTCAATCTATTTAATTATTTGTTATTTTTCTGGAGACAGTTGTAGTGATATTTGAATATTCTTCTAAATCTGTAGTTAACATGTCGAATACTGGAAAATCTGTACAACACACAGGCTTTGATTCGATGACAAATCGGTTTCGTGACACCTTGAGCTACCGCAACAGTAGCAACGACGGTGAAAACAAGCCAGATTTCAAAGAACTCGATCTGGGTTCTCCTGTTTCACCATTGGTTACTAGAGGTTCTGTTAATGGTGGTAATGTTGGCGGCGGCGGAGCAGCCACTTCAAGTAGCAGTTCGAGCTCTTCTGGTTCGGCTTCGGGCAAAACCAACAATACCCAATTGGGTAAAAGATCTGATGATAAACCGAAGAACCACTCCGGTGAGCTCTCTGTATCGTCCGAAACTAGTCCTATTTTTGTTGAAACCCACCGATCCGGACCCAATACGCCTAATTCTAAACCGGGTCATCAGAGACCTGCCTCTGCTGGAGCCCGATTGATCTATTCTGCTGGAAGCTTTAGTAGTTGTAGCAATGCGAACAATGGTGGCGGCGGCGGAGGCAATTCTGCTACTTCACCTTCAACCTCAACACCTATTGTGTTCCCAAGTGGTAATATTTGCCCTTCTGGGAAGATTTTATCTGGAATGACAAGTAGACCAGCAAGTAAAACTGATGTCTTGGGTTCGGGGGGTGGTAACTATGGCCATGGTAGCATAATGCGCGGTGGTGTGAAGTTGGGTAGTAGTGGAATTGGGAATGTGAGTGGGAACAACAGTCAGGTTGGTGGTGAGTCGTTGTTGGTGAAAAGGGCAATGAAAAATTCTGATCCAGAGGAGGTGAAGGAGGCTGGGAACCAACTTTATAAAAAAGGGCATTTTCTAGAGGCATTGTCATTGTATGATCGTGCCATATCTCTATTGCCCAACAACGCCGCATTTCGGAGTAATAGAGCAGCAGCCTTGACGGCTCTGGGGAGGTTGGGCGAGGCAGCAAGGGAGTGCGAAGAGGCCGTGAGGTTGGACCCTGCTTATGGGAGAGCGCACCAGAGGCTGTCTTCATTATATCTCCGGTGAGTTTGGATAAATGGAGGAGCTTGATTGAGTTTCTTATGTTGGTGTTTCTGGTCATGTTTTCAGGGATTAATATATCTGATTTGTAACGTTTATTTGATGATTGTGATTCGAAATTTCAACTTGCCTTTCTTGTTGGTTTCGTGTATTGTCAATTTGTGTTATTGCTTATTGTTCTCTCTGTGTTTCGTTTCACTTCTATGTTCTTACGGATTAGTGACTAAAATAACAGATTCTTTGTATTTAACCTGTCTGAGCCGTTAGGACGATATTTATAAATCAGATTAATGAATTTTATGTAGCTACACCAGTGGTTATCATTATAATATATGATTTCATTATGTGAATTTTAAGATTGTTATTGATATATTATTTTTATCCTGTTTTGTTAATGATTTACTCCATTCATCCCATGTGATGCGGCCTACGTTGTATTTATCTATCTGTCCTCTCAATGAACTGTTAATCTAGATAAAATTTACAGTTTTGGGCAGGTTGAATTTGCTCAACGCCACCTTTGTCTTTCCGGGCAACATCCAGAGCAGTCTGCATTGCAGAAGTTGAAGTTACTAGAGAAGCATCTGATGCAATGTGCAGATGCTCGAAAGCTTTGTGATTGGATAAGTTTACTCAGGGAGTGTGAGGCAGCCTTGGCCATTGGGGCAGATTTCTCTCCTCAGGTAGAACCTTACCTGAAGTCTTTTGGCTTCACCATTATGTCCTAAAGCATCTTAATCTGCATGAGCTTATTAGAATTGGATGTGCAGCTTTTGTCTTGCAAAGCAGAAGCTCTCTTAAAGCTCCATCGACATGAAGATGCACATTTCAGCCTGTCAAACATTCCTAAGTTAGAAGATTATCCTTCTTCTTGTTTGAGAACCAAGTTCTTTGGTATGCTTGTTGAGTCATATGTACTTTATGTCCGAGCCCAGATTGAGATGGCATTTGGAAGGTATGATGCGTGTCATAAATTCCACTAGTGATGTAATTACTGCTTTTGGGTAAATAAGAACAGATTATAGGTTTCTTGCAGGTTTGAGAATGCTGTAACAGCAGCAGAGAAGGCTAGTCTTATTGATTTACGTAATCTTGAAGTTGCAAAGGTTTTAAGTAATGTGAAAATGGTTGCAAGAGCACGTACTAGGGGGAATGATCTTTTTAACTTGGGAAAATTTGGTGAAGCCTGCTCAGCATATGGTGAGGGCCTCAAATACGATAGCTCCAGCTCTGTTCTCTATTGCAATAGGGCAGTTTGCTGGTCTAAGCTTGGTCTATGGGAAAAATCTATTGAAGACTGCACCCAAGCCCTTAAGAACCAACCGAATTACACAAAGGCCCTTCTTCGGAGAGCAGTCTCAAATGCAAAGGTAAATTAGCATTGGTGTTTATACAGTAGAATATTTTTATATCTGAATTTGTTGTTTGGTGGATCTGTATGTGACTGTTTTGCATTTTTTATCAATGGGGTGTTATAGCTTGAGCGATGGCAAGAGGCAGTCAGAGATTACGAGGTCTTGAGGAGGGAACGTCCAGGTGACAATGGGGTTGTTGAGTCCTTACATAGTGCACAAGTTGCTTTGAAGAAGTCTCTTGGAGAGGGTGTTCATAGTACAAAAATTGGTTGCGAAGTAGAGGAGGTCTCTAGTCTAGATAAGTTCAAAAGTGCTGTATCATCATCAGGTGAGTCAAAAGCTATGACCTGAAAGCTTTATATTTGTTGCTGCATTTTTCAATCATTTTCTGCTTTTCTTTCTAACCAAAAACTTGAAATCCTAGGTGTTTCAGTTGTTCATTTCAAAATAGCATCTGATGAACAATGTGAAGATATATCCCCATTCATAAACATGCTCTGTGTTCGATACCCCTCAGTTAAATTTTTTAAGGTAAGCAATTTATTGGCTTCAGGCCTTCTAATTGTATCACACTTTTTAGATTCTCCAACTGTTGGTTTTCAAAACAATTTATATAACCTTTGTTGTCATGTCACGTGACTTTTAACATATGAATTTTCGGGATTGGTAGGTTTTGTTAGCCTTCTATTTACCTTAAGGTGATGGATTTGAGCTTCTGTTCATCTCGAAATAATTGCTTGTAGAGTGACCAGGATTAGTTATGGTTGTAGAAGAGAAGTCGAGGAAATAACTCATCTTTGCACTTATGCTTATAGAGTATTTGTTGGAATAGACAATTCTAAAGGTTTATTTCTTGGTTCAGGTGGATGTGGAGGAATTCTTAGCAGTTGCAAAGGCTGAGAGCATTAGATGCGTGCCAACTTTTAAAATTTACAAAAATGGCGAGAAGGTGAAGGAGATGATCTGCCCAAACCATCAGTTTTTGGAGGAATCAGTGAGAAGTTATAGTCTTTAATAAACAAACTTCATTTATGTCTCTTTAAACATTTGCCATTGATCATTTCATACTAGGATTACCAATTTTACCAGTGACATAATAAGCTACATAATTGTTTCATAGAATTTTCAACCCACATAAGTCCGTAGAGAGATAGCTTACGTTAGTTAACATTTGCGCAATTATATATTCTTTTATCATTTAATTTGCTCAATTTTTTTTATCATATTCCATTAGTTTCTCCTTAAGTATCTACTCTTTTATATATATATATATATATATATATATATATATATATATATATATATATATATTAACTCTTTTCACGTGTCATGTTTGTGGTTGGTTTCTTTGCCACCCTCACATTATTGTCCTTGCTCCTGAATTCTTTTGAAAAAGATGTTGAACAAGTGTATCATTTTAATTTCAATGTTTTTGTACTATTTTAGTGAGTGACGAATGGTCATATCATCTTGTACGTAGAGCTATTGGGGGTCGAACTTTAAAGAAATTAGTCTTCACAGTCGGTTAAGACTCTAAATATAAGATTTTTAGAGCTCGAGTGAATAATGTACCAAGTTGCCCACGTTATTCCACATCCACAAATAGTCCATCCTAGGCTTCAAAAGACAAAACTTATCTCCTCGTGTTATTTTGCCTGCAATGTTGCAAAGGCTACCTTCCTATCTTCTATTTTAGTGCTTTCACTTTTAAAATGGGGTGATATTTGTTGCTTTTTAAAGATGCTATATTATGTTTTAGGAGACGAGGCTTGCTGGACTTGCTATCGAAAAATGTCACAAGCATCCTCACTGTGACGCCTGTTATGAATATCACTTCTTTTTCAAGAGGCCCATCTGTGTCAGTCATTGGTGTCAAAATGTGCGCTTAACTCATTTAAAAATAAGTTGAGCTGAACATGAACCCAAGCCAGTTGGGTCCGCTTAGCTCATTTGATAACTTTAGCATCAATATCACAATTACATGTTCTAATGTAAACCGTATAGAAATGAATTAAGAGAAGCTAATGATGCATTAGAGTATTTTCTTATTCCAATCATCTGTAACAAGGGAAACAAACAGAAAAGTAAAAAGGGAGTCCAAAAGATGCAGGTTAAGCTATAAGCTTTAGATCACTGGCCAGCAGAAAAAGCTTCAACAGGGAAAATCTTAGTGATCCCAGCAAGACTCTTGAAGAATATCTTGCCAGTAGGTTGTTCATCAACTGTTATCTCATTAACTGGAGGCCACAAGATGAGTTCCTTAGCTTTGACTCCTTTAAGCTTCTTGATCTTATTCTTTAACACATACCCATTGATCTCAGTATCATAGCTCACTAGCTTGCTGATCATCTTGAACTCATGTTCCACTTTCTTCTTTTGCAAAATCCACATGTAACCTGTGCTTTTGACAAACCCAACTTCGATCACATCGGCCAATGGAAGAAGTCCCTTTGGAAGTTGGAATTCTTCCAGAATTGACACAGCAAATTTCATGCCTTCTTCATGTCCTTTCTTCACTATTCCTCCTTCTTTCTCAGCTGCCATTTTTCTTTTTTTTATGGTTTCTTCGTTTTGGGTGTTGTGGTGTGACATGAAGATGGTGCCTCTAGCTCTATTTATACTTAGACTTGTTATATTAGAGATGAGGCTTGCAAATTTGGATATGAATGGGATGAAACCAATGTGATTTACTTTGTACTAGTCGTCACTTGCATTGCATTGTTTGTGTTTCTTTGTCCTTAGGCCTTTGCCTGCTCTATTTTGTCGATTGTTACACTAATATACTTACACATCGGCTATACAAAATAATTTAGTCCTACTTTTATATAGAATAATAAATTCACGCTTTTTATAAAGAAGAGATCATAAGTTTTATGTATTTCATTTGCATCGATATATATTGTATCATAATACATTTTTATTTATTTATTGTGATATCATAATAAATGTTAAATCTTGAGTTATAATATAATGTAATCTAAATTAATTATTATTCAAATGTTTTAAATTTTAGTCAATTCATAACAATAAAATTCTACTTATATTTTCATTTCCCTCATTAAAATTTTATTTTATTTCACCGCGCTACTTAATTTTTCGTTTTAATAGTTCATTGTTATGAGCATTAATTTTTAGTTTAAGACCTTAAAAATGTTTGAAAAAATAACAAATATAATCCCTCTAAAATTTATAACAAAAATAACACTAGGAACTTAGAAGTCATATTCATTCTAAATTAAAAAAAATTGTGTTATTTTTATTATTATGAATTTTAAGGTGTTATTTTCGATAATTTTTTTATTTTTTAATTTAGGACCCCTTTCAACTTTTTATCTTGTTTTAACCGGGTTTTTATTTTTTTTATTTTTTTTTGTTTCTACATAGTTTACTCAAATATATATATATATATATATATTATCTTAAAAAAAAAAAAAAAAATTGAAGTGATAACTTGTTAAAGTTATTAAAATGAAGAAAAATATATATATTTTTGAGGTCATCCCTGAATTGCTCCAAGAAGAGAATGACCTTCAAAGTCTGGTTTTGTTCTGTTTCTTGTGTGTAAAAGCTGAGAAAAATGAAAAAGAAACACAAAGGACAGTTACCTATTTCTCCGAATTTGTATAAATACCTGACAGGTATCACTGAAATTGAAAAAATCTGCAAAAGGAAGCCCTACGGCGAGACCTCTTTGATGTATACGTTTTGACTTCAGAATACAAAACAACAGATAAAAGAATTTTTTTTTGTTTTTTTATTTCTTTTAATTCCTCTTTTATTTTTTTCTTAAACAATAACAATTTCTCGATAGATACTCAATTTCCCACCTAACACTCAAAATGAGTGCTTGTTGGTTGATTGAACAAAAACAATAACAAGTTAATTACAGGTCAATTTAAAATATAAAGCGGCTAACATACCCAATGAGACAAGTAAACAATATATTTATTTGTTATTATATAATATATTTACATTTTTAATATTAAATGGATCAGAACAGTTTATAAGGCACGAAAGAAGAAGAAAGAATGGTTTTCTGGGGCACTAAGAAAGTTACCCCTTGCACTGTGAAGAAAAATCTATCTCTATATAAAGCACCCAAACCAATCTTAGATTTCATAAAAATATAAGTTATCATACATTCAATTAAACAAAAAAAAAAATTCTATTAAATAGCTACAAACTCTAGATCAAAGATGGAGTTCAAATGTGCATGTGTGGCCCTGATCTTCACACTGGGATCAGCTTTATTGGTTAATGAAGCTCAATCTCGAACTCTTCAACACACTCCCATATCGACTACTAGTACAACATCTATGCTTGAAAGATTTGACCAATGGATAGTTCGCTATGGACGAGTGTACAAGGATATTGAGGAGAAGCAAAAGCGTTTCGAGATATTCCAACAAAATGTTGCCAAAGTTGAGTCTTTCAACTCTGGTAGTGGAAACCAACGTCTATACAAGCTTGAGATCAATGGATTTGCAGACTTGACCAATGAAGAGTTCAAAGCCTCCAAAACTGGATTCAATGCTCATGAATGTTCCCCTCAAACAGAGAGCTCTTCTTTTAGATACGCAAATGTAACTGAACCACCTTCCACTATGGATTGGAGAAAGCAAGGTGCTGTTACACCCGTCAAGGACCAAGGCCAATGCGGTAACGATCCATAAATATTTGTCACAAAATTTTATTGTCAAGTATGCCAACTGTTTCTTATGAAAAGCTAATATTTGTCATATTACAGGATGTTGTTGGGCTTTCTCAGCAGTTGCAGCTGTGGAAGGGATTACAAAACTATCAACTGGTAAATTGATCTCTTTAGCAGAACAAGAGTTAGTTGATTGTGACACAAGCGGTATAGACCAAGGTTGTGGAGGTGGTTTAATGGACGATGCCTTTAAATTCATAATCCAAAACAAAGGGCTTACCACAGAAGGCAACTACCCATACAAGGGTGAAGACGGAAAATGCAATGCCAAGGAAGAGGCCAACCATGCTGCCAAGATTACTGGATTTGAGGATGTACCTGCTAATGACGAGGACGCTCTTCTAAAGGCAGTTGCTAATCAACCTGTTTCAGTAGCCATTGATGCTAGTGGTTTTGAGTTTCAATCTTACTCAGGTGGAGTGTTTACCGGACCTTGTGGTACTGAACTTGACCACGGTGTTACTGCAGTTGGCTATGGCACTACTGATGATGGGACTAAGTATTGGCTTATCAAGAACTCATGGGGAGCTGAGTGGGGTGAGAATGGATACATTAGAATGCAGAGAGGAATTGATGCAAAGGAAGGTCTTTGTGGCATAGCTATGGAAGCCTCTTATCCAACTGCATAAATTAGGTTGGACACTGTTTCTATGATCAACAAATTAAATCCAAACCCTATAGATTAAATATATGGTATATCTGGGTGTGAATATATTATCATACTTAAAACAGAACTATGTACGATATTAAATGATTGCTATAAATCCAAATCATCTACTGAAAATCTCTCTTCAATTAGTCCTTATATTCTGGTTGAATGGGGTAACTAGGGATAAGGATCTCAAATACTACAGAAAATTTTATTTGAAATATTTTACGGTTAGATTTAACAAGTGAAAACAAATAACAAGCACTAGACAATACTTGTTTTCCTAAGCCATAAAATTCTCTGCGATTTTACAGCGCATACTAATTCTATACATTGAATATCATTTCACTAAACTCTACACTTTTGATGAGTACGTGAAAATAATTATAGTATTGACCCCAATAGAAAGACGAGTACATGAAAATGAAATTAAAAACCACATGTAACGGAGGGTTACCAAAGAACAGAAATTTAGACCGTGAACATTGCATGTCTATCTATACACGCATCACAAGAAAATCAAAAAAAGAAGAATACTTCAACATTACTAGTTAAACATTAACCATCACACAACTTGTTTGTCCACAAAAGACATAACTTAATACTTCATTACTATCCATACATATAGACTAAAAGGCAAGCATTCAACTGATTTAACTGAATGAAACTAAATAACCTAGATTTATAGGCAAGATTTTGCTCCCAAGGAAATTCCAAGGTAAGCTCAGCCATGAGGGTTCTCCCGGTTTAATTGTTCAACTGACGCAACTCTGGCCTTACAAAGTCTGCATTAGGGGGCACTGAAATGTCAACTGTAGGTCTCAGTTGGGCACAAACTTCAATGGCTGCATGCACTGGATCTGAGAAGAAGTTGCTGATCAAATCCCGGTTGATGGGTGCCCCATTGTCAGCTGCCACCAAGGCCTGCTGAGTGAGGATGTAATCAAATCTTGGAGCCCATTTCCTTGATCCTAGACGTGCTGTTGTTGAACAGTTATCAACCATAAAAGAAACTCCACGAGCGTGCATGAAGGGATTCAATGAGTCCACTGATTCAATCACACTTTCGTTGATAATTTCAGAGTATGAGTGTCCTTTCTTCCTCAATATCTCAATCTAGATTCAATAGGGAAAAAATCAGAATACAAGCATAAAGGTGATATTGATATCATAATTCCATAAAGAGATCCCTCTTGTAAGCCATTCAAGTGGCAACACAAAAGAAATTACATATGAAACCAAAAACTTATAGGTGCAAGTCATAAATATTTTCCCAGCATTTACTTCCAAGAAGGAAAAAAAAATTTCCTCCACAAAAGACTCAGCCATTTTATTTTCAAAGTGAGCTCACTCATCTAAAATCCTGAAGGGATATTTTTACCTGGGCCATCATTAGCGCAACATAAACACCAGCCGTGAAAGGATGTAATGGACCAAGGTCTCCTGCAGGTCGCTTTGATCGGACTTGCTCACCAACTTTCCACATGCGAGTCTGATCAATTTTACCCATTGGGAAAGCTGGTAGGCCTTCCTTTTCCTGTAGCAGAATCATTTCCCACAATCGGTTGGATGGTACATTAATATCAATTGAAATAATTTAAAGGTATTACAACAACAAAAAATACAATCTATGAGACATTGTCCGAACTATATTTCCATGACATCAATCGGTGGTATTATTTTTGAAAAGAAACTAACGTAAAAGCGACGCCCTGCCAAGACCACGCTTCGGATTTCACTGCCACTTTCTACATCTTCATAGCACTCATACAAGATCTCCATGCAAGGGTAGTATGAGGCACTATATGCAGCTTCAAAGTCCTTTTTGCCTTCTTCAGATAAGGAATTGTAAACAGCCAACATTCCCTGATGAAAAGAAGCAGAATGAAGTAATTATCATCAACTTAATAACCAAATAGTGCAAGGAAAGACAAAAGCACCGAAAAAGAAAGCAAGAGATGCTCAGGTATGAGAAACAATGAACTCCAAAACTTGAGAAGAGAGTAACCTTAGTCGAGATAGTTCTTGAAATATTTCCAGTGATGCACTCAACAGTGTTCTTGTAAGCAAGATCTTCACTCATTCCGTTTTCAGTATACCTTCTAAATAGAGACTCCACAATGCCATGAACAGCACCAAGTAAAATTCCTATTTACCATAGAAAAGGATTAGGTATCAGATGTATTGCTACAAAAACAAAGGATGTATGACCCAAATTTACCTCGCTCCCCAAAAATGTCACTCCTGTATTCCTGCTCCAATGTAGTGGCAAATGAGAATGGAGAACCAAGGGCAACTGACCATCCTAGGGCAACATCAGTAGCTCTACCATCTACATCCTGTATGGAAAAAGTTTATTAGTAAGTGAGGTTCCGTTGTTAAAGCAAGGAAAAAAAAAGGGAGCCAAAAGGAGAGGCATAGTGAAAGTGATGGGGTTACCTGGTGGACTGCAAAACTGGAGTTAATTCCAGCACCATTTATCTCTTTGCCCTGGACATAAAGCCTCCTCACAGATGGGCCCATTCCCTTCGGGCATACAGCAATTACACTGATGTTCTTGGGAAAATCAAGTCCTGCTGACTGCAAATGTCCTAGAAGAAACCCATGGGAGAGCCCAAGAATGCTGTTTGGTTTCATGTGGGAAAATACTTTTTCATAATTATCAGCCTGCGTCATAAAGAAAAGTGTAGAAACTAGATATGTCAATAAAGAGTTATAATATAAAAAATGACAAACCCATTTGAACTAAGATGGAATCCCTAAAACTCACAAGCCCTTATATCAGAGAAAGAGAAAATGCAGCAGGATTAAGAAGGGTCATCTCATCACATCTTAAATACGAGTAAATATTTTAGAGAGAAGAAAATTTTTGGTTTACATCTAACATACCTGTGCAGAATCAGAAATGAGTAGCAGAACAAGACCACTTTCTGAGATGGTTTCCCATATGTCACCCAGAGTCCCATTCTCTTCAGTAAAGCCAGCAGCACGAGCTTCAGCAAAAGAGCGAGAGCCCTTTCTTAGGCCAATCTGAAACCATAAGTAACCAAAAAATCATAAAATTACAGCTGGACAAAGTATCCTATTTCATAGCCAAAGCTTGATTATAATAACCACAAAAAATAATGAAACTGTAAAAACATGAACAATATGAATTCACCTTAACCACTATATCAGATTTTACTTCAGCAAGAGAATCTCTTAAATTCTGAGCTTGTGCAGGTCCCTGTATAAATTAAAAGGTAAGTTAGCTGGTTCAAGATGACTGGTTAAAATTTATATACTTTTTACAGCAGAGCCAACAGCCAAGCTTTGGCAAAGTACAGTAATGCACAACGTTAATATAATTATAGAGGAGAAAATTTTAATTTAGAAGCCGTCCAGTGAACAGGAAATCAAGCATCTTCTATTCCACAAACCCGGCCTATAATGCAAGTCTAACCTAGTAGATACCTGCAATATAAAATACTTTTTTATTCAAAAACGACTTGGGAAGTGACCTTTTTTATTCGCCTAGATTTCAGCATAACACATTTCAGAAACAAAGTAAATTGTTACCAAACATGAAAAAATTTGTGCAAAGAGATCAAAAAGTCCAATACAGAAGCAATAATTTAATCCTATACGTGAGAGAGAGAGAGAGAGAGGGGCAATAAGAGAATTAACACCTGAGAACCCCAACCGATTACACCAATCTGTTTGATACCCTTAAAAGCATCAGGCAGCAAAGGGAACAAATTCCTCCCTCCTCTTACAATATACTGTAACCAAAGAGAAAAATATAAAAAATCGTTCAGACGATTCGATAGTAACATATTAAAAGGATTATAACATAAAAAACAAAAACAAGTTGATGCTGAATTGCTGACTCTTTGGATAACCATTTGGAAAATTAAGAATCATTGTATGCATGCATTCTCCTACACGAATATCAGCAGGGCCAGTGGAATGAGCTTTTCAGCATTTCACACTCTTTTCCATGGAAAACATTACATAAATTAAAATTGAAAAATGCGCCCAAATGCTTATGAAATGAAATTCACTTTCAAAACAATCAACTAGATAAGTTCTAACTCATTTCCTAAAGCCTATAACGAAAAAAAAACAAACCATTACAGAATAAAAAATCGTTAAATTAAACTATAAAAATAACCTGTATAGCAAATAGGATACCTCATCGTGACCAGAGAGATTGACCTTCTCCTTTTGGAAAATAGAAGTCTCAAAATCGAGCGTAGCAGGAGGTTTAATGGCGGGAGTAGACACCATACGAGCTCTGAGTACCGAGCCGCCACCAATATTTCCAGCACATGCAGCTTTGGCAATCAAAGGCCTCAAAGACTTGAAGGTGACAGAGATGAACCCTAGGTTTTTGGAAATTACGTGGGTTTTGGTAACCGAAGAAGATGGAGCTAAGATAGCTGGAGAGAAGGACGAAGTGGCAGCCGCCATTGATAATTGTTGATGTTGATGATAACAAAAGCAGAACACAGAGCAGCGGCTAGAGAAAGTGAAATGCAGAGTTTATGAAATCTCTTATAGTGGTCAGGTGTACTAGGGTTAGCAAATCGCGCCAAAACCTGATAATGACTTGAGCGTCCACTCAAAGACCACCCAATAACATATTAAGTTAGGTTATTGATACTAATACTATATAAATTAACGTATTAATACAATTATGACACTACTAAATTTAACACATATTGTATTATTGTAATAAAGTTTATTTAATTTCTAAAAATAAAAAATTTAAATAAAAAATAAATATAATATTTTAAAGATAAAAAATATAAATATACAAGATAATAAATGAGACACACCAAGAGGGAGACTCATTTATACAAAAATGAAAAAATAAATATATAACATAGAATAAATGATAGAGAGAGTATTAAAAAAAGAGTGAGAAGTAGTCAAGAGGTTAGAACATCGGCATGAAAATTGGTTTAATATTTTTTTTTTAAGTTTTAAAATTATTTTTTTATTAATAAAAATAAAATATATTTAAATAAAATTTTAACTTAAATTTTTAATACAAAAATTATAAATTTTATTACTTGAATTATAGTAAATTATCATTCAAACCCAACTTTCGTATCGTGTTTAAACTATATAACTTGCTAACAATCCAAAATTAGAAAGAATCATATTATTGTGACGTGTTTGAGTCCTATTATTGTAACTTGCTAATAATAATTTTATTTTTAAAATATGTAAGTTTTATTTGTTAAATATATATATATATATATTTTTTATGAATAATCGTTGTATCAAACTTTCACTTGGGAGGCTCTATTTGGGTGCAAAGTAGACCAAACCAACGACAAAATTAAAACCCAAGTGCTTTAGCTTTATTGGACCAGCCTTTAAATCATATCTTCACTTTTGTTATTTCTTTTAACATGTGACTTGCTGTAATATATATATATATATGTTCGCTTTTGTTATTTCTTTTAATATTTTTTTATTTAATCTTTTAATTTTTCATAAATTTGGTCAAAAAAGTAGTGATATTTATAGGATCATAATTGCTGAATTTGAACTAATTCAATCACTTAATCAAAATATATAATTTTTATGGTCAATATAATTACTTAATTTCATTCAACTCAATTCAATTCATTAATTTATTAAATTAATTTATAATAATATCATTTATATTATCTTCTAATTTTTAATTTCTTTAAAAATTTTTTATAATTGTCATGGTTTCATTTCTGCTTAAATTATTGGTTTGTTTCTTAAAGAAAAAATTATATCTAACTAAATGACTTCAAATTACAACTTCGTTCATCTCCTGGTCATCAACCTCAAGTAGTGTTCATCCTCTGCATCATCTACCATCAATTTCAAGAACTAATTAGAAAGGGTTTGAAGATTGTTTATTAAGGTTTGTTAAGAGAAGGCCTCCTCCATCCTCTATATCTTCGTCTCTGTTCTATCAGTCATATTATTGTTTGCTATCTCCATCGTTCATCATCAACCTCGAGCATCCTCACGATCAACAAGGAGCTGGCACGAATCCTCCATCTTACTGATCTCACGATCAACTAGTAGTGCCATTAATGAGACCATTGAAGCTCCCCGAGACTCTCGGTTTGCCTTCCTGAAGTTCTGGTAGTGGATTTGGTCGATTGTGAGTTATTTGGTGTTAGTTTCTTCATCTTGTACTGCATGTTAGAGTAATTGTCCCACATTGATAAAAGATAATACAATGAAAGAGTTTATAAAAAAGATGAATATCTCTACTCATTGGGTTAACCTTTTGAGATTAGAGTACTCATGGTTCTTATAAAATTCTACATGGTATCAGAGCTTCAGTCGATCAACAGGCCAAATACTTTGGGCTTCACCTCGAAAAAAAAAATGAATGGGCTTTGTGAATGAAAAAAAACAAGTGACCCAAATAGAATATAATGTAGTAAATAGGTTTAAAATACAAAGTGATGGTCTTTGCAAGAGACAAAGACCACACTTTGAGGGGGATGTTAGAGTAATTGTTTTGAGATTAGAGTACTCATGGTTCTTATAAACTTCTACACTGCAAAATATCTCTAAAACTTGAGTTTGGTGCTCGATCTGTTTTGCTATAGGTTGGTGCTCGATCTGCTTTAGATTAATTTTGGAAAATTAATTTGAGTTGATTTATAGTTTCTAAAATCTGAGTTGATTTTCTAATTCCTATAATCTGAGTTGAATTCGATCTGACTTAGGTCTATTAGTATCATTTCTAGTTGTGTGTTAATCACAATCTGTGTTCGCTTTATCTGAGAGTCATAGGCGCTCTTTGGACTCGCTTTCAATCCATTTTTGTGTGTGATTGTTTTACTATGGTTTAATTCTGATCAGTAATATGGACAGCTTTAACTTTAGTTTTGTTGTTCATGATATTACCTTTCGACCTGTTAGTTTTGTTGTTTGTGTGGGAAGATGGATTCGACATGGATGTTTCTTGACTCGAAAAGGTCTTTCTAATGTTTTATGCTTAAAGATACTCAAAAGTTGAGAGTTGTGGGATCCAAGCAAGCTCTCAGGATGGTGGATTGGACTTGGGTGACAATTTCTTTATTTTTACAACTGTAGTATTTTCTTAGATATCATTGTTATTTCTTTGCTGTTTTTTTCTGGTGTTACTCTAGTTACTTTTCCATTATGATGAGTCTAGTATGGTCTATTTTTGTTTGTCATATGTGTCGACTCTATAAGTTTGATTACTTTTTCTCATATTACCTAATTTGATTACTAGGAAAGGAAATTGTTATTGCTTATGGTGTCCAGTTAATGCTAGCTATGTTGCTACTCATTTGGTTAGTTTATTCTTTAAGTTATGCGATGTGTATAGTTGATGTTGGAATAGTTAGATTGTATTTTCTTTCGATTTGAATAAAATTTCTCCTTCTATGCAAAAAAAAAAAAAATTTACAACTTCATTCTGTTTCTTACAGTTGCTTAATATTGAATAAATTTGGCCAAACAAAAAAAATAGTACAACATCATTGATAATTGGAATATACTGAGTATAAATAATCACATTTAAAAAATAAAAACATGATTGAATGCTTTATTGACAGTTGCATGATTAGTATGAATGAATTTATCACTAATAGTAGTGCAATAATACCAAACAAGGTCATTCATTCTCTATACATATGCAGCTTTAATCATCATCAAACTCACTACAACATCATATCAGCTTTCAAACTCGGAATGCCAATGCTTCTGGGAACACTTTTGGGGTGTCAGAAAGAAGTTAAATTGGACCATCCAATTGTGTCTTCTGTCTGTAGTTCGGTACTTGATACACTTGAACAACCAAGATGGTATAAGCAAAACATTCAAGGTCAGAAAATAGTATTGAAATTATTGTAGGGAACATCTTTCGTTTCATTTTATTTTGTGGTTGCCCAAGAAACCTTCTAACTTCTGGTTCTGTGAGATCTGTACCAAAGAATAAGAAAACAAAGAAATCTGTACCCAATAACAAAACCCAACATCACACTTAAGTTACTCCACTTTTGTGGTTGCTTCAGACCTCTCTGCTTCAAAAATGTATCGCCATAGAGAAGACATTGCCCTTCTATAGTCTCCAAGCATCTACTCGTGCTTTGCTTTCCACCATATTCATTTATCATGAAACACTCAAAAGGGTACTTAAACAAACTCAAGTAATGCATGAAAACCCAGTACTTGGGTATGTCTTCCTTTGCTATGAAGTAACCAGAAAATAAGAAAAAAGAACCCATGAGTCCAGCGGCTAAAGATGTTCCAGCAATGAAATTTGGAATTAGAGCACCAAAACATGCTATAAAAGAATTTGCCATTAAAATGACCAACCAAACCACCAATGAGAAATAGAGAAATCCATCAGTTTCTCTTCTCAATCCGACTAACCAGTAAACTGGAGTGCTATAAAGAATAGCCACAGTTAGTAAAAATGGAAGGAAAACAAGAGTGTTTGATAAGACATAAGAAGAAACTCTATAAGCTCCTCTTGATGTTTCTCTCATTAATATTCTTCTCTCTTGCAAGTAAATTGGCAACCCTTCTGTTGTGGAAGAGAGCAAGAAAGTAAGACTGAATGCAAAAAACCCAACTTGTGTTTGAAATTTGAGTTTTGTTGGATCATTACTATCTCTCATAAAAATAGTCCCAAGAACAATCCCGGCAATCAGAGCTTGAATAATTCTTGCAGCAAATAGTTGTTTAGTTCTGCAAATGTTCTTTGAAAATCTCTCACCTAGTATTAAGACCTCCTTAAATGAAGAATTTGCATAAAAGACTTTAATTTCCTCATGAACATTAAATGAAATTGGTCCTTTTCTGATGTACTGAACAACATGTTGGGCTTGTAATTCACTGTCATCTAATTCAATTTCTTCAATATTGATGACCAATGTTTCTGTCACTTCAATAGCATACTCAAGCACATTAAAATAACAAGGAATAGTATGGCCTCCAAAATTAAGCCTTTGCTCTAGCAGGCATAAAGATCCATGGTGAAGAAGATTTCCATTTGATAGTAACAATATCTGATCAAATAGCTCAAGAATTCTAAAACCAGGTTGATGGATTGTTAATAGAATTGTCTTACCTTGTCTAGTAGCCATTGATTTCAACAACATTGCAACATGAAGCGCTGAAGCTGAGTCCAAACCAGATGTTGGTTCATCAAGCAAAAGAACAGCAGGATCATGCACTAAATCAACACCAATTGAGACTCTTCGCTTTTCTCCACCCGAAATGCCCAGGCTCGATTCACTACCAACTCTTACACCACCAACATGTTCTAATCCAAGTTCTGTAAGTAATTCTCTGACTCTAGCTTTTGCCTTTTCAAGACCTCCATGCATTCTCAGCCGAGCACTATACATGAGTGTCTCTTCCACAGTAAGAAGTGGGAAAAGGGCTTCATCTTGTGTGACATATCCAGATACTCTCCGAAAATGTTGAACATTCATTGGCTGTTCATTTACTAAAACATGACCACTTACTCTGTTTAGAGGGATCATTCCAGCGAGTATGTCTAGTAGTGTTGTTTTCCCTGCTCCACTTGGACCAACGATTGCTGATATCTCATTTGGTTTTGCTTCACAACTGATATTCTTCAATATATATTCACTATGGGTCATTTTTCTTCTGAAAACACAATTGAATTCATCAAATCTCTTGGATAATTTGTAAGAGAGCTTCTTAGTTGTAATTCTGTATTGGGTTTTGTCTCTGCTACATTCTAATGCCTTTGTTGGTAATTCCATTGACAAAAAACAAAAAGCTAAGAAATTTGATTACAATGGAAAAAAGAAATAGAGGTGAGAAGATGAACTAACACACCAAAGTTGCTGATATTTGTATACATGCATGGTCAACATCTTCAAGAATATAATTACTTTCATAATCTAGATATGCATATAGCTATAATTGGTAAGAGTTTAATTATTTTATTTTTATCTGCTGAAAACAAAATACGATATATGATTATCTCAATTCTATAAACCATGGGACACATTTCATTACTCTGCTCTTCAAATTGGTTTAGTAGGTTGGTGCATTAGGTAGGAATATGCCTTGGTGTAAATTTGACAATTTCAAACATCTGAATTACTGCAGAAACACTTTTTCACGCAATGTGACGAGTTTAGTTTTACCTATTATGATGTTTTTTTTTTCAAGAAAAAACTTCTGTGGGGGGATAAAGAGCAGTCAGCACTATCCCATATTATCTCGATGCATGTAGCATTATTCATCATATACTCTTGGTCATATTATATTTTACTTGGAAAATCATTAAACAAAAATATTTTTTATTACAATTTAATATGTATATTAATTTACATAATACTAATTTACTCTCTATTAACAAGAAGTCTTATAATTATTTTATTATTTTATATTTTTAACATTACTTTTAATCAATAAATAAAAAGTTATTTGATATATATAACATTAAGGGCTCTTACCGTGTGTATATATATATATATATATATATATATATATATATATATATATATATATATATATATATATATATATATATATCTTCAGATTGAGGACAAAAAGGTAAAAATGTAATAATTATTACTGTTAATTACTTGTTCAAGTTTCTTGATTTAATTTATTGAGACTAACAAGGATGTAGGATCTAGTATAAGCTAATATGTCAATTATTATATTTTATAATCCACTCATTTATATCTTGTTGTTATACCACGAAAAGTTAAGCTCTTTTTTTTCTTTTGTCTTTTTTTTTTTATTTTTTATAATAAGTCATAAATTTTATTAAATAAAGATCTAAATTACAAATTTAAGACACATCCATTATAAAAAATACAATACAATTTTAGTATCACAGGCAAGATTAATTAACTGCGATAAATCCAAATCTACGAGCGAATAGACATGAGCTCTCTACAGTAACTTTTTATTACAATCCACTTGAATACTTGATTTGATGATATAAAAAAGTGAATATATCCCATAATCAAAAAATGTATAAAGAAAGTAATCGCAATTATTTTCAACAAAATGACAACAAAAAATACCGGCATATTTAAAATACACCAAAAATAGCAGGACACAGAACATACACATTAAAATAATCACGTAAATATAATTAAAGTAACCAAAATATCCCTCCTTTCCATTAAAATAGTGTTTGAAAAGAACCCATTGCCGGCAAAACAAACGTCAACTGTAGGATGCAAACTAGAGCAACAAAGAAACACCGAGTGAGGAAGAAAAAAGAGATACTTGAGACAAGGGACGCTGAGCAGTAAGGCCCCACCGGCTACGGAAAGAATTGTGCAAATAAACTATAGTTTAGTATGGGAGAGAGAGGCGCACAAATAAACCCTAGTTAAGCTCTTCTTTCAGTATTCTAAAAATACCTTTTTGTTAGGGTTTAATTTTAAAAAATATTATAACCAAACAAATAATACATATATTCATTAATATTAATATTACTATATAACATAGAAAAAATTGTTATCCTAAGTACTTTGGTGAAATGTGTTATTTATTTATCTTTGAAACAATGGGTCACTTAAAAATAAAGAATAATATTTTAATGAATTTTTATTAAAATTTTATCTTAATAAATGATTAAAATACAACTAAAATTGATATTTTCGGAATGTAGTTTGAGTATTATATATTCGGTTACTTTCACATGGTAAAGTTTATAATAAACAGTAAATAATACCGTGTGATGGGAAGGAAAAGTGCTTATTATTAGTACACGTCGCTGCAGTAGCTATATTAATTTAAGGATAGTCTTGTTTTTAGAGAATTTTTATTAATGTCTTAATAATATTTTTATTTTTAAAAATACGTGCTTGTGAATAATTTTATTTATTTTAATTTTTAACATATTAAAATAAATATAAAATTAATTATGAAAGTAAAATAATATTTAGAATTATTATTGGATGTGATAATCATGCTATAATTAGAATTCTTATTAAATGTGATCATTATTTCATTATTATGTTTAAAATTATTATTTAATTTAATAATATATCCTATAAAAATAATTAATGTTAATAGCTTAAAATATAGGGATAATTTTATCTAAACAAATATCTTGCATAATTAAACTTTTTAAATATGTAATATATATAGATTAAAATAATAAAATGTTAAATATAAATTTTAATTATCTTTGATATTAATATTTTGGGTTTTTTTATTAATTTATAAGTAGTAATTTTAAGTGTTGGTTCTATAAAAATTCGAATCATGATATTGTGGATTTGAAGTATTACAATTTTATATTTTGTGTTATAAAAATACCGAAATAGCAAATTTATAATCTAATAATCATTGCCGATGTATCTGGTATAAATTTTGATTTCTGATATTTTTATTGGGCTAGATATGAGATGTACAGATCCGGTCCAAATTAACATCAAACTTAGAAAACACGACTAGGCCGATGACTTAGAACATTTATCCATGGGTCCCACTGGCACTGGGGAAAGGTCATGAGATCAAGCACTAACATATGATACTTTCGCAACAACTGCACGGCGCTTTATTAGCTGTGTATTAACATTAAAATTTTATTATAAAGTGCTCAAATTAAGTGTTCTTTTTAGTAATATATATTCTGAATAATGAATCCTTAATTTTTTTACAAAACAACTATTAAAATAATGCACATAAAATTTATAATAATAAAATAATATTTAATTATATTAAACGAATTAAATTATTATAATTTAATTTAAATTATTTTAAGGTATTAAAAAATAATAATATAATAATTATTTTTAATTATAAAATATATAATTTGAATATAATAAATATTATTTTTATTATTGTAAATTTTAAAAGATGTTATTTTTATGTATTTCATAAAAAATTTAGGTGTTATTAAATTAAAACTGCTCATGTTTAAATTATATCTTAAGAATTCATTGTATTGTACGACTTTTATAATGTTTTAAACTACACAACTTTATCACAAAATTTATTTTATTTTTTAAAGAGTTTTATTTAGTATTAAACTTTACTTACGGTTATTTATCAAGTTAAAGTATTAGTAACTTAAAATAATATTTTAAAATTTATAATAATAAAATTAATGTTCATTAATATTAAATATTTTTAATTAATTATAATTTAATATTAAGCAGTTAATGAGATTTTGACTTAAACGATATTAACTTACTTAATTATAATATTTTGAGCTTTAAAAGTTTATGAGTAGAATATAAAAAAATATATATATTTTTTAATAAATTTTAAAGGTGCTGTAGTTGTTATTTTACCTCTTTAAAGATTGTCTTAAATTTTTATTGCAAATTTTCTCAGTCGAACACGTGTCGTGAAATCAAGGTTGAGGAAGCAATGAAGATTGTTTGTGCGTTTTATAGAGCTTTAAAATAAAACAAATAAATAAACATAAATAGGGGTCTTAGGAATAATAATAATAATAACCTGAAGAATTTCTCGAGGCTTTCTGCTTCAGGGCTGTTTACAATCTTCCCCTTCATGTGGGTTCCGAACCTTGAATTTTCTGGGTAATATTCTTTATCCTACGATTGTAAAGGTTGCATCTTTTTGGAAAATTTCCCAACTGTCGTATATGCTCTTTGTTTGATGGAATTCTGGTTAGAAATATCTTCTTATTTCATATAGGTACATGATTAGCATTTTCCCATGTTAATTGTCTTTCTTTATTTATCACCTGTTATTGCGTTTAAATTCTGTCGTGTTTTGTGTCCACGTAATATCCGTCGCTCAAACATTTCTTATGATCATTACTTGTCTGGCTAATCATATCTAAAGATGGTTTTTTTTTTTTTTTACTGGGACACGTTACAGAATAGCTGAGGCTAATGCAATTAGAATTCTTCAGGTCATCAATACTTTTTTTTTGCTCATAGGTCATAAATACGTTTCTCTTTCTTTCTCATTTTTTTTAATTGTGAGAGGTTTGAATTATAGAAGAGTTGGGTGAGATGGGAAAGTAGCTGGGCGGTAGAGGTAGGAGACTCGGCAGGTTCGGATAATTCTGGATGGAATATTTTGATCTTAAGCTGGATATTGCCAGGGAGAATCTGGTTTGCTTTCCGTAACTGTTTGGGTACCGTTGGCGTATGTTTTCTGGAACAATTTGTCCTTTTCTTTTCAGTTAATAGTATTTTTTAATGATCTTTAGTCTTCTTTTTAGAAGAATTGATATGATTCTGATTCTGATTCACCTGTTGTTTTAAATTTGTATACCCGGGTTGCCACTTCACCACAAATTAATATTCGTAAATTGTCTTTATACATTTGAAGCATTGTGATGTTGGATTTTTTTTTTTTTTTGGCTATTTGAACAATTTATAAATAGTAAATATTTTTGAACTCTTCCTTTAAATCTCACAAGGTATGGCCTGAAAATTATACCCGTTCAAGTTGTTGCATGTTTTCCTCAAAATCTTGTCGACCTATTCGTTTAAATCATCTAGTTGTTTTGACTGTATCTATTGTTGTAGTTGGTATCTTTCAACAACAAAACCTGTCGCATGTTCCTTTGCTCTTAACTGAGAGTGATTTGGTGGAAATTTAAGGGTTGTTTTCCTGAAATCACTTTTTCTTTTTGGTCATGTACAAGTTCATAGTTACCATATAAATGGTTCGAGAGGAAGAGATTTTGCTAACCATCCAAACCCTTTTCTAAAATATCTTCTAGCAGAAGTTAGATTTTATATGGGTTCAAACAGCACAAGTTAGCTACCGAATGCTTAATTTGAACATTATATTTACCTTGACGTTTAGAGAGTTTAGAAAGCCTTACAACAAAGCTTCCTCCATCACTTACTCAAAACATTTATTCTGAAAACTAGAACAAGTAAACTTTATTTTAGGACATAACTTGCACCCAATTTTGTCCCCAGATTTTAAGGGCTATTTTCCTGAAATCATCTTTTTCTTTTTGGTCATATGTAATCATGTTATGACTGGAACAGTTTGGTGATGTTTTGTTATCTGATATAGAAGAACAATGTGTCATTAATGCTTCCTATTTGCATACTTGAAGGTTGACTTTTGCTTCACATTTCAAGATTGTTTGTTCTCCTAAGTTAATGTAACTTTTCTCCATCTGTAACAGTGGAAAAATGAACTTTACCAACATATAAAGCTTCTGAGTATCTGTGTAAGCATAAATAGAGAAGCAAATGACTAGCAAACTCATTTTTGGTTTCAATATGTTTTTTCCCTTTTATTTACTCGTAATATTATTGATCATCCAACAACTTTTAACTGCTGAACAAAACCAGAATAATTTTTCATCGAGTTTTACTGGATTTTTTTAATTAAATATTGCAGTTAAGAATTTCCTGCATGAAGTGGGTCCTCAATCTCATTATCATTTCCACAAAATAGCTGAAGGACATTGAAATAATCTGCTTGTGCTGGGCAACTTATCATAAATATGGATGTCCAAGGCATCACCTGGGTAGGGAATGTTTTTGAGAAGTTTGAAGCTATGTGCTTGGAGGTGGAAGAGATTATTTATGAGGTATGTACGTTTCATTATTGTCTTGAGCATTTCTGGTCCTTTATCTCCACTCTGGTGGTGAGCTGGTAGGCAAGTATTCATCATCTCCGGACATTTAAAAAAATACTACCAACCTCAATAACAACAGTTATATTCCCTGTCCATGCATAAATGATCCCAGTTTAGTAAATGAGGTGCTATTATGTGATTGGATTCTCAACTGTTTTTTCTTTAAGGAGATAGCCGTATTTAACTAAACAAGAACCCTATATTTGGCTGCTGAGGATGCATGATTCCATTCCACCTTAAATTATCATGGACGAGTGGGCGTGTCAGTTTTTTTAAATCTATCTGAAAATTTCCATCCTCATTTATGTAATTATTATTTCTGCCAGGATACTGTCAAATATATGGAGAATCAGGTGCAGACTGTTGGGGAAAGTGTCAAGAAATTCTATTCGGATGTAATGCAAGAATTGCTTCCACCCTCTTCTTTGGACCCTGAGAAAATTTCGGTTGAGGACCTTGATTTAGAAAATGGTTCTGATGATGAGAACTATAGAAATCCAAAAGTTAGTAAGAAAGGAGCTGGAAATACTGATCCCCAGCAATTATATGGAGACATTCTCTGCAACAAGGATAAGTTTAGCCAATCTTCTTTTTGGGACTCTTCGAAAGGAGAATGCTCTGATTTGAATTCAAAACAATATTGTTACACGAGTTTGTCTCACCAATCAAACTTGGATGTGAAGGTATACTTGAATAAAGACAGATTTCCCTTGAGAAAGAAAGCCCATAAAGGCATTCCTATTAAACAAGATTCAAACAGAGTATTGAGTGATTTCTTCAATGAAGCATCATTTGATCAAGCAGTTACAAGCACAACCTTATCTATTAGGGAAGATACAACGTGTGACCCTATAGAAGGAAGTTGTAATCGCATTGAAAGTACAAATGAATGTGGAGCTCACATGTCCAACGACACTGTTGAAAATGAAGCAAATGAGATGAGAGTTTTGTCCTCTGGTGGTTGGTCAGCAGAATTAAATGGTGATTATTTCCTGGGTCCTATGTAAGTCTCATGTTTTTCTTCACATCGTGTGCTCTTTTAATTTTCAGTTTGCCATCTGCAGTCGACAATTTGAGGAAAGGAGTAGCTTGTATGGGAAAATCCTCTCATAAAGAGGAAGAACAGCAGAAACATGATGCTGAAGAGAAGATCTTGGTATCATACCCAGGTACCTTCCTGTGCACATTATTCAGATGCATGATCCCAATCATCCTGCTAATCGTCTTAGCTAGGAAAGAGTTTGTTGATGTTTCATTTTATAATGTTGTTGACTAATGTGCGATAAGAAAACTTATACTTACAAATTCTTATCTTTCCATGCTGATTAAACAATTTTCTTATATTTTCATAGAAAATGTAATGGGTGTTATATTTCCCATTTTCTTTAGAATTGGCCATCTAGTTGTCCATTTCAAACATTTAATGAATTCCAAAGATTCGTATCAGTTAATTTAGACATTTAAAAAATAATAAATATACTAAAAACAAACCTTTTTTAATTTTTATTTTTAATTATGTGATCATCTCCCATTTTCTTGATCTTTCTTCCTTTTCTCCTCCTTCTGTATCTCTCTCTTTTTTGCGCTCTCTCTACAGTTATTCTTCCCCCACCCCCCTTCCAAGCTTTCCTCTTTCACTTTAACTATTATTATCTTTGTTCTATTTGACTCAAAGACTCAACACACTCGGAAACTTATGTTAAATATTTCAAATCAAAATGTAAAGTATATGGTTTTATTTTTTGAAATAATGATAATTTTCCTACAAATTATCTTTAAGTGTTTAATTTTTTTTTCTTGATTTAAGGATCAACTTTGATAGCATTATAAAAGCATTAAACTATTTTGAAATTTGAAGCAGGTTTTTAACATTTGACCAAATCATAGGGCAGTGACTAAAACCCTTATAGGTTATGCTGTATAGACTTTAGAGCCTGACCATGTTGAATTGTGTGTAAACTCATTGATATCTCTCTTTAAATGTTTTGAAATGCAGTATCATGGTGACTAATTCCTGATTAGAAGATTACTGGCTATTTGAAAAAATTGTGTCCCCTTCCCAAGTCGCCCTTGCTCCCCCTTTTCATTTAGCTGTTTATATAATGTCTGTTATTTCATTTACATTTTACAGCGTACTTAATTTCTGTTCAGTCGTTAGGTCATCTCTTGTTTTCTCCATCCTTGCGTGAGGCACATGTTATGTATGCATAACTTCCTATATTTTCTGTAGTACTTAAAAGTCTTTCATTTTACAGAGAGATCACCTGAATCGAGTTTTGATGCAATATGCGCCAATGTTGTTTCCAATAAAGGTTTGGAAACCGATGAACAAACTGATAATGCAAAGCTTGAGGAGACCTGTGTGATGGTGAACGAGAATGAATTTCAGTTTCTTCGTAATAGGGACGTCAAGCACAAGACTTTTAAGGTTCTCTCTTTTTTGTGTGCATATAAAAAAAATTAAAAAGAAGATAATTTTAAATGCCTCCTAATTTCAAAACTCTCTAGCAGAAGAAGATCCGGCGGGCATTTACCTCAAGAGGAAAGTCATCCAGGAAGCAAGAATATGAGCAGCTTGCCGCATGGTTCGGAGACGAGGCAATGCTGGAAGGACAATGTGGGAAGGCTTTGATGCCAACTACTTTGAAGGATCTACAAAAGTTACCAAATGATGATTCTTGTGAATCTGATTGGGAGCTTCTCTAGTTATCCCATTTAGCCTGTAAATAATTATCCCACATCACCTTTCCTGTGGATTGTTATTAGTCTTTCCCTTGTTGGATTGATCTTTGCAGTGGCAGCTAAAATGTCTACCTCCCATTACCATGGAAGTGGATGATAAATTAACAAAAAAATCTTGAAAAATTACCTAAAAAATTACATTTCTTAAAACTTATAATAACAATAATAGCACTATTATCTTGAATTGGGAGGGATATGAGTTAGTGTTGGATTCATATTATGGTGTTATTTTTATTATTATGAGTTTTAAGGGGTGATAGTTGTTATTTTTTCAAAAATCTTTGCATCATTGATAAATTGTTTTTCTTTCAAGCATTACGTGACATCGTGAACATATATATATATATATATATTGAATTGGGAAGGATATGAGTTAGTGTTGGATTCATGTTATGGTGCTATTTTTATTATTATGAGTTTTAAAGGGTGATATTTGTTATTTTTTCAAAAATCTTTGCATCATTGATAAATTATTTTTCTGTTTTTCTTTCAAGCATTACGTGACATTGTGAACATATATATATATATATATATATATATATATATTATTTGAGAAATTCAAAAAATTTATTTTGACAAGATCTATAAATAGCTTTAAATTATAACATGTGCCTGCGAATGTGTTACATTGTTATTTAAAAAAAAAATATTATTTTAACATTAATTTATTTCACGTTAAAAAAGTTCTATACATGTTTAATATAAATTTTAGTTAGAAATTTGCTTTTTTATTTTTTATTTTTTCGTATAATGTTATTTGGATAAAACATTTTTAAACTTTAATAAAAAATAAAATAAAAAAAAACTTGAAAATATACTTATTATTTTTGTTGATTATCTTTCAAATAAAGCATTACACCATGAACATAATTGTTGTTTTTTTTTTTTTTTTGTCATTATGAATATGATTCGTTGAAAGTTTAAAAACCAACTTAAATATAAAATATAATTCTGAAAATAACTCAATATGCACACATTTAAAAAAAAACTCAACATGATTAATTAAGATTCATTTTATACATTTGAACTGAAAAGAATTTTCGTATATATAATCGGTTAGATTAGCATGTAGTTCTATATTATGTAACTGGCGCAGGGGAATCTGCCTGTGTTTTTTTTTTTTTTTTTTTTTTGATGTTGAAATAAAACCGTTATACAATTGCAAATTAAATCATAGGAATATGCCAGACTACAGCCTACAGCCTACAGGCACCAACCAATATTTCTGAAACTCGGACTTAATTATAAACTATATTAACAGACGATAAAATATCTGAATGACTCGGACTTAAAAAATTGTCTATTTACCAAATTTGAATGAATGAGACTATAAGAGGGAAAACAAAGTTATATTTATTCTCATAAATAAATAAATAAATAAAAACACAAAACAATAAAAAAATCATTTAGTGAAATTCCTCACTTTATTAATATTTGTTTGTTATATATTATTTATAACGATTGCGTGCAAAAGAAAAATTAACTATACATTCCAGTACTAGTATATGACTACATGGACAAAGGAAAGTTGATCACGTATGTATCATGCTGAAGCTGTAGTAAAATCCATTCACAAGTAACATTCAATCGAATAAACAGAAAATATGGTCAAATTACGTATCTGCTGAAAAGACAAGTACGTGGCTATGTTAAACCTTTCTGAAATAGACTAGTATATTAATTCTCTTAAACCCAATAATTATAAATATATGAGTACATAGTGTAAAACACTTATAAACTTATTTGAGTCTTTTTCTTACTCTTATTTGACCAGTACTATAGGCTATGTATGCAATTTTGGCGTAAATGTATATATCATTCATACCTTGAAATTGATATGAACAAGGAGCTGCAGAAAAAAATCCAAATCAATTGATATGTAATTGTGTACATTACTATCTTTCTAGGGGGAATTTTTTTTATTTGTTTTCTTTTTAATGTAAAAGGACAAAACTATACAAAAAAAACCCTGCTTTCACGGAACATAACAATTTCCATCAAGATGGTGATCTAACGTTTTGGCTATAACTCTAGGAGTCAAGGATATTCTCATCAAGTGGTCAATTGCATTTTGCTTAAACATTAAAGTTTCACAAAAGAATCTGAATGAAGGTGTTTGTTCTCTCTATATAAACATTTGATTTTATTGCCTTAGCACAAATCATTGGTATTCTTCTGTGTTACCTAATCACCAAATATCTCTCCCTGATCAAGTTCGTTCAACTAAGTTATGGCTTTGAATATTAATCAGAATTTGTTATACACATCATCTCTCTTGGTCTTCATTTTATCAGTGGGTGAAATATCAATAATAGCCTCTCGCAAGCTCCAAGTGGAGACTTCTTTGATTGAAAGACATGAACAATGGATGGTAAAGTATGGGAAGGTCTATAACGACAATAAAGAAAAGGAGAGACGTTTTAAGATATTCAAGGACAACTTGGAGTTTATTGAATCGTTTAATGCTGTTGGAAATAAGCCTTATAAGTTGAGCATTAACCAATTTGGAGATCAAACTAATGAAGAGTTTAAGATTTATCGAAATGGGTACAAGAGATCATCAAAGCCTAGTTCAGTACTCATGAGCTCAACTAAAGACACATCAGCTGAAAATGTAACTACTGCTACTGCACCTTCTAGCATGGATTGGAGGAAGAAAGGAGCTGTTACTCCTATCAAGGACCAAGGTCAATGTGGTAAGATCAATTAATCAATCTTTATATTAAATTTTAATTAATTATTTATTTTATAAATAATGTGACACTATTTGTTACATGACATAAATAGGTAGCTGTTGGGCTTTCACAGCAGTGGCAGCAACAGAGGGAATTATCAAACTGAAAACTGGTAAGCTAATTTCACTGTCGGAGCAAGAATTATTGGATTGTGACGTAACAGAGGAGGATCTAGGATGTGAAGGTGGACAAATGGAGGGTGCGTTTAAATTTATAATGAACAATGGAATTAATTCAGAAGCTAAGTATAGTTATAAGGGAAAAAATGGGACTTGTAATAGAAAGGAGGAGGAGTCATATGTAGCTAAAATAAAGGGATATAAAATAGTTCCAGTTAATAATGAGAAAGCATTGTTAAAGGCAGTGGTTAATCAACCTATATCGGTCTCAATTGATGGTGGAGGATCAGCTTTCCAGTTTTACTCAAGTGGGGTGTTCACAGGAAATTGTGGGACAGATCTTGATCATGGAGTTACAGCTATTGGTTATGGTATAACTGAAGATGGTCTAAAGTATTGGCTCGTGAAAAATTCATGGGGTACTGAATGGGGTGAAAAAGGGTACATAAGGATGCTAAGAGATATTCATGATAAGAGAGGTCTTTGTGGTATTGCTATGGATGCTTCTTACCCAATTGCCTAATTCATAATTAATTGAATAATCTCTGTCTTTAAATAGAATAATCATCAAGCGTAACTAATTATACGTTTGGAAATTTGGGTTTGATCAGATGTCCTAAATATTTGCGTATTTATTCAGTTTAAATGGAAAAGTTAATGTATTGTGTAAATTATTTTTATTTGTTAAAAAAAAAAAAAAAAAAATATATATATATATATATATATATATATATATATATATATATATATATATATATATATATATATATTTTTTTTTTTTTCCCTTCCTTCTAAAAGAGTTTAAAAATTAAAGGTAGTTATGTCACAAATTAAGGAAAAAAAAAGGGGGGGATTTTGGGTGGATGAGAATGGGTTATCTCAAAATTCATTATCAAGCCGATTGGGCCTCTTATACGATAATTGGATAAGCGTCATAAATGGGCTCCAATCTTCATAAACGACAAGTAGCCCAATCGTAAAGTAAAAAAAATGACAAACGATGATGTCCTGAGATTATCTACATTTTAGAGCACATGTCTGAAAATAAATATTGTCCTCAACCTATTTATTCTTAATCATCCAGGAAAAAACAATAATGTCAACATGCTTTATTGTAATGACTACAAAAGTAAAAAAAAGATGTTAATACAACCATGAACTGTATTCCTTAATGGAGTTCACACAAACAGAGAAATCATACAAACAAGGGCAATCCCATGTCCTCTTTTACCACAAAACTCCTCACACTTTGGTTTCAAGTTATTTAAAAAAAAAAACTAATGAATCTTGAGCCAAAAACAAAAATTATTATGGGAGTGAAAATAAGAATTTAACAGGGAATTTGAGAAGTGAACCACTCCATGACATGAATTGGGGCCTTGATAAGCTGCAGAGCCAACTCTACTATCACAGTCACGCACAAACAACAGGGGCATATGCACGTCAACAACAATCTGCAACACAGATTTCAATCCCCGTTCAAAAACCAAACATCAATTTCCAAAAGTATCAGAAACTTTTAAAATAAATAAATTTCATATAAGTCACAAAGAAATTAAAGTAGGAGAATTTCAGATGCTCAGATGGCCAATCAAGAAGGAAGTCAATTAGAGTCCATTAATTTCAGATACCCAGACCACCGAATGTGTCACAATTGAATGGTTTTTTTGTGTGGTCAAAATAGAAATTTTTTGAAGACCCTGAAAATCAAATAGGGAGAAATTAAGAGTAGAGAGAAGTTTACCCGACAACCCAAATAACGATCCCGATTACGGAGAGGATGAGGGAGAGAAAAGCAAAGGGTAGACCGAGTAGAAACCCCAAGGGCCTGCAATCACCGTCTCCGCAGCACATTTTCTCTCTCTTACTATGTCTTTCTGGGATTGGAAGTTAATCTTCTTCTCGTTGAATACAGGATTTCTTTCGGTCAAGTACGATCTTTAATAAGAAGATAATCCTGAATAAGAAGGCAGAAATCATAAGGGAAAATATATAAAGTTATGCTTTTTTTAATTTATAACAATAAAATAATATTTTAATAATATTAAATAATTTAATTAATTAAAATTTAATATTTATTGAGTGAAAGTTAACTTAATTTTATGAATTTTAGTATGAAAATTTTTAACAATTTTGTGATAAAAAATAAGTATTATAATATTTTATATTCAAATTATATAATTTTTAATATCATATAAATTAAACTGTCATAATTTATAGTCATTTAATGTTAAATATCGTTCAATATTATTATGATGTTTTGTTATTATAAAATTTTATAGTATTATTTTTTATAATTTTTTAAATTTTTATAAAATTATATTGAAATAATTTAATATATAAAATATATTTTTTTATTATTATTTAGGGAGATCAGAACATGCAATTTATTTCTTTTTTTTTTTTACATAATTAATTTTTAAGGATTAAAATTTAAGATAATATATATTTTTTATTTTCTCACTGAATTATGAGAGCGTAAAAATTGCATATAATTTCATAGCTATTCTAACTAGTTTCGGCTAGAAATTTTCATTTTTGAGCATTAATAGGAATATTATTTTCCTCTAATTTTCCGTAACCTCAAAGGTTGGACTTTAGGTGCGTTAGTGTAAAAAAAAGGTTGATGCTTTTTTGTTACTTCTCAATTTTCTCGGAAAAATGCAAAGGATCAAGACTAAAATATTTGGTTTCCATGATTTTATGGTTAATTTTGTGTGAGGATAGCCTTTTAAATTTTGTCTCTTCTAATTTTAGTGGGAAAAATGTTAATTTTCTTTTCATTTTCATTCAACAAGTAATAAAAGTTGTTAATAAGGTCCATTAAGTTTAACAATTACTTTTTTATGTTAAGCTTTTATTTAAATCCTTGAATGCAACAATTATTTATCAAAAATTGTTTTTGTGTTGATTTTGGTTTATGATTAGATGTGAAGGACGTGCTCTAGATGTGGATTTCTAGCGACTGATCGGAAGCTGGGCTTATTGCTTCTCGATCGATTAAAATTTGTTGTTAGGCCTCTCTTATCTTATTCGATGAGTAGTTGTTTCCTGCCATTTGTTGCGAATTATTGGAGGGTGGAGCTTGTCAGTTTGAAGCTTTAGAGCGCTGACGACACTAGTAACCAGTAAAAGGTGGAGATAGCAAGTTTGCTCTGCAAAAGATTGCTCAATTACAAATAAAAAATAGGAAACAATCAAATCAAAGGATAATTAATCAATATAAAGAAAGAAGAAAAACAAAAGTCAGAACAATGTTATCAGAGGCTTTACCTGTAAGCTGAGGCGACGAGGAGGGAAAAATTCAGTATCGAAAAAGCCTTAGAAAGAAAAAAAGAAGTCCAAAATTTTCTTAAGAAAATCAGAAGAAGGGTAAAATCTTCCAAACCACTTATCATACAAAGAAAAATTGATTGTTAATGTCATGACAATTCACTAACTACAACTTTATACAACAATAACCAATTATAAGGATAAAATCACTTTATACAGCAATAACAAATATGGTTGTTGCAAATTATATAAACTAAAAATATTATTCTAACCAGTAATTAATTTACTTCGCATACAATAAGATAGAAATAGAAAAAAAAAAAAGAAATAGAAAAAAAAGGTACAAGATTCAACTTGGGATGTAGAGGTTTAGAAAGCGGGGGTTAATGAAAAAAAAGGTACAAGATTCCGTAAATTCCCTTATTTTCTTAAAAATACACGTATATTTATGAGGATGCTACTTGTATCATACTGTTACTGTAGTATTATTTAAATACTAGGTTAACGTTAAATTAAAAAAAATTGAAATAATTTTGAAATTAATTAATATTATGTAATGTTGACAAATTTTTTTTTTTTTACTTGCTGTCTATTAAGAATCCTGCCTCACGCAATTTTATAAAAGTATTTCGTCATACTTTAATGTACTTGAATTGCGTTTGACTCTTATCAGGAAAAATAAATGCCATCAATTTTTTAATTTTTTTTTCCCTGAATGTCAATTTGATTTAATAATTTTTTTATTAAATAATACATTGTGTTAGTTTGAAAATGTGACTCATAAACCACACTTAATTTATAAACTCAATTGCATATAAAACTAATAACATCAAATATAAATTATATAATGAAGAATGTAAAGCATCTACACTTTTTCATAAACTTCTTTACCATGTATTATTGAACTTTCTACGTAATATATTTTTTATTTAAAAAAAAATCTTAATTATTTATAGGTTTAATTGTATGAAATAACTTTATTTCATATATAAAATTTCATTTTTAGCCCCCCTTTAAGAAAAAAAAATATATTTATTTTTTTTATAACGTAAATCAACATATGTTTAGTATTTGAAAACAATAAACATATGTTTTTTTTTTCATTGAAGGAGATTAAAAATAAAAATAATTAAATAATTAAGTTATGTATGCATGAAAGGATTATTTATACGAATGACATACATCAAGGAAGTGAATGGTATATAAAAGAGTGTAAAACGGGTGTTGTTAGCATAATTGGTACATTAGGTATTGATGGTGTTTTTCATTAGCATCGAAGAAGGTATACTTTCTAGTCTAATGAACAAAATAACACATCTTAGGACATTGGATCATTATAGGATATAGTGGCATTTATTACACCAATATTTAAGTTAGTTCAGTAAGTTAATTCAAGTAATTTGTAATAATAAAGAACACCAGAGTTTCTATAATTTAGGAGAAAAAAAGTAAAGATTAAGGGATATTGTAAGTCAGATGTGTTAATGTGAATGATTGAAAATATTGTAAGAAGTGTACAAAATGTGTATATATAAGGAAGAAAATTTATTTAATGTCAATCAGTTACCGGTTTATATAAATTTAGCGTGATATCGAAGTTTTTTTTTTTTTTGTAATAATTCTTTTGAATAATTAAGAAATGTTTATTAATTTTTTGTATTTTTAATTGTTTATCTAACAATTATATTAAAAAAAGGAAAAAAAAAAAACTCTATGTCTCAATTAGAATTGCATCCCTATTACATTCTAACTCAAAAACACACTATATATTTCATAAATAGTTATGAATTTTACTTAAATTAATAGCAAGACAATGTTTTTAAATTAAGCCAAAATTGATATGTTAGTAAAATTTGTGCTCTAATAAAGGCAAATAAAATTAGTTGTTTTACTCGTTGGAGTGCCAATAAATCACGTTATGTTATAGCATGATTTTATTTACACAGAACATTTGATATATAAAGAAAAAAAGAACAAAAAAAATAAAAAATAAAATTGGCATCTTATATTAGGTAGCTCTGGCATGTGTGTGCATTATTTGGTTTGAGGAAATGAAAGTAGAACATGCCTGATGCCTTTCACTTTCAGCATCAGATTCTCACATAAACATTTAACAATATAGCTAGAACCCTTTACCAGCTGTAATACTAATATAGCTAGGTTTAAAGAAATAGAATAGATAGTAACCATGTTATAATTAATTAATTATAAAGAGAGACTTGTGATCTCTTATTGCTGTATAAGCAACCATTTTTTTATCTAGATGATATAATTATTAAATTAATTTTATTTTTAATCTCTTAATAAAAATAATATATGCTTTTTTCTTTTTTTCTTTTTTTCTTTAAGTTAAATAAGCCTAGTGAAAAAAGCACGATAATTTTGACATGTGAATAGGAGTGATAATTTCTGACACGATTTGATAATACGATTTGAACACAATACAACACAAATTTTTTTTACTAAAAATTGATCAATAATTTTTTCATATATTAACTAACACAAAAATTCAACAAAAATAAATATAACTAATATAACACGATTATCACCACTACACAACTAACAGATTATTAATACCGCTCGAAATCATTATATATATATATATTATTAATAAATGATTAATAAATATTGAAAAATTTTACACATTTAAAATAAGTTTTCTTCATTTCAAGTCTTCAATAACTCTTACTTATATATATTTTGCATATTAAAAGTATATAAATTAATACACTAAAAATAATACATAAAATTAAAACTCCAATTAATACTGATAATAAGCAATAAAAAATAAAAAAAATTACCAAAAATAATACCTTTAAAATTTATAGTAACAAAATTAACACCCTAATAATATTAAACATTCAATATTTAATTTGAACGTTTAATATTGAATGGATCTAAATTATCGTCGTTCAATTCTAATTGGATGAATGTTCAAAGAAAAATGACATATTAGTAATTTTTTTAATTATAAAAATATAAATTTAAATATATAAAGTGCTAGTTTTGTTATTAAAAATTTTAAAAGGCGTTAATTTTATTATTTCACTGAAGAATAATATTGGATTTATTAGTCTACCTGTCATTAACTAATTAAATAAAAGCGGTGGAGAGTTGAGCCGTAATGAAATTGGCTGTCGTCGAAGAAACGACGAAATAAATAAAGAATAACTATCTGAAACCCATTCTCAATGTTTTGGAGTTAGCATCTTGAACTTGTTTGTTGATATCTAGGATTAGTGCTTTTCTCTTGCGAGAATTGGCGGCAGAAACTGAAGAGAGTAGTGAAATATGAAGGAGAGTAGCAGTTTGTAGAGAAGAAGAATGAAGACAGCAGTTAGAGAAGAGATGGGTAATGTCCGTAAGAGGTTCCTCGATCTCCTATTCTTCATTTTCTTGGAAGCTTTGGTTGCTCCAAGAAATGGGTTGGCTTTCTTCAAATACTTTTCTTTGCTGTCAGGAGCACAGAGAGTAATTGACATTGCTGGTTTAGTAAAGACTGGACAATAAGTAGGAGAGTGTAATAGCTATTTAGTAAGGAGGGAGAAGGATAGCGTAAGAGATATTTGTGATGTTTTTATTTGACTCAAAATTTTGTGGGTAAATGTGATATAGAGAGGGAAAGAGAGAGTGAGGCAGGAAAGAGCTAGTAGTCAAAATTTGAGAGATTTAAAAAATTATTAGCGGTCCCGGGATTAGAGTTGTTATTTTTTAACTTTGGGGTTTGGTTTTGTTTTGGGTTGAGGAGGGATCGAATAAAAATTAAAAGTTATAAACCAACTAAATTTTTGGGCGCCTAACCCAACGTAATTGTCATTGAAATGAAATACCTCTCAAATTTTTCCCTTTCTTTCACAAAGACAGAATTTATAGTTAAACATTGAGAAAAATAATATAATAGAAGGTTATATTTTGAAAATACCTAAAACTAATGCAAATTGGTTATGCATTTATGCTTATTAGTATATTAATCCATGCTCGTTCCTATATCAAAAAATTGACACTAGTTGGATTTTGATGAGATAGAAATCACATCATGTGCTGAAAGCCTGAGAGAAACAATGCTTCAAAGATAAATTAGCTCAAGAGAAAACAAACTCTAAACACATCTAACAAGTGAACATGTAAAAAACAAAATATTAAACATGGTACAAACTAGAAAGCAAATGGAAACAATATGAAATCAAGAAAACAACATAACCAAAATATGTGTTCTATCAAAAAGGCCACCAGCAAAGAACTAGCAGATTAAGCACTTAACCTTCCATAATTGGTCTTTGTCCATGAGAGTTTTGTTGAGAGTCTCACACCCATTTTTTATTCCCTTCATTGTTAATTTCAAGATTAAGTCTTTTTTTTTTCTTTTGCTTATATCATTATTTAGCAATATGAGATATTTTTTTATACAAAGTATGAAAATTTGAACTAATATTATATATTTTTAATCTATTTTATTATATTCTAAATCTATATGTTAACTTCTTTTTTTCTTTTTATTTACAAAGTCCTTTTTTGTTTTTGTAATGAGGCCCATTAAAATTTTTTATTTGACCCATTTGATTGAAAGAGCTCTAATATCACGCAATTTTATGTAATATATAAATAAGTCATTTGCTCTTATTTTCAAAAGAAGTTAAATCTTATAGAAGCTCTAATATCATGTAATTTTATGTAATATATAAATAAGTCATCTGGTTATTTTCAAAAGAAGTTAAATTTCATGTTATTTAAATATTATACTAGTATCAATATTTACCAATATGAGAAAAAAATTTATACTTAACACACATTAAAGTTTCATTGTGAAACGTATAAATATAAGGTTATATTCAATGAGTTGTGTAATATGAATATATATATATATATATATATATATATCAACATTGTGTAAAAGTCATCAGAATTATAAATTTTTTAATTTTAAAATATTAATTTAATAAATAAATATAAATTTATTTATGAAAAATTATTTCATAATATTATCATTTATTAATAGAATAATTCCTCTCAATTCTTATATATTACTTCTTGTCTAAGAAGTATAAATAAAATATTTACTTTACCACATAAAAGATATTGACCATAAACATCTTCCGTACTTGCATGTAACATCTACGAGAAATGACAAAGCTACACATCCAAACAGATGTTGTAAATGAGTTGCAATATCACAAATCTAGCATATAAATGAAATCAAGTGTTCCTCAAACAGATCCAAACACGATCCGGAACAAAACAAAAAAGTGATATCTAGAGCGAAATCACAAACAAGTTGTTTTAACAAAAAAGTGATACTGATCAGAAAAAGGATTTTTTCTCAAAAAAAATAAAACTTAATTTTAAAGCAATATTTCTCCCACCTAATTTTACCATATTATTCCAAACAAAAATTTAAGCATTTTGGTAAAATTATGGTGGAAAAAAAGATCATAACGAGCTTCTACGCTCCACCAGAATAGAGCTGCAAAATCCATGTGCTACCACGTGTTATCACGCACTATCTGAAGGTTGAAGAAGTTGACATGGCCAGTTCGATTCGCTGACGTGTCGGTCTGGTTCGTTCAGGTACGGTTCGGTTGAACCAGAGGTTTGTTTGAACGTTATTTTTCATTCGATTTGGTCCATTTCACTCGATTTGCCCAATTTTATCTGATTTTGATCCAAATTGATCGGTTTTTATTCGATTTGATCCAAATTAACCGATTTTTATTCGATTTAATCCAAATTAACTAGTTTTAACCATGTTTGATCTAAAATTTACCGTTTTTATACTGTTTTGATCCAAACTTACCGATTGTACCCGATTTGATCCAAAATTTACCATTTTTGTACGATTTTAATCCAAATTTATCAATTATAACTTGATTTAATCCAAAATTTACCGTTTTATACAGTTTTGATTCAAATTTACCATTTTAACCAATTTTGTCCCCGATTCAATACTATTCAGATTATTTTGTGGAATTTTATTTCCAATTTTGAAATCTTCACATCAATTTCTAGTCATTTTACTATAAAATCATGACAGATAATACAATTTTATCTCCGATTATTGTACAATCTATTTATTCTGAATGTATTTTTAATACCAGAATCATACTAACTGAAACAAATTATGATGTTTGGTCTCAAATAATGAAAATGCATGTAGCTGAGAGAGAGATAAACTCTCTTATATTCATAAGAAAAAATTTCGAACTTAAAAAAGGAGCAAAAGGGTACGATAAGTAGTATGCTGAAAATCAAAAAGTGAAGAGATGGCTCCTAATGTCTATGAGTCCAGAAATTATGAAGTATTATTTACGCATACCGACTGCTTTTAAAATTTGGGATATTTTGGCAAAAACATTATATGATAGAAGTGATGAATTACATGTATTTTTCTTAAATTAAAATATTTTTACTTCTAGACAAAATGAAAAATCACTCTCAGAATATTATAGAGAATTAACTAAAATCTTTCAAAAACTAAATCATTGTGATTAGGTGGTTATGAAATATCTAAATGATCTAAAATTATATCAAAAGTCTGTTGAAAGACTTAGGGTACATATTTTTCTTACTGAATTGGATGATGTTTTGAGCAAATTTGTGGAGAAATTCTACTAAAAGAAAGCACCCAAATTTGGAAGGATGTTATTCATTAATTCAAAAAGAGGCAATACGTCATAACACCTTAAATGAAAAATTTGGAGACTTTGATACTTCTGCTAAGATAACTCAAAACCATTTATTTTCAAATCAACGAGAACATAAGAATTCAAAAAGGGTTATTGATAAATCATCAATCAAATGTACCCATTGCCAGAAAAATGGTCATACCAAAGATCAATGTTTTAAGATTGTGGAATGTCCAGACTGGTTGGATCGTAATCGAGACTTTCGAAAGAAAAACCCGATTGAAGCTTTCAAGAGAAGTTCTTTAACAATTCGAACTAATCCGGACGAATTCACCTCATTATGATAGAAATGATAAGGATGTGAAAATAAGACTGGGAATAAATTCAGTTATGTTGAGGCAATTATGCCTTTCTTCAAGGCACTTCAAAAAGGATAGTGACTTGTTCTAGGCTGATTTTACCAAAATAAGGTTTCATCGGTTTGAAATTTGGATCTATTAAATATCGGTTTGGCATCATAATAATATATCAGAGCCAAGTCGATGCTCTGATATTGTTCAATAATAAACAAGTTGTTGTTGTTCAAGATGCAAAAGCCAAATAACCAGACATGTCACTTAGACTTTATGAAGAGATGTAGTTACAACTTGAAAGATCTCGTATTAGGATATCAAGCAAGTTGTGCATACGAAATATCTATGCACTAACTTAAAGGAAAGTGTTGAATTATGAAATAATGGCTACCGACATAAAATGGCGGTCACCAAATACGGCGTTTACCGACATAAATAATAGGCGTCTATCCTTCTTGAACAATTCAATCATAGATTGCAGCTACAATATCTGTAATATTGGGTAAAATAGTTGTAATCTATTGTCTATATAAACCATGTATAAATTTATTATAAAATTAAGAAATGAAAATAAAAAATTGATCAGAGAATAAATTCTAAACCACTTATTTATTTTTTTAATTTCATACTTTGATTTTGTACAAGGTAAAAATTCGTGTACAACAATGAAGATGAATACACGTCTGGTATGGTTCAAGGCACAATCATATGTGAAGTTTGGCAATTAAATAACATATGCTGTACTTAATTAAATTCTTTCTAAAATAGTCATATTGTGTACATCTCATACATATATATAAATTAAATATGTAAATTTATATATAAATTTAAAATTAATTTAATTATGTATAAATTAATATATATTATGAAGCTACAAATCATTATATGTTACTCCATCTCTCTCTCTTTGTGTTAAGAAAAATAAGTCATCCTTTATTGATGTAAAATTGCACTTGTTTTATTTATTATAATGAATAACAATTTACGTAGGCAATGATGAATTAGTTCATAATTTTTTTTTATGGTCTGGTGATAGGATCTAAGGATATCAGATTATCGGATTTGGATTCTTGTTTTTAAATCTTTGCTATTCAATTTTATAGAGTGAATTTAAAGCTATTAATAAAAAAATATTATTGAACACTTAAATTAAAAATATATAATTTAAATTTGATAAATATAAACAAGAACAAAGTTTTCCCTTTTAACATTTTTCACCACCAGCAAGTTCTTTCGTACTTTGATTTTGTTCTGGGTAAAATTTCGTGGACAATAATGAAGATGAATACACGTCGGGTATGGTTCAAGGCACAATCACATGTGAAGTTAATTGGAAACAAAATAATTAGTTCCAAAATGGACATAATGTGCACATATTATGTATATACGTTATACATAATTTATAGAATTTATATAAATTAAATATATATATATATATATATATATATATAAATTTAAGATGAATTTAATTATGTACAAATTAACATAAAAAATTTACAAATCATTATATGTTAACTCCATCTCAAACTCTTCTTGTGTTAAAGAAAAATAAGCTAGTCAGCCTTTATTCATGTAAAATTGCACTTGTTTTATTTATTATAATGAATTACAATTTATGTAGGCAATGATGAAATAGTTCGTAATTTTTATTTATGGTGTGGTGATGGGATTAGGGATATCAGATTATTGGATTTGGATTATCTACTTGTTTATGCTTGATTTTAAATTTTAATTATTTAATTTTATATCTAATGCATACAATGAATTTGAAGCTACTAATAAAAAATAATATTTAACACTTTAGATTAAAAATATTTAATTTAAATTTAATAAATATAAACAAGGGCAAGAGGATTATAATCCCAGTTTATCAGCTACGACAAAGCAGCAATGGGTGAAAATAAAAATTATGAGTGATCATGTTTAAAGTATAGTTAATATGCAATTTTGATGAGTTCAAACTTAAAATTAATTAACCTCGAGCCGTTTTGTGCGCACCATATACCGTCCAAAATCCAATTAATTTGATATATTCTGGTTGATTTGTGTGACAGATAAGGCCCCAATTAAATAAGACAGATTGGAGATAAGGAAAGAATTTATGAGAAAAAAAAAGAAGAAGATAATTGCTTTTCGTGAGCCTTTCTTTCACTATCAGGATCGATCATAAAAAGATTGGGAAGATCCTAAGGAGTGCTGGCCTAAGCAATGACCTCATTCAATTTTAATACGTTTCTACACCTACAATTACAAAATTAACCAGCCACATTTTTAATATATTATATTCAAGATTTCACTTAATTATCTCATATTACATGTGAACAAAATCCTTAGAGTCGAACTGAATCTGATCATAGCTAGTTTAGGACGTACAGCTATATCTGAGAAAACTAAATCATGTTTTTATTGAACAAAATGTTGCCTTCGCAATGGCATTAGAAGCTAGAGATGAGCTTTGGAACATCTTATAGATGCGCGGGCAAAAACTATCAAGTTCCAGTCTTTTAGAGATTGCTGAAGGCTGAAGCACAAGCGATGCTATTGATGGTAGGATTCGTAAAGGTCACGTTTCTAAAAATGTGTGCTTTTAATATATATCATATCATTAACAATCATATTGGTCTGTTATCAAAAAAAGAAAACAGGTCAATCAAATTCCCTCACTTTGAAAAATACAGCAATACTTTGTGGAGGTGCATTATTTACTCTCATATTTAAACTGTTATAGTTTATATTTTAGTATATATGACTCTTTATTTTATTTTTAATATAAAAAATATATATTTTTTAGTAAAAAATATATTGTATTTTACGTTGTAAAAAAAATAATATACAATTTTTTTTCTTTAATAGAAAAAATAAAAAGTAAAATTATATATATATAAAAAATTATGTCGTGTAATTAAACTCATAATTAATTTATTTATTAATAATAAAAAAATCATTATAGCTTTGTACAATAAAGTTTACTAAAATTTAATTTCTTATTATATTTTTCAAAAACTGATTTAAATACGTTAATTTTATGTTATAAATCTAATTAATTCAATATTAGTTTTAAACCACTGATTTATTATTACTAATAGGATATTTAGAATAATAATGGTTATTAAAAAATATTACAAATTTTTTTTAAACATTATATTTTAAAAAAATTATCTATATAATTTCTTATAAATTTTATATGTTCAGATAAAATTGGATGATTGATTGTCGGTTTGAGACAATAATAATAATAATAATGAAGAAAATGGCCCGAGAAAGAAACATGCAATGAATATGGAATACAGCTGCTGCCTCTTTATTAGGAACTGAAAGCTTTTGTGTGCTGTTCACATGCAAGGGCTGTAAAATCCAACGATCCTACGTGCACTTTCTGTGGTATAGGGTATAGGCAAATAGCTAGCCTTGGTCGACGGTGCATGTACTTGTCTCTTGGAGCATAAGCGTCAGCTGCTACTCAATTTAAAAACCCATTTATTTACTAAATATAGCATAATTGTAGGGGTTAGGCCCTATTGCCTAGGTTTAATCATTTTAATTGTTAATTTTAACTTAATAATTTTAAGCCAACATATAATATTGAAAAAAAAAATCTTCAAGCCAATTTATTAACTTAATTTGGACGATTGACTTAACATTTACGAACCTATAAAAAATAATTATATTTATTGACATAAAAAATATTATCATTTATTAAAAAAAATTCTAAAATTTCACATTATTTAAATCTATTTAAAAAAAATGTGGTTAATAAATAATAGAATTCTTCCAACATTATCCACTATTATTATTAATTTCACCAAAATTGAGAGTGTTATATAAAAAATAAAAAAAAGTTAAATATAACAATAAATAAACTAAATATAAAACAAGATTCTAATATTTTAAATTTAAAACAATATTATTATTATAAATATTAACTTCAATTTAAAGAGTGTTTTACAATAATGCAAGAATATATTGTGAGATGATTTGTTATTACTTACATAAAATACAAAAATTAAATATACCTTAGATAACACACTATAATATTATTTAGTTATTTAGATAAAATATTAATATAATTTAATAATGATAAAAATTATAATGTATAAATATATGGAAAAAAATAAAATATGCTTAAAAAATTTAGTACGTTAAAAATATAAGTTAGGTTCTGGTGTGTTGGTTTTTTTATTTTTGAAACTAACAACTAATCTACTAAATTAATTTACTTAATTTTTGAATATACTTGGACTAACCAAATTTTTTTTTTTTTAAATATAAGTTGGATTTAGTTTTGAATTTAAATTTAGATCAATTGATTGGAAAAAAAAAAATTTGTCCATCCTGGGCACACCTGTTATTCATAATTTACTTTACAATTTTCCCAAAACATGTGAAAGAGAAGATACATCGTACTCAAATAAAATGTGAAAGAAAACGATAAAAGTAGGTCTACGCTAAAATATGAGAAACTGATAATTAAGTCTGTTGATTACATGCCTGCTGTTTTTAGGTCTTAATAATTCTTCTTAAAGAAAAGCCAAGAGAATTCTTTTCCTTTAAAAAAAAAAAACTAATTTTGATCATGCTATACACGTATTTACCATTTTAAAGTTAACTTAAAATACAACTAATTAAAAAAGAAAATTTCTATCAAAATAAAAAAAGAAAATTCATAAACTTAATTAATATAATTACTATATATAAATTATTTATTAGTCGTATTTTAAATGAGACAGACAGACAGTTTTGTAATTATAACTCATGTAATAAATGCTTTATGAAAAGAAAATAATATTGAAATAGTCCTAAATAGTCCTACATCGTCTAAGAGATCTTTGAATGTGAAGTATATAAGGCATGGGCAACCTTCTCTTTACGAGAGCTCTTTTGTGATAGAATTAGGCCCATGGACTTTTACATGGTATCAGAGCATATTTAACTAGAGATATGGTGAGCCCGAGCCCTACGTGGAGGGGAACTGTCGAGTGGGTCCAGCTCCTGACGTAGAGGGGGTATTAAAGTAGTTCTACATCGTTTAGGAGATCCTAAGATGTGAAATATATAAGCATGGACAACCTTCTTCTTATGAGAGCTTTTTTGGGTATAATTAGGCTCATGAAATTTTACAAATAATAAGTATTATAAAATAATACCAAAAATTACTAATATTTTAAATTTAAAAATAAATTTTAAGTAAACTCTAACCTATATATAATAATAAAGTAATAATATAGTATTATTATTATCATCATCACTTATCAATATAAACGTTATTATATAAAATAAAAAAAAAATAACAAAAACGTCAATGTATTGACAAGCTAGAAAATATATTAAATAACAAAAATTACAACATATTAATAGACAGGGATATGGATTATATAAGAACTTATATTTTACTTGTTTAGAAGCGTAAGGGTGTTAACATTACTATTCTTAAATTAAAAAAATTGCAAAGCACAACAGCCAACGAGTTATGGCCCCTGGTCGTAGAAAAAGAACAGACTAGTATTATATTATGCATCAAATAGTTATGTATATTCAGTTTTATGTTATTTACTAGTTAAATATGAATTTAGTTATATAAATTTATAAAATAATTATGAAATAATTAATTTAAGATAAATGATACTAGTAGTTTTATAACTTTTATATATTTTTATAATAAGGTGCACTAAAGTATCAAAAATTAAAAAAAAAAAAAAAATTGTATATTTTATATTAAAGATATAAAATTAAAGTTTATATTTTATAAAAATATGAAGTTAAATTATTTCGATTAAAAGATATAAAATTAAATTATTATTTTGCTTAAAATTATAATATTATTAAAATATATAAATTAATATATATATTGAGTTATTATAAAACACATTTTTGAAAGTAAAATAAATAAATAAATAAATAACAGCTACTTACTGACCACAAAAGAATAGGCAGCTTGTATGAAATAAAAGAAGTTACGGCTTTTTGCAGATTTGCAGAAGAGAGTTATTACAACTTATAAAGTGAGATATTATTCATTTTTTATACGAAAATCTTAAATGTATTTTTATACATGAATACTTCGATTCAAAAAAAAATTAATTCTTAAATTTTATTAATTTAATTTATTTTTTATAATAAAAAATTAATTAATATTAAGTTAATTTAACTTTCATTTATTAAAATCTTAAAAAAATCGAAACAATCTAATTTATTTATTAATTTTGTCTTATTATATTTATATTATTATTTTATAGAATTATTTTAAAAAAATTAAAATTTTTATTCACAGTTCATTAAGTTTGTGCTTTGTACTCATGAATCATGATGCCTCTCACAAATCACACATTTATTTAATTATAGTTAATTGCCAACAAATTTTTCGCACTTTTGTTGCTCGAGTTGGGTATTTAAGCGAAATTCATGCAATTACTTTTCTACCAAGTACTCTCATTTATTTTATTTTTTTATCAACCTGAGACGTTAATTTTATATTATTTAATTATTTATCCATTGTGAATTTATAATTATACCATCTTTTATATTTTTGTCGTTAGAGTTTTCATTATATGAACAATATTACTGAATAATATTATTATATATGAAAATTAGTAAATTTTTTCATGTATGTGATTACTATTCCTTATTGCTTATTTGTCTTAATTTTAAATTTTCTAACATTTTATGTTTGATATGGATAATGATATTAGATATGTGACCAAAATCTATATTTTAAAATTAGTTATTATAATAAAATTAGCATTAAAAATTTTAGAAACTATAATATAAAAATTTTAAAAAATAATAATAAATGAAATTTATTAGCAAAAAAAATGAAAAAATTTCTTTTAATCAATTTTAACCAAACTAAAAAAATTAATTCAAATTAGATTAATTTTTCAAATTTTATCATTCGATTTAATTCTATTTTTATATAATCAATCATATTAAATTAATTCTAATTTTATTTTAAATTTAAACCGACCTTTATATATGCTTATCTCTATATATGATTATGTGTTTGAGTTGAATAAAAAAAATCTTAAATATATTTTCACTAATATTATATTAAAATGATGTTCCTAGTCTCTCTCATTATTATGATATTTAAATCCAACACCAAAATCGAAGAATAAAAAAAAAAAAATCGACAACAATAGTTAATGTTCATGTTTCTTTCCTAGTCTTACTTCTTGTTTTTTTTTTTTTTTTTTTATAATAATAATTATTATTATTATATAAAGGATAGGTCTCTTTGACCTAGCAAAGATTTGATTACGAAATTAATACGCATAGAATTTCAGGATAAATTGAAAAAGAAAAAGAAAATCACTTCAAAAGATATATACTCCATGAAGGTCTTATTTATATTATTTAAATTTTTTAATTATAAATAATATTATTTAATTTCTTAATTTAAAAAATAAATAAATTAAAAATAAAAGTATATAATTTTAATAATTTTTAATTAAAATATTAAAATAATATAATTCATTAGTGGACTCTTAAAGTCTCGAAATTATATATTTTTGTTCTTTTTTGATTTTTTTTAAATTAAAGAATTAAATAATAATATTTATAATTTAAAAAATAAATAACATTAATAATTAAATTTAAGAAATTTTAGTAACATTTTTTTCTCTAACGTCCGAAGAAATTAGTATTTAAATGTTTTTTCTTGGAAATCAAGATAATATATTTATTTAGAGAGGGCAGTAGATGTTACATGTAGGCGGATGTAGCTGTAGAGAGAAGCTTAGAGAGTTAATTTGAAGAAAGAATATATGTGAATAGCTATGGCAGATGGCCTACAACTATCGTGGCAGTGGAGCTAGCTAGCTAGTCTGTATTAAAAAAAAAAAAAAAAAAACCTCTGGAGCTAGCTAGTGTTCATATGGGATTATTGGTGATAATGCATCATATATGTGTTACATTTTTGTTATTTTTTTTTTTGTGTGTTTATTTACAAATTACGAAAAAAAAATATAGATATTTTTTTGTGGCTTATCTTATTACAATTACGGTTCAAATGTTTTTTGTTCTTCTAACATCGATATCCATGTCTCTAATGCATAATTATTTCAATATTTAATTTTTTTTTTATTTTAAAATATTATTTTCAACTTTGGATCTAACACCATACGAAAGTTTTGGTGGCTTTGATTTTGTCACTACTGTTTTCTTATTTTTCTTATTCCTTTTGGCTTGTGCTATAGGGAGGGAGTAGTTGGATAGAGGCAACAACTAAGAAGCCTCGATAGAAATTGGTAAAATACAAAATTAACTAAAACTTGGCAACAGTCATGTGTTACAAACTTGGTTCCAATTTCCACATCCCAAAAAATTATTTAGAGTCAAGTGGAACATATTCTTTTTCCTGTCTAATTATGTAATATATCTCGAGTAAATTTTAACTAAACTTAGCTTTTTTTAAATCTTAGTCGGTGTAATTTGAATGAATTTTTTTTTTTCTTTTTTTGACACTTGAGTAGTTTAAAAAAGTGGGTACACTAGATAAGAAATATATACACAAAACTCACACTCTTTCAGTCTTCTCTCACTTCTATCTATATTTTGGTTTCTTCTTTCTGTAAGGGAGTCATACTCTCACTTAGGTAATGGTTAAATCATCCCCGTATTTTATGAAAATAAAGATTTATTTTTGGTAATTATATTGCTAAAAATATTTTTGTTATTATTTCAATAAAGTATATACAAATATTTATTTTATATCTAATATTAATTATATTTTAATATTATTATTATTAAATAAAGTTGTTGATAAAAAAAATTTGCATTATGACAGTACGTCATCCTTTGTTTTTCATTTCCAAATAACTGAAAATTTTGCTAAAAAAACAAATCAGTACTAAGCCGGCAAGCACTGAAATCGACTTTAATCTTTAATTTGTTTTTTTTATTAAACGATAGGTAATTTTTACAAGTAAATAGATTTTATATTTTTATTAAAATTTGAACTAATAATCTTTTAAAAACTAAACACTCTTATTTACCGGCCAAATTTGAAATAGGGGGGGCTTTAATGTTTAATTTACGTTATTAATACTTTAGTTTCACGCTTGAAATGATTATGGGAAAAGTGTCAAAGTGAAACCACGCATACATATTATGATATATTCTTATTAGTGGAACCATAAAAAGAACATATGGAAAAGCTGTTAGATATCATTTTCAAAGCCTTCAAAAAGGAGAGAGTGGAAGAGGTGTGCATTAAGAGTCGAATCTTTATCAACCCATCACTATAATTACTAGTTATTATCGACAATCTTCACAGTTATAAGACCCTCAAACAAAATGGTTTTAGTGGTGTGGTACATGTTTTAATACTTATGTGTCTGTGGGAGTGCATTAGAGAGAGAAAAAGAGACTCAGAGAGAAGATAGCTATGGACAACTCCCTTACAGCTTTATCCGTAGAAACCAAAATTCTGGGTTTGTCTATATTTGACTATTTTCATTGTGGGATTTAGATTAGGATCAGCAGCTATAGCAGAAAGTATCGGGAGGCATCAAAGTGGTGGCAATTGCAGAAGAATAGAAGCAAAATCAATAGCTATTACAACTGTTTCATCAGTACTTTACTATTACCAAACATTCTTAAAATCAAGACAAACGTTTTTGTAAGAACAAAATCGTTTCAGCTAAGGATTAGTAATCTGGATTCCATCCCACGGTAGTTATCAATACCAGTCAAAACCTATCCACCAAATTTCAGACCCAGTTCAGCAAACATCACAAGCAGAAATTCTAGGCACATCTATTTACTATCATCAACCTCTAGAAATTGTCTAAAACAAGCAAACTACTAATGGTGAAACCATAAATTCAAACCAAACACTAGCACTCAACAAATTACAAGTTAAAGACCCAAACAAAGTACATGCTAGACCAAAAAAGAGAATGGGAATGAAGAGCTCCGAAGGAGAAATTGTACAAGTCCAAGGAGGTCACATTGTTCGATCTACTGGTAGAAAAGATCGTCATAGCAAAGTCTACACTGCCAAAGGACCTCGAGACCGCAGAGTCAGATTATCAGCGCACACCGCAATTCAATTCTACGATGTTCAAGACCGTCTGGGTTACGACAGACCCAGCAAAGCTGTGGACTGGTTAATGAAGAAAGCGAAATCATCCATCGGTAAGCTCGCTGAACTACCTCCATGGGACCCAACTGGTAATACTTCAGCAGAAGCAGAGCCTAATGTAGTGGGCTCTAATGATATGGTAATTGCAACAGAGGAGTCAGAGTCATCTCGCTACAATTTTCAGTTTCAGAGGCAAATGGGTGACATCCGAGGTAATGATTCCAGCTTTAATCCCTCTCAGTATTCCGATTCCGTATCTGACCCAATGAAATCCTTCTTCCCCACTAGCTCATCCACTTCGTCTATCAATTTTCAGACCTACCCACCTGATATAATCCCAAGAACCAGCAATTACACCGAAAATCTTGGCCTCTCTCTCCACTCTTTCCAAGACCAGGAAAATCTGATACACAGCCAGTCACAGGTTGTTTCGAGCCATATACAGTCTAATGATGATACCCTTTTTACCAATTCGGGACCTGTGGGGTTTGACACCAGTTATCAGAGGATGATACAGTGGAACAATGATACAAGTACTGGAAACAAAGGAGGAGGTGGATTTTGGTTCAACTCGCAGCCATTGACACAACAACCTCTGCTTGGCCAAAGTTCAGTGGCTGCGACATTTGCTCAGAATCAGAGGGGAACCCTTCAGTCCAGCTTTTCACCATTGTTTCGCGCTTGGGATGATCTCCCAATGCCTTTGGCTTCTTCTGAAAGAACGCAGACACTTCAACAATCTTCAATGTTTGACACTCGATTCACCTCCAATGGTCTACAAGCGTTCTTTATTCCAACTAGAATTCAGGGCGAAGAGGAACAAGAGCGTGTCGTTGTTTCACAAAGGTCTTCATCTTCTTCCCCTCCAAATTCTGCCCACCATTGATGCAGCAAGAAGCTTGGAGTCTAGAGTATATATTCTTAACACTTAAAAATGTTCACTTGATTACTTGGAAAATATTCTGGAAAAAGTTTCAAGATTTGTCCTTATTTTAGAAATGAAAAAGTTACACGATCTGTGGAATAAGAATGGTATTGGTATCCTTAACAAACACAGAAAATATTACCAAGACACAGTAACATGTTATTTTCGATGTGCTGATAATTTTATCTTTTGTTTACGATTTTTTGTTCACACAGTTATTGAGAATCAAAATCAAGCTGAGAATGAGGCAGAGATTAAAGTCAATTCAATGATCTACCACAAGCGAAGGCACACACATGCGGTTTGGATTTTCAACAATTTTTTTTTTATAGATCTTAATACATTTGATTTGATTACCTTAGTTATTTTATATCTGATGCATGATTAATCAATGTTGTTTCAAGTGGGCTTTCCAACTTTGTCTGCAATCTGTTTGCAATTCTCAATTAATTTAGGACTTGCAACTTTGACTTTGTCATTTGGATTGTTAAATGATCGGAGACAATTAGAACAAGAATCGGACTATAAAGGTAAGCCATTATAATAGAAACAGTTCATTAGGCTTTAGCCATTGTTGTAAGTTCACTGTGTCAAGCTCCTACCCCTCATATAATCTTTTAGCTACTTCTGCCAAAGCTCCTATGGCTTAGATGATTAAACAATTGAGTTCACTTTTACGTTCCAATTATTTTCTTCCTCCTAAGTTGAAATCATATGTCAACTTCATATGAATAAAAGTACACTAAACTTTTTAGCACAAAAAATTTGATACTCAAGGGTAAATTTAACATGAAACAAGGGAAACAAAAGAACGACCTACAAAAGAAGTCGAGCATACCCAAGATTCCTCAATGGCTATCATACATGACATGAGTGATGAGACAAGCAGTGTACAAAGAGGTGACTCTTCTACATCAAGCCATGGCAGCACCTAAAACAGTTACAATAAGCTATTCCAAAATTAGAATTCAAGTAAGATACCGTTATGTTCAGGACAGCAAAATATATATGAACCAAAAGGGTGGTTTGATAGGCTCAATAATTCCTTTAGCTTTCGATAGTGTTATGACACCTAACCAAAGGTTATATTGTGTGGAGTTTGATACATGCACTCTCTTTAGTGTTGTATTTTTTTGCTTTGTTTTATAACATAATGCGATTTCAACTTGAATTATTTTAAATAAGCTATACGTAGTGTGATAATTTACGCATTTCCTTTTCTAGTTTTGATGATAACATGTTTTGTTAAAATTAATTGATTTTTATTTTTCATCCTAAACACATCGCAACTGTTTCATTTGGTTTAAAGTTTCTCTCTTTCTTTTTGTTAGAACATTTTTAACAAGAAAAGACACAATTTTTTACTAAAACGTTGTAATAATTTGGTAAGTATTTTTTGGAAAATGATCCATTAAATAGTTACAATTTTTGGGAACGAGGTGCTATGATTTATGCTAAAAAGATGAGACTTCTTGCACAGAAATATGTCTTTTATTTGAGCTGTAATTGTTAATAATAATTATATTGGTTCTAAAAGACTGATTTTTTTGAAAAATTATTTGGCTAGAGTGATATTCAAAATTACACATGTTATTTGGTTGTATTTGTGAATGTTCACAGTTGATAATAAGATGTTTCATTGGATTCTGAAGAAATATTTGTTGTGCATCACCTAAATTGTAAGGGTAAATAATATCTTAAGAACAATAATTTAAAATTGTGTCTTAAAAATAAGTTCAAATGACATATTATTTAGTATCATTTTGCAATGAAACAAAGACCATAGATTCTTGACTTAGAAATTTTGGAAATTAACTTTCAACTACAGTTTTTATCCCATTTTCTTTGCATCAAAATAAGTCTACCATGAGAAAGTTGTAGTGTAAAATGGGACAGCTCAGCCTAGTAGAAATCATTTTAAAGTGGCCTATTTGGTCGGTCAGCAAAGCCCAGCACAACGCAACAAGTTGCAGGTTGGTGCTGATCCGGTATATTGCATCAGAGTCAGCTTTTAGAACAAAAAGGCATATTCTTAAATTATTTAAGAGTTCTCTTAATTTTAAAATAATAAAAGCATTAATATATACTTAAAATTAATTTCGTTCTCCTATTTTTTTAAGATTGATGTGACTTTGTAGTAATATATTAATAGTTTTAATATTTAAGTTGATATTGATTTAGGTAATTTCATTACTTAAATATTATTTAAAATATTAATTTTTATATATTATTATTTAATGATATAAGATTTTATTTTATTGTAGAATTAATTAAATACATTATATTATTCAATGATAATTGACAATTTTTCTTATTAGTCAAATAATTAAAGGTAAATTTTAGTAAGTAATCAAATATATTATTAAGTGTACTTTTTTTACACTTGAATATAATAATTATTTTTCTTGTAGTTAGAGATTTTATGGAGGCTTTACTATTAATACTTTAAATATGAAATATTTATTTTTTAGTCGTTATTATAAACTTGTGTAAACTTTTTAATAGTCTAGAATTTAGACCGTAATTGTTTTGAATTATTAATGAATTAATGTATTATTGTATTTTATTATAGAATTTGTAAAAATATTTAGCTATAGTCTGTAATTGATTATATGATTACTTTTAGAATGTTATTTTTAAGTTTGAATAAGTTTGAAGTCGTCAGGCGAAAGCTGTAGAGAAAGCTTAATAGAGCATTTTTGCATAGAATGTAATGAATTATGAATTTTTTTTTTAATCTTTGATAGTTATGTTGGAAGAATTATAACTACATATTACTCTAAATTTTATTTGAAGAAGTCATGCATAAAAAAGAGTTTTTTCTTTTGTTATAGCTCATACCTTTAGGATGCTATATTTTTTCTTTCAAGTATATATTTATTTTATTATAATATGCGTAGGAATAGTAAATAGTTGAAAACAAAAATTGCCTTTGTATTAAAAAAAATTGTCAAAAATCGTTAACTAAATCGGACTAAACTGAATTAGATAGTTTGATTTTAAAATTTTATTAGTTAATTAATTTAATTAAAGTAATATATTTAATTTAATTTAATTATTTTTTTGTTAAATTGAATCGAATTGAAGCAGATCGTAGACATCTCTAGTATCTTATGATATATTTTGGATTAATTATATCGTTGACCCGAATTTCAGGCCTATGACAATTCCCCCGGGCCTCTATTTCGCTTTTTTTTATTTTCTCTCTTTCCGTCCTTTTCCACCCCCCTCCCCCTCCCTTTTTTTTTTCTTTCTCTCTCCTATTTATTATATTCTTGTCATATTTATTATAAATTTTTTTAAAATTAAAAATTTTGTATGTATCAAATTATAATTTTTATTTTTATAATATTTATTTAAAATATATTTTTTGTTATATATGTTGATGTATTTTTCTTCCAATTTTTTTATGATCTCTTTATTTCACTTATTTACAAATAACCTCCCACCCTACTTTTGTTTTTTATTTTTTTAAATGTCACATATGTTCTTTTTGATCAAATAATATGTATATTTTTTTTTAACAAATGATACATTTATTTATTTTTTCTTTCTAAAGTGGTTAATGTCACATTTTTTTTACTAGACAACATGTGATATTAAGAATAAAAGGTTGAGTTATACAAAAAATATATATGTTTAATTATAACAAAAATATATATGTTTAATTAAGCATAAAAAATATATCATTATATAAAATAAAAAAAATAGAGAAAAAGTCTAAATTAACTCAAATGTAAGGGAAAAAGAAGAAAGAAAATGTACAGCAAAAGAAAAAGGAAGAAGCAATGCTTGGGAGGGGTTTATCAGTGAAATACGATTACAGTGACCGAATTATTAGACATACTTATTCTATGCCTTTTTTTTTATTGAACATATGTATTTTTTATATATAATTAAACATATGTATTTTTTTTTATAATTCAATCATTTTTACTTATTAAAAGATGAGAACTGTCTTTAAAAAAGACATATGTCTATATTGAAAAAAAAATTAGACATTGCATAATAGAAAAAAAATATGTAACATTATATGTGTTACTTAAAAAAAAAATGTATATACCAAATATTATAAAAGAATATATATGTTGTCTACTAAAAAAAATATATGCACTAATTACCAAAAAAAAAATACATATGTTGTATCTTAAAAAAAGAAAAAGATGGGGATGGAGATGGAGATGGAGATGGAGATGGGTGATTACTGATTATTTTTTTAAAAATTTTGATTAAATAGGTTATATAAAAACAGTTGTATATAATTTTTAAGTACTAACAAATTTTTTTATTCATCGACTATAGATAACGTGTAATAAATTTAAAGCTTTAATTTAGTTTTGTAAAAAATAAAAAATAAGAATCATAGCAATTAGTGTTAAATTGAAAAGATTTATTTTTTAAATTTTAAATATGATATTATTTATTTTAATATTATTCTACAATTTTTTTTTCTTATGTAAGAAGTTTTAAATGTAACAATTATTTTATAGTTTATACCTCCCAACAATAAAAATAAAAACAGTTTTCAGTTAGCATTCATAAAAAGAAAAAAGAAAAAAAATTGTCATACTAGCTTTTTAATTGTTCAAAAGTTAGAGAGTAAATGGGGGAGACATTACACACTTAAAACCAATTATGGAATATTGCATATCAAACGCCCAAACGAAGGAGGCATTAATGGAAAGTCAAAATTTTATTTTTTGTTTTGACAAATTTGATTATCCCTCCAAAAAATGGAGAGAATATAACTTTTTATTTTTAGCAATAAAGAGGAGAATAATTTTAGCTGGATTTAACAGAGAAATATTTCAAATTAGTTTAGTTATCTACAAAAAAACGTCAAAAGAGACGAACAAACTTAACTAGATAATTTTCAATAAAAAAAAAAAAACTTAACTAGCTAATTAACAACTAATATTAGGTTCTTTTCTTTTCTTTTTTTTGCTCTAAAATGAAATAATACGTATATAATCATATGATATACTCATGCGTCATCAAGTAATGATAAACAGCAAATGATGCTAACTACAAGAAATGTATTGCCAAATTACAACTGTAGTTGATACCCAACTAATACTTGTGTGAATGTTTTAGTAATTATTATTTTTGAAGTTATTTAGTAGTACTTATAAATACGTATGTGAATTATTTTAGTATTAATTATTTTCTTAGTTATTTAGTTGGTGTGGTACCCTATTAATCTTAACATATTAAAGTATACATTTTAGTACAAAAATGAAAAAAAAAAATCTTATTAAATAAATGAGGGGATATTATTGTCATTTTATGCCCTCTAATGAGCAATAATTAAAATAATTATAAATTCAGTATTGAATAATATGTGTGCTCAAAATAATTGGTTGCATGTTGAATAAATGGTCGATGACCTTTTCATTCTTATTTTAGTTGTGTATTTACATTTAAAAAATAATTAATTGTGGTAAAGAACTAAATGATTATTTTTTAATTAATTCATAATTTATTATTTTTTAAGTAAATACATAATTAAAATAAGAGTGCAAAAATTATCGACTATTTATATAATATGCATTATTTATTTTAACCAAACATATTTTTCAATGCTAAATTTTTTTAATTTTTTTTAGTGTTTGCTACTTTTTTTTCATATTTATTTTATTAGTTTATGTTTTTTTATTTTAGCTAAATAATTATTCAACTAAATTAAAAATATAAATATTAATTTATATAGAATGAATTAGAGTTTACTTGCTCATATTATTTTTTATGCAGGCATTAAGACCACTTTCTTTTATTTCAAATACCGTTTTAAAACCATACTATGTATTGTTTGATAAGAAAATATCATGCATAGTAGTGCATTTATACGATAACAAACCTAGTTATTTATAAAAATATTGATTTTTTTTTAAACATAAAACTATGGCTAAAAATAAAAATCAAACATAAATTAAAAATTAAAAAATATTTAAAAAAAACTGTTACTATAAATAAGAATTAAATATTAAAAAAATTGTTTAGTAGTGAATGTTTTGAAAAAATTGATGATTGCTATTTATTATTATTGTTCAATATTTTGAGGATATAAAATGACAATAATATCTTTTGATTGATTTAATAAAATTATTTTAATATTCATTTTAGTAAAAAAAAAAATTTAATAATTTGAGGAGTAATTAGTTACCACTAAATAACTTAAAGAATAATAGGTATCAAAATAATAAACGAGAGTATATATAAGATACCCCAAATAATTATAATTTTAAAATAAAATTTTACAGATATTTAAATTTTAATTATTAATATTTTTTTAGCTAAATTATATAAATTTTTTTAATTAATTATGAATTTTAAAACATTAGTATTAATTTTTTATTTTTAAAATAGTATTTTTTTTGTCTTTATATTAATTTTTATGAATTTTTTTTACAAATAATTTTCTTTTAATTATTTAAATTATTATAAGGCATATCTTAAACTATTTATATTAAAACTATTTTTTTGTTTCTTTTATATATATATATATATATATCTTCTTTTAATTATTTGAATTATTTTAGGTCTTGTTTTAAGATATTTATATTAATATTTTTTTAATTTTGTATGTCTAAAATTACTGTACTTTTTTTGTTATCAAATCAAAATACTTGAAAAATAAACAAATAAATCCTTAACTCATTGAACGTAAATATGTATAGTATATCAATTAGATTAATAATATTAAATCTCAAAAGATATCAATTTTCACAATTTAAAATTCAAAATATATTTTGTACCAATTTTCACAAAAATATAAATTTCAAAATAATTAGCTTGAATTACAAAATTAAAAAAAATCCTCTTAACATAATTAAAAGAAAATTATTAGTAAAGAAAAAAGCTAATAACAAATATTTTAAATATGGAATGAAAACAATATTCATTTTTTTAAATTGATATTAATATTTTAAAATTTATAATAAATTAAAAAAATTGTATAATCTTACCATAAAAGTATCGGTGACTAAAATTAAGGAATTTGAATTATCCAAGTTGAAAATTGAGACTATTTAGGATATCTATGTAAAAATTAAGATATTCTAAAGGTACCAAACCTTAAATTATTTTTTTTTTCGGTGTATAAATGATTTAATTATTTAATTTGTTTCATTTTTAACTTCCTAGCAAAAAAAAATTCAGTTTTTTCTAACACTAAAAAATAAATATTTATTTATATTATAAAAAAATAAATAAATATTTTTATACTCAAAATTTAAAATAAAATTTTATATATAAAAAATATTATGTCATATACTTAAATTAATTATTTTTGTATTTGCTTCAAAAAGTTGGAAACCCGCTTTCAATTTAAAAATTCCCATGTCAAAATTATACTGGTATGGAAAATGACAAAGAAATTAAATGAAAATTTCAAAAATCCAAAGAAAACGGCATAAAATGTACGGGAGAAAAATCAGCATTAACAGTCAACTACAGAAATAAGAAATCTCTCAGGATTTAGTCATTACATCCCAAATCTTTTTTTTTTTTTCTTTACCTTATTTTCTCAAAGTAAACTCCCCGAGTTGCCTCAAGCTTTTCAAAAACCAAAACCCACAAATTCCCAATAAAAGTCTGCTCCGTATATTCTCTATAATCAAAACAATTCAGGGCCTTCACAACCAAAACTAACCAAACAAGTATGCCTCCGAATTTCAATGACGACGATGAATATTCCTTTTTCCTTCACAAAATTCACTTTAAGCACATAAACAGCAAGATAGTGCTCATAGCCTTTATTTCCTTATTTGCAGTTGTAGTTTTAGTCGCTGCACTTCACGCCTATGCTCTATGTGTCCTAAAACGTCGGGCTCGCCGTCCCAGAGCCCTTCGTCACTTGGGTATAACCATGAGATACGTCCACTCCGCCCAGCCGCCCAACACTGGTCTAGAGCCATCAGTCATATCCTCATTGCCTATATTTGTTTACAATACCAATATCAATGAATCTGATGATTGTGCTGCAGTAACAAACGAGTGCGCTGTGTGCTTGAGCTCATTACAGGATGAAGAGATGGCTAGGTTACTACCAAATTGCAACCATTTTTTCCATGCTATATGTGTAGACGAGTGGTTGGGTTCGCATTCAACTTGCCCAATATGCCGAACTGAAGCCGAACCCCGTCTCCATACTGAGCCCTGACAAGTGGCGATTCTCCATCAGTAGATTCATTCATAATGGAAGGGACTTTGGCAGATAAAGTCGCCAAAATGTTTGCAGAAGTTAATGGTTCGAGTTCAACATTGATCTTCAAGAATAAATCCACTGCAGGAGGATTGTGTAAAAGACCTAGAGAGACGGTGATCAATTGTAATTAATTGGTTTACCGTAAATTACCCATATACTTTTATTTTCCTTCATTAATCTTTGCTCTTTTTTTTTTACATTCCCTTGCTTGGATTTGAACTTGGACTTTAGCCAAACTTGACTTCTGAACATTTCTATTATATCTTAATTTTTGTTTGCTCACTTGATTCAAATTTTAAATTATTTACTATATAGATTGAAGTTTGTTTTTGGATTCAAAATTCAAAGTTTCATATGATATATACTAAAATCCAAAAAGGCCACTTCTCATTATTTGTGAAGAACCAACGAAGCTGTGTTCTCATTATTTGAAATTAATGTTCGAAAAGAACTGCAATGAAATCTGACGGAAAAATGATAAAACTAGCTATAACGAGAACATCGTATATTATGAAGAAGTAACTCATACAATGATGCTTGATTATCTTTATATAATATCAAAAACTGCTCTCAATATGAGCAACAACAGTTGGTTTACAGTAGAAAAATATTCTGCTTAATTGTTTTTTCGAACTAAATTACAAACAAGCTAAAATAGTAACTTAATAACTAATGAACCAACCTCTCCATAGAAACAAGTATCACTTCCTACACTCTTTTAGAGCACCACAGATGAACGAACATCAAAAGGAAGAAAAGAAAGCTTTTGCTTTTCTCTTACTAATCTGGTGTGCTAAGTAAGGAGCGTAAGAGTGACGAACAAAATACTAGTAATAATCAGAGACCAAAGCCATATCAGAGCAACCTTAGCACAGCTGCTCATATCTTCACTAGGTCTCATTCCCAACGTTGTTGTTGAACTGGAGATACTTCCCCTGCTCACCGTTTTGCTGTCATTTAAAAGAAGTCTATCTAAATTTCTAGTAAAGGCTGTTACTTTAAATTTACCAAGAGATCTAGACAAAAATTAAACATAAAAACACAATCAATAGTTTTGGTTGAACAATTACCTGGATGGAATTTTGCACTTATCATGACCTGCAGTGGAAATGGTATCAAAAACAAAAATAAATACGACGACATCTCACGAAAGATCAAGACTTTTGAGTTGATAAAATATAAAGATAATAGAGACCTATGCAAATGCATTAATCAAAAACAGGGGATCTAAAACTATTAAGTGTCACATCCTAGCGAGCGATATCATCAAAATTCAAAGGAAATTAAAAAGAAGAGAAGGAGCATACTAGGGTTTAAGGAAGTGAGAGCGGCATTGTTATCGAAGTAGCAACTGTCGTCGGTCATGCCGTGTTTCAAGAAATAGTCGTTGAAAACATAGGAGGCGGCGGTCTGGATATCAGAAGGGTCGTAGCAAGGCCCGCCTTGCTGGATTGGGCTGCAGTCGGCACCACCAGGACCACAGGCCCAATCAAGAGCTGACTGCAAGGCCGCGTCTTCAGCGTTGTTCTTGGCCACGCACCAAAGTTCCATCGTCACGACGCCGTTCTGGGCTTTAATTGAAATCAAAGGTCGGTGAAGGGATGCGTGAGATACAGGCAGCAAGTGGAGTGTCAGAGATAGATAGAGTGAGACCAGCAATGGTAACGCAACTACCTTTCTCATTTTCTTCGAAGATTTGGGAGAGATCCAAGTGTACAAAGAGGTTATTTTGGGTAAAATAGAATTTTGGTCGGGGTTCTGAATTGAGATTCAGATTCTAATATGGTTGCCGTTTGGAGTTGGGAGTTTTACGGCTAGTGACGTTTGCCGTTACTGTTATGACTTATGTGAGAGTGAGAGTGAGAGTGAGAGTGAGAGTGAGAGAACGTTACTGTTATGACTTCCTTGCAAGGGGCAGCAATAGCATGAAGTAACAATTTTCAGCAAAATTATTGCATTAACAAATGAGATATAAATTTATATTTATTTTTGTATATAAATAATTTATATGTAATATATTATATAATTATTTTAAATTTTAGATAAATAATATATTTTTAAATAATTTTAATATATGATATAAATAATTTAAGTAATAAAAAATTATTATAATTATTATTAAATTTGTTAAATGATGAATTTTATTTATTTTGAGTCTGTTGAAATTACTATATTATTGTTTTTCATTTAAAAAAAATAATACATTTAAAATTTATAATTACAAAACTAGCATTTTTTTATTCAAATTTATATTTTTATAATTAAAAAAATAACTAATATATTATTTTTTTAATTTTGTTTAATTAAAATTGAATGTTGATAATTTAAATTCGTTTAATATTATTAAGATGTTAGTTTTATTATTATAAGTTTTAGATGTGTTATTTTTGATAATTTAAAAAAAAAAATTATTTACGTTAGGACTTTAACGGGGATAATCAAGTACAACAGAGTGTACTATTGGAAAAACGGGATCTAAACGTGCTCCTTTATCTACCTACTATATAAACTTACGAGAGAAAGCTTTGTCTTCACCAGGAAAAAAAAAAGTTGAAAGCTTTCGCAGAATCTCTGCGAACGAGCAAGCATCCAAACACCATGACCACTCCTACCGACTCGGAAGCCCAACAAGAGTCCCTTTCCACTGATAACCTTAACATGGATCCGCAAGAAGCCCCTCAGGAAAACTCACATTCTGATTCCCAACCCCCTCAAACCCTAACCCTAGAATCCCACCATACTCAGGTGACAGATCAACCTCAAAGCCCCCCTAACCCTCAATATCATCCAAACCTCCTTGAATTAGAAAAAAACCATGACGATCCAGAAGGAATTTACGCTCAATCACCTCAACCCAGCGAGCTCCACCTCAACCCCGCCGTTTCCGCAAGTGTCAATCTATTTATCTATCAGCGTGGAACGAACAAGAAGAAGAAGGGTCAGAAGCGAAGACCCGCTGAGGAGAAAAAGTTGATGCAGAAGCTTGAAGTTCTTAACCAAAACATTAAACCCATTCCCTTTGTTCCCTCAAAAAACCTCGACTTTTCGAGTCATCAGGCGCTTTTGGAGCGACTTGGGTTGTGGGAGTTCGTTAATATTCAATTCGATACGAACATTCGTTCAGATCTCCTTGTCCAATTGATTGCCATGTTTAGTTCTAATCAGCGTTGTAGCTACGTTAATGGGCTGCGTGTCAAGGTAAACCGTGCTGATTTAGCTCGCGCTTTGAAACTTCAGGTGAGGAAGACTCCCCAACCGGATGGGGCTGAGGAGTTCCCAGTTTCAGCAGAGTCGATTGGGTTTATTTTAGATTTCGTGGACAATTGGGTGCTTTTGCATGACGATACTTGGATGATGCCAGAAAGCGTTCTCAAGTGGATTCAAACAATTAAAGATGGGAATTTTGAGAAAGTAGACTGGGCATCTATGATATGGTTCATGGTGGAGAAGGAGTTGGTTAAGGAACAACAGCTAACAAGTTGTTACTATGCTTCATATTTGCAGTGTTTGATAAAATCTCAGCATGGCGTGTTGTTTGGTTCAAGTTCAAGTGGTGAAGAACCTCAGATTATGGGAGATAGTGATATGAAGATGGAAGAACAGGAAGAACAGGATGAGGAAAATAGGGATGTAAAAACAGAAGGGGATGTTGATATTCAAAGCCATAGAGTGGAGTTGGAAGAACATCACATTGAATTGAGTCTTGGTCAAGATAATGTTGTGGAGAAAATTAATGAGGAAGATGAAAAGGAACGAGTTGAGGATGCTAGTACGATGGATGTCGAGGATTATAAGGAGGATGAGTCTGCTCAATTGTTTATGGAGGAAACGAATACTAGTGAACCGTTCTTGCAGCGGTGTAATCTTGGTGAGCATAAACTCTTGGACTTTGATGAGGAGGAGGAGGAGGAGGAAAGGGAAGACGAAGAGGAGGAGGGAGTTGGAGAGGAAGGATATGAAAAAGAGGGAGGAGAGGAAGGAAATGTTGAAGATGGACTAGTAGAGATGGAAGGACATGAAGACGATGACGATGACGATGACGAACCAATAGAAGAGCTGGGAGAGGAGTATGAGGGAGGTTTTCATCTTTTGCCGAATGGCATTCCTGTTGAGGGGTTGACCTCAGGAAATCTCGATCATCCAATGGAATCAAGTCAAATGCCTCTTGGGTCCGACATGTCTTTCCGTGATCCTTTAGCTGGGGATTTTCTTGCATCTAGAGATGATACTCGAATGCATCTCGGGGGTTCATTACATTTTGGTAATGATATCAAGAGGGAGATTAGCCATGAGAGTGATGGCTCTTATCACTCTCTGAATGGTAACAAGCGGTTGAGGTTGGATGGACCTTGGAATAGTAAGTGTTTTGAGTTTGATGTGTGCATGGAGCAAATGCAACATTGTATGACAAAAGCTAAGATGCTTTTTTCTGCAAAGGAAAAAGTCTGTGATGAAACTACAATGAGTCAGCAATATTTGCTGAGTCAGTTGCAGGAGCGGGATGGGTTGATTGCTGAGTTGCAAAAGGCCAGGATGGAAGAGCAACAGAAGAGACACGTTGAGATGTGTGGGTTAGAGCGAGAGCTGTGTGTGATGGAAAATCTATTGGAGGGCTATAGGAAAGCTTTGAAGGAAACACACAAGGCATTTGCTGAATATAGAACACGCTGTCCACAGCCTGATGATGAACCACTTTACAAGGATGTTGTTGGATCAGGGGGGCTTGTTTTGACCACGGCAGAAGTCGAAAAACAACGGCTCAAGCTAGAAGAGGAACAGAGATTAAACAGGCTGCTTATTGAGAAAAAGGTTGAAGATTTTGAAATGTGTTGGGAAGGGAAATTTAAAGATCATGACAAGTGTGTTGAGACATTGGCTGACAAGTTGGCATCTTTGGATGGAAAAATGAAACTCCTCAAAGAATCGTTTGCAAACCGCAGGGTTTCAGAAACAAATGAATCTATGCATAATGATTCATAAGCTGCTTGGTGCGTCCCCCCTTTTGAGATTATAATGTCAATTGGATATATATTTATCATTTAGATGCTACAACAACCATGAAATATTCTTGTGGATCCTTACATTACAATCAATATTGTGGAATCTATTGAGAGCTCTTTATTCTTGTTAATTTAACAACATAGTTAAGTATTCAGGATTTTACTTCCTATAGAGCCATCAGATACTTGATCAATTGGTCCATCAAGCTCCTTCAGAATCAAAAACCATATAACCATATTATAATCTATGTTACCTGGACTCGGCAATTTTGACACCACACCCCGTATGACACTGACACGGGTGAGGAATCTGTATCGACTCACAAGAAAGAATATCGGATACGTTAAAAAAAAGAAAAGAGAAGGGAAAAAAAAGCGGAGACGTTGGATTTGCAAGAGAGACTAAGAACACGCCGTAAACGAAAAAGAGAAGAAAGGCCACTGCTAAACTTTTTTAACATACTAGGGTTGGACTTAAAAAAGGGGCTCCAAAGCAACTTGGGCTTTGTTCTTTAAAAAATGTAATTTAAAATTATGGGCGTTATCAAATCAGCCCGTATAAGCTCTAAATAGTAACATTAATTTAGACTTAATATTTAAAATGATTATTTACTCTTTGATAACTTGACTACATTTTTATATTTAAATTTGTCAAGAAAAATACATTTAAAACAAAATTTTGATAGAAAAATTTCAGCTAAAAAAAGAAAAAATTCAAAATAAAAAGTTAAATTCTAACTATTATATTTAAAAATAATCTAAATTTTAGTTCATCACTTGTAAATATAAGTATTTATACACTAATATTTATACACTACATCTAGTAACTTGAAAAGCATCTAATCTTCCTTCTTACTGCATTAATATATTTTTTTTAATTTATGCTTGAATGTCTTGCTATTTTATATATAGAAATTTTATAAAATTATGGTAATACGTCGTGTCTAAAAAATATAGTTTATATCCGTGTCCAAATATTTTAAAATTTTACTAATAGACAAGTTTGATACTTAGACATATAGTTGATACTTTTTTTCGAATCCAGGTAACATAGATTATAATACATCATAAGTTAATGTGCTTTTTCTTCTAGTCCAACCCCTTTGTCTGGTTTTATTACCTATCACAAGCTAATTAGTTATCCATCATTTTATTTTATTTTATAGAAATTAGTTATCCATCTAGAGTACATAGAAATCTTCTTATTTGATTTTCTACTCTGTGGCTTGGACGTGGTTAACCCCTTGGCAATCACATGCTTTTCATTTATTAAACTTCGTTATCTTTAGTTTTTTGGGCGTCTATTTTTGAATAAATTAATAAAGCGGCCTAAATTTTGTTTTCTTTCATTTTTGTTAATTTTATGGAGACAGCAATGACTGGCCCATTCGAACCAAATTAAAGAAGCTAAAATAAAGACTTAAGAATATAAGCTTATAACAGTAATTTGATGAACCATCGGGTTACTCGGATTATAAACCAAAAGTCAGCTTATGAGTTAAAGGTGAGCCAGTGATATAAGCACAATAGAAGAATCGTCCCTGATCGATATGAGACTCCTCAACATAATCAGTGCCTAACTACCTATCTGTATAGTTGTGTTAATGACAAAAGTTAGAATTAGTTAATCTTAAACTCAAGTGTTTAACAAAGTATGGGGTGCATGCGGATGAATTCTTTCGTCTTATTTCTTCTTCGGAGTTTACCCCTATAAGAATTTGAATGGCACGACTTTTTATAAATTCTTGGTCAAGTCTCTATCTGGATTGTTTCTGCAACTTCAAAGACATAGTCGAAGGCTCGTATAAAAATCAAATATTATTTTTCTCGCAACACTTGATATATACATCAATATACATGGTACAATTAATCCGTAAAAAAAATTGACTACAGGGTAGTGTAAACTGTGAATTACTTTTTCTTTAATTTTTTTTTATCAAAATGTGTGATTCAACTAAAAGTTAAAATGAACAGCGATTTTAGTTATTCTGAAAAACGACCACTATATGCAGTCCACACTATAACCATGCATCATGAGGATTATTCAATCACTGTAAATTTCAGCAAACGACAATTCCAAATAAATATATTTACAATCTCGATCTTTCTCCAGCTAACATGACAAGTAAAGTTACTACATCCGAGAAAAAAACAATACCTTAAAGAAAGAAAGAAAAAAAAAATTGAGATCGAATTACCTTACACTGACAAGTCTTCTTTCATTCATCCCATCATACCCCACTATCCTTGAATTGCCTCACACACTTTTAACTTTAAAGAAATAAAATACAAAAGAATCAATGTCCAACAAATTGATCCTAAAAAGAAAATACAATAAACCATGACCACACCTTCTCACCAATCAGTGAAACAAACATATGAAAGATAGTTAACCATATATTTTTTTTTCCTTTCCTTTTTCGTTCTCAAAAAACTACAAGCTAGCAGTGCACATGTTTTTTCCTGCAATCCAATCATGTTGCTCTTATCTGTGCCTTCTTAAAAGGTAAGCAGACCTCGTGCAGCACAGGTTACTAGCAGAGAGAGACTACCCAAAAACTTCCCCCACAGCCCACACACATTCCAATATGTCATTGTTCTCCTCATATATGGTCAAGTGGCTAATTAATGAAAATCCTAATTATCCTTCCTAATTAAAAAAAGATTATACCCAAACTTTGTACATGTTAAGTACCCTAAAGTTCTAAACAAGTGATAGAGAACTATTATGTGATTTTAGCCCCTCCAACGTTCACATACAAGGCAAAGCTTCAATACTAAATCAAATGGGTTGGTTGTAGTTAATAAATCATCAGAGTTAATGATTTCCTTTTCTCTACTTCTTTTAATGGCCCCATGAAAATAAAGTTGATGTTATTTGCTGGCATGCCCACATGACGAGACACTATTAAATAGGGCACTTGACCACAAGGTACCCCATCAGGAGGAAACATTGAGAAGTTCTTCTTTCTCAATAGGAATTTTATTGGCATCCATAATTAGTGCCGTTGAAGGTGTTTGTGTTGCATTGTTTTCCAAATTTTTGAGGTTTTGTTGTTGATATACTTGCCTCAGTCTCTCTATTTCCATCTTCAGAGCTTCTTGATGAGCTGCAGTTTTTTACAATATTTTTAGTTTATCTGATTATTAGACTGGTATTGTACTAATGTAGCAGATGCATATATATATATATATATACTGAAGATATTTCACAGACTACAATTAATGACATTTATATTTATTTATCTATACCTTTATTCTTACAGATTATTAAAATAATATAAGCGCATTATTTCAATATCATGGGGATTCATTTAAGTTTAACTAACAAATTAAGGAACATTGTTAATTATTATTAGGTGTAGGTAGGTAATTTCAGGAACAACATTATAAATGATACTGTTTGTTTCTTCTCATATCATCCATCAATGCAGTCTACACGCTCACTAGTTATTTTAAATTATTGGTAGGGAAATCCAAACTCACTATCTCTTTATCATCAGAATACTAAGATGAAGAGTTATTTCTTAATGCAACTTACATATTGAATTTCGGTAGCTGGGTTCTAAATATTTAAAAGTACAAGTGAATTCACAACGACGGAGAGTCAAATTCTTCTAAAGGTTTCAATCATTAATCGAAATTTATGATGCTCCTGGAAAAACCCATAAAAACATTTGGTTAATAATCTTTTGGAAATCCCTTTTCCCCCTCCTTTTCCCAACTCAAAAAACTCAGATCTGTTTCTCAACTTATACCAAGTACCTATCACTATGTTTTTCCTCTAACAATTAAAACTAAATCCAGAACTCATATGTGCGCAAACTTAAACTGTAACATTTTTGAATCCATTAATTTGTTTGCAATTATAAAATAAAATTAATTATTATAAAATACTTACCATCTTTGAAAATTTTATCCTGGGCTAATGCAGCTATTCTTTGTTTAAGAGCACTATTGTCCACATTTAGGAGCAACCTTTGGTGGTCTAGAAACGCAACGCGTGGTGATAGAACTGAAACTTCAGCCTTCAATTTCAAACCAATAAAAATTAGTTGAAATTGAATTAAAAAATCATATTTATTAATTGTCTCAATTAATTAGTTTAAGAAAGAATAATTAACATACTTGCAAGGAGGTAACGCTTCGTTCAAGTTCTGATATGTATTGTAGTTTCCTTACCCGAGATCTCTGTGCAGACTGTCTGTTTGCCAAGATTCTGCAAAAACAAATTCAACACACAAATATTTAATTAAAGAATATATAAAACAATACAAACATAATTCGAATTATAATGAAAATGAGCAAAATTATTGTCTCAATTATACATATTTTCTTGGTAAAACAGAAAAGCCAAGTCACGTGCCAACAACTAATTTTACATGATTAAATGAACAAGAAAATTATGCAAATTAATATAATATTTATATTATTACCTCTTGACCCTTTTAGGATCAACGATTCTATTGCTGCTTCCACCACTTGTGGTTATGGCTGCATTTGGGGTTGAATTGCATTGGCTTTGCACCTCTTCATTTTCATTCTTTAAGTTGCGCTGTTTCCAACCAGGCTGCTGGGTCGACTCTTTGTCATCATCGTTTATGCTGTTATGATCTGACGGGGACGACGGGTTCGATGACGATAATGTCGGTGGTGCACGGACACCGGCACCGGAAAATTCACGGGTCAACATGGAAATGAAATGCTCATCATCATACTTATCAAATTGACCATGATGACCCTGATGATTATTGTTATTGTTGTTGGGCACCGGTCCTGGTGGTACTGCTGCTGCATTATTCCCACGACATTCTTCCAATGGCATCGGCATCGGCATCTCCAGGAATGTGACGGAGTCGCTAATCGACCGCCGGTGGGACCCACGTCTTGCCGCCGAGAAGTTGAGGAACTCGTCGACCCAAGATGGGTTTGTGGTCATAGTATTTGCTGGTGCAAAACTACTGGCTGGAGGAAGAGAAGGCATAATACTCTCATGTCGATGAGACGACCAATTGTGTTGTTGCATGTTTGGAATCTTTGGAGGTAATTGAGCCATTACAGAAAACAACACAATGTACAAAGCAAGCTAGCTCCAAAATAACAATCAAAAGGTGCTTCAATCAATATGAATATGCAAAGACAATTCAACCTACAAAAAATGGATGGGTTTAACAAATTAATCTATATGCGAACACACCTACGCAGAAAATATGCCTTCAACTGTAAAACCAACCAAATTGGAGACTCAAACAATGGCTCTTATAAATACCCAAAAAACACTTTTAAAGGAATATTGTTATTAAGTTGGGGAAAAAGCAAAAGCCGCGGTTTCAAGAATGATGATTATGGCTTAACTTTCTTTTTCCTAGTATTTCTATCTTATTCACATTACTAAAATTAAAAAATATATTTATATTAAAATTAAAACCCAATTAAATAATTTAAGAAACGCTTTTACCTGGTGTGAATAAATAATCTAATCAATTTAATATAGAATTGATTAGTTTCAAGGTTATGGTTAAATCGAATTCAAATTGTTAAATGAAAAATATATTTAAATTCAAATTAATAGATTTTATAATATGTTATAATTTGAACTATAATGAATTGTTATTAAAATTATAAATAAATACATAAGTTATTGTGTTGTGTAATACTAAAATATTATATGTATTATAATTGTACTAAATTATTAAAGTATTGTAAACAATAAAATATATAATTTAAATGTTTTATAATAGTTTAATAACTTTCAAGTAATTTATATTATGATTATAGATGCGTTAATTTAAAATTAAATTGATATATATATTTATGATATTCAATTAAATTCTATCCTATAAAAAATTAGAATTTATTGGATTGATTGATTGGATTGATTATTTTATAAGATCAATATATAAATAAAATTTTTTAATTTGAATAGAATATAATCTAATTCTAATTATTGAATTACAATGAGCAAACAATGTAGCTATATATTTCCACAAATCAATAATATTTTGAACAAAAATAATAAAATAGCACTTTTAATACATATAATTATGAAAATAATATTTTTTGTGTCTAGTTTATAAATTTTACCATTAAAAAAAATTATGATACATCAATTTATATCGAACATAATTGAAATTAAATTAATGTTATTTAAATTTATTTTTAATTAAATTTTATTTAATATTATTATATTGTTATTTTTGTTATTATAAATTTTAATTTAAAAATAAAAATTGTTTGTGTGGTCACCGGGGGTATTGAACTATTGGGCAGTAGGGTCACATGGGGACGATTTTAGACAGCTACGAAACAGCTGTTAGGGAGGTTGGGACTCGACGGAATTACTGGAAAGTCGTTAGTTGTTTAATAAGTAGCGGATTCGGCCACCACGTGCTTTTGTGACCTTCTTTCTAGTGGCCTTGCCTTTTAATAAATTAGCAATACTATCAAAATAATTTTTTTACACGCTCCAAATATTGCCATGCCTAGACTATTGTTCGTATTTACTGGATAATAAGTATTAATTTTGTGTTATTTTAATTATAATTGTATTATTCGTAGTTAAATCAATTATAATTTATAAGTATTTGTAAAACATGATATTTATTTTTAAATATAAATGAAGTGTGATGAAATTTTAGGGAAAATATGTAGTGATTTTCAATCCACACACTTGGATCTGCTCAATTGTCACCGTCTGATCATCATCATCACCCAAAACTAATTAAAATTTTAAAACCCCTTACATCCATTTTAACCACCTTAATCATGGATAATTAATTAGATAATAAACAATAAACATTGTGGATAGGGGCGGAGCTAGGAAATTTTACCTGAGAGGGCTGAAAATGGTGGAGTTAGGGGTGAAGGATTTTAGTGAGGCAATCAGATCTAATCGGAAGCGGCAGCAGCAGCAGAACTAGGATCTGTTTTTGACTCACGCAGGTGCAAACTTAAAGCAGCAGGGGCGGAGTTGCGGAGAAGCAGCGAAGGCTGACCAGGCGGCAGTCGGCAGAACCACGAGCAGTCCAGTCGAGCAGGAGGTAGGAGCGCTGAGGGTCGAGGGAGTGAGTCGAGTGAGGAGTGACTGAGCGTGAGAAGAGGGGTGGGCATTTAGGGTTTTAACCAGGGCTTCAACCCCCCAACCCCTGAGATCCTCCGCCCCTGATTGTGGATGAGTTTTTTTCCTTCTTTTTTTGGGGTTAAAAGTTGGTGGTAGATTTAGTTGTTAAAATTTATTAATAATAAGTAGCCTTAATTTGAGTTGTAATTGATGATATGGATTCATGATAAAATAAATTAAAGAAACCCATGTGAATAGAATACTCTTTTGAGTGTAGTGGGAATGCATATATGCATGGAAGCCTAGCAAATAGAATATATAAAGCTTGTGTTTCTTAATGGGTTTAATCGTTTTTAACTTTTAATCAGCAATATAATTCTCGTTTGATCTTACATGTACATGTACATTGCATGTATGCATAATAAAACACATTATTTTTTTTTGTTTTAAGTTACATAAATGCATGTTCGAAACACACCCATTGTTCTAAAAAAAAAATGTAAATTGTGTGTATATGTTGATTGTCACGTTATTTCGAAAAAAAATCAGTTTGATTATACAACATGTACATATTATTAATTTAAAATAGCAAGCTCTTGAATAAATAAACATTGGCCCATGTGAATTAATTGTTTGCACGCTCAAAGTTAATTCCCTCTAAAACTATTATGTGTTTAATTTTCACTTAACAAAGTGATTGGAGCTGAATTGCAATAATTAATCGTTATTAGAGATGTCTTTCTTAAATATATATAATTATTTTCCGTCTTTTTTTTTTTCTTTTTTTGTAATTATAATTATTTTCCGTCTTGCATGTCCCGGAAGTGCTCTGCCATTTTATCATATACTATATAATCTTCAAGGAATTGTTTTTTTTTATATATAAATTAAATTATATGTATTAGTACTTGCTCCCCTCTCTTTCCTCACACATATCACCGTCATCGCTTATGACCAACTTTATTGTTTCTTTAGAGAATGTGATTAAGAAATCTTTTGAATTGTCGTTTTCACTTTATTTTGAAGGATAATTTTAGCAAACTGTACACGAATTTATAACCTCAGTTGTTATTTTTGACAATATCAAGTTTTTTTTTTCGAGGAGCAATATCAATTTTTGATTCTTTAGGATTGAGTTTCTCGAGTGACATTTTTTTTTTAAATATGATCATTGATCATTGACATTTAACTGGAATTAAAGGTTTATTTAATAATAATTTTGATTATTAATTTTTTATTTGATAATAATTTTAATTCTTGATTTCTTACAGTTCATTGAAATTAATAAAGAGCTTATTTGATAACGATTTTGATTATTGATTCTTAAATTTTGATTTTTTAAGTGATTTTTCAATCGAATATGTTTGATAACGAATTCTGATTTTTACGTTTTTAAGGAATTACTATCAAAATATGAGATGATTTATAAATTTTTAAAAATAAAATTTTTGAATAAGATTTATGATTTTTTTTTATTTTAATCAAATATTTTTTTTAAAGAGCAAATCAAGTCTTGTGAATAATAATAATAATAATAATAATAGTAGTAGTAGTAGAAAATTATTAAAAATTTCAAATTTGTAATAATAAAAAAACAAAAACAAAATTTTTCTTTATTTTAAAAGTTTTTTGGAAGAAAAAAAACAAAAAAACATTCTCAAATAACTTGAAGGTAATTTTTGATTTTTTTTTTTTGAAAATTACTAACTATAATTTGTTATCAAACATAATGATGATTATTTTTATAAAAGTATTAAAAATTATAAAATTAATTATTTAATTATAAATTATAAATCATAATCGTTATTAAATATAACTTGAATTGTTTTAAGATTGCCAACTTTTTAAGTTGTTTAAATGAAAGATAATGCTATTAAACTTCTTAATTAAACAAAAAAAAATTGTAATTTAATTGTAGTATCATCTGACAAAAGAGTCCGCACTAACACTAAGTGTCCTTTTTAGATTTTAACTAAAAATGTCTCATAGATACGATTTAAACTCATATTTAAGAACAATTGCACTTACCATTTATCAAATAATGTAGACTGCACAAACTACTTATATTAGCCAAGGATAAGAAATTTCAGCTCAATTTTCGATAACACGCTGAATTTTTGCAAGTACGTAACAAAAGCTTTTGCTTCAGAGGGTTTATTCTCTGTCAGTTATCTGTGTTTTTTCTTTCCTTGCTTTTTGGTGGTTGCCAAACTTTGTGAATTAATCTAATGAGAAAGTTACTCTCAATAAGGATTAGTCTTCGTTCCTTTAGTAATTTTTTATTGAATACTCTAATGTAATAGGATTGTTTATGGGGAGAAAAAAGTTGATCAGTTTCAAATGAAAGTCATAAACTCAGGGCAACTGGTGGCGATAATCACAAGCTTTGATTGACAACTACTACCCATTTTATCTTTATATCGTATCTATTTCTTTATGCAATTATATAGATACAGGTGGAGCAATGGCACATGCTATATATAATATATGGACTTGATTTTTTCTTTTCTTATCTTTTCAGGTTACCAATCAATCTAGTTTATATCAAGGCAAGAGAATTTTTTGTCTGACAAAGTAACCTATAACCCACTTGACTTGCTTGGAGCATTTAAAAAACTAGTAACTCGCAGTGGTCCCTGTTAAGTGTTAAGGCTTAAGGGTTTCATGTGAAAGTTTCGAACTAGCGGTGATAATACGTAACACGACACCATTTTAATATGATACACAGAAGTCACCATGTAACACGACACCATTTTAATATGATACACAAAAGTCACTATACATACATACTATATATATATATATATATATATATATATATATATATATATGCATGTTTTTGTTGACACTTTTTTAAATCGAGGACATGATATATTATAACTATTAAAATATAAAACGGAAGGAAATATAGATATAAAAAATAATAAATGTAGAAACTAAAATAATAGATAATTAAAATAAGTTGAGAAGAAAATAAAAAAATTAAATAAAGACATTCTAATTTTCATGTACTGATATTTATAGGGATAATAAACTAATATTATAATAATGATAGGAATTCAAACAAGACTCATAAACTAATAAGAAAATACTAAAATAATTATCCTAATATCTTAATCATAATAGTTTTCAACTCTAATAAGGAAATTAACTATTAATCTAATATTTCAAATTTCTCCCTCAAAGTGAACATAATAGAAATAAGCAAAAAATTAAAATAGATTTGTCATAGTTGATGTTAAACCTCAAAGGTGCTTTAGTACTGATGGGATCTAGAATTTGTGATGGTAGCGCATGAAGGTGGGCCGGTTAGGCCGGTTGATTTTTCTAGAAAACGAAAGCTACGAGATCGTGAGGTTAAGATTAATACCAATAGTCATAAGGTCGTGAGATTGATGTGAACGATGGCAGTGACAGCTGTAAAAATGGATGATACCAAATACCAATAGTCGTGAGGCCGTGAGGTTGACGTGAATGACGGTGGTGGCAATTTACTGAATGACAAAACTGAAGAAAAAAGATAAAGTCTTTTTCGAATCTCGAATTATAGAAAAACTAACTAGCAACCTTTAGAATAAATCGAATTGAAGATGATAAATACTAGCAATCGAATGAAGTAGAGAAATTGAAGCAGATTGTGATAACAATGGGATATATGTATGGCAGATGATAGAGAGAAGATAGAATTACGTTTAGAAAATATATTAAAAATATTTAAGATCGAACATTACTCTGATACCATGCTAAAATATAAAGCAGTAGGAAATATAAATATAAAATAGAAGAAAGAACGAATGTGGAAGCTAAAATAATAGATGATTAAAGTAAGTTGAGAAAAAAACCAAAAAATCAAATAAAGACATTATAATTCTCATTTATTATAATACTGAATGATTATATTAATATTTATAGGATAATAAACTAAGGGCCCGTTTGGTTCAATGTAATGGAATGCGTAATGTAATGGAATGAGTCCATTACGTCGTTTGGTTATAATAAACGGTGGGAATGTAATGTAATCCATTACTTTAAACTAAGGAATCGCGATTACAGACCTGAGGACAAGGAATTGGAATTCCTTTACGTAACCTAAACTACTCATCCTCGTCGAGCCTCGCACCCCCGAGAAATTGCTCACCAGTTCTCCTCCGAGCTTTCCATCGCCGTCCTGAAATTCGAAGCCACCAGTTCTCCTCCGGCGCCGTTCGCTCTCCTATCCGTGTCCAGCTCTCATTTCGCCCCCTTCCAGCTCTCCTGTAGCTGCCGTTCAGCACTCCTCTCGCTGTCCAACGCGAGTCCTCGCACCAGCTCTCCTCCTCGCATTAGCTCTCCGTCTCCCCCTCTGACCACCACAGGTGTGTATTTCTGACCACCAGGTGTTAATTATTATTAGGAGATATACACTTTTTTGATTGCGCTCGAATTCTGTTATGCACCTTTTCTCTGATAATCCCAAATATTTCTCCATGAATTCTGTTGCCTTAGATTTTCTAAGGTTAGGATTTCAACCATTGTTGTGTTTCCAGCTTCTCTTTTGGTTTTTGCTATTGGGTTTTTGTTTGGGCTTGCTAGGAACATTGTCGGATCTAATGTGGGTAGTTCTAACTCTGTGTTAGATGATAATCAGAAATCAAGTAAAAGTAAAAAAGAGCTCAGTGAAATTGGCTATGACATTTTGCAGTCTATTGGGGGTTTGTTTGGACAGAACTTGGTTGGTTCCAAGCCTAAAAAAGTTAAAAGCAATGTTAAGCGAGGGATTATGGATTCTATTGTGAATGAACAAACTTCTAAGAACAATGTCATTCCCTGTAATCTGCTAGTTTAACTTCCCATTTGTTGCCTTAGATTTTGACCATTTAGGGGGAAATTTCATAAAATTCCAAATTTGTTGGACTTTGGCACTAGCTCTGTAATTTCTGTTTTTCAATTTCTGTTTGAATTTCAATTTGCAGTTGAATTCGAAAGACACTGCAGATAACAATGAATAAAATACAAATATCACACCAGTCATTTGCTTTCTGTTTGATTTCTGTTTGAATTTCAATTTCTGTTTGTTGTACTTTGTAATCACCAGTCATTTGCTTAAATGCCTATATCACACCAAACATTTGCTTAAATGCATGGCTTGTGTATTATGTTAGACTTTGATTTATAAATTATAAACTAATATGTAAATTGAAAAGATGATGTCTTTAAATTTGTGTGATCTTATAGTCTGTAATAAGATTCAAATGAACATATTTGATCTCAACTTTTAAAATTTTTGAAATTATGGTACTTTTAAATTATAAAATCAAATGAATTCAGTAGAGCAGAAACACTGAAGCATTTTATTTACTCGTCTAATCAATGAAGCTGGAAGTTATTCTGAAAAATAGTTATTCACCATTATTTATTTTATTGATCTAAACCAAAGCTTATTCAAAGTGTAAGGTTATATCTGTCTGAGTACATATAATAGCTGTAATGTTGTGCATTTATTTTTATGTAATGAAATTATCTTTTTGTTTGTTTAGGAAGGTAAAATGGATGCACATAATGTGAGAGACAAAGAATTTGCTGCTATTGTTGTGTACCTCATACATATAATAGCTATTGTGAAATTTTTTATTGAGGTGATAGTGAATAAAGATATGACAGTGACTTTAAGGAGACAATTGTATGAGCTAGATTTTTTTGAAAATAGGAAAATTGTGCATAGGTTGTGCTATCACAGCGATAATACTAGTATTAATCAACTTAGGATGAGTAGGAGTGCTTTTACAAAACTGTGTGAAATGCTTGAAACCCGAGGAGGATTAAAACAATCAAAGAATTTGTTAGTAGATGAGCAGGTAGCTATGTTTCTTCATGTAATTGCACATCATGTGAAAAATAGAGTTATAACTGATCGATTTAGAAGATCTGGAGAGACAGTTAGTAAGTACTTCAACAATGTCTTGCATTCCATCATACGCTTACATAAGGAGTTTTTGAAAAAACCTGAGCCTATTACAGAGGATTGTAACGACGATAGATGGAAATGTTTCAAGGTAAATATATAGTGTCAACAATTTTGTCTTTGTTGGTTTGTTTTTGTCACTTAAAACTTTATAAATTTAATATTTTGTATTGTTTGTTCGTTTTAGGGTTGCTTAGGAGCACTTGATGGTACTCATATTAGGGTACGAGTACCTATAGTTGATAAGGCTAGGTATCGAAACCGAAAAGGTGAGATTACCACAAATGTTTTGGGAGTCTGCTCTCCAGATATGCAATTTATTTATGTTTTACCTGGTTGGGAGGGTTCAGCAGCTGATAGTAGAATCTTACGTGAGGCGTTACGTAGAAGGGATGCATTTAAAGTCCCACATGGTAAGTATTTTGTGAATTGGAATATTTTTACCTAGATTTTTTTAATTTATAATATATGAAACTAAGCATATTTTTTTTTTTTAAAATATAGGGCATTATTATCTTGTGGATGCTGGATATGCAAACTCAAATGGATTTCTTGCTCCATATCGTGGTCAACGTTATCATTTGAGTGAATGGAGAGATGGCCCACAACCGCGCAACTCACGTGAATTTTTTAACATGAAGCACTCACAGGCTAGGAATGCAATTGAGAGATGTTTTGGTGTGTTAAAGAATCGGTGGGCTATTCTTAGAAGTCCAGCTTTTTATCCTATTAAGACCCAAAATCGAATAATTATTGCTTGTTGTTTACTACACAATTATATAAGAAGAGAGATATCATATGATCCATTTGAGGATAATATAGAGCTCAATGAAGAAGAAGAGGAAATGGATAATGAGGACACAATTACTATTATAGACTCTACACATGAATGGGGTTTGTTTAGAGAAAATACAGCCTCAAACATGTACAATGAGTGGAGAGCAAGAAGAGAGGGATAATTATCGTGTACTTCTTATTGTTGCCAATTTATTTTATTTGTAATGCTATCTGAACACTTGTGTTTGTAATAAATATACTATTTGATTGGTGACTGTGTACAATTTATATTTTTCATATGAATACAATTTATATTTGTCATATGAATACTTACTATATTTGTCATATGAATACTTACTATATTTGTCATATGAATTTTTAGTTTATGAAAGTATTTTGGTTTTAATATTGATGTGTATTTTTAGGTTAGTGAATACTTCTTATATTTGTTTTTTTGTTATTTTGTTTTTTTTTTTAATTATATTTTTTATATGAAATTGTATTTTTTGAATTTAAATTGTATTATTTTTTATTAATTATTGATATAAAATTGTATTTTTTCTGAATGTAATTTTTTTTTTACATGTAATTTTTTTAAAATTGTATTTTTTTATTAATTATTGTTATAAAATTATATTTTTTCTGAATGTAATTTTTTTTAAATGTAATTTACATTAAATTATATTTTTTATTAATTGTATTTTTTTATTAATTGTTGTTATGAAATTGTATTATTTTTGAAATTTTATTTTTTGAAATTGTATTTTTAAAATAATTATATAATTTTTTTTTCTATTCCATTACATTACAGTTGTCAAACCAAACACTGTAATACTGATTCCTTTTTTGATTACAGTGACTAAACCAAACACTGTAATCGTAATACTGATTCCTTTACATTACATTCCATTACGATTACGATTACGATTACGATTACATTCCAGCGAACCAAACGCACCCTAAAATCTTAATCTTAATAAGACTTTAAATAAGACTCTTAAATTAATAAAAAAAACACTAAAATAATTATTATAATATCTTAATCATAATAATTTTTAACACTAATAAAAAAATTAATTATTAATGTAATATTTTAACACGATGAATCAAATATAATTATAAATATAAATAACTTGTCATTATTTATATATATATATATATATATATATATATATAACACTAAACAAGCTTTTATCGTGCGAAATTATTTTATGAGTTATCATAATTATTTAAATAAATTAATCATACATAAAATAATAATCTAAAATTAATATATATAATTTTGTTGGACCCTAATAAAATAAAACATAATATCATTTTATTACATGTACTAAGTCATATGTGTACATCTCTTCCAAAGAAGCCAATTAATTTGCCCATTAAGTTGTCCCACTACACTATTAACACAGAAAATGACCTACTCTAAACACCATATAGTGATAGTACCTAAGATATGTAATGGGGCATGCCATGTGATTGTGTGGTGAATTCACGAATTGTGAGGGTTATGTGTAATATGAGATTTTGGAGGAGAAATGTCTCATTGAGTCACGTGCCTATTTTCATTCGAGTTTACAACTATACATATATAATCTTCAAGGAATATGTTATGTCATGAAGTATTATCATATGTCATATTAGAATAATTGTTAGCTTTATTTTTATCATGTATTTTGTTTAACATGACTATTTTTCTAACAGCTGTAAACACCAATCAATTATAGAATATTGTAAAAATAGCTAGCTTGCTAGTTTTGGGGATTGGTTTAGGTACACCATGAATAAGGTACCTTCCTTTCTTCAGGAAAAGGAAACATTGTAGTAGTCTTGCCTTGTTCAAATTCCGGACGGAGCACATAAAAACATGAATCAAAATATCTTAAATAAACAAAGTTAATTTAAACGGAACTTAATTCCACAGATAGCCAATACAAATATGTATCTAAATCAAACTCATCAAATATTTATATGTCCTATGAGAGTTACTACAAACTTCAAAATTATGACAAAAAGCCATGAGGGAACGGTATGATAAATTGTTGGAGAAATATGGAAAAACATACAAACGAGGAGATGAAACGGCTCATCGCAAAGCTTTGATACGACAACTAATAGTATGGATAAGTTATACATTTTTCTTTCGTAACAAAGGCACCCTTCACACACACACACAAACAAAAACGAAAAAACTATGATAGTGTCATACGATATACATTCGTCTAGTAAATAGTAATACAATTGTTCCAATATTAAATCTCCTATATAAATAAGAAGAAGATAAACATTAAGAACTACTCTCCCATACTGTACTTTGAATTCTACCCTGATTCACTTGATTATATTGATGACCTGCAATCAAACATTAACATCACAAAATCAATGAATAAACTTATTAATTGTTGAGAAAATCTAACACATATTAGTCTGTTATTCACTAACTGATTTTAATTTGTAAAGCACTTGCTCTATTACCTGATGAGACATAATATTGTTGATTGAAACCATTGATATTATTGGAATGTTGTTGTTGTTGTTGCTGAAGTAGTATAACAGATTCAACACTATTCTTTTCTTGCCTCATTTGCTCTGCATCCTCTACATTATAATTTGAACAATAACTAAATGGATTTGAATGATCAATTAAAAGATTACTCCTCCCATTCTGATCGTTAAAATAACTCAGCCCAATATTGTTGTTAACAATTCCTCCATTACCAAATCCATTACTATTATTACTACCACTATTATTCCACCTCACCAAACCAGACAAAGATTTATAATTAGTATCCCTTTGCAGCATTAATTGGTCATTTTCTTGGCTTTTGTATATCTTAAGCTCATCAAAAACCTTCCTATACTCTGCATAAGGACCCAAAATTGGATCTTTTTGCCTGCAACTTGCTTCCCATATCAACGTATCGACCGTTCTTCTTCTTTCTTCCTCGTTCACATTCTTCACCATCTTTTTCACATTGCTAACACCAAACACCTTATGAACTGCTTGAAATTCTTTATTTCTTTCTGCTGGGAAATAGGGTGCCAAAATGCATGCTTCACTACACTTCTTTCTTTGATGCTTACATGCTGCACAAGCTGTGGCTTGTGAACCTGCTGTGTTATTACATGTGTGCCTTTGCATTCTAAACAACAATATATAACACAATGAATTGTTAATTTATAACCTTATTGTGAGAGTGCAAGATCACATAAAATTAATTCAAAGAGGGAAAAGAAAGCATGCAAATCAAGTACTTTTATATGAAGGTGTTGTCGTTTGTTTTTTGGACGTAAATGGGAATGAAAATACCATGTTTGAATAAATAATATGATAAAAGGAAGTAGATAAGAAAGATTATTAATTGTCTAGAGAGAGCATGTAAAGATGACAGTAATGAGCTAATTTATAAGGAGTTGAATAAGATTTAGGTAGTTCATGGGAAGAAAACGAGCTCTAACAATATTATAAAGAATTCGAGTTAGTATGTTTGGGGAAAAAAAAAAACAGCTAATTTTGGTAAAATAACAAAAATAACCTTCCTAAAACTCATAACAAGAAAAATTGCACTCGTAGGATTAAGCTAATACTAACTCACGTCCCTCCAAATTTAAGAAAATTGTATTATTTTTATTATTACGAATTTTAAATGTATTATTTTAGATAATTTTTTGCTAATTTTTAAGTCATTTTAGACATTAGTACAAGTTAAGGAGCCTTAATTTAATCTTAAAAGTGAGATTTATATCTAACGCATTAATAAAAGATGAATGGCGATTTCTATAAGAGAATTTTTAAGAGTATGCTTTGGTTTATAATTCAATAATATTTTTTTTTATAAATAAAGAATATAATCTGAAAAAGATTTTGATATTTGAGTTTCAATTAATTAAAATCTTTTAAATTTGAGTTAACTGTGATGCTACTTAGTTGTTATTCTTTTATATAAAAATAGTTGTTATTTTGAATTTCTGACCATTTCAAAAGGAGTAAAAACGTTTTTATTTTTATTCATTACTTTTAATTTATACTTCAAATTTTTCTACTATTGTTTTAATATTTTATATATTCAATTATATATTAATTAAATATTTTAATTAATATTTATATTAAATTTAAACGAAATAAGTTATAAGATTGTCATATAAAACTATGGACGAAAATATAAATACTTCAATCTTATAAAAATATAAATTATATTATTGATATTAATGAATAATTGAAAAAAATTACAAAAATTATGAAAATTGTTGTAAATTTTTTGAATTTATAAAATTTCAATAAATATTAAAATAAATAATAATACACTAATTGAACTAATTTTTAATTAAAATAACATATTTATTACATATATAACACACATAATGAACATATAGTAAAAGCAAAACATAAGTTCAATCTTTATTCAAAAAATATAAATATAAGTTATATAACATAAAATTATATAACATAAATATACACAAATTATAGAGTAATGAAAGCATTAACATAAATAAAGATGCAATATTATACCATGATATTAAGTAATAATAATTTTATTTGTAATTATTAATATGCCATATATAAATTGATTGATCTTTTCTAACAATATATTCATATGAAGAAAATTTTAAATATATATTGCTAATTGCTAAAGATATTTATTCTAAAATAAATATTAATGTTGTCCATATTAAAAATCATCATAATTGAATTATTGTCAAAAAAAAAAAAAATAATAATTACAAACAATAAAAGAAAATAATGTTTTCACTTTTCACATGATAAGTTGTTGCAAGTTATTATTATTACTTTATTTTTATACATTCTTATCGATATTTATTAATATTATTGAAAATTTTGACTATATTTTAGAAAATAATAAAACAAAAATACCAAAATCAATATTTCAATATTTTTATTGATATTTTAGACAAAATTAATTTCTAACCCATTTTGATATCCATATTTTAATTTTAGAAATATTTTCACCAAAATATTGGGATATTTTTCAATTTTTTCATCCATGCATGAGACCAACCCTTTTTTGTCATAAAAATCTTAATTATTCACTGGAAGTGACTTATAACATTAATATTTAATATTAATATTAATTAAAAGTATTTAATTAATGTAAAAATGATAATATAAAATATTAAATTAATAGGAAAAATCATAAGATGAAAAGTTGAAATTTGTAGTAGAAAATAAAGCGTATACTAAAAGAAAAGCTACTTTTTTCTCTTGATTATTAATACCAGTTAAAAAAGCATGTATAGTACATTAATTATTATATTTTTTAATTATTAATTTTTATGATATATTTAAAATAAGAAAGGAAAATTAATAAAAACGTGTTTTTGATTCGATTAGAGATTTATATATTATTGTAAAAGTTTTTTAGCCAAAAGATATATCTTTAGCTTAAAATATAAAAATATTTTTATCTCAAATTATTTTAAATGTAACTTAAATTTTTATATATAATAAAAATATTAAGGATAAATTATATATTTTTTTAAAGAAGTTAGAAAGTTTAAGCGTATAGTATAACATAATTTTATAAATAAAGTTTAATTTTTAACTACTTATTAACTGCTTAATACATGTTCAATTTTTTAAGGTATGAACATATGTTCAACACACATTTTCATAAATGTGTTAAAAATATATTCAATTTATGTAATATTTTGAATATATTATTGTATATATTTAATATTTAATTTATAATATGAATATTTTTAATCTTTATATTTATATTAAAATTTAAAATGAAATCGTGTGTTAAATATATATTTAAAATGTATGAAAATCCTAAAATTAATAACAAATAAATAAAGAAGTTATAAAAGGAAACTTAAAATAATTCTAAATTTAGTTGTGTATAATTTATTTTTGCTTAGTAGCTGTAATTTTATGGGTAAATATCAATAATTTTTTGAGGTTTGCTCAAATAACAAGGATGTCATAACTTTGAAAATAATATTAATGAATATGTGATGAATATAGTTAATCAAATAACTCCATTTGACGTTAGTTAACCACAAATGTAAATATGTGATGAATATAGTTAAATAATGATCTAGTATTTTTGATATACTTAAAAATTATAAAAGTAAATTAATAAAAGAATAATGTAAGAAGGTTTTGGAAGAGTGATAATTTTTTTTTTTTTAAATCAGTATTTTGAATTAATTTTATTTGAGTTGAAGTTATGAGTTCTAATTGAGGAGAAAGCGATTTTTTTTTTTTTTTTTGTAATATAAACAATTAGAGATTTTGATTGGAATAAGAAAAGAACTATTTGTTAACACAATTTCATTTTAAGTTTGTTTTGTTTTTGTTATATTATATTATTTTTTTATAGTTATAAATTGTAATTTATTGATATTTAAGATTTTTTTTATTTTTTATTTTATCTTATAAAAATTGATATTTTTTAAATTTTCTTTATTTATTTTAGTGATTTTTTAAGTTGAATTTAATTAAAATTAATTTATATCTTAAGATACATAAGTGATGTAAAATAAAATTGTTTGAACATATTTTTATAAAGCTTGGATTTTTCTTGACATTAACCCGTAATTTTATTACCAGTTTACCGGTGCAAGCGTAGAAACAACAACGCGAAGTTTGTTTTTACAACTTTAAACCCTGTCGTCTGTACTTGACTACTGGCGTTAAACCCTAGCTTTACATTTCGTAGCCAAATTGGTTAAAAATCTACATCCCACTCCACTCCACTCCAAGTATTGGAGCTCGTCCTCGGTTGGAAATGGCGGGTCCGTTGATCCGGTCTCTCTGGTCTTCGACCCGCAAGTCTCTAACATCGACATCATCACCCTTAATCTCATCGGTGGCGAAACTGAAAACTAATTTGCTTCCACCACGCGCCGTCGCCAACTCATGTGCTTTCTCAGCTGTTCCGTCCACTGCAGCTTCGGAGACCACATTGGCGAACAGTTCACTTGATCCGAGCCGCCTACGCAACGTTGCGGTGATTGCACACGTCGACCATGGTAAGACGACTCTCATGGACCGCCTTCTCCGCCAGTGCGGGGCTGATATTCCCCACGAGCGTGCTATGGACTCTATTAGCCTAGAGCGCGAGCGCGGCATCACTATTGCGTCCAAGGTCACTGAGATGTTCATCACTATTTTTTTTTAGGAAATTTGGAATTGGATTAGACTCGTTTGATTGCCGAGAAACAGGAGATTTTAGATTTATGTACAAGTAGCTGAATTTCTATTTCTATTGCCAAATTATAGAATTCAGTCCAAGGACTTGTTCCAGCTGGAATGATGTCATTTACCTTGTAAAATGGTCATCCTTTTTTTGTTATCATCATATTGACATACCAAAAAGCCAAAATAGCTGGTACACTGTACACTTCAGCTTGTTCCCATGGACATATATACTTAGTTACATGTACAGTCCGTACATTAGTTGATGTAAAACATGCTATTTTGGGGCAACACCGGAAGATTATAGGGAGAGAAGTTGACTCTAACTGTCCTGATGATAGTATTGTCTGTTGCACATATGACTCTTATATGGATGGTTCTTTTTTTGTTTTGGATTCTTCTGATGGTCAAGCGCATTTAAATGTATGATATTTGAGCTCCTTAGGATAAAGAAATCAACTGGGGTGCTTTATTTTGGTGGCCATTTTTTATGAGTTGAGTCCTTCATATCTTGCCTACTACCTGTTACATCTTCTTAATGCTGTGATTAATTGCAGGTTACATCCATTTTATGGAAGGAAAATGAGCTAAACATGGTTGACACGCCTGGACATGCAGATTTTGGTGGCGAAGTATGTTCTGCTTAACTTATTTTGATTATCGAGTTTCAAAACTTTGATGTGCCTTATATTCAAGAAAGACACCAACTCTCTCTCTCTATGAATGTTTTTTTCTTTAAAATGATGGTAAAGTAGTAATTTGTTAACGGATGCATAGGTTGAACGAGTTGTTGGTATGGTTGAGGGAGCAATTTTAGTTGTTGATGCTGGTGAGGGTCCCCTTGCTCAGACAAAGTTTGTACTTGCAAAAGCTTTGAAGTATGGATTGCGCCCTCTTCTTCTTCTAAACAAAGTAGACAGACCTTCAGGTACTATGCACTATGTATTTTGGATTTATCAGGGCTATCTAATTTAATTGCATTTAGTGATGCTTCATCTATGATTTCGTTGGCAATAATAAATATGTAAACACTAAATTCTGAATTTTTGTGGATATAAAAATTATTTATGATATATTTCCTCACCTGCTTGTCTCATGGTATTTTCTTCTATGCAATGTCTTTTTGTATTAGGTTTTTCACACTTACTCTCTTATTCTCTTTTGCTTGCTTGTTCTCGTTCTGAAGTTCTCTTTATTGCCCATTCTCACGATTGACTTCAATATACCTGTTTTACAATTTTCGTTCATTTTCTCATGCTCTGAAGAATCAATTAATTTTGTGACTCATACTTTGTGTTGGATGGAAGAAAGTTTTATGTTCTTTCTTGATACTCGCAATATCATTTCCATAAAAGCAATAGCTATCCCACATTTACTATTTACGTTCTCTGTTGGCTTTTCTCGGGCTTTAGTTCTTGATTTCATTTGTGCAGTTTCTGAGGAGACCTGCAATGAGGTTGAGAGTCTAGTATTCGATCTCTTTGCAAATCTTGGCGCTACAGGTGTGAAAATCTTAGAATTAGATGTTTTATTATTTAGTTTAATCTACTTTGTCTTTCATGTTTCAAATAATTAAATTTAAAATTAATGTTTTACTTATTGTTTTGATTTAGAGGAACAATTGGACTTTCCAGTTTTATACGCCTCTGCTAAAGAAGGATGGGCTTCGTCCACCTTCACCAAAGATCCTCCAGCTAATGAGAGAAATATGTCACAGTTGCTTGATGCCATCATAAGACACGTACCTCATCCAACAGCCAGTCTCGACACACCTTTTAAGATGCTGGTAGAAATATGCATTTATCGCATCTTAGACACTTTTATGAAGCTATTACTGTGCAGCAAAATTCAAATACATCATATGAAGTCATATTTGAACTCTGTTGTTTTGTAGTACTGGTTCTGGTATTAAATGTCTGAAAGTAATTCAGACTCACTAGAATGCCACATTCAATTTAAAAGAACTGTCCTTAATTAACAATGCGTCTCCTGCATTTATATCATAAAAACTAAAAGCTTGTAGATGCTGAGAGGTGCAACAAAAATTATGATCATACACTACTACAGCTTAATCACAATGTCCATAAGCGGTCTTAACAGTAACTAGAGAAAGACAACCTGATGTTGATACCCAATAGATTTTCAAAACCTGCCTTGTTTAAATATGAGATCTTCAGACTATTGGGATGATCTAACCATGCTCTTCATATAATCATAGGTTTCGATGATGGAGCGTGATTCTTTTCTTGGTAGAATATTGACCGGTCGTATATCTTCTGGTGTCATCCATGTTGGTGATAGAGTCCATGGACTTCGAAATAAGGATTCTGGTGATGAGAGAATTGAAGAAGGGAAGGTTTGTCTACATCTCATAATAATTGAAAGTAAATATGTATATTCCATATTGCCTGCATTTTCAGAAATTGTTGCATTTCACCAAGAGTAAATAGTTGAAAGCCTCAAGATTATTCCCTTAATATTCAAGGAGAATTCTTATGTGACTACATACAAATAACATATTTTTTTAAACCTATTTCCACCTATTATGTTGCTATTTCAGTTCTGAACAGAGATTGAAGAGCAAATTTGACATGAAACATCAAAGTTTTGAACTGTACATTAGTTCTATGTTTGGTCATATCTTCATCTTCCACCAGCAGACTACTATAATTTTGTGAGTTAAGTTGGTGCCAACTTTATATTGTTTTTGTACTCTTATAGGTTACAAAATTGATGAAAAAGAAGGGTACCCACATGGTCCCGATTGATAGTGCCGGAGCAGGTGACATTATATCAGTGGCAGGGTTGACAAGTCCATCTATAGGCCACACAGTTGCAAACGTGGAGGTATAAGCACATTTTTTAGATTTCCAGCAGCAGATTATTTAGAATTGTGATTTTCATATAACAGATAAGAACTCTGGTAGTTTCTCAGAACAGTAGTAAGAAAGTAAGTTGGGGTATGCTAAGTCATTTTAATTAATTTTCTCTGATATTTCCACATAATTAATATGTTTCAGTTTACTAATGATGTCTTGATGACCTATCTTTAGTAATTCTGTTAATCCATTGAGAGATAGTCCTCGTTTCCTGATTCATTGTCCTTATGTTCTGGTTTGTCCCTATAAAATTTACAGTGATGTAAGTTGTAACACATTTATCAATATATATAGTACACGTTTCTTCATTAACTTTTGTTTTTATCCTCCAATAATGGCATGATATCATTAGTACATAATTGCATATATTTCAGACAGTAATTTAGATGAGTAGGTGCTAGTACAGATTGAGAAACATGTGTACATAGCTCTCGATATAGGCTTTAGGTAAGAAAAGTTCTTGTTTGTAGGCTTGAGTGATAGAAAAAATATCACAGGGCCAACTGATCTAAGTAGGGTGTTGAGCAATTAGGGCAGTACAAGTGGAAAGAAAAAGCTTAGCATTAGTAAATTGATTTTTTTGTTATAGAACCAAAGGTAGGTTGCTTAAAAAGCTGAGCATGGTGTTTGTATCTATTTAAAAAGCTGTGTGCAGCCTTGTTGACCTTTGGTTAGTTTTTTGTTTAGAATTTTTTTTTTTGGTTTTATTCTGGCTGAAATATGTGAAAAGCTCATCAGCCACGTAATTATCTTGTGGTTTGAGAGTAGAAATTTCATGTGTTTAGATGCTATACACTTTAAATGCTGAAATTGACCCTACAAGCATACAGAGGATTTTGCATTTAGAAACAAATATCGTGAAACATTTCATTTTGTATCTGATTATGCTCACGCTACATTTACGTTTACTCTGGCCTAAAATTTTAATGCTTCATAAATGCTTTTGTATACATCTCTGCAGCATGATTTACTAGGTCAACAGAGGTGGTTAAGAAAATGCTGTTTTTCTAGTCATGTATTGTAATAATTTACTGGGTTGTATTCAATTGAGACTTTTAATGATTTTTATGAATAAATCCAAATGTATTCAATTAAGATTTTTAAATACTCTCTAAAAATTTAGGAGTGTTTAATTATGATTTTAAAGAAGTCTTTAAAAATCTATAAAAATTTAGGTGTATTTAATTACAATTTTGTAAAAATATTTAAAAATCTAGGTGTATTCAAAAAGTCTTTGATTTTAAAAACTTATGGATTTTTATTAACTTTTTAGTTAAATATATGTAAAAAAAATCTCTATTTATTTTTCTCTCTACCCAAAAGATTTTTATGGATTTACACTACATTTTCAAAGATACTTTTAAATTCTACAATACTCCTTAAAAGTTCATGAATTTTTTTTTTTAATTTTTAACTCTTTATTTACACTACATTTTTTTTAAGTTAGTAATTAGTAATTCTTCTATTTCTGTTAATGCTTTACTGCTGATATTTGCAAGGTTCATGGCCCTTAGGATTGCTATATAGAATAAGTAGGTTTCTTATGGTAGTTTTTAAGAAGACTTAAATGAATTGACAATTTTTTTGGGTATGATTTGATATTTAAATATTATGAATTTTAGAGCATTTTTCTCTCTTTTATCTCCCAAACTCCTGACTAGTTCATCTCTTCCCTCTCTTAATCAATTTCTTGCATTGAGTGTATCATTAGTTTCCATATTAGTTTGTAGAATCATGGCATCATTGTCAAACTTGTTTATGCTTTTTACTTGTAATTGCATATGCCAGGTGACAAATGCATTGCCAACCGTTGAATTGGATCCGCCTACTATTTCTATGACATTCGGCGTCAACGATTCTCCATTGGCAGGTCGTGATGGTACTCATGTAAGTCATGAAGTTTTGCTTTGCCGCAACATGTTAAACGTGATACTGTTTTCACTTTATGTTATTTTTGTTATTGGCCTGAAGCTTTTCTCTTTCTGTTGTTTTCAATGATTGTTACAAATATTTTAACAATAATAGTAATAAATAAACCTTAATTAGTTTTTATGTAGAAGTAATGTATAAACTAAACTGAGATCATTCATTTGTATATTAACTTAGAAGTATAAATAAACCTTAATTAGTTTTTAAGTAGAAGTAAATTTGCTCACTTATTTCTGATTAGAATTTTTACATTACTATAAATTTTGTTCATGCTAAAAGCCATATATCCTAGGCATTTTGATAAAGTCATTATGTGTTTGGAGTTGAGATATTAGAGGTCTTGGCCTTGAAAAATTGACAAGTCTTTAGGTTTTGTAAATATGGTTTTAGAAATTAAAAGTATTATTGCCTTTCTGAACCAAAGGTATAACCATCACTTCCCTCCTTTCTGGTTTGAATTTTGTTTATTGTTTATCCTTCTCAAATTTTTAAATAGGCTTAACTATTCTATTAGTTTCTAAACTTTAACTAAATTCACACTTAGGTCTCCAAACTTTTAAATTCTACAATTTAGTCTCTAAATTTTTAAAATTTTATACATAGGTTTTTGAATTTTTAAATTATACAATTTAGTCCCAAATTTTTAAAAATTCACACATAAGTTCTAGCTTGGGTATTAAATACATGTTTTTGAATAAAAAATTTACAACATATATTTGAATTTTTAAAAATTTGGGGATGAAATTGTAGGATTTAAAAATTTAGGACTTATGTATGAAATTTTAAAAATTTGACGAAATTGTAGAATTTAAAAGTTTGAGGACATAAGTGTGAATTTAGTTAAAGTTTAGTGGCTAATGATATAGTTTAGTATTTTACATACTGTTTTGGTTTTTGCACCTTTTAGGAGAGCTTAAAACCTTTTGCTTTTAAAGTAGAATCCTTTTAACAACTTCAATTCCCTTGTTAGTACTTAGTATGTTAACTAACATGAGTTAATAGCTACTTTTGATATAATTGTAGTTGACTGGAGGAAAAATTGGTAACCGACTAATGGCTGAAGCAGAAACGAATCTTGCTATTAATGTTCTCCCAGGTTTATCAGAGTCATTTGAAGTTCAAGGAAGGGGAGAACTTCAGCTGGGTTTGTTGCCTTTTGCTGACGTGCAATCATATTTTTTTTCAACTATAGAAAGTGATGTTGACTTTTGAATGGCACAGTGCTTATTAACTGGCATCTGACATCCTGTCTGCTGAATTTTGTTTTTGTGGCCTAAAACAGGAATCTTAATAGAGAACATGAGGCGTGAAGGCTTTGAGCTGTCTGTCTCACCACCTAGAGTCATGTGAGTTTATTGCTGTGTATTTCACAGACTGACCCACCTTTGAATTACTTGTAATGCATAAGAATTTTTTTTGTTATGGTAAATTATTAATCATTGAGCAAACAGTTTAAATTTATTTTAACAGATATATAGGCATCTTGAAACAAGATGCCCAACTAGATTTAGCAAATCAACAAAATATAAACTGCATTATGGTTATTGCTACTGAATATCCTTTAGCAAATGTTTTATCTTGATGCAATACTATTCATGGTTAGAGTTAAGTTTTAAAATAATGTGAACTTAATTCAAACAATTAGCTCATCAATGTGCTGGGAAGCTTCTACCTGCAGCCTTTTAACTGTTATGGTTTTCATTGAAAATGAATCCTCTCTCCATTGATGGAATTTTTAGAACTGGTAATGCTTGATGTTTATAGTATTTGATTTTGCATGCTTGTATTTCTTACCGTGAAACAATAAATTAAATGCTGGCTTTATACTGTTTTGACTACCTTTAGCTGTGAACCATATTTATAAACAACATTCTTTTATGTTGATCTATTACATGGGTGGAACGTATAACTTTTATCATCTCAGGAAGCATCTTAAGTTCTTTGTTGATTCCTATTACTTCTCCATTGGTTCAGGTATAAAACTGAAAATGGTCAAAAGCTTGAGCCAATTGAAGAAGTTACTATAGAGGTAATAATTCCTGTTGTTCAATTATGTGCATTCCCTGGTCATTCTGTGCATTTCTCCATGGATCACATTATCCTCGATATATCTGCGATCTTTCTACTTTTATAAGGGTATTGATAGGGAATCTTTTTCGGAATATCTCCATAATATTGAAATTTTGTGATAATATCATCCATTTTTTAATAAAAATATTGTGCTAAACGTAATTTTTTTGATGCAATTACTTAATAATGTATTATTAAGATTTGGTTTTTAATAATTTTTTAATTTTCATTACTTTGATACTTTAATCCTTGGTCTTATGTTTCAGGTAAATGAAGAGCACGTGGGACTAATTATGGAGGCCTTATCTCATAGGCGAGCAGAGGTTGTTGATATGGGCCCTGTTCCTGGCAATTTTGGCAGGACTCGGTTGTCTTTGACATGCCCATCAAGGTTAGTTTTCATTTTACATAAATGAAATTGTATAGCATTTGGCTTTAATGTGATTCACATGCAGGACATTGCTTTGGTTTTAGTTTTGTTTATAAAATGTATGTCTAATGAGCGTGTTTAGTTGCCCTTTTAAGCTCTCTACTGGTACAGACGAGTTTCTGGATTTTTTAAAAGAAATTTGTGTACTCATGTGTCCTTGTGGTTTATCTTTAAATTATGGGTTTCTATTTAATATGAAGTTCTTTCCATACTCGTTAGATTGCAATGCTAAATATCATAAACTTACCAGAGAGTAGTACCATATATTTCTGTAAGACTCTTGCCCTTTCTAGAAGTTACAACTTACACATCTTTCTGCTCTAAGACATGGGGCTATATCTCTGCTACCAGTTGCTATAATTTAACCATAATTTGATGTTCTCTTCCACGTATATTTAACAGAATTTCATCAATACAATACAACTAAATTCATATTTTATACTTTTATTTTCACTTTTTTTTAATTCTTAAATTAAAAGGTCGGTCATGACATACGGTGCAATTAATCACAATTGGTTTGTTGAGCATCTACATTTTCCGATCTTGGGTCATTCAGTTACATAATACAAATGCTATATTTTAGTTCTTTTAAATTATTTCCCTCAGAATAATTTCTCTCGTTTTTGTGCTTCAGAGGACTTGTTGGTTACAGGAGTGTATTTAGCAGTGACACACGTGGAACTGGATTTATGCATCGTGCTTTCCTAAGTATGGTTTCAATTATTTTTCCTCTCTTCCCCTCCATGAAAATCAGTTTTGTTCAGTATAAGTTTGTCTTCTTATTGCTTCCTCTTTGTCTTTGCCCATTTAGGTTTTCTTTCATAGTCATCTTAAGTTCCTAGATTCTCTATGGCTTTCTACTTATTTTTTATTTTGACCTTTGCTTGCATGGGTTAAAGATGAACCAAGCAGGACTATGTGGTTCAGAATTATCTTTTGAGAGGTTCAGGTTGCCTGGCTTTGGAAAAATTCAGATTCTGCTCCATGGAAAAAAGTTTGGTTTGTGTGTGTTTCACTTGTTTTTACAAAGAACTATGGATCCAATACACAGGCGGATCTTAAAAAAATTAGATGAAATTAGTGCTCTTAAGGAGTTATTAGCTATGTTCTCCTTAAAGTTGATGCACTTGTTCAGATGAATCTGATGGTAAAGTGGCATGCCTGGATGTTGAGGGGGTGCTTTTTACATGGGTTTCGGGGGGGCGGGGGGGGGACGGGTAAGTGCTTACAGTGGGAATAAAAATCTTGCTTCCCCTTCCTCCTAATGGGGAAAAAGAAAGAACAAAACAGCATCATGACAAAATTGTTGAGGTGTTCTAAGGGTGTAATATTATTCTGACCCTTTTGAACTTGTTCTCAAGTGTTTATGCTAACTATTTTTGCTCAGAACGTCTCTGATATATTTCCTTCTCTATTTTTCATAGCTTATGAGAAATACCGGGGTCCTCTTGGAAATGTAAGGAAAGGAGTGCTGGTACGTCTTTCTCCCCCAGCTTATTTACAATTCTTAAAAAACCTATTCCCCCCTTCAAATGCATGCATTTACTCGAGCAGTTTCTTGTCAAGACATTTGCTCGTATTGGAGACACAAAACTCGCTTTTTTTTTTCCTTATGCGTGCAATCTGAAATTTTTAGTATTTTTTTTTACTCGCTGATATATGGTCTGAGAGGATGTTTTGAAGTTTTGCATGTTATTCTGTTTCTTTCCTGAAAATTGGTTTATGTTAATGAACAGATCTCAATGGGTTATGGAACAATCACAGCTCATGCACTAATGAGTTTAGAAGCTCGTGGAACCCTATTTGTGAATCCTGGGATGGAGGTTTGTGACACAACCGGTTTGTTTATATCCACTCATGACAAACAAAAATTGGTCTGAAATATCCAATTTGAGAGAAAAAAGAACAAAACTAATTCTTATTATAGCTGATTTTTTTAAATTTCATTATTACTTTCCCTTGGGTAAAATTAAATTCAAAGAAGATGAATATTACACAATACCTTGGCATAAAATACACAATCTTCTCATTTATACCCATTTAACTGTTGCATCTATTATGTGCAGGCCTATGATGGTATGATTATTGGGGAGCATTCACGGGACATGGATATGGATGTAAGTCTTTTTGTCATTCCATGTAGCTTCGTGTTATACACATTGGCAATTAACCTTGGCAGGAATAACTTGAAACAGGTCAACCCAGTCAGGAATAAGGAACTTACTAATATTCGTGCAGCTAACAAGGATGAAAATATCAAATTGACTCCTCCTCGCCTTGTATGTAAATTTTAAATTATCACATGCATCCGTGCTGGTTTTACGGTTTTAGTTATTGAAAATAATGTTTGAACCCTATTTACTTGCATTATTTAGGGACTCTGTTTAGGTAGTATTTGTTTGCAGCCCTCCCTATCGGTGGCTAAAAAGATACACTGACTTGATAATTTATCCTATATTTAATTTCACTGCTATAAAAAAAAAAAAATTTGAAAAAAGGAACAATGTGGTGGTGCCTGTTTACATCGGAGTTCATTTGGATGCAGATGACCCTCGAAGAAGCCATAGGATATGTTGCCTCTGACGAGCTTATTGAGGTAATATCCCAGTATCTCGTGTTTATACTGTGTCATCAATGATGAATATTTCTAATTTCTTGTCACGTCCTTAAATGAGTATTGCCCACTACTCTGGGGCATTGCGATGTTATTGTCAGTATTTATTTTACAATAATAGTACGTACAATGAAGGTTTACTGTACCTTTAACGACTAACTTGGAAGCAATATTTCTTACATTTTTGTGAATATTATTGCTGCTAATGGATTATGAACATCATATGCATGGTTTCCGGTGGTGATACAATCCATTACATGTGCAGGTTACACCAAAGGCCATCCGGTTAAGGAAGAAGTACCTGGATGTTAACAAACGCAAAACCATGAGTAAAAGACCCAAGGAGTGAAATGTTTCTTTGAAAATTAACGTGACATTCACAGATAGCAAGTGTATGATAATAGGTAATTATAATTATATGCTTTTTGTCCATCTCAATTTTGGAAGTACAAGAGAGGTAAAAAAAAAAAAAAAAGTAAATTCTTCCACACATTTGATAAGAAATAATAATACTGCCAACGACGGAAAACAATTTTGTATTCGTACCTAACAAGTAACAAGAAGAACATATATTTATTCTTACATTTATTAAATTAGTAACTGCTATACTAGTACAATTATCCGTAATAGAAAGATTAGTTGTTTTATTTCTTGTTATGAGCCACCGATTTGTTTACACCTTATTTTGTGGAGTATTGTTTTCCATCTGAGTGGGGACGCAAGGGGTAAGGAATTAGATTAGCCTAACATACATGGGTGGAAGGAGATTTTGACATATGTGGGTGGTGTCTAGTAATGGGGTTGCTTCATTTGGCATTTTCCTATTTTATGGAGTATGTCGGTGAGTCAGCATAACCTACTGTCAAGCTGTTAACTAAGAGTGCAAGGAAGTGTGTGCATTAAGTGTTGCTAGCAAAGGAGAAAATATTGAAAATTTTGTAAATAGTTATGGGGCACGATATTTGCATCTTCCATTCAGTAACAAAACCATTTTGTGTGGGTTAGGATAAAGGATTTTAGGATTTCATTTCTTTTTGTGAATGAGTAGTCGAGTTCTCTTGTTAAGTATCGCATTGAAAGTTAATTTTTTAAATTTAATAATGCTCCATGTATCAAGTGATATATCAGTTATTGGATATTGTTCTTATCGACAAAAAAAAAAAAACTGGTTATTACAGAAACTCCATGGATGAAACTTTTTTATGATACTTCATAAAACATAAAACTATTAATTTCTTACATTTTAAGTTATTTTTTATATTTAAAATTATTTGTGATATTTATTTTAACCAATGAGCTAATCAATCAATGAAGAATTGTAGCATGATTATTGTTTAGAAATAACACCGCAAAGAGGTTATTATGTATTAATGTGCCGATCCCACGTGTTGTAAAATGATTTGTTCGTGAGGAAATAATCTCTAGATGAGATTTGTTTTTTTTTTTTTTTGAACAGAATCTCTAGATGAGATTTGTTTTTTTTTTTTTTTTGAACAGAATCTCTAGATGAGATTGATGTAATGATAATGTCATACAAAATGAAAGGATGGCCTCTAGGATGTTACGACCTCCTCATATCCTTACCTATATATAGAAAGAAATAAGTCAAATGGGTCCACATGTAATAATTGAGAAGTTTAAGATATTTAAGTTGCTTAAACTGACTACCAACCAATTATTTAGTGAAATGATGAATTGTTTGTAATAGCGTTAAGAATAGCGTAGTTAAGTTCATTATACGTAACGGGATTAGTAATATAGCAGAATGAGCTTAAAGTGAACTTATATAAATACTTCCATAGTACTAGTGAGTTTATAATTCATTTTACCAAACATTTATCTAAAATATTTTAAATAATTAGTTAGATTATTGGTTTTAATATTATAATAAATGAATAATTTTTGACAATATGATCAGAGATTTTGTTGATAAAATTTTAAATTAGAAGATTTAATAAGTCTTATCCTCAAATACAATCTGCATGTTATATATAAAAAAAATTTAAATAAAAAATAAAAATGCAAGTAATGATGATAATAATTATTATAATTTAAAATAATAAAAAAAAAGCGAGCTAACAAAATAAATGTGATAAAGGTAAAAAAGAAGAAAACAAATATAACAATGTTACAAATTCAAATAAAAGATATATTGATTAATGATACAAAAACTATAAATATATAAATTTGGTGATAAATTATTTATAAATAAAGAGTTTACAATACATATTTTTTTGTAAGAAATAAAATTTTATTGAAATTTCTCAATAATATTCTTGATATTTTGTCTAAAAAAAATGAGATTTTTGACATTTTAACGAAAACATCATTTCTTCAACAATATCTCGACATTTTTGTTATTTTCTCGACGTTTTTGTCAAATGAAATAGATATTGCATGTTGATGTCACTACATTTCAAATTTTAATATCATATAGATTGATGTATGTATCAAATTATAATAAAAATATTTTTGTTTTAAAAATGAGATTTTTGACATTTTAACGAAAACATCATTTCTTCAACAATATCTCGACATTTTTGTTATTTTCTTGACATTTTTGTCAAATGAAATAGATATTGCATGTTGATGTCACTACATTTCAAATTTTAATATCATATAGATTGATGTATGTATCAAATTATAATAAAAATATTTTTGTTTTAAAAATAATACTTTAGTCTAAATTCATTACAAATAAAGCATTAATTTTTTTGAAATAAAAAATATTAATATCATATTTTTGTTTTCAAATAAAGAATTAATTTTTTTAAAAATAAAAGAAAATAAATTAAAATAATTATTTAAAAAAATTACGAGACTTTCGGTATTCCTTTCTAAATGTTAACAGCAAGTGGACATCTTTTTCGGAAGCCAAGTTGCTTGTAGGGTATATTACTTAAGGCATGATATGTTTTATATTCTTCGAGGCCACTTGTGACGTGTATTGAACACTTGTAAAATAATCTTTACTATTAAACTATTAAAGTATAATAAATTTATTATTTGAGTTAATTTTATGAATAATATAATATTTTTTTTAATAAATTTAAAAATATTTTATTAATATTTAAACAAATGTTAGATTATTTTATTTATATTTAAACATAACGCTCTTAACTTAGATACATTTTTTTTTTATATAAAACTTAAAGTTACAACAACTCAAATGTTAGGCGCCAGATACAAAAACATATTAAAGTCATTACTTAAAACTTAAAAGTAAAAGTGAACTCCAACAGCTATTTTATAAAAATAAATGCCCTTGGATAGAAAACCCTTGTCGGTTTGGGTCACGCATGAAGATTTGAAAATTTATCAAAAATAATACTCTTAAAATTTATAGTAATAAAATTAATACTCTAATAATATTGAATGTTCAATTTAAACGTAAAATATTGAACGATTTTAAATTATCGTCATTCAATTCTAATTAAATGAGTGTTAAAAAAAATAACATATTAATTATTATTTTTAATTGTAAAAATATAAATTTTAACACAATAAATATTAATTTTGTTATTATAAATTTAAAAAGTGTTAATTTTGTTATTTTTCTTACGAATTTTCGGGTAGTTTTGTTTAGAGCTGCTTCTGTTCAAAAATTTAACTATTAGATTATTAAAGAAAAAACTATGTTAATTATTAGACACCGAACAATTAAGTTAATTAATAGCTTTACTATTTTCTATCCTTTGTAAGAAAAATTAAAAAGGAAAATTATAGTTAATGTTTAATTTATGGTAAATTGAGTAAAAATAAAAATAGTGAGCTTTGAATGTCCATTACCCCTTGGATTTTCTCTGTCTGTTCCCTCTGTTCAAACAGCAGTCCTTTTCTCTCCCTAAATGCCAAGATCTGCCTCCAATTAAAATGGAGTTTTCTTGATCAATCGATTAGCGTCCATCAAAAACCCCAAAAAGCTTCATTTTCAAATCCGAAGGTGAAACCAGAGCAACAAAAATAATCAAATGGGGGCGTATAGAGCGGACGATGACTATGATTTCTTGTTCAAGGTGGTTCTGATAGGGGACTCCGGCGTCGGAAAATCCAACCTATTGTCTCGATTCTCAAAGAACGAATTCAGCCTGGAATCAAAGTCCACCATTGGCGTGGAGTTCGCAACTCGCAGCATTCATGTTGATGATAAGGTCGTTAAGGCCCAGATTTGGGATACTGCTGGCCAAGAAAGGTGTTTTTTCCCCTCCCCTCCCCTCCCCTCCCCTCCAATTTGTTACTTTTATGTTTAATTTTTTGAATGTTCTTGGATGCGTTATGCAAAAGGGTGTCTTCAATTTATATTGCATTTTCGTGTTAGAAATAAGGAATTGCAAGGACAATATGTATGTTGTCTGATGGAAAGCTTTTGTTTCTCTCTCTTATCTGTAATGGATCTTGCATTAACTTGTTCCTAAAAGTTTTGGTGGTTTTTATTGCTTGATGGAAATTTTGTTTCTTATGATATTCAATTTATGGTTCTAAATTATAATTTGAGCAAGTTGATTGTTGAACTACTCATTATGAAAAACTTTGTTCATCTGAATACAATCCTTCTAATGCATGATGATGATTCTTTCTAGTAATTTTTGGAAATCGTATTTAAGTTATTGAAATGATAGGAAATTCCAAAATGGAATTTTGATTTGAATACGTCCAACGTTCTAGATTACGATGACAGGATAATATGGAGCTTGTGGAGTTTCTACTTCCTTTGGCTTTGTTATGAAATAACTTCAATATCTAAATCATTGCCTTTCCGTGATTTGCAGAGACTGATTTATTTCATGTATTGAAGAAGATGGAGAGAGCAGAGAATAATATGGAAGAAGTTTTTAATTTAGTTTATATTCGAAATTCATATTACATTTGTAGCTTTTGCTCATGTTTGGCATTTTCTTCTCATAAGCAAAACATATAACAAACATAATGTCTTCTATATAGTTATTTATGCTCGTATTCTTCTTGTATTGACAAAGAGTTGTTTGTCTCATTATATACCTTTGACACAGATACCGTGCAATAACAAGCGCATACTACAGAGGAGCTGTTGGAGCATTGGTAGTTTATGATGTCACTAGACACATAACCTTTGAGAACGTTGAGAGATGGTTAAAGGAGTTGCGGGATCATACCGATACGAATATTGTGATTATGCTCGTAGGAAACAAGGCTGACTTGCGTCACCTTCGAGCTGTTCCCATTGAAGAAGCTCAAGGATTTGCTGAGAGAGAGAATATATTTTTCATGGAAACCTCTGCCCTGGAGGCCTTGAATGTGGAAAGTGCATTTACTGAAGTGCTCACTCAAATATATAGAGTTGTCAGCAAAAAAGCCCTTGATATTGGAGATGATCCGGCTGCACTGCCTAAGGGGCAAACTATTAATGTTAAAGATGATGTTTCTGATGTGAAAAAAGCTGGATGTTGCTCTGCGTAATCAAATCACAAGTCACAAGAATAACATTGTTGATAAACCTTTTATATACCATATGGTAGAGTTTTGTATAAGACCTTGGCTTTGGATTGAATGATTCTTTTTATATATACGGTGTAACTTGTAAGTTACCCAAATAGTTATTCTTGGTCGCTATTATATAATTAATTAATTCATGTTCAAAAGTATTTTCCTTCATAATTGAGTTGTAGAGTTCATATTTGTTTTCTTACATTTGGATTGCAGACATACTTTAGATGATTGATTTCCATGTACTTGATTGATTGGTTGAGTGGTTGGTCTTGACTTTATTCAGTTGTGTTAAAATTTGAGTTATCAATTTTCCAAAATAATTCAGTGATCCGGTCATACAGTGGTGTATGTCTTTAGCTTTTCCTTTGCCTTATATTCTATTACATATGTGGAAGATACATTAAAGCAAGTTCGTTGGTTTTGCTCTGCGACTAGAGAAGCAGGACCAACGACAATGAGCAGCATGGTAATATAAGCCAAGCTTTATTCTGAACACTTTAGACTCGGCAAAGTAATGAAAACGATTTTGCCAAAAAAAAATAGTGAGCACTACCTATACTCTTTGACCAAAATAAAAATGAAATACCAATATTCTATCTTATGATTCTTATATGTTAAAATCAAGGTAGGGAAAATAAATAAATAAATAAAAATTAGCATAAATAATAAAATCAAAATCCCAAGTTTATATCTAGTCATCCCAAGAACCAATATTCTTGTTAAACAAACATAACCTTGCTAACTTCGCCCTTATATAGCATACTCGCACAGTTTATTTGTGAAAATACGATAATGCATTTTACTATTAAAACAAAGTTGTCCACAATTAATAGATTCTAATATGTTAAAAAAAAAAAAAAAAAAAGATTGGCAAAAGAAAAGGTCTATTTTGCCGAATTTCGTGAAAAATCACAAATGAGATGAACATTATTGGTAAGAAGTTTGGCCCAAAAAATCATATATAATACACAAATATTTTTTATTATAACTTGATGCATATAACAATCTATTTAGTATGATATAATTGACCTTTGTTAGTAAGAAATCTCACAATCATTTATTTATTTCATATTTCTAACTTTATATTCAATTAATAACTGACACGTCACTTGATGCATGCCACAACTTGATGCATATAATACTATTCTATACAATAAGCATTCGAGCCTCAAATAAAAATAAAAAAAAAATTCAAAAACCAAAGTTAATTTTGTGACGACAAAGTAGCATCCCATATACCAAAAACTTGAATTTATGGCATAATTTAATCAACGGGATAATATTCAAACACGCATTAGAATCAGAATTAAACATGATTAACATGTAATAACAAGGGTTTGAAACGTACCATCACAATTTCGAGGTTTGATCGAAAGCTAACCAATGTAAAGCTGCTTTATTACTGGTTTCCCACTTGATGTATCCTCAAGTTTCTGCTCATAGAATGTGTCTTCCTATATCTTGCTTAAAGATTTTTTTTATTTTTTTCATTCCAACTCTTGTCTAGCTAGAATTATGTAAATCTATCTGCTGCAACCCTATAAAAGATGGAATCAATTCGCAAAAGCAAAGTTGAGACAAAGCAAAAGCAATGCCAGTGCCCAATGGACTGAACTAGGTTCTACATGTGACATACGTAATCATTTAACTTTTGCTTGTCCATCTTCTACGGCATGAGCATGCTTGAAGTTGAAGAAGCCACCGAGGCCACGTCCTTTAGCAAGCTGTTCTAGCTCTTCAACTTTATGTTTCAGAAGCTCAAGTTCTCTAGCTAAATCTTCATCTTTTTGAATCATTGCCTAATACAATTAACAGTAGAAGGGAAATCAACAACTTGACATCATTATCATGTTCTACATATACTCAAGTAGTCAAACTCAAAGTATCTTTTATAATGTAAAGGATAACTACCCAAAAACACTAAATCTTGGAACACATAAAGCAATACAACATTAATTTCGATGCTCAAATCAATGAAAACACCACCAGATACACTGTTGAAGTTTGAAATTGGTTATCCCCCCTTACCCCTTAAAACAACTTATTACTGTTGTCAGTGTAGGAACAAAATGAAAATCTGGATTACCTATAGACGTCCTATCCTTTATGATGTAAATATATATACCTGTAATTCTTGTTTGCGCATCTCCTCCTTCCTAGCTTCTGATCTTGCACTTCTTTGCACCTCAAAAACAACAGCACATCCAGCAACCTAAAGATGAAGAACGCGGTCATATGAGTCATAAATACTCAGATAAATAATATAAACCAGGAGAAAATCAAGAAAATGTAATGATCTGAAACTCTAAAAATATTTCATTCTGCACAACACTTGATGCTTCAGTTACCATCATGCCCTCAATTAGGATGCTCGGTGGAGTTTGCTAAAAGTTTCCCTACCAAATAATACCACAGCACATTTTGCAGGGAACTTAACAGGATATTCTTTTCATTCCTATGTAAGAGACTCCAACAGGATGAACACATAGGAGTTCATTGTATGTTCCAAAATCAAGATGTGCCTAATTTAGAGTTATAGTGTACACTAAATATAAAGCAAGCTGGACAAGTTTTGAAGTGGAAAACTGGAAATGCAAGGTTAACAGTACCGTGAATACAAAAATTTCACCAAGAAGATCTGCAGCAGCTTGGACAGCTTTCTCCTCATTTAGAGGCCGTATTGCAGTATCAGTTGCATGACCATAGATCCGCCTTTGCATTTGCGTTGTAAAACGATGATTTGCCTGATTCAGAATCCAAAAATGAATAAACACAGTTTAAGTTCACAACCTTGCAAAAAGATTAAACAGAAATAAGGCAATGACATGCAATTATTTGATAAGTTTAAAATATAGCAAATATTGATCAGCAATGGAAACTGCTCCTAGCTCTCTTGCTTTCTCATGGCTCCTCCAATCTCTTCGTAGTTTCCCTTCAAGAAATATTCTTTGAATATGGATCCTTTTTATCCATTTTTTCCACTCTACTATATATCTATTTGAGTCTTCAATAGATTTTTTTTTTTTGAGTCAGGAGTCTTCAATAGATATTTGAATCACACACAATTGTATGTAAAACACCATGGCAACTGGCTAGTAAATGTCTACGCTCTATAATAATCCTAGTTCCCACTTCCCACCATACTACAGTGAATTTCACAAAACTCTTATAAACTTTAATCATCAAATGTAAAGTGTGTGCAATATAATTAGTATGTGATGGAAAAGACAGACAAAACATTGGTGAAGATGTAATATTGTCATGTCAGGTAAATGAAGGTGAGAACACCCTAAACGCCAAGTTGAACATCAAATCCGTTACTATTTAATATGATATATGTCTTCATAATTTATTGAGACATAGCAGAACAATTAAACTCCCAATATCAAGCGAGATTAAACTACATGTAGAATACCCATAACTACAAAGTGATAAACCGAAAAAACAAACATCTTGGAAAAAGATTCCAACAAATGATAAAGAGTGAACCTGAGCAATGCTAATAATGTTCTGTCTGAACTTGGGGTGTAAGCCAGCCTCTTTCTTGAGCCGATTAGCAATGGGTTTACAGATGGTTTTGAGGGCGAGTGTCCCTAATTTAACAACTGGTAGGACCATTTTGATGTGCTCTTTTCCTTTCAATTTGGGCTATTGCGTAATGTGAAAGCTAAGGAGAACTGATAACTGGGAATCGAGCTTTTCGCCTTTTGGGTCATGGAGTTTTTACACCAAATTGCAATTGCAAACCCATTGGAACTCTGCAGAAGCTGAAAAAAGATTACGTTGTTTCGTGGTCGCAGACGTTTAGAGGGTAGCCGGAGTAAAAGAAAAACGTATGGGGCGTCGTCGGGATTTGGACTTGGTCGCTACTATTCGTAGGAGTTATTTGCCGAGTAGTTTCCTTTTCTTTCCGTTTTTTGTTTTTTTTTTTACTGAAAAAAAACCTTTTTTAGGATTTCATTTAATTTAGCCCACCAAAAACACATATAATGTGGGCTTATTTAACAAAAATGTAAGTTTAATTGGTTTGATAATGATTTTAATTCTTAAATTTAATCAGTTATGTTTGGTAACGATTTTTTATTTTAATTTTTACATTTTTAAAGAATCATTACCAAAATATGATATGATTCATAGATTTTTAAAAATAAGATTTTTGAATCAGATTTGTGATTTTTAATTTTTTTCATTTTGAGCAAACATTTTTTCTAGACAATAAATCAATTTTTCTATGTATATTTGTATGTAATATATTACATCTATCTCTACCTTTGTATGTAATATATTATATCAACTCTAAAGATCTTTATATGAAATATATTATATTCATCTCTAGTAGGTTCGTCGAAGTTCCAATAAGGATGTAACATTTTATATCTAACTATACTTTATATGTAATATATTACATATACATCTACTTCTACATTGAATATAACACATATTACATCATTTTCTGTTGAGATCATTGCTAAAAATATAAATTTTTGATAAAATTACTAAAAATATAAATTTATAATAAAGAGAGCGCTTGAACAAAGCGAATCAACGTCTTTAAAAAGCATAATTTTTTTAGCAGCTCCTACATATAAGGCGCATGAAGAAACACCTTCTATTACTTTAGAAGGCATTTATTAAACACCTTCTATTGACTATTTTGTAGTAGTGTTATCACTGTTTTTCATTCGATTCAATGCGGCAAAGTTTCTACCTAACTATTATTCCAACTTTGTGAAATAACCTTGGGATTTTTATGTTTGATTGATAACGTTTATCGTTTCTAGTCATAGGACAAAAATAGATTGTTGTTCTATTTTCATATATTATGTAATTATTATTTTTAATTGTTTTTCATGGTTTCATTTATTTCAATCAAAATTTTCTAGAAGTATCTTATTTTGTAGGATAAATATTGTTATTCGTAATAGTAAATGACTCATATTTATTGGCTTATGGTTTTAGATATGTTTGTGTTCTTGGTGCATTTTATTTGCGCTTCACGGGAACTGATACTGATGTATACCAGTATCTGGAGCCTCTTTACAAACGACTACCAAAAAGTGATGTAGAAACTGACCGATAGAAGTAAGGTTTATGTTCTTTATCTCACATTTTTATATTGAAAAATGCTTTCTATCACAAATTTGTGATGATTTTAAATGACTTGTTAGCTTTTGATCGACTCCTCAAAAATCTAATATTAATAAATAGCAAAATCATATATGCACTTGGATGTAAGAGTCAATCATATTTCCACACATAACTTGTGATTACTAGCACTACTCATTTATATTATTTATTGTGATCCTATTTTTCTCACTTACTGTATTTTTGTTATAGTTTTTTTGAAAATACTACATGCACATGGCTAATGCATCTAATTGTTTTAGGGTTTAGCTTGACACATGTGGATGAGGTTATTGATGAACTTTTAATGAAAAATTATTCCTGTGATCGATATTGCTATGCCACGTATAAAGAAAAGGTCTGTTTCCTTAATCATTTGAATTTGTTGTAGCCTTTTATAATGCAACTCTAGGCAGAGTTTTCCTTTCCATCGTGTTCTAAAGGATTGCTTATCTGTATGATATTCTATGAAATAGATGGACTCTTGAGACACTTGGTACATTGGAGCCCATAAGGAGTGTTTTGGAGGATATTTTGAAGAGGAAGAAGACAAAAAAGAGTATGATAAAATTGATGATGGACTCGAAGATGATGACAAGGAAAAGGTTTGTGTTTTATTTCTTGAGGATAATCAGTTGCTCTCTTCCTTACTCTCACTTTAATTTGCTGTCGTTATGGGTTTGTTGTGTATGGTAAATATAGGTTTTTTCGTATTTGTTTCTTTATATCTTACTACAACATTTTCTTATGTTTAGATTCTAAGTAATCTAATCAATTTATGTATGATATTTTTTCACATGGCAATTTTTTTTTTCATTTTTTTGCATTGATTGTTTGGACAATGATGTGAAAATAGGGCATTGATTATGGGGTTAACATATATTTTGGCCTTTGCACGTATAGATTTTAAGGTCCTTGGTTGTATCAACATCTCATTTAAATTTCAAATAATGTTATGGAATATTTTTTCTTTCAAGCATTATTTACTATATCTTTTCTTTAGTAGCAATCCTAATTTTACACTTTTACTTAACCTAAAAAAAGAAAAGAAAAAGAACATATTTTTCTGAATTTTTACTTTCTTATTATGTAGGTCTTCCGAAGAAATATATATGAATTTGGATTAATTGCTTGGACGAGTAATAATGTATTAAATAGGAGGTAAGTTGTTAATATAGATTGCCTTTCTACTTCACTAGTTGTTTACATAGAAGTAGTACTCGAGCTTGATATTAGAATCATACAATTTTTTACTTTTAATACATTCTTTTTGTTATTTGTTTTTTTAATTTATATATTATATGCCTTTACTTGATGATTGTGCAGGCTCATAAAAAGGGAGAGACGGGAGATGCTAGTTAAACATTTGTCAAATGTCCATAGCTTTGAGCCTTGATATTGCATATCCAGGTATTATCTATTTTGCAGTTGATATATATAGTTTTCCATATTAAAATTACAATTGCATTTGTATAAATTATGGATTATGTTGTGTTCGTGTCAATTCATTTACAATTTGATTTGCTTAAGCTTTATTCATACCCAACTTGTTTATTAAATAAGTGCAACAATGACTCAATCTTTTTCATAAATTAGTTAACTCTTTACCTATTTAACTCGTTTAAATATATCAAATAATATATATTATATTTTATTATGTAAGAAAATTTGATATATTTTATCAAATATCAACATATAATTATAAAACATATTAACATATAACCAAAAAATATAATTTTTGTTGAAAATTACCCAAAATACAAAATTCAAAAACTACAAAAAGTATATACTTTTTTAGAAGATATCAAAAATAAAACTTTTTTCAAAACTTACCAAAAAGAATAATTTTTTTTATTAAAATTACCTAAAGTATAAACTTTTTTCATAGGTACCTAAAATATAAACTTTTGAAATAATTCCCCAAAACAAAACTAAGACTTTTTCAAAAGCATATGAACTTTTTTCCCAATTTTCAAAAATAGAAACATTTTTTTCTAAACTTACCAAAATTACAAAAAAAATATTAACTTTTTTAAAACATACCCAAAATAAAAAAAATTTCAAACTCACAAAAATTTATATATATATTTTTTCTAAAATTACAAAAAAATATAAACTTTTAAAAAACTTACCTAAAACAAATTACAAACTTTTTTATAATTTAGAAAAAGATAAACTTATTTCCCAATTTTAAAAAGTATATATATATATATAATTTAGCATAAGTAGAAATCTTTCCAAAATTATCCAAAAATTTAAACTTTTTTAAAACTTACCCAAAATACAAAATTTCAAACTTACCAAAAGTATAGTCCTTTTTAAAAGATATAAAAAATTGAAATTTTTTCAAAAGTTACCAAAAATTTTAAATTTATTTTCTAAAATTACTAAAAATATAAACTTTTGAAATACTTAGTCAAACCAAAATCGAAACTTTTTCAAACATAAAAGAAAAATGTATATTATTTACTAATTTTCAAAAATTAATTTTTTTTTTCTAGAATTACCACAAGTGGAAAGTTTTTCAAAATTAAATTTTTTTTTCTTCCTAAAGTAACCAAAAAAATAATCTCTTACCAAATTAACAAAATTGAAAACTTTTTTAAAATTTGCAAAAATTGAAATTGTTTCCATTTTAGCCAAAAATAGAAGCTTTTTTCAAAATTTAAGAAATCTTATTTCCCAATTTTCAACAATAGAAACATTTTTTTTTTTTTTCTAAACTTACTTAAAGTAGTAATTTTTTAAAAATAAAAAAAATATAATTTTTTTAAAAACTTACCCAAAAAAATATAATTTTCTAAAATTATAAATAAAATATAAACTTTTTCGAAATGTTCCAAAAATATAAACTTATTTTTTAATTTTCAATAGTAGAAACAATTTTTTTTTCTTTTCTAAACTTACCAATGATATTAATTTTTTCAAAATAACAAAAAAAATATAAACTTTTTTAAAACTTACACAAAATACAAAACTAAAAAACTACAAAAAGTGTATACTTTTTTGGAAGATAATAGAAATAGAACTTTTTGCAAAACTTACCTAAAATATAAACTTTTGACAAAATTCCCCAAAACAAAACACAGACATTTTTCAAAAGTTAAGAAAAATATAAACTTTTTTTCCCAATTTTAAAAAATAGAAACATTTTTTACTAAACTTACAAAAATTAGAAATATTTCTAAAATTACAAAAAAATATAAACTTTTTAAAAACTTACCCAAAAAAAAAAAAAAAAAAAATTCAAACTCAGGAAAATGTCTATTTTCTTTTTCTAAAATTACAAAAATAAATAAATAAATAAATAAATAAACTTTTGAAAAACTTACCCAAAACAAATTGCAAACTTTTTCATAATTTGATAAAGGATAAACTTATTTCCCAATTTTAAAATGTAGATATTTTTTTTTTCTTAATTTACCATAAGTAGAAATTTTTCCAAAATTACCCAAAAAATTAAACTTCTTTGAAACTTACCTAAAATACAAATTTTTCAAACTAACCAAAAGTATAAACCTTTTTAAAAGATACCAATAATTTTAAATTTATTTTCTAAACTTACAAAAAAATATAAACTTTTTCAAAACATATGAAAAATATAAACTTTTAAAAAGCTTACCCAAACCAAAATCGAAACTTTTTCAAAAGTAAAAGAAAATTGTAAACATATTTACCAAATGTGAAGAATTGAATTTTTTTTTTCAAGAATTACCACAAGTGGAAAGTTTTCCAAAATTATATATATAAAAAAAAGAATCTCTTTCAAAATTACCAAAATTAAAAAAAAATTTAAAATTAGAAAAAATTGAAATTGTTTCCATTTTACCCAAAAATAGAAACATTTTTTTTTCTTTCAAAATTCATTAAATCTTATTTCCCAATTTTCAACATTAGAAACATTTTTTTTTTCTAAACTTACTTAAAGTAGTAATTTTTCATAATAACAAAAAATATAATTTTTTTTAAAACTTACCCAAAAAAATATAATTTTGTATAATTAAAAAAAATATAAACTTTTTTCCCAATTTTCAAAAATAGAAACATTTTTTTTTCTAGACTTACTTAAAGTAGTAATTTTTCCAAAACAACAAAAAAACTAATTTTTTTTTTTTAAAGTTTCCCCATAAATATAAATTTCTAAAATTAAAAAAAAAATACATACACTTATTTCCCAATTTTAAAATGTAGATTTTTTTTCCTTAATTTACTATATGTAGAAATTTTTCCAAAATTACCCAAAAAAATTAAATTTTTTAAAAAACTTATCCAAATACAAAATTTTCAAACTTACCAAATGTATTGACGTTTTTAAAAGATATGAAACATTGAAATTTTTTCAAAAGTTACCAAAAATTTTATTTGACTTCTAAATTTAATATTTATATAAACCTTTTCAAAATATACCAAAAATATAAGCTTTTGAAAAACGTACCCAAACCAAAATTAAAACTTTTTCAAAAGTGAAAGAAAAATGTAAACTTATTTACCAATTTTCAAGAATTTAATTTTTTTTTCTTGAATTGCCACAAGTGGAAAGTTTTCCAAAATCATAAAAAATATATATTTTTTAAAGTAACCAAAAAGAATCTCTTTCAAAATTACCAAAACTGAAAACTTTTTTAAAATAAGGCAGAGTTGAAATTTTTTCCAAGTTACCCAAAAATAGAAACTTTTTTCCAAATTTATGAAATCTTATTTCCCAATTTTCAACAATAGAATTTTTTGTTTCTAAACTTAAAGTAGTAATTTTTCCAAAATAACAAAATAAATAATTTTCTAAAATTTAAAAAACTGTTATATTTTTTCCCAATTTTCAAAAATAGAAACATTTTTTCTTAACTTACCAAAATTGAAAATTACTTTTTTAAAACTTACCCAAAAAAAAAAAAAAAAAATTCAACTCACAAAAATATATAATTTCATTTTTTATAATATCAAGAAATATAAATTTTTGAAAACTTACCCAAAAAAAATTACTCAACTTTTTCATAATTTATAAAAAGATAAACTTATTTCCCAATTTTAAAACATAGTTGTTGTTTTTTTTCTTTAATTTAGAATAAGAAGAAATTTTTCCAAAATTAACCAAAAAATGAAACGTTTTTAAAACTTACGAAAAGTATAGGCATTTTTAAAAGATATCAAAAATTGAAATTTTTTCAAAAGTTACCAAAAATTTATTTTCTAAAATTACTAAAAATATATACTTTTTCAAAACATACATAAAATATAAGCTTTTCAAAAACTTACCCAAACAAAAATCGAAACTTTTTCAAAAGTAAAAGACAAATGTAAACTTATTTACCAATTTTCAAGATTAGAAATTTTTTTCCCTAGAAATACCATATTTGGAAAGTTTTCCAAAATTATAAAAAAAATGTATTTTTCTAAAGTATCATAATTTATAAAAAGATAAACTTATTTCCCAATTTTAAAAGGTAGATGTTTTTTTTGTTTAATTTACAATAAGAAGAAAATTTTCCAAAATTAACCAAAAAATGAAACTTTTTTAAAACTTACGAAAAATATAGCCCTTTTTAAAAGATATCAAAAATTGAAATTTTTTCAAAAGTTACCAAAAAATTTAAATTTATTTTTTAAATTACTAAAAATATATACTTTTTTCAAAACATACAAAAAATATAAACTTTTCAAAAACTTACCCAAACAAAAATCGAAACTTTTTCAAAAGTAAAAGACAAATGTAAACTTATTTACCAATTTTCAAGTTAAAAAATTTCCCCCCTAGAAATACCACATTTGGAAAGTTTTCCAAAATTATAAAAAAATGTATTTTTTCTAAAGTAACCAAAAAAAAAAAAAAAAATCTCTTTCAAAATTATCCAATTTTTTTTTTTTTAAATTAGTAAAAATTGAGATTATTTCCATGTTACCCAAAAATAGAATTTTTTTCTAAACTTACTTAAAGTAGTAATTTTTCCAAAATAACAAAAAATATAATTTTTTTAAAACTTCAACAAAATATATAATTTTCTAAAATTAAAAAAAAGATATAACTTATTTCCCAATTTTGAAAGTAGATATTTTTTTCCCCCTTAATTTACCATCTGTAGATATTTTTTGAAAATTACCCAAAAAATTAAACTATTTTAAAACTTTTCCAAAATACAAACTTACCAAAATTATGGACCTTTTTGAAAGATGTCAAAGATTGAATTTTTTTCAAAACTTACCAAAAATTGCAAACTCTTTTCTAAAATTTTTAAAAATATAAATTTTTTCAAAACATACAAAAAAATATAAACTTTTGAAACACTTACCCAAACCGAATTTGAAACTTTTTGAAATGGAAAAGCAAAATGTAAACTTATTTACTAATTTTCAAGAATTGAAATTTTTTTTTCCTTCTAGAATTACCACAAGGGGAAAGTTTTTTAAAACCATAAAAAACATATATTTTTTACAAAGTACCAAAAAAAAAAAAAGAATCTCTTTCAAAATTACCAAAATTAAAAACGTTTTTAAAGTTAGCAAAAATTGAAATTGTTTCCTTGTTACCCAATAATAGAATTTTTTTTTTCAAAACTTAAGAAATCTTATTTCCCAATTTTTAACAATAGAAACATTTTTTTTCCAAACTTACTTAAAGTAGTAATTTTTCCCAAATAACAAAAATTATAATTTTATTTTCTAATAGTTACCCAAGAAATATAATTTTCTAAAATTAAAAAAAAAAAAAACTAAACTTTTTCAAAATGTATCGAAAATATAAACTTATTTTTCAATTTTCTTTATTAGAAACATTTTTTTTCTTTCTAAACTTGCTTGAAGTAGTAATATTTCCAAAATAACAAAAAATATAAATTTTTTCAAAACTTACTAAAAATATAAACTATTGAAAAACTTACCCAAACCAAAATCAAAACTTTTTAAAGAGTAAAAGTAAAATGTAAATTTATTTACCAATTTTGAAGAATTGAATTTTTTTTGTGCTAAAATTACCACAAGGATAAAGTTTTACAAAATTCTAAAAAATACATATTTTTTCTAAAGGAACCAAAAAAAGAATCTCTTTCAAAATTACCAAAATTAAAAACTTTTTAAAAATTAGCAAAAATTGAAATTGTTTCTTTGTTACCCAAAAATAGAATTTTTTTTTTTTTTTTCAGAATTTAAGAAATCTTATTTCCCAATTTTTAACAATAGAAACATTTTTTTTTTTTCAAAATGTAACAAAAATATAAACATATTTTTCAATTTTCAATAATAGAAACATTTTTTTTTCTAAACTTACTTAAAGTAGTAATTTTTCCAGAATAACAAAAAATATAATTTTAACTTAAAGGAAATATATATTTTTCTAAAAGTAAAAAAAATATAAACATATTTCCAAATTTTAAAATTTTCTCCCCCTTAATTTACCTTATGTAGAAATTTTTCCAAAATTACCCAAAAAAATTAAACTTTAGGTTATATGCTGTCATGACCCCCTATTTATTAAAAATCTGATATGACCCCCTCCACTTGATTTTTTTACATATTATGACAAAAATGCCCTTAATTTCATTAATCAATTGTGATGAATTTTAATTGGACACATGTCCAACTAGACTACTCAAAATTGGACAACTGTCCAACTGACCGAATTTTGACCGGCCGGCGACCCCGGAGCCGAGTTGGACACATGTCCAACTAGACTGCCCGAAATAACCCCTCAGTTGAACGTATGTCCAACTCACCTCAACAGAGTTGGACATGTGTCCAACTGAAAACCAGAGGAGTATATTTTAGAGGACACATATGTCCACTCGCCGGAGCTCAGTTGGACGACTGTCCAACTGATGAAATTTTGACCGGCCGGCGACCCCACTCGCCGGAGCCGAGTTGGACACATGTCCAACTAGACTGCCCAGAATAACCCCTCAGTTGGACGTATGTCCAACTCACCTCAAAAGAGTTGGACATGTGTCCAACTGAAAACCAGAGGAGTATATTTTAGAGGACACATATGTCCACTTGCCGGAGCTCAGTTGGACAGTCGTCCAACTGATCAATTTTTGACCGACCGAAGACCCCACTCGTCGGAGTCGAGTTGGACATATGTCCAACTAGACTGCCCAGAATAACCCCTCAGTTGGACGTATGTCAAACTCACCTCAACAGAGTTGGACATGTGTCCAACTGAAAACCAGAGCACCCATCTTTACTGTTAGCCACGCTAATTTGAAAAAAAAAAATTTCACAAACAGAGCACCCATCGTCATCTTCACCCTTGTCTCAAGAAAGTAGGGTGAGAAGCTAAAATTTTCTTTAAAGCTCGTAATCATATTCAATTCAGAGATACTAGTGGCGAGTTCACTTGTCATGTACACCCACATATCATCCAAATGAAACAAAGAAGAAAAGAGAACTCAACAAGCAACCAAGAAATCGAAGAAGACTTCAGAAAAAACTCATAAGAAAACTCAACTTAGGGCACAAAATGAAATAGGGGCAGAGGATCTGAGAAGTTTTGGGAACGATAAAGTGAAATCAAATATTGAAAAATGTTTTCCAAAACAAGCAGTGGATTTAAAATTATTTCACAGAAAATCATGCCTAGTAGAGTAACTGTACCGAGACTCTCACCCTCAAGCTTTATCTCAGTGCGAACTCACTCTCACCAACCTCGGCCTCAACGTTACTCGCGAAGCCGTCGACGACACAGCGGGAGCAGCAGAGTTTGTCGCAGCCAACAACCTCCGAGACACCGCTGCAATAGCCATTTAAGGGATGAGGTGATGGTGGCCACTGATAATGACTAAGTTGAAGAGAAAGAAGAAGAATTGCAGCTGGTGGATATAATGAGTAAAGGGGTATATTTGGAAGTTTAGTAATAGGGGGTTAGTCCAGAATAAGACTAATAAAAGGGGTCTAATGTAGCCTATTTTCCTTAAACTTTTTTAAAAATTTTCCAAAATACAAACTTACCAAAATTATAGACCTTATTGAAAGATGTCAAAAATTGAATTTTTTTCAAAACTTACCTAAAATTTCAAACTCATTTTCTAAAATTACTAAAAATATTAAATTTTTCGAAACAAACTAAAAATATAAACTTTTGTAAAACTTACCCAAATCAAAATCAAAACTTTTTGAAATGGAAAAGCAAAATGTAAACTTATTTACCAATTTTCAAGAATTGAATTTTTTTTCTTCTAAAATTACCACAAGGGTAAAGTTTACAAAATTCTAAAAAATACATATTTTTTTCGAAGTAACCAAAAAAAGAATCTCTTTCAAAATTACCAAAATTAAAAACTTTTTAAAAATTAGCAAAAATTGAAATTGTTTCCTTGTTACCCAAAAATAGAATTTTTTTTTTTTTCAAAATTTAAGAAATCTTATTTCCCAATTTTTAACAATAGAAACATTTTTTTTTTTCAAAATGTACCAAAAATATAAACATATTCAATTTTCAATAATAGAAACATTATTTTTTTTCTAAACTTACTTAAAGTAGTAATTTTTCCAAAATAACAAAAAATATAATTTTAACTTAAAGGAAATATATAATTTTCTAAAATTAAAAATAAGTATAAACTTATTTCCAAATTTTAATACGTTGATATCCCCCCCCCCCCCCCCCCCCCCCCCCCCCCCCCCCCCCTCCCCAAATTTATCAAATGTAGAAATTTTTCAAAAATTATGGACCTTTTTGAAAGATGTCAAAAATTGAATTTTTTTTTTTCAAAATTGACCAAAAATTTCTAACTCATTTTCTAAAATTACTAAAAATATAAAAATTTTCAAAACATACTAAAAATATAATAGAAATCTTATTTCCTAATTTTTTTACAATAGAAACATTTTTTTTTTTCTAAACTTACTTAAAAGTAGTAACTTTTCCCAAATAACATAAAAAATAATTTTCTATAATTTAAAAAAATAAAAAATTTTCAAAATGTACCAAAAATATAAACTTATTTTTCTATTTTCAATGATAGAAACATTTTTTTTTTTCTAAACTTACTTAAAGTAGTAATTTTTCCAAAATAATAAATTTTTTTTAAACTAAAAGGAAATATCTAAAATTCAAAAAAAAAAAATATAAACTTATTTCCAAATTTTAAAACGTTGATATTTTCCCCCCCTTAATTTACCTTATGTAGAAATTTTTCCAAATTTACCCAAAAAAATTAAACTTTTTCAAAACTTTTCCAAAATACAAACTTACCAAAATTATAGACCTTTTTTGAAAGATGTCAAAAATTGAATGTTTTTCAAAACTTACCATAAATTCCAAACTCATTTTCTAATTACTAAAATTATAAAATTTTTCAAAACATACCAAAAATATTAACTTTTGAAAAACTTTCCCAAACCAAAATCGAAACTTTTTTACCAATTTTCAAAAATTGAAATTTTTTTCTTCTAAAATTACCACAAGGGGAATGTTTTACAAAATTATAAAAAATACAAATTTTTTTTTTTCTAAAGTAACCAAAAAAAGAGTCTCTTTCAAAATTAAAAACGTTTTTAAAATTAGCAAAAATTGAAATTGTTTCCTTTTTACCCAAAAATAGAATTTTTTTTTTTTCAAAATTTAAGAAATGTTATTTCCCTATTTTTAACAATAGAAACATTTTTTTTAAACTTACTTTAAAGTTGTAACTTTTCCCTAATAATATTTAAAATAATTTTCTGAAATTAAAGAAAAAATATAAAATTTTTCAAAATGTACCAAAAATATAAATTATTTTTCAATTTTCAATAATAGAAACATTTTTTTTCCTAAACTTGCGTAAAGGAGTGAATTTTTCTAAATAACAAAAAATATAATTTTTGTAAAACTTAAAGGAAATATATAATTTTCTAAAATTTATAAAAATATAAACTTATTTCCAAATTTTAAAACTTTGATATTTTCCCCCCCTTAATTTACCCTATGTAGAAATTTTTCAAAAATTACCCAAAAAATTGAACTTTATTAAAACTTTTCCAAAATTAGATACATTTTTGAAAGATGTCAAAAATTAAATTTTTTTCAAAACATACCAAAAATTTCAAGCTCATTTTCTAAAATTACTAAAAATATAAATTTTTCAAAACATAATAAAAATATAAACCTTGAAAAACTTACACAAACCAAAATCAAAACTTTTTGAAATGGAAAAGCAAAATGTAAACTTATTTACCAATTTTCAATTATTGAATTTTTTTTTAAATTACCATAAAGGGGAAAATTTTACAAAATTATAAAAAATACAAATTTTTTCCAAAGTGACCAAAAAAAATATCTTTCAAAATTACCAAAATTAAAAAGGTTTTTGAAATTAGCAAGAATTGGAAGTGTTTCCATGTTACTCAAAAATATAATTTTTTTTTTTTTCAAAATTTGAGTAATCTTATTTCCCAATTTTTAACAATAGAAACATTTATTTTTTCTAAAATTTCTTAAAAGTACTAACTTTTCCCAAATAGCATAAAAAATAATTTTCTAAAATTACTAAAAAATTATAAACTTTTTCAAAATGTATCAAAAAATAGTAATTTTTCGTAAATAACATAAAATATAATTTTTTTGAAACTTAAAGGAAATATATAATTTTCTAAAATTAAGAAAAAAACGTAAACTTATTTCCAAATTTTAAAATTTTGATATTCCCCCCCTTAATTTACCATATTTTGGAAATTTTCCAAAATTACTCAAAATATTAAACTTTTTAGAAACTTTTCCAGAATACAAACTTACCAAAATTATAGACCTTTTTGAAAGATGTCAAAAAATTGAATTTTTTTTTTTTTTTTTTCAAAACTTACCTAAAATTTCAAACTCATTTTCTAAAATTACTAAAAATATAAAATTTTTCAAAACACACTAAAAATATAAACTTTTGAAAAACTCACCGAAACCAAAATCGATACTTTTTGAAATGGAAAAGCAAAATGAAAACTTTTTTACCAATTTTCAATAATTGAATTTTTTTTCTTCTAAAATTTCCACAAGGGGAATCTTTTACAAAATTATAAAAAATACGAATTTTTTTTTATAAAGTAACGAAAAAAAGAATCTCTTTCAAAATTACCAAAATTAAAAACGTTTTTAAAATTAGCAAAAATTGAAATTGTTTCCTTGTTACTCAAAAATAGATTTTTTTTTCAAAATTTAAGAAATCTTATTTCCATACTTTTAACAATAGTAACATTTTTTTTCCTTAAATTTACCAAAAAATAGTAATTTTTCGAAAATAACAAAAAATAATTCTTTTTAAAACTTAAAGGAAATATATAATTCTCTAAAACGTTGATATTTCCCCCCCCTTAATTTACCATATGTAGAAAATTTTCCAAAATTACCCAAAAAATTAGACTTTTTTAAAACTTTTCCAAAATACAAACTTACCAAAATTACCAAAATTAAAAAGGTTTTTAAAATTTGCTAAAATTGGAATTTTTTTCATGTTACCCAAAAATATAATTTTTTTTTTCAAAGTTTAAGAAATCTTATTTCCCAATTTTTGACAATGGACACTTTTTTTTTCCCCTAAACTTACTTTAAAGTACTAACTTTTCCCAAATAACATAAAAAATAATTTTATAAAGTTAAAAAAAAAAAATAAACTTTTTCAAAATGTACCAAAAATATAAACTTATTTTTCAATTTTTAGTAAGAGAAACATTATTTTTTTTTTCTAAATTTACTTAATGTAGTAATTTTCTAAAATAAAAAAAAAATAAACTTATTTCCAAATTTTAAAACGTTGATATTTTCCCCCCCTTAATTTACCCATATGTTGAAATTTTTCCAAAATTACCCAAAAAATTAAACTTTTTAAAACTTTTCCAGAATACAAACTTGCCAAAATTATAGACATTTTTGAAAGATGTCAAAAATTGAATTTTTTTAATAACTTACCCAAAATTTCAAACTCATTTTCTAAAATTACTAAAAGTATAAACTTTTGAAAAACTTACCCAAACCCAAATCTAAACTTTTTGAAATGTAACAGCAAAATGTAAACTTATTTTCCAATTTTGAAGAAATGAATTTTTCTTCTTTGAAAATTAGCACAAGGGGAAAGTTTTACAAAATTATAAAAAATACATATTTTTTCTAATGTAACCAAAAAAAGAATCTCTTTTAAAATACCAAAATTAAAAAGTTTTTTAAAATTAGCAAAAATTTGAATATTTTCCATGTTACCCAAAAATAGAATTTTTTTTTCAAAATTTAGTAAATCTTATTTCCCAATTTTTAACAGTAGAAACATTTTTTTTTTTTAAACTTAGTTGTAGTAACTTTTCCCTAATAACATAAAAAATAATTTTCTAACATTAAAGAAAAAATATAAATTTTTTCAAAATGTACCAAAAATATAAACTAATTTTTCAATTTTCAATAATAGAAACATTGTTTTTTTTTTTTTTTTTCTAAACTTACTTATGGAAGGATTTTTTCCAAAATAACAAAAAATATAATTTTTTTAAAACTTAAAGGAAATTTATATTTTTCTAAAATAAAAAAAATATAAACATATTTTCAAATTTCAAAATGTTGATATTTTTTCCCCCTTAATTTACCTTATGTAGAAATTTTTCCAAAATTACCCAAAAAAATTAAACTTTTTTAAAAGTTCTCCAAATTACAAACTTACCAAAATTATTGACCTTTTTGAAAGATGTCAAAAATTGAAATTTTTTTAAAAACTTAACTAAAATTTCAAACTCATTTTATAAAATTACGAAAAATAGATTTTTTTTTTTATAAAACTACTAAATATAGAAAGTCTTTCAAAATTTCTAAAAATAGAATGTTTTTCTAAAATTTTCAAAAATAGAAAGTTTTCCAAAATTACTAAAACTAAAAAACTTTTATAAAATTACTAAAAATAAAAAGTTTTCCAAAACTTTTAAAAATATAAAGTTTTCTAAATTTTTTAAATAATTAAAGTTTTTAAAAATAACTAAAAATAGAATCTATCAAAAATTTCTAATAAAATATGAAATTTTCCAAATTTAATGAAAATAAAAAATTTTCTTTTATTTTAAAAATAGAATGGTAACAAAAATTACAAAATATAAAATGTTTTCAAAAATTTCTAAAGACATTAAGTTTTCTTAGATTTTTAAGAATTTAAAGTATTTTTCAATTACTAAAAATTGAATCTTAAAATATTTTTCTAAAATTTCTAATAAAAATATCAAAATTTCCAAAATTTTTGAAAATGAAAAGTTTTCTAAAATTTATAATAATAGAAATTTTTTCAAATTACTTAAACTTGAATAGTTATTATTGATAAAATTACTAAAAATAGAAATTTTCGTTAAAATTGCATAAAAATAATTATTTTTTTATTATTAAATAACTAAAATTAGAAAGTTTTCCAAATTTTCTATTACTAAAAATAGTAAGTTTTTACAAAATTACTAAAATTAGTAAGTTTTCTAAAATTAAATGTTTTTATAAAATTTCCAAAAATAGAAAGTTTTTAAAAATTTTTAAAAGTAGAAAGTTTTTCTTATATTACTAAAAATAACTTTTTTAGTAAAATTGATAAAAATAGAATTTTTTTATAAAATTACTAAAATAAATTTTTTCCAAAATTTCTAAAAATAGAAAAAAAATTCTAAAATTTTTAAAAATAAATTTTTTTTCCAAAATTTCTAAAAATTGATAGTTTTTCAAAACTTTCTAAAAATTTAACGTTTTCTAAAATTTCTATATAATTGAAGTTTTTAAAAATTACTAAAAATATAATGTTTTTCTATATTTTCTTTTGAAGAATTTCTAAAAATATAAATTTGAGAAAAATTTCTCAACATAGAATCGTAACAAAAATTACTAAATATTAAAAAAATTTCTAAATTTTTCAAAAATAGTAAGTTTTTTAAAATTTCTAATAACATAGAGTTTACTATGATTTTTAAGAATTTGAGAATTACTAAATATTGTATCTAAATTTTATTTTTTCTAAAATTAAATTTTTTTTTAACATTTTTCAAAAGATAAAATTTTCTAGAATTTTTAATAAAAATATGAAAATTTTCAAAATTTCCAAAAATAGAAAGTTTTCCAAAATTACTTAGAAATAGAAACTTTTCTAAAGTTTCTTAAAATAGAAAGATTTTCAAAATTTTGTAAAAATATGTAAAGTTTTCTAAATTTTTTAAAAATTACCAAAAATAGAATCTTAACAAAAATTTTCAAAAAATAAAATTTTTTTTTTAAATTTCTAAAAAAAATATGTAATTTTCCAAAATTTATGAAAATCCAAAATTTTTCAAAAATTTCTAAAAATATAAAATTTTTCTAAAATTTCCCAAAATAGAAAGTCTTTAAAACTTTCTAAAAATAGATAGTTTTCTAAAATTACTAAAAATAATTTTTTTTGATGAAATTGTGAAAAATAGAAAGTTTTCCAAAATTTCTAAAAATAGAAAATTTCCTAAGTGAATTAAAGTTTTTAAAAATTACTAAAAATAAATGTTTTTCTTAAACATCTTTTGAAGAATTTCTAAAAATATAAAGTTTTCTAAAATTTTTAATAAAATATCAAAATTTCCAAAATTTATGAAAATATAAAATTTTCTAAATTTTCTAAAAATAGAATTGTAACAAAAATTTCTAAATATAAAATGTTTTCCTAAAATTTCCAAAAATAGAATTAGTGTGTATTAAACTTAAAATATAAACTAAAAGTTTTCTATGTGAATTAAACTTAAAATATAAAAATAATTTGTTACCATATGTATTTAAATTAAAAAATAATGAAAAATAAGATTAATTCAAAGTGAATTATTTTTAAATTAATATGTTGTGTCATATTTAGGGTGAAAATGCTTATCATATTAAATAAGAATTATAAACATGATAATGAAATAATGTACGTATAAAAACATGTATTTTTAATTAGTGTGTGTGTATATATATATAATATGTTGTTTTAAAACATCTAAAATTTTAATTAAAAATAAGAAAAGAGAAAAGTAAAGGGCAAAACAATTCTTCTGTGCCTTTTCCCTTTTTTTTACTGTTCTTGAAAATAGTTAAAACACATTTTAGGTGTTCTCAGTTTCTTGTTTTCCAAACACATTGTTTTAAAAAATAATAACTTAAAAACAATAACCAAACAATCTAATTTTTTTAAAAAATTAGTTTTTTGTTATTATATACAGAAAACAGTTTTTAAATTATGCTGCTAAACAGACCCTAAAATTTCTAAAAATATAAAGTTTTTTAAAAATTTCTAAAAATATAAAGTTTTCTAAAATTTCTAAAAAATTTAAAGTTTTTAAAACTTACTAAAAATAGAATCTTTTGAAAAATTTCTAAAATTGTAAAGTTTTCTAAAATTTCTAATAAAAATATGAAATTTTCCAAATTTCTGAAAAAAAAAAAAAAGAAAGTTTTCCAAAATGACTAAAACTAGAAAGTTTTTCTAAAATTACTGAAAATAGAAATTTTTGATAAAATTGGTAAAAATAGAATTTTTTTTCTATAATTACTAAAAATAGAAAGTTTTTTTAAAAATTTAAAAATAGAAACTTTTCTAAAATTTGTAAAAATAGATATTTTTCAAAATTTTCAAAAATTAAATTTTTTTCCAAAATTTCTAAAAATATTAAGTTTAGAAAAATGGATTAATTGATGAAAATAAATTATGTTATTTAGAACAGATTAAGGTTGTTATGCAATTCAATTTGAAGCAAAATTGGATTTATAAAGTTGGGCTCTTTTTGTTCCATCAGAAAAATAATAAGAGTCCAATTTAAAGAGAATTGCATAGCTGCTTTTTTTTTTTTAATTTCATACATGAAATTTTATCCTTAACCTCTTTATAATGTACATATATTTTTTTATAATATAAAAAATATTTTTTTTTTTTGCAAATTCAAGAATACATTGTACATATTTTTTTTTTTAAAGAATTAAATGTGAAACTATTTAAGTAACTAAATTTAGAGTCAAAGGGCATAATAGGGGTGGGAATAGGTTAGTTAGATTGGTTATTGAGCTATTTTACAAGTCGATTATATCTTGACAGTTTTGAAAAACTCAAAACTTTAGCCGACTTATGACCCCAAAAAATCAACCTTTAAGACAATCTATAAAGTCTGCTTAAGTAAAGTTAGTTTAATAATTTTGAACCTTTAATTATATATGGTATAAAAGTCAAACATATAACCTTAAAAAGAAATAAAGAGGAAAACAAAGTACATAAATGCTCATTGACACAAAATACTATCATTTATTTTTAAAGTATTTCACTGTTAGTTAAGGGTACAATACCAAATGATTTCTTAATACTTATGTGAAATATTGCTAAAGTTGAATATTTCTTAGATAACATTCAAAGCCATCTTTTATTTTTACGTACAATTTAGATAAAATATTAGAGTAATTATAATATATGAATAAATAATAAAGAAATACCTAAAAAATTAGTATATTAAAATTGTAGGTTCGGTTCCATTTTGTCGATTTTGTTATTTGTGAAACCTAGACTCGAACTTACTAAGTCAATTTATACAATTTTTGAACTTATTTAAACCAATCAAGCTCTAAAAATTAATAATAGGCTCGGTTTGAACTTAAATTATAATTAGTTGGTAAGTCCTTTGTCAAAAATTGACCACTCTTAGAGAGTAGTATACAATTGTATTTTTAAGATATCATAATTATTATTAAAAAGATAAATAAGAGTATCATAAAATAAAAAAAAATAAAAAAATTAGGATGCTCCCCTTGCGCTAATTAAAAGCTCTGCAAAAAGAAAAAAAAAATGATATATAAAATTCATTTATTTCTTTCTTCCTCGACAGTAACGTTTTGACCATTAATACCAAAGTTAATCGATAACTAACCTTCTTGTTGTTGGTTTGAACTAACTAATTATATTTTTACTTAATTATCTCAACGATATGTCTATTTTTTATTGATTATCATTATCATAAATGGATCTCATGTGTTATCATATCAGACAAAATTAACAATAATTAGCGAAATATTTAATTTGTTTTTAACTTTACGTAGGTGTACAGTTAAGTACAGTTAAGTCCTTATATAATATGGCCTTTGTACAGTAAAGTCCTTATATAATAAGTTATTCATCATTATTAAAATAAGTGATAATATTGCATATCAATAAAATATTATAAGTACAAGTATTTTATTGGAAAATATTATTATCTAATAATTAATAAAAATAAAAAATTAATAAAAAATATACTATAAAAATAATAATAATAAATAACTCCATGAAAAAGGCATCATAATTGACACCGAATCTACCAAATACAAAGGACACTGCACTAATAGAAACAAACTGATTATCTAACCTCTCTGCCTTCTTTTCTCAATTAGCGCTAATTCATCAAATAAATAAAAAAATCAATTTTGCCTGTAAAAATAGATTCTTTCACCAGTTAACATTTTTGTCTTTACGTGATCGAGTTTTTGATCAAATACGTTATATTTATCAAATAATATATTAATATTAAATTTGATAAAGTTGAAAAAATGAAATGTGAAAATACTTGTAAAATTATCTACTAATTAATTATATTATTATATATAAAAATATATATATACATTAAATTATAATAAAAAATATTTTTTTTTTATTTTTTTGTCTGATTTTTGGATTGTATCGAGGGTGTTTCGTTGCATGACATGACATGGTATTTACAACTTAAAAGTAAATGCTACATTATTGTTTAAGATAAGTTTGAAATATAGATAAGTTTTATTGGTCTCCCGCAAGGTTTTAAAGTTTATATTGAAATCTTGAAAACATTTTAATAATAAAAGTATATATATATATATATATATATATATATATATATAGACAAATCTGCACAATAATACCCTGTTAATTAATTCCTAAAAATTATTAAGATTGCCTTATGTGATTGCACCATAACAACAATGAAAAAGAAATGAATAATTATTAAGATGGGGGACATATTTTGATTAGAAATGACTTTTTCTTTTTCTACGAATAAAATTTCTTAATGTAGAAGTGGTGAATGACATAATCAAAGATCTTGGTCTCTCTTTTGTAATTGAGTGTTGAGATTACGATCCCCTACCATTATCGAGTTAAAAAAAATACAAAGAAAGAAAAAGCGTACTACTTTAATTTGTGTCTAATGTGAAACACAATATATCCAAACCAACTAGTTTTATGATGAATATATATTCAACAAAATTAAATGAAAATATATGCTTTTGAACAACAAGTGTTTAAATATAAAATAAATATAACATTTTAAAATTTATTTAAATAACCGGAATATATAATAAACGAAACCTAAACATACTTCATGTTAATTATAAGTTAAACGTTAAAAACCTGTTTGTTGAGCAAATTTGCTGAGTACTACTCACTAGAGACAAATTAAAAGGCTACGCCCCTCCCCACCAACTTATTTGCATATCATATAGTTTCGATCCATTTCTATAAATAATGCTCATATAATATAGCAAGACTTCACTTCAAAATATCCATAAAATTAATTAATATTGTGTTTGATCCATAATCAAATTACTATGGACTTGAGTATCTATGAAATGAGTAGTAACGAGCTACTTGAAGCTCAAGCTCTTGTGTGGAGTACAACCCTTAGCTTCATAAAGTCTATGTCCCTTAAATGTGCAATTGAATTAGGCATCCCAGATATAATCCACAGCCATGGCAAACCCATTCAACTTACCAAACTCATTTCTTCTCTCCAAATCCATCCTTCAAAATCTCACTACATCCACCGTCTTATGGCCATCCTTGTTCACTCTGGTTTCTTCAAAAAAAACCAAAACAATAATAATAATCAAAACCAAGATGATGATGAACAACAAGAAGAACAATACTCTCTTACACTTTCTTCTCAGCTTCTTCTAAAACATGGGCCTTTTAGGGCTGCACCACTTTCTCAACTCATCCTTGATCCGCTTTTAGTCAACCCATGTCATTACTTAAGCACTTGGTTAGGGAATGAAGATGATGCTTCATCATTTGAGATGACAAATGGAAAGAGGTTTTGGGATTTAGCTGCTGAGCCCAGACTTTTTGACTTGTTTAATGAGGCAATGGCCGCTGATTCTCAGATAATTGCAAAGGTCATTGTTGATGAGTGTAAGGGAGTTTTTGAGGGATTGAAGTCTTTAGTTGATGTAGGAGGTGGCAATGGAACCCTAGCAAAAGCCATAGCAAAAAACTTTCCAGAGATTGATTGCTTTGTGCTTGATCTTCCACATGTTGTTGCGGATTTGGAGGGTACTGACAACTTGAAATTTATTGTCGGTAATATGTTTCAGACTATTCCCCCAGCAAATGGAATTTTGCTTAAGGTATTTTATACAATTCTTACCTGTAATTTTTACAACCAATAATGTGTTTTTGAATATATATAAAACATATCATTTGCAATTCAGCTCTGATAGTTGTATAAAATGATTGCTGGCCCTCCTTCTATTCCCTTAAACTTTTGGAAAAGTTCGTATCCCAACAACTTCTAACATGGTATCAAAGCTGGAAGTTTTGTGTTCAAGACCCACCCAATTGTTAAATTGCAAGTGTTTGGCCTGCATATTGCATAGCTAACACTTGCGGGAGAATGATAAATGTATAAAATAATTGTTGATTATTCTCCTAATAGCTTAAACTTTTAAACAACTTCTAAGAGAGTCACAAATAGTTCATTCACACCCCATTATATGCAATACTAATTCAGATATGATTGGGTTGATTCAATTTATCCCTTTTGTTCTTCTATTTATAACTAATTTTACATCTTTTCGAATTAAATTAGCATCCACAACAGGACAACCATTAAAATCCCACATGTAATACTCGAACCAAAGTGAACTCTAAAAACCACTGAAATGGTAAAGCTTATTTTGTCTCATAGTTCAATTCGTTTTCGTTTCTAATCTTACTCGAACTGACCCATTGTCATTAGGGGTATGTATTGGATCGAAATCGTTGATTTTATATGTATCTGATCTCATCAGACATTTTATCATATTGAATAATTCTAATCCGCATATGATTTGATTATATTCTAAATCCAATCCGATCCGAAAACTCTTCGAATTAGATTGGTTGAATCCGATCAATCTGATCAATAAACTTATTCACTTAAATTTTTGCATAACATAAATATATTTGAAAAATAAACTCAAAAAAATATCAAATAATAATATTAAATTATGACTCAGACCTATATAAAAAAATAACATAATATAAATTATAATATTTATTTAAATAAAATTAACAATCTATTCAAATAATAAATTAAATTTGTTATTTAGTCTTTTATAATTTTATTGATATTGTTAAAGTATGATGTAATGTATAATAAAAATAAGAATGATCAATAATAATATGTCATATGTATAAATGTACATATATTTAATTTTTTTGGTCGGATCGGATTGTATATGATGAAATCCGTCATCCGATCATAACTTCATGGATTGAAAAAATTTCAACTCGATCATCAGATTAAAACCATTCAAAAATTAATATATTGAATTCAATTGTTTAAATTAATCAAATTATTAAATTTTTTGTACACCTTTAATTGTCATCTTACTTGGAACACCTTTTTCTAATTGTTTAACTTTTGGGAATAACGGGAACATATTATTTTCCCTTGACTTTTGGAACACTCTTGACATAATTCCGAAACTTGTAAAATAGATGAGTTTTGAGCGTGTCAAAGCAAAGATATCCTAAAATAGTAATAAAAATCTAATAAATTTATAATTTAATTGTATGATATAATTTTTTTTATGTATAAAATTTTATTTTTAATTTTTTAAAAAATATATATGTTCTTATTTATGCGTATTTAGAGTAAATTTATCCTTATATTTGTTATTTTTGGACATTTTTTCAATTCACTTTAGAAAATGCTTTAACCTAAGTATTGATTTCGCTTTTATTTCAGTGGATACTACATGATTGGAATGATGAAGAATGTGTAAAAATTTTAAAGCAATGCAAAGAAGCATTAGCAACGAACAAAGATGGAGGAGGAAAAATCATAATCATAGACATCGTTGTAAATAATAAGAAAGATAAGGACCAGAATTCAAATGAAGCACAACTCGGCTTTGATGTGTTAATGATGGTTCTCTTATGCGGTAAAGAGCGCAATGAAAAGGAATGGGAAAGCCTTTTCTTGTCTGCTGGCTTTAGTCACTACAAAATTACTCCAATTTTTGGAGTAAGATCTCTTCTCGAAGTGTACCCTTAAGTTTTAACTACTTCATAGTTATTTCGATTCTAAGTTTGTTATGGATTAATAAGTGAAATATTGTGAGTGTTTTTTTTTTCCCTATTGTTGTCAGTTATTACAAGTGTGACCTTTATGGACATGTCAGTGGTTTTTTTTTTTTTCCTTTTTCGCTTTGAAATAAAATATATGAAAGTGTGGTGTTGCTCTATGTGAGATTGAGTACTGGTTCATCTGAAGTATCATTCTTTGTTGTCCTAGTATATTTTGAATGGAGGAAAGAACAGTTCTATTAACAAGGGCTCAGAAAGTAAATGGATCACACTGCTCCTTACATTCAAGCATAAAACATTTTAATATTACTGGGAAATAAAATAAAAAGTTAAACTAAATGTTTTTATCGGCACAAATGTTATCATGAATTCTGATAAAATTACCAAAGTAGCGAAAAAATGATCAGCTGCTTTTTTTTTTTTTTAATCAAAGGTGCGACCCATTAAATAATGATGTTGTTAAAGAAATCTGATATGATAAAATTGCAATTATTTGAAAGTTTTTACTTCTCTTTAAGTTAGTCTTACCTCAACAATGAGACATGCGTATTTTATATTATTTTATTTTATTTTGCCAATTTTTGCCTATATAAAGTCCTACTATTATTGTAATTTGGCTACATTGTCATGATAAGTCTTATTTTGACATTTTTAAAACATGCATATTTTAATATTTTATATTTTTTATCTAAAAGAATACTATTTTTTTTTTTTTTTTTTTACAATTTTTACTTACGGGAATACTTACTATTGTGGTAAGGCATTACCTTGTCATGATAAGCCTTAACTTGACATTTTTAAGACAAATATGTTCTAGTATTTTATAGATTTTATACGAGGAAATCTTTTTTTTTTTTTTTGCTATGAGAATGCTTACTATTATTGTATAGTAAGGCATTATTTTATCATGGTAAGATTTATGTTGACCTTTTTAAAGTATTCATATTTTAGTATTTTATAATTTTTATCTAAAGAAAATGTATCACTATTATGATAATATATTATCTCGTTGTAATAAGCCTTATCTAGTGATAAGACAAGCATTATCATCCTATTTCAAATTACACTGTCTAACAAATTTGGTACAAAATTAAATCGGCCTAAAAAAAACAAACGATTGTAGATAATTTGGACTATGGATTCAAGAGTTGTTTGAGATGTAAATTTTATCGTATAATATCATTTCATTAGATGTCTTTCATGTGTTTTATGGTTTAAAATAATCTCATGTAAAATAAAACTTATCACATCTTATTTCATCTCATAAAAATAATAAATCAAATTTTAAACCTAATATCTTATCATATTTTTTTTCATTTTTTCTTTATATTAAATCGTCTTATTATAAATAATTAGTCTCATTTTAAACCTAATATCTTATTGTATTTATATTTTTTCTTTCTATTAAATGATCTTATTATAAATAGTTATATTACTTTTTTTTCCTTCTTATTTTTTATTTTATTTGTCTCATTAAGCTATTTTAAACTAATTGAAAAATCCAAACATTTTATATCCAAATACATAAAAACAGCACATATTTAATGAATTTATTTAATGACTATAAATTATTTATGTAAATGGTAGTTTATTTGAATAATATATTAGGAACGGTCAGAAATTTTTTGTAGTTTATGTGATAAAATTTTCGATTATTTCATCAGGAATTCAAGTTTAAATTTTATTCGAATATGTGAGTGTATTTTTTTTTATTAATAAAAAAATAAAACTTTAGAGTAAATTTTAAAATATATATATATATATATATATTAGGAACCAGTGACGGAGCTGGAGGGTGGCTGTCCCGGGCTTCAGCCCGGACAGTTTTTTTTAAATTTTTTTAATTAATATTAATAATATAAATATAATTTAATATATTATATAATTAAAATTATAATAATAAATTATTATTTTCTATTATTCTGCTGCCACTGTTTCTATTACTCTCTTGTCTGCTCTTTGTTGTTTGTTGCTTTATTTTCTGACTCTGCAACTATGCGCATCTGTATCTTCTTTTTACTTTTCTTTTTAAAGCAAAATTACTATAGTCATGTATTCTTCTTTAAAATACTAAATACTTAAAATATTTATATTTTAATTTATACTCATTAATAATTATGTATTATATATTCCTAAAAATTATAGCTTTTAAACTTTTGATCGATAAATATTGTATAATTATTAATTTAAGTACTTATTTAAGTATAAATTTATATGTATTTAACACTCATTTTTTTTTATAACAATTCACTTTTATTTCATTAAATATGTTATTTCTTCATTCTTTAAATTATTAAATAGAGTTCTTTATTTCAAAATATATATTATCTCATTGTTATATTATAACATGGAATTTATTTTAAATTTCTATACTTATCAATTATTATTAATAGATGAAAAATGATTAGGCATATAACTTATTTATTGATTATTTAATTCTTTAGTTATTTTAATTTTTTATTTGTTTGTTGTTAGGTGTTTGTAATTTTTAATTTATATACTTTAATTTGTATTAAATATTTTTATCGTAGATTATAATAGATAAACCTCACTAAAGTTTTAAATCATTTAAAACTTTGCATTCATTTTTTAGAAAAATAAATGATAAACAATTAACTAAAAATATTTTTAAGTTTAATATATATCAGCCCTCCTAAAAAATTTTTTTTGGGTACGTCCTGTTAGGAACGGTCGGCACTAAAGCTGGGAGAAAAAGAGGTTATAAGCACAAATAAGCCTATTTATTATTAGAAAAGACGTTATTTAGGCATTAATATTATAATAGTTACCCATTTATCCGTATTACTTTTTCTCATTTAAGTAGGTTTTTTTTTTTTTTTTTAGAGGGGTTTGTCCTTTGTGTGGTTAGACATTGCTGTAGTTTAAGGGTAGCTCGTTTTTAAGTAAATGATTAGACCCTATAAGAATTTTAATTTTTATAATGTCTATTATATTTTTAAAAATAAATAATTTTATTTTAAATTATTTTTATAAATTTTAAAAATAATTATTAAAATAAAATTTAAAGATATATTAATTTTAAAAAAATATTATATTTAATTTAATATTATTAGAATGAATATATTTACACATAATTTTTTATTGATACAAAATAATATATGAATTATTTATTTTGTACTTATAAATAGTTACACTTTAGTAGTATTATTATAAGATGAATTTATCACTAATGAATAATATATATGTTTTTAACTAATAATAAAAAAGATAAATAACTATTTACTCTTAATTTTATTATATAAATAACAAAAAAAATTTATAGATTTTTTAAATCATTATATGTATTCAAGTTTCTTAATAATCTTTAATTTTTTTTTCACAATTAATTAAGATTATGCAAACTAAGAACAAATAACCATTGTAAAAATGTAAAATATCTTCTTTTTTTACATTTTTATAGGCATACCTTCTTCTCTTTTTTATGTGTCATAAATATTTAGTTTTGTAAATAATTTCAAACTTTTTATTTTATTCCAAAGTTTCAAAACTTTCAATTATATTTTATCAAAATCAAAATAAATTTAATTTATGGTCAAATGAATAAAAAAAAAAAAACTTTACATACGTATTTATTAATTTAATTTTTATCATTCATTATTTATATTTGACACAAAATATATTTTAATATAATTAATTAATTTTTATAAGTTGATAAAAATTTGATTTATAAAAAAAATATTTAAAATCTTATTTTTATATTTCATCTTATAAATATACTTGAACCGTCCCAGTAGTTTACTTCAATTTTTGAACAAGATAATAAACTTACACAAATATTTAGATAGAGAGAGAAGAAATGAAAATAAACTCGATGTATTGGGCCTAAAACGGGGATCCGATTACATCCTTTCGCCCAATCCAGAAGCCAAAAGGCCCAAAACCTTCCGATAGAACAGAGTACTCCTTTCTCTCTTTCGAGTCCATCATGAATGCTTTTCTCCTTTACATATAAGTTTATACAATAATGTTATATATAGTTGTGTATTTATATAATATTACTGTATAATGTGTGCTGAGAGAAAAATGAAAAAGAGATTAAAAAAAAAAAAAAAAACTTAAAGGCATAGTTGAAATGGAAAAGAGTGCATGTAATTAAAAGAGAGATGCACAATCTCTTGCTTGCACTAGAAATCTTGAACACTACGTATTATATATATATATATAGTAGATCCACTTCAAGAAGGTTCTTAGGAAATTCACTGCCTTCCCAATACTCAGACATCACTGAGTTATCATTTAATTCAGACATAGAAGAAGAGGTAGTTCCAGGATCATGAATTGGTTCAAAAATGCCTCAACCAGTTTGTTAATAAACAAAAAATCAAGTGCTTGTCTTTCAATTTCAAAAGGTGAAAACACTTGAAGCCCTCCTTGTCAACTTCAAGTCACAAAAGAAATTTCAGGTAGTAAATCTGCAGCAGAAGGATCGAATATAGAAAGCTCATCATCAAATGAAAAAGGCAAAAATAAGATGGAACAAGAAGAAAATAGCTCCAATAGGAATTAGAAGAGGAACCAACGATGGTGAAATCTCTTTTGGAAGAAGCTGGAGAAAATGGGAAGGAAGCAAGGGTATTCAGTTGTTGAAGAAGATGCATCTGATTCTGATGATGTATTGCCCAGCTTCGATCACTCTGAAATTAATGACATATCTGTAATTTCACTTTATATAAACATAATAATTATTATGTAAATACCCGGTTTAAGGATGCGTCATATAGTATAATTTGCTTTCCTCAAAATTCTCATTAATTAGTCCAACAAAATCATCCATCTATTCCTTACCTCGAATAAAAATTGATCACTACATTCAAAGTTCTTAATAAAAACATAAGAAAAAATGTAAACGAAAAAGTTTAATGTATTAAAAAAGAGACATATAGTAGTGAGAGATATAAATTTGGTTCACTATTTCAGTAATACCATAATTTCATTTTTGATACTCTGTTTTTATCATTATTATTATTAATTGATATCATGATAATGCAAGAAAATATATTATTAATAATAAGAGATATATAAATTAAGAAGCGGGCTAAAATTCAATAAAGCAACAATGTCACTTATTAACACTTTGCATAAAAAGCATTTGTATATTCAAAAAATCCTATAGATATAATTCCTTAAGGTAAGGATGAACTTAGCCTCTGCAGAAGAGACAGTTATTAAAAAGATTTAAACAGATAAAAAAGTTAAGTAATTGACCTTAAAAATAAAAATGATAAAATAAAATAATTAAAAAGTAAGAAATTAAAAGATGAATTTTGCAAATTATGGAACATGATAGTCAAATAAGTGTATGAAAACAATAATTGCTGGGATAGTTGAGAAAAAAAAAAAAAAAAAAGTGATTAGTTTTCTTTGAAAAATACAGTTAGGGACCTAGTAATGCAGTTACGAGAGTTATTTAAAAATGTGTAGTTTGAAAAAGAAAAAATATATGAAAGCATGAGTCAGAAGGTAATAAAGAATTAGAAACATACACACACACATAATTAAAAAAAGAGAGTGGTGATTAATTTTTTGAAAAAACAGGGACGATTTTCATGTGCTCTTTTCCTTTCAATTTGGGATATTGCGTAATGTGAAAGCTAAGGAGAACTGATAACTGGGAATCAAGCTTTTCGCCTTTTGGGTCATGGAGTTTTTACACCAAATTGCAAGTGCGAACCCATTGGAACTCTGTCGAAGCTGAAACAAGATTACGTTGTTTCGTGGTCGCAGACATTTAGAGGGTAGCCGGAGTAAAAGAAAGACGTATGGGGCGTCGTTGGGATTTGGACTTGGTCGCTACTATTCGTAGGAGTTATTTGCCGAGTAGTTTCCTTTTCTTTCTTTCTTTCTTTCTTTATTTATTTTTTAACAAAGAAAAAAGAGCATGGATGTTTGTTGGCACACTAACATGTTTCTTAGATCATCAAAGATTGTTGGTTATATCCATATCAGGATACCTGCCTCAGGTTAATGAATGCTCAACAATTCGCACTAACAACTCAATAAAAAGATTCGTGCGCTCTTTAAGATTGACTTTATCTGTTTTTCTAACTCCAATGTCTATAAATTGATAGAATAATTTTCATTTGAGTGCTACTAAATTAGCTTACATTTCATTTAATTTAGCCCACCTAAAACACATATAATTTGGACTTATTTAACAAAAATATAAGTTTAGATGGCTTGATAATGATTTTAATTTTTGAATTTTGATTTTCTTTTCAAGTTTTTTTTTTTTTTTTTTAATCAGTTATGTTTTGTAATAATTTTTTATTTTAATTTTTATATTTTTAAAAAATTACTATACGAGTCATAAATTTTTAAAAATTAAAATTTTTAATTTTTAATTTTTTTTATTTTAGTCAAATATTTTTCTAAACAGTAAATTAATTCTTATTTTTTTTTTAGGTTAACAAATGCTTGACAGTTCACACTAACTGCTCGAGTTGTGCGCCCTTTATAACGAACTTTATATAATATCCCAACTCCACTTTCAAAAATTGGTGGAATAGTTTCCATTTGAGTGCTAGTAAATTAGCTCGAAAAATGTAAGTTTAGTTGGTTTGATAATGGTTTTAATTATTGAATTTTAATTTTTTTTTTAAAGTTTTTTTTTATTAGTATGTTTGATAATAATTTTTTATTTTAATTTTTTTATTTTTTAAAAAATTAATACCAAAATATGATATGATTCATACATTTTTAAAAATAATATTTTTGAATTATATTTTTTATTTTTAATTTTTTTTCATTTTGATCAAATATTTTTTTAGGCAATAAATTAATTATTATAACTTTTATATGTATAAATATTATAAGAAAATGATTAAAAACTTAATATTTGTAAAAAAAATACCAAATTTTTTCTTTATTTTAAAGTTCTTTAAAAAAAAAAAAAGTGTTGCTAAACAACTTTAATCACCATGTAAAATTTTTTATCAAACACATTAATGATTATTTTTATAAAAAAAATCAAAAATTATAAAACAAAAATTGGGATCGTTACCTTTATTTTAACAAATATGTGAGATGATTTAGAAATACTCATTTTTAGCACGTCGAAACTCCAATAATGATGTTAAATGTAACATATTACATCTATTTTTATATTTAAATGTAATACATATTATTTCTTTTTTCGTTGAGATCATAGTGGTTACCGTAGCTCCAACAGGTTACTTGAAGCTCAGGTGAGGCTGTTAGTGAGTGGTCGAAGCTCTAATAAAATTGTCAGTGAGTGGTTTCAGTGGTGGTTGTCTATTTGTTTAATAATTTAGTATAAAATTATGAGATTTGTGATAAATTATTGCTAGTTTAAAAAAATAAATTAATTTATCAAAATAAAATGATGTTATTTAGACCATATTAAGGCTGCTATACAATTCAATTTGAAGCAAAATTGGGTTTAGATTGTTAAGCTGGGCTCGTTTGGTCCATTAGAAAAATAATAATAGTCCAATTTAATGAGAATTGCATAGATTTTTTTTTTTTTTTTCATATACAAAATTTTATTCTTAACCTTTTTATATAATATATGTATATATTTTTTTTTTCATAACATAAAAAAATATATATTTCTTTGCAAATTCAAGAATATATTGTACATATATCTTTTTAATGTAAACTTTTTAAAGGAATTAAATGTAAAATTAATTAAGTAATAAAATTTAGAGAGATTTTTTTTCCGTCAAAGCAAGCGTAGGTTAGTTAAGTTGATTATTGAGTTATTTTATAAGCCGATTTTATCTTGACAGTTTTAAAAAGTTCAAAATTTTAGTCGACTTATTATTCTAAAAAAAATTAACCATTAAACTAATTTACAAGATCAATTTGAGAAAAGTTGGTTTTATAATTTTTGACCAATGATTATATATGATATAAAAGTTTTATTCAATTTAAAATTAGAATTCTATGGAGAAAGAAAGAGGAAAACAAAGTACACAAATGCTCATCGACACAAAATACTATCATTGATTTTAAAATGCATTTCCCTGTAAGTTAAAGGTACAATGCTAAATGATTTCTTAGTATATATGTGAAATATTGTTAGAGTTTAATATTTCTTTAAAAATATTTAAAGTCAATCTTTTATTTATATTTTTTCGTACAGTATAGATAAAATATTGGAGTAATTATAATATATAAATAAATAATAAAAGAATACCTAAAAAATTAGTATATTAAAATTGTAAGTTTGGTTCAATTTTATTATTTTTAAAACCTATATTTGAATTTATTAAATTAATTTATATAATTTTTAAATTTATTTAAATCAACTAACCTCTAAAAATAAAATAATAAGTTCGATTTAATTTGGGACTAAAATTTGTTGGTCAGTCTAATGACAAAAATTGCCCACTCTTAGAGAATAGTTTACAAATGTATTTTTAAGATATCGTAATTATTATTAAAAAAAAAAAGAGAGTATCATAAAAAAAATTAGGATGCTCTCTTTGCGGTAATTAAAAGCTCAGCAAAATAAAAAATAAAAAAAAAAACACAAAATGATATATAAAATTCGTTGATTTCTTTCTTCCTCCACAATAACATTTTAACCATTGAGACCAAAGTTAATCGATAAGTGATCCTGTTGGTTTTGAACTAACTAATTATATTTTTACTTAATTATCTGACCGATATGTCTATTTTTTTATTGATTATCATTATCATAAATGGATCTCGTGTGTTATCATATCCGACAAAATTAACAATATTTAACGAAATATTTAATTTATTTTTGGTGTATTATTGCCTCTGTACAGGAAAGTAGTTCTATAATAAATTGTTCATTGAAATAATTGATAATACTGTAGATTAATAAAATATTATATTAATACAAATATTTTATTGAAAAATATTATTATATAATAATTGATAAAAAATAATAAATTAATAAAAAAATATATTCTGAAAATAATAATAGAAAATAACTCCATGCAAATAGAGTATCAAATCAAAGGGATTTGGATTGGCCTTTCCCCCATCGATCTTAATAATTATTCATTTCTTTTTCATTGTTGTTATGGTGCTATCGCATAAACGCATATTCCATCTTTGTTTAATTTTAGGAATTAATTAACAGGGTATTATTGTGCAAATTTGTCCATATATATATATATATATATATATATATATATATATATATATATATATACTTTTATTATTAAAGCGTTTTCAAGATTTCAATATAAACTTTGAAAACTTGCTGGAGACCAAAAAAAAAACTTATCTATATTTCAAACAATCGACTACCGGACATACAATAATGTTGCTTTTTTATTATGGAGCACTCTCAATACAATCCAAAAATAAAAATAAAAATAAAAAAATAAAATAAAATATTTTTTATTATAATTTATATATTGTTATATATAAGAATATAATTAACCACATGTTTAGCAGATAGTTTCACAAGTATTTTAATATTTCATTTTTTTTAATTTAATATTAATATGTCATTATATAAATATAACGTATATATTAAAAAAAAAAAAAAAAAAAAAAACAATGGATTACAAAAACTCTATCACATAAAGACAAAATTGATTTATTTATTTATTTGATGAATTAGCGCTAAGCGCTAATTGAGAAAAGAAGGCAGAGAGGTTAGATAATCAGTTTGTTTCTATTAGTGCAGCGTCCTTTGTATTTGCCTATTTGGTAGATTCGGTGTCAATTATGATGCCTTTTTCGGAATTTTATGTTCTCAATTCCAACAATATAGATTTTGACTAGAAATGCCTTTTTTTTTATTTTTCTACAAATAAAATTACTTAATTTGGAAGTGGTGAATGACATAATCAAAGATCTTGCTCTCTCTTTTGAAAAGGAGTCTTGAGATTACGATCCCCTACCATCATCGAATTAAAAAATACAAAAAAAAAAAATGTACTACTTTAATTTGGATCTAATCTGAAACACAGTATATCCAAACCAGCTAGTTTTATAATGAATATATATTCAACAAATTTAAATGAAAATTTATGCTTTTGAACAACAAGTGTTTAAATATAATATTTTAAAATTTATTTAAATAACCGGAATATATAATAAATAAAACCTAAACATACTTCACGTTAATTAAAAGTTAATTAAACGTTAAAAACGTATTTGTTGTGCAAATTTGCTTACTACTAGTCACTAGAGACAAATTAAAAGGCTATGCCCCTACCCACCAACTTATTTGCATATCATATAGTTTCGATCCATTTCTATAAATAATGCTCATATAATATAGCAAGACTTCACTTCAAAATATCCATAAAATTAATTAATATTGTGTTTGATCCATAATCAAATTACTATGGACTTGAGTATCTATGAAATGAGTAGTAACGAGCTACTTGAAGCTCAAGCTCTTGTGTGGAGTACAACCCTTAGCTTCATAAAGTCTATGTCCCTTAAATGTGCAATTGAATTAGGCATCCCAGATATAATCCACAGCCATGGCAAACCCATTCAACTTACCAAACTCATTTCTTCTCTCCAAATCCATCCTTCAAAATCTCACTACATCCACCGTCTTATGGCCATCCTTGTTCACTCTGGTTTCTTCAAAAAAACCCAAAACAATAATAATAATCAAAACCAAGATGACGATGAACAACAAGAAGAACAATACTCTCTTACACTTTCTTCTCAGCTTCTTCTAAAACATGGGCCTTTTAGGGCTGCACCACTTTCTCAACTCATCCTTGATCCGCTTTTAGTCAACCCATGTCATTACTTAAGCACTTGGTTAGGGAATGAAGATGATGCTTCATCATTTGAGATGACAAATGGAAAGAGGTTTTGGGATTTAGCTGCTGAGCCCAGACTTTTTGACTTGTTTAATGAGGCAATGGCCGCTGATTCTCAGATAATTGCAAAGGTCATTGTTGATGAGTGTAAGGGAGTTTTTGAGGGATTGAAGTCTTTAGTTGATGTAGGAGGTGGCAATGGAACCCTAGCAAAAGCCATAGCAAAAAACTTTCCAGAGATTGATTGCTTTGTGCTTGATCTTCCACATGTTGTTGCGGATTTGGAGGGTACTGACAACTTGAAATTTATTGAAGGTAATATGTTTCAGACTATTCCCCCAGCAAATGGAATTTTGCTTAAGGTATGCATTGCATTATACAATTCTTACTTGTAATTTATTACAACCAATAATGTGTTTTTAAATATATATAAAACATATCATTTGCAATTCCGCTTTAATTATGTGGGGGTGGTCTGTTCTCTTATATTATATGAAGTCCTTGAATCTCTAAAGAATGCGACTTCATTTAATTATGAGGGGGTGGTCAGTTCTCTTATAATTGAGGGGGAGGGAGGGGTTTATAAACTTAAGTTTTTGAAAGAGTTAGTATCTAATAACTTCCAATATGGTATCAGAGCAGGAGGTTTTATGTTTAAGACTCACCTAATTGTTGAATTGCAAGTATTTGATTTGTATAATGCATAGCTAACACTTGTGAAGAGTAATAAATGTATAAAATAATTGTTACTTCTTCTCCTAATAACTTAAACTTTTGAACAACTTTTAATAATGTCACAGATAGTTCACTACACACCCCATTATTTGCACTACCAATTCAAATATGAATGGGTTCATTCAGATTTATCCCTTTTGTTCTTTTTTTATAACTAATTTCACATCTTTTTAAATTAAATTAGCATCGAAAACAAGTTAACCATTAAGATCCCACATGTAATACTCGAACCAAAGTGAACTCTAAAAACCACTGAAATGGTAAAAACTTATTTTGTCTCATGGGTCAATTCGTTTTCATTTCTAATCTTACATGAACTGACCTATTGTTGTTAGAGGTATACATTGGATCGAAACCATTGATTCTATCTGTATTTGATCCGATCCGATATTTTGAAGGGATTGAAGAATCTTAATTTGCATTAGATTCGATCACAATCTAAATCCGATCCGATTCAAAAACTCTTCGAATTGAATCGGTTGAATCCGATCAATAAATTTATTTACTTAAATTTTCACATAACATAAATATATTTAAAAAATAAACTCAAAAAAAATTGAAGTACGACTCAGATCTATATAAAAAAAATAACACAATACAAATTACAATATTTATTTAAATAAAATTAACAATTTATTCAAACAATAAATTAAATTTGTTATTTAGTCTTTTAGAATTATATTGATATTATTAAGTTATGATATAATGTATAATAAAAATAAGAATGACCAATAAGAATATGTCGTATGTATAAATATAAATATTTTTTTTTTGTCGGATCGAATCGTATATAATAAAATTTATTATATGATCTAACGGATTGAAAAAATTTCAATTTAATCTAATTTGATCATTAAATTAAAATCGTTCAAAATTTAACTGAATGCATTAAATTAATCAAATTATCAAATTTTTCTATCCTACTAATTGTTGTCTTACTTGGATCAACTTTTTTTAATTGTTTAACTTTTTGAAATAACGGGAACATATTATTTTCACTTTGACTTTTGAAACACTCTCGACATAATTCCTAATCTTGTAAAATATATGAGTTTTGAGTGTGTAAATATCCTAAAATAGTAATAAGTCGAATAAATTTATGGTTCAATTGTATGATATAATTTTTTTTATGTATATAATTTCATTTTTAACTCTCTTTAAGAAAGAAAAAAAAAATATATGTTCATTTATGCATATTTAGGATAAATTTATCCTCACATTTGTTATTTTTGGACATTTTTTCAATTCACAGTAGAAAATGCTTTAATCACTCTAGAAAATGCTTTAATCTAAGTATTGATTTTGCTTTTATTTCAGTGGATACTACATGATTGGAATGACGAAGAATGTGTAAAAATTTTAAAGCAATGCAAAGAAGCGTTAGCAACGAGCAAAGATGTAAGAGGAAAAATCATGATCATAGACATGGTAGTTGAAAATAATAAGAAAGATAAGGACCAGAATTTAACTGAAGCACAACTCGGCTTTAATGTGTTAATGATGGTTCTCTCGTGTGGTAAAGAGCGCAATGAAAAGGAATGGGAAAGTCTTTTCTTGTCTGCTGGCTTTAGTCACTACAAAATTACTCCAATTTTTGGAGTAAGATCTCTCATCGAAGTATATCCTTAAGTCTTAACTACTTAATAGTTATTTTGATTCCAAGTTTTGCTATGGATTTAATAAGTGAAATATTGTGAGTTTTTTTTTTTTTTTTTCCCTATTGTTGTCATTTATTACAAGTGTGACCTTTATGGCCGTGTCAGTGTTTTTTTTTTTTTTTTTTTTTTTTCCTTTTTTTGCTTTGAAATAAAATATATGAAAGTGTGGTGTGGCTCTATGGGAGACTTAGTACTGCTCCATCTGAAGTATCATTCTTTGTTGTCCTAGTATATATTGAATGGAGGAAAGAACAGTTCTATTAACAAGGGCTCAGAAAGTAAATGGATCGCACTGCTCCTTACAGTATAAAACATTTTAATATTAATGGGAAATAAAATAAAAAGTTAAACTAAACGTTTTCATAGGCACAAATCTTATCATGAATTCTGATAAAATTACCAAAGTAGCGGAAAAAAAAATGATCAGCTACATTTTTTTTTTTATCAAAATTGCTACCCATTAAATAATGTTGTCAAAGAAATTGATATGATAAAATTGTATTTATTTAAAAGTTTTTAATTGTGAGAACTTTTTACTATAATAGCAAGATATTTCATTGTTGTAATAAACCTTATAATAGTAATGATAATATATGTCATCCTCTCTTAAGTTGTATTTAGGAAAAGCTTATCAATGATTTACAAGGAAAACTTTATATTGAAATTTGTAACACACACATGTATATATATATTGATAATTATTACTTATAGGAAAGCTTGTCAGTTTGGCTACATTGTCGTGGTAAGCCTTACCTTGACAGTCTTAAAATATGCATGTTTTAATACTTTATAGTTTTTATACGAGAGAATACTTCTTTTTAAAAATTTTTACTTACTATTATGAGAAGACTTATTGTAATAAGGCATTTTTTTTTTATTATGGTAAGTCTTATTTCAACATTTTAAGACAAATATACTCTAATATTTTACAATTTTTATACGAGGGAATGCTATTTCTTTTACGATTTTCATTTATGAGAATGCTTACTATTATTGTGTTAAATCATTACTTTTTTTTCAATAAATCTTATCTTAATATTTTTAAAATATGCATTTTTTAGTATTTTATAGTTTTTATCTTAAAAAATATATATATCACCGTCATGGTAATAAATTATCTTGTTGTAATAAACTTTACCTAGACGACAAGACAAGCATTGTCGTCCAATTTCAAATTGGACCGTCTAACAAATTTGGTAAAAATTATATGGGCCTAAAACAAAACAGACGATTTTAGATAATTTGGACCATGGATTCATGAGTTGGTTGAGATGTAAATTTTATTGTATAATATCATTTCATTAGATGTATTCATGAGTTTTATGGTTTAAAATAATCTGATGAAAAATAAAACTCATCTCATCTCATATAAATAATAAATCTAATTTTAATCCTATTCTCTTATCATTTTTTTTTTTTTTTCATTTTTTCTTTCTAATAAATCGTCTTATTATAAATAATTAGTCTCATTTTAAACCTATTATCTTATTATATTTATATTTTTTCTTTCTATTAAATGGTCTTATTATAAATAGTTATATTACTTTTTTTTTTTTTCCTTCTTATTTTTGTATTTTATTTATCTCATTAAGCTATTTTAAACCAATTGAAAAATCCCGACATTTTATATCCAAATACATAAAGTAACAGCACATATTTAATGAATTTATTTATTATTATTGTTTTTTAATGAATTTATTTAATGACTATAAATTATTTATGTAAACAATAGTTTATTTAAATAATATTAGGAAAGGTCGACACTAAAGTTGGGGGAAAAAGAGGTTATAAACACAAATAAGCTTATTTCAAGCAAATGATCGATTGTCATTTTACTCATCATCATCTCAAGTTAGGGACTATTATCTTGCATTTTGTTCTTTTTTATTTACAAATTACAAACTTTTTTACCAAATCACATCCTATTTCACACTTTTATTTTTTAGTTGGCAAACTCCCGATGCTTCTTATAGCTGCATCGTGAGTTTGAGAGAGATATTAGCATAATTAATATTTTATTATAAGGCTATTTTAATCATTTATATTATTTTGTTTTATTTTGCCTTTAAAAAATTTAGCTTGTATCATTTGCAAACATAACTTTTGTATTCTAATAAATTTAAGCCTTCTTTTTATCTCGTCCTTGTCTCTTCTCTTTTATTTTTTTTTTCTTAAATATTATATTTGAATAATTATCGTATACTGTATGTTTGTTTATATGTATCTGACTTGTTTCCTAATGAAATAAATAATAAGGTTTATTTCTTAAGCAAGAAACACAGGTTTTTTTTAAAAAAATACGTACATATATATCATTACCTTCAGCTTTTTGAAATAATACTCATGGGTCATGCCGATCAATATTCAAGGGAAAAACAAATTTATATATTGATTTGAAATTGACTTTAATTAAAGTTAGACCTCCGAGATTTATTTTTTGATTCATGTTTGCCTCATCCAACACATACACGTTTATTTTCTCCCTTTTCCTCACAAGTGAGTTCTCTTGCTTGCACTATAAATCTTGAATACTAGTATTATATATATACATACACCCAGCCCGTTTTTGGAGACATGTAGATATAAAAAATTATATTAACAAATTCCCTTAACCGTAAAATAATTTAAAAATGATACGAAAGCTGTTATATTTTAAAATTTAAATTTAATAATAACTATTAAAATCAAGAATTATTTCTTAACCATGTAGCGCAGCTCGCGCTTAGATCGGGGACGGACCAAACCCCGACCATTCCAGCTTAGGATGATCATGGTTGAGTGGGGGGCATGTTACAGGTCGCCTCCCCACCTTTGTCAGCAGTTCCATCAGTGGCTCTAACTCTCACCGAGCTGGAGCCAGTATCCTGTAAATTAGGAAAGTCAGTATAAACAAAATCATTCAAACACAGCAGAGACTCAGAGCCCATGTTCAGTTCAGAATTGCATAATAGAATTTTTTTGCAGGCTGTTTGGTTGCCCTCAGTGGCTTTTCTTTTGGAGGATCCAGATTTGATGTTGGTGGCGTTGTGGTCGGCCTGTGGCTTGGTGACAGATTTTGTTTTGTGAGTATCCTCTTGTTGATGCAGCAGTTGATATTGGAATATAGCAAATGTGATCTTAGAGATGTGGTCAGCAGCCTGGAATGAGACTCCATTGTGTACAAATTCGGCCAACTGGAATATTCTAGTAGTAGTGATGCGTCTTGGGGGTTCTTGAATGTTAAATTCAAGATGGAACCCTATGGCTTGGGCTAGTAATCGGCACTTAAGATTGAGGTCCTTGTAATTGGAGTAACCAGCCGAGAGCCATTCTTCATATGCTGCAGCAAAGTGGATGAGGTCCAGTTCTTGAGTCATGAGTAAGAATTCTTGCACTTCCGCATGTAACCTGTTGATTTTTGCTGAGAAGGTTTCCTGTTGAGTGACTGAGTTGGAAGAGTTTTGCTCCTGTTGGAATTTGACATTTGGTGTGTTCGATAGCTGAGGGATTTTCTGTTTGCCCTGTCTGGATTGAGGTAAAGCTGGTGCTGGGAGTTGAGTTGGTGTTGAGCTGGGAAGCGGGGTAGAGACCTCTGAGTTGGTTATGAGCCAAAATTTATTCAAGGGTGCCATTTGATTAGCACTGACCCGCATCCATTCACCATAAACAGGGGAAAATAAGTCTTCATTCACCATGTAAGTGGTGGCTTGTTTCAGTTCACATTCTCTGGTTAAATGGTCGAGAATTCCACATTTAAAGCAGAATTCCGGTAGTTTTTCATATCGGAACTCAACCCACAGTTTGTCAGTTTGATGGCGCACAGATCTTCTTGGGATTAAACAACCTGCAGCCAGTGGTTCATGCACCTTCACTTCAACTCTGAATCTTAGGTACTTGTGTGTGAGAGGTATGTCAATGTCCTCTGAATCATATTCTATCAATTCTCCAGCCACATTAGCCAGTTTGCCAATATTGGTTTTTTTCATTCCAGCGAAGTGTAGGCCATGTGCTTGGATCCAAAATAATGTGGTACTGAAGTTGAGTTCTTGGATTGTTAGCTGATTATCCCAAGTTCTCAGAACCATTAGAGAATTGTTAACGTGCCATATTCTCTGCTCCCATACATAATCCCTGTCGCCTTCCATGGAGAATGTGAATGAGAAGATGTTCTTTTGATAGTCCATAACTAATATGATCACATCACCTTTTAAATTCCAAGCTTTCTTCACTGCAATGATCACCTGTGATTTCCTTATAGGTGACCGAGAGAGTACTTTCCCAAAAAGTTTTAGAGCCGAGTAAATCTTGTCATCTTCCTGATCTTCATCGAGCTTAATTTCTGGTAGGAGACAGGTAATTTGCTCGGTTTCCTCCACTGTTTTAAGTAATTCTTCAGTCAGAATTGGCTTAGGTTGGTGCGACATCTTGATAGAGTAATCAGTTTTGTTTTGGTATTTTTTTCTTTTTTTGTAAGGTTTCGATGAGGAGTGTTGTTGAAGAGGCTGTTGGTTTATATAACAGTGGCTGAGCAACCAAAAGTTCAATGTCAGTAGTAATAATTGGAGACTTGTATCGACACGAAACATGTTTGTGTGCTTAGCTCTGTAATTGAATATCATTTGAAAGGAGCCAATCAATGATCCTTCAGTGTTCAGTGAAAAGTCATGCACTGCTTGAAATTCGAAACGTCGAGGAACCGACTCGTCAAATGGGATTAGGTTGTAGCTTGTAAATCTGTGGGATTGTGGGTGGCTCGAGGCTATGATGGCCCTGTGAAATTGTGAACCAGGCGTGAAGAACTGGAAATCGTCTGAAGGAATACAACAAGGTATGGGTCACCCCAGAAAGTAAATCCCTAATACGTATGTTTGTGGTGTGAAGTGTTAAATCAAAACCAGAAGTGTAGTTGTCTGAGTGGGGCTTGAGATTGTAATCGAAATCGAGGAAGCTACTCGAAGAGCCTGATCAAAACAGGGAGGCAGCGACCGGCGAATCGGGCTGGGTTCGCATTCGAAGTCATCGTTCGAACTCCATCGCAAACTAAGATCAAAGATGTACAAGCTTCCCAATTGAAATCTACTCTTGCAGGCTTCAACAATAGTTTAATCATTCCAGCTTTGGGGTCACAAGGCGGCTATTGTTTATTTTGGAAAGATAATGTAAATTTGGTAGTGAATTTTGTGGGAAGCACCTTTGTAATCGCAAACCTTAATCCTGCTTTTGGATCAATTGAAATAAAACATCTGATATTTGCTTACATTCCTCCTTACCCACATGAAAAGAGAAAAGCTTGGATGGACATCTCATCTCGGATCCAAACTCTAAATCATTTCTGGTGTTTAATAGGAGACCTCAATGACATAACTAATGAGTCTGAAAAATGTGGTGGATCCCCTTTTTACAGTTACCCACAGAACGAACTAAACCAGTTCATCAATGAACATGGTGCGGTAGACATTGGCAGTGTTGGACATAAGTACACTTGGTGTAACAAACGGCAGAAAGAATACAGGATTCTTCAAAAATTGGATCGTGCTATTTCTTCTATACATTGGATAGATGTATTTCCCAATGCTATGGTTACCAATCTCCCAACTTACACTTCTGACCACAATCCAATAATTCTCCAGCTCAATGGCACACAGGAAAAGTTTCTAAAACGTCCTTTCCGGTTTTATGAAATGTGGACTCAAGACACTAGCTGCGAGACTCTGATTCAGGAAACCTGGAATTCTCACACTGATAATCAAACCAATTCCACTGAAAGACTCAATTCTCTTGCTACAGCCTTTCCCAAATGGAACAAACAGCATTTTGGATTTATCTCCGGAAAAATAAAGAGATTGGAATCACAACTCAAGGACATTCAACAAGATTCACATACTGAGAACACAAAAGAAATGGAAAAGATGGTTTGCTCACTACTAGAAGAACAATATACTCGATGGGATTCAATGTGGAAACAAAAATCCAGAGAACTGTGGATACAAAAGGGAGATAGAAATACAAAGTTCTTTCACACTTCTACCTTATTGAGGCGAAAATCAAATTTTATTCATTGCTTAAAAACCGATGATGGCAGAACAACTTGGGATAGACAAACAATTGGGAACAGCTGTTTAAACCATCTCAAAAACTCTTTCACGTCGGACAACCCCGTCTTACACCCAGAGCTTGATCACTTATTCACCACAGTGGTTACTTCTGAAGAAAATTCAATTCTCACAGCAATACCCACCTACTCTGAAATCAAGAAAGCACTGTGGGAAATGGGAGACTATAAAGCACCAGGCCCGGATGGATTCCCAGCAGGATTCTACAAGAAATACTGGCACATCACAGGAGAGCTAATAGTCCAGGAAATACAACAGTTTTTCATTACTGATACTTTACCGGTAAATTGGAACCATACTTTCATCACTTTGATCCCAAAGATCACTAACACCTTAAGATGCAAGGACTTCAGACCCATCAGTCTCTGCAATGTCAGTTATAAAATCATCGCTCGGTTGTTAGTTAACCGCCTACGTCCCATCCTCCAAAAGCACATCTCTCCCTTTCAATCAGCTTTTCTTCCAGGGCGATGGATTGCAGAAAACACAATTTTAGCCCAAGAGGTAGCTCATACAATCTCAAAGAAAACTACTGGCAAAGGTGGACTCATGGGAATTAAATTAGACATGGAAAAAGCTTATGATCGGGTGGAATGGACCTTCCTCATGCATATAATGGATTTATGGGGTTTTTCTGAGAAATTTCGAAAGTTAATCCTTCAATGCATTTCAACCTCCTCGCTCTCGATATTATTAAATGGCTCACCTTTTGGCAGATTTCGACCCTCAAGAGGACTTCGACAAGGGGATCCTTTATCACCCTATCTATTTCTCATTATCTCTGAGTGCCTCTCCAGAATGATTATGAAGGCTGAACAGCGAGGCCTAATTCATGGAATCAAAATTGCAAGAAGGGCTCCCGCTATATCTCATTTGATGTATGCCGATGATGTGGTTATCTTCCTGAGAGGAAATATTCAAAACACTACCAACATCAACACCATCTTGCATGACTATGGAACTTGGTCAGGACAGAAAGTTAACCTCTCCAAATCAGTTATTTTCTTCTCCAGAAACACAAATCCCACGCTTCAATCCAACATATGCAACATACTCCAGATTCAGAAAGCGAATGGGCCCATTAAGTACTTGGGCAACTCACTTCCTCTCAGCAGATCCAAAAAAGCAAATTTTCATCACATTATCCAGAATCTCAACAACAAACTCCAAAGCTGGAAGTCTAAACTTCTCTCCACTGCGGGTAAAGCTACTCTCATTCGGTCGGTACTGCAAAATACTCCCATTTATTCCATAAGTACCTTCAAACTACCTTCAAGTATTTGGTCTGAAGCTGATTCAATCATACGAAAGTTCTGGTGGAACAAGGCTACAACGGACTCACATTATTTCTCACCCATTGCTTGGAGTCAAATTTGTCAACCCAAAGAAACAGGTGGTCTAGGATTCCGACAGTTAAAAGATTTTAATCAAGCCATGCTATCCAAACTGGCATGGGACATTTTAAAATTTCCGAATAAACTGTGGGTTCGCATCTTCAGTGCAAAATACATTAGAGACCTGGATTTCTCCACCATTGTTCAAAAAAACACAGACTCTTATATCTGGAAGGGTATACTTTGGGGGAGGGACTTAGTAATACAAGGAAGTTATTGGAAAATTGGACAGGGTAGCTCGATCAACATCTGGACTCACCCTTGGATTCCTGGATTACCAAACCAAACACTCCCTACTACAAATGAACACACCAACCATTCACATATCACCAATCCTATTGACCTCTGCCACTGGAACCCGAATCTTCAATGGGATGTAACCAAACTGGAACTTCTGTTCCCTTCACATATTACCAACTTTATCAAGGCACTCCCACCACCCACTCTAGGTACACCAGACACTCTTAATTGGATTGGTACAGGCAAAAGAACCTTCTCGGTTAAAGATGCTTACCTCACACTGATCAAGAGCAAAAGAGTTACAGACTGTTCAAGCTACTGGAAACTTTTATGGAAAGCCAATTTACATGAAAGACATAAAATCTTCCTCTGGAAGATTTTAAAAAATGCTCTCAGCACGAAAAAGAAAATTGCTCATTTCACTTCAATCACGGATATCTACTGTGCCCTCTGTCATCAGGAAGTGGAAGACGTTGAACATCTTTTTATCCGGTGTAAAGTTTTACATTCTTGGTGGAAACATTGGAATTGGAACCTTCAATGGGATTTTACTCATAAACTTGATATTTTCACTTATATCAAGTTCATCCTACAACCACCTAAGCTCCTCCTCCCGGATAATTACTCCGCAGACCTTTTCACCCTGACTGCTGTTATCATGCTTGAACACTTATGGTATACCAGAAACAAAGTAGTGTTCAACAAGGGAACAATCGAGGATTCTAATCCAATCCATTCAATAGTCTGTAGAGTGGCAGAATTCAATCAACATTTATTGACAAGTAAACAGAATGATACCGGCACTTCAAAAGAAGACTTTTACATCCCAATACCCATTCAGTGGCAACCACCTCCACAAAATGCAGTTAAATACAACTTTGACGCCGCCTGGAGTAAGGGAAAAGCAATGATTGGTTTCGTTGTCTCGGATCATAAGGGAAACATCATTGAATCTTGGTCAGAGCAGAGGTATACCAATTGTGTAGATGTTGCAGAAACAATAGCATTAGAAGCGGTTATGACCCATGCCCTCACCATCAAACACAAGGCAATTTACATTGAAGGGGATGCAAAATTTGTCATTCAAGCTTTAATGGAAGACAGACTGGAAGACATTTCAAACTCAGCAGTGACGATCATCCAGCAACTTCAAAAACAGTTGCCACAATTCTCAATGATTTCAATTCGCTGGATACCAAGAAACTTAAACTACAGAGCTCATAACTTGGTTAAACACCAACCACAGGGTACTGTAGTCGAGACCATCTTTGACGTACATTCAAATATTCCGGTCAATCCTCATACTCTTTAGGCAGATGCCTGTCCATTTTAGCAAAAAAAAAAAAATCAAGAATTATTTGTACAGGGATTCAGGGAACCATTAACATATATCTTATAAATTTGCGCTAGTGGAAGCGAAATTTTGAGTCCAATTTAGTTGCACAAATAATTTAATTTTAGATAATAGCAAAATAATAAGCAATAAAAAAAATAAATGACACAATGATTTAAGTGGTTCAACCTTTCAATGTGAAAAGTCTACTCCACTAACAACAGCACATCGAGGCAAATCCACTATCAAATCCAAAAGGAGATTACAGACACAATTATCTAAATAAATAACCACTTACAAATGAAATCTAAATTACACAGTATTTCTAACCTTGTACGGTGACAAAAGCCAAGTAATATACTGTGATGGTTCTCCACCAAGAAACTGCTTGCTTCAAAAAACCCAAATTGACTTCAACCAAATAGTGGTTTTACTAATTCAAAAGGATAAATCTAATTATCTCTCTCTCACACAAAGATAGTGGCTCTCTTCTTGGTATGTGTGGTGCTTATTGTGCACAAATGATATTGTGAGTAGTAATATATATAGGCAAAATTTCCTTGGAGAGAAAGTAAATTCCAAAACTTAGCCATCAAGTTTACTTAGCCCCAAGTTTACTTAACTTTCAAATATACTTCTCCTCCAAGTAAATTTCTCTTCCAAGTAAACTTCTCCTCCAAGTATGCTTTTCTTTCGAGAAAAAGTTAAGACCAATATATATATATTATTCAATTCCAAAATATCATCTAATGATTTGTTTTGTGACATAAATAACAATATATGTGTGTGTGTGTATATATTGTTTTTTTTTGGGGGGTCAAATGTACATACAATGTTGTTGGAATAAAACAAATTAATAAAATACATCCCTTGTGTTCTTTCATAATTTGATATATGAATTAGGGAATTTTGTATATAATGTGTTAGTGATTGTTTTTGTTTGTGAATTTTGAATATAATGTGAGTTAGATTAGATGCGTTTTGTATATAATGTGTTGGTGCTTCTTTTAATTAATTAGTCTTTAAGCAAGTTTATTTTGGACAATTAATCGAATTCTCAACATTTAATTTAAGTATGTGATTCAATGTTAATAAGTCATTTTTTAGTAATCCACTGTTAATAAATATAGTATGTTGTTTCTTTTGGTGAAGGGCTGCTTGGTTCGACAATTTACAGGTTCTCACACTTGGGGATGGTTTCATTAAAGTAAGTTATAATTAAGCAGCAACTTCAACTTTCATAAATTCCTTTCCAGGGCTTACGATGATGATTTTGAGCAGGTTATTGAAATCAGGTAATGAATATTGACAATTATAGAAAATTAAATTTCCACTATATCAAGGAATATCATCTGCTATATCAATTAAATTAAAATTGATATGCAGAACTCCTTTCAATTGGCATTCGTGCACATTTATAGGTTTGATTGAAAATGTCCCAAAATCGTGGTACAGATAATATGTGCCCTGATTCTATCTATATAGATTGTATACGACTCATGTATAGATTCACGAATTTTACATGAGTTTGTACATAACAAATACGTTTGCACATACATACCAAAATCACAATTTTCAATCAATTTTTCGTCCAAACTTAAAAACTTTTGTGGTTTTTACCTAAATGCTCAAATTTAAAAATAAAATAAAATAAAATAATGAAAAAGAAAAGAAAAGAAAAATAAAATAAAATAGTAAAAGCTGATCCCAAATTGAAAACAACAGTCTGCATTTGGACAAAGGTCTTGCTTTCATAGGAAAACAGAGGATATTGCTATATCAATTACAATGGGAGTTACTTAGTGGATATGTCACCTTACCTCTTTATGTACTTGTTAGTTGTTACCCAGGTACATTCTTTTAACTAATTAAACATCATATAATTAGTTACATTGTGGTGAAAACGTACAGATGGGTACAGGTATGAAGACATCTGTGTTTACAGAGAGTAGTAAAAGGACTAAACAACTGGCGCATGAATGCAAAAACAAGTATCTCAAAGAGCAGTAGATCCACTTCAAGACACTTCTCAGGAATTTCACTGCCTTCCCAATACTCAGACATCAATTAATTCAGACATAGAAGAAGAGGTAGTTCCAGGATTCTGTTGGGAAAAATTGGATAATTGCGGAATCATTTCCCACAACCAGATTTACGGGGGAGCAAACCATAGATAAAGTAGAGCAGGAAAAAGGAAATAACACATAGAGAATTTACGTGGTTCACCCCAAAAGTTTAAACGGGCTACTCCACACAGAGCTACTTTTCTGCCTTCACTATAGTGATAATAATACAACAGTGTTTATCACAAAACACTCACATCAGTTACAGAGTATACCCAGAGAATAAATCTCAACACTCACTGAAAAATGTATTTATCTCTCACTATAGAATTTTCCCTCACATTATATGTATAATATAATATGACGTGAATAGTAAATTTACTATTCACCAAGGCTCGTACATGTGAATAGTAAATTCACTATTCACCTTTCCTAATTAATATTAATATAGGAAACAGCTCTCATTCTTCTTCAATTCTCTTCACGCATCTTCAATTCTCTTCACGCAGAGAGTTTTCTCTGCAACTCTCCTTCTCTCTCTTTTCTTCAGAAGGGATCTTAGTAAATTCACTATTCACCTTTCCTAATTAATATTAATATAGGAAACAGCTCTCAGCTCTGTTTTCATCTCTCTCTCTCTCTCTGCGTTTCTCTTCTCTGCGCAGAAAGAGTTTCTGCAGAGAGCTCTCCTCTTCTCTCTGTGCGCTTACATTTTGAAGGGGATTTCTGAAGAGATAAATACATTTTCCAGTGAGTGTTGAGATTTATTCTCTGGGTATACTCTGTAACTGATGTGAGTGTTTTGTGATAAACACTGTTGTATTATTATCACTATAGTGAAGGCAGAAAAGTAGCTCTGTGTGGAGTAGCCCATTTAAACTTTTGGGGTGAACCACGTAAAAATCTCTGTGTGTTATTTCCTTGTTCCTGCTCTATTTTATCTATCGTTTGCTCCCCCGTAAATCTGGTGGTGGGAAATGATTCCGCAATTATCAATTTTTTTTTCCCAACAGATTCACAGAGACAGCAGTCAAAAGCCTCATGAATTGGTACAAAAATGCCTCAACCAGTTTGTTAATAAACAAAAAATCAAGTGCTTGTCTTTCAATTTCAAAAGGTGAAAACCCTTCAAGCCCTCCTCCTAAATTTGAGGTAGTAAATCTGCAGCAGAAGGATCAAATATAGAAAGCTCATCATCAAATGAAAAAGGCAAAAATAAGATGGAAGAAGAAAATAGCTCCAAACCTACGATGGTGAAATCTCTTTTGGAAGAAGCTGGAGAAAATGGGAAGGAAGCAAGTATAAGAAGGAAACAATGATGTAACAGATCACATACATTAATTGATTTTGTATACAATTATTTATGTCGGTATTAGCCTCTCTAAATTATCATTTCCCACCAACTATCATCTTAAATGCAGTACTGATAATAAAGGCAAACTGGTTTGTTGATCATGATCAAATTAATATAAATTCTATTAAGATTGATTTGTTAGCTTGTAGTTTGTATGAATATATATAGACTACTAAATCACATATTATAAGAAACAACTAGATTGCCTATGCATTATTTTTACTTAGTAATACTTCAGTTACTTGAGTTTTTTTTTTTTTTTTTTTAAAAAAAATTAGAGGAAGTAAGACCAATCTCATCCATTTTTATAAAATTTATTAATTGAATTAAAAAAAATAAACTTAACTGTATTACTTTTAAAACATGGAAAACTTTCATGCACCTTAATGTAAAGTTTGTTTAATTTAATTGTTTTGTAGTATAATAATATATAAGAAAACGTGAATTCAAATTTATTCTAAATAAGTTTGTGGGTGTATAATGTAACAAATAATATAGAACTAATTATGTATAATGTACCAATAAATTTTATTTTTTTTTTTGGAGGGGGGGGGGGTTTATAAAAAAAGGGTTGTACGTAAGACCAAATCTGGAGGGAGTTGTAGCCTAAGAAAGGGCAATGATATCAAATATAAAGTAGGTCTATATCATGTAAAAGAATCAATTACAAATACTTCTCTTAAAATTCTTAAACTAGGAAAAAAATTGCAACAATTTAAATAAATAACAATCATATAATTTTTGTCACTTTTTTATAAAGTTTTCAAATAAAATATTTGCAAAAAAAAAAAAAAAAAAGTCAAGCAATTTAAAAACGAATATTAAAATATATCAATAATCAATGGAATGTGACTGCTTATTTCCAAATTTTAGGGGTATTTTTACAATTTTTGAAAATATCATGGACTATTAATTTACTGTTCTAAAGTCATCTATCAACGCTCAAACTATGATAAAAAGAATTGCAACTTCTAATTATCCCTTGTGATTTAATCAACAGAAAAAATAATAAACTGTTATAAACAAACATGATAAATGACCATTTAACTTCATGCATAATTTATAAATTATATATGGTAAGTCCGACTATAATATGGTTTAATTATATGATTTAATTTCTTCATTTTCACGTATAGCTCTTCAAAAAAAAAAAAATGTTATTTTTATATTTTTTTTACAGTAATCTATATTTTTCTATGTAAAATATATATTATTTTACATTATAAAAAAATAATATATATATATATATATATATAATATATATATATATATATATATATATATATATATTTTAAATTTAAAAATAAAATTATATAAATAAATAAGTCATTAAGACATTGATATCAAAATTCGGAAAATTGGTACTTTTATAATACTCGTATTTTATATAAAGTGTTAATAAAAAGATTATATTTGTTATTTTAAAATTTTAGATTTAAAAAAAAAAAAAAAAAAAAAAACCTAGCTATCATGCACGTGCATACTCGTATTTTATATAAAGTGTTAATAAAAAGATTATATTTGTCATTTTAAAAGTTTAGGTTTTAAAAAAACCCTAGCTATCATGCACGTGCATACTATATAAATATATATACTTTATTTTTTATATATATATTTCATTAAAATTGAATATTTTTATGATAAATTAATTAAATGAAATGAAAAAACTTAAAATTAATTTTTAGTTAACTTATTTTTTTTATTTTTTATTTTTTTTATTCACTTTGAAATTAATCTAAAATTTTAAGTACTCAAATAAATTATTAATGTATTTGAATATTAGCCAAAAATAAATATTTATAATATAACACCTTATTTACTTCATTGGTAGCTTCATAGCTAACCTATTATTAGTTGACTTTATCAAATTGATTTTTAATATTTATTATTTAAGCTCGATTTTGCTTGTAATAAAGTTCAATTTGTTTAAAAAGTTGAATAAACACATATGTAAAATAAAAAATGTAATTATTTTATATGATCAATAATATATGATTGCAAAAAGTTTATTTTTAGAAGTGAAATTAATTTTCAACTATTGGTAGTAGGATTTTTTTTTTCAATAACAAATAGAAGATCGCACAAGATTTAAAAGCTATAAAATATTATATATTAATATGTATTAAATAAGATTATAAGTATGAAAGCGACACTTTGATACAAAATTTATAATTCATGTAAATTATTATTAATCTATTAATCAAATCATCTATTTAAGAATCACATTTTATTCATCAAATAATTTTAGTAAGTCATCTATTAGTGATTTTAATATACTCAACATGTTACAAAAATAATATAATTTCAATCAAGTAACAATTAAATACAATTAATACTTATAACCACAAGTATTTATTAAGTATTACTACAAAAAGATAAAGTTACAAGTATAATATAAGTATTTTATATTAAATGCTATGTTATAACAATAAATTCTAAGAATAACTAGCAGTTTAATTTGAATAATTAGATAAAAATAACTCGTAATTTTAAAGATTAAAATAGTTGGATTATAAAAAATTTGAATTAATTTTATTTATTTAATCTTTTATAATAACAATAATTAATGATGTAACTTATAGTTCTTAAATAAAATTTAATATAAAATATGAAAATATAATTTCAATCAAATAGAAACTAAATACAATTAATACTTATAATCGCAAATATTTATTAGTCATTATCACAAAAAATTACAATTATAAGTAAAATATAAGCATTTTATATTTGATGTTATTTTATAGCAACAAATTTTAAAAAAATTTACCATTTAATTTAAATAATTAGAGAAAGATAACTCATAATTTAAGGAATTAAAATTGTTCAATCCTAAAAAATTTGAATTAAATTAATTTATTTAGGTTTTTATAACAATAATAATTAATTAAGAAAATAATGATTAATAATAATAATAATAATAATAATTCTTAATAATTCTTAAATGAATTTTAGTATAAAATTTAAAAATATAATTTTAATCAAACAACTAAATACAATTAATACTTATAATTACAAGTATTTATTAGTCATTACTATAAAGAATTATAATTACAAGTAAAATTTAAGAATTTTATATTAAATGTGACATTATATAAACAAATTTTAAAAATAACTTTTAATTTAATTTAAATATTTAGATAAATATAATTTGTAATTTAATTTGAATATTTAGATAAATATAACTCGTACATATATAGTATATACTTTTTCTTTTTTTATATTATTTAGTAGAATTTGGTAATTACATTTTTGCCTGGTCAGTGCTTAAACATTATATAGATATATTTTTCTTTTTTATATTATTTACTAGAATTTGGTTTGAGTTTGATACGATGCAATCAAATCAAATTTTAACACAAAGCCTTAAAGGAAAAAAATCGAAAAAAGTTTCAAAATAATACCTATATCAATCGGCTCAACTTTTTTGATTGAAAAGTTTTCGTAACTCATCTTCCTACAGTGTAGTAACTTTTTTATTTACTTATTATTTTAGTAAAAAAATATTTATTGATAATTTTTTTTTTTATCATTCCTATTCTTCCAATTTTTCAATTGCAATTATTTTTCAAATTTTCAAAGAAAATAAAATTCAAATAATAACAATTAAAAACTTCATTGAAACATAAAATTGATATTCTTAGAATTTTATTTTATTTTCTCCTAAAATTTGAACAATAATATCAAGTGAAAAGTGAAAGAATGAGTAATGAATATGATGATATGGTCCACAATGAACATAAAAATGAATAATTTGTAATTATGATGTTTTACCTACACGAAAAAAAATTTATCAATAATATCATACAATATTATGTAATTTTTATAAAAAATGAATAATTTTTTATTTAAAATAATATGTAATTAAAAAGGTTGATATTCATTCAAGGAACATGAATTACAGTGTAATTGCATATAAAAAAATATTTATCTAAAATATTTTTTGTCATTTTTAATAAAAAAAAAAAACCATTTTTTAAAATAATAATTTTATCACTTTAATGTGGCTTAAAATTATCCAATGAATTTAGGTGATTATTTTATAAGTAATAGATTTATATTATCTCATTAAATAATAATATTTTTAAAATATATTTTTAATATAAGTAACGGACTGTAACGACCTTCATCTATTACCTTGACTATTGTATCGCTTCATCTATTACCTTGACCATTGTGTGCGTGCAATTTATTTTACTTCTTAACATTGCTCGGCATCCCATGATTACTCCATTTTACCTAGGATTGACGCTTCATTCGGAATAAATTAGTTTGAACTGATACAAATTAGTTTAATTTAAATTTAAATTTAATTTAATTTAATTTAAGTTAATAAAAATGAATTTAAATTTAAACTTAAATTAAATATAAATAAATTGGTTCAAATTAGCCAAAATTGTTAAAAAAATTTCTATACATACTGTTAGATACATGTACTTAAAAAAAAAGATTTCAAGTAACTTAAATTGTCACACGATAATACGAATTTGACTATTACATAATATATGATTATCATGACAATAAACTAGTTGAAAAGATAATAGCACAATGCATGATAAAATGTTTAAAGCTTTACTATAAAGGCTAATGCCCAGTCCGTTTAAAAATAAAACTTCTTAACAATAATTGAAATTAAAAATGAGTATAGTGATGTACAGATTAATGCTAAAAGCATTAATATTAAATAATGTAACATAATAATATAACAAAATGAATAATTTATAACTATATATTCCTTATCAGTTTATTTTTCAAAGAAAAATGAAGAAAAATAATTAATATAATATAAAAGAAAAAAGTTAAAAGATATGGAATATTATTTTAATTTTAATATAATATTATTTTATTTTAATTTTAATATAGTATTCTTTTATTTTTATCCTTTTTATTTAAAATTAAGTTTTATTTTATTTCACTTCAGGGATAATGGGTTGACTCTAATCCAGTTCAATTTTTTTTAGATTATTTAAGCTAGCTCGAAATTAACCCAAATTTAATTTGATCTGTGCTCAATTTAAGTTCAATTCGATCAACATGCTAAATTTAGCCATTTAAGACAATTTTTTTAAAACAATAAAAACATCAGTATTCTTAAAACCTTTTGATGGAAATAACAATAATATTATTAATATCATTAATATAAAAATTATTCAAGCTTAAGTAGTGCTTAACATCTCTAATAATACGACCCTGTTGAGAAAAGTCAATGAATGTACTTAAGATTTTATTGGCAACAGAAAATGAAATGCTCTCAATAATAACAATGGTAGCACCCATCTCGAAAGCCAATCCAGCCCCAGTCATAAGGCCAACAAATCAACAGTTAACACAAAGTATATGTATGTCACTCTAATAGCTTGCACCAAAACAAAATAACCCAAGTAATTTTGCATAATCAAGCTAAGATTTTTGAGCATTTTGTTTTCACTTTTAAAATTTTAAACATTAAAAGTAGACTTTTTTTTAACACAAGTTGTAGCAATATCACAATTAAAATGGTAAATTTTTATTAGATTATGTGATATTAAGATGGTAAATTTTTATTAGATTATGAGAGTGGCCCTAATTTTTTAAGCCAATTAAAACTTACAAGTTACAACTCAGTTATAATCTTGTCACAATTTGTGATATTAATACTTTTTCTTAAAAATAACACCTTAATATATATATATATATATATATATATATATATATATATATATATATATTCAAATTTAACTTTAATTATTCAAACAACCATTTAATGTTAAATTCTATCTAATTAAATATTATTCAATCTTATTAAGATGCTATTTTAATTATTATAAATTTTAGTGTCTTATTTTTTATTTTTATTTTTACATAAATGACCAAGTTATGGAACTAATTTATTTTTAACTCTCTTAGTAAAAATAATATGTATTCATTTTCCTGCAATGTTAAAATATATATTCATTTATATTGTAATAAAAATAAATATTTTTTATTAAAATTAAGAATAAAATTATATATATAAATGAATTTTATTTCATATAATTAATTTATTTATTTTATTTGATTTTTACTCTGTGTGAATTAGGGGTGAGCAGCGGATTAAAATCGTCTGTTTTTCACCAATTTGATCCGAAGTGAATTTAAAAATTTATAATCCGAATTTGATCCAATCCAATCATGTAGTTAATCTAGGGGTGTCAAACGGGCTGACAAGGCACGGCATGGCCCACCAAATATTCGGCACAGCACGTTAGCTAAAAGCAGTAGCACGGCATGGCCCATAGCCAACAGCCCTTAACGGCCTAGGTCGGGCCGACACGGCACGGTAAGCGAAGCCTTATTATTTTAAAAATTAATTTTAAAAAAATACCAATAAATAAATAATTTTTTTTACATTTAAATAAAATTGAACATAATCTAATGAATTTTTAATAATATATTAAATGAGATGTTGAGAGTTCGACTCTTACTTTTAATTTTTTAAAGCATTATTAATAATTTTTTTAACTAAATAATTAAATAAATATATAATAAAAATGAAATAAAAGTGTCACGGGCCGTGTCGGCCCGTTAAGCACATCCCAACGGGCCGGGCACGGCACGACACGTTAAGGCCAACAGGCCAAGAATAGAGGCACGACACGGCCCATATAAGGGCCAAGGGCCAGCACGGCACGCTAACTAACAGGCCAAGGGTCGGCACAGCACACTAATTTGACGGGTTAGGTCGTGCTGGGCCGGGCCGACCAGTCCTTTTTGACACCTCTAAGTTAATCTGAACCAATTCGAATCTGAGTATATCGGATTATTCGGATCGGATAAGGTTTGATTAAAATTATAATTTATTTTTTATTATTATCATATATAAAACACAATATATACTAATATTTAAATTTTAAATTAATATATTTTTTAGTAAAATTTATTTATTTATAATCACAATTTAGATAATCAAAATAATAAAAAAAATATACTGTTAAATATTATTAAATTATTATAAGAAATTTAACATTTTTATTATTTTTAAAACTAAAATAATAATTTTGTAATTTTAGTATATATAATATTTAAAAATAAATATGCATTTATTTATAATTTTAATAGTAATTTAATCCGAATTAGATTACAGCATATTATAAAATCTGTCAATTTAAATCCGATCCGAATTCAAACGAATTATATACTTTTCGATTTGAATTCGATCCAAATATAAAATATGTCAATCCAGTTCGATTAAAATTCAATAAATTGGATTAAATTTTTTAATTTAAATAAATTAATTAAATTATTTGTGAATGACTAAGTAAAGTTTATTAACGCGGAAAGCTTTTGTAAGAAGTCGAAGCATTTTTCTCGTTGTTCAAATAAGAAGTTGAAGTATAATGCACGTGTTTTGAATGAACAATACAATATAATTATATAATATATACATGTTTAACTTATTCGGTGCATACTTCACTAGCCGGTGAATTTTATCCACGGCTCCATTACTTTATTATCTATAAATTATAAATAAACCAAGCACACGCTTTCAACGCATAAATTCCACAGTGCCCTGTGGCAACTTGATTGGATTTAAATTAATGATTATTTATGCATATAACTGTATATATTAAATAATATATTAATTATTAATTAAATATAAAATTAAAGATTTGAGATCAATAAATAATTTTTAAGATTATTTATTAATAAAAAAAATTATATTATATTACGTAAATTATTAGATAAAAAATAATTTTTATTATTTACAGAGACCGAAAAATAAGAAGAAGAAAAAAGAAGTCATATTCATTGTATAAAAATATATGCGGACACCTTTTTTTAAGATCAGATGATAACGTGGAGCGATAGAATTTGATTTTGAATTTTCAAACGCATGCATTCGTCAAAAGCGAAAAAACATCAGTAAAAGCTATAAATTTCTTGACAAAACACACATAAGATAAAATGGACCAAGGCCAAGAAAGACTGACATAAATGTGAACGTCAGCTGCTTTTGAAAAAAAATAAAAATATGAACGTCAGCCACAACATGATGGCCCAAATTTATAAAAGTCTAACCGCTGTCGACGTAGACTCTTTCAAGTTACCTTCATTCTTCATTCTTCCACAATTCACATCCCTTTTCGATGTTAATAATTCACTATAAATATTATTGTCACTCCATAGCCTTCACACACAAACTCACACACACAAGCTCTCTCTCACTCTTTCAATCACACTGTAATTTTGTCTCTATTCACTATGCAGGAGGCAATCCCTTATAAATCATGGCAATCCCATCTCAGCCTTCCATCGATAACGTCACACAACAATCAAACGGTGGTGAATGAAGGCATTAATAATATTGTTGGTAAAGAAACAACTAGTAAAATAATGATCACAAATGATATGATAGCAGAGAATCCAGTGATGGTGATTGTAAGAAGAGGGTGCTGCATGGGATATGTAGTGAATCATTTGCTTTTGGGTCACGGAGTCAATCCTACAGTTTATGAGATGGATGAAAAAGATGAAGATGGTCTTGCTCAACAGCTTCGTATTAATAATAGTGTTGATGATCAGAATAGAAATTTTCAGTTTCCTGTAGTGTTTATTGGGGGTACATATTTTGGTGGGCTAGACAGAGTTATGGCTGCTCACATCACTGGTGAATTAATTCCTCTTTTGAAACATGCAGGAGCCTTGTGGCTTTGATCCTCACTCTATTTATTTTTCTTCTTCAATAGGCTCAATTCATTCCCCCAAAAATCTGTGGCAAGCCAAATTCAATTTTCTCCCTCTTTCTTTCTGTAGATTTTTAAAAGGAAATATATTCCTGAATGTAGATTGTTGGACTCTCTCTCCAGAGAAAGCAAAGGATCAAAAGAGGTGAGAAATCCCATGAATACTGTTTTAAAAACATTTCTTACGAGCACAGCTTAATCATGCGATCATGCCTTTATTCTTATAATTTATATAAGAAACACCTTTTACTGGGAGAACTTCATTGGAATCATTGCCAGCAGAAAAGCATAGCTCACTTTTTTTAAGTATTTGAGATGAAGAGAAAGAAACTGTCAACAGAACTATTCAAACATTTTAGGGGAATTGAAGTGCATATTTTTTTTTTCAACCTTTATCACGAGCAGTATGGTGCAACATTTAAGAATTTTGTTCAAATGCATATTTGTTAGCTCAAAACTAAATAGCTTCGCTAATTGTTCATGTTAGTGATTTAAAAAATTAAGATAATGACTACAACAAAAATAGCATAGTTGTCTAGATATCAAACCAAGAGATGAACACATCACTGACAAAACATAATGCAAGTAAAAAACTACAAAGACCTGTATATACCAGCTATTGCAAAATGCAAATTGCAAATCGGTTAATTCATAATATGTTATTGAGACATTCAAATTAAATATGTAAGATGTAAGGATAGAATTGCAAAACTCCACGATGGAAAAATTCTTGTACAAAAACACAATTCAAGAAATATGTAATAAAATACCTCATTATGTGAAGTTGTCTTATCCTGCACCACAAAATTATCATCTCCAAGCCTAGAAAGGATGCTCTCTCCTCTTACTAAAAGCATAGACCCAAATGCCTTGATCAAGTCCCCTGTAAGAAAGCGAACAAGTACATGATACATCAACCAAAATTTTGAAGTAAAGCAGAAGTAATGTTTATTTCTTAAAAAAAAAAAAAACAAAACAGAGCTTTCAACCAATTTGGTAAGGAAATTTATTTTTCTCGCTCAGATTTGCAGCGACAATATAACAATAACCAAATTTTTAGCACTTTCAAAATTACAGTTAACTCCTAAAAGAGGAAGCAATACCTGATTCAAAATTAATTATACATTCTAAGAATGTTTTACTTTGAAGCTGTTAGTCCATTTCACTTTAGAGAGTCGTTGGGTTACATGTATGAAACTTTTCTCAGTAACGGCTGTTGTTCTTCTTCACTAAAGTCCTTTAATTGGAAACGCTCAGCTGATTTAACATAGAAACCCAAATTTCCAACTGCATTGCTGAAATTCTTCTCCCGTGTATTATTTACAAGTTACAATCCCAGAAAAGCCTCAACTTCAAATTCATTCGTTAAATAAAATCACCCAACCAAATCTCATATACCACAATCGTAAAGTCTAGAGATCCAACCAGCATAACCTTCAAAAATTGGCAACCACTATGACCTTGTCACTATAACTCTAAAATGACCGAACTTTCTAACTCCTACATACGTGATAATACCTCTTAAAAACATGCTCTGTTTTCCTACATATGGATAGAACTTTCTAACTGAGACCAATAAATATACATGAAAATCAAATATTAATGCTTCCATAAATTTATTATCACAATTCTGAAAGTACAAAGTACTCAGAGTAGTAGAAACAATAAAATTCACAATCGTACCAGGCAAAACATCATCAAAGGAATGGAAAGTATCCGAACAAATAGTTGATTCCGACTGAGAATGTGCCTCGGCAATAAGGTGGCGGTAATCAGCACCTTTACTCTTGAGTAAAACAGCATCAGGAACTGCTTGATTTGCATCACTTCCTGAAGACAAATATTGGGCTCCGGAATCGTTTTCCTCCTCATAACGATCCCAATTCGAGGGCAGTCCACGAATGGCTTTCTCTCTTACTTTTTTGCCGCTTGAATCCTTTGCAGTCCCAGAAGAGCTTTGAGCAACAAGACTACTACTTGATTGGGTTTTCGAGATGGATTGGGGTGGTGCTTTTTATTCAGCCCGCTGTGAGTGCGCTCTCTTCGATTTCGCCAAAGCCTGCGCATCCGTTTCGTCTCTTCTTTTCGTTTCATAACATTGCGGTTCGTCTCTTCTTTTCGTTAGTCTCGCTATGCAATGCCCATTTCAGAATCTAAAGGTCAGGCCCTTTAATATGACAAGCTGAAAGGCCCTTTTGTTTTGGGCCTCATAGACAACTTCTTGCCTTATTAGGTGGATCTACATGAAATCGATGTTTGTCCTTTTTTTTCCAACAAAAACCATGCTTCTTGTTGTCCTTAATAATTTAAAAAAAAAAAAAACTAGCACCTTCAAAATTTGTGTTCAAATTATTTATTTTAACAATTCAAAAAATTTACATCATTTTTCTTTAAATGTCCGTCCAATTGAATGTCATTCAAATTAAATTATAGCATATTAGATTCTTTTAATATTAAACATTTCAATATTATTGAATGCTAGTTTTATTATTATAAGTTTTAAGGGTGTTATTTTTAGTAATTTTCCTAATATTTTTAAGATAGAAACAAGTGAGGAAAGAAAAATGATAATAAATAATAGCTAGCAAAACTTCTAAAAATTATCCAAGATAAATCCATCCCTCTTATGAGTTTATGTTTTAGCTAATTTGAAGAGGTTATATAAGAATTGTTTCTTATATTATCCCGTATCATATTAAACATGAGCTGACTAAAATATATGACATCCTCTATCATTTTATACGGTATACGGAACAAGACCTAGTTCTAAAACAAATTGATTAAATAATCTATCTAGCGTAGCCCTATCTTTTTTCTCCTATTTGATCACCAAACAATTCTCTTTGTTTTTCTTTTTTTTGACCAAAAAACAAATAAATTCTCTTTGTTTTGAATCATTCTAGTGATACACTATGGACCTCCTGCTTGCTTTTAATTGAAAGCTTCTGCTTGCTTTTATTATGGACATATATGTATTGAATAAGTCTGTCTTTTCTATCTACCAAAAAATCTAATCAATTAAACCAATAACTAAACAAAGGATACCATTACCAACGTGGTTCTTTTTAGTATTAATTTGTGCTCTTTCCTTATTGGACATTCAACGATAGTGATGCTCACTTTTTTTTTTTTTCCCCTTAATCAATGCAATTTGCGTATAATTTCAAAATTCTTTCTTTTCTTTTTTTAATTTTGTGATAGTACGAATTAAGTATCAAAATATAATTGACCATCAACTTAACATAAAGTTATACTTTAATCAATAAAATATTAAAATTATTTATAATATAATTAATTTTATAATAAATAATATATATTTTTAATTAAATTACTGTTATCTCTTCATGGAAATAATGGAACGAATGGTCCCTACCTCTCGTCTAATTCTAATAAAGGAAAGAAGCACAAAAAAAAAAAAAAAGATACTAACTAGCCTTTTGTAAGAGAGAAACAGAGAGTGGATTGCTTTAGCTTTACTTTTCCAAACGAAAAAAGAGAATCTTTAATCTTGTTAAATTACATGGGAATGCATTTTTTATGATATACATTGCTATTTATTTTTATTTGATTGAGCTGATAGTGGGTTGTCTATTTTCCATTTTCCATATCCGTAAGACAAATGCAAAGCCTGGATTATTAGTTTCGTGTTTAAAATATCTGGATATTTATCATCCGATAATATCACATTGGCAGAAGAGTCATAAATAAGTGATGTCATTTAGTCGCTTAGATTAAAAATTGTATCATTTGATCCTTTAATTTTAAAAAAAATAGATCATTTAAGAACAAAGCATATAATTTTAATAATTTTTTAATTAAAATATTATTTTTTAAATTAATATTTTAATATAAAAAATATTAAAATAATATAATTAGTTATTAAATGACCAACAGTTATTTGCTATAAAGGAAGAAAGTAGTGGATTTAAGTAATGACTTAATTAGCCAATTATACTCTGTGGAAATTAATTAACCTATAACTTGTTTAATGCGATCTCATCCACCTGGTCACATATGGAAACTTTTAGCTTGTCCTCATATATTTTTTCTGTTTTTTTTTTTCTTTAATTTATAAACAACCTTTGGTGTGTGGAGGAGATAAAGATTGGTGAGATTTGATCTTATTCACTCTACTCTAAGAAAAGTAAACTCAACCAGCTAATCTACCGTGTAATTCTCATCTTCATCTCCATATTTTTGTGCTATATCATACTTTTTAATAACCAACATAGATATGCAAATTTTTGTCATGAAAATGGGTCAAATTGTTTTTGCTTTTGTTTCTTTATTATTGCTTCGAACTTAACAAAATAGGAAAAAGGCTTGATGAACAAATTGTCTTATCCTGCAAGAGATATATATGTAAGAACTTATCCTCCTTAACTTGCATGAAAATTAGGTTGCCATTGATCAGAACATTATTTTTTCTCAAGCAATTTTTTAATTAAGTAAGCTTGATAACCATGTAGGGTAATTGATCATTTATTTATTTTTCTTTCTCACTAAATATTTTTTTTAAAAAAGTAAATCAACTTTTATGATTGTTGTTGTATGGTTAAACATTGAAGAAAAAAATAAGCAAAAAAATAAAATTTATAAATAATAACAAACAAACAAACAAAATTCTTATTTCTTAAGGCTTTTATAAACTCAGAAATCAAAAATTACTATCAAAAAACTATAATTGATTTTGTTTTTTGTTTTTTCTCAAATGAAATTGTTATTAAATATATGAGTGATTGTTTAATAAAATTATAAAAAAAATCAATTATTTAATTATAAATTAAAATCTTATCGTTATTCTAGTTATATACCATTTAGAATTTACATATTGGAGAACCCAAACATAGTGTTATTCGTTATTGGAATACTCTTAACAAGAACTTAGTTAGGTCGATGCATCTAAAAAAAAACTATAATAATTAAAACATTAGTGCAAATTGAAGAAAAATAGAGTATAGCCAGGTAGAACTTTAAGCAGGCAAAAATATGCCTTAAATTGTAGTCTTTTCCCTAGATCGCCACCCTTTCGATCTATTCAATAAATCATCCTGCTCAACATTTCCGAATTTTTTTTTCATTTATTTAAACATTTCCAAATTTCGAGCATATGTATTCTTGACCTTGCATTTTGAAATGCTTTTGGTAAATGTAAATTATTGCGTTAAGTTGATCATTTGAGTAATTCATATGAATGCTAGAGAGAGAGAGAGAGAGGGATCGCTCTTTACTATTTAGTAGCTTAAAAGTTAAAAGCTCTAAATCAAAATTCTATTGAATATTCAAGGCAATAATATTCATACCTGTAAGGAAGGCTGGTCCAAATAAAACTAGCCTCTGTACAAACACTGTGTGCCATGTGTACTGCAGAGAATAAAAAAGTTGAAGAAAATATAAAAATTAAGATTAAAAAAACTATGTTTGTAAAAAAAGCACATATTCTCTAAACTTTTAAAAACCAGAGCATGTGAATTTCTATACAATGTTTGATTCCTAGATCCAAATCTGCTCTGCTTTTGGGATTTTTTTTTCAAAAGTAAAAGCCAATATCCTTGTGCTAATTTTAATTCCATCGTTTGCCCCTCCAATATGGAAGTCTCAATTAAAGATAACATTAGAATGAAATTTATTAAAATCTTAACTTTTTGGATTTAGCAGTAAATGGGGTCTTATAAACTCTACAAAATTAACAGTAATATATATATATATATATATAATACACACATACAAAAATGATATGTTTGGCGACATCACACATTACATGTTAAGAGCGACAATTACGAACTTTTCTAGTTTATGACTTATATTTTAAGATATAAGGTTTAAAATTTAAATTTTAGGATTTAGGTTTATAAAATAATATCTAATTATTGCTCAACGTGTAACAGAGACGTCGCAATATATATATATATATATATATATATATCGTAGAGTTAATATTGAAACTTTGTTTGGACTACATTATTACAGTAATTAATCAATGGTCTTTGACTATTTCTCTTGATGAAAAAGAAAAGGAAAAGAAGTTCCAAGTAAAAGACAATAAAAAACAAACATGCACTTGGTGGTGACAAGAGTTTGCTTTACCCCAAAGCCTAGTATTCAAATTCCTAAATAAAATCATACGTAGTGTTCTCTAGCTATTTCCATATTTTTACCAAAGAGAAAAAAAGAGAGAGATTCAAAGTAATATAAAGATTTAATTAATTTTGAGGGTCAGTTGGATCTTAGAGTAGAAGCAATTGATTAATTAAAAAAGAGATGAAAGTAATTAATAATAATAAAAATATAAGCATAGGAATCTCAAATATGGGGCATTGAAAGTTGAAGTAGTGTTGGAGAAGGGGAGAATATTCTCAAGGACACAAAAGTTCAACAGCTAAAATCCAAAGATTAAATACTAAACAAATTTAGAAAGCAAAAACATCATTAGATTATGATTAAGAGTTTAGCGGGAAAAGTCAGCCCGCAAGTAGACGACTGCTCACTCTTCCAAATATTCACTGTCTTTGTCAGTTCGCTGTCTTTTAACATTTTCCCTTCCCTCTCTCTTTTGTAATACAATGTCATCGATCTCAGGTTTTTTGTTAAAAAATAACTATATATGAATTTAACTATTTAATTCCTATTATTTAACTAAATATGTGTACACCTTCTGTTTCAGCCAACAAAAACACGTGAATTTTTTTGTTCCAAAAAAAAAAAAAAAAACTGTCGTGACTTCTTCATCAATAACAAGTATAACAACCTCTGTTCAGTAAATTAACAAAAATGCAAAGAACAGGCCTGTATTAATTTAACGGGGTTCAACTTTCTAAAGGAAAGGAAACAGAGAATAATCCACTATGAAAGAAATTGTTTGTAAAAGATTTAAGTTCCACTAACGAAGTAGAAAACCCTAACTCACAAACTAAAATCAAAAGAATAATCTTCCGATATATAAATAATTTAGTTTCATTTTTAACCATCATATTAACACTAAAAAAATATATGTTCATTTACGTTATAAAAAAATGAACATATATTTTTGTTTCAGAGAATTAAAAATAAAACTCTATATATAAAATGAATTATGCCATATAATTAAACCAAATAATAACTTATTGTTTTTTTTGGAGAAACCTTAAAGACATAATATATAATTGCAACGGAAATTACCAAATTGCCATTAAAGAACCCTTATGGAGATCAAATTTGGGCCGAGTAATTCACAAATACTAATTTATACTGTTAATTAAGAATGCTTACTTTTACCAATAAATATGCTAAATTATCGATAATATATCATGTTCATATTTATAATAATAATAATAATAATAATGTAACAAAGACAATAGTTAATAACAGGAACTAGGAAGTATAATATATAACAGCAAGGTAGCAAACAGCCAGAGTACAGGGGTTAAGTGCATGGGTTGCTAATATGATGAATAGAAGGATAAATTTTTACATGGGCTAAATTTATTGATGAAATCTAAAAAAAAAATATATATATTCATTATTTTATATTAATATATTTATTTTAATATAGGTAGCTTATTTTAATATAAATAATAAATATATATTTTTAAAGTTATTATATATGCTTATACAATTTTTTTTTTTCTTCTGAATATGAGATGGTCTAGTTGAGTTTAGAGTTAATCATAGTCATGTCAGGTGAGAGCCATTACAAAGTGAAAAAAGGTTATAGAGCTTCGTGGAAATTGAGGATTAATGAAGTGTGTATGATTGGATGAGCAACTCTTGATAGCCACACTCAATTCAGACAACCTAATTTGTCTTTTTGACCAAAATGACACGTTGTGCTGTGAAAATTTACCTTTTTCATTAATAGCAGTGAATGCGTGTTTTGTTTCAAACTATTTACATAACAGTGCTTATTATGAATCTAGTCAGTCATTCCAAACTTAATTTAGAAAGTGGAATTCAAAATTGCTTTTTACTGTTCTCACTCTTGTTTTCAGGGAAAGTTTCGTTAATTTAGGTATTGGTAATTTTTTTCAAACACAAAATACAATTTTGTATACTAAATTTGATTTTTTTTGTTACTTACGTATGGTGAACAAAATGCTTCCAACATACCAATTGTACACTAGAAAAAAGCTCATTATTGAGCATGAAAGCTCAATTCTAACCAAGGATCAATTAGGTGGGACTTGTGCAAGTGTTTGTCAATTATGTGTGACTTAACGGCATAAGCTTTGTTTGAATATTTTGAAAGTCTGAGATTTAAGACTCAATTAGGGAGAGTGAATTTGAGTTTTACATAAAATAATAACTTTTAGGAAATCAGTTTTCTGTACTAGACATTTTCTAATGTAGATGATAAATGCTTGTCATTTTTTTTTTCCCAAAAAATTTCCTGATTTGAATCTGTCCCCAAATGTAGTTAAAAAATGTACAAAATTCAAACATTTTATTCAATGATAAGTGTACAAAATTTTCATTGAAATTTCTGAAAATGAGGGTAATATACAAACTTTTCATGCTATTAAGATTGAAAATTTTAAGTGAATACTGAATCGGTAAAATGACTTATTGGTAAGTAATTCGATTTACAATCCACATGACCATCGTAGTTCATATGATAAGTGTGATATATATATATATATATATATATATATAAAGCGAAAGGAAATATAAATATAAAATAGATAAAAGAATAAATGTATAAACTAAAATAATAATCAAAATAGGTTGAGGACATTTTAATTCTCATTCATTAATAATACTAAAGAACTACATTGATATTTATAGGAATAATAAACTAAAATCTTAATCCTAATAGCACTTTAAACAAGACTCCTAAACTAATAAGAAAATATTAGAATAATTATATAATATTCTAATTATAATAGTTTCCAACACTAATAAGAAAACTAACTATAAATATAATATTCAACTCTCCTCTCAAGGTGAAGATTATGTTCACCTTGGACAATTACTACATATTTGTACTTGATGTTAAACTTCAAAGGTACTTTAGTGCTAATGAGGTTTAGAATTGGTGATGGCAGCGCACGAAGGTGAACCGGTTGATCTTTTCTAGAAAACGTGGCTATGAAGTCGTGAGGTTGAGATTGATACCAATATTCGTGAGGCCGTGAGGTTGACGTGAACGACCACGGTAAAAATGGATGATACCAACAGTCGTGAGGCCGTAAGATTGACGTGAAAAACAACGACAACAGCGTTGAACTAATGCGGTGGTAGTTTGCTGAATGACAAAACCAAAGAACCAACCAGCAACCTTTAGAAGGGGGTATATGTATGGCAGATGATAGATAAATGATAAAAAAAAATAGAAAAAAATGTTCAAGATCGAACACTGCTCTGATACCATGTTAAAATATAAAGCAGAAGAAAGGAAATATAAATATAAAATAGTTAAAAGAATAAATGTAGAATCTAAAATAATACATAATCAAAGTAGGTTGAGAAGAGAACTAAAAAATTAGATAAAGACATTCTAATTCTTATTCATTAATAATACTGGAGAACTACATTAATATTTATAGAGATAATAAACTAAAATCCTAATTATAATAAGACTCTTAAACTAATAGAAAAATATTAGAATAATTATATAATATTCTAATCATAATAGTCTCTAACATTAAAAAAAAAATTTAACTATTAATTTAAAATTTAACTATGTGTGTGTGTGTATATATATAAAGTGAAAATTTATATTTAAATGCAACGGTTCGAGAACTTTTTTCATTGTTATTATGCGTATTTAGTATTTACCCCCATTCTTAGGTTGGTGCTTTAAAAATCTCATTCCTAAATTTAAGAAATTAAATTAGGCATTCGTTAAAAAAAAAAAAAAAAAAAACAAATTAATACCTATAATTTCAGTAATTATTTCTGCATTAATTTCTCTGTCAGAAATATCTCCAGTTAATTCAAAATATGTCTATATTTATCATAAGAGGTACCATTTAAAAAAATTCGGATAATTAATTAAGTTTAAAAACAGTACAAGGCTGAAAATTAACAATTAATAGTATTGAATTATTAACCAGTACTTTAGTCTGTGTCCGTAAAGAATGAAGACAAAATGCAAGGTACTACATGTTTTTATTTATATATATAAAAATAAAAATAAAAAAACTATACAAATAAAGAATAAACCAGGCTTCCCCACATATGGGTAGGGTTCTTGAAATTATAGAAACCCCAATTATTATATTTGTGTATATTTTGAACAACTCAGCATTTGTATAACGTAACTGGATGAGAGTAGACTAGAAAAATAGAAAAAGCAAACAAATAATGGAATAATCATTCCAAATGAAAAAGGCAAGGAATTAGCTTTTTCCTTGGTCTCATCATATGTGTCATCATGCACCTACCTATATATTCCTCGAGTAGCTCTTTCTTCTCTAATAATGTTATATTCTTAAAATTGAGATGATCCAAATGATATATGGCATGTCATAAAACACTTTCATTAATATTTATTAGCGTGAGAGTAAGTGATGTGTTTTACCTAGCTTGATTTTTGAATTCTACAAGGGCTCTCTTCATTGAATGCGAACTTGATTTAATGCAAATAATATGTTGAAAATAATTTCTATCGCTTTTGGAGGATTTGGAAAGGAAGAAATGGCGTTATTTTTTACCGTGAGATGTTTATATCTAGGTTTTATTATTGATGCGTAATTAGATCTTAATTTACCAAGCTTTTAGCTAAAGTATCAACCTCCTTAACCTGGGGACTTTAGTGACATTTTTATGATTATGAGATTTATTGTTATTGGTATGTTTTTATTGTGTGATCCTTGGTTGGCCTTATCACTTTTGTTTGTCTAAAAAAAAAAGTACAGGTAAAAAGTAAAAGAACAAAAAAGAAATGATTAAATTTATACTCATTTATATATTAATTATAATTAATCACTTGTTAAAATAACTTTGTAAATAATAAAATTATTTATTTAAAAAAAAATTATCACTTGACAATTATAATTGATCGATGTGAATTAAACATGATCAATTGTAATTGTCAAGTGGTAATGTTTAGCTTTAGTACAATGAACCATACGTACGTACATTACAGATACCAGGCATACTATTAATCAGAAATGAACACATCAAGTTCTTTTTTTTTGTCTTTTTGGCTACCGATACACACATCAACTTGTTTATGAATGAATACCATCTCATAATTAACTAAGACACTACTAAGTTATTAGGTTGTAAAGTGCATAAAGCTAAGATTAGTTAAGTTTTTATTCGAAGAAAAATGCACTTATAAGTTATTAGCTGAAAATCAATTATATTTTGACATGTAAGATTACAAGATAAAAAGTGCTTCCTTCATTCTTTTTCTCTCTTTGATTTCTTTCTCTTTCCTCCCCTTTCCAACTTTAGCTTTTCACCGCCTCCCCCCACAAACTTATTAATATTTTATTCTCTCCTAAAAAGTAGATATTCAAAATGACTGAAACATGCCACAGAGAGAGAGAGAGAGAAATTAAGACAGAGAAAGAGATCCAATCTTGTATTATATCTGTTGTTTTTTGTAGTTAGGGTTGACACCATATCAAACCCATTCTCTAGTGTTTTCTCTTAATTACACTCAAATCTTTGTTGACCTAGCTAGCTTATCATTATTCCTTGTTTTAGTGTAATTCCAAGATTGAGTCAAAACTGATCATACAAAGCTGAGAAAGCTTTTACAACATGGCTCATGAAGAATCAAATATTTCTAATGGGTTTTTCCAGAACCCAACAACAGTTAGTACTAGTACTGCAGGAGATGGATCCAATCCTCCTCCTGCTAAGAAGAAGAGAAACCTCCCTGGAAATCCAGGCTAGTTAATTTTCTCATGTTTATTGATAATATATATTCAAATTAATTCATCTTTTATAACTTTTTTTTTTTTTTTTAATTCTTAATTAATTAATTAATATTTTATATATGCAGATCCTGAGGCTGAAGTGATAGCCTTATCACCAAAGACTCTGATGGCAACCAACAGATTCTTGTGTGAAATTTGTGGAAAGGGTTTTCAAAGAGACCAAAATCTTCAACTTCATAGAAGAGGACATAATCTTCCATGGAAGTTGAAGCAAAGAAGCACTAAAGAACCCAAAAAGAGGGTTTACGTTTGCCCTGAAAAGACTTGCGTTCATAACCACCCTTCTAGGGCTCTTGGAGACTTAACTGGTATTAAGAAGCACTTCTGCAGAAAGCATGGTGAGAAGAAGTGGAAGTGTGAAAAGTGTTCTAAGCGTTATGCTGTGCAGTCAGATTGGAAAGCTCATTCTAAGACTTGTGGCACTAGAGAATACAGATGTGACTGTGGTACTCTTTTTTCAAGGTACCTAAATTTACTTTCTTAGACCTATTTTTTACAAGATTTAATTTTATTTACTAGATATTGTTTCGTTTGAATATATATATATATATATATATAAAGGAATATATACAACTGAATCACTGTTTTTGTGCAATAGTTGGAAATTAATTCTCAAAGAAAAAATGAAAAAAGTGGATATACTCAAGTCATAAAGCATGTAAGTCATTTTGTGGCTATCATGAATTATTATTATTTTTCCTTCTTCATGAAGAAAATGGGCTCAGAGTACAATTGTCAGAGAAACATGTAACACAAGTATTATTTTGAAATGTCCTCAATCTTTGATACTATGTTTAATTTAGAATTAAATTGATATTTTTCTTCTTCTTGAAATTGTTTTAATTTTAATCAATAATTATTATTTCTATTCTCAGGAAAGATAGTTTCATAACACACAGGGCATTCTGTGATGCATTAGCTGAAGAAACTGCAAGAGTAAGTGCAGTATCAAACATAAATAGTACAAATATTTTAGCTGCAGGAAATATAAATTATCACTTTATGGCCGGAACACCACAACATTTTGTTTTCAAGCCAAGCTCTGGAAATGATCATGAACCAATAATTACCTCAAATATCAGTCAAACCAATACTCTACCTTTATGGATGAGTCAGGGACCCCAAGCCCATGAATTATCAATAATGTCAAAGAGCAATAATCTTCAACATCAGATTCATCCACTTGTGTCTTCTGTTTCTTCATCACCACCAGCAACTTTATTTGGGGATCCACTTGTTTCTTGTTCAAATCCACAAACTTGTTCTGATAATAATTATCAACTAAATTGGGTTTATGGAAATAAAATAGTCTCAAGCTCTAGTACTCATGAAGAGCTCCCTAGAAGTACAAGTAATAGTACTTCATCACTTCCCTCGAGCAATGTTAATAAGGAAACTACTTTTGGAAGTCAACTTGTTAGCATTCCTTCTTTGTATAGTAGCCAACAACAAAATGCCCATCAAAATATTACATTTTCATCAGCAACTATGTCAGCCACAGCTTTGCTACAAAAAGCTGCTCAAATTGGAGCAACTTCAAGTACTGATTCATTATTCTTGGGGAGTTTAGGCTTAAAATGCAACTCCAGCAATTTTCAACTCCAAGAAGATGAGAACAAGTTTTGTGGTTTTTATTCTTCTTCAAATCCAATATCAACTAGCCAAGGTAATAACAATAATCATGTGGAAAAAGCTGAAGATGATTACTCATTCCAAATGTACTCTGCAGCCAAAACTAGGCAGTTACAAACCGATCAAGAGACTAGTACTGCAGGTGGTGGGCAAACTAGGGATTTCCTAGGTGTTGGCCAAGTGCAAACCATTTGTCACCCTTCATCAATCAATGGTTGGATCTGATCATATGGGCCGGCCGGCTTTACCACTTTAAGATTAATCCATGGTAAAGAAGTAATTAGATGGTGAGAACAGGGGTACTATTGAGAATTACTCTTAAGGGAGAGAGAAAAGGAGAGATTTTTAGTAATTGCAAACTTTGCAGGGATGAAAAGGTGGCAATTGAGTGCTTGAAGGAGGCTAAAAAGTTTGTGCATAAAAAAAAAAAAAAAAAACAAGATATCCATGCATATTCTTTTGAACCTAAGAAAACTGATCACTTTTGGAAAAATGGTAGCTTTAATTGTATTTTGATAAAAAGGGGAGTGGTGTAGTGGAAGCAAATAAAAAGCCCTTTTGGACTACATTATTGCATTCTTTCTTTCAACTCTGTTGTGGCTGTTGTTTATTGAGGCTTAAAAAGAGTATGTCTTGTGGGGAAAAAAAATATTGATTTTCTAGCCATCCAAATAGGCTAAGCCTAGCTACATTAGTATTAGAAAAATAAATTAATTGTAGTTTTGTTATTTCATTATTTTTCCAACCGTGCACATTTATAAACAGCATGTTACCGTACGCATGCTATAAAAAGCATGGAAAAGCACATCATGTATATATATCATTTTCTTTTTTTCATTTGACACAATATTTTTATGCATAAGTCTAACTTTTATATACCATATAAATTTAATAATTAAAATTATTGAATTTAAATATATAACCATCTTTTATATCATATTAGAGCTAACTAATTAGAACACAAATTCTTTCAAAATTTTAAGTCGGAGAGAATAATTATTAATATTTTTATATATTTATAAATGCCTGAAATTAAAGATGAAAAACTGTATAAATCAAAAAAATGAAAAAGAAAACATAAGAGAAAAAAGAAGAGAGAAAAAGAGGAAGGAAAGAGTCGTACTCTTTCGGTCAAGCTGTAATGGTTGTCTGTAAAACACTTTTTTTTTTTTTTTTTTAAAATATTTTAATACATATATTAATTCATATAATATAATTTAATTAATTTTTTTATTAATAAATACTGCTCTAATTATTTATTTATTTTATATTTAATTAATATATAATACGTTATTTAAAAACATATTGCATATATATAAGTTTACTATTTTTTTCAAACATGATTGGATGTGTTAGACGTAGGGTGAAAGATATATATAACAGCAAAGGTTAAGAAAGCTTACTGAACATACCAAACATTCAATTTTGAAAGATGATGCTCCAAATATTAGCTTTTTTAAGTTGCAACAATTATTATGTGTGATATTGAGAAGAATGTCGACAATGACATGCCATAAAATTACGTGTTATACTGCTATATATGTTTGTCATTTATTGAATTGTTGACAAGAACATACATGATGTGGGACATATAAGAAATTAAGAAACTAATGAAGGGGTAAGCCCGTCATATAATTTATTTCTTGATTTGTTTTTGTCAGGAAGAAAGATTTTATTCCTGCATAAGAACAGTACAAACCACAATCTATTCTGTGAGGCTAACAAAGGCTACCCTAGTACATTTCTTGAATTATTTGAGAGCTTCTTAATTCACTATAAGAAAACTATTTTGAAATTCATTTACTAACGAGTAACGATGGAAATTAACAACCTTTCGAGGAGTAATTGTTAAAGACATGCAAGCGAAATTGGAAAATATTTTATTTAAATAAATGATGATTAGACCAAATGTGAGAAAAATAAGAACAAATGTGAAATTAAAGTTTTAAAAATACTTGACCATCTCCAACTTATTATAATATTTTTTTTTATTTACAATTTATTATACTACATCAATAAATAATATTGCGTTCAATATAATAAAATATTATTTATTTTAATAAATAATTAATTAATTAAGGCCTCCTTGAAATTACATTTAGTACAAAAACTGTACTATAATAGTGAAATAATGCCTCTTCCGAGATGATCTTAAAGATGGTGTTTTTTTAAAAGTAGAAATAGGGCCACCCTATGCTCTAAACATATGTCATATCCTATACTTCTATGCCCTTTCCCAATTCCCATAGGTAAGCAAAATCAAGATTACAAGATATAATATTGTTTGAATTAATGAATTACTTTATTATATATCAACTCATGATAAATGCCATATTTAGGATATATATTCAACATGAATGTTATTTATACAGTTAAATTAATAATTATTTTTAATTAAAAAAATAATATTATATGTATATCATTTTAATAAAATAGGTAAACAAAATCAAAATTACAAAATATAATATTGTTTGAATTAATGAATGAATTTCTTATATATCAATTCATGATAAATGGCGTATTTAGGATATATATTCAACATAGATATTATTCGTACAGTTTAATTAATATTTATTTTTAATTAAAAAAATATTGTATGTATATCATTTTAATGAAAATATGTATAAATTATTGAGTTTATAATATGTTATCGAGTTTATAATGAGTTATTGTATATTAAAAGTCTAAAATTTTGAATCCAAGTGAAGCACAATTATAATTATACATATAATTTATCTATAATTTTATAAATATTATACCTAAAATTTTATTTATTAAAAATTAATGTAAATTATGTGTTTTTCCTCTCCCTCGTATACATCCGCCCCTTCCATGATCCAATTTTTTTAAACTTAAATGATCCGAAATTTTAATAAAAGTCAAGGGAGTTAGATAAAGCAAGGTAGCAGTACCTCTTTTATCTCGATATCTTTTCTTTTCGCTTTGATCAAACGCACAAATTACATCAGATACCATTCAAGAAAAGCAAAAAAAAAAAAAAAAAATTGTCTTTTGTTATATCTTTATTCCATCTAATTAGACATAATTTTTCTCTATTTTGACCCCACAAAAAGAAAAAATATACAAAACAATAAAACTTGGGCATGCAGAAAAAACCCAAGATAACCTAATTTGAAATATTGGGCCTATTCTCAAAATGCTAAAGCCCAGCCTACTTAAGGCCCAAACTCCAAGCTTCATGGTTCATCTTGAAATCAAAGACTTTCAACTCTCCTCGACTTCGGAATCAAGCGCGCCGTCAAGTTCAGCTTCGTAGGCGGAGTCTCCGGCATGCATACCTTAATAACATCGATTATATGGATATATTATAGCCCCTGTCAATCCCTGCCCTTAATCGCAATCTTAATGCTAAAACCCTAAGTACTCTGTCGTTTATGCCTCGACGTTTATTACATTAAGGAGGTGCTGGACTTTTATAAGCAATGGTAGAGCTTATGGTAGAATACGGCGTCGTCTTACTTAGGTTACCAATCTTCGTAAGCACATAAGCTGTTATAGGAATGGTTAGTTGGACACTATTTGTTTGGAACCTCTCGTGGATTTCAGCTTCGTGTTCATTTTTCATGCTAAGCCAGGTCAGCATTACACATATACACAATTTATGATAGAAGCAAGTTATCCGAACATGAACCTCGTCGATTTCAGTCATATCCGTATTGCACAATTGGCCGTAGATGCTAAGCAAGTGCATCTAAACTCATTTTATATTGTAGACTGTTAACGGGGAATATTATGATATAAGGCCGCACCAAGTATCTTTTAATTAAAAGAAATATTTGAAACATAGCCACCTTATCAACTGCTATTATAATTACCTTAACTCGGAGATTATATTTCTTTCTTATCTGCCTATTATTATGGTAGTAACACATCGAGAGCAATGACATACTAGTATCAAGATTGCGAAGTAGAAGACAAGTTATCTAAGGTGGGTAAGAAAAGGACAGACAGCAAATGTCAAACCAGAGCATTTGTATGATATGTTGTTATTACTAACATAACCAAAAAGAACCACTCAATGACACAAATTACGCCTTATAATTATAATATCCTTAGAAAAGGGAAGAACAAAAATATAGACCCCTATTAACAAGAGATGCATCCTTAAGAAGGTAATAGTTTCTTGATACCAGCCTTCTGTTCTGAAGACAATCTGGTGGGAAACTTTATGTTGAACTTGATTCTCAAGTTACCCCTCTTGGATCGGTCTTTTGGAATAGGCATCCCTTCCTTTGGTATAACCTCTTCATAAGTCGGATGAATGACACTATTGATTGGTATTGTCAAGTTCCTCCCATCCAAGGTTGTTAACTGAACTGTATAACCAGTTAAAGCCTCAGCTAATGATATCTTCTGTGTGATGATCAAATCGTTTCCATCACGAGTAAACAAGCTGTGCGGTTTCTCATCTATGACGAAAATAAGATCTGAAGGAGTAACATTTGGCTGTTCGTTTCCTTTCTCCGGAAACGTGATTTTTGTACCCTTTTTCCATCCAGGCTTTATGTCAATTGTCAGGATCTCCTCCACTTGAATGGTCTTACTGCATCCCCACACACATACACAAAAAAACATAGTTAGTTACGGATGGAAGAACTCCGATATAATTATAGAATTCAGGATGAGCCCAGATATTATTTTAGAATCGGCTCAATTATGCATGATTTAGCTTATGTATGAATTGGCTCAAGTGGTACTGAATAATTGGGTAGAGGAAATATTAAAAAAATATATAATAAAATAACATTGTTTAGTATTTGACATTACAACAGCACATTTAACACATGCTTGTTTTATATTAATCTAAATATTTCCTATTTGATATTCTATATGTTTTTCTAAATTTTTAGGTTTTTCCATCATTTCATAAACTCATATGTTATACATAGAAAATCACATTTCTTCCATGAGGAAATATGTATTAATTTCCAACTATTACTATAAGCAAGCAATAGGACCTGTAGCATGATATGCATCACTACCACTGCACAATCCATATAATTCGTCACCTACATTGTAACTCACATTAATGACAATGTTTTTTCACTGGCCCTAAACAATTTCTCTATATTTACTAAATAACACGGATATATCAAATTCTAGGAATAACGTGCTCCTGCTATATATCCACTGTTATTGGTGGGGAATGGATTCCAAGTTAATATATTAACGGAATAATTCATTCTAATTATATATTTAATTTCTTAATATATAAATTATTCGTATACCTAACAATTCCTTCCAACAAAAACACATTTGCCCATTTAGACTTTGAACGTGCCCCAATATCAAAGACCAGGCTTAACAGTCATTAAACTGCATCCACCAAACAACTGTTCATATTTCTTCGAATTTAAACGCATGATAAAAAAAAGCCAAAAAACTTGAGCCAAATCTCAAAAATCTAAATAAGTCTAGAACAATATTGCAAAATTTCTAACACCATCTAACAAAGAGTTCATTATTTGTTCAAATTTCGGCCACATATTCTGCCTATACGAGTCTACATTCAAATTAAAATCTACATTGTATACAGCCATGCAATATAAATTGAGCCCTAACCCTAATATTATTTGATTGACCTCAAATTTAAATTCCAACCAAAAGGTTAATTTCTTGGTAATATTATTAGTAATAAGAGTTGCTAAACCCAACCCTATTTATATATATATATATTTTTAATGTAGAATTTATACGCACGCCTAACAATTACTATTGAAGAGTAATCAGACCGGAGCATCTAATTGAGTAAACAGAAAGAAAAAATTTGCCAAAATTTTAGTTCTTATAATTGAACTAGAATAAACCCACATCAACAGAATTCTAGACAAACCAAATCACTATCCAATTAAACTCAAAACGCAAATAAACAGAATCAAAACAGAACTCAAATTATAGAAATTCTAAAAAGATACCAAAAGTAGTAATAATTGAATAACAAAAAACTCACCCACTCTTGTCAGCTATTTCTCTAGAAATCTTCATCTTCTTGGTAGTCCCCTTGTAAAGCTCTTCAAGACTGCAGGGCAACCTATTCTCAATTGGTGGAGCTTTGCGAGGACCACCGCCTCCACCACTACCAACTCCTCCTCCAAAGGAATCAAACATATCATCGCCAAAAATTGAACTCCCGAACCTTGTCCCTCTCATACCTCCAACTCCACCACCACTACCACCCATCCCCCCAAACCCTCCAAAGGGACTCGAATGTCCAAAGAATTCGGCGAATATGTCGTCGGCGCTTCGGGGATTGAATCGAAAAGTCGTCGGTCCATTTCCCGTCGAGAAGAATGAGGCTCCCCCGGGACCACCAGCACCATGTGGAGGCACTTGACCTTTTAGTCCTTCCTCACCATACTGATCATATATGGCTCGTTTCTGAGCATCACTGAGAACCTAAAAAGGAAGGAAAATCAAAAAAACAAATAGTAAGATAAAGATCTCAAATATGATAAATTCTGATAGTACAGAGTAAGATTTAAAGAGGAATTGAAGTACATACATCATAGGCTTCAGAAATTTGCTTGAATTTAGCTTCAGCTTCCTTTTTGTTATTAGGGTTCTTATCAGGATGCCATTTCATGGCAAGTTTCCTGTAAGCCTTCTTCAAGTCGTCATCTTTAGCATTCTTATCGACCTGCAATATCTTATAGTAATCGACTCCCATTTCTTTATGATTGTTCTTCTTCTCTGAATCCTATTGACAAAAGGCTACAAAGCTTTGGGGTAAATTTCAGATAATTTCTCTCACGGCGAAGAAGTCTTATGGAATGCGTATGAACGAGATGAAGAGTAAGAGCCTTGTATTACATAGATGCCCATGTCGCGACGATAACTGAATTTAGTTCAACTTTTAGATGAGTTGAGAATCCGCTGGAAGATTCCAGAAATAGCCTGAACATATGTCTTCATAGCATCGTTCTAGTCCGCGGGTCTCATTAATAATCATTAATTTTTTTTAAAATAGAGCATTTAATAATTTTTTATGATAATATAATTCATCAATTTTAAAATGATAATATCAGATATCTAATTTTTTTTAAACATAACATATCAAATTAGTTAATTTTATGTTTTTTTAATTATTTTAAAAAAATTATTTTAAAAAATTATTTCAACAAATTTGTTTATAAATATAGTTTAAAAAATATATAAAAATTAACTATTTAAACTTATAGTTTAACTCTTTAAAATTAATGGATTAAATATCACAATTTTATTTTTATAAGTACTAAGACTAATTTAAGAAATTACTTCACCTAATTCCTTTTGTATAAAAAACTTATATGTACCACAAAATGCTTCGATTAAAACTAATTATTTAGCAGTACATATAAACGTGCACCATAAACTTTGAGAAATTTATTTTATTTGGACATGAGTGTACACGTGTAGCTCTAGTCATTCGATTTTTTGATGGCTTTCATTACACGTAGAAAAATTTTAATATTATAAATTTACGATAAATATTAAATAATTTGATAGATTTTAATTCGATAATAAATATAATTTTATAAAATTATATTAAATAAAATCATTTTTGTAATGTTCGTGTAATATATAATAATACCTTTATATCGTTTTAGACCGAGCCTCAAAGTCAATTTTTCTGACTCTTTTTATGTTGTTGGGTCAATAATTAACGTAATATTAAATAGAAATGAAAAGGTAACAAATTAACTCTATAAAGCCCGTAACAAGTGTATATTTCGAAGCAGGTAGAAATGAATACTATATTAAAATGTCCAACAAATTGACTCTTTTTTTTTTTTAATTGTTCTAAAATTATATTCTTTTTATTAATAAAAAAATATATATTAATATATTTGGGTGATATTTTAACTTAAATTTTTAATAAGAGATTAAAAATTTTACTATATTATAAGAGATTTTTGAGTAGTATATTTTTATGTAAATAATTATTTTTTTTAGTAAATTATATTTTGTGATTTGAGCCTTTGTGTCCAACAAATTAACTTGATTAAATAGAGAATAAATATAAATAATGGTGTTAAAAGGGAAGAAAGTACGCACAACAATCAAATCTTAATTCTCACTATTAAAAACTTGTATCAAATATAGACCCAATAAATAGAGGATTACGAAAATGTCCCTGCATCAAACTCTAATTAAGCCATCCCACCAAAGGCCAAAATTGACAATTTGAAATCATGTCCCACATTTTTATTTATTTCTTTCCTAATTAAGTTTGACAGACCATCTATCTAGCCACAGCGATGGTAATTTTTGTGTAATACCCAAACTTTAATATAACGAAACTTGTGTTTTAAATAATTGAATAATACATCAGCATAATGCTTTAAAAATACGAGAAAAATTAAGACAATCAATCTCGAACAAATATTAATGGGTCCATTGAATTAAAAGAGAAAATGAATTAAAAGAATTAAAGGTATCTAATTAATCTTCTTCGCATTCACAATCACCTAATACTTGAGCCGCCCCAATTAAGATCAGAAGCTAAAAATCATGTGCGTAGGTAAATCTAAAATAATTGTCAAAATACTAATTAAGAACCAAAGCTCTATCAAAGAAAGAAATAATAATTAAAAAAAGAATTTAAAAGTCTCTGAATAATGGAGAATTCAGCAGCAAGGCTCACGTGGATGAAGGAAGGAAGATCAACAAGGGATCTGATGAGTGAACCATTTCAGAAGTTTGACCGGAAGCTTTATCAAAGACACTGCCATCTTCGCCAATCCAGAGCAACATATGCAACACGGACACAAGCAACTCAATACTGTCCTGTAATGATATATATCCAATTTCAAACTAATTAAACATTATTTATTTTACTAATAATCAAGTTCAACCAATCAGAATTAAACAGTTACATTTCATTAAATAAAAACTATATACATTTCACAAAACAAAAAATTAAATTAAATTAAATTATTATTGGGATTTTCATTTTCTAAAAAAATTAAAACTGTTAAATTTGTGACCATCGATCAACATGTATGTGAAAGTTGTGTGAATTAATAATAATTAGATCTAATTATAAGAAATACTTTTAAGGTCCGCGGATCAGAGTCGTCAATGTATTAAATTCCAACATTATGATCATCAAGCAAAGAGATCAAGATGAAAGCAAAATGGAGATAGAATGAAACTTAATTAGCATAACTATAATATTAAACTGAAGTCAAACAAATTAAGAAAGAAAACTGACCCAAGAATCCAAACAACAGCACCAACAACTGATAAAATCAAAGCCAACATAGCAAATGGCAGTCCCAATAAGAAACCCAATGGCCTGCAACCTCCGTCTTCCTCTCCCATTCTCTCTCTCCTCTTCTATGTAAATTAATGTAATTCCTTTGAATGTTTCTTGATTTTGGTTTGAGATTTTTCTTATAGGCTTATAGCACATGTTATGTTGAGATTCCAAGAAATTTTGCAAGACTTATGGGACGAGAACGCGTTATGTTAATATGACAACCGCCTACCATTCGATTTACTGAATTTACACAAATGCCCTTTTAATGATGAATATTTCTTGATTTCGTCCCTAGTATAAGCCTAAAAGGAATATGATGTGTTGGGATCTACTGGACAATTTTTATTTTGGAAGCTTCTTTTCCTTTTCTTTTCAGTCCCAAATCAAAATGAGACCGCCTTATTCAACCCTTGCGCCAAATTACAAAATTAATACGATAATAAATTTGACACTACCTTCTTAAACCCTTTCGCCAAAATTAAAAATAAGAATGATCATTAATTTTTACAAGGGCATTTATGAGTTTTATTTTAGCGAATAAAATATTATTATTTTATTTATGAAAAATAACATTTTTTTAATTAAAAAAATATAATCCTAGTAATAAAAATAAATTTGAGACGGCTTTGTGGACTCTTTCATGTTTTTCGTATTGTGAATCTGATAATCCAACATTGACCCGAGTGAGACTCCCCGGCCTTCCCATCATATTAATTTTATGAAATGTTAATTCCAAAAACAAAAAAACCTCATTTAAAATGATTTTTATTACAAAATTGGGAATATACATAACTGGTCTATGGTTAGGTGTTACACACTACTTGCACATGGACTATGGTTATGACAAAAGTATTATATATTTATGAAATATTCAAATATTAAATAATATATTCACTAATGTTAAATAATAAAATATTTATAATATAGAAAGAATTTAGCTTAACGATATGCTAATTGTGTGCTTTAAAGAACAGTTAAATCATAACATGAACTAATAGAATGTCATCATGTAAACAAATCACTCCTAACAAATAATTAACCAATTACGTGAATAGATGATACTAACTAACATGTATAATAATATGTAATTGAATTTAAAAGGAATAAAAAAATTTAATCGAGGGAGTTGAAAAGAATAAAAATTGGAATTAAATTGCAATGATTAGTTATTTTGTAATGTATAAAAAATTGAAGCTTAGAGAAATAATTGTGAATCTATTGGGAAATGTGATATAAGGTTCTTGTTTATAGGCAGATATCACATCAAATATAACAGGAGAATTATCTATTTATAAAATATTCAAATACTAAATATTATATTCACTAAATAATGTATTATATTGAGAGAAATTATCTAAATATTCCGTATAATTTAATTTAAATCATACTCTGTGAATTTTATTGACAAGTTAAATCATAACATAGTCCAATAAAATGTTATCACAGGTATATGAAATAAATCACCCCTAATAAATAATTAACCAATTAGGTGAATAGGATGATCCAACTAGCATGTCTAGTAATATATAATTGAATTTGAAAGGAATAAAAATAAATTAAATTGAAGGAGTAGAAAAGAATACGAAACGAAATTAAATTACTATTATTGTGTTTACTTGTGTTATTATGAAATAAAAATAGAAATAGTTGTTTTAATCAAATGTATTATTAATATAACAATTAATATTATTTAGAAGGTTAATTGAAAAAATTAGGTTGTATTTTTAAACCTTATGAAAATTTTAATTGTCTTTTTTAATTAGTAAACATGCTCGTTGGCTAATGATTGTACGTAACTCCAACCTAAACCTTTTATACTTTTCTAACAACCAATTTTTAAATACAAAGTTTCCTAAATTTTGTACATGTATGCTCTAAAAAAATGTTATATAGTTGTTTAAGAGAAAAGTTCTAGCTTTAAAATCATATATATCTTACGATCTCCTTCCCCATCATATGTAAGATGAGTAGCTCCTTAAAAAAAAATTCAAAAATATATTTTGATGGATAAAAATAGTTTAAAATATACATATGATGATGTACTTTGCATTTTCTATAACATACGTAAAATAATACTGTTAGAAAAAAAAAATTATATATATATATTGTGAATTTTGTGTTATTTTTTACCAATTAAAATAATATTAGGAATCTTTTGACATTTTCCATAACTTTATATAAACACAAGTTTTTTTTTTTTGATTGAACATAAATACAGAGTCAAATGTATGGACTCGTTATTTCAAAATTTATGACCGAAAAATTGGTAAAATTTTGAAATGTTCAACTCTTTGAAATAGAAACTAGATAGAGATTAAATTAGGTACATTATTAATAATGTGCCAGCCCAATATTTGATTGTTGGATTTTAAATTCATATCTACATGTCTAAAACCTACGATCTTCACCTTATAACAAGATATTATATGTTGTTTGGATTATAAATCACTAGCTAATATAGCCAATATTTAACTTTTTACTATTATATAGTGGCTAAAAAATTACAAGCTTATTTTGAGCTGGGTGACTAAGATATTAGATTTTTTTTTTTTTTGACAATAAGGAAACATTTTCATTAATAGAGAAGATGGTACAATATGATATACAAGTAACAATCACATAATTTATGTTTTATTGTATGATAATAATATACATAAATCATAAATTAGGAGAAGACATAAAATTCTAAGAGAATAAGAGTGACCTAATCTTGGTATTTTGAGTAACTTAATCTGTCATCTAGTTACCCTCATCTCACATGATGAACTTGTAATCAGACAAAACCTTATAAGCCTCTTCTCTAAGTGTTGCATCAAAGGGTAAAATTTTCATGGTGCATGAATTTAATTCCTTTAAATAATATCTACATCTTTAGATCTCATAGATGTATGAGAAAAACTCGTACATGCATGTTACAAGATGTGAGAATAATGGAGATTAACTTCAAGACTACTAACAAAATGATAGAAATATATGTGATAGTTTGGAGTAACCACGTTCTCTTTCATGGAAGCCACAATCTACAACCAAACACATGAACGAGTAAATAAAAAAAATCGTTTTTTCACATATGATTTTAAATTTTAAAATGGTAGTTAAGTAAAGTATTTGTATCCTAAATGAAATTAAGTCGTAGAGGAGAGAAAAATAAATAAATTGGTAGTAGAAATAACAAAAGAAAAAATCTTGTAAAAGATTATACTTTGTAGTTTGAGAATCTATAATGCATTTACTATTGGTAGGGACGGACCCAAGAATTTTTTTCTAGGAGGGCTAATATATATTAAAAGAAAAATTTTACAAAAAAATTTATTTATAATATTAAAATTTATAACTAATATTAAAAAAAATATAAACTTAAAAAATAAACAAAAAAAATATATAAACTTAAAAAAAACAAACAAAAAATTTATTTAAGTTGTTTCGACGATATTTCATAAAATTTATCAATTATCAAATAAGATTTAACAAATTTAACGAAATAATAGTCAATTGTTATAAAGAAAGATGAATGCTATATATATACAAATTTATACTTACATAGGCACTCAAATTAATAATTATACGATATTTGTCGATCAAAAGTTTAAAAGTTATAATTTTTTAGAGTATATAACATACAATTATTGATTTGATTGTAAGTTTAAATATAAATATTTTAAATATTTAATATTTTTTTAAAAAGAATATAGATAACTTTAATAATTTCTTTTAAAAAAAAATACTAGACTTTGACTTTATGCAGCAGGAGCAAGCCAAAGACCAAAGAACATAATTACAGAGCAGAAAAGGAGTAAAGTTGCGGACAATATAATACTGAAAAATAGTATATTAGTCTAAGTTTATTTATAGAATTTTGATGATAAATAATATATTGTATTTTACAAAAATATTAGTAATATTTATTAAAAATAAAAACCTCAAAAAGACTATATCAGGTATGAGTCCGTTACTAAATATAATTTTTTATTTATTTATAAAAGTGACATTGCTAATAATATTCTTTTTATATAATTAATATTTTTGATTATATAAAAAAAAAAATCTTAAAAAGCTATCCGGGCTCAAGCCCGGTATAGCCCTTATATGGGTCCGTCACTGACTATTAGTGCATGAGGTCGTTATTTTCAAAAAGAAAGAAGGAAAAAAATCAAAGAAATAGGGACAAAGTAAAAGAATAATTTTCCTAAACATGAAAGTTTAATTTGGGGGTGGGGGAAGACGAACAAATTTTACATTCATATTTTTTAAATGAAAGGAACATTTTTTTTAAAATTCCGTTTGAAAATTGATTCAAACATATTGAGAGAATAAATTATAGAAAGGAAAAAAAAAAAAAAAGAAAGAAGAAGAAGAAGAAGAAATTAGAAAGATAAAGAGAATAACTTTCCAAGACAATCTTTGAAACGCCAGTATGATAAAAATGAAGAACAATATCTTTTATTTCTCCCAACCCAGTTTAAAGTACGAAAACTTTAGTTAATAATGTTGAAAAAAATAAGTATTTAAATTCATGATTAAATATTATTTTGATGCATTATTTTAAGTGGGATTTATTTGGTATAAATTTAGGGTGGTGATTGATATGAGTTCTCCTACGCGAGGACTTCAAAATCATATATTTATAAATTCAAAATGGGATTGAGATGAATGAGAAATTATGTTTCAAAGTTCACTCATTGAGATAGAAAAAATGTTGTATTTTTGGTTTGTCCCACATGAAAAAAATACTAACACATGAAATATTTTATATAGCATTTGTTTTCCTATAGGAGGTAAGCTTATGTAGCATAAAGGCTCTTTCCATGAATGCACTCAGGATGGGTGCAAATCTTAGGATTTTTGGCACAAAAATTCAAAATTTTAATCGCGAACTAGCATGACCTACGAATACAAATGTCTTCCAATTTCGATGGGCCTTACCCAATTTGAATTTTGCTATATATTCTCTTCTTAATTTTCCTGCAATTATTGTATCATGGGAGATGTTTTTTTTCTTTAATTTTAAACACCCGTTGTGAGAAAAAAAAATTATTTTAAAAAAATTATTTACGAACTTCGATCTTCCTTTTTATTTTCTTTGTTGTAATTTATAATTATTTATTTATTATGCAATTTTAATTTATTTTGTTCATTTGTAATATTTAATAGTTCAATACTCTTTTCTTACGAATAATACATTTTTTTTTATTGAATACGAATAATACATTTAAAATGCTTGTTTTTAAAATTTTTTATGATTATCCTAAAAAATATGAATTTTATTAATTCCAAAATATTAAAAAGAAATTGAGACCTCTCGTCATCATTTCTTGTTCATTACACAGCAAATCATCATGGATATTTCATTGTTGACTAAATATTAGATTTGATTTGGAAATATCGATAACCAGAGAGCTAAATATTTTCAGATTTGAGCAGCAAAATTGTCAGAAAGGATCAAAGCGTACATAATTTTTTTTTACATTCAAAACAACAATTTTTTTACACTCTCTAAAATATGAGTTAAATTGAAATTCCCTTCGGCATAGGATATACATCCATAATTTCATAACTAAATGGTGTTTTTACTGTTAAATCTGCTTTCTTCCTCGCTGATGAATTACGAAGACAATGTCAAAAACTAGATTGGGATGCTGAGGCTAGTAATATTAAGAGAATGCAATGGTGGAAAAATATTTGGAATTTGAAATTGCCAAATAAAATCAAGAATTTTGTGTGGAGGGCTTGTAAAGGTATTTTGCCTAATGCTTTCAATTTATTTCAGAGAAAGTTGGGTAGGGATTCTGTTTGTTCCCTATGCAATAACTCTTGTGAAGACATTCCTCATTGTCTCTGGAGGTGTGGGAGAGCTAAAGAGGTTTGAAAAGTCTCGTATTTTGCCAATTTTATCAAAAGTTTGCCTGTTATGTCTTTTGCTGATCTCTTCTGTTTTTTGCTGGTGCGATTTAATAAGATGGATGTTGCGTTTTTTTGTTATCTTTGTTGGGGTATTTGGCATAACAGGAATGAAATGGTGCATGGTAAATGCGAAAGGCAATGTGTGAAAGTGGTAGGGTGGATTCAATTGTTAATTGAGGAGTTTTGGAGGATGTGTGATAAGAGTTGGGAACTCAAGAAAAGTCATCCTAGGGTACAAAGGGATGAACAATGGTCTCCTCCACCTACTGGTATTATTAAAATCAATGTTGATGCTGCAGTGTGTATAGGGCAAAAGAAGACTTGCTCTGGAATCCTTGCTAGAGATCATGGTGGAAGATTCATAGCCGGTAAGACTGTGTTGCATAATGGAATTACTTGCCCATTGATTGCAGAGCTGCTGGCCATCCTAGATGGGTGTCGGTTAGGCAAAGAAATGGGTTTCAGTAAAGTGTTGGTGGAATCTGACTGTCTGAAGGCTGTGAATAGTCTTAATAGTGGTAAAAATATTTTATCTGCTTACGGGAATATTTGTATTGAGATTTTAAATGTTTGTTATGGTTGGGATTGTCTTTTTGTTTTTAAGCCTAGAGAATGTAACAGGGCTGCTCATGAGGTATCTACTTATGGGATGAGAACTGTCACTAGTGATGTTTGGTTTGATGTTTGCCCCATGTGGCTGCATTCTTATGTGATGTTTACTTGAAGATAAATATATATTATCTTTGCGATAAAAAAAAAAAAAAAAAAGAAATCCCAGCGACCAGCTGAATTTAAAAAAAAAAGAAATCCCAGCAATAATTTAAGTTTATTAAAATTTGTAAATCCCAACAACGAAAAACTCTCTCCATCGGCCCATTTATTTACCAATCACCCGATTGTACAGTGGTAAAAATAATTTAACATATTTTATTAAATGTGAGTTCGAATTTATTCTCCATATTCTAAAATAATTGATGAGCGTATCTTAAAGTCAATAATATCAATTGACAGAAGAAGAAAAAAAAAAAAAACCTGTCGATTAGGGAGGCAGTTTCTGACACGACATAATATAAATTTTTTTAAAATAAAAATTGATCATTAATTTTTATATGTTCTTAAAATTTTTGTTATTTTTTATTATTATAAATAAGTAACACAAAAAAAATTCAAATAAATTTTTTAATGTATCAACTAATACAAAAATGCGACACGAATATAAACAAATACGATATAAATATAACTAATACGACACACGATCGACACCTATACTGCGGACCACAAAAACTTGAATATAACTTATTCCACGAAAGACAGAGAGTTCATCTCCACACGCATACATATCTATAGTCCATTCAGTCAAATCTCTTTGATAAGCTCTTTCTTCTTCATTTTGTATTCTTGTCCTACTTACACTTTTTTTTTTATTATTGAATCTGCAATTAATTTTCAAGACTGAATTGAATGCCACAGTAAAGCCCTTTTATTTCATTGATCTAGAATTACTATCAAAATAATTATTAGTTTTACAATTTTAAGATACGGACATGTAAAAGATATGAAATTTAAATTAGAGAAAGAAAGTAAATTTGGAGTGTCAAATGTCAATTTTACTCCCATTTGTATTTATATTTACATATTTAAAATCACTGGTAAACGTCAATTTGTTCAAGGGATAGGGGTCTCTTAGTTCCTGTCCTAGTTCGAATCATAATAATTATATATGTACGTGAGTTGTGGGTTTTTTTTTTTTAAGAAATATTAAGATTATCTGTTACCACTACTTTTTTTAGATCGAAGATACAATTAGTATTGTATCATTAACCGCAATAAATTTGATATAAATACGCGAACTTCAAACGCAATTCACACAAAAACTCTTAGCAATTAATGGATAATTTAGAGAAATACAATATTGAATGTCAAATAACACAGTTGAAATTAAAATTGTCATATATATTCGTGATGATATAATTTCTATTTAATTTTAATTACTGTAGTTTGCATGCAATTCACGCCATCTTTTTTGTACTCTGTGACTACTGTTAATTAATGTAAGCCTCTAACCCAGCTACGTCTCTGTTTTTTTCTTTCTGAAAACTAAAAAAACCCTACATACCTCTTCAAAACGACACAGATATACCCCACTTGGTCTATTAACCCGGCAAAATAGACCACCACATTTAAAAAGATCACTCCCATAGCCATATATATATCATGTTCTCAATTCTGTAAAAGTGTAATGTTATCGCATGCATTAATAACAAGAGTAATGCAGATCCTAGGTAGCCCACTTGGGTCAAAGTAGGTGATGTGGCCTTCTGACAAGAGAATGCAAGTTTTACTTTCAATATCGAGTTTGATACAATCCTACCTCTAACTTTGAAATGGATAACTTCTGTTAAAATTAATAACAAGAATAATGCGAAAACACATAAATTTATTTCAATTTTTGCGGGACTGATTTCTAATAGATAAATTTATTAAATTTTAAATTATTTAGTGGTATTTTATTAGTTCTTAAATTATTAAAAAGATATATCTTGTACCAAAATGAACATTAAAACTACTACATTAACTCAATAAAAGGATATTATTTTCATTTTAAGTCGTCTCTTAATAAAAAAAAAAAAAAAATCTCCAAATAAACAAACAGATAATGAAGAACTGGCACTTTTCTCATCACTTCAACACCACCTGCCAAATACTCATTATCTTCCTCATCGTCTTTATTATCATCTTCCTCGTTACCTTTTTACTTTGTTTCCTCAATTATAAAAAGTTATACAAGCCTTGACCAATGATATATACTTGACAAACTTTTTCTGCATTGACTCTTCCAATTTTTGTTGAAAATCTCGTCATTGTTCTCTATATAGTTCCTCCAAAGGAACTTTTAATTTCTCATATTCTAATCCTAAATTCAAAGAAATTAGATGAATTAAGTTTCCACATTGACATGTTTGAACGTTTGCAATAAACACAATATTTTGCACTCATCCTCCTCGATAATACATGTTCCCATTTTCTGCAATGAAAGCCCCTTCAATGTGATGTTTAATAGTGAAGTAATCAGTCAGTACATCTGTCCAAAAAATTAATTAAATGTTCCCAATTTTTTATGGTTTTCGAATAAAAGAAGAAGAGCTAAGTTCTTCGCAATCTGTTTGTTTATTTGGACGGATTTATATTTTTATTAATAAAGAGATTTAAAATACAATATAAATGTATCTCTTTATTATTTAACTTACTATTTATTCTGAAATAAAAATATATATTTTTAATAATTGAAGGACTAATAAAGTATCAAAATATTGATATAAGATACTAGCCTTTGTTTTTGCACCCAACCAATTATGTCCGAAAGCTCGACAAAGTTATCTAAAAAAACAAATTACTTACCAATTTTTTAAAATAATTATATTATATATCACAATTTAAATAATTTATTTATAAAAATAAGTATAAATTTACGTAATATTAGTATTTTTTTTTTCATAACAATTGCCGCATATTGATTTCCATGTTAGGAACTTTTTTGAAAACTTATCAAAAATAACACCCTTAAAATTTATACTAACAAAATTAGCACCTCAATAATATTGAACGGGTCTAAATTGTTATCGTTCAATTCTAATTGGATGGGTGTTCAAAGAAAAATGACATATTAATCATTTTTTTAATTATAAAAATATAAATTTTAATATAAAAAATACTAATTTTATTATAAAAAATTTTAAAATGTGTTAATTTTATTAGTTTCTCTAACTTTTTTTTCCTCTCAATATTTGAAGTAGTACTAGAACCTGATTGGGATGTCCATGAATTTACCTGGTCTATAGATTTAATGTTCTAGCAAATGTTTGCTCACAATATTGATAAATATAATGTCTAATCAAAGATATCTATAATATTATTATTATTTACAGAAAAAAGATGTCGACACTATTAAGAACATTGGCAGTGAATAAAATATGAAGTTTAATTATTAGAGTATTGTATGTATTAAATATGAAATTTTTTTATTTAATCTTCTAATTTATAAAAAATATTTTTAAATCTTTTTATTTATAAAAAAAATGTATTTTTAAGTTCCTCTATTTGTAAAAAAAGCATCAAGCAAGAATAAAATTAATTTTTTATCTAATTTTTCGTTAAATTTAATAAAATAACATATATATCACATGTATGTTTATTTTAATTTTTTTTATAGACATATAGTAAAAAATTACTCAACTTTTTTTAATTTTCAAAAACCCTTAAATAAAATTTTCATTGTCTAATATCTAAAGTCACAACTTAAACAATAAAATTTTATTCAAGTTTGATCGAATTCAATAAAATTTAAATAAATTTTTTTATAAAATTTACATAGAATTTTCATTTTCTAATACCAAAAATAAAAAACTAAACGATGAAAATTTTATTTAATCGAAAGAAATTATTAAAAATTAGAGTAATTTTTTTAATTAAAAATTATTTAATTTGATATATATATCGAAAAATTATTTCATTAAATTAAACGAAAAATTGAATTAAAAATTAAATTCATTTTTATCTGACTTTTTTTTATAAGTACATGAATTTAAAAATATTTAATTTATAAATGAATAAATTTAAAAATATTTTTTATAGGTATGATAATTAAATAATATTTATCGTGGGTAGAGCTGTCAAATGGGTGGGTCGTGTCGTGTTTGGGTCAACCTGTTTACGATCGATCCATGTAAGATTGACCCTGACCCAACCCATTTATTAAATAGGTCAGAAAGTACAATCCTACCCAACCTGGATTGACCCATTTAACACGTATAAATATATTAAATAATATATATTATATTTTATAATATAAAAAATCAGAGATATTATATCGAGTATCAACATATATTTATGTCACCTATTAACATTATAAATTCTAATTAGACTCCAAAAATTAAATCAATTTAAGCATTATTTTAACAAAAAATGTAAAAATATTAACTAATATAAAATAAAAATAGTATCAATAATCATAAATATTGTAATACATCAAATCTAATATTTTAAAGTCTTAAATAATAACAAAAAAGTCTAACAAAAATATATATCATAAATTCTTTGTAAATAAAAACTTGTTTTAAGTCTAAAATAAATAATTAATAATAAAAACATACAAAATTAAACTAAATAATATATTATTATAAATTGATAAAAATAAGAAAATAAAATATGAAATAAATTTGAACATCATCTCAATAATATTTCAAAGTATAAACCTACAAAATAATTAAATAAGAAACAATTACGTACATACCTTAATGATTTTAGTTATTTACTTGTGTTACTTATGCGGGTTACGGGTTATCCAATTAACCCATTCAACCCTGATTTTTTTAAATGGGTTAAATGGGTCGACCTATTTATAATCCAATACATATAAGCTCAATCCGGACCTGACTATTTTATGAGTAGGTCGTATCGAGTTCGCGGATCGTATTAAAAATTGCCGGCTCTAATCGTGGGAACATTATAGGTGTTAATTTTATTTTAATAATAATTAATTATATTATGACGTACGACCTGACCATAACAAAAATTAAAAGAGGTGGGGACTGAATCAGGTCTACCGTTTTGGATGGTTTGAAAGTGTAGTAGTGGGGACCTTTAATTTGACAATTGAGAGTAACCCATTTGAAAGAGAAAGTCAGATTGCTATTTGCAACGTATTAATTCAACCACAAATGATAGTAGACAAATGTATTTTTAATAAAATTTATTATATTTATTTTAATTTTATTAATTTAAAGTATCATATAAATAATTTTTCTTAATTCAACACCATGAACACAAATAATATATGTAAAGTGGATTTACAAATATATGTTACAATTATTGTTGTGTTGAGGACCCCATTATATCGATCTTATGACATCCAATATCTGTCCATGCCTATCCACCAGGACCATTAATTAATGCAAACATTTATGATCTCCTCTTCAGCATACTAACATAGAATTGTCAATTTACATAAACAATATCATCGTAAATTCGTAATGCATGTGATATTATCATGTTGTCCAAATTAGATAGGATTATATTTTACAGAGACAATCGCCTTTTCAAAGTTTCTACAAATGTTGAAGCCAAATGATTTTTTTTAACTACTTAGTAATGATATTGGGGAATAAAATGAACGTTTTAGACAACAATAATAATAGTATGAAGTTATTAACTTGTTGCAAATTTTCAAATTTTCTATAATTGTTGTGTTCAATGTGTTTTTTTTTTTTTTTGTTCAAACGTTCAATGTGTTTTTCATAACCATTAATTATTTTTTGTGCAATTTAAATACGTGATATGAAATGGACTGAGTGTTAGTTTTACTATAAAAACATTTATATAAGTCAGATGCAAATGTATCTAACATATCTTAATAATTTTAAAAATATATTACGAATAAATATATAAAATAGGATTGTTTATATACAAGTAAATACATATACTAATTAAAATATCATTAAATTAATATTATTTATTTTTAATTGACTACTTTTTATCAAAGTTGAGAATTGAACAAACGAACAAACACTTAAACATAATTTGAGAAATTAAAAAACACATTTTATAATATGAGAGATTAAATAACACAAAATTCGAAACATAAGAGACTTGTATTTTCCCATACCCTATCCTAAAATTGGAAACACCCAACGAAAAAAACATTTCCAACAAAGTCTAAGTTTAATGTAACTATAGGGATTTGCTAAGGAGTTTTTTAAATGCATGTTCATACCACTTAATTGAATGGAGCTGCACAAATTTACCTTTATCAAGCTCGAAAGCAGAATCCATTTGGTTCAATGGAAAATAGAAGAGCAATTATCCATAATTTTTTAGAGTTTTAATGATGTGGTATTTCACCGTAATGAAATGTTCCTTAGCTAATTCTAGTCAATACCATTTTTTTTTTCTTTTTTAAGTTATCACATACTAACATACATATGTAATATATGATACTAAATGATATTTGAATTTATACTATTGAAATTGAAGTAACTGTAACGAGCAAATAACATAACATAGTGGTTAAAAATGAAAAATATGTCTCTTTATATAGCGATGGATCTTAACTATTATACAAATATTCCTTTTAAAAAAAAAAAAAAGAGAGAGCTTTAAAGTTATTTTTTTTATTGATAAGAGAAAATATACTCACACACATTCGTGTAAAAATTGAACTTGAATTCTTAATGAAAAAATTTTGAATCTTACCACTTGAACTATAAATGATTTCCTATACCAATATTCTTATTTAACAATGCTCTAAACGAAGATTTCTGTGAATCCATGTGAGGAGAGCTTTTGTTTCTTAGTTAATGTGAAACGTAAACTTTAAGAGTAGTACTATTATGCATCAAGTAACGTAAAGGATATTAATTTATTGCTTGATGATAAAGGAAAAAATACTTGTATCATTCTTTACTAGCAAAATATTAATTAAATTATATCATATAAATTATTATGCATCAAGTAACGTAAAAGATATTAATTTGATGTAAAATTGATAATAAAAGATAAAAAAAATACTTGCAATATTTTTTATTAATAAAATATTAATTAAATTATATCATATAAATTATTATATCTAACAGCCTACGATAAAAATTATTTTCGAAATTCTAAACCCATATATCATCCTTGAACGTGTTAGTTCGAAAAGAATTCCCTAATAACCCAAAACGCAATCGTAGAATCTAAAGCCAACACGAAGAAATTTTGGTTGACCTTGAAATTTGATTTTATATAACAAATTTTACATGCGGAAATAATTCTATTAATTTATTTAAATTTAAAAATATCACCAATTTATTAGATCCAAATCAGATTATAAATTGAATTGAAGAATTCATAATTAGATTGAAAAGTATATTACTTATTTAAATTTAAATTAATAAATTTTATAATCTATTATAATTTAATTTATATTAAATTATTATTCAATTATAAATAAATATATTTTTTATTTTATAATATGTTATATTTAAATATTATACATAAAATAATTACGTTAATTTACTATTAAACTTTAAAAATAAATATAACCATTAAATCTTTTATAATAATCTAATAAGTATCAAAATATACTTATTATTTTGATTTTTTTTAATTGTGATTATAAATAATTTAGATGTATTAATTTAAAATTTAAATATCGTATATATTGTATTTTATATATAATAATAATTCAAAAATAAGTTATAACATTAATATAATATTATTTAATTTATTTGAATTCAGATCGATAATATGATCGGATTAAATATTAAATGTTGAGAAATAGAGACTCTCTATCGGCTCCTTACATCTATTTATTCATGTGATAAATAAGAATACTTTACATTCAAATAATAATGAGATCGAGCTTCGACGGAGACAAAAATCTCATTAGTTAAAGACCAAATTTATACTCATAATGAGTGCTTATCGTTTGTTAAAAAAAATCAACCAATAATATGACAACAAAAGTAAACTAATTTAAAAAATTGTTAAAAACAACACTCTAATAATATTGAATACTATTTAATTAGATGACATTTAATATTGAACGGATCTAAATTATTACAGTTTAATTTCAACGATATTCAAAGAAAAATTGAATAAATAATGTAATGAGATTTTTTAATTAAAAATATATATTTTAAATAAAAAAATATTATTTTTATTATTATAAATTTTAAAATGTTATTATTATTTTTTATGTTATTATATGTTATTTGGAAGAATACAAAGGTCAATTGGTTCACCTACATGATTCGTCGCTTTCTTTCTTTATCTTATTAAAAAAAATATGGTTATATATATTAATAGTTAATTGTAGCTAATAAATAATGTATTAGTTAGTAATGAAATATAAATTTAAGTAATTATTATTTACTATAAAATTAAATTAATATATGCATTTAAAACAAAATAAAAAAGGATCTTCACAACAGATATACATTCCAGTCTCTAGAGGATAGATGATAAGTAACGATCTAATTTCATTCTTGACCCTACCCTCTGACGTCGAATTAAGCCTTGATTTTTCTCTTTTACTTTTTCGCTTGTTTCCTTCTTTATCTAATTTTTCCCATGAATAAAAACCATTTGGAAAAGAATAATCAACTCCCCAGTCCTTTAAAGATTTTCAAAACCATTACAAAGAAAGGCCAACCACAAACCCATATGATATTAAATATATCAATTACAGCCACCCTTAATTAAGGTACATTTCCTAATTCATAATAAAAATAAAAATAAAAATAAAGTATTAATACAAAATATAAAATATAAATATTAAAATCATAAATAATTTTGTAATTGTATTTATAAATTTAGGAAAAAAGTCTATACGAAGGGAGAATGAACAAAAATTAATATGAATAATTTTTAAATGATTTAATTGTATAACATAGCATTATTATATATAAAATTTTATTTTTAATCTTCTCATAAAAAAACATTCTCATGTATAAATGATTCAATTATTCAACTAATATTATTTTTAACCTCCCCAATGTAAAAAAAATAAATGTTTATTTTCTTCTAACAATAAAAAATATATGTTCATTTAAGTTATAAGAAAAATAAAAATTATTTTTTTTTTCTTCTGAAGGGTTAAAAATAAAATTATATTTATGAAGAGAGATTTTTCATACAATTAAACCAAAATAATATTTATTTTTTTATAACGTTAATGAACTTACGTTCTTTAGTGTTGAAAAAATAAAAATATTTTTTTTATTATTAAATAGAATTAAAAATAAAACCTATTAAATAAATAAATTATTTATGCATAAAATGATTTCTAAATTTGTGAAACCTTAAATAAACACGGATTATGATCATCTACTTATTTTTTTTCTCCATTTGTTTATGCTTATTTTTAAATCTTAACCGTTGATTTATACATTCAATGCATGAGATTAATTTGAAACTATTAAATGAAAATAATATATAATCCCTAAATTAAAAATAAGTAACTTAAATTGGATAAATAAAAACAACAATAAGTAGATAATCCTAATCCAAATAAAAACACCCTAAAATGAGTACTAAAATTTAAAATATACCAACGTAACATTGATTCTAATAACATATATATATCTAATGACTATCTATTTATAACAGAATATATAATAAATATAATTTTCCCGAATATATACACTAAATATGAACCAGTAATTCCAAACAAAACCAAAAAACTAACGACTTATGAGATTCGATCGAAAATTTGTGGTGTTGATTCAAAATCTAGTAGACTATTTCTTTATTAAGTCTTTAGAGAGCCCTTACAAAAAATAAAACCAGTCCAACCCAATTATTGTAGTAAGCTTTTAATTTTTCTCCTCTATGTGTCTTCATTTCTCCGTCGACTTACCGATTCCAGGGAAAAATATCTTCAACTTTCTAAACCATCTTCAACTACTTTTTTGCAGAAAATTTCATGGACTTCAATCTACGTGATTTCAGCTGCAAATATTTGTGCTAGTAGTTTGCCGAATATTATATTAGTGGTGTCCGAAGTTTCGGGAGGGGGGGTGGTTCGATTATCGATTGATTGGATCGGGAATTAGATCTGGAATGCTCTCTGTGCCATCTCTAAGGGATGAAAATCAAAGAGAGGTGGAGGGTTGTTTTTCAATTGGATGCGAAGACCATTTTCCAGAATTCGAGGACGGAAATCTACTGAACAGTATCGATTTTGATGATTTGTTTACTAACATAAACGATGGGGATATTTTGTCCGATTTGGAGATAGACTCGGATATTCTTGCTGATTTTTCATCCAGTGGGAGTGAGGAATTCGAGTTTAATATTTCAGTTTCAAATAGTGAGAAAAATGGTGAAGTTCAAAATAATGTAAAGAAAGATGAAGAAACTGCCAAGGTTTCAATTTCTGGGTCAAGTAGTACTACTGCTCAAGGGGATCAAGAGATATTGAGTAATAAAAGAGAAGTACTAAAAGCGACGGCAATTAATCCAACTCCAAATAATAATAATGATAAAGGCAAGAAATCACTATCGACCACAGCACAATCAAAGAACTCTCAAGCGAAGCGAAAAGTGAAGGTACTAAATATTTTTAAAAAAAACTAATACTAGCTAAGTTATATATATTTAACTAATTATAATGTTTAAAACTTAATTTCATCTTTAAGCAAATAAATTAATCTGTCCTCAAACTTATAGATGAGGTGGTGAAGTAAATTAATGAATGATTAAATTAATATTGGAGTGTGTAGGTGGATTGGACGCCAGAACTGCACAGAAGGTTCGTACATACAGTGGAGCAACTTGGGCTGGATAAGGCGGTGCCTTCCAGGATCTTGGAGCTTATGGGAATCGATTGTCTCACTCGCCACAACATTGCTAGTCACCTTCAAGCACGTTTAACCTTCTATTCACTTGTTACTATATTTTGCCCTCATCTACTTTCCTTCTTTGGTTAAATTATTTCCACAATTGGCTTTTGTAATTTGAGCTTTCTTAGTTTTCCAGCATTTTATTTCAATCGAATTTTGACTCTTTAAAAGAGAGCGCAGATCAACAAATAAAATTTTGTAATTTTTTATTTATGTTCATGAATTATCTTACCCTTTTTTTCATGTGCGACAGAATACTGGTAAGGATTTCATTTTATGCAAATTAATTACTTTATGAAGGTGTAATTTGTCAGAAACTCATGATCTCTTTTCATCCTTTTGCTTTGTTTCCTTTCCTTAATACTGACGAATATTTTTCAATCGATCTTAAATTTTTTTCAAGACGCAAGTCCAAGAGTCTAGATTCAGAACCTTCGAGTGTTAAAATAATTAAAGGGAGAATAACTTGAAATTCAAAATTTTGGTACAGAAATATCGATCACTTCGGAAGCATTTATTAGCTCCGGAAGCTGAGGCACCAAGCTGGAGCCAAAGAAGGCAAATGTATGGGTCCTCAGCTGGAGGAGTGATGAGGAAGAGAGACGTGAACCCTTGGATCGAACCCACCATTGTTTTCCCACCTCCAGTAAACCACATGCACACCCCTTTCAGACCCTTGCATGTCTGGGGTCATCCAACTCATGTTCACCAATCCCTAATCCATCTTTGGCCTCAAAACTTACCTCAATATTCCAAATCTCCACCTCCACTACCGACTGCATGGCCATTAACTCTACCACCACGACCTGACCCTAATTACTGGAACCTCCACTACCAACGTGTAAGTACTTATTTATTAATTTTATTTGTACTTTCTTTGTTAGTAAATATTATTATTTGTTTCTTTTATATAATAATACTAGCTGCTTGAATAAGTGTATAATTTACGTATTTATTCAATTAATTTTATTTTTAAATCTTTCATTAAAAGAAATGTGTTTGATTTCTTCTAACATTAAAAAAAAAAAAAACATATATTCATTTATCTTATAAAAAATAAACATATATTTTTTTTATGAAAAAATTAAAAATACAACTATATGTATAAATAAAATTATATCATACCATTAATCCTTTAAAATATGTGTCTTGTAAACAAATACAATACAAATTTTATAACATGTACGATCAATATTACTTGTATAAGTAATGTAAAACTCATTGCTTTATTTAATAACATTAAATAAATATTTAGTATGGATTTACTAACGAGGAAAGAAGAAAATGAGTAAAAAGGAAATTGTTCTTATTTTCATATTTAATTACTAAATATATAAAGAAAAGGGAATAAAAGTCTTCAAAATTTTGGAGTGGTTTTTATTAATTGATTATCTACACTTTATTGGTATCGTTTCCTTTTTCAAATTCATAATGTATAATTTCATAATTATCTTTACTTTTAATATATTATATTACTTTTAACATTTTATTTTAATTTTATTGTCTACCATCACTTTTAAGATTGATATTTAAATAAATTAATATTTTCATTCCATTTTATTATAACATTAGGGTAAGTGATTAACATCTCAATTCCATAACTTAGTAATTAATTAATTCAAAGTAACAAGGAAAGAATAAATTTTCTAAATAAGATTAATTAAAAAGGTTTAAGAAACCCTAGCTAGTCCCAGGGGCGGATCTGTTTTATTAACTCTTTATAAAGAAAATTTTAGTTATAATTTCTATTAAATTATAAACAATTTACCCGCATAAAATAGGGTTTGTACGTTCATCTAGATTTTAATTTTTAGGTTTTTATCGATCAAAATTCTCTACAAGCTCAATTACATGTTTATATCCAAATAGGATAGATGTAACTTCTTTTCTCATTAAATGAAAAATAAAACATATAATTATTAACTCTTTATATGTAATATTGCTGTGGTGATTAAAAAGATGTGTGTCCCTTTAACAAATACAATACAAATTTTAATTAAATATACAATCAATATATTCTTTTGTAGTACCGCTTTGAAAAAAAATATTAAATATCATTTTCCCTGAAAAAAAAAGTATTACCACCTTGTATCTTATTTTATTTTAATAATGAAAAAAATATTAATATGATATAAATTTATATTGATTTTTGTATCCAAATAATTTATATTATGCTATGTGTGAGAATAATTTTAAAAAAAATTAATACCATTTACATTTTTTAAATAATTTTGTTATAATTTATATGTTATAATATAAATAATTTGGATATAAAATTGAATATAAATTTTATTAATTTAATAAAGAGGTTGTGAAAGAATACTAGATTAAATAGGGTGTAACTTCTGAAAAGACATTTCATCCTTACAACAATTTGATTTAGTGTATTATAATAATATGTTAACTTAATTTATTTATATTTTGAAATTTAAATAGTGTGTGTATATATATATATATATTTTTATATGTTTAATTAATATATTATTTGAAAATTAATTTAATTATAAATATATTATGAAAGCTATTTAAGTTCTGAACTTCAACAATTTACTTGCTAATTAAATGATCAAGTTGTATACACATTATTAGGTTCAGAAAAAGTGGAACTAATACAAGCTACATTTCTTATTGGTCGGTAACAATTTTCTGTAAAACGTGCTCTTATTAGATATTTAAATTTACTATTGTGTCACAATACGAAACGACGAGAGAAAAAAAATGTCAACACGACAAAATACGTTAGGATACATAGACCCACCAGTAGTAGGGAATGGTTATAAATAGAAGTCGTCGTTTTAGACCTCCTATGGCTATAAATAGACAGTAGTACTGCATGGTTATAAATTGAAGTCGTCGTTTTGTCTTACTTGGTTTGGGAATGTCTTAATAATGCATGCAGAGATATGCTACACCACCAGTGCCACCGCATGGCTTGTACAAAGTTGACCCAGCAGGCATCGGTGTCCCTTCCGCTCCATCTGGCCTGCACCCTTTTGTTGATTTTCATCCCGTGAGTACTACTTCCCTTACTCGGCCAAAAAAAAAAAAAAAAACAATTACAAAAACGTTAATTAATTTGTTTAATTCTTTTAACTTAAAAAATTGCATAATGTATGCACTGATATTTTAAATTAAGAAAAAAATAATATATCTATAACTATATCAAGTTATTTGAATTGTCAAAGTATCATTGATTGATATAATTGAATTCATAAAGTTGCGTTAAGAAGAAAGGTTTAATAGTCCATAATGTTATAATTCACAGTTTAATGCATAAGTTTGAAAAATTTAGTCTAATATATATTTAAAAGTTACAATTTATATTAATTTGTATGGGTTTTATATATACTTGCAGTCGAAAGAGAGCATAGATGAAGCAATAGAAGATGTAATATCGAAACCATGGCTGCCACTTCCTCTGGGCCTGAAACCTCCTTGTATGGATAGCGTGATGGGAGAATTACGAACTTACGAGTCCGAAAAGTAGCCTCCTTCTTCTAATATTAATGCTATAAATTAAATCTGGCCTGATTCATACGATACTTCTCCAATACTTCTAATAGAGGTTCTTTTCTGGCCATTTCGACAATTACAAAACGTTAAATTTGACGACACGTCCTGTACTGTTAGATGTAATCATGTAATATGCTTCTAACATCTAAGCATTTTTCCCCTTCTCTTTTTTCTCTGGAACAAACTCAGTTAAGATTTTGGCTTTATTGTATTATAGACTATATATATACATACACATATTAGTCTTAAAAGGTTCGTGCAGCTTCTCATGTATTATTAAAGGATATTTTTGTTGTGCTTGCTAGCTACTAGCTTAATAATAATAACTAATATATTTATTCATTAATATTTAAATTAAGTGTCAAATTTGCTACACAATCAGGGAAGGAAGGAGTCATGATAAATAGTTAAGGGGGATTTTGAGTTGGAAGTAGTAGGCTATGTCAAATTCATTATATTGCATTAACACGTGATATAGATAACTGAATTTATAATATTACAGTTTATATGACTGGTGAAAAATGGACTTATTTCTTTTTATTTAAAGATGAGGAATTCGATTCTCAAAATTTGTGAGTAATAAAATGGTATTTACAAGGAGAGGATATCTTTGATTATGTACTAAAGATAATAATCACGTGAGACAGGCATGGGTGGTTATGTACTAAAGATAATAATTATACTTATTTTACCCAAGGCTTCTTTTACATATTCTTCCACTAATCATGCCATGTACTCGAAAGCCCCTGAGTTGTACTTACATTCCTTCTAGATTAAGTTTAACATATTCATTATGCAAAAGTCACAATGCGCTTTAAATTTATTGATCATGACATTGTTCTCAGAACCCGAAAAAAATTGAGGGGATTAATTTTTTTTTTTTTATATATATAAAATAAAATAATTAGTAAAAATTATAATTAATTATACTCAATTTAACACTAAATTTTTTTATATCATATTATAATAAAGATATAGAGTTAACACATTATAATTAACTTATAATGAAAATTATGCAAAAATATAACAAGTTAATAAATATTAGTATCATTCATGAATAAAATAAATTTATTAACTAAAAAATTTAAGCAAATATAAAGCTCAATCAAATAAATTAAGATTTATAGACATTAAAACTAAAATAAACATATAAAAATGTAAAAAGCAAAATATGATTTATAATTTTAAGTTTAAGACTATATTTAAAAATATATGTTTATAAATAATATAAGAATAACTAATAATAATAAAAATAATAAAATTTTTATATAAAAAAATTTCAAATAAATTCTAAAAGATTATTAAAATAAAATGTCAAATAATATAATATTAGATAAAGTTAAAATTTGGATTGAAATAAAATATAATAAATATAAACTTAAAAAACTTTAACATGAAACTTATCATATACTTATTTTTTTAATTTTAATTTTATAATGTTGAATTTAAAAATATTTAAACATTATTTATATTCTTATATTTAAGAAGAATTTTTTGTAGTATATTACTCTAATTTTATTTATGTTATTAATAGTTACTAAATACGTGAAAAAAAAATATATATTTAATCATTTTATTTACAATTTATATCATTTTTATCAACGTATTTATTAAATATTGTTAATATATACTAAAATATGTAAATAAAAATTAGACACAATATATTACTATAAATGAAGTATTTATTTAATGCTAAAAATATACACGTAATTAATTTTTTGTAAAAAAATTGACCGGGTTGAAGCCCCCCTAGCCCCACAGATCCGCCCCTGATTTGTTCTCTATTTTAGAGCTTCAAATTGCTTCGAGTGTATGCTCTGTTCAACTTCATAGTAGAAACATGCAGGTTAATCACTTTCCTTTTCATATCTGGTTATGTTTCGTGGTATACTGATTTGTTTATTCAATTGCTTCTTAATCTATTAACATATTATAATTTAGTTATTAATCTCTAACACTTTTAAATTAGTTCCAATTAATTTTCAATTTATGTTAAATTAGTTTAATGTCATTACATTTGACTTAACTATGCAATTTAAGTCGTCCCTATCGTAGCACTCAATAATAGTATATGAAAATTTATATTTTAGTATTCAAAATTTTAATTATCAAATAATTTAATATAATATTACGGTACATAAATAATTAGTTATTTAATTAATTTAATTTTAACACATTTAATAAAAAAATACGTGTTTGTTTTGTTATTTGTTAAGAAATATACGGTCATTTATGTTGTAAGAAAAATGAATATATGTTATTTTTACTTAGAGATTAAAAATAAAACTTTATATAAATGATATTATGTCATATAATTAAACATAAATACAATAAAGTTAAACCAATTTTACATAAATTAAAATACAATATAAAATTTTAAAATATTTGAAATTAAATTTTGTTAATGGGAAGGTTATATAATAAATTTTAATATCTTAGCAACAAGTGATTGGATAAGCCGTGGTATTCAAAAATTTAATGAAGAAGCCTAATTTGAACTACCCAAACCAATTAACCTAACTTAAGATGTTCCGTGTTAAGATTTTAATGTTTAGTTTAGTTCGATTTTTTATTTTAAAAAGTAGATAATTGAGTTAGTTTAGTTTTTATTTCTTTAAATTTTGCAAAAATTGAATCAACCAAATTCTATTATTATAATTTTATTATTAATAAAAACGTTAAAAACTATAATGTAAGAGTTTTATAAAAAATTAATAAACAAAATTTATTTGGAAAAAAAAATTATTGACCCAACAAAAAAAAGGTTTGAGTTGAATTAGTATTTTAAATTTTTATGTTTGATTTAGTTCTTATTTTTAAAGAATGATCATATTTATAATTTTTAATTTTAGTCTAAATTTAATCCAATCCGTATATAATTTATCCTTGTATCCTTCATTGTTGGGTCAGTTTGTGTCTTACAAATTATAAACTATTGAACGTCTTATTTTTAGTGAGTAATAATAAAGCTAGCCATAGTTTGTCCATCAATTTTCTCATTTTTTTTCGTTCATCTCTGATTCTTTCTCTTTGGATGCTTAATGCTTATCCAACTCAACTGTATTTATCGAAACAAAGTTGGAGACATTTCAACAATGAGAGTTGCATGTATTCCATTTTCAAAAAACATACTGTGAATTTCACATGTTATGTGAACAAGTTATCGGCATAAATTAATTTGAACAGTAAAAGATGTAGATTCAAATCTTAATTAAAAATATTTGAGTAATTTAGATATTTAATAAAAATAAAAAAGGAAAGAAAGTAGGATTCATTTTAATTTTCATACTTTTCTCACTATAAAAAATAAAAAAAGAAATGGCATTTTGGTAGCTAACTAACTAGCCACAGAAAGGGAAATCTCACCTTTTGACTTCAACCTTTGCTTTAGAAAGTGCAGGGGTCACAATTGTTAATAATGAATAAATTAGTATAGGCCATCATTTTTCAACCCCACAGGCCACAGCCCCCTTCCATCCATCATTACTCGGCATATCTATAAACACAAACAAAAAGAGAGCTACTAGTCCTTTTAAGCCTATAAATTTTAGCTTCAAACGTAAAATACACTACTCAAACACAAGAAAATTAACCCATTCATCTCAGCTATATGGCTTCCTACCCAAAACACCTCCTCCTCTTGTTTTTTATTGTGCTTTTCTCTGCTAAACAAATCAATGCTAGACAAAGTAACTTCTTCAGCAAATTCGTCCATACCAATAGCAATGACAGTAAAAAACCCAAAATTGATCCCTTTCCATAAATGCCCTCACCTGCACCAGCACCATCACCATCACTAACACCAAGTTCAACTGAGAATAGTGATCAAAATGCATATGGGCTTTATGTTCATGGCTTAAAACATGATCACTACTTGTCTTCCCCGAAGAACATACCGACGACTACCATGGGCGGCGAAAATGATCAGATTGTTAATGAGAAACTTTCAGCTGAAAGTTTTGAGAATGGTTATGTTGAGAATAACAAGCCCACTAATTACTACTATAAGAATGGTTATGTGACCAACTACAATGACAATAGCTACACTAATTACCCCAATAGTGACAATTTCAAAAGGAACGATGGCTATGATGCGAAGAATGACGACATTAATGATCAATTTGATGAGCCTGTCAGGGGAGGCTCTAGAGAAGATCAGGGATATTATTTTGGTAACAATGAAAAACATGAGTTTGATACCATGGAGGAGTATGATAGGTACCAGAAGAGCCAAAAGCTAACCTATTGGCCTTAATTAATTAGTTAATTAAAATTTAGAATATGTTTTCATGATCAACAACATAGAGAAAAAATGGAGAAGAAGAGGTAGTGTTTGATCTGGATGTTATATTTATGTAGTTGACAATGATATTTAAGTTTAAAAGAGAGTTTTTTTCACAAATCTGTGTTTTTTCTTAGCAATTACCAGATTACACGAAGGCAATTTAATTATAATAATGTAACTTTTTCGGTTTCTGATTACTTCATGTATAATTTACATTCAATATTTAAGAACCTTGTGACCATGTTCTGTTGATCATATATATATATATATATATATACACACACACACACATTCTTTAGAGGCAAGTTGATTGCATATATTATCCAGTATGGGCATGTAGCAATTAATTACAAAAATTAAAGGACCATAAGCTTAACTACTTTTTCAAAATCAGAAGAGATAGTCAACATATTATTAGTTTTATATATATCATGCATGCTTGTTTTGTAATTTTATAATAGTATACAATCTAAAAATTTTAAAATATTAGTTTTATTTATTAACTAATTTTAATCTTAATTTAATTACAAATGAGTTCTATTTCTATTTATGCTTGGATGGAAAGGACGGTGAAAAATGTATGGAAAACATTACAACACTTTTAAAAAATTGTAATGATAAAATAACACCCAATATTCAACTTTCATGTATTTTTACTATAAAAAAAAACTTCAGTCCAAAATTTGACATAAAATGTCTCGCTCAATTAGATTCGTTTAACATTAAACTTTGACCGATTGAACTCATTTATTATGATTTTGGTTTAATGTTATTTAAGTATTATTTTTATTGTTATAAATTTAAAGTTTTTTTTTTTTTTAGGATTCATATATATAAAGCAACAAGCTATCATAATTTTATTTATTTATTTTATACTAAAATTTAAAAGGTAGGTATGAGATTATTTACCTAAATTAATATACTATGATATTTATTTTCTATTTGTTTGAAAACCTGTTAATCAACACTAAATTGATCTGGGCAGAGCTGTTCCAAACTCATATATCATTGGATAAAATTTGCAAGTTTGAGCCCTAAATAGCATATATAATGTATACATAATTTAATTAATTTTAAAATATTATATTATTTATATATAAAATAAGAGTATTCATAAATTACATATGTATATTATATATATACAACTAACATATTATTTTGAGATCAATTTAATTATATACAAATTATTATATTATTACGAGTCTCTAAGTCAAATTTTGCTAACCTATTTAACTTATAGGTATGATTGAAGTGCCCAAGTTTAATTTATCTAATATGCTGAGTTCATAGGTATTTTTGGTATTACTCCCCCCCCCCCCCCCCCCCCCCCCTAAGTTGGGTAGTACTCGAATTAAAGTGGTTTCGTTTAGGAGTGAGGAGTCACTATATATGAGAATAGGCCGACTTTATTAATGGGCTTAAGGCCGACTATATTAATGGGCTTCATATTTTACGTTGGGTCGGATAGTTTGCTTAAGACCAACTCTAGTTACATCCTACAAAGTCTCCAAATACATACCCCAATGTCTAAAATTATTAGGGATATGTGCTTTTAGGCGTATGTACTTAGAGAATATTGTGGATGTAACTAGAATTTCCCTTGCTTAAAGTACAAAGTACAAACCCGAAAGTGAGACGGATCGAGTTTCTGGTTTCTTATTCATATCGAGCAGGAATGGCTACTGCAATAAAGGTGTTTTCTTGTTGAAGAGGAAAGACAACTTCGGAGCTTCAAATTTTTTATTTTTTAAGGGTTCACTCCAACTGCACGTCACCATGGCTCCAGATCCGAACGGCTCCGGCGCCAGCGACAGCAAGAAGGAGGCTACGGTTAAGGTTCCCGCTAAAGATCCCAAGAAGAAGGATGTCAATAAGGACGAGGATTTGGTAAAATTGTTTCTGAACCATTTGTACCAGTGTATGCTGTTTTCTGTTTCTTTGCTGGGAAATCGAGAGAGAAGTGAAATGGGAAGCAATTTTTTCTCCTGGAAAATTTATGAATATTTATTTTTTGGGAAAGTGAAAAGGAAAAAACAAATAAAGTCTGGTAAATTTTGCAGTTCGAATTAGCTAACATTGAGTTATGATGTAGGTGAAGTTTCTGTTTTTAAGTCAGATAAGTAGAATTGGTTAATAATTGCTTTTGTTTTTCATTTTTTACTCGGTAAAGTCCGATGAGGACTTGGCATTGAAGCAGCAATTAGAATTGTATGTCGAAAGGGTTCAGGATCCTAATCACGAATTGAAGAAGATTGCCCTCGAGAATATGAGGTAATTCTTTATCCCAAAAAAAACTTTTACTAATTGTTGGCTCTTGGTATTAGTTTAGGAGACCATCTATCAGTTGGGCCCTTTTCTTTTTGATTCCTTCCCCCTCCCCTCCCTTTTGTTTGGGTTTAGGTCCTTTAGGAAGGGATGTTTTCCAAGCACATGGAAGCCACCCTATGAGTGCTGGGTCATGTAGATGGTGAGCTGCAAGACCCTTTTTAATTATGTCTCAGTCACTTCATGAGAAAATAGATTGTCTTCGAGCCGTAAATATAGTATACTATGACCAGTACGGAACTAGAATGAAAATCTTAGGCGGCCAAAGTTTCAAATCATAAATAAAAATTATTTTAATATATAAATATATATTATTGTATAAAAATAAAAATAAAAATATAATTTTTTAATATTTTTATTTTATTCATTGTTATTGGTGGTATAAAATAAACTAAATATATATTTTTAATATGTAATTGCACACTTATATATACACACACAATTATTATGAATAATAATGAAACATGGCCAATATAATGGCCAATATAATGAGCACAATAATTAATATAATTTCAATTTGACTAAAAAATAGTTGTAGTTATGAAAATTTAAGTGAGTATTTTATAAAAGAGTATAAAATGTTCATAATTCTAATAAATTTTAAATGATAAAATTGAAATACACAAGTAAAAAAATTACTATAATATAAATTTTATATAAAAAAATACACATTTAATACATATATTTGATATTTTATCAATTATATTTTGCACATATATGAGCAGTGTTGTGGGTTTGGGGGGTCGAGACCATCCGAGACCCCAATATAGTTCTGTCATTGACTATGGCCATGGCACAAGAGATTTCATCAAATAGGCACCAGTTCCTTTCTAATACGTGTGAGAGGAGTATTTTATTCAATCGTTTGAGCTTTAATTTTGAAATTTCTCCGGCGTTTACTTTTTTCTGTAGACTACGTTCTTAGAATCCATTTTATAGGTAAGTGCCTGTCATTTTCACCAAAAAATTAGTTTCTCTAGTTATCTCTTAACTTGACAGCAAGTATGGGTTTGATACTTCCTTTCTGTACTCAAATAATTTTTTTCCTTATTTTGGCTGTTCACAATGATGGTGCATAAATTGTTCTCGTAGGCATGAAATCCGTACCTCAACAAGCTCCATGACCTCGGTTCCTAAGCCATTGAAGTTTCTTCGCCCACATTACGGAACTTTAAAAGAATATTATGGAACCATGGAAGATTCAGATTTGAAGGTAAGATCAATCAATTCTTATACTCTCCATTGAGTGTGTTCTTCTCGGTTTCAGTTGATTTACTATTTTTACTTCTTACTTGCAGAAATGCCTAGCAGATATATTATCAGTCTTGGCATTAACAATGTCTGCTGAAGGAGAACGGGTATGGCTAAGTCTTCTAAAATTTCTTGTTCGATAAATATAATCTTTATATATTGTTAACAATCTAGTTATCTTTGTAGCATGTTTTTCATGTATGTATTCCATCATGGTGCTACTGAAGTAAAATACAATATGCATGGTGTTTGCTTTGATGTGAACTTTTTAACATTGTCTAATTACATTTTATCTTGTTATAGCTAACCTTTGTTTTTGAACACTTTCAGGAAAGTCTCAAGTATAGGTTATTGGGTTCCAATAGCGACATTGGTTCATGGGGCCATGAATATGTCAGGTAAGCATCAGCATCATCTCATTTAGATAATAGTCATCAGTGGTCACCAATTTCTGTTGTATTGATATTTAATGTCGTAATAAGATTCTTACCTATATTGATTGTTGTTGAATATGAATAATGCCTGCATGTTAATGCTTAGATGTGTGTAGAGTCTGTAAACATGCAAATCTTACCTTGACTACTGAATGGTTAACTTAAAACAGGAATTTAGCTGGAGAAATTTCTCAAGAGTATGCTAAGCGACAGGTTAGTAATCTATCCTAAGCATTTTGTTGATAAATTGTTTCTGAAAATGAAATATAGTTGGTAATTAGCGGTTGGGCAGTTATCTTCATCATTTGAGGCAGAATACTGGATATCATCTTTGTATAAAAAGAACTTGTTTATGGCTCTTTATCTATCATAAAGTATCATGATTATAGCATTTTAGCTTTTATTGCATGGCAACAAGTATGACATTTTTGGTACATGTCTCACTCATGGTTGTACTTTTTGTTGTTTCTATCCTTGGCGCTTCAGTATAGTGCAACATGTGTTTACCAGTCATATATCCATTGCACACACTGTTTAATTAATGTATATGATGCACTTAATGACAGAGTGAAGAGGGTCAAATTGACGATTTAATGGATCTAGTGCAAGAAATTGTTGCTTTTCATATGAAGGTAAGATTTATAGCTTGCCAGCAATTGGGTCGTCCAAGAAATTGTTGTTTGCTTTTGGTTTTTAATAGTTTCTTATTGGCTGCAGCACAATGCTGAACCTGAAGCGGTTGACCTTTTAATGGAGGTAAATTAACAAATTAGTATATTACTTTGTTAGTAACTTGCCCTAGTCAAGGTTTTCCCTGTGTTTTTGTTTGCTGGATGTAATTTGTTTGGTGATTCATGCAGGTTGAAAATCTTGATCTGTTAGCTGGGCATGTTGACAAGACAAATTTTAAAAGAACCTGTCTCTACCTGACCAGTTCAGCAAAGTAAGTAGAAATGGGAAATGCACATAATTTTAATTGATTTTGCATATCTCGGATTCTTCTCAAATAGTAAGGCTCATGACTTCCATTTTTGGGGTCTCAATATGATAATTTCGAAAATGGACAAATCATTCATGTTTGAAAATCTTAGAGAATTGAATGCTCATCCTAGGTTGTCCAGTGAAGTATTAAGTTTATGAACTAGCATTAACAAGTCGAAATACTTTGTCTGAGATGCTTGTTTTGGATTGTATATTATAAGTTTACTTTGATTTTGTTGGCTAGGTACAGCATCTTAATTATTAGATTCTGATGCATTAGTTATCTATCTACACGAGAAAATTCCAGATTATCTATGCTTATTGTATTTTTTAATACAGATACCTTCCTGGGCCAGATGATACGTTGGTTTTGGATATTGCGTATACAATTTACATGAAATTTGAGGAATATGCACATGCCCTCCAGATTGCGTTGTTCCTTGATAACATGCGGGTTTGCACTTTTTGCAAATTTGATTTTTTTTTTTTATAGTTTCTATGTTCTTGCCATGCAAGAAATTAATGCATCAAAGTTATGTACTGATGAGGACTCAAGGGGTGGCAATTTGGCCTCAACCATGAACATGACATGGCATAAATTATTTTTTACTTAGATTTAAATGCTGACTCAGTTATTGGTTTCTTCTATTATAAATAAATAACTTGGACTAAAAATAAAATTTTCATAATATTAAAAGAATGTGAATTTGGGTTGGAAAAATCGAACATGCACACATGTCAATTAACATTTCTAGTGGGGGAGGGTATTGTATGCTGTAATAAAACTTTTAATTTTCTTGTTCCTGTTTATTCTTCATGTACAACTCCTAACAAGTCTGAGCATTGTCTTGGCAGTATGTACACAAAATCTTTACTCAATGTGACAATCTCCTACAAAAAAAGCAGTTCTGTTACATCCTTGCCCGACACGTAAGTTCAAAATTCATTTTTCTGGTATTATATGCTGCTTGGATATTATTTGAGCTAATATGAACTGCATATGTGCCACAGGCAACTAATTATTTTTATTTCTAAATTAAATTTCCTTCATAATTTGCTAATAGCTCATTTACTTCTGACTCAGTGCTTTTTATAAAGTTCAATATCTTGGAAATTTGTGATTGTGCCTTACCTCCCTGCTGTGAACCTCTGGTGCAGTGGGTAGCAGAGCATATGAATGGATTCTGGTATATTCATTAGTGACAGCTGTTTGCTAATTAATAATTTTTTTTGCAGGGAACTTGTTTTGAGCTTGATGATGACCATGTCCTGGACGATGATGACAGACTTCTATTGCAAGATATCATCAACAATCTTAAGTTAAGTGAAGGATATCTTACACTTGCTCGTGATATTGAGGTGATGGAGGCCAAAACTCCAGAAGATATATACAAGGTGAGATTTGTTTTTTTATGGTATTCCCTTTTAATTATCATTTCAAAAGGAATGCAAAGTACACCAAGTTGAGACATTTCCAAACTCATGTCCAAATATTACGGGCTCTCTGCATCATTTGGTCCCCTGATTTGAACTCATCAACCAACAAAATGTTGTAACTTGAATTCTGAATTGTGTTCCATTACTCATTATTCAGTGTTCATGTTTTCATTTTGCTCAACATAATAATATAATATGGATGTTCTTGGCCATTTGTGAGTGTGTTCCGTTCCTACTCCCTTGTTTCTCTTTGGTCTTTGCTATAGATGCAAAATAAATTTTGTAGCTGTATTTATTTGGTATAGTCAAACATATTAGCTACATGGCTTCTTGCATTTTCATCTGGAAAATGTTTCTATCTACGATCTAGATCTTCCAACTTCATATCTAGTAGAATGTAATGATGCAATATTCAAGTTAAAGTCCTATCTGAATACATTCAATTACATCTCTTGGAGGAAGTAATAGTTAATGGATGTAGTAGTTTGTTAATCTGATGGCAATCAGTAAAAGGTAAACCAGTCTTTTTCACTTTAACTACAGCTAATGGCAGTTTATTTCAAGTATTTTTTTTTGTCAAAGTTGGTGATATATATGATTTATCTCATGTTCCTGTGTTTTCATTAGGCACACTTACTTGATGGCCGAGCTAGTGCTGGTGCCAGTGTTGATTCCGCCAGACAGAATTTGGCTGCAACATTCGTCAATGCATTTGTTAATGCTGGCTTTGGGCAGGTGAGCTGTGTATGTTTGGTTTACCCAAATTGTGTGCATGCGGATTTTGTTGATATTAAGATTTTATTTCGTTGCAGGATAAGATAATGAATGTACCGTCAGATGCTTCAAGCAGTGGTTCAGGAAACTGGCTTTTTAAGAATAAGGAGCATGGGAAGACAAGTGCTGCAGCGAGTCTGGTGTGCCCTCATTCACTCTATGAATTATTATTTCATTGTGCTTTCACATCTCTCTTTAAAAAAATCTAACCTTCATGATAGGGTACGATCTTACTATGGGATGTTGATAATGGGCTTTGTGAAATTGACAAATACTTGCATGGCACTGACAACCATGTTATTGCTGGTGCATTGTTGGGAGTTGGAATTGTCAATTGCAGTGTCAAGCAAGACTGTGATCCTGTGAGTTGCTTTGACATTTTTTTATGTTAGGTCCTTATAACTCTTATTTGCTTCTAAGTCCTAAATTCTTATCTTAGGCACTGGCACTTTTAAGTGACTATATTGATAGAGAAGACTCATCTATCCGAATTGGTGCCATAATGGGGCTGGGTGTTGCTTATGCTGGTACTCAGAATCGGCACGTAAGAATTCTATGCCTTTTCTGTCAATACGACTTGTTGGTCATGGAAACTTTGTTTTTATAATGAAAATTTGCCTATCTCATGTACTATTTATTATTTAACTAATATGTTTTTCTGGCGTTATTTCTATCATCCAATGCAGACAACCCTGATATTTATTTCTTGAAATGTTTTCCTTTGAAGTATCTAATTTCTGATGGTATATCATATTGTTTCTGTTTGGTGTACTAACATGTTTTTTTCTCATTGTATTTCTCTTTGGCAGATACAAGCTAGACTTTCTGCGATACTTGAAACAAAAGCTCCCCTTGATGTGATTGCATTTACTGCAATCTCATTGGGCTTGATATTTGTTGGTTCCTGCAATGAAGACGTTGTACAGGCTATCATTTTAGCCTTAATGGACAGAAGTGAGTCAGAGTTGGGGGAGCCCCTTACTCGGCTGCTGCCTCTTAGCCTTGGTCTTCTATTTCTTGGAAAGGAGGTGGTTTACTCCTTAGTTTCTTTGAGAAACGTCCATTTCTAGATATTGCCTTATACTAAAATGGGTTCTATTTGTTTCTGTTTAAATTTTCTTTTTTGATTGAAAGTTTAATTTTCTTTTCATAACATCTATGTTGTGCATATAAATTTCTCCAGTAAAATAACATGATTGTTCATGAGACTTCAGAGTATACAATTTCCAATATTTTGATATCTTATCTCCTTTTTTTTTTGCAGGAAAGAGTGGAGGCCACTGCCGAAGTTTCAAAAACATTTCATGAAAAAATCAGAAAACATTGTGATATGGTTCTTCTATCTTGTGCTTATGCTGGAACAGGGAATGTTCTCAAGGTATTCTCTCAATTCCTCTTTTTTCGTCTGTTAAACGTTAATTCCTCTTTTTTTGTCTGTTAAACGTTAATTCCTCTTTTTTCATTCATCTGTTAAACTGTCCTTTGAAGTCTGTGAGTTGTAAACTCAGTTGCATGTATGATGTAGCTGTCTTTCTGTTCTGCAGGTTCAAAATCTTCTTGGCCATTGTTCTCAGCATCTTGAGAAGGGTGAAACCCATCAAGGGCCTGCTGTGCTTGGAATTGCTATGGTAGCAATGGCAGAAGAGTTGGGCCTTGAAATGGCAATCCGTTCATTGGAGCATCTTCTACAGTACGGTGAACAAAATATCCGAAGGGCTATTCCTTTGGCTCTTGCTCTCCTTTGCATATCTAATCCAAAGGTAAGTAAATCCATCTAAGCATCCTTTATATATATTGCTAAGGTTTATCAGAATGCTAAGTGATTCAAGAAATGTGTCCATTCAGCTTGAATGGACTGCTACCATATCGTTTTTTAATGGTTTGTATTTATTGATTCTGGAATCACTTGTACCATGTATCCGGAGGGAAAAAAAAAAACAATTTGCTCGTTCATAACTAAAGTATGCTTCTGGAACCCTAACACGCTTAAATTTTGAGCAGTGATCTGTCCTATCAAACTCTGTCGCTCATATTTCTTTTTCCAGAAAAAGTTTTGTTAGCTTGTCATATCTTATAGTAATATTTCAAACTAATCTGGATGCATATTAATGCAAATTAGATAGCTTCTAAACCTGATTACCTTTAAACAATTCTTACCTCTGGTTGCCATTTTCTAAATGCTTGTGTTGACTAGGTGAATGTTATGGACACCTTAAGCAGACTTAGCCATGATACAGATTCAGAAGTTGCAATGGTAAGATAATGAAGTCGCTTGTATTTATGATTCCATATGTGTTTTTGAGCTCCTTGTACTCGGGGAATCTGTGGTTAATATCTCTAGTTCAATATTACAGGCAGCGGTCATCTCCTTAGGTTTAATAGGTGCAGGAACCAACAATGCCAGAATTGCTGGGATGCTCCGCAATCTTTCGAGCTATTACTATAAAGATGCCGGCCTTCTGTTCTGTGTAATTTGTCCTGGGAGCTCTTGCTGTGAGTTTCCTATAATATACCATGTGGCTTTATGGCATTTATTTCTCTTTTATTCCCTTTGGCAGGTGCGGATTGCTCAAGGGCTAGTACATTTGGGGAAGGGCTTGCTAACTTTAAATCCATATCATTCTGATCGCTTCTTGCTATCCCCGTAAGTAACCCTTTTACAGATTAAGTACTAAACACCACTATTTGTATCTTGATGTTGAATATAGTTTTTTTTTTTCTTTTTGGATAAAGGATAAACACAATATGAATGTTGAATGTTGGAGGAAGTAGTTTGTCCACATTTGCACAAGTTCTAATGCAGTTTATTTTTTTCTCTTATTTTGCAGGACAGCACTTGCTGGAATTATAACCATGCTACATGCATCTCTTGACATGAAAGCAATTATTCTGGGGAAATATCATTATGTCCTCTACTTCCTTGTTTTAGCAATGCAGGTTTGTCATTTTTAAGACTTGAGTTAACATTATCGTCGTTCTCCTGGTCATTTATTTTGATCTATTTAATATTTTGTTGTACTCTCAGCCTCGGATGCTGTTGACCGTGAATGAGAACCTCAAACCTTTATCTGTACCTGTTCGAGTGGGTCAAGCAGTTGATGTTGTTGGCCAGGCTGGTCGTCCTAAAACAATCACTGGTTTCCAAACCCATTCAACACCAGTTCTTTTGGCTGCTGGTGATAGAGCAGAGCTGGCTACGGAGAAGTAATGGAATTGCTCTCTAACCTTCCAGCTTTAGTTTTTGCTATTGTAAACAATCTTTTAAAAGTATGTATTTTTGTTGCAGGTATATTCCCCTTTCTCCTATCCTTGAAGGGTTTGTTATCCTGAAGGAGAATCCGGAGTATGTAGAGGATCATTAGTTTCAGTGGTCATGACATTACATGTATTCTCGCGGTCTAGCTTTCTCGTCTCTTGTCCAGACCCATGGAATTGTAAACAGCAATTTTAGCTGCTGAGGATTGAATTGAATTGAATTCTGGATGATCCCAACCTTTGTTCTTCTCCGGTTTCACTTAAGTGAGAGGCAGAGCAGTTTAGTTAGGAAGTTGGTACTATTTAAAATGCTGTGATATTTCAGGGCATATACTCTTGGGAGTGTTCCATGTGAATTTTTGAGCTTTAAAATGAAATAGGAAGCTTTAGTCATTACTTACACCTAGGGACCGACGTAGGTTGGTTATTAGTTAAAAAAATTAACCGAACTTACATAATCGATTAGACATTATTATAAATCAAAATCAACATATGTATGAAATATAACCGACCAATAGACCAACTTACTTAGTAGGTTAGTTTGGTCGGTTTGGACCTTTAATCTAAACAAATATTTTATCCAAAATTAACTTAATTTAAAGTTGAACAATAAATCATCTAATAAGCAAATTTAATTAACTTACCGTTAAAAACTAGTAACATGTCACCTAAATGCATGAGCTTACCAACCAGAGAAACCCTATAATCATGCAATAAATTGAAGATACCTTATAAACTTATGAAAGTGATTTTTACCTGTTGGAACTTTGTAGGTGAGTTCCCACATCCTGATTGCGATGTTATATCAGTCTAGCATGCAAATGAAGAGTACACAACTTTCTCAGCCAGCGAGATGATGATAAAGAAGTAGATGAAGTTCAGGTCAAAGTGAAGAACATAATTCTTATGTTCAAGTTTCACCTCTTGATATCCAATAGGCAAGGCATTTTCCAATGAGTATGTTTTAAACCTTGAAGTGTTTCTACCTACGTAAAATTCGAATTGCCTTGCAGCCTGCTCATCCATTAGAGAATTAAAATGGACTCTTACTTGAAGTTTATGATTATAAAAACAAAACTAAAGAGTGAAAACTGAAAAGTGAAAGTGGGAAGTAGGTTTCGCCTTCGGTAAACTATGTAATGTAGCTAATATTAATTAAAATATATAGTATAATATAAAGAACCGGTTCGGTTCGGTTCGGTTTCAAACATATTTTTATTAAAGAAAATTGAAACCGACCAGTTTCCTTCGATTTATAGCAATAGAAAACTGAACCAAACCTCCTACACCTACTCAAACCGCCCCAAAGGGTTTGTTTTAAGATCAGACCGATTAGTTTTTATAAAATTATGTACATTCCTACTTACACCCAAGCAATAACTGTAATACGGGAGATTCTGTCAAGTATTAACGGGTTTATGTGGCTTTGGATAACATCAAGGAAAAGATGTAGAAATACCTGGGTGATGACGATTTTAATTTAAAATTCCTAATAAAATAACTCTGATTTTTATTTTATAAATAATTATCAATATTTTAATGATATAATTATTACTCAGTTATTTTCATAAAAAAAAATTTAAACTATCTATGAGTTTGGTAACATATTTATTTTCAAATAAACCTAAAAAGTAAGTAATTATTTGTTATTTTCATATGATTATTGGCATGAAAATCCTAACATTCTTTAGAAAAAAAAATGTAGGGTGAAAATTAAAAAATTGATTAAAAAGTATTTGTAGATTTATGAATGACTCTACATTTATATTTGATTTTTTACAAAAATAATAATAAAAAAAAAAATTGTCATCAAATAACTTAATAAAAAAATACTTGAAAAATCAGATATGAATCAAAATGTCATGTAACATCTTACAGTAATTACAAAATCTAAGTAAACATTTACTAATAAATTCTATTTATTTATTTTTCCACAATGCATGATTTATCTAAATGATTATATATGAAAAATGATTTAGTAGGTCCATTACTACTCGTACTTGTAATTAAGGGTGAAAATTTGTGATGTATTTTAGTTAATTGAATTGAACACAAATTAAATTCAATGTTGGTAAATTTTGAGACAGCTTAAATAATTTGGAAAAAAAAAAAAGAGTTGAATTAGTATTAGGTTATGGCCAACTCACTGGCACAAATAAAATAAAATTTTAATTTTAAAAAAATATAAAAGAAAAAAAATGTTAAATTAAATTAAAATAATCTTTTATCTCTTTTATGATATATTAGTTGTTTTTTTTTTCTTTTTTCCTTTAAAGAATAAATAGATAATAAATAAATAGTTTTAATTTATTTATTTTATCACATTATTATGTTATATTCTTTGATGTTAATACTTTTAGTATTTAAATCTACTTATGTTATTAAAATCAAAATATATATACCAATCTTTAATTCCAAATAGTTCATGAAGTTTTTATCTTTAAATCAATTTTATATTAACCATTGCAGTAAAACTTTAAATAATTTTTTTAATCTATATTAAGCTATTTTTTTTTCAACTAGTTCATTGTCATAAAATATATTATGTAATACTCAAAGTCGTATTCTTATATAATATTTTAAGTTATTTAAATTTTTATTTTTTGATAAATATTTATGTCTAATAGTATATGTAGAGAACTTTTTAGCAACTCGAATTAGTTTAAGCAAATTTGTTTATTTATGTTTATTGACTCAAATTAAATTAACTCAAATTAAAATTAGACAAATTTAAACTAAATTAACTCAACCAGCCCAAATTAGATCCACTCGATTCTGAGCCCAGTTATAGTCACCTTTTATCTTTTCTATACCAAAAAACTTTTCTGACAAAAAGTACAGCTAACCACACATTTTGAAATTTATTAAAGTCCACCTAATTGCAAAGAACACCGGATACGAGTATTGTCGAGCACGAAAAGTATGTATTTGGCATCTAAACGATGCTTCGTCTATACATACTGCAGATTGTAAAGATGGAGAGCTAACTCGCAATATACGCATGAGTTATACGAGTGTGTAATTGCTAATTTCCTTAAATAATTAGTATAGTTTAATGAGAAACACACAAGTTAACAAAATTCAAGATAACAGGGCATTCCTTTAGTTGGAGAGGAAAAGGTGACAACAGTTTGTCCGGCTCCTTTTCAAACATTTGTTTGACGACTTGCATTATTCTTTCTAGATTTAAGCGACTCAACAAGGATACAAAATCCCTTTAATGTAAAGAGTAATCCGTTTGCTAGAGTTATACCTGATCAAACCAGGAAACCATTTTAACCCCAGGAACAAGAAAACTACAACGAAGAATAATCTGACTAGTAATTTTACAGCAACACCATTACTAGCATATGTACTAGTAAAATTTACTATGTTCATTTCAGTCCAACTTTGTCATTAAGTAATGCACATTGCAAAATGATTGAATCTTAACCTCTAATAAAATTATAATGTTATTGGGTTGTACAAGAAATCTAATCCGAGGGTTACAATTTGAAATGCGTATTTGTGTACCATAAAATATTGACGAGTTAACAGCCTCACAGTAACCAGGCCTATGTGCGTTGTTTTCTGTCATCTTCATCGTCATCATCCGAATCACCACTCTCTCGAAACCTTGGATTCTTCTCCTGTTGTAATAAATAAAATTTTCAGAATAACCATTACTCAAAAGTGGTAGAGGGGGAGGGGAAAGCACTAATGTGAAGCTTCTACTTCAAAACAAGTACTATAGGTATCTGATGAAGAAGGACCATCTTATCTTTTGCCCCATCTCTCTTTTTTGTTTTATCTTCCCATTTTCATTTAAAGAAATAGTTATCTAAAGCATCACCATACCTTTTTGTTTTTCATTGTCAACAAATTTTGACATCGAAATAACAGCAAGCAGTTCAAATATATGGTGAAATAACAGCAAGTAGTTCACATATATGGTTAATCATTATCAGCTTGAGTTTAAATTAAAAATTACCGGTCTGGAGTCATGATCAAAATTCTTCCGGGGCTCACGATCAGTGTGCCTCTTGGAGTTCTCATATGAGTGGCGATCATCGTCTCTGTACCTTTTTCTGTGGTAATCTGCTTTTTCAGGACAGACATAAAACCAAATTATCAAATAGACAAAACATGCAGGAAAATCTAGAGGGTCAGAGTATGTAAATCAGAGAGGTACCTCTGCCATGTCGATGAGAACCGCCATAACTGTGGCCTCCACCATGTCTGCCATCTGCAATACTAAAGAGTCAGATGCTGTCATTTGAAGCAGAAGCTATTATACATAATAGATAAAAGTCATAGAGCCTTTAGATTTCCAATGTTTTTTTAGACCTGTATAAAAACATCTATTACACAAACACAACATAAGCACAGGAGGAATATCACATCAAACAAGGTGCTAAGAGTAGTTGTTTGCCACTATATAAGGTCATAAGCTTCTAGGCGGCTGGTATATATTTTTACATCAGATACATTCATTCGTTACCAGTATCAAAATAATTTGAAAGGATTACACGTGACATGTCTGTTCCAAATAATTTGAAAGGATTCACTATCCTCAATTGTGGGTTCAAAATAACTTCAAAGGACTATCATGTCAAAACTTCACACACAGCAGCAATTGATTTGGAAGGCCCACCACATGCAAAGTTTAACATATTGGAGATCGATGAGGAAATGAAACTGCATGAGTTTGAACTCAATATCTTTCAGTGGTAATTTACTATTTTCCTAAAAGCTTAAATTCAGAGATGGGAAACAATTTATATCCTATATTAACTTATTATAAGCAAAAGTTCAACAATTGAATTGGCATTAAGATATAAATCTATATAGAAGAGCTCTATTACTTACAGTGAGGCTGCATAACAGGTGGGAAGGAGCCCAAGGACCCAGCACCATAATCCACAAGCTGCCTTTGCGCTTCTAATTCTTTCTGAACTAATTTTCCATAGCCACCTCTGCGTATGACATGTTAAGGAAGGTAGGAAACAAAAGAGCAAATTTGCTTAACCCAAAATTTAAAAGTCCAATAATTCAACCTGTCAGTTTGTCTGAAATTGCCTTTCTTGCTTTCAAAGACAAAAGGACAAGTATGAATAAGATAAAAAATGATGCCTTCAACCAATTCAAAATAATAATGCTTCTCAACCACAGGAACAGACCACACAGCACAAGCACTTCATAGATACTCAAATCCACAAACGACACTTGCAGTTTCAATAAGAAACCTTGACAAAAATGGTAAATACGAACAAGCTCCAACTGCCTCCAAATGATAAGGGGAATCAATGATAGTATTGCACAAACCATATAAAAAAGGGGGGTATCAAAAAGGATATCAGGATCATAGTCGGTGCGGTATTCATCACGAACCTGTACAATATGGAAGGTAAAAACAATGACTGAAGGCGAGTTGAAAAATAAAACATAGCTAACGAGTGGCAGCATGATACACTTACCTGCCCGCCGCTTCGACCCCGGCCCCATTGCCTTCCTTCTTGGAATCCCCAATCGAAATCCACACGAATAGGACGATCATCAAGAATTGTCCCACTGATGTACTTTACTGCATCTTCAGCATCCTCTCGAGAATAGTATCTGTTCAGACAAGGTTACAGAGTCAGGGAGTATCAATGACTAACATTAAATAGAAGTTAATTTATGAACTACCGAAAGAATGGATGAACTTTTAGTCAGCTTCAAAAATACATTGTGTTTAAAGATCTAAGTATCAGCAAAGTTTTATTATGCCAAGTAACCGGATGTTTTACTTCCAAGGAATTAACAGTAAAAAGAATAACAGAACCTTACAGAACAAAACAGAAGCCACATGGTGTTTTAGTGTTCTTGTCCAAGCCCATAATTATCTTCTTAATTTCTCCAGCACGGGAGAAAAGCTCGTAGACTTGCTCTTCTGTTGTATAAAAAGACATATTACCGGTGTAAACAGTAGTTGAGGTCAGGAGTGAATGTTCGTATTCCTCTTGTGATCCAGAAAATCTTCTATCTCGATAAGCTGAAAGCTTGTTTGGATCCTGAAGTCGAGAAGAAAGTAGGCAACCAAAATAATGAAATAACAATACGCTAATGAAGCTAATGAATAAATAAATCACAACGTTTTTGAAAATTAGCAGATAAAAGTAACATATACCCTTTATGTCTTATTAAGTGTAAACCACCTAGTGTAAACAACGAACAATAAAAATAACAATTTTCTTATGTGCACGATCGTAAATTTCCCAAGCTACAAAGAAAATGATGTAGTGAATTTTCCTCTGATTCAACGAGTTCAAACGAGTTCAAACAATTCCTTGATTCAACGAGTTCAAACAATTCCTTAATTCAAAAAATGAATTCAAGCAATAAATAAGCGTTAGATTACAATCCCGACTCGGGCATTGACCATCATATAGTAGGAACGAAGAAAATACAGAAATAATTTACCTTGAACAAAGAAGCCATCGCTTACTTCAAAGTAGACAGATTACTGAGCCAAAGTTGGAGGATGAATTCCAAAATGTGGCAATGTCCACTCGCATTACTCAGTTCCTCTGAGCAGTGAGTCTAGGGCTCGAAAATTTTGCAACTCGGGCAGCTACTGGATTTTGCATACATTTACCCTTCAGGCTTCAGGTCCAAAGCTGGTTATTAACGCGAGTTTAATAGTAACTTTTAGGTATTGGTGATAATTCGTGTCGACCGTGACAATTTTAGCCGGCTGCTGAATATAAATAATATAAAATATTTATTTTTTAAAAAATTATCCTTTAAATTAACTAAATCTCGTAAGTAAACAATGTTTGATAATATTTTTAATATTCTCTCAAATATTGATTTTTGTCATTTTATAAAATTTATTATTCTATAATTTTAACTTATTTTAATATATTATATTTTATTTGAGTTACTTATCTTTTTTTCTTTTGCAAAGTTTATTATTATTTTTTTTTTGTAAAGATCAATACTTTATATTTTTTACATATTGTATTGTATTTTATTCTATTTATATCACTTATTTTTTTTCTTTCATAAAGTCCATTTATTTTTGTCAAGGCAATGTTCAAAGTATTTGTACTATTGATCGAATAAAGGTCTGATATCATGTGAAAGTTTATAAGAATCATGAGTACTCTAATTTCAAAAGATTAACCTAATAAGTAGATACACTCATATTTTTTATAAACTCTTTTATAATATTATTTTTTATTAATGTGAGATAATTTCTCTAACAAAAACTAATTTAATTCAAATTGAACTAATTATAGTTTAATTTAAATTTAATTTGAACTGGTAAATATAAACTCGAACATAAACTAAATACAAACTAGTTGGTCCAAATTAATTGGCTTAAATTAATTATTGATTTTATTTTTTTTATTTGATAGGACTATTTTTAAAAAATATATATATGTTTAATGATTAAAGCTCAAATAATATTACATGAAACAACAAAAGATTAAAAGGTAAATATAAGAGAAAAAAGTTAATTATTAAAGCTATAAATCATTTATAAAATCAGAGGTCATTGTATTTTCATGAAAACTCATATTTAAAATAATGCAAAAGTCAGAGGTTGTCGTATCTTCATGAAAATTTATATTTAAAATATTTAAAATAAAGAATTTCTAAATATCAATATAATTTCCTATAGCTACTATACAAAAAAAAAAAAAAAAGATGAGTAAGATTAAACAAAGATATTTATTAAAAAATGAAGAGTTCAAATAACTTAAAATATCATATAATAATATAAATTTAACTATTACATAATACATAATTCTCAGAATAATAAAATAGTTAAAAAAGAGAATTACATAATATAAGTTGATAAAAAGTTTAAAGTTTTATTGTAAAGGCTAATACCTAATCGATTTGAATATATAAACTTCATAATATTAATTAGAATTAAAGATAAATATATATTTTTAAAAAGTTATGTAAATTTAAATGATAAACGTATTAACATCAAAGAATATAACATAAAAATATGATAAAATGAATAAATTACATAACTATTTATTCATTATCAGATTATTTTTCAAAAAAAAAAAAATAAATAATTAATATATTATAAAAAAAAATAATGAAATAGATAAAAAATTATGTTAATTTTAAATAGTCTTTTCTCTTCTTTTCTCTTTTTTATTTATAATTTAATTTAATTTTATTTCATTTCGAATTAATGAGTTGGTTCTAACTTAGCTTAATTTTTTTGGATTATTTGAGCTAGCTTAAATTGTCTCAAATTTAATTTGATTTATGTTTAATTTGAATTATTTGATTCAAGTTAGACTATGCCAATCAAGTTATGACACAAATTATCACCCATATTTTTATGGTTATATTTATAAATATAAATTTAATAAAAATTTAATTTAATATGATAATAATAATAATAATAATAATAATAATAATAATTTTGTTTAAGTTATTAAAATTAGAGTAAAGTTTAAGAAAAAAGTAATATTTATATGTTTTAAATGACACAAAAATACTTATTTCGCATTATAATAAGGAAACGTAAGAAAAATAAATAGTAATTTAAATAGGTGAAGAAAATATATTATATGAATGCATTCTTTAGAAGTATTTTATGTTATTGTTAATAGTCAAACTGATTATAAATATTACACAAAATTTTTCATTATTATTTTCATTATTGTTAACTTAATGACTCCACGATCATTTATAGAATCAAAAAAAAAAAAAATCAAAGTCCAAAAATAACAATTACTTCGTTTTAGTTAACTTTTTAGAGGATATACTTGTAAAATAATTGACAAAATCAAAATACTCAAACGAATGATACGGTAATACAGCAAAAATACATGGATTATAATTCCCTACTTCTAAACTTAAGGGATTTATTTGTTGTTGGTTAAAAATTTGAAAAAACAATTAAATTAGCACCTTTAAAATTTATAATAACAAAATTAGCACATTTTATATTCAAACTTATATTTTTATAATTAAAAAAATAATTAATATGTCATTTTTTTTTAACATCCATTCAATTAGAATTGAACGACGATAATTTAGATCCGTTCAATATTTCACGTTTAAATTGAACGTTCAATATTATTGAGGGTGCTATTTTTATTATTATAAATTTTAGGGGTGTTATTTTTGGTAAATTTTCAATAATTTTCTCGAGTTATGCTGTAATTTTCCTTTTTATTTCCTGTAATAATCTTTAAATAATGTGACTAGCTTCAAACAAAATCCAAGTACTATCTTGATAAAAAAAATCCTCACGATAATATTTACCAAAAATGATGAATGCTTGATAATCAAACATATTAACCTGTCACTTTTTTTTTTTAATCATTACTTTAGTTTTATTATATTGGTGTTGGTATTCTTTTCCCATTATTATAAAAATAAGTCTTTTAAGATAAAATTGGTCATACTAATTTTTCATAATAATTGAACTAAAAATACACAATAAAAAAAAAACATAAATAAAATGATATTTTCAAAGGACAATGCAGTGTTGATGTGTACAATAAAATGTGGAAATACAAAGCCAACAAGAAATGGCCTCAGCAACTTAAATCTCAGCTCGTAAATTTATTTGCACAAAACTAGGACTATGGCAGCCAATATATATATATATATATATTGTAAAAAAAACACATGTACAATGATATTGTCTACAGCTGTATAGCTACAATTCAGAAAAAATCAAAGGACATGAACTCTGAAAGAAAAAGAAACATTATGACCTATGGAAAAGTCGGCATTTAGCATCCATAAATCCTGTTCTTCAAGCTGCTTAAGTATATCAAGACCTATCTCAGAAGGCCAAGAGACTACCTTCTTTTTGACGCCTAAGAAGATTGATTAACGATGTTGGTAGCTGTATTAATAGTATAGCTTGCCTCATCAAACTTTTGGACCCTCACACCCTTGCTCTCCAATAAACTTCGCCATTATATGCTCAAAACTTTTATTCACATTTTCATTCAACGAGCCAATCGTTGATACAATAGTCAAAATAAGCTCATCATCCCAAATATTCTTAGCTGAAGAAGAGCTTCTGACTAAGAAAAGTTCTGAGTTCTTCCTAGTATAGAAATCATGGGCAGAATCAGGCTGGATGTCAGATAAATTACTAACACGCAGCAATCAATCACCCAGGAACTGTATCCATATTCTAAACACTCTTTGACAACAAAGGCCTTAACTAACATCATGCTGCTCAGGTCGGTACGAGTTCTTCGCATTATAACTTCTCAAACTCTTCACAAAATGGTCCGTCACAATCACAGGATGACCTTGTCTTGCAACATCAAAGAAGAAATCAGATTCACTGCCAACAAAAATGTAGTTCCGGATATTTAGCCTTTCAAAATTGCAGATCAGGTTCCTTGACACCATCTCAGGGACCCATATAGGCTTACAAGAAGGATGGCTTCCTGTTTCTGCACAGGGTGAAGAAGAGACCCAAGTTCATCGAAACTCCTAACAACTTGGTAGGGACATACTTATTTGAAACAAAAATCATACCACTTCAGTTCAGTGAAGGGTGACATTTCCAAAAAATAGAAATCAAGAGAACTTTCACCCAGTAACTGGGAATCAGGCCCTGCAGTCTTTCCATATTTAACACCAGCATCCCTGTGAGAGGTGCTAAGAGCTCTCTAATTCAAAAAGTCGGTGTAAATATTATAATAACCACGAGTCCATCTTCTCTCTCCCATATTTTTGTACTATCCTGTGGTCTCCTGCACATAAATTTCCCATTTAATGAACAAATAAAACCAGAACATAAGAATTAGAAGACCAACAAAAATAGTCTCGCCAAAAATTGATTAATGACCACAAGAAAATTAAGTATCATGCCTTCAATAAATGACTTGATGCCCTTGTGGATACCACAATCTGAACTCTTTCCATGGTTTTGGAAAGAGAAGTTGACCCCATGTGCCAAAATATATCTGGTACAGAAAGTATTGTTCCAATTTTCAATTTGATTTTGTTTCCATGTTTACCTATTATCAGTAGCACATTAAATTATAAGACAGCTAAAAAGTAAAACAGAAATTAAGAGGAACGAATTGATTCAGAAACATTAAAATAGCACAATACAATCAATCATTCACTATGGAAGGCAACAGAAATAAAAATGGTATCTGGGATAAACCTTGGTCGCTGAAGTGAAGCCCCATAGATGTAAGGACGATAATTAGAAGCATTGAAATGATAGTTCACAATCAAACCCCATCAAGAACTTATAGTAAAGCGGTGAGATCTCCAAGTCATCCTCCAAAACAAATATAAACTCATTCTCAGAACTAGGCCACCACGCCTCCAAGCATTGAGCTTGTAAGCCCACATTACCGTCGGTAATGTACTAGCTTTTCTTCAAATTTCCAATCGAACCCATCAACAAATTCCAATATTTGATTCGATTCATTCAACTTCCGATCAACATCGGTAGACCCTTCACTGACATAAATGTGATCAATGTAGACGTGTAGGTGGACACGGTCGGAGAGGTACTAGGCGACTGCAAGGGATCGGAGACATTGGGAGAGAGTCGAGGCGATTAAAGGAGAGGACTTTAAGGATGAAAGTGAAATTGGGAGGAGGGTTATGGGTGGTGCAGAAAGAAAAAGTGGTGTTGGGTTTAGAAGGGTCGAGGTGGAGAGTGGTTTGGTGGTAGGAGTAGAAGATGAGAGCTGAAAATGAGATGAGGAAAATTGGGAGCAAATGCCTCTAGCGTCTAACCATTTTTGGGAGGACAATGGTTAGGGCTTTTGAGGCATATCAAGAAGACTTATTAGCTGATCCAGCTCTTGATGTGGTCATACTATGGAGTTAACTTGACATCGTGAGCTATGCATAGTCTACACTGGACAGTCTTCCAATTTGGGTACAACACCACCGACGACTGATAATTCCCGGCGAGATCTGGTACAGTGGTATTTTAAAACAAAAAATAGGCACCAGTATGAACTTGGCCCGAAAGACTTTATGCTTTTGGAACATTTTAAATGTGGAGCTTTATTTATCACCACATTTATTTATAAATTATAAATATGGTATATAAATTAATTTATAAATAACTTTTTTTTTTTTAAATTAAATATTAAAACATGACTTTCTATAATATGTGTAATTAATATTTTTGTTAAATTATGTTAATTTTGCAAAGTTTTATTTTTCCCGAACTCTAATCCTGGCATACATTTTATACCCTGTTACTTACAGTTAAAAAAACAGGGGCAAAACCCTAAACCCAATCCGACCTTATTCAGGCAAGTAAAATTGTGATTTTGAGAGCAATGGCTACCACAGCCGCTGCCAGATCCGTATTCCGGTCATGTTCGACCAGCGGCAAAAGTGTGGCTTCGATGCTTGCCTCCGAAGCCAAAGCAGCTCGCTCCCCTTTCCGCATTGCCTCCAAGAAATCTCTATCATCTCGCTTACTCAGGTATTCATGTTTTCTTTCTTTTTTTAAGGATTAATTTATTGTTTAGTTCTTTTATAATTTGTATTGTATCATTGGATGGTGGTTGCAGTAGAAGTCCTGTTGAAATGAGCTTCTGCGTGGAGTCGATGCTGCCTTACCACACTGCCACTGCATCGGCTTTGCTGACGTCTATGCTTTCTGTTACTCGATGTACTTACGGCTGGCTTCCTGAAGGTATTCTCATTCTACTCACTGAAAGCTTCTCCTTGAAATCATTTTTCATTTGGTTCCTTGGTTGAATTCTTCCGATTTCATTTATCTATGGGTTGTTTTGTTGATAGGATCAAGTAGGAGTGAGGGTGATAATCTTGTTGTATTATTCGTGTATGTGTAATTGTGTGTTGAATTCACATGTTTACAACTCTGAAAAATGTAAACCATATTTACTCAAGGAAAACCAAGATGCTTACTAGCACAAAACAATTAGCAATCAATTATATCTAAAAAATTGTCAGTGTCTTGTTGTATTGTGTTGATAGTGCATGTGTGAGTCTAATTGGGAACTTAGTTTTTGTAAGTGCTTTTTAGATCGACAATTTCATGTAGTAGATGCCTAAAGGAATGCGTTTTGCATTTTGCTCTACGTATTAAATACATGGCATTGCAAGTTTCCACAGCAGGAACTCTCATATCCACAGCAGGAAATCCCATTACTGACTCCAACTTTATCATCCCTTGCCTACGGTAGTTCTCGACTTGGCTGATTTTCTAGTTTAGTGACTATTTTTCTTGTGTCCTACTCTGCATTATTCATGGTTGTGAGGTTTACTGCTGTACTCTGCATGGCTAAATTATTTGGTGTTCCTTTCCAAAAAATGGCAATTCCAATTTGAGGGCCATGATTCAGATGCCATTAACCTGAATTTATGTAGAGATGGAATCTTTCTTAGAATAAAAGAAATCCTTGTAATTCATTGGTCAAGGTCTTCAAATTCTTTCATTGCTGCTATCATTCTTTATCACCAACTTGATGACCTCTGGTAAATCTTTGCTTTTTGTCAGTTTATTTGTCGTACTCTTCTATTATATGATGGCTGGAGCATCTTGAGATTCAGCATCATTTTTAGGATTACTAGGATTTGATGAAAGTGCAGGTTACCCAACTGCCACATCTTATTCATCGACAATTGCTTTTATTTCTAGGTTCCTAACCAAGTTTCTATTCTTGAATTAGGTATCTAGCAACACTTCTAGGACCCCTTGATGTCATTTTCCTCCATAACTTTCTGGTAAGTTGGTCATGTTAATATGGTCATTCAAATAATACTGAAAACTGAATTTAAAATTTAAGCATTTACTCATGATATATTTTTCCTCCTCGTAAAATATGGAGATATTGGCCATCTTTAAGCTGGAAAACATTTTTTGGATTGTCTTTTATGGCCATTTCTTATTTTCTCTATTCCCCCCATTAATAGAATACTAGGTCCTCTGTCTCCGGTCTTCTCAATTTTATCTTCTTTGCTTTACTTTAATAGTCAGTGTTCCATCCTTTTCCAGTCTGTTTTAGTGAAAAGGTGCGCACTTCTCTTCTTATATTGTAGGTCAAGACAAGACTAGATGAAGATTGAGCATGGATGATGGAGTGATGTGCATTTCTTAATATTTTCAAGTATTTATTTGTATGGGTTGTATCATTTTAGTGGATGAGGAAAACTAGACTTACGAGCAATGATGGAACTTTTTGCTGAGCATTAAATTTGCCTAAACAATTGTATCTTTGAGAAAATTCTTTTGGGTCATGGATATAATGCCGTAGTTTTTTGCATATCGTGGATTATGTTCGTCTTCAATCTAAATTTATAATGTCTTGATTTTTCTGTATTTTTATATAATTTAGATATTTCATCAGTACTTCACAACTTATTGCCAAATTTGTTATGATCTTGCAAGGGTTGTAACTTATAATAATTAAGACATTCGGTGGACATTTGCCTTTAAAGATACTTTTCTTTTTGGATGTCTCATTAGACATGTGGATCATGATTTGTTTCAATATCTTAATCCAGAATTATGTTTTAGATAAATGTCTAATTACTCTATTTTCTGAAATACTCTTCTTTTTTATGTTGGAAAGTATGCATCTTGATCTGTTTTACGTTGGTAAATCTGAGACCTCAGCCTGTGGGGTTGAGATGTTAGAGTATTGCGTTGATCCAAAGATTAAAAATATGTCACCAACGGCCTTAGTCATTCTCCACATAGAGGGGTCAGATACTTTTTTTTTTTTTGGTGTGGCTAAACGTGGGGTCGGATACATATGTTAGCTGGAGACTTGGAGTCATATTGTACAAGGCTAAATGTTGTATTGGAATTTGGATTACTTTAGTATAATATTTGAAGTTGACTAAACAATCTAGGATCAACCTGTTAAGAAGATTACTGGCAACTTTATTTTATCAGCTTGCAATGATGGTGTGTGATGACTGACGACTGTACCAAGGAGTCAAGAAATGTCTTATCTACGTAGTTCTTCAATCTAAGGCAATGACTGCTGATTATTTAGGAGTCATGAATGAGCTGCAGAAGAGACAAGTTAAATCTCCTGAGCTTCAAACTTTAGATAAAGTAGTTGACCCTTAATATTTTCCTCCAGATATCATAAAGAAATGCTCCTTTAATTTTTGTTTTCTGATGCTTATTTTGTAGCTCGTAGACTTGAAATGAAATTATGTATTCCTATCCTCTTATTAATTCTGGGTTGATGCCATTAAGCAATGCATCGTACTAATATTTTGTATTCGATCAGCTTGCAATGATGATGCATGAAAAGTCCATTGGCCTTGAGGAAAGTTTAATTGAAAGTTGATGCGATGAATGCCTTGAGCGTTTTGTATGTTATTCATAAGTGAGTGTACAGACAAACCTCTGCTGAAAAATTTTCATTTACTTTTTGCTTTGTAGACCAGTGACATGAGAATTTGATAAAATGTTTTATTGACTAAACTCTTCAAATCAACTGTCTGAATCAGAAGATATTTTTGATGTATTTTATGTGCTACTAATAACGCAACAGACGTGTGGCAAAATGACACTTTTCTGTGTGCCATTAGAGCTGAATCCTTGGTAGGTTAGAACCATGATGGTTTTTCTGTCAGTACATTATTTTTTCCAATATGTTCTAAAAAACACGAGTATGAGATAGCTTCATAATAATATTATAAAAATCTATTTATTTAAGGTGCTTAGCTAAATTTTTTCCAATTTTGAAATATATATTATAGGGCAAGATACGTAAAATGTCGTTACTTTTTATAAGAGCAATTTTGTCTAAAACTATTTTGTGATTAAGACATTTATAGATAATATAGACTTATATGGATAATATAAGATGAGCTAATGTATGGAAATAATAATGGTCAGCTGATATTTTTCTTTGGGCAAGAGTTCAAGGAATGTCAGCTGATTGACATATATATCCTCTGATCATTTTAGAACCATTATCGCTTACAGGTGACAAAATCACAATTTCTTAAAAACAATTTATTTGTATACTCTGGATTTAAAATACATGCCACTTAATTATATTGTCTAGTCTGTCACAAATATTAAGGTCAAGCAACAAACTACTTCTGTTGGCAATTCACATCCACTACCACCAGTGCTTGTTGCTGCTCTTCTTCTCTGTCTTCTGAGTTTTGAGCCATCTGCTGCCGGCAGCATCGAACTATTACCAAAGATATAAATGCTGCAAAATTCAGATTATAGTAAGACAAAGAAATATAATGGTCTCACACCAATGAAATTTTCATGTTTCTTCTTCTTTCCCATAGACGTTAGTAGTTTTCTCGCGTAAGGTTGACTACCTGTGAATATACGGGTCTTCACCGTAGACAGATTCCAAAATGCTGTGACTGCCGAGGCTGCCACAATCTTTTTGTGTGAACAGGAACCCCATGCTTCAAATACCCACCATTTCAAGTAGTCAACTGCAATATTAGTTTACAAAATCAACATCCTTCAGTTTCATCAACATACACATTCGGAGACTAAATTCAACTGAAATACTTCTTCTTCTTTACTTACCTCTTTGGCCTATCTGACGGGAATAGCATGAGTATACTTTTGGTATTGTAAAAGCTATTAGAAAACCTGTTCAAATTTTCAAATGGTTGCAATTATATTCACATGTTAAATATCATTGATTTGTAAAAATAATAGGATAAGATTGATATTAGCTATTAGGTTACCAAATGCAAAGAGCCTCCATAGCGTTATAAGGTGCCCATATTCAGCTCCTAAAAGGAGAAATGGAGCAACCTGCCACCAGAAAAATTGAACTCAATTTTACTAATGATTTTAACACTGATAGTATTTTCTTTTGTAATCATCATAAAGTTTCTCTCTTTACCTTGAGGGTCATGGATGGCTCTCCTGAAAAGAGCTCTCTTGTCATTGACATTGCAAAATTTGTAGCTGGAAGTACTACTTTAGCAAGACGTAAAATGTCACTTTCTTTAAGTATCAATTCACGCTTCTGTTCAATATCATTCCTGTAGATTTTGTCAAAGACCACCGCTAAGAAATTGTGTCAGAGAACAAGCAACAAGTATAAGTTATTAGAGTTATTACCTTTGACAGAGTGAAGTTGAGAAGAATGATGCACCCAAAATTAATAAGCCAAGTTGGGAGATTGCTGAGAATATGCTGATAACAAGCATTCAATTCAATTGCATTTTGCATTAGTTATTTAATATTTACCTTGGGATCTGGGTTTGATGCGATAAATACAAAGTAGAAAGAGTTACCTAAAACTAATTCCACTAGCAAAGCAAGAAGACATGATGAACAGAGTTCCAAAACCAAACCAAAGACTCGATTTTGCAGCATCTTTCCACATAATCAAATCACTTATCAACTGTCCAATTCCATCTAGTCTGCCTCGTTCCTTGGCTTCCTCATCTATTTCTATATTTACACAACGGAACCCAATTAACTAATTTCAATAATACAATTCAGAAACAGAGGATTTATGGACTTACTTGGAGATGAGCTTGAGCAGAGAACAGAGGAAGGAACCAAACTCAGTTTTTCTTTCTTGGTTCGTCCACTATAGCGCTTTTTCCTCTGCTTCACAACCTCTTCCATCAAACCCAGATCTTTATCTTCTCTAATTTCAAGCTCTGATCGCCTCCTAGACCTTCTAGCATCCCTAGGGGAGGCACAACCCAATAATCCCATTTGGGAAGTTCTGTTTCTGCACCTTCGGCGAGCTCCTGTCGACTCTACATGGTCTTCAGCCACATCTAATCGGTCTGTGAGACGGGTCTTGGACCTTCGGAGAGGTGAAGGAGAAAGAAGTAGAAGCTCTTTAAGAGGGATCGAACCAGATGTAGAAGGTGATGGAATGAGATCAAGGGAGATACGAGGAATCTCTTCTTTCGTTATGGCTAGACGTGAGGCTAATTTAGTTCTAGACCTGGGTTCTGATCGATAATAAGGTGGTGTTGAATCCATAGGATTTTGAGCTTCGATTTTATTTTATTTTATTACAATGTAGCAATACTTGAGGTTTATGAAGGTTAGATTCTGAAAGATTTTGGATCCGTATTGAAGCGAAAAGATTTCGGTGTCTATAATAAAGGACTAGATTTTTAAGGTCGTGTGAGAATGAAAGAATTCTGGGTTATAATAATACAGCACATTTTGAGTAGGTTTCATGATGATGGTTGGTGTTCACCTTTGAGGCCTAAGTAGCCGTTAGCGGTGTAAAGGATATTCTTTTTTTTAAATAGCGGCGGGAAGGGACCTTGATCTACAACGGTAAAGAAATTATGGGCCGTTTGTTTCCTTATTGGACTTTCTACGTGAGTAAATTGGGGATTTGTGAGAAGATAAATTTTTTTTATTTTTATTTTTATTAATATCACACTCTCATACACACATTTATAATAAACAGGTTCTACCCATCTTCTTAAAGAGTTTATTGAGAAAAAATGTCATTGCACCAAAAAGCAATTGGCGGGAATGGAAATTTAGGTGGGATGGATTTTACAACTGCATAAGCTGTTGATTTTTTTCTTTTGTTGAAAAAACTACAAATAAATGGATGAAAGAGGGGAGGGGTCTATTAGACTATTACTATAAGAAACTTGTGTTTCTTTTGCCTAATAATCAAGGGCATTATTTCTCATATCAAAATAGAGAATAACAATATTTGATAAAAATAACGTAAAATTCTTGAGTTCCACAAGTTGATCATACATACGCACATTGTCATATTGCCTTATTGGCTTTAGATAGAAGATACTATTTTTTAGAGCACCGGTATTTAGTACCATATTTTCAGGAAGCTCTTAGAGATGATGTGGTACTTGGATATTTGCTCTCCGTTGATTGCCCTTTTTCAAATTTCTTTCAGGATATTAGTCACTCATTGCAAAGTACCAACACATATATTGGAACGGCAAGGTAGCACTATAATGCACACACAGTCATATTCGATCTTAACTTGTAATTTGTGACCTGTTAATAACAAAGCAACAGAGCAATCAATCTTCAGACTTCTTAGCGTGTCTTTTGTAGAAATCCTTAATTCTTCCAAGGCCATCCTCAAGAGAAGATGGATCTACAGAAAAAGTTACTCGTAGCCAATTTTTCTTCCCAACAACAAATCCTGCAACCAACATGAACAAAAAGTCATTTAATTTTCTAGAATAAATTTTGATAGAAAGAACAAGACATCTTTTTTTGCTTGGAATTGCAATTGGTGTAATTAAACAACTTGTGAATAATCACAATACTAATCTTAATTTGTGTTACATTTAAAGAGTTGGTTCAGAAACCTTTTTTTTCAAATTCTACCAGGCAACACAGTCACCAATTCCTCTTTAGTTAGCTTGACACAAAAGTCCATATCATCACTAATTCCTTCAAGCTGTGAAAGGTTTAGCTTAACCTGAAATTTAAAATTTATATAGCAAATTCAACCAAGTATAAAATTAAAGACTATATATATATATATGTATGTATAGTCTTGCACACACATATAAATATGAATAATGTTTCCTTACCATTACAGTCATTGCTCCTTCTGGTTTGTGTGGGCAATTAAGGCAAGGGATTTCTTTAAATCTCTCATAACAAATGTCTGCATTTTCTCTTAATTTATTAAGAATGTTTGTAAAGAATTTACCAGTTGTTTTCTCCAGGATCTCAGGAAGTGCCCCCTTCAAATATAAAACCTGTTAGTAGCTAGTACTTCCATTTCCAATCATTTGCATAACAACATCATGTAGTTAATATTTCACTCCAATCCAATAGAAGTACCTGAAGGAAGGTTGTGGATCCCCACTGATATCAATATAGTTCTTGATGCTTTCCAAAATCTGCAAAACAACAAATCAAAGAGATAAATAGATTAGACATTATTAGTGAGGGAGAAGGGAACATAAAAACATAGCTTACACTGAGGTAGCTCACAATGTTCAAGAAAAAGTGATGCAGAAAAATTCATATATACAAATAAAATACATACCCCAGAACTTTGAAGAATGCCATTGAGATCAAAAGTAACAATCCAACCAGGAACAATCCACTTCTTTGAAAGAGAACCAAGTGTTATAACTGGTGCAATTGATCCAAATTCTGCCATGGCCACATATGGGTTACTTCCAAAAGCTTGATGTGCATAAATTTCATCTGCAATTACAAATGTCCCTAGTCTTCTTGCAGTCACTGCAATCTATAACTTGATGATAACCATGTAAGTAATAAAAACTACAAAAAATTAAAAACTTGTTTTCTTTTTACAAAAATTTAGAATTTAGCAACTTGAAGATCAATAATAACATGTTCATAATTTAAATTATAAACAGATCGACTTAAATTCGAAACCATCCACTGACAAATCTAAATACATGTTCTCATACATACTCTATCCTAATAATTACTTGCGTTCAAACGGCGCCACCATCTCAAACCATTAAAATTACTCAAAAAACCAAAACACAAACTGACAAAAACAGGCCCATAAATTGATGGAAATTGGGTCAAACATGGAACAGTCCCAGATTTTTCTTCTTCTAAAAGAATAGCTCCATATATTTGCTCATGGATTGATTGGATTCCACTTAGAATAACCTTCTAGATACACAATGTCAATTGTTCCGTTTAGAATAACCTTCTAGCAACATCCTCTTTTTTCCCTTTTGGTTTGTGAGCAAGAGCACTTCAAGCTGTCATTTTTATTGTGACAAAGTCTCTTGTAGATTTTTCTCTATTTCGAAAAGCAATAAAAATAATATTTTATTGTTTATGTAATGCTATACTAACATTCTGGTTAAAAATAAAAATAAAAAAGAGTAGAAAACATCATTTGTTCTTATTCTAGAATCTGAGCACGTTCACATTTTTAAAATAAATTAGGATCTTTTAAAATGAAATAATTTGAATAAAAATAATATTAAAATAAATATAAGATATTTGGAATAAAAATTTCAAAAATAATTTGGGATCTCATTTTAATAATTAATTTAAAAGAGTGCGTACATTGAAAACTAATTCTTATTACACCAAAGATCTCCCTTTGCTTTATTCTCGCAAAATTCCCATGATTTTTATCCTTTCAATTATTTTTATTAAATAAATAAAAAAGTCTGAAAATTAAAATAATTCCAAAACTAAATGCGAGCAACATATATTGAAGCAATTTTTTCAATAATTGATATATGTATGATATAGTGGGTTATGTATCGTAAAGTTATCGTATAAAAAAAATAGGGAGCACGGCTGTAATTTCTAATTTTAATTGATGTTGTTTTGAGATGGATTTCACTACATTTAATGATATTTTTTTGGGTTCCAGCTTTTGCAGGTCGTGCCCTGGCTGTTTTACGGATTTCTTTTGCTCTCCCCAACTTTCGAACATGGGTCTTACCCCTTAAGTACCATGTAGGTATAGAGTTGGTACCATCTGGACAAAGCACGACCTGTAAAAGCTGGAGCCCACAAAAATACCTTTAAATGTAGCAAGATCCGTCTTAAAACATATATCATCGTGAGAGAGACATATCTTAAATTGAGGGAATTAGAGAGTTGGACATAGAAGCTATGGTTGGGCCAGAGGGAGTCGGAGTCAGCGATAGCTGGGATTATTTCGATGACTTAGAAAGCTGCCAATTTGTACTATATTGCTGCTCGTTATCCCCACCCTTGGAATTTGCCTCGCGAAATCCAAAACCACCATATTTCAACTTGTCGCCATTACTCACAGAGCCTCATTCATGACTCCCACAACCACCATCGAAGTACCCAGAGCTATTATACTCTGTTGATGATGTTTGATAATCGATAATTAATATTTTGGGTATTGTGGGTAATTAATGGAGGTGATAATATTAATATCATGCACCTATTGAGGTTAATGAGAAATAAGTTTTATGTTTATGTTGCAACTTGCATCCAATTCAGTTGAATGCTTGGCTCAAGCAAGTAAGGTTAACATCTGGCTAATTGGATATTTGTTCAATTCAGTTGGACGGCTCTAGTGAATAAGATTATTGGCTAATATATTAGATAGATATTTAATTTTAGACAGTCTAATTAAACATGTATTCGATCAAAATTAATTAATAAATTAATGATATTTTTGTTATAATATTAAATAAAAAATGAAATAGAGATGATCATTTTTAAATTTTAATAAACATAGAATCATAATAGCATATAATTTACAATTCTATTACATAAAATGAAAAGTAACAATCGTGAAACCTATACCTTAAATTAAGAAAATTAAATTAAATTATTATTTTGTCCTTAATGTAACTCCATAGTAGGTTGCAAACCATATATTTTTTGTCTGTATATATATATATAGATTTTGTGAATGCACTTGATCGTTTTGTCCTAACAATTTGGTTAATTTTTTCTATTTTACTTTTAATTTTAATTATTTTTTTTTTTTTTTTAGATTGATTGATATTTTAATATATTTTAAATATGTGACTTAAAATAAAAGATAATACATATTATCGCCCGGTAAATTTTGTCCAAATTAGTAGCTCCGGTCAAAGAAACTGAAAAACTGCTAATTTCTTTGTAAGAACTTTGTTTCTATTAATTATTATAAAAAAAAAACTTTATTTCTATTAACCAACATGATTGATTGAATTGACTGACAATTTAAATTTTATGGATAAAATTAAATAATAAAATAAGATAGCTATATTAACTAATGTCCTAAAAATTTAGAGAAAAAATAATAATCATTTAATCCATGATATAATTGGAAATCCTACAATCATGCACGTGAGCGGAGAGCTACTATAAGTATTTAACTATAATGATATTATAATGCATACGACAAGTAAATGAAATTTGAAACGACGACAAATGTACCTCCTAGCAGAAGACAAACCGCCGGTTGGAGGATAGTGATTGAACTGAAAGGATTCGACGGCGTTTGCAACGGCTTCGGCGGCCAAAGGAGTAGTCTGAAAACAGGGAAACACGGAAGGGTCTGTACGCGCCAGAGTAACGACGGGTCTGACGTTGTCTTTGTTGATGTTTTGCATAAGCTGGTTCATATATAGCGCAGTTGAGTTAAGCTCTTTGTTACCTTGGAACGCCCATTTGTTCTCCATTAATAGCTTCGTTTTTCTTTTATTTTGATGGAAAGAGATGCTGATGCTGAGATGACTCAAAGAGTGTTTTTGGTTTTTTTTTTCCTTCTTCATCTTTACTTTTTATTTTGATGGAAAGAGATGCTGATGCTGAGATGACTCAAAGAGTGTTTTTGGTTTTTTTTTCCTTCTTCTTCTTTACTTTAATTGGATGTTGTTAGTGGAAAGGACTATATATATTTATATGCATGTATATATACATAAACAACTTTACTATTAGCATTCAGAATTTTTGAATCACACACAATTTGCAATCTTCATTTATTAAAAAAATAAAGACAAAAATGTCATTCACTAAATTTTCTCAACCTGCATCTAATTGATACTTTTTTTAAATATAAATATCATTAAAATACTAATTAATAATAAATATAAAAAAAGATGTTAAAAATAAAATTAAGATACTACTAATTAAAATGACCAACCCGAGTTTTTCTTATCTAAAGCTGTAAAGCAATATTGCAAACTGGTATCATAACCGTGTCAACGCAGTCATCCACCGTAGTAGAAAAGTTCCTTAGTGAAAGATGGTTTAATATTTACCTAGATATTTCTTTTTATAAATAAATATAAATTAAGCAACTTGTATAATAATTAGTTTTGCTCCTTTTGGACCGTTAATTTGATGTCTAAAAATCAATATAAAATTAACACAAGGGTAAAATTGATGTCTCAGGTTGAGAATATGTTTTATCTTTTTGGGACGTCACAGAGTCTAGGTGCCTCATATTGTACATGTATGAAGATATTCTCTTTCGTTATTATTCTCTTCATATTGTCTTCTAAACGAACTCTACACAAAGTTGTAATTGTTTGGGAAAAAGAATTGTTATTCATTGTTGATGGTTATAATCTTTAAGTCAAGTATTTAAAGTCTTGTGATATAATAAAATTATATTGAATAATAAGACATGATGCACTAAATTTTATTAAATATGCCTTTAATATATAATAAACTTTCTTGTTATTTGTAACGTGAATTTGCATGCAAAGATAATTTTAAAATACATTTAAATTTAAATAACACTTAAAATAATTAATATATATAAATGATAGTGAAAAGTACAAGAGAACAAGAACATTCATTGTTTTTCACAAATTTTTTTTTTATTATATTACTTAAATAAATAGTTTATTTATAAATTAAGCTGGATTATAATTATTTTGTAAGTTGTGTCTTTTCAACGAAGTTATTTTTTTTACTGATATCTTTTCATAATTACATGATTTTAAATCAAAAACTTAATATTCTAAAATTCATGTTTATTTAGAATTAATATAATTATTATTAATAATTATAACTTTTTAATATTATAAACGGTAGCATTTCATTTTTAAAATTTAAAAATCTTTAAGAAAAATGTTAAATCATCACAATTTTTTAATAACCATTTCTTTTTAAAAATAATATAATTATGATAATTATTTATTAAATATAATTATGATAATTATTTATTAAATATAATTTTGATAATTTAATTATGATTATTAATAATATTGTACTTTATTATTTAAAAAATTTATTAATATTGAGATATTTAATATATTTTTTCGAGGTCAACATGTGAGCGAGAACCGACCTTTCACTGTTTCACATAGCAAATGAGTCAAATGACCCCTCTCCCCCGAACTATCTAACCTTTTTTATATTATTAGTTTTAGGACACGTGAAAAGGCAAATTTAAATCATAATTTTTTTTTTAATTTTTAAGTAAAATTTATATTATATGTATTTTTTTAAATATAAAAAATTATGCATAATAATTTAAAGATATTAAAAGATATATTTTATTTAAATTATTCAACTTCTAATTTCAAACAAATTATATTATTCAATAAATTATTTCTAAAATAAATAATATTATCATAAAAATAACTAATTAAACTGTTATATATTAATTTAAATTGAACAATAAAAAAATCTTTAACTATTACTCATATATATACTTACTTTTAATGTGATAAATAATGATTTGATAGAAGATGAGTATTTTTTTTTTGAGTCAAAGGTAGAAATGTAATGCTCAGATACATAAATTTATACTTGTATTGATTATGGTGTGATACGTAGTCAAATAATTTTGAAAATAAAAAAAGTTATTTACTTTTAATTTTTTTTAAAAAAAAATCATATTATAATTAATATGAGTATAAATGTAAGTATAAATTTATGTTATCTTTTCATTTTTCTTTGGTAAAAAATGAAGTAATGAACCAACTAAGTAGAACAAACAAAGCTCATAAGGTCTGTATTATTTCCTTATAAAATTAGAAGTATATCTTTTAACACCAACTCCAAAACAACATTATCAAACAAAATAACAATAATATAAAAAAAATTATCAAACAAAATAAAAAATATTAGAAAATAAAAAATAATCAAATATAATTTTTTTACTTATTTGAAATTTTTTTGACAATAACTCCTAAATAATTTTAACAAATTAAAAAAAAAATCTCAAACAAAATAAATCAAATAAATGTTATTTGTATGGAGGACAATTCACCTTTATATATATATATATATATATATATATTTCTAAAAATTATATTTAATAATCATTTTTTAAATTTATATAATTTAGTTACCTTTTTATTATATATTATTTAATATATACAACAACTTAATACATATAATATTACTAAAAAAAATAACATATGTTCACTAATGTGCTGTCAGATTATATAAGTTACCAACTACTTTTTTTTGCTCTCAACTTTTTATTTCAAACAAAATAAAATAAAAATAAAAATATAAAATATAAATAAATAGGAAATAAAATAAAAGAAATAAAAATATCAAACACAAATAAATAAGAGAAAGTAAACTATTTCTTCACTTCACCTTAAACTTTTTTTACTATTGAAATAATCATGAAAATATATAATTATTAAAAAAATGGCAATAAAAATTATTTCAAAATCTAATTATCCCGTAAAAGCCTCATTTTTTTTTTATAAGAGAAGCCTATATTGTATTCTTGTAAAGAGTTTTTTTTTTTTTTTTAAGATAACATGATACTTGATTTTTTTATTTTTACAAATTAAATATAATAAATATTTTTTAAATTGATATAATTTAATTACCTTTTTATTATATGTTACTTAATATATACAAAAACTTAATACTTATAACACTATTAAAAAAATAACTCATTTCCACCAATATGTTGTCAGATTATATAGAGTTCGGGACAGATATAGAGGGTAAGTGAACATAAACTGAAAATGGACAAAAATAGCATGATATCTAATAGAAATGAATCGTTTTCCAATTCAATTAAAATATGAATTTACAAAAATATCCTTAGTAAATAAGTTAAAGGAAGATTCAGTTTAGGTCTGTGACTGAGAAATTTATGCCGCAACGACCAACAAAATAGAAAGAAGTGCTCTCTGTCAGCAATCTTGGCAGATTTTTTGGCTTCCTCCTCACAGCTTCGATGTTCTTCTCCAATAATGTTCTTCAACGAACCAAATTGAGTAGTCCTAAAGTAGTGTTTGATTATTACTAGTATTTATTGATTATGATTCTCTATTATTGAAGAACAAGTAACTCAAAAAAAATATATAATATTATTATTTTTCTTTTAAAATATATGCATTTCTTTTCTTGTTGAAATAACTTTTTTATTATTTACATATTATTTAAAAAATCTAAAAAATTATAACAAAAAATTTCAAATAAAAATGTAAGATTTTATGCATGGTACAAATTAATATTTTTATTATGTATATATTACATAAAAAATCTTAAAATCATAATAAAGAAATTGTAAATATCTTAACGTAAGATTTTGTACATTGTACAAAAATAGCTTTTTTATTCTATACATGTTACAAAAAAAAATATAAATTATAATAAAAAAAATTTCAATATGAACTTGAGATTTTGTACACATTACATAAAAAAAATTTATTTTGTATATGTTACAATTTTTGTACAACTTACAAAATAACCCACGTACACAGTTTATTTACAACTTACAAAATGATTCAAGTACATAATTATTTACAATTTATGAACAACTTACATAATAACTATAATACAAAATTATTTACAATTTACATAATGATTGGCATACATAATTATTTACATTTTTTGTACAACTTATAAAATGACCCGTATGCATAATTATTTACAATTGCTGTATAACTTACAAAATAACCAATGTACATAATTATTTACAATTTATAGAATATTTTGAGTACAAAATTATTTACAATTTTTGTACAATAGAATGACCGATTATATAAATAATTTGACTATATAATAGGTTACTAATAATAAGTTCTACTTAGACGAAGAAATGGCACATTTTGACTAATCGAGATGTAATACTTCATCAAGCCAAATGTATCCGGATATCGTAACTTCCAAGCACGTATCTTATATAGAATGACATCAATATGCTATAAACAAATAAAATAAATACAAGTTCGATAAGTAATCAAACAAAATCAACATTAAACTAAACAAATTCTGAAATTCTGAAAAGTTTTTGGATAACATACATACAGTTTACAGAAATTATATAAGATTTCCAGAAATTTGGATAACATACGTACAGTTTACAGAAATTATATAAGGTTTCCATAAATTTTGATAACATACGTACAGTTTACAAAAATTTTGATAACATACGTACAGTTTACAGAAATTTAGAAAACATTCTGCAAATGAGAAGTCGTCCTCCAAGAATCCACCCTATAAAAACAAAAAACTCATAAAAAACTAAACAAAAAATAATGTAAATTTACCAGCACTTCTCTAATTAAAAAATTATTTTTATTTCCAATGATCATTACTAATAATTTTATTGGAGGTCCGGCTATTACCATCGGCATATAAATTATTTTGTAATATGTACAAAATAAAAATATTATTCATGTATATAGTACATAAATAACTTTTTAATTCTATACATATTACAAAAAAATTTGGAAATCATAACAATTTTTTTAAAATATAAATGCAAGTTTCTGTACATAGTATAGAATAATATTTTTATTATGTACATATTACATAAAAAATCTTAAAATTATAATAAATAAATTCTAAATATCTTAATACAAGATTTTGTACATGGTACAAAAATAATATTTTTATTCTGTACATGTTATAAAAATTTAGATATTAGAATAAAAAAATTATAAATATAAACCCAAGATTCTGTACATGTTACATAATAAAATTTTCATTTTGTACATTTTACAATTTTTGTATAACTTACAGATTAACCGACATACAAAATTATTTATAATTTCTGTACAACTTAAAAAAGAGATGGATACATAATTATTTATAATTTATGTACAAGTACAATTTACAAAATAATTTAGATACATAATTATTTATAATTTATGTACAACTTACAGAATAATCTAAGTACAAAATTATTTACAATTTATATAATGACTAGCTTATATAATTATTTATATTTTTTTATACAACTTACAGAATGACCTGCATACATAATTATTTATAGTTTCTGTACAACTTACAAAATGATTTATAATTTATGTACAAGTACAATTTACAAAATGATCTAGATAAATAATTATTTATAATTTATGTATAACTTACAGAATAATTCAAGTATAAAACTATTTATAATTTACATAATGGCTAGCGTACATAATTATTTACATTTTTTTGTACAACTTACAGAATGAATGCAAGTTTCTGTACATGATACAAAATAATATTTTTATTATGTACATATTACATAAAAAAATCTTAAAATCATAATAAATAAATTCTAAATATCTTAATGCAAGATTTTGTACATCGTACAAAAATAATAATTTTATTTTGTACATGTTATAAAAAAATATATAGATATTAGAATAAAAAAATTATAAATATAAACCTAAAATTTTGTACATGTTACGTAATAAAATTTTCATTTTGTACATGTTATAATTTTTGTATAACTTACGGACTAACTAGGATACAAAATTATTTATAATTTCTGTACCACTTAAAAAATGAGATAGATATATAATTATTTATAATTTATATACAATTACAATTTACAAAAGGATATGAATACATAAATATTTATAATTTATGTACAATTTACAGAATAATATAAGTACAAAATTATTTACAATTTACATAATGACTAGCGTACATAATTATTTATATTTTTTTTTGTACAACTTACAGAATGACCCGCATATATAATTATTTATAATTTCTGTATAACTTACAAAATGATTTATAATTTATGTACAAGTATAATTTACAAAATAATATGGATACATAATTATTTATAATTTATGTACAAATTAAAGAATAATTTAAGTACAAAATTATTTACAATTTATATAATGACTAGCTTACATAACTATTTACATTTTTTTGTACAATTTACAGAATAACTTGAATACATAATTATTTATAATTTATGTACAACTTACAGAATAACCTGAATACATAATAGGTCACTAATAGAAATTCTACCATTTTTATTCTAATGACATATTTTCAGTAAACAAGATTGTAATTCTTCTATATATTCTGTACATATTATAGTTAAATATAAAAATCATAACAATAAATTTTTTAAATATGAATCCATGATCCGGTACATCGTATAAAAATAATATTTTCATAATTATTCTGTACATAGTATGAATAATTATCCAAGCCTATTTCAATAACACTGGCAGCGTATGCTTTTGCTAACTTTTTTCAATAGCCTCAATTATGTCATTTAAGGCAAAGTAATCTCCAATATTTCATGTCAGCTTATCCGTAATGAAGCTGAAAATTCCAAAACAATTGCACAAATCAACAAAAATGAGAAAACTATCTAATAGCTCGTTTGGCATAGGAAAAGAAGGAAATTAGAGAAAATAAACTCTAATATATAAACGAAAAGTTAAAACAAAATTCTGGAGGTAAAACAAGAGAATATAGGGGCAAAGGAGGAGCTTCGCTTCGGTGATTGGATAGGGTCTTGGTTGATAGTGAAGGTCGGCGACTGCAATAACAACATCAAAGCGACTTCCACAGAGAAAATTTGAAAAAAGTGAAATACCTGAATATTAGACTGTTAAGAGCTGAAAAAATTAAGACTCGTCGGAATCTTCCTGACGAAGTAGTTGAATTGAGAGATAGAAAAGGTTGGCGACTCCAATAACAACATCAAAGCGACTTCCATAGAGAAAATCTGAAAAATTTAAATAGAAGAGAACATCCACGCAACGCACGCACGATATGGATAGAGATCCATTCAATCTTCTGTGTTCGATTGGTTTCTGTGACTATTCAAGTATGTACGTAAAATAGATACGATGACCTCTAAAAGCAACACTAACGACTGATCTCTTCTTCGCCGATACCGGAGTTCGAGAGAAAGAATGCGTCTGTAAGAGGGGGGTAGATGTGGGGCGACGACGACGACGACGACGAATGAACCAGAGGTGAGGGGAAGAACCAGAGAGTACGTAGTGAAATTAATGGGTGAGGACAAAAGCGTAAATTCACGTATCGAAAACGACGTCGTGAATCGATATCGGTCTAATATTAAATCTGAATCATTTGGCCTCTATTTCAGGTATTTATTTCGATTATATAGGTTACCAACTACTTTTTTTTAACCCTCTACTTTTTTATTTTAAACAAAATAAAAAAAATATAAATATCAAATATAAATAAATAAAAAAATAAAAAAATAGAAATACCAAACCTAAATGGAGAAAATAAAATTTCTTTTATATATAGATAAATAAATAAATAGAAAATAAAATAAAAAAAATAAAATATCAAATATAAATAAATTGGAGAAAGTAATCTCTCTTTTATATATAAATAATAGAAAGATAGATATAAAGAAATAGATAGATAGAAAGTAACCTTTTTTTAATTAATATTTAAAATAAAAATAAAAAAAAGTTAAAAATAAGAGAAATATAAATATGATTAATTATAGGCTATTGAATATATTCTTTTATATTAAAAAAATTAAACAAAATAATTATTTATTTAAAATAACAAACTCCCTCATTTATATAAATAATAGATATAAATTTATAATACAAAAACTAATGCCTATTTACCTTTCTCATAACTTCATCCCTCAAAGAAAAAAGATATCCAAGGATTTAAGTAAAATGTTAAAGATAAAAAATTATTGATTAAACTTTAGTTATTGTATTGACAAAAAGAAAAAACTATATTTATTGTAGTTGAAATCTGTGATTTAAAAGTCAGTCGGTAATTCAATACTTAGTTATTTCCCTTTCGAGTAATTCAAAGGGTGAGAGAAGAAAAGAAACTATGAAAACTACCAAAGGCCATATTTAGATTTGAAAGACGAAAAAAACAAGAAAAATATATGATATTCAATCGAAAATGTTAACTTCAATTTCATTGGGTAGGAATGAAACATGTCTGGAAAACATTCTCAGCGGAGTCTAAGACTTTCAACTTTTCATGGGATCTACAAATAGTATTTAACAGAAAGAGATTCAGACTGTTCTGTCATAATTGTTTGGCTTTTCTGTGTTTTCCAGTGCTTTCAAGAACTCGTTTACAGAAGAGCTTACTTAAATGGGGAATAAAAACTTTCCAACTACAAACAAGTATTGGAATACAAATGCTTGATTCCATTACATCTTAATTACAGTAAACCAAACATTGACCATATGATAATTGTACTAATATATAAAAATATACCAGAAAACACTCTCTAAGGCTTCACGATTCATAGAGCTGAATACAAGTACTACTAAACAACATAAGAATTAGACAGTTCCTGATAATTGTGCTACATACACATCACGAGATCCAACAAGAAGTTGGCAGATCTCCAATATTCAACAGTGCGGGTTTTATTAAATACTGCTTCAGATCCAACACAAAGTTGCTGATCTCGAAGAACTCGAAGTATGTATGCTCCAAGATGAAATTGTTGATCTACAGTCACCCCTTATTATTAAATTTTTTTTTTTTTTTTTGCTTTCTTTTAACAAGAAGAAGTTGTAAACAGGCATATCTTAACAATTGAGACAAGAAGCACCGTATCTATTACAACACAAAGTTGTTGGTCACCATAACTCCAACTTATTTCCTTTGATATATCCTATTTCTTTTTGGCATGCCTTTGGTAGAAGGTTCTTATCCTCTCAAGGCCATCTTCTAAAGCTGACGGATCAATGGCAAAAGTAATACGCAGCCAATTCTTCATTCCGACAGTCACCCCTGCAACAAAAGTGGCTTTATGAAATTAATTCCCAACTGGAAGTTATTTAAGTATCAAATAAAATAACTTATGTTAGGTTCAAGTAAATACTGCAAAGTTAATTACAGCTACAAGAGCACCTACAATCAAGTTCGTATAAACAAATTGAAATGCATAATAAACTACTTTTTCCTGCTGATCAGATTGAGTACAACAGTGCCATATATTTGGAAAGCAGATAGATGTAATTTTATATTAAGCGGTTCATGAAACTGGTGAGGGTCACAAGATTTTTTCTTACCAGGTAGAACTATCACTGATTCCTCCTTAACAAGCTTGAGGCAGAACTCCAGATCATCACTAATGCCATCCAATAACGAGATATTTAACTTCACCTGAAAATACAAGCTACATGCTTCATATATAATTTTTATTTTTATTTTTCAAGTAAATGAAAGACTGGAATCGATCGGTGCACTTAGATGTCCCATCAAAATGGAAAGCAGTAGACCCTCTTCATTTTCTAACCACCCACAAATATTATTAAATAAATAAAAAGTAATGAATACAGAGCAAAGCATCAACAGAACTTATAAGATGGTCTGCCGACCATATCAAAAATAGTAAAACAGCGGGTGAAAGATGACACATCCCATCACTAAGTCACGAAAAAAATGTAAAGCTTCTACAGTAGGCTACTATGCCAAATGCTATCAAGTTACATGCTTCATGTATAATTTTTATTTTTATTTTTATTTTTTAAGCAAATAAAATACTGGAATCAGTTGGCACACTAGTACACAATGCTTCATGTATAATTTTTCAAGAGAGAAAATTGATAAAATCAACCTGATGCCTTACCATTACAAACATAGAGCCTTCTGGCTTATTTGGGCAAGTCATGCAATCAATTTCTTTTATTTTATCATAGCATACATCTGCTGCCTCCCTCAGTGTCTCGATGATTTTTGAAAAGAAATCCTCCTTTGTGTTCTTGATCATTTGAGGAATTGCCCCCTGATACATAAATCACATTGCTCTATGGTCAAAATGAGAAGTAAGAGTAATGTGTGGATATTAAGTTGCTGTAAACACAATCTTAAATTACAACACCTGAATGAAGGTTGCAGGATCAGGTGTGACATTGAGCTGGTCAATAATGCTCTTGACAACCTGCAGTGAAAGCAAGAAAAAACAAAAGGATCTGTTACTGTCCAATGATCACAAGTATCAGTGCTCTTGCACATTACATAGCATCAATTAAATGTATAACTACGTTTTCTTATGCCCAAAACAACAGTAAATCAAAAAATAAATAAAGAGTGTTCGACAAGGGAAGCTATGTAGAAATGGAAATAGAGAGATATAAGAGAGAAATACGACCCCTGATTTTTGAAGGATTGCATCTGGATCATTTGTCACAATCCAACCAAGTCGCCAACCAGGAACAATCCATCTCTTTGATATAGAACCCAGTGTAATAACAGGCACAATTGACGCAAATGCTCCCATGGGAATGAATGGAGTATTCCCAAAAGTAAGATGACCGTAAACTTCATCAGAAATTACAAGAATCCCAAGCTTCCTTGCAAGCTCTGCAATCTGAAGTCTAACGTGTTAGAAATATTATAACCAAAATTTTCCTTCACAAAAACTGAAATATCCCAAAATTTCAAAATAACATTAATTATTAAAAATTGGGAGTTATTTGAGAATAAGTTATGGTTTTAAATAGAGTTGTAAGTGTAAATAAACTTTCTAAAGATAAAGCAGAAAGTATGTCTGATTTATTGTTCACGATATATTGAACTCTTTTTTTAATTAAAAGATAATGATAATAATAATTAGAAGTTCTTAATTAGAAACTCTACGTCGATTCGTTTCTTATATGTCTCTTACAACAACAACCATAAAATAGAAGTTTATGAAGTAAACTAGGTAAGCTTGTTAATTATTTTCCTTCACTTTATTAGTTATGATTTAAAATTTTATGGTTAATGTTTAAGGATTTTTATAAGAAGTTTTACAAAGCAATTGTTTGCAAAATTTCTACAAAAACTTGAAATAAATTATTCTCGAAACCTTATATTATTCAATAAAATTTTAAATTATTTTTTATATCAAACTTTACTTCTTGACAAGTCTATCGAATATTTATTTATCAAAATATCATTTATATTGAATTTGTTATATATTTTTGAAGTTTGTATTTTGAATCTGTCAGTTTTTGAACAATTCGTATTTTCGGGTTATTTTATATAGTTTCGATTTTGATTTGAAGATAAAAATTTTATCCTTGAAACTAGACACAATAAGAAAACTTTTGGCTTAAAATCATTATAAAAATATATGTATTTAATTTTATATATTTTTTCAAATTCAAAATTTTCTGCTAGAAACAAGAAACCTAACAGATTAAAACGAAAATTTTAAAATTAATTTATGGTGTTATAAATGTTAAAAATATATGAAAATTTTTATAATATATTATATGTGTCTTATTTATATTTTTAAAATTTTATGATTTTTAGATCAGTTATAAATATTTTAAGAATTTTTGATTTATATATGTTCGCTGTTAAAAAAATTTACGGCAGATTTATTGAACTAGATTCAAAACCAATTTTAGCCATGAAAATGTATTCCAAAGTGTTTGAAATTTTTATCTATAATTGTATTTAAGTTATAGAAATACCGTAAAAAATTTAGCTTAAAACAGTTCACCAATAAATTTCTAAAAATGTTCTACTTGAGTAAGGTCACTAATTTCTTATATCAACAGCTTTAAAAGTTATCGAATAAAAAATCACTTTTGTAATTATTAAGCATTTGATTTTTCTAAACAATTTACTGGACATTTTACTATACCTCTATAAAAATTTGGTAAAATATTGTAATTTTATGACACCAATTAAGTTTAATATTTATTTAATTATAATGTAATTAGGTTAAGTGAACTAGTTGATGATTTTAGCTGTGTTAGTTATTCGTATCAGATAAGTAAACTAACCCTACTTGTAATATTAAGTATTGTTTGCTTTGTTTTATTCTGTTTTGTGTATGAATATTTTCATGGTTGTCTTCACATGTATGTTTTGTGACCGATATGGTTAAATAGATAGCGTGGTCTTATTTTAGTATATATGTGGTATGTGTTAAGGAAATATTCTTGTGCCATGATTACGTGATATATGATATTATGCTTATTTGAATGGATTAAGTATTTACAACTACATGGTCATTAATAACATGACATATGCATCATTAAATCATGATATTTCAAATACAAATTTTGAAAGTATTTCTTTTATACTAAGCTTTTGAGAGATGATAAGTTTTATAGAAGGTTTAAAGCAATTAGTTTTATATGATATTTTTATTGATACTTGAATCATTATTATGAAATTTTATGTTTTGGAGCAATATAATAAGTTAAATGTATTATAATAAGTTAAGAGCCGTGTGCGAGAAGTATCTCTGGTATAAGTTGAGGTACCTGGAGAGTAAAGAGTCAATACCTTTGATTTGGACTATGTATGCATGTGAAAATTATGTATGAAATTCCAATTTTGCTAAGTTATAAATTAAGTCTCACTTGCATGTGCTTTTCACATGTGCAGTCGCCAACGAGTGACTTATGTAAGGCTCAATTATGATAAGTTTTTAAGTGAATAGTTCAGATTATATAATTATGATAAGATTTTGTATGTTCTTTCTAAGACATGTGCATTGCAAGCACTACTTTAAAAGCATAAGCATAAGTATGTCGTAATTACTTGTTTGTGAGTGTGTGCATGTGTCGTGTATACTTAATGTTTCAAGTAAAGTAAGTTTGCTTACTGAGTGATTTTACTCATTCCAAACTTCACTTCACTTTTTCATGACACCATGATGAAAATTTGGCAATGTTTGAGAATCGTTATTGGTTTTTTAGGATTTAAATTTCCTTTTTTTTATCTAATAAATTATAAATTTTAATAAGTTCTAAACTTTTTGCAAGTTTTATTTCTTTATAAAAATTTTAGCTATAAAATCTTTTTTCTATTTAAAGTCATAATCAATTATATCAAGGTTTTTAATCAATAAAATGTTTATATAATACATTTATTTGTATATAAAATATTGAGGCGTTATATGATCGTTTAGTAGCAAATTGGTTTTAAGCGTTTGTGAAACATCCAACTTTTTTTGTTGGTAATTTTCTGCTTTCACCTAACAACCACAAAATGAAAACCAACCTTCTTCAGATGTTGTTTCTTGTAGACATTTCCACAAGGATTTCCAGGATTTATGATGACAATAGCAGCAGTATTCTCATCAGCTAGAGCTTCAACAGCTTCAAGATCAACCTCCCAACCCTGTTGAGGAAGCAGATCAAAATGACGGACTTCAAGTTTGCAACAAGCTGCACGAGCTTCATAATATGCAAAGCCAGGCTTTGGAAGCAGAATGTTTGCACCAGGACGATTCAAAACTGTCAATGTAATTTCAATTGCTTGTGTGCAGCCAACTGTAAGGTAGATATCATCAGTTGATAACTTGTTTGGGAGATCTCGAGAAAGATACTCTGCAACAGCCCTGTTACAAATTAATCATCAAATCTTTTGTTTTTTTCATTGATTTAATCATCAATTCTTAAACTTTGAAAAGAAAATAGTATCATCAGTTAAAACTCGTAAAAGTGTATTGAGAAGATTTAGTTTTTCTTGTTTCCAGATAATAGGTATCGAATTTGTTACCAAAAAGGGGTATCAAGGTTGTCAATATCCCCAGAATAATTGGTAAGAGTAAGATGAGTTCACTGCAATTCTTTACCACAAATTATCCTAAGATCTATGATACATTTAATTGCTAAAATTATTCATTCTCGATTTGTTTGAGACCTTTTAGATTCAGCAAAAATTGCTAGAACGAGTTACATTTTTTTTTTGTTTTATACAATTGATGCATTGTTGGAAATAGCTCGATTAGTTTTCTTTTGAACAAATAGACAGGCGCCACCAGGAAGCGTTCAATTGAAATTCTCAAGAATAAGCTGCCTAATATCTTTATGTCAGACATTTTCATAATCAATTTAAATTCCTTAACATTTTAGTTTGACCCAGAGCTAAATAGTACAATACCACCCTAGTCTTGAGTCCCAACATCAGTTTGGTAGACATAGACTTATATGGCAAAATTGCATAATACAGTTTACAGAAAAAACTAATCATAGAACTTTCTAAGTTTACCAAAAAATTAAAGTACACTTTCGCCCACTTTTTACCACATTTATACTCTTTCATCCCTTTACTAAATTTTATAATTTTTTAAATTTAATAAATTTAGTATAAATTTAAAAATAAGATTAAATTGTATTGTAATAATTAAAATTAACATAAAAAAAAAACTTATTTTTAAACATATTTAACCTATTAGCTATTAATATTTAATATATTTAGTCAATTATTTTTAAATTTAAATTTAAATTATTAAATTTAAAATATTTTTGGATAAAAAGTATCAAAAATTTAATAAATGAACCCAAATATCAAAAATAATAAAGTTAATAAATAAAAAAGTGCAGTTTAGCCTTAATAACAACAACAACAATAATAATAATAATAATAGGAGGAAGAAATTAAGAGTGCTTTCTAACGACTTCATGCCTTGTGTCTACTTCCTTTGAATATTTCTAATTTTCTACCATCAGACAATTTAGTAATCTTTCAAAACTTAAAGCAAATGCCAAATGAAAACCAAAATGCGTAAAAAACAAAATTCCACCCAAAATAAAAATCAAGGGGTTAAATACCTTCTAGCCGGAAGAATACCACTGGTGGAAGAATAGCAGTTGTACTTAGCGGACCGAAGGGAGTCGACGACGGCATCTTCAGCATCTATACAAGTTCGAAATCGAGGGAAGATTGAAGGATCTCCATGGCCGAGTGGAACAACAGGTCTGGTATCTTCCTTGTTGAGATTCGACATCATCATATTAAGGACTGAACGGACGTTGAATACAGAGGCCTTATCCAGCTGGTCTCCACCGTTCACCTCGAAATTCCACTTCTTCATCGAGCAGTTCTCCATTCTTTCAATAACGAGGACGCCTCTTTGTTGCTACTCCACTTCAGCAAATTCCTAGCCTAGCCTCTACAGATTTTCTATGAACAAAGTATGACCTGAGTAGTGTCCTATTATAATGGAGAATCTAGTTGGTGCGGCGTCCAATTGATGCATTGGACATTTTAATCCCCGAGAAAGTCCAACTGGTTAAAGTAAGATTTTAGAAATTCATTTAGTAGTTTAACCAGCATTAATTTTCAAAATATACTTCTAATAGTTATAATATCAATAGTGTTGGAAAACTGTGGCCACATAAGTTTAATAGCAACAATTTGATTAGATGTTAGCAGAGCGCGCAATTTTTGATAAGGTTTGCGAATTCTACACAATTTATTTATTTAAATTGAACTTATATTAAGTTGTAAATAAATTATTTGTTTAATTTATTTAATAAATTAGATCGTAATGCAATTTAAATAAATAATTAAAATTATTAAGATATATATGTAATTATTTTATAAATTTATACTTTAAAATATTATTGGAATGATGTTTAAGGTTATTTCATCTTTTCTTTTTGTATTTTCATTAATTTATAATAATATATTATTTAATTTAATTTTATATATTTTAATTATTGATTATTTATTTTATATTTAAAACAAATTTTTATTTACAAAAAATTTATTATATATATTTTTGTTAGACCTTTTGGTTGGTGTTTGAGACATTAAGACCTTAATTTTGATGTATTATAATACTTATTATTATTGATATTATTTTTATTTTATATTAGATAATATTTTAACATTTTTTGTTGGAATAATACTTAAATTAATTTAATTTTTGAAATTTAATTAGAATTTATTATCATATTAATAGTTCATATAAATATATGTAGATATTTGATACAAAATATTAAATTTTTTTATATTATAAAATTTAATATATATTATTTAGTATATTTAAACATATTATATGGGTTAAATACTTCTATGTGTTAAACAAATTAAATTAATATAGTATTTGTCATAAATGAATTAACTTGTAATTTACACAATCCATAACTCTAAATAAGGTGAAAATGACGGTGGTAAAACTTTTTTACTACCCATCCTACAGTTTGTAAGACTAGTATATAAATAAATTGATAATTATTAAGTAACGTTATACATATCAAATTATTGTATATATTTAAAATACAAAAATATTTATGAAACTACTTGCTAAAATGATGCAAATTAAATTCCCAAATTCATCCGAGCATAGTCTTGAACACACATATAAAATATGAATAATGTTTCCTTACCATTACAGTCATTGCTCCTTTTGGTTTGTGCGGGCAAGTAAGGCAAGGGATTTCTTTAAATCTCTCATAACAAATGTCTGCATTTTCTCTTAATTTATTAAGAATGTTTGTAAAGAATTTACTAGTTGTTTTATCCAGAATCTCAGAAAGTGTGCCCTTCAAATATAAAACCTGTTTCTAGCTAGTACTTCCATTTCCAATCATTTGCATAACAATATCATATAGTTAATATTTCACTCCAATCCAACAGGAGTACCTGAAGGAAGGTTGGGGGATCACCACTGATATCAATATAGTTCTTGCTGCTTTCTACAATCGGCAAAACAACAAAGCAAAGATATGAATAGATAGACATGTTTAGGCAAGTGGGAGAAGGGAACATAAACACATAGCTTACACTGAGGTAGCTCACAGTGTTCAAGTCATATAGACATATAAATATAAGAAATAAGTAGAGAACAAAAAGAGAGATTAAATAATAATTTGGGACAAAATACCACTAATTCAAAATAATATTGTAAATCTACGTACAATAAATAAAAATATAATTTAATTGTATGATAACCGTTTCATGCATAAAATTTTATTTTTAATTCTTAAAAAAAAATTATTATTTTCTTACAACATAAAATATTATATGTTTTTTATTGGAACATATATATATATATATATATATATGTATATATGTCTTTCTGTATAAAATATAAAACATATATTATTTTATGTTGTGAGAAAAAAAAAATTCAAAGGAGCTAATATGACGTTAGAGTAAATAATTTAGCAGCCTTACGTTGAAATAAAATCAGACTATTAGAGTACATTAGAGTGCATAAGATGGCATGCTCATTGTTTCATACGGGTTTAGAATATTGGATTTTCTGGTAGCTAGAGTTTGGTCTGCAGTGCTTGTGCTATAATAGGAGATTAGGGTTAGGTAGTATTGTCTCATTGTCTGTGATGTGAGCAGCCCATGCTTTGCTAAAAATTGACCCATGCCATAACAGGATCTGGGGTCTCCTTACCTTGCTTTTTTTTTTTTTGGGTAGAATTGTAAAATGTTTGTCCATCATATTCCATATCTCATTTAATGTTATTAATGAATTCATATGTTGAAATTTTCCCTTATCATTTACTTCGGATCACATCAAATCCCATTAAAATTGTCATTATTATTAATAAGTTCATAATTACTATTAATAATATTATTTTCTTTTTTAATTATTTTTATAATTTTACTTTATTTTCATTTAGGTCCATTGACATATCTCATCGTATACATTCCATTATTATTTTACACCAAAAAATAAGTATATCAACAGCAATGGACTAAAAAAATTCGTGAATTATACTAATGAAACATCCCACCTAATTCTTTTTGGGTGGAAAGATGAGAATATTATTTAAACCAGAAAACAGTACAAACACCTCAATCTACAAACGATGGCACAACTATCCAAAGGGGACTCACAACAAGCAGCTCCATCCTTTGTTTCAACAAAATGCACTATCTAGCCACATTCCTTAACGAAACAAAAGCAAAGCCTACCAATACAATTTAATAAAAGGCCAAAATTGAGGTGATAATTTATTTTATAATTCGATTGATCGAATTAAATACAAATTGAATTAAATTTCGATCCAGTTTGAATAACCCAAAAAAATTGAGCTGGTTAAGGATAACTTATTAGCTCGAAATAAAATAAAATAAAATTATTTTAAATAAAAAAATAATGAAAAAAGAAAAGAAAAGAAAAAACTATCTTAAAATTAAAATAATATATTATTTATTTTTCTTCCATTTTCTTTCGAAAAATAAGTTGATAATAAATAAATAGTTGTAATTTATTTATTTTGTCAAAATATTATGTTAGATTTTTTGATGTTAATGTATTTAACATTTAAATCTACTTAACTATTTAAACAAAAAAAAATATTCATATTTAATTTTAATTAGTATTATGGAATTTTTATTTTTAAATTGATTAGATATTAGCTTTTGAATTAAAATTTCAAACATTTTATCAGTCTATATTGTGTTATTATCTTTTTAACTAGTCTATTATCTTGAAAATTATGTATTATATAATAATCAAAATTATATTCTGGTATATCTAAAAAAAAGTTATATTTTAGTGTGACATTTTAACTTACTTAAATTCTTCATTTTTTTGGTAAGTATCTTTATTTGATTTATTCATTTTTATTTGTTTTGTTTAGTAGCTAGAATAAATTTTATTAGGACTTGGAAGCTTTTTATTCTAAATGTGAATTTTAATGACGGCACGACGATCTCTAACTTTTGCATAGGTGGAGTTTGATGGTGTTTATCTGTTGCCGAATTATTTTAGAAATTGATTTCTTGTTTTAAGAATTAATTTTTCTCTTATATTTATATTTTTTCTTTTTTATTATTTTATTTAATGTTGCTCTACCTTTAATCATCAAACATATTTTAAAAAGAAAAATCATATTAACTAAAAAAATATGTAATTAATAATTTAAGCTAGTTTGTACTTTTGTTGGCTCAATCGGCACAAATTAATAACCAAAAATTAGTCCAATTGGCACGAATTTACAGTAAATTATATTCAATTTATTACTCAATTTTTTATGTCATATTATATTAAAGACATATAATAACACTCAAAAAATATAAAGTTAACACTTTCATTATTCATGTATAAAATAAATTTATGAACCAAAAAATCTAAATAAATAGAAAATTCAATCAAACACATCAAAATTTATAGTTTTTAAAACTAAAAGAAACATACGAAAATATAAAAAGTAAACTATGATTTAAAATTTTAACCTTGAGATTATATTTAAAAATATATGTTAATAAACAATATAAAGCTAATTAAAAAAATATATATAAAAAAATTTCAAATAAATTCTAAAAGATTATTAAAATAAAATGTCAAATAATATAATATTATATAAAATTAAAATTTGAATTAAAATAAAATATGATAAACATAAACTTAAAGCTTTAATCTGAAGCTTGTCATATATATTTTTTTTTAATTTTATTTTTATAATATTGAATCTAAAGTTAAATATTTAAATTTTTCTTGAATTATTACATTTAATTTTTTTTACCTAATATATAACTACAATTTTATTTCTGTTACTAATAGTTACCAAATACATGAAAAAATATATATATTTAACTACTTTATTTACAATTCATGTCATTTTTATTCACATATTTATTAAATATTTGCTAAAGAATATACATAAAAATTAGACATAATATATTACTACAAATAAAATATTTATTTAATGTTTAAATAAATAAGTTAACTAGAACTGCAACCCCACCTAGCAGCTCCGCCCATGCACACGAGTAGCACCTACACACACAATAGAGAAAACAAACAAGAACCAAATCAATCCATAAATAGAGAGCATACACTGATTTCATGAGCTGAAACCTTAAGCACAACCACTCCCTTCAGAGTATCGGGACTCACAGAAGGAACAATTAGTACACGAGCTGTAATTGCCAAATCAGGCAGTTCCTGATCTTCATCCTCCAAGCTTTCAATTTCAAACACAAGACCAAGATGATTCACATTGTTAACCATATGTTCCATATCAAACCAGCGACACAACAGCTCCAATTAAAATCAGCACACCAAAATCCCTTACCAAACAGAGGAAACAAGGTAAGAAACTCAGCGTAGAAAATTGACCAGAGCTACACAATCAAGAAAAACTGCGATAACACAGCAAAAAGCCAAAATCTTGGCAGCACGAGTACAAGGAGCGAAACCTTTTGGTTCGAATGATCACCAACACCAACCGATCAAACAAACAACCAAACAAGATCCTTTAAATAATACTATCAATGACCATAAAATATCAAACTCCCTTGGATGAAAAATACTGATGTTCAGAAACGATTGATCTCCTCAAGTCACCTTGCTAGATCGATTATTGAAGAAGAAGTGAAAATCAATAGATATCGGATGAAAAATCAATGAGAACTAAGAAAACACCATAAAAGCGATGAATTTTTTTGATAACCCTAGCAAAGCCCTCAAATCTCTACTGAAATCCTTCCCCGACAGAATTGCACATAAAACTTGAGGATGGAAATGCAAAGATTAGTGAGGATAATCAAAAAGATGAATAAGAATTGAATGAAAATCACCAAGAAACAAAGAATAACGACAAAATCCCCAAATCCTAGCAAAGCGTTTTCCTTTTCAAATTTGTTTTTACATCCCATCTCAATCAACATCTCCATTTTTTAGTAACAGTGTTTTCTGTTTCATTTATCATAGGGAGTGTTTAGTTTTGTTTAAGAGGCAAATGTTCACTAGTATTACTGGAGTACGGATCACTAAATAAGTAATGGATTGAAGCAGACTTTATATACAATTTTATTATTTCTATACAGGAGGGAAATTTAACACAAAACACATCAATCACTATAAAACATCACCTTATTCAATTATATGTCTCTCAGGAACTTCCATGTTAACCATGTCATCCCTCAATTACTAAGTATAATCTCATCTTTCAGCTTCAGCATAAATATCTGAAAGCCAAACATAATCTGCATCCTTAAGAGGCTACAACTTTGCATGCTGCTGGAAGAATTTTTCAGCCAACTCCAAGTTTTCATGTACCGACAAAGTTCTCCACCATATCGAACTTATGTGAGCAATTGGGCACGTTCAGTTTTGTTCCACTTCTAAGCTTCTTGCAACAATCCCCACCTGCTTAGAAGATACACGAAACAATCACATTGTCTGAATCCTATGCTTCAAATACTGGCATCCTTCCACCAAGCCCGTATGGCTACAGCCTACAAGCAATTACCTGCGAAGGTATCCTGGTTAGGCCTAACCTAATCATGATAGCAAATAATTTCAAAGCCTTCTCAGAGTAAAATAGTTTCCAAAAACTGATGATCGTTGCATTTGACCAACTCATGGGTTTCATTTTCAGTTTTTTAAAAACTTCAAAAGCTAAGCTCGATTCCCCACATTTAATGTACATGTCAACAAGGACACTACCAAAATATCCTTCAAACTTATGTTAGTTTTCTTTTAAGGGTACTGAATCCTGACAAATCTCAACTGCACCTGTTTCTGCAGTCATAAAACACAGAGTTAAGTGTTTTCTGTGTATCCACGTCAACAATTTGCATTTTACCAAAGAAATTCAATGCTCCACAATAATTTTAACCATGACACAAAGGGCAATCTTGGAACTCCAAGAAATTACATCCCTAATTGGAGTCTACCAAAGCAAATTTGTGACTTCAATCGTGCCTTTACAAACCACACAAGTTATTCCACGAACCACATTATTCTGAGGCATCAATTTGAATAGGTAGTAATCTTTGGAGTCAAAATCATTGATGTGGATATCATGCAATCTAAGGACCTCTCTGTCAATTCATCAAAAACAAATATAAGCAGATCCAATTTCTTCATATTGAGAGCATAAAACCAATGAATTCTGGACATAAAAACCACAATGAAACTAGGACTTCTAAACCTGGCAATGAATTTTCATATACCTTACAGAAAATGGTTAAATGATAGGGTTTGGCATCAAACTTCACAGCTCTAGCACATGCCCTTAAGTGAAAAATTGAAATCATCAGACCCTAGCTTGCAATTACTGTATATGGCTGTAAACATGGTTATCTTTGAAGGGATTCACACTGCTAGTATAAGCTCTAATCACGATGCTGAAAATTGAAGAGTTGTCGTCGGTGTTAATTTCTTTGAAGAGGAATTGAGCGTGCATAAGGAAGCCTGATGATGACAAAAACAGCAAAAGTTTGAAAAGTGTCCATGCTATAGAGGTTGCTAGGCATACTTTTGTAAATTTTATATAGTATATAAGAAACATGAAACATTTAGTTAACCTCTAAGTAGCTAAATCTCATCTACAAACTTTACTCGTACTTATGCAATGTGGACAGTGGCTCTAACAACTATGTCTCAATAACTCAATATCATTTTACCAGAAAAGCAAACTTATCACTCTAAATCACAAATAGCGACTCATCTCTATCGAATAAGCATCTATTGATTACACACCTTATGCTCAATTACTCAAATACATAAACTTAAGAAAAGAGAATAATTTAGCAAAAAAAATCATCACTCATTCAACAAGTAAATATAGACAAAGGCAGAAGAGGGGAAAATTATAGTGATGCTTACCTACAATAATCTGCAACATCTAGAACTTTGACGGCCACTAAACTATTGAATTTTTGATTTGTAGAGATGAACTGGGCATATCTGCATCGCCATGTTAACAGAAACTCCTGGCAAACTTGTAAGGATGTCAATTGGAGAGCCCCTTCTAACGCAAAGCCGTTGCCTTTTCACCATTTCTCATCATAAAATTTAGAAAATCTCCGATGTTTCTTTGACCGGAAGCAAACCCAGTTCACAAAACTAGCCCTTTATTAATAATCAAGAATTCTTTGTCTAAAAATACCCTCCAATCTCATTGGGAAACTTCCCCGAACCCGAAACAAACATTCAAAGCAGTTAAATTGTCTTCAAGTGGTGTCCTATCAATCTATGCAGCGATGGACACCCACTTTAGAATAAAAATATTAATTATTTTAAAATTTTAATTTAATTTTAAAATATTTTAATTAAAAATAATAAAGATAAGTTAAATAAGTTAAAAAAAATATTTTATATTTAAAAGATTATTTTAAATTTATTTAATATTTTTATAAAAAAATGTTCTTATTATATTTAATTTTTAATAAAATTAAATTGTATATTTAGAATAATTAATATTTTTATTTTATTTAATTAAAAAATTAAAAGATTAAATTAACTTTTTAATAAAAATAAATAAATAAATTTTTATACTATCAAATTAAAAGAGTTATTACAAATATATATTAAACTTTTTTTTTATATCTATATCATTCAACTTTTCGATTATTTCAATTTTATTATTAACGTTAAAAACGTAACAAGCTTAACCAAAAGTCACATGTGTGATGAACATGTGATTCTAGTAATTAATTTTTTTTCTCTCCTTTCTTATAATTAATTTCTAAATTAAAAAACAAAAATAAAAATAAAAGATCATGTCAAGTGTCAACACCTTTACCATCCCACCTCCTAGCCTCGCGCCACCACTTACATACATAACCATCATCAAATGGCACCAAAATATTTTTTTTCATGCATAATCTCGTCCTCTCTTTGTTAACTTTTCTTTATTACAATCATGGACTCATCTATCCCCCCGAAGATTTTTCAATAATAAAAAACAAATTACATATAAAGTCTCATTCTTTACCACTTTTTTTATATCTCTTATTGCTCGACTTTTATTTAGCTTCAATTTTATATTCCAAATTTGATGTAAATATGTATAGATGCACACCGAAGTCTATACAATGTTCAACAAATTAAAATTATTTTGCTATTTTATTTATTATTGAACCAATTTTCAAATCTTCCACCCATATGAGGCATTTTTGTATGAGTAATTATTTATTTATTTTTATTTGAGTACTCATCATCTCTGTAATTTAAATATCTTTGGCCCTTTTTGTTATAAAAAAAAAAAAAGCACATTTTTAAATAATGAAGGAGGTAAAACAAAACCACCTCCACCAACAATCTCTTAGTAGCGAAAATGACAAAAACGTTGATAAAAATGAATTATGTGAAAAAAGGGTTTGGATTTGTTTGGCATGATATGGGTTGTTGGTTAATAGTAACTACACGATGGGTGAAGGTAGGCTTATGAGTGGACTTGTCGTAGAGGAATTCGCAACAGTATTGGTGCAATAGGGGTAATACCTAAGGGTGACAGAAGGTGTGGCAAGCTATCAAATGGTGAGTTTTATGGGTAATCCGTGGCAGAGAGTGGGTTGATAAAAGTGTTGTTGTGAGATTTTATTTAATTATTTTTTTTATAAATTAATTATAAGAAAGAGAACATAATAATTACAAATTAATTATAAGAAGAACATAATAATTATAAAAAATATGATTGTTGCTGTTAAGTTAGTTATTGAGATTACATTATTCATAATTTTTATAAAAACTTTATACTAATGAAATTTAAGTTGACATTTTCAATTAAACATATATTTTTCTTGTTTATTTCGTCGCATAAATCTAAATATGGCCTTTGCTAGTTCGATAGTTTCTTTTCTTCCCAAGAAAAATAATAAGTATTGAATTAGTGTTCTAACTTATTTTTAAAATCCAAATTTAAATTACAATAAATACAATTTGATGTACAGTATTTTATCTTCAAAATTTTACTCAAATACTTTTGTTATCTTTATTCTTTGATAGATGACATTAAGAGAAAGGTAATAGGTACCTTAGTTTTTGTAACGAAAATTTATAATATAAAAAAGCTTTACATATTTTGAGGAAAAAATGTTCATATAACTTTACATATAAGATTGTAATTGATTAAAATATGTAGTTTATATATGATAAATATTAAATATAATATAAATTTCATCAATATTTTTCCAATAATAATATAAACATTTTCCTAATTCAGATATCTATCTTCCTAATTCCTGCAAAATAATAAATATATAATGTTTTTTATATTGCATAGCTGGGACTTTGAAGCTGGAAACTCCTTAAGAAAATGTCTAAGCATTAATTACTATTTTTGCAACCTAAGGTTTTTATTTTATGCTAAGCGTCAATAATAATTCAATTTTTTTTAGAAAATATTAACACATATTATAATATAATTAAAATAATACAAATTTATGTAATTTTAATACTTTCAACGTAAAAGAGATAATTTACTTAAGGTAATACAACATTTAGCTGACTAATTAGTAAAAGTTTGATATTTTTTCTTTGTAGCGTTCTAATCCACACCAAATATATTTGAAATTAACAATAGAAATGAGAAACTTTGAAGTATTAATTAGATAAAAAAAAATTACAATAGCTTGGAGCAATCCATGGCATTGGAAATGGGGAAACGGAGATGTAGACGGCAAATACGTGGAAGAGATTGAACGCGAGAGTTAAGATAAGGAGCATTCATAATAGTAGCCAAGTTCTCAATGCATTTACATATCTTGGGCATTTCTCTCTTGTCACTTATGGCCAACCTGTTTAAGGACTCAACTGCAGAACAGCATTGCTTTGGTATTTGGGGTCTCAAACCACCCAAGTACAAAACGCAACTACTGAATTGATGTATAACATTTGCACAGTAATCTGATACTTGAGCCTCATCTCCTGCTACCCCACTCGTGAATTTTAGTCCATAAACCAATAATATGATGACAAATCTAATTACTACATGGCCAGACATTTCCATCTTGATTCTACCACACTAACCACTAGGTACTTCTTTGCACCAGAACTGTCTGTATATATATTACCTATCTGTCATGTCTTTCACTAACGATGTAAGAAATATCAGATTATTATTATTATATTGCTAAAAGAAATATCATATAACTTGAAGAGAGTGTTTTTTGTGTGATTGATGTAATTTTTAGTTAAATAACAGCATTGCCTTACCTTCTTGTAGTATACATGTAAAGATCGTCCTGTTCTCTTCCTAAATTTCAGCAAAATAAAGATTACAAAGGGACTTTGGCAAATATATATATTGGTGCCTTTTTCACAGTCACCATTCTACTTGTAACTTATCTCAATGTGGCAATGTATATTAAAATAGCAGTAGATTAGGATTTTTTTTTTTCTTTTCTTTTTTTACTTCATTTCTGTAGGAAAAATAATTTTTCTAAAATCAATAACCTATAGTCAGTGATGGATCAATGAAGGGACTGGATGGGACTACGATCAAGAATTTGTCTCCTTTTTTGAAAAAATTTATTTATCAATAAATTATAAATAATGTGTCATAATATTATTGTAAGTATAATCAGATTCATGTAATTATATTTGATAAAAAATTGCCTTATCAATCATCGTGATAAAATTGTGATTTGTAAAAGTGATATTTTTTGTTAAGTATTTAGTGTTTTTAGTACATGCTCTGCCTCTAAGATGCTTTACATTTCTGAGTGTGTTATTACGCTTTGTTATCAAATCTCTCGAAGTTTTTGCTCAATTGCTCAAAATTTGGATGAAAAATTGAAATTTATTGTGATCTTACTTCATTAGTATCGTCCGACCGACCTAATCAGAGCATATGTCTGGATCAAAACGAGGGTTTTTCTTTTTCTGTTTGAGTCCAGTAACAGCTTTCTATTACGAGTTGGCACCTACGCTCTTTTGTTAGACCAGTGTTAACAGTGGTGGTGTCTATTGATAATCATGAAGGTAAAAGAAAAGGTAAAGAAAGGAAATGAACATAGTGAATCAAATTAATAGTTCTCGTTATTGAATGTTGCGCATGGGTATATACATAAGCACACATACAAAGCTTTCTGATTTACAATGCTGACATGGCTTCACAACCTAACAGACTATAATTGTACAGTCTAAAATATATTTGTGCATCTTTATGTATGTAAATAAGTTAGGGTTCTTGAAAAGTGATTGCAACTTCTTTACTTTATTACATTAATCATTCTTTATTGTTCTTGTAAAACTTTGAATTTTGAATCTTTTCTGGGTCTATAAATATTGCAGCTTTAATGCCTATAATTAAGACTGGTAGGTCTTTTACAGTTGAGAGCTCATGGACTTTAGCCAAGCAGAGCAGATGCAGAAGGAGGTGATCTTTTACGGCTTTTTTTGTTCTGTGCCTGTAAGAAAACATTTATTCTGATCTAATTTATTTGATGATATTTCGTAGACCTCTGAATTGTCTTCAAAAAACACTGACAATAATACTTCAGAAACCAAGCCTCACATCTAGCATGTTTTTCATGAAATAAAGGAACAAGTACCTTCTGTAGAGGCCAAAAAAAGGAGAACATCAGAGTGGTAAATTAATCTTTATTATCTACAGATGGTATTTATTGTTTTTGACTGTTGTCTGATTGAAGCATCACTTGGCAGGATTCTTACGGGAAGGGAATAAATGAAAATAACAATGGGGAGAGGAATTGTGCCCAAAGAAATGAAAGGTTTGAATTTTTTTTCATAATCATTCATCAGAGGACAGAATTTTATTTCCTACTTGTGTCATAAAATGTTGTGAATTTCTTTCTTATTTGTGCAGGTCTCAGTGTTTCAGCTCAAGTAGTTTCTTCATCGGTTGTGGTCAATGAAGCAACCAGCAGTGCTAATGAGATCACCAAACAAGACATTCAACCAGGAAAAGAAGCTTGCACTCCAGTTCCAACAATGGTATCTAAGAAGGGGGGAGACACGTTGACCAACATCAAGAAGTTCCAAACAGCTAGGAAAATAGCAAGTTTGGTTAGAAACCCATCGTCCCTCAAACCAAAGGATCACTTGCAGTCATCACAAGATAAAAACGTCAAACCCTCTGTGAAAAGGTTGTTGCTACTTGCAAGTACCTTTGCCCTTCAATGTTGAGATCTTCATAAATGATACAGTATTGATTGGAGAAACTCAACTTGAACTTGTAGGGAAACAAACGCAAAAAACACTGCTAGGACTCCCAACTTGGCACAGGAGAACCAGGCAATTAAGCGGCAGAAGTTAGAAGCAGGAAAAGCAAGACAGGCGATTGCTTAGTTGTTTTTCTCTTTACAAATGTTACCTTCTCTGTGATCTGTTTCACCTGAATTTTCTTCACATTCAGATTCTTAATGTCAAACCCTTCAATTTGCCGCACAAATCAAATTTGGGTCTTGTAAGTGGCAGACAAATTGTTTGCTTTTCAAATGCTAGTCAAAAAGAGGGCAGGAAGGTATGTTCGTATTTTTATTTTATTTTTTTAATACCAAATTCTTAATTGACGTGTTTCAGAATTATTTGAAGGTTCTGGGTGAACTCGGAATTGAAACACTGCTATTTTCCCCACTACGTCTAAATATATGTTCGAGAACCAGATGCACACTTTGTTTCAATGGCAGAAATAATGAGGAAATTCCAATCAAGTACCAGAGCCTTGTCGCAGCCACATGTTAATGGTTCTGATTCCCATATCCCATGTAAGAGAATCAAGTCCCTTGTTCTTCCTCATATGAAGGAAATTATGTACCGCCTTTCTTTCTATCTGTCTGGCTTCTTTCTTCCGCCCAAATTGGTAGTACCACAATGCTGAGGTTGATGCTGTGCTTCTGTTATTCATATGAAGACTAAACTCACACTGACAAGACCAAAGAGACAGAATTTGAAACAGCTCAGCCAATTCCCCCAATCAAAGTAAAGAGTTCTGCTGAGATTGAAGAAGAGATGATGGCTAAAATTTGTAAGTTTAAAGCTCGACCATTTAACAAGAAGGTTATGCTTTCTTTCTCAGCTATATACAATGCTTGCGTGCTTTATATTCCCACCTTGTGTTCTGAATCGTCATTGCTATTTGCTTCAGATTTTCAATACCGCAACCTTACCTCCAATAAATACCAAGAAGTACACCGCAGCCTCCAGAATTTCAGGCAAGCAGCTAGATAGAGGATAACTGGTAAACCTCTGAAGGATTGTTCTGATAATTATTGTATTCCATAACTTATGCCGGAATTCCATTTGGAAACTATGGCAAGGGCTAATCACCATGCAGACACAGCTTCACTGACCTCAACAGAATCATCACGTCAGGTAGCGTTCTATTATGTGATGATTCTCTTCTTCCTTGTATAACCACTTTGTTTTACTAACCAAAGTCACTCTTCGTATTGTTCTTTCTTGTTTGACATAGGAAAGAACGCTAAGATCTCGTCCAACTACAGTGAAAACTTCTTTGGAAATTGAGAAAGAGGAACTTTAGGAATTTCCTAAATTTAAGGTGAGGTCTTTGAATAAGAAGGTTTCTTTTTCAACCCATAAGATAATTATGTTTCAAATATAAAGATCTTAGTACTAATATAAAGAATTCTTTTGTAGATATTTGAAAGTAAAGTTGATTTGGGGATATTTTGCAACTCCAAGAAACACACAACCATACCTCAAGGATTTCACTTTGCTACGGATGAGAGGATGCCACCATCATCCTCTGTCATTGACTTGTTCAATAAGGTAGTTGAGCAATAGCGTTTAATCTTCTGGATCCTACTCAGGAACTAGTATCACTATATATTAAAAAAAAAAAAACAGTTAATGACATGTTAAATGTTTTTCATTTGTCCTTGAACCCCTAACCTCAACATGAAAACCCAATTCCAAAAAATACAACTCCAAATCCATTCCATCTGCAAACAGAGGTAACCTCACTTCCTTGAGTACAAAATTGCTTACAGTTATAATTGTTTGCTTCTATGCTCATCTGTTGCCTCTTCATGGAATCAGGAAAGAGGGGCTGAGAAAGAAAGGAAATTAATCATGGAAGTCATTCAAAAGCAATTGGAAGAAGAAAAAGCCAGGATTCCAAAAGATAAACCTTATCCTTACACCACTGACTACCCTGTGGTAAGGAACACGCCATTTCATTGCTTTAATTAGAGCGAATTAATAATAATAATAATAAGACTCAAACCACTTGTGCATTTTCATTTGCAGCTCCCTCCCAAACCAGAACCTAAGCATTGCACAAGACCTGAACCTTTCCAACTTGAGAGTTTGGCGAGGCATGGAGAGGAAATACAGAGGGAAATAGAGGAAAGAGGCAGCAGCAGCCCAAATGCGGGTCTTTAAGGCACAACCATTCCTTAAAGAGTAAGCAGCTCTTTCATGGTTTCAGGCCTTGTTCATATACATGAATATATATAGTGAAGCAATGAACTGTTTCTGCTTCCTTTTTGTTTATGATGCAGGCAGTAAGCAGCAGTTCATAGTTTCAGATCTTGATATAGAAGTGGATTTAGTGAAGCATGAGTGGTTTCTCATTCTTTTTTGTTTATGATGCAGGGACCCAACTCCAGTTACAGAAAAAGTGCGCCAGCCCCTAACACAAGTTCAAGAATTTGATCTGCGTGTTGATCATCGGGTTGTAGATAGAGCAGAGTTTGATCGAAAGGTATGCCAACTTGTGTCTGCTCTCTTAATATGAAAATTGCGGTGTCTTCTTTTCCTACTCATTTAACTTTAAATCTTAAAAGGTTAAGGAGAAGGAAATGTGGTACAAGAGATACAGAGAAGAGAGTGTGGCAGCTAGGATGGTATGGAAATTTATATTAATGTCATTTGCATTGATCCAATAGGCTAGGCGCTTGTGGTGAAACTAAAATTGATACAATATGCAGATGGAAGAAGAGAGAGCGCTAAAACAACTGAGGACAACATTGGTGCCCCGTGCAAGACCAGCAACTAATTTCATCAATCCATTCTGCCCCCAAAAGGAAACATTCATTCTCAGTATTCTAATTTTAATATTTAGTCTTTTCTCTTCATTGATTTCTTTTAATTGTGTATGATTGATGCTTGATAGATCATTGAAGGAAATAACCAAAGCAAAATCACCGAAGTTACGTGTGCTGCAGAGAAAAGAAAAGCGATGAGTAGTTAACGATGCAATATCTAGTGCTGCTGCTAACATGAGATGATTCTCCCTCTCTTGAGATTACAAATTGTTCAAGAATTCTTGAACTCCTGAACTTGTGATGTTATCTCAGTGTAGAAGCAAGACCCATCCATTGCAACATGCCGAGCAAGTGGTCTTAGTGTAGAAACCCCATTATGCTAATTGATGATAAAAAAGAATTCTTTGAACTCCTATGTAGATAGATGGCATGAGTTTGTGTACTACTCTTACAATTCTTTTCACATGTAATTCCTTGAGACTAATGCAAAGTCGTAAGAATAGTTTTTGTACTATCTTAAAATTCTTTTTCGCCGTGTAATTCCTTGAGACTAATGCAAAGTCGTTGATAATGAAAAATACCCCTTTTCTTGTGCCTGCAACCGTCTTTTATTTATTTATTATTATTTATACTTACTTCTTAATGCTTAATGAAAATACTAGGAAATCTTGCTAGATGTTTCTTTAAGAAAGAAGATTAAAATGACGAATATATACAAAATTCAGTCAGTAATAAAATATTCTTATATGAAACGACAACCTAAATCAAGATTTAAAAAGGCTAATTGCATACAGAATTTTGCTCACAGATCTCCTTACGCCGGTATGCTAAAATCTGAAACAGCAGAGAACAAATACAAAATCATTGTCCAGATCTCAATGGCTAGTAAAATAGTTAAATATTCAGATAGGACAGCCATGAAAAGAAACAAGTCATCCTCCATTACCGTATAACAAATCCAACAGCATTAACATACACATATAAATCCTATATGTCATGCCAATGAATTAATACAGAAGGGTGAGGCAAAAGAACTCTACCATTCACTCCTACAGTATTTCCTGAGTCTATGCAAGTGCATGCCATACTGAGTAATTGAAAAACAAACTTGTATAGGTATCACCGAATATAAAAGACACTCACCAGTTGATCCTTAATAGAAGTGCAACTGGCTTTCATTCCTGCCAGAGTTTCTTCTGCTTTCAAAATTTGCATGCTACCTCTGCACGAATTGATCATCAGGGACATCAAATCTGGGTTTTCCATTGCCGTTGAAATTTGTGTGTTTGATTGGTCATTATCAAATTGGAACACCCCTTTAGGTGCCAACAATTCAATTTCACTAGCATGTAAAAGTGTCTGGCAAGCAATGTACTGTAGAACAGATGGGGTATGAGAGTTGCACAAGCCAAAAGAGATAAAATTTGGCAGCATACAACTTTGTTCAAACTTCAAAGAAAAGAAAAAAGTAATCAATTAACAGTTAGGAATGAACTCAGGGTTGTTAGCGGGACAAATCAAACAGGTCCTAACAAGAGAGAAATCTGCAAGGTATGCGATTTATGCAAATATGCCAACATGGCCGAACTCATCCCTGATTCAACAATGGAAACTAAACTAATCTTATATTAGATTACAAATTAAGTTTTAGGATCTCTTACTTCACATAGATGTTTGACTGATAGGCTTGGCTGGCAGCAAAGATATGGTTTCTGCAGATCTGGTGTACTATTTTTGTCCAAAGAAACAAGTATGAGATGTACATCTAACTGCAAATAAACAACTGCTTTTCAGTAAAGAGGCTGCAAAACCACGAACAGAAGACACTAACATCTTATTCAAGTCCTTGCGGTTCTTGAAGAAAGCAAATGATGACATAATAATATTTCCACCACTACTTGATAAAATAAAATGAAACAAGAGAACACTTATCAACCTTTTTATCCATTTCATTGGCATCTTTTCATACCTCATCAGCATTTTCCTTTAAGCTCGTAAGGTAATCAACCAATTTGGATAGGCGAGATCTTTGGTAAATCTTACTATTGCATCCCTTGGCATTTCCATGACGAGTATTACTGCGCACACCACCCCTCCCCCAAGCAAGCATTTCAGTGTTCCAGGCAAGACCAGGAGATATTCTTTGGTTCTCACGGCTCATCTCCAAGTCATTTTCGGAGCATCCTCCACCAGAATTGGCCACTGAGAAAAAAGGCGGATAGGAAAAAACACCACCCTGTTTCATGTGTTTTCTCTTCCTAAATTCTGTGTGATGGTCTTCAGTAGAAGATGAATCTTTGCCTATGTTATTATTTTCATTTTCATCATCATTGTTTTCAGATCCTTGGCGTTCAACACCTTGGCTGTTTCCTCTTCTTGTGCGAGCATTCCAATGATTACGCTGTGTTCTTGTCATATGAGTATCTAACCTATCTTTCCCTACTGTACGTCTTTTAATTAAAGCTTCTGATTGTCGTTGAAAAATTTGGGCAATAGATGCCTGGATCTGTATATAAACATGGCAACAGAAGAAAAATCAGTGAGTGAGTATGTAATCATAAAAACTCATGAAACAAGAGGGAAGCCTCTTGGACTGGTTGAGGTGCATGATTTGGATATGCTGAAAGCAATGAACAGCACACCAGACCCAGGTAGTGATTAGTTGGACACTTGACATCGTAATTTTTATGACAAGTTTTCCAAAACAGTGGCATATCCTATTGAGCTACACTCCTCTAATCAGCATGAAATTATGTGAATAAAGTAACATCTCCATGAAGAGAGTTGCAAAAATTATTAACATCTTAGAGTTTGAATAATAACCAAGATGTTTATTTGTTTATTTATTTTGCTAAACTAGATGCAGTGGAATGCATGGAGATGGGTGCAAACAGGTAATGTCGAGCTAGTAAATCGCCACATAGATGCATAATGGTGTGCAGAAATATAGAAGCCTGACCTGCTTGTTTCGAGTTCTCTCCTCCTCATGAAATGCCAATTCCTGAGAGCAGATAGACAGTATATTAGTGTATCATTTGCAAAAATATTATCACACAGATATACAAGATTACAAAAAGCTAATCTTAGTCTAGCTCCTACTTGCAGCAGTGAATTAACATGTTACTTGTAAAAACACACAGAGAGAACATGAAAAGCAAGTGCATGCATGACTACCTCCTCTTCATACATGTCAATATTTGGATATAGTGCTGCAATTAGGGCATCATAGTTTGGATCATCTCTCAAGGATCGTCGACTGGCACAATGGGTGCGGCAAGCTGGACACTCATTGTTCCTTAGATAAAAGATCAACCGTATCAATTATATATGATGCATTGCAATACTTTTTAATAGATTTACAATTTTGTTTTTTTTTTTTTTTTTGGTTGAGGAATTATGTACCCCATTCGCATTGATTTGTCAATGCATTCCCTGCAAAACCTGTGTAGGCACTCCATTACAGTTCGGGTTTTTTTTATAATCCCTGTACATTAAAAAAAGATAAATTAATCCATTATCAGATTGCTCAGCATAAGAATAAAATAAACAGCGAACAATAGATGAAATGACCCACCACTCCTTGTTGATATGAAAACCGTTACTTGCCTCAGAAGTTTCTAACAACAGTACAAAGCATCATAATGCTTAATGGGAATATTGTTGGAATAAAAAACAATCACTCTATGAAAACGACCTAAAAATTAATAAAGAATTATAGCTGGAAAATAATTAATATTTCCTTCTACCAGCAGGAGAGAGAATCAAGTCATAAACTCAATTAACCTAACACATTTCTTGTAGCACAAAAGTATGTGAGAGTTAAGTTCCGCTTAAAAACTTAACGACAAATATGTGAGAGTAACAAATACAACCGACATGAAACAATATGAGGGTCAGGTGGCTCCATTTCAAATCATAAGCATGTTCTCAAGATAAACTTTCCTTTGTTATCAATTGTATGCAGAGTAACAGATGCTCCTTTGAGGTTATTAAGAATTAAGTTAGACACATGAAATTGAGAGAAAAACTTACCAAGACAAATGGGACATTGTACTTCATTACGTATGTTTGACAGTTCTACAAAGACAAACCTGCAAAAGTACACCAATAGTATAAGAAGGTTACACCCTGGTGTTCATGTACAAAAAGCAATAGAACAACCTTTTTTTTTTTTTTCTGAGTGAAACATAAGGTAATGAAATGGCAAGAATATGTTGTTACCCTCATTGTCCAGTATATATGATGCAATGAATTGCAAAAGCGAAGAACTTCAGTGATGTATTGAATTTCACAAGAATGCCAAGGAAATAAAGCATCAAAGATCATTGTTACCAAAGAATAGCAAAGCAATGAAAATAAGAGTAGAAACTCAATTTCATCAAACTGCTACTAGATCTTTGGGGCATAAGAAAGAAATTAGGAAAATACTATGAGGCAGCAAAAATGGGAATATCGTGTTAAGAAGAAAACATCTAAGTAATTGAAGAAACTACTAATAATTCAACTAAGAAATAGGTTATTAAGGCTGCAATTCTGACACTACGATTTGTTAAGATTGAGTTGATCAGCCCTTCTCGCAAAAGCTTAACTTGAAATTCTCAGCCCCAAAAGAAAGACGTAATAAGTACAACACTAACAGTAGCGAAAAAGACAGAGATCCGAATAGACACCACTCTCTCGCAAATCAAATCAATCATTAGCACAGCACAGTAAGCAATGCTAAAACTAGTGATGCCCGCATAGTAAAAAAGCATGACACGTCAAATAAAGCTAGAAGAACCCATCAAATAGCAAAGCACTTCACTTAAAAGGTAATAGCATAGCAAAATCCATAACTAAGCATAGGTCAAAACGTGAAGCAGTTGATCAAAATATGAAACACAAAAAATAGAGAGAAAGAGAAAGGAAGTACTCGGGTTTTTCTGAGGAACTAGAAGATGGGCATCTCTCAGAATCTGAAAACATAAAAAATAGCGACCGTCTCAGCGAATTGCTTAACAGAAGACGGCATATATAAGAAAAATAAATTACAAACCAAAGTAGCAGACAAACACGGAGAAAGAAAGAAAACGAGAGAAGAAATAACCGTCTGATTCATCTTCTTCATCTTGAGATAATTGCTTCAGCTCCTTCTCTGTTTGTTCCTGTTCCACTTTTTCGTCTGTTTCATGGGCACATCCCTTTCCTCCTACTTCTTCTCCTTGTTCATGCTCATCTTCTGGTCGAGGTTCAGAACGAGATTGTTTGGGAAGATGGTGATGGTGTTGATGTAGCGTAGGCGACTCTTCGTCGTCTTTGAGATTGTCTGATACAGAATGGTTCGGCATTGCTATTGGAAAGAGAGTCTCTGAGCTTGGTCACGTTCTAAACGCTGGCGTGGAGTTTCTTAGAGATGCAACATAACACTAACACCTACGACAAGAAGAAGAAGAAGAAAAGAAAGTCGAGATAGGGAAATTTTCAATTGCTTTATTGATTTCAATGATTTTTTTTATTTTTATTTTTATTTTTATTTTCGCAGAGAGATATCAGATAATATGATGTTACGGCGAAGGGGGGAAAAAAAGCACATGTTGGCTCGATGGATGGCCGTCTGTCCCCTGGCTTAGCGCTACTCCTTTTTCATAATAAGAATCTTAAACAAGTTGTTTTTAACTTTTGAGCACAACATCATAGGTGAAGATAACCAATTTTATTCACTAATTCATACGTCATGCTTAATTTTTGTTATTATTTAGGGATTAGAGCTATAAAAACAATTTAAATTTTATTATTTATATTATTTAATTCTTTAAATTATAAATATTATTATTTACTCTTAATTTTAAAAAATAGATCGATCAAAGATAAAACACATAATTTTAATTATTTTTAAAATTAATATTTTAATATAAAAAATATTAAAATAATATAATTTGTTCTTAATTAGTCTTTAAAAAAATAATATTTTAATTAAAATTAAAATCATATATTTGACCCTAGCTCATTTTTTTTAAATTAAGGGACCAAATAATACTATTTATAATATAAAAAATTAAATAATTTAATCTGAAAAATATAATAATATTTTTTTTATTATATTTATTACTAAGCTTTTTAACTTTTTGAAGAAAAAAATATATTTTTGGTATTTGCTTCTGCCAATTACTATGAAGAACGTAATTTCTTTCATATTTTAATTAATCTTCTTCACTTTTCTCGGTTATTCTACATATATATCTTTAATGAAATTTTAACATTAAGTAAATTTTGGAGAACATGCTTGAGATCATCATTACACTCATAATTATCAGTTATGTGTCATTCATTTAATTGTCATTTGTGTTTTAATGAAATGGAATTATCAAAGTAGTTTTGGTGTCCTGAAATACTAAATAAAATTACTCACTATTCGACTACAAATATACATATGTATTTGTATATTTATTATTGGATAAAAGTTTTAAATGGCACAAATACTTACACTTCAATGCTACAATTATATATATTGAAATGAGATAGTTTAATTTAATAACATATTAATTAAACTATATATAAAAAATTATAGAATTGGATCGATAAAAAAGTATATAATAGTTATTAAAATTTTTTAACGATAATTTTTGGTGCTTACTTCAGCACTCTCAATTATAAATACTGATTCGAATAAATGAAAAAATATTGACGTTATAAGATCTTCCTTCTGAATAACTTTTTTTTATTTTGTCCAAAAAAATAAATAAAAATACCACAACTCTATATGGGTACATTATTATTACCTCTTTTTACACAAGATACATTATTTGTCTCCTTTTTTTTTCTTTTTTGTTTAAACTATTAAGAAATGAGTATTTGTGTCATTTTTATTATTGATGCCTACTATATTAATTTTTCAGCCAAAAATAATAATATATATGTTATTACTTCCACTATTCTCTCTCTATCATTATTTTTTTATAATTTTCTTCTCTCTATGTTATTAACTTTTTTTTTTGTTGTTGCTAAACTTGATTTTTTTCACCATCAGAAAAATCTCAAAACATCAATGAAAATACATATCTCCTAATGAAAATATAAAAAAAAAAAATGCATAAAATAAACCCAAAATAAAATAATAAAAAATAAAAAATATTACCTGCTCATACATGCAATATTGCCTTACAGGATTGCAACTAGCGTAAGATATGGATTGAACTATAAGTTAAAAAAAAAAAAAAAAAAAAACAAATTTTCATGTTTATTAATTTTACAGTAAAATGAAACAATTTTAGTGAAATATACAACAAAAAGACAGTATAGGTTTTAATGTGGAATAAATAATTTAACAATAAAAAAAATGGAGCGATATTATTAATAAAAAAATGGAGCAAAAATCAGTACATATTTTAATGTGAAAGGAAAGTTTTAGCAGCAACAAAAAAAAAAAAAAAAAAAAAAAAAAAAAAAAGATCATCGTGAGAGAATTGAGAGGAGAAATGGTGAAAAAAATAATAGCTATATAAATATTTTTTGCAAGAAAATTAATAAAGTATGAGCAAAAAAATGATACAAATACTCTTTTATAATTGATCAAACTTAATCAATCTTATTATCTTATGATTATTTTAAATTAAATTATATTTATTTAAAAGCAACAAAATTTTTAATATTTCCCATAAAAATTATTGTATTTATGTATGCATTTTAAGAAAATAGGTATCACTCGATACCTAAACATGAAAACATAACATAATAGACTTTATATTTTAAACCCATTAGAATACCACCAAAGAAAATTATGTTAAAATTACTATAGAAGCTTTTGGATTTAAAAATACAAAAATACTATTTTAAGTTTGAAAAATAGACAACTAGATCCATATCCATTTTATTATTGTTTTATTACAATATCCTCATTTGAATTTCATAAATAGTATTGATTTTATTACTAATATTTCTCTTGAAAAATTAAAAAATAATGACAATAAGGGATATGATTGATATTTTTCACATTTATAGACTTTTTGTTGTTTAAAGAACTTGGATGAATATAATTATAATTAATCAAAGTTTATCATACTACCAATTTTTTTTTTTTTTTTCATTTTTGTCCTAGTAGCAAAAACAAAATTTTTTTTCCTTTCCAAAAACTTGAAGTAAACACAAGGAAAAAAAAAAACAATAATAAATATAATATTCCTAAAACTTATAATAAAAAAATTAACATTTATAGTATTAATTTAACATTAATTAATATTCTCATAATTCAAAATAATGGTATTATTTTTATTATTATAAATTTTAAAAGTATTATTTTTAATAATTTTTTAATAAAAAATTGAATGTCAATTAGTTATCTTCTTTTTATATTTATAATTATATAGAATTATTTATTGGTTTTGAATGAATAGTGCAGACTATTAATATATATTTATCGCTAAGGAGAGATAACATAGAGAGGTAAAAATAATCTTACTTTAAATTTTTTACCATTAAAATTTACAATATTAAATTATTATTAGTCTGATCAGTACATCTGCATTGATTTAAAAATGATGTATAATTTTTCATAAATCAAAGGGAATAAAGTCATAAATATATCTTAAATTATGTTATTTAATTTTTTAAATTATAAGTAGTATTATTTAGTCTTTTATTTTTAAAAAATAAATTAATTAAGAATAAAATACACAATTTTAATAATTTTAATTAAAATATTATTTTTAAAATTAATATTTTAATATCAATAATATTAAAATAATATAATTTATTCTTAATTTGTATCAATAATAATAAATCACGTTATTTAAAATAATATTACCTATGAAACATATATGCTAATAAAGCTATAAAAATATAAAAAGGTTAGAACTGGAAACTCCAACTACGTAAAAAGAGTTCCTTTCTTGGACCAGCCTAGTCATTCCAAACATTTAGTTTACTTCATATATGTAGTGATAGTGAACGATAAAGGGTTCATTCCATCGTTTGTAGAGATGGGTATTTTATCTACATGTTCGAGTAATCACACATAATCGATCTGTTCGAACGGTTAATATTTACTAATTTTGGGGGTGGGGACAGGAACGAAGATGGATAATATTCGGATATAAATTATCGAGAATGGTTATACATAAAACTGTACCCTCCCATACCCAATATATTTTGTAAATTTAATTTAAATATATATAACAATTTATTCATAAAATCTAAAAACACTTTTATAGGACTCAAACTTGGAGAGGCAGCATTCTTGCTAATTAAATAAAACTGTTCTGTTATAATGAGATGAATTAAATGATGATTTTTGGGGTGAGATTGAATTACCGGAGCTTATTAATACTACTAGTGCTACTTGTTATTAGAATACTAGTAATAGTAGTAGTGCTACTGCTACTACTTCTTGTGGGAATTGGACAACGTTGTTTGCCAGTGAAGCTATTGCTTCTTCTTATTGGCAGCTGGAAGGTTGTTATAAGGCTCCACCACAACCATTCATGACATGCCTATTATAACTTCTTTGTTGTGTGGTTGGTGTACTCTATTTATGCTTATGAACTTAATTTATACTACATTTATGCCTCCCTGATCCGATCATTTTAGTTTATAGTGTGTTTTAATTAATTGTTTACTTAAATGTTATTGAATTAACTCATTAATCTACAAACTTGTCCATTTTAAGACTATTAAATATCACATAAATTTTTTAATAATTAGCTAGCTATATCTGACAAAGTTTATAAAAATTAAAGAATGGAAGGAAACTGCAAAAGCTCACACAAATATGTGTTGTTTGTTTTTTCCCTGGATATGAGACGATTTTGTTGTTGTATCCGTCCCCGTCCGATCTCCATTCGATTATAACCGTACTCGAATCGGAGCAATTTTCAAACAGTTTAGGTTACACAGTTAATTGTTCGATTTTAGGGGACGAATATGACAAAAATCATCACTGCTCGTCCCATGCCCATTCCTAATCATATGCAAGAACTAGCCTAGTCATTCCAAACATTTAGTTTACTCCATATAGGTAGTGACAGTGAACGATAAGACCAGATTCTCATTAATTTGAAATTTTGAATATCTTAATATATTGTATGATTATAACGACATATTTGTTATATCGTATTTTGATTGTAAAATTTATATACATATATGCATTTGATTATAAAATTAGACCGTATCGTATGATATAAAAATAATACAGTTATATAAAATTTTAGGATACCGGGCAATAAAGGTCCCGTAATTATTTAATTTAAGCAGTTTAGTCCCATAATTAATACATTAGGCACCAAAGGTCCCATAGTTTTTGAAAAATGTCACAATAGTCCCGTTATTATATACAAATGAGTACTTTAGTCTCATAATTTTTAAGTTAGGTACCTATAGTCTCTTTATTCATAAAAGTGAGGCACTATAAGTCATCAATTTTTATAATTTTGTTGGATTAGAAGTACTTAATTTAAAAAAATTATACGACTAAAATTGTTTATTTTTTATAATAATAGGACTTGTAGTGCCTAACTCATAAGTTACGAGACTATTGTACTCATTTTGAAAAATTATGAGACCTCTAATGCCTAAATCAATAATTATGGAACTAATGTGCTCATTTGATAAAAATTATGGGACCTCTGTAACCTTTTTTCCTAAACTTTTATACGAATAAGAATGTAGGTCTAAAATGTACTGGACAATTAACTTAATCTGTCTAAATTTTTAATTATAAATTATATATCTTAATTTTTTCTTTTATATAAAATTAAAAATATTTTATTTTTTATTTTTAAGAATGTAATAAAAATATAAAAATAAATTAAATATTAATTTAAATAAATTTTATAATAAAATATATATAATATAAATTAATTATAATACCATTTTATCTACTTAACTTATTTATCCAATGCAGTCAACCAACAAAATTTCAGGCTTAGGACTGTCCTTGTTAAGAGGGCTGATGAATGAGTCAACTTTAGTAGATTGTCTTTTACTTTTATTTTGGCTCATACCAGCTCATTGTGTCAAATGGAATTGAATTGGACTAACGCTGAAGGCTACAAATAAAGAATATAATGTACCTCTATAAACACAAGTATACTCCAGTCCAAAACTAGAATCCAGAAATGGCAATACAATTGCATACCCCTAGCTAATACTCAAAACTAGCTTATTCTCAGATCAAGTTGCTCGCTAACATATTATTCCCTCATAGAACCTTCTAAAAACCCTTAATGACTCTAGAGTATTCTTCATTGTTCAACATGGTTTCAAGATTTAGGCAACACACCAAAAACAGGCCATTGCCGTTGGCTCATCAAATCCAGACCAAGCAATGAACAATTACGGATGATACACAGAAAAAAGAAAAGGACAATAGCAGTTTCAGCCCAAAGCAAACCATATACAAACATGCTCATTAACTTTTGTTCAGAACTTCAGATATCTGCGCTCAGTATCAGAGAGCAGCCTTGCGTTGACAATAGAAAAATAAACATATATAAGCCATTAAAAGTTAGGCATAAGAAAGTAGAATTATTATCATTCAGTTAAGTGGAAAAAAAAAATATATATATATATATATATATAGTTCGAAGTTGCTAAGTAGAAGATGAAGCACCTCAGAAATAATTAGCATACTGCCGTACTCTAGTATTTTTACTTCTAAGTTCTAGCAAATATATGAATAAAGTTAATGTAATAAGGTGCAAATTCCAAGCTTGGCAATCTTCTAGAGCATTTCTTGCAAAGTCGTTGCATTCATTTCGGATAATACTACAATATTCATAGCTTTGTAATGATATAAGATAAATAACAAAACAGAAAACTGTCTGTGCCTACTTCTACATGACAATCCTAGTTCAGTGAAATGGATGTTACATTGCCATAGAAAATTTTGCTTAGCCTGTGTTTAATTCTTCCATGCACGTTATTCCATCCCTAGAATGACAGAAGAGAGAGAGCATGCTTGATACTTATAAGTTACATCTTATCTGATCTGGAAATGCTTGTATGCAGAACTTTCTTGGACAGTAATCTGAATGCTGCCCCTATCATCAACCTGCCCACAGACATCTTTCAACTGAGTGACTGCATTTTTCCGGCTTGGTCCTTCTGCATGCGACTCAGTTGAGCTCTTTCTTCGGCGTTCATTGTGGCCAGCCAAGCGCTTGCGACAACTCCGCTTGGTTTCATCAAACTCTGAGAGTTCATGAAATCTGCAATATGAAATCAACAGTGAGGATAACTAGAACTGAAACAGAAAGAAATCCCAACTTAAATTTCTTTCCTTGGATGAGTTCTGATGCAGAAATCAAAGTATAATGTTAGAGACATAAAAACCACAGATACGTACAAATATGCAATTGTACTTGTAGCGTTCTGTCTAAAACCATACTCGACAAACTGACAGTTAGATGGAGAAGAAATAGACCCGGAAAAGGATATATCAAACTTATTTGAAAAAAAAAAATTATATCCTCGTTGAATTATCCTCCTGCATAGTCTCTATATGTTATGAAATGTAATAACCTTATTCTTAACTATATGAACCTTCTGTCATCCACCGTATTATAAGAACAAAACAATCTTCTAGTAGTAATAGCAATTAGCATCAATACCAAAAAAAAAACCATGGCTTTTACTATTTTTAAAAAATAAACTTAACTTATTATCTTCATATAGCTTCTAAAAACTCATTTACTAGGATCATTACCATTTTCTGTTTCAGTTTCTAAACTCACCAAACACCACAGTGAATGCATCAGCAAAACAAACAGATCAACATCGGACCATTTACACAAATGCTTCATCTAATGTAAGTTGAGATGATACTATAATGCCCCACACATGGAGAGAAGGGAAGATCCAGATAAACCAAGGGCTGCTCGTTGATTGTGAAATTCATACCAGAGCCAAAGCATATTTGGTGATAAAGAGCATGCAACTACAAAACAATTAAGTAATCCCAGATCTTCAAAATAGTTACAATTGACAAGTTTGTAGCTTTTCCCTAAGCAACAGGAGACTTTTGATAAACGAGTAATTAAAAACAGGTCAAGATTTAAGCTGGATTTAAAACACCCAAATGACCTATAAATCCTCAAGAAAAACAATCATATAATAAACCAGAAAAAATTCCGAAGAAAAAAATTTATAAACTCCTCAAATTAAACCTGCTGCATTGCTGGCAAAACCTTTGCCTCAAACCAGCCACAAGAACAACTTGAGCTTTAGCATGATGTTCACAAACCTTATGCCTCCTGTGGTACTGCTTAGCATCAATGAGATCAGCTGTGCATTTATCAGCTTGGCAGTTTTTCATCACAACACACCCACCTGAGCCTTTCTTCCCCAATCCACTGCCACTCAGAACCCCTTTTTTCTTCTTGGCCTCCTCTAAATACTCAATCTGCTCAAATTCCCGAATTTGTTCATCTTCCTTCTTCACTACCACCATCTTTTCTTTACCCATCGCCATCTACTTCTGATTCCAGCCAATTCCACCCAATTCAATCAAATACCCAGAAAAGTAAAAGATAGAGTAAAACTGAATATAAGAAACTAATGGGTTCTTTACTAAAGAAGAAATTGACACTGATACTAATGGATTCTAATAATATGGTGGACCTAAAGAAGAAGAATAAAAAGGGAAAGAGAAGTAAGCGTGAGAATGTGAGGACCACAATAGCCTGCTCCATATGTTTTTCTTTGAGTTTCCCTGTTTTTAAGTCAGTTCTACAATATTAATACTTCAAAGCAGATGATTACAGGAATACTCTAAAGTCTAAACCAATGACATAAAAGAAAGGAAATTATTTGTAGATAGATAGAGTCGTGGAATTATGGATGCTTTTTCTCGCCGACTGTTTGTGATAATTCTCGTGACTGGTGGTGGCCCCATATCTCAGGTAGCGCGTGGGCAGGTGTGTGTCTGTGGCAGATCATCAATAAAGACGAGGAATTCGGTGAATTGATAGGGGGAGTGAATTTGGGATGAAAATGTGTATAAAATATTTACATTTTATAAAACAAGAGTTTATATTTTAACTAACTTTTATTTATATATTTATTATATATATTGTGAAATTGTATGGTGTAGATTTACACGTTTTTTCCTCCTTTCGTGACAAACTCTACCATTCCATCACCTTAAATACACACCAATTAATAATTTTTCAAAAACATATTAAATATAAATGCTATACACATTACATTTGCATTCGATTTAAATATTTTATATTATCAAATAAATTATATATTATTAAGCTACAAATATTAAATTATTTTTAAAATCAAATAATTTTATCATTTTTCAAGCCAAAATTTTGTGTAATTAATATTCTTTTAAATAGAAAATGAAAAGAGAAAGTAGAAAAAAAATAATTTGTTTTCAAAAGGACCATCATGCCCTAAATTAGTTGCTTTAGCACATGCATAAATCTCCCACGCAATACTTATAAGTTATTTATTTTTATGAAATTTTTGATATATATATATATATATATATGTCACAGTGTGAAAATTTATGCGATTTAACATTTCTTCTATTCTTTTGATTGCATGCGTCTTTCCGAGCATCAATGTGGTTTGGACCATGAACTTATGCGTATTGATCTATTCTCACTTTTCCAGGTAGACACGTATGGCCTCTGTGTTGTTGTCCATATGATGCTGCATAGTTCCTACATGGCGATTGAGAAGAAAACTACAGCGCTTGTGTCACTCCATACATCTGCCAAAGTCATATTTTAAGTCAATCGAACGGTGAACATTAGAGATTAAAAATTTAGTTCAATTTTTTTTTTATCGCAATAATGAATTAAATTGTTTATATTTGAAAAGATACCATTACATTTTATCATTTGTAATTTTAAATATTTATTTTCAAATTAAGTGATAGGTCATGTCTTCTGCAAGTTTTTATAAGAAAATAAATGAGCTCTTATTATAAAAGAATAAAAATAGAGTTAACTCGTACATTTTTATCAATATAAAACTTGTTTAATCTTATTTTTTAACATTAAATACTATTATATATTATAAATATTTTATAATTATAATTGACATGATAATTTATTTTTATATACAATTATATAAATTTAATTATATTTACGAATAATACTGCAAAAATTATATGAAATTTATCTCAAATTTAACACGTAGAGAATTTTTCTTTTCAAATTATATGTATGACGTGAATCGCACTTAAATTTTACCTGTAAAATTAAAAATTAAAAGCAGACTTGACCAATATAGCTCCAAGGGAAAAACAAAAATAGAAAATTTTTGAAACTGTTTTAAAAACTTCAAAATTATTGATTGATGGTAGCCCAAATTAGAGGTGTCAAATATCAGTTAAATTAACGTGCCGAGCTAGCATGAGGTCCATTAGCTAAAGTATCGTATTAGCACTTGTCTAAATCGTGTCTCCGATCTTAGCCTGTGAATATTGTTGTGTCATGTTTAATGGGAATAGCTCATATATATATATATATATATATATATATATATATATATATAAATGAATTTAGTACCGTAATGATATTCAAGTTAAATAAATAGTATTACTTTTTATTCATAATTTTAAATTATTATAATTTAGCATCTATTTTATCAATTAATGTCAACATTATAAAATTAAAACAGCAATCTCATTTAATTTAAAAATTTTATCATATATCATGTACATGACAAAAAATTTAAGGACAATTTTTTTTTTTTTCCCCTTCCTCTCTTTTTCTTCTTTTTTATTTTTTTCAGAATTAATTTTCTTCTTTGTTTTTTTTTTGCCTTTTTTTTTCCCTCCCATTCCTCTTTCTCTCTCTTTCAAAACAACCAGCACTGCGAGAGAAAAAATATATACAATATTGCCGGTTCGAAATCTGGTTCTATAAAAAAAGAAGAAGAAGAAGAAGAAAAGAGGAATCAGAAGGGGAGAAAAAATAAAGAAAACTAGTTATAGAAAAAAAAAAAAAAAGAGAGGAAAGGGAGAAATAAAAAAGAAAAAATTAAATGCTAAAATTGTCCATAATTTTTTTGCATGTATAATATACATGTTAAAATTTTCAAATTAAATGAGATTATTGTTTCAATTTTGTAACGTTAACAACAATTAATAAAATAAGATACTAAATTGAAATCTTTTAAAAACATAAGAATAAATACTATTTATTTAATTTAGATACAACGACGGAACCAAATCCTATATATATATATATATATATATATATTTAGTTAAAATTTATTTATAATATTTTTAAAAAGTTAATAATTGGAGTTGAACTCCAACCTCTCAAATGAGAATTTATTTAACTATACTTAATTTTAATTAACTGTAAATAATTTTAATTATTTATTGATTTTTTTAAAATCAATTTTTAAAATAAAGACTTTGCGGCTGGCCTGACACAGCTCGTCATTGGCCCAGGGCCGCAGGCTATGCCGTGTTGCTCTTCTTTATTCACGAGTTGTACCATGCTGTGCCAACTTGGTGGATTGAGTGCTTAATGGGTCGTGTCGTACCATATCAGACACCTCCCCAAGCCCACTTAGCGAACATTCTTCTCCACTTCTACAGTCTGACAACTGACGCGTTGATTCCCAAAGCAGAATGCTAGTGGTATACCCGTCAAACAAAACCATTCCCAAGGGCAAATTCGTCATTCAAGAAAATCATAATGATCAGCACAAGTCTTGGCCCTTGAGGACTTGGATCAGCATGAACCGCCTTAGCTTTCTTACAGAAGTTGTTTTTTTTTTTTTTTTTTGATAGAACTTACAGAAGTTGTTAATTCTCGAGCACTTCTGTTTTCTTTCGGCGACCATTTCTGGTATCGTCTCTTCCCATCTATGTGATCTCTCAGTTGTATTGTGTTTCTTTTTTAATTACTTGCTGTGAAATTCGTCGGTAATTATATTGTAGAAACGCGTTTTTCTCGTTAATAAGATAGTGCATTTGTGATGACAACAGTGATTATGTTTGAGTCGATATGGAATAGTTGGGGAACTATTAATGATATGTTAAGATGTTTGAAGATTTTCTACAATGAGAAATTTGTAAAATTTTGAAGATTTTTATTTTTATTTTTATGTTGGCTTAGTACTGTACCTTAAATTGGGTATTTGATGGCATCTCAGCTTGAATTTTGTGCTTTAAGGAAGTTTGCATCACTTGTGAAATTCTGAATTGTCTTCATATTGAGACTTGCATGTAGTTTATATTCTGTTTTCTATTGATCTGATTGAGTTTGTGTGACAGACTTATAGAAATTTGATTAATTAATATTTGTGCACTGTTACATCTCAAGTTTTTCATTTGCAGGTCAACATCTTACAAAAATGGCTGATGGAGTGCAGCATCCATCAGTATTTCAGAAAATATTTGGGCATTCTTACGTCATTTATAGTCTTTCCACAAATATGCATGTTGGTAATTATGGTGTGAGTGGGGGATACGTCAATGGTGGATTGCAAAGCTATCTCAAGCCTATGTATGAGAGTACGGGCTTGGGTCAGGTCTCATCTTTTTCTCCCATTGTTGTGCAAGCTCCAAACGAAAAAGGTGCAAAAGGATTTATTGTGGATTTCCTCATGGGAGGTGTTTCTGCAGCTGTTTCCAAAACTGCAGCGGCTCCAATTGAGCGTGTTAAACTATTGATCCAGAATCAGGATGAAATGATAAAATCTGGTCGGCTTTCTCATCCTTATAAGGGAATATCTGACTGCTTTGCCCGGACTATCAAGGATGAAGGTGTTATTGCTCTCTGGAGAGGAAACACTGCCAATGTTATCAGATATTTCCCAACACAGGTCATTGATTCTTAGCTTTATTTTTATGAAATTTTATGTTCATACTTATAATTTTTCAGAATCCCTATTGGGTGAATTTTTGTGTATGATTCTTGCAATCGTTGTCACTTGGAACTCAATGTGATTTTCTGATCTATGAATCTCTTTTCATATTTTTATGTGCTGTTGTAGTACCTCTTCTAATTTGTAATAATTGCATTCAGGCTTTGAACTTTGCTTTTAAAGATTACTTTAAGAGGCTTTTCAACTTCAAGAAAGATAGAGATGGCTACTGGAAGTGGTTTTCTGGAAACTTGGCATCAGGTGGTGCTGCGGGTGCTTCATCTCTTCTCTTCGTTTACTCAATAGACTATGCTAGGACACGTTTGGCTAATGACGCTAAGGCTGCTAAGAAAGGTGGTGAGAGACAGTTTAATGGTTTAATTGATGTTTACAAGAAAACCCTAAAATCAGATGGCATTGCTGGTCTTTATCGAGGATTCAACATATCATGTGTTGGAATTATTGTGTACCGTGGGCTCTACTTTGGAATGTATGATTCACTGAAGCCTGTTGTGTTGGTTGATGGGTTGCAGGTAATTAGATTTTTTAAACTTGTACCTGCATTTCATTTTGTCTTTCATTTGTACCAAAGTTATTATGTTCTGTCCGTTGTATTTCTATTATATATTAAGGATTAATGGAAAAGAACTTTGCACATTGGTGACTTGGTGCTTTATATGATTTTGAAATATGTTAAATTGTTGAACTATTATCCAATATGTCCGTGCTATAGAATTGTTGCAATGGAACTTCCTTATCTATCCGAAACTTTTCATTAAGACTTACGAATTGGCCCTACCATAGAATTTAATTCACGTGTCCTGTATTATAGAAGCACGCCAATTTAACCTCCTCAATTGGTACATCTATCAAGAATATGGAATGAAGTAATTCCTGCTGGACCTACTATGTCCAGCCATTCTTGGAACCTCTGTTGCTTGAATATCAATCAATAATTATTTGGTTGCTAACTTGCTATAAGTAATTATACTTGCATTGCTATGGTATGTTTATGTTCACTAATGATATTTTTTTTGGTGTATACAGGATAGTTTCTTTGCTAGCTTCTTACTAGGATGGGGTATTACCATTGGTGCTGGGTTGGCTTCCTACCCCATTGACACAGTACGGAGACGGATGATGATGACATCTGGGGAAGCTGTTAAATATAATAGCTCTATCGATGCATTCAAGCAAATCATCAAGAATGAGGGAGCGTCATCACTCTTCAAGGGTGCTGGTGCAAACATTCTGCGAGCTGTTGCTGGGGCCGGTGTACTTGCTGGCTATGACAAGTTGCAGCTCGTTCTATTCGGCAAGAAATACGGATCAGGTGGCGGGGGTTAATGAGTAACAAGTGGGTTGATGACGAAATAGTCCAACATTGTAATATCTTGTCTGGTGTTGGAAAATAATTTAGTTCGAAGAAGCATTACCCTGTTATTTGAATATGTGGATTGCTTTTAAGAATCTTAGTTACAAAGCTGCTTAGGGATGTTTTATGTGAATAATCCTAGTTACAAAATGTGCCCTCGACTTTTGAATGATACCCTTGTGCTTGGGCTTAATAGCAGTGTAGAACAAAATCTCGGTGTTTTGTACCAGACTTTGTTTCATAGAAAGTATATATTGTTTAATGATATTATAATGGATGTGATTTTATGGCTTAATTCTAAGTCACCGCATTTAGTGAGTGGCAGCATCATTCATAGCACTTGGAGAGTAGGTTTCGTTTACGTGCTTTTAGGTATGTTGTAACATCAATTTTTTATTTAAGTTATGACTTATGAGAGGCTAGCTTGAAACCTTGTTAGTTGTTATCTCAAGGGTTAGATAATGCTCATTGGATTATTGTTCCTTCTAGTTGGTCACTCATTTGCATGAGTTTTTAACAAACTGCTTCGAAGTTATAGGGAGACTCCTGTTCTACTACTCGATATTCATAAACAGGTTATATAACAAGCTTGTCCAAGATTAACAAAAATATACCAACAAAAAATCCGAGTTCTTGCTGCGGATAGGCTAGAAATTCTGAGAAGACCAACATTTTCATCCAATACCAGGTGTATTTACCTCAATTTTCAATAGCAGTACATTTCTAACTCTTCAAACACTATAAATTTTTTTGAGACCAAATCCTGCTTTCTAGCTCGACCCAGAAGCCAACCCACTTCACTGTCGATTAAAGCTCAATCTATTTTTTAGAAAGAAGATATAGTAATCTTTCTGATTGACAAACCAGAATCTCCCTCCGAAAAGCGACTGTAACTCTGTGACATACCTTCTTTGTCTTGCGGTAGAAGAAAACGGTCACCGTTTGACAACGTTGCGGTAAAAAGGAAGGGAAATGAAAGGAAAAGTTACGCCTGTCGTCATTGTTCCCAGCGGAAGAGGCACAGAAGGCGGTTAAACGCGTGCAGGACACTATCGCTGAGAAGCGAAAGGAGCTAGACCGCCTTCAAGGTTTCATCTCCGACAACACCAACCTCATCAACCTCGTTCAGAGACTTCCCGATCAACTTCACCACGATATCATGGCATGGCCCCCAAAAGCCATACAACCTAAAGCTCAACTTCCCCTTTTCGGTGGTTTAAATTGATTTTGACTACAAAAATGTTTTCTATCAGTGTAAATTTTTATATGACATAATTTAATTAGAGAATTGGACATCCAACTTTACATCAATTAATATCACTTGATGTATAGTACTAGTTGTTTGATTAAATGACTGTTTGGTTACTTTTTGTTTTTTTCATAGGTACCGTTTGGAAAGGCCGCGTTCTTCCCTGGACGTTTGATACACACCAACGAGTTCATGGTAGAGTTTTATCATTTTTTTTCAGCTGCCAAACATAGCACTATCCGATAGTTTTGCCTTTTGCCTTGCTGTATAAGTTATGGTTATTGTGATTCTGTATGTTGTATTTGCAGGTTCTACTAGGAGAAGGTCACTATGCAGAAAGAACGGCCAAACAGACTGCAGAGATTTTGAAGAGAAGAGACAAGGGATTGGAATCCCAAGTGGATTCACTGAATGCCAATTTGGAGGATCTCAAGGCAGAGGCTTCATTTTTTGATTCTACTGTTGCTGAAGCTGCGGTACACTGTGCAATTGTTACTGATTACAATTTTTCATACTCTTAAGTCGTGTTATTATATATACATATATATTTTGCTGTGCCTTACTGTAGTTTCATTCTCAAATTGAAAATTATTAGTAGTAGAAAATGACATACTATTAATCTTGATGTCAATCATAATATTTCTCAGTAAGGACTCAATCAATTAGCTTTCCTAAGACGGTTTACTGAATTTGGGTTTGCTTTAGAATTAACATTTGGCAAATGTGCTATTTATAGTTGGAATAGTTTGATTATCAGCTGCTTCAAGCTTACTATAAGTTACTAATATGCTGTGGGAAATGGGCGTTATACCTGCGATTAGCCATAAGGTTTCAATCACTTTTGTTTGTTAATAGCTGGAAAATATTCTTCTTTCAGGAGGGTCTTATAGAGATAAGAGAGGACTATGTGGAGGAAAGCTTGCCTGAAAGTGAATCTGAGCCAGGCAAGTTGTTGTCTCTTGTTTTCCTGGTAATTTGATGTTGCTATTATCACTAAGTTCGTTGCTTGAAAACTGTTGAGTACAATTTATGTCAAGGCATATGTGGACTTTATCATGATATTACAGTTTCGTTTTGGCTAAGTCTCCTTGTTCATTGTTGCATTGGTATAGATTTTAGGCCAGTCTGTACATAGTGTGATAGTCTATAGAGCATGGTTATTTGTAAGCCTCAACTTTTGGTAATATCTGCTTCAAACATTGGCTTGTGTTTATGGGGTGGTCTTGCATTACATGTGCTCTTTGCAGGTTTACTGGAACGAGTTTCTTCTAGTGGTTCTGGTGCAAACAACACAAAAAAAGTTGTTTTTGAGGATGAAGAATTTGCACAGATAATGGCTAAGTTGGATGAACTTGAGAAAGAGGAACTTGCAGCTGAAAGCAATAATGAGAGTGATGGAGAAGAGAAAATTAAAGAAGTTTTTGATAATTTCTTAGATCTTTTATCTCTTGATGAGGCCAAGATCTCAAAGGTAATGCTTATGATGTTTTGTATTTGGCTACGTATGTTAAGATAAGTGGTAAGGCGTAGATGACTACCTTTTTAATTGATGATGAATTAGGGGCTTGAAACCAGAAAACCACCAAAGCAGGCAATGGAAAAAAATCCTGTGAAGGAGCAGATTACCAATAGACAACATTACCATGATAACGATCCTAGTGAAAGTTGACTGTAAGCTATAGCAGTTCTTTTTCACTGTGTTTTACATATATTATCTTTGAAGTAATGACAGTTGACATATTTATGACATATTTATTCTGATATAGTTAATATCTTTTGGATGTCAGGATACAGGTTTGACAGTGAAATCTATGTGCAGAGGTTAGTCTTTTAGCAATGTAGGATCTCTATGTTAACTTTTTGTTTTTCCACATACAATGTGTAGAAAATTAAGGTTATTTTGCTCTTCTTCTGTGCCAACAAAGTTTAAAAATTATGTGAAAGCAAATTCATGTATTTTTGTTCAAAGTAGTCCTTTGCATACATTTGTGAATCTGCGGCCCATTACAATATTATATGTCTACCTTTGTGTGGTAGATCATACTTGTATATTTTAAGCCAGCAGAAAGGATGATTTAACTCCATTCCTTTGATCATAGTTGGTTGCTTAAGAACTTATTGTACACATCGTGCTTAAATTTAATGTTCTTCTGGCTTTACTTTGGGATTGTGACATTTGGCCGACTGGTTTTATCTAAAAAGACTGAAGGAACTTTTAGAATTGACTAGTTTTATGTAATCTTCAATTTCAAAGCCGTTTGACTTCGTATATTGATTGCTGTTTTTTTTTAATCAGTCCCCCTCTTATATTTCTATATTTTATAGAATTTCCTTTAACTATTTATTTTTCCTTAACCGTCATTAAGTTAAAGTGGACACTATAGATTTCATTACTCAAGTGCACAATGTTTACTAGTGTGCCTATAAATTGCCAATCTTATATATATTTAGACTTGCATATGATGCTCTGTTGTTTCCATGGTTGTATAATGTCTTTTCAGATAAGGTGGCACATGGTACTATTTTGTCTGGAGAAAAAACTTATGCTCCTCCTGACATGAAAAAGGTTGAAATGTTAACTTCATCAAGTTATGAGGTACTCACAAGTGTGCATAACCTTCATCTTTCATTGTACTTTTCTGCTCTTCTTTGAAATGCTATTGGTAAACACCCTTCTTCGTGAAGGAAACTAGCTTATAATTTTTCTCTTTCTTTTTGTCTATCCAAAAAATTGAAGAAAAAAAAGGAAGTGAATTGAGATGAAATTGATTCATTTTTGAGATTTCACAGATATGACTTGTTACTGCTTTGCAAGTGGCCTGCCCTTTTTTGTTTTTAATGATATCATCTGATTTGCTCGGTAGGAATATAAAATCGTGTGTATGTATTCATATTTTGATTGTAAATAGTTTATGTAGTGTCTATGCTGTTCATGATATGGATTTTGTGCAAGAAATTGTGATGAGTCATCTAGTCTTCATTTTTTTGATAGTTTACTTACTTTTTTTTTACTATGATATGGCATGAGTTTACTTATTGTTCTAGGGACTGTGCTTACTAGACTAACTGTTTTACAGGCTCCTCAGCAGACTTCGAAGTCAAAATTTGATCCTCAAAAGGTATGTTTCTACTCCTTGCATAATTAGTTCCACTTGAGGGAATTGCAGTTCAGTTACTTTTGTGGTTTCTTTATCCAGTTATTTAGTTTGTTGGTGTAGGCTTTTACGGGTTCCATCGTTGAGCGCACAGGTAATATTGAAATTAGTTCAAAGGATCAAATTTCAGCTCCTTCAAATGCACAGGTAAATTTCATGTGTAGCAGGTTGAGAATGTCAATGCTTTTCACTTTGTGAACTTTGTTAGCTGAAAAAAAAAAAAAACAGTTGATTTCGATAAATTTTCTGATTTTTGTTTCTTTATTTGTTTTTCAGAAATTTGTAGATCTTTTTCCCCTTGGCAATAAAATTTTACTTGCTAAATTTTGCAGCCTTCGAAACCAGTTTCCAAATTCAAGAGGCAGAGAAAATAAATGCCATTTATTCTGTATTGTGAAACATGTGATGCATGCATTTTTGTTGAAAGGGAGAAAAGAAATGAATAAAAGAGCCAGGATGTGATGATATTCAACAGAAACAATACCTCGTTAAAGCCTGACTTCATCTGGACAGGGTTGAGCAAGATTCTTGATGAAATCTGGTTGAGAGTGACAAAAGGTGAGATATTTAGTTGTGTGACTAGGCATTAGTCATTGTCCAAACTGAGGAAAAACGACTCAGTGTTAAACTAGTGTAATTGCCTTTTTTGGGAGAAATTCTTAAATGCAACGTTAATCATAATCTACATGTTAAACATAAATTTTTTTTCTTTCTTTTTTTATAAAATAAAGGGTCAATATTAATCTGTTGCATCACATGTCAATATGATTGTATATAAAAATCTTTTCATTTTTAGAATTGTATTTTTATTATTACAAGCAAGCCTCTGAAAAACATCTAAGCACCCCAAAAAAATATTAATTTAAACGTTGTTATGGGGTTTTGCTATTTGACAAATTTCGGTGAGGTATTTGAATTTGTTCAAAGTTTTATGGACCAAGTGAAGGAAATATACTATGCGTGCGGAATGGTACATTGGTCCTGCTTGCCCCCTGGGGCATTGGTATGCTACTAGCTGACTCCATTATAAACAAACCTGTTATTTTTTTTTATGGAACACAATGGTATTATTGTCATTTGGCCTAAGGTGAATATAAATCGAATACTTGATGCACCAAAGTTTCACTCAACAAAAACAAAACGAATGTAATTCCTTTTTTAAATATTGTACAAGAGAGCCGAATTGATAGCACGGTGGCACCTCGGTAACTCAAACTTATTCTTTATAAAATTACGTTTACTAGAATACAACATTATTATTTACAGGTTGTATTTGAGGCTTAGAGCTCATTTTTGTTGTCAAGTCTTCTTGAGCGTTAAGTACTAGTGTTTCAACTGTCTGGTATGTTTTTCTTCCTCTTCTTATAGTCATGCAGAACTTTCTCCCTCTCCAATGGAGCTGCAGATAATAACCACTTGCTAAATTCAAGCTCTTCCATTCCCTTGAACTGAGCAATAAGTCTAAATTGAACCCGTTTCCAGTCTTCTGATAAAGAAACATTTTCCTTCCCGTTTATACCTTCTGGTTTCTTAACTTGAGAAACAAGGACACTGGGTTGTCTCAAGTTATTGTTAAGAGGGATGTCAACTTCCAGCTTTCCTTCGATAGTAGCTCCATAGTTTACAACATGTTCGTTGCGATGAGCATAAACAATACCTAGATAACAGTAAATTCAGTTATACCAAGTCTATCAACCAATTTATCAGCCATTACTAGTAAGCCTCTTACTAGTAAACCATTGCTCCCCAACTTCTAAAGAGAAAAAGTGAAGAAAGTGATATTGTTATTGTAGCTATGCATAACTTACCCAGGTCTTCCAGTGTAGGATCCGTTGTCAATGCTTTCTTGGGCTCACTGTTTAGTGTAACCTCAGGATCGGGTTCTTTTGAAGAAACAAAACTCTTACCACGCTCAGTTAATCCCTGTTTTCTATCTTGGAGATGACCCCCTCGTCCTTGCTTTTCATGTAACTCAATGATTTCTCCAGTGAAGAGCTTGTCAGAAAGATCTCGAAATAAATTGCAAATTCCAAAAAGTTCACCTTGAAATTCTTTGCAATCCTGAAAAGAAATTAAAACATGGTAAAATACTTGAATGCTAGCAATAGTATCTGGAAAACTACTAAAACTCAGAACAGATTTCTCAGTACCTGGACACCTTCAAAATATCTTTTCTCCATTTTTCCAGAAACAGCAATATTTGATAGCTGTTGTTTGTACACCTGACGTGAATAAACAAGTTCCTCCAGGGAACCAGCAGCAAGAAGGCGGAAAACCACAACGTGTCGCTTCTGCCCAAAACGAAACGACCTGTCTTGGGCTTGTAAGTCTTGAGCAGGGTTCCAGTTTGGATCAAAGATCACCACTCGATTTGCACTGACAAGATTCAATCCTAGCCCACCAGCACGAGTTGATATTAGGAACACCTAAGTGAGAAATGGTTGTCAAATAGAATGAAAGCCTGCCTTGAATAGATATGCTTTGACATTAATGTATATTGACCTGTTTGCTTGGACTTCTGTTGAAGTCGTCAACAAGAGATTGGCGCAAATTGGATGGTGTAGAGCCATCAAGTCTTGAAAAGGAATAACCCTTGCGTATGAGAAATTTTTCCAGTATATCCAGCATCCTGAAAAGATAAGTTTAGTTCAGGAGTTCAAAACAGATAGATACAAGCCAAAAAATGGCTAGCTGCTCTCTTATTATAACCAATTATCTATAGAAAATCATGCAGCAAAATAAGTGAAAAAATATGCCTCAAACATTCCAACATTTAGCAATTGCAGAGTTATTCTACAGCAATAGCTGCAAAGGAGCATATCCATTCATGACTAACGATTTTCTTAACAGATTCGTCAACAAGCTGCCCAGCTAATCCAAAAAATTTCAAAAGTTTGGAGTAAGGTCCATCTTCACAAAAAGTACAAATCATACAGAAAGTAAAAAAATTATTTTGCTGACCGCAATCAACATACCAGATACAGTTACGGATACAGAAAGGAAAGAGCACATGAACTAGACGATCTTGCTGGAGAGTTGTAACTTATCATCTCACCTGACAGAATAACTAAACAAAAGAACTTTATCACCCTTCAAAACCCAAGAGAACAATAACTTCTCTAATGCTCGCATTTTCCCACAATGTTGAACATCACTGAGACCCATAAAACTTTCATTCTGAGTGCTCCCTCCCACCAAATCAATGTCTGGACCAAACACGGCAGAGGCAAATTCAGCATCTTTCTTTTGTTTATCTGGCTCATCCCTAGGATTAGGCTTGATCAGCTCCAGGTGATTGCTAATCTGCCAGTCAATTTTTTTAAATCAAAGTAATCTGCCAGCCATTGATAGTGACAAAAAGTAATATAAACATATGAAACAGCTATACCAATTGAAGATACCAGATTAAGAAGATCATCAACATTTAATAATGGAACAGACCACTAGATAGCTCAATAAAATATGTTATTGCACACAGTTCTGCAAGAAAACTAAGCACATTTTGAAATAAATGTCCAGAGTTTTATGTCATTTTCATGAGCTTTGCATTGTTTTTATGTTGTTTAGTTAATTTTATCTAAGATATTGTCTCACAACTGATAATAGTTTATGGATAGCCTAAACATTATATGCTGCTGACATTTTTGTACATAAAAATAAAGCCCACCTGAAAAGCATAAAATGGTAATTACAACAGGCAACACAGTATTACAAAAGAACTATGTGAACTCTCAATGAAAATCAACAGATTAACGAGAAAATTCATCAAAAGCTCATACCTGTTGGAGCTTTACGAGACAAGGGAGGACAAGGCAAAAGGGGCACGAATCACAACCATCAGGATTATCTCTATGAAGGTATGGCCAAATGATTCCATTCGGCACAATCCTTTTGCAGCATTCGACTTGAGTAAGAGGGCTCCCACAGCTACAAGGAAGGTCTTTGTTTACAAGGCATTGGATGTCTGGCAGTTCTAATATTCTCCTGTATACCCGTTTTTGCAATTCACTCATTGCACAGAACACAACATTATCTTCCTTTCCCATCATGAGATGACCAATTGTCTCCTCTTTTGTCCTTCTTAACATATATTTACGAAGAACAAATACTAGATGCTGCTTTCGCTCATCAGCGATCTGAATAAATCTTTCAGGAGCAGTTGACCTTTGGCCATGTTTGAGTGGTTCATCATAAAACTCCCGAAAGTGCTCACGTGTTCCCAAAGATCCTGGTGCAACCCAATCAAAGAGATTAAAAAGTTCCATAATTTTGTTCTGCATAACAGTACCAGTTAGACCAAAACGTTTTAAGGTCTTAATTTCCAGACATGCTGTATACAGTTTTGACTTTTCATTCTTAAGCCGATGTGCCTCGTCAACGATCACAATCTCCCATTTGACCTCCGACAAGATGCTTTCAGAAATTCTGAATGTATCAAAGCTAGTAATGAGAATCTCAATAGCCTGTGCCTTTAGTTTCTCATGAATCAGGTCACGGTTTGCACCTTGGTAAATAGAGACATTAAAGCTAGCCCACTTAGAGAATTCGTCTTCCCAATTGTGGATGACTGAAGTGGGGCAAATTATGAGTACAGGGTCTTTTTTGTGCAATTGACATTTCTTTAATGTTGTAGAGTCAATAGAGTCTACATCCTTCGCATAAACAGCAGCCAGGAATGCAATTGTTTGAATTGTTTTGCCTAATCCCCTGTTCCATTGTTAGTAAAAAAAAAGTATCAAACTAATTAACACGCTTGATTCACAGTCCAGTTGGAAGAAACAATAATACAATATGTGAACTCTGATTTTTTAAAAATACACCTACAAGGAAAAATGTTTATCTGAGAAATTACAGACTAGAATGTGTAGAACGCAAACTAGACATCTTATGACAAACAGAACAATGTTACAGAACAACATGTGTTACATGCTGAAAGCTCTTAATGAAAACGCCTAGTGCAAAACTTTAATTGAAACCAGATTAGGAAAACAAAATTAAGAAAGGAAGACTCGAGATAACTTTAAAATATATACATACATATCATCTCCGAGAATACCTCCATGGTTATTCTTGTATAGATTATAAAAGAACTTAACTCCCTCTCTTTGATGTTCGAGCAACCTACAGTTTATGGATGCAGCAACCTGTAAGCAGAGGGAAAAAATTAAGGGAAGAAAAAAGAAAGAAAGAAATTGAGTCCAACAGGCTACGGATATATAGAAAACACTTAATTACAATGATAGGAATCAAAATGAGAAAAGTAATCATTGAGCATCTAGTTAGTCAATAATATCATTGAAAATTGGAAGAAATGGATGGACTTTATGTTAAACACTTTACGTGCTTCACAAAATAAGAGAAATGTCGATTACCAATGCCCTTGTTAAGCTCAAATACTTTGGTCCCATAAGATATACGCTAAATATTTTCCCAACTTTGTTTTATTAACTTCGTGATTCAAACGAAACCAAAAGATTGGAATGAAATAATTTTTTTGAATAATTCATCACATATAATCAAAAGACATAGGCAAATGGGTAGCAAGAATTAAAAGAAAATAGGCAAGTAAGAAACTAGGTAAGCATGAAAACACCTGAACAACCGGAGTTTCTCCCGGGGATGACAGAACCAACGGTTCAAAAGGTCCAGTATGATCAAATTGAAAAGGATTGACTTTGGACCTCACAACCCGTTCTGGTTCGGTTTGTTCCTCTTCTTCATCTTCGTCGGGATCACAACCGTGATGTTCCTGGGGTTTTTTTAGTTTCTCTTGGCTCTGCGATTGAATTGGGGGAAGAAAGGTTGGGTCGTCGAGGCGCAGAAGCTGCTGAGAAAGAGAGGACTTGGGAGGTTTTCGAGAGATTGTATGAGAAATCGAGGTGGTTGTTGTTTGGGATTCGACGGATCTGGAGGATGATTGTGGTTTTGTGCAGGGCTTAAGAGTTTCTTTGAAGGCATGCAGTGACATTGATTGAAGGTGTTTGTGAATTCGTTTGGAGAGATTGCTGATTTTAATTGCTTTTGTAAGTGTTTCTGCCGATTCCAGAAACCTGCAACGGCATTACCCGCCCTAGGGCAATTTTTTTTTTTTTTTTGGTGAACAACCTGGTGTGATTGGGTTTTTTCTTTATATTGTAAAGTGTGAATAAAATAGTTTCATTTAGGAATATGAATATATATATATATAGCCAAGGCCCTGGTAGCCCAATGGCATTGTAACCGCCCTAATAAGGGGGAACTCTCGAGTTCGAGGCTTGTATGTAGCAAAAAAAAAAATGAATATATATATATATATATATATATATATTAATTTTTTTCATACAATACACATATATTTTTATAAATATTGAATGTTATATTTAAATTTTATTAATTACAGTTAAATTTTTAAACTTGTTACTATGAATTATATTTAATTAATTCAAATATTTATTATTATTTATTATACTTATGTCTTAAAAATTAACAAATTATACTTTAGTCTTAAATTTTTAATTAAAATTTACGTCTTAAAATATAATATATCGGAGACTAAAATGTAAGTTTTTTTTTTTTTTTTTTAAATTTAAAGACTTTTCAATCAATTAAGGCATAATTTAGTACCAACCAACCCTTTCAACCCTGTAGACAACCAAGCTCATTCAATTCAAATACTTACTGATTTGTTACAGCATTGTAATTTTGTCTATTAACAACGTAAACGCTTTCTTTATTTACAATTTATTTGTACGTTGAGTTACTCTGAAATATAACTCCCAAAAAAAATATTAAAACTGTATTGAATTTAAATTAATTTAATGCCTCAAATGAAGCCTTTGATCTTGGATCAAAAGTGATCAAGTTCAGAACCAATCTCAAGGGCACAATATACATATATAGCTAGGAAGATAAGGGTTCTTGACCACAGACCAGTGAAATTCATATCCCAACGTACACAATAACTTATATACCACATGGACATTGAAATATTGATAATGATATTATTCTTTATGCCATCGTCCCTTGTGGCTGAACCAACCTATCATAAGAACACAAATTGGAGTCCAATCAATATGCCAAGGAATGAAGCAATGAAGAATTGTAATGGATTTTGGGGTGAATGCATGGGTGCTGAAGAAGAAATAGCCATGGAGTCTAATGATATAATTAATATTAGAAGAAGTGTTGTTGGAAGAACATTCATAGGCTATGATGCTTTAGCTGGAAACACTGTTCCGTGCAACCGTCGTGGCATTTCTTATTATTACTGTGGGGCACCCGAACAGGCTAATCCATATCAAAGGAGCTGCACTGCCATTACAAATTGTGCTAGATACAATGATTGAATTGAAGTATAAATCTTTTATTGATTGCCCTTAAATCTTTTAGGATATTTTTAGATAAGCTAAAATTAGTTTCAGAAACCACTGAAATTTAGTCTCTTTGAAAATGATATTTTATTTTTTGTTAAGTGAATTGGTGAGGAGGATATATCAAATTTATCACTTTTGGTTCCTCAGAAAAGGTCTTCAGTTTTATTTTTAATACCAGTTTGAGGCAATGTTTTACTTATATTAATTTACTATTTGTTTGTTTCTGATGTTAATCTAATGCTTTATATATTCAAGTCATATTAATTTATTGATTTTTATCATTAAAATTTACTTATTTTTATTTTCTGTTCTAATGTTTTTGATTTAATCTAATAATATTTGGCTAATTGAAAAATGCAAATTAAGAAGTTGAAAGATATAAATTTTAAAAAATTGTAATCATCAAAATAATACAAAGTTTTAGGATTGTATATTACATGCTCTCAAAATAAAATGAGTTATTTAAACAAAGAGTGATGGTCATTGCATCTTTTTTTTTTTTTTTTTCTTTCTTTCTTTCTGCTTTTCTTTAAAAAATACTATATTATTTTTTACACAAATTAAACACATACTTTAAAATAAGGCTCAAACTCTAAATAGGCTTTATATTGTTCAATCACAACTCAATAACTAAAAAATATTAAATTCTTAAACAAATTCATTTATCTTACTTATAATTGTAAAAATTATTGGATGCTTGAGGTATTGATCCATCCATATAATGATATTATTGAATGGTTTGACTCACTTGAAAATAGTTTACTATAAAGATTTCGATCATTGGATAAGAAAAACTTATATATTTCATTAAATTATTTTTTATCATGCATGATTAAAAATAGTCCACCATAAAGATTTCGATCATTGGGTAGGAAAAATTCATATATTTTATTAAATTATTTTTAATGATTGATTATGATATATATTTATTTTATATTGATATTATAGTACTTTTTTTAGATTGTATCAAGCCATCACATGTCCGTTTAAGCCAACGCTTCATTTTCAAACTATTAAATTTAATATTAATATATATTTTATTATATGTGTGCATGTTTTTAATTATAAGTAAATATTTAGGTTATTGACTGTTAATTAATTATACATTTATGTTATCTTGTATATATATATATATATAGGCACCTATTCAAAGCAATGGTATTAAGTATAAATTTTTTATAATAAAATATATGAGAGATATTATACAATATATGTTAAAGAGTTTAATATAAGTTTTGAAATCATCATATTCTTATTTGTTTAATTATCATATAGGTTTTTATAGCTATATATTAAATTAAATTTTTTATAGTTTGCAAAAAAAAAAAAAAAAAATACATACATACATACATACAAAAGAATTTGATATTTATTAAAAAAAAGTATGTAAATTTTTTATTGATAGTATTGAATGTATTAAATAATTATATATTTTAATTTTAACATTAATTAAATTTAACTTATATATAGAGTGGATTTGGTTAGAAAAATAATTTTTTTATATTTACTAACGTGCGATATATCTTAATAGACATGTGCTTATTTTTGTTTTTATTAATGAAATATACCTATTTTTATTATATATTTATTATTGTACTTGACGATTATACATATGAGAGAGAGAGAGAGAGAGAGAGAGAGAGAGATATGCAATATTAGCAATAATAAATATAAAAATATCCCATATAATATTTTATACATGAATAAGTAAAATTATTTTAAAAAAATAATATTAAAAAAAATTATCTTTTAGATATGATTAAATCTAAAATAATTTAAAACAATAATTAAAATATTTCAATTGTATCAAAAATATTTTCAATCCGTCAATATTCGTATTAAATATTTTTTTAGATACGGTTAGGAAACTCTATATCTAAAATATTTTAGATACAGCTATTTTTAGTTTAAATACAATTGTTAATTGGATCTAAAATATTCACAGAATAGTTGTTAATCATAACTTAAACTTGTTAGGTACAGTTTTTTTGACAGTACTTTAAATATTTTAGAAACGATTATTAACCGTATTTAAAAGTGCAATCTACAACCTATAATGACACTAGCTATGGGTATAATTATGAATCCAAAAATAATTATATCTAAAATATTTTATTTATAATTAATAATCATACTTAAAATCATTTTTTCTTGTAGTATTTGATTATTTTTTTTTCTATCAAATATCCCACCACAAGTTAATTTATTGTTAGTGCATAAAAAATTATATAAGTTAAAATAATTATAAAAAATGTAAAAATATTTATCAATTGTCATGTGAGTTAAAGTTATATATATTTTGAAATTGTGAGAATATGATGTAAAAAACAGAATTGAATTAAAAAAAAAAAATGGTGAAAAGAAGATGAAGAAAGAAAGCTTAAATATATATATGCAAAACAAAACGTAAAAAACTAGGTGCAGGGCTAATTGATTTTATTAAATTAGGTGGCGTTTGGTTCGCTGAATGTAATCGTAATCGTAATCGTAATAGAATGTAATGTAAAGGAATCAGTATTACGATTACAGTGTTTGGTTTAGTCACTGTAATAAAAAGAGGAATCAGTATTACAGTGTTTGGTTTGACAACTGTAATGTAATGGAATAGAAAAAAAAAATTATATAGTTATTTTAAAAATACAATTTTAAAAAATAAAATTTCAGAAATAATACAATTTCATAACAACAATTAATAAAAAAAATACAATTTTAGAAAAAAAAATAAAATTAATAAAAAATACAATTTAAAAAAATTATATTAATGTGCTATTACATTCAGAAAAAATACAATTTTTTAACAATAATTAATAAAAAATACAATTTAAAAAAAATTACATTTAAAAAAAAATTACATTCAGAAAAAATATAATATTCTTATATCAATAATTAATAAAAAATAATACAATTTTAAAAAAAATAATACAATTTCATATTAAAAAAAAAAAAACAAAAAACAAAAAAAATCGAACTGAGGCATCGCGGGGCTGGGTGGACGTCGCGAGGGCTGGGGTGGGCTGGGGTGGGGGTCGCGAGGGCTGGGTGGGCGTGGGGTGGGGGTCGCGAGGGCTGGGTGGGCGTGGGGTGGCGGTCGCGAGGACTGGGTGGGCGTCGCGAGGCGCGACGGCTGGGGTGTGCGATTCGCGAGGGCTGGGCTCGGCTCGGCTCGGCGATTCTGTGGTAGATGACGACGGCTGACGACGCGAGGTGGACGGCGACAGCTGGACGAGGCTGCGCTGGCTGGAACTGGCCGGGCGGACGGCATTCACCGGAGCTGGCTGTACGCGGAGGGGAGGACGGCATTCGATTAATTCACATGGGTCACTGTTCATTTTACGCGTGAAGAAAAAAAAACACTGTTCAGTAATGTAATTGTTATTACAGCCTTTTGAGTATGTAATCACTTTTACTGAAGGAGATGTAATGCCATTACATTACAATACCAATTTTTTGAAAAACAAACAATGTAATGAGTAAAACTCATTACATTACATGTCTTATTACCTTGAACCAAACATAGCCTAAATGTATAAAAATAATATTATTAATAACAATTTATTATAAAAAAAAAATTACTTATACTTTTGATGAATTTTTCTTATGCAAATTTCAACCAAATAAAAACTATATTTATTAAATGTTGTTGTTTACTGACTTTCTCAAAAATTTAAGCTGTTAGAAAAATGATCAACTATATTTTTATACATCTATCATTCCCTTACAAGTGTTAGCTCTATACATCATACAAATCAAATGTTTGCAACTTAATAATTGATGTTATTAAATTTTAAATATATGATCTTTAACTCTAATACCATATTAAAAATTATTGATCACTAATTTTACTAACTCATACAAAAAAAAAAAAAAAAAAATTAATATTACTCTATACATCTATCAATATTTTCTATAATCATCCATGCTGCATTATACATTTTAAAAGTAATGCTAATTAGGTCGTAGTCTATCGTAAAAGAAATAGTAATATCAAAGGTTTCAAATTGAATAAAAATAATGTAATATATATATATATATTAACAATTTTTATAATTAAATTTGAATAATTTTAACTAATTTTTTTATTTAATTATAATATTATTATTATTTTGGAAATTATTGTGTTTTAGTTTATTTAGGATTTTTAATATTAAAAAATAAAAAATATTATAATTTTATATTTTATTTTTAATTTTTTTAAACTTTATTTGTAAATGTTTTTTATTTTTTATTTTTAGCCCATTATTTAAAAAAAGGAAAACGAAAAATTAATTCAAAAATATATTGTGTGTTTTAGGTAAGGTAGGACAAGAAAAATTAAATAATAAATAAGATCATCATAATATTTTATATTAAATAAATAAAGTTAATAATAATGAAAAAAAAATTGTAATTAAATTTGAATGATTTTTTCAAAAAATTTATTAATTAAGAGAATGACATTATTTTAAAAATAAATATGTATTTTAGTTTATTTATGACTTTTAGTATAAATATTGAACATAAATAAAAAAAATTATAATCTTATCTTTTATTTTTCAATTTTTTTTCTTTTTGAATCATTATCATTAAATATTTAAAATAAATAGTATTGATAATTTTTTAATTAAAACAAAAATTTGATGAAAAAATCGTCAAAAATAAAATTTGAGTTTTTTTTTAACCCATTATTTAAAAAAAATAATTCAAATATATAATTATGAGTTTTAGGTTATATAAGACTTCTTAAAAAAAAAAAACCACAAATAAGATCCTTATGATCTTATCTTTATAATAAGATTATAAAATCATTATAATTAATCATTAAATAAATATAATTGTAATTTTGTATTTAAATAAAAAAAATTGAGAGCAAAATTGTTCAAAATAATAAATGATATATAGACAAATATATATAATAATAAGATATATAGGACTGATATGTTCGACAAAAACTAAATTTTTTTATAGTTTAGAACTTAGATTTTAAGGTTTAGGATTTGGGTTTTAGATTTTAGAGTTTAGGTTTATAAAATATATTTAGTCGTTGCCCAATATATATATATATATGTGTGTGTCTAAATTATGCATAATATTTGTTCGAACAAATTTATTCTTATGTTTTAAGCTATTAATATTAGTTGCCTTTTTAAAATATATTATCATATTAATTAAAGACTCTACATATAATAAAGAAATTAGAATTACATTCAAAAAGGACTACAATAATATGATAATTACTACATTTAATAAAAATTCTAAATATTATTTTAATTTCACAATTAATTTAGAAACATAAAAAAATAAATTTCATATTACATTATCACATTAAATACGGAGTCTAATAATGTGTCGATTATTATATTCAATAAAATTTTTAAATATTTTTTTTATAATTAATATTGAAGCATAAAAAAAATAATTTCGTATTTTTTTAAATATAATATAAAAATTAAAATATGTAAAACATTCGATTTCAATTTTTATGTTTTTAACAAATATATATATATATATATATATATGTAAATTTTTGATAATTTTATCCTTAATATTTTCAATATAATGCAATTTTCTGTTATATCAATAAACATAATTGAAAAAGTTATACAGTTTTCATGTCTCATAATACGGAATATAATATTATTTTATATATTTATTTATATATCATATGTTATTTTTAACAATTTTATCTTTAAAATTTTAATTATTGTGCAATTTTATGTGTTATATCAATTAGAGGTGGACAATTTTTTCAAAAATCGACCAATTAATTTGAGTCTAGATTTAAATTGAGCCTATTTTTTTTTTTTGATGTTGGTTGGTTTAATAGGTCCAAAATATTATAAAATTGACCTTGTTTGTTCGGTTATAGGTCCACCAAAAATAAAAACCGACAAAATTGATCCAACCTACAATTTTATATATTAATATATATTTTTAAATATTGTATAATAAATGTTATAAATAAATAAATAAAATGAAGTATTAATTAATATTATACAAATACATAACGTAAAAATCTTAAACAAATATGTAGTATGTAGAATCATAATTTTAAATTTGGAAGGGTGAATAGTAGAGCATCAAATACGAAGAAGTGTCAATAATGAGATATCATTCTTATATGACACGAATTGATAGTTTTAAATTTATCAGGTATTAAATATAAACTAGCATAATAACTCTTGTAACCGATAGTACCACACCTATATACTGTAGCTTTTAAAAAAATGTTTGTATGGGTAAAATATTACTTACATGTTTAATTGTATTTTTTATTATGATAATAATTTTTAAGTAAAATTATAGGTCTAAAACCGCCAAACTAACATCTCTCAAACCGATATTATAGATTGATTTTTTAGAGGTTATAAATCGATTAAAATTTTGAATTTTTTAAAATTGCTAAAATAACGTTAGTTTATAAAATGGATTAATAATAGACCTATAGAATCTACGCCTATCCCTAATATCAATAAACATAATTGAAAAAGTTATACAATTTTCACGTCTCATGGTACGGAAGATAATATTAAATTAATTTAGTCTCTAATTATGGTAATTAATTTTTTAAAACAATAAAACCATGCTTTCAGCATGATTTTTTACGGTAGTGATTTGTGCTTTATTTTCTACATGTGCTTGACTATTAGATTTATTCTACCTTTAAATCGTGCTTGACTTGGATAGTTTTTTAAGCTCGATATCTTCCAAGTGTTTTTGTTTATAAATTTTGTTTGCATGATAATTCATTTTCTATTTAGTCTCTCTTTCTTATATGGAGAGATTAAAAAAAAATGATAGAATTAACTGAAACATAAATAAAAGAGATAAAAACATTGATGGCAAATTGGCAATACTATTATTTCATAAGAAAATGGCAATAAAATTAATAAAGTTTATCAATTTTTTTTAAAAAATAATAATTAAATTTATGACATCATTTTATCATATCAACTCAATACAACATTAATTTTTTATGGATGTTTTATTTTATGGTTGTTTTTCACTTGAAATTTTTTAAAACTTTAAATTTGCTTCAAAAAAATGTCTTATGATTTTTCTTTTTTGACTAAGTCTTTCGGTACCTTTTTTATTTATTTATTTATTTTTTTAATTACTTAACGTCTTTGAAAATTGATTCAAATAAATATGAGCATAATTTGTTTTAACAAAGTATGTTATCTAGAAAGTTTTTCTAAATTTTTTATTAAGAGTGTAGGGAAAATTTAACTAATGAGAATAATGTATAAAATAATTTATTTTACTCTAAAGTGAATATTGTTTTTTAAATTTTAATAGTTAAGCTTATTCATGCTTGATAAATAATAAAGTGCTAATAATAGTATTATAAGTAAATTTTAAATAACTTATTATTTGATTTATTAAATTGATCTAATAATTAAAATATAATTTATAATAAAACACGTGCAAATGCATACATGCATTTGACTAGTATATATATATTATGGGTAGAAATTGATTCATTTAATTTATCTCCTAAAAATGAAAGAAAACGAATAAATTTCAAATTTTCAGTTCCATTTAACCACGCGTGTAGGTATAATAAAATATACTGATAAATATCTAATACTTAAATAAGAATAAACAATGTTAGATACTGAAAAATAAAAAATATAAATTTATTGTGTCATATATAATTCATGAAGGTACTTTTTTTTTTTTTTTTTTTTTTTGTGTGTGTGTGTGTGAAAATTCAATCTTTTATTTTTAAAAAAAATTTATATGAAGGATAATTATTTATGAAAAAAAAAAATTGAATTATTTATTTTTTATAACATTATGAGAATTTAAGATTAAAAAATGATATTAGGAAAAAATTATGGTTATATTTTTCGCAAAAAAATTAATAATATGCTTACTTATTTTATAATATGTGAAAATTTTCATAAATGAATTAATATTTATTTATAATCAAATCATATTATAAAACAAAGCAGGTGACTTACATATGAGCTTTCCCAATGTTTTGTTCCTAATGAGTAATGACTAGTTAGAAGGATTTATGTGTTATTCACCTGCTGTGTTTTATTTACGAACATAGCAAAATTTGATATGATTAGAAATATATATGACTTCATTCATTAAAACTTTTACGTGTTAAAAAAAGAGGTAATGTTGTATATAATAAATTTATTACGACTTCTATTAATATGATAATTTTTTATTAGATATAAATTTATTTTATGAACTAGACTGTATTTACTAATGATACAAAACTACACAATTTGTAATATATTTCAAAGATAAATACCATTTTTCATTACAAATTAAATTAGTCATAATATTAATTTTTTTTGGAAAAAAATTAAACCATAAATTTTTTCTATTATCTTTTTCTTAATCTTAAATTCCTTTCATGCTTTTGTAAAATTTGTCACATAAAAAACACATGTGGCATTTTTATTTTATTTTAGAATAAACCTGAGTTTATTTATCATTTAAACAACTAAAGCAATACATTCCTATAGTCATATAATCTCCCAAACAACAAAAGGAGCATTTTTTTTCTGAAATAAAACAACCAGTATACTTCAAAATTACCTTATCCAAACTATGAGTTACCCTATAATCTTCTATTCTCTTAAATTGTACAGAAGATTGAGTAACTTAAAGCAAAAATTTAGCCCCATCAACCAGAACTCCCTTCATTAAAGTAGGATAGTTGCATGTACAATTATGAATTTAAAGAATAAAAATATACATAATAATTACTAAGGTTTCTTGATGATAACTTTTAATACTATCTTACTTCTATTCTCTTAAATACAGATGTTAATTCAGATAAATGAAAAAATATTAACATTACACGTATTTCTAAAATAGAGAGCTTTTTTTTGTCAAGAAAAAAAAAAAAATAGAACCCCCTTCGAGTAAAATTGAGGCTATTCTTATTGATAAAAGACACTGCAGCTTCAAAAATGACAGAAGTCATTGCATGTTCTTAATCAATTCACCAGCCTTGCAAATCGCCATTAATTCAATAATAAGAGACACGTGGCCCACTTTGCTTTAAAAAAATATATTTAAAAAATTTAATTATATGATATAATTTTTTTTTATAGATAAAATTTTATTTTTAATTTTAAATATATATATATATATATATATATATATATATATATATATATATATTTGTTTTTTTATAATATAAATAAATAAATATTAATTAAATTACTTATACATATTTAAAATGATTAAAAGAGTCGGCTTAAAAAATGACATTAAGGAAGTTGTTAACCAATTCACCAGCCTTACTTGTAAGCCATTAATTCAACAACAAGACACAAGTGGAATACTTTGACTAAAAGAAAAACAAACAATTGTTAAAAAGTGTATCAATAATTAAATTACAGTATAAAAGTAAAAATAATAGAGAACACATTGCGTACAAGAGACCTCTGCCCCTGTTATTACTATTATTATCTAAGGACATTTTAATACTTAGACCCTGCAATTCACGATAACAACGACCAACGATAAAATGTACAGTACTACAGTTTGAGAACTCAGCTGCCACTTTTTAATTTTACCTTAGGAAACTGCCACTTTTTAGAATTGAGGTGAATAGAAGATAATTAGATAATAAAAATAAGTATAATTATCATAACTATTTAAATTTTGCTACATTTGAGATCTTAACTTGAGATAAGTACTTAAGTAAATATTTTATTTATTTAATACTATATTATAAACTCACATGCTCATTTATATTTGAGATCTCGAGAAAAGTAACTTTTCTTTTTAGAACTTAATTAAATATTTTATTTATTTAATACTGTATTATACACTCACATACTTATTATATTTGATGAGATTTGAATTCGCATTCTCTCAACTTCAAGTTTGAGTTATATCATTATAATAGAAGGTAACTAACATTATAGGTTTTTTAATATATTTCATTTTTAACTCTCTTTTAAGAGCGGGATATATAATAATTTTTTTTATGACTTGATGAACATATATTAAATACATTAAATACATTTTCAATTTATATAATATTTATAATTTTTATTTAATGCATTTTTAACATTTATTTATATAATATAATATAAATATTTTTTATTTTTATATTTATGATTATAAAAAAATAAAATTGAAAATATATACAAAACATCTGTTATTCAAAATATATGAAAATTAGCATATGTTAAATTTATGTTGATTAAAAATAATATTAATTATATACTAGTTATATAATTTATTGATATTGAATCACAAAAGAAGATAAAAATAATTTATTAATTATGATTAAAATATATAAAAATTTATTAATTATGATTAAAATATATAAAAATTTATTATCTTTTATATAAGATACTATAAGTTTAATAATTCTTGAAAGGTCAACAATTAACAACTTCAAAAAATGTTAAATTTTATCCCCATAATATGCAACTAATAAACTTGTAATATTATACTCAAAAGTCAAAAGATAATTAATTTTTATATACTTTAATTATAATTAATAAATTATTATAATAATTAGATCATAATAAATTATTATTATTATTGTTTGTTATAAAAAATTCAAACTATTATTTACATTTTTCTTATCTATAAGATATGAGACATAATTGGGTTCATAGATGTGTAGAAGCTTTGATTTCAATTTTCAATTTTCAATTTGAGCAGTCACATATACATTAAGTAAAGTATTATTTTTTAATTGCATATAAAGTTAGAGATATTAGATGAAAAGGTGGTTATAAAATCTCTTATTAATAGGATATTAGTTTTAATATTTCCGGACACTATGGTACATAATTTGATATATTATAAAATTATGATATTTAATTTTTTTTATTACAAAAATTAATTAAGATTTTTTTAATTCCAAGTTTTTTTAGTTGAAACATATAACTAAATTAGAACATGACATAATTGAATTATAAGTATATATGGACTCAATTGGTTAGATCAAATTATCTCAAATTATTATAAATAAACTTTTTTAAAATTTCGAAACCAAGCTAAAAGAAAGGGGAAATAAATATTGCGCTGTTAAAGGGGTTACTGGTGGACCTGGTCACATGGGAGTATTATGAGTACAATTATTCTGTGAATAGGATGGATAACTTGTTTTTTTAATTTCACACATCAGCTTACAATATTATCGATTTTAAATTATCTCACATTTATTTTAATATTTTATTTTACTAACTTATTATTTAAATTAATATTAATATATTATTTAATACATATAATATTAAAAAATAATAATAACATCCTTAAAAATATATAATAACAAAAATAATACTCTTTATGTTTAGATTATATATTTTTACAATTAAAAAAATAAATTTTATATTATTTTTTGAAAATTATTCAAATTAAATTGTTATAATTTAAATTTATTTAATATTAAATGATAAATATTATTAAGATAATATAAATTTTAAAAATATTTTTTTTTTTTTTATAATTTCCCATATTAGAAATAAGATAATGCGTGTGATTGGCCCAATCAATGCATTTTGTAAAGTAGATCGTTCTACGGTTGGCTTTTCGTAACTGGTACAGAATTTAATGAAACATCACTATTTCAATTGAATGTGCCACTTACCACAAAAGAGGTTATTAGCTCAATTGTAATATTTAAACACTTCACAGTACACATGGTAGTTGAAATAGCATAACTAATTTAATTATTATATATATATATATATAAAAAATATAACTAATTAGTTAAATGCCCATAAAATGGGAATTAGTTTCTTTAGGCCAGATTGAGAATGGGTTTGAGTGGGGACTAGGGAGTAGTACTAATGTATAAAAAGCCTCAAGTTTTTACTCTTGGTAGGATATACAAAATCATCTAGATTTTGCTTTCTAGCACCTCTACTCTTTTAGCGATACAGTTATCATTTTTGGGAGAGAAATGGAGCCGGTTAGCCCTATGGCTCGATACTTGAATAGCTCTGCATTGTCTGTTTCTATTTTAGCTGTTTTGGAGTTTGAGATTCCAATTAATGAAACCAAAGTTATGCCAACACTTGAACGTTTTATACCCCTCAACCCACGTTTCTCTTCCATCATGGTATGTTTTCTTTTTCTTTTTTTATCCACTCCCTTCTGTTTATTCTTTTCATCTAACTTTGTAAGTTTTGTTTGTGATATATCATACATTCTTTTTATTTTTTATTTTTTTTTATTTTCATCTATTTTTTTTTTATTAAGTCTAAGTTGATAAAAATACCTTACATTCTTTTACTACTACTGCCGTGAATGTTGGGTAATTATTAAAGGAGAATTTATATTTTTATAGTAGAAAATACTAACAGACTAATTTAAAATTTTATCAAACAAATTAACGCCACCGTGTTTCTAAAAATAAAAGCATTGTTATGACATTATCAAAAAGTGATATGACAATGAGGCTATTCTTATCAAAATAAACATTTTTATTTTATAAATAAACTTTATGGAATTTTTTTTTAAATAATAAATTTGCATTTATATTCATTAAAATTGTACTATATTAGAAAATTTAATTTATAAGATATAAATAAATTAAAGTTGACAAATGCTCCAAGCAATATTTTTCAATATTTCGGTGATTGAACTGACATTAATTATCTCTTTTAGGCTTCTTTTCTTTTTTTGGGATAACATACTCATACTGAGGGAGACAGATCACCACAAAGAAGCTAGAAAATCAAGCATTTTAGAAAAATAATAAGTAGGTGCTCTGACATGAGTTCGAATCTAGTCATTGTACATAGGTGTATTTATTGTATCAAAATTATTAATTTTATTTATATTTGATCCAATTTAATTTAATTTTAAAACTCTTCGAAATTTATTTTACTCTTTTTTTAATAATTTTGAATAAAAAACTTAATTTTTATATACTATAAACATATTTGAAAAAAAATCTAAAAAATATTAAATTATAATATTCATTTAAATAAAACTAATAATCATTCAAACAATAAATTTGATTTGTTATTTAGTTTTTTAAAATTTCATTGATATTATTAATGTATGATGTGATGTATAATAAACATAAGAATAACCAATAAGAATATGTATATCTATAAATGTAAATATATTTAATTTTTTTGATTAGATCGGATGGTATATGAGATCAAATGGTATATGATAAAATACATCATTCGATTTGAACTTAACAGATTGAAAAAATTTCATTTTGATTTGATCATCGAATCAAAACAGTTCAAAAATTAACAGATTAGATTGTATTAGTTAAATTGATCGAATTATCAAATTTATTGCATCTGTACATGTGTAAGTGTTGACAAAAAAAAAAAAGTAGAGCTTAATGAAAAAAAAAAACGGACAAAAAAAATAAAAAATAAAAAGTGTAAGAGTGAAAACATTATAAATCATGAAGCCAAAACATCATGAATTATATAGAAGGAATGAGCAAAAGAAAAAAAAAAGGGCTTTTAGAATAGAGTAATATTATTGTACGCATGCTAGTTTTTTATTTGAATCTTAAATTATAAATGTAAGATATAAGTTGAAATAATTATTAAAGTACTTCTTAGAGAAAAATATTTGATTTTTTAATTTAAATTATTTATGTTATTTGATCATTTAAATTATAAATAATATTATTTAATCCCTTAATTTTTTAAAAAGTGGCTAATTTAGGAGAAAAATTATTATTTTAATAATTTTTTAATTAAAATATTATTTATCAAGAGGTCAATTAAGAACAAATTATATTAAAAATATTAAAACATTAATTTAAAAAAGAATTAAAATCATGTATTTTATTCTTAATAAATTCATGTTTTAAAAATTAAGAAATTAAATAACATCACTTATAATTTAAAAAATTAAATAATATAAATAATATAATTTAAAGAATATTTATGACGTTGCTCCAGAACCAGCTCAAACTTAAAAAGGGGCCAATTATCAAGTTATGATATGTAATATAATGTTGTAACATGCTCATGAAATACAAAGCCTAGCATTTTTATATGAATTTGAGATTTCACTGTTTTGACTAAATTTGCAATATTTTTAATGAAGCTTTCTTCAAAACTTTGATAAGAGTAAATATTAAGATTTCTAAATATCATTAAACATAATGAAATTCATTTTCTTTTTCTTGTTAGATATGTATTTGTTTTCTTTGAAGTGTACTCAAATTTTACATTTATAAAATCTTTTACTAAAATCACATAAAATATATTTGCAAAATAAATTTTTATTTTATTTTTTATAATAGAAAATAAAAATATAATATAATTATTACTTTTTAAAATATTAGAAAGTTGAAAATTCGATTTTAACGAATTGCTTGATCTTGGCTTTTTTTTTTTTAAATGAAAACTATTTTTTCTTTTGGAATGAATTTTGTATTTTAAAATATATATAAAAGGTTTTTTTGTTCTTCTTTCTAAAAAAATATGAAGCATTTAAATATCATAATAATTTTAAGTTTTTGTTTAAAAGATAAAAACAGAAAAAATAAAAACATATATGAGAAAAACTTGAATATATATAAGTTGCGACTTTGAATAAGAATGTGTCTATGAAAGACGTAAATTATTATTATTTTTTTCTGTTAATTTACAAAACTCGTAAAAGACAATCAATATATAAAGAGAAATTATAAATATATAAATAAATAAAAAAAGGGGGTCCATGCTGGGCGTGCATAAGATCCGTCCCGTGTTGCTCCCTACTTACTAACAAAGTAATGTATGTGCACCAATGCATAATAATAAATATTTTCAATAATACAACTTACTGGTCACGTACATTGGGTGCGAAACATTTCCCCAATTTTTTATACTTAATAAATTTTATATTCTAGAGAACATTCGAACAATAAAAATTTTAGTAAGTTTTTATCCGACTTCACTTTGATATTGTTAATATGCTTAAAGTATTTAAATTAGGGGTGTCAATTTCTGACACGATATGATAACACGATCTGAACACGACACGATACGAATGTTTTTTTAGTAAGAATTGATCAATAATTTTTTATGTTCTTAAAAGTTTTGTTATTTTTTACTATTATAAATAAGTAACACAAAAAAAAAATTCAAATAAATTTTTTAATGTGCTAACCAACACGAAAACATGATACGAATAATACAAATACAATACAAACACAAACAAACACGACACGATTGACATCCTTTAAATTAATTTTAACTTGGGCGTATAATTTTAAGTTTTTTACTAACTCTACTGTAATTTAATTTACTGGCATACTTTGAATATTTGAAATTTTAAATTAAAATCAATCAATCTAAACTTGAAACGTATAACTGATCATTTTTTAAGGTACTTTAATAGTGTGTCGTAAAATATTTGTATGATTTGTTAGTGTGTGCATTTCTTTATTGAAAAATTAACTTGGACACTAATTCAAAATAAAAAATAGAGTTCCTTAAAATAAATTTCAAGTGCAATAATAAACAACGCTTATCTTACTAATGACACATTGGACCATTCCAATCACCGGCGGATATATACCGAGGGCTAGGAAGGGCACTCACCTCCTTTCAATTTTTAATATAGCATATTTTAAATGTAATATTGATAGAATTATAAATAAATTATATATATATATATATAATAAACTTATACTTATTATATTATTTGACATTTTATTTTAATAATTTTTGAATTTATTTTGAAATTTTATTTATACAAAAATTGGAATATTTCTTTGTCTTTAATTTTTTATTTATTTTATTTTTAGTCTTATATTGTTTATCAACATATATTTTTAAATATAGTTCCGAGATTAAAATTCTAAATCATGTTTTATTTTGTACATTTTCATTTTTTTTATATTAGTTTTAATTTTAACATTTATAAATTTTGATATAGTTGATTGAGTTTTTCATTTTCTTAGACTTTTTAGTAAATGAATTTATTTTATATATGTATGATATTAATACTTATTAACTTATTATATTTTTAAAATTTTTGTTATAGGTTAATTATAATGTGTTAAATCTATATTTTTGAGTGCTAACTTTATGTCTTTATTATAATATAACGTGAAAAATTCAGTATTTGATTGAAGAGAGTCAACCATAGCTCTTAATAATTATACATTATGAAGTATTATTCGTGTTTTTAATATTTTAATAAATTTTTCACTTTAAATAAAAAAATTACATTTCTGCCCCCCTTACCAACCTATACGAGACAAGATAAGATTGAGCCCACCAAATTTAAGTCGATTTATGAGCCATTAAAATGGTCGATGGTTTCGTTGTTTTGTTATAATTTTATCAAGCGTCCAAACAAAGAATACGATGACGTTGATATATATAGGTAGCGTTATTGACACAGGGATAAAGATTATTGCTAAACCATAACTTCCCATTTTAAAGACACTTAAATGATAAACTAATTGTTCAAAAAGTATATATAATTAAAATTTGAGATAGCGTGGTGCAATATGTGCCAATTGTAAGGAAAATTCTAAAAGCATCTCCAAGGCACACGCTACTAAATAAAATAATTATTTACGAAAATAACCTGAATCAAAATTACCCTTGCTCTGCAAATTTATTTGTTAATAATTTTTAAAGACACCCACTCATCATAACAATGGAATTTTTTTTTGTTTTCGTTTAACATCCATCTTCGTCCTCCTCTTCTGTCATTCAAAGCCTCAATTAAACATTTAATTGTAAAAATTTACTTTCAACTTTTTAAAAGAAAATGAAGCAACAACAATGAAAAAAAATAGTATCAAAGAATAAACTAACGTGCATTTGCACTCGTTGACATCTTTGTTTTATTTATTAGTTCATCCTTTGATGTGTTGGGTTTGGGTTGAGGGATTCTAAACAAACTTAATTATTGCCTTGATGGAGCATAGGGATATATAGCAAATCAATGTCCCTATAATCCATTTGTTAATTGAAGGGAAGATGCATGGAGCATGGTGTCCTTTTTCTCGAAAATTGTTTATATGGATGCCTTTGATATAAATTGCTAATTTGTTTACCTTTTGTTATTACATTAGTGATTTTTAATTTAGAAATAATAATTCTTTTAATATATGATTCAACGGTATATCCTAAGGTGAATACATGACAATTTATGATTAGCTATGCGAGACTATATGATTTATTATTATTTTTTTAAAATGTACGATCTTAAGAACTCAATCAACTAGCTAATGTGACTTACATTAATTTTTTTTTTTATTTTAAATAATATATTTATCGCTTTTTAATAAAAATTTAATATCTAAATATTTTACGTTTTTTTATTTGAGAAAAATGATTTAATTAAGTTATTGGTTCAAACTTTCTTTGTTCAGGTCATAGTAGTATATTATTAAAATAAAAATAATGTTTTCAATTAAGGCATATTTTTTTTTTCCAAAAGAACATATATATTTAGTTTGAGTCAAGCTGAATTATAAAGTCATGTTTATTTTTGAACTAAGTTAAATGAGTAATTTAAAAAACGAAAGGAAAAGAAATTAATTTTGGGGTATTGTAATAAAACAAAAGGGAATGCAATTCATATATTTTATTTGAGTTGATGACAACAGGTTGAAGGAGGTAATTCTAATGAAAAGCTTTGGAAGAAGGTAGAAGTAGATCCAAAAGAACATGTTAAGATTCCAAATTTTCCATCAGGTCTGTCACGAGAATCATATGACAAATACTTGGATGAATATTTAACAGAGTTAGCAATGGAAAGATTTGCACAAAATAGACCTCTATGGGAAGCTCACTTAATAAAGTACCCAACAAGTAATGCAACTAGTACTCTGGTATTCAAGTTTCATCATTCCCTAGGTGATGGTTATTCTCTAATGGGTATTGTTTTTTCTATGATGCGAAGAGTTGATGATCCTTCTCTACCTCTTACATTTCCATCACGCAAGTCTCATAATACCTACTCATCAAAACCAAAACCAAAATCAATCAATAAAGCGTCTTCTGTTGCTAGTGGGGTTTGGCGTTTGCCTTTTCAGATAATTTCCTCGGTTATTGATACTATATCAAACTTCAGTTGGAGCATGTCTAGCAGCAGATTTTTTGAGGATGATCAAACTCCAATTAGGTCTGGAAGAGAATTACTAGAGTTTCATCCCAGTATTTTGACTTATTTGATTTTTCCTCTTGATCGAATCAAGTTTGTCAAGAACCAACTTGGAATGGTGAGTTCTTTAATTTATTTTCATGACATAATGAATTATATATTTGCCATTAATTTGCTGTCACGTTTGGGAAACAATTTTAATTACAATACTAATTAATATTGTATTAATAAAAACTAATTGATTTAATTTAATTTGCAAGTGCAGACTGTAAATGATGTGATAGTAGGAACCATATTTTTGGGAACTCGAATGTATATGCAAGAAATTAACCCCAAGTCAAGCAAATCAAGCTGCTCAGGATTAGCGTTGCTAAACACAAGAATGGTTGGGGGAGATTATAAATCAGCCGAGGATATGATCAAACCTAATTCAAACACACCTTGGGGAAATCGATTTGCTTTCTTGAATGTCCCCATACCCAAGTTAACTCCACATTCAAATTCTTTGGACTTTGTTTGGCATGCCAGAAAAATTATCCAAAAGCAGAGATTTTCCTTATCTGTTTACCTTACTGCTTCGGTATTGGATATTATGACTAAACTTCGAGGCTACGAGGTAACAAGCTCGAGTTAATGGCTAATATAAATAAAAAGAATATAGTTTTATTTTATAATAATATATAACTTTATAAAATTATTTTTGCTTTATTAACATACTATTTATGTCAAAATGTACTTAGGTTTTAAAATTTTCCTATTTTAACTAAATTAAATCGTTGTTTGATTTACAGGTTGCAGCTCAGTTCGTTCGAAACAAACTTTGGAATGCCAGCATGACAATTTCAAATATGATAGGACCTGTGGAACAGATGTCGTTAGGAGATCATCCTGTCAAGGGATTTTACTATTTGCCAGTGGGTACTCCCGATGTATGTATACAATTCATATAAATAACCACCACTTTTTATATCTTCATTATATATTAATCATTATGCTTATAAATTAACCATCAAAATTAATAAATACTAATAATTAATTAGGTTCACATAAAGGAAGAAATATTGTTTACAACTATTTTTGTAAACCTGTTTTATAATGCAGCCAAACATGCTTCATTATATTCATAAATATGATTTCATAATTAAAAGTATGTTGTTTAAGTTCTTGACAATGATATAGGAAAAAAAACAAAAAAAGAAGTGGTTGAATCTTCTCTCTCTCTCTCTCTTTTTTTTTAGCTTTTTTTATAATTTCTTGACTTAGAAATTAAGCTCATATATGCTGTTTATAGCTTAATCTAACTTGCTTTTCATGTATTTGGCAGAGTCTTGACATATCAATTATGAGTTATGTGGATACGATAAGAATTGGCTTCAGAATGGAAAAGGGACTGATTGATCCAGAAAAATTCAAGTCATCCGTGAAAAAAGCCTTTGAATCTATATACAAGGATGCTCACAATGTTGACAGTTAAATGTTACGTCAGTGTTTGTTTTTTCTTTACCCTAAGAAAGTGTTGAAGAGTTGATTGCCGACACGTTGTTAAGGAAAACTCAGTTTACACAATTATGTGATGATCTGATAAAAAATAACTATGTGATGAGAATAAGGATATATATACTTAAACTTAGTAGTTATTTAAATTAATAGTAATTAATCAGGTTATGTGGATGTTATTTTCCGTCAATATTAAAAAGGATGTATTTTTTTTATTATGATCTTGCGAATAAAAAATACTCGTTATTATCTCGAAAATGTTTAAGTTAATTTAAGTAATAGCAAATAAAGAAGAGATTCTGTAACTTAGAGAGAAGAAATAAGACAAAAATGTAGGTGTATTGCGCGCGCGCGTGTGTATATATAAAATTCAAGTTAAGTTATGACTAAGTGAAATAATAAAAAAGATATACCTGCTGACTATCTCTTACCCCTATATTGGAGAAAGTTTTCTTTGTGGTTGAGATCATAATGTTGTAGATTAGACTGATTAATTTCTTGACGTGCCAAGATCGTTCTCATGTGATAAGAAAATTCCCAGCCATATTCTAGCTGTTTTATGATTGTTATTTATTGTTGAAACTCATAGTCCACCCTCTCTCTTTTTATGTCCTTATGACGAGGAATATTATAGTTTGAAAGGCCGAATCAGCTTGAGTATGTAAAAGAACAAAGATGGACCACAGGACAAAGGCCATACGACTAGGTGAGAAATAATTCTTCAAAATTAAAAAAAAGGGGATTTTTTATTTTATTTTACAAGCTCTGTAACATACATCTAACACTTATCAACACTAAATTTGCCGAGTTAAAAAAAAAAAAAAAAAAAGTAATATCGTCCTTAAAATTTTCAAGGAAGCAAATTTGTACTTTAGTAACCACTCGAATACCCAACGTTGATGCATGGATAACGCTGACTGGAATCATTGAGAAATGTATTGAATCAAAGTCTTGAAAATCCCAAATCCCAATATTTTTGTTCTTCAAACCCTGCTCTTCAATATCCAGCCAAACCCAATCTCTACGAGAGTCCCGGTCTCTCTGGACACTTCTACAGTCTCGGTACTGGTTGGTCTAGGGCTCCATTTCGTTTGTGCTCTGACTCGATTGTGATCTTGTTCTATTATGCTCTGTTTCGATCTTGTCTTGATTTTGTTCTTGTAATCTCGTGCGCTTTTTCTTCTTCGGTTTGTTATTGTGATTGTTAGACGATAGCTCCTGTTTAGCTGATTCTTCTTCTTCTTCGATCAATAGCTAATGTTTACTGAGTCTTCTTCTTTGGAAGATAGCTACTGTTTCCTTCGGTTTGTTCTCACAATTTCGCATGGAAGGTGTGATGGCTAATCTGGAGGAGCTTGATTTATTTCTCGAAATTGAGGAGTTGATTGAGCAAGATCAGAGTTCTTTGGATCTTGTGCTGGCTGCTCGGATTGTTTCTGGCAAGGTTGTAAATGCTGAGTCTCTATTACGTGTTCAATGGAGGAGTTGGACGAAGAATGGGGTTCTGGATCGCTTCACTTTCACGTTCTATTTTGAGGAGGGTGAGGATCTGGAATCTGTGCTTAGGCATGCGCCTTGAAATTTTGATAATAATTTACTTGTTGTTGGTCGCGTTTTGCCAAGTATTGCTCCCTTGAATCTTGCTTTTGATGAGTCTCCTATTTGGATTCAGTTTAGGGATATGCCTATGGATTGGACAGGTTTCAATTGTTTCTAAAATGGCTGAGAAAACTGGTTCGTTGATTAATATTGATTGACAAATTTTTTGATCCCCGGGATTTGGATTCCTTTTAAAAATAATCTGGTCTGGATTGAGGTCAAGTATGAGCGCCTACTCATTTCTGTTATGGATGTGGAAAAATTAGTCATGAGACTAAGTATTGTGAGATTGCTCGCGAGTTTTGCATTGGATTTGGTGGTAAAAACGCTTTGGTTAAGGTCTGAAATGAATATGGTGGTTCCTAGCCATGTGTAGGAAGGGGAGAGGAAGAGGTTTGAGGCTAAGCAGGCCTCTGGTTCTGTCCCTAAGTTTTCTTTTAGTGCTGAAAGTAGTGGTGATGCAGCTGTTGGTGTGTGTGGTTTAGTTCCTTAGGATTGCTTCCTAGCAATTGTTGGAACTATTATTTCTTGTTTCTGCCTAATGTTTGGTTCTGTCTTGCGTTACTTTTTGTTTGGAGTCGTGTTTTGTAATTCGGTCTTGAATATATTGAATTTTTCTCTTGTTGATAAAAAAAAAAAAAAAGTCTTGAAAATCCCAATCAAGTTTCATTGAAACCTGATCAATTAAGTATATACATGATATTTGAAAACATCAATCAGAGACTACATTTATAATAGTAGCTACCCCCTAAATATAACTACAGCTACAAGGCATGAAATATTTGGATGAAACCAAATTTCAGCTTTTAAAACCTACTCTGTTATAATATAATTTATAGCTACTTAAAAGTAACTTTTAAATAAACTACTTAAATTAGAACGGCCAAGGATCAGGTTGAATATCAAAGTCCCACAAATCTAGTTCAAAATCTTCTGGTACATCACTGGTTGATCCACTAACGTATCTTTTAAGCCTTTGACTTATTCTTGCTTCCCCAAAATCAAACATGGAGTTCCCAATCTGCACCCAAAACGAACAGAGTACACAACTAAGCTAATTATTTAGTCTCCTAATTTCCAAACATCAACATAATTAACATAATAATTTACTAACCTCGGCATGTATTACATGAAAAACCGAATCTCCAGAAACTGATAGCTTAGCATTTACAACATCTGCGTTTTCTTCATGAAGTATACGAACAACTTCACAGAATATAAACTGATTGTCGAGCCCTGTTTTCAATACTACCTCAAGAATTGAACCCGCCACTTTATAAACCTCGATTTGGGATGATTTTAAGCTTGTTTTGCTCTCAAAATTCACACACGACGCATATGGTCTTTTTTTGCTCATTAAACTCTCCTTCCTTTCCTTCAACTTTTTTAACCTTTCCTCTAAACTTTTAATGTGGTTTATAGCATCGTCTATTTGATCAGGTATTGCAGCTACCTCCTGCAAATTTTACATCACATTCAATATTTAGAAAACAGAATTAATTTTCTATGAAACTAATAATTGATGACTAACCTCTTTTAAATTGTGCTTGCGGATGACAGAATAAAGCTCGGAGTAAAGCATTTTCATCTGGTTTCTTCTGTTCTTCTCAACAATTTTTCTTTCAATTTTTTTGGTTGAAGAGGATTGACTATAATTATCTAAACTAATATTTTTTTGAGCCATATTTACAACCAACTTTGATGACTTGTGGAGATGGATTATATTTGATGCTTACTTATACTCAGTGTCCAGTGGGAAGAAGTACACTAGAGAGTGATTTAACAGTTGAAGGATAATGACGTAATCGGGAGGTTGTCATGTAGTTTACATCAGCAAAACGAGTGAGGACTCTGAAGGAGCCCATCGAAATGGAATCTAAGTTCTGACTCAAAAATAAAAATAAAGTACTTTTTTTTATCGTAATATAATTAATTTTAATATTAAATAATTTTATAATAATTTTATTATTTTATATTTAATTAATAATTAATACATAAATTAATTTATTAAAAAAATATTACTTATCAATTTCATTATTAAATTAAATTATTACTATTTATATTAAAAATTTTATTTAAATATATATTATTAAATTTTATATTATATTATATTTATTTTTTAATTTATGTTTTATTCTATTATTATTTTACATATAAACGATAATAAAAATTATAAGTAGTATTAACTAACAATAATTTAAGAATAAATATAGTAAGAAACGCAAATTTTAAGCACATGTTTTTCTCGTTGTCAACGGACTCTAGGTTCTTCCAGGAAAGAACAAGAAAAGGTCTGACTGGATGTGACAGAAGTATGTCAAACTCAGTTTAGGTTTGAAAAAAATAAATAATAAAAATAACAACTTTTAAAATTTAAAATAACAAAAACAATCTTTTATTCGATTAAAATTAAACAATTATAATTTAAATTCAAGAAAAATAATTTAAATTTATTTAATATTAAATATTTAATATTATATATTTAAAATATTAATTTTATTATTATAAATTTTAAAAATATTATTTTTAATAATTTTTATATAAATTTTTTATTCGTTGGAATTTAGGACTTCCAATATATATATATATCTGGGAAATGCATTCATTAATCAGCAAAGATTACAGAATACTACCCAATTCAAATGTCAGAAGCTTCAGCAATTATCAACGGTTCTAAAGCTGGAGGAAAAGAAAACGTCCAAACAACCTTCTCCCCATGCCCCAAATCAAACTTAGCTAATTTATGTGCTATCTTATTTGTTAAAATAATATGACTCTAATTGAATTATTTATTTAAAAATAAAAAAATAAATAAGTTTATTGCTAATGTCATTCAAAGGATGATGTCAACAAGCACAAAAAAGAAATTATAAAGAAGTATTCATATATGAACTAGCTCTTCAATAGTAAATTTCTTCTCTATAAATAGAGCAAGTATTTGCTCATTTAAAATCATTCATAATAATTCATTTCAAGAGTTGCATTTGAGAAAAAAAGATAGCAAAATTAAGAAGTCTATTCTAAATAGCTTCAAAGTGTTAAAGATAACACATTTGGTGATCTCTCTTATTTATTTGAGATAAATCTCTAAATTTGATATATTATGATCTTAAGGTATTTGAGAGTTTGTACTCACTTTGTAAACACTATTTAAATAGTAAATTATTCTCTTCGTCTTTGCCCGTGGACTAAGCCTTATGCTGAACTACATAAAATTTGTGTGTCCACTTTGTTATTAATTGAGTGCTTACTATTTAAGAAGTTCTATCTAAGAAAATTGAAATTTAAGTGGCTCTGTTGTGACCTTCAAGTCTTTCTTGGAAGCTTTCTTATAATAGTGATATTCAAATGGATCCCGCACAACAATTCGTATCAGAGCCGATTCGATCAATATTCTGAAAATTGTGTTGTTGCAGATTTGTGAGTAAAAAAGAGTATGTCGGAGTTTTCAAATATTGTGGCGCCAACATCTGCACCTTCTTCGTCAGCACCAATTAGAACTAAGGTAACAAATGCAAAATTTGAGTTAGAAAAATTTGATTGTACCAATAATTTTGGTATGTGGCAATGTGAGATACTAGATGTATTATGCCAACAAGAGTTGGACCATGCTCTTGAGGACAAACTGAAGACATGGATGAAGACAAACTGAAGACATAGATGAGGACAAACTGAAGACATGGATGAGAAACATTGGACAAAGCTCAATCGTCAAGCATGTGATACTATTAGGTTGTGTCTTGCCAAAGACCAAAAATATTTTGTCATGAAGGAGACGTCAGCAAATAAATTATGGAAAACATTGGAGGATAAGTATATGTAGAAAAGACCTCTTAATCGTCTTTTCTTAACGAAGAAACTCTACAAATTCACTTACACATCTGGTACATCATTGAACAATTATGTTAACTCGTTTAATAAGCTGTTGGTAGATTTGCTCAATTTAGATTAACAATTTGGCGATGAAGATAAAGCCTTAATGTGATCATCACTTGAAGTTCTTGGCTCAATTTGATCTAAGGTGGAGATTGTTGAAATAATGTGAGTTTAATTGAGCCATTTATTCAAAAATGGAGAAGTAGATGAGCTCATTGCTTATGCCATTCAAAGGGTGATCTCATCCCTTATGTCATCAAGCCCACAAAAAAAGAAATTGCAAAGAAGTGTTCATACATGAACTAGCTCTTCAATAATGAATTTCTTCTTTATAAATAGAGCAAGTATTTTCTTATTTAAAATCATCCAATGCAATTCATTTCAAGAGTTGCATTTGAGAAAAAGAGAGAGCAAAATTATAAAGTCTATTCTAAATAGCTTCAAAGTGTTAAAGATAACACATTTGGTGATCTCTCTTATTTGTTAGAGATAAATCTCTAAATTTAATATATTGGGATATTTGAGAGTTTGTACCCACTTTGTAAACATCATTTAAATAGTGAATTATTCTCTTTGTCTTTGCCCGTAGATTAAGCCTTAAATGAACCACTTAAAATTTGTGTGTCCACTTTGTTATTTATTTTCTTTACGTTTGATTATTGTAGTTATTTGTTACTCAATTGAGTGCTTATTATTTAGAAAAGTTCTATTTAAGAATGAAATTTAAATGACTCTTGTATGACCCTCCTGTCTTTTCTAAATACTTTCTTATAATAACGATATTCAAATAATTCTCATACAACATCATTTAACATTCCTACAACAGTATCTCCATTCTACATATATTTCAATTATTAGTGGCATACAAATCGTTAAAAGGAAGAAATTGTGTTACAACTTATCTGTGATTTCAATCTAAATAAAGTGATGTCCTATGAGTTTTATCATGATTTTCATTTCATGGTCTATTTTTTAATATGAATTAATTTTAAAAATTGGAAAGTTTTTAAAAATTCTCAAAACTATATATTTTTTCTCAAAAATGACCAAAAATATAAAACTTTCAAATATTTATTTATAAAAATATAAATTTCAAAATTACAAAAAATATAAGGTTTTAAAAAATTTCTAAAAAAAAATTGTTCAAAATTACCAAAAATAATTTTTTAAAAAATATTTTCAAAAAAAGAAAATTTTCAAAATTACCAAAAATAGAATTTTTTTTAAATATTTCCAAAAGTATAATTTTTTTTTCAAAATTACAAAAAAAGTTCAAAAAATTCCAAAAATAAAAATTTTACAATTTTTTTTTCAAAATTACCAAAATAAAATATTTTCAACAATTTCAAATATTATAAAAATAGAAAATTTTCAAAAATAGAAATTATAAAAAATATCAAAAATATAAATTTTTTTTTTAATATTTCCTGAAATACAATTTTTTAAAATAATGAAAAAAAAATTCAAAAATAGAAAATTTTCATTAAAAAAATATAAATTTCTCAAAAAAAATTTCAAAAGCATAAAGTTTTCAAAATTTCTAAAAATATAAAATTTTCTAATGATAAATAGAATTTTTTTTAAATTATCAAAAATAGAATATTACCAAAAATAAAAAGTTTCAAATATTTTTTAAAATTATCTTTTAAAAAAGTTTAGCAAAAATAGTGAGCCTGTTTGGCAAAGTAACTGAAAAACTGTAATAAAAAAGAAATGTTAATTTTTTAAAAAATAAAAGTATCTGACTATTGTTTATAATTTATTAATCTATTTTAAATGTAGTTTTAAAAACAAAAACCTAAGAATAGATTAGGAGCGTTTTCATTATTTTTGGATTAAGCTAAACACGTGAAGAATAAATTCTCCTAGGCGTAACTTTGGGGCTAATACTTAAAATTATTTATATTAATATTTTAGTGTTTATTATTTTTTTTAAATTATTTAATATTAACTTATTAATTTTTAAGTTATTAAAAAATGTAAATTTTTGTGCCAAAATAAATAGTAAAATTATTGCATTGATTTATAAAAGTGATATTATTATCGCTTTAAGACCTCTTCCTAATAAATAAATAATTAAATAAGGGCCAATTAAAGAAATAATTTTATTTTCTATTCTATTTTTAAAAGTTTAAAATTTGAAAACACACAAAAATTAATAATTATCTAAAATTTTTAAAGTACTTAAAATTTAAATAATTAGTTAAATAATAATGATATAAAAGAGAAGGTTTTTAATTTTTTTTAACCCATTATCTTTTTGCTATATGAGAATATAATATGTTACATTTAAACATAGACGTGAATATAACATGTGATATTTATAGATAAAATTTAATATAACATATTTTGTTCTTATTGGAACTCCGACGATCTTGATGGAGATAAATATAATATATTATGTACAAATTTAAAATTAATGTAACATATTATATATAAAATAGAAATAAATATAATATATTATTCACAACAATAAAAATAAATATAATATATTATGTATAAAAATAAATATAACATATTACATAAAAATAAAAAATATATCTAAAATTTCCAAAGCCATATCAGAGACCTTAGCACAGCTCATCATATTTTATCTGGGCCTCATTCCCAACGTTGTTGGACTGGAGATACTTTCCCAGCTCACCGTTTTGCTGTGCATTAAAAGAAGTCTATCTAAATTTGTAGTACAAGGTAATTATTTTAAATTTATCAAGAGATTCAGACGAAAATTAAATATAAAAATTCAGTTAAATAATTACTTGGATGGAATTTTGCACTTATCATGACCTGCAGTGAAAAGCAAGAATAAATACGAAACTGACGGTCTCAAACTAAAGAAATGAACCTACAAAATATATAATATAATAAATTTCTATCAAAAGAAAAAAAAATTCAAAACATATAATATGAAACCCATGAAGGAAATCCTCACTCTTTCAAAATGCTAAAAAATGTTCTTTAACTATATTCTAAAAATGAGGGGAAAAAATTTAATAATAAGAAAACCCCATCAAATTAAAGACATAACAACAAAGGTTTGGAAGATAAACTCCTATTGAAATCTTTAAAACTTCAAGATAACAAAAGGGAGATATTATAAAACTATTTCAAAAATGGAAACAAAAATAAAGTTAGAACTCTACTCTGTTATAGAGCAGTTATAGTCTCACAAATGCAAAGCCAAAGAGTTCCAAAAAAAAAACCCAAAATATGGAGAAATAAAATGAAAGCCAATAAATAGTTTATTTGATAGATATCCTATGATGAAATGGTTATTACAATTGTTATATCGAATCCATGATTAACAATGGCATCTCAAAAACCACCAACAGTTCCAGTGGAATACATGTTTGTTTTGACAAATCGTTGTTGATACCGTAACATAAATATTATGAGAATGATGATAAATATTGACACTTGTTGAATACCAGGACTTAGACATAGACAAGTAGATTGACAGAGAAAGAAAGAGAAACAATAAAAAAAAATAATCTGATTAAAAGATTAGAAGTGGAAGTGAATAGGTAAATATGTAAACTCACTTCTTGAAAATGCTATAGGAATAAATACGTAAATTCAACTACTGAAAACGCTGTAGTACAACAAAAAAACATAAAAAAAAAAAAAAGTGAATAAAACAGCAAAAATGTTTCTATACTAAGTCAATATTCTCTTGGAATCGGCTTATTAATTATTATTAGCCCATCATGTATGTAAAAAATCTAAATTTGGGTTTCAGTTCAATAATATAATTATTTAAAAAAATTATTTTTGTTCGCAAAATCGTTTAGGACAAGATGATTAACACACTTAATTTTAATTATCTCCCCCAGATATTACACAATACACACAACCATATATGTACGTAAATATGTTTTACAACGCTTGATTTAAAAAGTGACAAAATTTTTAAAAGCTTCACCAACTCTTCTTTCGTCTACAACGATTCACACAACTTCAACTGTCTGGTTGAAATGCAAGCCTGGAATAGCAGCATCCAACAAATCAAAGGTCAACATTGATGCTCTAGATTTGGTGGGGGGGTCAGAGTAGCGAACCGGAAGTTGAATTGGTTCAGGGCTAGACCGCTCGCACGTGCCAAGCCACTTAGCTTGCATATACTTGTGTTTCCTCCACGGTCCCAAGTGCATTTTCTTCTCCTTCATACATTTCTTCGCCGCTTCGCACAGTACTTTAATTAGAACTCTCAACCTGTCTGCTTTTCCGACAAATACCTCCGGCAATTTGCTAATTAGCTTGTTGTATTCTTCACTAGCCCTAGCCATCTCAAACTCGGCCCTGAAATTTAGCTCAATTAGGATTCTAACTTCCCCTCTCTTTGGATTCGATTTGTCTACCACTTCCAAATAACTATGCTCACCTGTTTTTTCATATAATTCATAACAATTTAATGACCGTATTTTCGTAAAGCAGCTGAATTAAAAAAAAAAAAAAAAAATAGAATTCAATAAGCAACAGAACATGTCAACGTGAAAGAAGTCTTTGTTTGTTTACCTGAAGGAATTCCTTGTGAGCTCTTCCATTTGGATTTGCAAATGGAGCAATCGAATCCCGAATTTATAAGCAGATTGCAAATTTCTCTTCGCAAGCAATTCCAGCAATCTGCGAACATTGATTTTCCACACACGCATTGCAAGTTCATTTCCTTCAACGATTGTTTAATAGCTTGCCGAATTTTCGATTCTGTTGAATTTCTTTTACTTAATACCGCCTGTAGATAATATTAATCACAAACTTGTATCAATAATCGGGAAAAAATCAGGGAATTTGAATGAAAAAAAAATTAAAATGAAACGAACCGAACCTGAATAAGTTGATCTTTTTCTTCCCAAAACGCCCTGTCCGCCTCAACATCACGAGGATTCTCTTCTTCTTCTTCTTCAGCAATGTAATAGTTACCGGAGCTACATGTATTCTCCGGGAATTCTTCGCCGCCCTCTAAAAAACCGAAGACCATATCGGCGATGTACGATGATCCGGTTCTGAGTTCAACGATCTCATCGGAGGAACTCCGGCGAGTCGACGAAACGCCACCTGCTGCCATGGCCATAGAACTCAAAGATGTTTGTTTGAGAGAACTGTCTCTATCTCTCGCTGTAATGTGCGTATCTCTTTCTTTGGGTAACAAAAATTTAGATCGGCGGTCTGGAATGACAGAAGGATCAGAGGAGAGCCAATTTATAGCAAGTATTAGGTATATAGGACCCACCGAACCCAAGTGAGATGTTCGAGACGCCGCGAACATAAGGAGTCTGTTTTTCTACTTACATGGCATCTGGAGATTTCAATACAAGCCCGAGATGTTTTCGGTATTTGTTGTGGATAGGACAGCTGCATTCCACGTCACTGTGGAAATTATTTTTCTCTTTCCTCACTGCTTGTTTTGGATATACTCGAATATCCTAGAAGTAGCCCCTAGAGTTGAATGGGGTCCATGAAAGATGGAGTTCATGTGGATTTGGTATTAGTGGCCTGTGGCGTTATAAAACGTTTGTTAGCTGCAACACTTATCTTATCAAGTGGGACCAAACGTTTGTCTTCAGCTATGTAACTTGTAGGCATATTCTACTGTTATACTTAGTTTTTTTGTTGACCATTAGACCTAATTAAGATTGCTATCTTCTTAATCATATTATTGAAATATTTTTACTGAAGAAATAATGTTTAATATGTATTTATTTATATCACACACCATAAACAACTTGAACACCTATCAGCAGAAGATTCAATATTTTCCCAAAAATATATTAATTAGGAACAAGATTGTGACTGGGGTTAAGTGATTTTGGCCTGTAGTTTGGCTTAGGCCTTGGTGGGTTGGCGGAAACTGCTATACGGATCTGAGTCAACCTTAAACAACTTGGAGGTTAGGGATTTTGAGGAGTAGAATAAAGTTATTTGTTATCTGAAAACATGTTCTTAGCTAAGATCAATTTATGATAAAATCACGTTTAACGAATTTGGTTTCAGGTAGCAATCACAAATAACTAAAAGAATTTATAACAGCCTGAATTTTTAGGTATTATCTGAAAATATATGCAGTATTGGAATCCACAATTTATTGCCACCAACTAACCCAGAAAATGAAACATTGGAAATATAATGAAGAAAAGTTTATTGGCAGTACTGTTCAAAAAAGTAGAAGACATGTGAAGGAAAAAAGGTACCAAATTTCCCATTTCACTAATGGGTAATTTGAGGCAATGATTGATGCAAATTCTATTACTATCAAGTATATTCGTATATGAACCCGAGTTGTATCGTAGTGATGCACATTACACACCTTCTCTTGCAAAGTAATAGTTAAGGATCCTAGTTGTATGTAATTTTTTTTTTTTGCTAAACGAGTATTCGAGTTGTATGTGAAGCAAATTTCCTTAATTTTTTATTACTATTTTTTTAATCATGTGGGTTGATAATGATTTCTAATTTCGCCAATCATTTTTTAAAAAAAAAAAAATCAAATTTTATGACTTTATATATACAAATATCAAAATAAAATGATTAAAAATTTAAAATTTATAAATAATAACCAAAATATCTTTATTTTTATTTTGACAAAAAACCTAAAAATCAAAAATGTTACCAAACATATCAGTGATTTATTTTTTATTTTGACTTTATTTTTTTCTTGAAAATTACCAAGTAAAAATTGTTATCAAATATATTGGTGATTTAATTTTACAAAATCAAAAATCATAAAATCAAATGTTTGATAAAAATTTATTAATAATAAAAAAAAATTATTATCAAACATGACCTAAATTTTTAAAAACAAAACAATAGTCAATTTTTGCTATGAGAGAGTATCTATCTTTGTATAATTTAGTGTGTTATAGTAGACGTACCAAAATTTTCGATAGCTACTCTTATATTTCTTTATATGCTTTGGTTAGTCACCAAATTTGAATAAATTAACGATTGTAGACTATATATATAGATATATATTTTGTTAAAAAATCTTACACCCGTAGTTGTTATGGTTAAACACATATTAATCTTGATATAACAAAGCCTTAATTTTGGGAAGAAAGAGTACAAATTCTAAATAATAAAAAAATTGAAAAAATTATCCAAATTTGTGAAATTATAAAAGGATGATAATTAAGCCTTATGCCCTACCCAACAGCAGATAAAGCTTACAGCAGGAAAAACAAACATTTCCTAGATCTGAGACAAATAAGGGCTGCTTTTAAATATAAAAAGATTTTTGTTTTCATGTTGATGAAAACAACTTCCACACCACTTGTTTATAAAAAAGAATTTGATCTAGATTAGTATAAATGCGTGAGCACTAGCTAGCTGACACAGCATTTTTATATTCAAACAAAAAAATTACATAATCTGGTAATAAACTTATAAAGTGATATAGAGCCTCTTTAAATGTGCTTCTAATAATTTAAAAAAAAAAAAAAATGGTCTAAAAATAAGTAATTTGATTAAAAATAATTTTTAGAAAAATATTTAATTGTTTAAGATAAAAATATTAAAAGTAGTTTTAATTGACATTTTAGTACTAATTTTAGAATAAGAATATGCATTCAAAGCTACATGTCTTTAAAATAAGAATTATTTACTTATCTTAAAAGTACAAATAATATTCCTTAAATTATTGAAAGTACTTTCATAAAGATTTTCAAATATTCTTAAAATTACTTTCTTTCATTTGAAAGCGTTTTTAATTAAATAGACATGCAGTACGCATAATCACATATTAGATTAACATAAACTTGTCTAATTAATAATTTAATTAGAATTTGAATGTGAGAGCTTTTTTGTAGCATATAATAAAATTAGCTAAGCAAAGGATTTTTCCTATTAACACACGTACATTACTGGCAATAATTTGACTCACTTATCTCACTTTTTTTCTTGCAGGGTAATAAGCAATTTAATAAAAAAAAATTGAAAGTGATTGGCAACTGTAATAAAAAGAGAACATGAACCACCCTAAAAAATAAAAAAGACTAAATATATATATATATATATAACAACTTTCAAAGGCATAGTTTGTTGGTAGGTGTGATATCTTTTCATTTGAAAACACATCCTGGAACTCAAAGTCTCCATATATATCCTTCATGATATAGCTAGGTTAATCAGATAATTAGTTACTTCGATCAATTCAAAGCACTTACTATCACGTGTCAATAATTCAAAACGAAGAAGCACTTACTAGTTTGTAAGCTAATTAAAATATTAAGTAAAAGTCAATATAACAAAATTTTGATATTATACATGATAAAAAAAAATTTGTTTCCATTTTAGAATAAATTGACAATTTTGAAATTAGTGACAAATTTAAAAGTCGCACATTCAAAGTGTCAACTTTAGTTTTCCTCTTGAGGCATAGTGTCCAGAATATATATATATAATACAAGTTAAGTTACACACATATATATTGTACGCAGCAATTAATGAGTAGGAAATATATGTAAACATAAATATAATATAACAGCAGCAACTTGATTGGAGATGTATCTTTCTTGGGCAAACAGCAAGCTTAGCATGTATGTGATTAGGATCTCACTCCAAGCAAAATAAAATAAACTCGTAATAATTAAGAATCCTATTAAATGATACGACGATCCTGAAGAAAAGAGTCTAAAAGATATTATCAATATTTTGATTAAAAATTTCAATTTGATGATAATAAAGAAATATAAAAGGTAGTGGGGTCCTGTGGGGATACATTTCAAAGCACTTGATTTCAGAAACTTACATTACTAGTTGTGCTGCTGATCTTTACCTTTACCAATTGATGAAGCAGAAAAGAAAGCAAGTATATTGGAAGAAAAAAGGTAAACAAAACATAGTGATCACTGTCAGAATCGTGATGAAGCAGTGCAGATTAAAATTGAATGCCACAATTTTTGCATATTTTACTTTTATCCTTGTTCATATGTACATAGAACGCACAGCACTTATGGTACGGTACGTGACTCAATTGATATAGCTAGTAATTGTAATTACGTACTTGGAATGGAACCATATGAAAACATGACCTTCGGTTGCAAGTTCCTTTCAATGAATATGATATGGTTCATAAAAACTAAAATCATTTTGGATAGTGTCATCTGCCAAATCACTATTACATTGTTCTGTAAATGAAAAAAGGGGTTACATCTAATTAGAAGAAAAAAAAAAGGGAGGGTTAAATCTAAGTAGAATTCAGAAATCCTTCTGCTTAACTTCATTTTTTTTCCTCATGGGCGCCATGGCTCTATTACATAGTATCATGTGAGCTTTGATCAAACTACCAATGACATAATCATGGCGAGAAATACATGTTAACGAGGCCACAAACAAAACAATCAAAAAGGCATAATATAATTGAAACACATAATCGTGGCAGAGAACAATAAAGGAAGATGTAAACAATAAAGGAAGAATACATCAAACATCTAAATAATAAATAAAATGAAATGCGGTGAGCGTGGATCGAACACGCGACCTTCAGATCTTCAGTCTGACGCTCTCCCAACTGAGCTATCCCCGCAGTTTGTGAATGGGTGTAAATTTATAAATTTATCAGTATATTAGAACGCTCATGAATAAGTTTAGGGATTTTTTTTTTATTATAAATAATGTTTGTTTTAAGGACAACTGAATCCGAGAAAAAAAAAAGAAGAAGAAGATAGAAATTACTAGAAATAATAATCTAAAACTTGTAATAATAAAAATAACATTCAATAACGTTAAATGATATTTAATTAGACAATATTTAATATTAAAAGGATCTAAATTACCGTAGTTTAATTTGAACGAAGTTCAAATATAAGTTATGTATTAATCATTTTTTTAATTATAAAAATATATAATTTGAACAAAATTTGTGCTATTTTTTTTATTACAAATTTTGATAGTATTATTTTTGTTATTTAAAAAAAAAAATTACCGTTTACCTGCACGGCTAAGCATTAGTCAGCATGAAAACTACAGCGTCTAAATGCAACTGTTACGAAGTTATACGTTGCAAGTTGAATTCAATTAAGAAGTTCAATCCACCAATAAAGAATATATTGCACTGCAGCAACAAAAAACAACAGATTCACAAACACGAAAGAAAAATGGTAGTACAATATGTCTCACTTGCCTATTCTAAGATAATAAATACAAGCGTTTATAATCATCTACTAATGCGGATGATATCTGATCCACTCAAAGAAGTAGAAGAAAATGATTCTTTGATCTCCTCAAACGTAGGGTGTCCACTTGCATCAAAATTCCAACGAAACGTAGACGAAATGGAGGAGGTTGCTTCCATATTCTCAATCAAACTCATATCAATTCCCTCCTGTAAAGTAGCAGCTGCATCAACTGGCCTTTCTAATAGCTTCACAACTTGCCTCATTGTTGGTCTAGCATGAGGTTCGGGATTCACACACAGCAAGCCTAAATTCAGAACCTTTTCAACTTCCACTGTGCTATATCCATCCGGCTTATTCTTCAAGCGCTCATCAAGAGAAGAAACAAAATCTCCCCCTCCATTAACCTCCAAACCCATTCAATCAAACCTGGCTTTCCATCTTCAATAGGTCTTCTTCCACAAACCACCTCTAAAACCAATACACCGAAACCATACACATCAGTGCTCACTAAGGCTCGCCCTGTTCGTACCACTTCTGGCGCCAAATATCCAACAGTCCCAACCACTCGTGTTGTTCTAGCTAACTGCCCATGATGGTGCATCCTCGCCAGTCCAAAGTCCCCCAACCTAGCATTCATATCCTTGTCAAGTAACACATTACTTGCTTTAATGTCTCTATGCAAGATTTGAGCTTCCCAACCCTCATGCAAATACAGAATCCCAAAAGCTACATCTCTTAAAACGTTAACCCTCTCTTCCCAATTTAATAAAATACTCTCATCACACTCAAATATCCTCTTGTCTAAGCTGCCATTTTCCATATAATCGTAAACCAAAACTAAGCTTCTCGCATCACTCTTGCACCATCCTCTTAATCCTACTAAGTTCCTGTGTTGTAATCTTCCTAAACTTGATATCTCAGCCAAAAACTCTCTCATTCCATTCTCACTTTCAATTGAAATTCTCTTCACTGCAACTTGTATTCCTCCTGACATTACACCTTTATAAACCTTTCCATTTCCTCCAAACCCAATTACGTTTTTCTCCGAAAACCCATTTGTTGCTGATTGAATCTCTTGATAACCAATCCGGTGAGGCCAATACTCCAATTCCCAATCTTCAATTTGCTTGTTCTCCTGTCCTTTTCTTTTCCTCCAAATTAATAACCCAATCCCAACCATTAACAAAGCAACAGCAGCAATAACAACCCCCATGATAAACCTTTTTGATTCGAAAACCGACCCTTCTGATGAAACCACAAAGGAAGGCAAATTTTGTGTTATCAAAGCATCACCAATAGAAAAATTCGTATTACTGAAGCTCCAAGCTAAAATCCTATGACTCTCTACCAATTGCCCAGTTGCCCCTGTAAAACCCACATACATTTCGTCTAAAAGAACTTGGGAAAGATTAACATGTTCGCTTATCAAGGGTTTTTGGGGTTTTTTCATACCTGTAGGAGCCAAAGTAACATTGAATCTAGAATCCAAAAAATCAATCCAAACTTGATAATTGACTCCATTGTCAAGCACCAATTCCTTGAATTTCTCATCATCTTCACCGCCCCAATAACCAGCCATGTAAGAAGCAACAGAAGTAAGAGAATTCACATCCAGACCAACATGGTTGTCATTAATATCATCAAACTCTTGGTTGTTGAAAACATCAAATTCAATCCCAAGAATATGATTGAGAGGATCGCCATTATTGGTGAGATTAAAGAGACCCAGATGCTGAGATGAGCTGGCACCGGTCAAAGTGGAAAAGGGTAAGAAAACAAAGGCAAAACCATGGCCGGGAAGGAAACCTTTAATAGGTGAAAGGGAGAAAATAAAGGAGGTTGAGAAGGGAAGAGGGGTTGAAGAGTTTGTAGACTTTGTGGGAATTTTGGAAGGAAAGAGAGCACGACCCATTGAGAAGGTTGTGGAATCATTGGTAAGGCTGAGAATGGAGGATTGAATGGTGGCATTGCCTAAGAGAAGGAGGTTGGTTGAGTTGAAGTTGGTGTTGAAGAAGAACTCTGTTGTGGGTGAAACTGAGTTACATTTGACAAGTATGATTATGGTGACGATGAAGAAGAAAACGAAGGCAGGGGAAGACATTCGGGGAGAGAGAGCTAATCAAATGAAAGGGAAATGAAAACGTGCTTTTCCTTTTTTTTTTTTTTTTAATCAGTGAAACATGCTTTATGAATGATTAGATTTCATAATAATATGTTTTTCATTTTTAATTTAAGAATGGTTATCCCTAACTGAGAAAAATAAAAGGGGAGAAAATAACTAATATTAATTACACCCCTAATATTAACCTCATGTTCTCCCAATTTAAAAAATAATAATTTTTTATTATTATTATAAATTTTAAAGAATATTATTTTAAATATTTTGTTTTTAAAAAATAACAAAAATAATTATAAGACAAAAATTTTTCAAATGATATATTTTATAATTAAAAAAATAATATTATATTATTTTTTTAACGCCGTTTAATTGAACATCATTTAAATTAAACTACAACAATTTAAATCGATTCATATTTTATTTAGTCCTTACAAAAATACATGCTTTTTATGTTATGAAAAAAAAACATTTTTTTAATAACATTTTTTTTACATTATAAAAAAAAAATATATATATATATATACCAACTAAAAAAAATTAAAAATAAAATTTTATATATTAAAAAAGTTATAATAATTAAATCTAAGATAATATTACCATCATTCCTACTCGTCCAGACAAGTCCAGCTAGATACATGAAAATGGCAAGCAGGCATTTGGACTTTTATAAAGTTGACTGTTGATTTCAGTTCAACCTCGGTTGTTTTTGAAGCGTCAATTTTTTTTTTAAATGAAAGCTTTTGAGTATCAATTTAGCTGCTTCTTTTTTTCTTTTTCTTTTTTTGCTTTTTTTCTTTCATCAATTTAATAAACAAACTTGAATAAAAAGAAGAAACGAAAATAACAAATGAAGAATTTCTTCCATTGCTAACTACAGCAGAAGAGGAAAATGCAGGTAAAATGAAAGAGGACTCTTACATACATTTGGTGCTAACACATGCAAGCAAGAGTATATATTAAATATTTATTCTTGCTGCAACAAGAAAAAAATATAATGTTTACTCTTACATGAAGCAAGACTAATCTTACGACAGGCCATTCTAAATAGGCCATCTTTTCATATTAAGTAGAAGACAATAGTACTATACCCACCCCACCCTCCAACATTTAATAATAATAAGAAGAATAAGAATAATAGTAGTAGTAGTAGTAGTAGAATTTGAAGAATCAATTATCCGTCTCATGAAAAGAATCACAAGACGAACTTCCTATACAGGGAACTATAAAATCCTCTAAAGGCGAGAGCTGGTTATTCCTCTCTCTTTCTCTGACCCCTTCACCCATTCTATTCTCGATATATGTTTGAAGGGGAAAGAGATTCACAGCTCCACAAGGGCTGCAAGTAAAATCCAAGTCATAGAAGCATGAGTTAGTTAACTACCCAGCAGCTGCATGCCTAGAAACAGAAATATTAGCTTGATTCCTAGGTCTGGCTTTTTCATGACGTGTCCTACGAGCATACTCTCGGATCCGTTGGTCATGCTCTTTGAGCAACTGATCTACATTGTTTGATGAAACAAGTAATGGTCCAGAAACATATATTTTGTTGTCTCTCGATCCATGACCATGCTGTTGAAAATTTTGAACAAAATTAGCATTAGATAACAAGTCTTTGCACTATATGAGTCAAGACTACAAACAAAAATAAGATATGCTTACCATAATAAAAGCAGAGATGGATAACTCTATGAAGAACAATGAATATATTATATAAAATTAAATGAGGATAGCGAAACTAACCAGACTTGGCTCTTTAATACAGCCTTTCTCGTCATCCTTTGGATGAGAATATGCAACTCTCTGTGTGTGATGCTTTGGATCCTGCTTTCTTTTGGGCTGCCCTTCATAAACTGGTCCTGAGACTCGATGTACAAGGTTTATTGCGTCCCCCCGAGATGGACCAGGTTTTTCTTGTTGATCGTCAGATGACGAAGTCCTAGCTGCCACTAGACCAGACAACTTAGACAAGTTGGCTTTAGTGGGAACCATAAGAAGATCATTATGCTCTCTACCAGATCTTGAAGATACAGGCCCATGAATTAGAGGTCCTGAAAGTGAAGCTCTCTTATTTAGACTCTGTGAGAAATCCTTGCTCATATCTTTAAGAACTCGTGACTGTTTATTTGGATCAATCAGGACACCTGAAACAACTCCCTCCCAATTACGGTTGAACACTTCATTTAGGATCTTTGCATTAGGATGATCTTGTCTTCTCTGTAAATACGAATGAATAATTAAAACAAACTCATGATTTACAAACCAAAAACAAAAATAGAAAGGCTCATGGAGACATGTATGGTAGTTAGAAAACTACAACAGAAAATGTGAATAAAGAACAAGGGAAACTATAAAGATTGTGCTTCAATGGAGTCGATGGTTAAGGAAGGATTTTGAAATTCAGGGGACATTTATGCTCAAGTTATTTGAAAAAAGAACACAGGATTTGAACATTACATTAATAAGCACATAGGTTCATGAACTTTATAAAACTTATATTTGATCCTCAGGATTCTCTTTAATTTCAAATGACTGGATAATAGTTTATGCCAAACAAAAAATTATGAAATCATTACCCCAACATTAGCATCTGTAACAGCATTAACACGAGTTTCCCTTTGTATTTTCTTTTCCAGGTCAACCCTCTGGGCCCTTCTGCTTAGTGCTCCTTGCCTGTACAAATTACAGGGTAGAACCTGTTAAACAAGAGAGAACAAGGGAGCCTCTTTGGGTAAAATATAGATATAGGCACACAGTTACAACTAACAAACAAATCAGAAACCATAAATCTTGGATCAACGAAATTTTATTAGGTCAAACCATCAAAATGGCTATAAGCAAAAGCTTCAGTAATATAACGACCAAAATGTAAGTAAAAAATTGTCAGATGTTAGAGTAAAAGCTTTGGATAGAAGCAGACCACTTATCCGGTCAGGAACAATTCCAATTAATAGCAGCTTTGCCCCCAAGAACAATCATTTTGAAAGACTATTAACCTATGTAAGATGTACCTTCTAGCTTCTTCCTCTCTCAATTTTGCATCTATCTCTTTGCTCGGAGGGTACTTGGGCATATTTGATGGATCACAAGCAAGAGGTTGAGTTGTAAAGAACTGTAAAAAAACGTAATAGTTAGGTCGCATTCTGTATCTCTAAATGATGATTAAGTTTCTAAGAAACAATAGTAACATACTCTGAAGCTAAAATACGTTTAGAAGTTGAAAATCGGGTAAAAGTCTTATATGGCACCTTAACTTTATATAAAGGTACAGATTAGTACCAAAACTATACAGGAGTAGACCATTAGTACCTTAGTTTATGTAGGGGTACATCAGTAATACTTTTTTTGCTAACATCATCAAGAAAAAATGGTAAAAAAACATGACATTTCTTACATGTGTAAATTAGTGAGGGTATAATTATAATTTATCATTTAAAAAACAGGCCAAAATAATACTGCGTGGGTATACATTTACCTTTTCATTGTTCCCATTTCTATTTTAATTTTAATGTTATAAATTGGTGTTTCCATTTTAATCATAGGTCCAAAATGGTAGTGACTTAATTGGGCAACAAACAATTCATTTAAAAGCCACTTTAATATTTGATAATCATATTCATGGAATTCAACAAAGTGAAGTTGCAATGGAAATCAACACACAACAAAAATTAACTTTTGTTTTTAGAGTTTTAGAGTCGTGATTGATTTAAAACTGTTATGTATTTTGTACAATGGTGAATTAGAATTATGACTTATCTAAGACTGTGACTGTTTATAATAGTGACTAATTTAGACGAAAATTATGTCATTGTGAACTATAGGCAGAATTGTTATAACTGTATTAAGTTTTAAAACATATATAAACTTTGTTCAATTTTTTACGGTAAACTGTGTTCAGTTTTAATGTGTAAACTGTGTTCAGTTTTAATGTACAAAGTTCATGAGTCTTTGAAATTATTTTACAAAAAAAAAAATTTACTAAATACTATGAAAAAAATGCATAAAACAAACAGAACAAAAGAGAGAAAAAATTCGCATGCTCAAATATGTAGTATCGACTATCGAGATTGCGACTAGTCCAAGATATAGATTGAACTGCCAATTTTTCACAAAAATAAAAATACTCATGTTCATTCTTTATACTTTTCAAATTGGAGCAAAAATAAAAAAAAAATAATAAATAAAAAAAAAAAGATGGCTACCAAAGAAAATGGGAAGAAAATATATGGGAAGGAGAGTGATAGGTAATATTTATACAACTATTTTCGGTGGGAAATTTGGTGAGGAAGGTGCCAAAACTGCAAAAGACAAAAACATCCCCTTCACTAATATATCACATCAGTCAAACTTGGTCAAACTAGTTAATTAGGACTATATTGTACTTTTTTTTAAGAAATATGACTTCTGATATACCTCTAAAAGATATAGTACTTTTGTGTACTTTTTCTTAAAGATAAGGTACCAGTGGATACCCAACCCCGTTGAAAATCCTGCAAATCAGGAATCACTACTCATTGGTACTGTCAGATATTGCTCCATTTTAGAATATGTACAGAACATCTGGCGATAAATGCACTCCTTAATTTCACTCCTACAGTATATTATTTTCATTTTTACTTTTAGATAATATAACCAGTACCTCAGTCTTGAGGGCAAAAGCTGCAGTATGTCGACCCACAGGATCTATAGAAAGTAGGATTTCCATGAGCCAGAGAGCAGAAAGAGGAAGATCTTTGAACGTTTCTGCAACACAGCGTCGATAAGGTTGAGGAGGCTTCATCACTGTTGAATGTCGTAAGTGCAACTTACTCCAATAATCATCAGATGGAGAACCACAGAGCTTAAAGATTTTATGCAACTGCTCAACCTACAACATGAAAGTAGATAATTCATAGGAACTATATTAATACCAAGGAATATAACTATTTGGGAAATGAACCTTTTTTCAGATGTATATTCTACATCTTATAATCAAATGCAAGAAAGAAAAGTTTCAGTATAATGTAACTCTACAAAGAAAGATATGAAAAATGTGCCTCTTAGATGTTATCGCACATGCCTCGAGTTCATTCATGCTTAACACAAAGCATGATTGTCTATTCCTACACCTTACCATAACATATACAGACACTACCACATTCTCACATCAACTAAAATGGCTTAATGTAGTATGAGCATAATAACCACTTTCCAAACACAAGTGAACCTGAATCTGGGGATAAGACTATCATTTTTATTTTTACTTTTATTTTTTTGGGGTATGTAATGAAATAACAGGAGCCTAAGGATTGTGTAATTTTCTGTCCGTATTTTCCATAAAAAATTTAAGCCATCACCAGTAATAATCAGCAATTTGAATTTCCTCTTGCTGGAACCAAAGAAAAAGTATGTTACACATTTCCCATTTTCCGAAAACAAAAACTATTTTATCTATATGGTGTTCTGACTGTAATATATTAATTTCTTTTTTTTTTGGTGACATTATTGCAACAACTCAAGTTGCTTTTGCCACAACTAATATTCATCACAACCTTATCCAACCATAATAGCATTAAAGCATTATTAATTTAATTATAAGGATAAAATACAGAATTCATACAATGATGTTGAGTCAATAACAATTAAGGGTGTGTCAATATGATTAGCCTTTTTCTAATTAGCTGACATCACCACAGCCACCACTTGCCTCTTTTAATAGTGCACTGTTACCAGTCATTGACAGAAATTTTGCATTCGCCAGTTTCTGTTAGTTAGCAGCAACTCTGACATATTATTGTCAGCAACAAGAACCTCATTGACTAAAAACCAATTTTTGATTGCTAGAATTGGTTTATAATTTCCATTTTGATCATCAGGGTAACATAATTATGCAATTTTTTCTTCAACAATTTTTGTTTTTTGGGTCAAAATGCTTTCTTTAAGCTGAATAGAAGAAAATTATAAGTAAAGGAAAGGTATTGAAAACACATCAATTGTTTTCTGTCCAAAAAAAAAAAAACACATCAATTGTCATGTAAAGGAAAATTAATTCATTACCTCCGTTTTCCCAGGCAAGATGGGCCTGCCAATGTATAATTCTCCCAAAATGCAACCAGTACTCCATAAGTCCACAGCAACCCCATAATGAGAGGCTCCAAGTAAAAGCTCTGGTGGTCGATACCAAAGAGTAACCACACGGCTTGTTAGTGAAGCACTGTGCTGGGGATCATAAAAACTTGCCAACCCAAAATCTGCAATTTTCAAGATGCCATTATTATCAATCAGAAGGTTAGAACCCTTGATGTCTCGATGTAACACACCCTGGCTATGACAATGGTCAAGTCCACTTAGAAGTTGTTGCATGTAACATTTGACCTAAGACAAAACAAACAAGTTAGAGTTTATTCACATGTATCATAAAATAACTAGAGCAGCAAACAAAAGTAATGGTATGAGTACCTGCGGTTCTGTGAATTTTATTCCAGGGCGCGATTGCAATCCAGTAAGATCATGCTCCATATACTCAAAAACAAGGTATAAACTACAAGATGTCTGTGATGCTATTAATCCTTCCAACTTGATTATATTAGGGTGATCTAGCCTACGCAAAATAATTATTTCCCTTGCCATAAATTTGACGCTCTCAGGGTCTAGATTATCAAATCGAACTTTCTTCAGAGCAACGAGTTTGTTGTTGATGACATCGCGGGCCTTGTACACACTACTGTAAGTTCCTTGGCCAATCTGCAAGAAGGAGAAACCAATATGTTTTTAAGAAAATAGGGTGATACAAAGGGAATGTAATAAATATGCAGCTCTGTAATGTTGACTGTAGACCAATAAGTTTTGAATGGAAAATTATACATTTTTCAGACCAAACTAGTATTATTTATTTCCACAGAATGTCAAACGAAATGTATGCAGTCTAGTGGGTGTACATCAAGCTTATTCTTTCGCTACGAAGCGTATATCAGCTTATTTTGTGTTATAGTTAAGTGCATAACAATACTTCGAAGGTATATGTTATCTATTGCTGCCAGCAATATCAAGTGTCAACACCAAAACCATCATTTCTTTAGAAAATTGCCAACTTTCTTAAGGAAGATATCTGCATCATGTCATGAAGTAAAGGTTCTCCAATTACTTGTAACAGAGCAGTATTGATGTCTCCAAGCTGTTGCAGTTGAGTTACAGGGGGAAATATTTGAAGATATGCAAATTCCTTAACCTGTAACTCTACATCAAAAATTCTTTGCTAAAGAACTGAATGCTGTAGTACTTGCCAAACTATTTACTTAAAAAAAATCATAGAATAAACAATGACAGGATTCAACCAAAACCACAACATTTGTAATTAAATTAACCTATAAAAGAAAAAGGGGAACAAGGGAAGATAATTGACTCAAACTAAAATTAATTTGACAGTTACTATTAAGTTCAAATCTTATAAGTGCTTAGTGGTGACTGAAAGATGCAATTGGCTAGGTGACAATGCAAAAGACGAGTGAGTGAAAATATAGAATAGAACATACTTTATCTAACTTCTCAAAAGTGTCAGCACGTCGTGGTAACCATCCTTTGAGAGCCTCAGCTGCCACTGAAGAAAGCCATCTAGGCCACCCGGCCACAACCTGCTCCCCTTCTGTTCCAATTGGAATTCTTCCAAAACTCGGATTACTAAGAACAGTAAATTCAGGCAACTCCATTTTCTCTCTCTCTGTTTGATTATCATAATATGATGTCATTGAACCACTGTCACTGGTTTTCTTATCAATCAACATAACTTTCACATCGCCCCCATCCAACCTCTCTTTTGTCCACTTGTTCTCTTCTCTTCTCGAAGAATTCAGGTTTTGAAACTTCAGTTCCGAGTATTGTTTAGTTAAAGATGATCTTCTTTTCGGACTTTCCCTGCTGTCTTTGACAGCAGAAGCCTTAGAACATATACAACCCATCTTTAAAACCCTCCTCAAGCAAAATTTACCACCCAAAACCAATCCAAACCTTCCCAAAAGCTTCTCCTTCTCCAAATTCCATAAAAAGAATCACACCAAATAATCAACTAAAAAGATTTTATACTTTAACGTATACCTAATTCACAGCTAAATCTCGAAATATTCTAAATCAATTACAAAGCCTCCAAATACAAATTGCGAATTCCCTCTTCACAAATTGGAAGGTTTGGCTAAAAACTTCAAATAATTCAGGAGGGGAAGAAAACATATGAACCCAAATGAAACTAAATCGAAATTCTAGCAAATATAAAAGTACCCAGCACAGAAGTACCCAAATTCAATCAAAGTAATGATATTGAAGTACTCCTGAACAATTATACAAATGAAACACTGACCTAAAAAACCTTGAGATCCATACTTTTGATGGTCTAATTCTGAATCAGCCAACTGAATAAATAGAACAATTCTTGAAAACACTGATAGATAATTCAGGATTGGAATGGGATAATAGAATTAAAAAGAGGATGAGGGATAGTTACCAAGAAATGCTTGAGTGGTTTGTACTCCGATTTTCCACGCGTATTCGAATGAGGAAGTTTATATTTTATTATCACTGTAGGGTGAGACGGCTTTTGCCGGCTATTTTCATTTTGCTTAGTCAATACAAACTCCGACGCTCTCCTCTCAAAAATAAAAAATAAAAAAATTACATAAAATAAATTACTTTAATATTTAATAAAATTAAAAATATAACACATTTAAATTTAAAAATAATAATAATAAAATTAAAACTTCAGTTAAGAAACTTCAATCCAATAAAATTTAATATTAAATTGATTTAAATAATTATAATTTAATTTAAAAAATATTAAATATAAAATAATGAATAAATTTTTTTAATTAATAATAATATATAAATTGGATATAAAATTTGTTATTTTTATTATTATAAATTTTATAAGTGCTATTTTTTTAAAAAAAATTTATAATAGCATCACAATAGCATCGAATATAATCTAATTCGCTGGAGTTCAATATTAAACAAGTCTTATTGATAAAAATTTAAATTAAAAAATGTTCAATTTTAACATAAAAATTATAAACTATATATTTTTTTTAAAAATATATATATAAATTGATTATAAAAATATTATTTTTATTATTATAACTTTTAAAAAGTATTATAAATAATTTTTTTTTTAAAATAATTTATTAACAGTACACATTATTAACCCTCTTTATTTATTTTCATTTTTATCTCTAGCAATTAATACTGTATATATGTTTAAATATGAAACCCAATGGAACGTATGCTCAATAATAATATCAATAGTCTAAATTTTTAAAAAAATATAATATAATTTATCGATGCTTTAATAATTATTTGTCATGAAAGTTCCTAAAACTTTTATATTTTTTAACATACCTACAAAAAGAAAAAGAAAAAATTCAAACATGTGTTAAAAATATTATGAGGTAAAAAATAAAAGTACTATTTGAAGAGTTCACCCCATACAATTTTCCTTTTAAAAATAACATACTTAGTCAAAATATTTTAAATTAACCAACAAATCATCCACCACCTAGCTCAAAACATGTTCAAAATAATTGATTAAATATATGTTTAGAATTATTGCGTTCAAAAAATATATATTCAATAATGTTTATTTTAAAAATGTATATTTTTCATGTTATGTACATGCATTCAAATAATAAAATAAATATGTTTTTTTTTAACATATTACATATTCATCGAATACAAATAATTAAATCACGTACAAACTCATAATCAACATATATTCAAAATTTTAGAAATGCTTTAACAGCTATTTATATTCACTGGTTATAAAAGTAAAGCTGTAAAAATTAAAAATTAAATAAAAGAACTTGAAAAAATGAATTAAATATATAATTTTTTTTTAAATGGAGGGAGAAAAAAAAAAAAAGAAAATGTGGGGTAGGGCGGAAGTTAAATGAACGTAAGGTGCACCGGTTTACTGCTATTCCAAAAATTTATATCTAATAGTTTACAATGATATATGGTTTTTTTTTTTTTTTACATAATGAGGTGGTGTGAATTGACATACTTGCCACTAAATGTGTGTGAATTATTATTTAAAAAAAGTTAAGAAATTTAACAAAAATAACACCTCTAAAATTTACAGTAACAAAACTAGCACTCTTAATAATATTGAACGTTCAATTTAAACGTGAAATATTGAACGGGTCTAAATTGTCGTCGTTTAATTCTAATTGAATGGACATACAAAGAAAAATGACATATTAATTAATTTTTTATTTGTGAAAATATAAGTTTGAACACAAAAATGCTAGTTTTGTTGTTTTCTCAAAAAAATTATCCATACTTTCTTTTTATAATAAAATGATATTTTGTATAACTTAAACTTATAAAAGAAAAAAATTGTTGTCAAACTACTAAATAAATTACATAAAAATTACACTCTTATGGTGATTTTTATAATAAATCTCGCATTTAAAAAAATAAAAAGAAAATGGTGTACAATATTATAACTCGTGCAAACGACTAAGGTACTTTAAAAAAAAAAAAAAATTGTTATCATAAATTCATAACAAAATTTAATCTGTTAAAAAATTTATTATAGTTCGGAACTCCTTATTTTGTATTCACAGAACAACAAATCATGCTCGGAAATTTATAGTTATATTTCGTGCATTATTACTTTGTCATATTGTTTTAATTCCCAACCTCCTCACCTTCACCTTGTACTAAAAATATATACTTATTTATAAACTAAAAAAAAGTTATGATAGACAAAAAAAAAAAAAACAAATTAAAGATTAAATCACACTTAAATATCATGTTCCTCTTACTTTTGTTCTTTATTAAAAAAAATTTTTTGGATTAATAACTTTGTTGGTCCTTAACCTTTACTTAATAATAAATTTTGATCTTAACTTTTTTTTTATACAAGATAGTCCTTAATATTTTAAAATTTTATACATTTATTTTAATTTTACACTTCTTGTTAATTTTTAAAATGAATGTTAAAATTGACCCCTGATTAAAATTGACTTTGGTTTAAACAAAAAAAAATTAAATCAGCAAGGCTTAGTGAGGAAAGACAATGGTAGCCACAGCGGCGTCAGATGTTTTAGACAAATCTGTTCTCAACCTCATCAACAAGAGCATCAAAGCCCTTACACTATCACAAAACTGTTATATGGTCACGGTTTTTAACCGTGATTGTAGACCTATAGTCACGGTTTTTATAACCGTGACCTAAGAAGGAGAGACCTTAGACTAGAACCTATGGTCACGGTTAAAAACCGTGACTGTAGACATATGATATAGTCACGATTTTTGAAAGATCGTGACCAATTATTCACTTAGGTCTCAGTTTTCCTAAAAATCGTGGCCTTAAGTAATACATATGGTCACGATTTTTGTAAAAATCGTGACCATATAGATGTATATGGCCTCGGTTGTTACAAAAACCGTGACCATATGTATTACTTAAGGCCACGATTTTTACAAAAATCGTGACTATATGTAATGTTCATTTGAAAATAATTACACATATTTTTTAGCATTTTCATAAATTTAAATACCTGTTTCTTCAATATTATAAGTGCAACATTCATATCGAAAAATATATTATTAAAACTAATATAGCGATAACAGTTCATGCAATCCGAAACAAAATTAAATTACAAATATTAATGCATAAATTGTTTCAAAATTAATGACACATTATAGAGTGTCATATAATAATTACAATACTAATAATTAAAAGTACATATATGAAATTAAAGTAATTTAAAGTATTACATAATACTATCGCTTTAAGAAGCGATTTGTGAACTCCGCCCATTCATTCCGCATTTCATCAATTTGACTATCAGTGTATGTTCCTTCGTTATTAAGCTACATATATATGAAAACAAATTTTAATATGTCGTATATAAAGAATCCAAGACAGAAAAGGCATGTGGAAAGAGTTTGTTTCAACTGACCTTGAGAGAGATTGTCTTCTTTACTTCTTCTGTCCTATCTTCAAGATCATTTCTGTGCTTCTTGTCCAACTCACTCATAGTATCAGCTCAATTAATCTTTTCTTGAATTGAGACCAGTAGATTGTCTGATGTAGCCAGCCTAGGTATCATTCATGAGTACTATTAGGTATGTAACTACACCTTTTCATATACACTATCATGAGAACAAAAGGAAACTTCATGTGAAAAAAAAAATGAGTGTGGTAATATTTCTGAGCTTCATAGCTGTAATTCTCAAGAGTGCACAATTGTGCACATTGCAAAATGGCCATAAATAACACTTTGTAGGTGAAAATAAGGGAAACTGCAAACTCCGTAGATTAAAATATGTCTCACAACAATGTTTTAGATGTTGAAGGCATACCTCTTGGATAATCAGTTTTATTAGAAATGGACAACTAAAACCAGAAATATTACCAGTTGGACAGAGTTTGTATCATACTCTCAAGTTGACCTGGTCTTGGATCTTTCCCTGCAGCAAATTGGACCTGAATTGGGAAAATAGATTAGATACTTTCTGGAGGAACATAATAAATTGAAAGAGACGAACAGAGAAAATGGGGGCAAAAAAAAAAGAATATAAATGAAGGCACAGTATCAGGGACAATAAGCCAAAACCTCAAAGCATCTCCGCAACTGATCCAACTTTCCCCTGACTATACCCTGAACTTCATCTCCCGTAAATGCCTTTCCTGAAATATAACATAAGATTCACTGAAGTAGTGTAGTTTGAGAACATCATCTACCGGTTGCATAGCATGGTTCTTTCTTGCAAAACTTTAAATACCCACCTCAGATTTCGGACAAAAATTGTCATTTTAGGGAAAATCTAATAAGAAGCAGGAAATGCCAACAATTAATTTTCAAAATAATAACCACTTTACATCTTAGAGCGAATGAAGTACAACCACACACCACAAAGCTACTGAATTGAAAAAACACTCAAGGCATATGCAGTACAAGCCAACCATAAAAGTACTCGGTTGATCTATGAAGAATGTTCATGGAAATTAAAAACAAAATCCAAAGTAATAACAATATTAGAAAATGAAGAGAAAATAAGAAGAAAAGAAAGAAGAATTCCATAAAAACCAGAAACAAGAAAAGGAAGAAAGTGATAGAAAACAATAACGACGACAAGTACTGACCTCAAGTATCTCAATTGCCCGATAGGTTCCAATCTTCAAGAGTCGCTTTGAGATATCTTCCTCAAACATAAGCTCTATGGTTTCCCTAAAAATCCCCAAGTTCTCTACCTTTGGCACCTCTATTCTACAAACTTTCGACCCAGAAGAAACATTCGAAGACGTTTTCTTTCTATACTCACTAATTAAACCAGCGAATAGCTCTAAATTCGCACATATAGGAGAAATGCTTTGAGTGTAGCTCCTCCTTGAACTCCCTCGGTGGCTCGCTCGAGGGAAGATAGAGGCTTGCTCGATTAAAAAAATTTGCCCACCCCTAGCTACCTGATGCAGGACGAGGACGACGACGAGGACAACCTGGTGCTGTAGATTTGGTGGCGAGGAACCACCTGAGGGTGGCTGAGGTTGGAGCAGGACGCGGACGCGACTGGGCTGGGAGGACGCAGACGTGGGACGCGGACGCGGCTGGACCACCTCAGGATTTTTGGAATTTGATTATTGTCCGAATAATCCAAGAGCAACGCTGCTTATTAGGTTTTTTTTTGGTTATATATATTAGTTAGTTTTTTTTTATAACAAGAAAAAAAATAACTTTATTGTCACGGTTTTAAAAAAACTGAGACTATATTACATGATAAGGTCACGGTTATTTAAAAACCGTGGCTATAAATTTTGAATTTTTTTTAGCTTCACTTTTGGTCACGGTTATTTTAAAAACCGAGATTATAGATATACACTATGGCCTCTGTTTTAAGACGACCGTGACCAAAAACCTATAGCCTCGGTTTTTTGTAAAACCGTGGCCAATTTTTCGAGACTAAAAATCAATTTTGTTGTAGTGTTAGTAAGAAATTCAACCGAATTCTTCATACAAAAGAGGTTGTTGCTCAAGGTAAACCCATCAACAACAAACAAAAGAAAGTTTTTTGCTATAAGCTAGTCGTCTCTGACCTCATTGATGAGCTCGATAAGCTTTATCAACCCATATTATTGTTGTTTTTAAAGAGTTGGATCTTGTTATTCAACATTTTTAAGTGTCTCTCCTCACTCAATCCGCCTCCAACAACCGCCACCATAAGGAGGAGGACATCAAGTGAAGCTCATTGGGTCTGAATCCACAACCTAAGCACAACCAAAATGTGGTGGAGGATCGTTTGCATGTTCTCTATTTTAGGTCTCTTTTCTATGTCAAGTCTTAGAGTAATTTCACTTCCACCATGTTGACTCGAATCCACAAGCAAAAGTGTTGCTTGACTTATGACTATGCTACTAATGATGCCTGCTAAGAGTGGGAAATTAGGATTTGATTTCAAAGTTGGGTGGGTTATTGATCTCTCATCCCATCGATTCGAGCTTATAGCATAAGAAAGCTTTACAACGATATGTAGAGCATGTTAGGTTGTAGTTTGCTGATTCTAATCCATCAATTCAATTTTAATGTTCATTTTAAGAATTAATGAGAATTGTTAAATTTAATTAAATATGTAAAATTTTAAAATATTAGGACTATTTTGTATGAAAAAAATTAAAAATTAAAAATTATTGAATAAAGATTTAAATAAATAAAATTGCTAACCTTATTTTTTTTAATAGTTTATTTGAAGACTAATTTTTTCATACACATAATCGGATAACTTTTTAGGAAAAGTAAATATCGGGCACTTATTGACTATTGCTTTTTAGGTTAATCTAAATTAGGTACATATTAATCATCCTTTGTTGGCCTAGCCTCATTAATAGCTATAAGTGCTCACAGCTGTTCCTTCTTTTATACACGTTAAAAAAAATAGAGAGAGGAAAAAAACAGTTGGGTACTCATAATGTTAGAGAAAAGTTTGTTTTTTTTTTTTTTTTTCAATGTAAGAGTTTGGTTCGCGCATAATTTGTTTGAAAGGGATGGTAGCAACATTTTTAATTATATTCTTATTTTTATTGATAATATTTTTTATCTAATGTATGTAAATTTTATTTGTTGACATATTTTTTTCACGTTTTTTGAGTAAAATTATTGTGCAAAGAAAATGAGAGTATTCCCTGCTGAATTTCCTGTAAAAGGTTTGCTATTTCGGTGGGACGTGAATTGTGAATTGTTGCTGTTAGGGGAAAAAACGTTCTTGCTGTTTTACCTATCAAAACCAAGTTATTTAAATTGGAAGTTGGAATTTGCATTTTATTCCTTCTTTTCTTTTTTTTAATCTAAGGAATTTGCGTTTTATTCAACTGGCCGTTCGGATGACAAATACATTGATAGTTAATGATTCATAATGATTTAATCTGAAGATAGGAATTCAGTAAATTTAAAATTCTAAAGTAGTTAATGATTCATAAAAATGAAGAGAAATAATAAGTTTAAATAATGTTAAATCTCATTGAAATATCTTCATTTTCTTTTTCTTTTTCTTTTCTTTTTTCCAAAGTGTTTTTTATTTTTTTAAGAAAGCGTTATCTGGATCTTTTTTAAAACTAAATTTAGCCTTTAACTTTGAATTTTTTTTTTTTTTTTGATTTTAACTAGTTTGGAAAAAAGCCTCTAATAAAAATAATATATGTTTATTTGAACCTGGATATGAACATATGCTTAGGCATGGTCGTGTTAAATATATGCTAAAATTAATATACATTTCTTTGCTTGGGTATAAATTGGGCATAAGTATTAGCAATAGATAATACAATTGATAACGTAATTAAATTATATATACGAAGTAATGGATTCGAGGGATGAGAAGTCATAATTATGCATAAAGATTCATCTAACGACAGTCTCATGTATTAAATACTATTAGTACTCTTAAAACAAGACGTTGATCTGAATAAATGGAAATTAGAAAGTATTACCCTGTTTCCTCCTGATGAGCTTTTTCTTTGTTAAAAAAATAAATAGAGCATAAGTGAGATTCATTTCAAATCTGAACATGTCTAAGATTATATATGGTCATTAAATTTTTGTTTACATGCATAGCATGACTCTTTTGATATATAAAGTTTTATTTTTAATTTCCTTAAAAAAAATATGTTTGTTTTTATTATAACGTAAATGAACATATATTTTTTAGTATTTGAAGAGAATATTATTTTTTTTATTAAAAAAATTTAAAAATAAAAACAGTTAAATAATTTAATTATTTATACACCGAATATTATATCTTTTGGTAACTTAGAAAGAAGGAAGTGAATATTGGGTGTCATCCACATCATGGTTTTAAGTATCTATAGATGCAATAATATATTATGTAAGATAATTTTCTCACAAGTGTTCTTTCATTCTTGACCTCTTATGATTTATGTTTAAAAGTAAAAAATTTATCAAAATTTCAACAATTTTAGTAATAAATAATCAAAATATCAGGCTGTATTTTAAATAATAAGTATTGGATCATGTTTATTATTCTTAAACCTTTGTAAAATTGTGATATATTTTTAAACACATGCAAAGAGATCAAAAATGTAAAGGATTGAGCAAGGGCTTAAAAAACAAAATTGTTCGAAGCAAAAGGTATACATCACGTAAGCACCTAAGCTTTCTTTTGATTCCGTCATAATTACCTTTTATTTATATAATTTTTTTTTTGTATGTAGAAATTTATTCAAAATACACATAATTTGAATGGCTTTTTAGCTTTAAAAAAATACTTATATATTTGAATGAAAAATAAAATATATATGATAAATATTTTTTAATATAGTTGATAAAAATTTAACATTCTTCCAAACAATACTTTAAATTAAATCTCTCATTTTTAAATATCATTTGATAAAAAAGATTTATATATAAATGATAATTTTTTGTATAATAATAAATAAAAATATTTTATCTAACACTAATTTTTATAGTTATTGTTTTTACAACCTAACAACTTATAACATAATATAAATAATAACTAATTATATAAAAAAGTTATATTTTCATTTTTTTTTTTCTTTTCCTTAAACGATAAAACCCCTGCTATATAAACTAAACAAATTATAACATAATATAAATAATAACTAATTATATAAAAAAGTTATATTTTCATTCTTTTTTTTTTTTTCCTTGAACGATAAAACCCTCACTATATAATCTAATTACTATAAAATAGGTGAATAAAATATTTGCCAACAAATAAGTAAATTTGTATACATTTATAAAAGTAATATTATGGAGAGCTATAATAAGGGTAAATTTGTCAACATTTTATGAAAACATACATTTTTTCTCTCTTTTAAAAATCATAGCCGATCTTTTCTTTTCTAATTTTTTATTTTCTACAGAAGAAGAAGTAATTTTTACAAAGGAACATTCTCTACAGTAAATTTAAATCTAGTGTATTTTTTGTAAAGAAGAAGTTCGTTATGTATTTTTTGCTTTAAATATATATCAGAAGAATTATTATCTACTTTATTTTATTCTACATAAATTTAAATCTAATGTGATAATTTATTCACTTAAATATCATTTATGACGACATTAAACATATTTTATTATATTTGACAAGTTTTTTTTCTCCCAAATTTAAATCTAGATACAATATTATTTTGAAAAAACAATAAAAATAACACACTTAAAAATTATAATAATAAAAATAGCACATATTGTGTTTAAATTTAAAATTTCACAAATAAAAAAATGATTGATATATCATTTTTTTTAGCACGCATTAAATTTGAATTAAACAACAACAACTTAGACTCGTTCGACATTACACGTTCAAATTAAATGTTCAAAGTTATTAATGTACTAATTTTATTATTATAAATTTTAAGAGTACTATTTTTTATAATTTTTTTATTACTTTTTAGAGTTTTGTTGCGGTTCATAAATTAAAGAACTCAAGCTATTAAAGATCAAATTTTGTTAATTAGAAAAATCAAACTTAAACAGAAGCCAAAAAAGAGCTAAAAATGAATGCTCTAAAAGTTTATTCATTTGACTACACATATGTTATTTATCATTTTGACAATTGATATATTTTTTGATTTAAATGTTATTGATGTATTTTTATTTTGAATTAATAAAACTTATTTTTCTTTAAAAAAATATATAAATATATATTTTAATTAATTCAAATTAGGATTATAAGTACAATTAAATAAAAAAAATGATTTTTATAGAATTAGATTTAACAGAAAAAATTACCATAATAATAATAAAATATTTATGAAATAAATTTTCACTTAGAACAGACCTAAATAGCAAAAACACAATAGAAAATATCCACCTAAGAGATAACTCCCTCCCCTAGTGAGAGAAAAAGTGAAGAGGAAAGGAAACGGAGAGGAGAAGAAACAGAGAAAGAAATGGAAGAAAGAGTGACAGAAGAGACGACAGAATATTTCATTTTATTATTATTATTTCTTAGAAATATTATGCATCAAGAATGTGAAGTGTATCTCATACTAGAAAAACCTGGCAACAACAAAAAAATCCCACTCATTTATTAAAACCACGTTTGAAAAATACAAATTATTAGTATTAATTGTTTAATATAATATTTTAATGATATTTTTGTAAATAATTACATAATTTTAAACAGTTATTTGACAAAATTTTAAAAAATTGAAAAAATTATTAAAAATAAGAAAATAAAACTAAAAGTATAATTCTTAAAGGAAAACAGAAAATAAAATATAAACTCATCATTTTCATTCTCCTTATACTAATTAACAATTTATCTTCTAAGTTTATTTATTATTAAGTTATCAAATTTAGTATATTATTATACTTGAGAATCTCTCCTAACAAAAATATAAAATTGTTAGCTATATAAAAGCCTTTGATAATTATTTTAATTTTTAGCTTTAAATAATTGAATTTTTAATTGTAAATTAAAAACAATTGATAATTAATTTTTAATTTTAATTTTAAAAATTAAAATTTTAATATTTTTTTGTTTTATAATTAATTTTTAATTTTTAACTTGTTAAAACAATTTTAAATTTATCTTTGATAAATTTTTATTAAATTTAATTTCTTTAATTATTTTATGTACGATCGAGTAAAGTTGAATTATATTTACATTAATGCCCCTTCCTATGTACACTTTTAAATTTTTTCCTGCAAGTGTCGAAAAGGCTTTGATGATATTAATTTAAAATTTGGCACTACCGAGGAAAAATCTAAGGGAGATTTGTAATATTTTTTCCTAAATTCTATACTATTTCATCTATATAAGTGGAGTAGTTGGACTTGGTACCTTTCTAGTATTCAAGTTATATCAAAAGTATTTTAAATTGACCATATTTTTAAGTGGTTCCAGTTTAGTACTCATGTTTTCCAAATGGTTCCAGTTTAGTACACATGTTTTTAAAATAGTTCCGAATTTTGATTTTTAGCAAATTTGGTCAGATTTATAATATAGGGCAGGGTTAATTCTGTCCATTTTTATGGTTCGCGCCTGGAAAAACTACCTCCACCATTTTTCGCCATTTTTACTGAAATTAAGGTATTTTTCAGCCATTTTTCCTATTTTCAGTATCACAAAACATATTTACAATCTATTTTCTTCAATTGTCTACAAACATTAAAAGATTTGGAGAGAAATGGAGCAAGTTAGGGATATAATTTTTTTTTATTTTATTTTCCTGAGAAAAGAGATGTCACTTTTCGTTAGAAGCAGATCCAGAAATATTTTTTAGGAACTAAAATCAATTTTTATTCTACTTCATAATTGGAAAAAGGTGATTCTAAATGCAATGACAAATTATTATGTTTTCAAGACATTTTTTTAATAAATTAAAATAATAAATTTGCAAACAGGGAAAAAAAAAAATTTAATTTGTCCTTGTTAATGTAGGAAAAAAACACTACATAGAGCAAATTTGGATAAAACGGCTCTTTCTCCGTTTACGATTTTACAGTTATTGCATTTTCATTCTTTTTATATTTTTCTTTCCAGTTCAGAGCCTCGTCCTCTTATCACAAATTTCTCGAAAAATCATATCAGTGTCCTTTTATTTTGTTTATCTCCCTGCTTTCTTGAATTAATCCAATGTAAGATCAAAGTTTACAGTTTTCAGACCTCGATAGAACGAAAAAGGAAGATGAGTGAGGTATTTGAAGGCTACGAGCGTCAGTATTGCGAGCTCTCAGCTAATCTTTCACGAAAATGCAATTCAGCTTCTCCTCTTACTGAAACAGGTAATGTCATATTTCATATCAAATTTTCTTTTATTTTCGATTTGGTTTGGTTCTAGTTTTTTTTTTTTTTTCCTTTCTAATTAGTCTTAAATTCTCGCATTCGTTGTTCCATTGAATTTAAAAATGTGTTCTTGGTTGAGTCTCTCTTTTTGTCTAATTATCTTTTGCCTTTTTGTTTTTAAATGAACGTGAACAGAAAATTAGAAACAACAGAAGCTTTCTGATATTAAAGCTGGATTAGATGATGCTGATGTTCTGGTAATAATCATTTTTCTGAAACTGGATTGCCTTTATGTGCTTTGCTTTATTCTGAAACTGCGATATGGTTTCTCTTTTGGGGGACTGCTAGATTCGAAAAATGGACTTCTAGAAACGCTGCAATACATAGAGTTTGGCCGTTTGAAATGACGAAATTACCCCTGCCCAAATCTATAAACAGTATAAAATCTGCCCTAAATTCTAAAAAGGACTAAACTGAAACCATTTGGAAAACATGGGTACTAAAATAGAACCACTTGAAAACATGGTCAATTTGAAATACTTTTGATATAACTTGAGTACTGAAAAGATACCAAGCCCGGAGTAGTTGAGTGGTGGTTTTTTTTTTTCCCATGTGTGGTTGAGTGGTTGCCAAGTGGTCATTTTAGATGTACTCGGAAATGTTACTAAAAACAAATTACTCGGAAATGTAGGTCTTGAAGATAATTTAAGTTATGAGCTAAACACCTCTCGTCTTTTAACTTTCGAAATTACGATTATCACAAATAAAATGTATTTTAGTGGTAACTTTCCGCGAACGATTCTGTAATTTTCCTGGTAAGGTGCGAACGATCTCAAAAAGAGAGGAAAAAAAGTGTTTTTTCTCCTTTAGAACTTTGAGAAGTAGAAACAAAAGGCATTCTCTGGTTTAGATCAAATCGACATTCATATTTATGATTATATACTTATGCTCTGTAAAATGTTCTTAGATGCCGCCTTTATTTCTCTAATTTTTCTTTGTTTTACTTTTCCTTTTTGTAGAGTGTACTGACTATCGTATGGATATCAACGTAGTTGTTTCCGAGGAAAAAACCTCAGCGTCTGTCCCTAACAAACTCAAACAAGATCAGGTACTTTTGGGTTTTCGTTGTTGCGTAAATTACTCATTTTTGGTTTAATTTAGTTTTCCCACACTTCTCTATAGTAGCGTTGATTTTTGTGGAGTATGATCTTTTAGGTATTAATTTTGATAGCAATTGCGAATTTGATCGGAAATTACCCAAACATTTGTGGGTTCTCGTTAAATTTGCTTAAGTGAAGGTCGTTTAGCGCTCTCTTTAGTTCCAATTCTTATTATATCATGTGCTTTTTCGGCAATTAAGAACACTCAATCCACTAGATTAATTATTTTAGGAAACCCGTCGAAGAAACCTTCTTTGTTTAGTTGTAGTTAGTATTTAAGGTTACTAGTGCTAGTCCCCAAATATTGACTAAAAACCTAAAATTATTCCATGGTTTTTGGTAGTGGTAAACCCTATTTGTGGCTAGTTAGATTGCTTCGTAGAACTAAAAGTTAATTACTGAAAATTTGCGACTGGATTACAACTGGTAGATAGTCTCACTAAGACTAAATGAACTTGGGGGACGGATGATATTGCTTTTAGTGTAATGTTTGCTTGTTAATATTTAAGTTGCATAGAAACGTGAGATATATTCTTTTACCCTATTTTTATTAAGCCAATATCAATTTTGTCCTAAGACTTTTATGATAGGTCCTTGCGTCCTTTTTTATTTGTTTATTTTTTGTGTGGTTCACACTTTAATGTTAAGTTCATGTTGCATAATATTCCGAGACTCAGCTTGTTCTTGCAGACATTAGCATGTCCCCCTTCGTTCTAAATCAAATCTCTCTAGTGGGATATTTTTATTGCATTGCATGGGAAAAATCCTACCCATTTTATCTATCATGTCCTTAGTAATTTATTTTAGGTTGAAAATAATTTAATTTTTGAATTAATCTACCAAGCCCAAGTCCTGAGTTGATGTTGGTTCACCAAGAAATATGTGCAAGCTATAGCTTACTTCTTTCCACAGGATGCTTTGGCCAGTGATGTGGGGAATTCTTCTACAGCTGCTAGTTCAAGTATCACACCTGAGTCAATTGATGTGAATAATATCGATGGTTCCGGGTCTGACTTCTCATGTCTTGATGATGAGAATGGTGATGCTGATGATTATTGTGATTATGATAACATCTCATATACGGATGAATATGCTGTTTTGCAATCGCAATTTGACAATGTGGATTTGCCCCCTGGAGTAGAAGCATCACTTCCCTGGTTGAAGGATCCATCTCCAAGTGAAACAATTTCAGCTACAAAAAATTCAACTATTTTAGGTCCTCCTAGTGTCAAAGGAAAGGAAGTTGGCTCATGCAGTTCAATTATTCAAGCGGACTCAAATTCTAGTAATCAAGTAGAAGATAATGAAGACAATGTTATGGAGAAGCTTCAAAATTTTAAGCAATTTGACGTGGTTAATGATTTCTCAGATCATCATTTTAATCGCGTGGGATTTTTTGAGCAGCAGGTAAGATCAAGTTACTCGAAGTTGTTATTCATGCTCTCATCCCTCTCTCCCTTACATGATTTTAAGCCAATTGCATTCTAGCTTATATGTGTTTTTTCTCCTTGTAATTCTGTATTCTTCTACATGTATGCCTCTCCTGTGTTTGAATCTTGGACAAAGGGGTAAACTTACTTCTGGGCTTCAAAGACATTTGTTTTGCATGTACGTTTTCTTCCTTTTGTTGGACCCAGGTTAATGGAGAAAGTTTTGGGCTTATTAAGGCTGCTGTAATGTGTCTTTGTCTCTTTATGAGTAATGTATTTATGTTTTCTTTATAAACTGGTTTTGGCCCACTTTTTTGATAGCCTCCCAAGAGCTGGACAAAGAGAGTTCAGGAGGAGTGGAAAATTCTGGAGAAAGACTTACCAGGTAAGTTATGATATTCTAATGGTATAATTTTGTTTTACTTTAGATATTTTACGAGATACATGATGTGTACAACTGGGACATCTTTGGCCAAGCGTTTTGACATTAACTTGGATGGGAAAACTAAGAATATCATAGTGTTCTGCAGATGTTTCTTGTTCACCATGGCTTGTAGTCAAAAAAAAGAAAAAAAGATGGTTTGAAATGGCTGTAATGTAAAGTTTCTGTTGAACTGTTGAGAAAACTTGCTAAACTAATTAAAGGATTTTTTATGTGTTTCTGGCTGTCATTTACTTTTCTAACATAAGTAGTAAATCACTTTTGCAGTTTTACTTCTCATCTAGGTCAGTCTTTTTTCAGAAGAAGAATCTCTCTCTCTAGTGCCCTTCTTTCATCTCTCTCTCGTATTTTTGTTCTCTCTACAGAAACTATATTTGTAAGAGTTTATGAATCAAGGATGGACCTTTTGAGGGCAGTAATTGTAGGACCTGCAGGCACTCCCTACCATGATGGTCTTTTTGTCTTTGATTGCCTTTTCCCTTCAGAATATCCAAACTCGCCACCGGTATGCTTTTGCGACATTGTATCTGCTTCAATTGTATATCCTTTGGTTTTATGTAATGAGAGTGGGAATTTCTTTTCACAGATGGTATACTACTACTCAGGTGGTCTTAGATTGAATCCTAATCTGTATGAATGTGGAAAAGTCTGTCTCAGTCTTTTGGGAACCTGGAGTGGACATCATAATGAAAATTGGGTAGCCGGGAAGTCAACAATGCTACAAGTTTTGGTATCCATACAGGCTCTTATTCTAAATGCAAAGCCTTTCTTTAATGAGCCCGGGTATGAAAGCACTTTTACTGGAACAGTAGGTGAAAGTAAATCAAGGAAGTACAACGAGGAAGTCTACATTCTATCTTTAAAGACAATGATCTACACACTTAGAAGGCCTCCGAAGGTATGATAACCGGATCAAATTTGATATTTACTTTGTTCATTTTAAATGTCTTATTAATACATTTGTCCTGCTATTCTGGTGGTTTTCTAAAGTACACCTTTTTAGTCCAAGACAATTTGCTAACTTTATATCTGTTTTTCCTGTCACCTTTCTGGGTGCTGTTAGAGTTGAGCTTTGGTTAACTTACTGTCTGTATAATTAAACGTAGGCCAGCCGGTTGGGCATGAGTTTAAACTACAAAAATGAAATGATGGCAGTTTTGAAACATGTACTTAACTGAAGCTGTATAGCATGGAATATTCTTAGTTGACGCACATCTGGTTAGACATTTGTTAGCATTACTAAGTATTGGTTGTCTCTTGAATGGATTTTGTGTACGAGTCTTTGAATTGGCAACTGTCCTCTATAGGTTTTAAGTATTTTGGTAATGTCTACCTCTCATGATTTGTGATGCTCTCTTGCAGCATTTTGAGGATTTAGTGGCTGGTCATTTTCGGAACCGAGCCCAGGATATTCTACTAGCATGTAAAGCATACATGGAGGGTGCTTTGGTGGGATCTAATGTCAAAGACGAAGCAAGGAAAAGCAGGGTCTCGGGAGAATTCAAGGCTGATGTGGCTAGAATGATAAATATGCTCGTTACAATTTTCACCAGAAATGGATCAAATGATTGTGACCAGTTTCGTCTTCCAGGAACCAACCCCAAAATAAAACAGTAAAATAAATAGAAACATATAGGTGTAAGGATCACCATGTTTTGGGACCTGTATATGAATATGATAGGGACTGTCTCCTAGTTGCTGCTTGTATGCTAAGTGCATTTGAAATTTACCCTGCAGAGTCTACTTGATGAACCTCCTGGAAATTCTAGGTAAATGTAAATAGTAGGATGACAAACACTAAAATGCTTAAATCTGATCATAGTGCCTGCCGCGATACTCTGATTTAATGAGTAGCTATGGTTAGTAGTTAACCAATGGTTTTTGAAACTACCAATAATGCAAAAATCATACCGACTGTTCGGATCATAATGTGAAAACGATAGTTTTATATTTTGCAGAAATGGACCCTTTTAGCATTGGCCATGCGGTTATACGTTTTTTATTTATTTGTTATTTTATCAATATTAATAAAAATAAAAATCTATACTGTAGGAGATTAAAAACCATAGGGGTGTATTTTCTATACTCCTGGAGAATAAAAGAGTTGTATAGTCACATGGAATAGACGCCAAGTATGAGAGAAAATTGGTTAAAACTAAACAATAGGCACATTTTTGCTGCTTGAAAATTTTCCATTGGATGATATGACCTCAATAAAGATTATTATTAGATTGTTTGGATTAATAAAGATATATACGGAGTTATGGACAATGGAGGCACAACTTCATGAAGTAAGTAATCTTACAATTAGAATAAAGAAATAATTTTTAATTTGGAATGGTGGGATAATATTATTATGTATATAATAATTGATAACTTATGCAACCATTATTCGAATTAGTTCGAAGACTGTTTTGTGGTAGTTTATATATAAAATTGAAGATGTTCTAGTTTTCCGAATCTATGCTGTATTATTTTTTTTGCTAGTTGATCAAGATGTGATGTTAGAAGCTATTGGATTTTTTGGGCAATAACTAAGCATCTCTTTTAGAGAATATTGATATAATGAAAGAGGCATTTTATTTGAATAATTTTTTCAAACTAGTAAAATTTAATTCCAAAACTCAAGTAACTTTACCGATCTATACTATATATAAAAATTTGAAGCAATGTTTAATATATTTTAGATAAAATTATTTATATATTTTAAACTATTGATATTAGTTATCTTTTTAGTATTTATTATCACATTAAATAAGGAATCTAAATATAATAATGGAATAAAGATTACATTTAATAAGAATTCTAATTATACTACGATTATCATAATCAAAAAAAATTTTAAATATTATTTTACTTTCATAATTAATTAAGAAGTATAACAAAATTAATTTTGTATTTATTTCAATTACATGCGCATGTTTTTAATTAGTACTCATAAAAACCAAAACATCCTTACTATATACATTCAATAAAATAAGAATAAGACCATACCCATTGAAGTTTCGACAACTTTTTCCATACGTAAATCCTTATATATTTTAAAGAAACATATGCAATATTTTATATATGTTTCATCTTACATTTTTAGTCCATGTCTAAGGCCTTATATTTAGTAACTAATTTGAGTTTCGGTAACCATTGTCAGATGTAAGGCCTTACATTTAAAGACTTTGGTTGTGGTCGTCGGAACTTCGACGATACCTCTAACAATGATCGCTAAAATTCTGGTGAGGTTATGGTCTCCTTTTTTTGAAGTTGTAAAGTGAGAGTCATTTGACATAAAATTATGAGTTTTGAAATGAATTGTTGTTAGTTAGAAAAGAAAAAAAAATGATTATATTATTTAAGACAAAACTCTCTATTTTCAGGTACTAGGTGTGCAGTCCATTTTGAAATATATATTTCCCCAATAGTTGAGTTGTATTCACTATAAAATGTATAAAGTTTACGATAAGTTTTGGCATGGTTTGTAGCTTTTGCCATGGAGATGGTAAAAGGGTGTGGAAAAAGAATCATTCTGTGACCATAATTTATGAGTCATTTTCTCTATTTGCTTCATTAGAGAAAGAATAAAATAAACAATAGAATCAAATACAGATTTAATACCTTTCAAAGTTATGTTTTCTTCTTTATGTGCTGAACTTCATGCCTTACTTATGGCTTGCAAATTTACTCTACAAGGAAACTGAATGAGTGTGTATTTTGAATCTGATTGTCTACAAGTAATTGGTTTGATTAACAAAAAGGGGACTTGTTTGGCTCCTGAAGGTGTATTGGTACAGGAGATTTGGAGATTGAAGCAAGACAGGAATTTTATATTTCTTTTTTGTCCAAGAACAATTAATACTGCAGCACATAGAGCTGCAGCTTATGCGTTGGATCTAAATGTGGGAATGAATTGTTTCTCTGATTTTCCTCCTTTTTTATTTGATGTTTTAAATTCTGATGTAACTCTTTGGAGAACTCCTAATATTGTTATATTAATACTCCACTGCTTTGAATTAAAAAAAAAAAATACAGATTTAATCTCCGTTTACCAGACGAAAGGATTGTTACTTTCTCATGAAATATAGTGGTTCAAATTTCATGTTTTAGTTATTGTTTGATTTAAAAAAAATTAATATCTATTAAGAGAATTAGGAATTAAAATTACTAATTGAATAAAAAATAAAGTATAGGAATAACAGTTGTAATAAGGCCAAATAAATAAATAAATTTTATTTAGTTTTCCTAAAATATCCTTTGTATCTAACAGTATAAATATTTTTATTAGTAATTGAGATTTTTTTTTTTTTTGCTAAAAATATATTAAAATTTTATTTCTTTAAGAGAGTGAATAAATGTCCTTCTCATCTAGTGAATAATAAATCTTCCTTATGAGTAAAAGGAAAACATATATTTTTTTTAAATTGCAATAACAGATAAAGACATAAAAATATCAAATTTTATTTGTGAGTTTATTTTCAATAATCGAACATGCCTTTATGCAAAAATATATTAGTTCCCACTTCCCCTATTGTATTTTTGTTTTTAATAAAAGCTATTGTAATTAGTGAACTTCTTAATGCGATGGTTGATTAATATCAAATGTTTGTTTTTATTCAAGTCAAGAATATGAAGGCGAAAAACTGATTCTTTAGCACATTGAAAGCCAAAGCACTTTTGTTTATGTTTATTGGCCTTTGGAAAATATATTATTAGAGAATATTTGGTAGTGGCGATGGGAGGTACTAAATATCATGAAAAATGAAATTAGATTTTTGGAAATTAAACATAAATTAGTAAATACAAGAGATTATTTCTTAATCGTGTTGCTTTTCCCCCCTACATTTTTGGGGTCTAATTAATTGTTCTCTTTCTGTTTGATAAAAGGCTTTAATGCTGTTTATGATTCATATTCTCCTCGGGGAATATTTGTGATCATGACCTTCTGAGATGAGATTTCCCAAATACACACATGACCGGAACGATGGATTCATTTTTAAGTTGCAAAAAAAAAGTAAGTCATAACTCTAGGCATAACTTTGAGCACTATTATATATCAAAAACACAATTAATTATGCATAATCTCATTTTATACCTCATTATTTGTATTATCTAATCAAACTTTATCATATCATTTGACATATATATTATAAATTTGTGATATTTAGACTATTTCAAGAACTTTTCATGTGACTTTAACATCTGCTAGCTACAAGCCTATACACGCAAGATTTTTTTTTTTTATAAATTAAAGGGTATTTAGTTATTTAGTTTGATTTGAACAATTGATGAAACATCATAAAATCTTTACTAACAGTATAATATTTGACAATGTGATAAAATGAACTTCAATAATAACCTAACAAAAGATTAAAAAAGAGATTCAACACCATACATCCAAAAAAAGAAAAAAAAAATTAAGAAAAAACAACAAAATAATACATTTCAAACTTATAACAATAAAAATAACATATTTTTGCTCTACTAATATATTTTTACTATTTTAAAAATTTATGACAAATTATTTCACATTAAATTTAGTTTTAATTAAACTATAGTCATTTATATCTATTTAATATTAAACGCCATTTAATATTATTAAAAATGCTATTTTTAAATTTTAGGCTTTGTAGTTTACGAAAAAATTAAAGATTATAGACCATTTTAACATTTCAAAATACTCGAGTAAGAAAATTTACAATTATGGAATTAGTACTACTGAAGAATCGAACAGTACTTAACTAATTAAGAGCTAGGTTGTTAGTCTCACATCTTTAAAGCTAATACCACCTTCTATCTTGTTTCTCTTCGAAAATCTCCAATTACTTCACGAGGCATACCTACATAGCTAACTTTCATGCAGAACATCACCCCAATAACCTGGTAGTAAATGTGTTGCTTCATATCTTTTTGGATACAAGTTTGAATTTTTCTTCTCTAGTTTAAAGTATTTAGTGAGTGACTGAGTGTGTATCTCAAAATGGTTTCATGTTTAGAAGTGTTTTAAAAAAAGTACTTTTTTTTTCTCAAAAACAAGTCTCATTTGAAAAAAGAAACGCTTATGTTATTTTAAAGGTGATTCCCATAGACAAAAAAATAAATAATATTTTACTCTCAAACATAGAAAGATATGCTTGTTTTAAAAACACACTTTTTAATAGTCCATTCAAACGAGCAGAACATCAGTAGAGAGGTTTTATTGGCGAACACATTATTTTAGTACAATACATACCTCACGTTACATATACTATAGAGATAGTTAAACTCAGAGGTCTATTGATTTGTGGATTAGTTTAGATCAAAGTCTCAAACTTGTCAAACCACTGGAGGAATCCGAGGGCTGCCTCTCTAGCCTTCTCCGGCAGAGGAGTCGTTGGAGTTAGTGTTTCATATTCTGCTTTCCATTCAGCAATACACTTGTCATTTTCATGACCTTGGAGAGGAATGAAGGAGAAAGTAACCCTGTATGGATCATACATGTTGCATAGATCACCTCCAACAACACTATATGTCACAGATCGTCCATTTTCCACCTTTTCTATTTTCTCAATTGATTCTTTCACATAGTCACTTAAAGCTGCATGCAAAACAACTAATTACATTTTATTCTTTCCTATTTATTTTTTTAAATTTTTTTATGAAAATTAAGTTTTCAAATTGCATCTATTTTATGTTATTATTATTATTATTATTTTTTACTCTGCTACACACTATAGTAACTGTTGGACTATATTGTGAAATAGTTGAAATCTGGAATGATTATGCATATAGAGGTAGAGAGAAGGGTACCCGGGCCAAGCTTGAAAAGCCTGAGAGTAGTCCCAGGACTGCCATCACCTTGAAGGTATTGAGCATGAGCAAGCATTTGGGGTTTGATTTTGCAAATGGTTTCATTATCTCTGTACATATTCCAGGCTCTTTCTGCTGGAATACTTAGCACCACCTCTCCTTTCATGCTCCTCATCTCCCTTAAAAGTAAGTTTGTTTGTGTTTTGACTATTATGAGTGTAATTAGAATTCCTTAAATAAAGACACAGAAAGAACCATCCTACAGTCTATAGATTGATGCTCTCACAGTCGGGGTCATTGTTTTAATAACAGAACACTACTCAAATAAATCCCAGTCAAAATTCCCCCCTCTTTTTGTGAGTGTATTACACAAAAAGAAACAAGTTACTCATTAACTGAAGTGGGTTGGTCCATTCTTTACAGCAAAATTGGTTCCTGATCAGGTCATCTTCAATAAAATACTATATCTACTCGTCCAAAAAAATAATAATAATAAAGTAAATGAAATTGTACATCTAAATTCATTTCACTTCAGCTATCTACAGTTTTTTTTTGCTACGACTTAAATACCTTTGTATATTTACATAAAATTAAAAAAAGTATATTCATCACAAATTCATAATGAATCACATTGCAGAAATTGATAGAATGTTGTTGGCTCACCGTTTTTAAACATGCAACATACTAACATGTAACTTAAATTCATCTCAACTTTGTCACGGATAGCACTGCTATATACAAGGTTGAAACAATTTACTACAATAAGAAATTGCATAGAATATTTTTAGCATTGGAGAAAAGAGAAGAAAACAAAGCACTCATTTACTGATAATGTTTTCTAGTTTTAACAACATGGAAAAATAATGAGTCCGATCAGAATTCATAATGTGTTGGAACTAGAAAAATAATACAAAAAACATTACCCTTAAACCAGCAAGAGAAAGACAGGGGATCATAAAGACGTAGATTACATCTAGGAGATCCTCAACATGGTCCCACTACCAACGATTTCTCAATTCAAAATCACCTTCAGTTCTAAACCAAAGAGGTGTCACTCGTTTTGGAGAACCTGTCAAGCAAAGAATCCATGAAAGCATTTTCAAATAAGAACATGGATAGTTGTGGATTTGGCAGCTAAACAAGTAAAATGATGAATCTATAACTCTTCACTATCAAATCTACAATCTTGTAAAACCTGCACAATAATCTACAATATAACTTTTTAATATATGTTTAAAGAAGAAAAAATACATTACAAAAATGCAAGACTTCATGTCGAATTAGTTTTTGAGCGGATTTGATATATTTGAGGATATGTTGGGAATATGGCCGATTATGAAGTATGTTTTGAAAAAAACAGTGTATTGGGATGAGGTAAAAGAAAAAAAGAAGGTAATAGTTTGTTGCAAATTGTTAATAAACCCAACGGGCCTAACTCTCAACCCAAAAGCTAGCTCAAGAGTTAGAGGACTGCCCAGACTTATAACTTGTACTTCTCCAGAACACCTAGCCGATGTGGGACATTCTCCTTCAACACCCCCCTCACATTGGACAGGAGCAACGAAGGCCAACAAACCCACAATGAACTACGGGCCTGGCTCTGATACCATGTTAATAAACCCAACGGGCCTAACTCTCAACCCAAAAGCTAGCTCAAGAGTTAGAGAACTGCCCAGACTTATAACTTGTACTTCTCCAGAACACCTAGCCGATGTGGGACATTCTCCTTCAACACCCCCCTCACATTGGACAGGGGCAACGAAGGCCAACAAACCCACGATGAACTACGAGCCTGGCTCTGATACCATGTTAATAAACCCAACGGGCCTAACTCTCAACCCAAAAGCTAGCTCAAGAGTTAGAGGATTGCCCAGACTTATAACTTGTACTTCTCCAGAACACCTAGCCGATGTGGGACATTCTCCTTCAACACAAATAAAGACAAGATTAAAAAGGGGAATTGTTTTTTACCCAAGGGAAAAACAAAAGAATTATGCGTTCGAGGATTGTGCTTGTGTTTGGTTAAGCTCTGCACTCAGCATATGATGAAGAAGCATGTCAATTCTCTGGCTTCTAGACTTCAAGCTGTAACAAAATGAAGTTGATTAACTTGTAGGTGACAAGAGTGGAAGTTTTCAGAGCAAATACTTTATAAACACATACCCAACTGATCGAGGTTTGTGTCTTCCTTCTTCCGTTCCCTAAATCAAGAAATGAAAAACAATACAATATCAGTGAAAATGACCAAAAGTTGGCAACTAGAAACAAGATCCTAAAACCAAGACTTGAGTTATCAACCACAATAAAACATTCATCTGAACATGTGTTAGTCTGCAAAATAAAATTCAATTCAGTATTTTATAAAGAATGAAATCTGGATCTTACTTCACAATGAATCTATTCTTCCAGTCCATGCCATCTAAAGAAACTTAAATTTACAAAGATATACACAGTAATTAGTTATTGTATTTTTTTTTTCTCTGTACACCAATAAAGTAGTGAATATGCTGACAGGTAAAACTATGCAATAAAGGTTCGGCTAAAGAGGTCTTCTATATAGCATCTGGAAACCGCAAACAAGAACAAGAACTGCATGAAACAGTTTATTTTAATGAAAGCAAGGACAAACTTTCAAGACATAAGAAGTTCAATAAAAATATCTTTCACTAGACACCATTTTGGTAAAGGCTGTCTTGGTGAAAGTTAATTTCAGAAAACATAAGTTGCAGTTCAAAAAAGCTGTTATATCACTCATTTCATATGTTGCCTATAATATTGTTCTGGGATTTTCAATGAAAGTTTCTCCATTTTTTTAATTTGAATCGCCACATTTGTGTACAGAAGTAACAGCACCGATCATTTGGAACCAAGTTAAAATTAACTTCCTCTTCCTTGTTAACCCCAAGAAAAAAAGAGGCAAAAACTCATATTGCAATAACAGTGCAGTTTTTGTTTCTAGATACATGATATTTGCAAAATAATACAAACCTTGTCCTGTTCTTCACTTTTTTCTGGCGTTTCAAGATCCATCTCAGCAAAGAATGCCTCCAAGACAAATGCCACCACCTGATTACATCCCCCCAACAAAAACAAGAAAGATAAAATTTCTGTAGCAAGGTAAAAATAAAACAATATAGTAGCAAAAATTATAATTACCAAATTCAACAGTAGCAAAACAGTTATTAGATAAAAACTTATGAAGTATATGATTGTCCAAGAAGTTCCGGTCAGGTCCTTGTAACTCTGAAATGTAGAAAAACTTATTAGAGATGCAAAATATTAACAACAATGACTTGATGCCAACAGTATAAGAAATTCAGTAAAATATTTAGGAAGAAAAAAGGGCAGTTTTCAATGTGCCACCAGGGCACTTCCAGACTTTGCCATTTTCATGTTTAAGATGGGATCTCAATGCATAATCCTAGATTTTGAAAGAAGAAAAAAAAAAAAGGACTGGATTGTGTGTTGACCATAGAGATGTTTATGGCTCAAAGCATTTTTCATCGTTTAAAAAACAAAAAAAGAAGAGGTGAATATGAACATGACAGTAACAAACATTAAAGATATTTTTTTTTACATATAGTAAACAGTTACCTGCATCCACACTTGCCAGTTGTTCATGACTAGCAAATTGAAAAGTGTAACCATCCCATTGGGATAGTCATTAAAGTTGAATAGAAAATAACTGCTTTTGTCAAGAAAATTCAATTAGTTGACATACAATAAAGAAACATAACCTATTCTGGATTGGAAAAAAATCAAAAGATATAGATGTTAAGATATGCCAGTATATATATGTGTGTGTGTATCTCTTAAGCCGAGAACATATCTCAATGTCACACCTGCTGTAAGATAAGTGGACAAAAAATTGATAAAAAGAAATTTCACTAATAGCAGAGGATACTCATTTTCAGCAAGATCGGTTGATTCAAGATTGGGATTTCCAGAATTCACTATCCCACCAAAGATCTGTAAAATAATAGAGATGATATACAGGATGTTGTATTAGTAATGGACTCATGTAAATGTAAATTCTAATTAGTTATTAACGACCTAGATAAATAGTAGAGCCCCAACTATATAATAGAATGATCGATTAAGGTGACGCGAAACATTGTATATACTCTTGAAAGTAAAAACCAGTACAAATTTGGAGTAGCCGGATGTGATACAATTAGATTTTGACACCTGTTAGTGTTCAATGTTCATATAAGCTCTCTCTCATGCTAAAACATGCATATCCACAACCGCTAGCTATAGGAGAAACAACAAATTTACCTGAACACCAAGAGAACAATAAATGCAAAGTACACAAAATATTGTCCCCAGATAAGGCATCAAACTTGGTATGAGGGTTAAGAATGTAGCAACAAAAGCGCGGTAACGCTGGACATGCATCAGTAACCTTATCAAGCGCAACAATCTTGCCAGGAGAAGGTAGCGAATCCTGGTAACAGAAATGTCAGGGAGTGGATGAAAATAAATCTGCTTCTGTTTGAAATGAAAATGATGATAAAGAAGTTCGACATATAAAACAGCACAGCTGTAAAAAATACAACATATATAGACCTATATAAGACACCTTCATCTTCGACTTCCCATCAATATGCCAAATAAGAAGTCAGGAAGAAAAGAAGAAATTATCTCAGGTATAGGCATGCATTTCATCATTTTCAAGGAAATTACCTATTTTCTGCCTTCAAATTTGCATGGGATCCAATCAAAATGAGGGAGGTTAAATTCTAACATGAAGCATGAAGGCATGAAGAATAATGACTTTAACAATATGTGAAGTAACAAGCTTACCATTCTCCATTGGAAAGAAATGTTAGACCTTGAGGAGCCACAAAAGTTATAGTCTCACCAATAACTGCAAATGTACACAAATGTATTACGCATAGATAAGATAAAAAGTGATAGATTTTAAGGACAGAGGGAAAACAAGAAACAGTCCAAGTTGAAAGATAATACATAGACATTGAAGGACAAAACAAAAGGGAGTACTAATTGGTAATTCTGGATTTTGATTTGGAGCAGCAAAATGATGTAATTGGTATTAAAATTCTATTAAGGAGAAGAGCGGCAAGGATGCCCCTCCATTTTGTGACTGGTTTATGGATGGGAAGAAATGTGGGCGCTTCTTTTGAAGTAAGAATCATTTGATGCTTGAGATAAAAGACTAATTATCTAATGTTTATGTTTTCATGGTTTAAAACATTTGATTCCCATGGATTCGTTTTATCTGTCCCTTCTATTATTATTATTGACTAATTATCTCATGTTTATGTTTTCATGGTTTCAAAAATTTGATTCCCATGGATTTGTTTTATCTGTCCCTTCTATTATATATCAGCATTTTTATTTTATTTTATTTTATCACTAGCAGCCATTGCACCCACATGTCTGTCACCATATAGAAAATAAAGGGTCTGGTTTTGATGTAGTTACCTATAATCCAGGTGATTAGAAAATCAAAGCGATTTTGACCATCCCTCCAATAATTCACAAATCCAAGAGAGTAGACTTTCAAAGCCATTTCTATCATGTATATCCAACCTGTGGCATAGAAAGCAGAATATTAACTCACAAACACTAGAACTAACTATAATAGTGTGCTCGCCAAAGTCTATTTAATAAACGAAACTACAAGTCTAGGAGATACAATAGTGCATCTTATTATAGGTTTGGTTTGTTATACAGGTAAATTATCAAAAGGTTGAACCTCTGGATTCTAAGATCTACCTATTTCATTGGCAGGTAATGAAATATTTAAAGAATCATAAGGTAAGAAAAGCTGGATGTACAGGCCACAAATGATACAAAGATATTCACCTTTGTTGGGCCAAGATTAATTACAATAAAACAGGAAAAAGAAAGGGGGTGTAATCTGCCTATGGACTGATAAAGGCAAGTGTTAGAGGAGAGATTCTTCTATATAACTGACATTGATACGTGGCGTAATAGAATCATCTTAACTATTTATTTTTTATAAAAAATGAAAAAAGTGTTAGAAATGAGACAAAATCATAATATGAGTTTTCAACACGTAGTATTTACGAATTTCTCATTATATGGGCAACAAAAAAAAGAAGAAAAAAACTCAAATTGAACCAAAATTATAGATGTTTTGCTTAAATAACTCCTCCATAATCAAATCAAGAACCAAAATACTCACTCATAAGTGAAATCATCAGAACATTAATTACTTGACCATTGACACAATCTCAGAAATTAATTGCAATGACAATATGATCTAAATGAGCCCAATATTACAAAAAGGATAAATTATATTTTGTTAAGAATTGAAGTCAATATGCAGCACATATCATGACCTATTGTTTTCCTTTTCTGAGGATGGCTGACATGATATCAATTCCAAAAGGATGATTAGCACTGCCTTAGACAATTGTTGCCAATTGTTAGAATGACTTTTGACCTACAGACATTATATTTATTCATTCTCACATAAGAAAATCAGCTAACTAAAAGTATAAAATGAATGATTAGGAAATTCAAGATCAAAAAGGGAGTAAACGAATTGTCTATTAAAATATTGCTAATATCATAATACTTGCCAAATTCACCACAATATGTTATAAAACCGTAGAAGGATTGGAAAAGCTAAACTTGGGAATCCTTACCGAACACAAATTCAACCACTTGCCAGACCTTCTGAGCAGAGTTGTTTTCTATATCAAGCTGCACATAAAGCAGAATTGATTAACATCGTTTTCTTCTTTTCTTTGGTGCTCATAGATATTCTCCGTAATTAATATACTTTTTAAAATGACCAACTTCAGATCATACCGCTGTTTCAACGATAACAGCAAAGAGATTCATAACGAGGATGACTGATATTGTGTATCCAAATTTCGGGCTCCGTACAAAGGCCTTCAAAGTTTTGCACAAGGGTGAACTGTAGAAAGGGAACTTTTCGAGACAAGACGGCTGTTTCAAGAATGCACATCATCTTAGAGCAATTACATTGCATTGTAATGGAAAAGTTACAAACACTCCCAATCTATAGATAAAACAATTTGGACTTACAGTATCCTCTCTCTGGAATCTTAGACCAATGGCATTGCATAGGTCGTTAAATTCATCCAAGTTGATCTACATGGATATGAATAAAATTAAGTGGAATAGGAGAGAAGCAATAGGGTAAATGAGGAATAAATCTTTATATAAAAAGTACTTAAAATTAGAAAGAGCTTACATGCACATAATGAATTAGAACAATCATTCTAACCAACTGACAAGGAAAAATACCTCGAAATCCCCACTGTCATCCAGCTCATCAAATATAAAGTCAAAATCTTCTCCTGATATTTTTGGCAATGACCTACGTGAAGTAAAACATAGAAATGGTCAATTATCCACAAGATGATATCATAAAACAGCAGTGCAATCATAGAAACATAATTATTAAACTGTATGCTAGCAATGTGAAACTAGGTAGAGCTTTAGAACTAATATTTAAGGCTGTATTATCTTGGGAGTAAATTTAGTTTCCAAAAAGCTGTAAAAGTTACTTATCCCCAATGTAGTTGCCTAATTTGATTCACAGATCACTACTTATATGCCACTGACTAATTTATAGTTTACAATGTGAATTTGGACTTCCATTTAGTCAAAGGTTGCAAAATACAACTAGATCCTTCAAAGAGTTAAACAAAGCAAAATTAGGTGGCAGAGTGTCCAATTGCTGAACAGAGTTTGCAAGCTTCAGAATTTCATATCAAAGGAAGAATAGTTCGAACTAAAATTCATTATTACTAATCTAGGCATACCTTCAGGATAGCTACAACCAATTTGCAAAAGACATAAAATACTTTAAATTCATATATAATGCCTCATAAGCAACAAAATAATGGAAATTTACTTCATGAATACCTGTAATTATTAAGCTCTTCAAGTAGTAACTTGCACTGCTTCTTATCAATAAATCCAAGATTCTGCCAAGAATACAAAATGAAGAATAAGGATTCATGTTTAACATGCAATAAAAAGAAGATTCCTAAAACATCAAATATAACTAATTCAACTACAAATCTTGTTTAAAGGGAGTAAGGTATTTCACTCAAAGGTTATCAATTACATACATCCTTATCCACTAATTTAAAGGCTTTCTCCAGAATGTTCCTCCTCATTCGATCCATTTCCGAAACTTGTTTGGCAAGCTACAAAACAAAAGCCGCATTAGTCCATATTCCTCATTAAGAGGAATTAAACAACTGAGCAAAGTATCTTACTGTAGTGAACATAAAGTAGTCAAAGAACGACATATAGAAAAGTTCATCTATGTTAGTTGATGCATATAAGTGGAGAGCAATAGATAAACATTCAATACCTGACCTTTGAAGCTGTCATACACCACGGCAAGGATCAAGTTGGTAACAAAGTAGACCCCCACAAGCACATAGAGAACAAAAAATAAGCAATACCACCGCGATGTCCTTTAGGAGAAAATAGAACTACATTAGACAAGACAAAAGACTGTACACCACTAATGGAAATTTTCAATAAAAAAACCCTCCCTACTGGGGTAGTAAAGCTAAGGAAGGAGTGGAGACTTTAAAGAGAGGTTGAGTGTTTTAATGGATGTCTGGTGGATTGCTTGTCCATTCATGTATTTAGGTTTTGTTATTTAATAATTTATTCTATTTCTTATTGAGTAAAGTTAAAGTGTGTGTGTGTATATAACATCTATGCACACTTTAACTACAACTAATATATGCACACTTCAACTAGTAAAAAGACTTTTTGCCAAAAACGAAAAAAATACAAGGAAAAAAAATGGTATAAACTAATTACTTCTCCGGGTTACTTACTTGTAAGCAGGCGTCCAAACATCTGGATTGTTGGATGTTGTAAACAAAATAAACATCTGACATAGTGTAGTACCATATGAAGTAAATACAGTTTTACCCACCTGGGTATCCTCAAACATCACATAGACTACCCAACTAGCAAACAGAAGAAACAGGAGTGTAAGAGCCTGCGATAGAAGAAAAGCCAAGAGAAATAAGGATAAAATGGGAAGTAATATGCGTGCAAACAAAGACTTCTCAGAAATGTAAATACATTCAACTGGAAGTATACCAATTCATAAATCATACAAGCTATAAACAAGGTAAAGTAGTTATGACAGAAAATAGCGGAGCATGCAAAAGCATAGATAGAGTAATACATCTTAGGTTACAATATAAAAAAGAAGTATTAGACAGTTGAAATACCACAACGTTTAGATAAGTTCCAAGCATTCCAGCCAGTATAAGGATGCTTGAACGTAATTCCCTATATAACAAAAAATAAATTTTATGAAAAACAAATATAGTATCTCTCTATTCGATAAAATGATAAGAAAAAACCAACCTGATTATCAACTTTAAAATGTATAATGCTAGTTACATTTTGCAGGGCAAGAAAATAATATTTGCTTCTACAGGGATAAAATTCAGTGCCATACCAAAATTTAACTATTTTACTTGGTATCAACAATGGTCTTGGGGAAAAATATATTTTAAAATCATAGTAACTCTTGGAATAAGTTGTTGGAAGTATTAAACGGTATAAAAGTGCAGGCCTACTTCCTAGAAGCATGGCAGCTGCCTCAGCTTACAGCTTATGCATCACTCAGATGTGAGGGGAGTGTGAAATCAATAGAAAGTGGTTGCCAACACAATATTAATAGCTGTAGCTGTTATACATATATGTTCACGAGTCCACAGAAAACATGTCAAACGGAAAGAAGACATCGTTAATCAAATAATACCTAATGTTCAATATGAAAAAGACAACTCTGATATATGGAGCAATCCTGACGGGAAGAGAATCAATAGCCACTGGCGATAAATAGAGAGCATAAACAAGAATATCAGCAACCAAAATTAGGAGGCACAGGACCTGCATATATCAACAAGGAAAAATATCATTATTACACTAAACCAAAAAGTCATGTGGTTCTTTTTCATTCAGTTTATACGCATTTTAAGACATTTCTTTCTTTTCTGAGCTGCAAACAAATGTTTACAGATTGATACAAGCCAAGATTTGGTTCCCTTTGAAGCAGACTATGAAGAAATATGCTATGGAAAATGTCTATGGCCCATTTCAGCATTCATTCTTGTGCTTTTCTAAAAGAAAAGGAAACTTATTGATAGGAAAAAAAAACTAAAAAAGTTACTGAGGCAATGAAGGTGGACAACTTGTCCAGCATGGAAAATACAAAACAAAACTAGAGACAAAGATTACAATTTGTCCATAGCCTGGACTTGAAACCCACCCCTTTAATTCCACTTAACTCATTTACCTATAGAATTTAATTTCAAAGACATATTGAACATTTTGCAACCATTATACAGAATATAAAAATAAAATTAAATCAGACAATAACTTCATAAAATATACAGAGCAAAACAAGAAAGCACCTTAAACCAATTTAGAGTACTTCTCCAATAAATATTAAGACCTTCATATGAAAGTGGGAAGAAAGTATGTACTGCAAGTATAATGAGTGTAATGGCCTGCAAAAGAAAGCATAAACTGAAGCCACTTGCAACTATAAATGTACCCAAAATAGCGCACCAAGTATATATTGTAATCCATTTCTAGAGGTGTAACCAAAATAGTGCACTACAGACAGAGATATAATTAATATGTCACTAGTTTATATGTCAAATCAACAATCCACATATAAGTGTATAGTCATACCTCAAAGATAAGTGACTCTGCACCTGTCAAGTATGGCAACTGCCCCAGAAAGAAGTAATCCCTGTCACTGCAAGAATGTACAGTAGGATTGGCGCACCACAAAGGCTTCTGCACAAAACAAATGAATGCTATTAAAAATTTTCATAGATATGCTTGCATAAAGACCACACATATCATACTGCACAAAATGGAGCAAGAATTAATAGCAGAATCAGTAGAAAAATTATACAAACCTCAAAGAAATTCAGAACTATTAGTGCAAAATAATTGAGTGACCAGATGAGATCCAACCGAAGAAAAATAAAATAGAACTTTGCAGCACTTTGAAAACCGGATTGTTCAAGTATCTGCTCAGGGATACCAATACCATCTTCTGCCTGCAAGGCACATTTAAACTTAATATGATAAGCAATATCTAGTATAATAAGCCAACAGAACAAAAGTTTCACTATTTTGTATTTTCTGAGTGAATTAACTAAATAATCCAATAGCAGAAGTAGAAAATATTTATTTTTCACGGTTACACTTGTATGGTTTATTACTATTACATTGCAAAAAGCCAATAATTTTTTTTTTTTTATGTACAATGACAATTTTAACTTAAACAAACACAAAACAGGTTCCATTATAGAAAGGAAACAAACACACATAAACAGATAATTAAGATATTAACTCCCAGAGTAATTGATCAATAAATCTGACCGAATTATTTTTTCTAAAGAGACCCATAATATATTACAAGCAACATAAATCTGCCATGATGAAGACAAATCACAGAAGGTAAATATGAAACATAAATCCAAGGCAATTATCATAATCCGTATAGAACATAAACGCAAAGCCAATGATATCACTTCTATGTAGTACCCCTTGCCATAATTCATGAAAAAGTTTCAACTTTCGATCCAAATTGTCTAACATAAACCAAATACTAACTGATCCCACACTCCCAGTTGAACCGACTCTAAAAACGCAAACCCATATTTGAGCTCATATAGATATATCAAAATACCACCAAGATATGTTACCATAATTTCAGATCAAATCAATAAATAAATTCCCCAAGGAAACATCATAAGCTGCAAAACCAGATATCAGAGCTAGCCAAAAAAATAAAAATTAATCATGGTGCGAAATTATACAATCAATCAACAGTAAATGGTCATAACTAAGAGTAACATAGAAAGAGCAGAGCAATGGTATTGAGTTAACAGACCAAATCAACCAAAGCAGCAGCTTTTTGATACGTGGTGCCATAAGTTATAGCATCAGACCAGCCACGAAACCCGTACTGCGGTTGCCGATCTCTGCGTCGAAGTCCACTACTTTCCCCGCCCAGTAAAGGCTTCTCCATCTTTCCAAAATCTTCTTCTCCAGAGAAACACCGACTCAATAAACTTAGTGGAACGAAAAGCCTTGATTCAGATGTAAATGCTTGCCTCGAGTTTTTAGGAAACTTTTTAATATGGTTTTTTTATATTATTTGTTGAATGCAATTGATTAAACTTTTGAACACTCTGTCAGTGCTGCTATTTTTGAGTCTGAGATCGATATAAATTTTGTATTTTTTTTTTATTAGTTCATGGAAAAAAAGTTAATTTATTTAAAAAAAAACAACAAAATTAATCCTTTTTAAATTTATAATAATAAAACTAGCATCTTTTATATTCAAATTTATATTTTTATAATTAAAAAAAATAATTAATTTATCATTCGATTTAGACCCATTCAATATTAAACGTTCAATATAATTAAAGGTGTTAATTTTATTACTATAAATTTTAATATTGTTATTTTTGATAAATTTCCTATTTATTTTTCAGATTTGAAACAATTGATTAATTAAAATATGCGGATTAGATCTTGACAGTTCCTTTTATTTCGTTTTTTAGAAGAAAATAATTTAAAAAACTAATAAATAAAACATTTTTTTAAATTATTAAGGATAAAAATAACACATTTAATATGATTCAAATTTATATTCTCTAAATTTAAAATATGTATATTATTTAAATAATTTTTTAATAACGTTTGAAGAATTAAAATTGTGATATTATTATTTTATTTTTTTTCAGAAGCGAAGTAGTTATTCATTAAAAGTTTAAAACCAAGGATACAAAAAAAAAATAAGCTAACCTTTCGGAGACGAGTAAAGAGAGAAGTAACTGACAGAAAATTTTCTCAATTTTTTTTTCTTCTTCAGAAAGGTAGTGTTTTACTCATTTGTTAAATTTGAAAACTTCAATGAGCTGCATGTAAGGCTTTCTTTAATCTGATCTTCAAAATTTTTACACCATCTTAATTTAAATCTTCTCATCTATTCTTTGTACTTTTCTCTTTCTTATAATTCTCTCAAAAAATTTCAAACACAAAAAATAGAGTTTAAGTTTTTTATCCTCAATCATTATCTTCTTCTTTTACTTGAATTGAATGTTTTAATGAAAGCTGTAATGATAAACTCTAAAGTGTTAACTATCAACACATATTTTTCTCTCTCTAGATAGTTCTATTATAGAGAATTCAAACATCATCTTAGCAATATAATTAGCTAGTAATTTTTGTTGTCAAAATATAAAATTTTATAATTAATTATATGTAATTATAATCAACTTACCATGCCTGTATGGCTGTATATAGGTGATGGGTTTAATTTTGTGTGTGTAGAATTAAGAGAAGCTTGTGAGAAATTAATAAGTGAAGTAGGAGTGTAGTGTGTGCTGTAAGAAGTGTGACTAGCGAGTGACGTGATTAAGAGTGAAATGAAATGATGTGTGAAATCTAAGTTGAGGTAATATACGTATTTAAAATATAATCAACAATTTTGTATTAGAACAGATTAATCATAGGCTAAATTTTTATCGAAATTTGTAACAAAAATTGTGCATAATCATAAAGAATTGTAAAGTTATTAGGAATAGAGCTTGCTTGATTAAAGTAAACATTTTTTCAAATCACAATAATTACAGACCTACAAAAAGTAGAAAAAAAGTTTAACAATAACAATTATAATATGCGATTATTATATATACAACCTTACATTTAATGCATGACTTATAAGAAATTATGGGTGGCAAGGTCACACCACTGCAAAATGCATATGCTTTAAGAAAATAGAAGGTTAAAGCAAGCAAACAAGATTATTTACGTGATCAGAACCTCAATAAAAGATCAAATATTGGAGCACATTAAGTGTTGTAACAAACCAAAGGCAACATGCAACACTTTTGTTGCACTATTATCAAAGAAGAATTATACGAGATTACAACTTCTAGAAAACGAGCTCTTTTCAATCGTGTAAGAAGGGATGTCAATCAATAACTATTTTAAAAAGAAAAAAACTCTTTGTCGCAAGATCTCAGAATTAAATCATACTCTTAATATTTTTGAATTTAGAATAAAAAGAATTATTATTCATGGGTTAAATTACAATTATAGAGGATTATTATTGCCATGCAAGATTAGCCAACCAAACCTTCCCTTGTAGTATTAAAAAGGTCACAAAAAGGCATCTTTAGTGGTCAAAGAAAAGAACGACGCAATTGGAAACTTAGCAGATAATTTAAAGAAGATGAATTAAAAAATGATATATACAAGTAGGAGGAGCATAAAGTAATTGTGACAAAGAGGACAAAGCTTTCACGAATTTTGAAATGATAGTGGCCCATGTTTTGTGTGCGACAAGAAAGGTTATTATGCAAGAGACTATAGATTTAGAAAGATGTTAGTTGAATATAATACTATGATATCCAACAATCAAGAAAAACAACAGAGTGGGGAAGAATTATATGTCATAGCATGTACAACAACAATTAAAGAGAAACATAGTACAAGCAAGAATGAGTTGATACTTTTTGTAAGTATCTTTGGACGAGTTGATTATGAAAGAGATTGAATTATTGACTCATAGTGTACAAATCATATGACTGAGAATGAAAAGAAGCTGGAAAACATTAAGGTACAAGAAAGATCGAGTAGTAGTCATGGCAATAAATGTGAAGCTACTGATGATAAGCCATGTTGGGTAGATGGTTGTCTTGCCACGTCATGGTCATACAATTGAAAGGCGTCTGTCATGTGCTTGGAATAAGTAAAAATTTGTTGTTTGTGTCACAACTAACATTTGCAGGTAACTAAGTCTTATTTGGCTTAATGAGTAAAAGTATATAAATATGTCACAAAGACAATAACAATGCAAAGGAGAAAGCTAAAATATATTTACATAATGTCAACTCAATCTGCGTACATAGACAAGATACAAAAAAATGAGACAAGTAGATTTATAGCATGTAAGATTAAGACATGTGAATTATTACAAGTCAAGAGAGATGAAGAAGACAATATTGAAAGGTCTCCTATCGCTTTAAGTGAGAAAAGATACAGTATGTGCTGAGTGCCAATATAAAAAGGCTCATTAATTGCCTTTTAAGGAGTCTAACTTGTACAAACACTCTACAGCAAAACAAAGTTACAGAGAAAAAGAACCAACATCTTGTAGAAAACAAGCCAAAGTATATTACATGCTAAAAATATGCTAAGGAGGTTTTGGATTGAAGGTATGAAGACGACAGCACATGCGATTAACAGCCTCAACCAAGTTTGGGGTTCATGACACCTTTTCAAAATTGTGAGAATATAAGCCAATAGTCGATCATTTTCGAGTATTTGAAAGTGTTTGCTATGTGTTTGTACAATAAGGGAACAATTTTGACAAGAAGACAGCACAATGTATTTTTTTGGGATATGATAGTTAGAAAAAATGAAGAAAAGTGTTATAATTCAAGAAATGTAGTATTTGATAAAGTGTCATTATGATGGTCATTAAAAAAAGATGAGTTATCACGAACTAAAGAAATGTGTCAAGAAACGAGAAAGTCAATGATAAAGGAACATCAAAAATCAATAATTCTACCAAGACTTAAATATTCATGTGAGACAAAAGAAAATTCAACAAGAAAGGACACAACAAGAAAAGACACATCAACCATTTGTTGAAGAATCTAAACTTAGCTAACTAAATATCGAATCAGAGGAGCCACAACCACTTTAAAGATTAATGAGACAAAATAAAATAAATTCAAAGTATGCCAAAATAGTATTAATGAAAAATAGTCTAGAGAAAGTTAGTGTTAAAGGTGAGTATTAAACATCAACACATCTTTCTCTCTCTATATAGTTTTATTCTAGAGAATTCAAGCATCACCTTAGCTATACAATTAGCTAGCATTTTTATTGTGAAATTAGAAAATTCTTTAATTAATTATATGTAGGTATAACCTACTTATCATACTTATATAAGTGATGAGTTTATTTTTTTATTTTTTAGAATTATGAGATGCTTGTGAGAAATTAATAAGTGAAGTAGGAGTGTAGTGTGTGCTATGAGAAGTATGAGTGATATGATTAAGACTGTAATGAAATGAAGTGTGCGAGAGAGTTTTAATATCTATATTTATAATATAATATTATTATTAGTTTGAGTGTATATTATTTCTAGCATTTTTGTACAACACGAAAAAGAAGATGATGATGATGACAGTATTTTATTTCATTGAAGTGTTAAAATCCAATAGTTATATATTTTATATGACTATAACATATGTATGCAATAAAGCCTTAATGAAGTTACAGAACAATAATATTGTGAGTTTAAAGCTTCTTTTTTCAAAATTAGTTTGTGTGTTGTTAAATTGGTTTTATGTTTGTCATCTTTTCTCGTTTATAAACTACTTTTTAGTTTGTTTTAACCAACTTTATTTGGTTTCTTTGCAATAACTTATTTTCAGTTTTTTTTTTTTTTTCCCAGCTAATTTCTTCTTACTAGTAGAAAGTCTAAAAATTGTATTTATTTTAACATTTGTGAAAATTTTGGACCGAAAAGATGAACACTCTATAGAGTAAAGCTAAAAAATATATATAATATTAATGGATAAAAAGTTAAGAATGTTTAAATTTTATATTATAATTTTTAATAGGTTATAATGTATAATTTATTTATTTATGAAAGTTTATTATAATTTTATGATTATAGGTATAAAATTAGTGTGTTTTCTTAATAATCATGAAATTAATTATATAATATACATTATTATTATAATATAATATAATATAATATGAGTTTGTAAAGAGAAGAATAGAAAAGTAAAAAGAAAATACAGGAAAGTAAGAAGATTAACCGAACGAAGAACCTAATTCCAATCTAGGAGAAAGTGATGTTTGAGATCTTGACCAGGCCTTGCTGCGTAATTAATGGTGATTGTAATTCATAAAGTTTTTATTGTATTGATTTCTCCCCTGAAAAATCAATTTTGACCTTAAGGATCAGAATTATGATTTTTTTTTTTTTTAACAAACGGAATTATGAATGGATATACAACAGATGGAATAATAAAACGTGTCCGTTAATCTTTAGTCTTTTAGACGAGGATTGTGTAATGTCGGCAAATGCAAATGTGATGTGTTTTTAAAAGAAAAAAATTTAAAATAATTATTTAAAATAATATTTTTAAAATTTATAATAATAAAATAATATTTTTTTAAAATTAAAAAGATATAAATTAGTATTGAATTAATGTTAATATATTAATTTTTAATATTATAAATTTTAAAAATATTATTTTTGTTATTTTTTAAAAAAATATATCATATTTTTAAAATTAAAAAAAATTCACAAACTGTAAACAAGATTATAGGTTATAAATTATTAGATTTTTTTATTTAAGTTCCATGATATCTAGCAAGATTAAATAAAGTTGAATGCATTTTGTCACTTAAATTATTCATTTACTTGTGAAATGCATTATTTCACACGCTTTCTCGATTTATTGATTGATATATGAGCATCTTAGTATTTTTCTGACCATATTATATTAAATAAAATTTAAAAAATAATAAAAATAATACTATTAAAATTTATAATTATAAAAATAACATTTATATTTCACTCGTATAGTTTAAAAAAAATTTAAAATTGTCATTTTATATTAAATGTTGTTTAACTTGAAATACATTTATTTAAACTCGTTTAATATTAAATTACATTTAATTAAAATCATTTAATATTATTAGAGTGTTATTTTTATTATTATAAATTTTAAATATATTTTTTTTATTATAATTTTATGATAAACTTACGCTTAAAAAGTAATAGTCTATTTAATATATATATAAAAGGTAGAGTTCGTAAGTGTTGATTTATTTAATTTTTTTTTTTTTGTTGTTGATAATTTTATAAATTTGGTAAAAATGCGATATTTTAAAAATATGTACTCCTTTTCTCTTTTTCTGTTTTCTTTCTAAAACTTTACAGGTAAGTGTCGTTATTTGAAAGCTAAAGAAAATAAGGAAAACTTTATATTTCATATAGTGCCGTTATTTAATGTGGTTGGATTTATCGGTACAATTTTATCACGTTAGTTTCTAATTGTTATAAATTTATAATATAATGCGACGCTCTGAAATAAAAAACTAGGCAACAAAGATTAATGTTATGTGTTTCTATTTAAATATTTTTAAAATAATAATTAAATATGTTATTTGTGCTTTAAGACTATTTAACTAAACAGTGTCAAATAAGTTAATGAGTTGAAAAAGTTAAGTTCACTTGGCTTATGAACTTAAATAAGCTAGTTCATTTAGCCTATAAACGGCCCCTAAGCTAGTATAAAAATGCATAAAAAATAATAAATATAATATTTTTAAAATTTATAACAACAAAAATAATACTATTAGTATTAAGATTTAATCAAATATTAACTCATATCTTTTTAATTAAAAAGAATTGTGTTATTTTGTTGTTATGATGTATTATTTTAGCTAATTTCAAAAAATAATTGTTAAAAATGATAACTATAAAGTCTTATAAAAAAAATGCACTTAAAAGATATTATTTTGTATTTTATTTTTCTTGTTTTACAAAAACATAATTAAAATATATTATTTATGCTAAATTTTTTACTTTTAAACAAAAAATATAAATATTATTATTAATTTTTTTTTTTTACTCTTCATAAATGTAAATGAATTAATTTAAGAGTTATTTAGTTAAATTCATTTAAAAGTAATATTAACTTAATTTTAGCTCATATAAAATTTAAATAAATTTAATTGAACCGTATAACTTACTAAAAGTAAATTGAACCTAAACCAGCTGAATTAGTCTACTCATTTTACACCTCCATGTTCAATCTAATTTTTTGTTTTTTACTATGAATACTTTTTACCCCAAGCATGTTCAATCTTTTTTTTTTTTTTTGCTAAAGCCCAAGCATGTTCAATCTTTTTTTTTTTTTTTTGCTAAAGCCCAAGCATGTTCAATCTAACTGTAAATCCGAATATTTTCTATTAAAGTTAAGGCACAAGTTTTACTGCACATAATTACCAATAATATGTTTCAAATAAGGTCGCTTCGGAAAGGCTAATATTATGATGTTTGTTATTCTTTGTATTATTATGATATGCAAGGAATTGAGAGATTGCTTTTTCTTAAGTATTTATTGCAAAACTTTTTGAACGGACCTAAATCCAAAACGTATTTGTTATTAAATAATTTGACACATGTTACAAAATCCGTTGTAGTCTAGGTGGTTAGGATACTCGGCTCTCACCCGAGAGACCCGGGTTCAAGTCCCGGCAACGGAAATTTGTTTTTGAACTTTCTTGCTCAGTTGCTACCAGGTGTAGAAATAATGAAAGCAGGCCCATGAAAAGACACAAGCTTCTATGATGAAACTCATCCTTTACAGGAATAGTAAATAACCTTTTGCTAATTTTTTCTCATCTTACAAGGAAAAAAATAATAATTTTGCGATATTAAAGCCGGCTTCCCTTAGATAACCAAAGGATACAAAGCCCTGGTCTGTGGCCATACATGATCGTACTTCTACCCCTCTTTTTGATCAAAGTACTTCTATCTCTAAATGACCCATATATACAAAGACCGTTACCCAATAATATCAGCCTTTATTCAATGCATAATAAAACACGCATAGACTGGCACTGTTTCATTATCCCGACCGAGGACCTCCAGAAGAATGCACATTCAGCCTTTCCAGCACAGCATTAAAATCAATTGGCTGGCCACTATCCTCCATCCTCTGAATGACACTTGCGACATGATCAGCCGTGAAGCCTATGCCAGCCAGTTTCTCAATCACTTCACTATAAGGGTAGTTTCTACTGAATTGTGGATTCCTAACCATAACATTAGGTGGTGTGGTTAATTGTGCACTTGGTAGAGAAGCACTGGCGGGAGGATAGCCACCTTGAGCAAACTGAAGAACTTGATGTTGATAATGATTTCTGCCACCTTCACCATCATACATCATGTATGTACTCCCAAGAGGATGGGAGGAATGGAGTCCAGAACTTGCGTAGCCATCTCCTAATGGTAATCCATAAGTGCACTTGTTTTGCTGATGTGGAACTGTTCTACCAGCACCACCATAACTAAAAGGCATTGTGTCAGCACGACTAGATCCTTGTGGAGGAATTTCTGAATATGGAAGTTGCATTGGCATTGTGCTTGCCAATGGCTCAGGAGATGGACTTGAAGAATGACTTTGTTGGTAGGGAGGACACAAAGTTGTTTGTGTGGGCCGTATCTGCGTTTGAACGGCCGACTGTTGTGGCAATTGTGCCTGTTGTGGCAATTGTGCCCGTTGAGGCAACTGCTGGGGCACTTGCTGCTGATAGTGAGGGAATGATTGGACCGATGGTGCTTGATTTACTTGAGACTGTGTTGGCTGTGGAGACACTCTAGTCATATCTTGCATTTGTGAGGGTCGGTACTGAGAGTCAGAAGGCACATATTGAAACTGTGAGCGTGGTGCTGGGGGATTTGGTAGCTGAGTTGGAGGTAAATAATATGATTGTTGTTGAGTCATATTTTGAGATGAAGCTTGCTGGAGAGAAGCCACAGGCTGTTGCTGCTGTGCTACTTGATGAGGCAGAGCAAGAGCAAATTGCTGGTTATTTGTGTTGGGTGTGTTATCAATCTTATTGGAATCGTAAGAAGGTGGTGAAGTTCTCTCTTCATTGGATTGAGAGTGGCTAGATGGCAAAGATTCTTTCTGAACGAGCTGAAGTTTGGCTATTTGTTTTTGAGTGTCAGCAAGCTCTTGCTTGTCTCTTAAGATTTGAACAGATCTATGAACCTGAAATTGACATTTGAGTTAAATTCATCTATTCCCTCTACTTTCTTTAAGTACCCAATTTGTTACCCATGAGATAAACCACAAAAGGAATGCTACCTATGGTTTAAAGTAAGAGCAATTAACCACTAACAGCTGTAACATTATGAATATTGCCACTAATCAGAAGTGTATCTTTGTTAAAGCAAAAATAGAACTGTGCAAAAACATACACGAGGCTTCCACTACATAAGAAAACAAGGGCAGTATATTTATTTTTATGCATTTTGCAGTTTCCTTGATGACTCCAGATATCCAATCAATATCATATGTGACACAATGAACAAAACAATAGGATTTTTGATAGTCATAGTAATTTAGGATTTAAAGAGATGCTAGAGAACAGCTTCAAGTATAATATTTCATATTATGTTTCTAAAACAAAATTTAAGATAATATTACCAAGCTATTAATCTGCAACGGTAACAGGGTACTCTTCCTAGATAATTCCTAGGAATCTCAAAACTTCCTATCTTGGTGATTTAAACAGCAGTTGGCTCAAGGACCTATACCATAATAACAGCCATCTGGAATTGCTATTAGGATTACCATAAACATGATTCTAGAGATACACATAGACTCACAATAGTTCCTCTGTGCCATTTTATTATTCCAATTAAAAAGATTATTCACATGTAGGTTAGATCTGCACAAATTATTATTTTATTTTTATAAAATCTTTTGCCGCCAAGAGTACCTAAAGGACATCTTGAAACTTTATAGACTTCTTCTCTTAAGGTTTCAACGTCCAAAAATAAATCATCTCATCCCTAATAACTTAAATTGTGGTATTGTTGTTTCTGGCATATGATTCAGAATAGCAACTTACTTCTTGAAGATGTTTCTCAAGTGACTTGAGCTTGGCATCTGCCTCTCCATGATCACGTATTAAATCCAATCGCATTTCTCCAATAGACTTGTCTAGATTATAGCAATACAACTCCAACTGTGACAGCCGTGAACTAATTCCTTCAAGGAAACGCATGAGATTATTAGCATATTTTTTCATGCTTTTTTCCACAGTGGAAGCCAAATCATGGTTTAAAGTATCTTCTGACGGGCTATAAGAAGCAGGGAAGATTGATGACCTTCCTAATCTGCTCTTATGATAATCCTGAAACATACCTCCATGTTAATAATCATACATAGGCTTAAAGACATTACAATAACATTCATCAATGGAAGTGATAATTATAAAATGTGACAAGGTTTGATGAAGAACATCCAAATTCAAATAATGACTGATAAAATCCGATTACAATGTTGCTATGCTATAGCTTTTTGTTCACTATCAGTCGCTCGATTCCCTTTCCCATCTTTCCTATCAACCCCATGTTAAAAAATTCATGTTGGTACACGGTATCAGGTTCTCTAAGATACAGATCCACCGCCGCCGAGCCAAGTAAATAAACCATGGACTGACCATTTTCTCATTATTATGACTGTTTAATTGAGATTACATTTCTAATAATAGTTCACTCCAACCTAGCATGTAACATTCTTAAATTGGAAAAAAGAGAGGCCAGTTTCCTAATATATCAGGTAAACTAAAGATCAATAAGCGACACCCAAAAGTAAATCCAAATTGAGAAGGTAAATTTTTTCGCCTCGCCACATCAGATACACTGATTGGAAACATCTCACGACGTTAGGATTTAGCAACCATAAAAACCATAGCTTGGTTCATCAAGAGCAAGATTATAGCTCAATCAGCAACAACAAAAAAAAGAAAGAAAGAAAGAACAGGGATTTCAAGCTTGTCACTACCTTGCCCGAATTAGGCACGCTGTGGCTGCCATTGGTTAAGTCCTGGTTGGGATAATCCTCGTACGAGTGGAGAATGTCATCGGATTGAAAGTCGGACTCCTTCGAGTCATAATTGTTCCGACCCGATGATCCAGACGCCATAGTTGGAAACTGGAAAAATCAAGAATGCAGTAAGGTTGTCTTGAGCTAGAAATTTAGGGTTCCAAGGGATATATAAAGGGAAATAAGGGTGGGTAAGAGAAATAAATAGGAAAGTTCCATTCTGGACTTGCCTGCAAGCGAAGTCTCGCCCTCGTGGGGATAAAAAAATATGGGAAATTTTTGGGAGCGGGTAAAGAAATAAAATGTACTTAATAATTAAAACTCAATTATTATATTAAAGAAATGTGAAAAATACGATAAAGATTATGTTGATTTTGTTAGAGAAATAATAAAATTAATATTTTTTAAAATTTTTAATAATAAAATTAATATTTTTTTATTTAAATTTATATTTTATAATTAAAAAAATGATTAATATGTTATTTTTTTTGAATATTTATTTAATTAAAATTAAATGATAATAATTTAAATTTTTTAAATTAAATGTTTAATATTATTAAAATATTAATTTTATTATTATAAATTTTAAGTATTATATTTTTCGTAATTTTTCGGTTTTGTTTTCAGACAGTCAGTCAGACAATGATAAAACCTGACCGACGATCCCTTTTTGCTATAGTCGTATAATAAGCCTGACCGACCTTCCCTTTTTGCTATAGCCTGACCGACCTTCCCTCATACAAGTAAACTTTTTAAAAAATTATAATAGAAACAAAATACTTTTTATTATAAATTTAAGATGATCTCAAATTACATAGTAGTTGGTAACTTAAAAAATAAATATTAATAAATAATAAAATTATATGTACTCTTGTGTTTAAAACTCAACTAAATTTAAATATATAATTTATTATTATTATAAATTTATGATATTTAATATTATTATAAAAAAATTAAAAAAAATTATAAAATAAATAAAAATAATATTTCAATATAATTAAGAATTTAACATTAAATAAATATAATTAATAAATATTAAACAATGAATTAGTTTAAATCCTCATAGTTTAATTGAAAGAGTGATATTTTTATTTTAAAATTTTTATTTGTAGTAAAAATATACAAACTAAATATAAAAATATTATGCTTATAGTCACAAATTTGATAGTGCTGTAAATATTTAATTTTTCAATATTTTTAAAATCTATCTATATTATATATAAAAATTTAAATTACGCATAATATTTTTTAGACAAAAATTATTTTTATATTTTAAATTATTGTTATTAGTTGCATTTTAAGATATATTATCATATTAAATAAGACTTTAAACATAATAATATAAAAGAATTACATTCAATAAGAAATATAATAATATAATGATTACTACATTTAATAAGAATTCTAAATATTAATTGAGAAGCATAAGCAAAATTAACTTTATATTATATTATCACATTAAATAAGACCTTTAAACATGATTATTGAACAATAATTACATTGAATGAATATTCTAATAATATGATGATTAGTACATCTAATAAGGACTTTAAATATTATTTTAATTTTAAAATTAATATGAAAGCATAAGAAAATTAATTTTATATTTATTTCAAATATGTTGTAAAATTAACAAAAAAAAAACTAAAATAAATAAAATAATTTACATATAAGATATGTATTTTTAACATATGTAAATGCACTATTTAAAAAAAAAAAAAATGACTTATAAAAAGTAATTCATTAAAAGTATTTTTAAATAAAATTAGGTAAAAAAGTAAAAAAAGGTTATACAAATTCGATAATTATGTAATAATATACATATTAATCTTAAAATTATCAAATCAAATACTAAAATTTTATAATTTATAAAAGTTAGTTAATTTAGACCAATTTTATAACATATCACTTGGAGTTTTTTTAATTATTTTTTAATTACTTTTTGCTGTTTCAATAACAATATAAATTGTGATAATATTTTCATTCTTAAAAAAAATTTGTTAATAGTGTGTTCCCATATTCTGGAGAGGTGATTTTTATTAGAAAAAAGTCAAAAACTGTTACTTGTTATAAACAAGTTGAATACGAGGTGTAATACAGTGGTGCATACTTTTTATTGCAAATTAGTAAATGCCATAAGTCTTATCAGTTGGGTAAAACAATTTTCTCTGCTCTCTTTAAAATGTAGTTAAGTGGTAGTTTAAAATGTTCTCATATATTAGACTTGACATCATCTCACTCACAACGTTCTTGTTCTAGCTCTTGCGAATGGAGCTTCCAATGAATGATGTTGGGTACGACGTTTCAATTAAAAAAGTTAATCATTAGAAAAAATAGCTAATTCTAATTATTTATTCAATTTATTATTTATATTTTTTCAATATAATACTTTGTTAGCACATTTAACAAATGTAATTTAGATATCTTGTTTGATATTATTTCAATAATCAATAATACATGAAAACATAATTAAGATTAATTTCATTTGACCAGTAAAAATTCCTAAAACAAACATATAGAAAAACAGGACCAAATAGAAAAACACACAAAAGTTTAATTAAGCCCCCTCAAGACCCCAACATATGGCTTTGTTATAGAACCAAACCACAAGTTGCCATTATGCTCTTCAGCTTCGCTAACAGCATCAAGCTCCCACCCTCCATTTCCATCGATCACTTGGATCACATTCCCTTGTTCATCAAACTTCATAGCTACTGGATCTTTATTATTTGGATTCTGATTATTTATGTTTCTCAGACTGGCCAATGCTACCCAGAACTCTCCATTATTGTTCCTTTTTATGTTATCAGGAGATCTTTCCAACTGTACAAAATCTTCTCTAGTGAAAGCCTTCAATCCACCAAGCCAATATTTGTGAATTTTCCATGTAGAAGATTCAGCTACTAGAACAAATGACTTGTTTTTGCTTAGAGCCACACCATTTGGGAAGCCCAAACCCCTAAGCAAAACACGTACTTGTCTTGTGATTGGATTATATTGCAATAATCTTCCTGTTCTGTCCCCACTGCTGACAGATCGCTGCCACGCCCTTTGAAAAAAATAAACATATATTATACATTAAGCCTTATAACAATTTAAATTTATGATTAGTAATAAATATCTATCACGTGCTTATTTTATGATGTTTGGACTCCCAAGGAGAAGGGAAGGGTCCATTTTTACAAGAAAAGGAAGAAACTTGAATATTAATAATACCTTCTTTGGTAAATCATGCTAGTGTCTGTGAAATAAACAAATCCTGATTGAGAGTCCACGTCCAATGCATTTGTAAATCGAAAGGGGATTCCTTCAGCAGAAGTTGCAACCTGTTGTGCTAATCCACCATTACGCCCAACTCTTACCAACCCAAAGTAGGCATCTGCTATGTACAAATCACAACTTGTTGGGTTAAACTTGAGTCCCAAGGGCCTTCCGCAAATTGGTTCGAAATTTGGGATCCTTGAGCCATCACATATACTCCTTCTCCTGAAACAAAATTAATAGTGATCATGAGATTCTAAAATTTTTTTTTTTCTTCTTCTATATATTATTGGTTATAATCAGAATCAATATCAAATTTCTCGATTCGTAAACTAAATTAAATTGGTACTTGCCTTTGCCTAAATGGTGAAGTGGTGGCAAACTCGGTCCATTTCAAACCTCCATTCCATTTAAGTATTCTTCCATCAGAAACACCAACATATGGTCCCATTCCCTGGCAATCAAACGCAACAGCTTCTGGACCCACTACCCCGTCTGGAAGCTCTATCTCATAAAAATTTCTAGGGTTACCATTAATTGAAACCAGGCTGGAATTTAAGCTTTTTATCATAACCTCAACATCAATGGATTGACTTAAAGAATGGATTTTAAGGACAAGTAAAACCAAGTAAAACAAAAAATAGGAAGCAATTATTGCTACATTATTCATAGCTAGCTACCAAGCAGCTCAAAGGTTATCTCTACTTTTTGCTAACTAATTCACAAACTTCTTAGTTTTAATTGGCTGGCTATGAGAAAATATGATCCTATATATACTAGTGGAATTTAAATGAAGCAAATTAGCAACTACTTGTACCTTTCTCGGTCGAAATTTAAGTGGAGTTTTCATTTATTTTGATGAGTGCAATTAGCTAGGAGGTAGCTTGCTAATATTTTATTATTACATTTAGATTGGAAATTTATTTAATTAGAGTTATATTACGTTTAAATTAAATTGTTACCAAAGTTTTGTTATAGCTTTGTTTGTATATAGAGATCCCTTTATATTTCCTGCAAAATATTATGTTTTATTTTTTATTTTATTTTTTCAAAACTAGGTAAAATTAAAGGCAACAAATCCAACTAACTACACGAGGTATTCGGTCCATGATCTTGAAGCAAAATTTATTCTCTGAGAAAGAATAATTAATTAGTCCTAAAACTTTGTCACACGAAAATATTGTTTTTATCCATAACCCATAAATTAAAGATATTAAGAACAAGTTTAAGTACTAAAAAAATTTAAAATTAGTCATCACAAGCTTGCCTTCCCAAAAGTCTCGTGGTTGCGTGGAACATTTGTCTGCACTACAAACAACAATTCATAACCAATTATAAAGAATACTGTGGATTTGTCTTTGTTTAGAATTTTTTTTTTATTTAAAATAATACCCCTTAAACTTATACTTATAATAACAAAAATATCATAATTATCTTAAATTATAAAAGATATGAGTGTTAGAGATTTTTTTTTTAAGTCCTAAATATGATAAAGAACGTGTTCGGAGGAGCTCCATTTCAACTATATACATTGGCCATAAAATTCAGCAAAAAAGATATACATGGGCATAAAAGGCCATGACCATAATCATCTGGACGAATAGAATTAAAAATAATAATATTAGAATTCTATTAATTTTTTACCTTTAATTTTTATTAAATTTATAGACGTTTAATTTTACTCATTAATTTTCAAGCGTTTAAAATATAAAATGTCAATGAAAAAAGTTAATTGGGTAAACAATTATTATTATTATTATTTCACTCAAATATTTTTTTTTAAACAAATAATAATTTTTCAAGAGAGATACGAGATAACGTATATTTTTTATTTATTTATTTAAATCAATATTGATATTAAGATTATTAACAGTAACTAATACTTGAAGCTATCGTAAAAAAAAAATTGTGTACAATTATTACTTTTTTATCTTTTGAATTCATAACTTGTATATAATTTAATTATATTATTAATTGGACTATTTATTACTGTTATTTCTCTCACATAACTGACGGGAGATTACTGGCATAGTTTAATAAATAATAAAAATTATTATACTAAAAATAATTAGAACATAGGGAGAAACATTTTTTTTCGGATATGTGCTAATCAGCTTTTCTCTTTATCTTTTAACGAAGTTATTTAAGGATTTATTTTAATGTGAAAGTATTTAAGGAGTTTAAAAGGCTTACTCTTGGTGGAAAAATTATTTAATGACTTTTTTTCGACCAATCGGAAAAAAATATTTATTGACTTTATTACTTGAACAAGATGAGTTGTTGATACGGACTTGGCACGAGCCTATCTTGGGGGTCAAGATACATTTAATAGAGAAAATTGATCAACTTAGTTATAAACAAATGAATATTTTTTCTTAAATTGCATAATCAAACTTGATAATACTGCACAGTCAAAGTATCACGGGCTATTATCTCGACTGTTATTCTAAAATAATTGTTTTTTGGTACTCCAAAAAGAGTATGCACTTTTTGATAAAAGAGTCTTTTTTTAAATACCTTCCTACAGTATATTAAAATTTTACTAAAAAGAGTCCTCATTTTGATTTTTATAAACAATGCGGTAAAGAAAAAAAAAAATTATATGAATAAGTAATTATACGAAGAGTTTTTAGAATGTGTTAAGTGTGAAAACATTTTTTTTTGTTAAGCACATATTAAAATAATAAAATTATTTATCCTTAATTACATTACATAACTTAATTTTATATATAAAATTTATTTTTTAACTCCAGCCTAAAAAATTATATATTGTTTTTCATACGAATTAAAATAACATATAATTTTACAATAAATATATTTTATCTACGTTATAAGATAGACAACATATGTTTTTTTTTTTTTTTGTGAAAGAAAGTTAAAAATAAAAGATTTAATTGCGTGATATAATCCATTTTTATATATTACGTTTCACTTTAACTCCAAAAAACAAACATATATATATTTTAATGAATATTATTTGAAGTTGTTATTTTTATTGAGTAGTTAAAAATAAAATAATATAAATAAGTATGTTATATATGCACAATAAAAAAAATAAAACTATATAAATAATTACTTCATACAAACATCAAGAGTTTTAAAAATGTGTTATGTATTAAAATAGTTTTAAAATAAAAAAATTATTTATTTTTTTTGGAAAATTTATCACATAACACAAATTAATATAATTATAAATTATATGAACGTAACGTAACGTAAATCAAAACCAAAATACAAATCTTTGCCCCCCATAAAACAACAAATACGCGGCGAAAGCAGTAAATTCAAGTTTCAACTTTCAAGTTGTCATTGTATTTCCTACTGGAGATTTTTTCTGTAAGATGTATAAGAGGAAAGAGACATTAACAAATATTATATTAATAGAGAAAAAAATATAAAATTATAAAAAATAAGTAGTTCAGACAGATTTTAATTCATCTCTTTCAAAAAATATATTCAAATTTTCTATACTAAAATGAAAAATAGACTATAATCACAGGACTCATAGCATGGGCTATCCTGGGCTTGAGCCCAGTAGCCCTTTTCAAAAAAAAAAATTTTAATTTTTAATAAATATTATTAATAATTTTATAAAATATAATATATTATTTATTATTAAAATTCTACAAATAAACATAAATTAATACATTATTTTTCAGTCTTATATTGTATGCAATTCTATAAATTAATACATAATATATTATGTTCTTAAGTCTGTTGCTTGCTGCTGCATCAAGTCAAAGTTTGATATTATTTTTTTTTCAAATCTATTAAAATTATTTATATTTTTTTAAAAAAAATATTAAATATTCAAAATATTTGTATTTAAACTTACAATCAAATTAATAAATGAATGTTATATACTCTTAAAAATTATAACTTTTAAAATTTTGATCGAAAAATATCGTATAATTATTAATTTAAGTGTCTATATAAATATAAATTTGTATATATTTAGTATTTTTCTTTCTTCATAAGAGTTCACTATTATTTCCTTAAATTTGTTAAACCTTATTTGATAATTGATGAATTTTATGAAGTGTCGTCGGAACAACTTAAATAAATTTTTTGTTTACCTTTTAAGTTTATATATATATTTTTTCTTTTTAAGTTTATATTTTTTTTAATTTTTTTTTTAATTTTTAAGTTTATATATTTTTTTGTTTGCTTTTTAAATTTGTATTTTTTTTATTTTTTAAGTTTATATTTTTTTTAATATTAATTATTAATTTTAATATTATAAATAATATTTTTTAATATATATTAATCCTCTTAAAAAAAAAAAAATTCTTAAATTTATCCCTAATTATAATAGAATAAAAAAAAATTATACCACAGTACTTAAAGAGAAAAAGTACCATATCATTAAAGAGATGAGCTTAAATTTCGGTAATCTCTTATTTTTTTAAATTTTTTTTGCACTTTTCGTTCTCTTATATTAATCTAATATTTTTCTCTTACAGTACTCGTTATCTCGAATTGTCGATGTTATGTAGTAAATAAAAAATCTCTGCCATTTGTTAACTTGTCAACGTTAGTGGGGCTTGCGTGGTATCATCCGCTATCCACGTGTTGACCAATTATTGAGTGAAAAATAAAAATATCAGCCTATAATGGCTAACTTCTTAACAATAAATTGTTAGAAAGAAAAGATATTGAACAAATAAAAAAATATTTTTTTTCTCTCTTTTCATTTCTTATTAATACTAGGTATAATGTGCATGTGTTTATTAAATAATAATATTATTTAACATATAATTATTAATATAATTATTTTTATTGTTATTATAATAAAAATAATATTTATTTATTTTTCTTAAGCATTTAAAAACAAATAAAAATACTACTAAATTAATACTCTAAAATATATAATAATTAAAATAATATTTATTATATTTTTTTAATTAAAAAAAAATGTACTATTTTATTATTATAATTTTTTTTTTTAAAAATTAGATAACTTCCTAAAATAAAAACATAAAAATAAGTATTTCATAAACAGGAGGAATTGCAAGAACAAAATGTTAAATAGTTGGTAGAAGAGGACTTCAAAATAGTAAAGGCATAGTTGCAGCGTAAAGGCAAAGCTGTTACTACCTTCGTCCCTTATATATAGGCCGTGAAAGCCCATCTTATTCTCCAGCTTCTTCTAACAATTCTGTAACATTTCCATATCTCCGGAGTTTCAATTCAAACTTGTATCATACCCAACTATGAAGAAGCAAGGCTTGTTTGCGGCGTCAGTAGCAGCCGTGTCTGCTACTGCTCTCTCTGCCACTTCTTCAAGTTTCGTTTGTAATTCTAATTTCCAATTTCCTCACCAGGTGAAATACTTGAATCTGATTTGTGGGTTATCGTTTATTCAATTGATTTTAAGTTATTATCCCTTTTTCGCTTTTTGTGGTGTGGTTCTGCTTCAATTGAATTCACTTGTTTGGTTCCAGGTAAGGTTTTTTTCTTTTCATTTCAAATAACTTAAAAGTTTAAATTGAATGTATGTGTTTGAGAACACAATTGATATTTTGATTTGTAATTTTGATTCTTCTGCTTTTGCTTTGCTTAACAATTTTTTTTTGTTCGTCCAAGCTAAATCGAATGGATCATGTAATAACTATGAGAATTTTCTCTGTTTTGATTTTTCAGGTTGACGTTTCAAAAGAAGATCAACAAAAATTCAATTTTCCTTCAGAAAAATCGTCGTCAACGGATAAATTTGCGCCAAGATTTGATGGGTTGAGATTTATAGAAACACTGATCACAGCGCACAGATGATTTAGGCTCTTGATCCAATCAAATTCTCTGTATTTTTGTCACTTGACTTTAATTTGAAAAACATCAATTCAGAAATAGGAACTCACCGTATTGTTAATTACAGCTTTACAAGGGAAGCAGGTTAATTGTAATGTTTAAGCTATTTGCTCGCTTTTTTATGTTTTCATGGAGAATGAACGGTAATAACTTACAAATGGCTTCTCATTGTTACAAATGGACGGTCCATGCTGGGAACTGTACGAGTTGGGATCGACCACGTTGCAAACAAACCAAGCAATTTTTATCGTGGGATATGACAGTTTGGATTTCATACTTAGAACTTTGGCAAAGCGTGTGCAAACAATTACATTTTGATGGTTAAATTGATAGGAAAACTTTCCTTTCAAACAGAAAATGCGTGTTTGGAAAGACAGATTTAAATGGAGTTCTTGTGCCATTTTAGGCAGGGGAAGGAACATCAAAAGTGTTCTGACAATGTTCAAAAGTGATGCATATTGCATAGGCATTTCTGGCCATTCAGGTATTCACAGATCACGTGGTATGATGGATTTTTGTTCAACTTTTTCACACATCATGACGATGACACGCCCTCCCAACAATAATGCCTCTAACTAATAATAAGTATGCATTTTTCACAGTTGTACTTGACGTTGATATTTTCCGATTTCTTTCGGATAGGCAATTTTCTCTAAACATAAATTTTTATTATAACTTTATATAAATTCTCACAATTCCTGATTATTTTATATCTTAATTTTATATTTAATTAATAATTAATATATTATTTAAAGAACTTTTCGATGAAACTATGTTGATATTTAATTCCTTTTTCATCACCCTCATCCATTTATTATCATTTTTTTTTAAATTTAATTTATTCATTTATACTGCACCGTTACTCAATTTATATTCTTATCAGCTCTCCTCCACTTTATTGTTTTAATTCTCGTTTCAAAACACATATTGAAATCACTGTTTTTATTTATTTATTTATTTAAGACAATGTCCAAATAGTTTCTCAATCAAATAACCCAATACATATATACTAACTACTATATGTAGAGGTTATAACAGAAGTAATCATTAGTAATACTGACGTGGATCCAATGTAATTATTGCAAATGATCGAAGGTGATCAAATGCTGGTTGAAAACGCTTTGATGAAATCTGTTACAGTTAGTTTCTAATCTGTTACAGTTTATTTTTTGATTTGTTATTTTTTCTGCTTTGTCAAAGAGCTGAGGTGGCATTGTATAATAACCAACTCACTCTATAAATAGTGTAATAGATTGCGAGTGGAAGATTAATGAAAAACAGTAGAAGAAAGTTTCAGTCACTGTTTATCATCTTCAAGCTTTCGTGCTTCCATTAGTACAATTCCTTAGTTTACATTTTCTGTTAAATTCATAATAATTCAAGTTTTTGTATATGGTATCAGAGCAATTTGTTAACGCAAAATAAATCAGAGAGTGTTAAATCAAGAATTGAATCAAAGAATCAGTTGTAGATCAAAAAGACTCAAATCAAGAAATGACAGAGCAAAGAACAACAGAAGCAAAAATTATTTCTTTTCATAATCAGGTATCCTCTGTGAAATTAGATAAAGAAAATTACATTGTCTGAAAGAAACAAGTATTACGTATGCTTAGAAGTTATGATTTAGAAGGATTTGTAGATGGATCTGTTCAATGTCCTGAAAAATTAGGTACGAATGGTGCTATGACTGCAGAATATAAGTTTTGGATTAGACAAGATCACATGATCAGTTCTTAGATGGTAAGATCTATGATCAATGAATTTGTAACAAAAGTCAAGATTGTGACACAAGCCTTACAGTATGGATCTGGCTTGAAGGTTATTTTCTGTCTCATTCTTGAGCTAGGATCATGCACTATAAATCTGAAATGAACTCTATGAAGAAGGAAGGAACGAACATAAGTGAATATGTGCAACGTGTACAATCTCTAGCATCACAATTGTCATCTGCTGGATGTGTAGTAACAGAAGAAGAACAGATCATGACTATCCTAAATGGTCTTGATAGTGATTATGATTCGGTGGTAGCTAATGTTCAAGAAGGAAATGTGAAATTGCAAGAATTGTTACATAAACTTCTTAGTCATGAAAGTAGACTCGAAAGAAGACATATACCTATCTCCCTTTTACCATCAGCAAATCTTGTGAACACTGCCAACACACCTACTCATACAAACCCAACATCTCAATTACACAATACTCAGCTTATCCACAGACTTTATTATCCTGATCCTCAACCTGTGTACTTGCCTCCTCCGAATACATCATCTGGTATATTTGATCAAAGATACAATCAATATAATGGATTACATGGTTTTCATAATTCACAGAATTTTAACAGAGGCAGAGGAAGAAACTCATACAACAACAATCGACCACAGTGCCAGATGTGTGGAAAAATGGGACATTATGCTAACAAGTGTTGGCACAGATTTGATAATCAGTTCTCATCCAATACTCAATCCAACTTTCTTCAATCCTATTCACCAAGTCATCAGTTTAATTCTTCATTCACACCTAGCTATAACTCTAACTCAACTCATATGACTTCACCGTCCACTTATTCATTATATGCACCACAAGCCCAATCCTACAGCAATCCTTCTTATTCCAACCCAAGTGCTCCACAAGCTCAACTAACTGTGTTTAACCCGAATATGCACTATCCATCAATTCCAATATCACACTCCTCACTAGTTATTTCAATGCCTACACAATAACAACCTACCTATCACTCTCAAGTGGCTCAAACACTTTCTCCTGTGACCACCCAACCTGCAACTGCTTTTTATGCTAATTCAAGTTCAGTGAGTGATCCACCATGGTTCTCAGATAGTGGTGCTACCCATCATGTTACTGCTGATCCATTAAATCTGGCTGTTAAATCTGAGTTTACAGGTAATGAGCAACTTCAAGTAGGCAATAGGTCTGGATTGCAAATTGCTAATGTTGGTACGTCTTCTGTCTCTCTTACTTATAACTCCACAAAATAATTTCTCTTATCCAATATATTGCATGTGCCATCTATTACCAAGAATCTAATTAGTGTGGCTCAATTTACTAAAGACAACAATGTGCTTATGGAATTTCATGCTAATTATGTGTTTGTGAAGGCAATATCACAAGACAGAAACTAATGCAAGGGAAACTCAGTAATGGATTGTATGCATTTGATCTAACCATCAACAAAACGCTCCCTCCTATTAGATGTAATGCACATTTTCCTCAGAGTTTGTTCAGTGAAGTCAATAATGATGTTGTTGACAACTCAAGCTTGGTATTATGGCATAATAGGTTGGGCCATCCATCTGTACAAACTACTAAAACAATCATGAATACTTGTAATATCAAATGTTCTAGCTTGTCTCATATTCCATTTGTATGTAGTGCTTGTCATTTAGGCAAAACTCATAAACTACCGTTTATCTCTGTTTTGAATAAAGCCACAGCACCTTTGGATGTTGTTCACTCTGATATGTGGGGTCCCTCCCCTATGTTATCTAGTCTTGGATTCAGATGGTACGTCCATTTTACTGATGAATTTTCTCGATTTAGTTGGATCTATTTTCTGAGAAACAAATCTGATTGCAGACAAGCTTTCTTACTCTTTAAAACCAAAGCTGAATTATTAACTGGTTGCCATATTAAAGTATTGCAAACTGATGGTGGTGGAGAGTATGACAGTTTAAATGATGCACTGAGTGTTGCTGGAATCACCAGACATATTTATTGTCCTCACACCCTAGAGCAAAACAGTCTAGCAGAGAGGCGTCACAGACAGATTGTTGAAATGGGGTTAAGTATGCTAGCTCTTGCTTCCATGCCATTAAAGTAGCGGGATGAAGCTTTTTATGCAGCTACCTTTGTGACTAACAGATTACCTAGCCCTGTGTTAGGAGGACAAAGTCCTCTTGAAATGTTGTTCTCTATCAAACCAGATTACTCATTTCTTAAGGTTTTTGGGTGCAAATGTTTTCCTCTTACCAGACCTTTTAATAAGCACAAATTTGATTTCAAATCCAAGTATTGTACATTTGTTGGTTACAGTCCTTGTCATAAAGGATACAAATGTCTATCTACTGAAGGTAAGATTATTATTTTCAGACATGTCTACTTTGATGAATTTAGTTTTCCATTTGCTTCTCAATCACCTGTAATATCAGATTCTAGATCTCTTAAGGTAACCTTACCCACAGTTTCTACAATTCCTATTCATCTTTGTTCTTTTCCACCTACTGAGGCTGATCCTTCGTATATATCACATGTGTCATAATCTAGTTCTTCCTCTGATACTACACCACAAAGCCATAGTATTACCAATGACTTATCTAGCCACCTTCCTTCATCCACCCTACCTAATTTTAATTCCAAATTCCAATTCCAGTAACACTTCTCAGTCCTCTAATATCTCACCTAAAATACTGGAAAATACCCATCACATGGTAACTCGAGCCAAAGTTGGCATTTTCAAACCCAAAGCCTATGTGATTTCTCATAATATCACCTTACCAAAAACTGTCAAACTTGCCGTAGCAGATGATGACTGGTTTAATTCTATGAAAAGGAATATGATGCACTCATACGAAATAATACTTGGGAGTTGGTCCCTTGTCCCAGGAACAAAAAGATCATTGAAAACAAATGGCTGTTTAGAATCAAGGAACTGCCTGATGGTTCATTGGAAAAACTTAAATCTTGTTTGGTAGCTAAAGGCTATCTGCAGGTGGCTGGTTGTGATTTTGTGGAGTCTTTTAGCCCAGTAGTGAAGCATGCTACAATTCGAATCATCATATCTATTGCTCTAAGTTCTGGTTACTTAGGCAGTTAGACATCAATAATATTTTTCTCAATGGCACGCTCCAAGAGGAAGTGTTCATGAGACAGCCTGCTGGTTTTATTGATAAAAAGCATCCTGACTATGTGTGTCACTTAAAGAAAGTTTTGTATGGCTTAAAACAGGCTCCACGAGCTTGGTTTGACACCCTCTTTAATGCTTTCTTACTGTTGGGTTTCACTAGAACTAAATCTAATGATTCTCTTTTTGTTCAAATCTGCCCAGATTACAGAATTTATGTTATTGTATATGTGGATGACATGATCATAACTGAATCTGACTTAATCAAGGTCAATGAGTTTGTTGCACTCCTTCATGCACGTTTTGCTTTGAAAGACATGGGCCTACTGCAATACTTCTTGGGTATTGAGGTCTCTAAGCTAGCAAATGGTCATTTACTCCTCAGACAGTCTAAATATATTAGCAATCTCCTATCCAAAACTCATATGACTCAAGCAAAACCTGCAGTTACTCCCATGATTTCCAGTTTAGCCTTACGTGCTGATGTGGGTGATGATTGTAGTGATCCTGTTCTATATAGAAGCACTGTAGGTGCTTTGCAATATGTCACTATAACTCGATCAGATATTGCCTTCTTTGTGAACAAAGTGTGTCAATATATGAGTCAGCCTAATGATACTCATTGGGGAGCTGTAAAAAGAATTTTAAGGTATTTGAAGGGCACACTTCAGCATGGTCTACATTTCCAACCTTCCACAAGTCTACAGATCAATGGGTTTGCAGACTCAGATTGGGGTTCTTGTTTAGATACCAGACGATCAACCTCAAGCATATGTATCTTTTTAGGTGCTAATCCAATTATTTGGTCTGCTAAAAAGCAATCCACAGTTTTCAGATCAAGCACCGAGGTTGAGTATCGCTGTCTTGCTAGTGCAGCAGTGGAGGTTGTATGGCTACAGGCTTTACTTCATGAAATACGAATTTTGATTCCCAGCACACCTGTCATCTGGTGTGACAACCTAAGTGCTATTTCTTTATCTGCAAATCCTGTCTTCCATGCTAAGACTAAGCACATAGATTTGGATTGTCACTTTGTGCGTGACAAAGTGCTTCAGAACAAGCTCAGTATTCAGCATGTCCCTTCTTATGATCAAACAGCTGACATCCTCACCAAGCCACTCTCTCCCGATTCTTTTCTGCTTCTTAAAGCCAAACTCAGTGTCACTGAAGTACCACTGAGTTTGAGGGGATGTAAAGGTTATAACAGAAGTAATCCTTGGCGATACTGACGTGGATCCAATGTAGTTACTGCAAATGATTGAAGGTAATCAAATGCTGGTTGAAAACGCTTTGATGAAGTCTGTTACAGTTAGTTTCTAATCTGTTACAGTTTGTTTTTTGATTTGTTATTTTTTCTGCCTTTGTCAAAGAGCTGAGGTGGCATTGTATAATAACCAACTCACTCTATAAACAGTGTAACAGATTGCGAGTGAAAGATTAATGAAAAACGGTAGAAGAAAGTTTCAGTCACTGTTCATCATCTTCAAGCTTTTGTGCTTCCATTAGTACACTTCCTTAGTTTACGTTTTCTGTTAAATTCATAATAATTCAAGTTTTTGTATACTATAATCCAATATCAGATGCCACAGTAGAACAACAAAGGTAGTGATAAAAGAAAAATACATGCTCAACTAAAGTCCTAATCTAAAAAGTTCCCCCCACGTTCCTCTCCCAACCATTCGTTTTGGTTTCTTTCATTCTCTCTATTGATTTGCTTCTTCTCTTATTCGTTCAGCTCTGTTCTTCGTTTTATTACTTGTTTTTCCCCCTCTCGATTTGCCCTATCTAATTTTACGAGCCTAATGTGTGTTTTCTCTTCAATCTTGAGGGATGAAGGATCTGAATGCTCGAGTTGATCACCTAGATCTTACTATTAATCTAAGAAATCTAATTGAGAAAAAGAAAGGTAGCTCTGATCTTGTGATTGTGGCTAGGCTTCTCTCAAATGGGCCTATCAATTTGGATGCATTACTGTGAGTTCATTGTAATGTTTGAACCAAAAATGGAGGTCTGGACATGAAGATGGTGGATCGAAATACATTTGTCATTTATTTTGAGGATTTGGCTGAGATGAATTAGGTTCTTGTAAGAGCACCTTGGAGCTTTGATAACTGCCTCCTAGTAGTGTAGCGTCTCTTGCCTGATAAGATTCCATCTGATATTGCGTCTGATTCTTCTTTGTTGTGAATTCAAGTGCATGATTTGCCTATGGACTAGCTTAAGGAAGCTATAGTGAGAGGAATTGTTTTGTTTGTAGGAGTAGTTTTTGAAATTGATAAATTCTTGATTGTTAGTGGTACTATAAGGTCAATGAGGGTCAGGGTGAATTTTGATTTGTCTCGTGCCTTGGTGCCTGAATTCTATATAATTATGAGTTGAGTTCAAATATGAACGTCTCCCTGCATTCTGTTATTTTTGTAGGTGTATTACTCTCTAGTCTAAGTTTTATAAGGCTCCTAATGATTCGTGTATAGATTTTAGGGGTAAATATGCACTATTTAGGTAATGGATAAAGTCAAGTATGAATATGAAGGTACCTAAGCATGTTAAAGAGGAAGGCTTGAGGAAGAAAGAGTGTTTCACTTTTGGTGAAGGAAGTTCAGGTAATAGGAAGGACAAGAAAATCTTAAAGCTGGTTCGGGTTCTATATTTGGTAGTGGTAGAGTGTTCGGTAAAGGCTCAATGGAGCAGGTTACTAAAGTTGGGAAGAGGCCAAAGAAGGGGTTAGAAGACATCTGTTTTGGATGATGCTAATCAAGATGTTGTTAGGAGCTCTGCTAGTGTCAGTTCGAAGAAGGAGGTTCAATTGGCCAGTGATGAGCTCGTGGAATAGTGGAGGTTTCTGTTTGTTTGATTATGCGTTGTTCCTGCTTGTGGTATTGTTTTTTTGCTAGTTTTTGTAAGGCAGTTGGGTTTTATTTTGGTTTTGTGTAAGGTTGTTAGGTCTTGTAGGGCTGTTGTTCTTTTGGATTTGTTTATATTGTTTTCTTTTGCTTTGTAGGGCTGAGTTTTTTGTCTCTATTTTGTTGTTATGGTACGTGGTTAGCTTATTAAGTCCTTTTCATATTTTGTAGCTGTTGCGTGATGTCCCAAAACCCCACTTATTAAGTCTTGGGCTTATAATTAAATAAAGCCCATTAGGTTATTATTTGCCTATATATATATATATAGCAATACACAGAACAGGCACGTAGAGAAGCGGCAGATTAGATAAAAGATCTCCAGCCGAATAGAAAAAGAACAGAAAGAAGCTCCAGCGGCAGAGACAGAACAGAGGCGGCAACAGCAGAACTCCAACGGCAGTTTTGTATTGAGGCAGCAAAGGCAGTCAAGAGGAGATCCATTTAATAAACCCATTAAAGAATATTATTCTCTCAATCTATTTGGTAACAGATTTATAGTTACTGTTTCTCTTTAATTTATCTGTTGTTGCTAAACTGGCAAGACATATTTATTTATTTATTGTTTTTGTGAGAGAGATTAATTTGGGTGTAATTGGGTATTTGGATATTTGAGTGATTTGGCCAATTAACTGTTGGCAAATCTTATTGTACTCCTCTTTGACAAGTATAGTGAAATATTTCGGTGCTGGCCTCAGCAGTGGATTAGGTAGTCGCATTGACTACTGAACCACTTAAATCTTTGTGTCCTTTGTGTTGATTATTTTCTTTATATTTTTTGTGGGTGCTCGTTATTATTATTATTATTTTATCGCTTCCGCATTATTATTTGATCTTGGGTACAACAAGTGGTATCAAAGCAAGGTTAAAGATGACGAGCACAGAGTCATCCACAAAGGTTGAAAGATTTAATGGAGATAATGATTTCTCGCTATGGCAAATGCGTATGAAAGATGTTTTGATTCAACAGGGAGTTGCAAAGCCATTACAAGGCAAAGATAAAAAGCCCGCTGATATGAAAGATGAAGTATGGGATGAGCTTGATCAAAAGGCAGCAAGTGCAATTCGTCAGGGACTCTCAGATGAGGTAGTTCATAATGTTTTTGATCAGAAAACTGCTTATGATTTATGGAAAACTTTAGAGCAGCTTTATATGGCCAAAAATATGACAAATAAATTATTTTTGAAGAAAGAGTTGTACACTCTTCGTATGTCTGAGAATACAAACTTGTTGACACACATGAATACCTTCAATAGGTTAATTTCTGAACTTGCTCAGTTAGGGGTAATATTTGATGATGAAGATAAAAGTATGTTGTTATTGTGTTCTCTGCCATTATCTTATGATCATTTGATTACCACCTTATTATATGGAAAAGAGACCATTGTTTTCAAGAGTGTGAAGGAAGCTTTGTTGTCTTACCACAAGAAGAAGAAAGTTGATGGTGAGCAATCACAAGCAGATGGTCTCGTCGTTACTAAGAAAGATAGTAACAATCACAGCTACAGGCGTGGAAGAAGCAAGTCTAAAGACAGAAATTATGATAAAGGTAGAGGAAGATCAAGCTCAAGACCTAGACAGTTTAATAGAGACATGGAGTGCCATTATTGTCACAAAAAAGGTCACATTCGAAAATATTGCAGAATTTTAGCCAAGGAACTGGAGGATAGAAAGAATCAGACACAACCCACTAATTCAGCTAGTGTTGCAGAGGATAAAAGTGAAGACAAAGATGATGATTTGTTATCTGTCTCATCAGGTATTGATTCCTTTGCCAATTCTTGGATTCTTGATTCCGGATGTTCCTATCATATGTGCCCACATAGAAATTGGTTTGATACTTATACTCCTAAGAGTGGTAATTGTGTGTATATGGGCAACAATGCAAAATGTGAAGTTTTTGGAATAGGAACCATAAAGGTTAGGATGTTTGATGGTGTTGTGAGAACCTTAACAGGTGTAAGACATATCCCTGATCTGAAAAAGAATCTGGTTTCTCTTGGTGGGTTAGATGAGATGGGCTATTCGTATTCTGCAAAAGATGGAGTGCTCAAGGTGTCTAAAGGAGCTTTAATAGTAATTAAGGGTAAGAAATTTGGCAATCTCTACAAGATGGTTGGAAATACTGTTGTAGGTGGAGCTGCTTTAATTTCTGAAGATCCTACTTTTGATGATACTATGCTTTGGCATATGAGGCTTGGACACTTGGGTGAGAAGAATATGTTGGAACTCCATAAGAGGAACTTGCTGAAAGGTGTGAAGACCTGCAAGCTTGATTTCTGTGAACATTGTATTTATGGTAAGCAGAAAAGAGTTAGTTTTAAGGCAGCAACTCACTCTTGTTCTGGTATTTTGGACTATGTCCATTCTGATGTTTGGGGACCCGTGACTATTGCTTCTCAAAGTGGAGCTTACTATTATGTTACTTTCATCGATGACTACTCCAGAAAGGTTTGGGTCTATTTTATGAGAAGTAAAACTCAGGTATTTGATATCTTTAAGGAATGGAAGGCAGAGGTAGAGAACCAGTCCGGCAAAAAAATAAAGATTTTGAGAACTGATAACGGTACAGAGTACAAACACAAGGCATTCAGAGAGTTCTGCAAGCAAGCTGGTATTATTCGACATTATACAGTGAGGAAGACTCCTCAGCAAAATGGAGTTGCTGAGAGGATGAACAGAACCATTGCAGAGAGAGCAAGGTGTATGAGATTGCAAGCAGGTTTGCCAAAGAATTTTTGGGCAGAGACTGTGAGCACTGCTGTTTTCCTTATTAATCGAAGTCCTCATTCTTCCATCGATTTCAAAATTCCTGAAGAGGTATGGTACTCTAAACCTGTTGATTATTCTATACTAAAAGTTTTTGGTTGTCCTGCTTTTGTTCATATACAGAGTGACGAGAGATCAAAGTTAGATGCCAGATCCAAGAAGTGCATTTTTCTTGGCTACCAGAAAGGTGTCAAAGGTTACAGGTTGTTTGATCCAGAAGCTAAGAAGTTGGTTATTAGCAGAGATGTGATTTTTGACGAGAAGTCTATGCTGAAAAGTGTGACGGTAGAGCCTATGTCAGAAAGTTCTGGTGAGAAGGATAAAGCTCCAAAGGAGGTGGAGTTTGCATTTAAAAACTCACAGGACAAAGTTTATCAACCGGTCATTAGAGATGTTCAGCAGCAACCACAGGCTCAGGATGAAGAGCAACAATCAGACCAGTATAGTATTGCTACTCATAGAGAGCCACGCATTCGTAGGGCACCACAAAGACTTGGGTTTGAAGACGACACAGTTTCATTTGCTTTGTTCACTGGTAGTGATGACCCTAATTCTTTCCAAGATGCTATGAGCAGAAAAGACAGTGAGAATTGGAAGGCTTCAATGAATGAAGAAATGAAGTCATTACACAAGAACAAGACTTGGGAGTTGGTTCCACTCCCTAAGGGAAAGAAAGCTATTGGTTGCAAATGGGTTTATCGAATAAAAGAACTGAAGCAATATAAGAGTCGATTGGTAGCAAAAGGATACTCACAGAAAGAAGGAGTTGATTATAATGAGATTTTTTCACCTGTTGTGAAGCACACTTCCATCAGAGTTGTTCTTGCCATGGTCAATTTATATGACCTAGAATTGGAGCAGTTAGATGTCAAAACTGCCTTTCTCCATGGAGATTTGGATGAGGAGATTTACATGCAACAGTCAGAGGGGTTCATTGAATCCGGTAAAGAAGACTATGTCTGCAGACTGCAGAAGTCATTATATGGGCTGAAGCAATCACCTCGCCAATGGTATAAACGGTTTGATTCCTTCATTGTTTCTCATGGTTATAGTCGTTGTGAGTATGATTGCTGTGTTTATTTTAAGATCTGTGATGACAGAACATTGGTATTGCTTACTTTATATGTTGATGATATGTTAATTGCCGCTCAAAGTAAGGAAAAGATCAATGATTTAAAGAATTTGCTTAAAAGCGAATTTGAGATGAAGGATCTTGGTGTTGCCAGAAAGATCCTTGGAATTGAGATCAGTCGTGACAGGAAAGCTGGAAAACTTTGGTTGTCCCAAAAAGGTTACATGGAGAAGATCCTGCATAAGTTTAGCATGATGAATGCTAAGCCTGTGAGCACACCCCTTGCAGCACATTTCAGATTGTCCACGAGTTTATGTCCTAGTACAGAGGATGAGGTAGAGTACATGGCTCAGGTGCCTTATGCCAGTGCAGTTGGATGTCTAATGTATTTGATGATTTGCACTAGACCTGATATTTCTCAAGCAGTAAGTGTTGTGAGTAGATACATGGCAAATCCAGATAAAGAGCATTGGAATGCTGTTAAATGGATTTTCAGATATTTGGCAGGCACACGTGATTGTGGCATCATGTTTGATAAAAATGGTGCTTCTAATGTTGCCATGGGTTATGTGGATTCTGACTATGTTGGTGATCTTGATACCAGAAGGTCGATGACAGGTTATGTCTTTACTTTTGGTGGTGGCTGTATAAGTTGGAAGTCAAATTTGCAAGATACAGTTGCTTTGTCTACGACAGAGGCCGAATATATGGCTATGACTGAGGCAGCAAAAGAAGGCATATGGCTTATGGGTTTGTTGGAACAACTTGGTTTCAAACAAGAGAATGTACTTCTTCTATGTGACAGTCAGAGTGCTATTCATTTAGCTAAGAATCAAGTTTTCCATACGAGGACTAAACACATAAGTGTGAGGTATCACAAGATTAGAGAATGGATGAATCAAGGGTTGATCAAGCTATCAAAAGTTCATACAAAAGAGAATGCAGCTGATATGTTGACAAAGTCAGTACCAAGGGATAAGTTTGAGCATTGCTTGGACTTGATCCATATTAGTTCTTGTTGAGAACCTTGAAGAGGGTGGAGCATTCCTACCCATAAATAGAATGTTGTTTTGGTGCCTATCAAGAGGTACCTTGAGGTGATGATATTGGAGACTCGACGTTTGAAGAATTGGTATGAGTTTTGGTCCAAGGTGGAGATTGTTGCGTGATGTCCCAAAACCCCACTTATTAAGTCTTGGGCTTATAATTAAATAAAGCCCATTAGGTTATTATTTGCCTATATATATATATAGCAATACACAGAACAGGCACGTAGAGAAGCGGCAGATTAGATAAAAGATCTCCAGCCGAATAGAAAAAGAACAGAAAGAAGCTCCAGCGGCAGAGACAGAACAGAGGCGGCAACAGCAGAACTCCAACGGCAGTTTTGTATTGAGGCAGCAAAGGCAGTCAAGAGGAGATCCATTTAATAAACCCATTAAAGAATATTATTCTCTCAATCTATTTGGTAACAGATTTATAGTTACTGTTTCTCTTTAATTTATCTGTTGTTGCTAAACTGGCAAGACATATTTATTTATTTATTGTTTTTGTGAGAGAGATTAATTTGGGTGTAATTGGGTATTTGGATATTTGAGTGATTTGGCCAATTAACTGTTGGCAAATCTTATTGTACTCCTCTTTGACAAGTATAGTGAAATATTTCGGTGCTGGCCTCAGCAGTGGATTAGGTAGTCGCATTGACTACTGAACCACTTAAATCTTTGTGTCCTTTGTGTTGATTATTTTCTTTATATTTTTTGTGGGTGCTCGTTATTATTATTATTATTTTATCGCTTCCGCATTATTATTTGATCTTGGGTACAACAGTAGCCATAGTTGGAATACTTATGCTTGGTAGATTTGGCTTAGTACATATCTAATGATTAGTATGCTTACTAGTAAGTCTCTTTGTTTGGTTTCAATTTATGTTATTGCAAAGAGGTGAAACTAGGCAGATATAATAACCAATAGATTGAAATCAAGTTAAATTGAACTAAGTTTTATATTTTATAGGTTCAAATAAGTTGGTTTCGATTTTAAAAATGTAAAAACTGATTTATGCCATGTAAGTTAAGGTTTTAAAGTTTGCAAATTGACATTTAACCAAATCAACCTATATATTATCAATACATATAGTTATTTTTTTAATTTTATACATTTATAGTACATATATCATATATATTTATGGTTATCAAGTTAATCTTTTATGTCAATTAAGAAAATAAAACAACTTATATTTTTTTTTTCTAATGTTCATTTTTATAAATATTTAATATAATTAATAAATTTAAATTATTTTTTATTCTCAAATTTTAAATACTTTTTTTATTTTAAAAAGTTATTTTCTACTTAAAATTGGTGTACAATTCTAATTTAAAACTAATGTACATTTTTTAATTAAATTGTTAATTGTTAATTGTTAATTGAACATTCAATCATTTATAAATTTAACATTAATACTTTATTTTAAAAATATGTAGGTCAAGACCGCAAATTAAATTTATCTAAATCTATGAAATTGATATAAATAAGTTGGTTAATCAACATTTTATAAATTAGTTTCAGTTTTTAATTTAATTAACCTATATATATTAGTTCAGTTAGCAATTTTGGCAAAAATTGACTAAAACAAAACCGCGCCCACCCTCGGTGAAATTGTGAGTGGTGTTGTTTGTCCTTTTAGTCTTTTTGTTGGTTTGTATTTGTTCTTGTGTATAAATTTTCTTTCTTTGTATATATATATAAGAGCCATGGCTCATTTAATCTTTCTTTTTCTTCTTTTTATGCGGACAGAGTAAGGTAGATCAAATGTGTCTTAAGAAATTAGTTTATACGATTTGGTCAATATATAAAAAACAAATTACCAATTCTACTATACAGAGTGATTAGACAAGGAAGAAAACATATGGTTACAACTTACAATAACAGCAGAAGGTAGAGAATGCCATATTTTAGAAGGTCAAGGAAAGCCGAAACATGGTGCGAAGCATTGTGGCTTTCTAATTATTGTCCCTCAAAATAATTGGAATAAAAACATAAACAAAGCAGAAGAGAGTATTAGCAATTTGGTTGAAATATATACAGCTTTATGACCATTGTTCTTCTTGACGTCTTTAGCTTTTAATACCTCAGTGCAATCAAGACCTTCTTTACCTTCCCTGCATTGTGAGGCAAACAAGCCAGGTGGGTATTTACCATAGAGATTAATGTAGCTGAACATGGTGGTAGAACAATCACTTTGTAAGTCATTAATAGAGTCTGCAAAGGGGCAAGCGAATTCCTTCAAAGCCTGACAACAGTTCTTTGGTGGAAATTGGGGTCCTTTGCACTGGCTGGTTATGATTGTGTAGTTCTGTGACTCGAAGTTTACAGAGCAAGCTGCAGAGAAAAATCAATCATTGCCAGATTCTGTAAAATATAAATTCATACATATGTAACTTTTGAGTAAAATAGACAATTTTTTTACTGAGTTATAGAATTGTTTTTAATCGTATGACTGAACTATCATAATTTTATGTTTATTAATCTATCATATTCAAACCCATGATCTCTATATTCCCAACAACTCTTCTAAGCCATCAGAGAACAATTTGAAAAATAGAGTTCTATTTGCTATAAAAATAGAATAAACAAACAAATAAATAAAGTTTCCTAACATTTGACCCACAAGAGAACAGCTTGAAAGAGAGACTGGTTTGGGTTATGAGGCATTTATTTGGAAGTTGGCATATTGGTTGTAAAATGCAAAGCAATGGACATTGGAAATATGTATACTCTATGTTCTTATCCTATTCTTAATACAGATGTAAAAGCGTGGCTTGAACTCCAACAAGTGAAAATCGTCGTTTATGTGATATCAAAAAACAAATCAAAAAAAGTTATATGATAAATCAGAAAGCTAGAACACATTAAATTAAAATACCATCCCATGATCACAATATGAAGGTGGTAAATATCAATGGGGATGAAAATTTTGAGAAAAAATAAAGGAGAAAAGAAAATAATAGGTATTACACTTTTTGGCCTGAAGGAGAGAACGGGCAATGGGTCCATGAGACTGGAATATATAATCTGCAACATGATTGGAAAGAAGGATATAAATTAGAAATTAAGAAGGATCACATAAAGTAAAATGCAAATAACTGTATGAATCGTGAAAGAAAAAAGGTACTGGAAAGGAAGGTGGGGGAGGACGAGGCCAAGACCATGGCCATGGGAAGAAAAAAGAAAAGGATAAGGCTTTGATTTGAAGCCATCGTTTTTGTTTCTTTTTTTTTTCCTTTTGGGTTATGGAGCGGTGACCAAATGGTTTGAGGCGTTGATCTCCGCCTTCTCTGAGAGATGGGTCGAAGATTGACAGATACAGAGTTGGAAGGAAGGGAGTAAATGTCTGCAACAAAAGTCATAGAAGCGCGTTTGTGAATTCAACCTGTCAACACTTAATAGCAGCTGCCCTGTTTCTCTTTCGGTATGGTTCGTTATAACTTTTTTCTTTCTTGTTTGGCTCTTCGACGTAATTAATAACTTATTTTGTCAGCTCTTTTAATTTAACGTGATTCATCACATTACTTTGTTTTTATTTATTTTTAAATAAACATTTCAGCCTCAAATAATCCTTCTCCTTCTCTTTTAAACACTTATTTTAAATGAAATATTGCTACTATTTAAATTTAAATTTATAATTATTTGAATATAAGATTATTTATTTTTACATAGGCTAGGATTATTCACAAAAATTTTCTAGTATTTATGAGAATTTGTGTTCACTATGTTTAAATATACATTTTATGTTTTAAATTAATATTAAAGCTATATTGAAAAACAAAATAATTAAAATTTATATTTAATAAATATTAAATTTAGTGAAAAAATTATAGATATAATCATGTCGTTTAGTTTGATGATTTTTTTCACGTATGTTTTGATGGTTGTTAAATAATAAAATAAAATATATTTTTAATTAAAATGTTTTATTTTCGTAACTAAATATATAAAAATTGAAAGAATTTTGGGTTTAATGATTTGATGAATAACGGGATAATCTTTTAATTTACCCATAAACTCGTTTCCTCTGTTGAATTATTCCAATGGGTAAAAAATGGAGAAATTAACGACACTCGTGACCACCATATATGAAAAATGTCAAAATCTTAAACGTTCCTCTGTCAACATAGGGTCAAAGACCTCAAAATTTTATTTATTTTTTCATTTTGTTTTGTTATCACGAACCCAATAGTATACTATTATGTTTATAGAAAGTAGCACATACATGTATTGTACTTTTTAAAAATTTATCTATACTAATTATGATAATATTTTTAAAATAAAATTATATATATATTTTTTAAATTATTAATATTAAATATTATTAATATATTATCAAATTAAATAAAAACTTTAAAGTAATATTGAAATAAAAATTATACTCTAATTATATAATAATTATTAAATTTAATAAGAATTATAAATATTATTTTATTTTCGTAAAAAATTAATTTTATATTTATTTTAAATATATTGTAACTAAATAAAAAATTAAAATAAATAAAACTATATATATATATATATATAACACGTTTTAACCATTAGGAATTAAATGTGTGTTTAATAAAAAATTAGATTGGGCTTTTGGGCCTTTCTACATGATCATTTCATTTGCGTGTCGTTATGGACTTTAAGTTTGGTCCTTTGTAGTTCTGTTGCCAAAACCCACCATTAACTATTAAGTAAGTGATTGTTTGATTGGTTGAATATAAAAATAATAAATATAAAAAATAGTATTATTATTATAATATTTATTTAAGTAATATAATTAAAATAAATAATAATATTAAAATAAAGATTATAAAATTATAAATGAAGTAAAATTAAAAAATAAATTTTTTTATTATTAAAAGAGATAGAATGAGAAAAAAAAATTATAAATGATTATACAAATTATGAGAAAAATAGAGAGCGTTAAATGCGTAATAAATAATGAATATTAAAGAGGGCTGCAGGCGTAATGGAAATTACTGTTATTACTGTAATTTTTTTATATTCTATTACAGAGTACAATCAAACTAAACACAATAATATTTTAAATAATTTTCTTTACTATTACTTTAAAGAGAAAGAGAAATACTTCAGAAACTTCCTTAGGCTTGAAATGCACTTATGCTTCAAAGTTCGGGAAGCTTCTCTCAATAGCTAACAAATGTTATTTTTTTTATCCTGTTCAGCTGAGGAGAAAAAATATGATGTTAGTTACACCTTGATATGCGACTTTTGGAAACTAGACTATGAAATGTCAAGTTTTGCAGAAAATTGTCACACTCCAGAGAGTTTAAAATAATTTTAGATACGACTTGAAAAATTTGTCCATGTAATATTTGAAAAACCATATTTTTTATGGCAATATAATATATATAAATAATTATAGCATATTTTAATTCGTTTTTTATAAATAAATAATTTCATAATTATTTTTTCATCTAACATCTTAAATTTTATATTTAATTAATAATATATATATATATATATATTCATTTAATAAAATTAAAGTAATATTTTAGCTATCATTCGGTAATTAAATCTCTACAAATTTTGAATTGTCTGGTACATCAGATATTGTTTGAATCTAAAAGGTAAAATATAAGAGTAATATTAGATAATATTATTTAAATAAATAGTAATATATATTATAATTTATGTAAAAAAATTATAATTGATTAAGATATATAATAAATAATAAATATGACATAAATTTTAATAACAATATTTAATTATTATTTGTCACGTAAGTGATAAAGTGATGTTTTAAATAAATAGCAATACATACAATAAATAATAAATATTATGATTGGCTAAACATACAACAAATAATGTTTTATAATTATATGTACAATTATAATTGGTTAAAACATACAATAAATAATAAATATAATACAAATTTTAATAAAAAATATCTAATTATTATTTAATATGAAATCATATTTATATTATATAATAAATTTTAAAATATGTATTTAACATATGTTCAAAATGCATAAAAATATTAGAGAGTTAGAAATGAAACTGGTAAAAGGATGAATAATTTATTTTAAGTAATGCTTTAATTTTTAACTCTTTATTATTTTATTGAATATGTATTCATGTTGTTGATTATACATTTTTAATGCCAACATTTTCCTCTAATGTGTTATAGTACACTTTAAAGTAATTTATATTATAAGTATTAACAAAGAGGAAAGAAAAGGAGGGAAAATACAACAGTTATATTTATCATAAGATATAATAGATTAATTCGATAGTTTATTTTTATATTATAGAAAATAATATTAGATTTGTAAAAAATATCAATAATTATGATATCTAGGGGCATACATCATGTTTCATTTAGAAATTTCTCCTTGTTTATGTAGTAAATAAAAGTGACACGCATAAAAAAAGTCATGGATTCGAATATCGACAGAGAAATTAATCTTTCTCCTCACATTAATAATATTGAACATTCAATTTAAACATGTAATATTGAACGTGTCTAAATTATGATCGTTCAATTCCAACTGAATGAGTGTTCAAAGAAAAATAATATATCAATTATTTTTTTTTATTGTAAATTTTAAGTTTGAATACAAGGGGTATTATTTTTGTTATTATAAATTTTGAAAGGTATTATTTTTATTGTCTTTCTTTTTTTCATTAATACCCAATCAAATAACAATCCGTATATACAAAATATTTTTTACCATATTGAAACTTTCAAACGCAAAAAAAATCTCGAAAATGACTCAATTTGACAATAAATTCAAATTTCATTTTACACATTTAATCTATTATTATTTTTTATCAATCAATAAGCACAGGGGATGTAGATTTAATTTATCATTGTTGATTGTTTATTTCACAAATAAGTGACAAAGACATAAACATAAAGTGCATACTTTTTTGCCATTTTCCTATTTTTCAAGTACTTTTTACCAACGTATATTGGTTAAACATATATACATTGATGCTACAAAAGAGAAATGACTCCTTACCATTTTAGACATATTACCTTGAAGGCTTGGACATCCCAACACATATATTATTTGTTTCATTTTGAAAGACATTAAACTTTTTACAGAACAATTATATTATTGAGAAGGATATATATTAGCTATTTTTATTGTTGTTTTAAATATTAGAGAAAATGTGCAAAGGCAGTGGTTTTGAAATAGACAAACTAAAGTTTTAATTTAATTTTTCTTTATGTCAAGTTTACGCCCAAAATGAATGCTTATCGTTTGTTTAAAAAAAAAAAAGACAAATTAAAGATAAATTATTTTATTTTATTAATGCATTATTTTTAAATGAAATAATTAAAATACTATTAAATACGAGCATTTAACATGTAACAATTAATTTGTAATTTTATTTAAGAATATTTTGTAACATAATGTTGATCTTCACGTTTTTATTTTACAATTTGATAGTTTAATATTTTTCAAAAATTTAAAAACATATATTTTAATAATTTTTATATTTAATTATTATACATAATGATTTTCTCATAAAGAAATTTATTTTAATGTCTCTTTATTTTATTTTATTTTATGTAATGATCTAGTTTTAATCATGTGGTGGTAAAAAAAAAAATATATATATTAAAAAACTATTAAGATTAATTAGTTCACCTGTTTTAATATTAAATAAACGTCTTAATTAAAGATGATGTTTATTATTATATATATCGTCACGACCCTATGACTTCAAGCCAATAATTATCGGAAAGATGCTCGGATAACACTGCGCAAGTATATAATTCAGCTTTAGAGATGAAAGTATAATTAGAAAAGAAAAAAATTATTAATTAAAAATAAATATATAATTAAATAAGAATCATTTATGTCACAACAAGTTTATTCGTAAGGTTTTCAGCCAATATTGTAGCATTTTATTAGAAAAACAAAACTTAAGTGCACCTTATTTGTAATTCTTGTGATATCAAACATTATTGGAAAAATAATACAAACAATTCTAAAACACCACTATATGTACTAATAAATACATACAAAATGATCAAGTTTTATACGAGACAATTGTTCATCTTTTTACTCATTTTTGCTGGATTTTGTTGATATTACCAACTTTTATCACATAAAATTTGAACTCTAATTTATTTATTTGATACACAAACAACCAAATAACGTGGAATTATTGTTACTTTACATACAAATAATATTATGTCATTAACTAACAATTGAGAGGGAATTGGGTTTGTTAGTGGTCAAAGGCGTGTGATTAGGTGCATGTACTTTGGAGGGGACTGAAGTTCTCGTGCTACGTGTGGCGGTGCCTTGCTAACTTAGACAGTAATGCTTTAAAATTGGGAAGTTGGACACCATGTGTTTTCGACACGTCAAGACTGGCCGTCTTCTAGATGCTTTTTATTTCAATTAATGTTCTTCTAGATGAGAGATGACTAGAGCAACGCTGGATAGACACCGTTTTTGGCTGTATATGAGGAGTTATTAATTCCGGTGTTACACTTCACTGAGATTTAGGCTGTCTCACATTTATTTGAGTCGTTATGTCATATAAGGGTCATTAATGATTTGGATTACGTCTGAATCTTATCTGATTAGCCGAAGAGGCGAACACAATTGGCTTCTGTTACTTTTTTATTAATTTTGGAAAGACCCTATAATTTTATTTTTTTATTTTTGTATGTTCTCTGCTAATTTTAAAAAAATGAAATTGTATTAAAATTGATGAATTTAATTGCCATCTAACATTCCAACATCAATCCTCAAACATAATATTATTATGAAAATTTTAGAGAAATAATATATGCTCATGTTACTTTATCGAAAAAAGTTGGATACATTTGATTATATCAAAGCTTTAATGAAGCAAATCTAATATTCTAAAAGAGGGCTTATCGAATCTTTTAAAGAAAGTTGGGTTGAACCTTTTTGCGATTTGTTTTGACAAATACATTCTTCACGTATTTAAGTACTATCTTTGATGTAGTGATTGTTTTTTTTTTTTTTATTCTTTTTTAAGTTTCATCTTTAATTTAACATTTGCATTATCCGCATAAAAGTGGAGTTAAATTTGAAAATTAAAATGTTTAAAAAATATGTTTAATCTTGAATTTAAAATTGTAGATAATAATTTTATACTGAAATAACGGCATAGATTTATACTGAAATAAAAGGAAAAGGATAAAAGAAATTATATTATAAATTTTTCTAATAGAATTTTGTAAGTTACCTTCACCAGCGGCTATGTTTATTGGGTAGTTATGTAAATAAAATTTAATGATTAAAATTAACTTAACCAAATTCAGTGCTTTTTGGATATTGAATTTACTTTGTAAATCTGTAAAATAGAATGATTCATAAAACGTTGAGAAGTCATATTCAGAGACAAAAACCATAAACCGGGGTCGCCCAACGTTTCCTTTTTCACTTTTTTTTTAATAAAAAAAAAACGTTTTACATTTCTTGAGTCCCACTGTTCTCTAAAAACGTGTAATAGAAATATTGACAGACAATGAAATCTGTACCTTTTACTTCCTCGTATTACATAATTCCTATATCAAATTTTATGAGGATTGTTTATTCAATAATGCTAAAAATTATAACTTTATAGTCATATTTTATATTATTATTTAAATTATTAAATTAATTAATTAATTAAATTAATAATTATAATAGAATAGTGACATAAAACACAATTTTAAAAGTTGTGTTAAATAATATTTTTCATTTATTATTATTCTTAGAGTATAATAAATATTTATATTTTTTTAAAAAATTATTATACTAATCTTATATTATATTAATTGAAGTATCTTATCATTATATATTTCATGTTAATAAATAAAATTCAATAAAAATAAAAATAATTGAAATGGATAAAGATGAAAAATTCACCTATAATAAAATCATTGTTTTAATTAAATTTCATTTTAAAAGAATAATACTTTAAATAAAATAAGTATTAAAATTTAGAATAATTTTGAAATTACAACTAATAAATTTCAAATAAGAAATAAATAAAGCTGATTTAATTGCAATGAATTTCAAACAGGAAATAAATAAAGCTGATTTAGTGGGCATTTATGACATTTTAATTATTTTTTAATAAATATTCTATACAACTCATAATTTACACACACATTATAAAGTAGAAAAGTAATAACATTGGCATAGAGTTGGTACTTTAATAGTATTTATATTTATTTTTTGATATTTATTATTACTTAAATTTTTAAATAATACACTAAAAATGCCTAAATTTTTATATTGGTATATTTTTAGTTAAAAATTAATTACTTGCATATTATATATAAAAAATAAATAATAATTTAGTTATCTTAAATTTTTTATTATAATTTTTTAAATTTTATGTCATATTAGTACTGTAATTTTTAAGATAATTAATTTAGTACTGTAATTTTAAAAAAGTCAATCAAATTCAAATTTTAAAAATTAAGATTTTTTTAGGAATAAAATAAAATAAAAACTCTTCACCCCAAAATTTTAATTATCTATTTTTTTTAAAAAAATATTTAATTTTATTATTTCGTTTCTATAAATAAAACTTAGTATTTTATTTATTATACAATGCTAAAATAAATTCAATATAATATTAGTTTATCTTCTAATTATTTATTATTTATTTATTTTCTTATTTGTCTAAATCTTTAATTCTAGTTTATTTATTATTTTTTCCTCATATTCTACATAAATTTGACATTATATTCAATAAAATTTAATAATTTTCAAATAGAAGCTCTTGAGAAAGGAAAGAAAAAAAAAAAAGAAAGAACTGATTTCAGTAAAATGAGAGATAAAATAAATATATAAAATTTTTAATTTTTTAAATTACATGACTAAATTAGCTCATATTTAAAGTTATAAGGCCAATATATCACTTACTTAAAATTATAGGACCAATATGACATAAAATTCAAATAATAATAATAAAAAATTTAAAATTATCAAATTATCCTTATTTTTTTTGTTATGTAACATATATGTGATTAATTTTTAACAAAAAAAAAATTAATTTAAAAACTTGTATACTTTTAAGATACTATTAATAACTCAAATAATAATAAATATTAAAAAATAAATATAAATGTCATTAAAGTACACACCCCTTTTCATACCTTACTGCTCCTTTATACACCCTAACATTTACATCGTGCATTATGAATTCGAAGATTGACTTCATTTTGTTGTTAGTTATCACTAATAATGAGATAAAATTCTAATTTTATTCAAATAGAAAACGTCAAACATATATACTTAAATTAAATTATTAGTATTATTTAGTTATTAAGATTAAAATTGTTTTATTCGATCTTATTTCTTTGATTTTTTTTTTTAAATAAATTATATTATTTTAATTATTTTTTATTAAAATATTTTTTTTAATCTTTCAAGTGATTAGAAAGTAATTAAACAAGAGTTTTTGATAATACTAAAGTGACATTAATATAAAAAGTTTCATACTTATTAATTGTTATTATTATATTTTAATATTTTTTAAATTTGTTTAAAAATAATATTTTATTCTATTATGTAAATAATAAATATTTAGATTACACACAAAATCATCAATTTGAATTAATTTTACCATTACTTAAATTAATAAAAAAATTAATGATTTGATGGGGATACTCAATGATTTAAAAAAAAAAAAAGAGGATCAAATTCAGGATAATTTGATTGTATTATGCGAGATGCATCATTCTTCGTGTGATTTATATTTATTTAGGCCATGTTAAATAATAATTATATTTTATAATTAAATAATTAATTTTATAATTTTTTTATAAATATAATTATTAATGTGTTCGATAAAAAAATTATATTTAGTAATTTAAAAAAAAAATCAAAAATCATTCCTACGCTGTCAGATAAGGCTTTTGATTTTTCGATTTTTTTCAAATAATTTTAAAAATAAAGAAAAATTTTATTTATTATAAATTTTAAGTTTTTAATTTTTTTTACCACATGTATATATACAAAATTTATAAGATATGATTCACTTTCTAAAAAAAATGAAAAAAGTAAAAATAGTACTTCTTAAAATTTGTAATAGCAAAAATAGCACCATTGTATTCAAACTTATATTTTCAAAATTAAAAAAATAATTGACATATCATTTTTCTTTAAACACATGTTCAATTAGAATTAAACAGCGATAATTTAGTCTGCGTTCAATATTACATGTTTAAAGTTGAACGTTTAATATTATTGAAGTGTTAATTTTATTTTTATATATTTTAGATGTGTTATTTTTGGAAATAATTCAAAAAAAATTGATCAAAATGAAAAAAATTAAAAAATTCGTTTAAAATTTTTTTTTTAAAAAAATTTATTAATTATTTTATATTTTTTGTAGTGATTCCTTAAAAATATAAATATCAAAATTATAGATCGTTACTAAATATACTTAATTAAAAAATTATTTAAAAAAATTAAAAAATTAAGAATCAAAATAGTTATCAAAAAAATATTTAATGTTTAATTATATATAATGAGTTTTAACTAAATAAATGATGTAATTTGTGATATATATATATATATATATATATATATATCAACTAAAAAATTAATTCAAAAATAAGATATGATAATAGTAGAATAATAACTCTAAAATAATAGAAGAAGAAAACAAAAGAAAATTGTGAAGCAAACAAAAAGATAAAGATACAAAAATGGTTTTTTATTTTATTTTAATATATATATTAAATTACAAGACAGAATTTAATTAAATATTATTAATAAATAATATAATAATTATATTATTATATTATGTTTTAAATTTTATATTTAATTAATAATTAATATATTTTTTAAATATTTTATATTTAATTAATAATCGGTATATTTTTTTAATGTATATAATAAATTAATGATTAAAACACTACTCAGAAATAAAGAAAGTAGAAAGAAAAAAAAAAACACAAAAGAGAAAGTTCCAAGAGAAACAAAGGAAAGATAATAAAAAGTGCCACGTTGGAAGAGGATAAAATGGTATCAACTGGCCGTGCGTGATCATCATAGTTTTTAATGAATATAAATTTAAAAATAACTAACGACGAATAGTCTTACTCGCAAGTTATTATACAATTGTTATCAAAAAAAAAAAAAGTTATTATACAATTTTGTCTCTATATATATTCAATTCCTTCGCCTCTTTTCTCCCAGACGATCACCCAATTCTCACGCTCTCTCTCTCTCTCATCCTCCATTGAAACTCCGCTACCAGAACTTCTCTCAATATACCTAAAGCTTCAATATTTCAACTAGTGGTATGTATACGTGCTCTCTCTCATTCTTCTGTTATGTATTTCTCTGTGATTTCAAGAAAATAAAGGGCTAATGAATGATAGAAATCTGAGTGTGTTGTTTTTTCTTGGGCCAGTGAATTTTAGAGCTGAGTTTTGTGATTTGATTATCTAATCGGAAAATTCTGAGTTGTCTAATAGTTTGCGGCTCTGTTTTTGATCTTGGACTTTCCAGGTCTAAAACAAACAGATTTAGTCCTTTTATGTTTTCTTGCTGAATTTTCAATCCCCGATTCTTTTCTTAAAACTTTTTTCCCCCTTATTGGGAATAAGTTCCTTGGGCATTTGAAGTGTTTTCTTTCCATTTCTTATTCTTTTGGAGATTTATTTCTATTGCAAAAAAGTGTTCATAAAAAGATTACCTCAGAAATCTTTTCGGTATCCAATTAGAGACTTGTGCGGAACTCATGTAATCTTTATAATTGACTTGCCATTCGGATGTTCTTGTGATTTGGGAATAAATTAATTTTTTTTTTCTCTTTCTTTTCAATTGAATATTAGTAAATATGATCATAATTGCAGTGATGACTTAGAATTCAAAACTTACAGATGAAAGGCTGAACATTAGATCTTAGATCTGACCAAATACGGTAGATAAGCATCACAAGGCTTAAACTTAATTAGGAGCCACTTAATAAGCACTTTGGTTGGCTCATTATTTATAATTCTCATAGGATCATAAGCTTCCTGAACTTGATAAAATAACTAACAAATATATTTGATGTTTTTTTTTTGCCCAGCCAGATTTGGCAAGATTTACTCCAAAAAGGAAAAGAAAAAAGCTAGTCAAGCTTTAAATATTTTTACATCAACCAAAAAAAAATAAAAATAGAAACTTATGTCACGTGTAGTTGCATAAATTGAATTGGTAATTACTTCTTCAAATTCTAATATGCTTATTTCTCCATATTTACAGATTTGACAACCTAAGAAATTAGCTTTGGGAAGCCTTATAAGATGGACATGGAACAGTACTTTCAAGATGGCCTGGTTCAAGATGACTTTGTCCAAGACACTAAATCTTCTCTTGAAAAATGGAATTCTGTCTCTGATACTGTGAAAGATTTGGATAATAATTCTTCAGGTGGCTTTGATTGCAATATCTGCTTGGAATCTGTGAATGATCCAGTGGTGACCCTCTGTGGTCACCTCTATTGTTGGCCTTGTATATACAAATGGCTTCATTTTCAGAGTGTTTCTTCCCAAAACAAAGACCAGCAATCACAACAATGCCCTGTTTGCAAAGCTGAGGTCTCTCAAGCCTCACTTGTCCCTCTCTATGGCAAAGGCCAAAATAAAAAATCATGTAAAAGCAAGGCTCCGAATCTTGGCATAGTCATACCTAGAAGGCCTGTTGGTCCTGCTTGTGGATTTGATTCACCAATAGCAACTAGTACTACTCCACACACAAGTCACCAACATCATTACAGAAACTATTATCACCAACCACAACTAAACGATCCAAACCGTGGCGGTTATGCTACTTCGCCGATGATTAGCCCTGGTGGAACAACGACTTTTGGAGTGTTTGGTGAGATGATATATGGAAGAGTGTTTGGTAACTCGATAACGAATGTGTATACTTATCCGAATTCTTATGAACTAGCAGGGATTAGTAGTCCAAGATTGAGGAGGCGTGTCATGCAGGCAGATAGATCGCTCAACAGATTATGTTTTTTCCTCTTCTGTTGTGTAGTTTTGTGTCTGCTTTCGTTCTGAGTACTTATATATATTTGGCTCTTTTGCTTATTTGAATTTATATGTGTACAAATTATGAGTACTAGTAATACCAACGATGCACGGATTTTTCATTTTCCTTTGTTCATTTCCAGTTCCCTTTTTAGTTTTAAATTCAAACAATAGTAGTTTCAAGCTATGGATGATTATTGATAATAGTTTCCGGAAAAGACTGAAAGTGAGAAATTTCATATGAAGATAAAGTATGAATAGAAAATTATATCATTTCCCAGAAATCATTATTGTGTTTGTTTCTTTTGAGTACGCCAAACGTTTTTCTAACACGTCTAGTTGTCAATTTAACAGCATAAAGAACATGGAAACTCTGCTCATATTTTTTTTGTTTTTCTATTTTTTATAAAATGATAAGCACACTCTGATAAATTTTACTTTTTTTTAAAGAAAATTTCCTTCAAATTAATAGATTAAATAAACTTATAATAATTATTGGACAATAATTAAATAAAGTTATTTGACCAAATCAACTCAAAATTCTTTTTTGAAATATATGTGAGAAAAAGAAGACAAATATAAAAATACAAGATAAGCATCATATAACAAAAAAAACAATAGAATTCAAACAAGAATCTATAATTCTAATCTATGGATCCTATTGAATTTTATTCGCAAGAGGAAGCTTATAAGAATATTAATCATTTTTGTCTCAAAAAAAAAAAAAAAAAAAAAGACAGAATTAACTGAGGCTGTTCAACAGGTGTATTAAAAGATAAAAAGAATTTTCATTGTGAATTAATTTAAATAAAGAAAAATGTGAGAAAAAAAAAAAGCAAAATAAACAAAGAAAATATAGAATTTCAAGGGATTTCATTGGAGCTGAGATGCAAATAGTTTTCACTATTGTAATGGAATTTATTCCTTTTTTCTCTCGTATTAATAATTAAATAAACTACTTCAACTGTTTTAAAACAATAAATATTGGTTAGAATTTACACGTGCTATCAATTTTCTGAAAACTCCTGCAATAATTATACCTAATAATTTAATATTTGTGTATTTTAAAATATAAATTTTACCAAGCGCATGCTATGAAAATAGTACTAATTAAATTAATTATTTTTATAATTTAAAGTAATGATATTATTACAATTTAAATTATTATTAAAATAATAATTTATTAAAAATTATTTCATCTAATAATAATTATATTAAAATATAATTAATAATAAAAATAAAATAAATATATATATATATACTATGACTATAACATTTGTTAATTATTAAATATTTAAATTTTTTTAAAAAAATTTATTACGTCAATACTATATTTTATTCATTTAAAGTAAAGTAATATTATATATTTTAAATTAATAAATAATTCATCTACCAATAAAATTGACAACAAACATCAAGGATTAATTAATACTAGTTACAGTGAAAATACCTTTTCTATCCACTCCACCAATCAAATATTACTTGGGTGTCGAAATTTTTGAGCCGGTGCGATAAATAATTGGAAAATTAGCAAAAATGATATTTTTAAAATTTATAATAATAAAAATAATATAATATTAAATATGTAATATTAAATGAATCTATATTATCTAATTTAATTTAAACGATATTTAATTAAAAACGTGTTAAAAAAATGTAACATTTATTTTTTAATTATAAAACTATATGATTTGAGCAGTACTATTTTTATTATTATAAATTTTTAGGGATGTTATCTCTGTTATTTTTTCCAAATAATGTTATAAATACATAAATTTATATTTATTTTTTAATCAAATTAATTATGTTGTACTACATTATAAAATTATCTAAAAAAATAAATTATTTTTTTATTTTTTAAAATAAACATATCACATATTAAAATAAAAATAATTTATGGTAAAAAAATATATTATCATTGCATTTCTCATGCTTTTTTACATATGGTAGTATTCTTATGAATGATGATGATGATTGATGAATTAATAAGAAAGAATGATTGCAACTTTAGCAAAAAAAGAAAGGATGATTGTAGTGCAGAGTTGAATATTCTTGTGATAAGTGCAACTTGCGTAAAGGGCCAGGCGTTGTGGGGGTAAAATTTGGGACGGTGGTTGTGTGGAATACTTGGAGGCGGCCACCACAAATTGTTAGTAGAGACTAGAGAAGCTTCCAAGAAAATTAGATATGTTTATTAAAATAATATTTATCCTCACACACCTACAACAAGCATATACAAAACAATTGATTCCAAGATAATTAATTTCACCGACTGGTCCGATAGTTAAGTTGAACATGTGAGTTTAATACTTAAAATTTATATTTTAATATTAAATTTAAATACGATCTTAAACGCTCTTTATAATTGGTGTATAAATTATTTTGTGGTTATGATTTATCTCAATTGATGATGAATTGTAGTCTGTGAGTAAGTCATGGTTGTTTTTTCTTCTATCCCGACGAAACTTATTTACGACAAAAGAGAAGAAAAGAAAAGAAAAGATAATTAGTTCCCAATTTGATTTTGGCCGTTGAATATTGACTCCAACTCACTGGCTATTAGTCATCCCTTATAGGCTTACAATGTTATAGATTGTGCCAAAATCAAACATGTCACTTACACTAGGCTGCAGTAGTGCTTAATCTCTCACATCTTCATCACACCATTAGCCATTTTTTTTTTTTTTTTTTCAAGTCTAACGTGTCAGTAAACGTACTAGTCGACGATAGTTATCTTCTTTGGAAAGATATATAAACTTGGACTCTGGGAGTGTGTCAATTTGCAAATTGAATTAAAATTAATTTAATTTAATTTAATTTTAATTTAATTTTAATTTTAACTAATCTTAAACTTAAATTAAATTTAAATAAATTGATCAAAATTAATTTAAATTATTATTATTTAAACATTATGAAATAATAAAAGAGTAAGTGATAAATATAAGATAAAAAAAATAATTCTTAAAACAAAAAGTTCATTGTTTAAATCAATTAAACAATGGGTAAATGTCATCAAATTTCACTCATATAAAAATCAAAAGTTGTTATGTTTTCATAAAAATTTAAGGTTAAAATAAATAGCTTTTAAAATCCAATAAAATTTCTTCTAATTATTAAAAAAAAAATGTTATCTAATTAACAAAGAGTCCAACAAAGCACATATTAATTTCTTCATATTTTTAATTTTAGATTAAATATAGATATACACCTTTAGAACCAAAGAATTATATTTGTGATTATCATTATTTACGAATAATCCATTTAAACACTAAGTACTTATAATATGAGTTTTGTACAATATTATGTATATCATAAAGGAAAATAGGCTGATTTAACCCCTTATTAATAATCTTAATCTGAGTTAACCCCCCACTAGCACATTTTTAAAAAATATCTCATTTACCCTCATCCCTATTTTTCACAGGTTTTAATTAACTTTCATTTCATTTCTTTTCTTTCAACTAATAATAACTAAAGTAATTACAAGTTTACAACACTTCTCTCTTTCTTTATCTAATCTTTAATTTCACACCAGTTGTTGTTTTATTCTCTCTCTCCACAAGAGTCTATGTCGGTGGAAATCTGATCTTGTCGGAATCTAATTTTCTCCGATTGAACTCTTAAAATTGGTAATTTCTGAGAAAAAAACGATGCGTAAGGACTCGTAGGAGGGAAATTGTAATTATTTGCCTTCTGTTTTGGGTTTAGAACCATGACGTTGCTTGAAATGCATGAAAAGCCTTGACTTTCTTAGATCCTCTTCTATTTGAGAATTTTTGGTCTCTCTATTCGTGGAATTTTTTCGTTTCTTTAGTTTTTCGTCCGTTTTTTTCGCGAGGAAATTGACCTGACGACAAAGGAGCGAAATTTGAAATTTTGATGACCAAGAATGATTTATGGAGGTGTGTCTTTGTTTCATTAGTGTGAAGTAAATATGTTTTCCTCGTTTTTTATGTTTACTTTGTTGTAATTTCACTTTTTGAAGCTTTGTTGGTAGGTTGTGGTTTATGATCTGTGATATGTATGACTTGTAGACTAAATTTTGAATTTGAATTTTTTTTATTTAAAAAAAATTATTTACAGAGGTGCTCTGGTTTTCAGTTGGACACATGTCCAACTTTGTTGAGATGAGTTTGACATACGTCCAACTGAGGGGTTATTCTGGGCAGTCTAGTTTGACATATGTCCAACTCGGCTCCGGCGAGTGGGGTCGCCGGCCGGTCAAAATTTGATCAGTTGGACGACTGTCCAACTGAGCTCCGGCGAGTGGACATATGTGTCCTCTAAAATATACTCCTCTGGTTTTCAGTTGGACACATGTCCAACTCTGTTGAGGTGAGTTGGACATACGTCCAACTGAGGGGTTATTCTGGGCAGTCTAGTTGGACATGTGTCCAACTCGGCTCCGGCGAGTGGGGTCGCCGGCTGGTCAAAATTTCATCAATTGGACAGTCGTCCAACTGAGCTCCGGCGAGTGGACATATGTGTCCTCTAAAATATACTCCTCTGGTTTTCAGTTTGACATGTTGAGGTGAGTTGGACAGTCGTCCAACTGAGGGGTTATTAAGGGCATTTTTGTCATAATATGTAAAAAAATTAAGTGGAGGGGGTCATATCAGATTTTTAATAAATAGGGGGTCATGGCAGCATATAACCCTAAATTTATTATATACCTACAAATAATACTCTCAAATTATTTTAAACATGTATAACAAAATTACAATATATAGCGAACTTTAAATTCATATACATAATAAAAGTTTATATACATACAATATACAAAAAGAATTTACCTCAACGCTTTTAGTTAGCATATTGATTTCTAAGCATAATCATATTATTAGAGTTTTGAGTGTCAGCTTTAGTGGTTAATCACTTGCAATATTTCTAGCAAATTTTTCATATGATTTATCTTAAATATATAAATAAAAAGAATTAAACATATTTATTATTGATATATAAACCATAATAAGTAGGGGTGTCAATCGTGTCGTATTAGTCGTGTTTATGTCGTATTTGTTCGTATTCGTGTCGTATTTGTTCGTGTTATTCGTGTCGTATTTTCGTGTTGGTTGACACATTAAAAAATTTACTTGAATTTTTTTTGTATTACTTATTTATAATAGTAAGAAATAACAAAACCTTTAAGAACATAAAAAAATTATTGATCAATTCTTACTAAAAAAAAATTCGTGTCATGTCGTGTTCGGATCGTGCTATCGTGTCGTGTCAGAAATTGCCACCCCTAATAATAAGAACAAATTGTTTATAAAAATGATAATTATTTAACCTTTTTAAGCAATGAGTAATTAGTTTAAAGACAAAAATTTTATAATACTAATTATAGTTAAAAATAATTATATGTTTTTTTGGGTTAAAAGATGTGAGCAGATTTAAATACTAAAGCATTAACATTAAAGAATGTAACATAATAATGTTACAAAAATAAATAAATTATAATTATTTATTTTTTATATGTTTATTTTTCAAAATAAAAAGATAAACTAATAACTAATATATCATAAAAAAAAAAGACTAAAAGAGACATAAAATTATTTTAATTTTAATATAATTTTTTTTTTAATTAAAATTAAATTTTATTTCATTACATTTTGAGCTAGTGAAATGATTTTAACTCATCACAATTTTTTTAAAATTATTTGATTCAAATTTAATTTTATTTATATTCAATTTAAATTTTTTATATAAATTTAATTTAATTAATTAAACTATAATACAAATTATCATCAAAGGCAGCCAACAATTTAATGTTAGTCTTGGTAGAAAGTCCTCGATCATCAGATAGGTAGCTGATTGGAGCAACGTAACATTGATTTCAAGTTGGTTAACCACCGATTTTTCTTTTGTTTTGAGATCATAAAATTATTTTGAAACTAAAGTATTGAACTTACAATAATTTTTTTTTTATAAATTAAACTACTCCAAAGTACTATCAAAATCCATTTTTCATTTCAAATGGAAAGGTAACCTAAAATATACCTATATGCTAAAATTTGAAACTTTCGACTTAAATAATTTATATTTAAATTATAAATTAATATTTTCTAAACTAATAAAAATATGTTCAAAATTGTGAGCTTTAATTATATAAAAATTATTAAAATATCATTTATGTCAAACAAATAAATACACCAAAGTTCTGACGACTCTGTCGATAAACTGATCGGAGCTCTAACGATTCTACTGGTGATATCACCAAAGCTCCGATGATCTTATCGGAGCTTCGTTGACCTTATCGAATAGGTATGTAACGTATTAGATAATACAAAAAAGGTATATGTAACGTGTTATATACAATTGCAAAGATGTATGTAATATTCAGTAGGAATTTATGTAACATGTTACATACAATAACAGAGGTATTACATACAAAAATAATATAAAAATTCATCTATTTTTTACTCATATAAGTATGTAGTATATTACATATAATGATAAAAGTGTATGTAACATATTACATATAACAACAAATTTATATATAATATGTTATATAAAATGATAAAGATATATATTTAACAGATAATAAAAAATCTTATCTAAGAAATAAAGGAGTACAATAGAACAAAATATAAACAAATTATAAAAAGTATATGAAAACTCCGGTACAATATGAGAACTCATATGCATATGTGAACTCACAGCACAAGTACAAGTACATCTATGGCTTTCATTTCAACTAGTTTTTGTTGATTTTTCATGACAACACCATCAACTTCAGATTCTTAGCTGACGTATTTATCATAACTCCTTCAAACTTAGAAATTATGTAATGAATCTTGTTGAAATCTTTATAAACTAGGAGATAAAGAAAGAGACGAGTCAAAAACATGTATTGAAATGTCATATTAGTGGGCTCGACAAAATTGTAAAATAACATACTTCAAAATGAAGACGTATTGTTATTTTAATTAAATTAATCAAAAATTGCAAATATGGGGTATGTCATTAATTAATTCCTCAAATTTGGGACAGACTAGCTCTTCAACCAACTTGGTTGTAAATTCAACGTGCATGGACCATCATGTTTTAAGGTCCATATCATCTAGAATGAGTCCAATATTTCATATTCCATTTTGACCATCGAGAATAAGAATATGGCTTTTTTTTTTTTTTTTTATTGCTCTTTTTTGTTTATTTGTTTTTACCTTTTTACTTGGTATCATCCCATAATATTATTTCACCTACTTAGTTTTGACTTAAAAGTTGCTCATGTAGCCCCTTAATTCCAAATTAAAGTATGTATATTATATCTGCTGCAATTACCCCAAATAATTTGGGCATCCAAGGGGTATAATTCTATGAATATTTAATTGAGCCACTGTTCCACTAACCATTTTTGCTTTAATGTCAATTATTAACATTTTAAATGCAGCCTTCAATCTTCATTCAACATGAAGGTAGCATATCTTGTTACCTTTAACAAATTAACAATGTTCTTTTTTCTTTCTTTTTGTTATTTTTATTGTTTTTCCATGCTTTTTTGGAATTCTAGTTGCTTTAGATATAAGGAATTGTTAGTTTAGACCATTAGTACCAACTTTCAAGTTGCTTAACAAGTTGAAAGAATAGAGAAAGATTAACGTCATAGGCCTTTTGGAATCTGAAATATTTGGGTAAAAATGAAAAGATGACTTATATGATACATCTATTGACAACAAAATGTAAGATGACGTTTTATCTAATTGAGATTTAATTCCAATTTCTTACCCTTTTTCCGACTTTTTTACTCACACTTTCTCTATCATCTCTATCTTCCTTCTGGTTTAAATTTAGTCGCCCTAATATATTTATTATATACCAAATTTACATAAGTCTATATAAGTAGATGATAATCAGATTCCAAATGGCCTATGATGTAATTTCTCTATTTTTTTCAACTTGTTAAGCAACTATTCACAAATTTTAACAAGAAATGTCCTTTACGCTATGTTTGGATATTGGATTTATATGGGAATTATTATTATTATGTTTTTTGGAGGAATCAAAAAAAGAAATAAGAAAGAATCAAAATGCAATATATTATTTATATGATGAAGACAAGAGTTTATTAGGGAAAGAAAATTTGTATAACCTTTTTTCTCTCTTATTTTTTACCCCTCATTTTTTCCTCCCAATTTTTTTAATATTCAAAACATAGCCTTAGTTCCTACTTCGTAGCAGAAAAAAGAGGACAGAGTATTATTTGGATTAGGCATAGAATAATAATTCAAAGCAGGACAATGTCCCTCTTAACCATAAACATCTATTGCTAATAATTAATTTTCTTTTATTGAAAACAATTTATTTGTAAAACCACGTAAAGAAGATTTGGACCAAAAATAAATAAATATATACAGAAGACGGGAAGAGATAAACATAGTAAATGCAGTATAGAAGCACGTTATGGAAGATGACACTGAATCTTAATCGTATTTAATTGAACAAGTTCAATAAAATAGATTCTAGAAGAGAGAAGTCGGATATGAACGCAGTGTATTAACAGAAATCCAATTCAGTCCCCTCTGGAATAACAAAACCTATTTTCCAACTAAAATAAACACTAGCCAATAGCTAAAGCAACGGGGTTGTAAGTCTATTTATATTTTAAAAACCTACATGTTTTATGCCTCTAAAATCTCCAAGGTTTTTTCATCACCTGTAAATCCAAACTTTTCCATCTGATCGAGAACCTTCGAATCTGATACTCCGGCTTCAATAGAGGTTCTCAACAACCTGTTGTATAGATCCTTGTTCAAAGGACCCAACTTACTCAGTAAATCTATGATTTCTTCCATTCCTCTGGCATCTCTTTGTTCTTCTAAGTAATTCAGACAGGCCATCAAGACGCTGGGATTAGGCATCCGTCCATTTCTACTAACAGCCAGAGCTTTCTTCAACATTTCAACAGCCTTGACTAGTTGCTTTTGCTCCACATACCCGTGAGCTAAGATGCTCCATGTACTGACATAAGGGGTCCTTCCTTCCACAGCCTTGTTTACAGCTGATTCTGCCTTATTCAAAAGACCCCTTTTGCAATAAGCACCAAGAAGCCTATTTAGCACCCGGAAGTCATACATTGTACATTGTGACTCCCACTCCTCAAATATCCTTTCAGCCCCCTCAATATCATCCAACTTTGCAAGACATGTGATCATGCAGGCATATATCATTGCCTCACTTCTTGGCTTATATTTGTTCCAGACTCTGTAGAGCTCATCTTTATGACCAGTATCGGCATAGAGAGTGAGAAGGAATTCAAATGCCAACTTTTTTCCCTTCCGAAGAGTCATCTCCTCCATTTTACGAAGCATTAGAAGAGCCTCGTGCTCCAACCCTGCTTTCAGATATCCTTTTGTTGCCATTGAACAAATTACCCAGTCTTGATCAAAATGGTGGTCCTTCATCCTGTTTAAGATGTTTCCAACTCCAGAAATGTCATCCGCTGCAACATAAGCAGCCATTCTATTTCTCAAAGTAAACTTATCAGGAGCTATTCCTTTGTTTTCCATCTCACGCATCAACATGTCAATCTTATTATGTTCTGCATTTTGGGAGTATAGATTGATCAACATATTGTAAGTAAAAGATGATTCCGCCATACCCTTCTTTTTCATTTGCTGCATGACAGCTTCTGCTTTTTCAACAGAGTTTTCCCGCACACAACAGCATAGTAGAGCACCATACACAATTTGTGTTTTTAATTTTTCTGAGATATTGTTGAAATAACATTCTGCACGATCCAGTCCATGAACTCTATGGATCAGTTCCAACCGAGCACTTGCATCTTTTGGTGTTATGCTGATATACCTACTGTCTGTCATCCAACACGATATCTGCAAGACAAAAGATTAAACAAAATTCGAAAACTTTTAGCATAAACATGCGATTACTAATATTGAATTCATTGATTTGGTAATGAAGAAAACTGCCTGAGAAAAACAGGGATTGGAAATAGAAGTTAGCTTCTTTGAATAGGAAAATTCCAAAGGCCATATCATTATATGTGTCAATCTGCACATTATTGATTCAGACAAATAGTTTGTGCCTAATTATAATGATATATGACATTCCTCATGGGCCACGTCCAAATAATTTAAATTCTAAATGAGATGGTACCGTCATTATCAGTATCTCGGTCTAGTACACCTACTAGGCAACATTATGTTTGCATAGCAGAAAGAGCTGAGAAACTTGCTTTGTGTCCGTTTTACCAAGATAATCAGGATCATGACAGCAGAGAAATAAACAATTATCGTCAACGAGGTTGTTTGGACAGTGCCGCTGCCAGATGCAGAAACCTAAGCGCCTTTAATTTCACCAGTAAAGGACATAATGCCATTTATAATATGAATAATTTTTATCTTCATTTTCAGGAAAACAGTATTTATATTAGAAAAAAAATTAAAATTGTGTGTCGAAAATATGTTCAAAATGAATCAAAATACAAATAAAAAATGAACATGTGTTCAATGTGCCTGGAGAAGTTAGAATTGAGACCAGTTTTCTTCTACACTACGTTCTGACATATGCAGAAAGAGAAGGATACATCTTCTGAAACAATGACATGCAATGTATGAGTATCAGGCACATGAAATTTTGCAAAATTGGTCATTATTTGTGGAATTAAGGATATATGTGAAAGCACGGATGAGTGGAAATTACGTCTAAAGCGATATGTTTCAGGCATAAGATCAATGTGTTAGCACTAATTTTTTTTTTTCCGTACAATTAATGATATTGTCACAATTATTTTTACTATTGTTCTAACAGAAAATTATATGAATTGTCTGAGAAAGAAATTGTTGTAACAATAACAGGTTTTAAAAATAGACACCCTTAATCTTGTACCTAAAACTAGAAAACTAACCCGGCAGTGATTTCGCCACACACAGTTTAGAGGGAGCACGTGCTATTGTTCAACTCTCCCACAATTTTTTTTATATGTTGTATTTATAAATATGTATCTCTATTTTATAAAAATACATAATAGTGTCACCTCTCAAATTTATTATTTGAATTTTTTTTTTCTTTTGTTATACTACGTGTTCATTTTACATCCTCTACATTTATGGCTTTTACTATAATATTATACAATTTTACTAACTAGACTAAGTAGAGTGATAAAAAATTAATATATTCTCATAAATTTTACTAGTTGAACTTTAAAAAATTATAGTTTTTGTCTCTCATATAATTTACACATTTTTTATTATACTATATATAATTATATAGCTATTAATTTTTTTTTACTATTAATTGTTATTTATATTATATAAAATTTCTAGTATTTTTTTTTTTTTATATACTTTGATTTTTTTCTTTTTACATATTTATTATAAATTACCTTATTTAATTATTTTAATTTTTTTTAGCTATATTATTTATCCTTATTATAATTTAATTTATGTAATTTTAAACTTTTATTTAAATTAAATAAAATGCATAGTTTACATGTATTTCTAATAATTTAATATTCAAAAACCAAGATTTTCGCAACGAATTTTTTCACGTTATTTTATAATGACTCCATTCAAATAATCATCCATTTATTATTGTCATTCACATTATACCAAAATCGTTCATTTTTTACTTTTTAAATTTAAGCGCGATGCCCCTAAACTTATCCAGCCTACGTCCCTGAACTAGCCAATAATAATTCTACCACTAGTTTAGAGAACAGTCCAGCCGCCAAATTGATCAAGAGGAAGTAAGATTGAGTAAAAGAAAAGAGATACAAACCTCAAGAGCGTGATTAAAGCGTCTAAAACCCTTCATGGTGTGAACCAGATATCGAAGTTCCTTCACATCAACAGGTCGTCGCTCGTAGGCCCATTGTCGCAGCACTGGTACAACGGAGGCCTTCGGGTCTCGGATACTTAGAATGCGATCATACAGACTTTCAGAATCAGAAGAAGACAGTGAACAATTTAGGGTTTTTGTGGAGAAGAACGAAATAAAAGCCAAAGAGTTAGTCCGAGGGTTGTGAATAGACAAAGGAATGAATTTGTTCAGATATTGAAGCTTCATCGGCTCTTCTGTAATTGAGGGCAGCTTTGTGCTTGTCGAAATGAAATGAAGACCAAATATGCCTGGACTGGATTAGGAGGCGTTGGACTTGGAAATTGGAATCATATCCAATACTTCGAGTGCATTGCTCTATAGCCCCAACGTGAACCATCGGATTCTTCTTTATTTCTGTTTCTAATTTGTTTATATTCTAGATGTGTTTTCCTCCTTTTCTTTTTTGCTGATAAACCGTTTGTGTTTCACAAATTAAATAAATAAATAAAAATGTGGTATTAATATTATAACAAGTCCCTAGTAAATTATAAAATCAACACTTTAATAGTAAATGATAAATTTAAAAAATAAAGATACATTTCAAATTTAAATCAGGCATAAAATAGACAATTGAATCAATTGAGGTCACATGAACGCAAATTAATTGGATGAAGTGAGATAATCGAAAATTAAAATCATCATAAATTTCAAGCTACTTAGATGTTTTATCATTGATTGCACCCCAAAAAAAAAAAAAAAATTGTTTATCTTTGATCATCCATATTAGATAGTATTTGAATTTAATGAGCTTTATTGTTCAATTTTATTTTTTTTAAGAATTAAATTGCCCTCTTTACCATTGATTTAGGACATTTAATCAATCATTATTTGTCTTTTGTAACATTTAGAAAGTACGAGGAATGGGGTTCGTATGCATGAAGAACAACTTAAGCTCTTTTATAGTTCAACTATTCTAATGATCGTTTTACACAAATAAGGATTTGAATTAAGAAATTCAATTAAAAAAAAAAAAACAAATTTAATTTTATCAATTATATGAAAAGGCTGTCGACCTTCATACTCTAAAACTTTTTAGACAAAGAATCATAAAAGAAAAAAATAGTCATTGAATTTGATGCTTAACAAAATTAAACAAACAAAAACACACTAAGCAAAATAAACAGTGGTAAAGACATATCAACAATAATATAACCGACACTATCATATAACCATTACTCCTTAACTAACCTATTTACTAATTAACTAGTAAAAATGTATCAAGTATTTTTCAACATGAGAAAAATTAATTAGTTAATGACTGGAGATGGACCGGAAGGTGGTATGAGGTGCCCTTTTGGTAGCATAGACGCAACCTCTCTAAAGCTAGTCTTGTTGAACCAATTTTCACTAGTAAATCCTCCAACTTGGGCAAGAGATAGTGACCGAGCTTCACAGCCTATGAGAAAGAGCATCACAAGCAAAGCTATTTTTTTTTTTTTTTTTTTGATAAGAAATAAAACTTCATTCAAATTAAAATAGACCTTACATTGTTAGATCGAATTACATCATAAGAAAGAGCTTCCAAAATACAAGGGGGAGCATCCCAAGTCCAAACACGCATATCAAATAAACCTAGACCCAAACTCGCAAGCCTATGCGCCACAAGATTAGCTTCTGTCCTCCTAAATTGAATACTGGAACAAAGATCTCGTAGTCCTCTTTTAATATCCTCCACTAGTACGCCATCAGCAGCCAAACAAACACTCATCTTGTTAATCATTGAAACAGCCTGCAAAGAATCACATTCAAAGATAACATTTTCAAGATTTCTCTCTCTAGCTATATTAATGGCTAGGCATAAAGCATGAAGTTCTGCAGTCAAAACAGATAAAATTGGATTTTTTGGAGCAGCACAAGCAAGTATTGTTTGTCCATAATCATCTCTAAAAATGGCTCCTAATCCACCCTTACTATCCTTAACAGAAGCGTTAACATTAGCTTTAAGTCTACCAGTAGGAGGTGTCTCCCAAGAAATAGATTTATGATGGTGTTCATTAGGAGTCAAATTTGCACATCTGTTATTAAAAGCGTGAAACTCAGTCAAAAGCATATTCGCCCATTCTAGCAACCCTGAAGGTGATCTTCCTGATTTTTCATGTAAAAGCTCATTGCGATTATGCCAAATTGCCCAACATACATAAGCAAAAAGATCCACAACTAAAGCAGAACAAGATGAAGAAATGTAGTCAAAAATATCCACAAAAGGGAGGTGGGTTTTGTCCCTCAACAAGGAGACAAAATTGGAGTCCTTCCATACCATAGCTGCCACGTGACACTTCCATAAGCAATGATTTAAGTCCTCATAGACACCATTACAAAGTTGGCACCAAACATTACTAACAATCTTCTTTTTTGAAAGATCACAAAGCGTAGGAAGGATGTTATGACAAGCTCTCCACACAAACACTTTTACCTTATTTGGTACTTGTAAGGCCCAAATTCGTGTCCACCATTTAGACGCCTCCACACTACACTGTCCTGAATTCGAGTCGTTCTTACTACTCAACAAACGATTCTCTTCGGCCACCCAATAAGCACTTTTAACAATGAAACATCCATCGCTAGTCTTCCCCCAAATTTCTTTATCTGCGTGACATCCACCACTCAAAGGAATAACCTTAATGATACTAGCTTCATATTCTTGAAAGTGCTCATCAATAAAGGAATCTCGCTATTGACCGGCTTGATTAATTAAAGAATAAACCTTAGTATCATTTGGGAGGGATTTAGGGGATAAAATAGTGCGGACATTTCCTGGTAGCCAATTATGTTTATAAATCAAAATATTCTCACTATTACCAACTCTCCACTTCATGCCTTTCAAGAACAAATCTCTACCCCATAACAAGCTCTTCCAAAGGTACGAAGCATGCTTAGGTCCTTTTGCATCCAAGATACTGCAATTCTTAAAATACTTACCTTTCAAGACACGAGATACCAATGAATTTGGTTGTTGCAATAATCTCCATGTGTGTTTAGCTAGTAAAGCTTGGTTAAAAGATATAAGATTCCTGAAACCAAAACCACTGAATGCTTTTGGCTTACACATTTTATCCCAAGATAACCAATGAGTAGTCCTTTTTTCCACATCAAAACCCCACCAAAATCTTCCTATCATTCTATGTAAATCATTACATAAAGTAAAAGGAAGTTTAAAACAATTCATAGTATAAGAGGGAAATGATTGGATCACAGCCTTAATCATGACTTCTTTACCTGCTCGAGATAGACATTTTTCTTTCCAAGCCTTCATTTTCGAGTTGACCTTCTCCTTGATATTTCCAAACATTCTTCTTTTGTTTCTCCCTGCAATTGTAGGCAACCCCAGATACTTTTCATGACAGTTCACCATTGGGATGTTTAAAATATCCTGACTTGCCTTTTTAACACTATCATTTGTGTTTGAACTGAAAACCATTGCAGATTTTGATAAGTTTACCTTCTGACCTGAGGCTTTTTCATAGCACAGTAATATTTCCTTCAACTTGGCAACAGAGCTATCGTTAACCTCCATGAAAATAAAACTATCATCTCCAAAGAAAAGGTGGGAGACCCTAGGACTATTTCTAGCCACAAAGAGTCCCTTTATACATCTATCAGCCTCAGCCTTTCTCAAAAGGGCAGATAGTCCCTCAGCACATAAAATGAAGAGATATGGTGACAGAGGGTCACCCTGTCTTAAACCCCTTCTGCACAAGCAAAGTTATTGTTAGGCCGTAAATGACATGTCTGCACTGCTGAGAGTACCCCATTTTTTGAATAGATTGCATGTGGAGTATTTTTTATGATAATTAGTACAACACTTTGTTTGTGTATATATATAAATAGATAGATAGAGATTAAGTACGTTACCGAGTTTGTCCATATACGTATGAACTAGCTGTGCCGGCTTGTAAGTGTGATGATATGTGAACTGGGATTTTGCGAGTACAGGCAATATTTCGTTGTACCAAGTTTGCCGGCTCTAGGAATTTCTTTTTGGGTCAAATAATCTGGGATACTTGTAATATATATACTCATAAAATAATAAACCATCTTTCGTTTTTTCCTTTCTTTTTATTGAATAAATAATCTACTTGATAGCATTTAAGCAAGCCAGCTGGGGTTGTATTCTTCTTCTAAAGAGGAACGAATCAATGACTTACCTGTGTGTATTTATTCTATGCTAGCTAGCTACCTATCATGGCAATGGTTTAGATTGGGGAGCACTGGCCAATTCTAGTACGAAGCTAAATAAATTATTGAACTTTGTTTTCCTTGCTACAAATTTAAAAATGAAAATCTGAATTCTGATCACCACTATAAATCATTGACTTAAATCCTATAATACCATGTCGGATTGACTGTGTCATTATCCATGTGAAATAATAATAAAATATTATCTTGTGGATCCGTTGGAATTACCGGTTGCGTTCGACATTTTTAATAAATCCATGCCATGATACATATCAAACAATGTCGGGTCATACCATGGTCAAATTGCTTCATGTCGTGTCATGTTTTTTTTTTTTTGGGGTTTCAAATTTCATCTGGTGTTACTGTTATACAATTATTGTGCATTTCTCTATTTGGGCACCTAAATTGGATGGTTCAACTAGTGATGTTTGGCATTTACATGGTCTTTGCAATCTATTACTTGTAATGAACTAAGATTACTACGGGGGAACAATACATCATCAGCAATATATAACACTAAAATGACATTTTATGATGTTAACAGTGTAAGCCAAATTTGTTATCCCGTGTTAGATAACACGTATTTACAGAACATCATAAAAGCAAATTGTCTACAAAACCTAATACTAATGCACCCAAGTTCAGTGTGGGTGATAAAGCAAATTTACAAGGGGAAACTAAATTTGATTCTACCCATTTCTGTACTCCTGAACCGACTCTATTCACGAGCTCCGTAGAAATGCAGTAACTTCAGTGGTTTAACTATTTCCTATCAACAAGCAAAGTAGGGTTAATAGGTGTAACTGTTATTTTCCATTACACAGGACTTTGAAAAGGTATATAGAAAATACCTTGTTGGTCTCCTCAGACTGGGAAGGCAAAAGAAATCCTGTTGAGCAATTCTGCAATGCTTCAGGACTCTTCATCCATGCTCTGCGTGCATCACTCACCTTTATCTTATACTTAAACATCTAAGTTGATTTAAAAAGAAAAAAAGGAAAATTAGAAAAGGCACAAAGTAGTTTCGTCATCTAAATATTAGAAAAATCATTAGGTTAAAAGGGGAAATATAGATAAATGAACAAGCCAATGCAATATGGATAAATTAATCAAAATATTGTACAAATATAAGATGAATATACGGAATAAACAGAAATTGCGAACCTTTGTGACAGGGATATTTGGTTTCTCCACTTCATCTCCTTCAATGATTGTACCAGTGCCCTGGCACTCGGGACAGAGTACAGAATTGATGGTCACATTCAATGCTTTCATCTTAATATCCTCTTTTGATTTAACACCCTTAGCTGCATTTTTTCTTCGAGATCTTCTTCTCACTTCAGGAGTTTCTGGAGGATTGGTCATTTTTTCCATCTCACATAGAAGTACCCAGTGTATGAGACATGAAGTATGAAATACATGAAATGCCTGCATTTATTAAATGAATAGATGATGTAAATAACCTAAGGCAAACATACAATATTTGGTTATATGTGCAAGTATCAAATTAGAAATATGGACTTCTGAAAAGCATAACAGAGAACACAAAAAAAGACCAGTAAATGAGAAATTCCTACCCCATTTACATTACGGCTACTACAAGCAAGGCGTCCAGTCTTCAAATTCATAAGTGTTGCAACATCTTTCCCAGGAAGCATCTTATGTTGACAGATGTCACACATTTTTTCTGCAGCTATTCGTTGTTTTCGTCTCAACTCTTTCCTTAGAGCCCTTCTTGATATAAATCTTGTATGCAAAAGCTGATCATCATATTGATTCATCAATAATCTTGATGTGGTACAGCTTGAAGCTGAAGAATCTTCCCCATATGGATCAAACTGACTACTCGAGTTTTCACTGGTTTCCTCAGGGTCAGAAAAGGATTTTCTTTTCCTACCATTGCCTTCAAAATTCTCTACTTCGGTACCAGGAAGCAACAATTTCACATCATCAAGAAAATCCGTCTTACCTAAGTTCATATTATAACTAAATGTAACAATAGCAAATTCATGCTCAGGATGCTGATCCTCATCACCATCAGCAGCCTTCTCCCCCAACCACTCGCACCATATCCTATTAAGAAGGGATACATTGTCCTTCTCAAGAAACCTAGCAGCTACCAGTCCAAAACCCACTTCTGTCACTTCTAGTTTAGTAATATGATCCCTAATCCGAACACCGGGGATCACCACAGCATTATTTCCTGCATTTCTAGTCATATCCTCAGCATATGAATCAAAATCTGTATAATCTAAGACCTCATTGGACAAACGCTCATCAACCTCAACTTGTCTGTCGCCACTCTTTTTAAATTTTCTCCATATTTGACGATAGCAAGATTGCTGTCATCGTCACAAGACTCCAATAGCCTATTATCTTCGCTACTTGCAACCACGATCTGTTTATCATTCTCAGATGGATCATTAAAGAACAGAACACCATCATTAAAAGGCCACGGGTTTGGTCCCAAGAGAGTAAGCTTTGCAAAGGATAACCTATCATTATGAAGGTTACCGTTTAAGTGGTCGAGCAACACTGCCTCGCCATAGCACGGTGCTAGACACAAAGTACAGAAGTAAATAAACTTTTTCCCATCTTGTCGGAGCTCAACATAGGGGTGCCCTTGTGACCTTACATTGCGAAGAATGGCTCTTGCTGCTTGCTCCTTGAGACTAGAAGCACTAGTTTTTGGTAAGGCCAATGTGTTAGGTCCAGGAAATTCTAATTTACCCCTATCTGCCATTAAATTTCTGCTACCAAAAATAACTCCTATTCAAGTTCAGATCCCTGACAACCTCAATCGAAATTATGCAGACTCCAATTAAGATTCTGATAAATCCTTCAAGAACTAACCAGAAACCCTAAAATTCAAATGTTGGATGTGCGTTCATCATAAAATTCAAATATTTCCAGAGTTCACCCAGGTCTTAACCGAATTGTACTAGAAACACAGATAACCTAGTGGTTTCGAGCCTATACTACAGAAAATTACGCATAAACAGAGTAATTCAAAGACAGAGAAATCAACAGTAATGCGCAGAAAACGAACGCACTTAGAAAGCCCTAAAATTAGATATTCGTGGTGTACTCGGTAAGGGATTCTTCAGAAACCGAGGAGTTCGTCCGTCCTGAACAAGCACACCGCCAGCCAACAAGAGAAACGCAAGCGAACACGAATCGAGCATAAACATATCCATTTCCTCGCAGAGAAACAAAGAGTTGGAAGGTGTTTGGAGGGAAAGAAAGTGAGAGGGAACAAAATTCAGAGAATTTTTTTTTTTGCTAAACAAACAAAATTCAGAGAATTGTACGAAAACTAACTATGCTCTCGCTTTTTTTTTTTTTTTTTTTCACTATTAACGGGTTCAAGTCAGGTTTGGCTTGTCTGAATGAAATTTCCCGAGCTTGAGATTAATTAAAGTTGAAGCCGCATAATCTGCGTGACGTAATAAGATCAAAACCATCTCCTGGGTTCTAGGGGTAAGGTTATAGAAAGCGTGGGATGATGATGTCCGTTAGATTAGAAGAGATAGAGAAAAGGGCTAAAAATCAAAGATAACGGGAGAAAGGACTGAGTGATATAACATATTAATGAACGACAGGTGTAATGGAAAAACAGTATATTTAAATTTTCTGAAGGCAGACGGACGGACAGAGCATATGCGTGGGCAGGAATCAGAAATGGAATGTGATACCGGATAAGGCACACAGCATGTAAAAAATAGGCCGTTCTATTAACATGCTCGATCTCCCTAAACACATACCTTTTAATAAAATATTGTTAAAATAAATATAATAAAATATAAAAAATTAAAATAGCCTAATGCATCCTAAACCTCCTCTCTCTCCCTCCTCTGCTGGTTATTTGAATTCTTTGGTTTCCGACAGCCATTGACCGTGCTATTGTCACTACAGATGTCGTCACTTTTGTCACTGCCATTCTTTTTCAATTTTTCCTTACTCATAGCCGATATCACTATTCTATCAACATTTTCTACTATTCTTAAAACTCTAAAAAAAATTTCAAAATTTTTATATTTATACTTATGAAATAGAACCTCCGTTGGAACCGTTGTCATCGCCAGTGATTTTTTTGGCTTAAGTTTATGAGTTTTCACTGGTGCCTCTGCAATGTACAAAAATGGTCGTTTTCTCCCTAAATATTGAAAAATGAACAAGAAAGCGTAGAGATAATCATGCTATTTTTTTCAATATGTTCAACGAACCATATTCAAACATTTGTAATAAGTTTGTTAAACATTATCATACTTTTTTCAAACATTCAAATATATATACCGAACATTTTGCAAATACATACATGTTCACATGTATATGCCAAACGTTTTTAAAATGTTCATATTTTTTTACGAACGTTTTAAAAATGTTTATGCCGAACATGTTGAAAATGTGCAGATATCTCTACTGAACATATTTTACCGAACCATTATTGATTTGTAATTTTTTGTATAGATTAATCTTTCTGGTAATAGTGATGAACACTTTTTGTATATTGATTTCATCAGTTTATTTGACACAAATAAGATGAGTATCTCATATTTTAATTAATTATAATTTGACAAATATAAGCATTTTTTATAAATTTTCTCGTCAAAAGAAGAGCTAATTTAATGGATAAAATATACAAAAAAAAAAAAAATGGTTATTGTAATGAAAAAGTTTGAATTAGGTTCAAAAGGTAAAAAGTCAAAATAAATTTTGCTTGTGAAAGAAGTAGACTTTATAAGTTAATGAAAGAACCTTTTGAATCACCAAAAAAGAAGAAAAAAGATAATATATACATTGAAATGAAGAAGTGTAACTGTCAATTTTTTTTAAAAAGAAAGAATGAGTCAAAATAGTAATGAATGGATGGTAAAAATTATATATAGCATATATAACCATTATTTGGTGCAACATTTTGAAAGACATACATATGCAGGAAGATTTACTACTTCAAAGCTAAGCTAGAGTTATTGGTTAATATGTCAAAGTAAAATATAAGACGAAAAAGATATTTTATATAGAATCAAACAACGTGATGAAAATAATGCAATTACAATGAAATATATTTATAATACACATTCAAAGTATAGAGTCACTGAACAAGCAAGACGGTCTAAACTGCAACAGTTGTTGCACAAATTGCAGGAGTGGTTCACGTTCAAAATTATTACATTTGGCTAACGGTTATTGCAGTATAACTTTAAGTGTCGATTCCACAGAGAAGTTAATTAAACAAACAAAAAAATTATCACAAAATAATAAAAGAAATAATTTTATAATTTAAAAATAAAATGAACTATGATTAAAGATAGCAATTTTGGTATAAAACAAAAGTAATATGCAAATAACAAGGCTTTGAGGTTCACTTAATTATTTTATTTTAATATTACCAAATTTTATTCCTATTTATTACTCAATTGCATGTTTCACATCCAAAACAAACAATTAAAAAATTTAGAATTGAATATCTAAGATGAAATTTAAAGTTATTTGATTTGAGAAAAATAATGTTATCATGGTAGAATAATTTAATTTATTCTTACAAGCTATCTAACATCAACAATATATCAAATTAATAATATCACAGTAGAAGATCAACTCATAAAATAAATAAAATAATTATAAATAAAAAGTTGCACATAAAAAAAACATGACTGAATTTATATGAAACTGAAGAATATAATTTATTGAATGTAACAAAAAGATGAATAAAATAATTTTTCAAAACAAACTTATAAATTATAAAGTACTTTTAGGAATAAAAGAAGTGAATAAAAAAAATTACATAATTAAGCTCCTCTCTATCCTTGTTTTAAATTTAGCCTTATTTTTTTTATGCTTTTAAGTGTTGAATATCCACTTATTTATAGTATTGGAGTAGGAAGATTTGTTGAATTATAATAATATCACGCCATTTTTTCATTGAAGATAATTGATTTGCCAAAATATTTTATGAATATTAATCGTAGATAAATCTCTTATCTTTTCAAAGAATCAAAAATCATTTAATTTGAATCTGTACGCATAAAGTTACATCAAATATACTAATAGTTGTTCAACTGTAAGATATTTCGAATTTTATCTTATTTTTTGCCTTGAAATAACCATATTTTGATATTCTTTGTGAAATGCAAAATCATGCATCATTAAATTATCATGAGATATTGAGAAGAAATATTGTATAAATCTAATTTTGATTTCTTTGCTCCTTTTTTGTTGACTTTATTGATTTTACAAACTTAAAATCATTATAATAAATATAAATCAATATTTACAAAATTAATATAGATAGTGATTAATTTTAAACCAATTAAATCATAAATGTTAATTAATTCATATATTTAGGTATGTATTTTTATGCTATTATTAAAGAGCATAAATACATAGAGTGACACATAAAAAATGAAAGGGATAATGTTATTACAGATTGTTCTTTGCGTATTCACAATCTATTAAATTATTATGAGTTTTTCTTAATATTGTAATTATGGATTGTACATATAAAACAAACAAATATAGGTTTTTTTTTTTTTTTGAGATTGTTGGGATAACATTTACAGAAAAAATATTCTTAATTGCGCAAGTTTATCTTGACAATAGGAAAGATGACAATTACAATTGGATATTAATGATGTTGAAGAGTTTGATTAATGATATTATACCTAGTGTTATATTAAGAGATAGAAAATTGACTTTTATGAATGCAGTGAAGAATGTTTCTCTCTCTTCATTTAATTCACTTTGTAGGTGATATATTTTAAAAAATGTTATTACAAATACTAAGAAATATTTTAGAAATCAAGATAGATGAATTTGCTTCCAAAATATGTGAAAAGATGTTGCATTATCGAAGTCTTTTAAAGAATATACTAACAATATATCTCAACTTAAATTTTTTTTTTTTTTGAGATATCAATGATGCATTTAGATATATTAAGGTGCGTGATTAAGTAAATATAAAGAAAATTATCTCAACATAGACAGACCTACATATGCATTTTGATAATACCACAACAAATAGATAAAATTATATTTCTATTGATTTTATAAAATTACATTATTAATAATAAATGTGTTCATAAATTAAGAATTAATTTATTTAATAGGACTAAAAGTGCACACTCTGTATTTAAAAAATAATTAAGATTATCACAACAAAAATTTAGTTATTATTTGAGAAAAAATTTGTCAACTAATGGAACTGTAACATACTTGAAATCAAAGTCTCAATTAAAAAAAGTAAAATCATTGTCCAATATTATTTCAAACTAGTGTAAATGTTTAGTGAATTAAGAGGATATGTATCTTTAAGTGTAATAAAAATAATTTTAAAAGAAACAGAAAGGATAAAAAATGTATAAATTGATGCTATAACATATAACTAGGGGTGTCCAAAAACCGGACCAAACCGAACAAAACCGAAAAACCGGACCGGACCGGACCGAACTGGACAATTTCATGAAATATACGGTCCGGTCCGGTTAAAAATTATACAAACCGTTGGTAAAACGGTCCGGTCCGGTTTTGTAAATTTTTTAACCGACCAGACCGGACCGGACCGTTATAAATAAAATATTAATTTTTTAAAATAATATATTATTATTATTATTATTAATACATGGTCTCAATTCTGTTTGAATTCGTAGTTCGTACCTATTTGTAATATATATTACTCATTGCAGCATATCTATTTATAATAATTATTATTAAAACCCATTAGTCCATTACCCAGTTCTCGACTTCTCTCTCTGTTTGTTTCTTCCAAGCTTCCAGGCACTTCCAGTTTTTGACATTTATAACAATGATAAAATAGTTTATCTTGAACGAAGTTCCAGCTACCTACTTCGGCACTTCCAGTTCTCTGTCTCTATTTGTTTCGACTCAAACCCTAAAGCCGCCAGCCGCCAGCTCTAGCCTCTCCAAGTCGCCAACACCAGCCGCGAGCCACCAGCCACCAGATCTAGCCTCGCCAACACCCGCCATGGAAGGAAGTTAGCTCAGCAAAGTTTATTTCCTCTTTTTTTTTTTCTTTACTAATCATATATTTATTACTGTTATTGGGATTGGTTGCTTGAACTAGTAGTCTTGGCCTTTTGTGCGTATCCAAATCCATTGTTTCAGTTAGAACTTAGAAGCAACAATCTCATATTTTTCTGCTCAGCTTTAATTTTTTGAATTTCTGATTTGGAAATACTACTACTGCATCTCTGAATCCATTGTTTCAGTCTTGAATTTCTGATTTGGAAATACTAATGTGGGATATTATAGACTATGGATTGAGTTCTAAGAAAGGGCTGAAGAAATATTTTTTGGTGCTATTATAATTTGATTACATTCGTTATAGAAAAAGTTTAGCAAAAAAGGTTTCAAAAACTATTGAAAACCGTTGAAAACCGTTAACCAAACCGGACCAAATTGGACGGTTTTAAATTTTTTATTAGTTAAACGGTCCGATCCGGTCCGATTAAAATGATATGAACGGTTCGGTCCGGTTAAATTTTTTTTACTAAAAACCGGACCGAACCGGACCGTAGACACCCCTACATATAACTGTGTAAAACGTCGAACTTATGGCTTACCATAAATTTCTCCTTTTGGATTTGTAAACCGGTCAAAATTTTATTTTCCGAAGGGGTGTAACATAATTTTTTTTATTTATATTTTAATACTCTTATCTTTTAACATACAATCCTTTAACCTTAAAAGAATTTTAATCTAACTCCAAATAATCTTTTTCAAAACTAGAACTCAAAAAATAAATACAAAATAAAATTTTGATTTTGAAAAAAAGAAAGAAAAAGAAATCAATTCTTAATTGAAACGAAAAAACTGAAGCATATGCTGAAATTTCCTTGGTGGTTTCAAATAATTCAAAACAAAAAGTTACATTTTATAGGGAGTGTTAGCTTAAGAAAACAAAAGTACTGCTGTCTTGTTTTGTTGTTTGTACAAAATGCAAGTAAAATTTGATGAAAATCCTAAGATGAAACAAATCAATATATGAATATGCAAGAGACAGTAGCACCAAACAGGCTATAGTTGATACTCAACTCAAGGCAACAATGTTATTATTAGTATCAAAGCGTTGTACAGAGAATGTGTGACAACAGAAGAGCGCAAGTCACCGGTCCAAGAATAAGAGCATCCCAACACACATCCAATCATGAACAACTGCAAGAAATTCTCACCAGAAAGGTGAGCTGCACTGAAAATACCCGAACTTATAAGAACCGCATACTGCCATTTCATTCTGGATGACAAAGAAGCCAACAAGAATCTTCTGTACACAATTTCTTCAAGTAAAGGAGTGATAATGCAGTATACAAGAACACAAAAAGCTTTTGAAAGGCCGCTGCCTGCAAGTATTTCGTTCAGTATGGTGTTGTTAACAGCCTGCAAGTACAACAACCAAAACAAAATCAAGAACTACATGAACAATACGACATTTTCCCAAGTCAAATTTCTAGCAAACCGCAGACAAGAAATCAATATAATGCTTTGCTCAAGCTCTTTTTGTAGTCTTTTTTATAAAGAGCTGAATATTCCAAAGCTATTCTGATTCCGGCAAGAGCTAATTTTCCTTAATTGGTGCTGATTTCAGATGATCATAGAATACAAAAGTGACAGAACATATTGTACACAGAAGAATTTTATCAAGCTCACGGGAAGGAGACAATCTCATTTTTGAAACCCAATAAACATGTGCAAATACTTACTGATATTTCCTGATTCATAGATTCACATGTATAAGCATTAAAAAAAATAACTCCTTGATATATTTCAAGCCAATTATTTAACAACAGAGTCCAATAGAACAAAGCAAAAAGGTTTCTGTCTAGTTTTCCATTTATCACATTCATGTAACCACTATATTCTATTATTTAAAAGAATCAGGTCTCCAATATTTCACTAAAATAATGACATGCTTATGCAAGCTTTGGTTTATATGCAGCATTTCAGACTTCAAAAGTGGTTACACCAACCTTGGGTTCAAAGAATCTATTCACAAGGATGGATGTAATGAAGATGATCACAAAAAGAAACCCAAATCCTGCAAGTGATACTAACAACCAGTTCAAAGAATCATAAAGTTTCTTACACCAACCTTGGGTTCAAAGAATCTATTCACAAGGATGGAAGTAATGAAGATGATCGCAAAAAGAAACCCAAATCCTGCAAGTGATACTAACAACCAGTTCCTCCGTTTTGATAACTTTTTCACTTCAAAGAAATCCATCATATTGTATTGTGGTTTAGCTGTGAATCGTAATAGAAGAAAGGCTGAAATAAGCTCCAAACTTTGAGCAACAAGCAGCGACAATGCCTGCAACAGGATGGGAAGGGAAAAAAAAGTAAATTATCACTGCATAATTTGTAGAAAACTCGGCTACTTCAAATGAGTCATTCTACAAATTCTATTAAAAAAAGACTTCAACCAACGGTGTTGTCATTCAGAAAGTTATATACTGAACAAAAGATATAATGATCATTAGATGTAATGGATCACTGTTTTGCATCAATGGTCATATTTCAACAGAATACAAGTGAGAGTTTTTAGTCATATTTCAAACAAACATATAACAAGGTCCTTTCCTCCGACAAACATTTTTCATTTTGTCTTCTCATAGTTCCACTCTTCCAAGAATCAAGTGTCTTAAATAAATGCTATTTACAATGAAAGTTGATTACAGAAATCTCACCTCAGTCTCTGGATTCAGAACAGGTTTCTGCAAAATATTAGTAGCCACAGACATCCAACCAAAACTCAAAGGAATGTGCAAACTGAACATATAAAAGCCCATAGTGCTCCATACACTGCCATTGTCCCACGGAGTATCTGCTTCAAGGACTGAGAATCTCTAAGTTCCAGAATCACAAATTACATCAATCCAATATGTGGATCAGTTACAGCAAAGAAGTAAGAACTCTTAAAGGTTTGCTAAATGCAGTGCAGTGGATAATTATGATAAAATTCCAGTCACTCGTTCTATTCCTATATGTTACAAATATTAAGCAGTCCATATTGATACCTCAAACAAAATATGAAAGTAATAAAATAGTAAATATGAATTAATTCCTCATTTTATAGCATTTAAAAAAAAAACATAAATACTTCGTAAGCAAGGCTAAGTTCAAGTTGGAGACCCAACTTCAAAGAACATTTCAAGTGTCAATTTAAGTTTATATCAGTCTTACTCCAGACCCAGAATAATATATAGCATATTGCAAGATGAGGTCATACATACCTAACCTGTTCAATTTAGGAAAAAAATGTTTTCTTAATTTCCTTTTTCATATTTCAGTTTGACAAAGAGGCGTGACAAAAAGAAAGGTAATAACTTTCTTAAGTGTTTTGGTAAAACTAGGGGTAAAACCGATTATACCAGAGAACGGGCTTCATGGGTGTGTTCATTTTTGCGGCAAAAGCACTTAGAAGAAGCAGCTTGGGATTTCAGCTTGAAGTCAAATAAAAGAAGCGGAGCTTTGCAGATGAGATTGGAATTCAAGGGTTTGTGAAATTCATCTCTACGATTAGAGATAGCAAGATGAGCAGACGATTCGAGCACCATTATCATTTTGCTGCCTAGTATTCACAGGTCAATTGGGGAGCCACTCTCACATTTTCAGTTTTCTCTCTCCTTTTCTTTTCCTACATAAATGTATTTTCTCATTTTTCTGGGGTATTGAAATATCATTTAAAAAATAAAAAAGGCTTTTTTTAGAAATTTTATTTTTTTAGTTACTGTATATTTTAAATAGAGGTAATAATTTGTGCTATAATTTAATTGATCGAATAGAACTTAAATTAAAAAATATAAATTGAAATTAATTTTAGTGTTGTTTCGACCTAGCTTAAATAACTCAAAAAAATTTAAGTTGAGTTAAAGCTAAGTTAGGACGAACCTATCGGCTTGAAATAAAATAAAATTAAATTAAATTTTAAATAAAAAAAATAAAAAAGATTATATTAAAATTAAAATAATCTTTAATTTTTTTCAATACTTATCTTTTATGATATATTAGTTATTTTTTTTTTCCTTTTAAAAAATAAGCTGATAATGAATAAATAATTATAATTTATTCATTTTGTCACAATATTATGCTACATTCTTTGATGTTAATCATTTAGCGTTTAAATCTATCTAACTCTTTAAAAAAATATTTATATTTAATTTAAATTAGTATTATGAAGTTTATATTTTTAATTTTTTTTTTTATCAAATTGTGTTATGCTATTTTCTTTTATACTTGTTCATTGTCTTGAGAATTATATATTATGTAATAGTCAAAGTTTTATTTTTGTGTATATAAAAAAAGTTATGTTATCGTATAACATTTTAATTTACTTTAACTGTTTATTTTTTAATAAATATATTTATTTAATCTACTCATATTTATTTATTTTGTTTAATATTTAGAAAAAATTTTATTTGGACTTGGGAACTCTTTATTTTAAATGTGAGTTTTCATGAGGGTATAACGACTTCTAATTTTTGCATGAGTGAGATTTAATACATTTACTTATTGATTAATTAATTTAATAATTGATTTTTTGTTTTAATGATTAATTTTTTTATATTTATATATATATTTTTTATTATTTTATATAATATTATTTGAGTTTTAATTATTAAATATATTTTTTAATAAAAAAATTTATATTAATTAAAAAATATATATAATTAATAATTTGAATTAATTTAAATTAGTATGATTGTGTTTGATTTAGGTTTAAATTTATTTTTACTGTTTAAATTAAATTTAAATTAAGATAAGATTAAACCATTTACCAACTAGAAATACGCCAGTTCCCACGAGTTAACGCCACTAATTTTAAGGGAACTTTAGGAGTCGGTGCAACTTTGGACTTGAGAACAAATAGGATTGATTAATGGCGACAAAGGTCATCGTAGATCTTCAACAGAACTCTACCAACTGGTCCAAGACAATAGAGGACGTAGTGAAGCTTGAAAGAAAGATCTTCCCAAAACACGAATCACTGGCTAAAACCTTTGATGTTGAGCTGAAAAGGAAAAATAGTGGGTTGCTTTACATGGAGGTGGATGGTGAAGTTGTGGGCTATGTCATGTACTCGTGGCCTTCTTCTTTATGCGCTTGCATTACCAAGCTCGCAGGTTAGATAACGCATATTTGCTGTTCCAGTTTTATGGTTCTTTACGTTTTATATGCTCGATAAAAATTTAAATTAATTAATTTATAAAGACCCATTGAAATTAGTGTCCAAATTGTCCGTAATATGTTTGTTTTTATGTTTATGTGAAGTTAAACCTCTGGTATAAATAAACTTCTGTGTTCGGATTCTTGGAAGATGATGCTTTGAAAATTGACTCATTCTCACTAGCTATTTACAAAATTTCCCCACAAAATTAATAAACGAAATTATTGTTCTTGATCATAATGTTAAGTTAGGAAATGAAAGTAGACAATACATTCACCAAAAGGCAAGTGCATATTGAGTGTTTTATGTTTCCACGGGATCATATTCCCTCACATATTGATTTCATTTATGTGGAGTGTTGTTTTCTATAGTGAAGGAAAACTCTAGGAAACAAGGGTATGGAGAAGCGCTGCTAAAAGCAGCCATGGAAAGATGCAGAACCAGAAATATCCAACGCATATCACTCCATGTTGATCCCTTGAGAACTCCTGCTTTGAATCTCTATAAGAAATTTGGTTTCAAAGTCGATAACCTTGTAGAAGGTTACTATGCTTCTGATCGGAATGCCTACAGAATGTATTGGGATTGTGATGATAAGTAGTGCAATGAACGTAAGTTCCTCGCAATTTTGCAGTTCTTAGTTGCTTCAAGATTCTCTCTTTTAACTTGCTTTTGGTGCTAGACAAGACCACTCAATGTTCTGTTGCAAAATTGCAGTGTTTAGACTGTATGATAAGAATCGTATTTAGAGTCATAGAAGTTTGAAATCTCATGCTTCATATGTAATCTCATACTAAATCCATAATATTTAGTACCTTTGTAAGTTATAAGCATATTTTCTGCTGAAGGATTGACCGAATTCAAAAACAGATATTTGATGCATGTAATTTGTGTGTTTGCATGAATTCGATTTTGGGAAAGGACACTTGAAAAACATATTAAGGGATTGTCATTAGCTTCCTGAGTTCTTGTGCTAGCTTTAGCTTGTGCTTTTCTTGACCTTTGACATGAGAATATAACTACACAGCAAATGCAATCAATTCAACATGGGAAAGTTATGAAGTCTATGTTTCTTTTAGTATAAGTAAAATGCAGAAGCAGCCTTATAAATATTTTCATTCCATGGTATTTATGTTCATCTTTCTCTATTTATTGAATCGTTGTACATCATAGTGCAAGGCTTTTTTACTTCAATACCATGCCAGTATTAGTATTCAAGGACGCACCCATACTTGGGAAAATTATATTCTAAGGACTAATGAGCAAGAAACTAATAGTATTAAATTAATGCCTAAAGATGACCAGAAAGCAAAAAAAAACTGTAAGTGATGGTTCAAACAGATGGTCAATTTCTTGGACAGAGAAGGGCAAATTTTATTATCCATGTCAAAGCATAAAGAAAACTAAAATAAGAAATGTTGCTGCCCAGGATCGAACTGGGGACCTTCAGTGTGTAAGACTGACGTGATAACCACTACACCACAGCAACTCTTTGTTTATTTGTGACTTTACATATGTAATATAGTTTAAGACTAAACCAAAGTTTCACATTGAAGTTTGTACAAATAGCAGTCGAGCTACGTAAATCCCGGGAGAAAAAATACATCAAATGAGACAAGATAAAACAATCAAACGCCGTCTGTGGGAATCGAACCCACGACCACATGGTTAAAAGCCATGCGCTCTACCGGCTGAGCTAAGACGGCTTTGGGGATTGGTGAATGATTAATTATTAAATTATAAAAATGAATTCATGACGTCCACATTTCTTCGTAAGATTTATCCTCTGAAATTTTGGATTCATCTATTATTTTTAGGAAAATATCAATGCGTATAAAACGTTGCAGATTTTTCTCAGGATTTTAACGTGCTCACAGCTGAGGTTAGGACGTTAATACCGCATAATGTTAGCGAGAGGTGGATCTACGTGTCTTGTGACCTTTAGAAATTAGAAGTACATTACTCTTTTTAAAATAGGGTACGAATACACTTGCTTTTTAAGTAAAGTACTGAAAGTTAAGAAACACTCTTAAAATGGGGTTGGAATCATTTAATTGTTACATTATAACCAATTTATAATGTATAGTATAATATAAAAATAATATATTTATGTAAAAATTTTGTATAACTAAAAAATGTATGCTTAAATTGTACTGAATATTTAATTTAATCTATCTAAATTTTTTAATTATAAAATTATGAGTCATAACTTTTTATTTTATCACAGATTTAAAATAATATATTTTTTAAATTTAATAAAAATATAAAATTAATTAAATATTAATTTAAATAAATTATATATATAAAAAAAACTATTTAAATTATAAGTTATTTATTAAATTATTCATAATAAATTTTATCCAATTATATTATATGATTTTTTTAGCCAAATATTATACAAATTAATTATAATACAATTTTATACAGTTTAATCCAATTCAAGTATACTTACCTTATATAATATGATACACCAAACATAAAATGAACTAAAAGTATTTTTTTTACTTTTAAAGCTCATTTTTGAAAAAAGAAAATGTTATGAACACTTCATTTTCACAAATTAAATAAATATATTAATCATTTTAAATTAATGCAATTTAATTATCTTATTACATTTGTAAACACTTTAATTATTTTAAATCAATTTTGATTATTTTAATCACCTTATTTTCAACTTTTTTAAGACATTTTTATTTCAAATATTTATTCTCTCTCTACTAGTAAGGTTCAATTTAATTTAAATTAAATTTCACTAACAAAAAATATAAAAATAAATAAGAAGTAACTTAAAAGTCCAAAAATGTAACAATAAAATGAATAAAATAACTAACGTGCATTAATTTAAAAAAAATGTTAATAATATATCTAATTAATGAAAGTAAAGTGTCCAAAATATTCTGCATCTTTTAAAAATTTAAGTGACTTGCAGAGATCATAAAGAAACCTGAGTAAAATGCTCGCAAATAGCCCTCTTCCATTCAGATCAATCTTAAGCTAAATGAAGAAAAAGAGGGAAAAACAACTAGGTAACTTGCTCCGTGGCTCAGTGCTTACAAAATATTTTGCTCAAAAGAAAAAAGAAAAGCTTACAAGTCTAGCCTATAAAAACCCTAAAGCAGTTGGGAAGAAAAGTCGCAACAGCTTGATCTGCAGATTCAAAAGTACCTACGGATTCCTGTTACTTATTCCTCAAAATGATTTTTAAGGTAAAATATTAATAAAAAAACAATTAAAAAAGTTGTGTCATGACTTGGCATTAGAACTTTATAATCCACCTTAAGCAGCTTGCTCACTTTCAGCAGCTTTCTCCCCTTCGGCAATTTTCTCACCCTCAACTATTGCTGGAGCCTCTGGTTTAGATGGATCAGAGTTACCATTAGCAGCTGCATTTTCCGATCCAGCTCCGTCAGCCGATGAAGCAGGAATCTTCCCATCCTTGGCACCCTTTCCTTCCTTTGCATCCTTTCCATCTTTATTGGCAGGTGGAGTAGGGGGAGGCATCATGTGAGCTGGAGGATTCTGTTTTAGCTTCAACAGAACTTGCCTCATTCTAGAAAGGTCAGTTGGTTTCCCAGGTTTAGGGCCCTGAATGACAAACACTGATGGCTTCTTATCAGCATCTTTCTTCCCTCTCTTCTCAATGTTTGGAACCTCACGTGGGATAATTTCTGCTATTGCTTTCCAGTAATGCTTGTGTGCTTCCTTGTGGAAATTCTCTTGGTTCACCAAGTACAGCTACAAAGAAGCTCAGGTTCTCTTATTTTAGATACCAAACAATAAACATGGTTTGTAAATACAAGTGTTACACTACCGAAACTGTATAAACCAAAACATGTTTCTCAAAAAGTTGTTACCTTTTCCCTTTCTCTGTTGTTAGCGTTATTAGTTTCACCATTCTGCTTCCTTTTCTCATAAAAAGATTGCTTGTACTCTTCAGCTTCTTTGATAATCTGGTTCCTCATTTCTCTCTCTTTTTTTTCCTTTTCCTCGAGATGGATTGCATTCAGACTGCACCAGTAGGCATCAAACTCTGAATCTTAAATCAAATGCATTATAACATTCAATAATGTAGAAAATTAGTGAACAAAGATGATGATCCTATGATTCGAAAAAATCAGGAGAAACTTTATATGTAATTCCATGGCCAATGCTACGAGTAAAGAGAATTTCATAATAGACTGTAGTAACTTTAGAAACCCCAGCAACATATACATGAAAAATAGTGAGCAAAGATGAATGAGAGCACAGAAAGGGATTGAATGGTCAATTTAGGAAAGAAATTTGTTCTATTCCACTTTCTACATGAAAAGGCTTCCTCAGATTCATATTATAGACCAAACATTGTAATGGATTCATTCCATTACATTACTGTTTAATCTAATCAAACATTGTAATGGATTCATTCCATTACATTACTTACTCCATTACATTCAACCAAACGGACCCTTAGAGACCGAATGAGGAAAATATTTTCTAAAGCAAGTGGACTACTTCAGTACTTCACCGTTCACCCATAACAAAAATTAAGATCTAAGTTACGTCTCCTAGCACCTTAAAATAATATGAAACAGAGCCCAAACAAAAAATAATCCAAATGACCCAAATTAAGGACTGAATTTCCAAATATAAAACTACAAAATCGTCATCATCATAGCCATCAAATCAGATCAAAAGGGTAATTAAATCAATTGAATATAATGGAATAGAACAGAACAAACTGACCGACGCCATTCGCGTCGAGCAGTGCATTCCTCTTGCATTTGTTCTTGAGGTGGCAACACTGGCCCATCAGATGTGAAAATGCCATCACCATTGGCAATCCCATTAGACTCGGGCAGAGCTGATTCAAAGGGTGGGCTGAAGTCTGGGTTGGGGTTAGAATCAGAGAAGCTATGATCATCATGATGGTGTTGGCCATTGCCGTTGTCATCGATGGGGTTGTGGTGGCTATCGGAGGCGAAATCATCTTGGAATGTAGAGGACTGTGGTGGAAGAGGATCGGAAGATGAGAAGTCATCATTGCCAGATGGGAAGGACGAGTTATAGCCATCGTAGAAGGACCCAGAGGTGGGAGAGTGGTGATCTGGGTGGGTTTGATCGTCGTGTTCGTTGGTGAATTCGTCAAAGGACGACATTGCTGGAGCTTTGAGCAATATATGTGTCTCTGTGATTTCTTTAATGCAGATTCGTCGTATTCACATCGAGAGAGACAGGTCGGACTCTCTTTGTCTCTTTATCCCAATGGTCAAATTTCAATTGCAACGTGTTCAATAGAAATTTGTTATACGGTCAAGTCATAAAACGCACTTCGATCAAATAAAAATAAATAAATTCAAAGCAGCACACGAATATATATATATATTTTTTTTGGAATTTTTGTCTAAAATAAGCAAAATCTGTGTAAAAGTTTAAAAAAGGACAACCTTGTGTAAAAGTTTAAAAATGGACTTTTTTTAACCGCCCACCCAAAGACCCATTTGGTAGCCGGTAACTCATTTAAACCGTTTGAAATAAAGAATTCGAACAGTTCAAACAAACCCACAACTCTGAGCATTACTCTACCTCTCAAGAATCCCTCGTCACTATCTGGTATTAGCGAAGCTCTCCCATTTTCGATTGAGGAAGAAGACGAACAGTATCAACGCAGAAAACACTCGACCATTACTATCAACTTTTGAAGCTCTGCATTATTCGGTAAGTATTTTAAACAAATTTGTCTTCCTTGCACGAAAACACTCGACCATTACTCACCTTTTGAAGCTATGCAGTTTGGTTTTTAATTGGGTTTTCGTTGAAACTCAACGAAAACCCCTTATTTTTGTATGGTTTTTTGTAAAATGTTGGTTTAAGGTTAAATGTTTATGTAAAATGTAGGTTTTGTAATATTGGGATTTTGTAATTATGGATGGATAATCTGATTTCTGGTATATCTGGTTGTTAATCATGAATAACATTATCTGGGGGTATATCAGTGGTATATCTGGTATATCTGGTATATCTGGGGGTATATCTGGTATATCTCAGGGTATATCTGGTATATCTCAGGTATATCTGGTATATCTGAGGTATATCTCACGGTATATCTCGGTATATCTGGTATATTTTGTGTTATGTCTGGTATATCTGGGGGTATATCTGGTATATCTCATGGTATATCTGGTATATTTTGTGTTATGTCTGGTATATCTGGGGGTATATCTGGTATATCTCATGGTATATCTGGGGGTATATCTGGTATATCTGGGGTTATATCTGGTATATCTCATGGTATATCTGGTATATCTCATGGTATATCTCATGGTATATCTGGTATATCTGGGGTATATCTGGTATATCTGGTATATCTCAGGATATATCTGGTATATCTCAGGGTATATCTGATATATCTGGTATATCTCAGGGTATATCTGGTATATCTGAGGTATATCTCACGGTATATCTGGTATATCTCATGGTATATCTGGTATATTTGGTATATTTTGTGTTATGTCTGGTATATCTGGGGGTATATCTGGTATATCTGGTATATTTTGTGTTATGTCTGGTATATCTGGGGGTATATCTGGTATATCTCACGGTATATCTGGTATATCTCATGGTATATCTGGTATATCTGGGGGTATATCTGGTATATCTCAGGGTATATCTGGTATATCAGGGGGTATATCTGGTATATCTCACGGTATATCTGGTATATCTGGGGGTATATCTGGTATATCTCCTGGTATATCTGGTATATCTGGTATATTTTATGGTATATCTGGTATATCTCCTGGTATATCTGGTATATCTCATGGTATATCTGGTATATTTCATGGTATATCTGGTATATCTCAGAGTATATCTCAGGGTATATCTGGTATATCTTATGGTATATCTCATGGTATATCTGGTATATCTGGTATATCTCATGGTATATCTGGTATATCTCACGGTATATCTGGTATATCTCATGGTATATCTGGTATATCTGGGGTATATCTGGTATATCTGGTATATCTCAGGGTATATCTGGTATATCTGGTATATCTCAGGGTATATCTGGTATATCTCACGGTATATCTGGTATATCTCACGGTATATCTGGTATATCTGGTATATTTTGTGTTATGTCTGGTATATCTGGGGGTATATCTGGTATATTTCATGGTATATCTGGTATATCTGGGGGTATATCTGGTATATCTCATGGTATATCTGGTATATCTGGTATATCTGAGGGTATATCTGGTATATCAGGGGGTATATCTGGTATATCAGGGGGTATATCTGGTATATCTCACGGTATATCTGGTATATCTGGGGGTATATCTGGTATATTTCATGGTATATCTGGTATATCTCCTGGTATATCTGGTATATCTCGTGGTATATCTGGTATATTTCATGGTATATCTGATATATCTGGTATATCTCAGGGTATATCTCAGGGTATATCTGGTATATCTCATGGTATATCTCATGGTATCTCAGGGTATATCTGGTATATCTCACGGTATATCTGGTATATCTCAGGGTATATCTGGTATATCTCCTGGTATATCTGGTATATCTCCTGGTATATCTGGTATATCTCATGGTATATGTGGTATATATTGGTCTATTTCTATAAGTTTCATTTATATGAACCTAAATTTGATATAATTTGATGTATTTTTATGTTGGTTTAATGTGATTGATGTTTTTCGCATATATATTGTAATTTTTGTATACCTGTTCACAAGTATTAAATGACTCTAAACCATTTGTGGTCATTATACCGTATCTGTTCCCAGGAAAATGAAATCTTGACCACTTGTCTTTACCTGCTTCCAATAAGTACTTCTCTATATCAGGATCGATCAGTCTCAAATCCCCCATGTATTTGTCAAATTCACGCTTCGTATATGCCATTGCGCAACATCTGAACAAAGGTGTGATATCAGGATTCTTAAATTTGTGGTTCAAATTCATCTCCATGTGAAATGCACAATATCCATGCAAAGCATTGGGGAATGCCTTAGGAACAGATTGTATAATGCTTTGGTGTCTATCTGAAACAATAACAAGATCATCAATGTGCCCAAATATACCGGATAGTTTTAACAAAAACCATTCCCAGGCTTCATTATTCTCAGAATCTCCAACACCAATGGCCAATGGATATATGTTGTTATTTCCATCTGAAGCATTTGCTACGAATAATGTCCCAGCATACCTACCTGATAGGAATGCACCGTCGACTGTAATTACATGTCTTATACAAGATAAAAAACCTCTGATACATGGACCTAGTGCCAAAAAAAAGTACTTAAATCTTCCGGACTGGTCAACTTCAATATGTGTCACGCTACCAGGATTTCTTTCCTTCAAAACATGACAGTAGGAAGGAAGCTTCAGGAATGATTCCTCTTCACTGCCACGTAGCAAATAAAGAGCCTTCTCTTTAGATCTGTATGCTGTGGTGTAACCAATCTCAATCCCAAACTCATTTTGACAATCATCAATAATATCTTTGGGCTTATAAATTCTTCCTGGTCGGACCAACTTCATTTTTATGGCATTTCCTATCACTCTTGAGGTTGCAGTCCTATTCTTCCTCATGTAATTGTTAGGATCACAACTATGTCTTGATTCGTATTCTTTTACCCTGAACCTATCAGATCCAGTGATCCTATTACATCTAATCATCCAACTACAACTCGATTGAATGCAACGTATTACAACACGGTCTTTCTTACTAGTCAGTGTCCTCGTCTCAAATCTGTTTCTTATGGCATAAAGACCGACATGTGTTGTGAAATCTATCTTATTGTCAAAAACTTGATCAACTTTCAAATCAAGCTCAACATGTGCCACAGATGACGAAACTTCACCATTAGAAATAATCTCTGTGGGTGTACTGGATGGACCAAAACGTAATTCATTATTGTTTCTAATTACAGTTCGTCCTTCAGACTGGGATAAACCATAATTCTCATGATTTCTAACAGTCACCCTTTCTGGTTCAATTTGTGTCCTTTCATTATGAATTGCATGCAAAGCTCCCATTGAGGACATATCATGATGAACGTTTTCGTTCACAGGACCACCTTGTAATTCATATTCTCTAATCATATCAATATCTCCATCATCACCCATTTGTGGCATAACTAAATTGTGATCTACATCATCACGAATACTATCAAGTACATTATCGCAACCACCAATTGGATTTTGAGATCCTTCTTGCATATTAATATCGCTCAATGAATTTACATTACGGCCTCCGGTATTAAAAAGTTGTTCATGACAAATAGAATTACCTGTACCTACAGATCTTATCTCATTTTTTGTGACATATATAACAGCCTTCCTTTGATTATCTTCAACGTGAAGGTCGAAAAACTCATCCAACTCTTCATCATCACTTATTAAAACACTAGGTAATGTCAAATCATTCTTATAGAAGTATCTGACTAAAAGTTCATACTTCAACTTATCCATCTTTAACTTGAGAAACAACCTTTCTTTAAGTTCATTATACAACAATCCTTTTTTTATCTTCATCACCAAACCTTCACCTCCTTCATATACTTTTTTATCATCCTTCAATGACCACTTACCATTGTGAATGATTAGAATACTAAGGCTATCCATTCTGTAAAATGTTTAAAAATAATTAGGTCTATCTCATTCAAAAATACGTAAAGTTAAATTGATTTATCAAATAATATACAACATATTGAACTGTTATATATTAGTATATAACAGATATTCCAAGATATACCCTGAGATATACCAAATATACCCTGAGATATACCAGATATACCAGCTATACCCACAGATATACCAGATATACCCTCTGATATACCCTGAGATATACCAGATATACCCTCTGATATACCCTGAGATATACCAGATATACCCCCTGATATACCAGATATATCCTCTGATATACCAGATATATCCTCTGATATACCAGATATACAGTGAGATATACCAGATATACCCCCTGATATACCAGATATACCATTAGATATACCGTGAGATATACCAGATATACCGTGAGATATACCAGATATACCATGAGATATACCAGATATACCGTGAGATATACCAGATATACCCCCAGATATACCCCCAGATATACCGTGAGATATACCAGATATACCGTGAGATATACCAGATATACCGTGAGATATACCAGATATACCCTGAGATATACCAGATATACCCTTTGATATACCAGATATACCCTCTCATATACCAGATATACCCTCTCATATACCAGATATATCAGATATAACGTGAGATATACCAGATATACCAGATATACCCTGAGATATACCAGATATACCCTCTGATATACCAGATATAACGTGAGATATACCAGATATACCCTCTGATATACCAGATATACCAGATATACCCCCAGATATACCCCCACATATAAAAAACTGAATATAGCATTTCATAAATGTTTCGATTACACGCGGCCAAAAATATATGTTTCGATTAATTATTATTGATTTGGGGTAACAGTTTAATACGATTTTTCAACCAAAAATCTGTTTAACTAATACCCATATCAGTTCCTCGCAAAATTATGAAGCAAATTGTTGGAAATTTTCCAAAAATATATCAGTCCCATTCGCATTTTTTCTGGTAGTTATTATTTAGAAATCCTGGTACAAATTTCAACATTTACATCCTAATAAATAGTGCAAATATTGTTGGAAGATATTACTAACCTCATTTTTATAATTTTTCCACGAGGACATGCAACAATTGTGAGAAGATCAGTGAAGAGAAAAGGAGAGGGTGCGTGGGTGTGTAGTTGGAGGGAGAAGAAGAAAGAAACTTTTTGGTGGGAAACTAAATGACCCAAGCAAACCGGCTACTGGGAGACTAAATAGAATTTTGCCCATTTTTAAAGTTTTATACAAGGTTGCCCTTTTTTAAACTTTTACACAGATTTTGCCTATTTTAGACAAAAATCCTATTTTTTGCTGGTTATTAGCGTAAATATAAATTGTTATTATTATAATAATAATTTATTAATAAATTAGATGCTTTAATTTATAATGACACATAAAATATTAAAAATATTGTTGTTATATAGATTATTTATTATATTTTATAATTAATTGTATTTTAGTATTATAAAATTGTTATTATTAAAAAATAATTGTAATAATAATAATTTTTAAGAAAAAACTATTTTTAAGCTAATCCAAAAGAGCTGCCACGTTGACGAGAAGCCTCCTAACGTGTAAGCAGATTAGCTCGCCGAGAATTTGGCATCTGAATGAGTCTCAAATGCTACATTTACTACAGTTACACTCTACTAAGGCTTAAAGCACAGATTTAGCAGAAGACGATTCAAAAGTATGGCCGATCGTTTCTTCCCCAACTTAATGCCGGATTTCGTGTCTGAAATCCCTAGTTCCGCGTCCGAACACGAAGCTGGGTCAGATTCTCTCTTGAGGCTCCTTGCCACACCTTACCCATCTCTATCTGAGCACTTCAAACGCACCGCTTTGGACCTCAAAGAAACTGTACTCTCTGTTCTCGGCGTACATGATCATTGTAAATGTGTTTTTTTTTTCTTTTTATTATCTTGCTCATTAAGTGTTTGCGTAAATGTTTCCCAGATTGTGATAGAAACCTGGGGAGTTACTGGACAGCATGTTCGTGACTTTACTCTCTATTCTGGCACTCTGGGCACCGCTTTTTTGCTCTTCAAATCTTACCAAGTCTCTAAGAACAACAATGACCTCATGCTTTGTTCCCATATTGTTAAAGCTTGTGACTCTGCTTCTTCGGCTTCTAGGTATTCTTTCAACCTTCTTTCTATCTTGTACTCATATTCCTATTTAGCCATTTATTCCTTGGATTTTTATTTTAGTTTATTTGAGTTTGTCTGGTTCCATGCGAAGAGTTGTTTCAATTTCTGTGATGATTGCAAGCAGTTGTTTGTTTATATGAACGTCTCGCTGGTATTTGGTGACAGTTTTACTACAATTTAGCAGATTAAGGTGCTTATTTTTTATGCATTGCTGGTAGGGATGTCACTTTTATATGTGGACGCGCTGGGGTATGTGCACTTGGTGCTGTTGCAGCAAAATATGCTGATGATGAACGATCACTTGGTTACTATCTAGCCCAATTTAAAGAGGTATTTGATAGTTCCTTGAGTAATTTTTTCAACTTGAGTGTTACATTATATTGTGTATTTTTGTTTGTTAACTGAATCTTACTACTGAAAATACAGATTAAGTTGCCCATGAATCTCGCTGATGAGTTATTATATGGGAGGATTGGGTTCTTGTGGGCTTGTTTGTTCTTGAACAAACATATTGGTGCGGGGACAATTCCTTCAATATTCATGGTAATGCCCAGGTGCAGTTTTGTTTGATTTTGTTGGTAGTGGGCTAGTAGCAAAATTTCTTTGTCATGATATTTTATATGATCTTTTGAAGAGGGCAATTGTGGATGAAGTTTTCAAGAATGGTCGAGCATTGGCTAAGATGGGAAGCTCCCCGTTGATGTTTGAATGGTATGGGGAAAAGTACTGGGGTGCTGCCCATGGATTGGCAGGTATCATGCATGTTTTGATGGACATGGAATTGAAGCCAGATGAGGTTGAAGATGTCAAGGGCACTCTTAAGTACTTGATTAATAATCGCTTCCCCAGTGGGAACTATCCTGCAAGTGAAGAAGATAATAGGAGAGATGTTCTCGTGCATTGGTGTCATGGGGCTCCTGGAATTGCACTCACACTCGTCAAAGCAGCCAAGGTAGACTTGATAATTCTGGAAGCCCTCAATTTTGTTGTGGGTGGTTCTAAATATTCCTATTCCCTTGTTTGCTGCCTGTGGAACATTGTGTGCTTTCTCAATCTATTGGCTTGTGACTAAGTAACTACCATGTCATGCACAACAAATTCTTGATGCTGTAAATGTGTGCTGGCTTGAGAGTTAGGGGGTGTTTTGTCCTTTAGACAGATGAGGCATCCGCCTTAGTAAATAATTTTTTGTTGCACTTATTTTATATTTTTAAAAATATAAATAATTTATTCAAATAAAAAGTTAAGAATATATTAATTTTAAAAAGAGTAAATAGACACCAAACTTTTTGGGTTGTTACAAAAATATAATCGAATTTTGATTTGTTACTTTCATACTATTAAACTTTACAAATGTTTCAAAAGTACTATTGATTTTTTTTTGTTACTTTCATATCAATACACTTTGTAAAATGTTATAAAAATATAATCGATGTCAATTAGTTAAGGGGAGTTAACTGCAAGTTACACGTACGTGGAAGGTATTTTTATAACATTTGTAAAGTTTAATAGCATGAAAGTAACAAAAAAAGTTAGATGATATATTTGTAACATTTGTAAAATTTAGTGATATGAAAGTAACAAATTAAAGTTCGATGAGACTTTTTTAATAAACCCAAAAGTTCGATAATAAAAAAATTTATTTATTATTTTAAAAAAGTTATCACATATTTAAGTAAATATTACTATGTTGAACATGTTGTCACCATATAATTTTTTATTGCTCTCAAATTAATGCATAAGTTGCTTATTTTTTAAACAATAACAAATAAACATATAAGAAACATCTCTTTTAAGGGTTTTTTGTATAAACATTTTTTTTTAATGTCTCTTAAAGTTTAGAACTTATACTATTTTTGTTTTATTCATATTTCGAAGAGAAACATTATAGTTTTATAGAAAATTTCACTTTTGATTTTATTTGAAAGTTTCCTAAAAGTATCTCAATTCTCATGTTTGAAATAAAGTTGTAATTCTTCATCATTTACTCAATAAGAAAAGTAACTATTTCATTTTTATTTATTTAATTTTTAATTTATTATTATTAGATAAAAAAATTATTATTAATTAATTCTTATCAACCAATGAAATTTGTATATATGAAAAATATTTAAAACCTCATTTCATGTTTTGTCTTAGGCCACAAAAGTCCTTAAACTGCACCTACTTATACATTTAACTTTCTTTGGAGTTCATTTTCTAACTATATAGGAACATCAAGTTCCCGACTTGTAGTTCTGATTGACTATTTGAAACTGCCAATGTAGATCATCGACAGTTTGACAAAAAAGAAGTTAGTTGTAGTCTTGTTCTGATGCTATGGGGTAAAAAGTATCGAACATGTGTAAGGATGGAATTTTATTATCTTTTGATGGGGAAGCCAAGTTACTTTTTCTTTATGCATTTCTTCTATATATGTGAACTTTTTCCTGAGTTTGTTCCACTTATACTTTCTATACCCAATGACTGCTCAGGTTTTTAGGGATCAGGAATTCCTGGCAGCAGCCACACATGCAGCAGAACTAGTATGGAATCGCGGGTTACTCAAGCGAGTCGGAATTTGCCATGGCATCAGTGGCAATGCATACGTGTTTCTCTCCCTCTTTCAACTGACAGGAAATTTGGAATTCTTATACCGGGCCAAAGCTTTTGCTTGTTTTCTACTTGATAAAACTCACAAACTTATGTCACAGGGAGAGATGCATGGAGGAGACAGCCATTATTCATTGTTTGAAGGTATAGGAGGTATGGCCCATCTTTTCCTGGACATGGTCGAACCTTCTGAAGCAAAGTTTCCTGCTTACGAACTGTGAGATTATTTGTGGTGTGATTTCTAACTCTTTATATAAATATCGTAATAGTAAAATTTGTCAGAATATATTTGCAATATATATATATATATATATATTAAAGACCTTGAAGGATGACTATTATTGTATAAGCTATTTGCCTCGTTACACTCAATTGACCTAATAGCTGCAGGAACTTTTTTTAAAGAAAATATTTTCGATTTTATATATATATATATATATATTACAGACCTTGAAGGATGACTATTATTGTATAAGCTATTTGCCTTGTTACACTCAATTGACCTAATAGCTGCAGGAACTTTTTTTAAAGAAAATATTTTCGATTTTTCCTTGATCTGTAAAAATTTAGTGAAATTCCCATAGTATCAATTAGATGTCATTGCCTTATCTTCATTGTTCTTTTTTCTCCGTTGCTCTGAAACATAGCTTTAATTTTATTGCAACTATATTTGACATGCATTTCGGCTATTGTGGAAACTAAATACTGCTTACCACTTCAGTTAAGCTGGCTCTCAAACTCTTAGATGGGTAAATTTAACCGCTCAACTCACAATAGACGCTTGAATTTGCCACAAATTTATAATGTAGTACAAAGTATCCAACTGAGTTATATGTAAATAATGTAATTTCATTGTCCCCTTACTTGATGGATATGTAATGTATATTTTATGTTTATCTTTTAAGCCCATATCCGAAAATGTCTGTAGCTTAGAAGTATCAAGTTTCTATCTTGTTACATGTATGGAACCTGCAATGCAAAATGGAATCCAGATTTATCATAAAGAGAAACATAGACTGAGAGATCTTCCCCAGCAAACCAAGGTGGTTGGGAAGTAGATGGATCAAACAAGTCCTTGAGTTTTTTTATTATCATAAGCTCTATTGGCTACTCACTTCCTGGTAAGAGGGTACATGTTCCTTATGACTGTTCTAACATTAAAACGACCGAAATTAGCTTCTAAGCTCGCCTGGCTCCTGAGATTGATTAGGATGAGACTGTGAGCTTAACGAAAAAGGGAAGAGCTAGAATGGAATGAGATAGTACCATTCATCTACCAGCGACCTTCTCCTCCAACTTTTTGATAATAGAAACAAGAGGATTCAAATCACGTATTTTCTGAGAAGTTACGTTGTGTGTGTGGGGGTGTGGGTTGGGGGAACCGAGTTGAAAATTTGAGTAATTTAAAAACTATAAGGTAAAGTTTTCTTACAGAATAAATAATTTATTAATTTTAAAATGATTTTATCACGTAGTACACTATATTTGATATAATTGCAACAAAATATATATATATATATATATATATACGTGTACTTAATATTTCACCCATCTTTCATTCGAGATTCGATGTTTGATAAATTGGCTACCGAGACACTTCACCATTCTCCATAAAAGACAGAAAAGTCACCCCTTACTAATGTAAGAAACTATACTATATTTGAGACCTTAAAAGATAATGTAAGAAAATATGACAAGTAACAATTGCACCTTCCTTGTGTGCTTCCAAAAGATGACATGATCTGGACTCTGATTAACTGAGAAGACACAGATGAACCATACATTTCCAAGGGTTTCCATCTATAATAGGAGAAGAGCTCAGATTTTCTGTTTCAATAAAATTTTGATTAATTGAATAAATGCAAAAGGAAATGGTTGTAGTTGCCATGATTATGATATGCCTTTCATCAGCCGCGTATGCTGACAGAAGTAATTCAACTGCAAAGGGATCTCCTCCTAATTGTGAGTATTGAATCTCCTAAACTGCAATAACGATCATTTGATAATACATGCATGGTGTATAAATAGTTGACTTTATGTTATTGGATTGAGAAAGAAGGCCAAATTGACTGCTATGTGTTTGTGTTATTTCCTCAGTATATTTACTGCATATCCTTCTGCTCTTTCATTCTTTTTTTGTTTCTTCTTTCTGGGTTGCCTCTGAAAATATATCATGTTTCTAAAGCAGCTTTCTCTTTGAATGCTAATCTTGAAGCCGGAAGAATCAAGATCAAGCATAATAGGTAAGAATTGATGTCCACTTTTAGCTGTTTTAGTTCATGTTACATATGAAAGATTGTAAACTTTCTTCCTCCTGTGATGTTTTGGTGCTTTGCAATTAGCTGTTTTAACATGGTCGTCAATATATCAGTATAAGCAGCTACAGTGAAAACTTTTACTTATTTAATATCGGAACTGTCTACTGTTCAAAAAGTAAAATTGCAGGACATTAGTTACAAAGAACAAAAGCTGTTATAACTGAACATCATCCCTTAGAGGTAACTTTTATTGGAGATCTGTCTTAATTTCTCAAATAGAGCCTCTCAACTTTCTCCCATTCCCTTGGCAGCCGTATCATCTTCTTTAATTTGCTGCACAACATATTCAAACGAATACATGTTGTATCAATACGTTCTTTCTTTCTCTGTTTTATCTCATACTCAATTGGGTTTTAATTAATTCATCACAGTCAGTCATTATTTTTCCAGAGTAACTGATTATATATTGATCAGAGTCAGCAGTGTTCTGAAGCCTTTAATTTTGTTGTTCTTGCTTTCAATTTCGCTTGGGGCAATTAGCTTTAATATTTACAACCATATTCTAACTCTTTGTAACATATGATATTATGAATCATTGTGTGTTGTTACAGATCAAACATTATTAGCTGCATAGAAAGTGAGAGACAAGCTCTTTTGGAGTTCAAGCAGGAACTCCAGGATCCTTCTAATAGATTGGCGTCATGGGTTGGTGAAGATTGTTGCAAATGGAATGGTGTCATATGTGATGATACCACTGGTCACATCGACAAGCTCCTTCTTAAAGCTCCTCTTACATTTGATGACTATGGCATGCAAAGTCATTTGTTGGGAGGTAAGTTAAATCCTTCATTGCTTAATTTGAAGCAATTACGTGAGTTGGATTTGAGCAACAATGACTTTGGAGATATGAAATTTCCGGAGTTCCTTGGATCTTTAAGGAGTCTTAGATATCTTGATCTCTCTGAAGCTCGATTTGAGGGACGGATTCCTCATGAATATGGAAATCTCACAAATTTGATTCATCTTGATCTTCATGGTTCACCTACAGATACTAGATACGGATATGCTGAGAAGTTTCAATTGTTTTTCAATCTTTCTTCATTGCAGTACCTAGACATGAGTAATGTTAATCTTTGGAGAGCTTCAGATTGGTTGGAGGTAACACGCAGTCTCTCTTCCTTGGAAGTGTTGCGCTTATCAGGTTGTGTACTTGTCTATGAAAATCCTCCCGTATATCATGTCAACCTCTCATCTCTAATGACGCTTGATCTTTCAAAAAACTTGGATCCTACATACCCAAAGTGGATTTTCAATTTGAGAAGTTTGGTTTATCTTGACCTAAGTCAGAATCAGATAACTGGTCCAATCCCTGAAAGTATTGAAAATATGACTTCTCTTAAACACCTTGATCTTTCTAGGAACAATTTTAATTCCTCAATATCCAATTGGTTGTGTAGGTTAAGTCATTTGGAGTATCTAAACCTTGGAAAAAATAATTTGAGAGGTCCAATCTCTTGTGAGGTGAAAGATATGTCCAGAAATGACACAGAAGTGAATTTGCAAGGACTCTACAATCTCAGAGAAATTGACTTGTCATTGAATGAATGGAATCAAGATATATCTCAAGTCCTTGAGATATTTTCTGGAAGCAGGCATATATTAGAGATTTTGAGTGTTTATGGTAGTAAAATTTCTGGCCATTTAACCAATCAAATTGGTGAATTTAAAAATTTGAGATGGCTTTTACTGAGCAGTAACTCAATTTCTGGCTCCATTCCAGCATCATTAGGAAGTCTTTCTTCTTTGGAAGTCCTGGAACTTTCGCGTAACCAATTTAATGGAACCCTTCCTGAATCATTTGGGAAGCTTGCCAATATAAAGGCTTTAGATATTTCATACAATTCTTTGAAAGGGATTGTTTCAGAGGCTCACTTTGCAAACACAACACAATTGATGAACTTAGCAGCATCTGGGAATTTATTGAAACTAGAAGTGCCTTCGGGCTGGGTTCCTCCATTTCATCTGTACAAACTAGAAATGGGCTCTTGGCTCTTAGGGCCTCAATTTCCGTCTTGGCTTCATTCACAACAGTATCTTCATCGACTGGATATTTCCAACACAAAACTTTCAGGTGATGTTCCCTCTTGGTTTTGGAACTTCTCTTCACAATTCTCCAACTTAAATATTTCTCACAATCAATTGCATGGAAGAATTCTAAATTTATCAAGGATGGGTACTATTGACTTGAGTAACAACCACTTTGAGGGTCCTTTGCCTTTTGTATCATGGCCTGCGAATAGCTTAGATCTATCTGACAATTTATTCTCTGGATCAATGAACCAGTTTTTGTGTTACAAAATGGATGTGCCAATGAATATGAATGTTCTAAGACTTGCGAAGAATAATTTGTCAGGCGAAATACCCAACTGTTGGTCCAAGTGGACAAAATTGGCCCTCATAAATTTGAGTTACAACAACATTGTGGGCAACATTCCATCCTCCATGAGTTCATTGGTTTTTCTTCAGTCACTGCACTTAAGCAACAATGGTTTCTTTGGAAGATTACCTTCGTCGTTAGCAAGTTGGACTAGTCTAATTACTCTTGACCTTAGGGACAACAAATTTAATGGAAGTATCCCTATTTGGATGGGTGAAAAGCTATTAAAGTTGAGGATCCTTAGCCTTCGCTCCAACAAATTTGATGGCCATATACCTCATCAGTTATGTATGATTACTACTCTTCAAATCATAGACCTTGCAGCTAACCATTTATCAGGTCCTATACCAAAGTGTTTCAACAATATTACTGCTCTAGTATCAAGGAGCTCAAATGTTGATGAATTTACATATGGTCAAAATGATACAAAAGAGGGTGAAATAATCCAGACAATGATACTGTACAACTTTATAGAAGATGTCTTACTTGTGACCAAAGGGATTGCACTTGAATACACAAAAACTCTTCCTTTTGTAACGAGTATCGATCTTTCGAGTAATGATTTATCTGGCCAAATCCCTTCAGAAATCACTAGTCTTTCTGGTTTGTTTGCTTTGAACTTTTCTCACAACATTCTTACAGGAAATATTCCTTTGAATCTTGGTAACATGACAACATTAGAGTCCATTGATCTCTCTGTGAACCAACTTTCTGGTCAAATTCCTGAAACTATATCAAAATTGGATTTCTTGAGTTACTTGAACTTATCATTCAATAAGTTGAAAGGAAGAATTCCAACAAGCACTAAAATCCAAGGCTTTGATCCATCCAGCTTTATAGGCAACAACCTTTGTGGACCTCCTGTCACTCAAAATTGCACCAAAGTCGGTATAATCCCAACAACTGAAAACAAAAGTAGAGAAGAAGAAGAAGAAGCTGATGATGATGATTGGAACTCATCACTTTATCTAGGCATTGGTGTTGGATTTGCTGCAGGCTTCTTGGGAGTTTGTTGCTCTCTCTTTTCTATTAGAACATGGAGACATGCTTTCTTTCGGTTTTTTGACTCCATATATGACCAAGTATATGCCTAGCAACAATTCTAAAACTGAGATGGTTACACAACAAGTCACTTGGTCAATCATAGAATTCATTACACAATAATTCTTCTACGGCCTCTCTTTTTTTATGCAGTGAAAGATCGATATGTAGAAATGCAGATAATTTCAGTCAGTAGTACTGTAATATATATATATATAGTTCTTCCGTGATATTTCTTTTTTCATAAATAAATCAAGATAAACTCATGTTGTACAATTGATCTCATCATCTTAGTAATAGGTGCAGTCTTTGATGGCTATTACAATTAATTGATCTCACTCGTTTAATATATAGTACTTTTTTTATTTTTACAATTGATCTCAATGGTTATTAAACCACTTGCACATATTCAAATAGAACCATAAGATTCTATCACCCTTTTAGACTGGCAGCCCATGAAATCTTCATCCATAACAAGGGCACCTTATTTTATAATTGATGTCACCATAACCTATAGGGGGCAACGAAGGTCCAATTGTTTACGTATTTGTTGATTGTCGTTCCAATTTTAATGAATACTTCTTACTTATTTGTTGAGTGAAGTTGCAAAGAGAAAGTGAATAACTCTAAACTCAAGAGAAAAAAAATACGACTAGATTATCATATTTATTACAAAAATAATATATAGGTCAATTATTAAAGAGTGACTGAATAAGAATAAAGTTAATTTATTTTTATTTTGTATTTTAATTTTTTTCAGCTGTATTAGAATAAATTATAACTAAAAGAATTAAATAAAAATAACCAAAAACATTAAAAAAAAAAATAGTTATTTGTCCAATCAATTTTTAATAATAACAAAATTAAATTTTCATAAAAAATAAGTATAAGACATAAGTACAATTTTTTAAAATAAATATATGCCTATACAATAACCTTCCCTAAATTCATATTTCAAAGAAAAAATAATTAAAAAACATATTATAAAAAAGTAAAATAAATGTAAGAATTGGTTCCACTCATATTATTTTTTAAAAGTACGAAGCGAACCAACTAATTAAATTTGTTGGATTCTTAAAAAAAGAAAAAAAAAAGAACCGATTCAATTAATACTTAACAAAAATTAGATTGATTTGGTAAGATTATTATGTGTTGAATTGGTCAGTGATGTGTTGCTAGAGGCGGATGTATAGAAGGGAGGGAAAACACGTGCCCCACTCTGAAATATTTTTTCCTCTACAATTTCTCAAGGATTTGTGGGATTTTTTTTTTATAAAAATAATGGAGTGCACATCCTAATAATAACATATATAGCTATTTGGTTCTGATACTTCATGGTGTCCCTCCTCCTCATTTAGAAATTCCAAGGGTGTCCCACACTTTGGGAACATGAAGTTAATGACCTAAAACAATGGCATTTAAAGCTCAAGTATATTTTGCCAAAAATAATTTTAACAAGTGTGAGTGAAACAAATATAATCTTATAAAGCCACATTTCATTAGAATAAAAATGTGTTTTGATACTAATTATTACAATTTATATTATTTTATTAATTTTACACATTATCATGTAATTATATAGACGCCAACAATTTTGAAAAAATTTAGGCACAAATTTCAAAATTAGGTGCAGTTAAGCCCAAACTGCTAGCTTTCATAGAATTGAGGCTCAAGTGTTTAACATTTCGATGAATTACGTGTTAAAATATGCATCTGCACTTACAGGAGTGGTAATGAGACGCAAATATGCATTTGCACTTATAACATATTACGTGTTAAAATAATGAAGTTATTATTTTTTTTAAATAATATTGTCATCTGTTGTTATAAGAAAAATTATTTATTAATTTAAAATCAATGACCCATGACGTTATAATAGAGATGTGAGAATGTAGGGAGTTAAAATAGCCCCACTTTTTTTTTTTTTTTTACTATTAAAATTTGCAATATTAAATTATTATTAATCTAAATTAACATGTTAGCATTTATCCATGACCAATTTATAATTTTTCTCATTATCAATGCAAATGTATGTACAATTATCATTTCTCATCTTGAAAAATATTTATTAATTGTTTGGGTGCTACAGGTTTGGCCCCCAGTTGGAAAGAAGAAGTTCGAAACACTTCCCTACCTTCCATATCGGAGGAGCAATTGGCTAAGGAAGTAGACTATCTTCTTCGCCAGGGATGGATACCTTACTTGGAATTTTGAGACCGAGGTCAATTTCGGAAGCTCTTTTTTATTTATTTATTTATTTATCTCAAAGGTGAATTTCTGAAGCTCTTATTATCATTATTATATATATTTTTTAAAATAAAAATTCACGCATTGGGTATGCAAACAAATCCACATTTGTTAAGAAACAAATTCAAAACACAAGCTACTTAAGTGCTCATAATAAACATATTTCATTCCATTACAAGTTAGTGAAATTTTTTAATGTAAAGCTCTTAATTAGTAATTAAACCTTTTAAACCTTAAAATTCATCTTCAAAGTTGAAGTAGTCAATTATTTGTCACAATTCAAATTAATATAGAATTAGAATTAATTATACATAATAGGATTAATTAGTTTATTATGTGCATGATAATTGTGGATGTATATAGAAAGGATTTGTGTACCATAAGAACCAACAATCACCAAGTTACTATGATGGAAGGTAATGTACAATGTGGAAGCTGACTATGTTTGGACGCAGAGACTCAGTTCAGCTATTCAAGGAGCTTGAGGAAGCCAAGAAGGTGTGCACTAGTATGTTAATTTTTTATATTATTTTTTGAAGAGAAGCTAGTATAATTCTTTTAGGAAATCAAATGTGCAGTCCGTCTGTGTATGTATATAATCAATGTAGGCATATAGCATCAGGATGCAACTTATGCTTCTAATTATTAAAAGTTTAAAAGTGAGGTCACTACATATAAATAGATATGCATCTAAAAGTGATTATAAATTACAAGAGGGCTGTCCACTTCATATATATCTGATTCATATCTAAAACTAGCTTACTCGTTTTACATTAGTAGATCGATTTTGTATACTGATGCTTCAATTATCAGGACTTATTTTCTTTTTTAACACTTTTGCTAATAATAAGTTTGTACTCATCACAACTTATGGATTAAATTGCAATTAACACACATTTAATCACTTTATAATGATGCATTAATTATGAACTATCTCAAATTTATCATGAAATGACCACACTTTATGCACCATACATGTTTCTTTGGTGATTTCTGAGAATTCAGGAGATACATGTTATCAAAATTTTATGAATAGGTCTTTTATTTGGATTACGTATACATATCTTGATTTTGTCGTGACGCTCTTTATGTATATATTTATGTATATATGATTATAACTTGATGAAATTCGAGAAGATCTTAAACACACTGATCAAGATTTTGTAATTATCTTTTCTTTTCTTGTCTTGCTTATATATATCTTGACTTTCACATATTTATTATGATTATTGATCACTTGATTTTGTCGTGATGCTCTTTATGTATATATGATTATAACTTGATGAAATTCGAGAAGATCTTAAACACACGTGATCAAGATTTTGTAATTATCTTTTCTTTTCTTGTCTTGCTTATATATATCTTGACTTTCACATATTTATTATGATTATTGATCACTTGATTTTGTCGTGACGCTCTTTATGTATATATGATTATAACTTGATGAAATTCGAGAAGATCTTAAACACACGTGATCAAGATTTTGTAATTATCTTTTCTTTTCTTGTCTTGCTTATATATATCTTGACTTCCACATATTTATTATGATTATTGATCACTTGATGAAACATCGAAGATACATATGAACAAGATTTTGCAAATATGTCTTTTATTGTCATTGAATTACGTATAAATATATTGATTTTGTGGTAACAACTCCTCTTTTTATGCATGTATAACAATTGCTGAGGTGAATTTTAAGAACACCATAAATACATGTTAACAAGATTTTTTGTAAATGTATTTTCTTCTCATTAGATTACATATAAATATATTGATTTTACTGTAACCCCTCTCTATGTATGTATCATAATTGTGGACTTGATAACTTTCGAGGACATCGGAGACACACCGTAGGCAAGATTTTATATATAAATGTATTTTTTTGTCATTGGATTACTTCGTATCTCTCTCTACTGATGTATCATAATTATTGACTTATAATTTCCCAACACATTGGAGATACATGAGACCAAGATTTGGTAAATTTCTTTTCTTGTCTTTAGATTACGTATAAATATTTTGATTTTGTCATAACTCCTATCATAATTGTTGACTTAATGTTTTCCAATGAAATAGGAGATACACATGAATAAGATGTTGTAAAAAGAGGTATTATTTATTGTTTTGGAATATACTTTCTAACAATTTTTATTAGTTGATGACTTTATAGCATTTGATAGTTGTGTTTTTCAAGAAAATAGTTGCACTAATATTATTTTTTATTATGTTTGAGTATCATATCATCACTTATCTCAAAAGCAATGAATACTTTATCATCGTAAAAATACATTTTTTGTCATTAGATTTTATAATGATCAATCTCTATATGAACGAATTATTGATTTGATGAGTTTCGAGAATATTGGGGATACAATTGAGAAAGGTTTTGTGAATATAATTTTTTGTCAATAGATTTTGTAATGGTTACTCTATATATGCACATATAGTTGATTTGATGATTTTCAAAGACAATGGAGTACGGGAGACTTTTTTTTTTTTTTTTGTAAATATATTTTTTTGTCAGTAGATTTTGTAATTAATTATAATTAGTTTTTAATTTTATCATACCTATTCATTTGATTATTTTTTAGGCGTTTGAAAATACATGAGTAATATTTTGTGTGTGTGTGTGTGTATATATTATTATTTTTTTCAATAGAGATTTCTTGTACATATCCTTGTGACGTATGAAAATGCTTGTCCCAAATGGAGAATTATATCCTTTTAATTATTAATTTGGAGGTGAAACTGACTGTATTTGCGTATGTTATATTTTTTTATTTTCAATGACAAACATCTTGATATTTGGTTAATAATTGAAAGTGCAGGCATGATTTAAGCTTCAAGTGAAACTATTAAAAACATTCCATTACGACAGCGGATATTATTTAGTTCAGGAGGAGGCGGACATTAAGATGTTTGTTAACATAAGCCGGTCGGAACCGAAATAAAACCATATAAATTAATTAACTTAAAGACCCCTTTTTTATTTTCCTAATTATATTTATAACATTACCCACACTGACAGACTCACATACCATACACGACTCAACTCTGCTTTCTTGAGAAGCAAAGAAACATAAAATATTACATGATGTAAATATAACTAACCATAGTTAGTTTAGCTAGTTTAATTAATTAACCATAGTTAATTCAGTTAATTCAGTTAGGATAATGTACAGTATATATCTTCCTCTTGTAAATGATGTAATGGTAATTGAACTGATAATAAATCATTCTCCATTTCATATTTTTCTTCTCTCTGTATTCTATATTCAACATGGTATCAGATTGAAAATTCATCTCCGCATTTCTGCGTCTTCTTCTCCGTCTCATCAATGGCGGCTCCTTACTCTGATTTTGCTACCAATCCTTCGAATCCTTACTATATGCATCCGAATGAAAATCCTTCCTTAGTTCTTGTTCAACCTGCATTAGACAATCAGAATTATCAGATCTGGTCTCGTTCAATGAAGGTTGCTCTTATCTCCAAGAACAAGGTGAAATTTATTGACGGCAGTCTCCAACCACCGGTTACTTCAGATCCATTGTACGAGCCTTGGCTTCGTTGCAACAATCTTGTTCTTTCATGGCTTCAACGCTCGATTTCTGAGAACATCGCCAAATCGTTGTTGTGGTGTGACCGAGCTTCTCTCGTTTGGAAGAGTCTTGAACGCCGCTTCTCTCAAGGTGACATATTCAGAATCGCTGACATTCAAGAGGAATTGGCCAAATTTCAGCAAGGTAATCTTGACATCTCTTCCTATTTTACGAAATTGACAACGCTTTGGGAAGAAATTGAGAATTATCGACCTATTCGTGATTGCACTTGCGCAATTCCCTGCACTTGCGGTGCCGCTACTGATCTTCGTAAGTTCAAGGAACAAGACAAAGTTATCAAGTTCTTGAAGGGATTCAGTGAACAATATTCTCATGTTCGATCTCAGATAATGCTGATTTCGCCTCTACCGTCTCTCGACGATGCTTTTTCTATGGTTCTTCAACAAGAACGACAATTCAATCAAAACACAACCACTGATTCCACAATTGAGAACCAATCCTCAGTGAATCATGTCACGCAGTCTCCTCTTCGTGCTTCTAACGGTGGTGGCAGAGGCAGGGGGCGCGGTACCTCTTACGGTAGTCGTGGTAATCGCTTATGCACGCACTGTGGTCGCACGAATCATACAGTGGAAACTTGCTTCCTCAAGCACGGTTTTCCTCCAGGTTTTCAACCTCGCAAGAACAACTCTGCAGGTACTCCTTCTGGTTCCTCTTCCTCTACAAACACAGTACAAGACTCAGGGAATTCTTCAACTGTATCAGCATCAAATTCAACTGCTGCCAATCCATCTCTTAGTGTGATTCAAGAGCAATACCAGCAGATTTTGCAGCTACTTCAACAATCAAGTTTGCCTGCCTCTCAACCAGCCTCTGTCAACTCTATTTTCGCCACCACTTCCTCTTTACAAAACACTATCTCTCCATCCACCACTGGTAAGTACAATCAATATTGGATTGTAGATACTGGTGCCACTGACCACATAACTCACACATTTGCCAATTTTATTTCCACCTATCACATTGCATCGAAATCTATGACAATGCCTAATGGTGAAACTGTCACCACCACAATTGCTGGAACTGTCCTGCTGTTTGGTTCCTTGGTCCTGCATAATGTCTTTTATTTCCCTTGCTTTCATGTCAATATAATCTCTGTCACCACTCTCTTTGATTCATTATTATATGATGTTCAATTGCACCCTGACCGTTGTGACATTATGCAGCTTCTCCACCCGAGGATGACTGGATTTACAGCTAAGAGAATTGGCAAATTGTATGTGCTAGATACATCCTCATCCACCTCACAACCTATCACTGGTTCATGTAATGCTTTCCTTTCCAATGCAAATAATCCTGCCACTATTTGGCACTATAGACTAGGACACTTATCCACACCTATACACAAATGTATTTCAAAACAATTTCCATTTGTTGCTTTCAATTCTTGTTCAAAACCATGTGATACTTGTCATTATGCAAGACAAAGAAACTTATCTTTTTCACATAGCATTACTCATTCTGATTGTGTATTTGATTTACTTCATGCTGATATTTGGGGGCCATATGCAACCCCATCCATTTCTGGTCACAAATACTTCTTGACTTTGGTAGATGACCATAGCAGATTCACTTGGACAATCTTCATGAAAAACAAGAGTGAAACCAGAAACCATCTCATCAATTTCATTGCCCTTATAGAAACACAATTCCAAAAGAAAATTAAGTGCATCCGTAGTGACAATGGCCCTGAATTTCTCATGCCCAATCTCTTTCTCTCTAAAGGCATCATTCACCAAAGATCATGTGTCGAAACACCACAACAAAATGGCATAGTGGAAAGAAAGCACCAGCACATATTAAATGTTGCTAGAGCACTCTCTTTCCAATCCAACTTACCTTCCAATTTTTGGCATCTCGCTATCCAACAAGCCACTCATATCATAAATAGATTGCCCTCTCCCTTACTTCACAACAAACCTCCTTTTGAGCTTCTCCATAACACCCCTCCTACACTTCTTCACCTTAGAGTTTTTGGATGCCTTGCCTTTTCTTCCACACTTCACAATCATAGAACCAAATTTGAACCACGTGCCAGAAAATCTGTCTTTCTTGGATATAGAGAGGGAACCAATACATAGTAATGAGTTCTATGTCAGTAGGAATGTAATATTCCATGAAACTATTTTTCCCTTCACAAAACCAGAAAACAGGAACCCTAGTCCTTCCAACACACCTCCTTCCATAATTGATAACAATGACCTCTCTTATGATCCACCTTTGGTTCTTTCTATCCCAACACCTATCTATAATCCTGCTGTTCCTCCTCAAACAGAGCTTGTACAGCCTCCTACTCAAACCAACCAACCACCTCCACCCATTCGTCAATCTACAAGGGTTAAAAATAAACCTGCATACCTCTCAGAATATCACTGCAATTTGCTATCTTCTCAGCTGCCAATGTCATCCTCAGGTAATTCTAACTATCCTCTATCCTCTGTTGTGTCTTATGATCAATGTTCTCCCACTCACAGAAATTTTTGTTTGGCCATTAGCTCATTAACTGAACCCAAAACCTATACCCAGGCAAACAAACTTGATTGTTGGCAGGTAGCTATGAAAGCTGAGTTGGATGCTCTTGCATCCACCAATACTTGGTCAATTGTCGATCTACCGGTAGGAAAGAAACCTATTGGCTGCAAGTGGGTCTACAAGATAAAGCATCATGCTGATGGGTCTATTGAGCGGTACAAAGCCCGCTTGGTTGCAAAGGGCTATACTCAATGTGAAGGGGTAGATTACTTTGATACATTCTCACCGGTTGCTAAATTGACAACCATTCGTACTCTTCTTTCTCTTGCTGCAATTAAGGGTTGGCATTTGGACCAATTGGATGTCAATAATGCTTTTTTGCATGGCGATCTTCATGAAGAGGTCTATATGGATCTTCCTCTTGGTTTGCAAACCCCTGTTGCTACCTCTTCTACCACTAAGGTATGCAAATTAAATAAATCTCTCTATGGTTTGAAACAAGCCAGCAGGCAGTGGTACTCCAAACTTTCCTCTGCATTGCTCTCTCTAGGCTACTGTCACTCTTCTGCAGATCACTCTCTCTTTACTAAACTGCATGACTGTAACTTTACTGCATTATTGGTATATGTTGATGACATTGTCTTGGCTGGTAATTGTTTAGAAGAAATTCAGCATGTAAAACAATTTCTTGACTCACGGTTTAAGATCAAAGATCTTGGCAATCTTAAGTTCTTCCTTGGCCTAGAGGTAGCACGATCTAAGCAAGGTATTTTCCTTAATCAGAGGAAGTATGCTTTGGAATTGCTTGAAGACAGTGGTTTATTAGCAGCCAAACCTTGCTCCACTCCATATGATTCATCTTTGAAGTTGAATGATACTGATTCTCCACTCCTTGAAGATGTTTCTTCTTATAGGAGACTTATTGGCAGATTGTTGTACTTGACAACTACTCGACCTGATCTAGCTTTCATTGTTCAGCAGCTAAGCCAATTCATCTCAAAGCCTCTGCAGGTTCACCACACTGCTGTTTTGCGAGTTCTCAGGTACATTAAAGGTGCTCCAGCAAAGGGTCTCTTGTATTCTGCTTCTGCTCATATGAAATTATCAGGTTTTGCAGATTCAGATTGGGCCACTTGTCCATTTACTCGCAGGTCTGTTTCAGGATATTGTGTCTTTCTTGGCTCTTCCTTGCTGTCATGGAAGTCAAAGAAACAGTCTACAGTATCAAGGTCGAGTTCTGAAGCCGAGTATCGTGCACTTGCAAGCTTGACATGTGAGCTACAATGGCTTCAATACTTGTTCCAGGATCTTCACATTCAATTTCCAGATCCTACATCAGTATATTGTGACAACAAAAGTGCAATATACCTTGCTCATAATCCTATCTTCCATGAACGAACCAAGCACATAGAGATTGATTGTCATGTGGTTCGTGAGAAGATCCAAAGTGGCTTAATTCACTTGCTGCCGGTACCTTCAGCTTCTCAGCTAGCAGACGTGCTTACAAAACCCCTCTCATTTCCTGTCTTCCGTTCCCTGCTATCCAAGCTTGGCCTCCATGACATCCACAGTCCAGCTTGTGGGGGGGTATTACATGATGTAAATATAACTAACCATAGTTAGTTTAGCTAGTTTAATTAATTAACCATAGTTAATTCAGTTAATTCAGTTAGGATAATGTACAGTATATATCTTCCTCTTGTAAATGATGTAATGGTAATTGAACTGATAATAAATCATTCTCCATTTCATATTTTTCTTCTCTCTGTATTCTATATTCAACATAAAACACAGGAAATTAAAAGAAGAAGAAAAAAAATTAAGGAGAAGGAAAACATAAGACCCACATTGCACTTGCACATGACCCTTGCATCCATCCAAATATATTAAAGAATACACCATATATCTTAATTTGCTTAGTATGTTTACGGTTTAGGGAGTTGTTTGAAGTCGGGCAACTCTGAAAACTCCCAAAGATCATATTCCCAAGCAACCTCTCTATCTTCCGGAATGGTCCAATCATTATCATTATTAGATATTACGTCCAAATATTGTTGCCAAGACCACCTGTCGTCCCACTCGTCCCTCGTTTCCATCGTAAACAAACGTTGTTGACTCACGTCCCTTATTTCAATGTCACTCACCTCATCCCATTTGTCCCAAACCATCAATGCCTCTTCGTTTGCGTCCATCACTGTCTTGCTGCTGCTGCTACCTTTTCCGGTTTCAAGTTCTCCATTAAGCTGCGTCTTTGCTTTTCCATAATTGGGTACGTTCATTGTCATCATAGCAGCAGCATTGTTTCCACTGTTGCCATAATTCCTAAAGAATCTGCTGCTGCTTCTTCTTTCAGTGAACATCATGGGTTTTTTGGAGGCATATTCCCAAGCTTCTTTTCTACTTCTTTTTCGTGTTTTTCCCCCCCTGTACACTGCGCTTACTTTCGCTACTTTCATGATCACACACCTTTGCTATGGGATAAAATATAGATGGCTTTACATAAGCTGGCATGAGAAGTGTGTGAAGACTGCTTGTTTCTTAAATACAAGTTAGAACAGGGACAGATCAGCTACGTACTACGGTTATTTTAGTCTGCCAGATTGATTTGTAACTCTATTTGTATGTATTAAATGGAGTTGCATTTCACTAACATGATTTTTTTTTCCGAGTAATTCTATTTATGTGTTTAGATTCTGATATGTAAGTGATATAGAGTACCTCGTATTGTAAAAAAAAATTATTTTTTATTTTTAAATTTATTAATTATTATAGATATGAACTCATTATTAAGTGAAGTGGACCTACTACAATTAATATATTCTTTATATTATTTTTAAAATGGAAAGGAATAATAAATGAGGACATTAATTGCTTATTTTTAATGGTAAGTAAAATAGCTATTGTTCGTCAGCGAAATTCAGAGAATAAAAAGAAGAAACAGAGGCGAACGTTTTGCTGACAAATACCGTACACGTGGCAATGTATGTTGGCCACGTGGATCGGCTTCATGCAAGTGTAAGTGACCCACCACCGACTTCACGTGGCATGCCTCAAATAGATTAACAACTTTCTTTGGCAACTTTTTTCAAAACAAAAAAAAAATATAATAATAATAATAATAATTGCGAAAGATTAATCATGTGCGCTACAACAAAACATTTTACTTCTAATTTTATTTTGTTATCTTAATTATATTTAACTAAGTTCGTGATATATATTTTTTTGAAACTCGAAAGATATATATATATATATATATATGATAAATTTTGATTTAATTATATAACATTATTTTTCAAATTCATATAGACACATAGTTTTCACTTGTTAACAAATTTGGTCGGCTTTATTTGTGGATTGAGACATCTAGTGTAAAATATAGAATTAATAGATTTTGTGGTAGAAAATCAATTTTAGAAATTCTGTAGTCGGTGAATTTAAATCTATTTGCTGAAACGATGGACTTTTGAGGTTACATAAGGTGACAAAAGTTTCTTAAAAAAATGGCTGATTTTATTCTTTTAAAATAAGAAAAAAAGATTATTTTATTGCATAATACAGCATAGTTAATATTAATACCGATGTATACAAATATAGCATTCTCTTCAATACATGACATTGCAACTTTTACAAGTTTTGGCAATTAAAGCTGATTCAGATACTACATTCATGGCCCTGCTTTTTTATACGATTGAATTATAAGTTTTACGGAATTTTAAATATATTTCATCACGTGCTCTTTATTTCATGTAACACTAACTACTTACTATGGTCTGGTCTTTCTTTTTTGCTAGAAATATATATATATATATATATATTTTTTCATATTACTTATTTCTACTTAACTTAAAAAAAAAAAAAAAACTATCTTAAGTTAAATTTAAAGTTGTATGATATAGTATTATTGATAATTATATTAGAGTTTATAACAAATCCACTCATATAACTATATTCTATAAAATTTTGTCAAGTATGCTGTGATTATAATGATTTATAATATATAATTATTTTAAAAACATTATTTGTTATTTTCTTAATGTATAAAATTATTGTTCGTATTTTTTTCCCTATAATTAAAGTTTTTAGGATGATTAGTTTCCTTAAAAAAATTAATATAGTATTTTGAGGTCATGATAGTAATAAGATATTACCTCCTGATCATTTTATACCACCATAAATTTGTAACAACTAGTATTTTCTTACTTAACAAAATAAAATTGAATAATTTTATTTTTAAAATTAAAAACTTCTCTCCTCTATACTCTGCACTCACTTTTGGTATTCTCATTTTAATGCTATCTAGCTATTAATTTTCAGCTTCAAATGCAGTGAACCAAGCTATTTGCTTTAAGCCTGAGCTACCTTAATTAAGGAAGAAAACTTGTTCTGCTATGAGATTGTGAGTAGAGTGGGAATGGGAGTGGAGGCAGGTGTTATATAGAGCAACTTCTATACATCTATAGGCTTGTTAATTTGAACCGAATATGTGCAGCTCAGGAGGCAAATTCACTAACTTATTTTTATTTTTTATTTCTCTTTTTTATGCTTCTTCCACCTATTTCATAAATGAATAAATAAATAAATAATACATATATACATATATAATAAACAGCTGGTATAACACATACTCGTCACATACCTTACAATAAATGGTAACACAATTGACAATACATTTTATTATCTCAAGAAAATTATGATTTGTTTTCTAATCAAACATATTTGATTTGCTTCTGTGTAAAGTAGGAGAACAATCTCTACTTAGCGTAAACATATCTTTAGCACAATATATGTATAAAGGACATATGTTTAAAATGATCAAAACAATATATGTTTCAAAATATTTTGTTTAAAATCAATAACATTTATAAAAAAATATATGCTTTCTTTGTGTGTAAATTATGTAGAGTTTACAAGCATTACGAACTTGGGTTTGCTAATATCAAAAAGATTAACTCAATAGATTAACAATACCATGCATAATTTTTATAAATTTTATCACATTATTATTATTATTATTATTATTATTATTATTATTATTACTATTTTTTATCAATTTGAGATTTTACCTTTGACATTCCCATGTGAAGATTTGTCCCTTGCCAAGCCATACAAATTATTTGATCTATATTCTTGAGTAATGATATGGTCACATAAATTTATACTCACTTTTGCACCTATATTAATTATATCATTATACAAGACAAAATTATTTAGAAAATTGAATCATTTATCCATTTTTTCAAATAAATTTATCATATATTAAAATATAATTGATGTGGGTGCAGAGACGGACCTAAGAATTTTTTTCGAGGAGGGCTAATATATATTTTTAAAAAAATTAAGAAAAGCTTTTGTAATCTCGATCTTAATTTATTTATATTATTAAAATTTATAATTAATATTAAAAAAATATATCTCTAAAACATAAATAAATTTTTTTATTTAAATTAAGCCTAATGATACTTTATGACATAAAATTTATCAATTATTAAATTAAATTTAACAAATCATCAAACGATGGTCAATTATTATAAAGAAAAAGGACTACTAAATATCAACAAATTTATATTTACGATAACATTCAAATTAATAATTATACGATATTTATGGATAAAAAGTTTAAAAGTTATAATTTTTAGAAGTATATATAACACATATTTATTGATTTGAGTATCAATTTAAATATTTAGTTTTAAAAAAATATAGATAATTTTAATAAATTTTTTTTTAAAAATACTATATTTTAACTTGATGTAGCATGGAGCAGAATTGTAAAGCAAAAAAAGAACAAAGTTATATAAAATATATGACTATAAAGTGGTGTATTAGTTTGAGTTTATTTATAAAATTTTGGATATAAATAATATATTCAACTTTACAAAATATTAGTAATATTTATAAAAAAAAAAATTTAAAAATTAAAAAGCTACCCGTGCTCAAGCCCGGTATAGCTATAACATAAGTACGTCTCTATGTGGGTGTAAAAATTAATATAAATTTATATATTTTTAACATTTTTTTTATATTCTATATAATGGATCACCTTAAATATAAATTATGTAGAGCTTATAAGCCCTTTAGGATGTCTAATGCCAAAATATTAACTTAATAGATGGAGAGACTAATAGTTCTTATAAATTCTAAAATTATATTATCTTTTTGCTAACGTGAGATTTTACTTATAATATTTTCTTGTTATATACACATTCAATAACATTTAAAATTTAATTCAAAAAATGGGAAACCATAAAGAAAAAGTTGAAGAAAAAAACTTGGAAGAACTGAGTGGCAGGTGGAAGTTAAAAATAAAACTAAAATAGACCAAGTATTATTCACTTATTTGGTGATATTAAACCTTCTTTTATTCGAAGAAATAAAATCAAACATGACGTTGAAAAGGTAAAACCAGTTTAAATTAATATTTATTGAATTTATAAATTTCCTAATGAGCCATAAACTAAGAAGAGATTGTAAAAAAAAATTTCCATGCGACGCATGCGTTTTTAAGTGACACTTGTAAAATGTGTAAACTGGAAAATGAATCTTTATATATCCTAATTTTTTAAAGATTCTATATGCTCGAATTTGTTTTTATTTTATTGTCCTAACATTTGTATAAGCAGAATTAATACTTATGAAAACAATAAAAATAATATTTTAAAAATTTATAATTATAAAAAATAATATTTTTTATATTAAGTTAATATATTTTGATGGACCACCGCCCTGGAGTGGCCTGTCGAGCGACCTAGTAGAAGATGAAATAGCTGGGCTGTATGTCTGTTGGATGAGTTGTTCTTTGTGGGCCTTGGGCTGGCGAGGTGCACAAGCTGTTCTCTGTGGGCTTTGAACTGCCTAGATGGATAAGCTATCTTGTGGGCTTGGGTCTTTGTCCGAACAGGTATTACTTTAATTCATTAATTTGTTTACATCTCTCTCTCTCTTAAATATCTTCCTTCAATTAAATGCTTCAAAGTCTTTGCTCAGATAATTAAATATTGTTTGAACATATGGGCTATAAGCTCATGAGTATTTATGGATGCTCGGATGATAAGCTTGTTAGTATTGTGAGCCCATAAGTCAAATAATTCATTGATGATTGTGAGCCTGTAACTTCAATCGGCTCATTTAGCTTGTCTGCGTGTGGTGTTAGCTTCATTATTTCAATTTGCTCGTCTAGGTTGCCTGCTTGTGGGGTTAGCATCATCGTCCCAATCAGCTTGCATATCCGTCAAGTTGGCATCGTTGTCTTAATCAGCTCACCGAATTTGCCTGTTCTTGAAGTTAGCGTCGTTTTAATTTATTTTTTTAATCTATTAGATATGTCTTCATTTATTGTACCTACCAGGTCACTATCATGAATGATCCCATAGATTGTCCCAATAAGTTCAAGAAATTTGTATCTCCAATAACTGATTATTTGCGCATTCAACTTTAAAACCATATAATATATGCATGCTCTTGTAATTTTAGAATACTTTTTAAAAATCACATTTAAATTATTGGATTAATTATATAGTGTATATTTCATTGCATATATATTTATATATATATAACACTAACTATTTGTAACATATTGTACAAATCCATCTCAAAACAAGCATGATAAACAAGTTCTAGAAATTTGAATGTATAAGTAAACAAATTTAGTGCAGATGATTAAATTTGGAAAAGTTTGGGAGATGGTTATTTTGCCATAAATATAATTATCGTTTCATCTCACAAAATGTAAATAATTATATAGATATTGTCACTTCTATAGAAGGATTTTCATTTTAATATCACTCGAATAGTGATCAATTCCATTCTAATAAGAATTAAAGAATACAAGTTTTATTATACTCATTCCCTATTTAGAAATTAATTTTAAAATAAAATAAAAATTACGCATTCATATAATCGCACCAGTTGGAATCTATGCCATCTAGAGCCCATGATTAACGAATTAAGCGCCAGGAGTATTTTCTTGGACCATATATATATATATAACTTAAATTTTGTTATATTAAGCAATGTGTAATTGTTGAATAAATTACAAAAATATCCTTAATCATATGATATATAATATTAGTATATAAATTATTTACATATTATGTAAACAGGTATGTAAATTGTATTACATACTATGTAAACAGGTATGTAAACTATTTACTTACTTATGGTAAGTATGTAAACTGTGTTACATACTAATATGACAGTATGTAAATGAATTTACATACTAATGTGACAGTATGTAAATGAGTTTACATACCAATATGATAGGTATGAGTTTACATACCAATGTGGCAGTATGTAAATAAATTTACATACTCATATGACATGTATATAATTAAATTTACATACTAATGTGACAGTATGTAAATGAATTTATTATTTATAAAACTCTTTAAATATTCTTAACAAACTCATATAACTTAGACCTAGTTGTTCTGCCAGCAACGAACTCCAAAAAAAAGTAAAAATAAGAGGGGAAAAAAAATTTACATAGTTTATTACAAATTTGAAGGAAATATTTACATAAATGGAATGTAAAAAATGAAAAATATCAGATCTAACTAAAATGAAAGATGGGAACTGAACTGCATCCTCTGGTAAGGTGGCGGCACAAGTCGAGTAACATGCTAATGGCTTGGTATGCTTGGGTTTTCATTTTATGGGGTGGGCTATTGAAATCTGCATTAAGAATAGAATTAGAGCTTTTGGATGACTGTCGACTTAATTGAATGATATCAAGGAGAGAAAAACTAAAATTAAATTGAGAGGCTAGGTTTATGTAGAAGGGCAAAATTGTAAAATTCTCCTTCTATTAACAATGCAACTTACGTGATCTAACCTTTATTACGAGTCTTTAAATTTTAAGCAATCAATCAAAAAAAAAAAAATTGCATAGTAATATGTAATCACACTCAGAATTTTTGTTTGGGGCCTTAAAAAATTAGACTACATTAATTATATATTTAAATCACCAAAATATCATATTATATATAATTAAATTAATTTTAAAATAATATATTAATTTGTAGTTAAGTGTCTTTTAGTATGAGTAAGTTTACTTATATTTACTGTAACACAAATTTTATTAATATATTAATTTTGGGTTGATTTTTAAACATGAGTCTTGCTATTCAATAAGATGAGACCCACAAAAATACAGTCAAATGCAATTTTAGTGTAGATATGTTGACTTTTCTCATTAATACACCTCCCCCTATCTACTCCCTCTAATTTTTCAATCTCAAACAAATATATAATTATAAGACAATGTCTTATCGGATGTGAGTCGTATTTTCCAATTACCAAATCTTTATTTATAGAAATCTTTAACACTTTCCCGGTTTCAGTTTCGGTTTCAGTTTCTCCCTCGTTTTTATTTTATCTTGAATTTTAATCCTTTCTCAATTACCAAGGAGTTTCGTGGTTTTCACATTGTGGAATATTCAGAAGGATTAATGTTAAGTACACATATTTATAAGTTGCATTATATTGATTATTTTTCTGTAAATAAATATTTTTTTCAATTTTTAATTCTTTTTTATTAAACAGTATTTAATATAGTTCAAATATGTTACTTGAAAAAAAAAAATTAATTTCACCATAAAACATTGGGTGAGTTATCTCGACATTTAAAACTTATTTTATACAAGTGATATATATTATATCTTATATTAGTTGAAATATGTATATAAATTTACATATATTTCAATTCCTCTGTTTGAAATCGTAGTCTTTAAATACAACTTTTTTATTTGATATATGATATATCATTTTGACTCAAAGACAAAATTTTTGTAGCCTTTAATTAGTTAGGTTGACTTGTTTTAAATTCTTGCTCTGTTTCTGCCATACATAAAGCCAAAGGTTTTTTCTCCTCAGCATCTAGTTCTTCTTATATATTTATTCAGATATTAATTTAATTTGCTTATAAATTTGGTTTTTTCGGTTCTTAAGAGATTTTCTATCTTTAGTTATCTGATAATCTCCGTGACAGAAATAAATCAAGGATGGTTGGGGTAAGTCCAAGAATTTCATTTTCTTATGACTTCATCCAATCTGAATCAGTTCCTGTAGAACAACAACACCCATTGAGATCAAACTCCACAAGTATTGATTTTGATTTCTGTGTTCGAAAGAGCTTTGAGCAACAATCTTCCCCTGCCGACGAGCTTTTCTCAGACGGTAAAATTATGCCGATTCAAATCAAGAAAAACAATCACGTACTAAAATCACTTATCATCAACCAGTTAGCTAATCCTCAACCTTCCTTGCCAATTGATGGTAGCAAAAGCTTTATTAAGAAAGGGTGTCCTAAAGAAAGAAAATTGACAAGCAATGCTGAAGGTGATGATCAAAAGCAGCAAAGTGGATCCAAGTCATTTTGGAAGTTCAAGAGGAGTAGTAGTTATGGTAGTGGCTGTAGAAGAAGCCTCTGTCCTAATTTACCACTTTTATCCCGAAGCAAGTCAACTGGCTCTGCTGATTCTGCACCAACTGTTAAACGGCCATCAATAAATTCCCGGAAAATCGCAACCACGAAGCTGTCACAGATTAGTAACTTTTATCAAAAGGCTCAATTGAAGAAGTTTGGGCATGGATCTTCTGTTCAAATCAATCCTATTTTGAATGTTCCGACACCTAACTTGTTTATTGGTTTAGGTTCAATCTTTTCCACCAATGGAAAAGATAAGAGCAAGAAAAAGAGTTATGCTTCTAATTAGTTAATCAGTTAAGTTACAACTACTTTTCTTATTGACAAAATAAGCGTGTATGAAATGTCTACAATAACTTATAATTAAATTAAAATGTTCGCCCTTAGTTAAATCGGATAGTCCCAAAGTTTGTGGGCGTTATGTCGGTTTGAATTAGTTCAAATTATTTGGTGCGTTAATTTTTCTTGATAGCATTTCATGGTGTTTAAGACTTTTTTTGGTAATTAACTTTTTAGATATTTGTTAAAAGTATTAATGAGAAGAAAAGAGTAAGCCCTTCATTATTCGAGGGATAAAAAGAAGTAAAGGACCAGAAATGGTATAATCCAAGGCAAGCCACATGGTTTTGAGCACAAAATGACAGGGCCATTGCTTTCTTTCCTGCCCCAGCTGCTTGTGTTTTATTTGGAGGATTTGTTCTCTCTCTCTTTCCATTTACACAGAGTCTGTTGTAGGCAGTTTTGTTAGAAATTTGTTTACCAAATTGAAAATCATGTTTTCTAGATCCCATGTTGAATCAAGAGAAGAAGAAGAGAATATTGCGGAAGCGTACCAGAATCCATAGCGTTCTTCTGTCGAACGGGTTCAGATCTTCCAATTGATGCGTAGTTGTCTCAATGGATTTTCTCTGTTGATGGGGATACAGAGAAAACTTGTGTTCTACAAGCACTGCGCTCAAATGGGGACCATGACCCCTTTATATAGATAACTGCCAAAGGCGGTTACCAATTATTGGTATTTTTAAATTGGCCCCTCATCAACTTAAAAATACAAGTCCGGTCTCTACACATTAATTCCACGATAATTTAATATCCTATAGCCAAAGTTAAACTTTATAGATCACCTTTTAATTGGCTAAACTATAAGATAGCATAGCACATTTAAAACTACATGTGTGGCCCCACAGATTAATAATATTTTTCCAACAATCTCCCACTGGGCCACATATGTAACTTTGTAAATGTGCATAACCTTATGAGCTCATGAAACTGCCATCACAATTAGGATACTTCCGAACAATCTCGTCCATTAATCATACTGATACAGGATCAAAGCGATCTTCGTCACATTTATCGTGACTAAATCTATCAATGGTCACATATACCAATACAACCAAATGACATAGATCAATCATGGATGTGTAGCATGAAAATTACATGTAATGTGATCAAAACATGTCTATTTTCAACTAGTCCTACTTTATTCTTTATTGAGATCAGTATTACCACATTACTTAACAGAGTGTGTTAAACCAAAACTTTACTTCTGCAGAAAGTAAACTGAATAATATATTTATATAACAAATCTGAAGTTCAACATAAAGCAACAAATCAAATTCAAACTCCCACTAAACTAAAGTATCCTCAAACAGGATAACACCCATATGAGCAGTATGCTCGTGAAAGACCTTAGGTGGTAGTCCCTTTGTGAGCGGATCCGCTATCATGGAGTTTGTTCCAATGTGCTCTATAAAAATCTGACCACTCTGCACTCTTTCTTTCACAACCAGAAACTTGATGTCAATATGCTTTGACTTCGTTGAGCTTCTGTTGTTGTTAGAATATAAAACCGCTGATTTATTGTCACAAAATAATTTGAGTGGTCTTTCAACACCCTCTAAAATACGCAGCCCAGTGACAAAATTTCGCAGCCATATTCCATGATTTGATGCCTCATAACAAGCCACAAATTCTGCGGCCATGGTGGATGAAGCCACAAGCGTTTGCTTGGCAGACCGCCAAGAAACTGCCCCACCAGCCAACAGATAAACATAACCTGATGTGGATCTCCTGCTGTCTTGGCATCCAGCAAAATCAGAGTCGGAGTACCCAATGATCTCTAACCGATCTGATCTTCTATATGTGAGCATATACTCCTTTGTTCTCTGTAAGTATCTCATAACCCGTTTGGCTGCTTTCCAATGATCCATGCCTGGGTTACTTAAATATCTGCCTAACATGCCAACTATGAACGCAATATCCGGACGCGTACATACTTGGGCATACATTAGACTCCCTACAGCCGAAGCATAAGGAATCTTCTGCATTTCTTTAATTTCAAGGCTATTCTTTGGGCATTGGTTGAGACAAAATTTGTCTCCCTTAGAGACTGGGGTTTCACCTGGTTTGCAATTTTGCATGCCAAACCTATTGAGAACTTTCTCAATATAATTCCTTTGTGACAGTCCCAATATACCCCGAGAGCGATCTCGGTGTATCTCAATTCCTAATACAAAGGAAGCTTCACCAAGATCTTTCATTTCAAAATTCTTTGATAGAAATCTCTTTGTGTCATGCAAGATGCCTATGTCATTTGTGGCAAGTAAAATGTCATCGACATACAAAACCAGAAAGATATGCTTACTCCCACTAAACTTGTGATACACACAATCATCAACGACATTCATCTCAAAACCGTACGAAACAATGACTTGATGAAACTTGAAGTACCACTGACGAGAAGCCTGCTTGAGTCCATATATGGATTTCGTCAATTTACAAACCATATTCTTTGAATCTCCTAATACAAAGTTTTCTGGTTGTACCATATAAATTGTTTCTTCAATGTCACCATTGAGAAACGCTGTTTTGACATCCATTTGATGCAACTCAAGGTCAAAATGTGCAACAAGCGCCATAATTGTCCTAAAAGAGTCTTTCGTGGAAACCGGAGAGAAAGTTTCTTTAAAGTCAATTCCTTCCTTTTGAGTAAAGCCTTTGGCTACAAGACGTGCCTTATACCTCTCCACATTACCCTTTGAATCCCTTTTGGTTTTAAATATCCATTTACAACCAACAGGATTCGCACCAGCCGGTAATGGGACAAGTTCCCAAACTTTATTGTCTTGCATAGACTTATACTCCTCATTCATGGCTTCAATCCATTTATAAGAGTTGGAACTTTGCATGGCTTGGCGGAAGTTGATTGGATCATCTTCCGACATTCCACTTTCTACCTCATGTTCCTGGAGATATACAACATAATCATCTGAAATTGCAAATCTCCTTTCTCTCGTGGATCGCCTTAATGGCGCGGGTTCTTGAGGTTGTTGAGGTTGTTCCTCAAGAATTGTTTCCTCTGGAACAATTACCTCATTTTGAAAGAGGGGTTGAATAACATTGTCTTGCCGAAGATCTGAATTCATCTCTTGATTAATGACAGGTATGGAAACCTGCACATCATCAAGAAAAGTAGTAGCAGGAATTGGGATTACTCCCTCTTCCTCCTCAAAGACAATGTTCCTAACTTGATTTCCCCTCCCAAACTCAACATCCTCAAAAAATGTTGCAATTCCCGTCTCAAATATAGACTTAGTAGTAGGATCATAAAATTTGTAACCCCTTGATCGTTCTGCATAGCCAATAAAGTAGCTGCTAATGGTTTTGGAGTCCAATTTTCTTGCATGAGGTTTATAAGGCCTCGCTTCAGCAGGACATCCCCAAATACGCAAGTGTTTTAGACTAGGCTTTCGCCCAACCCAAAGTTCATAAGGCGTTTTTGCAGCTGCTTTAGTTGGCACCCGATTCAGGATATAAGTTGCTGTCTTTAGAGCTTCACCCCAGAGTGACTCTGGTAAAGTAGATTGACTAATCATACTTCTTACCATGTCCTTAAGAGTCCTGTTTCGTCTCTCAGATACACCATTCATGCTAGGCGACCCTGGCATAGTGTATTGAGGGACGATTCCACATTCCTCTAGGTATTTAGCAAACGGTCCCGGACGTTGTTCACCTGATTTGTCGTATCTACCGTAGTATTCACCACCACGGTCAGATCTGACACTCTTTATCCGTTTGTTGAGTTGTAACTCAACTTCGGCCTTAAATATTTTGAACACGTCCAAAGACTGTGATTTCTCATGTATAAGAAATAGATACCCATATCTAGAATAGTCGTCTATGAATGTTATAAAATATTGTTGACCATTCCAAGATGCTGTAGGGAATGGACCACAAATATCCGTATGAATCAATTCTAAGACGTCCGTAGTCCGATTTGCATCTAATTTCTTCATTTTGGTCTGTTTTCCCTTGATACACTCAACACAGACATCAAAATCTGAAAAATCAAGGGATTCCAAAATCTCATCAGATACAAGTCGCTCAACTCTAGATTTAGAGATGTGACCTAAGCGTTTGTGCCATAATGAGGCTGAAGTTTCCTTATCTAATTTTCGCTTTGTACCTCGTGACTCGACATGCAAGGTTTCATTATAAGATGAAATAGTTTCCAGCAAATATAGATTATCAAAAGTATTAAGTAAACCAGTACCAATAACATTTGAATTTAAAGACAAAGTAAACTGAGTATTTCCAAATGAACAATAATAACCCAATTTGTCCAAAACAGAAATGGAAATTAAGTTCCGTCTAAAAGACGGTACAACAAAAGTGTCTTTCAAATCCAAATAACAATCAGTTTTTAATAACAATCTAAAATGCCCTATTGCCTTCACTTCCACCGACTTGCCGTCACCCACAAAGATACGTCTTTCAGCATCAGTTGGCTCTCGGTAGTTTAAGCAACCCTGCATAGAAACACAAATGTGAGTAGTAGCACCAGAATCTACCCACCAAGTGTTTCTTGGTACAGATGCTAAATTGATCTCAGAACAGACCAAAACAGGAATTATACCTTTCTTTTCACGCCATGCGCTATACTTGGCACATTCCTTCTTCTGATGTCCAGGCTTACCACAGAAGAAACAATCATCATTACTTTTCTGTTTCTTTTGCACTGGACCCTTAGGAACAGCAACTTCCTTTCCTTTATCCTTCCTTTTACCTTTGCCCTTAAAAGTGCTTGACAGATGAGCACTTTCAGTCCTCTCTTGCTTCAATCTCTCTTCCTCTTGCACACAAAATGAAATGAGCTCATTGAGAGTCCATTTCTCCTTTTGACAGTTATAACTGACCTTAAATTGACTGAATTGTGCAGGAAGAGAGATCAGAATTAAATGCACGAGCAAATCATCTGATAAGTCGAGCTTTAGTGCCTTAAGTTTTGAAGCAAGATGAGACATCTCCATGATGTACTCTCTGACATTACCTTTGCCCTTATATTTCATTGAAATCAAGCTTGCTAAAAGCGTGCTTGTTTCAGCCTTATCGTTTTTGACAAAACGATTCTGAATTTCCTCAAGGAACTTACTGGCAATGATATTGTCATCTGTTACTGCACCTCGAAAGGCTTCTGGAATCCCGCGCTTCATGATCATAAGACTTAGCCTGTTTGAACGGTCCCACTTTTCAAAGTACGCAATTTCCTCAGGAGTACTTTGTGCAGTGAGATCATTCGGTTTTGGCATTCTTAATGCCAAGTCTATGTCCATGCAGCCAAGAACAATCAATATGTTCTCTTTCCAATCCTTAAAGTTTGTTCCATTTAACATTGGAACATTATTCATGTTGGCAGATATTGTAGCAGTAGACATTAAAGCTGAATAGAGAACAAAATCAAATAAATAAACTATGCTCACATAAAATAACCAAAGTAAACAGTCATTAAATTGATTAATTACATGACAACATTTCAAGATACCAAGCACAACATTAATATCAAGTCTTTGGACAGTGATATTAATTGTAAGTAGTACTCTTGTTGCAATGATCAAACAATGACAATAAGTTATGTCAAATAATAAATCTATGTTTGCATCGATTCATTATTCACATGAGGTCACCTTGATAATTGTCATATGATTACTATCGCAGGTGCGTGTGTAATTCGGCCAAATATGAACCCCTCTTTGGATTGGTTAATATTCGCATGAATTACACATACACAAACATCATATCTAATTATTCTCCCAATATCAATATACACAAGAGTGGTCACTTTGGTGACATCTTGTATAAATTAATGTAATTAGAATACTAGATAAGTGTTAAAAAAAAAAATGTGTATATAATTAATCAAAATTAAAAAAAAAAAAAAAAAAAAAAAAGCCATAATTTTTGCGTTATAATTCATATATATATATATATGAAACACTGAAAGTGGCATGTTATATAAAACACCAAAACTGTACATTATATATATATATACATATAAACCGTATTTTATATATTTGATATATATATATACACATATAATCTTTATATTATATATAATCTTTATGATATATGTCTGATATATATATATATAAATAAATATACATATATAATCTTTATATTATATTGATATGTTATATAACGGCGCCGCCACTAAAGTAAGTATGTATATATATTAATATATATATATATAGATATATATGAAGACCAGAGAGAACCAAACACAGTTACTTTTTTTTTTTTTTTTTTTTGAAGAAACCGAAAACAACTACAATTGTCAGTTTCTCAGAAACAGAATCCAAATAAAAAAAAAATTTTGCAGGAACATTCGCAAGAACCAATACTTCTTTTACAAAATCCACAAAGTAATATATATCCTAAAAGAAGTTGGGTTCTGTCACGTTTCCCTTTTTTTTTTTTTTTTTTTTTTAAAGAAACCGAAAATAACTACAATTGTAGTTTCTCAGAAACTGAAGGAAATTAACCACTGTGATATATATCTACATATGAAATCTCTTATGCATCGCGACGAAAAGCAATACAGATTTCAAAAAAGATTAAAGAAAAGAAACAAGTTTTCAGTTCATTCATATGCAAATATATATTTCTTTCGGAAACGAGACAGTGCCTTCATAACAATATAATTCATGGCACACCGGACAAAATTTATTAAAAATAAAATAATCTTTAACATTCATAGATTCTTTTGAATCAAACATGGGTAGGCTCTGATACCACTTGTTAGAAATTTGTTTACCAAATTGAAAATCATGTTTTCTAGATCCCATGTTGAATCAAGAGAAGAAGAAGAGAATATTGCGGAAGCGTACCAGAATCCATAGCGTTCTTCTGTCGAACGGGTTCAGATCTTCCAATTGATGCGTAGTTGTCTCAATGGATTTTCTCTGTTGATGGGGATACAGAGAAAACTTGTGTTCTACAAGCACTGCGCTCAAATGGGGACCATGACCCCTTTATATAGATAACTGCCAAAGGCGGTTACCAATTATTGGTATTTTTAAATTGGCCCCTCATCAACTTAAAAATACAAGTCCGGTCTCTACACATTAATTCCACGATAATTTAATATCCTATAGCCAAAGTTAAACTTTATAGATCACCTTTTAATTGGCTAAACTATAAGATAGCATAGCACATTTAAAACTACATGTGTGGCCCCACAGATTAATAATATTTTTCCAACAAGTTTTTGCAGAAACCATAAATTTTAGATGGATTTGTATTTTTTTTTTTTTGTTAAATACTTAAGATGGATTTGTTTATTTTTCCTAGCTTATTTGGGTTATAACGTCATTAATTATCATGAGGTTTCCTTTATGCGAGTGTTTTCCATAACAATCAGATTCAAAACCAATACATTTCTTTTGTTGGAGTAAAATAGTTTTTGGTTTGTTCGTACATTTTTATGTCATCAATTCTAGATTGAGGTCATTTTGATTTGAGCCTTTTCAGGTTCTTGTTGCGATAAATTATTCATTCTGAGCTTTGATCTCAGTTCGGCGCATGTAGATGTTCTGTATCTTGGTCCTCTCATCAAGATGTAGCATTCGATGGTGAGTTTCAAGGGTACATGTTGACCTCAACTCGAATCTTTCAGAGAATGGGAGATATGGGATCAACCGTATGGGTTTGGAGCTGTTAGACTCTGCCATTGTTGATGAATTCGAGGTCTGCCTCTGTTTGTTAAGATAGGTGTTTCTCTTTCGATGACTTCTGATTAATAGGAAAGGTCTACGTTGTGTTTTTTCTACTTTTTTTTTTTTTAGTGCAAGTGTTATGTTAGTTAATATCCAAGACCATTTATGTATAAATTTATATCTCAAGATCAAAACAAAAAATTATAGATCAAATAATAAATATAATAAAGGTGTTTTTTTTTTTTTTTTTTTTGTCTACTCCCAATTACTTAAATTTTTAATATGATATTAAAGTATTTTTTTTAATAAAAATCTTATTAATCAAATCTCTAAAGTACATCAAGTAATAAATTCTCAATTGAGATTCACATCCAAATATAAAAAAAATACATTAAAATAAAAACTACATCCCTAAGAGAAAAATTGTAAACGAAATCACACAGTGATGGTAAAATATGAGCAATTAAAAGCTCTCATAATCGACTAACCTCTAACAACAGTAATAATTTATCAAGTAGATGCATAAATTTGTATTCAAAATAAAAACTCGCAGACCTGTTGCTAACCTTCAAAATCTGATCACCAAAAATGCTCATAATCTTTTGAGGCATTTCTTCGAACATGTTAGCCACAATAGAACAAATACACTACAACCACAAATAACAATATAAAATAAATAACAACAAAACCTACAAGCTTCTAAAACACACAAATTGTAGAACAAAATCACACACACACAACAACAGCTTTATTAAATCCAGCAAAACATAAACAAAAAAATCCGTTGGAAACCACACCAATGACGGAGCAAAAAGTTGAGCCACTGGCAATGGAAGCAGAGCAAGTGAGGAGCCATTGGAGAAATGCACAAAGTCATCGCACAAGCCAACTCCTCTAGTCAGACTCACAAAAAAACCTGAGCCAAGCAACCCCAAAACCACCACAATGACGCCACCAGACAACACCAAGCATTGGAGAAGAAAGACAACGCCGACACAGCCCACTCACAGCCATTGACGATAATTGAAGAGTAGACCGAATTGACCCACACGAAAAAAAAGACCCTCCTAAACAATAACCTAAATCAACCACACGAATAGCAACGAAATGAAAGTACCAACACACAAAAGACTGTTCGACAACCAAAAGGCTTGTTGTCAGCCAATCACCAGCAAAAAATTAAATACCCTCATTCTAGAGAGAGGCGAGAGGTTTTATGTCACACATTTATATAGAATATGATATTAAAGTTTAAAGGTTTGTAATCAAACATAAAAGCTTCTTATATGATATGTAACTCTAATTATTAAATTATAAGTGTTATCAACTTTTTCAACAATTATTAGGTAGACTACTAATTATACTTTATAATTTTTATCAAAATATGATACGAATTTTAATAATATATATAAATTACCATTTGTCGTGTAAGTCTCGACAAAGTCATTATTCTATTTAATAGTGATAAATAATATTTTTATATTGAGAGTAATTAATCAAAACTAATAAAAATGATATTACTATATATATACTATAAATTGCAATAGGTTAAATAATTTATTAAAATTTACATTTCAGTCTTATAAAATATTATATATATTTTTAATTTTTAATTTCAGTCAATTTAAATGATTTTTTAAAGATAAATTTGATTTTTTTTTTATACTAATGGTAAAGATAAATTCAAAATTTTGAAAGAGATAAAAATTAAAAAGAATTCTTAATTTTGAAAAAAAACAAAAATTTCAAAAATAGTAATTATTTTCAAACAATAATGACATAATGTAACCAACGAGAAGACATAAATAAAATAAGAAAAGTACTTTACAAAGTGAAGACAATCATGACCATTAAAAAGACAAATAAAGCCAGATTGATCTCCCTCATCTCAGTTATCACCATAAATTACATGATTAATTTGTAGTAGGCCCCAGACCCAAATGCAAATGCAAATCCAAACCCAAATCATTGTCAAGCTGACCCTGCCCACCATTTTCACCAGCCATACCTAAATCATGAACAGCTTTGTCTTTATGATTTACAACCCCTTGAGACAAAGTCTTGAAAGCGGACTCCCCAATTAATCCAACCGATCTACTATCCCTTCCTGGTGGTAAAGTGGCTGCTCTTGATAAATAAGTACCGCCATATGTCGGTACATGCATAGGTAAATGATGAGATGCATAGAACCACGGAGGTGGATGTGGTTGCATCATCGCTGGGCCAACCAAATGAGGAGCTGACACAATTGTAGATACCATTGGATTGTAGACGTATGAATTAGAATCAAAGTTTGGCAAAATATCTTTGTTGGCTTGTATTTGTGCTCGTTTTAGCAATTGTCTCTCTTTTTTGTGAGCATTTTGGTGGCCACCCAAGGCTTGGGAATTGGCGAACTCTCTAAAGCAATACTGGCACTCGTATCTGCGACTGGCATCTGAATTGGGTTGGACTATTGCTAAGTTGTCTGATTCTTGATTGGAACCAAATGAAGATTTTCTTGGATTTTGATCCTTGTCTTCTAAAATGTGAAATCCGAAGAGCTTTATAGGGTTATTTGTGTTTGTGTCGGTGTAATTTGGGATGTTGCTGCTGGGTTTTGTATGACATTGGTCAATATCACCCATTACAAAACCTGAGTGATTAGAAAGATCAGTTAGCTAGCTTTTACGAAATAAAGTAAATTTAGCAAGGACTACAAGCTTAGGAGACCTATATAAGAGCGTTGATGTAGCCAGTGTGAAGAAAAAGTAGAAGAAACATTAATAAAAGGAAGAAGAAAGTGTGAGTTGGTTGTGAAAATTTTAATAAGAAAGTGTGATCAACAAGGTCCTAGAGCAAGAAAGCCAATGGGAATTAATTTTCATTGTATATTATATATGTAAGCTACGTAGAAATCTTTTTGTACATCAACATATATGAATGAGATTAATCCTTCCTTTTTCTAAGATTCTACTCCTTTGTAGGAGGAGCAAAGCAATACCCAAAATGCAAAAGTGGTTAGGAATATTAGATATACTTTGAAAATTGATAAGGTTTTTGGCTACTATAAATCACTTATATTACTTATTTAGTTGTTTTATATGTCTCACTAATAATTAATAAAAAACTGAATTATAAATGCGTTCACCACTTCACAATGTATATATAAATATATAATAATAAAAAATAAAAAACATTCTTATACTAGTAACAAATGTAGTGTGTCATACGTGACACATGAGAATTGTATTGTCTTCATGACTAGGTAATATATCTTCTAAATCTAGCGTTCTTTGTCTCTTTGTATCATTACACACAAGCTATAGCTATTAGCTAGGATCCTTGGGTCGACATGACCAAAATGACTTTTAATTTGACTGTTTAACACTAAATCAAACCATGCACGGATAAGTTGGTTCAGAAAAACCGAACCTAAATTGGGAAATTGGCATAAGTAACACGTTTCTAGAATGTTGAGGAGTTGTGAAACTGTACTAGTGTGTGTGAGAGAGATTTATACAAAGATGCTTTTTTTTTTTTTAATGATATTTAAATAACACAATTTAATAAGTAATTAAATAATTAATTTATTATCTTGCATCGTGATGTTTACATTAAATTAATGCGTAACATCAGCCCTACTCATATTTATATATCGATCAGGTGTGTATTGGAGGGTCCACTATGAGGTCTTATGAGAGATAAAACGGAAGCATGTTTGCGTGATAGACGTGAGGGGATCAGCTTTCTTTTGTTAATTAAAAGCAGATCTCTCCGAATCTTACTTGCTACCAATTTTTGGATTCATATAAAATGTGTTCGTATGTCCACCAAATATATACTACTTTTACTCGTATTTGTTTTTCATCTTATACTGATAAAATTATAGTTTTAGTTGGAAAAGTTGTCCTATGCTGTCTTCTTTCTAACCTAAGAATGAGGTTTCTTGAATTGCTTTACTTTTGAAGGTGATTAGGTAGAGAAGACTTGGGTCTTTTTGGGTTTTCTTTCTATTATGCGACACATTAATATTATCTTAAGTGGGATAAGAAATTAATCCTAAAAGCAACCGATAGAGACTTTAAAAAATCATATTTGCATTCTTAAAATGAAGCGGTATATTTTTTTCTGGAAGTCTTTACTAATCTAACAACTGATTAATTAAGCACGTTAATTTCGCCTCAATCTAGAACACGATTTCAACTGCTTTACTTAATTATGGTGTGAAAAAGCATGCCAATATCAATAATAAACTAAACTTATTTTATAAATAACTTGTTTTGGGTCAATATTGTATCCATTAATTCGAGTTTGGGTTTTTCCTAGGACAAGTCAGCTTAAAAATATATATATATATATACTTAACCATATGTCATAAATTTCATAAAAACTATTAATTATTTAACATATTGATTTTAACTATTATATTGTATTAACAAACACTAGAATTAATAACTTGTTTAATTACTAGCTAGCTCTTCATACCTATATGCTATATAAATATATTGTCAAAGTTTTAAACATAAGTTAAGTAATATAGGATCCAATACAAGCAAAATGCTTGACATTGAAGAAGAGAGAAGTTGCCATTGTCAATAAGAATTAGGTGATGAGCGCTTGATACTAATTAGCGGGCAAACAAATCGTTGAGTGAAATAAGGCGCAAATATGTAGATCAATTAATTACGGACCGCCAGCCCACCTAATTCAATTCACTCAGTGTTTAGCTCGGCTTCGGTTCGGTTTATATATACGTGTCTGAGTTATAATCATGCACGAATCTATCTAAAGTCTCCATGACATGTTTAAAATGTGTCTTTTGTTACGGTCTTACAATCAACACATGTCACAAGTAATTTGATTAAAGTTAGGTTTTATGTGCATGTATCATATCATCACATACACTTCTTTACTAAATTGTGTTAGATTATACGGTCGTGCCAACCCATTAACATACCCATACGGAGTCAAACTATCAAAACTTATTTACCCAGATTTTTATAGAAGGGTAACTTAAAATGATAGTGAGTAGATACAAATAATTAAATAATTAATGATACTAAGTAGATACTAATATCATTATTTAGCCATTACCATATATGATTCATGGTTAAATAATTAATTTTATAATTTTTTTGTAAAAATAATCTTCAATATATTTGATAAAAATTTATACTTAATGATTTTTAAGAAAAAAAATAAAAAATTATCTTCAAGTTGTTTGATTAAAAAAATTTAAGTTTGTATCAAAAACATGATTCAAAAATCTTCTTTTAAAAGATTTATGAATTAATCCATATTTTAGTAGTAATTTTTTAAAATTGTAAAAATTAAAATAATTTTTTTACTAAATTTAATTGGTTAAAAAATTATTTTAAAAAAATTAAAAATTAAAAATCGAAATATCGGTGAATGCATGGTTTCCACTAGGGGTGAGCAGCGGATCGAAACTGCCTGTTTTTTACCAATTCGATCCGAAGCGGATTTGAAGATTTCTAATCCGAATTCGATCCGATAATGTAGTCGATCCGAACCAATCCGAATCCGAGCAGATCGGATTTTTCGAATCGGATAGGTCGGATTGAAATTATAATTTATTTTTTATTATTATCATATATAAAACACAATATATACTAATATTTAAATTTTAAATTGATATATTTTTTAGTAAAATTTATTTATTTATAGTCACAAATTAGATAATCAAAATAATAAAAAGTATACTGTTAAATATTATTAAATTATTATAGAAAATTTAACATTTTTATTTTTTAAAGAATTAAAATAATAATTTAATGTAATTGTGGTATGTATAATATTTAAATATAACACATTAAAAATAAATATGCATTTATTTATAATTTTAATAGTAATTCAGTCCGGATCGAATTACAGCGGATTATAAAATCTGTCAATTCGAATCCGATTCGAATCCGAACGGATTGTATACTTTTCGATCCGAATCCAATCCGAATACAAAATATATCAATCTAATCCGATCCGAATCTGACGAATCGAATCAAATTTATTAATTTAAATAAATTGATCAAATTATTTGCTCACCTCTAATTTTCTGCTTATTTGGTGTTAGTCTTTTATCATAATAATCACTTCATTTGATGTCATCAATCCGTTCTCACGTGGCCACCCGCATTTTGTGATAGTCCATTAATTTCATGGTGGCTACCCAGTATTGCCACTTGTCCATTATCATAATGGTCATCTATCAGGCCATTCTCTTCGAATCCAAAATCTTTTCATTTGGTCTATTTTGGTGTAATCTCATTAGCACCAATTTTCAACTGAGTGTGCCTTAATACTCGTACCAAAATTTATATAAAAAAAAACATTCGTACCAAATGACATAAAATAAATATCTATGTTTCTTGAACAATTTTCAAATATATAAAAAATATTACACATTCTTTAATTAATTAGTTAAATCAGTTATTACAAGAGGCCAGGATATATTCATCTAGCCAAACAAATTCTTCTTCATATGTAAGGGCAACTCAATCAATGTAAGAAAAAGATTTTGCCAAGTCAAGCATGGCTTAGAGCTATATTTTTCTCAAGAGCCATGCATTCATTAGTCATTACCATCTTTAATGTAGTTTATAGCCACAAGTGAATCACTTTCTACAACAAAATTAATTAATTGTCAAGACCAGCATCAAGAACCCATTATATTGAATGCCCTTATAAATTGCACTCAAATCAACAATCAAAACTGAACCAAATTCATCAACTAGTTTAAGAGGTGGTTCATTTACTTTCTTAAATTCTTCAAGAGAAAGAGATCCTCTAGTAAGTCCTGAAATAGCAAAAAAAAAAAACAAAAAACAAAAAAATGGAGGGCTAACTTATGGGCATATTTATAAGCAATCTTTACCCTTTTTTTCCATGTCAATAATAATTCGTTCCTTTTTATAGGACAATTGGCATGCTTGCACCCCCCAGGCAATGCTCGAGAAAGTACCATGACTTTTAATTTTCATATGTATATTAATTTTTTCTTTTCTCTTAATTTTAGTTTATGTACGTACAACTGTAATTATCTTGACAAATAAATTTCCTTTGCTGGCCAAGTATATACATTTTTTCAAAAGACAAAATTCTGATATACATAATTAGCAGATAATTGATTGATCAATTTCACTTTCACTGAAAGGAAGAAAAAGAAGGGAAAAAAAAAAAAAAAAAAAGCCAATGATTTTATACTAAAAAAACTGAGCATACATGTTTAAATTGTCTGTGAAATTTTGAGTCACGTGCATTTAGAACATTCATTGTAGTTTTCATGAAAGGCGACAAAAGAAACATAATTTTTGTAACACTATTTAAAATGATTGTCCTTAAAATCTTATAAAAAAAAAAATATCGTTGGGTTGGAAAAGCAATTAAAAAGATGAGACGATTAGTAATTTCGAATAACAGCTTGTGCGAAGAATATATATTACGGTCAATTCCCTTCACATGCATCGATAATATATAAAACTGACATTAAATTTCTTTCTTTTAATTAATTTTATTCAATTTTATAATATTTTTAAAATTTTAATTCTTGTATTCAAATTTCAAAACTCATCACAACCATTAATTAAAAACTAATTAAATAAATAAAATTCTATATATTATCTACCTGTATTAAGAGAATCTAACCCATATATCATTGGTCTCATAAATATATATCCAATTATATCAAGAAAAAAAAAAAAAAAAAAGGAAAGAATTAATTGACGTTTTCGATGAGATGTCAACAAAGAAAAATAATAATATTTGTCATTGATAATTTTTTTTTGTTGTTGAAAAATTAGTTAAAATAATATATTTTAGAGATTTGTAATAAAAATAACACATTTTTTTTTAATTAAGAGAGATAAAATTAGTATTGAGTTAATATTAAAGTATTATTTTTATTATTTTAAAAATATTATATTTGTTATTAAAAAAAAAAAAGTGAGAGTTAGAAAAATAGAAGGGGAAACTCCTTTGAGAGAGAGGAAGAATGTAGATTGGAACTTGGAAGGGGCTTAAGGTAAGTGATGTACATTATTGGTCATTTCCATTCCAGTTGCAGGAGAAAAGGAACACACTCAAGCCAAACTCCCCCCATCAGGTTAGAATTGTCCCTCGTGCTCCCGGCGATCTCTCCAACATCATCTCAAATCTAATCCAAAATCCACGTCACTTTTTCTTTCTCATCCAAATCATGAAATTAATTGTCTAAATCGAAATTAATTTCTGAAAATATTCAATTTTGTTTATAAAATTAAAGCTATTTCATTTTAATATAATAAAAAACAGCTACTTCGTTTAGCAAAAAATAAAAATTAAGCTATTTATAAAAATAAAATACATGATTTTGTGAAAATCAGGAGTGAATAAAGAGGGGAAGGAAAAATACTATAATTTTTTAGTGGGAAAAAAGAAAATTTGAGGAGGGAATAATCACGAACTTTGTGGTGGTGGCAATTTTTCGGTAAGCAGCTAACAGTTGGTTCCACTCTTGACTCTTTTCCGGCGGACTTCCCCAAGTTGATATCTTTCTCAGAAAAAAAAAAAAAAACAACTCATTCTTATAGCAGAAATTACAGGGTGATAAAAACAGAGCACTTTCGGGGTTGTGTTTCTAATTTTTGATTAGATTAATTTGGTATTTTCTTCATCTGAATTTCTTTTTTATAGGGCAGTACATTTGATCAACAAAATGGAACCTTTTGCAATTCAATTATCCGTCAAAAAGCTTTCGTCTTGATTCTAAATTTCCATTTTTTCTACTGCTATTTAAGCCATTTAATGCTGTTGCATTAAATTTATGATTTTTTTTTCATTCGACTTTTGATTTGATTGAAGTTCGATCTGTTATTGATCGGTCCATTCTGCATATTACGCTCTTAATTTTAATTTGATTAAAATATTGACTATAATGACTTTTGGGTGATGGGTATTCAATCTTCAGGTTAAAATAAAATAAAATGCAAGCGTCAACGTATTCTTCAGTCAAAGGAAGCCTAGGCTTTGGGGTTTTAAACCAGAAGAGAGAGTTGCTGGGTTTTGGTGAATCCGGGATTAAAAAGAGATTCGGGAAGAGAAGTCTCTGCATGACTGATAAGAGCAGTTGCTTTGGTGGAGTAAGCCTGAATTCTGTGGCTATGGGAGCTCAGTTTGGTCGAGCTAGAAGGGGCTTCGACGGCACTTTTGGGTCCTCGGTAAAACCCAGATCAGTCCGGGCTCAAGCTTCTGGTTTGTCGATCACTATCTTGATCATGCTTTGTTCTATCTGTTGACTAGTATGAGATGGCGTCTGTGCTCAAATTCTGTAATTTATAGTTGTGTTCATGTCAAGTTGAGATTAGTAGAGTTTTCCTCTTCAAATTTTTATTTTATGAATTCCATTCCAAGTTTGTATTTCTAATGCTTATGATTATCTCCCAAAGCATCATCAGCAGTTAACAGTGTATCATTTTAATCCTGACATTATGGTACACTTTGAATGAATCATGAATTTCAGCGTAAACCTTGAAACATGTGGTTTCTTGGCCTAATTTTAAAAAAGCTTTGAACGAATAATGCTTTACTATTATTTTTTTTTTCCTTAATTAAGATTTCATTCGATTAGCTTATTACATAAAACAGGAATAGTTTTTTTGTGTTCTAACCAGTACCGTATGATATTGACACGCAGAGGAAGATCTTGAGAACATAGTTCCCTCCAGGCCCCAGGAAAAATCTTCTGGAACAGTTTTGCCATATGTTGGTGTTGCCTGTCTTGGAGCCATTTTGTTTGGTTACCATTTAGGGTATCGTTAACTGCGACTCAGAAGCTCATATTTATATTCTACCTTGTTTACGAAACCTCAATTAAATTGGACTTTTATGTTATATTTGGCAACAAGCTCAATGAGTTTTATTAATATGTTTCATAACATGTCCTAAAAATACAACTTAGAATCATGTTTCCTTTTGTTGAGCTATGAATCGGTATTCAGCTTTTCTGAGATACTTAAGGCAGCCTTATCCTTTGTATACTGTAGGGTCGTCAATGGTGCTCTTGAATACCTTTCCAGGGACCTTGGGATCGTTGAAAACACTGCCTTACAAGGTAAGTTTTGTTATTTGTTGGTTGAAAATTTGAATAATGTTTTTAAATAATTGTACAAGATTTTTAATCTTAACCTTTAAGCATTCAAGCATCTAAACTTGTATAAAACAAGGATTGTAAAGTGAATCACAAAATATGTTTTTATTTATTTAAATATTTGATTAATCAGCATGGTGCTTAGGATATCAAGTTCACTTAACCATCTAATGTTAATGTAGGGTGGATTGTTAGCACACTTCTTGCTGGTGCCACAATAGGATCATTTACTGGTGGAACATTAGCTGATAAGTTTGGCAGGACTAGGACTTTTCAGTTAGATGCTATCCCCCTAGCAATTGGAGCTTTTCTGTGGTGTGTGTATTATCATGAACTTTAATGTTATGATCATCTATAAAAAAGCTGGGGATTACTCCTAAATTTATTTCTGTTACTTTTAGTGCAACGGCAAATAGTGTACAGACCATGATAATTGGCCGCTTACTTGCTGGTATTGGTATTGGCATCTCATCTGCTATAGTTCCCCTTTACATTTCTGAGGTAGTAATTTCCTTTTCTTTAATTTCTTTTAAAATTTTATTGATTATGTGTGTGATGTATTGTTGGAATGTTTTTTCATCTGACTATTCATTAATGATTAGATCTCTCCAACTGAAATCCGTGGAGCACTTGGTTCCGTGAACCAACTCTTCATATGCATTGGGATTCTAGCAGCACTAGTGGCCGGATTACCTCTGGCAGCAAACCCTTTATGGTATTCTTTCTTGCATTCCGTCTGTGAATCACATGCTTGCTTTATTTTCTGGTACCAAAATCTAATGAAATAAAAATTTTGATTTTTTTTTTTTAAAAACTCTTCCTAAATGGAAGTTAAATATTTTTATACTAGTCAGAGGTCCTTACATATTGTTGAGCTTAACCAAGTTTAAGAGGAGATACTAAGCTAAACTGTAGAGATACGTGGATTTTCCATGGCTACAATCAGCTCATCTGTGTCATTCACTTTCTCTGTTTTCTTCCGCTACCTCCGTTCTCATCCTACTTAAATTTATATTTGTCAGGTGGAGGACAATGTTTGGTATTGCTGTAGTTCCCTCTGTTCTATTGGCACTAGGAATGGGTATCTCACCAGAAAGTCCTCGTTGGCTATTTCAGGTTTTCTCTCAAGGACTGTTAATTCATTTATATTGTTAAAGTCTTTGAATAGGCATTTTGATGTGTTACTTGATGATGTCAATGCATTGTATTCCCGTTTTAATTATTCTGTTATTATTGGAAGCTCATAATTGAAAACTCTTTCGCAGCAAGGGAAGATTTCTGAAGCTGAACAGGCTACAAAAACTTTATTTGGGAAAGAGAGAGTCGCTGAGGTTATGCAAGATTTAAGAGCAGCTAGTAAAGGTTCTGCTGAACCTGAAGCAGGCTGGTTTGATTTATTCAGTAGCCGTTACTCAAAGGGTAAACCTGAATTTATTTTTTCGCTGTTTTAGTTTATAATATGCATTGAGCATGCAGGTTAAGAACCCTAATCAGATTTGTTCATTAACGAAGATAAATAGTCCTATAGCTTTGTGTTGTGTATTTGTTTGGCAATGCTCCAGAGGTTGTGCAATGCAATCTCGTGGTTTAAATATACCACTTCTTTCATCCGACTGCACATGATTTTCTCAAACATTTTCAGCTGCATTGGCAGATGAAGAAGAAATATAATTTAGAAAGTCAGGATTAAAATATCATGTCAAACATGAAGGCCTAAGTTTGAGTTTTATATTTTCGAAAATAAACTGAATCAATAGAAATCCAGCAGTAAAAATGGCTGTGGAATAACCATTTCAATGATGAGGATAAGATCAAAGTGAAATGTTTCTACTTTCTTTTTGGCACAATTAGTGAATCTTGCCTCTGACATATATGTCTTGCTGCAGTTGTTAGTGTTGGTGCAGCACTTTTCTTGTTCCAACAGTTGGCTGGAATCAATGCTGTGGTATATTATTCTACTTCTGTCTTCCGCAGTGTTGGGATTGCCTCTGATGTTGCAGCAAGTGCTCTTGTTGGGGCAGCAAATGTCTTTGGTTAGTTATGTTGTTGTGTTTCAATAAGAAAAAATATATATATTTTCATTTCTGCATATCATGTTTAATAAGGCCACTGTTAATTTCCTTGCAGGCACAGCTATTGCATCCTCCTTGATGGATAGACAAGGCAGAAAGAGTCTGCTACTTACAAGCTTTGGAGGAATGGTACACACTTTCAGTATAAAACTTTTATATGTTTCAAGTAGATAAAAGTAGTTCATGATTCTCCTACCATAATATATATTGATCATGTATATACACACATGTATATCTTATAATTTTAGACTTCATGTGATCTCACCATATGGTCTTGGCAGCAACTTTACTCTGTAATCCAAAATCTATATTTTCAATCATAAGTAGTCCATAAATTATAAAGTCGTGCTTTCCTTTCCTCTGTCCTAATGTACATAATGCAACCCTATGTGCTCATATCTATTTAAGAGAAGAAAAAAAGAAAAAGTAGCCTACCTGAAATTTGAAGTTTGAGGGTAGTTCCATTATTGTTGCTATTTTTTGTTGAGAGCTTAGAGGCACGAGAAGGACTTAAGAATTTCCCCTCAAGAAGTTTGATTTGTATAATGAAAATGGTTGTAAATTGCTGGGTCTTATCCACGTTTTTTTTTTTTCCAGTTACTGTCATGATTAATGGATCTACAGACAGTCAGACAGAATGAGATGGGACTATAAAGGGAAATAGAAATCTAAGAATCTGCCATCTTTTAACGAAGACTTTCATTTGTTTTGTTATGTTCTTTTTTTTTAAGCATACCGAATAACCAGTTTGTGTATCATCACTTAACTAATAACTTTTTCTGTTGTGGCTTGTTAAGGCTGCTTCCATGTTGCTGCTTTCATTGTCTTTTACTTGGAAGGTCCTGGCACCATATTCTGGAAGCCTTGCTGTTGTTGGGACTGTTCTGTAAGTTTGAGCCCCTTTGATTTAATATCCTTTCCGCTGCTTTTGAGTTTTGAGCGGACTTGATCAGAAATTCTAAATTTAGATTTTTATTCACTTTTACAGCTATGTGTTATCATTTTCACTTGGTGCTGGGCCTGTGCCTGCTCTTCTTCTACCAGAGATATTTGCTTCAAGAATCAGGGCAAAAGCAGTTGCTTTATCATTAGGAATGCATTGGGTAAGTGATCATCGAAAAGAAATATTCACTTACTTGGTGACCTTTATCTCAATTGTAGTAGATAAAATCCCCTGTTTTTTTCTGTTATGGTTCTAACTCTTGAATTTCCTAATATGCCAGATCTCTAACTTTGTTATTGGCCTCTACTTCTTGAGCTTTGTAACAAAGTATGGTATAAGCTCAGTTTATTTGGGATTCTCAGCTGTCTGTCTTCTCGCTGTCTTGTACATATCTGGCAATGTCGTGGAAACAAAAGGGCGATCACTTGAAGAAATAGAGCGTGCTCTTAGCTCTGCATCTTGATTTGGATAAAATGCAAACCCTTTGCAGAAATAATACCACTGCAGCCTTGGATTTGGATTTGGATTTGGATTATCTATGGTAAACTGTTCCTTAGCCAGTTTTGTTAAGGGGGTCTATGAGAATTTAGAAGGTGTTCGTTTCAATGAATTGTGGTAGCATAAATCTAGTTTGGTTTTTGAATTGTCAGATTTACAGTGGCTTCATAGAAGTTCAATGTAAAAGAAGCCAGTTGGCAATCTCAAAGTTAAAAAAATAAAATAGCAAGCGTGATCTATAACTGAATAAAAGGATCGCAATAATTTCCTTGATTAACAAACTTATTTTGAAGGTTAGCTTATTCATATTCATAAATTAGCTTGCTCTTACTCTTGAATTGAATTTTGTCTTTTTCGTCAAGAAGTCAAAATCTTCATATTTTCTTTCTTTATATAAAGAGCAAGTCCAGTCTTGTAACAGCTCAGCTAAGGAGCAGTTTACCATCGATAATAAAATTCTCGATCGAATATCAATCAACTTTAAGTGAAGCATTCTCTGATCAAAATTTGACGTTTAGAAATTTACTCTAGCATTTGAGTGGCTCATTTGACGCATGAGCACCCCTTCTCGATGCATTGGCTCTAGGTTGCATCTTTTGCCGCTATTTGCCCTTCGTGTCTTAATCTGAAACCGCGTCGTGATCTTAATGGACCAAATTCGCCCCTTTTTTTCCTCAACTTCCTAAAAGCATTCCACCTTTTTATGATCAAGAGCAAACTTGAAGAATCACTTGGAGATTTGATCAAGACCGAAGCGAAATTAGTCAATTGTTCTAACCACAAACAATTTAAACTTATATGAGATTATTCTCTAAATTATAATTTTTGGAAGTAAAGTGTATCTTATAAAGTTATAATACTAGAGAACTATTATACCTCAACAATAATTTGATAAATACAAATGCATGCTTCTTTTGGCAAAAGATACAAGGAATTGAGAGAGATTGCTCTTACCTGAAAGCATCAAGTATTCAATAATAATAATAATAAAAACATCATGTATCGTTTAACTTCAATCCATGGCCATTAATAAGCCAAGACAAGTACTAGTGTAATACATTGGACACCTAAAGGATTATTTGCACAGTATTAAAGACTCTATTGTATTAGCCCGCAGGCCCACAAATATTAATCTCACATCCCGATGGTTTAGAGCTACATATCTTGCAGTAAATTGCTCTGTGATTTCTATTTTAACGAATTTTAATGAATTAATTGATGTTAATTTTTCTTTTATTTAAATGGTAGGTTGCTACTGTTTCATCATAATTCAAAGCTCATAATATGTAGTGCATGACAGAAAAAACCTCATAATAGTGCACTTTAAAGTTCAAACACTATATACCATACAAAAATTGTATGTTCGGGTGTGTTACTACAATATAATCCTTGTTTATTTTTAGAAGAATCGGAGATTTATACTTTTAACATAGTATTATATTTAAAGATTCTGTGTTTAAGGTCTAACAACATTAATTATTAAATTTTAAGTATTTAATCCGGTGCATAGAATCAACATTTGTTAGAGAGTGATAAATATATAAAAAAAATATTAGCTCTCTTATAACAACTTATAACACCATTGTTCAAATAAAAAGAAAATATTTATAGGACAATGTACGTCTTAAAACATAATAACGAAACATTTTTTAGCACCAAAACATAATAATTTTTTTTCCTACTATAAAACACACGATGGAACCTAAATTTGGGAGGAATTTAAGGCCTTTTTAGATGTACTTATCTTAAAAATTGCTCTAAAATAAGTGATTTAAAATAAAATAATTTGGCTCAAAGTAGTTTTAAAAAGAGCATTTAGATGTTTAGTATGAAAATATTATAAGTAATTTTAATTGGCATTTTAATAATAATTTAAGGATGAAAGTGTGTATTTAATATTACTTCTCACAAAATGAAGTATTATTTACTTTTTTTAAAAGTACAAATAGTACTTCTTAAACTTTTAAAAGTACTTCTTATAAAAATTGTCAAATATTCTTAAAATACATTAATATAATCAACTTTCAGGTATCTTTGTCTTAGCTACTTCTTCTTCGACTACAACGCTTTTAAAAGTTCCGACCCCATTCCACCTTATAAAATGGGATAATTTTGCAACTTCGTATAAAATAGCAAGAAAAAAAAAGTCCATATATCTTTATCTTTTAAGATACTTGTACTTTATGAGCCATTATATTTTTTAGATTAGTAATTTATTTAAATTAAAAAAAATTATAATCTCTCAATATACAATGAAAGGGTTACAAAAATATATTAAAAATTAAAGAAATTAATGGGTTTTTCTTTTTAGTTAATGACTAATTTTTATTTCCTCATTAGAAGGTATAGACTGAAATTAATCTGTAAAATTTATCCTCTTCATCTAAATTTTAAGAGTTGTTTATCTTTTTATCCGATTCTTTTCAATTTTAACTTAATTAATTTATACTTGTGTAGAAAAAAATTATTTTAACATATATTTAAGAATAGTATTATGCTTCAAATTTTTTCTTAAAAACAAGATAACTTTTTGGTGTTTCATTAGTATGGAGCTCCAACAAAATTTGGGAGACAGATGTAACAACTAACAATCTTGCGAGACAGACGATGTAAAACCCTTACAGCCTAAATGATCTTGGTATAATCAAATCATAATTAGTGATTTATCATAAATGTGACCAAATGTTAATGGCTGTTTACTGATGTGGGCCTTTAGCCCTTTACACACCCAAAGAAAGTTTTGTATTCAATAATTATATGCGCCATAACATATTAATTTTAAATGTTTATTTTATTAAATAATAATTAATATTAATTAGTGAATAATATCAATTATCGTAAAAACATATAATATATTATATTTAAGAATTTTTTATTTTTCCTTCAAATATGATTACAACTTACATTTAAAGATGAGTAAATAATCGATCAATATGTTTTAATTAAAAATTTTGATCTAATTCGTGGGATTTAAATTGAATTAGATTGATATATTTTATAATCGGATCAAATTTAGATTTTCATAATCGAATTATTAAAATTACAAATAAATGTAATTTTATTTTTAATGTGTTATATTTAAATATTATATATATCAGGATTATATTAAATTATTATTTTAGTTTTAAAATAAATATAAATAATAAATCATCTATAATAATTTAATAATATTCAAAATCATATTTTTTATTATTTTGATTATCTTAATTGTGACTATAAATAAATAAATTTTATTAAATATATATCAATTAAAAATTTAAATATCATTATATATTATATTTTATATATGACAATAATTTAAAAAATAAGTTATAATTTTAACCGGACTTTATTCAATTCGAAAATTTTAATTCGTTCAAATTCTAATTTTTTTTAATTAATTACATTATTATTAGGTTGGATTTGAATTATAAAATTTTAAATTTGTTTTAAATTAAATTAAATTTAAATTAATAAAAAAATATGTAATTTTAATCCGGTATTTGCCTATACTTATGACCTACGATCCAAATGAGAATGCTAAAGTATGCAAAATTAGTCCACATTATTATTATTAAAGTAATGTATTATGCATTAAGTTATGGTATGCATCAAATGACATATTAGTTATTAATTTGATATAAAATTAAAAATATAAGATCCCTTATTAACAAATAATCAATTAAATTATACTATATAAATTAATATATACATTAAATTATAATAAAAATATTTTATATTATTGAGCTAACAAAATATTCTATAATATTTATTGTGTAATAATTTTGTTCAAAAATTACATAAAATAATATATTAAAAATTCATAACTACTAAAATAATAATTAAATAATATATTATGCATTAATGTATAATATGCATTAAATAATATATTAATTATTAATTAAATGTAAAAGTAAGAATGTAAGATCCTTATTAATAAATAATCAATTAAATTAATATATACATTAAATTATAACAAAAATATTTTATATTATTAAATTAATCCAAAAGCTAACGATAAATATTCTATAATATTTATTGTTCTATAAATTTTTTTTCAAAATTTATATAAAATAATATATTTAAAATTTATAATTATAAAAATAATAATTAAATAATAAATTAAATAAAACTATCTTCGATATTAAATAAATCTAAAAAGTAAGTCAATTTTTATCAAAAAAAAAAAAAAGTAACTCAATTTAATCTTTAGCCAATTATATATATATTAAGTTTATTTCTCTCTCTCGACATCCTCATCACCACACCACTACGTGCTATTTTGCCAAACAATAAATAATAAAATTTGTGCAACTCAGGTAAAAATAAAATATATTTTTAGAAATTAAACGAAATCGAATAAATTAAAGAAAAAAGAATTTTTTCCAATTATCAGTACATTTTTGTTTACAATTTTTTTTTTTTTTCCCTTCACGAATTATGCTATTCGGGGATGGTAACAAGAATAGGTCTCCAAGCTCTTCTGAGCAATCTATACCGAAACGTAGCCGTTACCCTTCTCAAAGAACCGACTTCGCCACGTCTACGCGATAACCCACCGTTAATTACATAACCTCCACCGACACTACCGGTTGACGCTAACAACACTCGTTCTCCTTCTTGGCCGCTTCTCTTATCTGAAACCCTATCCTCGAGTGGTGGCGAGGGAGAGGAGACAAACAGATCCTTCAGCTTCCTGCGAACCCTGGCCTCATTGGTCTTCGTCGGTGGATCGTGGTCATCATCAATATCCGACGGAGTACCTTGGGGAGGCAGTCTGCGGCGGTCGGGACGGCTGAGAAGCATGCGTAAGGTTTTTCTCCGGCGGAGATGAATGACTGGACTAGCCGACGGGCTGCGAGTGGGGCTTCCCGCTACGGCGCACTGCGTGGCTAAGAGCTTGAATTTCTGTAAAGTAGCCATTAATTTACTTAGTTTGTTTCTCTACGAAAATGAGAAAAATTTTGGTTTAATTATCGGTTATATGGTATCGAGAAGAACTGAGATCTGATCTGAAAATATCGGATCGGTTGTGTATCTTTTTTTTAACAGTTATTGAAGTGAGGGATGAGATTTAGAACAGCGAGTTACAATTTTTGGTAGATAGAGAGAGGACTAGCAGAGGCACTCAGAATCAGAGCGCTTTAAAAAAAGGCTGAGACTTGAGAGTGACAAAAGGAGAGAGAATGAATTAACAAATGAAAAATTGGACTTACACGATTTTTTTTTTTTTCTTTCTTTAATTTTCTTTTGGGTGACTCTTGTGGCTGTGGAAAGGAATATTAATTTTTGGAATTAAAGCTAGGAGTTTGATGCTTACGCGTGGCAGCTTGTGGGTGATTTGGAATAGAACCTTGGCTTGATAGATGAGCCTATTCCTATGCAGCCATCAGATGGAGTTTGGAAATGAAGAGTCTTTACATTATTCCAAAATGGTAAAGATGGTTTTATTTGAGGCAAAATCGATTGTTGAATTCATTTGGACCCTTTTATTACACAGTCTTCTTATTAATACATAATAGGATATTTGGAACTTAGTTTTAGACACTTCTATTTGTTTTATACAATTTATCAACTATTATATAAACCCCCTGACAGTAATTAGGAAATGTATTTCAGCCTTTTGTTTTAACAATAAATGTAAACATTTGATGTCATTTAAGTAAACAAGACTTAAAAACATCAAGCTAAGATACACCTTTAAACTTTTAAGTTGTCCTTCTAGTGAAAATCATTAGAAAAATTATTTATTACTCTAAATAAATAAAATACAAGGTTATTGTAACTTTTTTTTAAAAAAAAAAAAAAAAAAAACAAATACCTAATCTTTTATAAAAAGAATAATCAAGATGATTAATTAATGAATAATATCTCGAAATCACTAAGAGGTAGGAAACCGAAAACAGAAGTAACTTTGTAGAGAATTGAGTTATATAAAGGTTTCCCCATCCCCGGGGGTAAGAGATCATTGTAGTTGGGAATTGGTATTAGACCTCATAATTTAGGACAAGTTTTTTATTGTTTCTGGAGCGTATAATAATTTGGTATTTTAGATCAATGAAATTAAAAATTTGTAATCCAAATATTTTTTTTGAAAAACAGCTTAATGAAAAGAAAAAGTAAGATTATTGGTGTGACACCTTCATAATTCAGATGCAAACAGGAGTTCAATTACTCATAAAAAATATATTTAAAAAAAGGCGTTCAGTTGCAATTCGCCTTTCGTTTCGTAACATACTTGGGCTCATAAGCCCTAATTTTAGAGTACAAGACAGAGCATCTAAATAGCCCACAAAATTTGATAAGCTAATCTACATTTGACAAGTATTTTAGGGCCTGTTTTGTAATTAATTTTATTTCCAAGTTCTTGTTTTTCACCTCTCAAGTTTTTAAAATATTTTAAAATCGTTTGATAATTAATTCAATTTTCAAGTTTAAAATTAATTTATAACTCAAGATATTGTTTATCTTTCTTAAGTTAACAAAAGGGAGGCAAACAAGGTGAAGAAACTCTTGATTAAAACCTACCAGTGGGGCTGATGGTGACTTACACAGAGTACAAAATAAGATCTCCAAGATCAATTGTCTAAGTTTGTTTCAATATCAAAATTGTCGAATGATTGCCCCTATATATGGGCAACATTTGTACATTAGATGACTAGAATCCTTGTGATTTTTCCTTCTAAATTAGTATTCAACTCTCATCAGCATGAGTATACTTTAAAGAGTTATGTTCCCCATCTTCTGTCATAAAGAAAGCAATGGAAAGTCAGATTCGTTTTTAGGCTAAAAACAGTTAGACAATAACGTACTCTTCATGTAAGTGCTCCAAGTTATTCTGACATCATCAATTCCGGGAAAGAAGAAAATTTCACCGGACAATGGACTCATAAGATATCAATATTCATAAGGCACTATACATTCTCAAACCCCAAAGTTGGTGCATAAATACATTGAAATCTTAAGTGCTAATAACTATACTATATTATCCACGTGCCCTAACTTTTCATCAGTTGAACAAAATAAAAACAATAACATGGATAAAACAATTAAGCTTTTACTATCTCGATCATATGTTACTAATTACTATTAAGTGTAGTACAATTTTATCACCTTATATAGAAACGCAGCCTTGAAAAGATGAGAGAGAAAAATGCATAAGATATCGAGAGGAAAGTTGAAGTGCTACAGTGAATAGGGTGTATAGATGCTAACCCATTTATCAGTCGAATCAGGTGAAAGTGGAGGAGGCATGCTCTTCGACAGCCCTGCATCATCTGATCTAGTATCCACAACCTCAGCTTTTTCTATGTCAAACTCTTCATTCTTGATTGCTTTCAAAACTGTCACCACTTCCTCCATGGTAGGCCTCATATCTCTCTCCTGTTGTAAACAACGAAATGCCAATTCTGCCACAGCTGTTGTCATTCTCCTTACAGTAGAGTCGTTTTCGAACCCAAGACAAGGATCAACCAACTCTTTTAGTGCATGGTTTTGAACTTTGTTGATGGCCATGTTGGCCAAGTTTATATTAAGTCGGTGTCTGTTGGTATCCACAGCTTGCAATGATGATATAAGCTCAATCAATACAACCCCAAAGCTATAAACATCACTCTTGTCTGTGAGTTGGTAGCTCTGGTAATACTCAGGATCAACATAGCCAGGTGTTCCTTGTGGAGCAGTTGATACATGAGTGGCATCATTCGGGAACAATCTTGACAGACCAAAATCAGCCACTTTTACTCTGCAGTCATTGTCTAGAAGAATGTTGTTGGTTTTTACATCTCGATGAATTATATCAGAACGATGGAGGTATGCTAAAGCATCTGCTGTCTCTATAGCAATGCTCAGCCTAACCTGCCAAGTGAGCAAACTAGAGTTTGATTGTTTTCCATGAAGATGGTCAGCTACTGTTCCATTGGGAATGTATTCGTAAACTAAGAGAAGTTCTCGGCTACGTCTTGATGTGCATCCATAAAGCTTGACAAGGTTATGGTGTTCTAGACGAGTTAGGATGTCAACTTCATTCATGAACTGTTCAACACGTTTGAAATTATTCTCATATAAGCGCTTCACTGCAACAGCACGGCCATCTCGGAGTTTGCCTGGTTATGCAATTCAAAGATAAATTTAGATAATCACAACAAATCATCAACTATTACTTATATGACTAACTAAATGCCAATAGAACTCATTCACACCATAGTAAACAGTGCCAAATCCTCCATTTCCGAGTTCCTTAGAAGGGTCAAAATTGTTTGTGGCTTCCTCCAACTCAATGTAACTAAAGACTTGAACTCCAAAGTAAGTGCTTCCTCTTTCAAGGTCAGACTTGGAGGTAACATAAGAGGGGATACTTTGAGCAAAATTGGTTGAGGTAGTAAGACCACTTTTGCTTGAAGGAGGTGTTATGATATCTTTATCTTTAGCTTGAATGGCACGATTCTTCTTCCTTTGAATGAGATAGTACACTAAGCATCCTATGCACATGCCAAGAATGCAAGCACCTGCTATAGAAAGGCCTGGAAACGAAGCAAAAACACGTCTCAAAAAATTTATGTGCTATAGCATGATCTCATTAAAAACAATAATACCACTATATAAGCAAAGTATTACCTACACTTTTAGATACAGTGCCATTTCCACCTGCAACAATGGCCACAAAAAATGTCAAAAGTGAAAATCCAGATACAATAGGATTTAACTAACAAGATGATAGAAGTAACAAATAATCATGAGTTTATAGATTAGCATGGTAAGGATTCTTCAAATTTTGAGAATAGAATGTCATTCACTAACATGGTTAGTAGAAATCAAGTTGCTTTGCCTTTGCATTTGCTAAATCTGCATATCTAGCAACGACATTATGTTAACGGTTACCTTGAAGAAACCAATCTAGAATCTACATAATCGAAATAATAACGCCAAGGAAGCATATAACGCTAGAGCAAATAGCAACCTACACAAATGCAAAAAGAATGCTAGGCCTCAAAAAAGTCAAAATTGCAATGATAAGCCATAGTCAACTCCTAGCTGTTATAGCGAAGCTGAAAACAGAGGAATTGAGAGAGTCGAATGAATGAATCCATTAGACAGGTGTGGTTCTAGAGGTCCAAGCAAGCAGAGACAAAGAGTCAAGACGGAGAACCGGTAAACCCAAAGACACTGCCGGTGAGCGGGTAGGAGACGTTTTGAATGGGACACAAGGTGAAAGAAATCAGCTTGGCGAGAAAGGGATCTTAGTGAGCATAAGAATAAAAGAGTCCTACTATGTAATTAGTACTTGCCTATTATTAGCCTAGATTCTGGAGGCGATATTTCAGAAATGAACAAACAAGAAAATTAATGAAATTAACCTGAATCACATCTGGATGAGTGAGGTCCATCTTTGCAATAGCAAGCGAATTCACCCGACTTTTGATCCGACCCACAATGTCCGCTGGACTCTTTACAACCATCGCATGGACTTTCAAGAACGTTCCAAGTCAACTCAAAACCAGCTTTCAGTACACGAACCAAACTTGTGTTGGTTGATAAATTCTCAGCTTCCGAGTTGGAAATACGAAGAATCACACTTTGCTTGCAGTTCTGGTTAATAATACCAGTTGGAATTTGAGATAGGAGGTTCTCTGACACGAAGTAATTAGACGACATAGTAGTATTTATGTCGCAAGTGAAAGTAATTAGAGGTGGAATAAAACCCTGGGAACAGTTATAGTAAAGAATCAGATCTTGTGAACTCCCGGGAACAAAATTGAGAATTCCGGTATTAACACTGGTATTATGATGTTCCGTAGGACAATAATTTTCCCAGTAATCGGCCCTCGCAACAAAGAGACTCTTTTGCGACTGATCAACTTTAACGACTCTATAATCCAGGGACTTTATTGTTATCACTGGTTCTTCTTCTGTGCAGTTTCTCAACTCGAAATCTGGATGTCCACAATGTTTTGGCATGTTTGATGCCCAAAAAGGATAAGTAAGGTTTTCATGACCCGCACAGTTAAAGGTCTGGCTACACCTTACATAGTTATCGTCGTCGGCACATAGAGACGGCCGTAGATGAACTAAAATCAGGGTAACAATACAACACAAGAAGACATCCCTTTGGGAGAGCTGATGGGAATGCATATTGAGAGATAGAGAGACCTTGAAGTTGTTTGATGATGAAAGAGAATGAAGACGATGGAAATGAAATAGCTCAGGTTGATTTTGTCAAAAAGCTATTTTCAACAGAAGCTTCTATTGGCAATGGCAGTAGTCAAAAATGTCAATTTTGGGTGACTAAGTCAAGTTTTGTACCTCCATGTATTTTCCACCACGAAAATTCTAGGTAATTCTTTTTATACATATATTAATATATATAATTTAATTAAATTAATTTTATATTAATAAGTATTTTTATTTTATAATTTTATATTTAATTTATAATTAAATATAAAATTTTTGGGTGACTAAGTCAAGTTTTGATACCTCCATGTATTTTCCCACGAAAATTCTAGGTAATTTTTTTATACATATATTAATATATATAATTTAATTAAATAATTTTATATTTAATTTATAATTAACATTCCATTTATATATATATATATATATATATAAATTAAAAAAAAAACTGTAAAAAAAATGATATTTTATTCCGTTGCTGACCCTATGAAGTCAAAGAAATCAGATTGCTTTAAATAATTAAATAAATATGTGATATTGGCATCATGAAAAATAAAATTAAAATTATATATATATATATATATATATATTATAATATATATAACATTTAAAATAATTTTTAAAATTTATAATTATAAAAATAATACATATTTAACTCATATATATTAACTATGAAAAAAAATTTAAGTAAAAATTTAAACGATGTCGATTTAAATAATATGTCGTTTAATATTAAATTTTTTAATATTTTTGAAATATTATTTTTATTGTTATAAATTTTATAATATTATTTTATCTAATTTTTTAAATAAAATATTTATTTTAAAAGTTAAAATGACTCACTAATTAAAAACCTAAAATAACAAAATTCTAAAAACAAATGTAATCATAATTCCACCAATGGTAGTCTTAATAAATTATTCAATTAAAATACATAAGAACAATGCGAATCAACTTTAATGCAAACGAACTAGTTTTATACTTAGAAGTTGAGTAAAAATTAGAAAAATAAAGCGATCTCTATATATTTTCCTTGTGGCCTGAGTGGCCGTGGCCCAAAACTGGGAGAAGTGTAATGAAAATTGAAAAGTGACAAAAGTAGACGACAAGTCGTTGAATGATTTTTATATCAAAGTGCTAATAAAGAAACCTGATTTCTCACTTTTAAAGGCCCAAAACATGTGAAGTAAAGTGGGCTTCAAACTTTCTAACAATTATAAAATTATAAATTATAAATTATCAAATAACTTCAGATATAACAGTGTAGAGTTACGCGTCAAATACATATTAAGCGACATATTAACTTTCTTTTATATATATATATATATATATATATATAGAATAGATATTTTTGGCAACGTAATTCATTATATATTAAGCAATAAATACATATTTTTTTAAAAATTTAAATTCTAAACTTTAAATTATAAGTCATATATTAAACGTTCTCAATAAATATATATAATTCAATCCAAAAGATTAAAAGATTAATCTTATAAGTAAATGAAATGATTTTAAATAAAATTGTTTAGTTAAAAAATATTTGAGATTAAAATGTTATAAGTATTTTTAGTTAGAACTTTAGTAATAATTTTAGGATTAAAGCATACATTCAAAAATATTTCTTTAAAAAATAAGTATTACTTATCTTAAAGACACAAATATTACTCTTCAAAATTTTGAAGACACTTTTTATAGAGATTGTCAAGCATTCTTAATAGCACTTTTCAATCAAAAGGAAAAATAGTTTCAAATAACCCATATTCTTTAATTGATGTGAAAAAAAAAAATTATAATTGACATTATTTGAAATTCGTGCGTAAAAGATTTTCATCACTATTAGGGAAAAGAAAAAAAAAAAGGAAGATGATGATTTACACAATGTAAAAATCCAGTAACACAATGAAATCCATGGACCAATTTAGAAAGGAAAGAAATGATAATATTAATATAATTGATTAACTAACAAGTATATGCGACAAGAAAATAACAAAGGAAAACAGAAAGAAGAAAAATGATCATTATCTATTTTTTATAAGCTTTACAGAGGTATATAGATGCTACAAGTAAATAACAAAAGAAAAAGGTCAAAGGCTGATAAATTCAAGCTAATTGGTTGCATGAGTTGTGGTAGATGGCCTAGTCTGGAGGCTAACAAGAGAATAGTAAGCTCCTTTAGACCCTTTAGCCAATAGAGAAGAATGAGATCCTTTTTCAACCACAGCTCCTTTATTCAAAACAGCAATCATATCACAGTTTTGTATTGTACTCAATCTATGTGCCACAACCACACTAGTCCTCCCTACCATCACTCTCTCAAGGGCATCTTGCACTATTTTCTCCGACTGACTATCAAGTGCACTAGTTGCCTCATCCAAGAGCATAATAGCTGGATTCTTCAATATGGCTCGAGCTATTGCAATACGTTGTTTCTGACCTCCAGAGAGTTGCACTCCTCTATTCCCACACCAAGTCTCATATCCTTGTTTTAATCCAGCGATAAAATCATGAGCGTTTGCGGCTTTTGCTGCTTCAATAATTTCAGCTTCATTGGTTTTTTCAGATGCACCATAGGTAATATTTTCTCTAATTGTACCAGCAAATAGTGTTGGCTCTTGGCTCACTAGTGCAATATGTTTCCTTAGGAACCTCAAGTTGTAGGATTTTAAGTCTCGACCATCAATTTTCACTACGCCTTTAAGTGGGTCGTAAAATCTTTCAATTAATCCTATAATTGTTGATTTACCAGACCCACTTTGTCCCACCAAAGCTGTAGATTTTCCTGCTTCAATTTTAATTGAGAAGCCTTGAAAGATCATAACATTGGGCCTAGCTGGGTAGTAGAAATGGACATCTCCAAGCTCCACATGACCCGTTATCTTTTCGGGTTGGTAACCATCTGATTCTTCCGGTTCAATTTTTGTGTACCGATCTAATACAGCAAAGACCGACCCAACAGCATCTGAGCCCTTTGCAAGGTCTGAAGTCATGCTTCCAGCATCGGCAATGACACAACCAGTACTGACTAATATCATAAAAGTCTCCAACATTGCCTTTGCTGTGATGTAGCCATGGTAGATGAGCTTGCCACCATACCAAAAGTCAAAAGCCCAAGTGACAGAAGTTAAGGACTGGGAACAACCAAGCCCAATACCTGCATACCAAGATTGTCTTATACTTTCTCTTCGTGGACTTTCTTGAACTTTTTCAAGCATTTTTAGTACTCGATTTTGAGAAGAGAAGGCTGTGACAGTTCGAAGATTGGAAACTGCCTCAGCAGCTAGCTTACTACTTTCTTCTTGGGCTTTAATAGCTTTTCCAGACATGCTTTTGAGGAGTACACGTCTAGTGTAGAAGCAGATAATAACGACGGGTTGGGTAGCTATCATAACAAGAGAAAGCCTCCATGCTATGACCATTCCCATTGTGCAAGCTACCATTACTGCAGAAAATGTTTGCACCAAAAGGGCCATTCTATCTCCCACTAAAGATCTCACCTGTACAACCAAAGTGTTGCTTATTCATTATTGAACTAAAAAAATTAAAACTAAGTTAATTTATAAATACTTACCACATTGGCGTCTTTGGCAAGCCTAGAGCAAATGGCACCACTAGAATTCTCATCCTGATCGAACCATCCAACTTCAAAGGTCAGCATCTTTGAAAGCATCAGCTCCCTAATCCTCTTGGTCAAGTACTCCCCCATGTATGCAAAGTTATAATGTTGGCTAATATTAACCAACAACGAAATAATAGCTAATCCAAGAAAACATGATGCATATGTCCGAGTCTTTTTCTTTATTTCATCGTGATCAGTCAAGAAATACATTGATATCATCGAGCCCATTGCAAATGCATAGACCGGTTGAACTGCTCCAAAAAGTGTGGCACTTAAGCACCCAAGACTCGCTTGTTTCCACTCAGAGGAATTCAAAGCCAACAATCTTCTGAAAGAAGGAACTGGCATTTTTTTATCTTCTACATCATCTCTAGTAAGCAAATCTCGACTTGGTGCAAATGAGTTAGTAGAACTCGATCGACTCACCATTGAAAGCCTTCTACTGCTAGTGTTGTTTAAGTCCAAGCTTGATATGGAAGACGTTGGTTGGTTTAATACTTCTTCTGAACTTTTTTGTTTTTCTGTTTGCTGAAGACGAACAAGTGAGGCGTAAAGGCCGTTTGGGAGATGGATCAACTCGTCGTGTGAGCCGGTCTCCATGACTTGACCGTTTTGAACAACAGCAATTTCATTGGCGTTTCTTATGGTTGAGAGTCGATGGGCAATTACGATGGTGGTTCGTCCCAATGATGCTTTGTCAAGGGCTTCTTGAACCACACGTTCTGATTCAGAGTCTAATGCGCTTGTGGCTTCGTCTAAGAGTAGGATTTTGGGTTTCTTTATGATTGCTCTTGCTATGGCTATTCTTTGTTTCTGTCCTCCTGACATTTGAACCCCTCTCTCTCCAACCTGTTCATGAAATGTACCATATAATAAATTTCTTTTCTTTTCCATCGGGAAAATGGTAATTAATCTGTTTGGATCTTGATGGCATACCACTGATTAATAATTACATTTATAATCAACATTTAATTTAATTATATAGTATAATTTTTATTTATATATAAAATTTTATTTTTTATTCTTTAAAAAAGAACTATATTTATTTTTTTTATATATAAATGAATACATATTATTTAGTGTTAAAAAAATGAAGAATTAAAAATGAAATTATTTATGCTATGGGGGGTTAAGTAAATAAAACTTAATTTGATTAAGAAAATTGAAAAATAACTCGAAAGGTAAAATCAAAATTTAATCGCTATACGGCGTATACGCTACACCATGGGAGCATTTGACTGCAACGCGCGAGTAGTGGTGCGCATGGCAATTGCCGAATTGGACCCAAAAATGAAAGCTACAACAACTTTGAAAAATTGAAACAGGCAATATCATATGTCCAGTAAACGGGAGACCCAATTAAACGCAATCATTATTTGGATAGATAATAACACAGAATCTAAAAAGGACCACGTTTGTACTTTCTATTCAATAATATGCCTGGTTTGTTTAGAAAATGTTATTCATCTCTATTAGTTTATCATGATAAAAAATAATTAAATTAATTTTATATCACATTTAATGATTGATTTATGCTATGATGAATCATATTTATATGTATGTCATGGCATAAGTTATTATGCATTTAATAAGTACTGTTAATTAACATTATTCTTACTTATTTATAATAATAATAAAAAAAATGTCAAGCTTAGCCAAAGCTTCCAGCAAAACTAACCTGAGTATCATAACCCTGAGGCAGCAGAGAGATGAAATTATGGGCATTGGAAGCTTTGGCAGCCTCAAAAATATCTTCAAGGTCAGCATCTTCTTTGCCAAAAAGTATGTTTTCCATAATGGTAGTGGCAAACAGAGCAGGCTCTTGGCTTACCAAACCCATCTGTGACCTTAGCCAATTAAGTTGCAGCTTATCTATTGGTATCCCATCAAAAAGTATCTCTCCCCCAAGTGGGTCATAAAATCTCTGCAACAGTGATATTACTGTTGATTTTCCTGAGCCACTCCCTCCTACTAAAGCAACTGTCTTTCCCGCAGGAATCTTTAAGCTAAAGTCTTTAAAAATTATACTTTCTGGTCTTGATGGGTATGCGAATTCTATATGCTTAAACTCAACTTCACCTAAAACATTCTCCAAAATTTCACCTTCCATGTTTTCTGAATCAATTTTGGGCACTCTTTTTATAACTTCCATTATTCGTTCTCCAGCTGAAGATGCTTCAGAGAAGTACTTCAAGTTTGATAAACCAGCACCCAATGCTCTGTTCCCCCCCCCCCCAAAAAAAAAAAAAGATACAAATTAAGACAACCCAATTCAGATTATATATTTGTTTTGTGAATTTATGCAAAAAGATTGAAACTTGAATAATTAAGCAATGAAATACTTACAATCCACCAACAGCTATGGCGGCACCAACAGCAAAAACAGTTCCTCCTTGAGCTCCATGGTACATGACCAATCTACTGCCATAATAACACATGAAAGACCAAATAGCAAATACAAGACCATTGCTTCCAATGGCCAAGCCTTTTGCTAAACCTTGTCTTAGCCCCAACTTGACTGACCCTTGTAGAGCTGCAGAGAACTCTGTCATCGTTTTGTTTTCTCCAGCAAATGCATAAACGGTTCTGATTGAAGATATTGCTTGCTCTGCTATGGTTCCAGCTGTATTATACTCTTCCCTGATCTTCCTAGCCAAACCCATTAAAGTTCTTCCATACATTAATCCAGGAATTACTAAAATAACAACAAATGGAAATCCCACAATTGCTAGTCTCCAGAGCATTATGAACGCTGCAATATAACTTCCAATGAACGTCGCCGCATTCATCAGAAAGTTTGGTAGCTGTTGACATAAGTAGAAACAGTCAAAATACTATTATTATAAATGAACTCAAATTGCCATAAATTAATATTGTTGAAAAAAAGTAAATTAGGAATTTATATTTAAAGCTTAAACCTTTTCACTTAGAACATCTTGAATCACAAGACTATCATTAGAGACGCTGGTTATTGCTTCGGAAGTGCTTGTCACATGCAAATCAAAGTAACTGACATCTTGCCTTAGCACTGCTTTCAAGTATCTTGCTCTCATTCGTGTTGCTTGTCTTTCCCCTGTTCTTGTCCAACAATATCCTTCTGAAAATTCAGAAAAAAAATTATATATATATACACACGAAAAAGTCACTGAAAAACAAATTAAAAATGGTATATATGATCACACTGAGACCCACCTAAGAAACACGCAACAAATGATCCACATGCCAAGTACAACAGAGCAACTGCATTCTGTCACACACCAACACAAACCATTACAATTTAAATTGGTGGTTTCGGTTTTAAACTATAATAGCTTCTGAATGAAAAGAGAGATATATTGAAATAGTTACCTTATTGATGTTATTGAGAAAAATATCTTGTAACGAAGTAGATGTTTTGCCTACACTGTTAATCAATTTGCTACTTATTAGCAAAACCAACGGCGTTGAGAAACCATGGCCGACAGAACCAAGAAACCCGAGGGTCATCAAACATAAATCCACTCTATCTGCATGCATGAAAATGGAACGGAAAGACTCGCCAGTTTTCATTTTCTTTGAAGATGTATTATAATTACCTTTTTGTCCCATTTTCAAGCTCTTTTGGGAGAGACCAAACAATAGTAAGTAGTAAGATTCTCAGCTCACCTTGAGTAGTATTTATATTTTATTTAGGCTAATTGTTCCGAAATACAAAGGGCCCAACTGACTTTAAACTAGAGAGAATTGGGAACGAGTAAATACGAAGAAGGCCTTTGTGTATATATATATAGTTATCACCAGCGGCCTACAACTGGTTGCTGAACTAATAGAGTGTGGACAGACCTATTATATTAAAATAAGGCTGAGGTGAAATGAACCTGGGATAACAAGGGAAGATCACAGTTGACTTTAGAACTCTTACCTTGTTCATAGCGTCATTATGACGATAAATAGGCAACTCCGACCCATTTACTTTAAGAATTTAAACTAAGCTAATAATGAACGACAAATAGAAATCCCACAATTGCTAGTCTCCAGAGCATTATGAATAAATAATTATGGTTTTTAAAGTCATATTATTTTAGTTAAACAGTCACTTCCTACCATTCAGCAACAAATTATTTATGTTCTTATAGTTATTACCTTCAAAGTTGGAAATGATAAATTAAACATAAATGTTGAAATTTTTAAAATGTATTTAAATGCTAATTACAGGTTCTACTTATTTCAAACCAGTACTTTTTTGAAAAGTAAATAAACACCAAAAGTACTTAAAAATTAAGTCCCGTAACAAATAAAAGCGTTTTTACCATAAAGACGGTGATCCTGGCAACATTATTATTTTGGAACTCATCTTACTTTATATATCTCATTTTATTTATCACTACTAACTAATTAAAAATTATAATCAACTTATTGATATTATATTTTTTTACTTTTTTTTTTTTTTTTTTCTCTCAATACAGAAGTGATTCCATTAGATGATAAAGAAAGGTCTAAATACAAAGCAAATATAGATAAAACTATATTAAGCCTTGTCTTGTAACAAAAGGGCCAAAAATTGAGCAGGTTGGAAAACCCAATCAAGTGACAGCGATTTAGTCTTAGAGTTGCGAGCAGGCGACACTTACAGTGAAAAGTGAGGAAAAAAAAAAAAAATTCTCTCAGTTATTTGAATATAAGTCAGTGCCAGATTTTGTTTAGTTAATCTCTGTTTGTTAGACTTACCACTAGAGAAGCATAATCAACTGAAATAATGTATATTATGATTCGATGGACGTCTTGCTGCTAATTTGTTTAATAGAGGAATTATGTGATCAAATATTTATCGGATATAATTTTGTTGAACACAGTTGAGTCTGGGGTTTAGTTGTAAAACTCAAGCTTTCAGCCTGCTTTATTCGGTATAATTATTTCCTAATTTATTGGATATAAATGAAAATTGTTATATTATTATTTTTCCATTTATGTTATACTTTAAAAAAATGGTTTTAATTGAAGTAATTTTTTGAGAAGCATTTTTCAATAGAAGCGATTATATAAAGTAGTTACGCATACGACAAAAAAGTATTTAAAGCACTTGTACCCGTTTGGGAACAAAATTATAAAAGATCTTGTAATTATTGAAAAAGCTTAATGTTTTCGAAAAATAATGCGAGTTTAGTCTAAAAAACAATTATTGTGTTGAATTGTGGGGTTACAAGTATTATCGTTAAATATAAATTAAAGTGTTTTTGTCTCTAAAAACCTTTAAGTAGAAAATTTAAACAGCCCTTTATTTTAAGATATTTTTAACTTGTGCATATAATTTTGTTTAAAATTATTTTATGATCATTCAAGTTTTTACATATCGTGTAACTAGTATTTTTACAAAATTATTTTTTTTTATCAAAAAGAGTCTAATATTTTTGCCAAATAATCCACTGTTTTACGCATTGCTATGTTCCTCAATCCTTGCTTATAATTTAATTTAAAAAAAAAAGGTGCTAAAACACTCTTAAAATTATGCCTAAAAATACACTTAAATTATGAAATTATTGCCTAAAGTATTATTTTTTTAATGGGCCAAATTCGTAACTGAAAGGGTTAATTTATTTCATTAAAAATAATAATTATTTATGATTAAAAAATATATAATTAAAAAAATTTATATCTTTTTATTCTAATTTTAATTTTTTTTATAGCCCAAATTAACTAAAAATTTAGACGAAGGAAAAAAAGATAAGAAAAGAAAAAAAAGGAACATACGTAGCCCATTTCTCTTTGTCTCGTCATTTATTTCTTACTTTCTCAATCCTCACTCTTTTTCTTTTTCTTTTTCTTTTTCTCTCGATTTGAAAAGTAATTACCATAAACCAACATTTTATTTTCTCTCATTTTTTCTTTTTTTTACTTTCTCACATTGTTTCAACATTTGACAGATTTGATGGAAAAAAGAATTCTTGCATAGGACACACGTGGGACGACCAAAATATGATAAAAACTATTTATATAAGTATTGCTAGCAACTAGTAAACCAAAAGTTCTTTCCAAATTATTTTCAAAGAAAATTTCACACAATTTAAAAGCTCTTGAAAGTTCAAATAAAAATCATAAAATTATTTAAAATAACTTTATTGTTTATAAAAATTATTTTAATTTAATTAAATATTTAGTTTTGAATATTGGTGAAATTTAAAATTGTATTTTTTTGTTCTTGGATAATCTCATTCTCATTCTATATATAATTTGATTTAAAGATGATATTAAGTTGTTACAGGTTTTAGAAATTTAAAAATGATATTAAGTTGATAATCTCATTCTCATTCTATATATAATTTGATTTAATACTAAGCTCAAATTTAATTTTTGTTAAGTTCAAAATCATTATGTAAGATTATATGTAAAGTCACAAAAGTACAATGAATATATGGTGAACCATATTGTCCTTCTTTACTTATAAATTTTTACAATTTTTTTATCATTCAATTTTATTCGATTTTTTTAATTTCAATATCATATTTATAACATTCCTAAAAAATAAAAATATAAAATTTAGAATCAAATTACTTTAAAAAATCATCAAAATTTATTTCAATTATTGGAACTAAATTACACCAAAATATGAGGAAAATTTGTTGAAAAAGTTCAAAGAGAGAATATTTTTAATCTCATAAATATCATTTGAAAAAAATATTACCGTTACTTTTTTAATGAAATTTTAAAAATATGACTAATTCTATATTTTTTTTTATAAATTATGAGACTTGAGATGCCTACCACACGGGCACTCATGGCATCCACAACTTCATTGTTGTACATATACACACATTAAAATAAGGCTAAACTATATCATTAGTCGTTTACTTCGTAAGTTTAGTAGACTATATTAGTGAATTAGAGATTCGAGATACCATAATTTCTTGTTTCGTAGTTTTAGAATTCTCTGTAGGATTAACTAGGCCTAAATAAAGAGTTAATGTTCTAATATACGTGGAATTCTATATCTATCTTGTTCAATCAAATAGTGAACTCCAGCTACAACTTCAGTGTTATACAAATACACACATTGAAATAAGGCTAAATTATATCATTAGTTCTTAAACTTTAATTAAATTCACACTTAAATTTTTAAATTTTTAAATTGTACAATTTAGTTTTTAAAATTTCACACATAGATTCATAAACTTTTAAATATTATAATTTAGTCCATAAATTTTTAAAAATTCACACATAGTTTCTATCTTGAGTACTACAAAAATACATATTTTTTAATCAAAATTTTAGAATCTATGTGTAAATTTTTAAAATTTTAAGAGTTAAATTATAAAATTTAAAAGTTTAGGAACCTATATATAAAATTTTTAAAGTTTGGAGATTGGGGACTTAAATTGTAGAATTTAAAAGTTTGATAATCTAAGTATAAATTTAGTTAAAATTTAGAGACTAATAAAATAACTAAGTCTTAAAATAAATGATAATTAATAACAAATTATTAATTGGCCTATTAGATTATAAGAAAAACAAAGTTAGTTTTTATCACAATTTAAAACATACATCAATTTATATGACATAATTTAATTAATTTTTTATTAATAAATAATTCTAAAATTACTTCATAATTACAATTATTAATTTTATATTTACTAATAATTATCATATTTGTCTTATTCATATAACAACTTGTTACATCATTATTCTATATAAAAGAAGAATATTAGGATTATATAAATTTGCACATATTTTATACACATTAATTATATAATGATATATTATAAAATTATTTAAAAAAGTAAATTATTTTTTCATTTTAAAAATAATTTTATCACATATTATAATATAATACAAAATTTATATATTCTTAAAATTTCTCTCAAATAAAATTACATAGCGGTTTATTATTCCATTGTGTTCAAGTAAAATTTAAAATTTACGGTCTCCATTACAGTGTGCTGACGTAATATTTTAATAATATCTATGTTTATTTTAAATACTTTAGTATATAATATATTATTTTATTACGATTGATTGGATGTAAATTTTTCTTTTTTGTATGTCATATGAAAAATACGAAAGAATTAGGGGTGGATAATAGATGGGTTGGGTTGATTTGAGAAAAAATTAAAATTAACTCGAATATTTCGGGTTTAAAAATACATAGGTCAAAACCGGCCAATAAACATTTCAAACCAATCCAACCCAAACCAAAAATTTTGGGTTGGTAATTCAGTCCAAAATTTTAAAATAATTTATTTTTTAATTCTAAATTTAATATCTATTTAAAAAAAAAAAACTTATAGCCCATGCAAACAAAAGCTTCAAAGGGTGGTTAAAGAAATTATGAGAGCATATGCAATGAATGCTTTTTTATAAAGATAAGTTAAAAAGAGAGTTTCTTCTTTAAGAGATGTGAGACTAAAAAAATTAAATTTTTGCTTATATATTACATAATTTATAAATACATTCTTATATAATGAGATCACAAAATTAGCATTTAATAAAATGATATGAATATTAAACTATTTTTTAATTTGAGTTCAAATTTATAAGTACATTTTTTTTTAAAGTTAATTAATAAAACTTATGGTGTAATACGTCCACATGTTATTATTTATTGAGTATTATGTTCTTTATGTATTTTTAATTTCAATGAATTAATAAATAATTTATCCTCTAAAAAAAAAAAAAAAACACGACAATGGGATTTTTTTTTATTGCTTAAAAAGAATTCTCTTTTCAAGTTTTAATAATTATATATCGGCTCAAATTCGTTTGATAATAAAAAGCCCTCTTAAATTTTTATTTTTTTTAACCATCTCACACGTTGTCCATTTGTTCCTAGTAGCTATAAATATTTAGATCTTAAAGTTTGATATATGTATAAAATAATTGTTAATTTTTTAACAGTTTAAATTTTTAAAAAAAATATAATTTTTAATAACTTTTAACGTAATATAAGAGATAAAGGTTTTATGTTCAAAATCCTACAACCCCAATTCTTAAATAGTAAGTGTTTGATCTATATAGTGTATAGAACTAACATTTATGGTAAATAATAAATATATAAAAATAATAACAATATTAAAATCACCTTACAATATTAAGCTTTTAAAAAAGTTGATTTTTTAATAATTTTCAACATAATATTAACGTTTGAAGTCTTGTGAGCTAACACTTGTGTGGAGTCATAAATATACAAAATAATTGTTAGCCATCTTTTAAAAGTTTAAGTTTTTGAGAAATATAATTTTCCAACAATTTTTAACAAGTATAACAAGGAAACGGCTCTAATATAATATCACTAATACGAAAAACTTTTATATTATCTAGGTTTATGTACGAGGTAGAAAATATTTTAATTTATTATTTTATATAAATGAATTTATTTGAATGTAATTATTTTAAAATAAATATTAATTATATATTTTTTTAAATTAGTTAGATATGTTATATATCCATGCACATAACTCACATTTTTTTCCCCTAACACGCATGCTAACGTCATTAACAAATGAAGTTGCATCCTAATCATTATCCCCACCAAATAAACTTTCAAAAATTTCATGAAATCTTATTTGAATTCGCACCCCGAGACATATAGCTTTCCAATCACAGGCCAAGCATTGAAAATGAAGCGTATAAATTGAATCATGTTAGCTAGCTAGATGATCATTTCGATATTAGTAATGCTATATGTATGGCTCACAATTTTTGTGAGCAATTTTTTTGTAAAATTATTCTAATAAAGATAAAGATGAGGTAAAAAAAAAAAAAATAAGAAATGAAAAATAGAAATTGAGGTTTTATATTTTATAATATAAAATAGGACAAAAATGATAATAATAATTGCATTTACCGTCCCACCGACACTAAATACTTCATTTTAACAATTTTATAGATTTATTTATATTTTTTTAATAAATTTAATTAAATTAAACTCAAATTATTCTTAAATAATGCATTATATATTATATATTTTATCTTATATTGTGTTTTTTTCTTCTAAAACATCAATATTTTTTAATAAAAATTATTTAAATTATTTATTTAAATTTTATAAATCTAAAATCATGTAATTATTTTATAATTATTCTTTTTTTTTCTTCAATCTAATTTATAACTAAATTTTATTAAAATTGTTTAGTATAAAAAAATTATGTTGTTATTATTATATATATATTTTATTTTTCTGCTTATCATTTAAATGTTATTTATTAACTTGAATTTTTTTTATTATAATAAATATTTATTATTGATTAAATTTTTAAATAATTTTTTTATAATAAAAATTTAAAAATAATATTTATAATATTATATGAATCCCGGTTTCTTATTTATGGTCTCATTTTCTACTGGGATCCATGATCACTAGCTATATGTGCCAGACTATAAGTATGTTGAACTCTTTAAGAATTATGCGTAGGGAGTCTTATCATTCTTATAAACCAGGGACAAAACTTTGTTGGGACCTGAGATGATCCGGGTCTCCTTACTCACAATATATATGTATGTATGTGTGTGTATTAAATGTGTATTTTTTTTATATAAAATTTATATTATAGTATTTTTTTTATATATATTATAATTTTACTGGTTAAAATTTATTAGAATCTTAAATATTTTATACTCCTTAATAAAATACTTAATTAAATTTTCATAAGTGCAACTATTGTTTAGTCAAATTAAAATTATATTTTTTTACTATTAATTATCAACGTTATAATAGTTTATGTTAAATCATTATTCATAATATATATATATATATATATATATATATATATGAAAAAAAAAATATGAAAAAATTTATATTTATATTTATTTATTAAAATAATTTTTATTAATGATTTCAAATTTGGTCCCCCATATTATTATATTTTATTAACATAAAATTTTTAACTCTAACCGATGTATAACATTAAGAATGTAAAATATTAAAATAATTAATCTAAAATAAGTACTAATATTTTGACATGTGGGACTCAACCAATTAAGCAATGAGTTTATTCCCTTTTACCCAATAAACTTAAATTTGTTAAGAAAGATTATTAATTTTTTTTTTTTAATTTGAACAATTTTAAAACAAAATTATCGTGAAATTACACTTACATGCTGCATTAATTGCACCACAATTGGTTTTGTTGCTAGCTTATTGTAGTATTATTATACCATTAATAAAATAATTTCAAACAAAGTAAACAATTTTCAAAAAATGACTTAACAAGCGAAAATTTTCCCTTGTGGACAAAAAGAAAAGAAAAGAAAAAAAAAAAAAACACATTTCCCCTTGTGAGATTGTTCATGATTCAGGACTAAAAAAGGGGGAGGGGAATTTAACAATAAGAAAGGTTAAAGTAGTTTTTTTTTAAATTTCTTTAAGGTTGAAAAAAGAGTTGCTATATGAAGCATCTTAGTAGTCAGTGCGCCTGCTCAGCACCCAACAACAAAGGCAACGATCAATTCTTATATCTAATCAAATAGGGGAAGTGGTGCTTCAACGAACATAGTTCAGTAAAAGTGCTAGTATGGTAGGGACCATAAGTAATCTAATCAGACCTGGTAACTAGCTATGCATTCATTGAGGATCGACTTCTTAATTTGCTACAACCAGAAAACAACAAAACAAGACCCTTTATATTTTGCAGAATCTCTTTTCCCAAACATGCAAAAGCATTTTGTTCCCCAGGGTAATATATATATATATATATATATATATATATATAATGTGGATTCAGTTTTTAGTACTAAACAGTAAACACAGGTAATTAATATATATATATATATATATTTTTTTTTTTTCTTTTAATTCGGACACAAGGTATTTATTAAATATAATAGAATGATTTTGATGTATTCAAACTAATACTAATATAACCCATTTTATGAATAAAATGTGCTAATTAATCGACCAACAAAATTATTTGTTATAAATAAAATCTTATTGTTACATTCAAATATATAAATGTTGATTAATCTGATTAATATTAAATTTGATAAAATAAAATGGTTAAATAACTAAAAATGAGATTATTCAATATATATATATATATATGTATGTACATTTTGCACTTCCTACGATAGCAATTCATGCATGATATAACATATAAAATGAACAACATAACACAATAAGATTGAGACTTATAATATATTCCGACTTTTACAAATATTCTTCTCTATTATTCTTATGATCATTTAACCTCAAGTGTATTTTGACTTGTTCTATAAAAATTAAAAATAATTAGTTGATACATGTGTCATGATATATCTTAAGATGTATTGTTCAAAAGAGAAATGTTGGTAATACTTTCAATTATATTTTTTATTTTTACTTTCATCATTTTTCAAGTAATGCCCATAAATTTTACTTTATTAGCATGTTCTTTTCACATTTTTTTTAGAAAAATTAATGTCTAAAAGAAAGTAAAATTTACACTTTTTATTTAAAAATTAGTACAAATAAAATAAGAGTGTTGCTAGTACTCTCCTACTAACCTCAAATCGCACATCAACATTAGGCGTGAGCATATCATAGATTGGTTTGAATTAAAGTTAAAATCGAAACTAAATCAATAATATCGGTTCCTAAAAAATAAGAAACAATCCGATAAAATAAAACTTATAAAATTGAATCTTTTGAATTTGATTGGGTGGATCGAATTTTGTGTTTTCGTTTTTTTTTTTTATTGTTGCTTCTATTATAGAAATTTTTAAAAAATTATTTATTTTTAATAACTAAACAATTATTGCATTAAATTTTATGCTTTGACAATTAATTAAAATTAGTACCTAAAAAGATTTTAATTTTTTTTCCAAACAATAAATAAATAAAGATCATGTACTCAATTCTAAATTTCAAATAACATATAAACTAACATAAATATTTACTATTTAATTTTATATCAATTTTAAGCATAAATTGCGTCTCGATCCTCTCTTTTGTTTTCCTCCTATATCCGTCGAAGAGAAACTGATCAAAGCTAAATAGTTCTTTTTGTTGCAGGTCCATTTTATTTTTCGCTTTAATGCCTTCTACCACAATTCTTTTTCTCTTATTTCATATCTCACAAAAAAAATAATAAAATTATATATAAGTGATTAATTAACTTATTAAGTATCAATATAAATATCTTATAAATTATTATTTGAACAAGTATAAATACAACTTAATAAAACTAATAACTTGAAAGTGTTAAAAGGTTAATTTAATTTATATATATATTTTTATTTTTTTATCTAATAAATTTATTATATTAAAAAAATATAAAAAAAAATATATAATATATTATATGTAAGGGTTATATCAACTCTAATAAATTTGTTTGGATTTATTAATTCTTTAAAATTTAAAATGAAATCAACCTAATCAAAATTATGTGATACGGTTAAGTTAGATTGGTTTAATTTGTATAAATTAGATCAATTTGATTCCATGGTTAGTCTCCGATTTGTATTTTTCTTCTCAATGGCTAGCTGTGAGTCTCTGACGACCTACCCAATCTGAATTTTGGGAAGAAAAAACAAAATCTGATGGAGTAATCGATCTCTAACGATAGTTGCACGCTTAGTAGTAAAGAATAATTACGTACATACGCTTTACGCCTGTGAATACTTTTTAGTTTGTTTTGTTTTGAAAATGTGTCTTTTTTATTAATTAATTTTATTCTATTTTTACACACTTTTATGTTTTTAATTTTTTTTTAAAAAAAAGTTATATTCTTAGTTATTTTTTCTTATATTAGTTAACTTTATCTTTTATTTATTATGACTTAAAAAAATAAATAGAAAAAAAATAACTTTTACAAATGAGTTTTTATTCTTTCTAAATAAATTTAAAAATAGAAGTAAATTTTAAACACAACAAAACATAATTCTTTATTAATTGAGCCTTTTAAGAATTGACACTTATTTTTATTTCAAGTGGCACAAACCAGTGACGAATCCTTCACGCTAATAGTATAATTACTTAAATTAAAAATATATTATTCATCTTATTTTGAAAAAATGTCTCATCCTTATATTAATTTTTTTTCCTCCTTCAACACGGTATATAAGTATTTTTTTTATGACGTAAAAATAATTTTTTTTAATGTACTGTATAGATATTTTTTAAAATATTAAAAATTAAATTTGTTAAATAATTAAATTATACAAAAATAAAAGGAATGACATAAATATACCATGGTGATACAGACAAGAGCAGTAGTAGAAGGCTTCAAATCACACGTACTAAAAAGTATTAATATATATATTACTAATATATATTAAATAAATTAACAAATTTTTTCATATTTTAAGTAATTTTAATGATATATATATATATATATATATATATATATATATATATATATATATATATATATATATATATATATATATATATATATATTAGTACACCATTTTTTAGCATGATATTTGATTTCTAACAAAATTAAATGTGGTCATGGTCCATGAGTCCAAGTAATGACACTAAGAAATACTAATTTTATTTGTTTATTTATAAAATAAGTTGGTCATATCAAGGCTCAAAGAAGAATATAGAGACGTTAAGTTATTGATATGCAATAAATTTTAGTCAAATTATTTCTTTATAATAGTAAAAAAAAAAAAATTGTGTTCTTGTATCATAATACAAATTATCAGCTCTAATTAAGATTATTAATTTTTGTAATCTACATCTTTATTTTCTTCTAATTAGCATTTCGTATGAAAAGGGAGATGGTCTTTCATATACAGGTAGTATGGCCACCTGGTACATGAAATATATCAAGTTTATTGATTTTTAAAGAGATATTTTTTAAATAAAAGGATTGGGATCTAACAGTGCATAATAATTAAGAGAGTGCATTGTCCCTATTTTATATATATAGGATTAGACGATCCATTTCAGCCTCAAAGGCCTCTCATCAAAAGGGAACAATTTTACATTCTTTCTCTGCTCTTTTTGGGCGTTGCGTGATCTTATTTACATATTTGATTCTTCTTCACGGCCAATATTGCATTTCTTCTACCTCTCCTTACTTTCAATTTTATCTTTCGAGAACATATTTTCATCTTTGTATTTTGGTTCCAGATGACAAATGAAATTCTCCCCATTTTTAGTTTTTTTTTTTTTTTTCTACTACGTTGTCCTTAATTTTCATTTAACGAAATTAAGCTGGCGCAATCAAATTTTATCCGGATAATACATCATTAGATCATCGAATTTAAACTGGTTGATGAAAAATCATAAATGATGAAGGGCAATCAAATTTATTAAGGGGAACATATCAGAGACATTAGAACATGTAGTAAATGATGATGTATTAATTAAAATTTGCACTACTTGTTGGATTATATTATTATTATTATTATTTTGCTTCTTTTTTTTAAATGCAATTCGAATCAATGTTTTGGGTTGGGTTCGAGTCTTAGTAAACAAATTTTTTATGATGTGTGTACCTCTGTATTTTTATTTGTTAGTTATAGCACTGTTTAAAACTGTATCAGCTAGTGTTAAATTATTTTTTTCATAAATTTTTATTAAATCATAAAATAACATATTAATTATATATATATAATGTAAATTACACATTATGTATAACACGCGCTTGAATAATTGAGATACTATTTGGTCCAATTCATTTATATTTACAAGTACATGCTCGGATTCATTAATTTTCTCAGACATTTTGCTAGATGACACCATGTTCAAACCAAATTAAACCTCTCCATTGAAGGAAACTCACTCATATCTGTATGTAACCTATATCTATATGAAAACTGACTTTAACCAAAAAAGACTACTATGTACTATTTGAACTAAAAAAATACGGACTACTCATATAAATACTCTTTATTATATCCTCGGGTCAAAACTGTACAATCAAGTGTAACTTTACAAAAAGAACGTTAAAATTCTGAATCAAAATTAAATAATTGCTAGCCTGCAACAAAGCATAACGTTGGCAACTGAGCTGCTTTTCTTACGAGGAAAATAAAGTTGGAATATGGAGGTAAGAAATTGAAGTTGATAACCACGATCAATTTTCATAGAATTGAACCACTTTTTATATATATATATAGAAATACAGAAGCTCTCGACTTAAAAACCCAGTTGTTGATAATGATTATAGTCAATCTCATTCAATCGTACACAACATAGCATATTCTCAGGCAGTTCATCGGCCTTGCTCGCCTATTTCCATATCACAAGTTTTAATCAGATGTCAAGTAACGCTTCAAGCGTAAGGCACACTAAAGCTGAAGTAAAAAAGAAAAATGGTTACCTGAATTATCAGTCCGAAATCCAAAATACACAGCTTTAATCTGTCGTGAAATGCTTCAATACCTTTTCTTGAAATGTAGCCGAATCTGTGCATATCTATATCAATCTCAAAATAATTTTCTCCCTGCAACACAATCAGTCCAAAAAAGATAAGTGCTCGGAGTATTATTTTCAGTCAATCTACAAGACACTTTTGAAGGTATGCAACTGTTCTGTTATCAAGCACGGTGGGTCTCCATATTTCATAGCTGACTTAAAGGCAAGATGCCAAAGAAAATGGTAGGAACAGTGTAATTTCTGTCATAGCAACAAATAAAGGTCGATAGAATATCATGGAAGACATTACAAATACCGCTTAAGTAGCAAAGTACCACACATATTTGAAAAATAGCAATCACTTTCATTTTACTTCCCAGAGAACTGTTTGCAAAAAGTTGAGAAAAACTCGATGGAAATTAATAAGGATGATGTCGTAATAAAGAAATCACTAACGGATATAATGTCATGTTTTTCAAAGTAATGGTGGCTGTTTGTTAGTAGCATTACATTGAACGTGGAAGGAAAGAATAGGTTTGGATTCTGAATTTACTGTAATTAAGAAACCATTCCAAAGAAACTAAGCAAAAAAGGAGCATTCACCATTCATGGTCATTTGGAAAAATTTAAGAAATTACCAGGAAAAAATCATGTTGAGGCCTTGAAAGAACAGGTTTTTCATTGTAAGCGTTCATTAACTTCCTCTCAGCTGAACTCAAATGCAAATCTTCTGTATTTGCCACACGACCTAGGATTTTCAATCTTTCCCTAAAAGGTGCAATTGAATCAACAGGGAAGCCTCTAACTCTCTCCACTTCATCATTGATAAATCTCTGCCATGGTTGAAATGAGAAGACAAAATAGTCAACAATTGTCATTTACTAAATAAAATAACAGAGAAGCCGAATTGTGGTAGCATTCAGTTTGCAGGGAATGCAACAGAACAAAGACATTATACAGTAGCAAATTTACGAGTCACAAAAATGTGACATCCATCTTACATTGATACTCTCTCGGAAATGAGGGGGAAGATCCTTGGAATAACTCTCAGAAACCTTGAAGTACATGACCAAACTCATTCCTTCCCCATCATTTTCACCTTGAAATATCGCAGCAGGATATAATGGTACCTGCAGTGAGAAAATCTATATTTAAACGCATTGAAACTTCTCAAAGTTCATAAGCTAAAAATAATGCTCATAATTTAAGAGTAGAAACAATAGTCAGAAAATATGATAGGACTATACAATATACATAGTCTTCCACTACATTCAACCATAGCCTCATTAAAAGTGAGCAAATGAAGGAACAAACATTTATAGGCAAGGAAAAGAAAAAAAAAAAAAAATATGCACCTGAACATTTACAACGAGAATAGAAGGGACATCCTGAGCAGAATTCCGAACTGGAAGTTCAACAAAACGAGCAATATGATCAATTTTCCTCTGAGATAAGAAGATATCAACACCAAAAGGATAAAATGCAGCACAGCTTGAAGCAAATTCTTTCTTCTTATCCCTGGAAGGGAGGGGAGGGAAAAAAGGAGAAGGAAAAAAAAAAGCAGCAGAGATAAATTGGGAATAAAATTAATGCGTAGACATCTTACATACGGAAAAATGCTTTCTCTAATTTATGTTAGAAGCATGCTTCCTACGAAATTGCGATAAAATGAACCCAAAGCTGAAAATGTTCTCACCTAAAATAGTTTTTGCTCCTGACTTTGAAGGTGTTTGGCTCAGTAGGTGACCAGCAATCCAGCATTTTCTTGTCCATTGGGCAGTATGGAACCGTAGAGCCTGCCACTGGTCTTTGCCGGAGCACCTTAGGTGAAGCTACAAAAAGAGAGAAAAAGTATATCACTATTTTTGCTAAACTAGCCATATCACTTGCTTAAAGTAGATCTGTAGATGCATATAAATTAGAACATAAAAATAGCACTTACTTAACGGTGGGCCACTATGCCCTTCCCTCCACTTAAAGGAAAGTTTTGAGAGCAATTTCCTTCTTGAACTCGAATGAACTGGGCTTAATGGTTTTCTTTTATCAACCGAGGGGCAACTAGAGGCAAGACAAGGCAAGCAAGTGTTTTGAAGACGTCCACAATCATCTATTGCTTGTGATGTTTCCTTTACTCGAGCACTTTCACCAATACAGGCTCTAGAAACTTCAGAGTTACCCCCATTTTCTTCACCCTTTTTATCATGCAATAGTTCCTTTGATTTCTGTTGTTGTTTAGAAAATACAACACAAGCTCTTGGCGATGAGAAGCTCAATCTGGAGGAAACTTCGGGGCCACTGATAGACAGAACGTCTGCACATAATTAAAATTACATACAAACTACGATCAATCTAATATTTATAACAAACATTACTAAAATTTGATTCCTTAATAACCAAAATCGCACATACCATCGCGAACACTGTAAAAATCTTCGTCGCATTCAGATTCAACAACCGAAGTACAATCAAACCATGCCACCTCCGAATTTGCTCTTGCTAATATACCAAATCAATAAGAAGACAACCAATGAATACTCAAATCCACAAACTTACTGGTTATCGGGTTAGCTCAAGTTTATCAGAAAAAGGGGAATTGTTATCTAAAATATTGACGAAGAAAGAAGAAAAATAAGGTTTTCAGATAAAAACTTATAAATTTAAAAACCTTGATCCAACGATGAAACACGCCGCTGAACAGATCTTCTATGCCGGCGAGTTTTCTTCTTCGACAAACCCAATCGCCGTCTCACCCAGCCTTTTGGCTTTGAACCACAAACTCCCATACTTTCTTCTCTCTCTCTCCAGTTTTTGCTAAGACGTTATCTATTTGTCTATCTTGTGTTGTGTTGTGCCCCGTTCTCACTCTTATTTCTTCGTCTAAACAGTCGATTTTATAAACATTCTTATAGTTGGAGAAATTTTTGCAACGTGTAAAAATTATGTATAATGAGAGAGAGATATAATGTAAAGGTTTTAATGAGAGAGAAAAAAGCATCACTTTAAAATTTAAAAAATAGATGATAAAAAAATTTAAGTTTATTTATTTCTTTAAATTACTCATTTTTCGTATATGTTCGGATGAATTTTAATTTTTATAAAATGAGAATTAATATTAAATATTTTGACAACATATTATTCAAATTTATAAAAACATACAACATATTATATACAAAAAAAATTTCGTATATAAGTGTTTATTAACATATTTTAAGTTATTAATATTAGTTGTTATTTAAAGATATATTATCACACATTAAACATGATAACGAATTAAATATTAAATATAAACCGTAAAAATCATAATAAATTAAGTATTAAATATAACTGTAAATACGATAATGAATTAAGTATAACCTCTAATGAAAATTTTAATTATATAATGATTGTCACCTTAAAAAAAATTATAAATTATATGATAATTATCACATTTAATAAATACTCTAATCATATAATGATTAATATATTTAAATATAATTTTTTTTTATAATTAATTTAAAAATATATAATATTAATTTTATATAATTTTTAAACATACAATAAAAATTAATCAAAGAAAAAAGTTAAAATAAATAAAATAATATATATATATTATTTTTTTGAGAAATTATTTATCTATTTATTAAGCTGCTGATTTTTTGTATAAAAAAATATATTTCCGATAAATAGGTTTTTACTGGAAAGAAATTTCTCAATAGATAGATTTATTTTTAAATGTTTTCCCCTGCTTCAGAAACGCGGCGAACTCTCAGCTTTGGAAAAGTCAATGATGAGATTAAAATTTTGCTAAGATGGGTCCCACGCGTCCTATCTTGTTGTACTCTTACGGCCAAAAATATGCCACGTTTTTGGAACAAAAATCTCACCAAATCCGGTAGAAAAATGCTATCTACGTCACACAATCTGTTAATAATGATATGATGCAAGGTTGCAATTATTCCACAATCATCAATAATATCTAACGTTAATATAATATATAGTACATAATAATTATTAATTTTTTTCATAATAATCTTTGGTATTAGACCATAAAAAAAATACTTTAATAAAAAAAAATATATATCAATTAATAAAGAGCAGTAATATATGAATATTATAATATGTATTAAATAACGTATAGTTATTAATTAAATAAAAATTTATGATATAAAATGATAAAATAATTGTAAAATTTTTATCGAAAAAAAGTTAATTAAATTACATGTGAATTGATAAATGATTTTTGATTAATAAATGACACGTAGTGAAAGGGCACGTAGGTCGGTTGGCATATCCATATATGAATAGAAGATGGTGCTGCGTCCACGATGTTTGTTCCCAACCCACTACTACTAGTAATAGGGAGAGTCGGTTTATTAGTACGAGTCCAATATAAAGCCCATTGTTGCACGTGTTTCAACTCTATCTGCACGACAGTTTGAGCGTAGTGGAATGTGGAAATGTGGAAATGTGGAATTAGGGGTGTCAATTTATGCGAGCTAGGCTAGTTTGAGTTGGCCCAAACTAGCTCAATTCAAATTGATTTAACTCTAGCTCAATTCAAATTTAATTCGAGCTAGCAAATGTGAGCTCGAACCCAAACCAAACATAAACAAACTGGCTCAAACTGGCCCAAATTAGTCCGAATTGTTAATTATATATATATATTTTAGTTAATATGACTTTTTTTTATTAAAAAAATATGTTTAATAATTAAAGCTAAAAAAAAATTACATAAAACAATAATATATATATATATATATATATATAATAAAAAATTAATTATTAAAGCAAAAAGTCAATTATTAAATTAATTAAGCAATGAATAAATGCATTAAACCCTACTCATGTAAAAGTTAGAAATCATCATGCCCTTATGAAAACTCATATTTAGAATAAAGAGTTCTCAAATCTAAATCAAATTTCTTATATCTATTAAACAAAATAAATAGAGATAAGTAGATTAAATAAACATACTTATTAAAAATTGAACAGTTAAAGTAAATTAAAATTTTACACGATAACATAACTTTTTTTTATATACACAAGAATAAAACTTTGACTATTACATAATATATAAGTCTCAAGACAATAAACAAGTGAAAAAGACAATAGCATAACACAAGTATCAATTTAAAAATAGAAACTTCATAATACTAATTTAAATTAAATATAAATATTATTATTTTTCGTTTAAAGAGTTAGGTAGATTTAAATGCTAAATGAATTAACATAAAAAAATGTAGCATAATATTGTGACAAAATGAATAAATTATAACTATTTATTCATTATCAGCTTATTTTTTTTTTTAAAAGGAAGAAAAATAACTAATATATCATAAAAGAGAAATACTGAAATACATGAAAGATTATTTTAATTTTAATATAGTATTTTTTATTTAAAATTTAATTTAATTTAATTTTAGTTCGGGCTAATGGGTTGGCCCTAACCCGATCCTAACTCAGCTCAAATGTGTTCGTGTTATTCGAGCTAGGCCGAAACAATTTCAAATTAAATTCGATTCGTGTTTTTTGATTCAGATTCGATTCGATTAATCGAACTATAGCACAAATTGCCACCCTTAGGTGGAACGTACATTGTTTGCATGATTTCACATTTGTCCGCATTAAACATTCATTTACATCTTACTTGCAGGCCGTCAGGTCTTTCTTTGCTAAACTATATCCATACTTCGTAGGATGATCCACCAAGTTAAAAAAGCTCGAATAGTTTTCATTTGCCTTTGCAATTCACATAAAGGGTACATGTTTATGCTTTCTGTATGCAGAAGGTAGAGTCTAGTAGGCATGGATGTATTTACCGCCCAGGTAAAGAAAAAAGGTGTGGCTACTAGTTTTATCTCTACGGAAATGTGGTCCAAGTTCCGACTATACAAGTAGCACGTTTATTTTGCCTGCAGTCTTTGTTGGATCGAAATTAAAGGATCAGTTCGTCAACTATAGGGAGCTCATTTGCAATGCTATATATTCAATTGCAAACCCAAAGCAGTTTTTATAGGATATGTACTATAGGACACTCGAAGTCATAGGTGAAATAGATGAGTGCGAATGTTTTTCCTTAATATTAGTAACGGCCGCATTAGCACAGCTAAATAACATATACAAAGTTTTTTGAGACTATTCTTTACCTCACCTCACCTAGCAAGGTCCCTATGATGAGCATACCTTGCAACTCTTCATACAAAATCCAGGTTGAACAACAGAACCCTTCATATAAATGGGATTCTTTTCACACTCGCCAGACTTGGCCCATTTAGGGCAACTTGGATTCTCGTCTACACAACCGCCACTAGCAGATTGTCTCACTGTTTTATCAAAAGATCTCACATGAATCCACTTGGTTGCAGACCACTTCTCACCCGCGATGACAGGACAACTTCCGTGCAAGCTGCTTGAATCAGTAGTCGCATCAAGATGAAGACTGAAAAACAGCAAGGCATCTCCCTTTTTAGCCTTCACTGCAAGAGAATATAATGCAATGTTTCAAATTATCAAATAACACACCATGGGATAATGTTGAGAATACCACATCATGTGATTGACAGTAAAATGAACTATAATAGACACGGGGAAAGTTAAGGACACACTACAAAAATACTAATTATGATGTGCTACGTGTCAAAATATTTGAAAATCAATAAATTATTTACTTTTCAAAAAAAAAGATTGACACATGGCACGTCATAATTAGGGTGATTGCAAATTAATGTGCATTTAGCATTTCTCTAATAAAAAATTGCAGAAATGGACATTAAGCTTACACAAATAATAAACTGTGGTTACTAAACTCTTATAATTGGCAAAGAGTGAACAGTTTAAGACAAGGGGATCCTTGCGATCTCGCCCCTTGATCTACTAACATAAATTCTTTTTTAAATTAAAAATCAACCAACATAAATGCAAGAACATTTAAAAAAAAATAATAATACAAACAAACAAGATTTAATTACTCCAATGGTCCCCTAAACTTTACCTAAATTCATACTTAGGTCCTCAAACTTTTAAATTCCACAATTTAGTATCAAATTTTTAAAATTTCACACATAAGTCCCTAAATTTTTAAATTTTATAATTTAATTATGTGTGAATTTTTAGAAGTTTGGGGACTAAATTATAAAATTTTAAAATTTGAGGATTTAAAGAGTAAATTTAGTAAAAGTATAAGGACCATTAGTAAAGTTTAGGCAACAAACAAACTTATGACTGCATCATAATGTAATCAGTACCTGCATAGCCATTTTTAGCACAGTCGGACCAGCTATCATCCTTTGGTTGACTCACTTTTGCCTATCGGATTAGGAATCATAAGAGAGCATTGATCAATATTAAACAGGAAGCTAAAATTAAAAGACTAACATCTTGTGGTCAATTAATCACCTCTGCTTTGGGAAAGACTGTCTCCCCACCCTTCTCGACATTAGACAAATACATCAATACGGTAGCAACTCGATGGCCTCCTAATTCTTGATTAGCCTTGTCATGGAAATAATCATAATGTGGTTCATACTTCTGACCATTCTCATAGTGGAGTATCTGGATGGCCTCTCCATTATCTGATGGGAAACAAAAAATCCATGAAAGATAAGAAGAAGAAGAAGATTCCTCATTTCAAGATCACAACTTTTGATATCTAATTGAGAAAGAATTTATTATTTTGAAAACATTTCCAAGATAGTAATAATCTGAAATCTTGATGATACCTTCAGGAAGGAAGGTCCATGCAGCAAGTCTGGCCTCAATGGCAGCAACTACGTCATCCTTCACGCAAAAATATATCACATCAAGTACAGACAAATAAAAGGCTCAAGGAATTTCCCAAAGGCAGTTGAATTTTTGTATCCATGTTGGGAAATCTATCATGCAGTAGGCTTAAATATGGGGATAACAGACAAAATGCATTCAAATATGTAAAAAAGAAAAAGTATGTGGTGGATACCATGAAGTTGAAAGCATAGAAGCAATGGATTCTCTAAAAAAGGTGAATGGAGTTAAGATTTATCATTCCTTGTAAAACATGAAAAGTAGGGTTGATGGAAATTTCTATTCATAGAAATCAACTTTTGATCCAAATCAACAAACAAGTAACATTGAATTGCAAGAAAAGGAAAAAAAAAAAAAAAAAAAATGAAGCCTGTTTTTTATAAATTAAAAAACTAAAAAGAAATAGTTTCACAAATAGGTGGCTTCAGAATTTTGTTTTAATGTTAAAAAATGGTAAAATATTATCTTAAAGAGTTGAAGCAATGAGTTCTTAAGGCTTGATCCCGTGAATGATTAATGCCAACTGATGACATGGGACTATCAAATCATCAATAATTCTGACCTTCCCATTCAGGAACTTATATACTAACATGAAAGAACAAGGTAAAATTAATGGACCATCAACAACTTCCAATATCTGATCAAAGTCCGCAACATAAGAATGAAAGAGGATACTGTATTCAGAAAGAGGAGTTATTTACTCGTATCATAATGTCCGGCATTAAGTATTTATTTTACAATTTACCAAAAAAAACCAAATAAAAAGGATTCTCTAGCTTGATGATCTGTGGTAGCAATTCATCTTTTGACTCAGAAGAACGGGATTGTAATTTTAAGGCATTAAAATGGGAAACGTATTGACAATAGTAATAGTGACGAATATATACGCTAATGTTTTTAGCTATACAGTATAAACACAAAATCTGCTTGATATCACAAGGCAAAATGGACAATAATGTGATCAGAATTTCGTCAAAGTAATAACAATCTTAACAGAAACAAGTTCTTCAAGAAAGACGAATTTGCATCACAAACAGCAATCAAATAAACAACATAAGTTAGATAACTAGATGATAGAAGAAAAGGATGGTACAAACCTGAGTCTTTTGAAGAAACATGCCAGAACTCGTTCGGACTTTGCTCTTTATACTCTTACCCGATTCGTTATCGGCCACCATCGATACCTCAAGCTTATCCCTAGCCTAATTCCCCAAATTTACTTAAATAAGTAACAATTTATCAATATACCACATGCAATGTTTTCTCAAACCCTAAAATATGCAATTTCAATGAAGTGAATACCGAATTTCATAAAAATATACATTACCAAATTGATCAGGTGGTCGCACTCCTCATCCGACAGAAATCCCTTGTAGATAAAAGCCCTGTCAAATTTTATTCAAGAACCACAAATGAATAAGATAAAAAAAAAAAAAAAAAATGATTGAAGCGAATATCAATATATAATATATAAAATAGAATGTGATTGCTAATTAAGTTCCGTGATCGTGACAATAAATGTGAGCTAGAAAGAAAAAACCTGGGATGCCATGACAGTTGTGTGACCCGACTGGGATCAAAGATAGCAGGAGAAGTACTTTTCTTCAATCTCAGCACCGATCCCTCCCTAAAACCACATAAAATCCAAATATCATTTCAAGAAGATTATGCAAACACAGAAAAAGAGAGAGAGGCATACTTTATCTTATCTCCGAGCCATCTTGGAACGCGAATAGCGGATAGGGATAGATCAGGGAAAAAACAGAGAAAACAGAGGGAAAGAGCGAGACAGCGTCGAGAATCCATAAGAAAATCAATGCGTTCCGTACGTCAACTAAAACAGAGAAACAAATTTGACGGAAATGGGGAGAGAAAGTGGACTTTTTTGTTGGGCCAAACTACGACTTTGGAATTTGATATGTGCGATACGAGACTGGGTTAGAGGTCTCAAACTAGCTGTCCGGCCCGCGGCAGGAAACGGTTCGGTCAGACACGGCCCGTGAAGTTTACCTGATTTAAAATTTTAATTTAATCTTATTACATGCAAAAATAATAAATAAATTTATAATACATTATATATTACTATTTTTTTATAGTAAAAAAAATTTCACCTGAATAAAAATGATAAGACAAATATCGCACACCAACACATACTAAAATTATCAACAATTTATTATTTTTTATCAACCACAGGCTAACTACAATATGACTTATTATTTTTTACCGAACTACATACCAAGATCTTATATAAATTCATATTTTTTACCAACCAAAAGCTATTGATGTAGCATTCAATTGCTTGGCTTAATAGAAGAGTTTGTCACCCCCAAGTAATATTTGTTTTTATATTTTTATATATAATTAAATAAATTTATACGTTGGCCAAGTCACGTTAAAGGCTTAACATATTTATATTCAAATAACTTAATAATCTCTAACACATATAAATTGTCTCCATTTGTTTATTTTTAATAAAATTTAAAGGAAAATTCATTAACATAGGAATTTACTACTCTCTTTTTTTTATTACAAAACTAATTTTTTAATATAAAAAATAAATTTTTATCATAATTTGATACATACGTCAATTTACATATTATAATATGATTGGTTGTTATTAGTAAGTGGTCACATAATTACTTCAATATTTTCACTTCTCTATTTAACATATAATCTAATATTAATACATCATACATATAATATTTTGATTTTTTTTTCTCCTTAAATTTATAAAATATGGTAATTATTTTGATTCTAAAACTTAATAACTATTCGTAATTAAACCTTTTAAAAAAACTCATAATTTAACCACAAATTAGGTAAAAGACGGAATTATATGTATAAAAAATTATACAACTAAATATGATTTAAACTAACATTAGTGAGGATTTTTAAAAAAAAATATATATGTACTCTATTTTCCTTCAAGTTTTTTACAATACACAAAATGTCTTAATTATTCGGTACAACTTTTATACTAATCTTTTACTCAATCTAATGATTTTCTTGTACATAAAAAAAAATTAATAAATTCATTAAGTAATTATATTAAGAGATCCTATAAAATTACACATAAAATAATAACAATAATTTATTTTATATTAAAAACATCAATTATAAATATAACTGTATTTTTAATAAGTATGATATAAATTATGTATATAATAATTTTTAGGTCTATATTTAATATTTAAACACACACGGCTTAGGCTCATTAAAAAAAAATTCTGAATCACCACTACATTCAAATATATTTTAAAAATAAAATAATTGGCCAAAAATGGTCATGGGTCGTGTCTGACCATTAGGAGCAACACGACAAGCACATTAAAAAGCTTAAGGATAAAAAATGAATAATATTAGGTAATATATATATATATATATATATAATAATTATAATTTATTAAAATTTACCTAATAAATTTTAATAAATTCATATTATTAATAAGTAATAATATTTAACATTTTTCATAAAAATTAAGACACATCACAACAAGCTTACAAGTTACCAGCTGACACGATAAACTAATTAATTACGTTAACCGTGTTGTGTTGGATACGTCTGTATCATGACAAGCTGTGTCATGCTTTGTGCACGGCCATGGCAGACAGGGTTGGCCCATCTTGTGTAACATCACTTGGATGCGATTTTTTTTATAGATGGATATATAAATATAATGAGTATGAAAAGAAAATATATAAATAAACAGAAGAATTGATGTGATAGAAATAAAAATATGAAATTGATGTTAAAAAATTCGAATTTATTTTTATCATAAAATATACGCATTTGTCTATACTAGTAGTATTGAATAAAAAATTACCTGTTGGTTTGGTATTGTTCACATATAACTGTGGCAATTCGGTTGTCTATATTTACTTTACTGACACGGTGATACCATATTAAACCAATTTAAATAATATGTTTTAGTTAATTTTAAATTTTGGCATGTAAGTATCTTGACCCATGTTTTAGGGATATTTTTATCTAACCAAATCTTCAATAGTTCAACAAGAGTTTTTCTTAATATACTTTGCAAAATTTCTTTTAATTTAGCCTCAATTCCGGGTCTAAATTTTAATTTTTTTAATTATTTAAAAATTCAATCAATAATCCAAGGAGATAAAAAAAAAAAAAAAAAATGAAGGATAATATACGAGAGAGATACTCATTCCTAATAAGTAATAACATTTTCAAAATATTTTATAGATAATATCTTATAGATTTTGTTAATAAATATAAATTTAAATTCATATTATGTAAATTTACATGGTGTTCTAAGTGCATGCAAGAGAGAAAAATACAACTCAATTGTCAAAATTCAGGATAATATTTAAAATGATTCAATGTGGTACTAGTGAATTAAATGAGTAATTGAAATGTCCCAATTGAAAATTATAATGATTTAGGTTTCAGAGTAAAAAAAAATTAGGGTATCTGAAAATAAAACGAATCAAGGAGAATAATCGGGTGAATCAATGCCACCTTAATATCATGGCTTTCGAGGTCAAGCGTCGCCCTCGCACTTCTAATTTAGCCTTTGTTAAATTGCATTTGGCAGCATCCATCAGCAACAGCAGGATAAGTGCGATATGATTAGTTTCATTTGCAAGAAAAATAAATAAGAGCAAAATCCTCTGGCCTCAGTTTGCAGGGGAATAAAGAACCACTTTAAACAACCGCAGGCAACAGAGAGACAACTCCTTTGTCCACATCACAGCGTATACTTTCCACTTTCCAGTGTATTGTCCAGTCCAGTTCAAACTTTATCTTTTTCAAAAAGCTCATTTCTACATAAAGTTTTAGAGACTTACCTGGTTCAATCAAGTATGAATTTCAGACAAGGATCAAAAAAAGTGGGAGAATCTGAAAAAGGCTTTAAAACTCTTATCAGCCAACCAAATTTCTTTTATTAAAAAAAAAAAAAAAAGATCACACAAAAAACAAAGGGATAAAGATTAAATTGCTTAATTCTACCTGTATTTTCTTTTTCTGATCATTAAAAAATTCAAAATTGCTTCTCTGGTTTTAAATTTTGAGAAAATAATAAAACTAAAACTTTTCAAAACTTCTAATAATAAAACTAGCACCTCTTGTGATCAAATTTATATTTTTACAATTAAAAAAATGACTAATATATCATTTTTTTTAACTTCCATCCAATTAAAATTGAACGACGACAGTTTAGACTCGTTCAATATTGGACGTTCAATATTTTACGTTCAATATTATTGGGGTGCTAGTTTTGTTACTTATGTGTGTTATTTTTTATAATTTCCCTTAAATTTATCTCATGCCAACTGACAATAGACAGTGTAAGAAAAAAATCACAAGGCCATCAAAACCAATACTTAAATAAGGAGAAAGGAAACAATTGCGTACTAGAAATGAGCATTCACTGAGATGAGATATCAATACAATCCATCTATGTCAATCAATTTCCCAAAAATAATCATTATGTTATCAAAAGAATTCAAAATCCAAGTATGGACCTGATGACCTATCTGAGTCTGTAGCTGCTTTATCAGTTTGAGGAACTGCTGACTTGAATGTATGATTCAAGATTGCTATATCAATTGGTTTTGGGATTTCTGGAGGGTGAGTACTGCGGATAAGAGCCCAATTAACACTTTCAAAGAAAGGGTGTTTTTTTATTTCTGTAGCCCCTCTTTTAAATCCTAATCTCTTTTGTGGATCCTTTGCAAGCAGACCCCTGATCAAATCTTTGGCCGAAAAACTTACATTGAATCCTTCATGAAATTTAAGGGATTGACCAACTACATTGAACAATGTCTCCCGATTTCCATTACCTTTAAAGGGTGTTCTTCCATACAGCAACTCATACAAGAATATACCAAATGTCCACCAATCAACAGCACTTCCATGACCATCTCCTCTTATTATCTCAGGAGCTAAATATTCATGGGTTCCAACAAATGACATGGAACGGGCATTTGTTGGTTCGGCAATAAGTACGGGGAATGAATCTGAATTTCTCATACTTGTTCTTTCACTTCTCACTTTTGATACTTTGGAGTTTAAAAACCGAGGTTTAAAACAAGAAGGCTGCAAGCATGAAGGCTCAACACAAACTGGTAATTTGCAGGTAGGATCAATACATGTTGGCTGAATACAATATGTAGTGATTTTACAAGATGGCACGGAACTGGACTGAACAAGAGTTGGACTCACGCAACATCTTAATGACAAATCAAAGTCAGAAAGCATGATATGGCCATCTTCCCTCACCAACACATTTTCGGGTTTTAAGTCCCTATAAACCACTCCCATCATGTGGAGATACTCCAGAGCCAGCAACACTTCAGAAGCATAAAACCTGGAAAAGCATATAAATAATAAAACTAATAAAATTCCTGTTTAAAAAAATAGAATAAAATAAATAAATAAATAAAAAGTTTTAAACATTATAAAAATACACTAAAACATCAACGATCACCTATATCAACTGTAAAATTCCTTGATTTGCCATTTGGTTTACAAGAAGGACGTTCCATTTAATAGATATTAAGTATTGAATGTGGATTATCAGGATCTCATTGAAAATTAGAAATGAATCCTTCCAGCATTTTCCATGAACACTAAAAAAAATGCATAGAATCCCAAAACATATAGAGCAATCTTTAAAACAGTATATGCGCAGTTACAACATTTGGATTGAAGGGAATGAACTTCTTCCTATAGCAAAGAAAACTAAAAGCAAGGTGTAGCCGTGTAGAGCTAAAGTTTTAAGATTCATTAAAACGAGTACATTTCCACTGAATTAAAAGGTATTGCATCTATAATATAAACATATGATATGACCAGTACCTCTCTAAGCAATTTGATATCACTACAGGGCAATAAACAACAACAAACATTGTCAATTTAAGAGAGTGTACTGAAAACACATGAATAACGGGAAGAAGAAAAAAAAAATTGGTACGGATACCTACCTAGCTGCTTGCTCAGTAAAATGCTTGCCCTGCTGACGCTGTCGAAGAGTATGAAGATCTCCACCACTGCAAAACTCCATTAACAAGCAAGAGAACTTCTCGGTCTCAAAATGAGAGTAAAGAGTTGGAAGAAACGGATGGTCCAAGAGACCCAAAATGTCCTTCTCAGTTTGAGATCTCATAATTTTCTTTCTCCCAGCCAACATGCCTTTATCCATCACCTTCATGGCAAAAAGGCATCCCATTCCTCTTAACTCAGCTAAATACACACTTCCAATATCCCCACATCCCAACTTCTTCAAAAGCTTAAAATGACTCAAACTCAAGGCCCCATCTTTCGCCTTCACAAACTGTATAGCATCCCATCTTATATCATTCCCTCTGTGCGGCTTCGACTGGCAAAAGCTCGTAAAACTGCTCTCATTGGAATCGCAACCGTTGGGATTAATACCATAACGCAAAGTACTATTCTCACTGTCTTCTTCACAATACAACCCAGATTCAACATTCTTGCTAATTTCCATAGTGCCATTACTCCTACTGCTACTACTCACACTGTTATCCGACCCAGAAACAGCGCTACTACATAGACTAATACTGACACTGTTATTGAAACTAAGATCTCGTAGGCCACTTATAACAGTTTCACTAATACTATCATAGTTTTCAAAACTATTGGCCGGTTTTTCCATGATAGAGAGAGTGTTGCAGATAAAGTGTCTTATGAAAGTTTCGATAAAGAGGAGGGTTTTGAATCGAGTAAAGAAAATAAGAAGGGATATAAGGGTGGGTGGTCAAGGTGGAGGGTGGGGTGTGACCGAGGTGGTCAAAGAGAGGGCGAGATAGATGCGGGCGGGAAGAGAGGAAGCGAGCATGTTGAGGAACCAATAGTAGGGAGGTTAAAACAGTATTCAAATTTGAAACGCGAGTCCAAGTGTGAGGTATCGGTGAGAGACCCAATGACTGAGTCGGGGTTCGAGTCCATCTCTCTCTCTCTGTTACAGAAAATGTTGTTACAGTTTTGAGAAAAAAACAAATACGCAAGGGATGAGAGAGAGAGAGAGAGAGAGAGGAGTCAGAGAAAGAATCGCTTTCTACTAGGACGACAAAAGGCTTTCAGATTTTACTAAACAGTTTTTCATTTTCTTTTTGCATTTTTTAAGTACAGCTACCAGCCAAATAGCCAATACCGTTAGTCCGGTTCACTTATATTGTAATGTAATCAAATTCTCATGTGAATTTGCTCTAGCATTTAGATGGGAATCTTTGCCGTTGGTTTATAGGAGTTAGATGAGATATTACTCACTGGCAATTGGCAAAGCATATCAATATGGATTGTAGTGGATTTACGACTTTGGGTCTTTGTTATTTTCTTCGTACTCTGCGTTACTGCACTCTGAATAATTTCATCTGGCCATCTGGGGGTGAAGGACATATGGTTGTAGTTAGGGGCCGAACCAGCAGTATTTAAAGTTTGGAGCTAAACTTTAAATTAAATTTTTATTTAATTATTAAAGAACTAAAAATACATTAGGGAAATTACCAAAAATAGCACCCCTTAAAAATTATAATAACAAAACTAGCACCCCCTTGTGTTCAATTAGAATTGAACGTTTAATATTGAACGTTCAATATTCAATTTGAACGTAAAATATTGAACGTTCAATATTAAATAGGTCTAATTATCGTCATTCAATTCTAATTGAACGGATAATATTGAACGTTCAATATTGAACGAGTCCAAATTATCGTCGTTCAATTTTAATTGAATACAGGGGTGCTAGTTTTGTTATTATAATTTTTGGAGGTGTTAGTTTTGTTATTTTCCCAATACATTATTATAACACAAAATTAATAAAAATTATGGCAGATTCTTCTTGATGTAACACCAAAAAAATATTTAGAATTGACATGTTATAATTAATCTATAATAAAAATTATCTAGTAAAAATAAATTAGTAAATATTTATATCATATATGTATAAAATATATTTATTAACTAAAAAAATTAACTAAATGAGAAGTTTAATTAAAGGCATTAAAATTTATAAATATTAATACTTAAACTAAAATAAACGTATAAAAATATAAAATAATAATATATAATTTAAAATTTTATTCTTGACAGTGTGATAAATTTGTATTCCCAACAATTCAAAGACATAATTATTAATGCGTAATGAACAATTTTAAATAATTTTAATGTAAAAGTTATATTTATAAAAATAAAAATCAAATATTAATTTTTTTTAATATAAATTGTTTAATTATTATGAAATTAATATTTTTTGGTATTCAAATTAGTAAATTAGATTTACCTTTTTTTTTCTCCCAACAAAAGCCTATTAGATTTGCGAGGGGTGCTTTTGGAACACTTGTAATTTTTTAGCATGCCTTCAGAAAATATGAAGACTTTGAATTTGTTCTTACTACATAAAGATTCCGATGGATATTCTCAAGTCTCAACACCACAGTAAATTTTAACCCTGACAAAAGAGGCCCACCCTCAGGACAATTATAGATGTATTATTTTATTTTTATACAGAAATGCTAAGGCCTAAGGTATAAATTATTGTAACACTGCGCCTAGTGCCAACCAACCAACCAGTAAATTGCGTTTAAAAAAAAATAATATTTGATGTATACTTTAAATTTAATTAAGCTTTTGCTAGTAATAAATTTCACAAATATTATATAATATTGTATATTTTTAATTTTATATTTACATTATTTAATATATACAAAATGTTCATTAAAAACAAAAAAACAAACTTCGATCTATCGATAAACGAAAAGAAAAAGGTAATTCACAAATTTTTGCTACTATAGATTTCACATGATTCAAATATTAAGCTATTGTTTTAAACGCCAAACGGACAAAAAGAACTTATTAGGTAAAACTGAGGTGTAAATTTTTTTTCAAATAATAAATATGCATTAATCATGTCATTTATAATAACATGAAATGAGATTTTTATAGAAATAACTTGAGTTATTTTGGCAAATAATGCACAAAGTTTTTTTTTTTTTTTTAATAACATGACTTTGATTTATTTATTTTTAGTAAGAACTTAAGATTTATTTTGGCAAAGTGAACATATTTTGAGTTTTTTATTTTGTTGTTATAATGTGTATAATCTAATCAATTAAAATAAAAGTTAAATTCATCAAAATATAAGTAATGATAATGTCAAAATTCAAATATTATTGGTATAACAGTTATATTAATAATAATTTATATGATAATAATAGCGCTAAAATACAATTAATTATAAAAAAATAATAAATAATTCATATACTTTTATTATTATAATAAATAAAAATAGTTGTGGCCTATGTAATATGTCATTCAAAGAAATTTTTTTATAAAAAATAATATAATCTAAGAAAAATGAAAAGAAAAGATAATTTAATTAAAAAATAAGGATAATTAGTTTTAGACGTAGAAACAATATTTATTTTGTTTTTTATTTAAAAAATGGTGATTTATGAAGCTCAAGAAAACAATGATAGAACCATTCAAAGAACTACTATTTTTTATTTCTTAAATTTCTGAAATTTGAAATTAAAACTAATGGAATTAGTGGCCAATACCATCTCATTCCACTGATTTAATGGCGCAACCCACCCAATTATAAATTGTATGGGAAGAAAAAATTTATTCATTTTAGCACCTAATGGAGCATCATTTCATTTGACATTTCTAACTAAAATCTACTGAAACAGCTAGAACTTTTTGTTCATTTTTTTCCCAAATGAAAATCAGGAAGAGGGATAAAAGGACTAAAGGAAACAGCAATTATCATTGTTTCAAGTATTTATATATACAAATGTGAAATCGTGACCACAAGAATCTTGAATTTTAGAATGTTCAGAAATCGCAAGATATTAGAATTAGACGTATAAAGAGTCGTTTGAGAATAGTACACATCACAAGAATCAATAGACGCAATGTGATCATGAGCTGACGAAGTGAGCGACCTACTGTATCTGGCAAGGTGATCCACTAGCTTACGAGAAGAGCAACCTCCTATACGTCTGTACCTGTGGAGATGATTCATGGCCTAACGAGGAAGGCGGCGACCTATAATGATACTTGAACTTGGAATTCCTCAAAAATGCCTAAATATAGGTTTAATGGGCCCGAGTTGGACACCAGCATATCCAAACAATCACAATTATGTCTTGTTGAATTTTTTTATGGATTGATCTAATAACATTTTGAGAGTGCGAGTTTGGATGCTCTACATAAAACTTTTAGAAATAAAAAAACGTTTTATTAATGTTTGATTTTAAGATTTGAAGCACTTTTAATAATTATACTCCCTACATTTAAGCAATTTTTAGTGTTTTATTTATTTATTTATAACAGATTCCCTTTATTTTTTAAAAACACCTCAGCCGAAGTAATGGGACCCACTTGTAATATTAATCTTTTACAAAATTCTATAATCTGTTATTTTTAATTAATTTTATTATATAAATCATTTTAGTGTTCTTCTAACGATCACAAACAAATATAATTATGTTTATTTACTTAAATATAATAAAATAGAAGTATTTACATTAAATTTATTCAAAAAAAATTATGAATATATATAAATTATATTTCATTTATTAATACTAACTAACTAACATATATCTAACACTTAATATTTATTACTCGCACACCATATTTACTACACACATTAACATATTTATTGTTTACAAACAACATAAGTGCTTACTATTTTTAACCAAACGTGTAATTGCTTTCTTATGAAATCACATCTAGTGTAAAATGTTTCTCAAAAAATTGTTCCAACTAGAATTAATTTTTTTACTAGTGCATCTAAACATGCTCTTAGAATCGGGTTTGATGTTGTTTTGGTCCCGGATTTTTCACTTTAGTTCTTTTGCCTTGAAAAATGACACAAAATGATCCCATCTTTCCATAGTACACTTCTAGTCATTTTGATTAATAAATCAGAATTGAATATTAAAATAATTTAAAATATCATTAAAACTTGAACCATTAGATTAAGAAAATTATTTAATAAATTAAAAACTGAAGACAAATTTACTATTAGTCCAATAAATTGATGGCAAAAACTTGGTTTCTCCTGTGAGAAAAGGATACTCAAAAGTAAACCAAACATGAGAAAAAGTTCAATATTAATGGTTTTATTTTTTATTTTTTTATATATAAAAAAAAAAAAACACAAAAGTACTAAAGTTTACTGGTCACCTAAAAGTAGGAGTGATAATTAGTGTTATAGTTTGATTGATCAAATTGAATCTGAATCTAATAACTTGAATCGAATACGAATCAAATTAATTTGAGCTTATTTCGGCCCAGCTCGAATAACCTAAAAAAAAATTTGAGTACGGTTAGGGCCAGCCCATTAATCCAAAAATAAATAAAATTAAATTAAATTTTAAATAAAAAATTAAAAGAAAGAAAAGAAAAGATTATATTAAAATTAAATAATCTTTCATCTCTTTCAATACTTCTCTTTTATGATATATTAGTTATTTTGCTTACATTTTCTTTTGAAATCTAAGCTGATAATGAATAAATAGTTATAATTTATTCATTTTGTCATAATATTATGCTACATTATTTGATGTTAATGCATTTAGCGTTTAAATCTACTTAACTCTTTAAAAAAAAATAATAATATTCATATTTAATTTCAATTAGTATTATAAAATTTTAATTTTTAAATCGATTAGGTATTAATTTTTGAAGTAAAAATTTTAAATCTTTTATCTACCTGTGGTATGCTATTCATTTTTTCATTTGTTCATTGTTTTGATAATATGTATTATGTAATAATCAAAGTTTTATTTTTGTGTATTTATAAAAAATGTTATATTATCGTATAATATTTTAATTTACTTTAACTCTTCATTTTTTAGTAAGTATATTTATTTATCTCTATTTATTTTGTTTAACAACTAGAAGAAATTTTATTTAGACTTTAGAGCTCTTTATTCTAAATGTGAGTTTTTATGAGTGCATAACGGCTTCTAACTTTTGTATGGATGGGGTTCAATGCATTTATTACTTGCCTAATAAATTTAGAAATTAACGTATTGCTTTAATAATTAATTTTTTTGTATATATATATATATATATATATATATATATATATATATATTGAGTTAATTTGGGCCAGTTTGAGTTAGTTCGTTTGTGTTTGGTTTGAGTTCGTGCTTACTTTTGGTAGCTCGAATTAAATTTAAATTGAGTTAAGATTTGATCAATTTGAGTTGGGCTAGTTTAAGCCGGTTCAAACTAGTACAACCTGCACGAATTGACACCCCTGCCTAAAAATAAGGACCATAATTGCACCTAATCCCACTAGAGTTGCAACATCTATAAAATAAAGAGAAAATTATTATAGAAATTTCATAGATTATATTATTTATAGTCTTTTAGATTATAAGTGGTGTCATTTGATTCCTTAATTTTAGAAAAATGAGCCGATTAAGGACAAAATACATGATTTTAATAAATTTTTAATTAAAATATTATTTTTTAAGAGGTCAATTAATGAAAAAATATATTATTTTAATGTTTTTGATATTAATTTAAAAAATTATTTTTAAATTAAAAAATTATTAAAATCATGTATTTTGTCCTTAATTTTTTTTTTTTTAAATTAATGGATCAAATAACAATACTTATAATTTAATAAACTAAGTTAGAATATAAGTTATAATATTTCCTTATTATCGTTATTCTATAAATATATTGTATTTATTATCTTTCCTTAATTGAGATTAATATGTGTATATATATAACCTATTAGGTTAATGAGAAAACACACAATTTTGATTTCTAAAGTTAATTTGGTATCAAAGCTTTGAGAAAAAGGAAAGATAATAAATACAATATATTTACAGAATAATGATAATAAGGAAATATTATAACTTATATTCTAACTCTCCCCCTCAAGTTGGAGCATAGATATCACACATGCCCAACTTGGATAGTGATGTATGAAAGGAACTTCCTGTAACCGCATGGGTCATAATGTCAGCTAATTGATCAGCACTCTTAATGTATAGGACTTGAATGATGCCAGCATCCAAATTGTCTTTGATATAATTTCTATCAAGTTCAATGTGCTTAGTTCGGTCATGTTGCACTGGATTATTTGCAATTTCAATTGCTGCAGTATTATCACAAAATAAAGTCATAGACTTTTTAGGACCAAAACCAAGCTCACTCAACAAAATCTTTAACTAAGAAAACTCTGTAATACCATGGTGAAGAGCGCGGTACTCGGCCTCTGCACTGGACAATGACACCACGTTCTGTTTCTTACATCTCCAAGACACTAAATTTCCTCCAATAAAGGTAAGATATCCTGAAGTAGACTTCCTATCCATCTTGGATCCTGCAAAGTCAGAATCTGTGTAACCAATAATGTCAAGATGTCCATGTTTTGAGAACAAAATACCCTTGCCTGGAGAAGACTTCAAATAGGCCAAGATTCGGTTCACAGCTTCCATGTGCCTGTCACTCGGATTATGCATGAACTGACTAACCACACTAACAGCATAAGATAAATCAGGTCGAGTATGAGTCAAGTAAATCAATTTTCCTACTAATCTTTGATATCTCTCCTTATTAGTTGGAATCTGATCAGGATAAATGGCTAAACCATGATTTACCTCAATAGGTGTATCTACAGGAGCACACGCAGAGTTGCCAGTTTCAGTGAAGAGATCTAGTATGTATTTTCGTTGAGAGAGGAAAAGCCCTTGCTTAAACCTAGAAACTTCAATACCCAAGAAGTATTTCAGATTTCCTAAATCCTTCATTTCAAATTCTTCTGCCAAGTAACCACGTAATTTCTTTATCTCATCAGAATTACTACCTGTAACAATCATATCATCAACATAAACCAGAAGTAAGGTGATATCATTACCAACCTTTTTATAGAAAAGAGTGTGATCTGCTTGGGCTTGTTTAAAACCATATTCCTTCATTGATCGGCTCAATCTGCCAAACCATGCCCTAAGTGACTGTTTCAACCCGTACAAGGCTTTTTTCAACCTGCACACCTTCCCATCTTTTGTTTGAAAACCAGGAGGAGGATCCATATATACTTCCTCTGACAGATCTCCATGAAGAAATGTATTTTTTACATCGAGTTGAAGTAATGGCCAGTCTAGATTCACGGCCATAGAAAGTATAACTCGAACAGTGCTCATCTTAGCTACCGGAGCAAATGTCTCTTGGTAGTCAATTCCATAAGTTTGAGCATAGCCCTTAGCCACTACTCTGGCCTTATTCCTCTCCCCCGGAAGAGGAATCAAGGAGACATCATCAGAGAAATAAGACTCATGTTCACAAAATTGAACATCCATAGACACAAAGTATTTATTTGTAGGTGGGTGAAAGCATTTATACCCTTTTTGTGTATTAGAATATCCCAAAAAAATACACTTAAGAGCACGTGGATCAAATTTGTCCCTATGAAGGGCATGGACATGAACATAACAGACACAACCAAACACTTTAGGACATATATTAAGTGCAGAAGATAACGGGTGAAAAAGAGATAATTTTCTCAATGGAGTATGATAGTCTAGAATACGAGCAGGCATGTGGTTTATAAGAAAGGCAGCAGTCATGACAGCCTCAGCCCAAAACTGTTTAGGAATACGCATAGTAAAGCATAGGGCACGCGCCACCTCAAGAAGGTGTCGGTTCTTACGCTCTGCTATGCCATTCTGTTGAGGTGTATAAACACATGTCGTCTGGTGAATGATGCCATGAGTTTTAAAAAAATGAGTAAGTGATTGATTTACGAACTCACGACCATTATCAGAATGAAAAACCTTTACAGATACCTGAAACTGTGTGACAATCATATTATAAAATTGAGGAATAACATGAGAAACGTCACCCTTAGATTTCAACAAATAGAGTCAAGTAACTCGAGTGCAATCATCAATAAAAGAAACAAAATATCTATGTCCAGAGGCAGTAGGGGTAGAAAAAGGACCCCACACATCAGTATAAACACAAGCAAAAGGAACAAGACTTTTATTAGAACTAATTTTGAAAGTAGCACGATTATTTTTTGCAAAAATGCACTGTTCACAAATTAAACTTGAAACAGAAATATTCGAAAAAAGTTTAGGAAACAAACGTTCCAAATAAACAAACGATGGATGCCCTAAACGACAGTGCCATAACATAATTTTTTCTTTATCACTTCCTCTATCCACTTGAAAACCACAACTAGTATTGCCAGACCCCTTCTCTAAATAATAAAGACCTCCTCTTTCTCTACCAGTGCCAATCATCATCTTCGTTTGATTGTCCTGAAATACACAATGAGTAGAATAGAAAGTTATAGAACAATCAAGATTCTTAGTGAGTTGACTAATTGATAGAAGATTATTCTTAAGAGTAGGTGCAAATAAAACAGAGGACATGGAAAATGTGGGTGATAAGGAGACATTGCCAGCTCCCAAAATTGACATTGGTGCCCCATTGGCAACCTGTACAGACTTAACATAAGAGGGTGTTAAAGAATCAAAGAGAGAGGAATTACTAGTCATATGATCAGTGGCTCCTGAATCAATAAGCCAAGTGTTAGAAGAAGAAGAAATAAAAGCAGAATTAAAATTACCTCCTTGAGGAGTTATGCGAGAAACTTGAGAGGCAGAAGTAGCAGTCTGACTAGATTTCTTTTTTCGTTCAGCTTGCTTAAGTTTGTACCACTCTGGATAGCCATGTTTCTTCCAACAAACATCAACAGTGTGATTGGAATTATTGCAGTAGGTACAGAAGCGAGAACCAGAATTTGCAGATGGAGTATCCAAACGTGGTCTACTTCGTTGAACAATGAGAGCTGATGGTTCAGGATGGTCCTCAGTACCCATTGTAGCCTGCCTTTGTACTTCACGACGGACTAAAGAATATGCTTCTTCTAGACTTGGTAAAGGAGAAGTAGCCAAAACCCGACTGCTCACTTGATCCAAACTTCGATCTAAACCAGCTAAAAACATGTAGACTCGATCTTCAGCAGTACGAGTTCTCAGTTTCTCAATATCAATAGCACATGTCATATCATTAGGTCTGCGATAATCCAATTCCATGTAAATAGAATTCATTTCATTGTAATATTCAGCAAGAGAGCGACCATTCTGACGAAGCTGAAATGACCTCTTCATTAACTCATACACTTGTGACGAGTCAGAAACATCTAAATAACTTCGTCTTACTGAATCCCAAACTTCCTTGGCAGTGCCACATTGAACAAAGTGAGACATCAACTGATCTGTCATAGAGTTGATGAGCCAAGATTTTACCATGTTATCATAAGTTGGATCATCTTCTTTAGGGGCAACTTTTCTTCCTGTGATATAACCTTTCTTTTCCCTACCCGCAATATGCATTTCCAAAATCTTGGACCAAATACGGTAATTGGTGCCGTCCAATTTAATATTAACAGAGGATGAACTGTCTTGTATGATGGTAGAAATAATTTTACTGGGAATTTGAGGTTGAGTGTGAAAGATTGATTCCATTGGATCCTTAGACATAGTGGTAATGGGTTACTGTTTTTTTTTTTTTTTAAGAAAAGTGGATCGAAAAAGGAAAAAATGGATATATATAGGAACAGTACTGTTTGGATCTGAAATAGTACAAGAGGAAAAAACGATTTGAAAAACAGATCTGAAAAATAGGAAAACAGATACAGATCTGAAAACAGATCTGGAAAACAGGAAAACAGATCTGAAAATAGATCTGGAAAGGCAAAACAGATCTGGGTAGGCCGACGATGGGTAGCGGCGACTGCAGGAACTGGCCAGTGATAGAACACGACGACGGCTAAGAAGCGCAGAGAAGGATGGCAACTTCTTTTTTTCGGCGGCACAAGGACGGCAGCTTTATTATCTTTCCTTAATCGAGATTAATATGTGTATATATATAACCTATTAGGTTAATGAAAAAACACACAATTTTGATTTCTAAAGTTAATTAACTAAATAACATAAATAATATAATCTAATATATCTTTATCACCATGCTCCCCAAAATAAATAGGTCCACATTTTTTTAACATGTATGAATCAGATTTTGTTGAACTGACAAGTGACAAGAATAGCTAACTACCTTAAATTTAACGTATAGCCTTTTAAAAAAAAAAAACCTCATATCTTCATTATGCAATCTCTAAATGACAAATCAAGTTTCTTGTTTTTTTTTCTAAAGATTGTCCATAACAAATCTTGAAGTTTAACGAAAGAAGAAGAAGAACTATTGCCTACTATAAACACATCTCCTAAATTTTTTTTACCTATAATACCTTTATAAAAATGAAGTTGCCGGAATTCACTTATGCTGCATTTATCTTCTTCATATGGCATTCCTTGTTATTTGGTAATTTCATAACAACTTAGTTTATTTTCTATTATGTTTAAGCACCTATGTTTATTAAACACTTAAAATGTACCCTCAATGACCCTATTGGGTTATGCGAAAGTCAATAAGGATAATTTCTCTAAATTTAAAAGATTAATCCAATAAGTAGAGACACTAAACGTCTTATAAACTCTATCGTGATATTGTTTTTATCAATGTGGGATAATTCCTCTAATATTCTCCCTCAAAATGTGAGTTTTTGTCTCTTGCAAAGCCATCGCTTTGTATTTTTTGAACCTATTTATTATATTACATTCTATTTGGATTCTTGTTTTTTTTTTTTTTTTTCATTTGCAAGGCCCATTTAATTTTTTTGCCAGATGAGATCCAAGGCTTAAACTCATTGATCAATTAAAGCTTTGATACCATGTGAAGGTCTATAAAAACTATGTAGTATTTCAATCTCAGAAATGTTAACTAAATGACTAGAACAATAATATTTTTTACAAACTCTTTTATAGTATTATTTTTTATAGGACATGAAAAGACACATATAGTTACATTATATGTGCACAACAAATGTCCCTTTCCTATTTGGCCGGCAACAGCACCAAACAAAGGTGTTCCAGTTATTGCTGACAGAGGTTTCTACCTCCTATCCGGGCAGACTCATCGTGTTATTACACCTTAGACGTGGAGCTGTCGAATTTGGGCAAGAATTGGCTGTAACTTTTGATCTAATTGGTCCTCTGCTTGTGAAACAGATGATTGTTATGAAATACTAGAATGTAATGGGCTAATTGGAAAACCACCCACATTGGTTGAAATTACTCTTCAAGGAGATCAAGGCAAGCCAAATTACTATGATGTAAGTGTTGTACCCAAGATCAGATAATAATGCGGAAGCGATAAAATAATAATAACGAGCACCCACAAAATATAAGAAAAATAATCAACACAAAGAACACAAAGATTTAAGTGGTTCGGTAGTCAATACGACTACCTAATCCACTGCTGAGGCCGGCACCGAAATATTCCACTATACTTGTCAAAGAGGAGTACAATAAGATTTGCCAACAGTTAATTGGCCAAATCACTCAAATATCCAAATACCCAATTACACCCAAATTAATCTCTCTCACAAAACAATAAATAAATAAATCTGTCTTGCCAGTTTAGCAACAACAGATAAATTAAAGAGAAACAGTAACTATAAATCTGTTACCAAATAGATTGAGAGAATAATATTCTTTAATTGGATTTATCAAATGGATCTCCTCTTGACTGCCTTTGCTACCTCAAAACTATTGCTGGGATTGCTGTTGCCGCCTCTGTTCTGCAATGTGCCGCTGCTTTCCTTAAACTGTTGCCGCTGCTCTTCTCTATGTCCACGGCTTGAGTTCTTACTTAATTAATATATATAAGCATGTATATATATTACACGGCAAATAGGGTTTAAGTAGGCATTGGGCCAAAAAGCCCATTAACGTATATGGGCCAACTTTAACAACAATCTCCACCTTGGACCATAACGTGTACCAAAGTATTCAAAACGCCGAGCCTCCACTGTCATCACCTCAAGGTACCTCTCAATAGGCACCAAAAACAGCATTCTATTTATGGGTAAGAATGCTCCACCCTCTTCAAGGTTCTCAACAAGAACTAATATGGATCAAGTCCAAGTAATGCTCAAACTTATCTCTTGGCACTGACTTTGTCAACATGTCAGCTGCATTCTCTTTTGTATGAACTTTTGATAGCTTGATCAACCCTTGATTCATCCATTCTCTAATCTTGTGATACCTCACACTTATGTGTTTAGTCCTCGCATGAAAAACTTGATTCTTAGCTAAATAAATAGCACTTTGACTGTCACATAGAAGAGGTACACTCTATTGTTTGAAACTAAGCTGTTCCAACAAACCCATAAGCCATATGCCTTCTTTTGCTGCCTCAGTCATAGCCATATATTCGGCCTCTGTCGTAGACAAAGCAACTGTATCTTGCAAATTTGACTTCCAACTTATACAGCCACCACCAAAAGTAAAGACATAACCTGTCATCGACCTTTTGGTATCAAGATCACCAGCATAGTCAGAATCCACATAACCCATGGCAACATTAGAAGCACCATTTTTATCAAACATGATGCCACAATCACGTGTGCCTGCCAAATATCTGAAAATCCATTTAACAGCATTCCAATGCTCTTTACCTGGATTTGCCATGTATCTACTCACAACACTTACTGCTTGAGAAATATCAGGTCTAGTGCAAATCATCAAATACATTAGACATCCAACTGCACTGGCATAAGGCACCTGAGCCATGTACTCTACCTCATCCTCTGTACTAGGACATAAACTCGTGGACAATCTGAAATGTGTTGCAAGGGGTGTGCTCACAGGCTTAGCATTCATCATGCTAAACTTATGCAGGATCTTCTCCATGTAACCTTTTTGGGACAACCAAAGTTTTCCAGCTTTCCTGTCACGACTGATCTCAATTCCAAGGATCTTTTTAGCAATACCAAGATCCTTCATCTCAAATTCACTCTTAAGCAAATTCTTTAAATCATTGATCTTTTCCTTACTTTGAGCGGCAATTAACATATCATCAACATATAAAGTAAGCAATACCAATGTTCTATCATCACAGATCTTAAAGTAAACACAGCAATCATACTCACAACGACAATAACCATGAGAAACAATGAAGGAGTCAAACCGTTTATACCATTGGCGAGGTGATTGCTTCAGCCCATACAATGACTTCTTCAGACTGCAGACATAGTCTTCTTTACCGGATTCAATGAACCCCTCTGGCTGTTGCATGTAAATCTCCTCATCCAAATCTCCATGAAGAAAGGCAGTTTTGACATCTAACTGCTCTAACTCCAGGTCATACAAATTGACCATGGCAAGAACAACTCTAATGGAAGTGTGCTTCACAACAGGTGAAAATATCTCATTATAATCAACTCCTTCTTTCTGTGAGTATCCTTTTGCTACCAATCGACTCTTATACTGCTTCAGTTCTTTTATTCGATAAACCCATTTGCAACCAATAGCTTTCTTTCCCTTAGGCAGTGGAACCAACTCCCAAGTCTTGTTCTTGTGTAATGACTTCATTTCTTCATTCATTGAAGCCTTCCAATTCTCACTGTCTTTTCTGCTCATAGCATCTTGGAAAGAATTAGGGTCATCACTACCAGTGAACAAAGCAAATGAAACTGTGTCGTCTTCAAACCCAAGTCTCTGTGGTGCCCTACGAATGCGTGGCTCTCTATGAGTAGCAATACTATACTGGTCTGATTGCTGCTCTTCATCCTGAGCCTGTGGTTGCTGTTGATCCTGGACCTGTGGTTGCTGCCGAACATCTCTAATGACCGGTTGATAAACCTTGTCCTGTGAGTTTTTAAATGCAAACTCCACCTCCTTTGGAGCTTTATCCTTCTCACCAGAACTTTCTGACATAGGCTCTACCGTCACACTTTTCAGCATAGACTTCTCGTCAAAAATCACATCTCTGCTAATAACCAACTTCTTAGCTTCTGGATCAAACAACCTGTAACCTTTGACACCTTTCTGGTAGCCAAGAAAAATGCACTTCTTGGATCTGGCATCTAACTTTGATCTCTCGTCACTCTGTATATGAACAAAAGCAAGACAACCAAAAACCTTTAGTATAGAATAATCAACAGGTTTAGAGTACCATACCTCTTCAGGAATTTTGAAATCGATGGAAGAATGAGGACTTCGATTAATAAGGAAAACAGCAGTGCTCACAGTCTCTGCCCAAAAATTCTTTGGCAAACCTGCTTGCAATCTCATACACCTTGCTCTCTCTGCAATGGTTCTGTTCATCCTCTCAGCAACTCCATTTTGCTGAGGCGTCTTCCTCACTGTATAATGTCGAATAATACCAGCTTGCTTGCAGAACTCTCTGAATGCCTTGTGCTTGTACTCTGTACCGTTATCAGTTCTCAAAATCTTTATTTTTCTGCTGGACTGGTTCTCTACCTCTGCCTTCCATTCTTTAAAGATATCAAATACCTGAGTTTTACTTCTCATAAAATAGACCCAAACCTTTCTGGAGTAGTCATCGATGAAAGTAACATAATAGTAAGCTCCACTTTGAGAAGCAATAGTCACGGGTCCCCAAACATCAGAATGGACATAGTCCAAAATACCAGAACAAGAGTGAGTTGCTGCCTTAAAACTAACTCTTTTCTGCTTACCATAAATACAATGTTCACAGAAATCAAGCTTGCAGGTCTTCACACCTTTCAGCAAGTTCCTCTTATGGAGTTCCAACATATTCTTCTCACCCAAGTGTCCAAGCCTCATATGCCAAAGCATAGTATCATCAAAAGTAGGATCTTCAGAAATTAAAGCAGCTCCACCTACAACAGTATTTCCAATCATCTTGTAGAGATTGCCAAATCTCTTACCCTTAATTACTATTAAAGCTCCTTTAGACACTTTGAGCACTCCATCTTTTGCAGAATACGAATAGCCCATCTCATCTAACCCACCAAGAGAAACCAGATTCTTTTTCAGATCAGGGATATGTCTTACACCTGTTAAGGTTCTCACAACACCATCAAACATCCTAACCTTTATGGTTCCTATTCCAAAAACTTCACATTTTGCATTGTTGCCCATATACACACAATTACCACTCTTAGGAGTATAAGTATCAAACCAATTTCTATGTGGGCACATATGATAGGAACAACCGGAATCAAGAATCCAAGAATTGGCAAAGGAATCAATACCTGATGAGACAGATAACAAATCATCATCTTTGTCTTCACTTTTATCCTCTGCAACACTAGCTGAATTAGTGGGTTGTGTCTGGTTCTTTCTATCCTCCAGTTCCTTGGCTAAAATTCTGCAATATTTTCGAATGTGACCTTTTTTGTGACAATAATGACACTCCATGTCTCTATTAAACTGTCTAGGTCTTGAGCTTGATCTTCCTCTACCTTTATCATAATTTCTGTCTTTAGACTTGCTTCTTCCACGCCTGTAGCTATGATTGTTACTATCTTTCTTAGTAACTACGAGACCATCTGCTTGTGATTGCTCACCATCAACTTTCTTCTTCTTGTGGTAAGACAACAAAGCTTCCTTCACACTCTTGAAAACAATGGTCTCTTTTCCATATAATAAGGTGGTAATCAAATGATCATAAGATAATGGTAGAGAACACAATAACAACATACTTTTATCTTCATCATCAAATGTTACCCCTAACTGAGCAAGTTTAGAAATTAACCTATTAAAGGTATTCATGTGTGTCAACAAGTTTGTATTCTCAGACATACGAAGAGTGTACAACTCTTTCTTCAAAAATAATTTATTTGTCATATTTTTGGCCATATAAAGCTGCTCTAAAGTTTTCCATAAATCATAAGCAGTTTTCTGATCAAAAACATTATGAACTACCTCATCTGAGAGTCCCTGACGAATTGCACTTGCTGCCTTTTGATCAAGCTCATCCCATACTTCATCTTTCATATCAGCGGGCTTTTTATCTTTGCCTTGTAATGGCTTTGCAACTCCCTGTTGAATCAAAACATCTTTCATACGCATTTGCCATAGCGAGAAATCATTATCTCCATTAAATCTTTCAACCTTTGTGGATGACTCTGTGCTCGTCATCTTTAACCAAGCTCTGATACCACTTGTTGTACCCAAGATCAGATAATAATGCGGAAGCGATAAAATAATAATAACGAGTACCCACAAAATATAAGAAAAATAATCAACACAAAGAACACAAAGATTTAAGTGGTTCGGTAGTCAATACGACTACCTAATCCACTGCTGAGGCCGGCACCGAAATATTCCACTATACTTGTCAAAGAGGAGTACAATAAGATTTGCCAACAGTTAATTGGCCAAATCACTCAAATATCCAAATACCTAATTACACCCAAATTAATCTCTCTCACAAAACAATAAATAAATAAATCTGTCTTGCCAGTTTAGCAACAACAGATAAATTAAAGAGAAACAGTAACTATAAATCTGTTACCAAATAGATTGAGAGAATAATATTCTTTAATTGGATTTATCAAATGGATCTCCTCTTGACTGCCTTTGCTACCTCAAAACTATTGCTGGGATTGCTGTTGCCGCCTCTGTTCTGCAATGTGCCGCTGCTTTCCTTAAACTGTTGCCGCTGCTCTTCTCTATGTCCACGGCTTGAGTTCTTACTTAATTAATATATATAAGCATGTATATATATTACACGGCAAATAGGGTTTAAGTAGGCATTGGGCCAAAAAGCCCATTAACGTATATGGGCCAACTTTAACAACAGTAAGCTTAGTTGATAGATATAATCTTCCTGTATCGGTTGCTTCCAAACCCATATCGCTTAAATGCATAATTGGAGGCTGTTCCAAAAACTTGAAGTATATATGCCCAAATGAGCTGAAGGTGTCGAATTATAAGGGCCAAGTAGTGGCATGCAAAAGTTCTTGCTTGGCTTTTAATTTGGACTTATTTTGTTGTAGGAATGAATATGGAAGCCCTGAAAAATGTAAGCCAAGTTTGTATTCCAAACTATTTAAGGATGCTTGTCATACCTACTATAGTTATGCTTTTATTTCTCCACCACCGTTGGTGAGTTGTGCAGCCAAAGAGTATGTGATTATTTTTTGTCCTCCGTCGTGCGGCGGAGAACTTAGTTCTTTATAATTTGTCAATTCTACGTATTTTTTAATACTAATTTTATATCTTTATTATAATATAATATAAAAATTTAATGTTTAATTGATAAAAATCTACCGTAACTTCTAATAACTTATATTAATTTTATATTATAATGTATTTTTTTATCTTAAATATTTAAACAAAATTTCATTACTTAAAATAAATATTTAAATTTTAGATTTTAGCTCCCTTAAAAATTTATTCTTAGCTTCTCCTATTTGGATTGAATTAATTAGTTTCAATTCATTTTGATAAATTTATTTTTTGTGTGTATAAATAAATTAATTATTTAATCGAATTTATTTTTAATTTTCTGCAAATAATAAATAAATAAATAAATAAATATATATATATATATATATTTATTTATTTATTTTTTGCTAATATATGTAATTGTATACGTCCCGCGACTCTCAAACAGTCAACACATTTTGTTTTAGTCCGGTAGAATGTTCAAACTTGGCCCGCCGGCATGCTCAGAAGTCAAGAGTCAAGAGTCAAGACAGAAGCTGCAAGGAAAGAACAACAGTAAGTCGAGGGAATCTCTTAAAAACATCAAATTTGATATTTTGTTATTTCAAATCAACTATTCGTAATACTATTTACTATAACAAAAATACTCCTTTTTTTTTTTAATTATAAAATTAAAATACGATATAAAGTTATAATAATTAAAATTAAATATATAATAAAAAATATTAAAAAAAATAATATAAAACTAAAAATATAATATAAATTAAAACAATAATAAAATTTTTAAATTTATTATTATTAATTAATTAATTATAACATATATAATTAGTTACATGTAATAATTGTTAAGGAATTAACTAAAAAAGAAAAATAAAATGAATATTTTATTTTATTTTATAAAAAAAAAATTTAATGTAAAATTTGATATAAAATGATGCAAAATTTGGTACAAAATAGTGCTAAGATAATGATGGTTTTAGGGATTAGTTATAAGTTAATTATCAAGAAACACCTTAACTGATTTTTCTATGGTTTATAAATAAATAGTAGCCATCGACCAAAAAGTAAAAAATAAATACATAACAAGCATCTTCATTCCTCTACAATTATTATTCTCTCTTTGTTCTTCCAATATTAGTTCTTGTTCTTTAATTAAGAAAAATGATAGCCATGGGGGAAATGTGGTCTCAAGTAGGCACAGCAATGGCAAGCGTTATGTTTGTTTATGCCATGGTACAACAATATTTGCCTTATCAGTTTCGTGCTTATTTTGAGAGATACACCCAACAACTAGTTGGCTTTGTCAACCCATATATTCGAATCACTTTTCCTGAATACACTGGTGATGGTTTCAGGCGTAGTCAAGTCTATAAAGATATTCAAACTTATCTCAGTGCCAATTCCTCTGCAAAAGCTAACAGATTTCAAGCTCATGATATCAGAGATAGCAAGGCACCAATCCTTGGTATTGCAGATAATGAGGAAGTGACTGATGAATTTCAGGGCATTAGACTTTGGTGGACCTCTAGCAAAACTGTTAGTAAAGGAACAACCATTTCATGGTATCCAGCTTCTGATGAGAAAAAGTACTACACGCTCACATTTCATAGAAAATACAGAGAAATCATTACCGGGTCTTACCTAAGTCATATTCTTAAGGAAGGAAAAGCATTGGCTGTGAAGAATAGACAAAGAAAGCTTTTTACCAACAGTTCTGGTGGAAGTCATTGGGATGGTGGAAGAAACACTAGGTGGAGCCATGTTATTTTTGAACACCCTTCAACTTTTGACACTTTGGCTATGGATCCTAAAAAGAAGGAAGAAATTATCAATGATTTGATCAAATTTCGAAAGGGAAAGGATTATTATGCTAAAATTGGTAAGGCTTGGAAAAGAGGTTATTTACTTTATGGTCCTCCAGGTACTGGTAAGTCAACTATGATAGTAGCTATGGCTAATTTCATGGATTATGATATCTATGATCTGGAACTCACAGCAGTTAAGGACAACACTGAATTAAGGAAGTTATTGATTGACACATCAAATAAGTCTATAATTGTAATTGAGGATATTGATTGCTCACTTGATCTTACTGGTCAAAGGAAGAAGGAGAAAAAGAAAGAGGATGAAGATGGAGAAAAGAAGGATCCAATTAAAAAGAAAGTTAAGGAAGAAGAAGAAGAAGAAAGCAAAAAGAGTAAAGTTACTCTTTCTGGGCTTTTGAACTTTATTGATGGGATTTGGTCTGCTTGTGGAGGTGAAAGATTAATTATTTTCACTACAAATTATGTTGATAAATTAGACCCTGCACTGATTAGAAGAGGAAGGATGGATAAGCATATAGAATTATCATATTGTAGCTTTGAAGCATTCAAAGTTCTTGCAAGGAATTATTTGGATGTTGAGTCACACCCTTTGTTTGAAACAATTCAAGTTATGTTGGGAGAGATAAATATGACTCCAGCTGATGTTGCAGAGTATATAATGCCCAACTCTTTGACTGAAGATGCAGATTCTTGTTTGAAGAATTTGATTGAAGCTCTTGAGAAGACAAAGGTGGAGGAGGAGAGAAAGAAGGTTGAGGAAGAAATGAAATTGAATGCCAAAAAAGAAGCAGAAGAGTTAAAAGCTAAGGAGGAGCAAGAAAAGGAAGAGAAAAAGAATGAAGAGGTTGCTAAAGATGAAGATGTGAAGTGTTATGGAACCTCAGATACAGATCATGTGAAAGAGAATGAAACTATTGCTGGATGAAAAGCAGTGTTTTAACATTTGATAGTGAATTAGGCATCTATGTTAATGTTATGTTATGTTTTCTTTTCCATTTTAACTTTACAAGCGTGTCATGTTGGTATCTTCTACAAGTGTACTCCATATGCCCACTTAGTGACTCATATTACAATTCAGTATTATTATTATTATTATTATTATTAAATAAAGACTATGGTTGAATCTGAACGGCTCTTATTTCATAAAAATAAATCAAATTAGATTTTGCTTAGCTGTGATAGTTTAGATTCTAGAAGGCAGATGATACGAATCCACTTTCATAACAGATGATGAATGTCCAATACAACAACTCCTGCAGAAGTTGTTGAGAAGTTTACGCCTAATTCTAACGACTAAACGGTATTATCCGTTTACTTGGAAAGAAGGTCTAAACTCTAAAGCAAAGCAACACTGTAATAGTGGCAACTGTTCTATCCCTCCCTCCCTCTCTCTGTTTTCAATTTGATGGCGAGTGGCCCCTAAAAATCTGACGACACGAGGAAGACCTTTTTGTTCGTTCTTTTTTCCACTAAGGAACGTTTTTTATGAATGGCTCAAGGACAATGAAATCAAAGTTGTGCCATGGCAACTAATAATTTAATAGCATGCTCAAAACTAAAATTATTTATTATTTACAAAAAGTAAAGAATATTAATAAATAGTCAGTGTTCACTGTTACTCAAACCTGGAAAAAATGAGAAACACTCGCATGCCACCCTGCCTACCACTTCAGTATGAATCCATACGATACAGATCCCTATCTGGCATTTAACTTTTTTTTTTTTTTTTTTATAAGTAAAATAATAGATTGGTTCACTAATTTTTATTAATAATATACTTACAGATCCCTATCTGGCATTTAACTTTTTTTTTTTTTATAAGTAAAATAATAGATTGGTCCACTAATTTTTATTAATAATATACTTTAATTTATTATAGTTTACATGGTATGTTTAATTTTTTATTAAAATCAATAAAATTGACATGTGTAGGAGGTGACTATGATATTGGAAAAATTATGTGAGAACATTTTAGTTAATTAATAAAGTTTATAAATAATAAAAAAAAACCTTTTAAGCTTAAACGTATTCCAAAGAAGAAAAAGAAAGAACGTGGAATAACATTATTTTGAAGAAGAAGACAAATAGTCATTAACTCTTCTTGCATTTACTTTGAATAAAAAAATTTAAATGCTTCATTGACTCTTAATACTCATCCATAACTCTCAATCTTAATCACTTTTTCCAACTGATCTCGACCTTTATCACTGTATATGTTAATTATCATTTCATGTTGCATCTATTATTATTATTATTATTATTATCTTTTAATTTTTTAAATAATTTTCAATGAATAATTGGACGGACTTAAGTTATATTGGGTATACATTTGTTAGACTACTTTATAGCTTTATTTGAGATTTCTGGATTCCAAGCAAATAAATTTAAAGTAGACCTTGCCTAATTTAAATAAAACATGTTTTATTAAAAAAATGTATTTTATTATTGAAAACAATTTAAAAACAAATAATTAATAAAAAAGATATTAAGTTTAAATCTTAATATATAATTAAGAATATATACAAATTAAAAAAATAAATTATAATATTTAAATATATAAGTAAAAAAGACAATAATTATCTCTCATATAATGAAGCAAATATTGTAAATGTTAAAATTTTAAAAAAATATATAGATAATAAACTAATGATATATTAATTTTAAAATTTTGTGAACTTTTAAAATATTATATAAAAAATAATGTACTAAAATATACTATTAATCTAACTTAATGGACTCCATTTTTTTCCCCTTTCATTCATTAGTGTGTAAAAAAAGGTAATGAACCACTCGGAGGAGGCACCTCCCCGTGTTATATAAGTTTTGAATATTAAAAATACTAACCATACATGCATTTCCATATTAGCAGAGTCTCGTAGCTTTTGGAGGTCTGTAAAAAATTTAAGATTTGTACGCAGGAGAGACACCTTACACACACCAAAAAATAATAGTTTATATTTTTTTAATTATTACTTATTTATATATATTAATAAAAATATGTATAAATTATTAAATTTATTTATAAATTTATAAATATTATATTTAAAATTTATTTACCGAAAATTAAGATAGGTACATGCTCCTCTTCATCCTTTTTATACATCTATCCTTAACCTCGATTATCCTATATATGTTTTTAAGTAACAATTTAGTCTCATAAATTTTTAAAAATTACTAATTAATTTCATCTTTCAAAAATTACTTTATCTTATAAAAAGTTCATAGAAGTCCTATTTTTCTAATTATGCACTTATGAAGGAGACTGGTCAAGTTGTCACATGCGTGCCTAGTACTCCTTTTAACAAATAAAATAATAAAAAATAGAATAATAAATTCATTCATAGTTGAAAATGGAGCGGAAATGAGTACGATTCATCTATGACAAAGCAAAAGACAATTAACATTTACTTAACGATATCATGTAGGTCTAACGTGAGTTTTCCATGTATATTTAACACTTTTGTTGAAAAAGAACTTTATATGCTGAAAATATAACAGACCAAAGTGATACAAATATAAAAAAAACAAGCACTTTAAGGCATATAAAAAAAAAAAAAAAATCAAGTACAGGACTCTCCTTTTATTACATGATATATTTTATCTGGACTAATTTTAATTTATCTAAATTATAATGACGTGTAACATGCTTAGAGTGAGTAAATGACGCGGCAAAACTTGGACGACTTTTGCCGACGACCTTTGGCTTGGAGACAGAGTTTTTTTTATACGGTTCTAAAATTTCTTCCTTTTTATTAATAATATAAAATATACTCACACAAAGATACAAACTTAAATTATTGATATATAATTGAAAATCTTTCTATCTAAATTACAAAAATATCTCAAAATAATTAGTCCCATAAACTCACTAACTAATTTTAAAACTATATAGCAATAAAAATGGAGACGGAGTTAGCTACGAGTAAAATTGAGAAATTACTCAGCTATTTATTTTTATTCTATTCACGTGCGATAGCCAATGAATGTCCAAGAGACACCGACTCCCCCAACCTGCTATATAAAACACATCTTCCTCTTAAGAATAAAGAGCGTGTTATGTCAAAAACAATTCTTAGAGAGTAGCATTGCACAAACACGAGCAAAAAAGAAGAAGAGAGGAATTAGAATCTCAGAAACATGAATCTCACAGAGAAATTTGCCCAGTTAGGTTCCATAATTGGGAGTTTGATGTTCATTTGGGCCATATTTCAACAATATTTTCCTTATCATCTTCGACGTTACCTAGAAAAATATTCTCAAAGATTTTTGAGTTTTATTTATCCTTATATCCAAATCACTTTCAATGAGTTCACTGGAGAGCGTCTGTCTCGGAGTGAAGCTTACTCTGCCATTCAAAACTATCTTAGCTCTACTTCATCTATGCAAGCAAAGAGGCTTAAAGCTGACATAGTAAGGCACAATCAGTCCCTTGTTCTAAGCATGGATGATCATGAAGAGGTTTCTGATGAATTTAAAGGAATTAAACTATGGTGGGCATCTGGAAAGTATGTATCTGATTCACAATCAGTTTCTTTCTTCAATGTTAGTAACGAGAAAAGATTCTACAAGCTCACTTTTCATAAGCGCCACAGAGACCTCATTCTTGCGTCATACTTGAGTCATGTATTGAAAGAGGGTGTGGCAATTAAAGTGAAAAACAGGCAAAGGAAGCTTTACACCAACAATGGTGGGTATTGGAACCATGTAGTTTATGAGCACCCATCATCATTTCAGACACTAGCAATGGAGCCAAAGAAGAAAAAGGAAATCATGGATGATTTAGTCACGTTTAGCCAAGCAGAAGAGTTTTATGCAAGAACTGGAAGGGCTTGGAAAAGAGGCTATTTACTTTATGGTCCTCCTGGAAGTGGCAAGTCTAGTATGATAGCTGCTATGGCCAATCTGCTCAACTATGATATCTATGACCTTGAATTGACAGCAGTGAAAGATAACTCTGAGCTTAGGAGGCTATTGATCGAGACATCAAGCAAATCAATTCTTGTTATTGAGGACATCGATTGTTCTCTAGATTTAACTGGGCAGAGAAGGAAGAAGGAAAAGAAGGAAGATAAAGAAGAAGAAGATCAGAAAAACAAGACAAACCCAAAAGATAAATCAGCTGCAAAAGAGGATAATAGAGATAGTAAAGCAAGCCAGGTGACACTTTCTGGGCTACTCAATTTCATTGATGGGCTTTGGTCAGCTTGTGGTGGAGAAAGACTCATTGTTTTTACCACCAACTATGTGGAGAAACTCGACCCAGCTCTGATTCGAAAAGGCAGGATGGATAAACATATAGAGTTATCATACTGTAGATTTGAAGCATTCAAGGTTTTGGCTAAGAATTACCTCAAGCTTGAATCTCACCATTTGTTTCCCAGAGTTCGTATGTTGTTGGAAGAAACAAAAATGACCCCTGCTGATGTTGCAGAGCATCTAATGCCCAAGACCATTCATGGTAGTCCTGAAATTTGCCTAAATGATCTGATCCAAGGACTTGAAAAGGCAAAAGAGGATGAAAAGATCAAAGCTGATGAAGATGCAAAAGAGAGTGAATTATTAGACAAAGAAGAGGCAAAAGAAGAAACCGAATTAGCAGTCAAAGAATAGTGACTGATCGGCAAATAAAAGTGCATAAAGACAAGGCGGAAAGCCAATAAAGGAGGAGGAACTTTGTAGGTTAATTTAAAGATGCTGAACAATCGAGTATAAATGTATGGCATTAATTGTATTAAAAATGAAATCACCTAATTTGACAGATGCACAATGTTTAGGCTACATGCAGAGTTGTAGAAGCGCAAGGGAACGGGCCATTCTATGACTATGAGCAACTTATTTCCTGTACATTTCAATTTTCAATGAAGAATGCTCTATTTTATTTCACTGATTGTGAAATTTTCTGACTTGGACCTCACATTACAATTGACACACTTATCACACATATCACCACATATTTGCAAGCTTAAAGAATAAATTTTTTAAAGAGTGAAGACCTTACACGGAGTCACGCATGGCATGACTGGGAAAGACTAAAATGTAAACAAATTATATCCTTAGGAGAAAATGGGATCTGTAATTTTCATTTGACGATGGTGATTGGTGTTTTTTCTCTGAATTTATGAGAACAAAGACAAAAACTACTTAATCCAATTATTGTCCTGCATACCTTTAATATTTTGTCCATTATTAGAGAACGACAAACTAGACCCAATAAACAATGTGAGCATGCCTTCGCTAAACTTATTATTACATAAAAGGCCGAAGAAATTAAAATGAAAAAGCAAATACATATGTTTATGGGCATGAATCTCATCTCAAGAGCATAGAAATTGTGTCGGTTGTTTGAGCATAGTTTATAATAAATTATGAGACTGACGTATATAAAATAAATAATGATAAAATAGAGACGAACATGAAAAAGAAAGTTTAAGTTTTGATAATGAACGACGATGAGAAGGAAGTCACGGTTAGAAGCCTTATTATAGGCTATAGCGAGATCAATTACATTAAAGGCAAACAAAAAAGATTGAGCATCTGAAAACCATGGTCAAATTGAGGCCAAATTTTATACAAGTGAAATTAGGATGATTGAAGATAAGTGGTAGGAGAGCGCATTACGTGTCTTAACTGACAACAAAAAGAGCCAGTCAATTTCCCTAATTTGGCAGATGTTGATTTTGGCTCCTAGTAGAGGTGAAAAACGTCGCTTTTCCGAAAAGAAAAAGAGATAAGTTGAGTGCGATCGGCAATAACTCAATAACACTAGTGGACTAGTGAGGAAGTTTTGATACTCTATTAAATGGGCTTGGTCTTGGGCTTTTTTGTTGTCCACGTTAATGTGTTCGCGCACTTAATTTTTTCTTTTTCCTTTATTTTGCTAATCTATTCGGACAATTTTTTTGGGATAGAATTCACTCAATTTTTTTTAAGCACCATAAAACTATAAGTTTAACTCTCTCAATATATATATATATATATATATATATATATATATTTATTTATTTTTCTTATACATATCAAAGTTTCAAACAATTAATGAGCAAAAAAATTTATATCTCATCTTATCAAAAGAATAATAATGAGCGTTACGAAAAAAATTAATAATTTAAATAAAATATAATATAATAAAATAAATTAAAAATATAAAACAATAAGTTTTATAAATGATATAGCTATAAAAAAATATATATTAAAAAATTTATCTCATATTATTTATATACTTTCAGTGTGTACTACCCGGGAAACAAATGTTTATAAAGGTGCTGGCGTGCAGCCGTCTGAATACTTCAAAATTTAATTAAAGTAATATACTAAATACGTGAATATTGCATAAAAACTTCGCTCAGGTTTCCTCTGTGTTTTCTACCCCTTTTCCTTGGGGAAGACTTGGAGAGGGGTCAAATTCTAAATGGTATGTAAGGATTTGGCTCAGGCAAACTCGTCACTTTGGCGGATTAGGCGATCATTTTAATCATTCGACCCTAATTTTTTATAACATCTATTATATTTTTAAAAATAAATAATTTTATTTTAAATTATTTTTACAAACTCTAAAAAAATAATTATTAAAATAAAATTTAAAGAGTTATTAATTTTAAAAAAATATTGTATTTAATTCAATATTTTAAGTATGAATATATTAACATATAATTTTTTTTTTGCTACAAAATAATATCCGAGTTATTTATTTTATACTTATAAATAGTTATTCTTTAGTAATATTATTATATCAACTTACCATTAATGAATGATATATATGTTATTAACTAATAATCAGAAAGATGAATAATTACTCGCTCTTAATTTTATTATATAAAGAAAAAAACTTATATTTATTAAATTTTCTTAGTAATCTTTAATTTTTTTCTCATTTTATTGAGATTATATAAAATACGAACAAATAAGCATTATAAAAATGTTGTGCTCTTCTTCTTCTTTTTTAACATTTTTAATAGACATGTTTTATTCTCTTTCTTACGTATCTTTTCTTATTCTTGAAGTTCAAAACTTATATTATTTGTATGTTTGTTTTATTCAAATTTTATATATAAATTTATTTTATTTAGATTTCAAATATAAATGTTTAATTTTATAAATAATTTTAAATTTTTTTATTTCATTCCAAAGTTTTAAAACTCTCAATTCTATTCTATCAAAATTAAAATAAATTTAATTCATCGTCAAATGAATAAAAAAAAAATTGAACTTTTACATACATATTTATTAATTTAATTTTTATCCTTTATTTTAACACAAAAAAATATTTTAATATTATTAATCAATTTTTATTGATCGATGAAAATTTAATTTATAAAAAATATTTAAAATCTTAATTTTATGTTTTCGTCTTAGGCTATAAATTTTCTTAAGCTGCTCTCGTTTAAACAAACAAAATTCAAAAGAAATATTATATATTTCTCGTGGACTAGTCATCTGTCTATACTTTTGAACCTTATGAGACAAATATGAATCTCTAAAGTATATATAATTTTCCAATTCTCAACCTCGTGGTATTTTTCGTGTAATTTCTTCTTCCTGTGGAAATGACGACATTGATTATATACATCAAAGACAAAAATCAAACTTTTAAGGGTCTTCCTTGTAAGTTGTAACTTGTTTGGTGACAATCTCGAACGACTTAGAAGTCAATTATTTGCTTAAAACCAATTAATTAATTAATTAATATCGTGTTAATTACATGCATGTAGTTCATCATGTGATCGGGTATGATTCTTCATCTCTTAGTTTAAATCACATTCAAATTATACTAAATAAATATTATTTAATATTAAAGAAAATAAATATCTCACGTTAATAATTAAAAATAATACAATAAAATGTTTATAAAAAATATGATTGTCATTATCCATTAGGTTAATTTTATTTTTTTTTTGGATTAAAAGGCACATGCTTTTTATGGAAGAAGACTCTTGGGAACATGAGCATGTTAAGTAATCTAGTCTCTTTCCAAGAAGACAGATAAATAATAATCAATAAGATTGAAAATTAAAAAGTATGAGGTTAAACGAGCTATAATTTGAAGAAGAGTGAAATAACTTCTATAAAAGGTCATTGATGAAAGACAATACAATAAAATAGTTTCATAAGAAGTATGTTTCTTTTTAAAAAAATTTGGATTGAAATGACCATACTTCTTATAAATTTTGGCATTTACATCTAAAGTGTTATGTCAATTAAAATAAATCATTAATTTTTTAAGTTTTTCAAAATATTAAATGATTTTTGGTGTCATTCAAATATTTCATATAATAATGTTGGTTTGGAAAATAACATGGAAAATAACACATAATTTCCTGAAAGTGAATGGGTAGCTTCCTCATTTCCTTACTAACAAAACCAAAATTGGAGTTATGTTATAACAAAAACTATGAGAGATCTCTGGTCTATAAATATAAGGGTAAATGGGGTGAAGAAGCCACATCAATCACAAAATTTAATACAATACAAAACATAGGTCGGGGTTTTGTGTCGCAGGAGAGATGGCTCGAGATAATTTTATATATGTGTGTATATGGCTCATTAATTGGTCACACAAGTACGTACATATTATATAACCATAAGTAACGAGCCATCCCTCCTTCGACACCATACCCCATGACTTCTATGTTAGATGAAATAAATTATTAAGTGTCAACCAATTAGCTATCAAGTTTTAAGTTGCTAGTGATTCGTGTCGCAGGAGAGATGGCACTAGCTGTGTGTGTTTCCAAAGAAACAATATCTACACTTAGTGCCATCCTCTTGTGACATGAAACCCTGCAACTTCTATATGTGGAATATGATCTAGACTAGCTAGTACTCTGAGTGAGGGGTAAGCTTATTATATATCTTATCTTTAGGTACATAAATATTATAGTTATTTAAATGATTTTATTTTTAACTGATCTTATTAAAATATATATATGTTCATTTTCTTCTAACAATAAAAAATATATGTTTATTTATGTTATAAAAAAATAAATATATGTTTTTTTTTTATAGATTAAAAATGAAACCCTATATATAAAGAAGTGTTATACCATATAATTAAACTTATATCAGGTAAGTTTCATTTTTGACCTATTTTTGTAAAAATGTTTCTCTATTTGTATGTGTAAGTGTATTTTTGTGTGGTATATATAAATGTCGGCAGGGATGGAATTCGAATTAGTTTCTTAAGGTGGGCCAAATATAAAATTTAAATTTTATTATTTAAAAGTGATGTTTTCTTTTTTTTCTTTTTTTTTTTTTTTATATGAAAAGAAGTGATGTTATGATGTATTTTAAACCTTGGTAAATCTATCAGCAGAAATTTAACATGTATTAAGAAGTTATACTAAACAAACTTTTTTTCCATTTTTGAGCAATTTTCCTTTTAAAAATATTCTCAACTTAAAGTTATTATATTTAAAAGAAATAACATATTTTGATAATAAAAAAGCTAATAAGTTTATCTTTTATAATTAATGATACTTTATAATTAAATTATTTATGTATCATAAAAAAATAAATAAAAGAATATAAAAAAATAAAATAAAATAAAATAAAGGATATTAAAAATTGAAGTCTAACACTCGCGTACCCTCAATTATATCTAAAAAAAATGTGGTTGAATTAATTACTTTCCTACGTATTTTAAATAAGAAAAAATGTGGTTGAATTAATTTTATTTATAAAAAATACTTTTAAGTTATTTTATTCATTAAAAAAATTATTAAAATATAATTTAATTTTTATAAGAATATTTTATTGTTAAAATTGTATAATATATATTATATAATAAAAATATGAGATTAATTGAAGATAAAAAAACATTACAAATTAAAAAAAAAAAAATTTAATCACAAAAGATTAACTCACCTTAGCTTTTAATCTATATATTCAATTCTCTCTATTTAATCTATATATTTATTTTGAACAAATTGAGCTATCAAATCAATGAATAATATTGAAGACCTATTTTTGTGATTACATTATCAGTTTGTTAGATTTATAAACTTTAAACATTATATTAAATTTTTTGAGTGAAGATATAATTATGTTTGTTAATGATCTTAAATTTATTATTCTTAAAATTTTAATTATGTGAAGCTTTTTGTAATTATTTTTGAAGCAATAGGCTATATAAATTTTTGCTCAATTCAAATATAATACAAATTTTAATTTTTTTGGTAATGAATATTATTGTTGATATTGCATGTTGGTATTAGATATGACCAAATAATAAAACTAAGTTAGGTTTATTCATTAGTTTAACATAACAAAAATATGTTTACAAAATTATTTTAATAAAAAATCAACACAAGTTAAAGCCACAATGATCATTTCTTCAATTGATAAAATATAAACAATTTAGATAGTTTTACTATTTAGAGATAAATGAATTAGGGAGAAAAATACAATTTAATTAAAGAGAAAGTTAGAAAAAGAGAAAATTTAGTCTAATTTAATAGAATGTAACATTGAAGGAAATAAAAAGAAAGTGGGTGAAGATGAAGTAAATTTTTTAAATGATTAATATGCTCTTAATATATATTTTATTAAATAAAATATAATAAAATATTATGATATAAAGTTAAATTGTTCTTTAATGATTAATTTTTTATAAACAAAAAATTTAAAAATATCTTTTATAAACAAAGATACTAAATGACCCAAATAGCTTAAACTAGAAGATTAGTTTGCCCTCCACCTTTCAAATAACTCATTTGAGCTAAAGTCATTCAACATAGGACTGAGTAGGCCATGGCCCATGATTATGGGTGAAAATTTGTGTTGATTGGATTTATTTGAGTTAGTTTAAAATTAATTCAATTTAAATTAATTTAATTTTAATTTAATTTAAATTTAATTCGAGTCAACAAAATTAAATACAAATAAGTTGACCAAAACTAACTTAAATTATTAATTACATATATTTTTAATTATTATGATTTTTTATTAAAAAATTATTATAATGTTAAAGCTCAGCAACATTACATAAAATAATAGAAAAAGAAAAGATAAATATAAATATAAATATAAGTGAAAAAATTAATTATTAAAACAACAAATCAAACTTTAAATTAATTAAATAAGGGATAAATGCCATCAAACCTTACCATGCAAAAATTAGAGGTCGTGTGCACTCATGAAAACTCACATTTAGAATAAAGAGCTCCCAAGTCCCAATAAAATTTTCTTTCGGTACATAAATAATTCAGTTATTCAACTAGTTTCATTTTTAACCCCCTTTAGTGAAAAAAAATATATGTTCATTTTCTTCTAACACTAAAAAATATATGTTCATTTACATTATAAGAAAAATAAATATGTTCTTTTTCCTGAGGGGGTTTAAAATAAAATTTATACATAAAAGGAGGTTATGTTATACAATTAAACCATAAAATTTTTTCTAGCAACTAAATAAAACAAATAGAGATTAGTAAATTAAACAAAGATACTTATCAAAAAAATTAAGAGTTCAAGTAACTTACAATGTCACATGAGAATTTAACTTTTGTTTTTATACACACAAAAATATAACTTTGACTATTACACATGGCATAATTCTCCAAACAATAGACCAGTTGAAAAGAAAATAACACAAAATATGCTAATAAAATATTTGAAATTTTACTTCAAAAGTTAATACCTAATCGATTTAAAAATAAAAACTTTATAATGCTAATTAAAATTAAAGATAAATATTTTTTTTAAAGAGTTAGGTAGATCTAAATAAAAAACGCATTAACATTAAAGAATATAGCATAATATTGTGACAAAATGAATAAATTATAACTATTTATTCATTATCAACTTATTTTTCTAAAGAAAATGGAATAAAAATAACTAATATATTATGAAAGAGATAAAAGATTATTTTAATTTCAAAAGTCTTTTCTTTTCTTTTCTTTTATCTTTTTGATTTAAAATTTAATTTTGTTTATGGTTAATAGGCTGGCCTAACTCTGCTCAATTTTTTTTTTGAGTTATTTGAGCTGGGGTGAAACAAGCTCAAATTTAATTTAATTTATGTTCGATTCAAGTTCTTCGATTCGATCAATTGAACTATGACATAAATTGCAATCCCTAAGCTCAGTTTATATATATATAAGAAACATAATTTATTACTCAATTTTTATACTACTAATTATCAAAAATTGAGATTTAAGAGAATAATTTTTTCTCTCTCACTTTTTATAAATTTTAACCTTTATTATATTATAATGTAAAAAATTATATAACAAATTATGGTTGTAAATCTCTTCTCATATATAGTATTGGTATAATGGAGAGACTTGTGTGGACCGTAGAACTTGATATGTTTCATACAATTATGCACAATTAAGATGACAATGAAGGTTAAAGTGCACATATTCAATTGTAATATTAACAGCCGGCACGTCGTTATCAATTGTAATATTAGCAATTGTAATAATAACAACCGGCATATTACTTATAGGAGAGAAGTCCTTCGAGCCACATTTGTTTTATCATTTTTAGTCAAAAAGATGGAAAGAGGAAGATTCGTGAGTCCCCCATCCCAACGGGAGCAAGGTAGTCACTTTGTTTCAAATTTCCAAACTTGCGATCATACTAGGAAAATCATGGTTTGAAAATTGGTAGAATATTATTTGATGCAATGTATGCCAATCTACGTCGATTATTGTAAAATTAACCCTACTTTCCGCTTACTCAACATCTTTAAATGGTCTTATTTAGAAAGAGAACAAAAAAAAAAATCTTTGAATGACCAATCATATTCTCTAATATAATTTGGATCTAAGTATATATATATCATCAACCTTTCATAAATATAATTTCATTGTTAACCACTTCTAGATGCTAAATATATACTTTTTTAAATAATTCAAAAAATATACATTTAAGCTTTTTTTATAAATATAAAAAAAAAAAATTTATAACATGATAAACATATATATTTTAATAGATTAACAATAAAAATAGTTGAATAAATATTTCACGTAAATATAAAAATGTGGGGATAAAATATGTAAACAATGAGTAATACTTTATATCTAATCAAAAGTGATTTTCCTGCTCTCTACCTCAAGTTATTTTCTTTTGGTTATAGACATGAAGACAAGAATTTCAAATATTTTCTTAATGAAAGAAGCAGATATTTGTGTCGTTAAAGTTTTATATATATATATTTTTTTAATTAACTCCTTTTTATAAAATTAAATAATATCATTTACAATTTAATAAATCAAATCACAAAAAATACTTAATTTAAAGTAATTTTTTTACCCGCTTCATATGTGTGTGTATATAAAAGAGATTGACATAGCAGCACGAAGAAGTTTTTTTGCATTTATTTTCATTTAACTGTAATGATTACACGTGTGATTGATTATATAGAAATGCAAAGAAGTATAAATGTTAAACAGCGATATTAGAAACGACAACAACAACAAATGCTAACAGCGAGGAAAATCTCGTTTATCTCTTCTGGAAGTTGAGTTTTGCTGTAGCATATGCAAAAGCAAATCCAAAGAAAAATGGATATGCAAGAAGAACAAGTGCTACAAATTTAAGATCATCATAGTGATACCCATAATAGCTTTGCAGGAAGTAACCAATTGCTTTCCTCTCCCCATCAATTACTATTTCCTTCTTCATATTTCCAAACTGTGAAGTTAAAACACCTTTTAAGGACCAAGCAGTTGGGCATATCCAATAACTCCACACCCACCACTTTGGAATTTTCTGTCAAAGTAAAATAATAATAATAATAATTGGGTCAGATCTCTTAAATTTATATCAATTCGAGCCATAAATCGTGAATTTGGGCCAGAAAATGTCTCAAAATTGAGAAGCACTTTGGATCCAATCATGCATGATAAGAAAGTAGAGTTGGATAATTTAGAGTTGGCTTACTGTTCCGGGTATAAGGAATCCTGAGAACAAAGTCAAGGTGTTGTAAAAAAAAGCTACGAGTACTGAAGCAACTTGGAAAGTTGGGGTGATAGCAGCAAGTAGCATGCCAAAGTAATTGAAATAGAGCAATGTGCAGAACATGGAGTAGAAATACCAAAATGCTTTATACACCGTCCACTGAAAACCTATTGCTGGAAATGTAATTGTCGCAAACAACACTGCTTGAACAAATGCATAAGGAATTTCAATTGTCACCTACATCACATGAAAAGACCCATTTTGTTCATTTTAATTTCTAGATTTTCATGTAAGCCTTTTTGTAAGTAAAAGTTCTACCATGAGTATTCATAAAACTCGACCTGTGAAAGTGAGTATGCCCATGGAGAGTACATTCCAGCAAACCTTTCTCTGTATACAACCATGCGCTGTGAAGCTATAAGAGGTAAAACCGGTGTGCAGTTGCCAACTCCCACAGATTGCATAAAAATGTACATAGATGCTAGTATGTTAAAAAGATCTTGTCCCTCATTTCTGCATAATATAGGGTCAAAGTTTCAACATTGTAGTTTGTAATGTCAAAATCAATTACACCCCTTTAGTCCCAATACAAAACATTGGATATAAAAGGGTGTTAGGCCCAATGTCATTTTATCAATGTAGGACTTGTTTGTTCTACTTCTTAACAATTCTCCCCTCAAATAAGAGGCTTGGCTTCTTAGGTCCTTCAAGTTTAATTTTTAGATAATTTCATTTGAAGTCTAACAAGACCACATTTCACCAATTAGCCAAAGCCTCTAACATCACTTGTTAGGTCCAATGTCTTCACATGAGTTTCCATAAGGTATGAGCTCCCATCCCAAAAGGTTAACCCATTGAGTAGGGTTCACTCATGCATTTATAAACCCATGCTCCCATTGTCATTTTATCAATGTGGAACTTTTTTATTCTACTTCTTAACAAAGGGGTCAAGCACTTGAATTTTGCAGCAACCAAAAAAAAAAAAAAAATTTGATAAAGACTTAAAAGGGACTCACATTTTGTTCCCTTTCTGCCAAAGAAGTGCTCCAAGTAACGAAGAGCACACAGTAACAAATATCAACCGTGCCAAGTTATACTTGGGATTTCTCCAGTAGGATAAATGGTGTCTCCAGAGGCATGCTTTAAATTGCTCCCAACCATTTTGGGGAAAGCGAGTAGAAAACTTTAAGTCACTGTAACCTTGTGGAGGAGAGCTGAGTTCTTTGACGAGTTCTTCATTTTCCCTAAGAAAAAAATATATATGTGGATTATACTAGGTGACAGAGATTTAGTTCATGCAATCAATGCTATATAATCTGGTATTTTCATTAGAAGAGATTGTTGACCCATTAATCTTGCCAGTTAGAGTGTACCTGCATAGGTGAGACTCCCTATAGAGAAGTGCAAAATCTAAACCAAGTTGAGTTTCTGCTGAAGGACTTGTTATATCTAACATCCATGTTGCTGGATTGCAATTTTCTTTGATCTTTGGAACACCTGGCAAACACTACCAAAGCAAAGGGAAAGACCTTGTAAATTCTAAGAAATTGTTTAGTAGAAAAATGAAACAAAATTATCTTGAGAAATTCACTTACCTCAAAGTACTCAATAAGCTTACTTGAATTTTGACCCAGATCTCCATAATATATTATTTGTCCACCTCTTTTCAATAAAATTAACTGTAAATAGTAGTGAACATAATAAATCAATGATAGTTCTCTTTTAATGAATTTCTGCCTCTTTCTGACCAAAAAAATAAATAAATCAATGATAGTTATTTTTAACCATTACAATATAATGTTTGTAGTAGAATTTTAAAAGGAGAAAATTACTAGAGAAAATGCTGTAATTCCCTGCATATAAAATACATTGGCTAATTGATCACCTCATCAAATGAGTCAAATATATGAATACTTGGCTGGTGAATGGTGCACACAACAGTCCTCATTGTGCTAACAATATTCTTCACAACTCTCATTACAATTGCGGCCGCTCTAGCATCCAAACCAGAAGTAGGTTCATCCATGAATAATATGGATGGATTTGAAACAAGCTCTACTGCTATAGTTAGCCGTTTACGCTGCTCATTTGATATCCCACTAACACCAGCTATACCAACTAATTCGTCTTTGATCTCATCAAGCTCTATCATTTGAAGGACTACTGCTACAAATTCCTGAAAATGTAACAAGCTCAATTTGGACTTTACCATTTTAACTAGCTATATACAAGTAACAAGTCTAAGAAACATCTTACAGTTCTGGTATGCTTATCAATCTGAGATGGTAAACGTAACCAAGCTGAATATGTCACTGATTCTCCAACTGTAATCTGAGGAGCATGGACATCAATTTGCTCACAATAACCAGATATTCTAGCATAAGTTTCTTGAACTTTTGGATACCCTCCAATTCTAATATCACCTTCAATAATTCCACCTGTTTTTCTTCCTGAAAGAACATCCATTAATGTTGTTTTACCAGCTCCACTAACTCCCATTAATGCTGTAAGTACTCCTGGCCTAAAGGACCCAGTTATATCTTGGAGAAGCTGTAATCTTCTGGGTGAAAATTCTTTTTCTCTCAATTTCTAGGTAACAAAGATGCATTATTTATGTAATGAAATTCAATGTATTTAACTAAATCATATAGAAAATCAAAATAACAAAGAGAAATATAGACACTAAGAATCTAAGACATATATAGTTGTTACCTTGGGTGTATCCACAAAATATTGTACATTTTCAAATGATATTGTAGTGGGATGAAAAGGTAAAACTGTACCTGTGGTGTAAAAGATGAGTGCATGTTAACATATTGAAGTGAGTTAATATTCGAGCTAAGTCCAATCAAAATAAGTTTATTAATCATGTGATAATTTTTACACTAAAACAAGGTAACAGAAAATTCTTACTCAGTCTTTTTTGTTCTGCAATGTCAGTCTGAAGAGGCACAACAAGAGGCAACTCTACTTTTTGTTCTTGGTTTGACATTCTCAAGTCTTCTCTTTCTTTCAAATTGGAGAACTTTTTGTGTGAAATGAGAGTTCGTGATCTCCCCGAAGCTGTTGAAATTCCACATTTCAGGACACGTTTTAGGTGAGTGGTTAGTACAAATTTTAACAATTAATTCTTACATTATGCCGCTATGTAGATCAAACTTACGCTCTAAATAACTCAGTGCACAGGTGAATAATATATTGAAAACTACCCAAAATCCAAGCAACACTCCTATTGCCATCCAATAAACATTTTCATTGAAGTTCAAACCATAATTTCTGAGAATTTTCCTGCCGATGGTGACATTTGAAGATGAAATCTGAAAGTGCAAAGAATGGAAAATTTAGAACAAAAATATTTTATTGTATTCATGATTTATATATCATACAAAAAATATATATATATATTAGTGACTTTTATTTTACCTTTTGCCACCTTGGAGCAAGAAATTCATTTACGGAAATGCCAATTTCTGCATATGTAATTGGAGAAAGCCAAAATCCCCATTTTAACCAAACAGGCAGAGAAGCTACATGGAAGGAAAAACATGTTATTACTTTGACTTAAAAGTTATGTCCAGGATAAGAAAGGAAAAAAAAAAACAACAACAACTAATGGACTTCCCTACATTTTGGAATCACGAAGCCACCAAATAAAAATATTACTGTCAAAGAAAAAAGAGCAAAAGTTGCTGCAACTGAAGGATTTCGAACCACAGATGCAATAAGACGAAAGAAGGATGATGATACTTGATGCACCATGAATAGAAGAATGAATTGCTTGAAAAACCTGACATTTCAGATAAAGAATTTAAAAGTAAGGCCTCATTCACTTTTTTGTTTTGTTTTGTTTTTAACTGTAAAATAATTGAGGAACCGTTGATCTAGCTCCTGGTAAACAAACCTTTCTGGTTCAGGACTGTAACCGATAACATAATAAGTAAGAGCTGTCCAAAGAAAAGCATCTAACATTGAAAAAGGTATCTTTAAGATTGCAGCTGGAATGGAATAGGTCCATGCAGGGTAAAAGTAGAAATCTCTTTGCTTATAGAAAACTGCAAGTCTTGAGACAGTTAATGATAACTCTGTCATCCCATTGGTCATCAATCTAACTAGTGAATAAAACAATGAACTCATGTAATAATGTGCATGCTCCTCATCTATTTTCATCCTTGTTCGTATAAAAATGGTCATTGTTATTAGTGCAATGATCCCAAGCTGCAAAAAGATACAATTTTATTTGTAAAATTTCAAAATAACTTCAGTTGTTCATAATTTATGTAACAGGATTAATGATTCTATACACTGTCAATCAATTGTTGTGACCATATATTCATTACCTGTACAGTCTTCGATACATGAACAAACGAGTTCCGCTTCATAAGAAGCCATTCTCTACCAGTGCAGACTCTTAATAATTCCCATTTTCTAAGTGAATAAAAGTTTAATGACAAAGAGCTATTGCGGCACTTATTGGAAGGCTTAGAGAGTTCCTCATCAAGCTTTTTTCCCACACGAATATCTTTGAACATATTTGCAAGCTTGTCTACAGAAACATAGCTATATGGTTGGTTTTGATGGTGCCAGTACTGTCGTTGATCCTTCTTAGAAACCACCTATATCATAACCATATTACTTCATTTGCCCAAAGCATTGAATTTATATAATCTTTCTAGAACTTGAACACGCACCTCTTGAAGGAAGTCAGCAATGCCTTTTCTTGGGGGACAATGAAAACCACAAAACTCAAAGGACTCTAATACATTACTCCGAGGCCCATGATATACGATTTTTCCCTCTGCCATCAAGATAATGTCGTCAAAAAGATCAAAGGTCTCAGGTGCTGGCTGAAGAAGAGATACCAAAATGGTAGATTCTGCTATGTGAGTTACTTGTTGCAAAAAGGAAATAATCTGAAAGGTGGTGGAGCTGTCTAAACCAGTTGATATTTCATCCATAAAAAGTGCTTTTGTTGGACCAATAATCATTTCCCCTAGAAATGGAAAATATCCAGGACGAGTATTTAGATACAGAAAAAGTTGCATGCAGTAACTGTAGTCTTTTTCATGTACTGTGTTTACAGACTAGTAGATTTATAAGCTAAGCACTTGGAGAACCTGTTGTAAGCCTTTTCTTTTGGCCACCTGAAATTCCTCTTCTCATAGTATCTCCTACAAGAGTATCAGCGCATATATCTAACCCAAGAATCTGGAATGAAAAAATATCAGAAAAATCATTGACATTCAACTCCAGAATTGGATTTTGTTATTTCTCTCCTATATAGCAAGGAAAAGAAAATTACCTTTAATATATAATCTGTCTGGAGAGATCTTTTTAACCCCTCTATTGAAACAGCCTGTTTGTCAAGCTTACCATAAGCTAACAAGAAAAGGGAAAACTACTCCTAGCTACTTTGGAAAGAAAAAAAAGGTAGAGAATTGATGTTTGAAGATCTTATTTATATACCTTCATATAAGTGTCTATATCTGGTTCTGGGACAATCCCCGCTTGCTTTTCCCTTCTTATGACTTCTTGCATAATATCTTCAATGACCAAAAACTTCCAAGATTTATATATTCCCTTAGCATATAACTATAGATTCATATGAGTACAAAATGACCTACCTGCTCTGTTTCCAATTCCCTGACATCTTATGGCAAAGTCTAAGGTTTCACGCACAGTCATCTCTGCAATGTGCAGGTCATATTGACTTATATAAGCTGATGTTTTCTGAGGAATAAACTCATTTAACTTGTAACCATTATAGGTTAATTCCCCACTGACCTAGAATATTTAACAGCACTTGTAAGCTGTTTTGTTACTGGACAGACTGATATTCATGTAGTAATGTAACATATCATTTGTTTGAAAATCATAAACATGTCCTACAGATTTTGAATGATGGTTCATAATTTGTTTCAATTTTTACTACTTGCTTTCTATATGGTAATGTGGTATTGTGCGTTGTTTCTTTTCACATGGCTTTGATAAAACACTAGAGAACCTTGAAGGGGTGATTAAGTATCCCTGCAAGTGCTTTTAACAAAGTGGTTTTCCCACAGCCAGGAGGACCAAGCAGCAAAGTCATCCTGCAATAATAATAATAATAATAATAATAATAAAAAGGAGATTCAGTTTAACAAGAAGGCATTTATTTTTGTCATCAAAGAAAATAAAAGCATATTGTATGGATTACCTTGAAGGCTTAATGATGCCACTAACGTCTTTGAGGATCTCCAACTTTGTGGTTTGAGTTGTGCATCCAGTTATTTGTGTCATGGCCTGTTAGAATGTGAAATAAGCTTGCTAATAAGAGTCATACTTTTTCTTTCAGAAAACAAGAAGTATTGTTCAACAGGATCCATAGCAATATATTGGTAACAAGTAAAGAGCACATTAATTAGCAATGGTTGTTGAGTATTAAAAATGGATAAGGAAGCACTTACACAAAAAAAGTTTGTGAGGGTGTTCCAAAGTGTTGGGAGGGGTTTTCCTCGAACTACTTCACATTCGGCTTCTACAAACAAATTCCGGTATCTTACTTCCACAGTTGGCAGTTCCAAGCCCACCCTGAGATGCAAAGGATAATTTAAAATCGTCTCAAGTCAATATCATGTAAAGGGTAATTTAAAATCGAGAATTTGGTTCTGATACCATGCAGGCATAAAGTAACATATTGATAACATGAATCAAGTTGTCTTTATCATATATAAAATTAAAGATTCATATACTAGTACTCCTCACATATCTGAACTAACATAACTACACAGTACATTCATGTATAAAGGGCATAATGGGTAAAATGAATTGAAGTATGAAGAAACTTATAACCTAACAACTCTTTCTTTGAGTTTCTGTAATAGTCTGCGATTGTCCTGCTCAATGTTCTCCAGAAGTTTTTCAATGAACACATGGCGTTCCAAAGCACCAAGCTTTGAAACATCAATAATACTCTTACCTTCTACTTCAATACCATCAATTATTGAGGTACGAAGTTGTTGAAATGTGGGTAATCTTTCAATTGCGGCCCACTTCAACTCAACTTCATTGTCATATTTCTGTTTGAATGAAGTTGCTTCATCCTCTTTAATCTCTTTGAATGAATTTGCTTGGGAAAATTTAAAAGAGGAGCAAATGCTACTTTTCAATGTTTTCATTTTCCGAAGTTCCATTTTTTTTTTTTTTTTTTGTCAGCTCAATATGATTCTTCTCTACCATTTATATACTTCATGTACGAATCCGAGGCTTGAGGTTTAGTGTTGACAAACCAAAAATATCTCTGAAAAAGAAAATAATATTCAGTGTAATTAAATGTTAACACTAGAATTAGGATCCAAGAAACTTGATTCTGGCAACGATTTTAGGTGAAGCAATTGGGAAGGCAATATCAAGGTTTTCAAAGTGAAAAAGGTCCATGTTACTTTGAATGTATTTTTTGACTAATTTTTTTTATTACTTTTTTTAATAACTTATGTTCTTTTTTTTATTAAGTCGTACCTTTAATTTATAATCCTAGTGGCACAAATTACTCCACCGCGTTTCCTATTAGAATAGAATAAATACATAATATATATATTTTAAAAATTGTTATATTATTATTTCCGGAGGACTTAAGATTTTTTCTAATATGCTTGAGAAAGACTAGTTGACATAAATCTTTTGTTTATTTCAAGTTTCTAACCAATTTTGAATTAGTTTTCAACTAATTTTATTTATTTATTTATTATTATTATTATTATTATTATATGACATTAACAAACCCGCCCTCTAACATAGTATGGCGAGAATTAATATGCAAAAAATGAAGACACAAATAATAACCATGAAATTTGACCAATAATACTAATAAAAAATAATCATTAGTCTCAGAATTAAACTGAAGCAATTTTAGGCTATGTTTCAAAATAGTTTTATTAGGCTGTCTTGCATACTCTTGCAATTATAAATAAATTCATGATTGTTGAGCTAATTATATATATATATATATATATATATATATATATAACTTAAAAACAACTACTTAAAAACACGTGAAGTGAATCGTTTTGCTGATTTTAATTATTTTTTTATTAATTTTTACAATATATTTAAAATTAATATAAAATTAATTTTTCTTATACTTTTAAATTGTTAAAAAAAAATATTTGAAGTCTTTATTAAATATATGATTAGAGTCTTAAGCAACTGTGTTAATATATAAGACAATTAATATCAATAACTTAATATATAAAGATAATTTTGTCTAAAAAAAATTATGTATAATTAGACTTTTCTATATAGTATAAATATGTATGACTGATATGTTGGGGGGAAACAACAAATGGTTCTAATTTAGGGTTTAAATTTTAAGGTTTAGATTTTAAGATATAGAGTTTAGAGTTCAGATTTTTAAGGTATAAATTTTATGGTTTAGACTTATAAAAAAAATATGTAATTATCGCCTAATATATATATATATAAGTTTCATATATAAGCACAATATTTTAAAATAATTTAATTATGTTTTATGTATACGTGATATTTTGTGCTTTAAATAAATATGATTATTAAATTTTACCTGACTAATGATGGATGATTTTAGGTTCAATGTGTTATTGTCTATCATCTGCAATTGTATCGAATTTGCATCATCATAAAAAACATATTGTCTCATTGAACTGATTTGTTACTTGAGAATCAATTAATAAGTTATTAACCGCACTTTGTTTAATACTGTTGTACTAATAATTATACTTAATCCTCCAAACCATTCATTTTTTTATTAAAAATGAATCATTGCAAATAATCCAATGCCATATTAAATATTATTAATGGTAAATATTGAGTAATACTGTTTTCTTAACCTTTGAAGACAAACTTTATTTGTGTGAAAAGTACATTGATGAAACAATTAGTATCATAATTATTGCATGTAATTAAAATAAATAATTATTGTTAGTACAGGAAATTTTCACCTAAAAATCTACTCAAAGATATACAATATTTTTGGGAGATTTGTTGAAAATTTAAGTTTTTATGTTTTTTTTTCTTGTTCAATTTTAATTATAAATACATGTAAGCTAAAGTTCTCAGTATTAACCAATTTAAAATCAATTCCAATATTACATTAGAACTTTTCTCTGAGAATTCTATCAATTCTTCTCATTTGAGACGTAAGTTAAAATGAAATCTAGCAATCCGCTACGTCAAGTGGTATCAGAGCCTTCCTTTGTATCAGGCGGAGTTTTCCTGATTATCATTATCCTTCAACACCATCCATACATCATCCAAATCATCCTATCTCCATCTTCAATCACTCCACTTATTCCAAAAAATAAAAAATTCAAAAATTATTAAGACTATATTACCACCTACATACGTACCAAACACCCACAAAAAAAAAATCCTCACAGTAAGTGCTCCATTATATTGAGAGGTTGTTGCCATCACACAAGAAATTTTTATCACAAATATTTCAAATTTACAATAATATTCAAGAGTGTTTCCATATCCTATCTTCTTTGTAAAAAAAAAAAAAAAAAGAGTAGAGCGGAGTGGAGAAGCTTGAATAAGTGAAGGAGTGAAGAAGAGAAGAAATGAAGAATTGAAAACTAAATAAGCGTGTGAAGAGAAAAAGCAAGAAAGAGAAAAAAAGGAAATAGGAGAGAAATATACAGCAAAAGAGTCAATAGATGCTCTTGCTAAACAAATACAAAATTTAGAAGCATCATTCGAAAGTCGTTTTCAAGCTTTGGAAGCAATTTTGCCTCAACATCTTGGTGGACCAAACATCAATAATGAACTTTCAGTTCGTAGACCTGTTGAAGTCAATCTGCAGAGACATGATAATTTTTGAGGTAATTGTAGGAACCTCAAAAATAACATTATTCTAGATGAGGATTCCAATGATGATGATGAGTTACCAATTCTACTAGAAGATAATCATAGATCTCGACAAAATGACTATCGCTTGAAGAAAGAGATACTGCAGTTAGATGGTTTGTTTGTAATCGAAGAATTCCTTGATTGGTTAGCTGGAGTAGAAAAGTTCTTTGACAATTAGGGAACTGAAGAACACATGAAGGTCAAATTAGTGGCCTACCGACTCAAAGGAGGTGCATTAGCGTGATGGAACAAATTGCAAACAACACACATTCGACAAAACAAAGACAAAGTTCAAAGTTGGCGAGGAATGAAAAAGTTTATGATTGAACATTTTCTACCTCTGGATTATGAGCAAGCACTTTTTAGTCGTTATCAACATTATCGACAAGGATACCGCATAGTGCAAGATTATGTTACTGAATTTCACAAGCTTGCAACTCGAGTTAAAATCCGTGAATCTAAAAATCAAAGAATTTCAAGATTCATTGATGGTTTGCGTGCCAACATACAAGATGAGGTCTACAAGCAATCTCATAATACACTTGCTAATGCTATTCAACTTGCCTTGAAAATAAAGGCACAACTCAATAAAAGAGTAGCATGTGGCCTTATATCTTCATAGTCTTCAGCATTTGTACCAATATCCTTACCAAATAAGGGAAAGATAGTAGAAGGAGCACATGATGATGTACCAAGGCCTAAACCTCCCATTGGTCAACTAGCTACACGTTCGCAACGAGAACTAATTACTAACCAAGCTTCTTCTAACAACCCTTATGCAATACCTATGGGAAATAAGTGTTACCGATGTGGGCAAACGGGACATAACTCTCACCAATGCCGTCAAAATAGGCCAGTCAACTTAGCCATTCATGATGATGACTTTGAGGGAGACGAAGATTATCATAAAAAAGAAGACTTTGCAAAACAAGAAGAAGAAGATCCAGAAGGCATTATTCATGAGGATGAAGGAGTATCTTTAGTAATAAGAATGTTAATATATCCCAAAGAAAGAAGAAGACCCACAACAACACATCTTTAAAATAAGGTGTACAGTTAATCAATGAGTGTGTGACTCATCATTGATAGCGGCAGCAATGAGAACATTGTTTCCAAAACCATGGTTGACAAGCTAAAATTGAAGACACACAAACATCCATCTCCATACCATATTGGATGGATAAAAGATGTTGAGGAAACAAGAGTAACAGAACAATGCCTTATTCTTTTTTTAATTGGAAAATATAAGGATGAGATTTTGTGTGATGTTGTTAACATGAATGCCTGTCACATGCTACTCAGAAGACCATGGCAGTTCGACAGAAAAATAATGCATGATGGTAGGAAGAACTATTACACATTTTATAAAGATAAAGTAAAATTCACCTTGGCACCAATGAAACAACAACACTACCCAACAAGCTTGGAGACAAAAACCCTCCTTTTGGTTCCAAAAGAAAAAGTTGTTCCGCAACAACTGCCTGATCAGATTCAACACCTCTTATTTGAATTTAGAGATGTTGTCCCAGAAGAATTACCTACAGGCTTGCCACTCCTTCGAGATATTCAGTATCATATTAACTTTGTTCCAGGTGATAGTCTGCCAAATTTGTCTCATTATCGCATGAGCCCTAAAGAATGTGAGATTTTGCAGTCTCAAGTTGAAGAACTTTTTCAAAAAGGAATACTTCGAGAAAGCATGAGCCCTTGTGTTATACCGACTCTTTTGACACCAAAGAAAAATGAAAGTTGAAAAATGTGTGTGAATAGTCGAGCCATCAACAAAATCACAATACGCTATCATTTTTTGATTCCTTGATTAGATGATATGCTTGATAGGTTGGCAGGATCAAAGGTGTTCTCCAAGATTGATCTTCGAAGTGGATACCATCAAATTCGTATAAGACCTGGTGATGAATGGAAGACAGCTTTCAAGACTCATGAAGGACTATATAAATGGTTAGTCATGCCTTTTTGACTATCAAATGAACCAAGTACTTTCATGAGATTGATGAACCAGGTATTCCAACCATTCATTGGAAAGTTTGTTGTTGTTTATTTCGATGACATTCTAATTTACAGTCGAAGTGAGGAAGAACACTTACAACATATTCATGAAGTTTTCAACACATTGAGGGTGAACAAGTTGTATGCAAATCTAAAGAAATGCAACTTTATGGCTGACTCTCTCATTTTCTTTGGCTTTGTAATAAGCTTCGAGGGAATAAAAGTTGATCAGGAAAAAGTAAAAGTCATTAAAGATTGGCCAACGCCAAAGACAATTACAGAAGTGTGAAGTTTTCATGGCCTAGCAACATTTTACAGAAAATTTGTGAAGAACTTTAGTACTATTGCTGCACCTTTTACTAACTGTTTGAAGCAAAAATAACTTGTTTGGACAGATCAAGCCGAGAAAAATTTCACAACCCTAAGAGAGAAATTGACAAACGCACCAGTCTTGGCACTTCCAAATTTTGAAAAGATCTTTGAAGTTGATTGTGATGCCTCTAGGGTAGAAATTGGAGCTATTTTGTCTCGAGAAATGAAACCAATAGCTTTCTTTAGTGAACTCAGTGAACCAAGACAAAAATGGTCAACCTATGAACAAGAGTTGTATGCAATTGTTTGAACATTACAACAGTAGGAGCCATACTTAGTACAAAAGGAGTTCATCCTTAATACAGATCATCAACCTCTCAAGTACCTCAACAACTCCTCAAAATGAATCGTATGCATACTCGATGGATTGCCTATATTCAAAAATTCACCTTTTCACTTCGACACAAGTCATACTAGTTGAACAAAGTTATTGATGCTTTGAGTCGTCGAGTTATGATACTAACTTCTGTTAGGGGTGAAATAATTGGTTTTGATTACTTGAAAGATTTATATGTAGATGATGAAGATTTCAAAGAAGAATGACACAACTGTAGCAATGGAGTTACAAGCAAATATCAAATGCATGATGGTTTTCTATTCTATAAGAGTCGTTTGTGTATTCCTCGAGGTTCGCTTAGGGAATACATCATTAGGGAACTACATGATGGAGGATTAGGAGGACATAAGGGTTGAGATAAAGCCATCTCCTTGGTAGAGACTCGATATTTTTGGCCACATCTCAAACGAGACGTTGAGAAGTTTGTAAAACACTATTATACTTGCCAAATTGCTAAGGGATAAGTCCATAACACAGGCCTTTACACACCTTTACTAATTCCTGATGCTCTTTGGGAAGATTTATCCATGGATTTTGTTTTGGGACTGTCAATAATACAAAAAGGTTCAGATTCTATTTTTGTTGTGGTTGATCGCTTTTCCAAAATAGCTCATTTTGTTTCTTGCAAGAAGACATCTGATGCTACATATATTGCTCAAATTGTTCTTTCGAGAAGTTGTTCGCTTACATGGTTTGCACAAGACAATTGTCTCTGATCGTGACAGCAAATTTCTTAGTCACTTTTGGCAAACTTTATGGAAGAGACTTGATGCATCATTGCATTTTATAGTAGCACATGTCATCCACAAACAGATGGTCAAACAGAGGTCACAAATCGATCTTTGGGTAACATTCTTCTATGTTTGGTTCAAGAAAATCCAAGAAAGTGGGAGAATGTCTTACCTCAAGCAGAGTTTGCTTATAACAATGTACCAAATCGATCCAGTGGCAAATCTCCTTTTGAGATTGTTTATATACGTCCTCCATTGCATACTTTGGATCTTGTTCCTTTGCCCAAACTTCCAAGAATGAACATCGTTGCTGATCACATGATAGATAAAGTAACTGATATTCATGGGGATGTCAAGAGAAAATTACAAGAGACTGCCGCAAAGTACAAACTTACTGCTGATAAACATAAGCGATTTAAGTCATTTAATGAAGGAGATCTCGTGATGGTTTATCTGCGCAAAGAATGAGTTCTAGTTTGAGAGTATAACAAACTCAAATAAAAGAAGATCGGACCATTTCACATTCTTCAAAAGATCAATGATAATGCCTATGTGGTCGATCTCCCTGATGCTTTTGCAATTTCCAAGACATTCAACATCCAAGATCTACATGAGTATTATGGATCTGAACCATTACTATAGTCAACTCGAAGATAAATTTTTTCAAAGTAGGGGAGAACTGATGCAACAATTAGTGCCATAATTATTGCATGTAATTAAGGCAAATAATTATTGCTGGTACAGAAAGTCTTCACCTAAAAACCTACCCAAAGATATACAATGACTTTGGGAGATTTGCTGAAGATTTAAGTTTTTATTTTACTTTTTTCTTGTTTAATTTTCATTATAAATATCTGTAAGTTGAAATTCTCAATATCAACAAATTTAAAATCAATTCCAATATTACCTTAGAAATTCTCTTTGAGAATTCTATCAATTTATTTCATTTAAGACGTAAGTTAAAACGAAATATAGCAACTTACTACGTCATCTATATCGATAATTTGATATGTTATAGATGGGGAGTTATTAATATTTTAATGCTAAGGCTAATTTTTGCAAATAGCCAGACGAGTATTAATATATCAAAGTTTTTTTGATAGCTATCTATCGGATTCGTAAATGTGACACGATTACAAAAACACTTCAAGTTAGATTTTTGTTGAGGATGAAGATGACTTTAACTTTTTTTTTTTTTTTTTAAGGAAAATAAGTAGCAAGAATACATTGTTTAGAACACCTTGGTGTTTGAAATTTGCGCAAAGTTTTGCCCGTGACACTTAAAAAAATATAAACATCAATTTTCTTAAAAATTTAAGCTTATAAAAGGTAAACTTAATAATTATTTATATTTTTAACAATTTTGATTGTTATGAGATATAATCAATGAAAAGGTTGCAAAACTTCCTGAGATTTGTGTCATTAAGTTTTCAGATTATAAAACAACGTTTTTTAGTCCTCACGTATATAAAAATGTGTTAATATAGGACGATATCAATCTCCATATCTCTCTTATTCAACATATCTTCATCTTTCTCATTTACTATCCCTTCATTTGTAAACATGTTTTTTAATAAAATGGTATTCGGTAGGTTGGAACCTAATAAATATTTTATATCTATATACGTTTGCAATTTACTATAGCCTAAGAGTTTTATAAACTTTGATTTCATCATAAAAATTAATAGATATTTTTCTTCCAAAAATTGATTGGATAAGTGGCTTCACTGGCTTTCAAAAGTCAACCAGTTTATATAAAATAATAATAAATTGGGTGCTTGTCATTTATTTTAAGAAATATTTGACTGGGTTTTTTTAATAAAAACACATTATATATTAGGTTATTATTGTGTAATCGTAATTTGTTATACCGAATTGATTTGGAATTAAATTAGTATTTTCTTAGAGCAACATCAAGCATTTCGGATTCAATTGACAAAAACGCAATGGTACTAACTTATTTCAATGAGATCATTGCTTCTCTCTCTTACCCTTATCATTTCTCTAGTAATTTTAATAAATGAATGATTGGTTAATTTAATCCTATTATTTATAAAAATAAATAATTTAGTCATGTTATTATCAAATTATGTTAAATTAATCTTATAATTTTAGAAAAAAAATCAACAAAGTTTAATTTTTGTTTTCTTGTTAAAATTATATTTTTAATAAAATTTTTAAATTAAAAAAAAATAAGAATATCATTGTGCGTCTCCTCCTTTTCTTTCCTTCCCTCAACCTCAACCTCACTAGCACGCACCCCCCACTCTTCCACCAAAAATTGCGACCCCTTACCCCCACCCACCACCAACATATGGGTTGAGTTTTGGTCCTGGGTGGAGGGTGGGGGCTCATGGGTAGGAGTGGCAATCTTATCATGTATGTTTTTTGTTATTTATGTCGGTATCGTGTTCGTTTCGTGCTATTCGTGTCGAATTTTTGTATTAGTTAGCATTTTAAAAAATTTACTCAACTTTTTTTCGTATTACCTATTTATAATAGTAAGAAATAACAAAACTTGTAAGAACATGAAAAAATTATTAATCAATTCTTACTAAAAAAAAATTATGTCGTGTTCGAATCTTGTTATCGGGTCGTATCAAAAAATTGTCACCCCTACTAATGGGTTCTGTTGGAGGGTGGGGGGCGCGGGCTTGTTGAGGTGGGGTGGGATAGAAGCACGGTAATTTTTTTATATATAATTTCAAATTTTCAAAAATAAATAACTAAAAAATATATTACGTTATTTTTAACACCTAATGTAATGGTGTTATATTAATTGAATTAAATTGACATTTTTATTAAATTATAAGATTAAATTGACCTAAATCTATAATTACAGAACTAAAATACATTTTTACAATAATTATGAGACTTATTCGATCCTATTCTCCTTAATTAAAGTGCGCTTTTCTAGTGACTATTAAGGCTCTATGCCCTTTTTTCAATGTTCTAATGACAATGATATTATTACAATAATTTTTGTTTTATCTAACAAAAGTGTATGAAATCTTCATTTTACTTATATTATTAATTACATTTTAATGCCATTATTAATAGATAAAATTAATATTAATAAATTATTATTGTGATAATAATAATTAGAGTTTAGCAATATCATCGCCCTTTATTAATTTTCAAAATTTTTTAATATATATATTTTATCAAAATATAAAACAGCTAATATATGAATTAGAGGTGAGATTTAGTGTCAATATTTCGTAGATATGTAATAGAGTTTATTTTTAGAAACTTGTAATCATTTACGTCCTTTAATTTTGCAATGGATATTATATTAGTGTCTGTTTTTGCCTTACCAACCAAAATCAGATTTTTCTCAACTCTCAAGCTACAGTTTTTTTTTTTATAACTAATTTGTCATGTCATTGACTCCTTCCTTATTGTCAAATTAAGGAACAGAAACATGTTTCCCTTTTTATCGTACCACCATGCAAATTCAGAAACCCACATATATTTCCATGTTTTGCCTTGACAATATCAATATCTAATATATCCGCGTTCTTTTAACTCTTTGTTTTCTTAAATATATATAATATTTGTCCTTAATATAAAAGTGTGATGGAAGTTTTCCAAAAGGCAAAAGTGATTCGTTTGAGAAGCCACCATGAAAAATACCTACTAGCCGATGACGACCAAGAAAATGTGATTCAAGATCGCAATGGGGCAGTGAAAAATGCAATATGGATGGTGGAGTTGGTTGAAAATGAAGACGTCGTACGTTTTAAAAGTTGTTACGGGAAATACTTGACAGCATCTAATCTGCCAATGTATTTTGGAATGACGGGGAAGAAAGTTCTGCAAACTCTGCCAAAGAGATTGGATTCTTCTGTGGAATGGGAACCCATTAGAGAAGGATATCAGATGAGGCTAAAGACACGCTATGGCCAATTCTTGCGTGCAAATGGAGGTGTACCACCTTGGAGAAACTCTGTCACGCATGATATTCCTCATAGAACTTCAACGCAAGATTGGGTTTTATGGGACGTCGACATTGTAGAGATTCGTGTGCAGACACCTAAAGGCGAACCTCCTATGTCTGTCACTGGTTCAAGACCTCCTAGTCCACCATCCGATTCTGATGTGTATTCAGAACCCAGCTCTCCATCCAAAATTGAGCTCAAAACTCCTAGAAATTCCCGACCAGAGGTAATTCAATGCACTGTTGATGATTTTAAGAAGGCTTTAGTGGATTTGTTGGATTAATAACAATGAATTAATGTACGGTGTTAATTTGAAGTATGATGCTGAATGAGTGTGGTTTGTTTTCCTTTCCAAATGCAGTCAAGTAATTCATTTGATGGTTCAGCAATGAAAAATGAAGGAAGGACGATCACATACCATGTGGCTGATGAAAAGGGAGATTATGATGAAACTGCAAAGCTTTCTTTCACATTCAAGGGCAGTGGGATGGAGGAGTTAAAGGAAAAAATGATGGAGGAAACAGGGCTTAAGGATATTGTTGTGTGTTCACGCAATCCTTTGAACGGGAAGCTTTACCCACTTCGCTTACATCTTCCTCCGAACAATGCAGATATGCATGTTGTTGTGGTTCCCTCCTCACCCAAAGGTTTGTTGTCTACCTGTTGATTCAACTTTTATAATTTATACTATAATAAATAGACACACACACACACAAAAAACACGAAGTTTTTTTTTTTTTAGTATTTAAGCAACTCAAACACAACAATAGAATTAGTTGGTTTAGGTCCATAGAATTTAATTCAGTTTCTATACTCATGTTAATCTGACTACAAAAGAGGTATAAAAAAAAAAGTAGAATTTATTGTATTACCAATCTCCCCTAATTTGGCACGAAAATTCATCCATTCCGATTTAGCATTTTGTGAAGCATGATTATACATCATTTGAGCACCTGTTTATGTAATAGTGTCTCAATTTACATGGGTTATTCAAATATAAGTATGTCACTGTTAATCTTGCTAATTCACTCAACTGTTATCATTCTCTGCTTATTCATGTGGCTTTTAAAATGGTAATTTCTGTCCTTCAATAATAGGAAACGATGAAGAGAGTTCAACTGCATTTTAAGCAAACTTACCTGATAAGAGCATCAAATTCCTAAGTTTTTTCTGTACATTTAGCATCAAATCTACTCAGATTGGGTAAAAATTGACAACAGGTGGAATAATGATGTACTCCATTACTTGAAACACTTTGGAGAGAAACTCCTGCATCATTTACAGCAGCTATGAAAATTGTGGAGGAATTTTAGTACTATCACTGTACTTGAACTTGATGGATTGTCTAATTCAATACTTTTTGAGAATGCTTTTTGCAAACAACGTTTTTTATCAATTATGTATTTCTTCCAACCCAGGTCATAGAACAAAGTCCAATTTTAGCTTCTTGCTGTATAATTCCTCTTGGAGTTTGAAATTCAAAACTATCATATGGATTTCCTATTTAATGGTAATGAATGTGCATGTATATGACACTTTTCATTGGTTATGTAAGATAATGCTTGCATTTCATGGGAGTAAAACCACCCATAGAGAGAGAGAGAGAGAGACAAGGAGCTATTACCTTGATAGTACGTAGTATTAGCATTAAATTGCTTTTGTGGCATTCCCAAGCAACCACACTTGGCATACATAACAACAGGGCCGTCCTAATGAACATATTAGAATTGAAGAGGTTATTCATTGTTCTTAGAATATATTCTCTATCAATTTCATTAATTGCTTTTTTTATTAAGCATTGGGTAGTTGTTTTTTCAAAAAAATGGTTGCATTAATCCAATCCCTTTCACTTGACCAATTCATGCATCTATTTCTCAATCGCTCTACCCACACAATATTTATCAAGCTAAACAAAATTGAAAATCTCCTTCAATTTTTTTAAAGAATCAAAAGTAAAACCACATTGAATGTACCCAATCATAGGAACGTTGCACTAAATAAGATATCTACCAAAGATTTCATCGAATACTTTCCAGGCATTTTCTACAACCTTACACTCAGATATGTATAATCGTATAAGAGTAATCTGAAGACCGGACGTGAACCCATTTTTTCACAACTAAGTTATGGACTAATTGTCCGGCTATCTCTCACATACTAAACAGCTATTCACACAGGCCCATTTTTCACAAAATTGAATGCAAACATTTTAAATCAGAACTAACTAAACTGAGACATATAGCTAAGTTGAGCATTAAAACCCTAAAATAGCATGTGTACATAATTGAGTTTTGATCCAAAACAGCATTACAAACCATACAAATTTTATTTCTCAAAGTAAAAAAAAAATTAACGTTCTTTAATTATTAGAAAAAACTATATCACTCCACAATTCAAGAATATTGTGTTATTTTTGCTCTTAATAACTTTAGATTATTTATGTAATTTTTATCAAGGGAATATTCCTAACATTTTAATAATTTATTGTGGACTTAACTATTTATTTGGTCCTTAGTCTAGGTAAGATATTACAATTTGGTCATAACCTTTCAATTCTTAACCTTTGTAAATTTAAAAAATTCCCTTTGTTTCTTCTCCTTGGATTGAGACTTTGTCTACGTGCAGCAAACATTTGGGGTTTCAAGCCTTTTAAAAAAAAGATGAGGGTGACTTTAGGAAACTTGCCTCCTCTGCAGTATATCTGCAAGTGAATACCATCAGCCAGGCTCTCATATTTGTGACAGGATCTCGGAGTTGGTCTTATGTTGAACGCCCTGGTCTGTTTCTTGTGTTATTGATTAGCTGATGAGCAAACAGCCGATTTTCCATAACCAGACAAGTAAAGAACTCCTTAAAGAAATAATTTTTCCTTGCTTATATTCTTCATTTTTGAAATCTTTTTGGCGAACAAATTGCCACTCTAATTGCTTTCTATGCAAATTGGATTTTGCTTTTATTGAGAGATTGGTGGGATGAGCAGGTGTAGCAACGTAGTATGATTTTACAGTACAACCCGATCTTCTATATCCCACTTGATATTATGAAGTTCATCATCCGATATGCCATAAGCGGGAGGGCTTGGGATCTAGCGATTGAGCAAAGGGTAGGAGTCAATTAATTTAGGTGGGAGAGCTCTTCAGTTTTCTCACCTCTGTTAAATTCAATGTTCATTAGATTGCTTTTACAAGGAAAAAAGATTTTGGTGAGGAAGAAAGTGAACTTAAATGCACAGAGGACCCTCCATGGGCAGCATCCACTAGAAACCAAAACCTTGTTCGATCGCACCAATTACACTGAACTCAATCAAATGGCAGAAGAGGCAAAGAGGGCCGAGATATTTTGAAGATGGAAACTTTTTAGCTTGAGCACTTTAATAGCAATAATTATTACTGTCAGGAATGGTGGCTACTCTAGAAGGAGGAAGAAGATTTGCTGGCTGCTAGCAGCAAATCTTGACAGCAGCCATTGAAGAATAGAAAATGGAGCTAGCTGGAGATGAAGAAAAAAATGGAGCTGCTGAGCTCACTGCATATGTCAGCAGCTGCCATTTTTCTTCTATAAATAGAAGAAGCTTTCCTGCAGAAAGGATAATCCCTTCAGAAATCCAAAGTGTGAGAAGGAGAGAGTTGCAGAGAGTTTTTTGAAAACTCTCTGCGTGAAGAGATGAGAAATGGGAAACAGAGCTGGGTTCTTATATTAATTAGGAACAAAAGAGGTGAATAGTAAAATTACTATTCACATGAGCGTGTCTTGGTGAATAGTGATTTTACTATTCACGTCAACATTATGAATAGTGTTGAGGGAAAATTCTATAGTGAAAGATAAATACATTTTTCGGTGAGTGTTGAGATTTATTCTCTGGGTATACTCTGTAACTGATGTGAGTGTTTTGTGATAAACACTGTTGTATTATTATCACTATAGTGAAGGCATAAAAGTAGCTCTGTGTGGAGTAGCCCGTTTAAACTTTTGGGGTGAACCACGTAAAATTCTCTGTGTGTTATTTCCTTGTTCCTGCTCTATTTTATTTATCGATTGCTCCCCCGTAAATCTGGTTGTGGGAAATTATTCCAATTTTTTTCCCAACAATTACACCATCAACACGACTCTTAAAACCTTGTTACCGACTTAGACAACTGCATTCACTGAAAGGGCATGTTGAATCAGTAGTGAGATTCAAGGCAGTAGACATAGATACAATTCAGTAAGCTTACACCGTATGAAGACCAGCTTCTCATCTTAGCTTCAGTTACCATTACAAATGGTTGAAGCTAGAAGAGCCTTGAAAATAGGCGTTCTTCTATTTAGAAGACATAAAAATATATTATATGAACTAAAAACTAAATCATTTAAGTAGTTCGGGGCTACTCTATATTGAACCTTGGAAAGTCAAGATCATGATTGTTGTTTATCTCATAATTCATTCATGCTTATTATAGGAAAACTCAAGTTTAACAGACAGATTTAAAGAAATAGCCAAATTCCCAAATTGAAAATCCAAATAGTTGGAAACACTGTCTAATTTATGACTAACATGAATTAGTTACACAGACGACTTAAGCGGCGAACTGAGGTCGTGGACGGTGTTTTTCGATCTTCTGAAGGAGATCGTCCTTATTGGCACCAACCACCCTATCCACTTCCTTCCCTTGTTTCATCAGTACGAATGTTGGCATGCCTTCTACTCCAAATTCTCGAGCTACATCCTTTTTGTTTGAAAAAAATACGAAAAGAACAATTAAATTTCTCAGAAAATTTATATAAAAAAATTTATGAAGTTAAAGGAAGTGGATTATTTGGGACATACGGATAACTCATCGACATCGATCTTGACGAAGACAACGTCACTGAAGTTGGCAGCCATGTCTTTGAAGACCGGTTCTATGAATTTGCAGGGTCCGCACCAAGTTGCCGAGAAATCTATCACCATCTAGTTATTCCTCGCATCCAAAGTAGCAAAAAGTAAAGTCGGAATATTTAGATCTCTGAGAAGTCTTTATTTAAAAAATCAAGTAAATAAGAAAGAAGAGTACCAATTTGGGGGATTGTTTGGATTCATTGAAATGGAGTTGCCATCTCGCCGACGAGTGAAAAGTCAACACGCGAGACGGCTCGGATGATCCTGCTGATCCTTCTTCCGCCGGTCCACCACCTAATACGCTCGATATTGTCGCTCCCATATCTTTCACTCTCTTTTCGCTCTGGTTCTGATTATGGAAGTTTGAATTGGAAGGCTTGCACTAGTTTTCACCCTTGTATATAACTATACGGTAGAATCTAATTAAAGCACTATTAGTAAAAGATATAATAATTATTTTTTAATTTTATATTTAATTAATAACTAATAAATAATTTTATATATAATATATCATTTTATATATAACGATGGTAGGATCAATAATACCGATAATAATAATATTAATCACGTCCTGTCGTTATCAAGTTGTTCCGGATATAAAATTTTCTTATTTTTTGCCGTTTTCATAATACCAAAAGAAATTGTTTTAGGAAAAAAAAAAAAAAAAAAAAAAATATATATATATATATATATATATATATATATATATATATTGTGTGTGTGTGTGTGTGTGTGTGTTTTTTTTTTTTTTTTTTTTTTTTTTTTTCTATTTTTCAAAAAAAAAAAAAAATAGACTTGTATCATTTAATTTTTATAAATTAAATATTTTGGTTAATTTTTTTTAAATTAATATATATTAATTATTACAAAATACCATCCTTATTTAAGCTTGTGTAGCAAAACCAAAGATCTCTAAATTTCATTAATCACTTTTGTAATATTTTTATAAAATATTATTTTGAACCAAAAGATCATTGCCACTTTTTTGTTTAAAATATTTTTTAACTTGAAAATGTGAGGAATTCTTTACGGTTTAGATAGTAAAATTTATAATTTTTTCACTACAAATTTAAGTTTGAATTTTATTCAAGTGTGTAAATATATTTTTTCTTTAAAAATTTTTTGTAGTTCAGATGGTAGGACTCTCAATCCCTTCACTAATAACCTAAGTTCGAATTCCACCTATACATGAGTATATTTTCTTTTAGATGATCTAGGATAATGTGGCTACTAATTGCTCTAGTAAGGCTTTTTGTAACGCAACTAGACTACATGTAAGAGGTCATAGGTTCGAGAGGTGAAAAAATCGTAATTATGCATAAATACTCTTCTAACGACAACTTCAAGTGCTAACCACTATTAATCTCATTGTTGAGGAAGAAGATGAATAGTGTGGTATATCAAACAAGTATATCTGGTATATCTCATGATATATCTGGTATATCTCATGGTATATCTCAGGGTATATCTGATATATCTCAAGATATATCTGGTATATCTCACGGTATATCTGGTATATCTCACGGTATATCTGGTATATCTCAAGGTATATCTGGTATATCTCATGGTATATTTGGTATATCTGGTATATCTCATGGTATATCTGGTATATCTCAAGGTATATCTGGTATATCTCATGGTATATCTGGTATATCTGGGGGTATATCTGGTATATCTGGTATATCTCATGGTATATCTGGTATATCTGGTATATCTGGGGTATATCTGGTATATCTGGTATATCTCATGGTATATCTCATGGTATATCTGGTATATCTGGTATATCTCATGGTATATTTGGTATATCTGGTATATCTCAAGGTATATCTGGTATATCTCATGGTATATCTGGTATATCTGGTATATCTCATGGTATATCTGGTATATCTCATGGTATATCTGGTATATCTGGGGGTATATCTGGTATATCTGGTATATCTCATGGTATATCTGGTATATCTGGTATATCTCATGGTATATCTGGTATATCTCATGGTATATCTGGTATATCTCAAGGTATATCTGGTATATCTCATGGTATATCTGGTATATCTCATGGTATATCTGGTATATCTGGTATATCTCATGGTATATCTGGTATATCTCAAGGTATATCTCATGGTATATCTGGTATATCTCATGGTATATGTGGTATATCTGGTATATCTCATGGTATATGTGGTATATCTCATGGTATATGTGGTATATCTCATGGTATATCTGGTATATCTCATGGTATATCTGATATATCTCATGGTATATCTGGTATATCTGGTATATCTCATAGTATATCTGGTATATCTCATGAAAATACACATGGTTATAAAAAAAAATTCAATGACACAAAATTTCAATGTGATCTATCGAGAACAGAAACAGAGATAATATCATTCCCAGTCTCATGTGTATGTATGTATGTATTTATCTATCTATGTAAGGAATGTTTTGAGTTTCGCTCAGGTAGTATACTTAGTAGATGATCAGGAATAAGTTGGATTCTAGGATCAGTTTTGGTGAACTATATATTCTCATTTCCACCCCCAACTTTGTCTAATCTTTATCTATTATTTGTTGGCGATTATTAAAATTTGAACCTGTCATCTGTCTATTACGCTTGTGGTAAAAAATATTTATTTTTCTTTGTTCAATTAAACGCCGCTGCACCAAACTTTTCGTGCACTTAAAGAGTTCCATAATATATTAAGCCAGAATTTATTTTCAATACTTTCTTCACACATAATTTGTTTTGCGCATACAAATTAGTTTATGATAAAGTGGGAATATTATAGTGCTTTCCCTATGTCCTCACTGTCTCATTCAACTCAATTGAAGCTCTTCTCAATGACTCAAAGGAAAAGTGACAGTGGAACAAATTTGGCAACCCATCAGTCAAAAGTCATGTTTTTTGCCTCATGTCTGATGGAATCAAAAAGTGCAGTTGACAAGTAACGTTCTCCAAAACTAGGGAAGAAGAAGAAAGAAAGGAGGGAGAAGAAGAAAGAAAACTGGTTACTGGGAGAGTAAATAAAATTTTGCCCATTTTTAAAAAATAACATAACTCTGCCATTTTTTAAACTATCTTACAGATTTTGCCTATTTTAGACAAAAACCCTAGAATCTAATTAAAGCACTATTAGTAAAGGATATAATAATTATTTTTTAATTTTATATTTAATTAATAATTAATAAATAATTTTATATATAATATAACATCATTTTATATATAACGAGATCAATAACACCGATAATAATAATATTAATCACGTCCTGTCGTTATCAAGTTGTTCCGGATATAAAATTTTCTTATTTTTTGCCGTTTTCATAATACCAAAATAAATTGTTTTAGGAAAAAATATATATATATATATATGTTCTGTTTTTCAAAAAAAAAAAAAGACTTGTATCACTTAATTTTTATAAATTAAATATTTTGATTAATTTTTTTTAAATTAATATATATTAATTATTACAAAATACCATCTTTATTTAAGCTTGTGTAGCAAAATCAAAGATCTCTAAATTTCATTAATAACTTTTGTAATATTTTTATAAAATATTATTTTGAACCAAAAGATCATTGCCACTTTTTTGTTTAAAATATTTTTTAACTGAAAAGGTGAGAAATTTTTTATGGTTTAGTTGATAAAATTTATAATTTTTTTATTAAAAATTCAAGTTTAAATTTTACTCAAGTGTGTGAATATATTTTCTCTTTGAGAATTTTTTGTAGTTCAGATGGTAAGACTCTTAATCCCTTCACCAATAACTTAAGTTCGAATTCCACCTATGAGTATATTTTCTTTTAGATGATCTAGGATAATGTGGCTACTAATTGCTATAGTAAGGCTTTTTGTAACGCAACTAGATTACATGTAAGAGGTCATAGGTTCGAGAGGTGAAAAAATTGTAATTATGCATGAAGACTCATCTGACGACAACTTCAAGTGCTAACTACTATTAATACTCTAAAAAATATATATAACATTGTTTTGCCATCAACTTTGGTTCAGGTAGTAAACAAAATTGACTCATATCTAAAGGATTATAAGTTCAAGCCTCTATAAATGCAATAATTTTAAACTCTTAATTTCCCCACAAAAAATCTAAGTTCGAATCCCACTATAATGTGTAAATGTGTTTTTTTTATTAATAAAAAAAAAATGAGACTTTAATGCCCCTTTTAAAAAAAAAAAATTTTTATTACAAATGTAGACAATTTAGTCATTTTATACTAATTTTTTTTTTTTCATTTTAATCTCTTTATTTTTATCTTTTTGATATATTTTTCTCTTCAAATATTTACTAATACATTTTAATTCGATTAAACTTGAGTTTTTTCACACAAAAAATTCAAAAAAATTAATATTGACAAAAAATAACTCAAGTGCCAAAAAAAAAAAAAAATACAATAATAAAGTAATTAAAGAGCATTAATTTTAATAAAGATGACTAATTTACTTGATTTAAAAAAATAAAGTGAAAACATATCATGATATCCTTTTTTAGGATAAGTAAAAAAATATATATGGGCACTTGAAAGAAATTAATAATAAAAATTTATGTATAAAAGAGATCATGTCATGAAATTAAATTAATTTTTTTACAATAAATATATATACAATTTAAATATAAAAAGTAAATACTTTTAATAAAAAATATATATTTATTTTCTTACAACTTTAAAATATATATACTTATTTATATCATAAAAAAATAAATATATTTTTTTCTAAAAAGTTAAAAATAAAATTCTGTAAAATTATATATAAAAGAGACTATGTAGTTTTTTTTTTTTGGTTAAACCATATAAATAATTATTTTTCTTTTGAATGCTCTAATTTTACTCGACCTTTGAAATATTGATTTTATCGTTAAACGGAAGCGCCGTTGATAGCATCAACGTGTGTAACAAAGCTGAAGCGTACCTACACGGCTACACTACACAAATTCTATTGGTCAAGTTTCAAGAGCACCTCCCTACTTATGAATTTATGAACGAGCGAGCTAAGCACTATTCTTCAAAAAAAAAAAAAAACTCTATTCATCCGGATCAACACATTGTTTTGAAAATACCAACAACATGTAACACCTAAAACTGTCGTCAAAAATATCTTTATGTACAATTACTTTAATTCTTTATTTGTCTTAACTTTCTCGATATATAAAAAAATGAAATTTGATTTACGAGTTGATTATCTTCCAATGAAATAACTGTCATAACAACAAAATATTAACCGCATGAAAGTATGGACAATCAATAAGAAAATCATTCTAATTTGCAATTTGAAATGAGTTCACAATCCAGCCATCTTCCAGTTCCATCTCGTTACTTCTTATTTATTGCTGTATACATAATAATAAATATGAAGGTGAAAGTTTAAAAGAACAATCGAAATGAAATGAAAGAAAACAATGAAAAACAGAGAGATACCATGAGGGGGGAAATGGAACGAGATAAGACAACTACATCAATAACCAGCTTTTTTATAAAGTTCTACAAAAAATAAAAATAAAAAATACTCACCTAATAACAGCAAATACAATAACTTAAATTGTACATCACTGTTTGGTAGTACCTTGATGTAACAATTGATCATTGTGTCACAACTCAACAATTCATTGAAATGGGACAGGAATACCTTGTTTCTTGTTCACAATAGCGATTGCCAAATAACGAGTGCCCATTCCAATTGGCGTATCTTCATCAGGTCCTTCCCAAAATGAAGCTTCACCTTCACCCATCAGCCGCCAGTATCCAGTTTTTAGAGACTCGGCTTGTTCTTCTGTGCAGTTCTGCATTAAAGCTTCCACTCTAAAATTTATTCCAAGAGAACCAAGGAGCTGGGACTGGGTAATTGGGCCATATACAGACACATCTCCTGTTAAGCACATCATCAAAATATCGTAAATATTCTATATCAACTGTTCCTATGTAACAAATCTGCCAAATGAGACAAGAAAATGCACCTGAAGCTTCCTTGGCAGAGTGACGGATGGCAGCAAAATCAACATATGCACTAAGATCAGCAGATCCTGGATTATCCAAAATGTTGACAAATTTATGTTTCTGAATCGCCTGTAAAGAATATGAGAAAAGAAAATGATGTAACGAGAGAGATATTACTAAAATCAAAAGTTTGGTGTCTATCTTTTGTTATAATGTTTTAACAGAATATCAAGAAAGGAAAGACACAAACCTGCAGACTATCAGAGACAACGCCATTTGCACCATAATCAATTATAAGAGCCCCACCTCCATCAGAACTGATTCTCTCTGCAATTGTTTGAGTCAATTCCATTGCTTTGGGACAGACCTCAATCTGATCAAGTTTTGCTATTTCTTCAACTGCAGCCCATTTGCATCGTTTCGCCAAGAAGAGATTCGCAGGTGTAGGTTGGGGAGAGAGAACAAAGCGGAACCTATACATCATGAGTACCAAATAATTCAATTTTTTTAGCTAAAAAAATAATTCAATCATTTTAAAAATGAACATCCAAGGAAATTAATTATGTCAAGTTCATAGATCCTTACGTTGAGTCTTCTGCAACGTCAACCATTTTCTCGCACCAGCCACGAGAAGCCCTCTGTCAATAACAAAACAATTGAGCATTTATTCAATACTAATGTCACATTTTACAAAGATTTATTCTTAAAAATAGTTTAAATAATCATCTGCTCCAGCATTTAAGCATTCACGTACACAGATCATGATAATATTAAGCAATGAATAACTTTGTTCCTTTTTTTCCCCTTGTTAAATGCATAACTAGACTTCATCATACAAACCTGAAATTGATGAACAGGTAGAGCGTCATAGAACTCATGAGCAATAACTATTGTTGGCACTGCCACAAAGTTACAAGCAAACAAAAATAAAATAATGTAGTCAGCTGGAAAAACATTGTCTTGCTTAGCTGGGATAAGTGAAAGAAAATAACTCCTTACCCCCAGAAGGAACCTGCTCCAATGCCGTATGCCATGACACAGGGGTTCCTGCAAACGTACTGACAATCCTTTTGTCCACCTTGTCTGCTGTAATATCTTCATCGATACATTTCAACTTCTGATGCTGTAGCTTTTGTAATGTTGGGCTACACTCTACCAAGTGCACGTGCAAAGATTGAGTGAAGTTCTTAAATTTCGATGCACCCTACATACAAAGACTTTTAATATAAACTTGGACTACCCATCAAAGCAATAACGAGAAGAAATCAAATATTAAAGGTTCTCTAGTTTTCCATTCTTAAACTCTTGATAAGAAACTCAAAAAGAATTATAGTTTCATACACGAAGAAGATCGGCCATAAGGGTTCCTCGTCCTGGACCGAGCTCAACTAGGTTCACACTATTCGGCCGCCCCATTTGCTCCCACAAGCACATTGCCCAAACTCCAACCATCTGAAGTGCAATTAAAAGTAAAAACAACACATTACCTTTCTTATGTCTCATTTTCAAGTACCTAGTAAACTAGATATTAACAGTTCAATAAGTCTGGAACATAAACAATCCATTTAGAGTTCAGAAAACAACAAAATCACCTCTCCAAACATCTGGCTTACTTCGGGAGAAGTTATGAAATCGCCTTCTGCGCCAAACACGTCCCGATTAATGTAGAATCCAGCTTTAGGGTTTGTCAAAACCTCCTCCATATACTCGGCAACTGAAATAGGTCCACCACGAAACTAACATAACAAAAAAGTAATAACGCAAATTCAAGTAATTAACAAAAATTAACAGCATAAGAATGAAGTTAGACAATAATGTCACTTTGAATAGGTGAACCTTGATGATGCCTTTGAGGTGCTTGACAAGCTCAGGGACGGTGTCTGACTCAGGTTCATGAGAATGTGCTGGTAAATAATAAGAAAATTTTGGAGAGGAGAACTCATATTAGTGAGAGAATAACTAATATTAATGAGAGGAACAAAATAAAAACAACAGATCAATATATGAAGAGAGGAAAAATTGATTGTACAAGGTGGATTGTATAGGCCAGAGCGATCAATAGAAATTGCGGCGGTCGCTTGAGGAGCTGTGCGGAAAGCATCGTCTTTCAAATGTTCGATGAAAGTACTGTTCGGAATTTGGGAAGACGAGGAAGAAGAGGAGAAAAGAGAACATTTATGAAGCAAAGAAGACGGCGTTCCCGGAAGGTGAAGAGCGCAGTATGCTTTGATAATGCCGCTATGAAGAGAACGTTGTTGCAAAATTCTTCTCAGCATTTTGGAACTGTTGTATCTGTCTTTTCAGCAGCCCCCCTCCCCCCTCAAAGAAAGATATGAGTCATGGAATTATATAGGATAATTTGATGCAAGAGTTTAATTTGATCTTATTGTTAAATGACACACTTAAACCATTGATATTTTATTTTATGGGATTTGAATTGGGTATTTTACAATAAAACCAAAAAGTAAAAAAAAAAAAAAAGAACTTATTCGTTGATTGATGTTAGTGCTGGTTCTACTTTGACTCGATGTAATTTTACAGTACAGAAGATGCTAAAATTACTGTTGTGATAAACAGTGAAAGCTTTATCATTGGAATATGCAAAGTTACTTTGACGGGCAGTGAAAGTTATCTCTCTCTTGCCCGACCTGCTCTATTTTCAAACTACACTTGCCCCGTTGATGAATAACTTTCCCTCTCAAGCTGCCTCCTTTATTTTTTTGTATATCTCTAAATCAATTTTTACCAAATGGGTCTAATTAAGGTTCTTATGTTCTACGCAGAAAATGTATGTTTCTGTTAGCCCACAACTTTTGTGCCTACTATCTTTGTCTGTTAGGTACTTATCTGTTTGTCGGGTGATCTGAAATGGGTTTTTATATTGCTATGTGAAATGGTTTTGTTGGGTTTGTAAAAGTCTGGAATTTGGTTCGTGGGACTTTGAGAAGATGGGGTTGGCGTCGACTGCTACAAAGGTGGAGACTTGGGAGGTGAGAAAATCTAAAGGTAGGAAAGAAGAGGAAGAAATTGGATGTTGGGTTAAGTTCACTTTTGGAGGCTGCATGCCTTCAACTTCAAGATCAAAAGTTGATAGCTCCATGAGTGGCACTGCTACTTCTTCTGGTGATTTCCTCAGACCTCTAACTTCTGTTTTCTCCTTTTTGTTCATTTAAAATCCATGTTTGTAAAGTTATTTTTTCCCTCTCTTTTTTTAGCTCTTTAAAGGATCGCTAAATCAAGTGAAAAAGCATTATAAGGTCTCTGTAGCTTGTAGATTTGCTGCTTTATTGCTTTGAGGAAGTTTTTGAGTTCTAGGTCTTTGAATTTTTTTTTAATCAAACAATAATTGTATTTCTTTGTCTTTGAAACATGATTGAGTTTTGAAATATACAATTCTTAAATGCACTTCCACGTATATAACTACTCTAATTTTTAATTCTTTAGTTTAGAATTGTATTTTCGATTTCAACATTTTTTGTAAAAAAAAAAATTTAAAAATTAATTTTTAGTTTTAATTTTTAAAAAATAGAAATTAAAAAACTAAATATGCCTGTTTGATAACAAATTTTAAATTTTCAACTCTATAAGCTCTAAAATTCAATTTCAAACTTATTTTTAATAAATTTTCACTAAATTATGACTCTTTAATCATTTTAAGTAAGTCAAGTATGATTGGTTTGTTCATTTGGTTTAATTATATGACATAACTTTATTTTATCTATAAAGTTTTATGTTTAAACCTATAATAAAAAAAAATATATTCATTTTTCTTATAATGTAAATGAATACATATTTTTTTGTTATATATATATATATATATATTACAATGAGACAAAAAATGAAATCAATTAAATAATTTAATCCATATATAGAATTTCATGTTTAACTCCTGTAAAAAAAAAAAATATATAGTTTATTTTTCTTTTAATTTAGATAAACATATGTTTTTTTATTGTTATAAAAAAATGAAAATATATATTAGTTTTACTTAGAGTTAATTAAAAATAAAAACAATTAAATAATTACAATCAATTATACATATTAATTTTTAATGTCAATAAAATAAAAAAAAGGGAATTTTCATAACTTAAAATTTTAAAATTTAGAAATTAAAATGAATTATCAAACTAACCTAAATTTAAGGAATTGAAATGGTTATTCAAAGATCCCTTAAAGAAAAAATTGTAAACGAAACTTATACAATGCATATCTGCAAAACTTAAGTAGAAGCATATGATCTTTCAGGGCCTTTTTTTTTTTTACTGGGTTTGTGCTGAGTAATTTGTTTTGATCTTATGTTTGTTTATCTTTGTTTGAACTAGTGGAAGTTATTTCTAGAAATGAGATAAGCAGAGATCAAGAAGTTGCTCCAGAAGGGTCAACTACAACCACTAGTAATGCTGAAAGCTCTCTATCGACGCCAAATTTCAGCGAGGAGCTGAAGATTACAGCACCGAATTTTAGCGAGGAACTGAAGATTGCATCTCAGCTTCGAAAATTCACATTTAATGATCTTAAGTTGGCTACTAGTAATTTCAGACCAGAGAGTCTTCTTGGTGAAGGTGGATTTGGTTGTGTTTTCAAAGGATGGATTGAGGAGAATGGAACTGCTGCTGTCAAACCTGGTACTGGACTTACGGTTGCAGTGAAGATCCTTAATCATGATGGACTTCAGGGTCATAAAGAATGGCTTGTAAGTTATATTACACATTCTCTTTTTTTCTCTGTATTTTACTTTATAACACATTCTATTTTCTCTTCATTATGTCATTCTTATTATGTCATTATATTTCAGGCTGAAATTAACTTTCTTGGTGACGTTGTCCATCCTAATTTGGTTAAACTGATTGGATTTTGCATTGAAGGAGATCAAAGATTATTAGTGTATGAGTTTATGCCTCGGGGAAGTTTGGAGAATCACCTCTTTAGAAGTACTGAACTAAACCTTTTTTTTATTTTTTTTAGCTCTTCTTTAATTAACTGCATCTCTATAATAGTAAAATCTTGGAAGCATTATTTTTAAGATGTAGCTAATTTAGCAGTAACTGATTGATAATTACAGCAATAACATTGCAACTTTTTACTTGATAACTTAGTAGACATATTGACGGTAATTTGGATAATTCAGTCGGAGAAAACAGCTGGTCTGGTTTATGTTTTCTTCATTCAAAGTATTGGCTGGTAATCAGTTTAAAATTAATAATTGTCATTGTCAAAGACAAATATATAGTTACATCCTTTCAACAACAACAAAAAAAAATTAATAACCTTCAAATAATAAAATTAAAATTTGTCAGGAGGATTCTGTGGTCAGCATAGCGACACAAGCTAGAAGGCATGCTAGTAGAAGATGCGAATTTATGTATGACCACACAGCTTTAGATTTGGTCCAAATGACTACTATACCCTTTCTTGGCTGCCCTTAGTTCAAATGACTGTAAATCATTTTTAAATTTGGTGATTTTTGGGTGGGGATTGGATTTCAGTTCTGTTACCACCTTATCGTGTGAACATTGGCTTTGTCATGTATATATTGGACTTCTTTCTGAATTGACAAAGTTATATATTGCCATTCCAAGCTTTTCTCTTAGAGATGATTCGGATATTTTCAATGCATCATTTTCTTGTTAATATTGATATGAGTTTGTGTGTATGTTTGTATACTCGATATAATTTTAGTTCACAAAGGTGATGTGCCATTGTGCCCTACAATGTCCCAATGAGTTTCAAGTCAAGTTGAAGCCCAAAATATTGCTTGGTTAAAAGGGAAAATATTTAAATTTTGTGTAGACTATCACCATATTTATGTGACTATGTAACTTTTAATGTATGCTTAGGCAATTTTATTCTTATTGATGATGTTTAATCTCTTGGTTAAAACCGTGTGTTGCAGAAGGGTCCCTGCCTCTTCCTTGGTCCATTAGAATGAAAATTGTGCTTGGTGCTGCAAAGGGCCTTACCTTTCTTCATGAAGAAGTTCAAAGGTCAATCATATATCGTGATTTCAAAACATCTAATATCCTAATAGATGCGGTATGTGATTATAACTGGTCACTAACTTCTTACATCTAGGCCTGTATTTCTAGACAATTCATAAAATTGGCATTTTTTTAAAGGATTACAATGCCAAACTCTCGGATTTTGGACTTGCCAAAGATGGTCCTGAGGGAGATAAAACTCATGTGTCTACCCGAGTTATGGGAACCTACGGTTATGCAGCACCAGAATATGTTATGACAGGTCAGTTGTTGCTCCAACTGTTAGTATTACGAGTGCCAGGTGATGGCGATTAACTTACAGTTATTCTGACCATTTTCTTCATTTCTGTCAGGCTGTCAGCTAAAAGTGATACAAGTCATTTTTTGTTTCACTTACTTTTGCCCTTATAGTCTAGAAACTTCTAGCAAGCATTAATTCTTCTCTTTTCATGATTTAATTTTGCTTACACCTAACTAGCTTTTCGTTTAGGACATCTGACATCAAAGAATGACGTCTACAGTTTTGGAGTAGTCCTACTAGAAATGCTAAGTGGTCGACGATCCATGGATAAAAATAGACCAAATAGTGAGCAGAACCTTGTGGAATGGGCAAGACCACTTTTTGGAGACAGGAAAAGGTTCTATAGGCTACTAGACCCTCGTCTAGAGGGGCATTTCTCAGTCAAAGGTGCTCAAAGGGCCATTCAACTGGCTGCCCACTGCCTCAACCGGGACCCAAAAGCCAGACCAATGATGAGTGAAATTGTTGAGGCCCTAAGGCCTTTGCTGAACCTAAAGGATATGGCCAGCTCTTCCTATTACTTTCAATCCATGCAATTTGCTCGTTCCCGGTCCACTTCAAATTTTAAGAATGGCATTAGAACACAGGCAGCATTGGCACCAAGGAATGGACTATCAGTAAGAAGCTTGTCAAGTTCAAGTGCGTCTTGTACTTCTCCACATCATCATCATCCTAGGCTTTTAGCCAATCATCAAATAAAAGAAAAAATAGAGGCACAAGAACCAATTAATGATAGTTAACACCTTAGCTTTATGGTTGTAATATTTCCCTGAAAATTCATGCAACTATTTGCGTTCTCAACCTAGCTACTTGTTATATATTTGAATGTTTTATTGAGTTGTTTCCTATATAATGTTAATGTAGCTTTTATTATTCTTTGAGGCATAGTTGTAGCTTTTTATGTCTATGATTTAGAAGTGAGGCAATGTTTGGTAATATTTACTTTTACCTAGTGGGACTCTGCTAATAGAGCTGGTAAGATAGTTATGAAGCCAATTGTCTAAAAGTCTTGTTTGCTGCTCTACTCAGTTCCACTTTCTCTTTTCTCCACATTTAGCCATTTTATCTTTATTTGCTGTTAGTGGTTCTAGCCACAGCAGGAAAGTTGAAATAGACAAGATGGTAGGGGTGGACAAAAACCGAACAAACCCATTCAACCCGTTCAAACCAACCTAAATCGTGTGGGTTGGATTGGATTTTACGAGTCAATGGGTTAGTTCAGTTTCAAAATTGGCCAATCCGAACCATTGTGGCCAGAAATGGGTTGAGATTTTTTTTTTATGGAACCCAACCCAACCCGAACTTTTATTTATTAACTTTTAAAGAAATGTATTACCTATGAATTTGAATCAACTTAGGCATGAAATAACTTAGCATTCATATCACTTTGCTAAATGCTAATATTGTTATCTTAATGTATAATAATATATTTATAAGTTATGTAATATGTAAGCAAAAATTTAATTTTTATGTTTGCATGGGTTATAAGTTTTTTTTTTTTTAGATAGACGTCAAATTTATAATTAAAAAATAAATCATTTTTAAAATTTGAAATTTTGGACCGAACTAACAAACCAACCCAACCCAACCCAAATATTTTTGGTTTGGATTGATTTGATTTGAAGTACTTATTGGCCGATTTCAATCTATGTGTTTTTCAACCCGAAATATTCGGGTTGGTTTCAATTTTCCCTCAACCCAATCCAACCCAATCCAACCCAGCCATTATCCACCCCTACAAGATGGAATTGATTGCAAGAAAGTAGCTAAACGATGAAGTAACATCATTGATGTTCTGTAACGTTTTATCAACAACAAAAAATTCCATGGGTTCATCGAATACATAGTTGTATCTTTCTAAAATTAATTGTTCCATTGCGTTAATTTATTTATTTATAATGTATGGTTGTCACCATCAGTGTGGAAACACTTTAATGGTTTCTTTGACAATTTGTAATTAACTGATTTTATTATTTTAATAAAGTATTTGTGTTTAAAAAAACTATATATATATATATATATATATATATATATATATATATATATGTTACTCGTTATACATTTACATAAATATATACAAATAATGAAATTTTCTTTTTTTGTTAAAAGAGAATATATTAAGTAATTTTCTCTTTATACGGGTCAAAGTATATTGAATATTAGGAAACTACTCCAAATGTAACTCAGAGGTGTGGCCTGTATTATTTTGAGTCAGTCCTTACTCATTTATATAAATTCAGCTTTGCGGGTTCGTATTCTCTGTTTTTCTTTCTCTCCTGTGTTTCTCTTTGCTTTGGCAGCAAGGTATGTCCTTCTCTGTTTTCCGGTTTGGTTACTAAAAATGAGTAGCAACTTCATAGAAATTATTTTTCATGGCCAGCCGATTTCTTAATGTTGTTTTCCTTGAGTTTTAAGTTTGATTTTTAGCGGTTTTAGATTGAAATAAATCATTTTACATTGAATGTATTTTCTTTTTGCTGTTGAGACAACAGAACAGCAGAGATTTAAGAAATTCTAGTGCTCCGTTTTATTTATTTATTTAGTACATGTTTGATAATAAATTTAAATTTAGAAAATAGGGTAATTCCCTTTAATTTATGATTAAAAAATTTTAATTTTGTGATCCTCCTAAAATTTATGGTCTTTCAGGACAAGTGACTTCCAATATACAACTTTATTTGTAGATCAAAATATCAAGCTATATCCTTTATTAACTCATTTTTATTGGGGTTTAAATACATTTTACTCAATCCAAAGAGATACTGACTCCTAAAGTATATCTTAACTGTTATTGATAATTATAAGATCTTTTGAAAATAAATCAAGAAAGGCAATTCAAAAATAATTGTTATTGGTCTTTTTCCAAGTTACACAGTTAAAATAAAAGAATGGGACAAGGACTATGTTGTATCAAAGTGGAACAATCAAACGTAGCAGTGAAGGAACATTTTGGGAAGTATAGTGATGTGCTGGACCCAGCATGTCACCGTTTGCCTTGGTGCCTCGGTTACCAATCAGTCGGTCATCTCTTATTGCGTGTTCAGCAGCTTAATGTTTGATGTGAAACAAAGACCAAGGTTTCTGATTCTGACTTCAATTAATATTTCAATTTCATCTTCTTCTTTTCTTTTCTTTTCTTTTTTTAATCTATTTGGTTGTTAATTCTTATGTTATTCAGTTTTTTATTTCCAATCAAGTATGTCAAACACTAGAAAAGAAATGCAAATGTGAATCTGGGAGACTGCTGTTAATATCAGAAATATATATTGATGTTTCCCTTTTGTGTTCAAGATTAATAGGATTATAAATTTAAGTTTAAAAGGGAAATACTTAAATTGATTGGCTTTTGTATTGTAGGATAATGTCTTTGTGAACGTGGTTGCGTCTATTCAATATCGTGTTTTGCAGGAAAAAGCAGCAGATGCTTTCTATAAGCTCTCTAATGCCAACTCTCAGATCCAATCCTAATTTTTTGATGGTATGTGACTATGTGATGTGAAGCTCAGCAGACTACAGTGCTCTTTGTAAATATATATATACAAACAATGAAAGAAAGTGGAAAAAAGGGCCTTGTGTTGTTGACATTGTAAGTAAAAATAGTTGCCTGCGCCAAATTGTAGAAAAGAAGAAAGTGATATTTCGTTCTGAATATTTCACTGACTTGTATTACTTTGCACATATTACATGAATTTATAATAGAAATAAAACGACATAAAAGGATAGTAATTAAATACAAAGATTTCTACCATATTATGAATGATCTTTACCATATTATGATTTTATTTACTTTCCTATTTCAAAATGAATCTCAACACTCCCCCTCAAGTTGGTGCATACATGTCCCACATGCCCAACTTGTCTAAAAACTTTAAGAACACTCGATTTGATAAATGCTTTGGTGAGAATTGCTATGTTGATAGCCAAATTCTTTCATAGACTTTGTGAATTTGCTTGCTACTGCAAAAGTAGGTTTTGGGTTTTCAGGGGTGGCGCGATTTGTGGGTGTGATTTTGGTCTGATTTCTGTTTGATTTTTGTTGGGTTTCTATTTGAATTCTGTTGGGTTGCTGAGCTGAATGGATTTGATTTCACGGATATGGGTAAGGATCTGTTTATCAAAAAATCTGATTGGTATTTGAATGGAACTTTGGAGGCTATGGGCTACTTGAATGAGCAGCGGCGGCAAAAATATGGGAGATGGGTCTCTGTTTGTGGCGTGACGTTAATTTGGTGGATCTGGGATGCGGTCTGGTGGATCTGGTGCGTGGCGCAACGCTGATTTGGTGGATCTGGGATGCGGTCTGGTGGATCTGGTGCGTGGCGCAACGCTGATTTGGTGGATCTGGGATGCAGTCTGGTGGATCTGGTGCGCGGCACGACGCTGATTGGGTGGATCTGGTATGCGGTCTGGTGGATTTGGTGCGTGGCGCGACGCTGATTTGGTGGTGCAATGGATCTGTTGACGGATCTGTTTTGGTTGACGGATTTGTTTTGGTCTGTTTCTGCGGTGGTCTGTGGGATCTGTTTTGGCGGATCTGTTTTGGTCTGTGGTCTGCGGTGGTTTGTGGGATCTGTTTTGGTCAGTGTCTGCGGTGGTCTGTGGGATCTGTTTTGGTGGTGGTCTGTGGGATCTGTTTTGGTTGTGGTCTGCGGTAGTCTGTGGGATCTGTTTTGGTGTTTGGTGGTGGATTTTGGGTGGTGGACGGTGTTTGAGTAGCGGTTTTGGGTGGACAAATCAGTTTGATGTTTGGTGGTGGATTTTGGGTGGTGGACAGTGTTTGAGTGGCATGTTTTTTTTTTTTTTTCTTCTTTTGGGTGTAGGCATGTTTTTTTTTTTTTTGGAGTTTGGTTTATAATTTTTTTTTTTTCTTTTCGATTCACAGAATCCTAATCGGCTCTGATACCATGTAGAAAAGAAGAAAGTGATATTTCGTTCTGAATATTTCACTGACTTATATTACTTTGCACATATTACATGAATTTATAATAGAAATAAAACGACATAAAAGGATAGTAATTAAATACAAAGATTTCTACCATATTATGAATGATCTTTACCATATTATGATTTTATTTACTTTCCTATTTCAAAATGAATCTCAACACAAATGACTAGCAACTACCTTATAGTTTTTGCTTTTCTTCAGTTATTAGAGTGGATGAAGTATTTCATACGAATGGAGAAAGAAAAAATCATTCAGATTAAGCGAGCAGAAAGCGAAGCCAAATCCAACTACTTGTCAGGTGTAGGAATTGCTCAACAACGCCGGGAAATTTTTGACGGTCTGAAGAATAGTGTTCTTGGCTTTTCAATGAATGTGCCATAGATGTTCTCATCACCCAGTATTTTGACACCATGAAGGAAATAGGGGGTCTCCAAATTCTCAGGTGTGCTCATTCCATACGAACCAGCCACTGTACGTGACATTTCCACAGAAAACCGAGTAGGGATACTTAGGCTTCATATCAGTAGCCTAATGAAGTTTTCATCGAGTCCTATTCGCAAGTTTCCCTATCAGTAATAAGTTCTATGTCCGTAAGCTTTTCTAGCTTGCTAACAAAACTATGTTACAAATGATAAAAACAGTATCATAGAAATATTTATTATGATTGTCATTTAATTCCTTAAAAAAAAAAAGTTAATTAAAAACAAAATACATAATTTTAATAATTTTTTAATTACATTAAATAACACAAATGTCATAATTTAAGTGAACTTTATTGTCTGCTTTTAACAAATTATTTCCGAAAATAGAACGATGTTTGCGTACATGTCAAACACTACTGAAAAGGCATCCTACAAAACTTGGACGCTTCGTTTCAGTTAGTCCCTGTAATTTTTCACCAATACTCAGCCAAGTGCCTCACTCTCATCTGTGTTCTTTTTTGTTTGTCAATTCTCTGTGCTTCATCTCAGTTTTTTTATAGGTACTAGGGGTGCAAACAAAATCACGGCCATAGGTATATGCTTTGTTATACATATTTTGTTTTAAAAAAAAATGCTTTTTGTCACATGAAATTCACGTTGAACAATTTAATTGATGTTCTGTTGGTCTTACAATTACTTTATAATTTCATATCACAAAAATTACACTCAATTAATAACCAACACATTTAATATATATGTTAATTTTTTTTAAAATGCAATAGAAACTAAAATATAATTTTATGAGAAATGAAACGTGTTATTATTATACATATAACAATTTCAATTAAAAAATTCACTTTCTGACGTTATTGGTGAAAAAGGGGAAAAAAAACAAAATTGATTCTATGCAATTTGGTACTTCGCAGTGCGATGCGCCCCCCTTAGAGCTGGTATGTACAATACCAACAGGAGAAGACAACGATCCAACCAAAGCTCAGACTACTTCACCTCTTAGATATACAACTTGACTTGGGAACAATTAAAAAAAAAAAAAAAAAAACACAATTTCACAGTAACGTTTGGTGTAAAACCAGGAACCAGCTCAAAGAGAAGAAAATGAGACTCAAACGAGAGAGAACCAAGCCTTTATAACTTGAAATATACTCGAGCAACTTTAAGTAACGAGAGTTTATCACCACCTTTCAACCAGACAGACAAAAGAGTGAGAACACAAAAACAAAAGGTGACTAACGACGAGTGCATTTATTTTTACAATTCAAATCCATCAAGATTGAAAAGAAATTTCACCACCTCAAGCACTTGCTGCAAGGGAAAAAACTAAGATTCAGAAAAATTTCAAAATCAGCATGCACTTAAGACTACATTGCGCTCCTCATTTCTAACATAAAATGCTCACTGCCATAGCAAGGGGAATTCACTCATGGCTTGAGAGCCAAAGCCAAGCCAACGTTTGCACTTTTCTCAATAGCCTTGGTATCGACCTCTCCAGAAATGGTGAAGAATGATTTTGGTCGCCACTCATGCTGGATAAGAGCACTAGCCAAGCCATAGTTGTTAACCCGTGCTTTCACAGTAATTAATATATCCAAATTATGCTGGGTGCCAACACTGATGGTATTCTGACTACTTGAGAAGCTATGAGTCACCTCAGCACCAACAGTTGTTAAAGGATTGACAATATGATAGTAGGATGCACTAAGGGAGTCACCTTTGTCGTTTCTGTAATATCAGCAAATCCTTCATCAGATAATGGACAATGAGGAATTCATTAAAAAACTATAAGAAGCAACAAAGACAAATAGAAAATGTAATAATTTCAAAGAAAACAGACATAAAGATTTACCAAAAATACTATAACAAAAAAGAAAGTGTTGTTAATTCAGTAACAATCATGAGGTTGAAACCTCAATGCTTTTGTCCAAAAATATTCAATTCTTTAGTTTGAAAAATAGCACAACATCATTAGAATTTTTTTTCCCCGACTTTAAGAAAGGTGGATGATATTTATACAGACCTCATGGAAGAGAAGGGTAGTGAAACTACTCCTAGAAGGAGCAAGTAGAGTAGCAATGGAGGGAGATAGAAAGACAAACAGGTAAGGAAGGGGGAAACAGATCATTGGAATACATGGCATGAAAGGTCAACAATTGCTCATCAGTGCAACAAAATAAAGAAACACATACTCAAGAATCCGACAATAGCAAATAAGGAAATAAAATACTACCCCAAAAATTAGATGTTACACCCTATCATATCAAAAATAGGGCATTCGAGCCCAAGATAACCATGGCATGACTATGCTTTAAACATGAAAAAAATAAACATAAGAAATAAAAAATAGGCATGCAAGTGGCACACCCTGAGAAACACTCACAGGGTTAATGAAGCAACAAGGTCTGCATTAGAGAAGCTCAATCCAGCATTGCATTTGTTGAAGTTCCCAGTTTTTGTGTCAAATGAGAGATCAGTACCAAGTGCAACAAGATTAGTTCCTATAACACCAGAGAAAATTAATTCGAAGAGAATCAACTGGTAATTAATCCAACAAGTACCTTCCTATTTATTGTTGGCTTAATCCAAAAAGTGTAAAATATTTACAAATTTGAATAAATATGGAATGGAACTTTCATTTGTAAGAACAATTTGGCTCTTCCTGGTCTTCAAATTTATGGTTCTCAACTGTATTTCACCCAAAGAGCACTTTTCTGTGAAGTTAACCAAGAAATAGTAGGTCAATGTTGCTGGCATGAAATGTAGTAATCTAAAATTTTATATAAGTTGCATACTGGAAGTAAATTTAAAGTGCTGGGGAGTTTTGTAGTCCATGAAGGTTAAAATGTAATAATCTGTACTAAATATATAGTTTAACAAAGGACCAAAACAAATCTTCCCTGATGCTGTAGGAGATTTCCAAAGGATTTTGCTTCTGGAAAAGGTTATTTTTGACTGATACAAATTCATTTGAGATGAAGAAAATTTGAACAACAAAACGAAACCAGGTACATTTTATGGCTTAGATAGGAGTAAAAAAAGGTAGAGTCTACTAATGTTCGAAGAGTTCAAATTAGTAAATGGATTTTGTGCTGTTAAATCCATGAATTTCATGAATATGAGATACTTGGTAATTTGTAATTAATTACATGAGGTGGCTTCTCCTGAAGTTGGAATTTTTTGTGTTTGACATTTTATTCGTCAACGTCACCATTCTCAAACTTGCTTGCTAAAGAAGCATTATATGAAAACAATGTATCGAGAGCAAATGTTAAGAGTAGATTTACCATTGTTAAAGTAACCTGATAATAACAACGTTGTCAGTGATACGCAGCAAGCCAGCAACCTTAAAACAGGAACCTAGTTGAAAACAGATCAAATAAAATTCATTGATACGTGAATGGTACTGCTTTGCCTCGATCTTAAAGATGTCTATTAATATATAAGAGAAATGGTACATATTTCTGCTCCCAAACTAATAATATCGTACACGTGACAAATGTTTCAAATAATGAAGTAATTTATTTTTATACATAATTTTGCCACATTTTACGATATAATCAGTTTGCGTGCAAAAACACGCGTAAATTTATACCTCATTAGCATTCTTCTAACATATAAATACATCATCAGAGTTGAAGAAAATAAACATCTCAAGGGTCAAAATCGTGCAAAGCCTCCTATTCACTGTCGGATTCATTTCCAGAGTCAACATTCATCAGTTGAGGTTGTGGGTTCTTGTAACTGTTGATTTCGTCTTTGTAACGTTTTTTTTATCCTGGCAAGCCTTGGCTTCATATGGTTCTTTGTCCTCAGCTGTGCATAAGGGGTGAAAATTTCAGTCAGGAAAAAAAAACGTAGTAAAACCAAACATCACAGTGCCCAACTCCCAAGCATAAGAGGGCAAGCTTCTGACAACTTCCACCTACAATCCTACATCATATCATTCGTATATGAGTCTCCAAAATATCATGATTCATAACGTGTGGAACCTGAATCACATTTTAGCCAATTATATGCTAAGAAACAACAAAACAAATAAAAGCGTCTGTCTATGTTTATACCACTTTTAAATTTGCAGAATAAGCACACAAGAAAAAGTCACAGGTGAAGGAAGTCTAACCTGGTCACGGAATCCAGTGAATTTGTAGTATAGTCCATCTTTGCTTCGCACCCCAAGTAGATTTGTTCTTGGGATCCATGTCACCACAGCAATATCGGCTTAATCCACCTCAACTGCTTTACCACCTCCCTGTTTCTTCCATAAAATCCCTACTGAATGAATTTTTAGCTGCCCTGGATTCTGCATTTTCCATGTAGATTAATTAATAAATCAGATATCCTAACATTTCCTTGCACAGTAAGGTTGACTCCACAATATAAATTCACTTCTGGCAAATTCAATTCGAAGTCCTATCAATTTTGTCGATCAATACATGAAGAAGCAACAAAAGAAAGCCACAAATAAGAAGCTCTCCACCCAGAAATAATGATTCTAACACCTCTTAAGAAATCAAAAATATTGAATTAAAGAATTTCAAGTAACACATCTTAAGTCTAATGAAATACAATGTTGAACATAAGGCAACTAATGAATTTTAAATACTACACTTCTTTAATCATCTTTACTCAGCAATAGCATTAATTTCTATTAAAAAAAAAAACTCAAGATTATCAAGGAACAAGTAAGGTTCACTACTTAAAGTGGTAAGTCTCCCAATTCTTCCACTAAAAACTCAAGATCGAATCAATCTCAAGTGTGTTAGAGTATTTTATCTTATTAATAAAAAAATAAAAACGAACTTTAGTGCCCTAAAAAAAAAAAAAGTAAGGCTTTTAAGATTGGGGAAAATATAGCGCCAAAGTCAAAACCATGCATTGGAATAGTAGTTTAAGAGGTATTAATGAAAAATGATACAGTGACACTGGGTTAAGATAAAACAGCCTAAAAAAAAAAACAAAGGAACTCGTCAGGACCTTGTGATAAAATATCTTAAAATGCATTTGGATTTAGGGTTTTATGATGACAACAGAAGAAATATTACAGACAAAAACTAAAAAAACCCACCTTCCCCTTCACTTTGATGACGCTCGACACAAACCAAGCGAAATAAGAAGCATAATGTTACAGAAGAACATCCACAAATTAAGGTTTGAAGGCCACCAGTAAAAAAAGGGAACGCGCGATAAATCATAAAGTTTCTTAAATGCTCATTTCCCGACCAATTTTAATATTTATAAAAACGAAATATAGGAGTAAGGATAAATTATTTATTGCTCTCAGAGTATACGATGATGTACTCCAGAACAATTGAACGGAAGTAGATCGCACACGCACAAAAATTCGGCTTTTGACTTATCAATAAATCTCGGGGGAAATTTTAACTAGTGAGTGTTAAGAAATAGAAAGAGAGCTCACAGTGCCTCCGTGACCTCCCAGAAATATATTGTTGAATTCGTGACCGTCAGTCATGGCTGCTCGGAATCAATACGAAAATGCTAACTATTTTGCAGTATGATCAGGGAACCCGGGAGGGAAAATAACACGCGCAATCTAGAAGGATGTAAAGACTGGTCGGGTCCCCACACCTAACGAAATCTACGTCTACGCTGCGTTTATATAAATTTTGGATTAAACGTCCGTGGAAAATCACAAAACTACCGACAATAATTTATAATAATAAAAATAATATTTTTTTTAAATTAATTTATATATTTTTTAAAAATATTATTTTTATTATTATAAATTTTTAAAATATTATTTTAAATAATTTCTCACAATATTTTATATTATAACATTTAAGACCTATTACAAAACTATCAAATATTTGAATTATATCTACATTTAATCAAACATAAATTTCTATATTTTTATTTAAAAATATAAATACCTATTATACATTTAAAAATATAAAGACCTATGATACTTAATGCGATATTTGAGTTATATGGCTTAATTATTTTAATAATTTTTAAATTTTGAGTAAATTTATATATATATTTTTAATTTTATTAATTATATAATTTAGTTCAAAATTTAAAAATTTTACCATAGGTCACAAAATTTTAAAATTTTTTTAAATTTACACATAATTTATAAAATATTAATTATTGCAAAATTATCCTAATCTCTTCCAAAATACATGTACACTATTGTTAATTTTTGTACTTTTTTAATTTTAAAATTACTCTTTTCTAAGAAGTTTGACCTTATTATCAAAGCACATGCTTGGTATAGTAAAAATTTAATAGAATTATAATAGTAATAATAATTTAATTTAATTTAAATTAAATTATTGTTATTATATTTGTTTAAATATGCAAGCTGGGTTGTAACATCCAGTTAAAAGTTGTTACATTTTAATTAAATTTCCCAACATCTCATTCAATATAAATTGTCAACATAACGAGTTTTATTTTAAACAAAATATCTTATCATTTTTTTACATTAATTTTCTTAACCTTACGTATTATAAATGGCAATTTTTTTTATTTCTTTGTTATTAATTTTTATTTTTCTCCTAATCCCAACCTATAAAAAAAAACTGAGACGATATGTTTTTGAAATTAAATTTTTACTAGAGACATTTTAGTTTAATTTATACATCTAATTTGAATAGTAAATTTAAAAATTAAATTATAAAGAAATATGATGTATATTATAGGTCTTATCACATATTCACATGAATAAAAATATATTTAATTATATAATATAATTCTCTTTACCTATAAAATTTTATTTTTAATCCTATTCAAGAAAAAAAAAATAAACATATATTTTTTACTAAAAGAGTTAAAAATAATATTTGATGAATAATTAAGTTATTTATACACTAAAGAGTAAAAAATATTATATGAATAACAAATAATATCCTTAACTATTTTAAATAACTATATTATTTATATATTACAATTAGATTCTGCATATTTTTTATATGTTTAAATAAACTTATTATCATAAAGTTAAATTTTGTTTTCAATATTCTTAAAATTACAATAATTAAACTACACCACTTTAGTTCATAAGGAAACGTTGTTCTTTATTGGCTATAATTTTAATGACGATAATTTAGGTAATTTTTCCAAAAAAATTCAGTAACGTAGGGTTCGACGGGTTGACCACTTGGGATTACGCCAAATTACATTGACAGATTTATGGACAGAAAATAAAAAAATTAAAATAAAATATCCAGTTATTATTATTATTATTATTTCTTTTTTCAGATGGAGGAGTGGAACGTGAAAAAAGGATAAACGAAGTGCCAAAAAAAAAAAGGATGGCATGAATAAAGTATAGTAAGGGGTTTTGAAGACTTGAAAAATCAGCTGTTGGAACAGCCCATTGGAAAGCCAAAGCATGGCCCCTGGTTTTGTCCCTCAAAAACCAACTGTATATCTCTTTCATCGAACCCTAGGATTTCACCCCTTGTGTACGTCTACAATCCTCACCCACTATCTCCTTCATCAACAGAGATGCCACTTTTCAAATCTCTGTCATCCTTTTACCATCCCACCTGTACCTAATGCTTCTTCAAATAGTACCTTATATGACTTTAAGCTCTACCTTTTTTTTTCTCTCTTCCTCTGTTTTCGTTGCTTCTGTTCATTTCCTTCTTTTTATTGCTTTTAGGTTCGTACCCAGATTGTCAATTTCTCCCCTATTGGATTTGTTGCAGTACCCATATTCTACTTTTCTCTGCTACATTTTGGGTGTGCACTTGGGTGATAATTTTATTCCTTGTGCTGGAATTTTGAGTGTGAATGGGGATTGAGACGTCTTTGGCTGGTAGACAAGATAAGGAGTTATTTAAATTCCCAAAGGAGAATAATCCTAATAGTAAGGCGAAGAAGAACCGACGGCAGAAGAAGATGTTGCCGGTTCAGAAGCTTTTTGAGACTTGTAAAGAAGTTTTTGCCAATAGTGGGCCTGGGGTTGTCCCCTCTCCTGAAAATATTGAACTCCTACGGTCTGTCTTGGGTATGTTTGCTGAAGTTTGCATGCTTGGCTTATTTCAATCTCGATATGCTAATCTCGATAATGCTAATCTAGTTGACATTGAAGTTTTGTACTGGGGATAAAATGGTTTCTGCTGACATGTCTAATTGGGAATTCAATTTGTGTTTCACTTCTTTAGTGAACTACTTGATTTTAATACGAACTGCAATTCTCTTTTGATTTTTTTTATCAGAATTCTATTTCTGTTGTTCAATTGACTAAATGTAGGAGCACTATCCTCTTTGCTATATGTTCAAAGATCTTAACTTTTAAGTCTTTGAACCTACCAAGTCTCATCACTTGCACCAACTTTTATATTGAATTTTCGTGTTAGAAAGTCTTGATAACAAAAAATGTATCAATCATTGCATGTGTTTTTCATGTAACCAAACAAGTTTGCTTTGTTGTGACAAAAAAAAAAAAAATTGTTTTGCATGTAGCCCAAGTGTGGGAGTGACAGATTTATAAAAGTATTGTTGGCCTAGCTAAAGCTTGTTTCCCAACAAAATCTAATAATTGGTTTACTTTTGCTAGGAGTATTTCTTCTTTTCCAATTCATTTGTATCGGATTGTCATAGACCTCAAATTCTTATGTTACAGATGACATGAAACCAGCTGATGTCGGTTTGAGTCCAGACTTGCCTTATTTCAGGACTGTGTTGGGTCGCAGAACTCCTAAGATCGCATATCTTCACTTGCACGAGTGCGACAATTTCTCGGTAAATGGACAATTATAATTTACAAGGTGCTGTTGCTGAATGCAAGAAAGAAAAAAAGGTGTTAGTTATAAACTGGAATTGGTGTTCTAATTGTTAAGTTTGCTATTGCAGATTGGCATATTTTGCTTACCACCTTCAGGTGTAATTCCACTCCATAATCACCCTGGAATGACGGTTTTTAGTAAACTTCTGTTCGGGACAATGCATATTAAGTCGTATGACTGGGTGAGAGATGCCCCTTATGCTACGTCCATCGGTGTGAATCCATCTCAAGGCAAGTAATTCTCTTCATTCAAGGTTTTCCTTTTATTCCTTGTTGTTGAAAATTTTTAAACTTTTACTACAATTAACTATAATAATAAAAAGTTATTGACCCCAAAAAATGTTAGAAACATTTGATAAGTGAATTGCTATTTTCAGATCGTACTTGCCAGATCAATTGAATATTTTTGGTTAATAATTTAATACTCAAAATGTTTTTAAAAATAGGAACTTTGCTTTTGCAAAAACTTCTTTTTGTTGCTTCTTTTGTGGATACATACGTGGAAACATTCCTACAAAATGTGAGAGAGATTTCAGTTTTCAAGCAACACAAATGCCATCAGAATTTGGATAATTTGGCCTTCTTTTTTCCTGGCATGTCTTGCTCAAAATAGACGTACCAATCAGCATTATCTATATTTTACAAGTTACAACACCTCTAATATGTAATTTCTTTTCTGATATCACCAGGAAAATGTAATATATTTATGTACATTGATATAGTCTTTAACTTGTCTTTTTTTTTTTTTTGGTCAATATAGTCTTAACTTGTTTGGAAAACCAAGACTTTCAGTTTGTCCTTTTCTAACGAAATTTTTTTTAGGATTATAATCTCTTGTAACTCTTCAAAAAAGAAATTAAAAAGTTCTGGCACATGTACTTTCCCTGCACAAAAATTAAGATTCAGTTGTACGGTCAAAGGTTTGAAATCTTATTTTAGAAATAAGCGACAAGATTTGTCTGAGTTTGCATAGTTTTGGTTCTCGAGGTGATGTCTGATTTGGATAACATTACCATCACTATATCCTGACATTTATGTTGGAATTTTAAAGTATTGCAGCAACTTGTGGTTTAAGATGCTATACTTTGGATTAGATTATTTGTCATATTACCTAGTTGAGTTAAAATATTATATTTCCAATTTCAAGTTGGACATTTGGTTTAGAAATATATATTTTTTAACTAATTGATGCATACATTAATTCACATAATATAATTTAATTGGTCTTTATTAATAAGTGATTCCATAATTACTTTATTATCTTATATCGTTAACTTTATATTCAATCAATAACTGACACGTTACTTGATTCATACAAAAACTTTCTTCAATGCTATATAACACTACTCATTCCTCTTTCTGTTTCGGAAGATAGTAGAACTGTACATACTTTCTTCAATGCAGCCACAACTAAATAAACATGATTTGTTTAATATTATCCATCGTCTAGACAATTTCTTTAAATAATATTAGTTAGGTTAAAGTTGTCTTAGTTAGAGGGTCTCTTCTTTTCTGCTTCGAGATTGAAGTTTATATTGGGACATGATTTGTTGATGCAGCCGCAACACCTGGTGTTCGTTTGGCCAAAGTTAAGGTTGACACAGACTTCACTGCTCCATGCAACACATCCATCCTTTATCCAGCTGATGGTGGCAACATGCATCGTTTTACTGCATTAACTGCCTGTGCGGTGCTAGATGTGCTTGGCCCTCCATACTCTGAACCTGATGGCCGCCACTGCACATACTACTTTGATATCCCGTTCCCTCGTATTTCAGGTTACTTCATATTTCAACTTTGTTTCTGTGACTTCCCTGGCTCCAGTAATAACAGTTTTATTTTTCTTCTGTTTGGTTTCTCCTGAATTAATGAGAATTTTTGCTATCATATTTATTGTGTTTTATATCTTATTCTCAGTGGATGGAGTAGTAGTGCCAAAAGAGGAGGAAGAGTGCTATGCATGGCTTCAAGAAAGGGAAAAACCTGAGGATTTAGAGGTAGTCGGAGCAAAGTACGGAGGACCAAAGATAGTAGAGAGTTAGATGCCATCATTTCATGTCTGCACCACCTTAAACAATGTACATCATCACTTTGTTTCACTCGTCTACATGTTCATCAAAAGTCATGGCTGCTGTTCATTTTGTGCAGTAGTAGAAGTAGAATCTACCATTCCCTTTGTCATATGGTTACCTGTGACTCTGTTACGATCTTCCTCCGCTTTTAACCTAATATTTTTCCAGTCTAAGAAACCAAAAAGGAACAAAGAAGAGAAGCTTTGTAGATGCACTCGTTTTTTCAGTCAGCTTCATCTTCTTTAAACGCCTCCTGCTAAATTTCCCTTTGTGGCTGAACATACTTGTAGTCTAGTGCTACATCCTACTTAAAGTTGTACTTTACACAATTCTCAATCTCCTTTGGAACTCCCATGTTTTTACTGTTTGAGTTGTTTTTTAATACATCTACAATTAATTGGTGACTTTCAATCCTGAAATGAACAGAGATCGAGTCAGACTACTAGCTACTTTGTATTTTTAAAATAACAAACCATACACCAATACTGCATTGGACGTCATTGTATTAATATAATTTAAGTTACTATTCTTATTTGAATTATGTTATATTATTTTTCTATATTAATATATGTTGGCAAGGGGATAATAAACCATTTACTAACTGTGTGAATGGGATTTTAGTGGCTTTTTTTTTTTAAATAAATAAATAAATGTTGAATATAATTACCGGGGGAAATAGTTTTTTAATTAATTAAACTAGTTTCAATATATTAATGAAAAATGACAAGAATGTGGTTTGGCGATTTAAGATTAAAATTATTAGAAAAATTATTTATTCATCTTAGTTAAAATCATGATCAATAAATAATACCTCAAAATTATCTCACTTCGAATTTGTTAAATTCTGCCGAGCAGTGGTTTGATTTATAAATGCAAGGATCCATTTTTGTACTTTTATTTGGATTGGATGTCTCAACCTGTGGTACCTAGCTTTATTTCAAAATTTAAGTCGATGAATAATACACCTGAACGAGTCACATCCATAAGAAAAGGGGTGGTGAGAAGTACATGTCAAAGAGGTGGTGAGAAATACATCTCAATGTTTAGAAATGTGTGGAGGTATTCTAAGATACTTGATTTGATTGAACTAAACTTGATTTGTCTGAATTAAGTATCCCAAAACACTCAAGTGAGAACCTTGCCATCACATGAAGTAAAACCAACCATGTAACCACTTGTAATTCTTAATTAAATTTACGCGGTTTATAGGCTATATAAGCTAAGCCTTTGTATATAATGAGTTCAATTAGCTATATATGGTCTTTTTATACAATAACACGATTTAAACCGTGAGTAGTCAGTTAATTAAGTAAATTAATTCTTTAAGGACCATAAACTACACATTACACTACAAGTTTTACAATAAATCCTTTCAATTTGACCACCATCAAATTATATTTGTAAGAAATCTTGCAAATAAAAATTGCTTTCTCTCTACCAAATCCTCTTCACTATTGTCATTCAATTCTACATTTAGAGTATTTGTCTGATTACTATTAGTTTAACACTTAAGCTATAAAGTAGGGTGTTAAAAAAACTCACAATAGGATTGATATTAAAATATTGTTGGAGTTATATGCATAAGAATGTTAAACGGATTGTACCATACTATATGTCTCATGTTTAAACTTATTATCTCATCCTAAATAAAACTCATCACATTCCATTCATTTATATGGTAAACCTAACAAGTATTACTTAAAACCTAATGTCCCATTATTTTTCTGAACTTTTATATTAGAAAGTCATGTTTCTTTTTTTTTTTTTTTAGGTTTTTACTTGAATCATTTAGGCACATTTAAGAAAAATGCATTATTCATTTGTGCATTTTATTGCACTCCTATGCCTTTTTAATGAAAACAAAAGTTCATATCTTGGTGCTTACGGGCTTAGGTTTTTTACTAAGCTTTGCATACATAAACTGCGAGCCTACGACTACAAGGGGGTAAAAACTATTTATACCGCAGCAATTATATCAAGCTTAATGAGGGAGATGGTGGTTGTGCAATTATATTAAAGTTTCGGGTATTTGTTTCCAAATAAATTGATGTGGAACTCTACCAAATGTACTATTTTGAGTTTTAAGGATAGGAGTGTGAAAATGATGTACATTATAACAAGTTATGCATGTTTATGCACGCCATAGACCATAGTTGGTTAAAAATTTTCTTCATTCTTAATGCAATATATTTAGCTTATATGTATATGTATATATATATATATATATATATATATATATATATATATATATACTTGTTTTACTACTCTACCTCTTATTGGAACTACAAAGTCTTTTTTCTCTTCTCACTTCTTTCATTTCTTAATTTCTCTACTCTGATTTTGCTTGATTCCATGGAAAAATCTCCTGGAAAATGGATCAAATCTGCCATTATCAGGAAGAAATCATTGAAAAGTAGACCAAAATCCACTTTCAAAGAGGTAGCAATCGTTTTCTCATTGCAAACTCTACTTCATGTGTAAGATTTTTATATTAGAATTGATCTGCAAATTTCTTGAGATTAACTCGTGTTCATCTTGCACCTTCATTTGCCTAAATAATATAGCTTGCATCAGATGTGTCAAATAGCTTGCCTTAAGTTCTGTTGGTGAGCAACCCACTTTTAAATGAGTTAAAATATTGTTTGTTTTTAAATAGTAGCACTATTCTAATTATTTTTTGATGAATGCATTTTTAAAAATAAGCTCGTGAGCAGCCCATGAATTAAGTGAACTAGCACTTATGCTCATGTTCTATGTAAGCTAGGTTTTTTTGTTTTGCATCCATCATTTGAGTTAAGTTTAGTAGCTGATTTGACTGCTCTAACTTCCATCATGTACAAGGAAGTCTATGTCATATGTCTTGAGTCACAGTTTGGTTACACGGGTCGAGAATTTTCATAATTTGATTGTATTTTGCTGTTTTCGTTGGCTAAGATGTATTTGTTGTAGTACTCGTATGTATCTATGGTCTATAAACGTCGAAAACTGTTGCAAGTTTTAACAGCTGCTCCATCTTTATTGAAATTCATTTTGTGTCAAGAAAGCTGAGACTGAGAAGGAGGCAAGCATTACATCTGAGACATTGTTATGTGACTGGGCTATGAATGCCTCCATAACTCATGATGTGGCACACTGTATTTCTTATACTCATGGAGAAAACTCCAACAGTGGAGTAAGTCTCCTCTTACCGCATGATGCAATAGTCTCACCCCAAAAATTCAGAAATGTGGAGATCAAAAAATCCATATGCTTGAGTCCAACTGAGAACACAGAGGTTACTAGGCAAGATGAAGCTGCTACTAAGGCACAAGAAATTTTTAGGGGCTATTTGGTGAGGCATTTTGATATAATGATGTCTCTACATATATGGTATTTTGTAAGATATGATCAATCAATACCTTTTGTTTGTTGCTAAATATTTGGCCTAACATGTTTTAAGGCTCGTTGTGCATTTCGTGCACACAAGGGCATCATAAGGCTGCAAGCGCTTATTCGTGGGAACTTGGTTAGGAGGCAGGCTGTTGCTACTTTACACTGCATGCGGAGGATCATTTGGTTACAGGCAATATTTCGTGGTCGTAGGGTCAGGCTAATAGATGCAGGGCCTAAAGGGTATAATAGCTGCAGAGTGGTAATACTTAAACTTGCAACCCTCACTGGTTAAATACTCATTTTGTACTTTAATAATTAATAAAATGAAATATGGTGTCTTCTGTTATGTACAATTTTGATTATAGTTTCCTTTTTCTTTTTCCAATCATATGTATTATTTTATCTGTCAGTTTTCTAAGTTCAGCAAAAAAGAGTGGCATGTGACTATAATTTCCCCCTGTTTCTGTTTGTTATAACCTCTAAGAGAATGTTAAGCAGGTGGAGCTATCTGGCTTATTTGCTACCAGGCAAAGGAAGCTGCTATCAAATGCCTTTGTCTGTAAGGTACAATAAGTATAGTTTTGTTATTTTGGACACTTTACTGATTAATTGCTTATATTATGCACCTATTATTTAGTTAACCATCAATTATGCCACAAAGTTTCTAGTTCGACTCTGGACTTTTTATTTTAATTGTTTCAAGAAAGTTCATCGAACAAATGCAAACCATATGCGGAATGTTAACACTTAGGATAAGGAAATATAATCTTGTATGTTTTATTCCCCCCTCTATGTTACTCTAATACATCATGATTTGGTATTTAACGGATGCTTCATGTTGTTAGCTTCTTGCTTCATTAACAAGTGCTATACCTCTGCACCTTCATTATGATCCAATTGAACCAAATTCTGCTTGGAACTGGCTAGAACGATGGTCATCATTCCGCTTTTGGGAACCACTTGCTTATCTGAAAAAAGTTCCTGACTCAAAGTCCCATACAAAACAGGAGGAAATTCAAAGAAAAAAAACTGAACTTGGAATGCCAAATCAAGTTGAATGTAACCTCATATCTGAGGATGTTGTAAAAAACTCACCACATTCTACCCTTACAGATGAACTACTCATGCACAATATGAGAAAAGCTCTTCTTGATCCACAAAACGAACAAAAATTAAGAGTCATTGCTGAATCTAGCACACTAGCTCCTGATCTATCAAAATCTGTTTCTAAGAAACCAAAATTAATCCCCATAACGAGGTCAAGTTCTCTACTTTCAGATGCCACTGAGAAGGAAGTTGGTAAGTCATTTGCAAACTCAAGTAAACGTTCTGTGGAAGTATCTAAAAGCTTTGTGCAAGTTGATTTTCCACTAGACGATCATGTGGCTTTTCAACATCATGCATGTATAAAAGCTGGAGGTATTGAGAACATAACCTTGGTGGATGAAGGGCAGAGTAATAAGGAAGGAAAAACTAGCAAGAATTGGAACAGAGGTAAGACGAAATCTATTCCTGTGAGGGATGATAATTCAGAAATCTTTTCACAAAAAAGGCTGCGTTTGCCCAACTATATGGCAGCAACTGAATCAGCAAAGGTAAAACTTAAAGGACTTGGATCCCCTAAGTTTGGTCAACGTTGTAATGAAAATAATTCCATCAGGCGACTTTCATTGCCATCACTATCACAAAACAGTTGTAAATTAAGCTCAAGATCTTCCAGAATTCAATGGCCAGTTAGCTTTGATAAATCTGTTTTATCCTCTACAGCGAGTCATGGTAATGTGTTGGACAAATGTTGCTTTTATAATTCTAAAATCATGCATTTGTTTCTTGTTTTGAATGACTATTGATGATAAGTTTCAAATGCATTTTATATTCTTATGTTCATTTGTATATTACTAGTGGTAGCATATGGGTGGTTTTGTTAACCAATTTTCATCTTACATTTCTTGTATTAGGTAAGGGGTCTCGGCCGGTATGGAAGAGATGACTGATATCAATCATGTTATGTGATGTCAAAGGGTACGTGTATGAATAGTCGTCAGGTTAGCTGGGGGCTTCTATGTGGATTTGGAGTGTGGGTGAAAACATGTATGTTTCTCAGCAGATGTCTTGTATAATTGTTTGCTTATTTCTACATTTATCTACTGAAGACGAGGTGTGGGGCTGTGGGCTACACTCATGGGTTTGTCTAGTTACTGATTTTGCTCAGATTCCCTAGATTGAATGTGATACTACTTTGAATGTTCGGTTCAATAAGGAGAAGAAGATTCGGAGGAGGTTTGTTCCGATAGAGAGTCATCTCTTTGGAGTACGAATATTGGCTTGCTGCCACTATTATCGTTTCTTGTGTTTTGTGGTTTGATTAAGCAACTTTCCAAGAGTTTTCACTTCACTTTGGAAAAGAGTCTGGGCCTTGCTGCCTCTTGAGCCTCCCTGCTTATATTCTGCTTAAAGTTGGGGCTGAATGATGGTGATAGCTTTGGCCGAGGTGCGGATCCAGGTATCAAGAGTCAGAGCCTTAGATGACTGGCTCACTCATAGAGGCTTGATATGATTTGTGTTTCATGTTAATGAAATTTTCTATTGCTTCAATTTTACTTTCCTTCAAGTGCTATTGCTTGGCAGATAGCTACAGCTACTCTAGGCCAATGATGTTAGCACAATAATTTTCTGTTGAGTTAGGTTCATCTTTGATGGTGGTGTGTATTTTGCTCTGATTTGCTTTGGGGACTTGCTGGCAAGTTGCCCTGGAATTGTAGTGAGGTTTAACCTCTCATTTAAACGACATACAATAAAGTCTCAGCCAGATAATAGGTATAATTAGGAAATAGTAAAGTAGTAAAATGTTATTGTGAAATTACACAACTTCCAATTTCAACTGAAACACATTGAAGTTGCATCAGACATTAACTCCTCTGTTTCCAAAGATAGAGATTCATGAGACACAAAAGGCATAGAGAGATGTTCCAGATGTATAATTCTTGTTAGGAAATCCAACCATGACCTTGTAACCATTTCCAAGGTAAATACATCCATTACTCACAGAAGCACCACCATATATGGTAGCTCCTGTGTCATGTGACCACAAAATTTTTCCATTCTTAGCACTCAATGCGTATATGGGTCCTTGTCTAAAAGTTGATCCAGCAAAAACAACATCATTAGCCACAGTTACGGGACCTGGAGCAGTACCATTAGGATTAGCAGTCGACCATAGAATATTTCCACTATTTGCCTCCATTGCTAACCATCCACCAGAAATGGTAGTGTTTTGAGATGGCCACAGAGTGAAATTTCTATGTTGGCTGTTGGCATTGTTAGTATAAACCCTCTTTCCATCTGTGGCTGCACCCCACATTCCTCCACCACCAAGCCCTCCTGGACCTGCTTCCTGCAAAACAAATTCATGTGTTTTAGACAATTTCACCAAGAACTAATATCATTTTCATATATGATAAAATTCCCAAAGTTCTCCTTTATTAAAGGTGACGACTTGCCAAAAATTTGAGATTTCCTTATGTTTTAACACTATTGTACTAATTGGACTCAAGAGTCCAGGACCTGTTGAAAAATAGGAGACTAATTGCCTCTTCCACCTAAGAAAGGTACTTGTCTGTCCCTCAACCTTTTGGTATTTTTAACAAGTAGGGAACCTAGTAAACTTACCCTAAACCATACCATGTCACCATTGTCACGATCTAAAGCCCATGCAATACCACTTTTCTGAACAGCAACAACTATATCACGTTTAGTTCGATTGACAAAAATGCTTAACATCATTGGAGCTTCCCCAAAATCAGCATCTTCACTAGGAAGAGGTGGACATCTAGGATCTGTATGCCAGCTACACCCGCCAAACCACACGTCATATCCACCAAGCTGCTTGTACCATTTAATTTTACCAGTGTCCAAATCAAGAGCTAAGATGGAATTAGAATGGTTATCAGGCTCAATACACTTGTATGGCTGAGTAGGCGATGTTTGATTATTCTCATTCTCTTGACATTGGCGTATACGAAGAGGAGCTGAATATAGGTTTCCAGTGGCAATGTAGACATGATTTCTGTAGACATCAATGGAAGGGCTACTTCCCCATATTGCTGCACCAGCATATTCTCCCTTTTCTCCAAAGTTATCAGGTAGCATAAAAGTCTGCCATAAGATTGCTCCATTTTTTACGTCTAATTTGGAGAGGCTGCCCCGAAAAGTACAACATTCTTCAAGACTGTACCCTTCTTCTAGTGAAGACGTTCCAACATAGAAACCCCTGTCAACATGTGAATATGTAAAGGTATTTACATTCAAGACATGGTTATGTTACTGAGTTATTCTTGAGCTAGTTGCCTTTGCTAGCTAACAAGAAGAGAGTTCCATACAGTATTAGGGATTTCATTATTTATTGAAGTAAGTGTCTGAAAAAAAAAAAAAAAAAACAGAAGGAATACCGGGAATTTGAAAACAGATTATATAACCATGTATAATATATTGACTAAGATGGCTATAAAAGTCTAGAAATCTGTAGTATAATGGATAAAGAAAAACAACATGTAAATTCTTTTTAAAAATCAATTGGAGGCTCATTCTTTAATGTTATTTATCTAACTTAAAAAAAGTGTTTGTTCATATATACCCTGCTCTTAGCGTAAAACAAGATAGATGACTCAAAAATATTTGTGCATATATAATTTCCATCACTAAACAATTTACAACTTGCCCAACCAGCTGATAAGAACTAATTTCATGAGCAAAGCCAAAAATTCAAGTTGGCAATAAAGAAATATCACATTTGTCGTTCAGCAGTTGTAGACAGCTAGCAACGACCATATGGCTTTATGAAATCATATTCCTTATATTGATAAGACCATGCTTCCAGGTAATCATATTTCAAAGTCTTCAACCCACAAATGAAAAATGAATATAAAAAGTAAAACCACTGAGTTACAACAATGAATACCAACCCCTTGTAGTAAGTTCCAGACATAGTGATAAAACTTCTGGTGTGATCATCAAGCCTAGCAGACCAAACAAGCTTCCCAGTTGATCTTTTGACAGCAAGAACAACAGCAGGTCCATAGATTCCAACAAGGAGCAAGTCACCGGAGATTGTCGGTGTTGATCTTGATACTGTGGAGTTGACATTTAGAATAAAACCAGTGTTGTTGAAGCCTGTTAAATTATGCAAGTTGTTCTTCCAAATAAGTAACCCATTAGATGCATTAACAGCATAAATGAACCCATTCCAACTTGGAAAATAAAGGGTTTCATCAAAAATAGCTGGTGTAACGCTAATGTCTTCTCCTGCATAGAACTCCCACTTCAAACTCAGACTATAGGCTGTTTCTGGGCTAATCTTGAACTCCTTGTTGGCATATCGTCTGTTGTACAGATCTCCACCATGGTTTAGCCATTGCTGTGGGTCTTTTTGTTTCTGTACAAACCAAAGTAAACCCAAATTAATAAATGCAAAAAAAGAAGAAAAAAAAAGTTAGTAGTTTGTTGAGAAGGCAAGTGCCTTGATTCCTGCAGTTGCCAGAACTGTTTGATGAGAGAAGAGACACAGAAACAAAAACAAAATAATGTTGTAGAAACTAACAAGTGCCATAGATAGAAATACACAAGTGAAGTCCAAAAATACTCTCACCTTATGTTAATTAGAATAATTCAATTAAGTAACCGAGCCTTGTATATATATATATATCAAAATATTTATATGAGGAGGCAAATGGGCCAATCACACATCTTTGACATATGGCTCGGACTGATATTGGATTATTCATTTTAAAAAAAAGTAAAAATGATAAAAATAGTATATTTATGAAATAAAAAATATATATTTTAATAAATAAAATTACTATTTTACTTAAAATATTCATTTACTAATTAAATTTTTTAATTATAATCGAGCCGCTCTACTAATTTGGTCGGTGAAAAAGTATTTTAAATAAAATAATAATTTTATATTTTTTAAATATATTATTTTTATTATTTAATACAAATACTCATTATATTAGTTGTTTTATTCTATTGGCCCCCGAGAAAACGAAGACCTAACTTGGGCTGATATTAGTCCCAACGACTCCAATGACGAAATTTCAAACAATGACCCATTAAAACGAATCCAATGACTCGGACTTTAAAGAAATTGACTTGGAAAATTTTATGTGAAAATGGTCATATAAGTTTTTTTGTTTTAATAAAAAATAAAAAGTGATGTTTAATTTTTTATTTTATAAAATATGTTCATTAATTCTTTTATTTATAAAATAAGGTTATATAATTTTTTTTTGTATTTATGATTAATATTTTATTATTTAAATATTTCAAGCAAAAATATTAAAGAGGATAAAATTGTCATTTTATGAATATTAAAAAAGTTGCAATATTCAATAATCTAACATCCTTAATACCCACTAACTTATTCGTCCCCTAAATTTAAACAAAAATCTCAAAATTCTATTAATCCACTATTCGTGAACTGTTTCCACTTATTTCTAATAGTAAAATAGATAATTGAAGGAAGAGAAAATAAACAAAACTTGTATAGTATTTGTAAGGATAATTGAATACTTAAAAGATAACAAAAATTTTCAAAAAGATATTGAAGAAAAAAATTAATATATTACAACAAGGTAGTTAAACAGGAAATAAGTTGCTTGTTTAATTATCTGAATAGGGAAAAAAATTAATGTCATTTAATGGATCATTTTTCAGTGAAACCCAACAAAATAAATAATTTAATTATATTTGAACCATAACCATTATCAATTTCTCTTAAAAAAATACAAAAATAATAAGGAATTTACATTTATTAGTCTCTAACCAACAACTTAAAATAGTTTGTAAAAAAATATTATATATCATTGAGTAACTAAAAAAATTGCCTCTCAAGACCTTTTATAATTGACAAAGTTGACATTTCAACCTCAATCCTACAAAAGCAATACATGGTCATTTTTATGTTTTATTCCATTGTTACAAAAAAAAAACTAAGCAGAGATGGACATAAAGGAGATAGCGAATGTGGAATTTTCATATGAGCTAGAGATGAATATGAAAATATAGATTAACAAATTTTTACAAATAAAGAGGAGTGTGAACAAAAACGATGGTAAAAATTATGATATTTAAAAAAAGATTTTAATATGATTTTGGGGCTTTCGAATGGGTATGAATTTTAATTTGGATAAAATGACCACTATGTCCTATTTTGTTTAATTATATGTAGACTTTATTAATAAAATAATGTTAAAAAAATACTAAATGTCTTTCCTTAGTTCTTTTTTTACAAACAAAAAAGACTACATGATACATTTTTTTAACTAGAGGACTAAATAATACATTTTATAGCTCTTCACCCTTATAAATAAATTAAATGTGTAAATAGACAAAACTATCCTTTAAAATAATCATGGCGAACACATTTTAAAATGGTTTAATTATATGGCATATTCAACTTTTATACATAAAATTTTATTTTTAACTATTCTTAAAAAAAGAACATATATTCATTTTTCTCATATCTTATTATAACTTAAATAAACATATTTTATTTAGTGTTAAAAGAAAAAAAAACATATATTTTTTTATTAAATAATTAAAAATAAAATTAATTAAATAATTGAATCATTTTTGCATTAAAATATTTTAAAATTTTCAATTAATTAAAGAATACTATATAAATTAGTTCAACAGTATTCTAATTGAAAGAATGAAAGTTAAGATTATTTTAACTACTAAATTAAGAGGAAAAAAAATTATCAATTCATAAATACCTATTTTGAGTACCAGATAAATAGATTATTACCTATTCTAAAATTTAAATCCATATTTTTTAAAAAATTGAGCATTTTTATTTATGACCCTAAAAGTTGGGGCCAAATTAAGAATTAGGTATACAAAATAATTGTTTTCTTTTAAATGTTAGTAAAAAAAATAAGGGTTATATGCTGTCATGACCCCCTATTTATTAAAAATTTGATATGACCCCCTCCACTTAATTTTTTTACATATTATGACAAAAATGCCCTTAATAACCCCTCAGTTGGACGACTGTCCAACTCACCTCAACAGAGTTGGACATGTGTCCAACTGAAAACCAGAGGAGTATATTTTAGAGGACACATATGTCCACTCGCCGGAGCTCAGTTGGACGACTGTCCAACTGATGAAATTTTGACCGGTCGGCGACCCCACTCGCCGGAGTTGAGTTGGACACATGTCCAACTAGACTGCCCAGAATAACCCCTCAGTTGGACATGTGTCCAACTCACCTCAACAGAGTTGGACATGTGTCCAACTGAAAACCAGAGGAGTATATTTTAGAGGACACATATGTCCACTCGCCGGAGCTCAGTTGGACGACTGTCCAACTGATGAAAATTTGACCGGCCGGAGACCCAACTCGCCGGAGCCGAGTTGGACACATGTCCAACTAGACTGCCCAGAATAACCCCTCAGTTGGACGTATGTCCAACTCACCTCAACATGTCCAACTGAAAACCAGAGGACTATATTTTAGAGGACACATATGTCCACTCGCCGGAGCTCAGTTGGACAGTCGTCCAACTGATCAAATTTACAAGTTTATCTAAAATGATACGAGATTATGGTTTAAAAAAACAAGCATTACTTTCAAAGTATATTATACTGATTCATAATAATAATAAATAAAAACAAGTTAAATTGTATTGCGTGGTAATTAATTAATAACCTAGCTATTGTATGAATAAAAAGACTAAAGAAAAACTGAATTAATTAATTAGATATATAAAACCAGTCGTAAAAAGAGAACAATGAAGAGAGCAAATAGGACACAAAGTTTTATGCCCCTTAGAGCAATGGTGCTGTATCCCAACATACAATTACAAACCAAGTTAGCGTGAAATATTAGTATTTTACAAAAAACAAAAATTCAAAGAAAGTAATTAACGAAGCCTAACCCACTCACATTCGTCTTATGTTGGGGGACTATGTTTCTGTCTGAACCCATCGGAAGATTTTCCAATGTGAAAGCAAGGAATCTTCCTCTCCCTTTTGGTGTTGCAGGCTTTATAATCTCCAAACCCAGAAAACAACAAAATCAAAGAACAAGTATTAGTAACAGAAACAAAGAGCAGCAGAGTTCAGAAGGGATCGACAAAGCAGAACCGCGTCAGATCCGATCTCTCCGTCACCTTCGATTCGATGACCTCGCCGTATTGAGCGAAAGCTCGCTCCAGATATTCTACTCCCATCGGGACTTCTACTCCCAAAATCAAAAGCTCCGAATTGCGAGTAACAGGGGTAAATTTAGAATATATAAATTAGTGTCCATTTTAGATTAAAAACAACAAAAGGGGGTCATATGAGCCTATTTCCCAAAAAATAATTGCTTTCTAGTTTTAAAGTACGGGTGAAATAACCTTTAGATGTGTAATACATTTATTTAAGATGATAATAATAATAATAATAATAATAACAACAACGTTGTCATGAGTATTTTAGTATAGTTATAATAAAAATTATAAAATATTTATTAATTTATAATAGATAAAATATCATTAATAAGTAGTAATAATAATATTATAATTTTTATATGATATAGTTATGCACATGATTTTGTTTTTTTTTTAATACATAAATGACCTAATAATTCACCATTTAATAAAAAAATTTATATTTATTTTTTTAATACTAAAAAATATATATTTATTTAAATTATAAGAAAAATGAACGTATGTTTTTTCTAAAAGATTAAAAATAAATTTTATTAAAACTTTTAATAATAAAACTAGCACCTCTTGTGTTTAAATTTATATTTTCACAATTAAAAAATGATTAATATGTCATTTTTTTTTAACACTCATTTAATTAGAATTGAACGACGATAATTTAGACACATTCAATATTGAACGTTTAATATTTTACGTTCAAATTGAATATTGAACGTTTAATATTATTAGGGTATTAGTTTTGTTACTATAAGTTTTAGGGGTGCTATTTTTAGTAATTTTTTAAAAAAATTATACCATATAATTAAATTTTTTATTTTTTATAAAAGTATATATTTTACATTATATTAAGAATTTATGTAAAAAAAATAAAATTTATCAGTCGCAAGTCATGACTATTAGTCTCGTTCGGTTTTAATCCAATGTGGCAATGTGCACAATTAGATCCAAGTACCGTAGGATTTATTGAATTTTCTACTAGGTAGACGTAGACCACGAGAGCAGTCCCATTTTCAGGTTGTACTGTAGATTTTGGCAAAGGAGTGATGGCCTTACTATATACTCTGCTTCTCTTGTGCAAATGCCCAGAAAGCTTCCATCTTTCGCTTACCAGGCCCCACAGAGGTTATTTTCCCTTCTTTAGAAGCTGATTAACTTCCACCTCTTGCCTGTCCACTTCAAAAATTTTAATTTTCCTTCCCTTTTATCTCTAATTGATTAATATTTGCAGATAAATGGAACATTTGCAGATCAATTTATTCACATAGTCTTTCCTTGAAGGCTGCTAATAGCATTAATTCAACTTCACTGGGTCACAATTGTGGTGTATTAATGTGTTCTTCGACGTCCTCTTCTGTGCCGTACGAGCAGTAGAAGAGGGTTTGGATATGGACGGAAAGCAAGCAGGTCATGTTGACCGCCGTGGAGAGAGGATGGAACACATTTATCTTCCCTTCAAGGCGTCGAGATCTTGCCAATGAGTGGTCTTGTAAGCTGTTTTCACTTTTTAGTCTGATGTTTCACCGTCAAACTAGTTCTAGTTCAAGCAATTTTTTTTTTATATTTTTTTTATTAGAGTTGGAGACTATAATGAAGGATCGGAGGTTGAATTTGAGGCGATTTCCAGAATTTGGCTATTTAGCTTTGATTTTATTGTAGTGGGAGCATGAATTATGTCTGGGATGATCATATAATTCAGCTTTCTGATTCTGGATTATTTCTGTGATGAGAATTTACAGCAATGGCGCTTATAGATCCTTTATATATTGAGGAGGGTGGTATTTTTGATGGTGATAACAGAAGAATTGGCACAATTCTTGAGGTTTTGAGTCCCCAAGAGTTGGAGAAGCTTCAACCGGCTAATGAGTTTATGGAGAACATAGTTGTTGATTTACTAGATTGGCAGGTACCCCTGTTGCTTATGGGTTATTATATTTGGCAATCGATCTGGTCCATTTGTCAATCTATTATGTACATGCAATATTCTGGGTACTAGTTAGAACCAACTAGAAAATTTCTACTTCAAAGACTAGGTAGTAAATGGAATGGAATAGTACTGGAAATCCCCGAATGCTTAGTCCATGAGTTGTATATGACCCTGATAGATGATAATTATGGGGAGCTTGAGTAATAAAATGTGATCTCATGTTTATATTTTTCATGTATTTGTGTGTGTGGCTTTGGTTGTTTATTGAAATCTCTATCCAATCAAACGATGTGGCAAAATATTATTAGTAAAAACAATGGTGTTCACAATATGTACAGTCAGACTTGTAGATTGAGAAGTTGCCATGTCAGTTGAGATTGTGATTGTTTACATTGCATTTTTGTGAAATTTATCATGTGTAACCATTTTCTTCACTTGAAATTTTATTTTCTTTAGGCTAGTTTCATTAATCTTATTGTGGAGGAGCATAGTACTTGCATTTCATCTTACAGAAAAAAGATGATACTGAGATACCCTTTTACGGTGCACTCTTTTGATCCTGACCGGAAAGCATAGTAGTCAATAAAACTAGATAGATGAAGTTGATTCTTTCAGCTTCAAGGGATGTTGGTAATTTCTGCCTCGCCATTTGTTTTACAGGTAATACCTGCAGAAAATATAGTTGCAGCATTTCAGGGTCATCAAAGGACAGTTTTTGCAATTTCAAAAACTCCATCTGAAGCAAAAGTTTTCCTTGAGGTATAAAAATGAAAGTTTTTTTTTTAAGTCGTAACAGTTTTAACGTTCCTTAGATTCTGCTTACTTGATATCCTTTACATATTTCATTATATTTTAGGCATTGGAACATGGGCTTGGAGGTGTTGTTTTAAAAGTTGAGGATGTTGAAGCTATTCTTGAGCTGAAGGTAACGTATCCGTATGAAAGCAGATCTTGATTATTTAAGGTATTATATCTTTATTTGGTTAATGTTGCCAGGAATATTTTCAAAGAAGAAGTGAAGGAAGTAGCCTATTGAGCTTGACCAAGGCCATTATAACTCAAGTCCAAGCAGTTGGAATGGGTGACCGAGTTTGTGTTGACCTTTGCAGTCTGATGAAGCCTGGTGAAGGACTTCTTGTATGCTTCCACTTTCATGTCTGTTATGAAACTGACTAGTTATCTAGGTAGCAATTCGTTAATTCTGTTATTTTTATGACTTTCATTTTCCATAGGTTGGATCTTTTGCTAGGGGACTGTTCCTTGTTCACTCAGAATGCTTGGAATCAAATTACATAGCTAGTAGACCTTTTCGAATTAATGCAGTGAGTTTTGGTTTAAAACTTTTAATTTTTGGCGTGAATATCACCATTGTATTTATACCTGAAGATTATGATGTATGATCATGTAAATCTGTTTCTAGAGCAGGCTGGAGCAACCCAGTTCATCAATTTACCAGATATGTTGTGTAATTTGCAGGGTCCTTTACATGCCTATGTTGCTGTCCCAGGAGGAAAGACATGTTATCTATCAGAGTTAAAATCTGGCAAAGAGGTAATTGTGGTTGACCAGAAAGGCAAGCAACGTAATGCAATTGTTGGACGAGTAAAGATAGAGACTAGACCACTTATCCTTGTGGAGGCAAAGGTATGTTGCAAATAGCATCTCAAAATGTCATTAACGGATCTTAAGAAAATAGTTTGTGATTCATTAAAGCTTATGAGTTGCATTGTTTAGTCTAGCATTCAATTTTGATGACTTTGGTGCCATTGCAGAGGGATTGGGTATGTGAAGTTGTTTATAGCATACTTTTGCAAAACGCAGAAACAGTTGCTTTAGTTTCTTCCTGCCAAGGTTTGCACTGTTATACAATTCTTTAAGCTCTGGTTGTTCTTCGTAGTTGCTTAACTTAACTGCCTGTTTTCTGCAGGAAATGAGCCACAGAAGACAGCAATTCCTGTGACGTCTCTCAAAGTGGGAGATGAAATTATTCTAAGAGTTCAAGGAGGAGCCCGACATACTGGAATAGAAATTGAAGAATTTATTGTGGAAAACTAATCAAGGGAGGTACAGCAAGGAAATTTTCGGTTTACAGCAAGGAAATTTTTCACCATTTTAAGATGCTAGGTACCATTTTTTACCACCAAATTTCTTTATATCTAGTTGTTAGAGCATTACTCGGAATTAGAATTACTCGTGGACTGGGATTGGTGATTTTTGGATTAGGAGACTAGCAACTAGAAGTCTAGAATTTGTTAATTAGTGAATTTGTATAATTCTAGGTGTTTCATATATTATGTATTCTCACTGGTCAAATGCTGCATACAAAGTAAAATAATATCATCATGTCAACTTTTGTAAGATGCCCTGTCACCATAACTGTACAATTTTCTTTATTTGCAGGGTTTTTTCTTAAAAATATATTAAATATTATTCTTGAGAAAAAGTATAGTTCCGATTTTTTAAGTTAACAGTTGAATCTGTAAAAAAAAAAAAAAAATTAAAACAATTAAGTATTTATTAAGAATGGAAAACTTAAGCAAACAAAATTATTCAAACTAAGACTGGTTGCATTTTTCGTACAATCATACCAATTATTCATTTTTCTTTCCATTTACAACACCGTACTGGTAATAAAAATCTCTACTCTTTTGGGAAGTAAGCAAGTATAATTTTTTTTTCTTTTTAACGAATAATATTATATGTTTTTGTATTAAATAATGTATAATAAAAAATACTTTTGAAAAAATAAGAGGAGGAAAACAAGAACGGCAGAAGGTCTCTGTTGCTTTGTGGTTGAATGAATGATAATGGTGTAGCAGTAGTCACATGGGTACATTAACCGAGACGCCGTACCTCACTCAGTTAGATACTTGTCAGCTTAAAATTTAAAGACGACGACGTTACCTTTTTACCTCCAAAGAAAGATATTTTTTCTCCCTTCTCTTGCGCCTCTTCTTCCTTGGAATGTGTGCTCAGAATCTCTCTTCCCATCTTTTCAGACTCGGCTTCTTTTGCAAACACCAACAAGATTTGCTTGCGTCATTTAATCTTTTACCATGTACGATCTTTAGTCAGTCAGGTGATCAGCTAGCCTCTACTTGAATAACATTTTATATATTAATCAACATACCATGATATTAGTATTATTGATAGTTGGTAATAAATTGTTGGGCACAATTATTATTTTTTATTTTTTTATTTAACCATTCAATTTAACTCAAAACAAATATTTCATTTCATTTAATCCATTTTTTTAATATATAGTTATGGTTTATATTGGAAAAAAGAAAAAATTTACAATTGAGCTATAATCTCAACTCACATGTAAACACATGATTGATCTCTTGTTTTTAATTATCGCCACTAATTCTTCTTTTGTCTCCTCTGGTTGGAGTTTTTCTTAATTAAAATTTATTAAGTGGACCAAAATTTAGATATGATATATAGCATTGCTTTTTATATTTTACTATATAACTGATTATTGAAGATAAAGTATTTTCCTATTTTATATATAAAATATCCTAAGACTAATAATTATTTCGAAAAAAAAATCAACTGGAATTTTTTTCATGGGCCACGATACTCCTGAGTATAAATTTTATGTATTGTTTTTTTTATATTAACATATATACCATTAATATATATATATATATATATATATATATATATATATATATATATATATAATAATTATTAAAATAAAAAATAAAGTTAATTAAAAGATAAATTTTTTGTCCATTTATATAAATGCCACTTATGATAATATAGTATATACCAAAGGTAAGGTAGTATGAAGCTAATGCTACATAAACCCACTCACTGGCACATGTACTGTAGCTTCACTCAAACTAGCTAGTAGCTATCAACAAAATTAGATTAAATTAAATTTGATAAAAAGATAATTGTATTATTCCGACTTCAGAGCATTGTGAAATACTGTTACTGAATATCTCAACCAAACCAGAATTAAAGAAAATTAAAATAGGATGAATTCTATACAACAAAGAAAAAACATGAAGAATTAATTGATCAAAAGAAAATCTCAGATTTCTACTTAATTTCATTGAGCAAATTAAGGATTTGATTGAGATGGTGACTGGGTTTTCCTTCTTTTTTTTTTTTTAATTATTGGGGAGGAGAGGGGGAACTAAAATGAGAAGGTAAATGTGAGGGGTTTGGTTTTCAATGGAAATGATGTTGTTGATCGGGCCATGCCCAAAAGCCTTGCTGCTCTTCAATTCCATTAAACATGTTGCAGACGAAGCTTCCATCTTGAACATTAATTTGTTGTTGATGATCAACCTTGAGACACTGAAGATCAGATCTTGTTGAACCAGGTTGGAGGGGTTGGGTTATGGTCGAAGGTCCCAGATAGGTAGACGGGAACAAGTTGTTCCCATTAATCTCACGAGAAGACGCTGGACTATTTATTGCTGGTGTTGTTCTAGAAACATCTATGTTTATCTCAGAGCTATTATCACTTCCATTACTCCAACAACCCTCATCACCCTCTTTCTTTAGATTTATAATTCCTTGTTCGTTTAAATCTCTACCTTTTAGAGTTGATAACTGTAATACATGTATTATTTATTTATAAACATAAACATAATATTATTGTAATTAGGACGAACCAATTTAATCTCATTTAAGAAAAATAATTAATAAACAAGTAATGTGGTACCTGAGCAAGAAGTTTGTTATTGTGAGAGTGAAGAGCATCATTATCAGCTTTAAGAGCATCAAATTGTTTCTTCAAGACGTCATAATCTTTTTCCAATTGCTTGGTCTTCCACCTAGCTCTCCTGTTTTGGAACCAAATGGCAATCTGTCGAGGTTGAAGACCAAGAGCCTTAGCAAGCTGAATTTTCCTCTCAGGTTCAAGTTTGTTTCCCAACTCAAAGCTCTTCTCAAGAGTCTTCACTTGTTCCAAATTCAATCTCTTCTTCTTTTCCCCAAGTGGTAACCCATCATCCGAAAATTCATCTTCTCCTAGTCCTAGCCCTCCATGAACTTGATCTTCATTACACTGTAGGTATTGATTATCATTAAGATGATCAACTGCCGAAAACGACACCGATCTCTTCATCATAAAAGACGTATGCCCACCTGCAATTAATTCGTCATAAACCACAATTTTATAAATTTAAATCTCTTAATTAAATTAATATCTAGTCGTACAGCAATATGCTTCTATAGAGATATATATATATATATAGAGAGAGAGAGAGAGGGAAAAAAAAAACCATTGAAGTGTTGTTGTGGGTATGATGGGTGTAGGGTAGTGTTGAGAGAATTGGAGGAAGGGATGAGTTGGTTGTGTTCATGATCTTCATGATGGGATGATTGAAACATGAAGCTGTGTTGTGGTGGGAAAGACATGTCAATGCGAACCATCAATGGGTCTCAAATGGAGCTAGCTCTATAACTATATTGTTGTGTGTGTTGTACAGCAATTTAATGAGCTGTAGAAGTTGCTATGCGGCTCTAACTCTTATGGCAATGACAGGTTTATTTTGGTTTCCTAGAAATTAATTGAAGACATGATCAGAAGATATATGAGTGAGTGAGTGATGGGTGCAGAGATCAACTACTGCTCAGAGACACCGATTTTAAATTAGTATGAGAAATAGAGATATATTTATTATGAGAGATGGGTCCAATATATATTTTTGCTTGAATAATACATATATTTTTTAATATAATATCTTTATATTTTTCTCTCTCGTAATCTTTTGCTTCTTGCAAAAAGCAAATGAATTAGGATTTTTTTTAGAATACATAAAGTAGGATTTCCGGATCAGTTTTTGTTATTGATTTTTAAGCCTAACTCCCACTATTTGAAAAAGTGAAAACACATAAATTAGCAGTAAAAAACAAAACGTGAAAAATTATCAACAAGTTTTTTCCCCCTTTCTTTGCGCTGGTGAATTAGGTAATTGTCATTAAGACATGTTTTATTAGCAAAACATACACTAATATGATTCTTGTCCAAGTAAATGTATGGAGAAAAAAAAAATCCACTTTCTTCTATTTATTAACTGACTGATCATGTATGAAATTGACTCTTCTAAAATTATTTACTGATTAAAAGGACATTCTCCTTGCTAATGAGTGGATGCAATGACTTCACATGAAACCGTTTGCACTTTTGCAAGTTCCAAGGGCGGCCCAAAATTGGGATAAAAAACTTAATTATTATGCTTTTTTTTTTTTTTTTTTTTATGATATATTTAATCAAAAACAATATAATTATACAATTAAAAAAATAATTTTACGCTATTTTGTAAAGACTTTATACCACACAAGTTTTTTTTTTTAAGTAACTACATAACTCGCTTATATATTTTGGGCTATTAATAGCAAATCTTCTACATACTTAAATGAATTATATATTATAGTGTCATAAGCTCATTAGCAATACAAGATAACTTACCCACTCATAATTATAATTATAATTTAAAATTAAAAGATTTAACATGCTATTAAATTAAAACTCATTATTTTATTTATTTGTTTATTATTATGCTAAGCATGTATGGATGAATCATCATCCATGTGTGAGTAGTGCCTTGGAAACTTGACAACATGAAAATCCATAATCCAAGGGAGAGGAGCATTCATACTGTAGACAATCGAAATTATTCATTATTTTTAAAATAAATGATTATTTAATATCTAAACTAATAAAAATAAAAATTAATGTAATTATATTTTAAAAACATAATAATGAAAATAAATAATGTGATTAATATAGTCTATATAAACAATTGTTATATATCGATGTCTTGCATTATTTTTTTATTTTATTCATTTCTTCAGCTCTGGCATTTGCTGGACATTTTTGGTTTATTTTCCACCATTTTTTTTATGAGCATGCAGAGATTTTGCACCAAATAATATTTTGTGGAGTGTGTCACCTTGGACTTTGAAGTTTAAATATTCATCGGGATTTGAGCACTGTAACGCATAGAAAATCAAGTAAATCTTCAATTTATAAATATATAATTTTTCGCTAGGAATATATAATATGCAAATATTATATAGTTTATAATTCCTAACGATGGATGAGAGTGAATGTTCTTGGCATTAATGACTTCAGGCATAACCGTTGGTGGGTGGAGAGGAAGCATCTTTTTTTCCTTTCAAAGATGGTTGTTAACTTCTTATTAGGGGTAAACAAAAAAATACAGAACCAAATCAACCCACCTAACCCAACCCAAACTAATTTAAAAAAATCGGTTTTTAAGTTTTATTGATTTGATTCGATTCTTCATAATAAAAAATCGATTAATATTGATTTGGTTTTCATTTATTAAAATCTTAAAAAAACCGAACCAACTCATATATATATATATATATTTAAATATTTATATAATCATTACAATTTAATTTATTTAATTCATAGTTTACACTTAATTTTCTATTTTTGTAAACATGTTTGGAAAATTACATACCTCAATAAACTCAATGGCGAGTTAGCGAAATCAATGATTTCAATATAATATTTATGTTTTATTAATATATTAAAATATGAGAGCTTGGAACATGTTTGAAATTTTATTTTATTTTTATGTTTTTCTTTGAATAATTTAAGTATTTTATTTTTATTCTCTATTTTATAATATACTGTAGTCTATATGTACTAAATATTTTTAGATTTGTTATTTGTTGCTAATTAGTTATGTTTATGAGGGCAACCTTTTTTATTTTCGATAATATTTTAGAAAAATTTGTCCTCTACTTTATTAGTGAGAGATAAACAAGTTTTGTCCATTTTTGTCATTACAATTTAAATATTTAAACGGAATTCGTGCAAGCACTTCTTTACCAAGTATTCTCATTTATTTTATCTTTTATTCACATGATACACGAATTTGATATTATTTAATTATTTATCCATTATAAATTTATATTTACATCATCTTTCATATTTTTGTCGGTAGAGTTTTCATTGCATGAATAATATTGGTGAACAATAATATTATATCTGAAAGTTAGTAAATTTTGTCAAGTATATGATTACTATTCATTATTGCTTATTTGTCTTAATTTAAAATTTTTCTTGCACTTTGTATTTGATATGAATAATGATATTAAATAAGTGATCGATATCTATATTTCTAAATTTAGGTATTATAATAAAATTAACATTAAAAATGTTAAAAATTATATATAATACAAGAGTTTTAAAAAAATTTAATAAACAAAGTTCATTACCGTAAAAAGAGGAAGAAATTTTCTTTAACCAACCCAAACCAAACCAAAAAATTTAGTTCGGATTGGATTAATTTTTCAAATTTTTTGGTTCGATTCAGTTCTTATTTTTTAAAAATCAATTATATTAAATTAATTTTAATTTTAATCTCAAACCAACCTAAATATTTGTTGACCCTGCTTGTTATTGTGCCATTTTGTATTAGAAAAATCCTTGTTATTCAAAACTTGAATCGGATCTCCATCTTTGCTTTGCTTGACGCATAGTCACATCGTTAACTGCTAAATTAATTGTCTATGATATGTATTTAATTCCTAGCGTCAAAATGATTAAACCATATCAACGTTTACTTGACACGTAGTTGTCTTCGTATAATTGTCATGATAATTGTATACGAGAGAGAACATTAGTTGAAGTCAAAATCCTCATTTATCTCCTTCAGTTATATATGTATATAAATGAGGTATTATTCGTTCTTTTAAAATATAATTTTTAATAATTTTATTAAGTACGTATAATTATTCAAAATCTTTTATAATTTAAATAACAAGACTTTTAAATTTTTAATAAAAAATTCAAATTCAAATTCTACCTAAATATATAAATATATTTTCTCTTTATTATTAAAAAGAAAAAAATTTTAGAGTCTTTTTTTTTAAATATTAATAATTATATATTTTTTTTTAAAAATTAATTGCATTAATATTACATTTTATTATATTAAAACACTATATTATTATTTACTTCAATAATAATAAATAATTTTTTTTTTATATAAATATGATCCTATATGTGAATTGAAACATATGAGAGACAAAGTACATTAATTATAAACGTTGAGGCTCTGGTTTGTTAGTATTGCACAATTAGATTCCCTGATGTGCTGTTCATAATAAAAAGAGTGCATGAGAGCATCTTTTTCTTCTCTTTTTATCTTTCCATCAAAATAGTCTTATGAAAGAAAGACTGACAGATGGGTCTTGAAAAGGAAAAGGAAAATGTATTGTCTGGGAAAGTAATTGCGAATCTAGCCATTCATACACAAATCATTTGTTGCTTAATTTCACTTTAATTTATAGTGCTATATCCAATCCAAGGCAACTTAGAGACCCACTACATTTTAAATTTTTGTGTGGTGGAGAAAGAGGGACCTACTACTACTACTACTACTACTGTACATTGCATTAGAAGGCAGCAGGGAGGACCTACTAACAAAGCTAGCTAAGCGATCCACAACACTCACATGCCTTTGCGAGGCTTAGGAAAATAGAGTGGATCCATGTTATTCATACTTGTTTTGCTGTTTCTCTGTTTGGTCTCCTAAATTTTTAATAAGATACAAAGTGTTCTGAATCGTCTTCACATGGTCTCTTGTTCCCATGTGCCCTGCTTCTTCAACTCTCTCTATATATCTTTATCTTTGTGATAAGATTACTTCTTTAATGTTTTATATTTATGAATTCTCTAATTATGGATTATTTTATAACTTCATTTAAAAAGCTCGCCTACGCACTTGTCAACTCGATCATTTTACTGGGACCCCCTCATGCCAATGTTTTTGCTATTCGTATATTACTCATTGCTATTTCAATTTGGGCTAATCTGCTGGAGTCGTTCCTACGTATGTCATTTATTTTAGGGCATTCCTTGTGATTTATTTCATGCATGATTTGGACCAGTTAATTATTAGTATATCGACATAAATTTCTACACACAACAAATTAATGTCTTTTTAATTTAAAAAAATATATATATATTATTTAAGCACATAAAATAACAATCTTTAAAATTAATATAGTTTCATTGGCTTAAATTAATGCATGCAATTTTTTAAACATATAATATATGTTGATAAATGTATTAAATATATATTCAATTTTCATAACATTTTAATATGTTAAAGGGATGTCTCAACGTTTATTTATATATGCATATTTTTTTTTATCTTTATATTTTTGAAAATATATTTATATCAAAAAAATAAATTTAAAAATTTATGTTAAATATGTGTCTAAAATATATTAAAAATTTGTACATACATTCAATTCATAAAGATAATTATAACTTAAACCAGTAAAAAAAACTGGTTTATATATAATATGAAATATTTATTTGTACAAGTCCTATGAATCCATGACCATCATAACAAAAATGAGCTCAGTGACATTAAAGTTTTTTTTTTTTTTTTGTGAGATATGCAAATGTAAAGTCATAATTTGATTCTAAAAAATGTAAGTTATGTAATTTTATTTTTTTAAAAAAAATTGAAAATTATTTTCTGCTTTTTACTAGAAATGAATACCATACTCGTAAAATAAGCACCTTAATTAATTCAAAAGATAAAGAAAGCAAGGAAAAATAAATGTATTTTGGCATCATCTTTAAAATGTCTTTCTACTATGATTAGGCATGTTCATTTAATAGTCAGAGATTATATTTAACTAATTTTCCCCCTTTTGATATTTAATACATACCAGATTAATTTATAAACTTTAATTTTTCATTCCCTTTTTTCCTCTAATATTTCTGTTTTATATTCTAATTAATTGTCTTACCAAATATATAATAATATATAAATATACGGAAAAAAATAGTAATATATAATTATTTATTTAAACACTGATTAGGTTCAAATTAGCCCCTTAAACTTTCGTACTAGTTTCGTCCTATAAAGTTTCAATCTAAACATACCAATCGAAAAAAGTAACCCGAGCAGTACTTACGGAGGTGACAAATTTTAGCACTTAATATAAACACGATAATATAAAACTTTTATTAGGAATATATGATAATTTTTTTATATCATTAAATATTTTATTATTATAAGTAGCATAAAAAAGATTAAATAAATTTTTTATATGTTAATTAATATAAAAATTTAATATAATTAATATTAAAAAATAATAAAAAGAATGATTAATAATAAACTATTGTCACGTCTATTTATAAATAGACCATTTAAATATTTGTCTAGAACAGACCTAGGTAAAAGAGAAAAACAAAAAGTTGCATGTCTATATGTCCTAGAGCATAATAACTTGTCCATCCATCTGACATGGATTTATTAAGAAAAATTATTAAAAATAACGTTTTTAAAATTTATAATAATAAAATTAATATCTTAATAATATTAAATGTTTAATATTGAACGAATTTAAATTACTTTCATTTAATTTTAATTGAATAAATATTTAAAAAAATAATATATTAATTATTTTTTTAATTATAAAATATAAATTTAAATATAATATATACTATTATTGTTATTATAAATTTTAAAGAATATTATTTTTGTTGTTTTTTCATTTATTAATAGGATTGGAAAAAGAAGTAATTGTATTCCTTTCATTCCACAGTTTAGTAATCTAATGTAGAATTTAATCATATAATTTCACAATATTGTAAACCGACAATTTTAAAAGAAAGTACATTCATGTACTACCAAAATTTGAAAACTACATTGGCAAGAAGAACATTTTTTATTATTTGGCCTGACATTTTTAACTCAAAAAAATCAAAATATAATTAAAAAGGATAAAGATTAAAAGAAAATTTTCAGTATTAAAGTGCTTAAGGACTCAGAAAGATTGATCTCTCTTTTATAAGTAAGGAAAAGACAAAAAGATATGCTTACTTTTGTATTTCAAAAATAGGTGCATGGTTATAAACTCCATGAGGTGAGAGTTCTGCTAAAGCAGCTTATATTAATCCATATCGGCATGTTATATTCCTATGGGATTTATTAATTCATAAATAAAAAATGGGGGTTTATTAATCGGTAGAGGAGTCGCTTAGTCAAAAAAAAAAAAAAAAAAATTATGCCTAAATAGCATTTTAATAAATTAATTAATCTAACTAGCATTAATTCATCCCAAAATTTAAGCCGTCCCTACCATCCGGTTTGTCCGTCTAGCTTATTTATGGTGGTTGGCTTGCAATTATGGTTCGCAGTTTCAACGTTGCTTAGCTTCATCGTGGCTTCTAACTCTGACGTTGGTTTTGGCAATTGGTTTGATGTTGCAAGTTTGATTTATGGTTTGCATTCGTTGTTTTGGTTGCCGCTAGCTTACATGTTGGTTTGTTGGTTTGCGTTATGGTTGCTATGCCACTCTCGTCATTGTTGTTCATGTTGGTTTACTAGTCTCATGATTCAATGACTCTATTGGGTTTTTATATAAAAATTTATATAATATTTTCTCTAATTGATTTTAAGACTGTTATCAAGTTAGATGGTTAACTTAGGTGTTGCATTGGTGATGTATTTTTCAAATTTTAGAGTGTGCCTATGTGATGTTTATATGCCATTGTGCGTTTGTTTGTACGCAAGCATGTGTTCTCAATTCGCTTAGTAATATGTACCAAAAGGATTTTTTGGTCAGTTTGGGAGCGTTTGTAAAATATGACCATTACTTTTATTGATGACTTCAAAAGGATATAATTTTTTTTAGGTGTTTAGTCCGTTTGAAATCTTTTCTAATTTTTTCTTTGCTTAGGATCTTTTACAATGTTTGTGTGTTCGTTTAAAGGGTCTTAATGAGCTACACTTTATTTATTAAAATTTGGTTGATTAGCTATCTGTGTATAACATATAAACATGTAATTTCTACGAACAGTGAGTAGAATAAAAAAATAGAAGATATTTCTTGATTAATTAGCTTGATTACAAGCTAGGTATATATATATACACCAAACCATTTTAACAATGACCCAATACAAACATTACATGTGAAAAACCTTATAACTAACTAATTGATAGATTACAAGCTCTTCTAGTACTCACTATCAAGTTGATGGGTGTGGTAACACCATGAGCTTGCACCTAAGATCTTTAAAACACTGTTTGCTTAAGACTTTAGTGAGTAAGTCTGCTAATTGCACCTCGGTTGGACCAACTATCACTTCTTTTCTTGACACCTGTTCTCGTATAAAATACATATATATTTCTATATACTTTGTTCTTTGATACATAACTAGATTTTGTGAGATATATTTTGCACTAATGTTGTCACAATACAATACTGAAGGTTCTTTCAAGAACAAACCTATCTCACTTAACAAAGACCTAATCCACTTGATCTCAACTGTAAGTGAAGATAAGGCTCTATATTCTGACTCAGTTGCGGACCTAGCTACCACCATTTGTTTAGATGAGGACCATGATACCAAACAGTCTCCTAATAACACACAATAGGCTCCAACATTTCTTCTATCATCATGACAAGTGGCCCAATCAGCATCTGAGTACCTAACACTTTAAAGATGATGACCTTACAAATTGAAGTCCAAATTTTATATTGCTAAGTAAATATTTGAGAGTTCTCTTCAATGCTTGCCAATGTTTATCAGTAGATGCACTCATAGATTGATACAATTTACTAACCGAGAAAGCTAGCTCAGGTCTAGTAATACAACAGTATTGTAAAGCTCCAACCAAACTCCGATACAATGTGGCCTTACTAGGACCAAGAGGCTCACCATCAACCTTGGACAAATCTCCTCCTAAGGACATAGGTGTAGAGGCATGCTTGGCACTAAAAAGACTAGCACGATCAAGCAGACCCCGAATATACTTGTGTTGAGACAAGAACATTTTCGTAGAGGACCGAACCACCTCAATTCCAAGAAAAAAAATAAGGAGAACCAAGATCCTTCAAAGGGAATACACCATGTAAACGCGTAACAAACTGTTATATAAGAGAAGGATTAGAGGCAGTGAGGAGAATATCATCTACATACACAAGGAGAAGAATAATATCTGAACCACACCGTTTCAGAAACAAACTTGTATCAATAACACCATTTTTGAACTCATCAGCAATTAACCACAAACTAAGCTTGTGGCACCATGCCTGTGGGGCTTGTTTCAAACGATATAAGAACTTACGAAGCTTACACACAAAATTAGGGTGGGTAGAATCTTCAAAACCAGTAGGTTGACGCATTAACAAGTTACCATTGAGAAATGCATTATTGATGTTAATTTGACGAGCTACCCAGCCAAAATGCATAACAAGAGCCAGAACCACACGAATGGTGGAAGCCTTAATGACAGGACTGAAAGTTTCTTGATAATCTACACCATATGTCTGTGAGTAACCTTCAGCCACAAGCCTTGCCTTTTTTTTGTCAATCTGCCTAGAAGCAAGCTGTTTGGTTTTGAAAACCTAGTGACAACCAATAACCTTATGTGAACAAGAGAGATAACACCTACAACAGGAAAGGAGACTGAGACATGATAGGAGAGACAGCACTAACAACAGGAAACACGGAGAGACATGATAGGAACTGACAACCAATAACCTGTTCCACCAAATCCTTTCGCGGAACAGATTCACTAACAACAGTGAGATTATTTGCTAGCGTTTTAATCGACATCACATAATCATCAACAGATTGTAATTCCTTCTTCACAGTTTGTAACTGAAGTCTTAACTCCATAATTTTTGTTTGAGCCGAAGAGGCTAAAACTTCCTCAAAAGTCATCCACATATCCCAAGCAGATTGCTTACCATACAAATAGCCAGAAACTTCATTAGTCACAGAGCCATAAAATCCATGACCTCACAGTACCATTAACACGTTTCCAAATAGCATATTATGGTGAGACAGTAATGGTTCCAATCGCATACATACTAGGCACAACTTGTGTTCCATAGACATAGTCCTCTACACCATAGGCAGTGATGACACTCAAAAGCTGTTCACGCCACAGCAAATAGTTTGATATATCAAGTTTGGGAAAGTCAGATTGACCGGTAGAACTATTACAGATAACGATAGAGAAGGAGTCAATGGTGAAGAAGTTGCAACTCATGGAGGAACTCTATCAGAGACTCAATCAAAAACTGAATCATGAGAAGCCATTCTTCAATCAAACCTTTCGTTAAAGAAAGAACAAAGACAAAGAGCCTTAACATTTCAAGAAATCACAATCTTGGAAATAGACTTTTCTCTCAGCTTTGATACCATACGAAACAGTGAGCATAAGAGAAAAATAGAAAATATTTCTTGATTAATCAAGTTGATTACAAGTTAGGTATATATATATATACACCAGATCATTCTAACAATGACCCAATACAAATATTACACGTGAAAAATCTTATAACCAACTAACTGATAGATTACAAGTTCTTCTAGTAATTTCTTGTATCTTGTATTTTATTTTATTTTGAAATTAAGTGTAAATTGATTTTTGGCAAAATAAACAAAAAAAGGATAAAGGATAGAGATACAATATGGAAATCAATAGTGAATTTTTTTTACCAAATATAAAAATTAAGAATTAAAAAAAATTCCACAACGAGAGTTAGTAGAGAGAGAATGACACATCCCTTCACAAAAAGTCCATTAAACTTTCCGGCCATCAATGCCAATGCCAAAATTGGGCCACAATGCAATGGCAATTGCTTGTGCTCGAGTGATATGCGAAAGAATTTCTCTGAATTTATGGAGTGAATTACCTATATAGCAAAAATATGTTAAAAAGTGTCAATTTTACCTAAATAGCAAATTTAGGTAGTAAAACGGTGAGTTTTACTTAAATAGTAAATATATTTTTATTGTATGTACACCTTATATTTTTGTATGTACAACTTATATTTTTGTATATACACTTTATATTTTTGTATGTACACCTTATTTTTAAGTTTTAGCACCAAACTGTTCTTCCTGCACAACCTCTCTTTCTCTTTTCTGCAATTCATTTTCTGCACTCGTTAATCTCAAATTCAACGAGTTCATGGCTTCATCTTTTGTTTGTAACTCTGTCTTTAATCTGTCTGCAGACATGGCGGATGTTCATATGGGAGAAAAACAGAGAAACAAGACGACCAGAAAAACAGAGAAACAAAACGACTGTAATTTTCTAAAACATAGTCGTTTTGTTATTTTGGATAAAAAATCAATTTTCATCATATATGTATCATTTTAAGGAATTAATTCGAATTTATGAGTTATAATAAAGATGAGGAGAGATTGACCTAAAATGAAGTTTCTATGCTGCTCTCAAATTGTAATTAATTTGAATTAATAACTAATATAGCATAGTAAAATTAACAAAATAAAGTAAGGATTTGTATTAAAAAAATATAATTTTATTTTATAATAAAATATGACTTTATAAATTTATTTTTATTTTATAGATATTATTTTTGATAAAATGCATCAATGCTTAAATCTCCAAGTCTTTAACTCAAATAGTTCCCAGTTATTCAGACTTATCTCGGCCAAGGACCAACGCAAATCAATAGATCTACGGGCCTACAATTTCAGAGTTAATGTCAGCCACAACAAACGAAAAAGCCCGTCCCATTGTCCCTTTTTAATAGAAAGTCCATCCTATTTGTCAAGTACTTATAATGAAATTATTCGGTGCAATTTTAAATAAATTATTACACACTTTCTTTTCTTCTCTTTTTTCACCCAATTGATTACACACTTTCAAGTTTCACACTTTTTCTATTGGACATTTAAAAGAAAAGAAACATTTTGAACGTGAAGGCACGCTTTAAAACTATTCTACTAACTACCAAGTGCTTGACCGTCCAAAACAGATCATATAAAAATTAAGATTACAGCCGCATAAAAAAAAAAAAAAAAAAATCACATAAAATATTGATACTTACGGATTAGTAATTCAATTTTTGATGTCCTTGATGCTAAGATTTGTATTTGTATTAATAAAGCAACAATGATTCTAATAAATTTAAAGATTACACGTATATCTATGTACAAATCAGATTATTGTATTATTTTCTTATCAAGCAAATATGACTACAATTTTTAAGCAGTAAGTCAGTAAACAGTCCTGATAAAAAACGCAAAATAAAGAAAGGCATGCAGAGTAATTAGTCTTGAGAATTGAGATCACTTGAGGATTATGGACTTACAGTTCCTCTTTTTTATTTTTTATGAGAAATATACGATTAGGATCTTTGCAAAAATGGCATTTAAATTTTGTACTCATTTTTTGTTTCAAATTATTCTATTATTGTTTTAAAATATCATTGCGCACCAAAACAAAACTAATTTATTTCAATTAATTTCTTTTCATTTTTCTTCAACTACCACAGATGGCATTGTTACTTCAATAACTATATTAATTTTAAAAAAATTTGAACAACAAATTAAATAAAAAGTAAATAATACTATGAAAATACTCATTTTTTTACTGTTACTTTGTAATGATAAATTAACAAAAATTGTAGGAAACTTAATATCATTTTTAAAATAAAATAAGTATATAACAAAAAACAATACCATCTTTATATTGATGGACACTCCTCTTGAGTGAAATCTTTATTTTTCATGAACTTTTAATTCTGAAATTTCCTTCATATTTTGTTTTACAACTAAACAAAGAAATCATAAGTGTTATCAGTAATTTAATTATTTATGTATAATTAAATAATAATTTTATTTAAGTTAAATATATTATTAGTACTTAAATTTTTATTAAATTAACACATAAACCTTTAAAAATTTAAAACGTACGATTTAGTTCTCAAACTTTTAAAATTTTATACATAGGTTATTGAACTTTTAAATCATATGTTTTATTTCATAAACTTTAAAATTTCATAAATAGTTTTTAAAATTTTGATTAACAAATATATATTTTCATATTCAATCTAAGATATATGTATACATTTTTAAAATTTTGAAATTTTTGTGTGAAATTTCACAAATTTATGGAACTAAATTATATAATTTAAATATTAAAAATTCATGTATGAATTTAATCAAACTTTAAGAACTAATAAAATAGTTAAGCCTTTTTCTATTGCACCACTAGGGATATAAATTTAGTAAGACCAAAACTTGAAAGACTGGGTTTGATCTAATTTAACTTGAAATTTAAAGCGCAATCTTATTTGAATTATTTTCAAGCTCACTTTAAAATACGAGTTAAATTTAAATTTTATAAATATATGTATATTTGAATATAATATATTATTATTTTATAATTTTTTATATTATTTAAATTTAAACATTAAATTAAATCAATTTAAAATTTTAAAAAATTATGCTTGAATTTGTTCAAATATTTTTAAATTAAACTTTAAATTTATATTTAATATAAAATTCAAAAATATATACGACGGAAGAACATCCAACACCAATCTAACCAAAACCTAAAGCTACTAGCTTGTTTAATTTTAATCCACCCGAGTTTATGTTCCTCAGCATAATTACTCAAAATTTAGGAGTGTTAATTATGTTGTATTAATTATATTTATGTTATATTTATTTAATATTATTTATATTGATATTAAATTTATTTAGTTTTATTTATGTTTAATTTTCGTATTAGTTAATATATTAAAAAAATTATTAAATTTTTTCGTCTCATCTATTTATAATAATAAGAACAAAATTTTTAATAATATAAAAATATTACTGATTAATTATTATTAAAAAAAATTTGTATCACCTATAGAAATTAGCACCTTTATCAAAATTTATCCCACGCGCCTTAAGTAAAAAAAATACGCTCTTATAGTCATATCTGACAAGTTTAGTCAACAATTTTTAATGCACTATCTGGTGGGTCCGACATCTAAAACAAACAAAAAAAGACGCCATTAAGGGAGCGAGTGACGGTACCACCAAGGTCAAAGTAAAACTAGACTTGTTTTTTTTTTTTTTTTTTGTGGTGGAGTTATTCAAGAAATAATTCCTGTTTTTCCCGCCACTTCTCTCTAGGATCGTTGAGTTAAATTCGAAAGGAATATAATTGAAAATTATGGGAATTGAAAAATATACATAATTGGATTGTTTTTAATCATATTTATTTATTTATATATTTTGAATTTGAAACAAAATTAATAGTTGTTTTATTAAAGTATATTATCAATGTACTAATTTAAGAATATAAGATATTCAGATTATATTTTTGTGGATGAACTTAATTATAGAGCCTTTTATGGGAATAAATTACTTGAAATAAGTAGATTTTCAATCTTTTTGTAGGGATTTAATTTTTTATTTTGTAAGTAAACAAATTAAAGTAAATTATTATTGGTAATTTAATTCTTTAAATAATAATTAAAGATGATGATCTATGCATCTAGGCACCCACATTTTGTCAAATATTTGCATTTGTTTATTATAATATCTATAAATTTTTCTTTGTAAAAATTGATTTGTGGTCTACTGAAGGTGCAAATAGTATTTGTGTATTAAATGTGCAAAAAGTATTAAATGTATTAGTATACATGTTAAAAGTTTGAATTTCAAATTCAATTATGAGATGATAAAAAAAAAAAAAAATCGATTATGAGTATTTGAGCTTGAGTTGTACTACAAAAATCATTTCAATAATTTGGATAATTTCCTCTCTAAATTCATAACTTCATTAACTTATGTACATTATATTTAAGATATATTTTTTTAATAAATAAATAATTTGATTATTTAATTAATTTTATTTTTTTTAGTAAAAAAATATATTTATTTTTTTAATACTAAAAAATATATATTAATTTTTTTAATACTTTAAAAATATATGTTTATTTATGTTATAAGAAGAATAAATAACTTTTTTTTTTTTGAAAAAGTTAAAAATAAAAAAGATTATGTAATATAATTATTAAAGTTTTTTTTAGTAGACTTAGGGAAAAAAAAAAAAACCTTGCTTAATTTATGTGGATAATTACGGCATTAGTAAGCAAAGTAGGTTCGGGTAGCTAATATATGATTTCGTAGGAAAGATTTACCCATCCTTGATAATTTTGTTTCACTGCTACAACTGCATAAATTCATCTCTCTGATATTTTAAGCAAAAATACAAACGCACACTTATATACAGACTTTCAGCAATAATTAAAAAAAATTATTTACCACCCAATTCAAAGTCTCTCTCGCGCGTCTCTTGGAACCCAGATAGAGATCCTGGGAGATAGAAAGAGAGAAATAAAAGCAGGAGGACCAAAGAGGAGGTGGCAACTGTTAAAAGGAAACGTTAGATTAGCCCTTGCTGTTTGACTATACATTTGCTCCTTATTTCAGTCCCCTTTTTTATATTATAGGATTTTAATTCACGACCCTTTTGATTTGTTTGAATGGTTCTTTTTGAATTTTTCAACATCATCGCCACCAATTCATTATTCGGCGTTGTCGTTTTCCATCAACGATTTCAATTTTTTCGTTCCTGTTTAGCCTGTGGGGTTCTTCAGCAATAAAATTTGAAGCTTTTCTCCTATTTCAAACATCAAATTTATTTTCAAGGTCGTTAATAATTAATTAAAGCCAATTCTCTAACTGAGTTTTGACACGGCCTTCTCTCATTTGTTTTGTCAACTCCACGTTATAATCCTTCTTCGTCTCTGTTTCTATCGCAGGGCCTTGATCTTTGGGTGCAAATTCCAAAAATTCTGGCTCATCTGCAAGAATTAATTTTTATTTTCATTTTTTTTATTTTTGCTCTCTGAATTTCACATTTTGCACAAATTTTATCGAAAATTTCATTTTCCTTAAAGGCTGTGCTTCTTTCTCTTGATTTTCGCTTTGCACCAAAAAAAGGTCTTTGTCCAGCTCATCTTCATAGGACAATGTTCTTTGCAATCTGATTCCCCTGTGAAACTACCCTTTTAATTATTAATTAATCACATCTTTACAATCCCTTTTGCAATTTTAATTGTTTGCTACATTTTCTTTTGTCTGAAATCTAATCTGGTTGGTTATCAGAGTAATGGGTTGCGCAACTTCAAAGCAAAAGCGCTGCCGGCGCTGCCAGAGTCCCTATTCCCTTGTTCCGCGCAGCTACTCGATGCACGTTCGCCACCCACCTCAAGCCAAAGTCGATAGTCACAATGTGGTCGCTCTCACCTCTTCCACCTTGGGCTCTCTCAAGCTTGAATCCACCAATTTAACCGGAAACACCAATATCGATGATATCTTAAAAGCCAATGAGATTGATCACAAGAATTGCGAGGACAACGAAAAAAAGACCAAAAGCAGAGATTTTTCAGTTGGGTTAGTTGAGGCCAAAACATGGTCGCATATGATCAATCAAAAAATTCCAAAAGTTGTTCCAAAGACACCTGTTAGAACTCCCCCTGGAGAGCCTGAAACAATCAATACTTGGGAATTAATGGAAGGCCTTGAAGATAATAGTCCATTCAGGTCTCCAAGTCATGTAAGGAGCTTCTCCTTTGATGTTGGTAGGAATTTAAACGATGTCCGAACCTCAACGTCCCCTTGTGATCGCCCAAAGTCCAGGTTTCAAGAAAACGGTAATGCGTCGCCAAAACCCATGTGGCTTCAAATGGAAAACGATGAGGATTTCAATTCCCAGATACCAGAATTTGATCCTGAAATCATTTCCAGTTTTAAAAAATCTCTGGAGGAGCTCTCCCCACAGAATTGGTCTAAATTTCAGTCATTAGATATAGGTAAAGAAGAAGTTGAAAGGGCAAAAAATGACGACTTGTCGTTGGATGATGTAAAAAAGGTAAATGGCGACATTCCAGATGATGATGAATTCACGCACTCCAGCAAGGAGAAAGACAAACTGGTATTATACTTCACTAGTCTAAGAGGGGTCAGGAAGACATATGAAGACTGTTGCGATGTTAGAGTAATTCTAAAAGGTTTGGGCATCCGAGTTGATGAGAGAGATGTTTCAATGCATTCTGGGTTCAGGGAGGAATTGAAAGAGCTTTTGAAAGATGTGTTTGTTGGGGGTGGATTGGGGTTGCCAAAAGTGTTTTTTGGTAAGAAATACATTGGAGGTGCTGAAGAAATTAGGAGATTACATGAAGATGGGCAGCTAGAGAAAATTCTTGAATGTTGTGAGAAAGTGGATAACAGTAGTGGAGCTTGTGAGGCATGTGGGGATATAAGGTTTGTGCCTTGTCAAACATGTTCTGGAAGCTGTAAAATATATTTTGAAGCAGACGAAGAGGCAGAGGCAGAGGCAGAGGAGGAGGAGGATTGTAGGTTCCAACGTTGCCTTGACTGCAACGAAAATGGCCTAATACGATGTCCCATTTGTTGCTATTAGTTTTCTGTGGCATAAAGAAAGCAACTTTTATCCATTTTTGTGATTTCTTTTTTTTCCGTCTTCCTTCTTTTGGGTTCTTCGCTTGGGGTGAGTATTTTGTTGTACAGTGAAGAGTATATGTCTGAGATAGAGAGGAGATAATCAAATATAAAAAAAAAAAAAAATGCTGCTGTAGCCATAGTATAGTTTACAGACTCTGAATAATGTGTTCCACACGGCCAAATAGGTTACCTCAACCTTTAGTGTGTCAACAATATCTGTATAATTTTCAGACAACAGAAAGGAAATGTTTTACTTACTTTTTCCCTTGTAATTTTTGTTTTGAGACACATATGAAATGTGCATTTATCTTATACTTACCTATTGTTTGCCCCATATATTATTGTGGCATTTAATCATCTTCTCCATTATATTTATTAGTAGTATGATAGACATTTCAGGTTGACTTTTCACTAACAAATTCCGTCGCAAAACAGAATTAATTCCAAATTTGATGTCAAGTCAATACTTATTGAAATTTGATCTAATAGTCAATCTGCATATGTAAACATAAATGGTGCTGCAAATCATTTGAGATAAAACAATGATTTAGTAGGAAAGCGTTATTCTTTGTTTTTAAGATATTTATTTATACTAGCAGCAAATTCCAAGTCCATAAACTTGATGCGTGAAATTTTATGGAATTCATTTTTGTTTTTGTATAGGGTATTAATCTAGATATTGATATATAAAAGTATATTTGATCTTCAAGCTAATAGATTAAATTTTTAGTTGAGTTAATACATCAATTTTTAATATTGTATTAGAGTTTTAATTATGAGACTCTTGGAACGTGTTAGCTAATCTAGCCTATGCTTTCCAAGAAGACATAATAAGAAAAATAAGAAAAGCTCTTGAAAGCATGGTAAGTTATTTCCAAGAACTGAGGGAGAATAATAATAATAAATAAAGTTGAAAATAACAAAGTCTTGAGCTGAATGAACCACAGAGTGGCGTATTAAAGAAAATTAATTAAAATAAATATTATATTGAAAAAAAAATAATATAATAAAAAAATTTATAAAAAATATGAGTATATTTATCTTGAATATTTTACTTATTAAATTAACCTTTTTAAATTAAAAAACTTATATTTTTATTCATTTATAAATTTTAACACTGTATTAAAATTAGATATTTATATAAAAAAAATTATTTATTATTTTAAAATAAATAATAATATGATATTTTAATTTAATAAAATTAATACAATTACTTTTGTGAAATATATATATAACTAATACTTTATAAATAAAAGAGAATTTATCAAAAATAACACCCCTAAAATTTATAGTAATAAAACTAACACTCTCAATAATATTGAACGGATCTAAATTATCGTCGTTCAATTCTAATTGAATGGATGTTCAAAGAAAAATGACATATTAATTATTTTTTTTAATTATAAAAATATAAATTTAAATATAAGGGGTGTTAGTTTTATTATTATAAGTTTAAGGTTGTTAGTTTTATTATTCTTTTAAAATAAAATTATTAAAAAATTAACTCTAAAAATAATAAATAATAACTATTGGGAGGAATATCTTCTAACAGATACATTACTAGGTCTTTTGGCTAAAATAGACTAGCTGAAACTTGTTTCTAAAGAGTGCTATGATAATTTAATTTTAACCTTATATTTATATTTATATTAATTCTAATATCACAAATTATCAAAAGAAAATTATTTAATCACATATCTTATAATAATTAATATGGATATAAAATTAAGTTTTTTTCTCACATTTCTATCTTTACGTTGTTGAAGTTCGTCGAACAAATGTTTGTTGGAATACGCCCACAATCTTTTTTTATTCTTTATTTTATTATTATTTTTGTGATTGAAAATATTTTATTATTTCGTGAGCTCTAAAACAAGACTTCTGATGCTTCTAAGCAACTAAACTTGCTAGTTGATAAGTAAACTAAAATCTTTCTTTCTATTTGCTATTAAAAAAATAAAAGTAAGATCCAGTATGTTAGGTGAGGAGTATTTCGTGGTCAAAGTCCGTAATTCACAAAACTGAAGGTGACTGATTCAATCCTTGTTCGTCGGACTCCGAGTTTCACTTCCATAAGACTTCTTCTATAACTCATTAGTTTTTAAAGATTTTTTTTTTTTTACTTGGTAACAAGTTTTGTTTTTGTAAAATCATGTTTTTTTTTCTCTTCTATTTTTATTTTATTTTAATATATTTTTTAACTCCAATTTATATCTATAATCCAATTATTTAATATAATTTTACTTTTAACTACTTAAAAAAATACATTTTTTATATTATAAAAAAAACTTCAATGTATTTTTGAACATGTGAAATATATTTTTTGTATTATATGAAGAAAAAAATATGTCACACATGGAAAAAATAAAAATAAAAATGCATCTATAAGAAAGAGTTATGTCATTCAATTAAATATTTTTTTTTATATTCTTAATTTTAATTCTTTTTTATTGAAAATAGGGATTAAAAAAAGCAGGATATAATTTTTGTAAAAAAGAAATTTTAAACTGTCAAAAATAATAATAATAATAAATAAAAGAAATTGATCAATTATCACATCAAAAGGAAAAAAAAAAAAAAAACAGAATTCATACCTATCGAAAATCAAACTCTCATCTTATATTTACATACTTTACAAAAAAAATAATTTTAATTACATCTCATAAAAATAAAAATAAAACCTTCGATACATAAATGATCCAGTTATTCAACTGATTTTATTTTTAACTTTTTTAGTAAAAAAAAACATATATTCATTTACGTTATAAAAAAAATAAACATATATATATATATATATATATATATATATATATATATATATATATATAGTTTAAGAAAGTTAAAAATAAAATTCTATACATAAAAAAAATTTATGTTATATAATTAAACCTAAAAAAACAAAAAAATTGATACTGATAAACTTACTGCAACTACTCAGGCTATTAGTTTATAAAGTTTCTCGAAAGCTAGTAATTTTAAAAAGTATTATTCGTTTACTTATGGTATGTTTAGTGATATTCTCCAGTTGCTCTTTTAACAAGATAATTATGTTTTTCAATTATATTTATAACATTTATATATTTTTTTATTAACCTGTCATATCATATTAATAACACTCCTCTAAAAATAATAAATAATTTTTCGTAATTTAAAATACAGGGTCGGCTATTCGGCGCCACTGCATATATATTCCTCATAAACAGTCAGTAATATAATAATTGTAAAAAGTTCCCGTTAGCAAAAAGGTAAGGTTGCTAAAAGACACCTAAATGATGCGAAGTAATGGGGTTTCAATTCAAACGTGTAAACGTCTCTCTTTTACCTGCCCTTTTTGGGCAAAATCAAATTCGTAAGGGCCTATATCATATAGAACCACGAGGGCTAAATGATACTGCATGGAATATAATCATGTCAACTTTTTTCCAAGTTGAGTGGTGCTCTCTCAGGATAGAGGGTGATGAATCTTACAAGATTGTGATTAAAACAAACAAAGGGAAAAGAAAATTAATAGAAAAGAGTTAAATAGAGATGAAAAACGACATCTTGGAATAGCTTTGCGATAAGCCTACCATTCTTTCTTCAATTTCAAGTCATATATGACTTATCTATCAAGAATGGTGATCCACTTTATAGATAAATAATGATTGTCTACATTTGCTTTGGACATTAATTAAATAGAAATTACGTACCAAAAGAACAAACATTACATAGTATAGTATACTGGTGAGTCAGTGAGTGGTTACAAACCATCACCATGAATGTTAGATGTATTTAAACTTTCAAGATAATCCATTATTTTCCAAGTAACTTCAAATTTAAACAAACTACTGTACTGTAAACTATGCGTCTATGCCGAAACTTAAAACAACAAAAAGTATATATATATTTTTTATACATGCTAACCTTTTCATCAGTAGTTATTTACTACCTTGAGTACCCAAATCAGCTGCAGCTTTGGCGGCACGAGTCAAGATGTCTGAAACCAAAAGAGCACCTTTGGCAAAGTAGCTGCTGTTGACTATAGCAGTGCCTGCAGCTGTAGCTGCCCTTCCTGTAACCGTGGCTGCTGTAACAGCAGCCTGTCCAGTAGCAGTTGCAACTGATCTAGTGATATCCGAAACATGGTATTTCTGATCCGTAGATTTCAAAACTTCCATCCCTGCACAAATCTTATCCGTGAGCCCAATTCTGTTGCTGATATCTGCAACCTTGGCGGCTGCAGTGGCTGAGACCTGGTAAGATTCATCAAAAGCCTTGGCCTTAACTAATGCATCTTTGCCTACTACATAGCCCCTTGCTACCATAGTTTTCACTACTTCCTGAGTCTTAGTCACAGCTTCACCAGGAGACGAAATAAACTGATTTGTATGGTAAACCTGTTCATATTACAAATAATTTGAAGAAAAGAGTTTAAGAGGGAGAGTGATGTCTTGAAGAATAGTTGTTCCATTTTACTTTGCAAATCTACGATAGCTATTTTCTAAGGGATTGCGTGTGTGGTCATTGAAAGCCACTGGATGGTGAAAAAAGCATGTTGGACACTCTCAAAAATGAGTATGTAAGGATAAAACTATATGCAGTGACCAATCGTTTAAGTTGCTATGATGACAAATAAAAAATAATAATTTTACCAATCCAATCAACTCAATGTTCTAAACTTATCCAATTCACAATTTCATACCCAACTTATTCATCAAATACACAAGGATGCAGGGTTCTAGTCATGTTCTTATTAACCTGCCAGTGATACCTTCCCAAAAATTCTTATATATTGTGCCAGACTATAACATTTTCCTTTTGATTCTAAGCCTTCGAGGTTGGTCTAATATTCAATAACATTCAATAATTCTTAACCGTCCAGTTAGACCCTTCATATACCAACAGCAACAGGAATCCCATAATTATAAACTAAGATGTTAAACAGAGGTTAATGCGTCATGAGTCATACAATTATATGGATAACAATCCTAGAAATCAATTACTATAGGTGAAGAATTTCAAGCATACCGATGAGCTAATATCGGACTCAGTGTGCCAAGAAGGATGAAGCTCATCTATATATGCTCCCCAACGTGATATGCATACGCTTTGGTCGACAATTGTGGCTCCCTGGCAAGTAAAAAAAAAAGAAAGAAAGAAAGAAAGAAAGAAAGAAAGGGAAAGATATAGCTGTTTTGGTAATTGGTACCAACATTTTCTACAAATGAGAGTATCAATAATAAAGACGTCACAAGAAAAAAAAAAAACAGCAAGCATTTCCTACGATCATGAGATGATAACTGCAGTTTGAGTAGCTAGCTACTTACACTTAGCAAGATAGCTGTTTCAAGAGCATAACCGTCTCTGAATGTTATATATGCAGTACAGGCATGCTCACCAGATCTGTACGTTCCAGTAGCAAAATCAATTTGTGCTATCAATCAGACATAGTAACAAACAATATTCCATATGCGCAGGTTAATGCAAGACTATGGTAATCTACCTGATAATCTCAACATGCTCAACTATACCACAGTAGGAGAAAAAGTCATGAACATCCTTTTCTGTTGCTTTGGGAGATAAGTTAGTGACTTGTGCAGTGTAACCACCAGGGTACATGGCTTTGAATTTGGAAATGAAACCTTATAGAGTGAATAATAATGTGCAAATCTGGAAAAGTGATCCACAAAATAGTAAGGTACTTGTGATGTAATTGTTCAAGTAATGTAAGCATTTCAGGATAGCCAATTCATTGCATTTCACTTATCAACAAGGAAGAAGAAGGCCATAAGAAACAAAAGGGATAAGGGAAATGTCAGAAGAAGATAGGAGATATTATCATATTCACATATTGAGAAGATATCGCTAAATATGATGATCCTAAGGACCATAACAATTTGGGGTCACTTGCTGATTACAACACCTTAATTGACTCTGCCTGCTTATAAATATAAAAATTGATCTATCAAACTCCCTCTATGTTTGGTGCGAAACATGTAAAGACAAATCAAATTAATTCGTCAATAACGACTAAAAAGAATAAACTTATTGACTCAAAGGTCAAATTTTTCTAGCAAAGGTCATTTGAAGAAGAAATAATTAGTAACCCTGCCCAGAAACAACTACTATGTCAATTTAATTTAAGTTTAATGACCCAGCAAACGAAAACCCAATTAATTTGAAATACAATATGGAGCGGAATGAAGGAATACCAAAGTAAATGAAATGGAAAGGAAATCAAATTGTAGCGTTTAGCATTGAACGAAGCTTCACAAACTGGTAAACTGATTACAAATTTTGATAAAAAGATAAACATTCATCTTCTAAAAACCTGATGCCTTTCTGTACCTGTTTTTGGTCACTTATTCCGAGCGAAAATCCGAAAAGATCGCAACACGCTGAAACAGTGGCTCTCTTGGTAAAGAGAGAGCGTGTGTGAGACTGAGCGGATACATGTCGGCAGTCATTTCCACCTATTGTACGCGAACACGTGCACTCCAAAGAATGCCAGGGAGTAAAGTAAATAATTTTTATTTTAATAAAACATGCTTAATTAATAAAAAGAGTATTTATGTTTTTTTTTTTTTTTAAATTAATTAATTATACTTATAAACACGATCATTTTTTTTTAGAGTAATGCTCTAGGGTCATGAGAACTGTTTGAGTGTTTGAGAGTGTACAAGGCCACTTAAAGGGGTAGCTCAAGCTCATGAAGTTCTTGTACTCTAGCCACTGAAAAATGAGCTTCGTCTCTTTCATTTATCTTCTCCATACATTCATCTTCTTCATTTTATGCTTCCATAATTTTCTCTAATTCTTTAATGTTTGACTTTAGCATCAAAGAAGGCGTTCACCACATTTTTTTTTTTAGGTTATTACTACCATATTAACATCTTTTTTATCATAAATAATATTCTTTCTCTTAACATTTGGAACTCATTGTAGGACCCAAACCAATTACCACAAGGTTAAGAGCCTTGTTGATCACAACATTATTACGCCTCATTGTTAATTGAATAACTTATTATTGATGGAATTCAAATATTATCTAAGACATCTTTGATAAATATTATAAAAAATTAGGTATGATAAGTTAATATTATACTGAAGGAGCCCGAACAACACTAATGAGAAATGAACTTCGTCTCCTTCATTTCTCTTCTTCCTTCTATGCTTTTCTTTGATTATTTAATGCTTGACTTTGGCATCGAAGACCACATTTTTTGTTTTATAAGTTATTATTATCTTACCAACAATCATTTTAGTCAGCAATGTTGTCTCTTTCAATAAGAACAATACTTTATCTTATTTGTTAAAATTACGAGATTAAAAATAAAAATTAATTAAATATGTAAATCTAAAATGATGATGAAATCATGACGAAAACATGACATTAAAAGTCATGCTACCAAAAAATATTTTCTATTATTCATCATAAAAAAGAGTAAAGCTATTTAGTAATTATTGTTTAAAGCAAAATTCTTTTTTTCCTGTGAAACATTATATTGGTTTTCTTAATTTACAAAATATATGGCTAAGTTAGAGGTATTCACGTTCAAGTACTTCGAACAAATGTAAACGCCACCACCCATAAGATTTATTCCCTTCCGTTTGATTAAAACAACACATTTTAAAAGTAGGTATAATTTAGAAGGCAAGGTGTCGATCTGGGATGTCAACTTTAAGTGCTGCTAAAGTGTGGGAGTAAGTTTTTCAAGAGCCCAATCAATTGTCTGGGCTTACTTTCCAGCACTCCACCAAATTGTTTTCTGTAATTGAGTCCTCCTTACAAATTACACTCGCATTTGATTAAAAATCACACAAATGGCAATAGTAAAGAATTATTATGTATTTTATTTTATTATTAATTTAGAATGAAATAAAATGCATTCCGCCATTAACATGAATATTCATTTATTCAGCATTTCTCAACAATATCCTATAATTCTATATTCTCTACACTTATTTGTATTATTTATAATTTTCTCTTATTTTCCTCATTTTGAAGACAAATAAGATTTATTTTGGGAAATTACAAAAAATAACACCCCTAAAACTTATAATAACAAAACTAGCACCACAATAATATTAAACGTTCAACTTTAAATGTGTAATATTAAAAGTTTAACACTGAACAGGTTTGAATTGCAGTCATTCAATTCTAATTGAACCGGTGTTCAACAAAAAATGATATATCAATCATTTTTTTTAATATAAAAATATAAGTTTGAACACAATGGGTGCTATTTTTGTTATTACAAATTTTGAGGTGTGCTATTTTTATTGTTTTTCTTTTTATTTTCCTATTTTTACTTTATTGTCAATTTTATAATTAATTTTAATTCCATTGTTCAAATAAATATAATAATAATAATATTTTCATTTAATTCAATTCAAATTACTTGTGTATCATTCCTATTTTATTTTCATGTGTGATCTAAACGATATATTTGTACATTGTTCTCTTTTCCTTTTTCATTTTGTTTTAATTCAAACGAATGATAAACACTCCTCGATCTTTAGTCAAAGAAAACACAACTTTACCTTGGAAAGGTGTAGGATGTTTTTCTTTTTCATTAGTCAAAATCGGAGGAGGTAGTATGCCAATATGCCATACATATAAGGATAGGTTGGTCTATCGAACAATAAAAAATAACCAATCAATCAATCTAATGTTTCCAATGATTGAAATCAAAGTTTTTTTTTTTTATTAAATTTGATTGGATAATCAATAGTCAATGATAAGCAATTTGTTTAGAAAAATCGAGAAAACACGTTTAATAAAAAAAAAAAACCCTATATTAATTGTTTATTTTTATTTTGAAATATTTTTAGTCAATGCAACCTTTATTGTGATTAAGATATTAAAAAACAACAAAAAGTAAAGAAAGGTAGCCTTGTGAATCTTAACAATGAAAATCACTTGTGGTGCTGGTGCAGCTATTAAATATATTAATGCAGACAACTTAAGTTTGTGATTCAAGCCGAGCTAAATATATATATATACACAGCATGAAAAAGGGTATAACTGTTTGTTAATATTGTTACTAATTATATGGAAGACGCTAGTTTATATTCTACCCATCATTTTTTCCACACTTGTAATATAATTAACAGGTTGCATGACCTGAAGACGTTACTCGTTAGTTTATATTCTATCCTTCAACTAAATTTTTAAAGATGTCGACATTAAAGACCTGACAAAATCGAAATAATTGGTTGCATTTTATAGTTGACGACAAGATATTATACTAGATGTTGTGTTAAATTATAATTTTTATTTATCACAATTTTATTACAATCATAATTAATATATTAATTTTTTATTAGATATATTTACGTAAATTTAATTATACTTATCAATAATATTATATTATATTATTTATAATTTATTATAAATTTGTGAAAAATAAAGCTTTCGTTTTTAGATGGTTTTCAATTAGAAAATTGATTAGAAATTTCTTTTTTCATGTATTAATTAGCTAGTATTCAAATAGTTCTGTTTTATAAGATATTTTTCATAATTTACACATTGTTTGGTGTACAACTCGAGTATTTACATACTTGCTTAAAGAGATATAGAAAGACGACAATAAACGAGTAGGCCTAAAATTATAATTAGTCTATATATGTCATCCGGAGTAGCCATCACTCAGTACTTCAAGAGTATTTTAAGAAAATTCCACCATTAAGATTTTCAAAATCTTATTATGATAGTTAATTTTGACAAGATTATTATAATGAATATTATAGTAAATGAGGATAAATCAATGTCTAGATGGGAAGCAACATTAATCAAATCAGTCTGAAAAGAATAGTTGGGTCTGTCGCTCTGACGCTACCATTTGATCTCCTATTACCGACAAATCCAATAAAATATCAACATACACAAATTGACAATCAACCTCATGATATTTTATCATAACAGAGAAACTATTTATTATTTTTAGGTTAATATAATAATTTAAATTAATAAAATATAAAATAAGTGTAATTATTTTTTTAAAAAAATTATAATAATTTAATATTAAATAATATATTTTAAAAATAATAAATATTATCCCAACACAACAAGAACGGAGATTTTTAGCAAAAAAAAAACAAGAACGGAGATTTATTGAAAATTTATAACCTTAACAGCATATTTGATGCACCGTATCGATAAAGATGGATCTTTTAAGGGTTTGGTTAAGGCTGTAATTTTGGTCAATTTTTTTACAAAAAATTAATTACATGTATATTTTTAATATTAAATAAATATTTTATTTATAGTAATATATTGTGTCTAATTTTTATATATATTTTTTGGTATATATTAACAATATTTAACAAATATATGAATTAAAATTATATAAATTATAAATAAAGTGGTTAAATATATACTCTTTTTCATGTATTTGGTAACTATTAACAACAGAAATAAAATTATAGCCATATATTATGTAAAAATTCTTTTTAAATGTGATAATCTAATTTTTTGAAAATATTTAACTTTAAACTTAACATTATAAAAATAAAATTAAAAAATATATATATGATAAGTTTATCTTAAAACTATTAAATTTGTGTTTATCATATTTGAACCAAAATTTTAACTTTATTTCATATTATAATATTTGACATTTTATTTTAATAATATTTTAGAATTTATTTGAAATTTTTTTATATAAGTTTTTTTATATTTATTATTATGAGTAAGTCTTATATTGTTTATAAACATATATTTTTAAATATATCTCAAGATTAAAACTCTAAATCATATTTTAATTTATTTTATTTATATTTTTGTTTAATTTTCGTTATAAGTTTATTATAATGTATTAACTATATATTTTTTTAGCACTAACACTAAGTCTCTATTATAATATGTCATGAAAAATTTAGTGTTAAATTAAGTAAAGTCTACTGTTATTCACACTAATTTTTTACTTTGTATAAAAAAAAATTTAGCCCTCCCTTGAAATTTTTCTTAGCTCCGCCCCTGCGTATCAGATAAATTAAGTATAGTTGTATTTGACTTAATTTTATTTAATTATATTATAATTAATCTATACAGTATTTGGTAAAAAGTTGTATAACATTATCGGATTAAATTGATTATATATATTTTACTAAAATAATTTTTTATTATAAAATTTATTTAAATTAATATTTAATTCATTTTATATTTTTATTACATTTTTAAAAATAAAAAAATATATATTATTTTTAATTTGAGTTAAAAGAAAAAGCTAAAACATATAGTTTTATAATTAAAAATTCAGACAAGTTAATTGTCCAGTACTGTTTAAATTAAACCCATACCCACTAGTTGTATGAAATGATACAATCAAAATATTTAATACGATGTAATAAACATGTTATAAATGCCTATATAAGCACAGAGAATAGAGCAAGAAAATTAATAATTTTATAAAATTATAGCTATTCATGTGAACAAGATCAATCTAAGAAAAATCTGCTATTGTTAGGGGAAAAATAAGAGCACGTGTATATCTTAAATCAGAGAAAAACTACTATTGTTAGGGGAAAAAAGAGTTTGTGTATCATGAACCTTACTGTGAACATCGATCTTATACTTTTGAACTAATATTTTAAGATTGAATCAGCAGATAATGCATCTAAACTCTTCAAATTGACACAAGCCCCTTTTATTAATAGAGAAAGCTCTTTTAACATGACATGATTAATCTGGTCAATAACCAGAAATTAACAAGTACATACACAACTATTTATATAATTATACATAATACGAGAAATTAAGAAAAGCACACATTACTAGTACATGTATGTATATATATATATATATATATATATATATATTGTAAAATAATAATTTCAGAAGTCTATTGCCTAATCAAGCTCCTAATAATGGAAGCCTCAGCACTATCAGAATCAATAGTAGACAATAGCTGAGAGAGTCGCTGACTTAAATCATCAACCTCACGGTGTAAGTTTCTGATATAGTTACAGGTTTCTTGTAGAACCTTTGACGCTGGTACCTGCACCAATAATAATATGTTAAGATCCCCCATTTAAACAAACATGTACTTCTTTTTTCTCTAGATAGCTAATTAATTAATTATTTGTTTTTTTTTTTATTTACTTATATTTCCATCTGAATTATATGTCTACTTTTAATGAAAGTACAGTTTAAATGATGGTCAATTAGTTTTTAAACGTCATTATACAACCAGCTAGCCAAAACGTGAAAAGTAAATTAATTAGGTTCTTTTGAAATATGTGTTCCTTCCTTGATGTCCGGGTCAGAGATGTGTAGATTATCCAAGATCAGTCCAAATTAGTTCAAAGAAATTCAATAGGATTTATGTGGTACATTTGGGGAGCTTAATTGTATTTTCTATGCTCAGGAATTTATATTAGTCCATATATATGTGTAATCTTCTTTACGAAGTTAATTAAGGATGGTAGAACAAACAAACAAACAAATCTTTGTTTATGAAAAATGGTTGACATTGTACGCTTGGAGCAATGATACTGATGTTTATCGTTGACATTTTCTTTTTCACTTTCTTATAAAACTTAAATCTCATAAATAATATGATTCCACTGTAATAGAAGATACACGTCGTGTACTCCTTAACCAATGAAATAAATATTAAAAAAAAAATTATATCGTCTCTTAGTTATATTAAAAAGAACATTTTTATTGCTTTGTCATTTTTCTAATAATTTAATCATTTTGTTTAAAAAAAAAAATGACAATACAAGAATGAATAAGTTATTGATATCACATTTTGATTTTATTTTTTCTGGTATTTTTCAACTATTATTAAATTATTAATTTCATAAATTATTTTTAAAATTAAATAATAATAATAACTACAAAATTAATTAAAAATAAAAAATTTTAAAAATGATAATATGTTACAATTTTATTATAACAAAAAAATTAAATTGTTATAAAAATTAATAAAATAATTAAACTATTATAAGTGACATAATAAAAAGACTAAGTACATTTGTCTTTTATTGTTTAACACAAACTGCAGAACACATTGATAGAAAGCTACATAGTTTTTATTTTTAAATAACAGTTACGCAATACATGAGAAAATTGTATACTACATACCTTGTTAGAGCGCGCCTGACGAAGTTCAGGAACAAGTTCGCGTAGTTTGGAGACGAGTTCGTTGATTTGGTCATCTGTGATCCTTGAAGAACCATCTGACTGCCTCGACCTTCGACTCGTTGACATATCTCCTACAACAATTAATTAGCAAGTCCTTGTAATTCCTTAATCAATTAGTTTTTTTTTTCTTTTTATATATCTTGCTTTCTCGATTAGACTATGAACTAGCCTGACGTTTGAGGTAATCTATAGTTATAGCAAACAAGAAAGAAACAACGTTAACGAGTAAGCAAGTAGGGTTTAGCTAGCTAATACATGAGTGACTGACAAAGCCCAGCTAATTTAGAGCATGAAGAAGAGGACTAGAAGGAGTTACGCCTAGTACTTGGATAGAATGATTAATTTGTTAAAAGATTTATAATAAAAGCGAGCAAGAGAGTGAGAGGACCACAAAGTAGAGTAATGAAGGAAAGAAAGAGCTAGAGAGAGTAAGAGACAGCGATGTTGGAAGCGAAGTAGACAACTGCATTGGAGAAAGCAGTACACTCGAGCTTGGTTTTTTAGGTGTTCGACTGATAGAGAGAGAAATAAGAGCTGAGGTGTATCATATAAACATGGTCGAAAATATTAATATTAATATCGGATTTTACGAAAATACATGTGCTATTGTCCGCATTTTCGGTATCTTTAAAATACTCTAATTTTTATTTTAACCTCTTAAATAATCTTAATTTTTAATTAAAATATTTCAGGTATTTAAATTTTCACCACTATTATTTTTTTTTAACTAAATTATACAATTTTTTTTAATTAACTACAAATTTTAAAATATTGATATCAATTTATCATTTTTATAATAATATTTTTTTCTTTTCATTTTAAATTTTTTTTTTATAAATAATATTCTTTTAATTATTTAAATTATTTTAGGATATATCTTAAGTTATTTTAAGATTATATATATATATATATATAAACTATCTTCTTTTAATTGTTTAAATTATTTCAAGACATGTCTTAAGTTATTTATATCAAAAAAGATTTATTTTAATTTTTCGATGCCAAAACAAAATGCTTGAAAAATAAATAAATACTTTTTTAACCTGTTGAATAAAAAGATGTATAATATATCAATTAGAGTAGCAATCTTAAATCACAAAATTTATCAATTTTCACAACTTAAAATTTTAAAATAAATTGTGTATTGATTTTCAAAAAATATAAGCTCAAAAGTAGCCAAGTTAAATTATAAAAATATAAAAACAATCTTAACTAAAATAACATTTTAGAATAATTAAAAGAAAATTATTAGTGAAAAAACTTAATAAAAAATATTTTAAATATGAATAGATAAAAATACTCTTTTAAAAATGATAAATTATTATTAATATTTTAAATTTTATTATTAATTAAGAAAAATTTGTATAACTTAGCCAAAAAGGTAATAGAGACTAAAATTTCAATTTCTAAAAAGTTTCATTAAAATTATTTGAGATATCAAAGTAAAAATTAGGATACTTAAAAAATATCCAACTTGTACACATCAATACTTATTAGATTATTATTTTTTAAAATTGTGAAATTTGTAACTGTTTTTAAAAAACTTTGAAAAAATACTAAAATAAATGATAAAATAATTAAACTATATAGTATATAAAGTAAATGAACATATATTTTTTAACGTTGTAAGAAAATAAATATATTTTTTTATTGGATAATTAAATTAAAACCATTTGAATAACTGAAAATAAATATATTCAAATGAATACACTTTTTTTCTAAGTAAGGTTAAAAATAAAACTCCAAGTATTAAGATATTATGTCATGCAATTAAATTATTATTTTTTATTTACACATTATATAGGTGTCTCAAATATGACATAAAATATACATAATAATGCTAGCATATTATAATTAATATTTTTTTCATTATAAAAAATAATGAATTTTTATTTTGGGATATCTATATAAATTATGTTAAACTTAATGAAAAAGTGAATAATACAATAGAAAAACTATTTTAAAAACAAAAATTACGTGGATCAAAATAAAAGGAGAAAAGATAATTGAAAAAAAAATCATATAACTAATTATCTACAAATAAATTATAGTTTAATGAGTTATATCTTATAAATAAATATTTAAGTAAATGTAAAAAATTTAGAAAATAAAATTGATTATTATTATATAAATATTAATTTAATTTATAGTATAAATAATAAGTTATGTATGTATCTTCAATTTGAAAAAAATAAAAAAATTTAACTGATATTTTGTGATATTTATGCAGTTATTTTTCATATTTTTAGAATTTCATCAAAATTTTAAACAATTAAAAAATAATTTACAAAAATATTATAAACTTTTGAAATTTTTTGATATTTGAATGAAAATATCGAATATTATGAATTAAAAAAAATTCAAAATAGCAAATTTATTCTTGTCTTCCCTTAACAAAAATTTCGATAAAAATATATATTTATTAGAATATTTTTATTTACATCTGCAACTTGGTTTGTGTAATTGTTTAAAACTTTGGGGTTTGATATCAAGTGGGCTAAGAGAAATTGTCTGTTTTAAGTTAAGAAAGTGGGTCTTCATGTACCTGTCTCCGTGCCCATACCATGTGATCCTAGATAATTTTTTCTATATTTTATAGGTATATAGAAATTATTAGTATAATAGAAAAGAAATAGATATAAAAAAAAAAAATTGAATAGGAGATAGAAAAATATATTAAATATTGAAAATTAAAAAATTTGAATATATATATATATATATATATATATATATATCTGCCACAAATGAAAAAAATAAAAAAAATCGATATCCTTGGATCCTGTTTCTCTAAAACTCACTTTATTTTACTCTCTCATATTATCACTACCTGCCAAGTCGTCTCTTACTACTCGCGGTCTATTTCCCAATCAGATTAATTCTTGCATCGATATTCTCTCTCTCTCTCTCTCTCTCTACTCGCGGTCTATTTCCCAATCAGATTAATTCTTGCATCGATCTCTCTCTCTCTCTATATATATATTCTTGCATCGATACTTTTTCTCTCTCTATATATATACACACATATATATACATATATACATACATACATATATATATAGAGAAAAAAAAAATACATACATATACATATATACATGTACACACATGTACATACATATATATATATATACACAACAAAATATTAAAAATATATATATTACAAAATATATATATATATACATTATATAATATAATGTCTTTAAAATATATGTGTATATATAGTTAGCAAAATATATGAACGGAGTATATTCATACAAACGTATATTTATATAAAAATACTTCAAAATTTTAGATAAAATAGAGACACAATAAAATACAAAAATATATAAATACAAGTATAATTTATTTAATTTTAAAAAACACATTATAAAAAATATTGTAATAATCTGTAAATATTTTAATAAAAATATTAAGATATTAGTTGATTTTTCATTATAATATAAGATATCAATAATCGATGTAATATAAATAATTCTTAGTTAATAATAAATTAATTAATAACACTATACCTATTTATTTATAAAGTGATCCGCCTAATAATATGGTAGATGGGCTCATATTATGCATTTTAAGTCCAAGTTTAAACTGAATCAAGTACTGCTATTTGATCTTAAAATTTTAGTATAAATCTGAGAAACAAATTTTTTTTTTTTAATAAACTATTAAAAATTATAATTTAAATATAATTAGTTATAATTTTTTTTATTATATGTTACTGCATTGTGAAAATAACAATAATAATAACATATCTAATAACAAAAAATTATTGTTAGATAAAGTATTTTCATTATTATTATATGAGAAAATTATTTTTTTATAAATTTGAAAATCATTTAAAAAATAGAATTATTTTTCATTAATTCAAACATAAGAATATAATACGAGCATAATAGAAAGAAAGCTAACTTGGTGTGTATATGTTTTAATAGTTTAGTGATAATATTCAAAAAAAAAAAAATTTATATTTTAAGTTATATGTTCTAATATACTAACTAAAAATTATTGGCAAGTATTGTGAGATCAATGGTAAGTATTGGCAAGTATTGAGATAAATTTTAGATGGCACGTCTCAATGTCATTGGCAAGTATTGTGGGATCAATGGTAAGTGCACTTATACTTTAAAAATTATAAATTTGTAAAATGTGTAAAATTCTTCCTGTAGGACATAATGAAATTTAAGACACTAGTTTATCAAAAAGCTTGAAGCTTGAAAAGTGGACCTAACCATTAATTCTTTTAGATCCATTGAGAAAATTGTCAATTGATTTTGTGATGCATAGTTTTCATCGGTTTTGACAAAACCCTTAGATCACGTGACATTTTCCTTAAACACACGACAGCCTTAAGGTTCTGTCTTTGTATTATGTACGATTATGAATGTTATCATATAATATGACTCGAGTTCAAAACAATCGATGTTTCTAAATGCAGGCATATATATATATATATATATATATATATATTATATGCTTTTGTTAAACAGAGTCATGTGTAAATATAGAAATGAACGAACCCCATATGTCTCTGCCCTCATGGACCCATGTACCTTAGCTAGCTAACTTAGTTTTCTACCCTCTGCTCCTTTCAATTTTACTCTTCCTCTTCCTCTTCCTCTTATATATTAGCTAGTTTCTGTTTAATTTATTATTTGTCCCTTGAGAAGAGCTTAAATTCTTAATTCCTAGCCTAGAAATGATACCAAGTATGTTTTTCTAATTACTTCATATTAATACCCCCAACATAATACATTAAAAAAAAAATTATGTAACAAAAATTGAACATAATGTAACTAATTGAAGTATGTTTAACTGGTTATGGTCAATCAAATGTGTTTGAGTTATGATATATTTTTGTAGTAAAAATATAAAAGTAGAACATAAAGTGTATTATTATTTTTTTGTCACAAGTTTTAAGGTTTATCAGTTGCTTTCCTTACAAGAAATAAACTTTGTTTATAGGGTAATCAAGTTTTTAAGTAATTTTGTTTGTGTTATTATGATAATTTAGTAATATAATTTATAAAAAAAAAAAAAAAAACACATAAGTCATTCAGTTTTTTTAATGTGACTTATCTATCCAAATTTTAAAAATTAAGTAATTTATATGTACCTTATAAAAACTTAGTAACTGAAATGTCCAAATTACATAAACAATGTAACTTATACGATAATTTTTCCTTTTTTTTTTGGAATTATTATTATGAATTTGGATATAAAAGAAAAAAAAAAAATATAAAAATTAAAAAAAATGTAAAGTTTCACATTGTCAATTTACTTTTTCATAGAAGTGTATATATAGAAAAGCATTAGTTAGTGGGATTGGGCCCCAAGAGGCATCCAATTTTGTGGAAGGGGGGAGGACCTAAGCAATTATGGGTCCACCACACACGTGCGTGCCGCTGCCGCCTTCGTGCCGGCCGCGCCGCACAGCGTCGAGTGGTTATAAGTGAGGTGAGGTGGCATTTTATTTTTTAATAAAAATTTATTTATTAAAATTAATTTTTCCAACAGTTCCGTTACCCAAATTGTGACCGTTATTTTTTTAACGTTTCATTCCGTTGAGACGGAGTCTCACGAAATCCGTTACCCCACATCGTGAACGTTGCATGTGTCCATTTCGTTCCGTTCCGGACCGAGTCTTACGGAACGTTCCACACGACAGTTTCTGAACGTTGCACGTTCTCCACCACCGTTTTTGGGTCCGTTTTTAGTGACCACCCTCGCCTATAAATAAAACCCTCAACTCACAATTCATTTCATCCCTTAGCTCTCAATTCTCTCTCACTTTTCTCTCTCTCTAGCAATACAAAGAGTTCTAGAAAATAAAAACTAGAAATCCAGAAATACTCATTATACAAATTAAATATTATTTTTAGTTTTCGAGCAATAAAATATATTTTACAGGGTGTAGCATTCTGGAGTTCATCAGTGCAGTGTAGTTCTGAGACAGAATTTTACTGGGCTGTTTTATCCTGGAGACGACAAGACTGTATTTACTTGCACAATTTTAAACAGAACTACCAAATATCTTTAAAAAAATGACTTAATCTACGATTCAATCTAAATAATATTATTTTAATAATTTAGTAACTTTATTTCTATTTATTTTTACGTAATTATTTCTAACACTTTCTAATACTTGCAAATGAATTAAGCGCCTAAAGCTCACCTGTGAGCTTCTTTATTGGTTTATAGTATAATTATTACTTTTGTGGAACTAAATAATAGGTCCTTTTTATATTACCAAAGACATCATAGGTCCTTTTTATATTATAAAAAATAATTGGTTCTTTCGATAAAAAGTTAGCCAATTGGTATAATAATAGTTTTTTTTTTTTTTTTTAACGGAAATACTTTCTGAGAAGAAACCGAATAACAATCAGTAATTTTTATTCATTTGAATCAATATTTTATTTTAAGAATATAAATAATGGCTAAAATTTAAAATTATTATCAAAATTTTTTTTTATGCACAATTATATTTTTTTTTAACTTTTAAACTTATGATCTCATAAATATATTCCAATAATTTAACTATTTGGTAATTTTTTCGTACATGAATGTAGTGTAAATAGGATTAGATAAATGTATGCTATAAAAAAAAATAGTACCAAAACTAGTGAAAGTGAAAATTCACTAGAAATGATAATGAACTAATGGTTCACTAACGCCAATCAAATCTACATCGATAAAATCGACAAGAGGGCCAATCTCCCCTCAGCTTTTTATTAGGAAGAAAAATTGACTAGTTGGTATTTTTCTCTTTCATTATTGCAAAATTGTCCTCTTATGTATGCTACTCCACGTGAATGTTTCTGTAAACATCAGGCTGTACGGTCATCATGTATTTTCACTTAACTTTACAGATAAATGAAATTAATGAAGAAAAGAGAAAAAAAATATTTTAGTTTTTCCTTTGATATATTACCTCTCAATTGTACCAAATATGAAATTTTCTCGACGGCAACATATCAAAGGAAATTTTCCTCTACTTGGATAGCTTAATAAATAATGCGATTGAATTACATGCACTAAATTTTAGATTTGAGGAATAAAAAATTCGTAATTGTACACAAAGGTTCCTTTGAAAACTGTCTGAAGTGCTAGTCACTATAGGTACTATTTTTAGACGGTGATTCGGGTGAATAGAACATAACGAATGTTATCTAGTCTCCTCTCGGGATTCTTTTTCTGATAAAAAAATATATATATATCAAAGGAAATTTACACCAATACGATAAAATTATTTTTTAAATATTGAAAAAAATAATTAAATAATTTTTTATATATTATAATATAATTAATATATATTCAAAAATAAATATAAATTTATATAATCATAATATTTTTCGAACTTGAAATGTTTTACGTACTGAGCTACTTTCTATTTCTAATCTTCTTGGAAAATAAATGTGTTGGATAACCCTAATCATGAAAAAGTGAGGTAAATTTCCTTAAATTGTAATTAGTACACTATATTTTAAGGATAACAGTATTGACACAATCTTGAGAGATTATTATTGATACAATAATAATAATAATAATATTAAAATGTAATTAATAATAAAAATAAAATAAATATTTTATAAATTTTTGTTATAAAAATAACAAAATAATCATCATATTTTAAAATGATTGTTGAACTTATTGGTTTTATATTTCCTCCATCTAATTCTAAACCCCCTCGTTTAATCAAATTAATTGATTTCTTATAGTCTTTATGAGAAAACATATGATTTTGGTATGCAACAAAATAGACACGCGATAAACTTTATAATAATAAAAAAAACAAAAACAATGGTCCCTTATTTTTAACATATGTAATTTAAATCTAATTACATTTTTTGTAAAATGGTGAGGATCAACATGCCAAAAATGTGAGATATTTGAAATTGTCCAAAATGGAAACTAATTAAACATGTACATCAGTACATGTTCAAATATATTACTTAAACAAATGGATTCATTCCGTCCCTCACTTATGCTTAGGTTATATCACTTTGGTAGTTGATAATTTTTAAGGATTGTTTCTACTCAACTGTTGATTTTATTTCTCTTAAAATATAAGAAACAAGGAGCAGGACTAATCCAGGCATATATATAAACATCAATTTTGTGTGTGTGGGTATTTACTAAAGAAATGTTAAAAATTGGAACCAAAAGTATAAATTTACTAAAATTAAACTTTAAAAATAATAATGATTAATATAAAATGAAAGAATATATTAAAATTTTGAATAGCTTTGTATTCAGTGTTTGTATGTGTTGATTTTGGAAAAAAAAATGAAACAATACTAGCTAAAGGATCTAAGGTTAGAGCTTAAGAGGAGCATTATAATTATAATAATAGTATTAATTATTTCTTATTTACTGCTTTCTTCATTTAAATAAATATACAATATGTATATCGTTTAAATTATTAAATTTATAATGATTTTTAGTAGTAAAAGCCTAAAAATTAAGAATTCTAGGGGGGCATAATTTCGTTTTATACATAAATTTATCTATAATTTTATAGATATTACACTATTTTTTTTTTTTGTTCAAAAAATGAGAGGGGGCATGTGGCCCCTCCTTACCCCTCTATAGATATGCCCCTAAAAAATACCAAGTGATATTGAAACAATTACTCCCAAATTTTTTCTTCTTTTTATTCTAGCTCTTTCTACTATTTTTTTTTAGAAAGTAATTTTCTTTTCTTCTTATTAAACAGACACTAAGTTGCTCTATTTCACGATTCAACTATTCTACATGTACATTAAAAAAGAAGCTCTTGAGTTCGGCATTTGGTACATTAATGGTGTCTTTTTCAACAAAGTACACAATTTTAGAACTATATTTTTAAAGTAGTAAAATACTCATTCCCATTAAATTTAAGGTACACAAATAGTTCGATTTAATTGGTGACAACCTACGGGCCTCATCAACATGATTGGGCTTTAAAAATATGGTCCTTTGGGCCAGTTATTGGTATTATTGTTTAAGGCCAATTTTACTTACATCTTATAAGCCTCCAATTACATACTCTTGAATGTCAACTTCGCCCCATATTCAGGCCCATTCTTTAAAGTTCATAAAGTTTGTGCATTTCTCAATGAAAATATAAAATGTAAAGTATGAACTAATTAGAGTATGAACTAATTAGAGTAGCCTTATTAATTTGGTTGGCATGATGGTCATGCCTTAGGTTATGTTTCCGGATTGAACCAATTATGGAATAGAAAGAAATTTCCTTAATATCATGTTTGGTTGTCTTACAATTAAATAGAAATCGTAATCATTTTATTGAAGAAGGCGAAAAAGTTATTCATTAGCCGAACCTTCGTAAAGCCTTTTCTTTTTCGGCTCTTGTGACATGAACTACATTATAACTTTTTTTTTTTTTCTTTCTTTGTAAAATCTCTTTCAAATTTTGTCGAAGATAGCAATATTATGATAAAATATAGTGAATTTTATTCTATTACAAGTGAAAAGTAATAATAATTAACTATTTCTTTGATTCTAATTGTAAAACCAAATACAATAATATAATTAATATTATTTTCATTACATTCAAATCTATTATCATTATTATTCATATTATTTTTTCGTTATACAAACTTGTCATTAGTATTTTAGTAGATAGACTCGAGCTCTAATAATAGAAGGAAAAAAAAATAGCCTCGTTGTCGTAACACTTTTTTACTTTTAGAAACACTAACATTAAATTGTCATGTAAAAAATTTAAATTGGTATTTTATGTTATGAAAATAGCCAACTTTATTAATTAATTAAACATTGAGCTTATTGTTTCACGTCCAATGTATGTATCTTTATTTTAGCCAAAAAAAAAAAAAAATGTATGTACCTTTAAAAAAATTGCTAGGAACTAATTATCTCATATTAAAATGATATGTGCTCACTGTAAGCATTATAAAAGGTATGAGTTCGAACTCCACCGGTGTAAATGTGTAAGGGAGCATGTAAATGTTATTTAAAATATCCATTTTGTTTTTTTTTTGCTAGGAAGTGTATGTACCTTTTGATTGCTGCATGTGCCTAATTATTGTGGAAGTCTTTGGTTGGCCTCAAGGACAGGTCACACTGTTATCTTGAACTCTTCCTAACATTTTAGTTAGAAATTTACTGAACTGAAAAATATTATCAAGGGTTTATATGAAAGAACTAAATAAAATAAGAGGCTAATAAGACGAAGTGTTGCCTGTAACCTGTATTTACAGATTGTATTTGTATTTTTATAGTATACTTGATTCAAGTTCGTCTTAAAAAATGGTTTAAGTTCTCCAACCTTGATAAATAATATTTAAAAATTAAGCTCATTTTCAAAAAATTGAGAACATTGCAACAAACAACGTGGTCTCCTTTTTTCTTTCAGGTAGTAGATGAAGGACTTGAGGTTTTTTCTTTTGGGGTTTAAAATTCCTGGATTTGAGTTTAGCAGCCCATGGACATGCTATGACAAGCCACATGGATCTAATACAAGCTCACCCCAAAATCCAGCATCTATGTTCAAGTCACAAATACATTGCAGTGTAATACGTGTGTGGCTATAGTAATGCCCGCATGTAATAATTAGGACTGTACTGTGCAAATGGTGACACATGTCCCATTAGGAACATGTGCACCTACGTAGATAAAGGAAGGGATAAGATAGACATGTAATAAAGATAAGATAGACATGTAATAACTCACATGAGACAAATGTGAATAGTGTCTCGTGTGAATAGTGAATAGTGAATAGGAATAGTATGAATAGTAAAGTTATACCTCATCTATAAATAGAGGTAGCCTCAGTAGTAGGAGAGCAGACTTGGCTTCTCACTAGAGCCTTCCACTCTCTCTCTAGTTTGTGCGAGTCTCACTGTACATAAATAAAGAGTTGTCCGTTTGTATATATGTGTGTGTCGGTACAACTCCATCTATCCTGTGTATGAGTGTGGATGAAACCGCGGAAGCGTAGTGGATATACCAGATATCAAGAGTCGCGGAAGCGTGGTGGAATTACCAATAATAAATATCTGCACAAGAAGACAAGATGCAATAAAGATGGAGAACAGCAGAAGATGACAACTGGATCTACTATGTGTCGTAGTTATCTATAATAGTGTCGTAGTTATCTATAACAGTGTCTGTAATTATCTGTAATAGTGTCTGTGTCATAGTTATCTGTAATAGTGTCTGTCGTGTCATATATATATCTGTAAGTGTAATACGTGTGTGGCTATAGTAATGCCCGCATGTAATATTAGGACTGTACTGTGCAAATGGTGACACATGTCCCATTAGGAACATGTGCACCTACGTAGATAAAGGAAGGGATAAGGTAGACATGTAATAAAGATAAGATAGACATGTAATAACTCACATGAGACAAATGTGAATAGTGTCTCGTGTGAATAGTGAATAGTGAATAGTGAATAGGAATAGTATGAATAGTAAAGTTATACCTCATCTATAAATAGAGGTAGCCTCAGTAGTAGGAGAGGAGACTTGGCTTCTCACTAGAGCCTTCCACTCTCTCTCTAGTTAGTGCGAGTCTCACTGTACATAAATAAAGAGTTGTCCGTTTGTATATATGTGTGTGTCGGTACAACTCCATCTATCCTGTGTATGAGTGTGGAGCAGAGCTATATATGTTATAGCCTGTTTGTGTATATTAATAATAGTAGTGTGTTATTGTTTTTATCTTTATGGAATTATCAATTGATGAAACCGCGGAAGCGTAGTGGATATACCAGATATCAAGAGTCGCGGAAGCGTGGTGGAATTACCAATAATAAATATCTGCACAAGAAGACAAGATGCAATAAAGATGGAGAACTGCAGAAGATAACAAGTGGATCTACTATGTGTCATAGTTATCTATTATGTGTCGTAGTTATCTATAACAGTGTCTGTAATTATCTGTAATAGTGTCTGTGTCATAGTTATCTGTAATAGTGTCTGTCGTGTCATATATATATCTGTAAGTGTAATACGTGTGTGGCTATAGTAATGCCCGCATGTAATAATTAGGACTGTACTGTGCAAATGGTGACACATGTCCCATTAGGAACATGTGCACCTACGTAGATAAAGGAAGGGATAAGATAGACATGTAATAAAGATAAGATAGACATGTAATAACTCACATGAGACAAATGTGAATAGTGTCTCGTGTGAATAGTGAATAGTGAATAGGAATAGTATGAATAGTAAAGTTATACCTCATCTATAAATAGAGGTAGCCTCAGTAGTAGGAGAGCAGACTTGGCTTCTCACTAGAGCCTTCCACTCTCTCTCTAGTTTGTGCTAGTCTCACTGTACATAAATAAAGAGTTGTCCGTTTGTATATATGTGTGTGTCGGTACAACTCCATCTATCCTGTGTATGAGTGTGGAGCAGAGCTATATATGTTATAGCCTGTTTGTGTATATCTATATATAATATAGTGTGTGTTTGTGTTTTTATGTTTATGGACCAGATATCAAGAGTCGCGGAAGCGTGGTTGAATTACCAATAATAAATATCTGCACAAGAAGACAAGATGCAATAAAGATAGAGAACTGCAGAAGATGACAACTGGATCTACTATGTGTCGTAGTTATCTATAATAGTGTCGTAGTTATCTATAACAGTGTCTGTAATTATCTGTAATAGTATCTGTGTCATAGTTATCTGTAATAGTGTCTGTCGTGTCATATATATATCTGTAAGTGTAATACGTGTGTGGCTATAGTAATGCCCGCATGTAAAATTAGGACTGTACTGTGCAAATGGTGACACATGTCCCATTAGGAACATGTGCACCTACGTAGATAAAGGAAGGGATAAGGTAGACATGTAATAAAGATAAGATAGACATGTAATAACTCACATGAGACAAATGTGAATAGTGTCTCGTGTGAATAGTGAATAGTGAATAGTGAATAGGAATAGTATGAATAGTAAAGTTATACCTCATCTATAAATAGAGGTAGCCTCAGTAGTAGGAGAGCAGACTTGGCTTCTCACTAGAGCCTTCCACTCTCTCTCTAGTTTGTGCTAGTCTCACTGTACATAAATAAAGAGTTGTCCGTTTGTATATATGTGTGTGTCGGTACAACTCCATCTATCCTGTGTATGAGTGTGGAGCAGAGCTATATATGTTATAGCCTGTTTGTGTATATCTATATATAATATAGTGTGTGTTTGTGTTTGAATTATCAATTGATGAAACCGCGGAAGCGTAGTGGATATACCAGATATCAAGAGTCGCGGAAGCGTGGTGGAATTACCAATAATAAATATCTGCACAAGAAGACAAGATGCAATAAAGATAGAAGACTGCAGAAGATGACAACTGGATCTACTATGTGTCGTAGTTATCTATAATAGTGTCGTAGTTATCTATAACAGTGTCTGTAATTATCTGTAATAGTGTCTGTGTCATAGTTATCTGTAATAGTGTCTGTCGTGTCATATATATATCTGTAAGTGTAATACGTGTGTGGCTATAGTAATGCCCGCATGTAATATTAGGACTGTACTGTGCAAATGGTGACACATGTCCCATTAGGAACATGTGCACCTACGTAGATAAAGGAAGGGATAAGGTAGACATGTAATAAAGATAAGATAGACATGTAATAACTCACATGAGACAAATGTGAATAGTGTCTCGTGTGAATAGTGAATAGTGAATAGTGAATAGGAATAGTATGAATAGTAAAGTTATACCTCATCTATAAATAGAGGTAGCCTCAGTAGTAGGAGATATACCAGATATCAAGAGTCGCGGAAGCGTGGTGGAATTACCAATAATAAATATCTGCACAAGAAGACAAGATGCAATAAAGATAGAAGACTGCAGAAGATGACAACTGGATCTACTATGTGTCATAGTTATCTATTATGTGTCGTATTATCTATTATGTGTCGTAGTTATCTATAACAGTGTCTGTAATTATCTGTAATAGTGTCTGTGTCATAGTTATCTGTAATAGTGTCTGTCGTGTCATATATATATCTGTAAGTGTAATACGTGTGTGGCTATAGTAATGCCCGCATGTAATATTAGGACTGTACTGTGCAAATGATGACACATGTCCCATTAGGAACATGTGCACCTACGTAGATAAAGGAAGGGATAAGGTAGACATGTAATAAAGATAAGATAGACATGTAATAACTCACATGAGACAAATGTGAATAGTGTCTCGTGTGAATAGTGAATAGTGAATAGTGAATAGGAATAGTATGAATAGTAAAGTTATACCTCATCTATAAATAGAGGTAGCCTCAGTAGTAGGAGAGCAGACTTGGCTTCTCACTAGAGCCTTCCACTCTCTCTCTAGTTAGTGCGAGTCTCACTGTACATAAATAAAGAGTTGTCCGTTTGTATATATGTGTGTGTCGGTACAACTCCATCTATCCTGTGTATGAGTGTGGAGCAGAGCTATATATGTTATAGCCTGTTTGTGTATATCTATATATAATATAGTGTGTGTTTGTGTTTTTATCTTTATGGTATCAGAGCCTTACTCTGAAATAGCAACTCTAAAATAGCCTACCTACTTACTTGAGCTTACCTACTCTAATATAGCTTTACCTTTTATACTTATCTTATCCTAGTTACTATTCACCTTATCCTCTATAAAAGCTACGAAGTCTCTTATCCTAAAGACATATCATATCCTATCCTACATCCTTTGTTCCATATGCTATGTAAAGTCCTATTACTTACTTACTTAGCTTTTCCTACTAAGTCTTGAGTCCATCCACTAGTCTAACTCTACATAATCAATCTTTTGCCATCCTCTTCTTGAAACCTAAACACATAACCCACTATCCTTATAATCCATAACTAATTATCAAAGTATGCTCTGTGGCTGCAGCTAGAAGCTGATCTCCCACATCAGAAAAGATAAGTAGTTTCGGACTATAACCTCTAGAATCTACCCAACCCCTTATTCTCCGCACCTATATGATTTGGTGAGTGGTTGTAGAAAGAAAAGGAGTTTTGGGCAACAGCCGTTGAGTTGAGGCGCCGTAAGACCCTAGGTGAACTCTCAAAAAATTCTACACAGTATACTCTGCTCTATTGTAAAACCTCGAGAGGTATTTAGAGATCATGAAAGGAGAACTCATCCAAGGTAGCAATTCTGAACCTATGGTCCAAGAAACTCGTCCAGCTGATGAAGATATCAACTTCCATGTTGAAGCTGAGTGGTCTGATAATTCTGTTATTACCCCAACCTCCAAATGTCCTCTTAACCCTTTAAACCCTTATAAATTCTATAATACCTCCCAACTTTTATCCTTTAAAAATATTATACCCACCAAAAAAGCCAAGCTCTTACCTGTATACAAATCCTCCACTATTGCTGTCCAAACAGTATCTAGTTCAGATGCTGAAACATATCTCCCTATCTTAGATGACAAAGATCTGAAAAGATACAGAACTGAAGGTTACAAAGGATTACATCTTGGTGCAATCCGTATTGGAGTACAACCCACTTTCCTAGCCGGAAAAAATGTTGTCTGCTGTGTTACTTTGCTTGATACCAGATGGACAAATTTCAAAGATGCTGTAATTACACAAGTTGAAGCAGGACTTAACAATGGTCATGTACTGTTGCAAGTAGATCCAAATTTCACTTTGGACCTATCCAGACCAACACTCTCTCAGACTATCCAGATCAAAGTCCAGCTTTATGGTGCTAACATGATGCCAACAGAAACAGCATGTGCAGTTCATTATACCATGACGTACAGGCTACAGTCTCATCTATTTTCCATGGATCATGACTCTAAACCAGTTGTTAGAGTTATTGGTAATGGAAATGTTTTCCAACCAAAAGTACACACTGATGATCAACTCATTTTCCCACCTTCTTGGAAAACAGATTATGAAAAAAGACACAAGCCTAAAGTCATCCATGATGATGGACATATCAGAAGGGAATCAGATGGCAGCATATCAGTCACCTTTCCAAAACAGACAAGACCTCTGTACCCATGTGAACAGTGCCAGATCAATGGAAAAGTGCCGATGTCATGCCCTCATGTACATAGAAAAGTCTTTACTGGAAGAAGATCTATTTCCATGATTACCCAACAATTTCCAGAAGACAATTTCTGTATAGGATCAGAAGGAGAAGTTAGCCAAGGGAAATGGTTAGTCAAAAGAATCACTTCTGAAGATATTGGTCCCATTGAAGCTGCTATAACCTGGTCAAATGTCAATGCCAAATCTCAGAATGAAGCCTTAAAAGAAATTTCCCAAACACAAGACCAGATCCTAAATGAAGTCCAAACCCTTCACCAATATTTCCAAAATAAGCCTGAACCTTCAAAAGCCACAAAACCAAGAAAAGCCCAAAAAATGAAGCCCTGGTCATCAACTGGAACTGTCATGATGATTTCAATGTTAAGCAAAGAAGAACTGGATAATGCAAGAAGAAGAGTCAGAGATTCAACTGCTAAATTTGAAGAAGAAAAACGCCTCCAAATTAAAAAGCAATGGGTACGAAAAGAAAAGCAACCTGATATTGATCTTTCTCCTCCTAGATGGAAATCTAAACCATCATCTCCTTATGATGTATGGGAAGAATCAGGAAATAATCCAAAAGCTTTTTGGAGAAGCTATGCTCCTCCTCCTGTTTATCCATGGCCTGTCAAAGCCACTGGATGGGGCGACGAATTTAAAGATGATACTGAAGATCCAACTTCATCTTCTTCAACAACATGCAGTATCTCAACACCCCTCAATCAAACCAGTTCATGATGACAAATCCTGCATATCCTTTCCAAGCTGACCTTACTGGAAGAAACAAAGGAGCCAACGTTTCTCAAACAGAACCAATTGGAGATCCATTAGCGGCCTCACAGTTTCAAAGCTCTTATGAACAATCACAGACCTCAAATCCTGCACAACCCCCACATCAGGATCAACAACATGAAGAAGATCATATTGCTCCAGCAGAATACAGAGTTGTAGTACCACATGCTCCAGATCACAAACAATTCTGGAATATTGATCAGATTGATCCAGAAGAAAGAGGTCAATATCTAGAAAAGATGGCTGCTTGGGCTGAAGGAGAGACTTTAAGGAACTCTAATTTAACTCTCAGAGAAGTATTAGACAGGATTACAACAGCATTCACTGGTTCACTCAGACGATGGTGGTATCATCTCCCAACAAATGATAGACGTCTCATCCAACAAACTGACCAACCTATAACAACACTTCTAAATGTTATTAACAAAGTCTTTGTTGGAGTGGAAGACCTGGAGACACAAAAAGCTGAGAAGGAATTCCTCCAGAATAAGTGTTGTGATGTCTCGAAGTTAAAAGAATACTATATGAGACAAGAACAACTCTTTTACACTTTCCACAAGAATACAGAAACTATCAAAAGGACGTTTGTTCTCAACATGCCACAACCTGTCAGTGAATTAGTTGAAGAAAAGTTGAAGGAGCAAGATGTAGATATCACACAAGCCAGCTTAGCTATCTTGTACAAACTTGCAGAAAAATTGATACAAGACCATTGCCTTTCTCAGAAGCTTAAAAAGACTATAAAGCAATCAGAACGAGCTTCCCTGACAAAGTTCTGTAAGAAAGATTCTCAAAAGTTTGGATGCAATGATTCTACTTCATGTCATTGCGCCAAAAGAGAATTAAAGAAATTTAGAAAAGGCAGAAAAAAGATATCAGGCTGGAGACCTTATAAAGGAAGGAGATACAAGTTTATCAAAAGAAGGGAACAACCAAAGCTGTCCAGAGACACATGTTTCATCTGTGGAAGAAAGGGACACTGGGCGAAACAATGTCCTAAAAGGAGGAAACTTCCTCAAAAACTAATCAAGCTCATTGATGATGAAGAATTCAAAGACCAATGGTTTGACTGGACTACTCAACCAACTGAAGCTATTCTGCGATTAGATTTCTTTGATGATACAGAATCAGACGAACCAGAGGAATCACAATCATCAGACTCTGATTCTAATACAGAAGAATCTATTCATCAAATAGTCCAAGCACCAATCAGAGAAAAAATAGATGACATCTTTTATCATCAAGGAGAATCATTTCGTCCTTATCTCCAAATCACCCTTACACCACCACAGTCTCAACCCATGAAGCTTACAGCATTAGTGGATACCGGAGCATCCGTATCACTTCTTCATAGTAAATGTCTACCTAAAGGTCAGTGGATTCCTACAAAAGCATCTTTCACTACAGCAAATGGAAATCATTTCTACAGTCCCGCATATTCCAAACCGATTGAAGTCTCCCTATCAGATTCGTTATCTCAAAGACACTGTTTTTATATGCATGACGAATCAGGAGAAGATGCAATCTTGGGATTTGATTTCTTAACCCTATGGTCCCCATTTGCTTTCCTTCATGATGGCTTTTCACCATACATAAAACAGAAAGTTCCTTGGGTCGAGAAAAAACTCTTTTTCGGGGTAGCTGGAATTAACCATGATCCTTTTGCCAAAGAAAGAACACTATTGCTCCAGTGTTGTGCTGATATTCCAAATCAGTTCTGGACAAGAGAACAATACTTTGTCTCTTTGCCATATAATGAAGGATGGAAAATGCCGCATCAGACAGCATCTCATCCAGGCATGCCACATGACGAACAGTTATGTAAAGATGAGATCCAAGGATTACTAAATCTTGGATTAATAAGTCCATCCAAGTCCCAATGGGCAAGTCCAGCTTTTTATGTAGATAAACACTCTGAGCAAGTACGGGGAAAAAAGAGATTGGTAATAGATTACCAAAAGCTGAATAATTGTCTAAAGGATATTCGATATCCTATCCCCAGGAGAGATCAATTGCTAAAGAAAATGAACAAAGCCAAGATATTCTCCAAGTTCGACATGAAGTCAGGATTTTGGCAAATTGGTATTGATCCCAAAGACAGGTACAAAACAGCCTTTATTGTGCCACATGGACATTATGAATGGAATGTTATGCCATTTGGATTGAAGAATGCACCCTCAGAATTTCAACACAGAATGGATGAAGTCTATGCCCCTTTATCATCAAACTGTCTCATCTACATTGACGATGTCTTAATCTTTAGTGAAAACGAAGAGCAACATAAAAGACACCTCCGTCAATTTCATGAATTAACCTACAAGCATGGATTAGTCCTTTCAGAATCCAAGATGCAATTGGGATTACAAGATGTTGATTTTCTTGGGCTGAAGATTAGAAATGGATCAATCATTCCACAAGATCATATAGCACAAAAAATAAAGGAATTTCCAGATGAACTCCATGGAAGAAAGCATATACAACAGTTCTTAGGAATTGTAAATTATGCTTCATCTCATATACCTCACCTAGCCAGTCTCACTAATAAGATCTCTAGACACTTGAGAAAGAATGCTGATACTTGGTCACCAGAAGCAACCCAGTCAGTCATAACTCTGAAAAGACTATGCAACAACCTTCCTCCTCTAAAGATCCCAGGAAATGGTCAACTCATACTTCAAACAGATGCTTCAGATCAATATTGGGCGGCAGTCTTAATTGAAGAAAATCCAGACAAATGCAGAGAAATATGTGGATATAAATCAGGTTCCTTCAGTGCCTCTCAACAACATTATCCCTCCTCAAAAAAGGAAGTACTTGCAGTAATAAATGGAATCAAGAAATTTCAATTTCACTTATCACAAAATCCATTTATTATTGAAACTGATTATAAATATTTTGAGGGACTACTCAGAAGAAGAGAAGGCGAACTTCCAAATCCTCAATTTCTCAGATGGTCAGAATGGCTTTCAAAGTATCAATGGAACATCAAGCATATCAAAGGTGAACACAATGTGCTAGCAGACTATTTATCAAGAACTACTCCAGAGAAACTACTACAGCAGAATAATGGCCCAATGATGAATGGGATTAATTTGAATCACGGAAGCATGGTGGAATTATCAATTGATGAAACCGCGGAAGCGTAGTGGATATACCAGATATCAAGAGTCGCGGAAGCGTGGTGGAATTACCAATAATAAATATCTGCACAAGAAGACAAGATGCAATAAAGATAGAAGACTGCAGAAGATGACAACTGGATCTACTATGTGTCATAGTTATCTATTATGTGTCGTAGTTATCTATTATGTGTCGTAGTTATCTATAACAGTGTCTGTAATTATCTGTAATAGTGTCTGTGTCATAGTTATCTGTAATAGTGTCTGTCGTGTCATATATATATCTGTAAGTGTAATACGTGTGTGGCTATAGTAATGCCCGCATGTAATATTAGGACTGTACTGTGCAAATGATGACACATGTCCCATTAGGAACATGTGCACCTACGTAGATAAAGGAAGGGATAAGGTAGACATGTAATAAAGATAAGATAGACATGTAATAACTCACATGAGACAAATGTGAATAGTGTCTCGTGTGAATAGTGAATAGTGAATAGTGAATAGGAATAGTATGAATAGTAAAGTTATACCTCATCTATAAATAGAGGTAGCCTCAGTAGTAGGAGAGCAGACTTGGCTTCTCACTAGAGCCTTCCACTCTCTCTCTAGTTAGTGCGAGTCTCACTGTACATAAATAAAGAGTTGTCCGTTTGTATATATGTGTGTGTCGGTACAACTCCATCTATCCTGTGTATGAGTGTGGAGCAGAGCTATATATGTTATAGCCAGTTTGTGTATATCTATATATAATATAGTGTGTGTTTGTGTTTTTATCTTTATGATAATAAATATCTGCACAAGAAGACAAGATGCAATAAAGATAGAAGACTGCAGAAGATAACAAGTGGATCTACTATGTGTCATAGTTATCTATTATGTGTCGTAGTTATCTATTATGTGTCGTAGTTATCTATAACAGTGTCTGTAATTATCTGTAATAGTGTCTGTGTCATAGTTATCTGTAATAGTGTCTGTCGTGTCATATATATATCTGTAAGTGTAATACGTGTGTGGCTATAGTAATGCCCGCATGTAATATTAGGACTGTACTGTGCAAATGATGACACATGTCCCATTAGGAACATGTGCACCTACGTAGATAAAGGAAGGGATAAGGTAGACATGTAATAAAGATAAGATAGACATGTAATAACTCACATGAGACAAATGTGAATAGTGTCTCGTGTGAATAGTGAATAGTGAATAGGAATAGTATGAATAGTAAAGTTATACCTCATCTATAAATAGAGGTAGCCTCAGTAGTAGGAGAGCAGACTTGGCTTCTCACTAGAGCCTTCCACTCTCTCTCTAGTTAGTGCGAGTCTCACTGTACATAAATAAAGAGTTGTCCGTTTGTATATATGTGTGTGTCGGTACAACTCCATCTATCCTGTGTATGAGTGTGGAGCAGAGCTATATATGTTATAGCCTGTTTGTGTATATTAATAATAGTAGTGTGTGTGTTTGTGTTTTTATCTCGAGGTTTTACAATAGAGCAGAGTATACTGTGTAGAATTTTTTGAGAGTTCACCTAGGGTCTTACGGCGCCTCAACTCAACGGCTGTTGCCCAAAACTCCTTTTCTTTCTACAACCACTCACCAAATCATATAGGTGCGGAGAATAAGGGGTTGGGTAGATTCTAGAGGTTATAGTCCGAAACTACTTATCTTTTCTGATGTGGGAGATCAGCTTCTAGCTGCAGCCACAGAGCATACTTTGATAATTAGTTATGGATTATAGGGATAGTGGGTTATGTGTTTAGGTTTCAAGAAGAGGATGGCAAAAGATTGATTATGTAGAGTTAGACTAGTGGATGGACTCAACACTTCGTAGGAAAAGCTAAGTAAGTAAGTAAGTAAGTAAGTAATAGGACTTTACATAGCATATGGAACAAAGGATGTAGGATAGGATATGATATGTCTTTAGGATAAGAGACTTCGTAGCTTTTATAGAGGATAAGGTGAATAGTAACTAGGATAAGGTAAGTATAAAAGGTAAAGCTATATTAGAGTAGGTAAGCTCAAGTAAGTAGGTAGGCTATTTTAGAGTTGCTATTTCAGAGTAAGGCTCTGATACCATTAAGATAAAAAACACACTAACACACTACTATTATTATATATAGATATACACAAACAGGCTATAACATATATAGCTCTGCTCCACACTCATACACAGGATAGATGGAGTTGTACCGACACACACATATATACAAACGGACAACTCTTTATTTATGTACAGTGAGACTCGCACTAACTAGAGAGAGAGTGGAAGGCTCTAGTGAGAAGCCAAGTCTGCTCTCCTACTACTGAGGCTACCTCTATTTATAGATGAGGTATAACTTTACTATTCATACTATTCCTATTCACTATTCACTATTCACACGAGACACTATTCACATTTGTCTCATGTGAGTTATTACATGTCTATCTTATCTTTATTACATGTCTATCTTATCCCTTCCTTTATCTACGTAGGTGCACATGTTCCTAATGGGACATGTGTCACCATTTGCACAGTACAGTCCTTCCAAATCAGTTCTGGACAAGAGAACAATACTTTGTCTCTTTGCCATATAATGAAGGATGGAAAATGCCGCATCAGACAGCATCTCATCCAGGCATGCCACATGACGAACAGTTATGTAAAGATGAGATCCAAGGATTACTAAATCTTGGATTAATAAGTCCATCCAAGTCCCAATGGGCAAGTCCAGCTTTTTATGTAGATAAACACTCTGAGCAAGTACGGGGAAAAAAGAGATTGGTAATAGATTACCAAAAGCTGAATAATTGTCTAAAGGATATTCGATATCCTATCCCCAGGAGAGATCAATTGCTAAAGAAAATGAACAAAGCCAAGATATTCTCCAAGTTCGACATGAAGTCAGGATTTTGGCAAATTGGTATTGATCCCAAAGACAGGTACAAAACAGCCTTTATTGTGCCACATGGACATTATGAATGGAATGTTATGCCATTTGGATTGAAGAATGCACCCTCAGAATTTCAACACAGAATGGATGAAGTCTATGCCCCTTTATCATCAAACTGTCTCATCTACATTGACGATGTCTTAATCTTTAGTGAAAACGAAGAGCAACATAAAAGACACCTCCGTCAATTTCATGAATTAACCTACAAGCATGGATTAGTCCTTTCAGAATCCAAGATGCAATTGGGATTACAAGATGTTGATTTTCTTGGGCTGAAGATTAGAAATGGATCAATCATTCCACAAGATCATATAGCACAAAAAATAAAGGAATTTCCAGATGAACTCCATGGAAGAAAGCATATACAACAGTTCTTAGGAATTGTAAATTATGCTTCATCTCATATACCTCACCTAGCCAGTCTCACTAATAAGATCTCTAGACACTTGAGAAAGAATGCTGATACTTGGTCACCAGAAGCAACCCAGTCAGTCATAACTCTGAAAAGACTATGCAACAACCTTCCTCCTCTAAAGATCCCAGGAAATGGTCAACTCATACTTCAAACAGATGCTTCAGATCAATATTGGGCGGCAGTCTTAATTGAAGAAAATCCAGACAAATGCAGAGAAATATGTGGATACAAATCAGGTTCCTTCAGTGCTTCTCAACAACATTATCCCTCCTCAAAAAAGGAAGTACTTGCAGTAATAAATGGAATCAAGAAATTTCAATTTCACTTATCACAAAATCCATTTATTATTGAAACTGATTATAAATATTTTGAGGGACTACTCAGAAGAAGAGAAGGCGAACTTCCAAATCCTCAATTTCTCAGATGGTCAGAATGGCTTTCAAAGTATCAATGGAACATCAAGCATATCAAAGGTGAACACAATGTGCTAGCAGACTATTTATCAAGAACTACTCCAGAGAAACCACTACAGCAGAATAATGGCCCAATGATGAATGGGATTAATTTGAATCACGGAAGCATGGTGGAATTATCAATTGATGAAACCGCGGAAGCGTAGTGGATATACCAGATATCAAGAGTCGCGGAAGCGTGGTGGAATTACCAATAATAAATATCTGCACAAGAAGACAAGATGCAATAAAGATAGAAGACTGCAGAAGATGACAACTGGATCTACTATGTGTCGTAGTTATCTATAATAGTGTCGTAGTTATCTATAACAGTGTCTGTAATTATCTGTAATAGTGTCTGTGTCATAGTTATCTGTAATAGTGTCTGTCGTGTCATATATATATCTGTAAGTGTAATACGTGTATGGCTATAGTAATGCCCGCATGTAATAATTAGGACTGTACTGTGCAAATGGTGACACATGTCCCATTAGGAACATGTGCACCTACGTAGATAAAGGAAGGGATAAGATAGACATGTAATAAAGATAAGATAGACATGTAATAACTCACATGAGACAAATGTGAATAGTGTCTCGTGTGAATAGTGAATAGTGAATAGGAATAGTATGAATAGTAAAGTTATACCTCATCTATAAATAGAGGTAGCCTCAGTAGTAGGAGAGGAGACTTGGCTTCTCACTAGAGCCTTCCACTCTCTCTCTAGTTTGTGCGAGTCTCACTGTACATAAATAAAGAGTTGTCCGTTTGTATATATGTGTGTGTCGGTACAACTCCATCTATCCTGTGTATGAGTGTGGAGCAGAGCTATATATGTTATAGCCTGTTTGTGTATATTAATAATAGTAGTGTGTTTTTGTTTTTATTTTTTAAAAACAAAAACACACTACTATTATTAATATACACAAACAGGCTATAACATATATAGCTCTGCTCCACACTCATACACAGGATAGATGGAGTTGTACCGACACACACATATATACAAACGGACAACTCTTTATTTATGTACAGTGAGACTCGCACAAACTAGAGAGAGAGTGGAAGGCTCTAGTGAGAAGCCAAGTCTCCTCTCCTACTACTGAGGCTACCTCTATTTATAGATGAGGTATAACTTTACTATTCATACTATTCCTATTCACTATTCACTATTCAAACGAGACACTATTCACATTTGTCTCATGTGAGTTATTACATGTCTATCTTATCTTTATTACATGTCTATCTTATCCCTTCCTTTATCTACGTAGGTGCACATGTTCCTAATGGGACATGTGTCACCATTTGCACAGTACAGTCCTAATTATTACATGCGGGCATTACTATAGCCACACACGTATTACACTTACAGATATATATATGACACGACAGACACTATTACAGATAACTATGACACAGACACTATTACAGATAATTACAGACACTGTTATAGATAACTACGACACTATTATAGATAACTACGACACATAGTAGATCCACTTGTTATCTTCTGCTGTTCTCCATCTTTATTGCATCTTGTCTTCTTGTGCAGATATTTATTATTGGTAATTCCACCACGCTTCCGCGACTCTTGATATCTGGTATATCCACTACGCTTCCGCGGTTTCAATGTCTTCCATCATTGGGCCATTATTCTGCTGTAGTAGTTTCTCTGGAGTAGTTCTTGATAAATAGTCTGCTAGCACATTGTGTTCTCCTTTGATATGCTTGATGTTCCATTGATACTTTGAAAGCCATTCTGACCATCTGAGAAATTGAGGATTTGGAAGTTCGCCTTCTCTTCTTCTTGCATTATCCAGTTCTTCTTTGCTTAACATTGAAATCATCATGACAGTTCCAGTTGATGACCAGGGCTTCATTTTTTGGGCTTTTCTTGGTTTTGTGGCTTTTGAAGGTTCAGGCTTATTTTGGAAATATTGGTGAAGGGTTTGGACTTCATTTAGGATCTGGTCTTGTGTTTGGGAAATTTCTTTTAAGGCTTCATTCTGAGATTTGGCATTGACATTTGACCAGGTTATAGCAGCTTCAATGGGACCAATATCTTCAGGAGTGATTCTTTTGACTAACCATTTCCCTTGGCTAACTTCTCCTTCTGATCCTATACAGAAATTATCTTCTGGAAATTGTTGGGTAATCATAGAGATAGATCTTCTTCCAGTAAAGACTTTTCTATGTACATGAGGGCATGACATCGGCACTTTTCCATTAATCTGGCACTGTTCACATGGGTACAGAGGTCTTGTCTGTTTTGGAAAGGTGACTGATATGCTGCCATCTGATTCCCTTCTGATATGTCCATCATCATGGATGACTTTAGGCTTGTGTCTTTTTTCATAATCTGTTTTCCAAGAAGGCGGGAAAATGAGTTTGATCATCAGTGTGTACTTTTGGTTGGAAAACATTTCCATTACCAATAACTCTAACAACTGGTTTAGAGTCATGATCCATGGAAAATAGATGAGACTGTAGCCTGTACGTCATGGTATAATGAACTGCACATGCTGTTTCTGTTGGCATCATGTTAGCACCATAAAGCTGGACTTTGATCTGGATAGTCTGAGAGAGTGTTGGTCTGGATAGGTCCAAAGTGAAATTTGATCTACTTGTAACAGTACATGACCATTGTTAAGTCCTGCTTCAACTTGTGTAATTACAGCATCTTTGAAATTTGTCCATCTGGTATCAAGCAAAGTAACACAGCAGACAACATTTTTTCCAGCTAGGAAAGTGGGTTGTACTCCAATACGGATTGCACCAAGATGTAGTCCTTTGTAACCTTCACTTCTGTATCTTTTCAGATCTTTATCATCTAAGATAGGGAGATATGTTTCAGCATCTGAACTAGATACTGTTTGGACAGCAATAGTGGAGGATTTGTATACAGGTAAGAGCTTGGCTTTTTTGGTGGGTATAATATTTTTAAAGGATAAAAGTTGGGAGGTATTATAGAATTTGTAAGGGTTTAAAGGGTTAAGAGGACATTTGGAGGTTGGGGTAATAACAGAATTATCAGACCACTCAGCTTCAACATGGAAGTTGATATCTTCATCAGCTGGACGAGAGTTTCTTGGACCATAGGTTCAGAATTGCTACCTTGGATGAGTTCTCCTTTCATGATCTCTAAATACCTCTCGAGGTTTTACAATAGAGCAGAGTATACTGTGTAGAATTTTTTGAGAGTTCACCTAGGGTCTTACGGCGCTCAACTCAACGGCTGTTGCCCAAAACTCCTTTTTCTTTCTACAACCACTCACCAAATCATATAGGTGCGGAGAATAAGGGGTTGGGTAGATTCTAGAGGTTATAGTCCGAAACTACTTATCTTTTCTGATGTGGGAGATCAGCTTCTAGCTGCAGCCACAGAGCATACTTTGATAATTAGTTATGGATTATAAGGATAGTGGGTTATGTGTTTAGGTTTCAAGAAGAGGATGGCAAAAGATTGATTATGTAGAGTTAGACTAGTGGATGGACTCAAGACTTAGTAGGAAAAGCTAAGTAAGTAAGTAATAGGACTTTACATAGCATATGGAACAAAGGATGTAGGATAGGATATGATATGTCTTTAGGATAAGAGACTTCGTAGCTTTTATAGAGGATAAGGTGAATAGTAACTAGGATAAGATAAGTATAAAAGGTAAAGCTATATTAGAGTAGGTAAGCTCAAGTAAGTAGGTAGGCTATTTTAGAGTTGCTATTTCAGAGTAAGGCTCTGATACCATAAAGATAAAAACACAAAACACACACACTACTTTTATTAATATACACAAACAGGCTATAACATATATAGCTCTGCTCCACACTCATACACAGGATAGATGGAGTTGTACCGACACACACATATATACAAACGGACAACTCTTTATTTATGTACAGTGAGACTCGCACAAACTAGAGAGAGAGTGGAAGGCTCTAGTGAGAAGCCAAGTCTCCTCTCCTACTACTGAGGCTACCTCTATTTATAGATGAGGTATAACTTTACTATTCATACTATTCCTATTCACTATTCACTATTCACATTTGTCTCATGTGAGTTATTACATGTCTATCTTATCTTTATTACATGTCTATCTTATCCCTTCCTTTATCTACGTAGGTGCACATGTTCCTAATGGGACATGTGTCACCATTTGCACAGTACAGTCCTAATTATTACATGCGGGCATTACTATAGCCACACACGTATTACACTTACAGATATATATATGACACGACAGACACTATTACAGATAACTATGACACAGACACTATTACAGATAATTACAGACACTGTTATAGATAAAGATAAAAACACAAACACACACTATATTATATATAGATATACACAAACAGGCTATAACATATATAGCTCTGCTCCACACTCATACACAGGATAGATGGAGTTGTACCGACACACACATATATACAAACGGACAACTCTTTATTTATGTACAGTGAGACTCGCACAAACTAGAGAGAGAGTGGAAGGCTCTAGTGAGAAGCCAAGTCTGCCTTCTACTACTGAGGCTACCTCTATTTATAGATGAGGTATAACTTTACTATTCATACTATTCCTATTCACTATTCACTATTCACTATTCACACGAGACACTATTCACATTTGTCTCATGTGAGTTATTACATGTCTATCTTATCTTTATTACATGTCTACCTTATCCCTTCCTTTATCTACGTAGGTGCACATGTTCCTAATGGGACATGTGTCACCATTTGCACAGTACAGTCCTAATATTTACATGCGGGCATTACTATAGCCACACACGTATTACACTTACAGATATATATATGACACGACAGACACTATTACAGATAACTATGACACAGACACTATTACAGATAATTACAGACACTGTTATAGATAACTACGACACATAATAGATAACTACGACACATAATAGATAACTATGACACATAGTAGATCCACTTGTTATCTTCTGCAGTTCTCCATCTTTATTGCATCTTGTCTTCTTGTGCAGATATTTATTATTGACCATAAACATAAAAACACAAACACACACTATATTATATATAGATATACACAAACAGGCTATAACATATATAGCTCTGCTCCACACTCATACACAGGATAGATGGAGTTGTACCGACACACACATATATACAAACGGACAACTCTTTATTTATGTACAGTGAGACTAGCACAAACTAGAGAGAGAGTGGAAGGCTCTAGTGAGAAGCCAAGTCTGCTCTCCTACTACTGAGGCTACCTCTATTTATAGATGAGGTATAACTTTACTATTCATACTATTCCTATTCACTATTCACTATTCACACGAGACACTATTCACATTTGTCTCATGTGAGTTATTACATGTCTATCTTATCTTTATTACATGTCTACCTTATCCCTTCCTTTATCTACGTAGGTGCACATGTTCCTAATGGGACATGTGTCACCATTTGCACAGTACAGTCCTAATTATTACATGCGGGCATTACTATAGCCACACACGTATTACACTTACAGATATATATATGACACGACAGACACTATTACAGATAACTATGACACAGACACTATTACAGATAATTACAGACACTGTTATAGATAATACTAATAGATAACTATGACACATATAGTAGATCCACTTGTTATCTTCTGCAGTTCTCCATCTTTATTGCATCTTGTCTTCTTGTGCAGATATTTATTATTGGTAATTCCACCACGCTTCCGCGACTCTTGATATCTGGTATATCCACTACGCTTCCGCGGTTTCATCAATTGATAATTCCACTGTACATAAATAAAGAGTTGTCCGTTTGTATATATGTGTGTGTCGGTACAACTCCATCTATCCTGTGTATGAGTGTGGAGCAGAGCTATATATGTTATAGCCTGTTTTTGTATATTAATAATAGTAGTGTGTTTTTGTTTTTTATCTTAATGAGGGCATGACATCGGCACTTTTCCATTGATCTGGCACTGTTCACATGGGTACAGAGGTATAAAACACACACACACTACTATTATTAATATACACAAACAGGCTATAACATATATAGCTCTGCTCCACACTCATACACAGGATAGATGGAGTTGTACCGACACACACATATATACAAACGGACAACTCTTTATTTATGTACAGTGAGACTCGCACTAACTAGAGAGAGAGTGGAAGGCTCTAGTGAGAAGCCAAGTCTGCTCTCCTACTACTGAGGCTACCTCTATTTATAGATGAGGTATAACTTTACTATTCATACTATTCCTATTCACTATTCACTATTCACTATTCACACGAGACACTATTCACATTTGTCTCATGTGAGTTATTACATGTCTATCTTATCTTTATTACATGTCTACCTTATCCCTTCCTTTATCTACGTAGGTGCACATGTTCCTAATGGGACATGTGTCACCATTTGCACAGTACAGTCCTAATTATTACATGCGGGCATTACTATAGCCACACACGTATTACACTTACAGATATATATATGACACGACAGACACTATTACAGATAACTATGACACAGACACTATTACAGATAATTACAGACACTGTTATAGATAACTACGACACTATTATAGATAACTACGACACATAGTAGATCCACTTGTTATCTTCTGCTGTTCTCCATCTTTATTGCATCTTGTCTTCTTGTGCAGATATTTATTATTGGTAATTCCACCACGCTTCCGCGACTCTTGATATCTGGTATATCCACTACGCTTCCGCGGTTTCAATGTCTTCCATCATTGGGCCATTATTCTGCTGTAGTAGTTTCTCTGGAGTAGTTCTTGATAAATAGTCTGCTAGCACATTGTGTTCTCCTTTGATATGCTTGATGTTCCATTGATACTTTGAAAGCCATTCTGACCATCTGAGAAATTGAGGATTTGGAAGTTCGCCTTCTCTTCTTCTGAGTAGTCCCTCAAAATATTTATAATCAGTTTCAATAATAAATGGATTTTGTGATAAGTGAAATTGAAATTTCTTGATTCCATTTATTACTGCAAGTACTTCCTTTTTTGAGGAGGGATAATGTTGTTGAGAAGCACTGAAGGAACCTGATTTGTATCCACATATTTCTCTGCATTTGTCTGGATTTTCTTCAATTAAGACTGCCGCCCAATATTGATCTGAAGCATCTGTTTGAAGTATGAGTTGACCATTTCCTGGGATCTTTAGAGGAGGAGGTTGTTGCATAGTCTTTTCAGAGTTATGACTGACTGGGTTGCTTCTGGTGACCAAGTATCAGCATTCTTTCTCAAGTGTCTAGAGATCTTATTAGTGAGACTGGCTAGGTGAGGTATATGAGATGAAGCATAATTTACAATTCCTAAGAACTGTTGTATATGCTTTCTTCCATGGAGTTCATCTGGAAATTCCTTTATTTTTTGTGCTATATGATCTTGTGGAATGATTGATCCATTTCTAATCTTCAGCCCAAGAAAATCAACATCTTGTAATCCCAATTGCATCTTGGATTCTGAAAGGACTAATCCATGCTTGTAGGTTAATTCATGAAATTGACGGAGGTGTCTTTTATGTTGCTCTTCGTTTTCACTAAAGATTAAGACATCGTCAATGTAGATGAGACAGTTTGATGATAAAGGGGCATAGACTTCATCCATTCTGTGTTGAAATTCTGAGGGTGCATTCTTCAATCCAAATGGCATAACATTCCATTCATAATGTCCATGTGGCACAATAAAGGCTGTTTTGTACCTGTCTTTGGGATCAATACCAATTTGCCAAAATCCTGACTTCATGTCGAACTTGGAGAATATCTTGGCTTTGTTCATTTTCTTTAGCAATTGATCTCTCCTGGGGATAGGATATCGAATATCCTTTAGACAATTATTCAGCTTTTGGTAATCTATTACCAATCTCTTTTTTCCCCGTACTTGCTCAGAGTGTTTATCTACATAAAAAAGCTGGACTTGCCCATTGGGACTTGGATGGACTTATTAATCCAAGATTTAGTAATCCTTGGATCTCATCTTTACATAACTGTTCGTCATGTGGCATGCCTGGATGAGATGCTGTCTGATGCGGCATTTTCCATCCTTCATTATATGGCAAAGAGACAAAGTATTGTTCTCTTGTCCAGAACTGATTTGGAATATCAGCACAACACTGGAGCAATAGTGTTCTTTCTTTGGCAAAAGGATCATGGTTAATTCCAGCTACCCCGAAAAAGAGTTTTTTCTCGACCCAAGGAACTTTCTGTTTTATGTATGGTGAAAAGCCATCATGAAGGAAAGCAAATGGGGACCATAGGGTTAAGAAATCAAATCCCAAGATTGCATCTTCTCCTGATTCGTCATGCATATAAAAACAGTGTCTTTGAGATAACGAATCTGATAGGGAGACTTCAATCGGTTTGGAATATGCGGGACTGTAGAAATGATTTCCATTTGCTGTAGTGAAAGATGCTTTTGTAGGAATCCACTGACCTTTAGGTAGACATTTACTATGAAGAAGTGATACGGATGCTCCGGTATCCACTAATGCTGTAAGCTTCATGGGTTGAGACTGTGGTGGTGTAAGGGTGATTTGGAGATAAGGACGAAATGATTCTCCTTGATGATAAAAGATGTCATCTATTTTTTCTCTGATTGGTGCTTGGACTATTTGATGAATAGATTCTTCTGTATTAGAATCAGAGTCTGATGATTGTGATTCCTCTGGTTCGTCTGATTCTGTATCATCAAAGAAATCTAATCGCAGAATAGCTTCAGTTGGTTGAGTAGTCCAGTCAACCATTGGTCTTTGAATTCTTCATCATCAATGAGCTTGATTAGTTTTTGAGGAAGTTTCCTCCTTTTAGGACATTGTTTCGCCCAGTGTCCCTTTCTTCCACAGATGAAACATGTGTCTCTGGACAGCTTTGGTTGTTCCCTTCTTTTGATAAACTTGTATCTCCTTCCTTTATAAGGTCTCCAGCCTGATATCTTTTTTCTGCCTTTTCTAAATTTCTTTAATTCTCTTTTGGCGCAATGACATGAAGTAGAATCATTGCATCCAAACTTTTGAGAATCTTTCTTACAGAACTTTGTCAGGGAAGCTCGTTCTGATTGCTTTATAGTCTTTTTAAGCTTCTGAGAAAGGCAATGGTCTTGTATCAATTTTTCTGCAAGTTTGTACAAGATAGCTAAGCTGGCTTGTGTGATATCTACATCTTGCTCCTTCAACTTTTCTTCAACTAATTCACTGACAGGTTGTGGCATGTTGAGAACAAACGTCCTTTTGATAGTTTCTGTATTCTTGTGGAAAGTGTAAAAGAGTTGTTCTTGTCTCATATAGTATTCTTTTAACTTCGAGACATCACAACACTTATTCTGGAGGAATTCCTTCTCAGCTTTTTGTGTCTCCAGGTCTTCCACTCCAACAAAGACTTTGTTAATAACATTTAGAAGTGTTGTTATAGGTTGGTCAGTTTGTTGGATGAGACGTCTATCATTTGTTGGGAGATGATACCACCATCGTCTGAGTGAACCAGTGAATGCTGTTGTAATCCTGTCTAATACTTCTCTGAGAGTTAAATTAGAGTTCCTTAAAGTCTCTCCTTCAGCCCAAGCAGCCATCTTTTCTAGATATTGACCTCTTTCTTCTGGATCAATCTGATCAATATTCCAGAATTGTTTGTGATCTGGAGCATGTGGTACTACAACTCTGTATTCTGCTGGAGCAATATGATCTTCTTCATGTTGTTGATCCTGATGTGGGGGTTGTGCAGGATTTGAGGTCTGTGATTGTTCATAAGAGCTTTGAAACTGTGAGGCCGCTAATGGATCTCCAATTGGTTCTGTTTGAGAACACATTGGCTCCTCTGTTTCTTCCAGTAAGGTCAGCTTGGAAAGGATATGCAGGATTTGTCATCATGAACTGGTTTGATTGAGGGGCTGTTGAGATACTGCATGTTGTTGAAGAAGATGAAGTTGGATCTTCAGTATCATCTTTAAATTCGTCGCCCCATCCAGTGGCTTTGACAGGCCATGGATAAACAGGAGGAGGAGCATAGCTTCTCCAAAAAGCTTTTGGATTATTTCCTGATTCTTCCCATACATCATAAGGAGATGATGGTTTAGATTTCCATCTAGGAGGAGAAAGATCAATATCAGGTTGCTTTTCTTTTCGTACCCATTGCTTTTTAATTTGGAGGCGTTTTTCTTCTTCAAATTTAGCAGTTGAATCTCTGACTCTTCTTCTTGCATTATCCAGTTCTTCTTTGCTTAACATTGAAATCATCATGACAGTTCCAGTTGATGACCAGGGCTTCATTTTTTGGGCTTTTCTTGGTTTTGTGGCTTTTGAAGGTTCAGGCTTATTTTGGAAATATTGGTGAAGGGTTTGGACTTCATTTAGGATCTGGTCTTGTGTTTGGGAAATTTCTTTTAAGGCTTCATTCTGAGATTTGGCATTGACATTTGACCAGGTTATAGCAGCTTCAATGGGACCAATATCTTCAGGAGTGATTCTTTTGACTAACCATTTCCCTTGGCTAACTTCTCCTTCTGATCGTATACAGAAATTGTCTTCTGGAAATTGTTGGGTAATCATAGAGATAGATCTTCTTCCAGTAAAGACTTTTCTATGTACATGAGGGCATGACATCGGCACTTTTCCATTAATCTGGCACTGTTCACATGGGTACAGAGGTCTTGTCTGTTTTGGAAAGGTGACTGATATGCTGCCATCTGATTCCCTTCCTGATATGTCCATCATCATGGATGACTTTAGGCTTGTGTCTTTTTTCATAATCTGTTTTCCAAGAAGGCGGGAAAATGAGTTGATCATCAGTGTGTACTTTTGGTTGGAAAACATTTCCATTACCAATAACTCTAACAACTGGTTTAGAGTCATGATCCATGGAAAATAGATGAGACTGTAGCCTGTACGTCATGGTATAATGAACTGCACATGCTGTTTCTGTTGGCATCATGTTAGCACCATAAAGCTGGACTTTGATCTGGATAGTCTGAGAGAGTGTTGGTCTGGATAGGTCCAAAGTGAAATTTGGATCTACTTGCAACAGTACATGACCATTGTTAAGTCCTGCTTCAACTTGTGTAATTACAGCATCTTTGAAATTTGTCCATCTGGTATCAAGCAAAGTAACACAGCAGACAACATTTTTTCCGGCTAGGAAAGTGGGTTGTACTCCAATACGGATTGCACCAAGATGTAATCCTTTGTAACCTTCACTTCTGTATCTTTTCAGATCTTTGTCATCTAAGATAGGGAGATATGTTTCAGCATCTGAACTAGATACTGTTTGGACAGCAATAGTGGAGGATTTGTATACAGGTAAGAGCTTGGCTTTTTTGGTGGGTATAATATTTTTAAAGGATAAAAGTTGGGAGGTATTGTAGAATTTATAAGGGTTTAAAGGGTTAAGAGGACATTTGGAGGTTGGGGTAATAACAGAATTATCAGACCACTCAGCTTCAACATGGAAGTTGATATCTTCATCAGCTGGACGAGTTTCTTGGACCATAGGTTCAGAATTGCTACCTTGGATGAGTTCTCCTTTCATGATCTCTAAATACCTCTCGAGGTTTTACAATAGAGCAGAGTATACTGTGTAGAATTTTTTGAGAGTTCACCTAGGGTCTTACGGCGCCTCAACTCAACGGCTGTTGCCCAAAACTCCTTTTCTTTCTACAACCACTCACCAAATCATATAGGTGCGGAGAATAAGGGGTTGGGTAGATTCTAGAGGTTATAGTCCGAAACTACTTATCTTTTCTGATGTGGGAGATCAGCTTCTAGCTGCAGCCACAGAGCATACTTTGATAATTAGTTATGGATTATAAGGATAGTGGGTTATGTGTTTAGGTTTCAAGAAGAGGATGGCAAAAGATTGATTATGTAGAGTTAGACTAGTGGATGGACTCAAGACTTAGTAGGAAAAGCTAAGTAAGTAAGTAAGTAAGTATTTTACATAGCATATGGAACAAAGGATGTAGGATAGGATATGATATGTCTTTAGGATAAGAGACTTCGTAGCTTTTATAGAGGATAAGGTGAATAGTAACTAGGATAAGATAAGTATAAAAGGTAAAGCTATATTAGAGTAGGTAAGCTCAAGTAAGTAGGTAGGCTATTTTAGAGTTGCTATTTCAGAGTAAGGCTCTGATACCATTAACATATAAAACACACACACACTACTATTATTAATATACACAAACAGGCTATAACATATATAGCTCTGCTCCACACTCATACACAGGATAGATGGAGTTGTACCGACACACACATATATACAAACGGACAACTCTTTATTTATGTACAGTGAGACTCGCACTAACTAGAGAGAGAGTGGAAGGCTCTAGTGAGAAGCCAAGTCTGCTCTCCTACTACTGAGGCTACCTCTATTTATAGATGAGGTATAACTTTACTATTCATACTATTCCTATTCACTATTCACTATTCACTATTCACACGAGACACTATTCACATTTGTCTCATGTGAGTTATTACATGTCTATCTTATCTTTATTACATGTCTACCTTATCCCTTCCTTTATCTACGTAGGTGCACATGTTCCTAATGGGACATGTGTCACCATTTGCACAGTACAGTCCTAATTATTACATGCGGGCATTACTATAGCCACACACGTATTACACTTACAGATATATATATGACACGACAGACACTATTACAGATAACTATGACACAGACACTATTACAGATAATTACAGACACTGTTATAGATAACTACGACACTATTATAGATAACTACGACACATAGTAGATCCACTTGTTATCTTCTGCTGTTCTCCATCTTTATTGCATCTTGTCTTCTTGTGCAGATATTTATTATTGGTAATTCAATTTATTGCATCTTGTCTTCTTGTGCAGATATTTATTATTGGTAATTCCACAGATAGAAAACTGCAGAAGATGACAACTGGATCTACTATGTGTCGTAGTTATCTATAATAGTGTCGTAGTTATCTATAACAGTGTCTGTAATTATCTGTAATAGTATCTAGGAACATGTGCACCTACGTAGATAAAGGAAGGGATAAGGTAGACATGTAATAAAGATAAGATAGACATGTAATAACTCACATGAGACAAATGTGAATAGTGTCTCGTGTGAATAGTGAATAGTGAATAGGAATAGTATGAATAGTAAAGTTATACCTCATCTATAAATAGAGGTAGCCTCAGTAGTAGGAGAGCAGACTTGGCTTCTCACTAGAGCCTTCCACTCTCTCTCTAGTTAGTGCGAGTCTCACTGTACATAAATAAAGAGTTGTCCGTTTGTATATATGTGTGTGTCGGTACAACTCCATCTATCCTGTGTATGAGTGTGGAGCAGAGCTATATATGTTATAGCCTGTTTGTGTATATCTATATATAATATAGTGTGTGTTTTGTGCGGAAGCGTAGTGGATATACCAGATATCAAGAGTCGCGGAAGCGTGGTGGAATTACCAATAATAAATATCTGCACAAGAAGACAAGATGCAATAAAGATGGAGAACTGCAGAAGATGACAAGTGGATCTACTATGTGTCGTAGTTATCTATAATAGTGTCGTAGTTATCTATAACAGTGTCTGTAATTATCTGTAATAGTGTCTGTGTCATAGTTATCTGTAATAGTGTCTGTCGTGTCATATATATATCTGTAAGTGTAATACGTGTGTGGCTATAGTAATGCCCGCATGTAATATTAGGACTGTACTGTGCAAATGGTGACACACACTATATTATATATAGATATACACAAACAGGCTATAACATATATAGCTCTGCTCCACACTCATACACAGGATAGATGGAGTTGTACCGACACACACATATATACAAACGGACAACTCTTTATTTATGTACAGTGAGACTAGCACAAACTAGAGAGAGAGTGGAAGGCTCTAGTGAGAAGCCAAGTCTGCCTTCTACTACTGAGGCTACCTCTATTTATAGATGAGGTATAACTTTACTATTCATACTATTCCTATTCACTATTCACTATTCACTATTCACACGAGACACTATTCACATTTGTCTCACCAATAATAAATATCTGCACAAGAAGACAAGATGCAATAAAGATGGAGAACTGCAGAAGATAACAAGTGGATCTACTATGTGTCATAGTTATCTATTATGTGTCGTAGTTATCTATTATGTGTCGTAGTTATCTATAACAGTGTCTGTAATTATCTGTAATAGTGTCTGTGTCATAGTTATCTGTAATAGTGTCTGTCGTGTCATATATATATCTGTAAGTGTAATACGTGTGTGGCTATAGTAATGCCCGCATGTAATATTAGGACTGTACTGTGCAAATGATGACACATGTCCCATTAGGAACATGTGCACCTACGTAGATAAAGGAAGGGATAAGGTAGACATGTAATAAAGATAAGATAGACATGTAATAACTCACATGAGACAAATGTGAATAGTGTCTCGTGTGAATAGTGAATAGTGAATAGTGAATAGGAATAGTATGAATAGTAAAGTTATACCTCATCTATAAATAGAGGTAGCCTCAGTAGTAGGAGAGCAGACTTGGCTTCTCACTAGAGCCTTCCACTCTCTCTCTAGTTTGTGCTAGTCTCACTGTACATAAATAAAGAGTTGTCCGTTTGTATATATGTGTGTGTCGGTACAACTCCATCTATCCTGTGTATGAGTGTGGAGCAGAGCTATATATGTTATAGCCTGTTTGTGTATATCTATATATAATATAGTGTGTGTTAGTGTGTTTATCTTTATGGTATCAGAGCCTTACTCTGAAATAGCAACTCTAAAATAGCCTACCTACTTACTTGAGCTTACCTACTCTAATATAGCTTTACCTTTTATACTTACCTTATCCTAGTTACTATTCACCTTATCCTCTATAAAAGCTACGAAGTCTCTTATCCTAAAGACATATCATATCCTATCCTACATCCTTTGTTCCATATGCTATGTAAAGTCCTATTACTTACTTACTTACTTACTTAGCTTTTCCTACTAAGTCTTGAGTCCATCCACTAGTCTAACTCTACATAATCAATCTTTTGCCATCCTCTTCTTGAAACCTAAACACATAACCCACTATCCCTATAATCCATAACTAATTATCAAAGTATGCTCTGTGGCTGCAGCTAGAAGCTGATCTCCCACATCAGAAAAGATAAGTAGTTTCGGACTATAACCTCTAGAATCTACCCAACCCCTTATTCTCCGCACCTATATGATTTGGTGAGTGGTTGTAGAAAGAAAAGGAGTTTTGGGCAACAGCCGTTGAGTTGAGGCGCCGTAAGACCCTAGGTGAACTCTCAAAAAATTCTACACAGTATACTCTGCTCTATTGTAAAACCTCGAGAGGTATTTAGAGATCATGAAAGGAGAACTCATCCAAGGTAGCAATTCTGAACCTATGGTCCAAGAAACTCGTCCAGCTGATGAAGATATCAACTTCCATGTTGAAGCTGAGTGGTCTGATAATTCTGTTATTACCCCAACCTCCAAATGTCCTCTTAACCCTTTAAACCCTTATAAATTCTATAATACCTCCCAACTTTTATCCTTTAAAAATATTATACCCACCAAAAAAGCCAAGCTCTTACCTGTATACAAATCCTCCACTATTGCTGTCCAAACAGTATCTAGTTCAGATGCTGAAACATATCTCCCTATCTTAGATGACAAAGATCTGAAAAGATACAGAAGTGAAGGTTACAAAGGATTACATCTTGGTGCAATCCGTATTGGAGTACAACCCACTTTCCTAGCCGGAAAAAATGTTGTCTGCTGTGTTACTTTGCTTGATACCAGATGGACAAATTTCAAAGATGCTGTAATTACACAAGTTGAAGCAGGACTTAACAATGGTCATGTACTGTTGCAAGTAGATCCAAATTTCACTTTGGACCTATCCAGACCAACACTCTCTCAGACTATCCAGATCAAAGTCCAGCTTTATGGTGCTAACATGATGCCAACAGAAACAGCATGTGCAGTTCATTATACCATGACGTACAGGCTACAGTCTCATCTATTTTCCATGGATCATGACTCTAAACCAGTTGTTAGAGTTATTGGTAATGGAAATGTTTTCCAACCAAAAGTACACACTGATGATCAACTTATTTTCCCACCTTCTTGGAAAACAGATTATGAAAAAAGACACAAGCCTAAAGTCATCCATGATGATGGACATATCAGAAGGGAATCAGATGGCAGCATATCAGTCACCTTTCCAAAACAGACAAGACCTCTGTACCCATGTGAACAGTGCCAGATTAATGGAAAAGTGCCGATGTCATGCCCTCATGTACATAGAAAAGTCTTTACTGGAAGAAGATCTATCTCTATGATTACCCAACAATTTCCAGAAGACAATTTCTGTATAGGATCAGAAGGAGAAGTTAGCCAAGGGAAATGGTTAGTCAAAAGAATCACTCCTGAAGATATTGGTCCCATTGAAGCTGCTATAACTTGGTCAAATGTCAATGCCAAATCTCAGAATGAAGCTTTAAAAGAAATTTCCCAAACACAAGACCAGATCCTAAATGAAGTCCAAACCCTTCACCAATATTTCCAAAATAAGCCTGAACCTTCAAAAGCCACAAAACCAAGAAAAGCCCAAAAAATGAAGCCCTGGTCATCAACTGGAACTGTCATGATGATTTCAATGTTAAGCAAAGAAGAACTGGATAATGCAAGAAGAAGAGTCAGAGATTCAACTGCTAAATTTGAAGAAGAAAAACGCCTCCAAATTAAAAAGCAATGGGTACGAAAAGAAAAGCAACTGATATTGATCTTTCTCCTCCTAGATGGAAATCTAAACCATCATCTCCTTATGATGTATGGGAAGAATCAGGAAATAATCCAAAAGCTTTTTGGAGAAGCTATGCTCCTCCTCCTGTTTATCCATGGCCTGTCAAAGCCACTGGATGGGGCGACGAATTTAAAGATGATACTGAAGATCCAACTTCATCTTCTTCAACAACATGCAGTATCTCAACAGCCCCTCAATCAAACCAGTTCATGATGACAAATCCTGCATATCCTTTCCAAGCTGACCTTACTGGAAGAAACAGAGGAGCCAATGTTTCTCAAACAGAACCAATTGGAGATCCATTAGCGGCCTCACAGTTTCAAAGCTCTTATGAACAATCACAGACCTCAAATCCTGCACAACCCCCACATCAGGATCAACAACATGAAGAAGATCATATTGCTCCAGCAGAATACAGAGTTGTAGTACCACATGCTCCAGATCACAAACAATTCTGGAATATTGATCAGATTGATCCAGAAGAAAGAGGTCAATATCTAGAAAAGATGGCTGCTTGGGCTGAAGGAGAGACTTTAAGGAACTCTAATTTAACTCTCAGAGAAGTATTAGACAGGATTACAACAGCATTCACTGGTTCACTCAGACGATGGTGGTATCATCTCCCAACAAATGATAGACGTCTCATCCAACAAACTGACCAACCTATAACAACACTTCTAAATGTTATTAACAAAGTCTTTGTTGGAGTGGAAGACCTGGAGACACAAAAAGCTGAGAAGGAATTCCTCCAGAATAAGTGTTGTGATGTCTCGAAGTTAAAAGAATACTATATGAGACAAGAACAACTCTTTTACACTTTCCACAAGAATACAGAAACTATCAAAAGGACGTTTGTTCTCAACATGCCACAACCTGTCAGTGAATTAGTTGAAGAAAAGTTGAAGGAGCAAGATGTAGATATCACACAACATGCGGGCATTACTATAGCCACACACGTATTACACTTACAGATATATATATGACACGACAGACACTATTACAGATAACTATGACACAGACACTATTACAGATAATTACAGACACTGTTATAGATAACTACGACACTATTATAGATAACTACGACACATAGTAGATCCACTTGTTATCTTCTGCTGTTCTCCATCTTTATTGCATCTTGTCTTCTTGTGCAGATATTTATTATTGGTAATTCCACCACGCTTCCGCGACTCTTGATATCTGGTATATCCACTACGCTTCCGCGGTTTCAATGTCTTCCATCATTGGGCCATTATTCTGCTGTAGTAGTTTCTCTGGAGTAGTTCTTGATAAATAGTCTGCTAGCACATTGTGTTCTCCTTTGATATGCTTGATGTTCCATTGATACTTTGAAAGCCATTCTGACCATCTGAGAAATTGAGGATTTGGAAGTTCGCCTTCTCTTCTTCTTGCATTATCCAGTTCTTCTTTGCTTAACATTGAAATCATCATGACAGTTCCAGTTGATGACCAGGGCTTCATTTTTTGGGCTTTTCTTGGTTTTGTGGCTTTTGAAGGTTCAGGCTTATTTTGGAAATATTGGTGAAGGGTTTGGACTTCATTTAGGATCTGGTCTTGTGTTTGGGAAATTTCTTTTAAGGCTTCATTCTGAGATTTGGCATTGACATTTGACCAGGTTATAGCAGCTTCAATGGGACCAATATCTTCAGGAGTGATTCTTTTGACTAACCATTTCCCTTGGCTAACTTCTCCTTCTGATCCTATACAGAAATTATCTTCTGGAAATTGTTGGGTAATCATAGAGATAGATCTTCTTCCAGTAAAGACTTTTCTATGTACATGAGGGCATGACATCGGCACTTTTCCATTAATCTGGCACTGTTCACATGGGTACAGAGGTCTTGTCTGTTTTGGAAAGGTGACTGATATGCTGCCATCTGATTCCCTTCTGATATGTCCATCATCATGGATGACTTTAGGCTTGTGTCTTTTTTCATAATCTGTTTTCCAAGAAGGCGGGAAAATGAGTTTGATCATCAGTGTGTACTTTTGGTTGGAAAACATTTCCATTACCAATAACTCTAACAACTGGTTTAGAGTCATGATCCATGGAAAATAGATGAGACTGTAGCCTGTACGTCATGGTATAATGAACTGCACATGCTGTTTCTGTTGGCATCATGTTAGCACCATAAAGCTGGACTTTGATCTGGATAGTCTGAGAGAGTGTTGGTCTGGATAGGTCCAAAGTGAAATTTGATCTACTTGTAACAGTACATGACCATTGTTAAGTCCTGCTTCAACTTGTGTAATTACAGCATCTTTGAAATTTGTCCATCTGGTATCAAGCAAAGTAACACAGCAGACAACATTTTTTCCAGCTAGGAAAGTGGGTTGTACTCCAATACGGATTGCACCAAGATGTAGTCCTTTGTAACCTTCACTTCTGTATCTTTTCAGATCTTTATCATCTAAGATAGGGAGATATGTTTCAGCATCTGAACTAGATACTGTTTGGACAGCAATAGTGGAGGATTTGTATACAGGTAAGAGCTTGGCTTTTTTGGTGGGTATAATATTTTTAAAGGATAAAAGTTGGGAGGTATTATAGAATTTGTAAGGGTTTAAAGGGTTAAGAGGACATTTGGAGGTTGGGGTAATAACAGAATTATCAGACCACTCAGCTTCAACATGGAAGTTGATATCTTCATCAGCTGGACGAGAGTTTCTTGGACCATAGGTTCAGAATTGCTACCTTGGATGAGTTCTCCTTTCATGATCTCTAAATACCTCTCGAGGTTTTACAATAGAGCAGAGTATACTGTGTAGAATTTTTTGAGAGTTCACCTAGGGTCTTACGGCGCTCAACTCAACGGCTGTTGCCCAAAACTCCTTTTTCTTTCTACAACCACTCACCAAATCATATAGGTGCGGAGAATAAGGGGTTGGGTAGATTCTAGAGGTTATAGTCCGAAACTACTTATCTTTTCTGATGTGGGAGATCAGCTTCTAGCTGCAGCCACAGAGCATACTTTGATAATTAGTTATGGATTATAAGGATAGTGGGTTATGTGTTTAGGTTTCAAGAAGAGGATGGCAAAAGATTGATTATGTAGAGTTAGACTAGTGGATGGACTCAAGACTTAGTAGGAAAAGCTAAGTAAGTAAGTAATAGGACTTTACATAGCATATGGAACAAAGGATGTAGGATAGGATATGATATGTCTTTAGGATAAGAGACTTCGTAGCTTTTATAGAGGATAAGGTGAATAGTAACTAGGATAAGATAAGTATAAAAGGTAAAGCTATATTAGAGTAGGTAAGCTCAAGTAAGTAGGTAGGCTATTTTAGAGTTGCTATTTCAGAGTAAGGCTCTGATACCATAAAGATAAAAACACAAAACACACACACTACTTTTATTAATATACACAAACAGGCTATAACATATATAGCTCTGCTCCACACTCATACACAGGATAGATGGAGTTGTACCGACACACACATATATACAAACGGACAACTCTTTATTTATGTACAGTGAGACTCGCACAAACTAGAGAGAGAGTGGAAGGCTCTAGTGAGAAGCCAAGTCTCCTCTCCTACTACTGAGGCTACCTCTATTTATAGATGAGGTATAACTTTACTATTCATACTATTCCTATTCACTATTCACTATTCACATTTGTCTCATGTGAGTTATTACATGTCTATCTTATCTTTATTACATGTCTATCTTATCCCTTCCTTTATCTACGTAGGTGCACATGTTCCTAATGGGACATGTGTCACCATTTGCACAGTACAGTCCTAATTATTACATGCGGGCATTACTATAGCCACACACGTATTACACTTACAGATATATATATGACACGACAGACACTATTACAGATAACTATGACACAGACACTATTACAGATAATTACAGACACTGTTATAGATAAAGATAAAAACACAAACACACACTATATTATATATAGATATACACAAACAGGCTATAACATATATAGCTCTGCTCCACACTCATACACAGGATAGATGGAGTTGTACCGACACACACATATATACAAACGGACAACTCTTTATTTATGTACAGTGAGACTCGCACAAACTAGAGAGAGAGTGGAAGGCTCTAGTGAGAAGCCAAGTCTGCCTTCTACTACTGAGGCTACCTCTATTTATAGATGAGGTATAACTTTACTATTCATACTATTCCTATTCACTATTCACTATTCACTATTCACACGAGACACTATTCACATTTGTCTCATGTGAGTTATTACATGTCTATCTTATCTTTATTACATGTCTACCTTATCCCTTCTTTATCTACGTAGGTGCACATGTTCCTAATGGGACATGTGTCACCATTTGCACAGTACAGTCCTAATATTTACATGCGGGCATTACTATAGCCACACACGTATTACACTTACAGATATATATATGACACGACAGACACTATTACAGATAACTATGACACAGACACTATTACAGATAATTACAGACACTGTTATAGATAACTACGACACATAATAGATAACTACGACACATAATAGATAACTATGACACATAGTAGATCCACTTGTTATCTTCTGCAGTTCTCCATCTTTATTGCATCTTGTCTTCTTGTGCAGATATTTATTATTGACCATAAACATAAAAACACAAACACACACTATATTATATATAGATATACACAAACAGGCTATAACATATATAGCTCTGCTCCACACTCATACACAGGATAGATGGAGTTGTACCGACACACACATATATACAAACGGACAACTCTTTATTTATGTACAGTGAGACTAGCACAAACTAGAGAGAGAGTGGAAGGCTCTAGTGAGAAGCCAAGTCTGCTCTCCTACTACTGAGGCTACCTCTATTTATAGATGAGGTATAACTTTACTATTCATACTATTCCTATTCACTATTCACTATTCACACGAGACACTATTCACATTTGTCTCATGTGAGTTATTACATGTCTATCTTATCTTTATTACATGTCTACCTTATCCCTTCCTTTATCTACGTAGGTGCACATGTTCCTAATGGGACATGTGTCACCATTTGCACAGTACAGTCCTAATTATTACATGCGGGCATTACTATAGCCACACACGTATTACACTTACAGATATATATATGACACGACAGACACTATTACAGATAACTATGACACAGACACTATTACAGATAATTACAGACACTGTTATAGATAATACTAATAGATAACTATGACACATATAGTAGATCCACTTGTTATCTTCTGCAGTTCTCCATCTTTATTGCATCTTGTCTTCTTGTGCAGATATTTATTATTGGTAATTCCACCACGCTTCCGCGACTCTTGATATCTGGTATATCCACTACGCTTCCGCGGTTTCATCAATTGATAATTCCACTGTACATAAATAAAGAGTTGTCCGTTTGTATATATGTGTGTGTCGGTACAACTCCATCTATCCTGTGTATGAGTGTGGAGCAGAGCTATATATGTTATAGCCTGTTTTTGTATATTAATAATAGTAGTGTGTTTTTGTTTTTTATCTTAATGAGGGCATGACATCGGCACTTTTCCATTGATCTGGCACTGTTCACATGGGTACAGAGGTATAAAACACACACACACTACTATTATTAATATACACAAACAGGCTATAACATATATAGCTCTGCTCCACACTCATACACAGGATAGATGGAGTTGTACCGACACACACATATATACAAACGGACAACTCTTTATTTATGTACAGTGAGACTCGCACTAACTAGAGAGAGAGTGGAAGGCTCTAGTGAGAAGCCAAGTCTGCTCTCCTACTACTGAGGCTACCTCTATTTATAGATGAGGTATAACTTTACTATTCATACTATTCCTATTCACTATTCACTATTCACTATTCACACGAGACACTATTCACATTTGTCTCATGTGAGTTATTACATGTCTATCTTATCTTTATTACATGTCTACCTTATCCCTTCCTTTATCTACGTAGGTGCACATGTTCCTAATGGGACATGTGTCACCATTTGCACAGTACAGTCCTAATTATTACATGCGGGCATTACTATAGCCACACACGTATTACACTTACAGATATATATATGACACGACAGACACTATTACAGATAACTATGACACAGACACTATTACAGATAATTACAGACACTGTTATAGATAACTACGACACTATTATAGATAACTACGACACATAGTAGATCCACTTGTTATCTTCTGCTGTTCTCCATCTTTATTGCATCTTGTCTTCTTGTGCAGATATTTATTATTGGTAATTCCACCACGCTTCCGCGACTCTTGATATCTGGTATATCCACTACGCTTCCGCGGTTTCAATGTCTTCCATCATTGGGCCATTATTCTGCTGTAGTAGTTTCTCTGGAGTAGTTCTTGATAAATAGTCTGCTAGCACATTGTGTTCTCCTTTGATATGCTTGATGTTCCATTGATACTTTGAAAGCCATTCTGACCATCTGAGAAATTGAGGATTTGGAAGTTCGCCTTCTCTTCTTCTGAGTAGTCCCTCAAAATATTTATAATCAGTTTCAATAATAAATGGATTTTGTGATAAGTGAAATTGAAATTTCTTGATTCCATTTATTACTGCAAGTACTTCCTTTTTTGAGGAGGGATAATGTTGTTGAGAAGCACTGAAGGAACCTGATTTGTATCCACATATTTCTCTGCATTTGTCTGGATTTTCTTCAATTAAGACTGCCGCCCAATATTGATCTGAAGCATCTGTTTGAAGTATGAGTTGACCATTTCCTGGGATCTTTAGAGGAGGAGGTTGTTGCATAGTCTTTTCAGAGTTATGACTGACTGGGTTGCTTCTGGTGACCAAGTATCAGCATTCTTTCTCAAGTGTCTAGAGATCTTATTAGTGAGACTGGCTAGGTGAGGTATATGAGATGAAGCATAATTTACAATTCCTAAGAACTGTTGTATATGCTTTCTTCCATGGAGTTCATCTGGAAATTCCTTTATTTTTTGTGCTATATGATCTTGTGGAATGATTGATCCATTTCTAATCTTCAGCCCAAGAAAATCAACATCTTGTAATCCCAATTGCATCTTGGATTCTGAAAGGACTAATCCATGCTTGTAGGTTAATTCATGAAATTGACGGAGGTGTCTTTTATGTTGCTCTTCGTTTTCACTAAAGATTAAGACATCGTCAATGTAGATGAGACAGTTTGATGATAAAGGGGCATAGACTTCATCCATTCTGTGTTGAAATTCTGAGGGTGCATTCTTCAATCCAAATGGCATAACATTCCATTCATAATGTCCATGTGGCACAATAAAGGCTGTTTTGTACCTGTCTTTGGGATCAATACCAATTTGCCAAAATCCTGACTTCATGTCGAACTTGGAGAATATCTTGGCTTTGTTCATTTTCTTTAGCAATTGATCTCTCCTGGGGATAGGATATCGAATATCCTTTAGACAATTATTCAGCTTTTGGTAATCTATTACCAATCTCTTTTTTCCCCGTACTTGCTCAGAGTGTTTATCTACATAAAAAAGCTGGACTTGCCCATTGGGACTTGGATGGACTTATTAATCCAAGATTTAGTAATCCTTGGATCTCATCTTTACATAACTGTTCGTCATGTGGCATGCCTGGATGAGATGCTGTCTGATGCGGCATTTTCCATCCTTCATTATATGGCAAAGAGACAAAGTATTGTTCTCTTGTCCAGAACTGATTTGGAATATCAGCACAACACTGGAGCAATAGTGTTCTTTCTTTGGCAAAAGGATCATGGTTAATTCCAGCTACCCCGAAAAAGAGTTTTTTCTCGACCCAAGGAACTTTCTGTTTTATGTATGGTGAAAAGCCATCATGAAGGAAAGCAAATGGGGACCATAGGGTTAAGAAATCAAATCCCAAGATTGCATCTTCTCCTGATTCGTCATGCATATAAAAACAGTGTCTTTGAGATAACGAATCTGATAGGGAGACTTCAATCGGTTTGGAATATGCGGGACTGTAGAAATGATTTCCATTTGCTGTAGTGAAAGATGCTTTTGTAGGAATCCACTGACCTTTAGGTAGACATTTACTATGAAGAAGTGATACGGATGCTCCGGTATCCACTAATGCTGTAAGCTTCATGGGTTGAGACTGTGGTGGTGTAAGGGTGATTTGGAGATAAGGACGAAATGATTCTCCTTGATGATAAAAGATGTCATCTATTTTTTCTCTGATTGGTGCTTGGACTATTTGATGAATAGATTCTTCTGTATTAGAATCAGAGTCTGATGATTGTGATTCCTCTGGTTCGTCTGATTCTGTATCATCAAAGAAATCTAATCGCAGAATAGCTTCAGTTGGTTGAGTAGTCCAGTCAACCATTGGTCTTTGAATTCTTCATCATCAATGAGCTTGATTAGTTTTTGAGGAAGTTTCCTCCTTTTAGGACATTGTTTCGCCCAGTGTCCCTTTCTTCCACAGATGAAACATGTGTCTCTGGACAGCTTTGGTTGTTCCCTTCTTTTGATAAACTTGTATCTCCTTCCTTTATAAGGTCTCCAGCCTGATATCTTTTTTCTGCCTTTTCTAAATTTCTTTAATTCTCTTTTGGCGCAATGACATGAAGTAGAATCAATAACTGATTATTTGGGTAGGCTCTTTCTCCAGTACTGAAGTTGGTATCTTCATCAGCTGGACGAGTTTCTTGGACCATAGGTTCAGAATTGCTACCTTGGATGAGTTCTCCTTTCATGATCTCTAAATACCTCTCGAGGTTTTACAATAGAGCAGAGTATACTGTGTAGAATTTTTTGAGAGTTCACCTAGGGTCTTACGGCGCCTCAACTCAACGGCTGTTGCCCAAAACTCCTTTTCTTTCTACAACCACTCACCAAATCATATAGGTGCGGAGAATAAGGGGTTGGGTAGATTCTAGAGGTTATAGTCCGAAACTACTTATCTTTTCTGATGTGGGAGATCAGCTTCTAGCTGCAGCCACAGAGCATACTTTGATAATTAGTTATGGATTATAGGGATAGTGGGTTATGTGTTTAGGTTTCAAGAAGAGGATGGCAAAAGATTGATTATGTAGAGTTAGACTAGTGGATGGACTCAACACTTCGTAGGAAAAGCTAAGTAAGTAAGTAATAGGACTTTACATAGCATATGGAACAAAGGATGTAGGATAGGATATGATATGTCTTTAGGATAAGAGACTTCGTAGCTTTTATAGAGGATAAGGTGAATAGTAACTAGGATAAGATAAGTATAAAAGGTAAAGCTATATTAGAGTAGGTAAGCTCAAGTAAGTAGGTAGGCTATTTTAGAGTTGCTATTTCAGAGTAAGGCTCTGATACCATTAAGATAAAAACAATAACACACTACTATTATTAATATACACAAACAGGCTATAACATATATAGCTCTGCTCCACACTCATACACAGGATAGATGGAGTTGTACCGACACACACATATATACAAACGGACAACTCTTTATTTATGTACAGTGAGACTAGCACAAACTAGAGAGAGAGTGGAAGGCTCTAGTGAGAAGCCAAGTCTGCTCTCCTACTACTGAGGCTACCTCTATTTATAGATGAGGTATAACTTTACTATTCATACTATTCCTATTCACTATTCACTATTCACTATTCACACGAGACACTATTCACATTTGTCTCATGTGAGTTATTACATGTCTATCTTATCTTTATTACATGTCTACCTTATCCCTTCCTTTATCTACGTAGGTGCACATGTTCCTAATGGGACATGTGTCACCATTTGCACAGTACAGTCCTAATATTACATGCGGGCATTACTATAGCCACACACGTATTACACTTACAGATATATATATGACACGACAGACACTATTACAGATAACTATGACACAGACACTATTACAGATAATTACAGACACTGTTATAGATAACTACGACACTATTATAGATAACTACGACACTATTATAGATAACTACGACACTATTATAGATAACTACGACACATAGTAGATCCAGTTGTCATCTTCTGCAGTTCTCTATCTTTATTGCATCTTGTCTTCTTGTGCAGATATTTATTATTGGTTCTATCTTATCTTTATTACATGTCTACCTTATCCCTTCCTTTATCTACGTAGGTGCACATGTTCCTAATGGGACATGTGTCACCATTTGCACAGTACAGTCCTAATATTACATGCGGGCATTACTATAGCCACACACGTATTACACTTACAGATATATATATGACACGACAGACACTATTACAGATAACTATGACACAGACACTATTACAGATAATTACAGACACTGTTATAGATAACTACGACACATAATATAAGTATATATACTGCACATGACATCAAATATAAAAAACAAATGTGTCTCCAAAATACTACCAGTACATTTATATGTCCCAATATAACAGAAACAATTCTTAATTTCTATTACTTTATGGTGTTTTGTCTGAGTGATTAGCAAGCACTCAAATCAGAGGCATGCTTAGTTCTTACCTAAGGCTCTATGCATGTTTTGACAAATTTGTGCGTAACGATTTGTGAAATATATGTCATGATGAGTGGTGTGATATTGTTTCAATCCTCTGTTATGTTATTATGTGAAAAGTATAAAGTAATAAAAAATATATATAATAATATTGCTGCTACAACTACATTGTATGGATTGTTTATTAGATTCATACAATTAATTAGACTTAAGTGTCGAAAAATTTTCATTAATGAAAAATTATTGTTTCATTAACAACTTTAGTCGCTACAATACCAACCTGAAAGAAAGCAGCAAACTTCTACAGTTGCCAAAGTGATTTGTATTTCCTTATTAATATTCACACGTAAATTTCCTAAATAGAGATTCCTCAATTTTATATGTGCAGGATAACGTTAACGGAGATGATTAAAGATTAAATTTGTCATTTTTGTAATGGATAGAGGTTTTATAGGAGAGCTGTAATCCTTTAGTGCCCGAACTATCTAATTTTGGTTGATAATTTAGTTCATGGGTAAGCCGTAGCCATCTTCTAGCACAATGGGCAATATGTATATTAACAAAAGCAGAGTACAATCCTAAATCCAGGAACTAAGATGATTAGACTCAGAAAGAAAATTATAGACTTCAGCGTCAGTAACCAAGAATGTTCACCTTAGGAATCACAGTACTAATTCTAGCATCACCAATGGTGTGTGTATATATTTTACTTCTGGTTTTTAATGTAAATTTTTTGAAGCCCTATTTTATCCTTGGACCGTCATGCTATACACATCTGTCCATTCATAGCCCATAAGGCTGAATAGCTGATAGTGTGAAAGTATACATTGCACCCTCAGAGGATTAGAAGAAGCAAGGTGGAGCACGTGCATGCTGGCTGATTAGTATTGGTGATAAGCCTGTCATAGAGAATTGGTGATCTATGTTAGGATACTTAACTATAGTATAAATAGCTACAGTAGTATAGAGGAAAGGCACTTCTTGTGAACCTTTTTATCATTGTAACAATTCTCTTAGTAAGTGGATTAGCGCGAGCAAGTATTGTGATATGTGTAGAAGGTGAATTTCATCTTGTACAGAGAGGAGTGTATGCAGTGATGCAAAAACTGCTTTGAGAGTGTAATCATTCGCAATGAAGTAGTGGATTGGTTTCTCGCGTGGAGTAGATTCACACATTGTGGATTGAACCACGTTAGAATCTTGTGTGTTGTGACTTGTTCTTTCATGTTCTTGTTAATTCATTGTTTGATAGTAGCATTGGCAACCTAATAGAAAGTGAGAACAAGGAATTGAGAGCTGGACAATTTACATATTTGCTCAAAGTTTCTTCCCTTGGGACCCTGATCCACGGCCTCGTACATATGAAGAATCAAGGTTACAGTAGTGTTGCATCTGGTATTAACATGAAATTTGAAAAATCTTTTATTTGCTTTCATTGTTATATTACCACCAAGGAGCAGTACAAGTCGATTTGCTGTTGGAAAAGGTCATTCAAGTTCAAATAGCTCTATTTTGCCATCACTATGTTATCATAATACGTGGCTTCATGTCATATTAATGTTAATCCGGTGGTACGTTTTGCTGGCAGTCTACTTGTCATTGACATGTCATGTGTTTGTCTTATTTCAGCAGATCGGACTTGTGAATTCAAATAGGCAAAGCAAATTTGAAACTCAACTCATACGAAGTAGCAGCTGATATACTAGAAAAGTAAAAACTTTAAACAAATATTTTACCTAAAAACATATATTGTAAAACTGGTACAAGTATAATTTGTGAGACTTTACAGTCAAAGATAAGTAGAATGAATATGCTTCTGGAGCAAGTTTTGGATACAAGAGTTTTATCAAGACAATAAACACCAGCAAAACATCCTGGTGGTCAGCTCCTTCGTATCCACGACTTTCTCCATGCTTCTTATAATATTTAACTCTAACAAGACCAAACAAACCTAAAAAGAGATCCAACTTTCCTATGTACCAATAAAAATTTCTAAAGCATCTGTTTGGGGAAAAGCTAGTGGACATCTCACTAGGATAGGGCGGTGAATCCCATGACAAAGTCGGCTTCCAAACTAAAGGGAAATCGAATTGCTTCCCACTGGTTACTATCTTCGGTTGATCCTGGATTTTTCTTCTTCAGTCCTGCTTGTTCATCTTCTCCTAAGTTCACATCCTGAGGCAGACTTATTGAGAAGCAACCAAACTGCTGTTCTGGGCTTTGAAATTCGGGTTAAATAGAATAGAGGTTGCATCAACTGTAGAGCACGTGGTTATTCCTGACATTTTTTGTGAAGAGAACATAAACCCATTATTGGGAATTTCTCCATGCTTCTTAGATGTTTGTTGTTGCAAGTGACCACTAGTGCAAAACTGAACGGCTGGTTCAATTTCATTGCTAAACTGTGTGAATTGTCCTTCTTGACCCTGAATGATTATGTCTGATGCTGCAATTTCGGGTAAACCAGACACCCAAGAATAAGAGAGAGCTCTTTGTGCCATGGAGTTTGCTTTTTTGAAAATCCTGCAAATTGCCCATGAATCCTGTTGTCCTTGTCCCCAAACACAACAAGATCTAAATATTCAATTGTTAAACATCAAATAATAATAATCAAGTACAATTGGGGATTTAGAATATAATACATAATAAAGAGACGCTGCTTTACATTTGGAGGAAGACTTTTGTCGAACAGTTTGTTGGGTTGGTTTGAGGAATCGAAAGTAGAAGGTAGACGAAACTCACGCATCATCCAATCAGTTTTAAATCCTTTAGTAGCTCTGCCTCTGTAGAAAACAAGTGACTTCTTCAAACCAATACACTTGGTTGTACCATGAGGAGTAAATACGCCTATCTGTTCCAGTAGCTTTCCAGAAACCAGAACCAGTGACTCTGTTAGGCTTTATACTATTCCTGTATTTACGGTCCCTTGGACAGTAGAAATACCACTCTTTCTCACCTGTACTTGCCAGCTCTTGTTTGCATTGCACCCAACAAAAATAATCAGTTAAATGTTTTATTTATTTTATTATTATTAAAAAAAAAAAAAAATGAATGAATGAATGAATGAAAAATCTATTTTTGTAGTCTTACTTGGAAGATCGCAGGGGTCATATTTGTAAATGTCCACTTGCTTGATAAGTTAAACGTATAGAGGCCGGTTCTGAATCTTTCTTTTTTAGTAAAATCCAACCAGTTATTCAACAGTTGGATGAAACCTAAAACCCGGCAACATAACATCATCTACTTTATCCATCTCCTCCATTTTCTTCTTCTTCAAACAAATTTGAATTCTATAGACAGTTTAAAAGGTGTGGTAAACAAAGGCACAGAGAAAAAGACTTAAGCTTTGAATTAGCAGTTGTATTTCTTTATTCAAGACCACTATGTGTCTCCTTGAAAGGGTTCTGCTTCCGAATCTTAGGCCTACCTTTCAGGAAGACTAATGAAGAGTGTGTTTTTGCGAAAATAACGATTTCTTTTAGAGGAGAAGGAAGATGAAGTTGAGGACCCTTACGAACAAGTACCAAGAAACACAACTAAGTGTTAGTCTGTGTATGGTTGTTTTAAATAAGGATTTAACTGTCTTAATGTTCTTGGAAGCCTCCCATTTTGGGGTGTGTTCAAATAAAAATATAGTATCTCAAAGATCTACAAAATCAGCCAAAAAAAAGTTGGGATTTTAAATACGAAACTGTTGGTTATAATATTTTCTAACGTGGATTTAGTCCAATGGAATATATAGACGCCTTGGCTATTTTATCTACAACAAACCAAAGATAAAATGTCATTGATAAGCAGGGGTGGAGACAGAAAAAATTTTGCAGGGGAATTAATTTTTTTTTTATATATAAAATAAAAATTATAATAAATTATACTTAATTCAATATTAAATTTTTTCATGTCATATTATAATAAAAATATAGAAATAATACATTATAATTAACTTATAACGAAAATTAAAAAAAAAATATAACAAGTTAATAAATATTAATATCATTTATGAATAAAATAAATTTATTAACTAAAAAATCTAAGCAAATAAAAAGCTTAATCAAATACATTAAGATTTATAGACATTAAAATTAAAATAATCATATAAAAATGTAAAAAGTAAAATATGATTTATAATTTTAAACTTGAGACTATATTTAAAAATATGTATTTATAAACAATATAAGAATGACTAATAATAATAAAAATAATAAAATTTTTATATAAAAAAATTTCAAATAAATTTTAAAAGATTATTAAAATAAAATATCAAATAATATAATATTAGATAAAGTTAAAATTTGGATTGAAATAAAATATAATAAACATAAACTTAAAAAACTTTAATATGAAGCTTATCATATACTTATTTTTTTAATTTTATTTTTGTAATGTTGAGTTTAAAAATATTTAAACATTATTTAGATATTTATATTTAGGAAGAATTTTTTGTAGTATACTACTCTAATTTTATTTTTGTTACTAATAGTTATCAAATACATGGAAAAAAATATATATTTAACCACTTTATTTACAATTCATATAATTTTTATCCACGTATTTGTTAAATATTGCTAATATATACTAAAATATGTATATAAAAATCAGACACAATATATTAATATAAATAAAATATTTATTTAATGTTAAAAATATACACATAATTAATTTTTTGTAAAAAAATTAGCCAAATTTATAGCCCCCTTAACCCCAACATACATCCGCCCATGTTGATAAGTTACTATTATTATTGTTTTTATTTGTAAAATAATGTTCGTTTGAATTGTCTTTTGTATAATCATAATTTAGGGACCTACACCTACATCCCATATAATAAATTATTTGAGAGTTATTTTGAGGATTCTTTTTCTTCTTCTCAATATTCGTGGATTCAAAATGCTATTTGCATTCCATTCTTAACCAAAATTGTTTTCCTTCTCACTCTATCTGCTACATTTGAAAAGGTCACATTTCAGAGTGGATGAGTACACCTGGGACCATAGGAAAATACCAAATTGAGTTAATCAGGTTTTGATTAATCGTGTGAAATCTCAATTTTTAATTTTACTTAATTAAAGAATTCAAAAAAGTAAATTTTGAATGTTATGAGCTGAAATTTATATACAGCACTAGTATATTTGGTGCATGCATCGGTGTGAACGCTACATAATTGAGCTATTAATAAAATGAATTTTTTTTATGTCATGTTTGTCTTGTCAGTACTGACAATTATGTAGTATTCAATCATATATTGTTCGTACCGATAGATGCACTAAGTCATTCGAGTGATAAAATAGTTGTAATTGTATATAAAGATTCATCTGACGATGATTTTAAATGCTAGTCTCTAACGACAATTTTAGGTATTAATCACTCTGAATGAATAGAATATAACGGATGTTATCTAATATCTCCCAAAATGCTTGTTTTTGCTAAAAAAAAAATTATATAGTGTTCACATTACTACGTACTAAATTACCAATATAGATAAGATGATTTTTTTTCCCTCCATATTGTTACGCAACAATAACATTTTGTAATTTTAAAAAGTGTTTTTTAATATTTAATTTTATACTTTAAAATTTTATACTTTAAATCTTATAACACGTTTTCAATATTTTGATTAAAATAACCAAGGGCTATAATGAATATAATTGAAAATTTTCAAATTTAAGAGTTAAATAATTAAGAAATCACTGTCAATAATCATGATGGTTTCGTTTTACATTTTACAACCCCAGTATTACATAAACTCCTTTTAATTGATCTCCATTATTCATTTGGTTTAAAAAAAAAAAACACTGTTATTTGGAAATTCCAATTAAGAAATAATTTTTAATCCCCTGCTTTCGCATTAGTTTTTTTTTTTTTTATAAAACTTATAAACCTTTTTAGGACACTCAAATTTTTCTTTATATTCCCCTTGCATTAGTTGTATTATTGTACAATTAGTATATATATTACTTATTGTAGAACAGGGCATATAAAAGAAAATTTGTATTTTTGCTTGAAAACTGTAGATGGAGCAATTTTCTTTTCATTTTAAGGCTAAAATTTGAGATTTATTATTTTTACTACTGGATTATATAAATATCTTACTTTTTTGGTTTAGTTTAGATGTGTTAAATGAACTGTGTTTTAAATTTAGTTTATTTTAAATGAATTATAGCTAAGCTCAACTCAATTAATTTTTTTTTTTATGACAACTAATCTTAATTTATGTAAATTAAGTTCATTTTAAATGAATTGAACTTAGCTACTCATTTACATTTTTAAAAAATAAAATAAAATATGTATATTGTTAGTATAAATATACATATATTTTTACCATATTTTTGTCAAACAATGAAAAAAAAAATTAAGTGTATTTTTCTATAGTAGTAATATATTAATTATTTTTTTTGACAAATAATTTTTTTAAATGAGCTTGCTAGTTTTTTTTGATCTAATGAGTTAATTGAGCCGGTCATTTTCACAACTCATTTAAATTTATCATTGTTTGAACTAGATCAAAGAAAAATAAGAAAACATAGGTCGAATTTACAAAAATTAGAACAAGAAGGTTCTCGTTTGCAAAATCATTTTTGGAAATCATTTTTGGGATGAAGCAATTGTTCCAAATTAAGGGAATGTACTTGAAGCTGTTTTAGTTTTTCCAAAATTAATTCACTAATTAGATTGCTTAACTCTATAAAAAAATAAATAAATAAATAAACAATTGCTTAACTTTAGTTTGCAAGATAAAAATAATTTTAAAAAATGAAAAGAAATTGTTTAACTGAACCCCTGGAGGATGGAGCAATCCTGTCCCTACATTGGTTTATTTTTTTTTTTTTTTCCCTAATCAGTTCTATTTGTTCCTTTGTTTATTTTTTCGCCGTTAATCAATTTTGTCAATTCCTAATTAAACTGGGAAGCATTTTCAACAAAATGATAAGCGAGGTCTTCGTTTTAAAATTAACTAGCTGATTGTCGATTGCTTAACACGGTCTGCTATATGCACAACAGCACAAGTGATAGAGGTCTGATAATTGACAGCATGGCAACAACTTTGGTGAAAATGAAAGTTGTATTTATCTCTTTATCCTACACAATAATATTATCTTTTTGCTATACTTATATATAAGACATCTAATTGCATCATAGAGAGAACTTGTGTAGTAGCTACGTACATATATAGCTAGGATTTTTAATACTTTTGTTAAATCACCACAGAAAAATCCATTTAATTAATTTGACAAGTTTACTTTGATTCAGTTTCCAGCTGCTAGGGACTTACTACTTGGTTGCATAGATTTATATGTACGTAAGTCTCAATCAACATCCTCTAAGCGGGCCCTACATTCCTTAAAATTAAGCTTACTATATAGATTCTAATATAATATGCTATTCTTTGAAATAAAAAATAATAATAATATGCTATTTTATCCCGTGATTGTATAGATTCTAATATGATATTTTATCTCATAATTAAGTATGTTGCTTTAGTATTATGTAACTTAAAAAAAAAAAAAAAAAATCATATTTTCCATTTCACCTTACATTGGTTACAAACTGGGACTACGTGTATGAAAGAAATAAGAGAGAGAAAAAAAGGTCCAAACAAGTGTGAAGTTAACATCAATATGTATACTATACCAAATTTTATTCTAATTTTATGTTCATACTCATTCACATCCAAGGATGCCTCTGTACACACACCCCTCTAGTAGAGAAGGTAAAATTGCCTTCCCTCGTTGTAAAAGAGCAGGGTTTAAATCCCCTGTATTTAGTTTAAATTAGTACTTTAGTGAGTGTTTACTAAAAATTGATTGTTTCAATTGTAAAATAATAGTTTATCTTTTAGGCTGAAAATAATAGCCCAACATACTATCTTAAACTTAAACTGTACTTTTCTCTTTCAATACAATCTTTATACTTTGAACCAGAAAAGAAAATACCTCTCTTAAATTATAGTTTGCTCAGACATTTTTTTAATTTGCCATTTTTCTATCCTCGATATTTTGTGCAAATTGCAATAATATAAGTCCATAGTTGTAGGTAAGAAAAGCTGTAAATGCATTTGAACTAAGAATTCAAGCTGAGCTTGTTTGCGCTAATAAGCAGTACTACCAATAATCTTGAAAACTGAAAATTGTAAAAAACAAAACAAAAATTTCACTCAAGATTATCTCAAAAATCAAAACGGCTATTACATTACGAGACATTTTAGCTTCTAGCTGCCTGCTTTTCCTTTGCCTTTTGGATCTTCAAAACCTTCTTCACAATCTTCTGCTCTTCTACCAAGAATGCACGAATGATCCTGAGTGAACACAAACATAAACACAGCTTCATCATCGTTGCTAACAAGAACATTGACAGATAATACAAGTAACGAATGCTTCATCAAGAAATACCTCTCCCTAACAGCAGCACCAGAAAGTACAACACCATAAGCACGATTCACAGTCCTGCGGTTCCTAGATAACCTAGACCTCTTGTATTCTGTAGGTCTCAAGTGAGGGATCTGCAAACAAAATCAAAACTGTCAGCGACAGGCAAAAGTAGTAGTATTTTCACCTTCATATATGCATTAACCGATGCTAAAACACAATAATATTAAAACTCATTCCATCTTATCCCACTAACTTATTTAGTGGGTTAGGATGGTATTGGGGTGAAACAAGTCAGGATATAACATTTGTACCAAAAGATTTTATGTTATCTTTTATCCATTTAAAACAAAAATATATAAATAGAAATAAAAAATAAATAAATAAAGGAAGAAGGAAACACGACTCTTTTGTAAATGGAAAACTTAAAGTAAGGCCCACTAGAGTACCTCACTTGAAATGGGATGAAATCTAAGTAGGATTCAGTAATTTTGAACCATGAACCCATTTTGTTCAATAGATGGGATGGTCCCAATTTACATCTCTACATATTACTTATAATTAAGTCCATGCTACAAAAATGAAAAATCTAACAACTTTTCAAATCTCATAATTAACTAGATATATACGAGTCTACATCAGAAGACAACCATTCAGAAAGCTATGGAGATAATGCCTAAACAAGAAAAAAAATATAATTAATATATAATAATTGAGTCATAACAATGGGCTAGAAAGAGACATGAGATTATTGGACACTATGAAGATGCAGCTTGATAATATAATACATAGAAGGTTGGAGAGAAATAAAATTCGCTTGAAAGACTATACAGCCTCACAGCAGAAGAAGAATTATAATAAAATCAAATAAGCACAGCTACAGATATTATCTATCACATAACGTGAACTCAGGCAGATAGAAAGCACACAGATGGTCGGCTAATCAGAAAAAGCAATAAATACTAGATAACAGGAAGAAAGTATGAGCAGCTGAAACACAGAAAACATCATTCAATTGCATAATATGCCTAAACTAATTGCTTAAAGTCCATAATACTAAACTCAATCGGGAATTTAAGTTTGCATAAATTATAAATTGCCTTGCTTAAGTTCATAGAAAGAAGACTAAAGATGGTAAAGATGATCGTACCCCTTGGATTCTCTTGCCGGTAACAGGGCATTTTGGGCCACTGGCTCTCTTCTTAGTGCTCTGGTAAACCAACTTACCGCCTAATGATTAGACACAGAGATAAAATTAAAAAGAGCTAGACATGAACACATAAAAAATTCCAACACAACATAATCAACATTAGCATCTAGATAGAAAGAAAGAATGAATGTGAATACCAGGGGTCTTGACAATGCGGTGCTTGTTGGATTTGGTGGCGTAACTGTGGCGCGTACGATATGTCAATCTTTGCACCATTTTTGCCTGTTATATGCAAGCCCACACTCCAAGGAGTCAAAATTACGATTGCAGCTGAAGAGGTTTTTGTTCAAAAAGAAAGAAAAAAGCTATAAGAATGAATTTCTGATGTTGGAAAAGCCCTAGATCAAAAAGGGGATGCTAATATTTGGGGAATTTCATTAAGAGAACCATAGTGAAACTTTTATAGCAAACACACCCTTCTGAAAAAATAATACAAGAAAAAGAGAAATAATAGCTCAATATACTATAAAACTAGTATAAATCTAGATTTTTTTCAAAATATATTGCCTTTTAAAAAATGATGAATAAAATTTTAAATCTCTCTTAAATGTTTTATCATCTCTTCAATTTTTTTTATTGAATCATCTCTTCAACTTGGGAATAATGATTATTGGATACTTCATATGAACAAGCAGATGAACACTAGTGGTGGTCCATGCCGAAGCAGTATAATAATTGTCTTGTCACTATTTACAGGAATCGCTTTTTGGATAATAATCCTTTAAAAAACTCTTATTAATTTAAAAATGATTTAATTAAAATAACATATTTTGTTACAATTTTATTTACTTATTTTATTTCAAAAATAAAAAATGTTTAAATTTATTTATAAAATTGAAAGTTTCAAAGATTTATAAAAGTACAAAAGTATTCAAATGAAAATAATTTTTTTTCTAAATTTTTCAAGATGTTAATTTTCAAAAGATTTTAGAAATAAAAAATTTACATACATTTCTAACAACAAAAAAAAAATTCATTTTTTTTTTCAATTTTTTAAAAACTAACAAATATGCATATTTTATAAAATTTCTAAAATTTAAAATTTTTTAAAAATAGAAAATTTTCAAAAAAAAAAATCATAAATATAAAATTTTCAAAAATTTCAAAAAATAAATATTTTCTAAAATATAAAATTTTCAAAACCTTTTATTCTTAAAATTTAAATTTTACTAAATTTTTTTTAAAAAATATAGTCTTTCAAAACAATTCAAAATATTTTCTAAAATTTGAAAAAATAAAAAGAATTTGAAATTTTCTAAATATAATTTTTTTTAAAAAAAATTCTAAAATAAAATATTTTAAAGGTTTTTGAAAAAAAATGAAAGTTTCCATAGATTTCCAAAAATATAAAGTTTTTAAAAAATTCTACAAAAATATCTAAAAATAGAGAGTTTTTTTTTTAAGTATAATTTTTTTAAAACTTTCCAAAAAATATATATTTATTAAAAAATTCCAAAAAAAAAAAAAAACAATTTTTAGTGAAAATATTTTTTATTTATAAAATTTTCAAAATTTAAATTTTTAAAAATAAAAAATGTCAAATATTTTCATTAATAAAAATTTTACAAAGATTTTTAAAAGTAAAAATTTTTTAATATAAAGTATTCTAAAACTTAATTGATTGTTCTGCACAAAAAATGTATTTTTCTTTTAAGGAAGGCTCTTATATTATTCCATGTTATAGTAAGGCCCCTGTATTTTTGTCTTGTTATATTCTTTTATGGGCAACTTACTTTCTTTTTGCGTACTCGTGTATTTATTGTAAGTGAAGCTCGCATATTTTTTACTCAATAAACCAACATTTTATTTATTTATTTCTAACATGATCTCAAATTATGCACATGCATGTACACTTATAAAACTACGTTTTACTCTTATCATGTATGTTTTTAAAGGTAGCATATCATGGATTAATTCGACTCCATACTAAAATTGGATCCGAATTAATAAAATCATTCTTAAAAATTAAAAATCGATTCGATTAAATAAAAATAATCAATAAAAAAATTAAATTGAATTGGATGGATTGATATATATTTTTTTAATCATCAAGTTTTTTATTTTATTTTTAATAATAAAATAAATATTACTTTAAATTTTATATTTTAAATGTTGATTAAATTTAAAATTTTTAATTTTTTTTATAATAAATTGACAAAATTTTGTATTGCAATTCTAACTAGCATAAAAACTAAAATTAAAGTATAGTATTTAATTTCACATCAATTAACGTATATTACATGCATAATAAGTGATTAATTAGATAATAGTTATATAATTAAATAAATATTAATATAATTTAATTTACATGTGTGTATATGCTATCTTCAGGTCTAATTTAATTAATCATCTATTCAAATAAAATAAGTATATTCACACAAATATCAATACATCTATTTTTGAAATTTTATTCAATAAAATTATAATATAAAAATTAAATATAAATAAAATAATATTATTAATGGGTTGGATCCATTACTATAAAATTTTTCAATGTTAAGAACTAATTCATTCCATTTTAGATCGGTTTAAAAAAATTTGTAATGGAGAAAAATAAAACAATATGAATTGGGTTGGAATGAGTAAATTTTTAACACCTCTGATGTTTTTAATGTGAAAATTTTCCTTAATATTCTCTAATGGCTCAACAAAACTCAGTGCTTCATTTATACTCACTAGATCACTAGATCTAGTAATTGCTTTACGAATTAATTGACCTATTTTATTTCTAGTGTCATATTTCATGTGAAGTCAGGTTATATATAATAAGTCAATTATTAATTTTGTATCTTACTTTTTGCTTCACTTTGTCCAATTTTCAGTCACTTCTAAATTTTTTTTTTTTTTTTTAAAAAGGCTCTAAAAATTTTTTTTTTTTTTTATTAATCAATAAAAAACACATTTACACATTTGGGGTGAGATTTAAACTTAAATTCTTGATGAAAAGATTGAAAATTTTACACCTGAACCACATGAAATTTCCATGAATAAATCTGTCACTTCTAAGTTCTATCCAGGTGGAATAGAATTTTTTTTTGGGAAAATAACAAAACTAACACCCCCCAAAAATTATAATAACAAAATTTGCACCCCTGTGTTCAATTAAAATTGAACGACGATAATTTGGACTCGTTCAATATTGAACGTTCAATATTATCCGTTCAATTAGAATTGAATGACGATAATTAGACCTATTTAATATTGAACGTTCAATATTTTACGTTCAAATCGAATATTGAACGTTCAATATTAAACGTTCAATTCTAATTGAACACAAGGGGGTGCTAGTTTTGTTATTATAATTTTTAGGGGTGCTATTTTTGGTAATTTTCCTTTTTTTTTTAATATTTATTATGAAGTGAACAACTGCTCTTTTTTCTTATCTAACGAAGCAAACATTGAATATAAATAAGAATTATCCTGACTATTTAAAACTCATGTAACGAATTAAAAGAAAAAGAAAAGTGGAATATTTTATTTCTTCTCCAACATATTACATAAATTTATGAAGAAAAAAAAAAACGTATCATAAAATTGACCCCAAAAAAATTTATCATAAAATTTAAAGAAAAGTGTATGTTTGAAAAAATATGATCATGTGTGTCTTTGTGCAAGTTACAATTTGTTTAGAATGAATGATGCAGCCTTTACTTTTTGGTTTGAATATGATGTGAGAATGATATTTCACCATCAGTCTAGCATTCTATCATTTTCCAAAGTATCTATTAGGTTTGTTTTTTTTTATTTTCTATGGTAATAAATGTCGCTTTCTTAACCCTATTTTAAACACATAGAAACTTCCGTACGTGATTGAAGATTGTGAAATGAGAAAGTTCCTCCAAACGACTGATTTGTTTACTTGTTACGTTAGAGCATGTTAAGTAGGTGGAAATATATTAATTAGGTATAGAATTGTCATGCATGTTACTTGCTTTTGTTTGAACTTTTAATGTAAAATTCACAATTTCTCTAGTTAAGGTGAAAAATATGACATGCATAAAGTTGTATTATGAATACAAATATATGTGTATGACTAACATTTCTCTAGAAATATGCGCAAAACAAAATACTTTCTAAGTTTGAACCTTTTCCTTTGAAAAATAATTGTAATGGTTTTAAAATAAAGTGGTGAAAAACGATTGGATGCTGCAATTACTTATTTTTAAAATTTTAATTACTAATGTTTGTTAGAGTAAAAAAGACATTGTATCAGGTGAAAAACTTTTATATAAAACAGGTGCATGAATATTTAATATACTTTGATAATTACAACAAAATATTATTAATATTTTCAAAAAAGGACCTTCTATATATAACTAAATGCATTAATGTAATGAAATTAATAGAAGAATTCTTCGCATCATCTATGAGTCCAGCTTGTATAAAAAAATTTCGTCTCACTTTGCTTACATGATAGTAAATATAATATTTATAAGTAATATAAAACTATCAATTTTTGAGTTAACATTTTTGATTTAGATGATTAAAATTACTTTTTCTATAAAATATTTATTAACAAATTACAATTACAATAATATATATATAGCTTATTTTTTAAGAAAGTAATGAACCAAAAATCAGAAAACAAGTAATCTGGTCAAGTTAGACAAATGGTGTTGGCATCGTATCAATGACCCCCACAAAACCTGCCTTTATTGTATCAAATTAGAGGGGCCACAAATACATAAATTGCAAATTTTTCTAATAAAGCAAACTGCTTAGCTGTTTATTCTATATTAAACCAATCACTCTTAGCAGTGAAAGCAAAAGCTTTCTCATCAATTAGGGTTTTTTTTGCCTTAACTACTCATCGAAAATCGTCTTTATTCCCACTATAATCTATATAATAAGATGTGATGGTGGTTGGACGATCAATTCACAAAGACCATTTTATAGCTCAATTTGCAAAGTAATAAATGAAAATTAAAAAATAAATTAGCAACATAATAATACAGTAAAATAGTGTTCAGCACTTTGCCTAACACCTTGGCCAATTACAAACTGTTGAGATAACCTCAATATCTAAATTGAGGATTTATATTCGCAAGTGATTAATGTATAAAAGTATTGTAGTTTAAGTTTTTTTTTTTTGTAAAGTTGTATTTTCTAAAAAAATTCTAATACGTGGAGTTTCTGTGTTCAAATCACAATAACATCAATTGTTAAAATTCAAATATTGGGTGTATCATAATTTAATAAAATTTTAAAAAACTATAATAGATTTTAGGGTTAGGGCTTGCCTATTAATAACCACCACAATATTATAACCACCAAATGAAAATTAGCTTAATTGCTTCTTATTCTCTCTCTATCCCTCTATATATAGTTTTATATATACCCAGTAGCTAGCAAGAGATCAGCATAATCTCAAAATTAATTAGGAGTGTTGAAATTGATCTAATTAAAAGATCATGAGGAAGAAACATGTAGTTTTGAGGAGATCAGAAGAAGAGTCAAGAAACACAATAAGTTCATCATCATATACAATAAGGAGAGTGAGATATGGAGAGTGCCAAAAGAATCATGCTGCTGAAATAGGAGGGTATGCTGTGGATGGATGTAGAGAATTCATGGCTAGTGGCGAAGAAGGCACAATTGGAGAACTCACTTGTGCTGCTTGTGGTTGTCACAGGAACTTTCACCGAAGGGAAGTTGAGACTCAAGAGGTAGTTTGTAGTACCTCTTCACCACCTTCTCTTAATTATGGAGCCGCTTAATTAGATTATTTATATATCCATTAATTTATTTACTTTTAGTTTTATTTATACATATGTATGCATGTATGTTGTGCTTAAATATTTGTTAATTTCATGTATTGTATTGTTGACTTTAACGTTTTTTTTTTTAATTAGTTTTGCATGTGATTATTTATTTTTGGGTATTTTTTAATGAAAATTTGGGCTCTTTCAAAATCAATTATGTATAAGTGTGAAATGGAGAATTATTTGTGGATGATAGATGTATCAAAGTAATGTTGATTTTTCAACAAATAGCTTAAGCTATAGTGAGAGTTAGTATTCTAAGAATTTATAATATGGTATCAGAATTATATACTTCTATGTTCAAGATCCAATAACAACAATATTGAATTGCAAGTGATTAGCCTTACATAGGGATGTAAATTTAGCTCGATCTAATCAAAACTGAATAATACGGCCTGGTTCGACTTCACTCAAAATTCAATAACGTCCTAGTAAATCCAGCCCGGCCTTACATGAATAATTTTAGGGTTGAGTTTAAGGGAAAATATTTATATTACGAGTTTGGCCCAAAATGCAAGCTTTGTTTAAATTTTATAAAATATATGTATATATGAATAAGATATGTCATTATTTTATAATTTATTGTATCACTTGAACTCAAGCACTAACTTAAATCAATTTAAAGTTTAAAAAGGTCTAGTCCGAATTTGTCTAAATGTTTTAAAACCATGAGTTCGACTTGCATTCAATTTAAAAAATTGAATCTAACTTAGACCGAAAATATACATAGCCTCACAATACCCAATTCGAGTTCAATCTAAAATCAAAGTTTCAGGCTTGAGGTAGCCCACTGTGCCCAAATTTACCTCTTTAGCTTTGCATGATGCATAAAACTAATACTTGTAAATGAATGATGTATGTATGAGAGTACACTCCTTCCAATTTTTCCACTAACTTAATCTATTAAGATAGTTTTCGAATAATTTTTAACACAATATCAAAGCTAGAGATCTTCTATTCAATATTTAATAATCTCAATTGTTGAATTGTATTTATTTGGTATTCATAATGCATAAAGTCAACAATTGTATGTAAGTAATAGACATACAAAATAATGTTTATCTTTTTTTCAATAACTTAAGTTTTTAGAAGTGTATTTATGAATTAATTTGCTTTAAAATAATGAAGCAATTAAAGAATATGCTGTTCAAACATGCTATTTTTTATGTGTTTTGCAATTGTCTAGTTCATAAAACCGTTCTACGTATATTATAAACTAGTCCTTTTTCTTTTATTTTTTTCTCTCGTACTCTAATCTCTTTCTAATTAATTCATTTAGGTGAATCTCTTGATGAATTAAGTAAGATGTCTAAGTATATAAATATCTAGTTATTTCACCAAGTAACACATCTTTAAGATTGATATATAACAAGTGATAGAATTAATTAATACTTTAATATTATATTAAATAGTAGTATAAACATCATATAATTAGTATTATTTTTTTTAATAAAAAATTGGTATTATATAATCACGATATATATGTGTGGTACCCTTCTTAATTGGTCCCTTTTCAGCTGTATATGGGGGTGTATGTGAGCATGTGATACATGACTGAAAATTTTAACTTAACAAAATTCCATCAGCATTCAGCCATTCATATTGATTGATGAGTAAAGTTATTCATCCCGACATTTAAAGCTGGAAATACATCCAGCAAGTTGTATTTTTTTCTAAAGCATTTATCTATTCTTAAAGTAATAAAACAAATCAAAGTTCAAATTAAAGTATTGGTACATTATGTCATGATAGAAGCCGGATGAGTAAAACACACCATGTTTATTAGGTCGTTATTTCAATAACATTATTTTTAAAATACATATTAAGGTTCAAATGAACTTAAAATATAAATTATTGAATATTGAATGTACCTTACAAATTTTATAAAGTTTAATGGCACTAGATGTGTCTATATATTGCAACATAACTCAAGTTTTTGTTATTAAAGAATTGTTCGATTTACTGTTTCAGGCTGTATTCTGAAAGCAATATGTAAGTATGAATGTTCTAACTTAATTTTAGTCCATTTACAATTTACAAGTACATCAATTTTATGTGTAATATATATATATAAAAATAATGTTAAGTTTTTGGAGGATGATCAATATTATTTTTTATATTTTTCATACATAAAATTAAAATATTGGAAGAATGAACAATATTTTTTTTATACATATCGCACATAAAATTAATATGCTTATAAATTGACTAAAATTAAGTTATAATATTTATACATATTATGCAGGTTAAATATTTATAACTTAACAATTGAAGTTCTTGAATATTACATACATAACTTTAGTTTTGATACTATGTTAAAAGTTATTGAGAAATTAAACTTTTTCAAAGTTATTATTTGAAGAAGTATCAATATTATTTTTATACATACATGAATTAATGTGTAAATAATTTTGATGATTATATTTTGTAATATTTAATTATATTTTCCACTTGATGTGTTTACCGAAATCCACGAAAATAAAATATATAGATACAAATCTCAATCGTCTAATAGTGTTTTTTTTTTTTTTAAAGAGAGAACATCATCTAATAGCTTACAATAAAATGTGAAAACTAATGAAGTCAAATCAATACATTGATTTATCTGGTAAATCGAGGTTATCTTACTACTCTTGCTTTTTTAAACTATAATATATAAGTTGTGGGCATAATTTATGCAAAAACCTAATTACGTTAAAAGTTTATAGGAGTAACATTAATTTATAGATAAAGCAGTTTAAGTGCTACTCACCCACTCAAATTTCACCAACAATAATATAAATTTTAAAAGCCTCGAGAAGTACAAACCTGAGATTATGGTTGGATTTTAAATGTGTGAATTATGTAATATTATTTAAAAATAATAATAATATAAATTTCAAAATAAGAATAAATGAATTGCTTAATAAAAATAAATTAGTTAAATTAAAAAAAAAAAAAAGAAAAAAAAAAGAAGCAAAATAATCAAAGTACTAATTTATCAATTCCAGTAAGTCACCTCATAAGTTATATTAGTCGTCAATTGTCTAAAAAAAAAAACAAAGTGGAAGAAAAGTAAAAAAGTAAAAGTGCAAATAAAATACAATATATGATGTACCCAAAAATAAATAATGTCAAGCACTTTTTATCTGCGTTTACATTTGTGGTAGTTGTTATGAGAAAAAATATTTTACCTTTTTAATCATCACTTACATATTTATAAATAAAAAAAAATGTCACTTGAGCGCTTAACATAGATATTTCACTAATTAATTAATTATAATAGTTTATAATATTAGCTTAACGACTTTTTTGTCATCCAAATTCTTACCTCGTTTATACAAAGTTTTCCAATTTCTCCATAATTTTTTTTCCCTACTCTATTACTATAAACAAAGGGAAAACATGCTGCACGGAAATATTAAGTATTCTTTATTATTTGAGAATTAATAAATTGATGTAAAGAAGATAGTAGAAAATAGAAGAAATTGACTATGTATCCTAAAATTAAGTTATTGTATTATTTAATTTATTGTATTATAATTAATATTATTTAATCTTTATTTTAAAAGGGGAGAATCAATAACAAATAACTTTTTCAATTAAAAAATTATCTTTCTATCTAGTTAAAAAAATGCAATTGAAATATGAATTTTAATTAAAGGTGTCTAAAAATCGAATCAAATTGATTAAAATTAAAAAATTAGATCATTAGACTGGACCAAACGGTTTTGTAAATCAAACGGTCCGGTTTGTTTTTTATTTCTTTAAACCGTTTTACAAAAAATTTAGTTCAATTATACGAATTTTTAAATCGGACCGTTACTTATAATTATTTTTAAAATATATTTATATTATTCTATAAAACAAAAATCAAAAAATATATATTAATTATATATCTTCTCATAACAACCCTATATCCCTAACTTATTTTTAATATATTATCTATAGATTAATATATTATTGTATTTTGTTGTAGAATTTGCGAAAATATTTAAATTTATATTGTAATTGATTTTATGATTTTTTTTAGGTTAGTTATATGATTTATGTATGATGTAATATGATTTATATTTATAGTATATATTAATTAATTTATTTAGATTCAAAAAAATTATATTATTTTCAAGTTTTAACAAATTTGAGAGAAAAAAATTAAAATATATATGAAAACCATCAAAAATCGATATTCAAACCGAATTGAACCATTCAGTTTTAATAATTTTATTAGACAACGGTTTGGTTAAAGTAATATGATCATTTCGATTTAGTAATTTTTTTTTGTTTGCGAAAAATCAGACCTCATTGGACCATAGACACCCTTAATTTTAACAATGATAATGTAACAATTTATGAAAATTTTCATAAAATATTGTTTTTAATATTTTATTAAATTTTAATTATTTTTTAAAATATTAAAATATATATTTCAATAATTTTTGCTTCTGTTACCCTAACATAGAAGGATGACATTATGTTATTTTTTGGTGAATAAAGTTATATTATTTTGTTTATATAAGAATTTTAAATTTTTAGTGAAATAATTTTGATCTTTAAAATAACTCAATTAAAAGAGGAGATAATATGTTAAAATAAGATGTTATTATAATATGTCAAGAGAACAAAATCTATAAGTTTTAAGGTAATATTATTGCCATCGATCTTTTTTCTCTTAAATAATTTTATATTAAATTTTTTTTATTGTTAAAAGTTTACATTTTAATCACTTAACATACTAAAACATATTTTAATAAGAAAATTGTTAAAATAATATAATTTATTTCAATTAACATTTTTTTACAAAATAATAAAATTAAATAATATTATTTTAAATTTAATAAACTAAACAATACTAATAATTTAAATTAAAGATATCTACAACTCCACATATGATCTACCTTTGGTTGAATTAATCTTGACCACGTTAACACGCCTCACTCCCTTAAATATATATATATATATATATATATATATATATATATATATATATATATATATATATATATATATGGTTCATTGGTCACCGTTACTCATATTAAGATGAAGAACATAGGGGTAAATTGTATTATTTTAAAAAACGAGCATACAACATATATTAATAAATTTTATACTATATACGAAAAATATCAATCTTAATTATAAAATTTTAAATGTAGATTGCAAAACTTAATTTTAAAAATTAAATCCAAAAATTAATTTATATTAGCCTGATTTAAACAATCGACTATTTCTTCCCATTATATATATATATATATATATAATTGTCTTTACATCTCCGAACCTTTATCGGAGGACTGGTGACTAATTTCTAACAACTACGAAGTAATTTGATCATTTCATATGGTCATAAAAGCTGTCACGAAGGCACAAAGTTACGTCTATAACTAGTTTTTGAGGGGAACAAAGTTTCAGGTAAACATAGCTATTTTTAATTGGGTACATATCAATTCCAGCGTCTCTAAAAACTATAGCTAGGCATGTGCTTGGCTTTTGCGTACATACGATCGTAAGCTTCTTCTGCACATTATATAGTATATTAGATTTTATGGATGGTTTTTCCTTATAATTGATTTATTATTTTGTTTTTATTATAGTTGATCGTATTTAGACTTATTACCATTCAAATTTAACTCATTACTTTTAAAATATAATATAGATTATGATTATAAACATATAAATTGGAATTAATTTTGCATCAACTATAAAATATTTATATTCAAATTTTTAATTAAAAAAATCTATAATTGATTTTTAAAAATATTTATATTTATAGATTTTTTTTTTAAAATACAAAATCTAAAAAAAAAATAATAATTAAATCTTTTTGAATCCATAACAAAATTATAAATTGATTTTCCAATCAAAACCTTAAATATATTGGTTTTCAAAAATTTGATGAAATTTGCCTAAAAATCATTAATTTTGATAATATGCATTAAGAATATAAATCATGCAGGTGACCCACGTACACACTTACATAACTAATTTATAACTGGTTTATGTGCAATGTACTAATTTATAGTTGGTTTATACTTCTAATTATCAAGTTGTTATCTTGAATCAATCATATTATTTTATATTTTAAACTCGTGATTATGCATAAATAAATTTACCATGCAATAAAATAATTATGCATTTGGATCGGTATAGATTAGATTGATATCAAAGTAAGTTGATCAGCAATTCAATATAAGTCCGTCTAGTTTATTACTTTTTCATCCCAACCATTCACAAATAAATTGATTCCATTAGATTGGACATATTAATTTCATGAATTCAATACGAATAGACAATATCTCAATTTTCAACATATTTTAAGTTAAAATTGTGACTCTTGTTAACCCAACTTGAAACTAATAATTAAAAGCAAGATGAGTTTTACTTGTCTCACATGTATAGTAGTAAGAAAGTTCAATGCACTATTTGTTAAAGGAAATATAGTGAGCCAATATTCTGTTGGTGCCAATTTTTACCTATATCACCTTTTATATATATATATATATATTTTCCCTTTTCAAACGGATAACATTTTGTTTACTTTGGGCCACAAAGTTGTTAACAGTATCCTCTCATGATCTTTCTGGGCCTAACTCTGTTTACCCTAAAAAAGGAAATAATTTGTCTAAATAACTTTAATTTTAAACAAAAATTAAAATTTTTAAAACTAACAATATTATGCATTTTAGTTATATCAAAATTAGATAAATTAAAAAATATCCTTTCATTTTAATTCATACCTATTATACTGCGCAGTATTTACATAATATAACATAGATACGTTACTTTTATTATTATGAGGCGGATGGATACAAGTTATGCTTACGGGTGATGGATTTTTTTTTTTTAAATAAATTATCTTTACGTGGTAATATCCATCACAATTATTTGCCACTCTCTTCCAAGTTATGACAAAATAGATACTTGCATAACTTGTAGTAGAAGGGATGCAAATTGGAAGCAACGTTCTCTATTATCCCTCAACTTGCAGCCCTAAGGCTCTTGCTAAAATAAGCCCTACTTTCTTTATATCAAAGAAGATCATTGGACAATGTATCTTGAAGTATTATATACTGTATAAACTGGTTTACATAGTATGTACATCAGTTTACATACTATGTAAACCATTACATGTTGTATGTAAACTGGTTTACATAGTATGTAAACTGATGTACATACTATGTAAACCAGTTTATATACAATAGGTAATGGTTTACATAGTATGTAAACTAATGTACATATTATGTACAATAGGTAAACTAATGTAAACTAATGTACAATAGGTAATGGTTTACATAGTATGTAAACTAATATACATATTATGTAAACCAGTTTACATATAACAGGTAATGGTTTTATATAGTATGTAATACAGTTTATATACTTGTTGTGAGCAGATTACAGTTTATGTTATTTCTCATATTTGTATGCTTAAATTTGATTTAAGCTTGGCAGTCCGACATCGGAGTTTAATACCAAATTTTCCTTGTAATGCAATCTGTTTGGGTGGCATGCAATGGCCACTTGATTGACTTTCTGTGAGCAATTTTAGGTTCATTTTTTCCTTTTTGTAGCCTTTGCTGTTGAATATAGCAATGTACATTTATCAAGTTTAATCTCTATTTTTTTACCCTTTACCAGTGAACAATTGAGATTTCTACAGCTTACAATTTGTACTCTCTCTCTCTCTCTCTCTCTCTCTCTCTCTTTTTGGGCGCAGTACCCTTGCGAAACATAAATTTAGTTTCACTAATAGGTTTATTATGGATTTTGATTCTTAATTTTTAATTTATTTTGAGTGATTTTTTAATTAGGTATATTTGGTAATAATTTTTTATTTTAATTTTTATATTTTTGGACATTCTCATTCTAATAAATTTAATGTGTTTGTATGTTATTTGAGTTTGTATATTATTCTTCAATTCTTGGCTAAGTTGGAATACTTTATTTACTTGAGTTTGTATACCCTGTTTTGTATAGTAAAAACAGAGTATCTCAGTTTATCACCAAACAAAAAATTGGTTCAACAATGAAAAATATGAGATTCATTAATCAATGAAATGGATAAAAAAATCAGCTTTCAATAGAAAAAATAATAGTGAAACCTACAGCGATTGAAAAATAAACAAAATAACAATAACGAAAATAAACATAATACAAACCTGTTTGTGATATTAAAGAGCGTAAAATAAGATAACTCAAACGATCAAGAGAATTAAAATCGTAAAATAAGATAACGCAAATGGTGTCGTAAAGCGATATGTGAAAAAATCAACGATCAGCCCAAAAACAGTATATAATGAGTCATTGAATCCGAAAAAGGAAGTTAAAGAAGTTTTAAAAAGAAAAATCAATTCCGAAAGAAGAAAGTGAATTTTTTTTTTTTATGTTAGATTTATTATTATTATCATCATCATCATTGGTAAACCTTTTTGCGGTATGTCAAAATAAATTTAATTATAATATATTTTATTTATATATAAAATTTTATTTTTAATTTTTTTATAAAAAATATATATTTATTTTTCTTACATCGTAAAAAATATTTTTTTAATATTATAAAATATAAATATATATATTTTTTTATAAAGAAGAATTAAAAATAAAATTAGTTTAACAATTGAGTTTTAAAAAAAAAAAAAAAAAAAGAGGGAGACTGAAGAGAGAGAGAGAGAAAGAGTGTGGCAGTTAAGGAGAGGAGAAAAAAGAGAGTGAGATAGAACTATAGAAGCCATTTTCATTTTTTAAAAATTTTAATAAAAGGTAATAATTGTCAATTATATAAAAGTTTATTATTTTTTAAATATAATATTATAAATTTACCAACTATTAAAAAATATATCAAAAGTTTAAAATTTAAAAAAATAAAATTTTGTCAATGTAATATATAATAAGTTAAGTCATGTTGACAAAATTATAAATTTTTTCAAAATTTAAGATTTTTTATTTTTTTTTAATAATTAGTAAATTTATAATATTTTATTTAAAAAAATAATACATTTTATTCATATTTAATAGACTTTTACTATTATTTTTTTTCCTTTTTCCTTTTAATAAAGATTTTTTTAATCATTGTATTAAATCTCAAGTTTTATTATTGAAACATAAAATGCTTTTTAAATGTTGTTTTTCTGTCGATGTGTCAGATTCTTAGAGTAGAATTTGTGGTTTGACGATATCATTGAAATCTGAATTGGGTTTGTGATATTTTGGCACTCTGTTCTGTTGTTGCATAAATTATTGAATTAATTTTATTTTTAATTTTTTTAATGAAAAATATGTTCATTTATTATATATAAAAAAAAAATTATCATATAATAAATTTTTATTTAATAATTTAGACATCCATGCAACTTCACCAAAACAAAGATAAAAATTGAAAATTGAAAACTTTCCTAATTAAATAGAAAAAAGTCAAAAACTATACAAGAGTTTGTGATATTTAAAGATACTTTATCTTATTAATTTTATTTGTTGTTATCTTTATTTTAGATCATTATATTTTTTTAAAATAATTATATTAATTTTATATTTATTTATTTAAAATATTACATTATTATTTATTTTAGAAAAATGAATAATTTTTTTGAAATTAAAGAGCGGAGGATACAATTTATTTTAGAGAAGATAAAGCGTAGGCAATATCGATTAGCGAAAAACAAAAAAGGAACGTGAAAGAAAGAGATTATTATTTGCTTTAGGAAAAAAAAATAAAAATAAAGAGATTATTAGCTGGACCACCTCTTCACAAATCCACAATATGGGCGCTAATCTACATGGTACAAAATTATTTTGTGGTCCTTTGACTGTCTTGCAGTAAATATGTCCGTTTTAAAGTTAATGAGATCACGCAGTCATCGTTCATGTTGTTGTTAAAAAAGAAAAGAAAAAGGAAAAAGAAAAAGAAAAAGAAAAAGATAAAATATATTCGGTTTTATTTTTTGAAAAATTATACATTATTTTTATAATAATTGATAATATATTATTACAAATTATTAAGATTTAAAATTAATGCTATTTTTTTTTAAACACAAATATTTAATAAATAATAGAAAAAAAAAAGTAGTATAATTGATAAATTGTATACGTTAAAAACAATAAATAATATATTATTTTAAACAGTTGAAAAATGCTTCAATTAATATCTTATTTAGTGCAAACAATTTTGGGTTCGATGATCGGAGAACCCCCAAGTATAAAATGTACAATTTGACTGGTACATAGCCGAGTTTTTAAACTAATTTGTATTTAAAAAAGAGATCCGAAGTTAGAAATGTCTTGTTGATCCCATAATTTGGGGTCTGTTTGGAAGGTTATGAAAAAAGTGGGTGTTTTAAAAAAATTATTTGCACTTCTTTGTTGAGAATCATATTAACAATATTGCAATTTTTCTGACAAAGAAAATACTGCAATGTCATCCTCAAATATATATATATATATATTATTTTTTATTTTTTTTGTCAAAAAAAAATCTTCACTAAATAAGGGCAACAACCACACCCCAAATCATCGAAATATTATAAAGTTTTGCTAACCACTCTGAAGCCAAAGTTGTTGTTAAACTTGATATTAAAATACAGATCTTAAACCTCAAACCTGTATCTAGCTATCTAGCAAAGACACAACCTTAAGTTCAACAAATTGAATTAACTGTAATATCAATATAATTTGTATTCACATTTATTAAAAAATAATAAATTTTTTATATATAAAAAAAGTTATTTTATTCATAAAAAATTAATAAAATTAGCATTTAGTTTATTTTTTATATGTTTTTTAATTTTAAAAAATAAAAATATATTATTATTAATTTGAAAAAGAAAACAAAATTGGTAGATTTTAAAAATAAAAATCCATAAGTAGTAAACGTAGTGTCTTAGAGCCACCTTTTTCGGAGGGTTTGTTATTTTAACAATCATCATATTTAATAAAAAAATATACATAAAAATTTATATTATTAAGTTATTACATTAATATTCTTTTTGTTTAAAAAAAATACAATAATAATCCAATTTCATAAGATAATTTCATCTTTATAAAAATAATTATTATTTTATGCATTCTTTCATTTTTATTTATTTATTTATTTATTTCAATATGAAAATATTTCGTACCATCATAATAATTACATCAATCTTCATCCTATCCTTAATATTATTTTATTATCGATAAATTAATATTTACTATTTGTTATTTTTAATAATATGTAGTTAAAAACACTAACTCTTTTAAAATAGTCATCTTTGCCCTCACTACCACTATGACCAACTAGTTCCCTTTGATCTCAATCTCCTCTTTATTCTTTCTAATTATATTATATTTAATCAAACCTAAGGTGGAAGTAACTTTTAAAGAACATAAGGTAATCAACAATATTTTAAATAAATTGGTGATGGTCTAACTTTAGTTTCGATAAAAATTAAAATTTTAATTATTCTACAATAAACAGTAAAGAATAATTAGTGGGTGTAAGAATGAGGTAGTATTAGAGCTAGAACAAAGTGGATAATAAAAGTGGACGTGATTACTAAAATGAATATGATTATTTTTATAAAGAAATGGACAAAAATAATATGAAAAAAGACATAAAATAATAAATGTTTTATAAAAAAAAAAAATTTCCTTCTATTATAACTAAGTATTTTTTTCAAAAAATAATTATTATTGTACTTTTTATTAAATGAATAATTATTAATATATTAGTTTAATAATATGAATTTATGTACATATTTTTTTGTTAAATATGATGATTACTAAAGTAATAAATACTTTTTTAACATCTTTTTAGTAGTTTAAACTTTAAAAATGTTATCTATTTTAAATTTAACATAAATTATAAATAATATGACATAATATTAATAATAAATATAATAAAAGACTTTCACATTAATTAAAATTATAATAAATTTAGAATATATAAGAATGTTTTTATATTATGTAATACGGCTCAATACAAACATAAATACGGATTAAGAGATGGAACTCTTAATAAAGGAGCAAGAACTGAACATGCTTGCTTAAGCGTGTGTGACTGGACAGAGGCTCCCACAAAAGCACAAGATTGCTGACTTCATAAATGACCAAAAACTTAAAACAAACCCAGAAGGAAGAAATTTTTGCCAAAAAAACCCATTTATAGTACCTAAATCCCATCATCATTGCTGTATTTACCCTAAATTTTATAATTGCAAAATAAATCACAGTCTCATCTCTGCTTCCCTTAAATGGAAAGTGATCAATTTTCTAAGTTGAAATTGAAGGTTAGAATTTTATTATATACGTTATCCCATTTTTAGTTAAAGTTCTATGTTTTTTTAAGTTGAAAAGGAAGCTTAGCATTTTATCCCATTATTAGTTAAAGTTTTATGTTAGGAATGTTTTGCTCAAAGACTCAAGAAGAGTATTTTTATTAAATATTATATAAACCAACCAACAAATTATACCAGTCCCATATCTATTCTGAATTATACAATATCTTCTAAAAATAGTTGGTGGACTTGTAAGACTAATGATTCAAAAGGCAATATAATGATATGGGGTTGATCTCAAGGGGATTGCTTTATTTATTATAAACAAATTCTAAGATCTCCAGGATCTTTATATATATATATATATATATATTTGTTCAAAATTTTCGCTAGTACATTTGTTGATAAATTACAACTACAGCATTTTTGAAAGCCCAACTGATAAACTATAATAGTTTAAAATGGATCCCCCCATCTGCGCAGCTAAACCTTTATGTTTCCTTCTCTCAGACATAAGATATTAAACAAATCTCTCACTGTTCTTTCTGATGAGACATTAGATTCATCGCTTTTCATTCGCTCGCTTAAGAATTTTTTTTTATGCTCTTGTATAGAAAAAATTGGTACATTTTATGAGAAATGGAATTCTTTTTTTTTTTTTTTGGCTTACTTATATTTTAATTTTTTTACACTTTTTTTTCTCTTAGGCTCTTACATTAACCCACCACTGTATCACTATTTTTTCTAAATAATACAAAGGCTGTACTTAAATTATTCTCATAGCCTAAAGGAAAACGATGCCCATTATAAGTTGAACGCCAGAGAAGAATACAATTTAAATGCCAGCTTTTTATTAATCCTTAACTATATAGATGTTGCTTTTTATTATTTTTTTTTTAATTTTAACCTTCTTATTCTTTTAATTGTTATATTATTTGAGTTTAATTTTTTACTTTGTATACTTCAAGGAACAGATTACTTAAATAATAAGGAAATAAGGTTAAAAAAAAAAGTTAAAAAATAAAGAAGCAAATTGTAAGAAAATGTAATAGACTAAAATGAAAATGTTAAAAATTTAGATACCATTATTATAATCCCACAATACATAACAATTACACTCATGATCCAATTATAAATAATTATAATAAAGTACAACAATTACACACGACCACTAATAAATTGTATTTTTACTTTAATGTGAGGGTGTGATTACGTTTGTGAGTTTTTTTTATTTTTAATTTTACTTTGAAATGTGATTAACTAAACTTAACTACCAGATTATTTCGAAATAATCAATTGCTCCCGTACATAAGGTCCGTTATTACAATGCACTCATATTATTATTTTAATTATTCCACAATTTTTACTTCTAATATTTAAAAAAAAAAATGTATATTTTTTACATTATAAAAAATATAAAAATAAAAATAAAAACATTTCTAAAAAAAAATGTGATATTTTTATCATTATAAATTTTATAAATATTTTAGATAATTTTGATACAAAAATATATGTACATGCATGTAGAAAACATAAATTTTTTTATTGCAAATAGAAAACACATATGCACCGATTGAGAGAGTTATTTATTTTGTAAATATATATAAATGCTTTTGTCATGCTATTAAAAGTCTCAAGTTCCTTCTTTAGCACTTTTGTTAAAATGTTGTAGTAATTTCATTTTTTAGTTAACTATATAAGTCATATGTATAAAGAGTTATTTGGGTTTTATTTTTATTTTCTTTTCAACCATAAAGGTTCGATATTACAAAAACTGTAACAAATTATAAGGAAAGAAGTATAATTATTTTATTTGACGTAAAAGTACAAAACCTCTTGACTAACTGAAAAACAAAAGGATGAAAATTTAAAGCAAAATTAAACCCTAAAAAAATTAAAATCCTTAAATATCAATCAATCTATCCCATGTTATGTCCTCATCATCATCAACTTAAGAAACTTATCATCAACAACTTAAGAAACTTGTATACAAGTGAACATGAATAATGTGAGGAAAAAAACTATCAATTATTTTACACATATTTAATTGTATATAAATGACTTTATTTTATGTGCATAACAATTATATTTTCTTAAAATTATCATATTCAATTCTTATAACTGACTATTTTCCATGAACATAGTGATCTAAGTCTATCTAAATAATTAGTTAATATATTAAACAAAATAAGGTAGAAAGAGAAATTGTTAGAGAGAGAGAGAGAGAGTAAAAAAAAAGAGTACAGCAGCATTCAAAACTAATTAATAGCAGCCTTATATTACTCTATCTAATTAACATCCTTATTAAGCATATATATTATTATTAAGTAATTTCAAAGATGATCAAGAAGAAGAAGACCCATTAGTTGCTTCATGTCCCCTGCTATTACTCTTTTGGTAATGGATGTTATGTTCATCGTCGTTTTGGGCGTTGTTACCGTTTCCATGGTCATTGCTGTTGGGGATTTGTTCAAGAATCAAATTCCTTTGATCACCACCACTAATATCTTTCTTAGAAAAAGTGTTTTTATTATTGTGCATCCAAACCTTAAGAACCCCTTTATCCACTCCAACTTCATTACAGAAATCTCGAACCATTTCTTCATCTCTCTTCTGTATCTTCCACCCAAAGCTCTCAGCAAACTGGTACATCTTCGTCTTCTGATCCTGACTAAACTTGGTCCTGAACCTCTTTCTTGTAGCCGTAGGATTCCCAATTCCAACTCCAACAGAAGCAATGTCGTTTTCTTGAGGAGTCGACAAACCATTGGAAAGTGCCAAAAGCATATGGGGAGCTGAAGCTTGATAATAAGACGAAGAGATCGGAGATGGGGAGGCTGAATTTGGGCTTCTATTGCCGTTTGGAGGTGGCAGAGGGTGGTGACGATGGTGAGGCTGGTATTCAATCACATGGGTTGTTGGCTGGTTGGTGGGAAAATTAGGCTCTTCTGGTTCGCATCGGTGGAAATTTCTGTGGCACCCACAAACAGCGCATTTGAGTGAGGTAGGGTCGGTTGTTGTGGCCGTAGGAGAAGGCATGAACTCGCCGCATCCATCTAAAGCATGACCACCTAAGCTTGCTGCGTGATTCTTTAAGCACTCTTTGTAGATCACAACAACTGGGTTTGCTACTGTGGAGAGGTTACGGTGATGGTGTTGGGGGTTATGGAGTTTGAGCACACCGTTGCTGGTAGAGAAAGGCTTTGTGGGTTGGATCTGAGTTGGTGTGTCACAGTCAGCATCTGGAGAATTTTTATTTGGATTAGTGGTGGTGTTAGTGTTGGTGGTGGGGGTTATGTCCATGGCTCTAACATCTAGGGGTCTTAAAATTAAAGGAGGTACTTTTATGGTGTTGTTAGCGACTTAGGGTTTGGTGGTCATTATGTAAATTTTAAATATTAACATCCATGGCAGCGTTTTAAATATTCTGCAGGAAAGGAAAGAAAAAAAAAAAAAAACTCCAACGGAAAATGAAGGTGTTTTTTTCTTTTCTTTTCTTCTTCCTGATGGAGGAAGATGACGAGCAGTGATGATATTGATCAGTTGATAGTTTTGAGGGTTGTTCATCTTAACCACTTGTTTTTAACCCGGGTTATAATCTATGGTTAAGTTTTCTGACCCACCTTGGGGTTAGATCGAAACGAGTGCATGTAATAAATATACCTCTTAGCTTTATGAAATTGACCTTGCCTTCTCGTCATTAATCCCTCTATGATCTTTAAACTGGGTTTGTTTTAATTACAATAATGGTCCGAGTTACGGCTCCTTTTTCAAGGGCTAACAATTAAACATAACTCGGAGAGGATAACGATTCAAGGCTATGCTAACATAAAGTGCAAAACCCAAGATAATGTAATTAGTTATAATATTGTCATATTTATTTTTATTATTTATAATTTTTTATTATATTTTATAATTAATTAATATAATATAAAAGTATAATTATTTTTTCTTTCAACAACTTGAATTTTTATAAAAATTAATTATTACTTTTTTTTTTTTAACAAAGTGTCATATTTAAAAATTATCAAATTATAAATATTTCATTTATATGATGTATAAAATACTTATCTTAACGTGTCAAGAGAATAAAGAATATTAAAATTATACAAATTATTAAAATTTTGTCATATATTACCGAGGTGTGATTGCATAAATCCTATCTTATTATTTTATTTTATTTATGGCTTGCATCTTAATTGTATCAACTTTGCATTAAAAGCTCATCCAACAAAAAATATAATTGCGTTAGGATTATTTTTCAATGACTTGCATTAATGTTGGTTGATTCATAATAAATTTTGGGAGAATAATAAAATTAATACATCTTAAAATTTTTAATAATAAAATTAACATTTTTTTTTATATTTTTACAATTAAAAAAATGACTAATATGTCATTTTTTTTTGAACATTCATTCAATTAGAATTGAACGACGATAATTTAGACTCGTTTAATATTGAACGTTCAATATTTTACGTTCAAATTGAATATTGAACGTTCAATATTATTAGAGTATTAGTTTTATTACTATAAATTTTAGGGGTGCTATTTTTAGTAATTTCTCAAAAGTTTTTAAAGGTTTGTTTACTTCCTTTGAGATATGAAATTAAATTGTCAGATTACGATTATGTTTATTGAAAAACATTTGGGAAAACAATAAAATTAATACACTTTAAATTTATAATAATAAAATTAGTACTATTTGTATTCAAATTTATATTTTTACAATTAAAAAATGATTAATATGTCTTTTTTTTTTAAAATTGATTCAAGTAGAATTAAACGACAATAATTTAGACTCGTTTAATATTGAACGTTCAATATTTCACGTTTAAATTGAACATTTAATATTATTAGAGGTGCTAATTTTGTTACTATAAATTTTAGGGGTGCTATTTTTGATAAATTTTTAAAACATTTTATGGTGAACATATAATTTTAAAATTTATATATGTTATATTGTAGGGTGGCGACTTCACACAACTCTATTTGTTTTAATTGTCACAATTTTACATTAATAACAATTAATCATCGGAAATGACAATGAAATAAAATTATAGTGATAGAAAAAAGCATTTTATTTAACTTTGTTGTAATAACAATAAAAATAATTGTGTGAATTGTAATACTCTTTAAGATATTGTATGTTGAGAAAAACATTACCAACTCTCTAGGTAATTTATCTAGGCTCTCTAAAAGTTTATCTATCTCTTTTTCACTCTCTAATGTTCTAAGAATAAACGAATATGAATCGTGATAAATTACTTGTCATCCATTACAGAAAATGTTTTAGAGTTACTTTAGGTTCCTATATATAAGTATAAGATCATTATTTGTTGTATTTTGTAACGAGCAGGCCACCCAAATGGTGAGGTACTAAAGAGTCACATTAAAGTTAAGTGTTATTGTGAGAAATTATTTATTATTTTTAGAACAAATAATAACATAATATTCTAAATTAATAAAATATAAAATTAATATAATAATATTTTTGAAAAACATAATTATCAAATATTTGATAAAGAGAACAATTATTAAAATTATTATAGTGTATAATCTAAAAATAATAAATAAAATCTTATATTATTGTAGTATATTTTATAAGTGTGTGTTATAATTCTTTACCAATGATTTTTGGGTTATATGCTGTCATGACCTCCTATTTATTAAAAATCTGATATGACCCCCTCCACTTGATTTTTTTACATATTATGACAAAAATGCCCTTAATAACCCCTCAGTTGGACGACTGTCCAACTCACCTCAACAGAGTTGGACATGTGTCCAACTGAAAACCAGAGGAGTATATTTTAGAGGACACATATGTCCACTCGCCGGAGCTCAGTTGGACGACTGTCCAACTGATGAAATTTTGACCGGCCGGCGACCCCACTCGCCGGAGCCGAGTTGGACACATGTCCAACTAGACTGCCCAGAATAACCCCTCAGTTAGACGTATGTCCAATTCACCTCAACAGAGTTGGACATGTGTCCAACTGAAAACCAGAGGAGTATATTTTAGAGGACACATATGTCCACTCGCTGGAGCTCCCAGAGCTCAGTTGGACATATGTCCAACTACGTCCAACTTAAAATTAGAAAGCTTATTTCAACAGAGTTGGACGCACGTCCAACTAAAAACAGCTTATTTCAACAGAGTTAAACGTACGTCCAACTAAAAATCAGCAAGCTTATTTCAACAAAGTTTTACTCTGTTTTACTCTATAATTATTTTTTTATTTTACATTCTTAATTTTATATTTAATTAATAATTAATACGTTATTTAATATATATAAAATTAATTTTTTTATAAGTTAAGAACAAGGACATTTGATTAAGCAATAATTATATTTGTATTTAATGGGTCAACATATATATATATATATATATTAAATACTGATTTACTGTTAATTCAAGTGAGACTAAAATAATTTATACAATATTTAATTTGATTTTCAACTAGAGATGCAAAAGAAATAAGTGAGTGGTAATGGAGATTTATAGTTTTTTTTTTGTCATAGTTTTGCAAAAGAATGAAGTGGGTGTACGTTAATTCATGTTTTACTGAATAATTTGATCAAATGGAGACGTAGGCAATGAAGAAAGTTTTAAGGAGGAAAAAGCCAAAAAAAAAAAAAAAAGGTTTGGATCTTTGCTGAATAATAACTTATATAGGGGTAAATTTGGAATATATAAATTAGTGTCCATTTTAGATTAAAAACAACAAAAGGGGGTCATATGAGCCTATTTTCCATGATTTTTAGTATATTTAATTTTAATTATGGGCTCTTAAGATTCAAAATTTAACACTGCAGAGGCGGAGCGGGTTTCAACAGGGCTGTGGCCAATTTTTATTTAATAAAAAGTTAATTATATATATATTTTTAATATTAATAAAATATTTTATTTGTAGTATTTTATTGTATTTAATTTTTATATAAATATTTTGTTATATTTAAACAATATTTAATAAATATGTAGATAAAAATAATATAAATTTTGAATAAAATAGTTAAATATATTCACTTTTATTATCATATTTGGTAAACATTAATTGCACACATATAATTATATTTGTATATTATATAAAAATACTTATTAAGTTAATATATAATAATTCAAAAATATTTCGAGTATTTAATTTTAGACTAAATATTATAAAAATTATTCAATAAAAAGACATTATAAAAGTTAAAAATCATTAAAAAAAACATGACGAGAATCGAACAAAAGCTTTTAAAGTTTAATTATTTATGTAGTAAATATTTATTATATTTTATTTTACTTCAAATTTTAATTTTTTTTAATATTATTATTTCATATTTTATTATAATACTTTTTAATTAATTTAAATTTTATTTTCATGAAGATTATAATATTTTGTCCCTTAATTTTTTATTTATTTTAAATATATTATCAAGCTTAAAATTTTAAATCGAATACTATTTTTACAATTTTATATACTTATTTTAATTTTTGTTTTAACATTTGTAAATTTTGATATGTTTGATTGAATTTTATATTTGCTTAATTTTTTAGTTAATAAACTTATTTTGTACATTTATGTTATCAATATTTATTAACTTATTATATTTTTGTCCTTTTATTAGGTAATTTTTGTTATAGATTATTTATAAGATGTCAACTCTATATTTTTTTTAGTACATAACCAATATTTTTATTGTAATATAACATAAAAAATTTAGTGTTGAGTTTATGAGAAACTAATGTAACTTATACTAATTCTACATAATAATATATTTTTTATTCTTTAGTATTTAATTAAATTTTTTATTTTGTATATAAAAAAAATTTAGATTCCAGCCCTCTCAAAAATTATTCTTGACTCCGCTATTACAACACTGTAATCTTGCATATTGATGTATAAATATTTTTCTTATGCTCTTTACATCTTGTGCTTAATGTTCAAAAGAAACTAGAGTATAATTCTTGCTAGCTGAAGTGTTTTGTCCCATGTAACGAGTAAACATATATGCAAAATTAGAACTATATTTTCTATGTTGAAATTTGTAAACATTTTTGAAAGAAAAAATGTTTTTTTAAAACTCTATGTGGTTTGTCTTACATCAAGTTATCCATTGATAACTCTAATTTATTAGAGTATTATTAGCTCTTATTCATAAATACTTGCTTGTTAATTTGGGAATATCCACACATTATAATCATTTATACACTATTTGTGGATTTTGTGATTTAAATGAATTCTTTGATAATAAATTCAAAAAAATTATGAAATGTATCAAAAAGAATTATATTTTGATGTGCACTCATTATATTTTCATTGCCCTTGCAGGAAATAAAGAAAACAACAAAGAAAATGTAAAAATACAACTTTGCTGCAGCTTTGCTGTAGCATTGCTGCAGCAAAAACCATACCAGGAAATCAACGCCAAAACAGAGGCTGATGTGGAATCAAGAATTCAAGGGCTGATTTGGACTCTCAACAAAAGGACAATTTTGGGCTTTTATTAACTCACCTTTTTAGGGATAATATTGGAAATTAACACACCCAAAATTGTCTCCAATTAAACCTAATATAAAAGAACAAAAACAGGGGCTGATTTGAAAGGAGTTTGTGCGGCAGCAGTGAGGCAATTTTCTGGGCAGCAAACTGCAGAAACCTGGGCAGCAAAGGAAGCAAATCTGGGCAGCAAATAAACATATAAAACAAAGTAGATTTGCGGCAGCAAAAAGTAGAGACGTGAGGCAGAAAATACAAGACAGATTTGGGCACCAAAACTGCATAAAATTGAGCAGCAAGACAGAGAGAAACAGAGCATATTTTCACAGCAGATTGGGACGCAAAACAGGGGAAGCAAGAGGGATCTGGAAAGAGACCAATTGACGGCTTGATTTGCAAGAACAATCATTGAAGAAAGAAAGAGATATTAGGAATTTGGAATCCAATTGTTTGAGATTAAATAAAAGGGGGATTTATTAATTTATTCCTTCTTCTATTCTTCTTTTATTGTTTTTCCAAATCTCTATAACTCTATGAATCTGATGTTGACCATGGATGATTTGATGTTTAATTTTATAAATATGCTTGGCTAAATTCTCATTCAGTTAGGGTTGTGGATATGCAAGTGTATGTAGACTTTGTGCTTTAATTTCATAAAACTGTGCTTTGCTTGGTAAAGGATGCTAGTTATTCTACGCTTGATTAATTGATTCATTCTTATTGATTGCTTGATCAACAATTGATAGGATAATAGACTGAAATTGAATCTGAAAAGGTTAATTTTAAGTTAGATAAAGCTAGAATAGTGTGAAGAAATTGATATAGGAATATATAATTACCTCACATAACTCAAAAGAATTTGTGCATGAACGTTGTTCTTAGATTCAGTTTTGCATAGGAATATGCTTCATTGAGTCATAGAATATATAAACATTGCAGATTCGGAAGAATCCTTTGTGAATTTTTGAAATTCGAGTTACTGGTATATTTTGCTGCAGCATTGCTACAGCATCACTTTGCTACAGCATTGCTGTAGCAAAGCAGTTTGTCTACATCACTTGTCATATTCGCAATCCTAACTGATTTATCTATCTGTGATTTGTGATATCCTTCTTGTTGAAAGTTGTTTCAGTGTTTTCACTCTTGTCCTCTCGTATTATTTATTTTATTTTATTTTATTATTTATTTTTATAAACAAAAACACAAATATTGATTTTAATAGTTAATTTTTACGATATTTTCTAGTATTCTAATCTCCGTGGGAACGATTTTTCTTATCATTATATTACTTGTTTGCGACACGTGCACTTGCGTTAAATCATATACACCATTGTGAGCAACATCCATATTGAATGAGTATTTCTATTTGTTTTATCAGAGCCCGTATACCTTCAATATTTTAATTTTGTATTAGTTTTAAAACATAATTTCTGGTATTAAATTATGTAAAATTTACAAACATTTTATATAACATGTAGTATATTTTTTAGTGAGAATACAAAAAATATGTAATTTTAGTGGGATTATGTAAAATTTTCTTTGTTAAATACTTATTAAATTTAGTTTTTTTTTTTTCCCAAATAGATAAGATTAACCTATAAAAATATTAAATCTTAAAATTGTGAGATTTAATTTACATCATCTATAAGTTTTTTTTTTATATATATAATGAAAAACAGCTACTTAAAAGAAAAACAGAGCAATGTTCACTTTTTCTCTATTTATTAAAAACAATATTGATATTTAAAATATCAATAATAACTAACACAATAATTATTGTAAAAAAAGGGTTTGCGATTAATTACGATTTTTTCACTTTTTAAATTTATAACATTGTATAATTTAATTAAGTTACTAATTATACTATCTATAAGTTAGAACTATCTAAATTACAACTAAGCTAAAAGACAAGTAATTTCTGTTTTAAAAAGCCAAATCGTTTAATTCAAGTGAACTCTGTGAGTTTCTTTCTTTTCCTTTTTTTTCCTTTTTTTTTTTTTTTTTTTTTTTATAGCTGAACAGCTGAACTATGTAAGTTTCGAGGCGTTGTTTTTTATTCTAGGAGTCATCTGACGTGATATTTCTTAATAATGTTAATTATTTGGGTCGAAAAAATAGTAGTTATAATTTATAAAATAAATTTTGTGCCTAATTTTTTTTTTTTACTCCTCGATGTTTAAATAAATTAATTATTTTATTATTTTATTTTTAATCTTTTAAAAAATATATTTTATTAAAATTATTTAAAAAAATGTATGTACATGTAAAAATATAAATCTATATTTTTATGTTATAAATAAATATATTATGTAAGTTAGGAGTTAAAAATATGAAATTACATGAATGAATGATGTTATGAGTAACTAAACCAAAATTTATAATAGGAGGACCACATTATTAATATGCCATCAGTAAATGAACTTTTTAGGAAGTGAATTTTAGAATAATATTTGCGATGTTTGTAGTTCACTAATTTGAATTGTTTGTAAAGGATGTTCTACAAATATAATGTAAAATTATGTATTAAATAATATATTAATTATTAATTAAAATATAAAATTATAAAATAATTATGTGATTATTTATTAAAAAAAAGAGTCGATTAAATTAAAAAATTGTTACGTATTATTACTTATTTAAAACATTATCTTATCATAACTTATTTCTTGAAAAGTAATTTGGTATTTGTTATTGAAGTTCATATTATATTTATTACTTATTTTATGATTTAATCAATCATAATTCTACACAAATTATATATATTATTAACAATTTAAGTAATATTACTTATCATTATTTATTAAATTATTATATATAAATTAATGCATGATTTAATTAAAAAAAAATTATTCTCGTACAAATAATCTATTTAAGGAACGGTGATGTGATATTGCACCACCAAACCGGCTTCACAACTCCTAGAGATCTGCACCACTGTTACTAAAATAATTAGAAAAAATGAAAAATATAACATTTATAAAATTTATAATAATTAAGATAATATTTTAAATTTAATGTTAATTTACATCTATTTAATTTAAAAAAATATGATATTTTATTATTATAAATTTTAAGAATTATTATTTTGTATAATTTTAATATTATTGTAATCTATGTTATCTTAGTTAGAAATAGACATGAATTAAATTTAAAAATATGTGAAAGAATAAAAATTACATAATAATATAAATGGGCCATAAAATATCTAAATTTATTTTTTTTCTTGAATTGTACGTACTCTTCAATTCTTAAAACAAAATTCTATTTTAATAGTTGAAAAAACTAGATTACCCCTTATAAGGGAGACAGAAGTGGTAGAACCGTTTTGAGTCTAACATTTGTAGTTTGTGGTTTGTGTTATCAATACTCTATGTAGATAAAAGTAACTAAAAATATATAATTATATATTTGTTACGCACCAATACATAGGTTTTGATAATTTGGAGTCTAATGTTTTCGTAGCGGGTAAATAAAAACTGAGAGTTTGTTTAAGACACACTATCCGTGAAAACTAAAGGTATCCTTGTCAACGTTGGAGAAATTTCGGAGGTTGAAGCAGGTTTTTGTAACTTTTTGTTGCAGAAGCGAAGCATTTGTGTACAAGTATCATATGCAAATGACATCGGTTTAGAGGGTTCTCTTTTCTTTTATGAAAGGTTGTAATCATAGTGTAACATGGAGATGCGGGGGAGCGAAAAATTATAAATTGAGGGCCCAACCAGTTTATTTATTTAAGTACTATGACTCACTTTATTTATGTTAGTTGAATGTTTTTATCCAATAATTTATACTTAATATACATAAAGTGTTTTTTATAATAAAAAAGAGACATTTTAATAATATAACTTTAAAACTATGTTACACAAGTATCTTAATTTTAAAAATTAAATAATTTATATGTATTAGGTACGTAACTAAAATTTAAGTAACAAAAATTAAGTGACTTATAAAGTTGGTCACCCATTTATCAATATTTTAAATAATATTTTTAGAATAAATATAAATTAATTACATTTTTTTTTTTACATTTTAAGAAAATAAATATATATATTTTTTTATTAAAAATGTTAAAATTAAAATTAGTTAAATAATTGTATTATTTATGCATCGAAAGATTAAAAATAATAATTAAAAATACATACCTTACACGTGATTTGTTTTAATTTAAAGTCCTTGTTAGATATGTAATCATTATATTTAATTTTCTTATATTTTTAAATTAATTATGAAAGTAAAATAATATTTAGAGTATTTATTCAATGTAGTAATTATCATATTATTGAAGTTCTTATCGAAAGTAATTTTTATTTTATTATCATATTTAAAATTTTTATTAAGTGTGATAATATTTTCTTAAAGAATAATTAATATAAATAATTTCAAATATAAGTATAATTTTATGTAAAAAAAATATTAAATATAATTTAAAATTTATATATTTATAAATGGATAAATCACATCATGTTTTTAAATGATTATTAGAGAAGGTTAAAATAAAACTCATAAATCCTTGTACAACACACCTAATTAAAAAAATTAAAAATTAAAATCTTATTAAAGGCAACCTTTCCAATTGAAGTATTTGCAGAATCTGATTCTAATTCTTTATGTATCTTTATATTTTTATGCATTTCTAAACTAATTTTAAAAAACTTAAAAATTTAAAATACATTATCTCATTTTAAAGGAAAACTTATAATTTTTTTTATACATATATAATTTATATATAATATAATTTAATTAACTTTTTATTATTAATAAATCTCATAATTATTTATCATCTTATATTATTAATTTTATATTTAATTAATAATTAATACGTCATAATACTATCTTTATTATGTTATATGTTTTCAATTTATATCAATAGGCAACATGACACGTTGAGTACTGTAAGTTTTTTTTTTATAATTTTTAATTATTTTATAAAAATAATTACCAATCATTTGATAATAATTTATACTTAGAAATTTTTAACAAAATAATTAAAAATTATCTCCAAATTATTTAATATTACTTTAAGTTTTTTTTTTTAAATTTTTTTAAAAAAGCTTTAAAAATAAATAAAAAGCTTTGATATATTTTAAATATCTTAAGTTTTTAATCTTTTTTTTTTTTTCCCAATACTTATACATACAAAAATTTTAAATCTTGATTTATTCCCTAAATAAAATGTTTGATCAAAAACGAAAAAATAAATAAAAAAATATCATAAATTAAAAATTGATTCAAAAATATTTTTTTAAAAAATTTATAAATTTTTAAAATTTTTGTAGTGATTCCTTAAAATTATAATTTTTTTTTTACTAAATATATTTAATTAAAAAAATTATTTAAAAAATCATAAATCATAAATTAACATCAAATAATCTCTGCGTTAATCCAATAACAAGTCAATGAAATTGAATTGACTCAGTTAGTCACCTAAAAGCCTTCATATAAGTTTATTTTTTAAATGTTTTTAATATAATTTGATATTTACATCAATTAATATTATACAATTTAATTATTTTTAATAAAATATTTCATAATTATTTATTCATCTTATATTTTAAATTTTATATTTAATTAATAATTAATATATATTATAATTTAATGTTATATATTATTATACTTTTACGAACTAACATTCATTGTTACGACAATTGTTTTCGATTTGGAATTGACTGACTTAGATTTCAGCTAGATAAATGCTACAATTTTTTTATATTAAAAAATAATTTAATAATTTTAAAGATCATTTTATATTTAATTAAATATTATTTGTGTTACGATATCATTAAAAAAAATGTATTAGTTGTTTATTTTGTGTTTAAAAATTATTATACTTTTTTGTGTAATTATTGTTATATAAAATTTTCATTAATGAATATTATTTGCATATAAGTTATATGTTACCGATTAATAACAAGAAAGATGTATAATTGTTGATTATTTGACTCTTAAGTTATATCATGTAAAAAGAAAACCTTTTAGATTTTGTAAATGATTAAATCAAGTATTTTAATTTTTTAATAATCATTATTTTTTTCATTTAATTTAGATTATGTAAAATAAAAATAAATAAAATTTAAAAAATGTATACTTTAATTTCTTTTTTTTGTTTTTGCTAAGAAGAAAGGTATTATGCCTAAAATTTAAGAAGATCATGAAGTATGGTTGAAAATATATTCCTTGCAATTATTATTTTTATTGCTAACAAATTTAAATGTCTTGGGATCCAGCGAATAGATATGATCGTGAAGTGTTGGAGTGACCTTTGAATGGCTACGATGACTTTCTTTGCCATTGTTGAGATGTTGTCTAATTTATCGTCCACAATTGCTTGAATGATGAACTTTGCTTTCTCTTCGATGTATTGGCTTATGTATGAATAATAGCAGCTTGAAAAGTATGTGCTTAACTTGTTATTTGTTTGTATATGCATCTCTTATCTATTATTTATTTATATATATATATATTTTTAAAGTGTCTATTTTTTACATAACATTACGTAACTAACAAATTTTTTTTTTTTTGTCTTCGCAGAATTTGTTAATTTTCGATCAGTACCATCTGCATTTTGGTTGCCTGTTGGGAGAATAAGTTATACTGGGTCTTATAGATATACTAATTAGCACAGCAAATAATGATGATGTGACAAACATAATAGTCCATCTAATATGATTTAAAAGTAATTTCTAGCCAACTCATTATGGTCATAGAACTCGGAAGTACCTCCGGTCCTTTAAATCAACCTTTGCTGGGGTCAAACATCAAATTATTAGCGTAACAACTGCTATCAATTGCAATTTAATTTGGCCCGCCCCTCAATGAATGACAGAGAGAGTTCATCTATTATTGTATCCAACAATACTTGTTCCTAGGAAGGAAAATAAAAACAATACATGTTAAATTTCATCAAAATTGTTTTTTTTTTATAATGTAGTATTATAGATTAATAAAATTTAAAATTAATATAAATATTTTTAAAAATATATAAATATTTAATAAGTGTTAAAAAAATAATATAATTTCCTCGGATTAAATAAACTTCTTTTCACTTCTCCGATTTCATGGCCAGGCTGGTCTTAGACACATTGATGAAACCTCAGCTACTGGCTGACCAAGTCAAAATCTTAAAGCTTTAACGCCTTTTTAATTATATGTCTTCTGTCCTTCTGTCACGCCAAGAGCTTCCAGCTCAATTCTCCCATGCCAATAAATGTCGAAGATGATTGTACAAAATTAAAAAAGCAAATATTATTTGTTAATTTTGTCGATTAAATTAGTAAAATAAATATTTTTTATTAATTAATTTCTTTTTCTGTATGATTCTTACCTTTTAGTGTAATTTTTGACCATTTTAGAATACAAAGTAATTATAAACATGTGTGTATAAATATGTATGCTGATTATTGAATAATATACATAAATCGTTCTCAAATGTTTTTTTTTTTTTTTTTGGTATCAAAGCATAAATATCTCTTAAACACGTAGCTCTTGTACTCTTAGCACTACAGTGCAACCTTGAAAACACTGTAGTGCAACTTTGATATCATTACAGCACCCATGACAAACTATAATAACTCAAAGAAACCAACTCAGTGGAGCATGACATTCACGTTTGATAATCTCAATCACCCATTATATCTTCACTATTTAAATCAACATAAAAACAACTCTTTCATGGAAAATCATGTTGTTAATCATTCAATTGACAATAATCTTTCATAAGCATATTGGCCCAATATGCTTTATCTTCTTAAGGTGAAAAAACCACATATATCAAGCATTCTTGATAGTGGAACAACTTATCATAATAAGAGAGTTAAATTACCAAATAATTTACTTGTTAATGTTATACATATTGAAGTAGTATTTTCTCTAATTTAGCTCTTTATAATATTTTGTGTGTGCTAAATTTTTGCTTGAAACATCAACTGAACGATAATCTTTACTATCTTGATCAATCTAAAAAATTGTCATGCAATTCTATCAAGTTACATAGGCTATGTCCCACCTGGCTTCTACTCTAAAACTAAGGGTGTGTGCCCGTGCTACAAAAATTAGAAGACCAAATAAGGCGGTCCAAAGTGCACTTAGAGCCTATGCTATTGTTATCTCTTCTTCGTATAATACTAGTATAGTATTAGTCTTAGTTGAGTTTTAATTTGCCGTACTATTACTGTCGCTTCTAGTACTGACTAGTACACATGTGTCTTTGCTTCTGAGCTGAGTTCTGTTTCATTTTTGTCTTCCCAATTTGGTAAAGGCTCAATATATTAAATTTGTGATAAATTTTAAATAATATGAGAAAATATAATGGATAATTATAATATAACATATATAATAGTATTAAATAAAAAATTGTTATGTAAGTTATAATTATGATATATAATAATATTTTTTTAATTAAGTCCTTAGTAATTTTGTCTACTTATCCAAGTTGAATCACGAGGTCTTGCATGTGGACTTTTCTAGTTTTCCTATAGTATTCTTTGTATGTTGAGACCTCAGGACATGGCCCAAAGGGCAATATTGAAGCAGAGAAGATCGAATAGGATTAAGAATTCGAATTGAACCATCCTTTATCGAGTGGATGTCCCTAACATGGAGTCCAACTTCCTCATTTTAGAAACCTTTTCATACTACATGCGTGTCATCGTCAATATCCCATCAAGTTGTTTTAATGAAATCCAATCCAATTCCTAATCAATATCTCAATCAAAATAGTGATCTCGTATAGATATAGATACTGCTTCAAATTAATTCATGTGGTACGTTATACCTTGTAAGAGGCAATCTTCATAAAAAAAATAAATATAAGGATGCACATTAATGGCATCTGTTTGATTTTACATGACAATTTTAGAACATTGATTTAACATGAAAACGTAACAAACGCGAGGCATGGCTTAACACTTTTTTAATCCTACGATCATGCTTCCTAGCTAGCTATCAATCTTGCTATCTCAAAAAAGCTAGGATCTTCGGATTCTTATAATATTGGTCTAAATTACCAACATATGTGACCGGACATATAATAAAAATAATATTATAAAAATTAAATATTAAAATGCAATATTTTTACGATTAAATAATTAAGCACAAATTTAAAATGTAGAATTATATCATGTAATTAAATAATTAATATTGAACCAACTAGTATGTGGGCACGAAATCCTTGTAAAATCAATTCATGATTTTTTACTCAGGGCTCAGTTTTTTAACATGTTTTCAACTTCAATTTACTTGTGTTTAAATTTAGTTTTATGTTATCTAATTCATTTTCAAAAAGAAAAGAAAAAATAAAAACTTGTCTAGTAGAAACTTATATTATGGTATTTCATTCCCTCTTATGTTTTAATAAATAAAAAATAAATGTAACTAATAAAAAGAAAAGTTAACTTGAAAAATGGTTTTCAAAAGTCTTTATTTTTTATAATTCAAAAAGAATAAAAAGTGTGTATAAAAATGAAATCAACTTTCAAGCTAATTTTGAACTTAAATAAAATTATTTACTGAACAACACTAATTTTGTAAACTTCAATTGAAAAACTGAAAGTTGAAAACCAAATTGCTCACAAAACAGGCTCCAAGGATAAATTCAATTCGGAATGATATACATATTACATAGTAAAAAGAGTGAAAAAAATATCTAATTGCAAATTCAAGTGAGTGAGGCTTGATCACCAATACAAAAGGCCAAAGTCCAAAAATATGCACAGAACAGCGTTCACTAGTTGATAGGGTTGACTGCTCTATTGCCAAATAGGTCTATCGAGCGCTAGCCACAATTGCAGCCCGAGACTTTTTACTTGAATGAGATTCAATCTTTGATCAATCAAATCTCAATTAGTTGAAGACAATGAATGATCAATCTACTTTTGAAAGTTTTCTGTAAATCTAAAGAAATATAGGTTCGGAGTCTTAGAAGAAGCAATAATCTTTTTTCCTATATTTAAAATATGTATTTATCTATTAATAAAAAAAAATACTTTTAAAATTAATTTTTGTTATTAAATAATATACAAATACCTACTAAACATGCACGTGATGTGGAAAGCCCTTACTTGAAATGGTGAGTTTTGTGTTGCTCAAATCACACAAAGTCCACAGTTGTATTCTTTTTGCGTTTTATATCCTTATTTGAGCATTTGATGATTTGATATCAAGCGCGCTAGCGTCCAATTCGACTGGATAATATATTTATTTGAGGCCCAAATAGAACCTTATTGTTACAAAATTGGGCTTAGCCCTGGCCGGGCCTTTCCTTAATTCAATTTCAGTTTCCCGCTAACTTCTGCAGTTATAAAAAAAAAACTCTAGATTGGCGCTCCATTAAGTGTAAAACATGAGCAAGAACTCAAATAGTAACAGTTGCTTGAGAATTGAGAGTAACATTCAAATTTGGGTGGGAATGGGGATAGAAAGACAGGATGACGAGGCAACCGCGGAGGCGTCGAAGATTGTGGGCCGGGGATCTAGAGCCAGAGGCCCCAGACTTGTCAGTTGTCATCAACGAGATGGTCATGCGTAACTTCAAATCCTACGCCGGCGAACAACGCGTTGGCCCTTTCGATAAGGTTTTTTTTTTTTAGAGGGTTTTTCTTCTTCTTATTTCATTACCTTTTTCGTCGTTTGAATCAATTAAGCCGAATGAAGATATTTTTTTTTCCTTCTTTTTCTGTTGGGAGTGTCATTGTCACACTCTTAGTTTGAATTCCAATTTGACCAATTGAATTGAACTCGACTAAGCTAGTTAATTGCATAATTATTACGAAGCGTTAAAGTTATTTTTTCCATTCATTTTATTCTCATTTCTCAACTATTAAAGGCAGGGTTTTGGCTTCTAATTATATTCTCTCTCAATCTAAGAGTGTTCGTTTGAGCCATTATTTCCTTATCTTTGTCTCTGGTTGGTTGTACCAGAGCTTCTCAGCAGTTGTTGGACCCAATGGGAGCGGGAAAAGCAACGTCATAGATGCAATGCTGTTTGTGTTCGGAAAACGAGCTAAACAGGTATTCTTTTTGTAAATTTTATGTAGTGTAACATGAGATATTTACTGTTTACTCCTTAAAATATTAATTTCAAAATATTTAAGTCTAATGGTTACTTATAAATTTTAAATTAATGTTATACTTAAACAATGTAAAATAATACCTCTAATACATTTTAGTTACTTTGTCTATGGAATCACTCTTATTTTCTTGCTTAAATTTATGTATCTCCAATATAATATGACTGACACTATGGTAATTTGAAGTTAAGGGGGGCATGAGAGAATACTTATGATACGTTTTGTTTTGTTTTTTGTTTTTTTTCTAATGAATCAATTTGAATTTTCTACATGCGACTAAACAAGGTCTCAGAGCTCATCCATAACTCTACAAATCACCATAATCTGGATAGCGCTGGCGTCTCTGTCCACTTCCAGGAGATAGTTGATCTGGTAAATTTATATTCTCTATTACATTAAGATATGTTTCATATACTGCTGAGAAAAAACAAACATGAGAAATTACCAAAAATAGCACACTTAAAATTTATAGTAATAAAACTAACACTCCAATAATATTGAACGTTCAATATTCAATTTGAACATAAAATATTGAACGTTCAATATTAAACGAGTCTAAATTATCGTCGTTTAATTCTAATTGGATGGATATTCAAAGAAAAATGACATATTAGTCATTTTTTTAATTGTAAAAATATAAATTTAAATACAAGGGGTGCTAGTTTTGTTATTAGAAGTTTTGAGGGGTGTTAGTTTTGTTATTCTCTTAAAAAAAAACATTGGAACTTTCTCGATTTGTGTGCTTTACGTGGTTGTAGACTTGTAGTGCTTCGTGAATTCAAAAATTCAGATGACTTCATCTTTCAGGGATCTGCTCGATTAAACTTTTTCTTTTTATTCTGATATTTGCTAATGAAAGTAGGTTCAGGCGGATAACAAAAGCTTGTATTGGCAACCAAATAGTTACGCAAGATATCTAGTTGGCCATAAAACTGTATTTCCAATTTTTACAGGAAGATGGAACATATAAAGTTGTCTCAGGAAGTGATTTTACAATTACCAGGTTGGCATTTCTGGACAATTCCTCAAAATATTACATAAATGACCGCACCAGTAATTTTACTGAAGTTACGAGGAAATTGAAGGGGAAAGGAGTTGACCTGGACAACAATCGGTTTTTAATTCTTCAGGTTTGTTATTGTTATGCCGCTGATCTACTTTGCATGAGAAGGTTGTATTTGTGTGTTAGAATTTACTTATTGGTTATTTGTCAAGGTGAAGTCGAGCAGATTTCGCTAATGAAGCCGAAAGCTCAAGGGCCACACGATGAAGGTTTTCTTGAATATCTTGAAGACATTATTGGAACTGACAAATATGTAGAAAAAATTGATGAGTCTTTTAAGCAGTGAGTACTCTTTCTGAGCTATTCATTGACAGTTTGTTAATTATTTTATCCTGCTTCTTAGATGTGTATTATTTTCATTATCACATTATCTAGCATTTTAATTACGATTTACGAAGATTTTTTATACGATGGAATATTGAATGGAGGGTGTACTTATGCTTATGATGTGCAAACAGGAAACCACTTTAGGTAGCCTATTTAATTTTTTTCTACTCTTTAAAAATTTAAGAAGCTGTTAAGCCTAAAAAGTGTGTGCATATGACATTTATTCTTCCTGATATAGATGATTTTGATGGTGCATGCACGTAACTTTAGTTGATGTTTATTTAATCTTTATCAATATTTCCATGACTGGACTTGATTATATATTTTTAAGACAATCATCCTTCTTACCTCATGCTATAAATTGTTTTCAGTGTGGTGCAAATAGTTAAGTTGGCAGAGAAAGAAAGAGATGGACTGGAGGTATAAACAGTTTTATTCAGCCATCATGAATAATGTTCCATTTATGATCCATCTAATAATTTGTCTCTTTTAAACAGGGTGTAAAGAATGAAGCGGAAGCTTTTATGCTGAAAGAAATGTCACTCTTGAAATGGCAAGAGAAAGCCACCAAATTGGCTCGTGAAGATACCACATCAAAAACGGCCGACTTACAAGAAAAAGTGTTTAATTTGGAAGAAAATTTAAACACTGAACGGTAATATTCTTAAATGAATGTGTGTTATTTATTCATTCTAGAATCTGGGCTAAAATGTAGTATCCCTGAATTCAGGGAAAAAATTCGAGAAAGCAAGGATGCTTTGAAGGAGCTTGAATGTGTGCACGATAAGTACATGAAAAAACAAGAGGTTTGTTTTATGTGCCTTTGATGTTTCATAAACAAATGCGTCGTCCTAAGCTGCATAGTAACGATGATGGGACTTCTTGTTTACAACATAGATTCCAAGTGCACTTATTTTAATGATGGATATTCTTCTGTCATCTGTCATCATTAACATCATTATTGTTCAACATTTTGGCTTTCATGATTAGGAACTTGATACAGACCTTAGAAGATGTAAAGAAGAATTTAAGCAGTTTGAAAGGGAGGACGTCAAATACCGTGAAGATTTAAAACACATGAAACAGAAGATTAAGAAACTGACAGATAAAATCGAGAAGGTAGGCGATTTATATTGTAATTTAAGTTAATCTTTAACCCATTAACATCTTAATCTTTTTGCGTCCTATTTAGGATTCTTCAAAGGTTATTGACTCGGAGAAGGAATGCAAGAATTCAACAGATCTGATACCAGAACTAGAGAAGAAGATTCCTGAGCTGCAAAATATCTTAGCAGATGAGGAAAAAGTTTTAGAGGGAATTATAGAGAATTCAAAAGGTGTTATTTAAGTATTATTAGAATTTATTTTTGCTCTACGGAATTCCTTCCGTATTTAGGTTGTTTTCGCATAAGCTTAAAAACCCTTGTTGAACAGTTTGTATATAGATAGAAACTTTCATATGTTATGAAGAAATGCGTTTCTTTTTGTGTCATTGAGATTATTTCTTTCCTCAGCAATGAAGATGAAACATTCAGATTTATTGCTTCGCTTGTTTTAGGAAACTGTAGGTTTGCTGCTGATTTAATAACATTTGTAAAATGGCTCATTTTGACTGAAGAGCAGCACAATGATCAGTTTCACACTGTAATTTTTTATTTATTCTTCCAAGCACTGATACACACATATGCTTGTGTATCTGATTAGAATGATTCAGAATGATTTTTTAACATTTTGTGCGCTCTTGCTCAATCTACAAGCAGTTGAAACAGAGGGATACCGATCAGAGCTTGCAAACGTGGGTGCTGAATTAGAACCGTGGGAAAAACAATTGATAGAGCACAAGGGAAAACTCGAAGTTGCATGCACAGAGAGCAAGCTTTTGATTGAAAGGTGAGGTTGTTACCTTTAATATTATAAACTTATCAAGAGCCCTAGCATGGATCTCATTTGTTAGAAGTAATGCCTTTCCCCTTTATTATCAAGAGTGTAAATATGTATCAAGCAACAAAGCGACAAAAAGCTGAATTTTCAATAATGTAGGATTTCATATTTAATTCAAGCTGGTTGTTGATTCTCTTCAGCATGAAGCTGGTCGTGCAGCTTTCCAAGACTCTCAAAAACAGATGGAGGACATATCACAAAAGATAGAGACAAAAGCTGCAAACATTGCTAAAATTGGAAGTGATATAGAAAAGAGCAAACTCGAAGCATTAGAAGCTCGCAAAGTGGAACAAGTTCGTGTTTTCAATGTCTCTCAACCTAAGTTTCTTAAATATATAGCTTTTCCATTATGAGATATGGATCTGACACTTAATCTTTGTAGAAATGCATAAAAGAACAAGAAGCATTGATTCCTCTTGAACAAGCTGCAAGACAGAAGGTTGCAGAACTTAAGTCTGTCCTCGATTCTGAGAAGAGTCAGGGGTCTGTTCTTAAAGCAATTTTGCAGGCTAAAGATTCCAACCAAATACAGGGAATATATGGTCGTATGGGTGACTTAGGTGCTATAGATGGTGACTGATCTGTGTACATGTTTAATGAATCTCAAGTTGTTTGTAGATGGCTTGTTTCGTTAAGATATTTTACAATATTTATGAGTTTGGAGTTTCATCATGTGATAATAAAATTTACAGTCTAGTAATATTTAAACAAACCCTCTTCTCGTAATATTTTTTGTATCTCAAATTTCATATTCTTATTTTTGTTAATTTTTTTATGTTTTATGAGTGGCACAGCGACGAGTTGGACAGATTGAGAATAATGAATAATAAATTTGCATCAATAATTAAATTGACACAAAATATTTAACATGAAAAAAATCACTCAATATGAGAGGGAAACAACCACAGGACAACTCCGAAAAACTTCCATTATGTTAAAAATGGGTACAATAATTCTCTCAAATTTATGCCCAAATTTGAGGTATTACAATATTACACTCACAAAGTGTATCTCTCATACTCATAAATGTGTGATAAATCTCTCACTATTTTATCTTTGCAGGTATTTATCAATATTTACATGAACACCTCACTTTTATCTCACAGCTTAAATTTTACTGTGGTATTTTTTGAGCTGATTTTTTTATCAGCTCTTCTCTTTAAATCTCAGAAGTGAATTATGAGATTTTTGTATTTTGAGATTTCTACACTTCTCTATTTATAGAGAGGTATTATAGCAATGATCTCATTGCTTATCTCATCTTTTTCTCTCCTTTCAATATTAACTGTTTACCGATTGCTCCTTCAACAATAAGCTGCACCATCGCAGTTTTCTTCTTTTTTTGCTTCTTCAAAGTAAGAGATGGCTGCACCATCTACAACAAATAATTAATGAAGCAGACTCCATCAAAAGATCCTGTTGTATATTATTGGAGAAGATTTTTAAGCTAAAATTGTATTTTCAAATTCGAGGATGAATTTTGTCCAACCCTGGGAATGGGATAATAGATGAAAAAACGAAAAAAAAAAAAATCAAAATAATAACATTAATTAGTTTAAGAATTTTAAATTTAAATTAATAGTTTAAATTTTTTGAAATTAATAAATATTTCTTAATCTTTATTTGATAGATATTTTCAATTTTAGAAGATTTTATTATTATTTTTAAGAATTTTATTAAATTGACTATAAATATTGAAATTAATTGCATTATTTTTTAATAATTCATGGTCATTATTAGGTAGACGTTTTTATTTTATGGATATATTTATCATTTTAAATTTTATGATGCTATAAATATATATGTCCTCTTACATGTAAAAACAAATTATTGTTAAATGAAAAAAAATTGAGTTTCAAACTCTTGCTCCACATATTTCCGAGGAAATTAAGAACTTTTGAGCGATTCAACTGAGTTTAGAAAGGTTATTTCTAATCAAACATAATCTCATCTTTCTCATACACATTACCTGCATCAAATGGACTAAATGTTCTATCAGGTGCTTATTTGTTTATTATGTTTCAATTATCTTATTTATAAATCTTTTCCAATTTCATCTGGCTCTGGATTCTAAATTTCTAATGCCAACTTTCTATCGGTTTTGCTTTTTCAGGAGTTGGTATACTTTCAACTCCTTATGCACTATCATGAGGAGGATGGCTAAGCTTGAAACTTACTTTTTCTCATCGCTTTTGCATCCTTTTACGCAGGCATGTTAATGCAAAAGGTGTGTATGGATTTCGATTCTGTTATAAGCATTTATCCTGATATAGGCAAACTAGCATTTCGAGACTTTAGAAGAATTGTGATATCCATTGTAACTGAAAAAATTGCATCGAGACTTGGGAATTGAAATTTCTGGATTAATAACAATTGGGGGAAAGCAATTCTTTATAATATTGCCTGCCCTTGTTATTTAGCCTACAGTTAGATAACTTGAACTTTCTTTCTTATGTCTTGGCTAGTGGAGTTCTAGCTTCTGCTATCATCTTAGGCTCTGTTTTGTAGACTGGTGCTTTTGATGGAATTGGATTTCATCAAAAGGGTGTGCAGCTTAATTGGAATGGAATTTCTACTGCTGTAACTTGCATGCCTTCTATTATTGTGCACATCCTTTGTTTCCAACCCTTTACACTTCCATGAAAAACAAACGACAGTTCTCTAATGTAAGTAAAATGATCTTCAACTAATTATATGTTTGATTGTGCTTCTATTAAAGTGATTTCAATCAAAAGCTGTTTTAGGAGAAGCAGCACATAATATTTGTTCATGACTTGAATCATGCATTTTTCCCATTTTATGTTAACATATATGAGCTATGTGAATTACCAAGTCTTATGCTTATTCAATAATGCAATTTGCACCATTACTTATGCTACGATGGCAGTTCAAGGGTACTTATTGTTTGGATCTCAGGTTCAATCACAAATCACTTTGAATCTTCCAGCGGGAAAACTTTGCTCCAAAGTAGAAATATACACTACTTTGGTCAATCCCTTTACCAAATATGCTCTAATGGTGACACCAATTGCTGATGCTGCCAAAAGTTTGCATAGTCGATAGGTCAATTCAATACAAGATTATTAGGCTTCAACCTTGGTGATCAGCACTGGCTGTTGTGGCCTTGTTTGTACCCTTTTTTGGATCTCTCGTGTCACTGGTTGGGGCATTTCTGAGTGTCACAGCTTCAATTATCTTCCCCTGCTTATGCTTCTTGAAGATTTATGGCATTTATCGAGTATTTCGATACAAAACGGTGACCATAGGGTTTATAATGGGCATCCTGGTATTTGTGTTCCAGACATACACATCACTTCTAGAAATAATAGAATTTTTTTGAATTTTGAAGTCTAGTTGGTTTTCTCCCTTCCGACCTCTGCATGTTGTCCGATTCTGAGTTAAATTACATATGCAACAGCAATTCTTCATCCAACAAAGTCATGGGCATAAAACATCAGGGTAATTCATCAAAGTTTCTCATTCAGTTAACTCAAAATTTTAAGCATATACATGATATGATAACGATACTTCACACATACATATAAGTACTATCTTAATTCTTATGTACTGTATGTATATAGCTATTTTTTTTAATTATATATTAGAGAACAGGAAAAGCTTTCACATATAAAGGACTGTACATGCGAGATTGGTATATATACCTTATTGCTTAGGCTTCAATCATCTGACGGATAGACGTCCTTTCAATTTTCTCTGCAGGAACCTGAGTGAACTCTGAAAGGATCGCTCTAAACTCGTCTCCTGTGAGGGTCTCTTTTTCTAACAGCATATCTACTATTTTATCAATAGCGTCCCTGTTATTTCTTATGTGGTTCTTTGCAATCTCATATGCACCTTCTATCATCCTTCGTACTGATAGGTCAATATCTTCAGCAAGTTTTTCCGACATGGAGTTTCTTGCCAACATTCTCAACACCACATCACTACTTTGAGCTGTTGGGTCCGTCAATGCCCATGGTCCGATCTCAGACATACCATAAGTTGTTACCATCTGTTACATAGGAATGGGAAATTTAATTAGTTGGGTGTATATTAGTTATAACTTTCTGCTCATTTTCTATGTGTTATGGTGTTCCTTAGGACTCTTAATGTATATACCTGTCTTGCTATTTGTGTTATCTGCTGCAAGTCCCCTGCGGCACCAGTGGTTATTTCTGGCTCTCCAAATATGACTTCCTCAGCAGCTCTACCTCCAAGTCCTCCAACTATTCTGGCAAATAGCTGTTGCTTGGAAATGAGTGTAGGATCTTCACCTGGAATGAACCATGTTAATCCACGGGCTTGACCTCGAGGAATTAGACTAACTTTCTGTACTGGGTCGTGTCCTGGAGTCAATGTGCTGCATTTCATAATTCAATGTAAGAACAAATTCAAATTATTTCCTCTCTCTGGCTCCAAATTGAAAAAAGAAGAAGAAAGAAACAAATAAAATGGGAGTTGCATGACCAATGAATACGAGATGAACTTACGCACAGACAGAGTGGCCTACTTCATGGTAAGCCACGAGAATTTTGCTCTTCCCATTAGTCATTTTTGTTCCTTCCATTCCAGCCACTATCCGATCAATTGAGTCATCAATTTCTTTCATTGTGATCTTACCTTTGTGTTGTACCCAAGATCAGATAATAATGCGGAAGCGATAAAATAATAATAATAATAACGAGCACTCACAAATATATAAAGAAAAAATAATCAACAGAAAAAGACACAAAGATTTAAGTGGTTCGATAGTCAATGCGACTACCTAATCCACTGCTGAGGCCGGCACCGAAATATTCCACTATACTTGTCAAAAAAAGAGTACAATAAGATTTGCCAACAGTTAATTGGCTAAATCACTCAAATATCCAAATACCCAATTACACCCAAATTAATCTCTCTCACAAAAAACGATAAATAAATCTGTCTTGCCAGTTTAGCAACAACAGATAAATTAAAGAGAAACAGTAACTATAAATTTGTTACCAAATAAATAGAGAGAGAAAACTTATGTTCTTAATTGGATTTATCAAATGGATCTCCTCTTGTCGCCTTTGTATTTGCCGCCTCTGTTCTTCCTCTGCCGCAAATGCTTCTTCTGTTTTTCTTCTGTTTGCTGATGGAGTTGTTCTCTTATTCTTGCCGCTGGAGTTCTATGTTCTCACTATTGGATTATTGAAGAGACTCAATAAACGGCGCTGATGGAGTACATATATATATTAATAACCTAATGGGCCTTATTTAATTATAAGCCCAAGGCTTAATAAGGATTCAGAGGTTTGGGACATCACGCAACAATCTCCACCTTGGACCAAAAAACTCGTACCAATTCTTTAAACGTCGAGTCTCCAATATCATCATCTCAAGGTACCTCTCAATAGGCACCAAAAACAACATTCCATTTATGGGTAGGAATGCTCCACCCTCTTCAAGGTTCTCAACAAGAACTAATATGAATCAAGTCCAAGCAATGCTCAAACTTATCCCTAGGCACTGACTTTGTCAACATATCAGCTGCATTCTCTTTTGTATGAACTTTTGACAGCTTGATCAACCCTTGATTCATCCATTCTCTAATTTTGTGATACCTTACACTAATGTGTTTAGTCCTCGCATGGAAAACTTGATTCTTAGCTAAATGAATAGCACTTTGACTGTCACATAGAAGAGGTACACTCTCTTGTTTGAAACCAAGCTGTTCCAACATACCCATAAGCCATATGCCTTCTTTTGCTGCCTCAGTCATAGCCATATATTCGGCCTCTGTCGTAGATAAAGCAACTGTATCCTGCAAATTTGACTTCCAACTTATACAGCCACCACCAAAAGTAAAGACATAACCTGTCATCGACCTTCTGGTATCAAGATCACCAGCATAGTCAGAATCCACATAACCCATGGCAACATTAGAAGCACCATTTTTATCAAACATGATGCCACAATCACGTGTGCCTACCAAATATCTGAAAATCCATTTAACAGCATTCCAATGCTCTTTACCTGGATTTGCCATGTATCTACTCACAACACTTACTGCTTGAGAAATATCAGGTCTAGTGCAAATCATCAAATACATTTGACATCCAACTGCACTGGCATAAGGCACCTAAGCCATGTACTCTACCTCAACCTCTGTACTAGGACATAAACTCGTGGACAATCTGAAATGTGCTGCAAGGGGTGTGCTCACAGGCTTAGCATTCATCATGCTAAACTTATGCAGGATCTTCTCCATGTAACCTTTTTGGGACAACCAAAGTTTTCCAGCTTTCCTGTCACGACTGATCTCAATTCCAAGGATCTTTCTGGCAACACCAAGATCCTTCATCTCAAATTCGCTTTTAAGCAAATTCTTTAAATCATTGATCTTTTCCTTACTTTGAGCGGCAATTAACATATCATCAACATATAGAGTAAGCAATACCAATGTTCTATCATCACAGATCTTAAAGTAAACACAACAATCATACTCACAACGACAATAACCATGAGAAACAATGAAGGAGTCAAACCGTTTATACCATTGGCGAGGTGATTGCTTCAGCCCATACAATGACTTCTTCAGACTGCAGACATAGTCTTCTTTACCGGATTCAATGAACCCCTCTGGCTGTTGCATATAAATCTCCTCATCCAAATCTCCATGAAGAAAGGCAGTTTTGACATCTAACTGCTCTAATTCCAGGTCATACAAATTGACCATGGCAAGAACAACTCTAATGGAAGTGTGCTTCACAACAGGTGAAAATATCTCATTATAATCAACTCCTTCTTTCTGTGAGTATCCTTTTGCTACCAATCGACTCTTATATTGCTCCAGTTCTTTAATTCGATAAACCCATTTGCAACCAATAGCTTTCTTTCCCTTAGGCAGTGGAACCAACTCCCAAGTCTTGTTCTTGTGTAATGACTTCATTTCTTCATTCATTGAAGCCTTCCAATTCTCACTGTCTTTTCTGCTCATAGCATCTTGGAAAGAATTAGGGTCATCACTACCAGTGAACAAAGCAAATGAAACTGTGTCGTCTTCAAACCCAAGTCTCTGTGGTGCCCTACGAATGCGTGGCTCTCTATGAGTAGCAATACTATACTGGTCTGATTGCTGCTCTTCATCCTGAGCCTGTGGTTGCTCTTGATCCTGGACCTGTGGTTACTGTTGAATATCTCTAATGACCGGTTGATAAACCTTGTCCTGTGAGTTTTTAAATGCAAACTCCACCTCCTTTGGAGCTTTATCCTTCCCACTAGAACTTTCTGACATAGGCTCTACCGTCACACTTTTCAGCATAGACTTCTCGTCAAAAATCACATCTTTGCTAATAACCAACTTCTTAGCTTCTGGATCAAACAACCTGTAACCTTTGACACCTTTCTGGTAGCCAAGAAAAATGCACTTCTTGGATCTAGCATCTAACTTTGATCTCTCGTCACTCTGTATATGAACAAAAGCAGGACAACCAAAAACCTTTAGTATAGAATAATCAACAGGTTTAGAGTACCATACCTCTTCAGGAATTTTGAAATCGATGGACGAATGAGGACTTCGATTAATAAGGAAAACAACAGTGCTCACAGTCTCTGCCCAAAAATTCTTTGGCAAACCTGCTTGCAATCTCATACACCTTGCTCTCTCTGCAATGGTTCTGTTCATCCTCTCAGCAACTCCATTTTGCTGAGGCGTCTTCCTTACTGTATAATGTCAAATAATACCAGTTTACTTGCAGAACTCTCTGAATGCCTTGTGCTTGTACTCGGTACCGTTATCAGTTCTCAAAATCTTTATCTTTCTGCCGGACTGGTTCTCTACCTCTGCCTTCCATTCCTTAAAGATATCAAATACCTGAGTTTTACTTCTCATAAAGTAAACCCAAACCTTTCTGGAGTAGTCATCAATGAAAGTAACATAATAATAAGCTCCACTTTGAGAAGCAACAGTCACGGGTCCCCAAACATCAGAGTGAACATAGTCCAAAATACCAGAACAAGAGTGAGTTGCTGCCTTAAAACTAACTCTTTTCTGCTTACCATAAATACAATGTTCACAGAAATCAAGCTTGCAAGTCTTCACACCTTTCAGCAAGTTCTTCTTATGGAGTTCCAACATATTCTTCTCACCCAAGTGTCCAAGCCTCATATGCCAAAGCATAGTATCATCAAAAGTAGGATCTTCAGAAATTAAAGCAGCTCCACCTACAACAGTATTTCCAATCATCTTATAGAGATTGCCAAATTTCTTACCCTTAATTACTATTAAAGCTCCTTTAGACACCTTGAGCACTCCAACTTTTGCAGAATACGAATAGCCCATCTCATCTAACCCACCAAGAGAAACCAGATTCTTTTTCAGGTCAGGGATATGTCTTACACCTGTTAAGGTTCTCACAACACCATCAAACATCCTAACCTTTATGGTTCCTATTCCAACAACTTCACATTTTGCATTGTTGCCCATATACACACAATTACCACTCTTAGGAGTATAAGTATCAAACCAATTTCTATGTGGGCACATATGATAGGAACAACCGGAATCAAGAATCCAAGAATTGGCAAAGGAATCAATACCTGATGAGACAGATAACAAATCATCATCTTTGTCTTCACTTTTATCCTCTGCAACACTAGCTGAATTAGTGTGTTGTGTCTGGTTCTTTCTATCCTCCAGTTCCTTGGCTAAAATTCTGCAATATTTTCGAATGTGACCTTTTTTGTGACAATAATGGCACTCCATGTCTCTATTAAATTGTCTAGGTCTTGAGCTTGATCTTCCTCTACCTTTATCATAATTTCTGTCTTTAGACTTGCTTCTTCCACGCCTGTAGCTGTGATTGTTACTATCTTTCTTAGTAACGACGAGACCATCTGCTTGTGATTGCTCACCATCAACTTTCTTCTTCTTGTGGTAAGACAACAAAGCTTCCTTCACACTCTTGAAAACAATGGTCTCTTTTCCATATAATAAGGTGGTAATCAAATGATCATAAGATAATGGCAGAGAACACAATAACAACATACTTTTATCTTCATCATCAAATGTTACCCCTAACTGAGCAAGTTCAGAAATTAATCTATTGAAGGTATTCATGTGTGTCAACAAGTTTGTATTCTCAGACATACGAAGAGTGTACAACTCTTTCTTCAAAAATAATTTATTTGTCATATTTTTGGCCATATAAAGCTGCTCTAAAGTTTTCCATAAATCATAAGCAGTTTTCTGATCAAAAACATTATGAACTACCTCATCTGAGAGTCCCTGACGAATTGCACTTGCTGCCTTTTGATCAAGCTCATCCCATACTTCATCTTTCATATCAGCGGGCTTTTTATCTTTGCCTTGTAATGGCTTTGCAACTCCCTGTTGAATCAAAACATCTTTCATACGCATTTGCCATAGCGAGAAATCATTATCTCCATTAAATCTTTCAACCTTTGTGGATGACTCTGTGCTCGTCATCTTTAACCAAGCTCTGATACCACTTGTTGTACCCAAGATCAGATAATAATGCGGAAGCGATAAAATAATAATAATAATAACGAGCACTCACAAATATATAAAGAAAAAATAATCAACAGAAAAAGACACAAAGATTTAAGTGGTTCGATAGTCAATGCGACTACCTAATCCACTGCTGAGGCCGGCACCGAAATATTCCACTATACTTGTCAAAAAAAGAGTACAATAAGATTTGCCAACAGTTAATTGGCCAAATCACTCAAATATCCAAATACCCAATTACACCCAAATTAATCTCTCTCACAAAAAACGATAAATAAATCTGTCTTGCCAGTTTAGCAACAACAGATAAATTAAAGAGAAACAGTAACTATAAATTTGTTACCAAATAAATAGAGAGAGAAAACTTATGTTCTTAATTGGATTTATCAAATGGATCTCCTCTTGTCGCCTCTGTATTTGCCGCCTCTGTTCTTCTTCTGCCGCAAATGCTTCTTCTGTTTTTCTTCTGTTTGCTGATGGAGTTGTTCTCTTATTCTTGCCGCTGGAGTTCTATGTTCTCACTATTGAATTATTGAAGAGACTCAATAAACGGCGCTGATGGAGTACATATATATATTAATAACCTAATGGGCCTTATTTAATTATAAGCCCAAGGCTTAATAAGGATTCAGAGGTTTGGGACATCACGCAACACTTTGCCTCTCCTACCAGCAAGAATGGCAGCTTCATTCATAAGGTTTGCTAGGTCTGCGCCACTGAATCCAGGAGTTCTCACGGCAATAACACTCAAAGAAACATCTTTGTCAAGCTTCTTGTTGTTGCTATGAACCTTTAGAATCTCTTCTCTGCCTCTTATATCTGGTAATCCAACACTAACCTACACAAACAACAACAAAGTATTGTTGAGTAAGTTAACACTCAAAGAAAATGTGATCATATTATTAGGATCAATATTCATGGCTTAATCAGTTAGTCACCTGTCTGTCAAATCGCCCTGGCCTGAGTAAAGCAGAGTCAAGAATTTCAGGGCGATTTGTAGCTGCAATAACAATGACACCACTATTCCCACTGAAACCATCCATTTCAGTAAGCAACTGATTAAGTGTTTGCTCTCTCTCATCATTACCACCACCAATTCCAGTACCTCTTTGCCTTCCAACTGCATCAATCTCATCAATGAAAACTAAGCAAGGAGAATTTGCTTTTGCTTTGTTAAATAAGTCCCTAACTCTAGAAGCTCCAACCCCAACAAACATCTCAATGAATTCAGAGCCTGATAGAGAGAAAAAAGGAACCCCTGCTTCTCCAGCAATGGCTTTGGCCAACAAAGTCTTCCCAGTTCCAGGTGGCCCTACTAAAAGCACTCCTTTTGGAATTCTAGCACCAACTGCGGAAAACTTTTCCGGGGTTTTTAAGAACTCAACAATCTCTTGGAAATCTTGCTTCGCTTCATCAACTCCAGCAACATCATCAAATGTTATACCAGTATTGGGTTCCATCTCAAACTTGGCTTTGCTCCTGTATGTTGGTAAATGATATTATTATATATATGCATTACAACACTTATAATCAAGCTATTTATGGGGAGAAAAAAAATTATTTTAGTTCATTTTTACTTGTTTTGTTGACCATAATGGAAAGAACTGTATATTCACGTATTTGGTTTGACTATTTACAAGTAATAAATTGCATTTTACAATTTTTCTTTGAATGAAGCTGGTGCTGCTCCAGACTTATCATTATCGTTACAATTAAAACTTGGTATGTCAGTTGGATTATTCTAAATACGATCAACATTTTTCTTTGAAACCTACGAGACAGTTTAAATAATACATACTTTCCGAGCCCAAAAGGTAAGTTTGGGCCTCCTGGTGTGTTTGTTGATGAAGTTCTTAACAATAATGAGCCAATCAATAGCAGTGGAAAAGCAAAATTGCTTATAAAGTCTAGAACAAAAGGCCACCAGCTCATTTCCGTTGGATGAACTGCGAAGTCCACGTTCTTCTCTTTCAGTTTCCGCAGCAATTCCTGAGGAAATCCAGGGAGCTGAATTTTGACTCTCTGAATCTTGTCCAAAGCTGGATTGAAAATCTCGGCTATAGCAACTGTCCCATTGTCAAAGATGTCTACTTTCTTGACAGAACCTTCATCTAAGTACTGCAAAAATCTTGAATATGACATTCTACTTGAGTTTGAGGCAGCTGGGCTCTCTGGCTCAGCTTTTGCAGCCTGAGAAACAGAGACCCCTCCTCCAGTAAGGCAAAAAGCAGCATAATTCAGAAAATTTCTCCTACTATATTTCACATCTGAGGGACTTTTGTTACTTGGGTTTTCTCTAAAGGTGCTTCTTGGGAGATGGGTATCTTTTGAAAGGTCCTGGGATTTACATGCCGGAGGGATAGAAATAGATAGAGATAAAGCAGGAGACATGTTTTCACTTAATCAATAACTTAAGAAGCTAAGGATATTGCTTTTCTTATGTTGTTTGAGTAGTTGGGTAGAGCCAATTAAAACCAATTTGGAGGGAGTATGAAAGAGTTGTTTTTTAAATAAAGGAGATGTTGGAAATTTCCAGCACTTCCCTTTTGGCATTTTCGAAAGAGGATGTTTGTATTCAAATTTCTGTAAGGGTCTAGAAAGGCGTAAATGGGTTTGTATGCGTATGATCTAGAGAAGTAGCGTTAAGTCTCCAAAACAATCGTACCCTCACTTGCTAGGCTCCTTTACTGACACGTGTTCATCCATTCTTTTAATTTTTTTTTTTCTTTTTTTCTTTTTCGTTGCTAATTATCCATTCTTTTCATTTAAAAACAACAGAGTATGCCTAAAATAAGTTTAAATCAGCATTATATTTACCTTATAATTTGAATATAAGTTATATTAAATTCAATACTTGAAACGTAGATTTAATCCGCTAGAAAGAAAAAAAAATTCAGCAGTGTGTTTATAAAATGAAAGGCATCTTTTTTTTTTTGCTAAGATGCCATTTTTATAAAAAAATTCAGCAGTGTGTTTATAAAATGAAAGGCATCTATTTATACAAAATTACATGCAATGCCACTTTTTTTTTTGGTAAGATGCCATTTTTTTTCTATGGTAGTAAGATGTCACTTACGGTTGACATATAATATTAAATATTTTATTTGTATAATTGAAATATTTGTATAATTGTTATTAGGGGTGATGATTCGAGGTTTGGTTCGGATTGACTTATTTATAATCCGACACATTTAAGATAAATTTAAACACGATTCATTTAATAAATGGATTAGGTTTCGAAACCCAAACATAATTTACTTTTAAACGAGCCAACCTAAAATAACTCATTTAACTTTTTTAACATACAAGTTATAAAATCAACTCAACTCGCTATTTGACCAAAGATCTGATAATTTAATCCATATAACTTTTCATTTCATAAAAAAAATATTATTTATCTATTATATAATAAATTAATAATCAAAATTTAAAATAATAATCATAATATACTTACATACTTACGTCTTAACCATAAAATAGACTATAAAATAGATAATCGAATAAAATAAAGTTCCAAAAAAAATTCCCTAAACAAAACATAATAAGAAAAGCGATCTATATAAACTTTTATATTGAGATTCATTCTTCTACGTTCAGAACATCCTCTTCCTTCGCTGCTTTAATTTTTAAACTTTTACTGTTGCCTCATCAAACAAATAAGTTGTATATTAATAAAATAAAAAACACAAACATTTATAGCAAAAATCAGATTCAAACTATATTGTAATCTCCTCCCTCGTAACTTCAATTTTCAAAATTTTACTACTGCTTCATTACCTAATCAAAACATGGAAGACGTGAAAAGTTTGAGCCTTTGAGGGTTAATACTTGCTAGATTATCAACTCATTTGTCTATCTCTGTAAAATAAAAATAACAAAAATAACAAAAATAATATTTATTGGGATCATAAATGAGTTATGGGTTAACCCAGGTCAACCTATTGCAACTTGTTTATTAAACGGACCCAATAAGACTAAATTCAAACTTCCTTATTCGTATTCGTATCAGGTTCACAAATAGTGTTAAAAATTATCGCACTTAATTTTTATACAATCATAAGATTAATTATAAAATTAATCTATATCATTCAATATAAAATAGTACAATTATGTTACAATTTTGTACAAACGAGGAATATGTGTTAGAATTATTTTGAATATTTAATTTAATTTGTTTAAATTTTTAATTATAAAATTATTTATTTTACTATTTTATTTCATCTCAAATTTTTTTTAAATTTTTTATATTTTTAAAAATGTAAAATAAATTAAATATTAATTTAAATAAATTTATAACAAAAAAATTATTTAAAATAGAATTTTTTTATTAAAATATTTATAATTAATTTTATACGATAATATTATACAGTTTGTTATCAAACACCATGCATACTAATTATAATATAAGGTAGTGTTACAAAAGTTTATTAGATTAAGTCATTTGTTCCGTTTAGTAAATGATATTATTTAGTTCATTAATTTTATAAAAATGATTAATTAAGAAGAAACTATACTATTTTAATAATTTTTTATTAAAATATTATTATTTCTATGAGTGATTAAAATACGATTGAAATATAAGTTTTTAATAAGAATAAAAGTCGATTTTAATATAAAATTATTTAAAAAAAAAAATCAATAATAATATTATTTTAAAACAAAGTTATTTAAATATATATTTTAATTTTTAATAAAAATTAACAAAATAATAAAATATTAAAATAAAATAATGAAAATTAATAAATATTCGAAACGAATATTTTGTGAAATTGTTTTCATATTAATTGTAACTTTACCATTGTTAAAAACTCGTATTTTAATCACGTTTAATTACTTAACAGAATAATAATAATATTTTAATAAAAAAATCATTAAAATAATATAATTTGTCACTAATGGACCATTTTTACAAAATTGATGAACTAAATAACATCGTTTATAATCTAATGACTAAACTACACAAATAACCTAATTTAAGAGATCTTTGTAGCATTTTTTTATATAATATAATTCAACATAATTCAGTCTAAACGATTATACTTAATATATTTGATATGATGTAATAAATAAGACATTTTAAGATTGTATGCACTGTTTATTTTTTCATTTAATTTAATTTAAGTTTGCAAAATGATATTTCCGAGTTATTGAATTTATAGTTTATGCTTTTAGTGTGTGTTGGGTTAATTACCTAAGACGTTGCTTGCAAGGTGTTTGATAAATTTCCTGCTAGCAACATTTGATGTTCTGGGCTAAAAGTTTGTAAAGCTTTAATGTCTATTGTTATTTCTCATTCAAGCTTGTAATATCTTATATAATTTATAACGTATTGATGTGTGATTGTTTAATCATCTATATTTTTTTAGAGAAAAGTGTCATGGAGGTCCTTCAGATTATGTCATGTGTGTCATTTGGTCCCTTAGATTATAAGTGGTGTCATTTGGTCCCTTAGTTTTAGAAAAAGGGGCCAATTAAGGACAAAACACATGATTTTAATGATTTTTTAATTAAAATATTATTTTTTAAATTAATATTTTAATATCATAAACATTAAAATAATACAATTTTTCATTAATTGACCACTTAAAAAATAATATTTTAATTAAAAAATCATTAAAATCATGTGTTTTGTCCTTAATTGGCCCTTTTTTTTAAAACTAAGGTACCAAATGACACCACTTATAATCTAAGGGACTAAATGACACACATAACATAATCTAAGGGACTTCTATGGCCCCGCTCCCTATTTTTTAAGATCGAGATTTGAGATCTCAATCAATCTATTGTAATCCTTTCTGTTATCAACGAATCACTTGGTCTTTACTGGAATATGTGAGTTGGTTACTAAGCTTGTTAGCAGGGGAGCCTAGCCAGTGAGGGAACATGGTTTTAGAAACTGATGCTAGCACTCCGCTATGATTTATCCGTTAATATGCTTGGATGAAAAAAATCCATAAATATTACGATATTTCGCTGAAAATTTTCATAAAAATTAAAGTATGAATATGGAAATAAAATATAAATTAATTTAATCCAAAATATTATAAATGTGGATAAAAATATCGAAATATTGATTTTAATATTTTTTTCTTTGTTATTTTTTGAGATGTCTTAGAAAACTTTGATAATATCAATAAATATCAATAAAAATGCAAAAATAAATAAAAATTATTACAGTAACTTAGTATATGAAAGCATGATTTTTTGTTTGCTTGCTTGTAAATGGAATTATCGGCAAGAAACTAATTATGAAGAATCTAACTTTGATGACTTTCAATTAAGTTAACATTAATATTTATTTTGTAATGAATGTCTTTATTATTATAGAAATTAAATTAATTTAAAAAAATTACAATAAAAATACTATTGAAAGAGATCAACCAACTTATATATTGCATATTGATAATTATAAACAAAATTATTATTATTTAATATTTTGATATGATGAATGTGTTTATATTGAAGTTGATATTTCATAGCTCCAAAAATTTGACCAAGCTAAAGAAAATTATTTTAATTAAATATTTATATATATTTGTATTGTATATAATTTAATATATTTAAAATTATATTATATAACATATATTTATATTTATTAAATAAAGGTTAAATTTTGATTATTATTATATATTTATTATATATGTTATATATTATAAATATGTTATTTTAATAAAAAAGTTAACTAAATTAATATTTATTGTTTATTTTAATGTTTATTAAAATTTTATAACAAATTTTATAATGTTTATAATTTTTTTTTAAAAATATTTATAGATATAAATAATATTTTACATATTATTATAAAATTAAAGTTTTAATACTTTCGTCCGTGGTAATATGTGATGCGCAGTGAGAAATTTTTATATCTACCACACTCATACAGAATTAAGTATACAACTTTTCCATTAATAACTTGTAAATAGAAGATTCATTTCATTTTAAATATGTATTAATAATATTATTTTAAAATTAATAATATATATATATTAAAATTATGAAAATATTTAATTTATACAATTTTTTTAAAAAAATTATTTAAACTAATATATTTAAAATTTATAACAATAAAAATAATATATTTATCTTGAATGGAGAAATGAATGAGTTGGTGTTAAAAAATATTATTTTTATTATTATTAAAAAATAAAAATATTTTTATTATAATTTAATACATACATTAATTTATATGATATAATTTAATTAATTTTTATTAATAAAAAATTTTATGATCACTATATTTTTATATATCCTAATTTTATGTTTAATAAATAATTAATATATTATTTTATATACAATAATTTAATATATATATAATATTATTTTATTATTATATATTTTAGTAACGTTAAATCGTAATTTTTTACGTAAGTGAGCCCAACTCCTTCAACTTTCAAGCCTTTTAAGTCATAAGACTCATAACCATACACTTGGAAAAGATGACATGACTGTTTTAGGATTTTTCCTGTCACGGAATTGGAGTCACAAAACTTTATCCGGATATGTGACGCATTGTTTTTGGATTATGGCGTGATCGTGTTTTACTTTTAATTTTTTTGAAATATTTTTATGTATTATAAAAATATATTTATACTATATATATTTTTTAAAGTGTACACTATAAGTTTGAATGTGAGTAAATCATATATTTTTACATTATAAAAGATATATATGTAAATGGTATGATAATTTACAAAATATAAAGTCACATCTATCAAGAAAATATCATAATTAAATTTTTATGTTTGTTTCTTTAGGATTTAAAATACGTACATTTATGTAGCACTATTTTAAAGTAATATTTGTAAAATTATAGTTTTAAAATATTTGAGTATTTTAAATTATTTGATAAAATATTTAATTACTTTAATATTAGTCTTCTTCTCTAAAAATAACAATTTTCTATATTTATTACTAATGAAAAAATAATAACCTTTTAAGTTTTAGAAAATTACATAATAACATAAGAAAATTGTTATTTTCAGAGTATAAAAAAGCTAATACTAAAATAAGTATATATATAAAAAAAAAAAAAAAAACAATAAAAAAGGAATAAGTGAAATTTTTACATCATAATATAATACTCTAATATTTATAAAATATAAAAGCTATAAAATTATTGACCTCTTTTTTCAATATAAAATTATGTCAAATTATAATTTATTATTTATCAACCCAACGTAATGGCTTGTACTTTTCTCATAAAATATTAAGATCGATACATTTTTATTATTTTTGCACCAATTCGAACAAAGACATAAATATTAGTTTTTTCTTCTTCTTCCAATTTGTTATTTTAGAAAAGAAAAAAAAAATTCATCACCCAACTCATTATAATGGAAATTTAGTCCTAGTTTTAAGTATTTTATTTTTTAACAGTCCTAATTTTAAGTTTGGGCACATTGTAATAAGGCTTTTGTATCACGACTACAACAACTCCCCAAACACATGAATTTTTTTTTATATATATTATAAATATATATAAATTATAAATAAAAAATAGAGATAAATAGGAGAATTGATATATTAGTAAGAAAAATATTAAATCTTTAAAAATAAAAAATTAAAGAATTTAAATCTATTTATTTCTTAAATCTCAAAACATCCGTTGCATAAAAAAAAAAAAAATTCAAACACACACCAATAAATTTAGGATGTTGGTATTTTTTTAACAAGTTAAAATTAATGAAAAATTTCCAATCAAATTAATAATTTGATTACATTAAACATAAATTATCCTATTAGAAATTGCAATATATGTGTTGGAGAAAACGACATAACTTTTTCATTTAGGTTTAAATATATATATTTTGAAATTATATGATGATTTTTGTATAATTATATTTTTGAAAAAATTATTGTCATTTAATTTTTATAAATTAAATATATAAATAAATTATTTTTAAATTAATATACATTAATTACTTAATTATTACAAATGTAAAAAAAATAATATTTTTAGGTTATTTTTATTTTTTTAATCACTTTATTTTTTATTTTATTTTTTTTCAATTTCTAAGACATTTTTCTCTTGAAATATCTACCAGCCCTTGTTAATAAGGTTTAATTCAATCTAATTTAAATTTTTTCTATCAAAAAAGTATACAAAAAAAATTAAAATTAACAATAAATGATTAAAATATTTACATTTATAATAATTAGATAATCAATATGCACCAATTTAAATATGTGTTCATTTGTAAAAGAAAAGTGATCAAAGTGCCGTACTATCTTAATTATAAAGAGTGTAAATTTTCTTTTTATATTCTAACACTCTTCTTCAAAATATAAGTTATTTGGTCCAATATTTTATATTTTTAATCTATTTTGTTATATTTTAAATTTATTGGATCACTTTTTATTTTATTTGTAAGGCTGATTTTTTTTTTCGAGGAGAATCATTAGATTTTTTTTTTTGACTCATTTCATCAACTAAAACTTTAATATTATATAAATTTTATATAATATATACACGAGTCATCAATTCATAAAAAATTAATCTAAAAATTATACCTCAAATAATAAATTTTATAATAATAAAATAACATATTTCTTTTAAATTCAAAAGAGCATAAAAAAGTGCTAAGTATATTATTTTTATTATTATTAATTTAAAATATGTTAGATTATTTATTAAAAAAATTTGAAAATTTATAAAATTAATACGTTTAAAATTTATAATAATAAATATAATATTTTTAACACTAATTTATATTTTTTTAATTTGTTATTTTTATTATTATAAATTATCCGGGTATTATTTGAGATAATTTTTTAAAAAAAGTTTAATTATATGACATAATTTATATATATATATATATATATATATATATATATATAATTTTATTTTTATTTTTATTTATAAAAAATATATATTATTTTATGTTATAATAAATAATATATATATTTTTTGGATATGAAAAAATGAAATTATGTTAGAAGGAGAAAAAAAAAAAAACCACTCTTTAATCATTGTAATACCTCCTTTTGTTTTATCACTCGAGACTATAAGTGTCGTTTTGCTTTATGGAGCGCTTATTATATTAATTCAATACCTGCAATAATTTTACCAGTTACCCCCAGTCCGAAAACCATTTGTCCTTTAAATGATAGATATGTGATTATGTGTCTAATTCACCTTTAGACTTATTAAATGTCGTCGTCATCCCCGTACTCTCTGTTTTTTCTTACTGTATGATGCACAGGCTCAAGTCATTTTCCATTTATTTATATTTATTGTAATTTCTATCCTTTTGTGATGTTTTGTTTTACATGTTTGTTAGTCTTTTTTTGGTCTTTACCTTTTCATGAGCTGTCCAATTCTGTGGGTTCGGTGTTTTAGCAATATTCTTATACAATAAATTATTAGCATGTAAATTCATATTTTTATAATAATATAATAATAATTTTTATATTTAATTTTATGTATATTAATGATGTAAACTAAAATTTAATTAAGAATTTTTGCATATGTTATGTACATGAGAAAAAATGAAAGGAAAACTCATCTTAGTTTTTTTTTTTTTTTTGCTATTGAACTATATCTCAATCTTCAACTCATCATTTTTAAGAGCATTAAAAATGTTATAAATTTTAATAAGTATAATTTAAGATAAAAGCTTATTTTTTTCTCGCAAAATCATTAATCTTCTATCTAGTTTTTTTCGCAAATCTATCATCTTCAATAGAGTTCGGTTCTTTTAGAAATTTTTTGAAAATTTTCTCAACTTATTATGATTTTTTTTTATTTTGGGTTTAAATTGAAAATATTTTTTGCATTAATAATAATTAAATAAAATTTTAATTATTTTAAAGACAAGTTTGCTTTTCATTGTTTGTCTATGTATGTGGCATATATTAAATTTCTAATTATATTTTAATTTTAAACGTACTTAAAATTAAATGTATAAATTATTATTGTATTATTATAAAAATATAAATCTACATATATATATTTTATTTAATAAATATATTACTAAAGTACTAAATTTTAATTATGTTATAAGGTTAATGGTATATAGAGGTGACAATTTGTATGTATCTTGATACATAGAATAGAAGTTAAATTAAAGAATGCTAATCGAGTTAAATAATATAAAATGTCATATAAAAATATAATTTTTACTATCACATAATATAAAATTTGATTAATTAAAAATAAAATAATATAACACAGATTAATAAAAGATTTAAAGCTTTACTGTAATGGCTAATTCTTAACCTGTTAAATGATGAAAATTTTATAATATAATAACGTAAAAAATTAATAAAATAATATAAATAATAAAAATTAGTGTTAGAACCTACAATTTTACTTTATGTAATTTTATTAAAATAATTTTTACAATATTTACATCTATAAAAATTATTTTTAATAAAATTTATTTAAGTATTAAATTCTCGCTCATTTACTTAACTCTCATAATCGAGTGGAAATATACAGAAGCCGAGGCCCACAAACCCAAAATCAATGACAGAAGAAGCATAATCATGTTAAAGGGGATAAAAACACATAAATTATTATATTTATTTATAATTATATCAATTATATTGTAATATATGATATAATTATTTTAAAAATTAATTTAAATTTTTAAATAATTTTATCGTATATAATATAGTTAATATAAATAAAAAATAGGTATAAATTATCTAATCATCCTATTCCATCGACATCCTTCTCAGACTTCTTGCCAGCTGACAGCACTGCCATCCAAAACTTTCATGTCTTATATGATCAATTTATACTTATTTTAAAAATAATAATTAAATTTTGTATTTTTATTTTATAATTAATTATATCATTATTAAAAAATATTGCATGAAGATAAATAATTATATTTTATATTATTTTATTTTATTTTTTGAAATAATTTTTTTTTTTTTTACTTCGGTTAAAAAAATCTGTAGTTTTGTATAATAATTTAAATTATTAAAAAATATAAAATTAATATTATTTTTCAGATAAGTAAATATATAATTATAATGAGCTCTTCGTCATAAGAAATCTACCATAACTAATTTGAGCCTCTAGTAATTTTTCATACATAAATCTATATTATTTTGTATTATAAATATATTAATATTATTTAAAAATGAGTTTTTTTTTTTTTTAATTTTTAAAATAATTTTAATATATGATATCTGAGTATAAATGTACTGCAAATTTATAATGATCATAGCTTCTTCATGCTTCCTTCTTCTGCGAAAACTTCAACCACCCTACTGTAAGTTTCTTTTCTTTCATTGTCGATGATTTTATCCTTCTCTTTCTTCATTTCACCGATCTTTCTCACTAATTTTCTATTTCGGTTTATTTAATCTACAAATACCTCAATTGGGTTTGTTTGTTTCTCAGTTTTCTCAACTAATTTCGTTTCTTTTTCTAAGCAATCATCTCAGCTTCTTCATTTTAAAACCTGTTTGTTTTGATAGAGTCAAAACATCGTCTAAAATCTCCTCATGGCTTCAATCGGCTATCTACCATTGTTCGAACACACTAAGGTAGAGAGTTCAATGCTGCTTAACTGTACAAGTAATCGCCGACCGATATTCCCGTTCTTCGATTACCGTCCGAGGAAATGTCTGGAATCTACTGGCTCCATTGGTTTAGTAAGTGGGTATTCACTTGTGGGATTTTGCGATGGATTATTCGGAGCTTCCGTAAGACGGAAGCTATGGAGAAATGATCCACTGAAAGCGATGAGTAAGGGCTCTGAAGAAGGTGATAGTGGTGATCAATCAGAGGATGCACTTCAGGTCAACACCGAGAAGAGCAATAAAGTTCTTGACATGCAGAGAGAACTATTTCTACAGGTACTCTTGGACATTTTGTTAGACATTACCTATACTGTTATGAGTTTTCCTTTTTCTTGCCAAAGTGGAGTTTCTTTTTAAATTTACTAGTAAGAGGTAGACATCTTTTCAACCTTTGAAATTCAATTATACTAGTATAGGAAGAGGAATGTGCTCAAAAGGAAAATGGTAACTGATTGGTATCTGGGCGTCTTCATTTTTTGTTTTTCCTTTATAGAAATCTAGAGTTTTGGTTCCCGCATCGCAACCACCAGTTCATTTTGTATCCTTAATATTTCACGAAATTTGATTAATAGCTTTAAGCGAGTGAAAATTGTGATAGTAGTCGATGTAACTATGTTACTGTTATCTGTATGCTAAAATCTCTTTGGTGGTGCTGGCTCTATAAGGTCGTATCATTCTTGTAGATAGTGATTTTCTCCTACCTTAGCTTAGCAGCAAATTTTCTGTAAACAAGTCTTCTGAGTTTAACATAAAAGTAACTTCTTAGTAAACATTCAGATCTGCTTATTCTTTTCCGTGCTTCTTGTGCTTCACAGATTATAGAAAATGAGAAATTGGCATCTTCTATAAAATATAGTTCTATTAATACTGATGAAGAGGCAGATTATTTTGAGCAAGAACAAGGAGACAGTGCTCTGATGAATACGAGTCTTGCTTCAGTTAATGATCATAATAGTATTGTTCCAAATCAAAATGGCAGTATTCTTTCAAGCACCTATGATCATTCAGCTTCTGAACAGAAGCCGGAAACCTTTCCGTCTGCTGGTAGTAGGGGCATTAACAAGAGAGAGAGAGAGCATGGACAAAATTTACCTCTTAAAAGCATGGCCCCAGAAATAGATTCTGAAAAACAATTGGAAAATGCTAGTTTAGATGCAGACACTCTTCCGTCTTTTCTTTCAAATACCCGTGAAGTAAAGCCTCCTCCCCTGGCTGGAGCCAATGTCATGAATGTCATATTAGTAGCTGCAGAATGCGCTCCATGGTCGAAAACAGGTACCTTCAACATGCCAATGAACTGAGGTGGCAATACTATTATTAACATTCTTTTTTGGTACGTGTAGCTTTCTTTCTTAAAACAAATATAAGAACACCCATGGGAAGACACACCATGTCTACTTGCCTACTCTCCGTGGGTTTGAAGTCCTACATGACAGATCAAAGCATTTTCAGTTTTTTTTATTTCAAAGTTGAGAATTTTGGAGTAGTTTTTGTTGAACGTCTAATCATATCTTAAATACTTCTTGGTATGTGGATTGTGTATAAGAATAAGGCATCTGTCCACATTTGTCTGTGAATCAGAGTGATATTTAAGACTTCTCATAGGTGGGCTTGGAGATGTTGCTGGGTCTTTACCGAAGGCATTGGCCCGGCGTGGACATAGAGTTATGGTAATTATTTTCTCTATCTTATAGTTTATTACAAGAGTGGGGTAGTAGAAAGGGAAACTTATTTTTAAAATGACATCGTGGAGTAGGCAGATAATTAAGCTCCAACTGATTGATTTTCTGTATTACTTTGTAGGCGATCTACATTTAAAATTACTGGTTTTCATGACTAACCTAGGATGTTATTCCATTTAGCCAAGCATTAGCACGTATATTGTCTTGGTGTAATCAATGTGATTAAACTTTGATTGCGGGGTTTTTCTTATATGTTTACATTATTTTGTCTCAGCCTTTAGATGTAAATCATTAACACTTTTCATTCTGGTTGTTACAAGTTAAAGCATCCTTTTTATTCAAAGCACTTTACTTTGTTTCTCCCTTAGGTTTTGGCACCTCGCTATGGTAATTACACTGAAGCTCAAGATATGGGAGTCCGGAAAAGGTATAAGGTAGCTGGCCAGGTACAACAATTGGAAAATTTCATTGTAGCTTGTCTTCTATCAAGTTCTTTGAAATAGAGATATTCTGTTGTAATGATTATCTACCCTGCAGGATATGGAAGTAACATATTTCCACGCCTATATAGACGGCGTTGATTTTGTTTTCATTGAAAGTCCTGTATTTCGCTATATTGAGCGCAATATATATGGAGGAGACAAAATGGTAAGGTTTAAAACCTTGATGTCTTAATCTTCATTTCTGAAGGATGATAAGCAAGTTCTGCAAACAGATAATTGTTTTCGAACTAATCTAGAGTCATTTTATTTTAGAAAATGTGCATGTAAAGGAATAATAATAATTATAATAATCAGGTTCTACTCTTTTTTTTTTACCCTCTATTTCATAATCTCAATAGTAATAATAAGGTGGTGTATCTTTTCCATGTATAAGAAAATCTTGCCAATAGCAGCAGAAAATATGAGGGTTAGAAGTTTGCTGGATGATGCCAAGACTTTGTTAATTAAGGGTTCGAACATAAAATTAGGATCCTTGCTTAGATTACTTTAGTGCCAAGACCATATTTATATGTCTATCTTTTGCTGAATAAATTTTATTCTAAGTTTACACATAACAAAATATATGATAACAAATTTCTTGTGCCAAGTACAAAAAGACAGGATAAAAAAATGATGGTTATGGTCATGAAAAGGTGCATGCAATGGATTAGATGTTTTTTCACTTTTCTCTCGAGTCTTGATGGCAAAATAAAGGCGGAGTTTGTGTTGTGCTTTGCATAGACTTCCAGATTTCCATGCGTGCTTCTCTTCATCACTCTCTGATGAAAGATTTTGTATCCATCTTGTCATTTGATTTGTGATTCAATGAGAAGGCTGCAAAGTTCTTCTAATGCTGCATGGATTTTTAATGTTTACTTCTCATTTGTAAGCAGTTTGAGCTTTGATACATGCCTTTAGTTTTATGGTGCAGGAAATTTTAAAACGCATGATTTTGTTTTGCAAGGCAGCTGTTGAGGTAATCTTATCTGAATTTTTGTTTAATTGGAATTAGAGTAGCAAATATATTTGACAATTCTGATAGAAGTTCCTATCATATCAGATACAATCTTGGTTGGACACTTGGACAAATCAATATGATTAGAGATCCTTCTTGAACCTGAACTATATTTTACTTCATTGAGGACACATCAGGAACAAAACAATATAATTAATCACCAAGCAGATGGTCTTAATGAGCTTTTTCATTTTGATTTTTGTCTTACTCTTAGTCAGTAGGTGTTGGTCCTACGTTCCAACCCAAATGGTTAACCAATTACCTCTTTGGAGTAGTCATATATACCCAACTTGTTTTTTATTTTCAGTGGAACTCTTTTTGTTGACGTATTGTCACTAGTGAGGGATAAGAAACTTAAGTTTTTCTTGAGGTTGGCTTCTTGACATTATCAGGTGATTATATAAGTAGCATTTCTAGTTAAAAGTGGTTTCGTGGAGAATCAGTTGTGTTTGGCAAAAGATATAAAAAGTTCTTTTAATACTTTATAGACATACTTTAAAGCGATTGGCAAAAATTATTTAGTGTCTTTAATTGTTCAAATTATTAAAAAGACATTGCATGCATTTTAATGGATTTTGTAATTGAATTTAAAAGAATGAAGTTGTAAATGTTAATTAAACATTTATGTATAAACGTGGGTCCATTTATTTTCAAAGAAGTGCTTTTTCAAGAAGTAAAGGTTACTTCTCAATAAAGCACTAAAAGTTCTACATAAGTGGTACTTTGAAAACTGAAAGCACTTTAAAACCTTGTAGCCAAACGAGCTCTTATTTGAAATGTCATGAAATTGTGAATTTGATTATATGCAGGTCCCTTGGTATGTTCCATGTGGTGGGGTTGTCTATGGGGATGGAAACTTGGCTTTCATTGCAAACGATTGGCATACTGCATTGTTACCTGTTTATCTGAAGGCCTATTACCGAGACAATGGTTTGATGATGTATACAAGGTCAATCCTTGTGATTCATAACATAGCACACCAGGTTTGTTTCCCCTTTTTTAATCTAGTATGTCTATTTAATATAGGAGTTGCCATTATTATGGTTTGAAAACTGATGGCTTGATGATTATTATTAAGTGGGGTAAATGATTCCCCTTAACCTATGTTGCTATTGAGAAATTGTGCGTACAATGCAGCACCTCCTTAAGATTGCAATATTCTGAATTTCTCCATAGCTCATATGCCAAGCAAAATTATGTTCCTTTAACACCTTATTGTAGTTCTCCATCCATGGACGTTTTAAGTATGACTGACCAAAATTTCAAAAGCAAAAAATAATTAGTCTTAAATTGTTTATGTTTCCACTTAAAACTTTTTTCTTAAAGTTATGGCAAGATACAACTGTTTTCGCATGTAAAATTATGGCATTCTAAAAATCCCAGGATGCCATGACTTTGTGCTTTGTTCTTTATATTTTACAATCTGGAACCTAAATTTTTTTCCATTTATATGTTGCTTCAATCTTTATCATGTACTTCCTGTTCAGGGTCGAGGGCCATTAGATGAATTTTCCTGTATGGATTTGCCACAACACTACATTGATCATTTTAAGTTGTATGATCCTGTTGGTGGTGAGCACTCCAACATCTTTGCAGCTGGTTTAAAGACAGCTGACCGCATGGTTACCGTAAGTCATGGCTATGCCCGGGAGCTTAAAACTCCAGAAGGTGGTTGGGGTTTACATGGGATCATAAATGAAAATGATTGGAAACTGAGGGGAATTGTGAATGGAATTGATACAAAGGAGTGGAACCCACAGTTTGATGGTTACCTAACCTCTGATGGTTACACAAACTACTCATTGGAGAACCTCCTGACAGGTAAGGCTCAGTGTAAGGCAGCTTTGCAAAAGGAGCTCGGTTTACCTGTTCGGGGAGATGTCCCTCTGATTGGTTTCATTGGGAGACTGGATCACCAGAAAGGTGTTGATCTCATAGCTGATGCAATCCCATGGATAGCGAGTCAAGATGTGCAACTTATAATGTTGGGAACTGGCAGACAAGATCTGGAGCAGATGCTTAAGCAGTTTGAAAATCAATATAAGGATAAAATCAGAGGATGGGTTGGGTTTTCTGTGAAAGTGGCTCATAGGATAACTGCTGGTTCGGACATTTTACTAATGCCTTCAAGATTTGAACCATGTGGACTGAACCAATTATATGCTATGAGCTATGGTACAGTTCCAGTAGTTCATGCCGTGGGTGGACTGAGAGATACCGTCCAGCCTTTCAATCCGTTCGATGAATCCGGGTTTGGATGGACATTTGATAGTGCTGATGCAAATAAGGTAGTAGATGCATTAGGAAACTGCTTGTTGACTTATCGAGAGTACAAAACAAGTTGGGAAGGACTGCAGAGACGGGGAATGATGCAAGACCTTAGTTGGGATAATGCTGCTCAGCATTATGAGGAGGTCCTAGTTGCAGCCAAGTACCAATGGTGAGCTACTCCTTGTTAACATCTGCAATTTCAACTGTCTATGAAATTCTGTGTAAACTAAAGCAAGATGCGATTGTGAAACTTACCCATGTTCTAGTAAGTACATACATAAATTTCCTGTGATAAGGGAACTCAGTTGTTTTAGTGCCAAACTTTTACTAAAAGTTCAAACGTGCAACTTCATGTTAAATTTTCATTTTTTCCCCCCTTAACTTTTCAAATAGTGTTATCAACTTCATGTTAATGATGCATCCTCACCGTAACAAAACTTGCAAGAATGTGCTACCCAAACTTAAAATACATTGTATTATCACTCATGGAGGAAATTTATATCTATTTAAAGACTCTGGATCTATTATGACAATGAAAACCCTTTCTGTAGATCCATCGGCAAATTTTTTGTGAAGAGCCCGGCAAAACCCTTTGAAAGACAACCTTCTGCGCACTGAGACTTGAGAGCATTCATTGGAAGAGCATTATGTCTAGGGTGATTATCATCCCAGTTTTCTGGTCTGCACACAAACCGATTTCTCTTTAATCTCATTACACGATCCAAGGTCTTATCTTTCTCTTCAAGCCAGGAAACATTTTCAACCCTGTAAGAGAAACGCTAGAGATCATTAGGATATAGCTTAAAATAACATCTCAAACAGGCCTTACATTTTTCCAAAAACAATGAAACTTAATGAGGAACATACCAGGAAGTGGGTCTTCAAACAAACATGAATGAGACTCTGAAGCACCACGCGTACACTTCAGTTAGGTTTTTGTATTAGATCCTGAAACCCTGAAGAGAAGGAAGATGCAAGCAAGGGCATTATAAGCCGCTGCTGCCATTTCAGTATGGCGTATCAGATGGTAGGCTTTTTCAAAAGGGTACATACATGGCTTCTTGTTTCTATTAACATTGTAAAAAGAACTTTTTTCTTCTTAGCCTTATCTAGGAGCAGCTTCACTATAGAAATTTTAATACAATTAAGAAATAAAAGTTGTAATTTAGCCAATCGCCAACTCTGAAGATAAATTTTCAAAAATATTTGTATAACAACAATCAGTTACCATCTTCTTTGTACAATTATTATGCGCAATGTTCGACTAATATTCTATGTTAATACTTTAACAAACTATTTATTCCTTAGGATCCTATTTTCCATGTCTCAAAGTACATTTACGAAAATTTAATTATTAAACTTTTAAAAAGAGCAAAATAATAGCCAGCTCTAAAATGAATTGATGACTCAAATGGGTTACTAGAGAATTTAAAGAAAAGAGAAGATGTATAACATCTCAGTTCATAAATCAGACCTGTACATGTGCTCAACAAATTCATCAATCAAAACGGGCTAAGCACCTGCACAATTGACATAAGCAATTCCATATATTATCAATGAATAATTTGATTCTTTTCTATTGGAATTTAAATATATTATCACGACACAAATTATAAAGCAAATTCAAATCAAATATATTACAGCACATATTGCTGTTAATAAAACCGCTTTATTTTTCTAAGAGACCTTGGTCAAATTTGAAATGAGAGCAAATAACTTACACATGTGACATGATGACAATGATTCAATCTAATTTTCGGCTTACCCTATACCAAAATATTCTAGATTTTAGACATTAAAGTGAATTATTTGCCCATGCATAAATAACTATTAGTTAAAAGGCATGATTATCAAGACTCTTTCATCTCTAAAGGTGCTAAGCAAATCCATCTCTCAGGACAAACCCAGAAAGAAATTGCGAAGAGATCCTTTCATTTTGAACCTTTAGATTTATTAAAATAAATCTCCATTAAATTTTATTTAATAAAAAAAATATTTTGGTAACTACCCACACCATGCAAGGAAGTAGTGGTATGTAAAATATCTAAAGGATGTGTCAGATCAACAACAAGCAGTTACATCAATCGACCATTAGTTACATCAATTTAACTATGTGATGTACTTTCTTGTTAGTTTGTTATATGATTTTGTGTATATAAATACTAGCTTTTCTCTGCTAGTAAAACAGAGTGTGAATAATATCAGAAATGCTCTCTTCTTTTCTTCTCTGAGTTTCTTGATTGTTTTTGAGTATTTTAAGATTCTTGAATCTTTTCATGGTATCAGAGTTTCCAGGTTTCGAATCAGATTTCAAATTTAGAGAAAGGTATTCAAATTGATCTTGCAATGAATGATTCTGTTTCAAAGAGTAAAGAAATTTCAGGAGATGATGTGAGTGAAGTTCAATAAGAGAAGCATGATCTAATTTCCTTTCAGAATCAAATTAATGCAATTAAGTTGGATCGTAACAATTTTGTTATGTGGAAGAAGTAGATCTTGAGAATATTACGAAGCTATGAACTGGATGTCTTTATACTTGGAAGTTATCGATGTCCTTCTAGAACAGATCAAAAAGGAAAAGTTAGTGATGAGTATCGATTTTGGATGAGGCAAGATCAAATGATAGGCTCATAGCTTATCACTTGTATGGATGGTGATTTGATAAAAGAAGTGTCAGATTGTGATACTAGTGAGGAAATGTGGGCAACACTTGAGAATTTCTTTGCATCTCATTCAAGAGCGAAGATATTCCAATACAAGTCTGAGCTTAGCAACATCAGGAAAGGCTCTATGTCAATTACTGATTATGTGATGAAGGTGAAGGACATTGTCATGCAACTTTTAGCTTGTAGTTATAAGGTTTCTGAAGAAGATCAGGTGCATGCATTGGTTAATGGTGTGGATAAGGATTATGATTTGGTTCATGCTACCATTTCAAGTAAGACAGATCCAGTAACTATAAGAGAAGTTCAGGCAATGTTGTTAACTCGTGAAAAACGTCTTGAGAAACATACTAGTTTTTCTGCTGAATCATTGTTATCTGAAGCTAATCTAACACAAAATCAGTCAAAGGTTTTTTCTAGTGATGTTTCTGGTGATAGAAACTTTCATAATAATTCACAAAATTATGGAAGAGGACAGAATGTCTCTCAAAGAGGCAGAGGTAGAAACAATTTCAATGGTAAAAGATATCAATGTCAGCTTTGTGGGAAATTTGGTCACTTAGTTAATCGATGCTGGTATAGGTTTGATAAGGAGTTTCAAACTCCACCATCTTCTTCCTCACAGAGTTCACAAGGTTCATCTTCTATGAACAAATTTAATCAATCTTGTCAGCAAGCTTCTGCTTTTCTTGCCACACCTGAGACTATTACAGAGCCATTATAGTACCCTGACTCAGGTGCCACATACCATGTGACTTCAGACCCATCCAATTTAGCTGCTAAATATGAGTACACAGGATTTGAAAAATTGCATATAGGTAATGGCTCAGGTCCTTTTATACATCATACTGGTACTAATGTTTTTGCTTCTCAGTTTGATTCAAATAAGTTGTTTCACTTGAGAAATATGCTTCATATACCTCATATAACTAAAAATCTATTGAGTGTCTATAAATTCTCAAAAGATAATGGTGTATATTTTGAGTTTCATTCTGAGAAATGTTTTGTGAAGGACAAGGTGACAAGACAGACTTTGCTCCAAGGGGAGTGTGATAAAGGACTCTATCGATTTAATCTGGACTTGAGGAGTGCTGCTTAAGCTCCAGGCATGAGGTCTAAAGAAGCATTTACATGTAATATACGAGATATGACTTCTATGACTAGTATAAATAAGTCACTTGCTCTTGTAAATAGTGTAGACACTAAGCTTGTGCAATCTTCTAAGAAAGTTGCCAAGTCCTCTGATGTTTTGTTATGGCATAGAAAGTTAGAACATCCTACTTCTAAAATTGTTTCTACCGTACTCCATCAATGTGACTATTTCATTCCTACTAAAGATAGTGCATTACTTCCTGTATGTGAGATATGCATGATGTCTAAGAGTCATTGTCTGCCTTTTCCAATGTCCACTATGAAGGCTATTGAGCCTCTTATGGTTGTGCATACAGATGTGTGGGGACTAGCCCCTATCACTTCTATCAATGGCTATTGTTGGTATGCTAACTTTGTGGATGAGTTTTCACGTTATACTTGGGTGTACTTTCTAAAAGAGAAAAGTGCAGTTAAGCATGCTTTTTTATTGTTCAGAGCACAAGCTGAGTTGCAAGTCAATAAGAAGATTAAAATTGTTCAGTGTGATGGTGGGGGAGAATATGAGTCACTCAACTCTATTTTGTCTAATTTTGATATTATTAAATAAGTTTCTTGTCCTCATACACCTCAGTAAAATGGATTGGTTGAGAGAAAACATCGACATATTGTGGAAAAAGGACTGGTGCTTCTTGCTCACGGTCATCTACCCACTCATTTTTGGGATGAGGCTTTCTATGCCTCAGTTTTTCTTATCAATAGACTTCCGTCACCCTTAGATCATACACTGCTCATAAATTAGAATTTCGATCACTTCCTTGTGTATTCATTGGTTATAGTCCTTCTCACACGGGTATAAATGTTTAAGTAAAGATGGTCGTATTTTTGTGTCTCGACACGTTGTATTTGACGAGTGTGTCTTTCCTTTTTCCACCAAAACGTACCTATCCTCTACTTCTAAACCAAAAGTTCAATTAACTAGAACCTATCTCCCTATTTTACCAAAACCTTTGGTTTCTGCCTCTGTTCAAACTAGGGATGAATCTCCACATATACCTCTTTCTAATGCATTTAGTTCATTGGCTCGTTTCTCTGATAGTGACCACACACCTTTTGAGTCCAGTACTAGTTCTAATACTAGTCCTTTAGCTCGTTCTTCTAATAGTGCTCCCACACCTTTTCAGTCAAATACTAGTTTTAATGCTAGTCCTACTGTTCAGTCTAATGACCTACTGACTCCATCTCCTATGTCTTTTTCTGAGCAACTTGTCATTGTTCTTGTACCTGTTCAGTCATCTATTTCAACTTATAATCTCCATCCTATGGTTACCCGTTCTAAGAATAACATCAGAAAACCAAAGGCTTTTACTTCTATTGTATCTATGGAAGCCATTACAGAACCTATTTCCACAAAGGATGCTTTAAGTGTTCACATTGGCACAAAGCTATGCAGGTTGAACTTGAGGCATTATTTAAGAATAATACCTGGACATTAGTCCCTCGTCTAGAAGGACGCAAAATTGTTGGGAATAAATGGATTTTTCACATCAAAAGGCGGTTGATTGGTGACGTTGAGAGACTGAAAGCACGTTTGGTGGCTAAAGGCTATAGTCAAGTAGCTGGTTTTAATTTTGGTGAGACTTTTAGTCCTGTAGGGAAATTTATTACAATCAGAATCATTCTCACCATTGCTTTCTATCGTGGTTGGGCTTTAAGGCAAATTGATGTAAATAATGCCTTTTTACATGGAGTATTGGAGGAGGATGTTTTTATGGCTCAACCCGAAGGCTTTATTGATTCTGATCATCCTCATCATGTATGTAAACTGAATAAGGCGTTGTATGGACTTAAACAAGCTCCTAGAGCTTGGTTTGAAAGGTTGAGTGGTGCTTTGATTAGCTATGGCTTTGTTTAAAGTAAGGCTGACTCTTCTTTGTTTACCTTTCGATTTGGTCAATTAGAGATGTTTCTTTTGATCTATGTTGATGATGTGATCCTTACTGGATCTGATTCTCAAGATTTGAGTCATTTAATTAGTACTCTCCATAGTGAGTTTGCTCTTAAAGATCTTGGTCCTATGCATTATTTTCTTGGTATTGCAGTTCATCGACTTGCTGATGGAAGTTTACTTCTCAACCAGCAGAAATACATTGATGATTTGTTGCATAAGGTGAATATGGTGCAATGTAAGCCTAGTTCTTCTCCCATGAGGTCCACTGTTCGGTTTTTTGCCTATGATGGTACTCAGTTGGATGATTCTGTTGGATATAGAAGTGTGGTTGGTAGTCTACAATATGTCACCATTACAAGACCTGACTTGGCCTACTTTATCAATAAGGTTTGTCAGTTCATGTCATCTCCTTCTGATGTGCATTGGGGAGTTGTTAAACGAATCATTCGTTACCTACAAGGCACTAGGAACTATGGTTTGTTGTTTCAAAAATCCACTTCCTTATCTCTTACTGCCTTTGCTAATGCTGACTGGGCGTCTTGCCCTGATGATCGACGTTCAACCACTGATTATTGTGTGTACTTAGGTGCTAATCCTATATGTTGGTCGTCTAAAAAGCAACCTACTATTTCCCGTAGTAGCACTGAAGCTAAGTATCGAAGCATTGCAAATGCCACTTCTGAATTGGTTTGGATTCAATCTTTGTTGTCGGAGTTACAGTCATCTCCTCCTCATGTTCCTAATCTCTGGAGTGATAATCTTAGCTTGGTGGCTCTAGCTTCCAATCCAGTTCATCATGCTCGGACGAAGCACATTGAACTGGACTTGCATTTTGTTCGCGATAGAGTTCTTACTAAGCAATTGTGTGTGCAACATCTGCCTGGTTTTGAAAAGATTGTTGATGTTTTTACTAAAGCTTTGCCTGAAGCTGCTTTTGTAAGGTTACAACGCAAACTTAGTGTGCTTCCTCTCCCACTGAGTTTGAGGGGGAATCTAAATGATGTGCCAAATCAGCAACAAACAATTACATCAGTCGACAATTAGTTACATCAATTTAACTATGTGATGTACTTTCTTATTAGTTTGTTATATGATTTTGTGTATATAAATACTAGCTTTTCTCTGCTAGTAAAACAGAGTGTAAATAATATCATAAATGCTCTTTTCTTTTCTTTTCTGAGTTTCTTGATTGTTCTTGAGTATTTTAAGATTCTTGAATCTTTTCAAAATACATCATCTGTAATGAAGAATTTTCCTCATACTAAAATAGAGAGAGTATTGGGTTGGATGTGTATATCAATACCTTCAGGATCATACCCTTCTAGATTTTCATGGACGCATAGACTGAATGCCAAACTTGTCCCCAAATATTCAAGAATCAGAGCAAGGAAACTTGGACATTAACATTTTTTAAAACAAAGAGAGAGAGAGAGAGAGAGAGAGCTATTTGTAACATAGCCATATGCAGGTCAATTATCAAACTCAAAGAAAAAGTGAACTTTCATATGCATGCACCATATGTATAGAAATAGAACGATTCTTCCTCAATAAAGTCACACCATGGATTAAGCAACCAAAACCTCCCACCTAAAACTAATCTCCATTCTGTAACGGCTTTATTTACAGCTGAACAAAAATCGAGAGGAAATAAAAAAATGCAAAAAAGCGGAGCACAGGTTATTGGGTGAATCAACAGAGAGTTGACAATTACAACAAAAACATCAACCCTGGGGTAATAACTTATGTTTTTCTGACCATTTTCCCGGTGTACAAAAAGGGCAAATCATAGAAGCGCGAGAATTCTGAAAAGTCCTACATATAAGAAGAAACACCATAAGAAACCAAAAGATGCAGGCTGCAAAATTTAGTATATAACCAAAACAAATGCGTTAAGTAAAAGCATTAGTTATGATGCTGAAATAATCTTAAAAAGGATGTCAGTTGGGAAGTACATGAAATGAAATATCACCCTCAAATTCAGCTGTGACATCAAACATTCATATGGTCATTTGTGATTCATCTGAGACATCGAACAGTTTTTAAAGCTGAGGCAATGCCACCATTGAACACTTCGTCAATTGTGATTCATCATTTTGTGTGCTACCTTCTTTCCCTGAAAGAAGAGCATTTCCTGATCTGATATATGCACATTTCTACATGCATCAGTAAATTTGGACAGATAAGATACTCTGTGTCATGGATGGGGAGGCAGGCGCGAAACAGTTCTTAGAATCATGTTCAGTGAATACTAAGAAAATGCTAAATGAAGAAGCTATCACAAAGATATCAATCATGAACGGAACATAGTTCTCAGTATGAAAATGAACCAAACCCAGAATACTTCAATCAAGTCCAAACAAATAAGAACTTCAAGGAGCATAACAAATAAAAATCCAAAGGCAAAACCTAACCTTCCATATGCACCTATTGCTCCAAGAGAAAAAAGAAAACGAAAAAGAAAAAGAAAAAACTCCAAACCATAAATATTTAATTGCTAAATTTGCAACTTCAGCATAAATTGGAACTCAATGGAGCAAGTAAAAACCTCGTCACTGCCAAATACAACAAATTACTACAACAAGAATTAAATCTTCTAAAATTTTCAGAGCAAACAAAGCTCAATACCATTCATAAGTATCATTCTATAAAAATAAACCAACACTAACGAGCGGGGTTTCCAGTGTGCAATCAACAGGAAACCTCAGTTGAAGCACAAAAGTATTGCCAGGTCAAAGCACAAATATCAAAGATTCATCTTTTTTGTATAGCTATAACCAAAACAAATACTCGTAATAAAAGGCAGTTTGATTGAGGAGCACGGAAAACATGTACATGAAATAAAATCCAGAAAAAAAGGGTGAAAGCAATCATACTGCAGTAACGGTGGTAAAGCTCAAATATATCGAAGCGATTGTATCCTGATGGATTCATAGGGGTCAAATGAGCTTCAAAATGAACGTAACTGTTTAGACGGTATAAACCATTATATTTTGGCTAAACAATTTGAAACAGTATCTTAATCATTCTACTAATTTAGATAACATTAAAACAAGGCATGCTTTACTAGATAAATGTTTTACTTTCTCAAATGTAAGCTGCAGAAACTGAACAATCTTCATCCATGCAAGTTCTAAGCGGCTGAGAAGGTAAAGGAATACCTCATTTAATGATCTTTAATCACTTTGTCAAAAACCTCTTAACAAGGGGTCCGATAATTTTATTTATCTCCACCAGCAACAATGCCACATATAAATAACCAATCTTTCTCTAACTGACACACCGATACAAGCCCAAATCTTAAATAAACCCAATTTATATTTTAAGTTACAATTTAAAGTCTCTCGGAAGGGAGAAAAGTGACCCAAAACCATACTATCATAGTTGCAGGGCTCAGCATAACCGTGATCTTATATTCTTATTGATAAACCACCTCAAAGAATTAAAAATTCTAATTTAAGCTGCTATATCGCTAAGAAAAGAAACAACAATATATTAGAATATCAGCTATCAAAGTCCTCCAATTATACTCAAAAGAGTAAAAGAAGTTTCCCAAGTTCTGTAAAAGTTTTTATATCACCAATAATCTCCGCAAGAACAAACCCCATCTTTGAAATGGTGGAACCTGCTGCCGTCCCTTAGGACAATTTCACGTCCACTAATCATAGCTATTAGCTTGATTGCAGAATGGCAGTTTCCACAAACGCGATGACTCTGTACAACTTGCAATGATGTTCCATCAGAAGTATTGATCAAACCAAGCGCTATTGCCAGTTTCTCACTGTGGTAAAGCAATACTCGCTCTTCTTGTTCATCTACGTCAGGAAGCAGATACTTCTCCCCAGGAGAGTAACCATGCTTTGAGATCTCAGACATCACCTCGTCCACTTTCTGATAGATACTTTCTGTTAGAGGATGACTTCTGTCTCCGGATAGAAAAACATGTGGTTCTTTTTTTACTTCAATCCAACTACATGCTGGAAGCATTCTTAAACCCTTTCTCCTTAAAGTCTGAACAACTTCAGCAGCTTCTTTCAACTTGCCACTAGTGTTATAAATATTCAGGAGCACAATATAATTACTAAGCTTTTCTGGCTCCATCCCATATAGTTTTTCAGCTGCAAATTTCCCAAGTTCTAAATTCTCATGGATCCGGCAAGCTGTCAGCAAGGCAGCCCACATGTTTGCAGTAGGCTTGAAGGGAGCTCTTCTTATTAGTGCTAATGCTTCATCTAAAAGTCCCTCTCGACCTAGTAATTCAATCATACATGCATAATGCATTGCACGGGGCACGACTTTCTGATCCCTAATCATCCAGTCAAAAATCTCCCATCCATGTTCCGATAACCCTGAATAGCTACATGCCGACAGTACAGCAAGAAACGTCACATGGTTGGGTACCATTCCTTCCTGAAGCATCTTCTCGAACATCTCCACAGCCTCTTCTCCTCTACCATGATTTCCATATCCAGCAATCAAAGCATTCCAAGATATAACATTCTTGCAAGGCATCTTATCAAAAACATGGCGAGCATCTTCTATTTTTCCCCATTTGCTATACAAATCTACAAGTGTTGTGTTTGCTACTATGTCTGAACCAAATCCATGTCGAACTAAAGCCGCATGAGCTTGTTTAGCATGCTCTAGTGAAGCTAATCTTGCACAGATTCTTACAATTATGGAGAATGTGAAATGGTCCAATCTCACGCCAGAATCACGCATTTCATAGTACATGCTCAGAGCTTCCTCACTATATCCATGAAGTGCATAACCTGCTATTATGGAATTCCATCCAACTGTTGTCTTCTCTGGCATATCATCAAAAACAAAGTGAGCATCCTCGATGCATCCACACTTGCTATACATATCAATTAGTACACATGACACAAAAATATCTTGGTCTACACCCATCTTCACAGCACAAGAGTGAAGCTGTCGTCCAACAAAAATTAATCCCAACCCAGCAGATGCCCGAATCATAACTGCAAATGTCCGAGGGCCACAATCAGAAACATCTTGCCACATTACAAGAAACAAGCGGAATGCTTCCATGTAATCTCCAGAGTCCACAAGCCCAGTTAATATCGTGCTCCATGAAACTAAATTCTTTTCTGGCATCCTATCAAACAACTTACGTGCATCAATCATCATCCAACATTTAACATACATAAGGAGTATCCTGTTATTCATATACTGATCCGGTTCAAAGCCGTGACTAATCATATAATTAACCACTCTCTTTACATCATGAACAGATTTCATACCAATGCAAGCACTCAATAAAGCATCGTAGGTGCTACTACCGACCTCATAACCACCTTCTAATTCCAAAATCTCAAACAACTCAAGTGCCTCTCTGTACCTCTTATACAAAACCAACTTCTCAATCTGGCTACAAATCCCAACACAAGGTTTTTTTATCTGGGTTTCATGCAAAGCAGTTTCTTTACTCTCGGAATAATCCACCTTCGAATTTATCAAATTTGGGCGAGGCTTGAGTCCTTGTTCCGTTGTAGAGGAACACCGAAGCCGGGTAAATGGACTCCTCCATCTTTTTCTACTGAAAGAGAAACAGTACCTAAAAGACAATGGTCTCTGCCCAAAAAGCTTAGGATCTGAGACAGAAAAGGGAACCGTAGAGCAACTTTCAATGTGATCCAAAGCTAGATTTTGATACCGCGAGAGCGGAATCTCCATGGCTAACAACTTCAAGGAATTTGGAGAACACGACTAATAGAGATTAAGAAGGTTTTTTGGATTCGTACCTGTCAAAAGCAGGGCTGTATTCAGATTAGACTTGGAAATTGCAACAAGTGTCTTAGTGAGAAGAACGAAAATGTGGTCGATGACAAAAGAAAAACTTTGTCATTGTTAGCAAAGAGAGAGATGGCTTTGAAGTAGCTGCTGATCTACCGCATACGACCAACATTGAAATCTCCGCCTTCGTACATTTCGGTAGTTTACCAACTGCATAATTTAAAGCCGGATGTGAGTAGAATAGGTTCGCTCAAAAAAATTTAGAAAAAAGAAAAATCTAATTCTCTTTATACTCTTTTTTTTTTTTTTTTTTTTTAATAAAAAGGGCTCTAAAGGCTCTTTTTTTTATTAAATAAAGAGAAAACAACTCACACACCCATGGTGGGATTCGAATTTGGGTTCTTAGTGGGGGAGGAGGAGTCTTACCACTGGACCACAAGAGATTCCCTTTATACTTAAATTTATATTTTTTTAATTATAAAAATAATTAATATATTATTTTTTTAACACTCATTCAATTAGAATTAAATAGTAATAATTTAGACTCGTTCAATATTAAACATTTAATATTTCACGTTCAAATTAAGCATTCAATATTATTAAAGGTGCTAGTTTTATTACTATAAATTTTAGGAGTGTTATTTTTAGTAATTTTAAAAAAAAAAAATTTAAATAGGAGGTTTCGAATCTTTAGTAAGCTAGAATTATTTTTAAAAGATGTTTGAACACATGTGCTTTCTGTTCTATCATATGGTTTTAGTTCTTCAGCGTTTTTTTGACTAGTTTTTGATAGGTATTAAAATAAAAATGGTAGTAATTTTTGATAGTGTGATTTGATAGTGTGATAGTATGTGGTAATAATTATATTTAATAAAAAATAAAATTAGGATGTGGTAATAATCATATTGAAAAGAGCCTTATTTTCAATAAAAAATAATAATAATAATTTAAAATAATAATAATAATAAATATAATAACTCTAAAATTAGGATAATAAAAATAAATCTAAAATTAATTCAATATTTATATCAATTTTAATTAAAAAATATATTATTTTTCATTACTATATTTTAAATAACTTTTTTATATATTTTTAATTGGTATACTTGTTGATACTTCAGACAAAAAAAAAATTAAAATAATACTTTAAAAATAAGAAAAATTAAAATAATACTTTAAAAATAAGAAAAATTCTATTACATTGTAGTTTACATCCGGTTATAAACCAGTAACCCATTACGTTTATTTATTTATTTATTTTTAAAAAATTACAAAATTCACATCCTTAAAATATAAAAAAATAAAAATAATATTATTATAATTTATAATAATAAAAAGAACACACATAATATTAATTTATAACTTTTTTAATTGAAAAAAAAATGTATTATTTTTATTATTATAAATTTTATAATATTATTTTAAGTATTTTCTAATTTTTTGGTAAAAAATTTCGAATTATTTGCGCAAGTTAAATAAAAAAAAGTAACCAGTTTTACAGGTAATAAGTTTCACTGCTAAAAAATTTAACGATTGAGATTTCCTAGGAGTCATCCGATGGTTCTAAATAGACTAGAAAGGTCCCGAAAATAATCTATATAAAAAAATTAATTTATTTTCTTTATTACTAAAATGCACAAGCAAGTTATTATGTTGTTTATTTTTATTATAATACTTAATGTAACTTAAAATAGTAAATTAAAATGGGGAAAAGACAACCTTAGTGGACTACAAGTATATATTTTTCCGTAAATAAATCTATATTTATATTTATATTATATATGGTAATTTGTATGTTAGTTTTACAATTATAATAAAGAAATTTAACGAAAAAAATGCTTGTATACGCTTTATGTCCAATGTTTGAAGCTGGTAGGAAAGATATCTCGACGTGTAATTTGTTGTAAAAATAATCCAATATTTAGTTCTTTTAGTATTTTTGGTATTTTGGTCTTTTTGTCCGCACAAAAAAAAAAAAAAAAAAAACTGTTAAACATGGTATCAAAAAGGGATTTTGTCTAAAATAGGCAAAATCCTTAAGATAGTTTAAAAAAGGGCAGAGTTGTGTTATTTTTTAAAAATTGGCTTTTTTTAACCGCCCACCCAAAACCCCATTTGCTAGCCGGTAATTCAATTGTAAACCGTTTGGAAGAATTCGAATAGTTCCAAACGTTTGCACGACTCTGAGCATTACTCTCCCTCTTCCTCTCCCTCTCCACTCTCTATTATCGAATCTCTCACAAATTTTGTTGAGGAAGAAGACGAACAGTGAGGACGCACAAAACACTCGACCATTACTATCTCATTGTGAAGCTCTGCATTATCTCATTGTTGAGGAAGAAGATGAACAGTGTGGTATATCAAACAGGTATATCTGATATATCTCAGGGTATATATGTTATATCTCAGGGTATATCTGGTATATCTCAGGGTATATCTGGTATATCTTATGGTATATCTGGTATATCTCAGGGTATCTCTAGTATATTTCATGGTATATCTGGTATATCTCAGGGTATATCTGGTATATCTGGTATATCTCATGGTATATCTGGTATATCTCAGAGTATATCTGGTATATCTCAGGGTATATCTGGTATATCTCAGGGTATATCTGGTATATCTCATGGTATATCTGGTATATCTCAGGGTATCTCTGGTATATCTGATATATCTGGGGGTATATCTGGTATATCTGGTATATCTGGGGGTATATCTGGTATATCTGGTATATCTGGGGGTATATCTGGTATATCTGGTTCATTACACAAGGCAAAAAATACACTTTGATTAATGATTATTGATTTGGGGTAACAGTTTAATATGGTTTTTCAACCAAAAATCTCTTTAAATAACACCCATATCAGTTTCTCGCGAAAGTATCAACCCAATAGTTGGCAATTTTTCGAAAATATATCACTCCCAATCGCATTTTTCGGTATTACTAACCTCATTTTTGAAATTTTTCCAGGATGAAACGCAACAATGGAGAAAAAATCACTGAAGAAAAAAAGAAATGGTGCGTAATTGAAGGGAGAAGAAGAAAGAAAATTACTTTGGTGGGAAACTAAATGACCCAACCAAACCGGCTACTGGGAGAGTAAATAGAATTTTGTCCATTTTTAAAAAATAACACAACTTTGCCCTTTTTTAAACTATAAATATTAACTGAACAAAAAATTGGAGGTATTTTTGCAATAAGTTAAATATTTTGATGCTTATAAAACATATTTAAGTCATGAAAAAATTTGATCATTTTTTTTAAATTTTGTCGAAATTTAACAATAGATTAAATTGGTGAGGTTGGCCAATGAAGTATATATAGTGAACAAATTTGGTCAAATTTCTCAAATTTTTTTTCTTTTTTTTTTTCTTATATTTTTCTTTTTAAACAAATGTGATACAATTTAATATGTTTATATTGCTCTTGAAGATATTCCTTGAATTTAAACTTGAATAAAACTATAATATGAAAATAAAAAAGGCTTACATTTGAAGGCTTTAATTGGCAAGAAGCTGAGTTTTGGAGCTGTCTACAGCTTCACCAGAGGCGAGAGCAACATGTTGGATGTATAAATAGAAAACTTAAGTTTCAAAGCAGCAGACTATTATGATAATAACAAGGACTTGAATTGTCAAAGCAGAATAAGAGAGTATGGTACCATGTAATTGTTCCACAGGTCACCATGTGACATGTCCAACAACATACTTGAGCTACCCTGTGCTAAAGTGATTGCAAGGCTCAGCTTGTGGTGAAGCTGATCTAGATGCACCAACTTATTCATCGATTGGCAACAAGGGAAGGCCTAAAGCAAGATTCGACTGTTCAGAAAACACAAGAATAGTAGAGTCGGGCAATTATAAATGCAATACAGAAATGTACAGCTCATGGAGAAATCAATTAAAGAGTAACCATTGTACTCGAGAGTAGAGTATGATATTAAACCACCAATTTAGATACTTCAGGAGAGTGGAGAACAATCATGCTTTATCAACACACAGAAGAGTACACGTTATTTGGTATATCGGGTCACTAAACAATTATGTCGAAGAAATGACACTATAAAGTATCGTGTTAATTAGTCAAATATTTAAATCTATTTTTTTTTTAAAGAACGTTAAGATCGAAAAGCTTGAGAGGTTTTATCTTTTTAATGTTATGAGAAGATTTTATCAGTTTTTGATAATGACATTTTAATAAATAAATAACTTTATATATAAATTTTTGATTATCAAATTAATTAAATAATACCATGCATGTATGGTTAATTTATTACCCAACAATAGCAAACAATATGTACATAACCTCTAGTATAAAGGATTTCTTTTGGGGAAAATGCATTCAACATCACTGGTCCTTAAGGAGCGAAACTATTTAGGCGTTGTCTGGGCAACTTTTTTTTTTTTTTTTTTTTTATAGTAGTACTGATGTACATATTTTAATATATATTAATAATATTTAATAAATATATAAATAAAAATAACAAAAATTTTTATTAAAGTGATCAAATATATATACATTTTTTATATATTTAGTAATTATTAGTGACATAAATAAAATTGTAGTCATATATTATATAAATTTTTTTTCTTAAATGTGATAATCTAAAAAAAAATTAATATTTAACTTTACGATCAATATTATAAAAATCAAAAATAAAAAGAAAAAGCATACATTAAGTTTCAAACGAAGACTTTTAAGTTTCTATAAATTCATATATTTAAAGTTTCTCATATTTTATTTCAACTCAAATTTTAACTTTACATAATATTATATTATTTAACATTTTATTTTAATAATTTTTTAATTTATTTGAAATTTTATTTATATGAAAATTATAATATTTATTTGTCCTTAATTTTTCATTCATTTTATTTTTAATCTTATATTATTTTTAACATATACTTTTAAATATACTCTCAAGATTAAAATTCTAAATCATATTTTATTTTGTTCATTTTCATTTTTTTTCTTTTAGTTTAATTTTAATATTTATAAATTTAGATGTGTTTAATTAAGCTTTATTTTTCCTTGTATTTTTTAGTAATAAATTTATTTTATACATATATAATATTAATATTTATTAACTTATTATATTTTTGTTTAATTTTCGTTATAAGTTAATTATAATATGTTAACTCTATATTTTTGAATGCTAACTTTATGTCTTTATTATAATATGACATGAAAATTTCAGTATTAAATTTAAGAGAGTCAACCAATTATACATTATGGTGTATTTTTTTCATTTTTTAATATTTTAATAAGATTTATGCTTTAAATATATAAAAAAAAAAAAAAAAAAACCTATATTTCAAACCTCAAAATTTTTTGTAGCTCCAGTCCCTTGAAGCTCCAATAAAGTGTAAGTCTCGATTTACAAATTCCTTTATACTACAGACTCATATTCCACTTTTGCTTGACGAGATGGAAGGAATTCAATTTTCATGTACAGATAACCAAGCAACTCTAAGAAGATAATTAAAGAACCACCACAAGTAAATATACCTTGTAGACAAGCATACTCGTATACATATCAGCATAAACTCGATAGATAAGAATTTATGTTTCTGAAAGCTCACATGGCAAAGAAAATAGAAATGGTACAAGGAAGATCATTTGATCATATCATGTTTGCAATTTTATGATGTTTTGTTGACAAAGTTGAGTCAAAAATTGAATGATCTAAATTTTAGGATGTTTTAAAGAAAATTCGTATTTTATAATACCAGTTATAGAAAAACAAAAATTGCATTATTTAACCCATTTTTTAAAACTATTTAACTTATTTTAATAAATATATGAATTTATTTATATTTTTTAATTTCTTTTATTTATAAATTTAGTTATATTGAAACTCAAATCAATCCCAATTAATATATTATATATTTCATGTTTAAGTTTAGTTTTTATTTTTATAAAATATCAATAATTTATTGATTTTTCTTTTATAAAAGTTATTTAAACTAAAAAATATAAAATCATATATTTATTATATATTTTTTCTTATTTTCTTAAATTATTTGTAACAATATTCTATCAAAAAAATTTCTTAAAATTGGTTAGTATAAAAAAAAATTATGCATTTATTGATACATACATTTTATTTTTCTTTTTATTATATAAATATTTTTTATTTTATTATTATTTATTGACCGAAAATTTTATCTTTCTTCTCATCATAAAATAGTTATTGTTGTTTTAGTTTTAAATATGAAAAAAATGTCATAGATGCCTTTTTATTTTTATAAAATATGTCATTTAGTCTCATAACTTATAAAATATATATTTAAGTTGCATTGCTTATGAAAAATGTGTTTTAAGTCATTTTACTTATAAAAAATGTATTAAGTAAAGACAAAGTTAATTTTTCATTCAATTTTTTGTTAAATATAACGGAATAGTACTTGTATCACATGTATGTTTATATTTTTTGATCGATATATACGAAAAAAATAATATTTAATTAAAAAATTACTCAATATTTTTTTTAATTTTCAAAAAAACTTAAATAAAATTTTCTTATTTAAATAAATTAATAAATTTATAAAATTTTTATTGTCTAATATCTAAAGTCACAACTTAAATAATAAAATTTTTATTTAAGTTTGATCAAATTTAATAAAATTTAAATAAAATTTTCATTATTTAATGTTTAAAATCACAAATTAGATAATGAAAATTTTATTTAAGTTTAATCGAAAGAAATTGTTAAAAATTTGAGTAATTTTTTAATTAAAAATTATTTAATTTAATATATATCAATAAAAAAATATAAACATTTATGTGACACACGTGCTCTTCGTTAGATTTTAAAAAAAAATATATATAAAAAATTAACTTTATTCTTACCTGATATCTTTTTTACAAGTAAATGGATTTCAAAATATATTTTTCATAAGTAAAGATATATTTTATAAGTTAAGAATTAAATAATATCTATTACTTAAGCAAAAAAACCATTTTATCCCTCCATCTTTTAATGTTATTTTTTTTTTATAGTAAAAATATATTAAAAATTAATATTTAAAATATTACATGAATCATACGGGGATCCTATGCTCTTAAAAATCCGCTAAATATCTCCGTAATGATTTGAAGCGAAAAAATGGATAAATTTTAAATCGGGACCAAGAACGAGCCCCGCTCCTACACCAACCCTTTTATAACCCTAAGTATAAGTGTCAATCTCCCACAAATTTGAGTTGTTTTGAAAATTTAATCCCTATCACTTCTTTCTTCCATATTACTTCTTTAAATGTGTCAAGAAATGCTTTAATATAAAATTTACACAAATTTAACTCAATTATTATTCTTATTTAAAATCACTAATATAATTCATCTATAAAAATAAAATAAAAAAGTAGTTGCAATTGGATTGATAATTTTTTTCACAAAAACTTTAGAATTTTCTTCTCCTTCTCTTCTTCTTCTTCTTCTTCTTCTTGTCTTTCTCAAGTGTTGTTATGAAGTGCCATTAATCTTCTTTTCTTTTCTTGACATTTTTCATCTTTGCTATAAAAATAGAAAATTAGGACAAAATGCCGGCAAAAAAGAAATCTCAACTTCTCAAGCTCTTATAATCTTTAAAATTCTTAAGAATGTTAGAATATGACTAATTATATCTTCAACTCTTTAATTTTCGTTATCTAATACCATATTAAAATTTATTAAAAAATTAATTCTCTCAACAATTTAAATTATTAGTTAAAAAAGTTAATTATATTTTGATAATATATAAACAGTTGTAATTGAATTTGTCCCACTTTTAACCATCTTATTCAAGTATTCAACCTTCCTTCATATAATATTTAAATTTTCAAATTACGTTTGTACAAATATCTGAATATCATTTTAATTGATTGACCAATACTCATACAATTTTTTTACGAGAAGAAACTAATGGATAATGTATTTATTATAATTTCTCAAACCTACAAAGACACGTGTCTCTCTATAGCAAAAGGTCGACTTTCAGCCACGAGAAAAAAGATTATTTATTGCTTGACACCCATAAATCCATAATGATTCTCACCGTGCAAACTTGATGGACACGTGGACGGATATCATTGAGTGGATCCAGGTTCACTTTTTCACTTTGTTTGCCTTTTTTGATAGTGGGCTCGGACGCTCGGTTAGGATAACATTTTTCCATTCGAAAATGTCTAAATAATTAAAATCTCACCCTTAAAATAACATTGCAATCATTAATATTTCCGATTATGTACACAGATAACCTGGATGCCTATCGATGAGCGTTTTCGGATAACAAAAACTTAAATTGTAATCGCAATTTTAACAATTTTAATTTTTAAGTTTTTTGTGATTTATTTATTAGTAACGATATTTAATTTTAAATTTTATATTTTTAAAAAATTATTATAAAATGATTCATATATCTTTAAAAAAAAAATTAATAATATTTATGATTTATGATTTTTTACATTTTCATCATACATGTTTTTAGAAAATAAAGACTTATAACTTTTATATGTATATGTATTAGAATATAAAATGATTGAAAACTCAAATTTGTAGATGATAACAAAAAAAATTACTTTATTTTTAAAGTTTTTGAAAAAAGAAAAAAAAAATTAAATAACTTGTAAGTGATTATTTATTTATTTATTTTAAATCAATAAGTAAAAATTGTTATCAAGTTCATTAGTAATTATTTTTACATAAATCATAAAATTAATTATTTTTCTAAATAAACTCACTTTTTATAGTTTTTTGTTTATCTATAAAAATAAAATTTAGTTGAAGCCTTTTCGCTTATACATTTTTTTACCTTTTTGTTTCAAATCGTTTCTATGTGCTATATCAAACAAGAATAGATATGGCCATATGGTTAGAATTTGTAAGTTAATAATTATTCATCATACCACAAAACAAACTACCACTCGCTTTTTATATCAAAAACTTCAATAAAAACAATTAATAAAATCCTACAACCTAATAACAGCAATGTCATAATTTTTTTCCAGATATATGTTATATTTAAATTTTATTGGTATAAAAAATTCACTATTTAAAGATAAAGAAGAGGTAGAATTCTTAAAATTTGTAGTTGGAACAGGAGAATTCTCATGAACATACTAGATATAACTAAAAAATTGGGTACGTTATTAATTGTATTGCAACAATATTTGCAATTTTGCGTGCATGTTATATGACATCACAATTATAAAAATGAAAACTTATTATTTTATGTATATGTAGCCAACTGTTCTTATACGAATATATAATTGTATGTAAAAATAAGTATACAGTTTGCATTAATAGCAATTAAGTTTGAAGCAAGTTGAAGACAAAAAAAAAAAAAAAAAATAATATATATATATATATATATATATATATATATATATTGAGAATGGTTAAGGAGATAAACCCACTTTTTATCCATATTTTTTTTATGTTCTAATACGTGCTAATATTATTTAAAAATAAATAAATTATTTTTAAAAAATAATATAAAATAAGAAATATATGTAAAAAATAAATACAAATTGATATTATATTAACATTTGTCATAAATAAAATACAATTTTTTTTTTTTGGACAGTGAAGTTGGAAACATCAAACATAGCAATGGGCCACCTCCCATTTTGAGCCACATAAACCAAAGCATTAACACGGAAAGGGTGGAGAAATGAATTCGTATAATATATTAATATTGTTGGCGGATGGTGAGTTTTTGGCAATGAGCAGCCCAGGAATTTAGCAACTTAAGGTAAAAAAGAAAAGCTGACTTGAATACAATAGACTTCACTTAAATTTAACAAGGAAATAAAAAAGTAAAAAAGCGTGCATCAATATGGAGCATTTAACACACTTTAAAAAATATATATATAAATTAGATCCGATAGAATAAGTTGATCGGCCAAAAAGCAGAGTTGAGTTGAGAGGAAAAAAAAAACAGAGGATCAAAAAAAGAGATCTTTTCAAAGCCACAAGGCAAACTTGTGGCTGAGAAATTTAGTCATAATGCTGATGTGGCATATCCACCTGCTTAGGCGGATCAAGAAAAACATTTGCCAATCGACGAGAGGAGATATAACGGTGACAAACACAATACAACGTGTCAGATCTCTTTCTCTAAACTCTCTCCCTCTAGATTTTCTCGGTTTTTTTCTGTCAAAAAAAATAAAAATAGAAAAGAATTAGAAATACGAACATAAATGTTGGAGGCAAAAGATCCGGCGATCAAGCTTTTCGGCAAGACGATTCCGGTGACGGATATCCCGGCTTGCCCCGACGACTCTCCACGGCCTGGAGATGGCTCTTCTGGCCCTGTTGTAGCTGACGCTATGGACCAGGACCATGCTTCTTCCACCAACTCTTCGCTTGAGGACAATACAAACAGAGATGGGGAAGGACGAGAGGTAGATGAGGTATCGGATTTTGCTTTGAATTTTTCAATTCAACGAGTGACCCTTTATGAAGCGAATAATAATTAATGGGTTCGAATTCGTGTTTTATTTCGATATTATTGACTTTTGAGCAGGGAAGATTGCTTTTCCCCGTTTACTCTCTGGTTTGTTTTTGTGAAATTGTGCTTGCACTTATAATTTTTGATGTAGTTTGTTAAGTATCGGTTATGGGATTTAATTATATTTTGAAAAAGGGATTTCGGGCTGATAAATTTAAGCATGGTAATGGCATATTTGGGTTGATTTGATTGCTTTACCTCTGAGCTCTGTTTTGTTAAGAATCGCATAATGGCATTAATCTGTCTGTGAGGTCAATTTTGAATTTTTTGTTGGCTCCTAGCCTCCTAGGTTGCTCTTTCCTATCTTTACGGACTCTGGTGTCATTTTAGCAAAAAGCTACGACTCTTAGCATCAAAGTGTTGCTTTCTAGTTCGGCCATAAAAAAAAAAGGTTACTTTGTAGAACTCCATCTTCTGAATAAAACAAGTAACTATCTTATGGGTTACTGGCTTTTTTTTTTTTTTTATATAAAGCTTTTTTGTTTATTTCATAACACCATATGCATCTTTCATCATATTCAACATCCTTGGAGAAAATTTCTCTAACGACTTCGTTCCTTTTCTTCTTGTTGCTATAGTGAACTGCTATCAATGTTTCCTTAATTTCTCCGTACTTTGGTGGTGTGTCCTTTGTCCTTGAATTGAATATTGTTATTTTTCACTCCATTTCATAACACCATATGATATCTGGCATGATTTATACTTTTTCTTGATAATACAGTATATCAGACAAAATTATATCCAGTATACCTCTTGTTTGTTTCACCTCTTTATTGAACTTGTCTCAATCAAGATAATATGTTAAGTTTGTGTTCTTTAATTTATTCTCATTGTATATTTTGTTAAATCAGGACGCTTCAGGAGAAAAGTCAATTGAGACTAATCAGAAACATGGCACCGAGCCTATGGCTTCAGAAGAGTTGTCACATCCAAATAGTGGATCGGGGATAAGCGAGAACCCTAAAAATCTTTCTGTTGAGATTGAGAACGGAACGTTGAAAACAACAAAGAGTGAAGAAGAGCAAAGTGAGACAAGTAATCCACAAGAAAAAACCTTGAAGAAACCAGATAAGATACTTCCATGCCCACGCTGTAAAAGCATGGACACTAAGTTCTGTTACTATAACAATTACAATGTTAATCAACCCAGACATTTTTGCAAGAACTGCCAGAGATATTGGACTGCTGGTGGGACAATGAGAAATGTTCCTGTAGGAGCTGGTCGCCGAAAGAACAAGAGCTCTGCTTCTCACTACTGCCACATAACTGTTCCTGAAGCCCTCCAGAGTGCTCAAACTGATCTAAGTCTCCACCCTTCACTTAAATCTAATGGTACTGTGCTAAACTTTGGCAAGGATACTCCCCTTTGTGAATCCATGGCTTCTGTTTTGAACCTTTCTGAGAAGACAATGAGGCATTACACGGGGAATGGATTTCATAAACCTGAAGACTTAAGAATTCCAGTATCTTATGGAGGAGGAGAAAGTGGCAATGATCATTCAAACAGATCTTCCATCACAGCAACAAAATCTATGGATGAAGCTTGCAATACAAGATCACAAGAGCAGGCGGTGCAGAATTGTCAGGGATTCCCACCTCATATACAATGCTATCCTGGGGCTCCTTGGCCTTACCCGTGGCCCTCTGCACAGTGTAGTCCTCCAGTACCACTTCCCACATTTTGCCCTCCAAACTATCCTATGCCATTCTACCCAACAGCAGCTTATTGGGGTTGTAGTGTACCCGGTGTTTGGAATGTTCCTTGGCTTCCCCTGACATCATCTGCAAACCAACCTGCTCCAAGCTCTGGCCCTAACTCTCCTACACTGGGCAAACATTCTAGGGATGAGAATACACATAAACCAAACATTTCTGGGGAAGGGAAACTTCCAAAAGAAAGTAATCCTGAGAGATGCCTCTGGGTTCCAAAGACATTGAGGATTGATGACCCAGGAGAAGCAGCCAAGAGCTCGATATGGGTGACACTGGGTATCAAGAATGATAAAACTGATTCAATTGGTGGAAGAGGACTCTTTAAGGCCTTCCAAACCAAGGGTGATGAAAAGAATCATGTGTCTGGAACTTCTTCTGTCTTACAAGCCAACCCAGCAGCTTTGTCCAGATCGGCCAACTTTCAAGAGAGCTCATAGTCGATTCCAGGAACTTTGTTTTTAAGACAGTACACCAACTTTCTATAGGGATAATAGAATGGATTTGCAGGTTTCACATGTAAAGAATCCATTCTTAAGGTGTTCTAGTGTAGTGCTTGTTGAAGAAAAGAAGAAAAATGAAAAAAGAGGCTGTCTAGCGGAGAAAACTAGGAGGATTATTTTGGCGTTCTTCTAAACAACCATCGTAGCTCAATTGGAGTAGCCACTGAATTTTCCCCCTCTGGGTGCTAGAGTAGGTGCTTTTTTGTTTTTCGGTTAGATGGTTTGTTAAGCTCATGTATATATTTTTGTGTAACAGTTAGAGGTAAAAGAGATTGAGATTCTGTAGCCTAATCCCAGATGTAATTAAATAATGTGGGAATTCTAATTAAAATATTTTGTGCTTTAGTATACACTATACAGTAGACATCCAATTCTATGTTGAAATTTGGATACCTTCTATCTTGGCTATCACGACAAGCTCTTGTGGTTTATTTCCGGTACATTTTGTAATGAAATCAAGGTCCTAATGGTTCCTGAATTAGTTAGTAATGAGAAACAGAGAAGTTTATTAACCAAATAGCGTGTTATATTTTTAGTCTTAACAAATAGTGTTTGCGGACTCTGTTGGTCATTAATTGTTCTTTTATGAAACTTTAGCTTTAACCAAGTCATTACAAGGGTAAAAACAAAAATGTCAATATGTCCCCATTGTTTTTTGGCAAGATTGAAACCTGCAAGATCAATGTTGACCATAGCGCTGATTCATTGAGGTCTTGAAGGTTGCTATCAATTCCATCACATATTAATTATAAAATGAATGCCAAAGGAAAACAGTAATAAAGATGACATGCACATAGAGATGGTAATAAAGATGAAACACAAATAAAGAATCTTTCCCAGTTTCTACAATAAAAGCTGGACTGGGAAACTCCCTTTACCTGAAAACTGAAAAAGCAACGCAGCCCAACTATTCGCACAATTTGCTTGTGGAAGATAGCTTAACTTTGCTCTGTCATTTAGTGACGATAATAATATTAAAAATACATATATTTGTACATATATTTGAAATTAAATTAATTACATTGTAATATGTAGTAAGATTTTTTAAAAAAATGAATCATTTTTTTATTTTTTCAAAATATAAATAGTTTGGTCGTAAATTTGTATGATGTTAATATTTCTGCTATGAATTATAATTTATATGAATAGATTAAACTAGATGAGTTTTGGAGTACTTACTCCAACAATCATATGCTATCCTTAGCAAAAAAGTGAAAGGGCAAAAAGAATTAATTACACATGAGGAATGAGAGGAGCAGCAGCTGGATGTCTTTAAAATAAGAGGCACTAACTTTAGTTTTAATTAGTTTACTGGTTTCAATGGTGGAAAGAAGTAGTTCACGTGGAAGGTATTGTTCTTCACATTTTTATGTGATTTCGAGCGTCGACTAAACTGAATATATGCCCATAACTCACGTAGTCACGTGATATCACTAATTAAATTATCGTCATTTATTAACACACCGTCACTATAGCTAGTACTGTCTCTGGATTAGAAGAGCATGAAGTTAATTTCCTTGGGCCAATTTAATAAAATAATGTTGAGCATGCAACATTGTTAATTACTTAATTTCAAGGATTGAAGATACGGTTATGCCATAAAGATAGAATACTCGATCTAAGTCACCAATTATATATATATATATATATAAAATAAGTAATGTTATAAAGAAATAAATTTGCTTTGATCGATTAATATTAAAAATAAAAATGATTATTCATTGTTTTAGATAATTTAGTCACATCTGGTATTATAATTAATTTGAATAATTAAATATAATGGTATGAGTGGTGAAGAATGATCTTGGGTCACCACTATACCTATCCTAGAATATTCCCAAAAAAAAAAAAACTATATATAGTCAGAAAATAACTCAGCCAATAGGTCCCAGCTGTAAAAAAAAGTTTGTTGAAAATAGCATCTATCATCTTTTATTACATTTTTATCTTTTGGGAACAACTCACACAATTTGTAGAGAGAAGGGTGAAAAAAAGGGGAAAAAAAAAGCGAGAAAAGGGCAGTGATGTTTTGAAAGTCGATTAAATTTGGGTTTCGGGCTTTGCCACTTAAGATGGAGCCTGCAGCTGCTTGTTCTTCTTCTGCCTTAGCGTTTGGTTGTTTGTCGATATTGTGTGGGGGTATTCTACATTTTGTATTAAGCATTGGCCATGGCTTATGGATTTTTTGATAGTGGAGTTCTTGGTGCCATGGTTCACTCCTGCATGTGGTTCAGTCACCTTCTTCGATGTGAATGGGTTGTCTGATACGACAACAATTTTCTTCTCCTAACAGAAATTGTATTTAAATAATTTGTATTGTATTGTGAGTTCTGCTAGTTATGTTGTGTTTATGTACCTGTTGAATCTTTTACATTTAGTTTATTTCATAACTGAAATAGTTCAAATATGTGCTTAGGAATTGTTACTACTTTGTTATAAAATTGTATATTGAATGAAGTTGTTTAGATTGAAGCACTATGATAATTTGAAAAGCAGAGTTAGAAAGTTCATATGTTTCCTGACACAAATTTTTGAAAAATACTCGATAGTTAGTCTTGAGTTATAATATAATGTATTTGAAAGAATGGCCTATAATTTTTTTGTAATTCACTTTTAATGGAATAAAATCCTCTATTTTCATAAAGAAGCCCAAATGTATAGTAAAAAAGGACCCCAAAAAAAAAAAATCATAATAATAACTAGTTGGACTTTTTACTCAAAAAAAAATTCTATAATATTTAAGAATGTCACAAATTTTTACTTATAATATTTTTTTGGTTCAAAAAAATCTTATTTGAAATAGGCATAACGATAAAATATAGGACTATCATTACACACTAAGATTCATCGAAAATTAGGGGAGTTTCTAATTTTAAAAGATTTATATCTATCTAAGGCCATTAAAAATAATAAGTGAGAGCATAATATCGAATTGTATATCCCAAACTTCAAATTCATAATATTTACAATGTATTTTGTTGTTTAAAAATAAAAAAATATTTTAATAATTATCTTACACATGTGGATAGTAAATGATAAGTGATATAAGATGTTATATTTGTGTTAATTTTTTAAAAAAATTATTTAAAAAATTATTTTTTAAAATTTATTATAACAAAAATAATAATATTTTTTTTAAAATTTAGAAAAATATAAATTAGTGTTAGATTAATTTTAAAAATATTATTTTTATTGTTATGAATTTTAGAGAATATTATATTTATAATTTTTTTAGGTGTAAAAAATGTGGGTTAATTTTTTGATAAAATTCGTTTTGAGATATAATTGTTTCTAAGAATAATTATAAGGGTCCAAATCCACTGACAGGTAGTTTTCTATGCAACTGCTACCACCATATCGCTTTGGAGTCAAATATAAGATTAATACAATTTTTTTTATTTTCTAAAATACATAATTAATACTTAATAATTAATAATAATTTTTTTAATAATATAGTTCAAAATAATGAGTAATTGTTTAATATTTTTTAAAATAAATGAATAATAAAATGATGATGCAGTAACTTAAATTAATATAATTAAAAATTAATGAATTTTTTTTAAGAAAATAATAAAAATAACATTCTTAAAATTTATAATAATAAAAATAATACCAATTATATTCAAATCATATATTTTCATAATTTAAAAAATGAATGTTATATAATTTTTCTTTGAATGACATCAAATTATTCTTTGAATATCGTACAATTAGACGCCGTTTAATGTTAAATGTCGTTTAATTGGATACCATTCAATGTTATTATGTGTTATTTTTGTTATTATAAATTTTAATGGTATTATGTTTAGTAATTTTTTAATTTTTTTTTAAATATATTAATATCTGATAAATAATAGAAAAAAAAACGATATAATTAATAGGAATTATATTGCAGAATAACATTTATAAAATAATGAATACCAATAATTTTTTTTTCCATTTACCTTTTAGGAGATCATATGATCGTCCTAATTAAGCTATTAATTCCCTACATTGGATCTGGGTCATTGAAGCGATTTTCTATTCGTAGATTACAAGTATATATACACGCCATTAAGCAGAGTCCCTATTTCCTTATAAACTTGCGAAAAAACAAAAAAATATAATGGGTCGTTCTAGTTTCTTAACTTTTCTTTTTATTTCATCCTTGTTAGTCCTATCTTTCTCGCAAGGTACTACTCTTTCTTAACATTAGTTCAATCATCGATTCGTTTCTCATATTTCTCTGATTTTTCTTATTTATTTTCAATGTTTAAGCGTCCGGAAGGAGAATGATGACTAATAGTGCTGAGCCCGAAGTTTATTCATTTGCAGTTGAGGTAGAATTTCATGTTCTTCACTCCTATTAATTTACTTTTTCCCTAATATGCTTTCTTCATTCATTTGTTTGGTGTTTAGAGAAGTGTTGGTCAGGCCACGCAGATGACTATTACAGTGAACGATTATGATGAGCCAGGGGCTAACACAAATCCAAGAAATGGGTTTATCTTCAGCCCTCCTCCGCACTACTAATTAGATTGTACAACGTCATATTTTAGATTTGTTGTTGTTGTTGTTGTTGCTGCTGCTGCTGCTGATCTACTATTTTCTTTTCAAGTTAAAACTGTTAATAGGATGTTGTTACATTGAATTTTCTTTTCTTTTTTCCCACTGTTAATGTTGTTGCTAGAACTTTCTTACCACTAGGTAGTGCAGCACGTGCCCACTTATTAAATAGCTGTAGTATTTAATGAAAATTGACATAATTATTGATATTATCAAAATAAAAATAGATAAATTGTATATTTTATTTTTATAATTAATTATAATTATTATCTCTTTTAATGGATATTTTTATTATTAATGAATTATTATCGTTGGTGTGGCAATTTAAATTATTGTAATATTCTCATATATTTAATTTTTAAGTATTTTTATAATATTTGTTATAATTAAAAATAATATCACTAAAATTTATTAAAATGATTTAAAGTTTTTAGTAAATTTAGTTTAAATATATGTTTAAAGATGTAAAAATATATAATTAATTAATGGTATGTTTGTTAATTTTTAATGAACTTTGAAAAGAATGAAAAAAAGTGATTGAATTAGAAATTGTTAGAATTGAAAAATATGAAGTTAAATATATTTTCCTTCAGTTTACTTAATCAAAATAAAAATAGTTATTGTACTAAAACACCTTGTTAGTCGATAGTAATTATTTTTAAAAAATGTTGACTAAAAATATATATATATAAATTAGTAATTTAAAAGAGAAAAAATTAAAAAATAATTAAACATAAAAAAAATTGAAGATAAAAATATTGAATGATATATATATTCAAATAAAATAATTTATGTTACATAAAATATCTCTATATTGCATTCATATATTTTGCTCATAATATATTTTTGCAAATACAACAATAATATTAAAAGATGTAAATATTTTAGATTCATTATTGTTGTTGTTGTTGTTATTGTTATTATATGTATAATTTTATCTTCTTTTTTTGTTACATTTTTTTATTACATGTTAATTTATAATTTGCATTTAAAGATTTATATGAGATAATATAATTAATAAATGCATAAATTATTACATCTAGAGTATATAAATATTTGTTAATTTTTATATGGGTTAATTGTGTATATTATTCTTTTTTTTTTTTTATATTTATTATCAAATGTTAATTTATAATTAAATATTTATATGAAATAAAATAATTACTAGATGTATAAGTCATTATATTTAAAATATAAATATATTTGCTAATTTTTATGTAATTTATTGATATATATTATTGTTGAATTTTAAAATTGGGCTGATAAAATATTATAAGATTTTAAAAAAAAAAAGTATGCTTTAATTCTCTCTTTTTTATACATGGAGACAGCATGCAAATGGAATTTATCAAGTGGTCGATTGTAACGATGAATCGACGATAAAAGCTAATTCTTTGCTATTATTCAATTAAATAAATTTTTAACAAAGCATGGCTCTGTGCGGTCATAATAAGATCAAATTAATTTGATTAGACTAGGATCGAATTGGTCTCCCAAAGGCCAAAAGCTTCTCTAAACGGAGATCAGACACGTTTCTAATCAAATGGAGTTAGGAACCTATCTACTCTTATCTGGCATAAAAGAACGTGTTAAACACATACAAATTTCAGATAAAATATACATTAATATTATAATTATTAAATCAATTACATGAGATCTTATAACTATTAATTAATTTAATTTAATTGGAATTAAAATTAACACATAAATCTCACGTAACTTTCATATGATAATTAAAATGAGAGCATTTTCATACTTTATTCTACGAGAAAGGATATTAAAAAGGTTGATGATTCTATTAAGTTTTGAAAAATTAATATAAATTTGATTAAATTAACTTATTTTCAATATATTTAGCTTAAAAATTTTAAGAATAAATCTTAATTTTCAAAAATAAGGGAATTATTGGTATCCACTACCTTCGCTACTCTGACCTTTTTTTCAATAAACTTCGTTCTACCTTCTCTTACTTAATATATATTTCTTATAAGAAGACTTTTTTTTTTTTTTTTGGGTATCAATTAAAAACAATAATTTATAAATGAAAATATTATTCAACAATAAAGATAGCAAAAATGTAAATTAAGATTAGATATTAATGAGATTCATAAAATAATTTGTTAATTTTTATAACTTATCTCATTTTATTTCATTTAATTTTTCATAAGTTGATATGGTATTAAATGAGACATTTTATTTGTTCTAAATGGATTTAATTGAGACAAATAAAAAATATAAATAATAAAAATTATGAAATATAATTATTTATAATGTAAATATTTAATAAAAATAATAATATAATATTATGTTTAAAATTAATCATATTAAAAGATGAAATAATATCGTATCATGAACACTAAATAAAACGTAAAAAAAAAAAAAAAAACACTTTGCAAAGGTGTAATTAACCAAATTTATCACAAAGTGGTAATTATTTTTTTAAAAGAAGAAGTTATGCCTAGGAATGATATGATCACTTAAGGCTATAATAACGAATATAATTTATAATTAAATAATTAATTTTATAATTTATAATTTTTTTTATAAAAATGATGATCAATATGTTTGATAAAAATTTATACTTGATACTTTTTTAAAAAAAATAACTTTTAAATTATTTGGTAATGTTTTTTATTTTTTAATTTTTTTTAAATAATTTTAAAAATAAAGAAAAAAGTTGTTTATTTATTTATGTTTACAAATTTTAAACTTTTAATAATTTTATTTCAATGTTTATACATACAAAAGTTATAAGATTTGATTTATTCTATAGAAAAAATATTTTTTTCAAAATAAAAAAAATTAAAAATTAGAAATCTGATTCAAAAATCTTATTTTTAAAGATGTAAAAATTAGAAATCATATTTTAGCAGTGATTTCTTAAAAATGTAAAAGTCAAAATCAGAAATCGTTAGCCAACATATCTCATTAAAAATTAAGAATTAAAATTGTTATCCAAAAATAAATTAATTTGAGGAAAATGTTGGTGTTTTAAATTAGTGAGTTTTTAGTTTTTTTTTTTTTTTGCTTCCTACATAACAAAGCATTTAACTGTGCTACAGCAACTGCATGGAATCTGTCGGTGGGCAGAGAGTTGGCCCTCAAATGATTATCGATCTTCACCCAATAACACACAAATGTTAACTTGTATCATACTGTATTCCAATTGCCGACACTTCAATTGATGAAAAATTGCAAGAAAAATGGTACATTTGGATCCAGAGCAGAGCCGCTACCTCATCTTACATCTCGCTAAAGAAAATCACAAATTTTAAAGTTGTTATGACTGTCAAATAATATATCAACTGTTACCAGTTTGATTATAGGAAAACTGTAATTTTTAAATAAATAAATAAATAAAAGTCAATTTTTTACTAACAGTACCAAGAATACAGTACACAGACTGAATGTGAGTCTAATAAGGTATTTCAAGTTAATTATGATGGAACAAAGAAATAGAAATGTGTTTGGAGAAAAATTTGAACAAGTTTATTTAATTGTGATCATGCAAATCTTATTAACACAGTGTCATATGATAAAAATAGTTAAAATTGCATAACTAGGTAAAATATACGAATGAAAAATTTATAAGTAATTTTGAGATATAATTATTTTAGAAGTTAAAAAAGTAGTAGATGTCTTAAAAAAAAAAAAATCTTAAATTAATCTAAATTTAATATAAATATCAAATCATATAACACATTATTATCGGTGAATTTAGTAAGAACCATAACTGAACACGTACACAATAACGAGAAAAACTATAACGTGTTGTGGAGATAAAAGCGCTCAAACAATTACTATATTTTTACTCTTAAATCAATTATTAGCTTAATTTTCAGAGTACAGACCAATTGACAACAATACAGAGGGGCTTTATTTACCTCATACTAAGTCGAAGATAACTACAGTTGTAAATATAAAACAGAAACTAAAGAAATCATAAAAGCCTTGATTAAAAACGAAATTGTCTTCCGGTATAAGTTTGCCCAAAAGACCAATTTGGAGGAGCAACATTATAAGAAACAAGAGATCGGCCATCACTCGTTTTGACCAAAAACGAGAGGCTTTGACCATTAAGGTAAGAATTACTCTGCCAATTTTGACCCCAGTTCCTTGACATAAGTTGCCACCGAGTTCTTGAACCTTTTATTGATACACTATTCACATCCCCAGCTCCCCCAACATTTGTCACCAACACTAGATTGAAGTATGAATGCCCATTTATATTGAACCTTATTCCTCCTCTTCTCCTACACCTTACCCTACAAATTTTATTAACATAGAAAAGAAGAAGAAGAAGTAAAAAAAAACCCATTAATAAGTCCCTTAATTAATCAATTCCAACAAAATATTCATAAACTATGAATCTATGAGACACATTCTTTAAATTACTAGATGAAGAGTACAAGGATGAATCTATTTAATTAGTTACCTTCTAAATATAACAGGGACAACTCCAGCTTTGTATTGAGCAATGCGTTGGAAAATAGGTTGAGAGAGATCAAAGTGAAGGTTAGGAGGGTCACACCAACCACCTGGTGGGCAGAAATTAGTGGCGGTAACGATAATGGAGCCGCGGAGGCACCACTGAGGATCATTCACACACATTATCTGAAAACAGGCTCCACAGCTCAGCCCCTCATTGAACAAAGCTGTGCTTATTGCTGCTGTGTTTAACCCATATCCTTGGCTGTACAAGTTTCCATACCCACAAGCCCCTCCTACATTATTTAATTAAAGTAACTTATTTTCCTAAATAAGAAATACAACGTACTTTGATTATAATAATATACAGAGTGTTTTAATAAAAAGTATCAAGTACCCATTGTTCCAGAAGCATCTCCTCCTCCATAGAAAGTGGCATGAGCCTTTGACCAACCACCATAATAGCCTTTAACTGATGATACCATTGAGATTACAAAGCCCACCAGATAAAGAAATCCACACAAGCTAGCTGCCATATGTTTCCTCTGCAAAAAAGTTAATAAAAAAGGCATTATTAGTTAAGCCAATATCAGCATATTGAAATAATACTAATAATAATGGTTTAATTTGGATAGTAATTTACTCAAGTCTAGTTTATTTAATGGATTCAAGTCATGACTACTTTTTTCTATTTCGAGTAGGAGAGGAAGAACAAAAGATAAAAATTAACAGAGAAATATAAATAATGACTTAGTGAACCTTATTGAAAGCCAGATGTTGTTTGATGAGGAAATTAATGAAGAGGTAGGGAGCTATTGAAGGGGATTATATAGCAATAAAAGTCAGTCAATTTAACGAAGTACTAGTATTCTGTAATATTGTGCAAGTGGGGTTTTGACGAAACAGTGTTGAGTGTTGTTATTTTGGGTTAAACAATTGAAACTACATTACAGGAAATCCAAGTTTTAGGTAAGCTTATGCATTTAGCTGATACGAGTGAAACAATCCCAGTTCTGATGCCTTTTCTTTTTTACCCCTTATTTTTAAATAAACAATTGCATACCCAAACTCAAGTGATGTTAATTTGAGCAAAATGTCATACTATAAACTGTACATTTTGCTGTAAATAACTAATATTACATGTAAGTTAGCTAGTTATCTTACTCAATTTTTATATTGAAATTATCTTATGCATAAATAATTCAAATATTATTTAACTAATTTTACTCTTAATCTTCAATAAAAAAAATAAGTTTATTTTTTGTAATATTAAAAAACATATGTTCATTTGCGTTAAAAAAAATAAAAATATATGTTTTTTTTCTTAGATTAAATCATTTTAGATTTACATTATTTAACTTTGATTAATTGTTCCACCTTAGCTAACTAGCTTGTGTCGCATGCACATAGAACAGTAAGAATATGCACTTGGTAGACTTCTCCTAGCTAAAATAACCGATTTCTCGAGGCAAGTAATTGATTTGTTTAGGCACCAATTTTCCAAAACAATGAGCCACTTCAATTTTTACCACGAGTACAAAGCGTTTTAGAGGCCCATCAATTTGGGTATATGATTTTTAAATTTTTATATGATTTTATATACCAAAGAGTTCTTTTTTCCCATAAACTTTACCTTGCGTTTTCTCACAACCATAAATATCATTTAATAATAAAAGAAATTACGGATACTCTCTATCAAATTTAAATCCTAGTCTACTCGAAGCAAAGCAGAATCTAACAAAATCATACATAATCGACTAAGATGTTCGATCTTGGTTGTCCATGGACCTCCCCATGCGCATGAATTATTATCGTTGTGAAAATTTTGGCAATTGCTGTCATATCAATTTGGTACATACCAGCATCCGTGAGTTGGGCATTGAAGATCTAACAGCAGCACATGGTATGATTTGTGATCAATGTTGCTTTGCACCAACTTATGAAAATACCCTCACCCTTTCTCATAATTATTACACTCCCAATGATGGAGACTAGATAGTAATTCAACTTGGTCTGTGCTCCCCTTTCTGTTTTCTGTTTGTTCCCTCTTGTCCCTGTACTTGTACTTGCTTTTATCTGCTTACCATTTATATTGTCGAACTATATCAGCTTCGACACTGGAACCTATAGATCAAATCTATTCCCGGATTGGAACCTAAAATAATTTAACCTTTAAGATAAATTCACTTTAATTAAAAAGGGAAATAAGTAGCTACAAGCATCGATCAATCAAAAAACCTAGCTATGTGGAGACGTTACATTAATTCAAGTCGTAATCGAAAGATTAATATGTTCCAGTCCTAAAATGATATTCTATTGGGATGTCAATTAATTATCTTTATCTTCTTCTTTTTTTCACCCTTTCAAACACATTTTTAGAAGAAGAAAAGTAAGATATACCACCTATTGGCCACAGTATGATTTGGTTTCCGACACTGTGAATTATTGTATAGTAGTTAAGGATGGGTTGATGCCGTTTGACTGTCTAGAAAGTGCTGGCAATTTTCCGTTAAAGTTTGCCAAGGGCCAAGTGCAACTGGATGATATATTGAATTGTACTTTCTAACTGCTATGGGTTGGTGGATCTATGGGGGGAAAACTTTTTTATGAGCTACCTGGATGAATATGTGCTATGATATAATAATTTTAAAAAAATATTATTTAAATTTATTTAAAATAGGCCGGCCCGAAAGTAAATGCATTAAAATAATAAATAAAAAGGTTTTTAATTTATATTTAAATTTGACTTGTATAAAAATTTCTCATCATTATTATACATGAGAAATTATGTGATAAAGTTGTAGTTTTTTTTATTTTATAAAAATAAGGTTTTACTTAAATTTAATGAAATGCGATACGAGTGTAATAAGCTTTTAAAAAATATAAGTATATAAAGAATGTAAGTAATATTATTAGTATTTTTATAAATAAAAAAGTAACATTATTAGTATAAAATATATTTTAAAAATAATAAATAATGATCATTTAGATTTTAATTTATATTATATATAAAAATTTAAATTATATTTAAATTTTTTTTAAATAAAATTATTTTATATTTTAAATTATTGATATTAGAGTAAAGAGTACTAGAAGTATAATTTAGTCTTTTTTTTAAAAAAAATTTTTGAGATAAAATGTACCTTATTATAAAAATATAAAATTAAATTATTTAAATTAAAAATTATGAGATTAAATTATTCATATATTTATAATTAGGAGATTGTTTGTATGTTTTTACTCTTTTAAATTAATACATAGTACATACAATAAAATTTTGGGCAAACATTTTATTTAGTACTAAAATTATTAATTTTGTGTCAATTTAGTACTAAATTTTTTTTATCAAACTGCTACTAAAACTCCTCAATTTTACTTCATTTGAGTTTTCTGTTACTTTTTCCATTTAAAATAATAACAAATTAAATAGTGAAGATCACATGCCTCGCATGTAACCCATTTGAGTGTATTTTAGTAATTCTCCTTATTGTATAAAAAATAAAAAGGAAATCAAACAACTAATAAACCCAAAATCATTTCTCTTAAATTCTCCCACGCCTCAACGCCTGAAATCATCGTCTCTAAAGTGAAACCAGGCACAGCTCTTCTGTGCCACCCACCAGCAACAGCAGCGACCACTGGCAATAGCAGCGATCACTAGCAACAATAGCGACTACATTTCTTCGGCGAGAAATCACCCCCTGTAAGCCCAACCCCTGCGTGTTGCTCAGCCAGCCAAGAGTTGAGGATGATATCTGAGCAGCGAAGGGTGTCATTCACCAGCCCATCCACCACACCGCCTTGTCTCGCCCCCACGGCCAGTAGCAACCATCGTTCAATTTTTTTTTTTTTATAAGTGCTTATTTTGATTTATCAAGTTCTTTGTCTACTGCTCTTGATTTGGAATTTTCAATTTCACAACTGATAATACAAGGTACTTAATCTTTTAATGTTAATATTTATATGGTTACGAGGTTCTCAAATTTTCTTTTATTTTGTTGGGTAACTTGTATTATTTGGTAGCATTCTCCTACAACTATGTTCAAAGTGAGTTTTAAATTAACTTTTATTATTTAATCATGTTGTTAGTGCTCTTTTAATAATCTCAATTTCTCGCCGAAGAAATGTAGTCGTTATTATTGCTGGTGATCGCTGCTGTTGCCGGTGGGTGGCACAGAAGAGCTGCACCTAGTTTCACTTTGAAAACAATGATTTCAGGCGTTGAGGTGTGGGAGGATTTCAGAGGAATGATTTTGGGTTTAATAGTTGTTTGATTTCCTTTTTATTTTTTATACAATAAGGAGAATTATTAAAATACCCTCAAATGTGTTACATCTGAGGTATGTGATCAGCACTATTTAATTTGCTGTTATTTTAGATGAAAAAAGTAACAAAAACTCAAATGAAGTAAAATTGATGAGTTTTAGTAGCAGCTTGATAAAAAAAAAGTTTTAGTACTAAATTGACACAAAATTAATAATTTTAGTACTAAATGAAACGTTTACCCTTAAATTTTTAGTTTGAATTATATCTGACAATATTTTTATTTTAATATTATTATTTATTTTAATTATATTATTTAAATAAATATTATAATATTATTATTATTTAAATAAATATTACAATAATAATATTATTTTCAAAATTTATTCTACAAATTTATAAAATTTTACATATAAATTTTATAATTTAATTCTTAAATTTTTAAAAATTTACATATAAATTATAAATTTTTGATTTAAAAATTTATATTTTAGTATTAAGATAAAACTTATGTATAAAATTTTAAAAATTTTAAGAATTAAATTATAAAATTTAAAAATGTATCCATAAAGTTTTAAAAATTTAAACACAAATTTAATTAAAATTTAAAATAAATGGAGTAATTAAGGTTTTTTCTTTTTTAACTAGAACAAATTTTAAAGAACAATAAATATAGGAAGCCGGGTCAGAACCCTGGGCTGCAGAGAACGAAATATTAAAATCTTTCTCGATCGAAAAACACTCGGAAAAATTGTTGTCAGTTCAATCGCTCTGTTATTTGTGAAGAAGTCATTTAGAAGGTACACAATCTATTTCTCCTCTTACTTTAATTTAATTTACAATTTCCTCGTTACCCTGAAATTTGTAGCCTCTTTCTTGAAAACCGAGGCTGTGATATCGATTTTGGTGAGGATCTGTGTTTCTCATTGTTTATATGCGGAATTCGTTCCATTTGGTGTATTGGGTTGAGCGGTTGAGCCTCGAATCGGCAATCATTTGGAATGTTCGAATATTTTTAGAGAGGCGTTTTGCCTGCAAGATCCAATATCTTTATGGCTGTTTTGTAGTTATCGTTCCTCCTGCTTTGAAATTGTTTGTATTGAATTAGTTAGAGGAGAGTTTTTCTAAAAATTTCAAAGAATGTTAATGCTACATATATATATATATATGGTGAGTTTGTGCGACAGAAGTAACTGTGTTTGACTGTTATTGTGATTTCAGGGTATTGTCTTCTATTTGGATATTAGAAGACCTGCCATTTAAGAATTGTGTTTGTTATTGTTTGGTTATGAAATTGTACTTAGGTATGCGCTGATAACATTAATCATGATGATTGTGTTCTTGTAAGTGGTTGGCATTAGTTTTTGAATCCTTTGCGTAAATGGTTTGTCTAGTGTCCTTCCTAAGGTAGTAATTTACACCATGCCTGAAGGAAATTTTCTTATTTTGATCAATTCAATTGAACTTTTCGGAATTTTCATGGCTACCCACTTCATTTATTATCATTGCTTATGATTTTCTTTAAACTACTTAGATATTTATCTGTGATATTGATGGCGGGTCAGAGGAATAGTCATGGAAAGCGGTCTCATTCTCAGTCTGACTATTGTGACCATGGAGGGAGTAAGAGGAGAAATCCAGGTGATGATAGAGAGCAATTTGTCATTGATTCAGAAGACACTGTCTACCGGTACTTGTGCCCTGTGAAGAAAATTGGTAGCATCATTGGGAGAGGTGGGGAGATTGTGAAGCAGTTGAGAGTGGACACGAAATCAAAGATTAGGATTGGCGAGACGGTACCTGGATGTGAGGAACGTGTTGTTACAATCTATAGTGCCAGTGATGAGACTAATGCCTTTGAAGATAGTGGGGAATATATTTGTCCTGCCCAGGACGCTCTCTTCAGGGTGCATGAAAGAGTTGTTGCTGACAACTTGCATGATGATGAGGACACTGAAGGAGATCACCAAGTTACAGCTAGGCTTCTTGTACCGTCGGACCAGATTGGTTGTATAATTGGGAAGGGAGGTCAGATAGTACAGAGTCTCCGCAGTGAGACTGGTGCTCAGATTCACATTCTTAAAGATAATCATCTGCCTCCTTTTGCCTTGAATTCTGATGAGCTTGTACAGGTACAACAGAGAGTCATTGAATTTAAGTTGCTTTATTTGTATTTTCCAATATTTTGGCGCCTTTGGTGCTTTTGGACCTCTTTTACGTGTTCTTTAGAAGATTCTATTTTTTGGAATTGGGATTTACCTATTTCCTTCTTCCACTCATCATTTTTTACTACAGGCAACTAAGAGATTTACTTGTTTGGGGAAATATGATTCATTTTCTGCTTGTTGATGAATGATAATATTTCCCCCCACCCTTTTTTGAAAAATTCTTCAAGAAGAAAGCTGTACAGGGTTGGAGAAAATTGCTTATAGATTTGTGTTAATGCTGGTTTTGAAGTTAGTATGTGCTCGACACTGGCTTATTCTCTTGTGTTTCATTTTTTCATAGCTTTTACAAATTTAAATATTAACCCTAGCTATACTCTTGAAAATTAGGTTGTATAATTGTCTCTATTGTTGTTTTTTGTTTTTGTTTTTTGATATTGGATTATTCTCTCCTCTAAATTTATTTATATTTATACTTGTTTATATACCACTCTTGGTGTATTCAGATAACAGGTGAAGCTTCTGTTGTTAGGAAGGCTCTCTTGCAAATTGCATCGCGCCTCCATAATAATCCATCGCGCACCCAGCATTTGCTTGCTGCAGCTACTCCTAACATGTATCCTTTTAGTGGTTCACTTGTGGGTCCAACTCCTGGTGCCCCAACAGTGGGAATAGCTCCTTTAATGGGTTCCTATGGAGGATACAAAGGTGATGCGGGAGATTGGCCTCGATCTCTGTACTCAGCTCCTAGGGATGAAGCATCTTCTAAAGAATTTACTCTTCATCTGGTTTGTCCCATGGGAAATATTGCGGGTGTAATTGGTAAGGGGGGGGCCATCATTAACCAGATTAGACAGGAATCTGGGGCTGTTATAAAAGTTGATAGTTCTGCAGCTGAAGGAGACAAGTGCTTAATAACTGTTTCAGCAAAGGAGGTAAAGTTTTATGGAGCTTTATGTATGTTGTTTACATGTAATTGGAGGATGTTATTGTTCTGATTAGTTTTGGTCTTTACCATTTCAGTTCTTTGAGGATGCCTTCTCTCCAACTATAGATGCAGCAGTACGTTTGCAACCAAGATGCAGCGAGAAAGTTGAGAGGGATTCAGGAATAGTTTCATTCACAACATGCCTACTTGTGCCCACATCAAGAATTGGCTGTCTCATTGGAAAAGGAGGAGCAATTATAACTGAGATGAGAAGGCTCACCAAAGCTAATATTCGAGTTCTGTCAAAAGAAAACATTCCAAAAATTGCATCTGAAGATGAAGAGATGGTGCAGGTGAGAGGGTTCACCATAATTCTTGTAGAAACATTTGATTACTTTGCTGTTATTTTTCTGTTGTTGATGTAGTCATTTTGTGAATCCTAACAATGTGCTTACTTCTATTGATTCTATTTTTAATAATATATTTATTTTGTTGTCCCCCCAAATCTCAATTATATTATTAGATTTCTGGAGACCTTGATGTTGCAAAGGATGCTCTCATGCAAGTAGTCACTCGATTGAGAGCAAATCTGTTTGATAGGGAGGGTGCAGTGTCTACTTTTCTTCCAGTTCTACCTTACCTTCCTTTTCCAGCAGATTCGGATGTTTTAAATTACAAAACTAGAGATAGTAGAAGACATGGACGTGGGCATTCTTTTTCTAGTGGTTATGGTGGCTCAAGTGATTTGGCAGTTGCTGACAGTTACGGAAGTTATGGAAGTTCACAGGTATCAACAAATTTTAGAAACCTGGACTACATTTTCTAAATCATTTTTCATCTCTTCTTTCTTCTGTTCTTCTTAGCAGGATTTTGGTCTATCACATGCAGGTTGTTGGTAGTGGTAGTGCATATGGCACTTATGGAATTCATTCTTCAGGACGAACTGATAGTTCTGGGTAAGGAACACTTTTTTGTTATACATTATCTTGCTTTTCTCATGCATATTTGTTACTCTTGAATTGCATGTAAGGTTGTGGGGTTCATTAAAGTCTATGGTCAATACAAACGCTAACCATCTTCTTCACAGAAAATGGATGATGCAAAGTCCTCTGAAAATTTTTCACTGGGATTTTGTTTTATATTTCTTTAAGTTTTTACTCCTTCCCATATCAGAGGTTTCTTTTCTCTTAACGTGATGTAACTATTTTCTTTCCTTTTCTTGATCCTTTTATTCTTTTGATCTCATCTCAATTGTGTTAAAATGCATGAACCCATAATGAGCTTCTGATATCAGGTTTTCTAGCCAAAGTTCCGTTTCTCGGCGGAGAAATTATGGTTACTAGATATGACAAGGTAGACATTGGATTTCTTTTGATCCCTTTATCTTTTGCCACTAACCGGATTTACCTAGAGGCCAGTTATTCTGGCATGTGACTGTTATCATATCCTATTCAACCTCCCTGTATATAGATGCTGATGCGCTCATTTTCCCTTTCTTGCCTTTCCAATCCCATTAAAACAGCTGAGATCTATGAAGCCTGAAGCCAGCCCACTGTCTCCTTTGATGAAGCCCGCCCCTGCCCAAACAGGAAGACCAGATGAACCAGCATCATTATAATGGCCTACCTTGACGCATACTTAAAGACCAAATATATGTTGAGCTTTTGTTCACTATCATAATTGTCCAATCCATAAAACCAAATTTGCCAAGCTTAGTATCTTGTGTTTCCTTAAATCCAAACAAACAGCTTGCCTTATGTATCTGATTCCTTTTCGTTTTGACTTTTTATTTTTTAATTTCAATTATAACGTAATCTGTTTCTATCTTACCTGTATTACTGTTTTCAGCTATGGGCTATGTAGACTAAATTTTTTTGCTTTTTTTTGTTCTTTTTCTTTTTTTTCCTTGACGTAACTTATCATCCTTTCCGTAGAAGAATTATTCATATCTTAACGTGTGATTACTTACAAGGAAAGGGAATGAGTAGAAATGAAGTCATTTGTATTTCCATGTTTAGAAATATGATGAAAAGGAAATTTAGGAGTCATTTTCAACGATATTCTTTTTAGTATTGATCCTTTCTCAAATTGACAATATGCAATTACAAAATTATCCTTAAGTTAATGTTTTTATTTTATTGTATATTAGTATTATTACTTTTAAAAAGATATTTAAGTAAATTAATATTTTTATTATGGTTCTTATAGTTCTTAAGTAAACACAAAAAAAAGAGAATGAGTTTTACATTTTCTTTCCTCTCCAATCCAATTTATATTAATTTCCATTTTGATTGATTCTCTTATGGATTTGTAAACGCACCTTTAGCAAAATCCTTCCATACAGAAGTGTGACTAATTAGGATTACCCTTATCAAGTTTTTAAGATTTTCAATACCCAGGTTTCCTGAAGCGACAATGAGACTACTTATTAAGTCAAAAAGGCCCATTCTATTAAGCTATTCATCTATTTGGCATTTAGAAGTCGAATATTTCTTTAGTACACCCCTTGCGGTAAAAGAGTTGAATTTGCGTGAAGGCAGTGTGGAATAGGGGTGGATTTTGGAGGCATGTAACTCCTGTTAAGTGAGTTGACAGCCTATATTAGCATTGCTCCTGGTGATACTTAGCTTTCAGCTTTAATTAGACATCTAGCTAAATCAAGTTAATGTCAGTTTAAATCAAGTTGCACATTAATTTTTCTTGTTAACTAAAAAGATTAGGGAAATTACATAAAATACCTCTTAAACTTATAACAATAAAAATAACACTCCAATAATATTGAATGGGATCAAATTAGTCAAAGTTTAACTTGAATAAATTTAAATGCATGGAATTCATTATGAACGTCAGCCAACTGGAAGGCTGAAATGTTGGGCGAGACATTTTTTTTTAATAATAAAATATATGAACTGGATATATAAAAAAAAAATTTGTTACAAGTTTTTGGGTATTATAAATATTGTTTTTCCGAAGATTTACTTGCATCAAACTAAATAATTATTGTAGATTGTGTATAGTTGTGTTTCTCTGGATCCTGCTGCTTGGTATTTTGCTTTGTTTTTGTTCAGGAAATTTTGGAGTTTAAGATGTATTTAGATACACGTTCATCATTGCCGGGATTTCAGACACAAGTGATAGAAGCTGCGAAGACTTGATTGGGGTGATTTGATGATTATAATTGGGAGGTTGGTCTAGTATGTGTTTCCACACACGCATGCAAGATGAACGTGCAGCCCAAATGTTTATGAAAATTGATTCTATCTGTGTGGCAGGTTCCGTGGATAATATAATATGTAGGGTAGAAGCTGATTTGCATTCGTTCAAGGTTCTGGCTGCCTAAATATTGCATGTATTATAGTGGTGACACATTCTAGATTATGGATATGTTCTCATTTGTTCGTCAATATGTTATTTTGGGAAGCTTGTGCTTCACCATCTGTAAATATTGAGCTCAGTTAGTTGGCTGCTTTGTTTTTGAATATATTTGATCCGAAATTACTTTATCCTTGATTTTTTTTTTTAAAGCTTTATAACCTTTTAAACAATTTCAGGTCGATCATTAAAAAAAAGGAAAAGAAAAAGGAAATACCTTACATATCCCACTATTACCTATGAAATCATACAGATGGGTTTGTATCTATCAAGTATTAACAAGCTGATTAAAGTGGGTTTGTATCTATCAACTAACTGATTAAATTGGTTGTTTAAGGCCGTGAGATTGAGTTTTTTTTTTTTTTTTTTGCTACATTCAAGCCTCGAATTCGAGAGCTCTACCTTATTATGGTGGTTACAATGCCGTTTTGCTACTAAGGCCTTGGCCGTGAGATTGAGTTTTATTAAATGGATATGTGTGTAAAATTTCGACTTTGATAAAAAAAAAAAAAAAAGTAGATCACCTCTGAGATTATTGTGTTCTCTCTGCAAGTACAATGGACACTTTTTGAAACTTATCGTATACAGGCATCACCTAGTAAATGTATATATATATATGTATATATTTTTTTGTTCCATCTGGGCCAAATGTAGTAAATTATTTCACCAAACTCTGCACACCCCAGCAGAGCAGTACACTTGCTCGAGAGAGTTTCATTAAATTCGAGTATTCAGAACTGATATTGTTTAAATGCATGGTTTTATAATCAAACTGTTGAAAACAGAGGGAGCTAGCATTAGGCAATGACAGCGATAGGGACTACTGCTACTAGCATGCATTATAGGCTTAATATATCTTGGTTTTTGCAACTATGGCAAGTCACATCTAAATCTATGAACTTTCTAAGTTACTCGATTTTTAACTTCATATCGTCGTAGTTGAAATGGGACAGTGGGAGCAGCTTTTATTGTATGTGCTTTAAAATAATATCATTTAATGCTTTGCAATTTCTTCTATAAAGAAAGGAAGCAAGGCTCTGTGTTTGCTTCAAACCTCATTCGTCCATGCCCTGCCCTGCCAATACTAAGAGGGTTTTTGTGCCTGTCCAATCTGTTTTTTTTTTCTCTACTATTTCCCACAGGCTTCCTCTTTGGGACACTCACTTTCTTGTATGAATAAAGAGATTTCTTTTTTCTATATTCATGAGTAGGGAATATATTGATTTTCTCCTTTTGGAAATTTTTTCCCAATATCGCTTTACAGAGTGTTAAACATTCTTTGTTATGGGTATTTGTTGCATTAATAATGGCTTTTTTTATTAGGAATTACTAATCAGTTCATGAGTTATCTATATTTACTTGATCATCTTAAGTCTTGCATGTGGAAATGAGGTTTGCTAGTGTAGCCAAGGATGACTTGCCGGCATAATACTAATCAATTCTACTACTTAAACGTTATATTAATATAAAAGCCCCAATCTAGTATTTAGTCTAGTCGTAATGTGTTGTTGCTCATATCATCTTGCATGTAGGTTCGAATACTTTCTCCCTAATTTAAAATAGTTAATAAATATGCCTCCATTGTTAGATAGATTTTATATGTCATAGCCTACAGAAATTGAGTGAGATAGATCGGCAAGTGATCTTTGGTTAGATAAGTACCTCGTTTTCTCATGCTAGATTTGCAATGATTTATATATATATATATATTTGCACTATTACGGTGATCATGAAGGACATATATTATTATATGCGAAATAGCCACCCCACCACCAAAGTCGAAAGTCGAAAGCAGTACTAATGTCTCTCAAGTCTCTACATTGAAGGTTTCTGTTTTAATAATAAGGTAATATTGTTGCTTTTTTCAGTTTTTCTAATACACTATATATATAGCTAATCAATTTGTGTTGCAGATTTTGTGGATGGAAACTTCTAGTCTTTTGTTTCATTCATGCAAAGTGCCTGAGGTTGTTTATATTTCATACTTTGTTAGACCTACGTGTACAACACTTTGCAGATCTTCTCATTAGTGAGTTAGTTTTACGATATTGATTTGAAGAAATTTACACCGTAATACGCGAAACTCGTAATGAAATTCGGTTACATGAATATTGTGTAGATGACAACTATATGAAAGTTATAAATTTTAACCGTTTAAATTTAAACATAAATTAGAAAATGAATTTGAAGTTAAAAGTAAATATTTTCTGACAGCTTCAAGGGAGGAGAAGAAAAGCCACATAAATATGAGACCTTCGTTTCACTGAACCTGAGGTGAGGACAAGCCCCACTGTGACACACTGAGTTGATGAGACCAGATAAGCCGACAATATAGTTACTGCTCTCACACCAATCCAATCAAGAGGGTATTTTAACTATTCATTTTTCTCGATTTTTTTTTTTTTTTTTTATGATTCAGATTTATAAATAATATTACCTAATATCCAATAAATTTTTAAATTATGCATGCATTGATAATATTATTGATTTTATTTTTTACATCTAACACATTTTTATAAAAAAAATTAAGATTTAAAATAAGCTTAATAACTACGTATTAATGCCTCTTGATTCGACATAAAAAGTACGTAAATATAAAAATCAATTTAAAGATATTATTTATTCGATTATTTTTTTAAAATTAAATAATATTTTAATGTGATTTAAACTTATTATGTAAAATGAATAAAAATTAAATTTTATCACCATAATACTAAATAAATTGAATAACACGTACCAATTTAAGAATAATTCTACCCGCGAGAATTGAAACTTGAAAATGAACAATTTTAATAGAAAATTATGGTTGGATTAATTTGTGAAAGCTACAATTTTTTTTTAAAATTTATTGTAAAGCTCCTTTTATTATATCATTTAATCAAAAATTACATCCAAATAAGCACTTTCCAACAAAAATATAAATATATGATGTATATGGTTTTAAATTTTTAAAAGACCCAATTTTTCAACGTTATAACCCCTTCACTTCAAATACATATATTCTTTTTTAATAGATGATATGTATATTATTTTTTTGGTAGATGATACATATATATTTTTCAAATATTTGGCACATACGTTTTTTTTTTTTTTTTTTTTTTAAGTGGTAAATATGATATTCTCATGTTTTTTTTCTATTCTGCAACATATTTATTTTTTTAATATGACACTTGTTTTTTTCTTGGGTAACTTTTACTTTTCGTTAAGAAAAAAAGGTTAAATTATACATAAAAATATATATGTTTAATTATACAGAAAAAACAAATATATTTAAGTAAACATAAAAAAAAATATATTAATATATACCAAAAAAAAAAAATTCAAAACAGATACTAAAAAATAAAACTATAGTTGCTTTTAAAAACGTATAATTTGATAACTTAAATTAAAAGAGGAAAAAAAAAAAAAGAAAAAAAAATGCACTAAAAAGGGAAGAAAAGAAAGAAGATTAAAAATGAAACTTAATTACTAGTAATTTTAATGGGACCATCAATTATCAAAGGCCAACCCATAAGACACGCAGCTTAGCTCTAAATCTAATTAAGAAAATTTGTTGAGTTTTCAGCATCACGAATTCCACATGCGTAATAATCAACAAAATAAGAACGCCACAACTGCCTTCTGTAATTATCATCACTAACACTCATGTAGTCTGTGATCTAATAATTAGGGATCCATACATCCTTTATTCTCTTTCATGTCAATTCTCTCTTATATCCACTCTAAACAAAATAAAATTAATGTGACATTTTCTTTTATAAAAAAAAATATATATATATATATATATATTACACAAGTTAAAGATAATAATTAATAAGGAGCTTTGGTTGTTATAAAATAAACGAATAAGGATATCGAGATCTACCCAAATTCCTTATCCTATCAGTATCAACATATATCACATTAATAATAAATTAATATATAGTTGCTTATAGTTCCCACCTTTTGTTTTTATTAATTTCTTGCAATTTGTGTTTATAAGGCCGTCACCACCATATCTCAAAGAATGTATAATAATTCTTTAGATTGATAACTTAGTGCTATCTAGCTTGCTACTTAAAATAAAAATAAAATAAAATAAAAAGTCATGTGGCTTTGTTTTTATTTTAACTAATGTTTGATGAAGACAAAGTCTTGTGGCTGAGAAACACATCATGATTCTTTTACAATGTTATGGATATGTGTCTCTTTCACATAGTCACTTGTGCAGCCTTTGACCGAAATAAATTATGAAATAACCAACTTCTTCTAAATTATTAATAATATTAAATAAAATAAATAATTGTTCTTATAAATTTAGGGGTTTTTATTTTTTATTTTTAAGAATTAATACGCCGATTTCGTAGTATATTCCATAAATTTTTAGATAATTATTGTCTGTGTTTTGAGGCGATTCTTCATTATCTCTAGTTTGTACATAATAGATGAATGTCTAGTAATCGTTTTACTTTGCCCTTTACATTATATCCAACAACAACAACAACAACAACAACAACAACAAAAAAAACCTGCCAGTATTCTGAATGATCTTATACATTTATTTCTAGTTATTTTTATTCTAATACTTTCTAGTTATTGTTAATTAAATAGTTGAGTTGTTGGTCTCATGATTATCTTCATCTAACATATTTTAAATCACATAATCGAATCATAGTATAAATTTGGAGTCATAAAGTTTTTAATAATGTTACATATCTAAGAAGAGGCCAATCTTTGTTATCTCTAGTTTATACATAGATAAATGTTTAATAATCGTTTCACTTTGCCCTTTACTTATGTCCACCAAACCAAAGTTTCTATAAAAAGAAAATATATCATAACTAAATGATATTATAGATTTCTTTTTAATTTTTTAATTGTATATCATAATTTTTTTTATATATATTATTTATTTGAAACTCACTCATGAAAAAAAAATGTTTATTTTTCTTTTAACGTAATTGAATTTGTGTATTTTTTACAAAAAAAAATTAAAAATAAAATCAATTGAGTAACTAAATCAAGATGGTATTTTTTTATTCTAGCTAATACTTGCTTGTTATTGTTAATTAAATAGTCTTAGTTGTTCGTCTCCTGGATTATCTGCCTCTAACATATTCCAACTCACTTAATCAAATCATAGTACAAAGTTTTAATAATGTTTACATATCTAGACCACTATATATGTATGTTAATTGATCTGTAAAGGTTGTATTTATTAAGATAAATGCTACGACACAACATTATAAAATATTTATTTATTTATTTTTGCAAATGTATACTATAACCTCAATTAATATATTTTCATTTTTTTTAATAAATTTCCTTTTATTTTTTAATGAATCATTTTTTTCAATTTATTTCAATTAAGTCCTCATGAGATTAATTAGTCCTCTGTTATGAATTCATGCATTTTCATAAATAATGGAAAATGACTTTCGCTTCAAGTTGTGTTATGAATTAATTTACATAATCAACACTTCCATTAATAAGTTATCTTATAATCATATCAATATTATGTATCCTAAACTATAATACTAACACCTGAGTTGAGATATATTTAAATTATAACATTACTCTTAAAAACAAAAGAAAACGATTTGTACCATTGTACCTAATTTATGAAATAAAGTTTTTTTGAGTTTATATTTATTTATATATTTTCATGACTTATTTTTTTTAATAATTACACTTACACACATGTAATTGAAATATGAACCTTAAATTTTTTATATGCATAAATAAGCTACATATATCGTTCAAATAAAACTCGTGGTGTCTTTTTACGTCTTCTTGAAGGAGACAATCTCGTTTAAAGATCATAAGTAAGTTACTTTACATAATAAAAAAAAAAGCCATAAGTTACTAGCAATTATTGTAGCCAGTTTTCAAGCCCAGTTGAACAAAATTGTGCATAAATAAAAAATGAGTTTGGTATTTTAGTAATCTTTATATTTAATAAAGGGTATATATATATAGATTTATATTTTTATAGTAGTAGATAGAGACGGACTTGTATTTGTATCGTAGGCTGTAAAAGTTGAATTTTTTTTAATAAATATTAATTATATAAATGTGATTTAATATATTATATTAATTAAAATCCTAATATTTATTGACTGCCTGCTCTATGCTTATTGCTATTTTATTTTCTGCAACCATGTTATCTCCTTTCTACTACATTTAATATCTTTCTTTAAAAAAAATAAAATAAAATTATTATAATTATATATTCTTTCATAAAAATATTAAATATTTAAATTTTAATTTATACTCATATCAATAATTATATATTATATATTTTTAAAAATTATAACTTTTAAACTTTTGATCGATAAATATTTTATAATTATTAATTTAAGTGTTTATTTAAGTATAAATTTATATGTATTTAGCACTCATCTTTTTTTTATAACAATTCACTATTATTTCATTAAATATATTTTTTTTCCTTCTTTAAATTATTAATTTGAGTTCTTTTTTCAAAATATATATTATCCCATTGTTATATTAGAACATGGAACTTATTTTAAATTTTTATACTTATCAATTACTATTAATAGGTATGAAAGTTTTTAGTTACGGATCAAATAAGTCTAGAGGGGGTAAATAGGTTATTTTTTATTTTAACATATATTAATTGTATAACCTAAACACAACGGTCAGACATGCAATCGCGTGTAAGAATAAAATGCGAAATTAAAGAATAACACTTGAGATTTTTAGGTAGAAATAACTTAGGTCACACCAATGACCTAAGAGGAAAATCACTGGTCCATCGGACCACCTAACTATCCACTATAAAAATCAATGTTCAATTACAACTACAGGTCTTAGACTACCCTTCATAAATAGATCACCCTCATGTAATTTACTTATGAGCCGTCGCTCCTTTCATCTGGATCAACGTTCTGATCTACTTGAGTCTCACAAGATCAATCGAACCCGTCAACTTTGGTAATTTTGAGTCACACAAAATATCGAACACGTCACCTCTGTACCTGAAATGTTAGCACAAATAACACAAGTGTAAAGTGTGTCTTAGAGCAGATTCAATAATGAAAAACCCTAACTAGCAGATTCAATAGCATATTATGTAAAAACTAAATCAACTAGTAAACTCTAAAACAATCATGTAAAGCTTAATATCATGAAAAGCAATCAGGCATATGAATTATTTAAAAATAACCACACAATATGTTTGAACAATTAAAATAAGAAAGTGCCTAAGATTGATAGATGAAGAGAAAAAGATTTTTCTTTAAAATAAAACTCAATCAGATGTAGAAAATATTATTTGTAGTGTGGTAGTATTTTGTCTCTAACATAGGGTTGTTTATATAGAGTTCAATTTGACCTAAGAGAGAATTAATAATAGAATACAACTCTACTCATATCAGGATTTAGCTTTCACAATAATTATACTCATACTAAGATTTTGCTTTCACAATAATTCAACTCAAACAAGGATTCTACTTTCATAACAATTCTATTCATACTAGGATTTTGCTTTCACAACAATTCTACTCAAACAAGGATTCTACTTTCACAACAGTTCTACTCATATAAGAATTTTGTATTCAGCATTAAATGAGTCAAATTGATAAAAGTAATATATTGGCCCAATTAAAAACAGAGTTGTAGTAGAACTGAAAAACAGACTCGATTGATCTAGCCAAAGCTCGATCGATCAATCGATCCAAAGCTCGATTGATCTAAACATCCATTTTCAAACCCGAGAGCAGCTAGATTGAAGTCGGTCTATGCTCGATCGATCGATCGATCAACAAGTGCACAGTTTCTTTTCGTTACGATTCATACTACGTGTAGTGCTCAATTGTGTGAGGATGTATGCATGAGAGAATATTTAACCTATCATATGGGCATTGTGAGCTTGGTGACTCCATCACCATGTATCATCTGATTAAACGGTGAACGCTTATGCTAGATTACAATCAAACATTTTTTCCACGAAAATTGCTAATACTAATAAACCTTACAAGGTAAAAAAAAAAAATGATTAGGCATATAACTTATTTATTGATTCTTTAATTCTATTTTGATAATTGATAAATTTTAGGCTTTAGGCGCAACTTAAATAATTTTTTTTGTTTACTTTTTAAGTTTATATTATTATTTTAATGTTTTATATTATAAATAAAAAAAATTAGAGGAATTTTTTAATATATATTAACTCTCTTAGAAAATTTTTTTAGGTACATCCCTGGTAGTATATTAGTAATCTTTACACTTATTTTTAAATAAATTAATAGTCCAAAATTATAACTTAATTGAAAATTAATGTATGTGTTATACACATCTAAGAATTGTGAAGGGTAAATTGTCTTTAAAATTATTATTTTTCATTCCCACAATGAAAGCTTCCTCTTTTATTTATTTTTTTGTTACCAAAAACTTTATTAAATGATATATAATATATTTGATATTATTTTTTATGCATTTTTTGTAAAACATAATATAATATATTTAATATTATGTCATCTAAAATTTTTACATTTTAATTTGAAATTAATGCATGTGCACATGTGAAAATAATAAAGATTAAAATTATCTTTAATATAATTAAAGCTTAAAAAAAATTTAAAATATATCAAATTTTTAAAATGTAAAAATTTTAAATGACATAATATTAAATATAGTATATTATGTTTAAAAAAAAATAAAAAAAAATATATTATATATTGTTTAATGAAGTTTTTGAAAAAAAAAAAAGCATTTTGACCGAAAAAGGAAGCTTTGACTGGTGGAAAGAAAAAAAATAGTTTTAAAGATAATTTTGTGCTTCATAACTCTCATATTAGTGTGATAGATGTAATAATTTTTAATTAAATTATAGTTTTAGATTATTAATATACATAAAATTAAATATAAAAATTATTATTATAATACTATAAAAATATAAATCTATATAGATATCTTTTATTAAATAAAAATTTTCAAAGTACCGAACCTAAAAAACAAAAAAAAATAATTACTAGATCATGTCACCAACTTAAAAAAGGTATTTAATTATTGTAATAAACACTCAAACGATGCGTTAAAATGAGAATGATACCTTATAGTGTGAATAAAAACCTTTTTAAGAATTATTTACCATTTTGATACAATTCAAACTCAAATTATTTTTAAGAATGGGTTCAAGCCCCGTCGAGACCAAATGTATTCAAATTGGTTATTCTCTAGTTCATTAATTCAAATCATGATATAAAAATTTTTTGTGATTCAAATGGTAAGATTCTTAATCCCTTTATCAAGGATTCAAGTTTGAATTTCACTCGAATATTTGAGTGTATGTTATCTTACAAATCTCACTTGAGTCCTATACAAATAAAAATGCATGAACAGGTCAATTAGACTTACGTTTTTGTTGCGATCATACCAACACTAAAATACTAGATTTTATCAAAACTTCGTAGTTAAGTATACTTGTGTGAGAGTAACAATAAGATGGGTGACTTCTCTTTTTATCTCTCATTTATTATATTAAATTTTTTAAAAAAAATTATAATTCAGATGGTAAGACTATTAATCTCATATAAAAAATTCAAGTTTAAAGTGTAATTTATTTTTATTAATAAAAAAAATAAAACTTTAAAATGGAAAGAAATTGGGCTACAAATCCCATACCATTAACATGGCTAAATAAATTTTTGTTGCTTAGTCCATCGAACAATCTACCATCTTATACTTTTAACTTATACTGTATCGGAAAAAATCATAACTTATATACATTACAGTTTTGTAACTTTTGTTAATCTAAAACACGCTGCCTGTATTACAAAAATCAATTGAAAAATAGAAGCAGCCAAAACTCAGATGCAATCGAACACATTGCGTGCAAATCATTTGACGCCAAGCGTTTGTCTTGTTCGTGGTAATCATGTCGGAACAGAGGAAGCAGAGCCCACAAAATTACAGCTAGGCAAGAGTGCAGCGGTCAACACCTCAAGTTCGGTATGACCTTTTTGTTCCCACCAATCAGAACTGACCAAGTGATATATTTAAGTTGCTTTCAATTCGGCAGTGGCGGCACTTTACGCTCCTTCCTTGGGGCTCTTACGTGGCTGGCTACATATCGACTATATGATCTAATTTAAGCCGTTGGATCAAGATAGTTGCCAAGATGATTGAAATTCCTCAAAATAGATAAATCTGACACGTGTTATAACTGAATAATTATATAGTTTCCTGAAAAAGAAAGCTTTGCCTTTTGTCTTTACTGACCCTAATTAAAAAAAGAAACACGTCAATTATTGTGAAATGTGAACTAATCCCCAGACGAGTGCTAAATGACTTTAATGATTAATATAGTGTTCTTTTACTGAAATAACAATGTCCTACCTTTAACGGGAGTGATTAAAAGTAGAACGAATAGATTCAATTTTATATAAATTAATATTATTGAATTTATATTATTTGAGATTATAATTATATTAATTTAAATTTAAAATTTAAAGAATCAATACATTATAAGTTAGATTAGTTCTTCAAACAAAAATATTTATAAAAATTGATTCAATATATATATATATATATATTATATTTATATTTTATTTTAATATAATAAATTTATTAGTTATACAATTAAAAAATATATAAATTAAATTAATTCTCAAATTTTTTAAATTATTAGTTTTATTAAGTTGTATTTAAATTTAAATAAATAATAATCTATAAAATATTTATGTTAATATTTGATAAGTTGATTAGTCACTTTTATATATCTTTATTATTTGTGATCGTAAAACGCGTGCATGATATAAAATAAGAGAAAATAAATTGTGGCAGACGGTGCAATAAGCAAAGAAGAAAAATAACCAGTGATAAAGTTAATTTTTTGGCTCTAATTAATTTATCTTCAATAAATAGAGGAGAAAAAAAAAAAAAGAGAATTGAGGTACAATTTATGTTTAAAATTGATACAAAATTAAATAATAAATATTTATATTAATTTATATATTATTTAAAATTTAAAATTAAATATATAATATTTGTTTATTTATTATTTGATAAAAATTTACGCAAGGACTTATGTTTTCTCATAAATTTTGGTGCTTATTCTTTTTAAATGGAAAAAAAGTTATAGAGATTCTATAATTTTTAACAAATGAGCATATTAATCCTATAATTATTTAGTAAGGTACTAAAAGTTCCATATTTTTTCAAAATAAGTACAATATTTTTTGTAATTTATGAGTTAGGTATTACAAGTCTTATTATTATGAAAAATAAGTAATCTTAGTCATATAACTTTTTAAAATGCAAAATTTTAATCCAATAAAAGTATTAAAATTAGATACTTATAGTGCCTCATTTTTATCAATAAAGAGATTATATGAACTTAATTTAAATATTATAGGACTAAAGTACTAATTTATACATAATAATAAAATTACTGAAATATTTTTTTAAAAATTATGGATCTTTTGATATTCAATGTAATAATTATTAAATTAAAATAATTATAGTATCTTTAGTACTCAACCTCCCTTTTTAAAATACGTGATGATTTAAAAGTGTATTTTTTTAAAATAATGGTTGCACGATATACATTTATATTTTATTAGCTTTAAATTGTACAAATTGTTCGAAACACCTTAACTTTCAGTCTTTTTATACAATTTGTATTCATCTCGTATTTTCACTCCTACTGTTAAAGTAAGTTTTGCCTAAAGCCTTTATTCACCAACAAGCACAGAAATGAGTACACAGGCATGGATAGAGTTAATATATATATATATATATTTTTAAATAATATTAAACTTTCGCGTACATTTAATATTGGATTTGAGCGCCTTACAATGCAAATTTAGTGCCAACAACACAACGCGGACATAAAAATTATATTTTATTCACTGAAATAGGGACACATATGTCCAGACCCCTTTTAAATTCGTGTTCGTCATGTTACGGTTATATTTACTAATTAAAATGGCCATTGGTTTTTTTTTTTTTGAAAAAAAGTTTTAATTTTTTTTTTATTTTTATTAATAAAGAGAAAATATACTTATTCAAACTTAAATTCTTGATAGAAGATCGAAAATTTTACCATCTAAACTACAAAAAATTCCTAAAATACTTGTTTTTGTAAATACTCAAAAACAATAATTTTTGCTTGAAGAAGTTTGGCCTTCAACAAGCACTGGTACTTTTTTGGGTGGTTCAACACGTGTCGCCTTTCGAATAAGAGGTTTGCGGTTCGATCTTTGGAGGCTGCATGCTTCTTAGTGTGAACTGTGACGCACGTCTCGCCTTCCAAACCTGCAGAGAATATCCAACTTAGGTAGAGTTTTTAAAGATCATTGATGGTGTGACGGTGTATAACTGTAGCCTTATTTTTCATAAACTCTAATGAGTCATGTTTTGATAAATAAAATAAAAAAGTGCTGGTACTTTCTTCATTTGATATAATAAATGAAAAAAAACGCCATTACAATTTCCTATTTGAGACCAGTGAAATTTAAATAAAAAAAAAAGCTATTACAGAAAAAGAAAATAACAAATAAATTACAAGATATTTGGTTTATATAATAAAAAAAAAGGACCTAGTATATTGCTATTTATACTAATTTGGACTAAGTTATTTTGTATGGTTATTTTGATGCCTGACTGAAATGTCTAAAAGGGCACCATTCTTTCTGTCATTTATGATCACAATCATATTTAGACGTCATATTATTAACAGTTACATGGAAAGAAGAAAGAAACAATGCAAATAAATACATTTTTAGAGCTTTTTTGTTTGGCAAGTGGCAAGAAATGTGCAAATGTTTGTGAAAGATATTGTTTAACTATATACTTCACTCAATTATATAAATAAAAAAGAAAACTATTTATTTCATTGATTTTGTTTCTCTCTCTCTCTCTCTCTCTGTTTTTTTTTTTTTTTTTTTTTTTTTTGGGTTTTCGTCTTTTTTATTAATCTTTAGGCTGAATTTAGATACATTAATGAATTTTAATTATGATACGAAACAGAAAAATATCAAACCAGAACCAGATTGTTTAGAAAAAAAGAACCAGATTAGCTTAAATATATCACTCCCTTTGGGTGAACTCAGATGACCTAATTGCTTATGCATATATAAGCAAACACGTTATTCCAAGATGCATAATCTATAAAACGCATGGGCACAAAAACTTCATATAGCTCGTTTAATAAAGCACATAGAAAGATAACATTCACATATGGAGGTGTCACAATTTTGTCTGCTAGTCTAACAAACTTATACCTTTACATAATGAGAATTACTTCATTTTTTTTTCATTTTTCTTTTGCTTCTCTGTTTCTTAAAAGAATATTTAATACAATATATATATATATATATATATATATATATAATGAAGACTCTTACATCTTCCAATTATTACTATATATTATTATTACTGATATACATAAATGAGTGTAATTAAAAATTAAATTAATCAAATCACAAGGGAAAAAAAGAGAGCAAGAGAAATGAAGTATAAAATAAGAAATTTTTTAAAAACTTTGTATAAAATGAGCGTAATTCATAATATGCGAAAAAGCAGGCTGATGTCTTGAGTGGGTGAGTGAGATGTGGAATTATAGGGCAATCTAGTGAATTCAATCATATTAAAAAAAATTATTTTTTTCCTGATATTATGAAAGATGGGATGTGGAATTTTCTGTTCTTCTTTCACATTCATACTAGAGTGACAAACAAAAGAAATTGTTCTGGGATTGTCTTTTTCAATCAAACCTAAAAGAGAATTTGCCTTCCATAGTTTTACCACCAGATTTCATAAGCTTTGAACATGTAAAACTAAGAAAATAAATAATTATAAGTCAAAATGCATATGCAAAAAGAGAATTTGCCATCCATAGTTTCAGATTTCATAAGATTTGAACATGTACAACTAAGAAAATAAATAATTATAAGTCAAAATGCATACGGCATAGTAGTTGACTGTGGTTAAACAAGAAACAACTAACAAAGAAGACTTATAGTTCACAGCTAAATTAAATGTACTTTTTAACTTAATCACACAGTTATTAGCTCATTTACTTTCTGGTAATTGAGATGAAATGTTCCTGGTCAATCTGAATTATTACTAATTAAATTTTTTTTTAAATAAATAAAAGAAAGAGCTGAAAACTTGAAACAACCCACAGTTGCCTTAGAAATCACGTTTCTTTCTTCCCAAAACCAGTATTTAGGGGGCTCTGTTCTTCAAAGACACATTTTTCTTTCTTATCATCAGCTTTTCAATCCCTCATTACAAGCCTTTCAGTTCATAACTTTTTTTCTTTTGCAGTTCATATTTATCTAAAACTTTCACAGCTTTCACCAAGACTGTTCTGTTTCCCTTCTGTACACAAATTTAGAATCTTTGTCAGATCCCACTCAGAAATTTACAGTTTCTTTTCAGATATATATAAACGCTTGGATTTGTGTACTTGGGTTTGTCTGATTCTAACTTTCTTTGATGATCTGAGGTATTCAGAGGTTCTTTCTTAGAACCCATTTCAGATTTGGTGAAACTTTTCAGGTTTGATTGGTGTAACAGAGCGTTAAATAAGGGTTAGTTTAAAAAATGGAAAACACTCCTCCTGGGCTTAACAAGGAAGATGAGCAGATGGAATTACCTCCTGGGTTTCGATTTCATCCAACTGATGAAGAGCTCATAACTCACTATTTGTCGCCAAAGGTTCTCAATAATCGCTTTTGTGCCAGAGCCGTTGGTGAGGTTGATTTGAACAAGTCTGAACCCTGGGAATTACCTTGTAAGTCAATCACCTGAATATAATATTCACTTTGTTTCAATTTCTCTGTTTTCTAATTGTTCTTGAGAATCTATTGTTAATGTTTCGAACCTATTCTGTTATATAGGGAAAGCTAAAATGGGTGAAAAGGAATGGTATTTCTTTTGTGTGAGAGATAGGAAATACCCAACTGGTTTGAGAACCAATAGAGCAACTGAAGCTGGATATTGGAAAGCCACAGGCAAAGATAAAGAAATTTACAAGGCTAAAACGTTAGTTGGGATGAAGAAAACTCTTGTTTTCTACAAAGGAAGGGCTCCTAAAGGCGAAAAGACCAACTGGGTCATGCATGAGTACAGATTAGAAGGGAAATACTCTGTTTATAATCTTCCCAAAACAGCAAAGGTAAGATATCGTGCTCTGTTTTTCTCTACATGGATTTATTTTTATTTTCTTAATTTTTTTTTTTTTTAAATTTTTCTCAGAATGAATGGGTTCTTAGCAGAATTTTCCAAAAAAGTTCAGGTGGAAAGAAAACACATATAACAGGGTTGGTGAGGTTGAGCTCTTTTGGTAATGAATTGCGTCCTTCTATGTTACCTCCATTAATGGACTCTCCTTCATACAACAATGACACAAGAACCACAATTGGCAAGGACTCTCACGTGACCTGCTTCTCCGATTTAATGATGGAGGATCAGAAATCTCAAGAAGCCATTAACACTCACAGCAGCTTCCACTACAACAACAACAACAATCCTCCTTTTGTAAATTCCTCTGCCTCTTTCACTTTACCAGAAATATCTTTCCCAAACAATTTCAACTCTAATCAAATCGCATCAAACTTTGGGAATTTGCAGTACCCAGATTCTATTCTGATGCAGGACCAATCAATTCTGAGGATGTTTCTGGAAAACACAGAACAGAGCTTGAAGCCAAACTCAAAAGTAGAGTTCTCACAAGAGACAGGGTTTAGTACTGATATGTCTTCTATGGTGTCAAATCAGGACTTGGTTCAGAGGCCTTTTGTTGATCAAGATGATCCATCTTCTTCTGCTGGTCCTGTTGACCTTGACTGTCTCTGGAATTATTAAGATCGAATTATGACCAAATTGTGAAGAACAATACCAAGAGATGATCATGTATTTGCTTTCTGGAATTAATTAATTTCAATAAAATTTTATTAAATTATTACGTTTGTATAGCTACATATTTTAGGAAGATTAAGGAAATGAAATGTACTATAGGAATTTCACTACTTTTTACACATAATTTTCCCCCCTGTTTTTTGTTTGGTTTTGAATTGTACTCTCAAAACTAGTTATGGTTCTACGATATCAAATTGTATTTTATGTAACATACTTAATTTGGAATTGAAATCCTTTTTTTTTCCTTTCTAGTTTCTGTCATTATTTGAATATTTTTATTTGGTTGTCATCACGAAATAAGCATAAAGAATCTGTATTCCTTTCAAAACAATTCATTATTTATTAATTTTATCGAAATACCCTTTCAAAACAATTATATATATAAAAAAAAAAATTAAAATTACATCCAATCAAAATTAATAAATTGATATCGGCTTCCATCTCAAAAGATTATTTTTCTTTATTTAGATGTTAATCAACACTACTACAATTTTGTGGCAAAAAAATACTACAATTTAAAGAATGCTTAATTCTCCGCGCGCGCGCACGCGCACACACACACAACTTTGCTTAAAAAAACACCATGATAAAAAAAAAAAAAAAAAAAAAAAAAAAAGATGAAGAAAATAACAATTCAATAAACAAATTTAAGAAAGAAGAGCGATTAGAAAGCAATAAAAAAAAAAATCATTAATAAATTAATAATGTTAAATACAGTTATGTTTCTGTATTAAAATCTATCACTAATTTATATATCTTTTAATTTAAAATAAAAATGCTATTTTTATTATTATAAATTTAAAAAAAATATTATTTTAAATAATTTTTATAAAAAAATATGAAAAATTATGGAATAGAACTTGAACTAAGCCTATAAAGGAATACCTAACTTTTTAGAGTTTCATAATAAAAGTAAGATATATATATATATATATATGTTTTTTATTTTATTTTTATTTTAAAGAATTAGGGTTCTAACGAAATTTTATTACTAACATTAAAAATTGCGTTCGAATAAAAATAATAAAAAATCAATTTTTTTCCTTTTTGAATTTAATACCTCTAACTGACAGTAACTTAATAATTGTAGAGTGCACAAAATCTCATCTTTTTTTTTTTTTTTTTTTTTGCTGCTAAATAAGCACAAAGACTCATTAAGTCAAGAGTGCATGCTTTCGATATAAGAAAATAATAATAAATAAATAGTGCATGCTCTCGTTTTATATTTTTATATTTTGAATTGTTTGTTTCTTTAGGAAATATGGCTGGAGCTCGTTTCATAAAATTAAAAAAAAAAAAATTTTAAATTAATTATGTTTGATAACTCATATTTAATTTATATTTCTAAATTTTAAAAATAATTTTTTAATTTGGCCAATTTTTTTTTAAAAACATCAAATTTGAAATTAAATTTATATTTTTTTATTTCTTAATTTTAAAAATAAATAGCTTAACAATACTCAATCTATTTATATTATATATAAAAGTCTTAATCATGTATAATAATTTTTTAAAAAAAATTATATGTATATTTTAAGCTATTAATATTAATTGTCATTTTAAGACTTTATTATCACATATTCATATTAAATAATGATTTCATCAAATAAAAATTTTAAATATTATTTTAGTTTTTCAATTAATTTAGAAGCATAAAAAAATTAATATCGTATTTATTTCAAATATGTTGTATAAATTAACCAATAAATAAATTAAAATAAGTAAAATAATTTACATATAAAACACATATTTTTAACTAGTCTTACTAAAGATGAGAGCCAAAATTTAATGAAAACTTAGAAAAAATAAATATGATATTGAATTTTAGAATTAAAAAAGTTAAAAATTAAAAATTAAAAAAAATAATTATTAAACAAACAATATCAACTTTTCAAAATTAAAATTAGAAATTAGCTACCTAACTACTATCATTTTTTAAAAAAATATTTTGCAATTGAAAATTCAATTTTAAAATTAAAATTTTCATTTTCTTAATAATACATACAGTTTGAACTTTAAAGTATGGGTTTAGTCTTTCCATTTTTGAACTTTAACGTATGGGTTTAGTCTTCCATTTTTGAACTTTAAAGTATCGGTTTAGTCTTCCATTTAACCTCTTAAATCTCCCAATGTGAACAGAAAGTTTTATTGGTATATTTAACATTTCAATCAACGAAGGCGAAATGCATTAATGCATGATAGGTAGGTTGGTTAGTGACAATATATATGACATTGTACACTCGTGCGCTCTCTCTCTCTCTCTCTCTCTCTCAGCTTTCTAAGTTCAGATGTTAGGCCACCAACCCATAGATCGCTGCTGATTACTAGCAAATGACAAGACTGCATGGCTTGTCAATTACTTTTTTTATCAATCATGATAAATACACTAGACGAAGAATAACTTTTTTTTTTTTTCAAACAATCATTTTTCTTTGTTTCAAAAAGTTTATTTTATATATAATTTTTATAATATTAAAAAATATTTCTCAAATTAAATCATTTATATTATTTAATTTTTTGTATTATAAATAATATTATTTAGTCTTATATTATGTCATTTAATTTTTTAATTTAAAAAAAATTAATTAAAAATAAAACGCATAATTTTAATATTTTTAATTAAAATATTATTTTTAAAAGGCCAATTAACAATAAATTATATTATTTTAATATTTTTTATATTAAAATATTAATTTTAAAATAACATTTTTATTAAAAATTATTAAAATTTTATATTTTATACTTAATTATCTCATATTTTTAAAACTAAATAACAAAATAATACAACTTATAATCTAAAAATTAAATAATATAACTTAAAGGACCTTTATTACTATACTCTTCATAATATATTATCATTTTTTCTCCTACATAGCACACGAACGAATGTTTGTAGCAAGATATGAAGGAAGCATGATTATTATTGAATTTTGTGACATGTAATATTCTCACATATGGTAGAAATATTATCATAAGACTTTTATTTATTTGTTTATTTTTGGACAAAATCATGAGAATTTTATTATAATTATATGAAAAAACATTCAATACTCCTCTAAATATGCCATCGATAGTCTTTCAAACAAAACAGTATGTTACTTGTTAGTTTAGCAACAAAAAAACAAAATATATGTCACTTGTTTGACGGTCAACAGCGGCTGACATATCCAGTAGAATACTGTTGTATGGATTTCAAATTTTATTTACTATTTTTTTTTATCAATAATTTGTGTATTATTAGTACACATATATTTATGTATCATTAATACATAAAATACAAAATAATTTACTTAAAAGATAAATTTTTTTATATATTTATTTAAGACACTTATCATTAATATATAAAAAAATGATAAAAATGATCTAAATCATATATGATATAAGTAACTATTTATTTGTTCTAAGATTAAGGTGACGTTTGGTTCGCTGAATGTAATCATAATCGTAATCGTAATGGAATGTAATGTAAATGAATCAGTATTACGATTACAGTGTTTGGTTTAGTCACTGTAATCAAAAAAGGAATCAGTATTACAGTGTTTGGTTTGGTTTGATAAATGTAATGTAATGGAATAGAAAAAATATATATATAATTATTTTAAAAATACAATTTTAAAAAATAAAATTTCACAAATAATACAATTTCATAACAAAAATTAATAAAAAAAAACAATTTTACAATTTCAGAAATACAATTTCATATACATTAATTACATAAATTAACAAAAAAAAAAATTCAGCACAAAAAATGGAAAAAAAAAATAAATTCAATTTCAGAAATGAAAAAAAAAACAATTAAAAAAAAATAAAAAAAAATCGCGATCACTGAGGAAAACCAGTACGTGATCGTAATCGACGGGCTGGACGACGGGCTGAACGGCGACGCGAGGTGGCTGGTGACGCGAGCGACGGCTGGTGACGCGAGCGATGGCTGGTCTGGTCTGGTATTGGCTGGACGACGACGGACGCCGAGGAGGACGGGACGGGACGACGAGCTGGTCTGGTCGACGACGGACGGACAGATGGACGAACGCGATGGACGGACGGACGGACTGGCTGGCTGGCTGAGCACGCGTATGGCTGAGGAAAAAATTTACTGTTTAAAACGTAATGTAATCCCATTACATGATCTGAAGTGTGTAATCCTTATTACAATTCTATCAGTAATTGATTAGATTACATTACATTACATGTGTTTGGGCAAACCAAACAATGTAATGTGCTGAATCAATTACATTACACCTCTCATTACACCCAACCAAACATGACCTAATAGTAGACTAATAATGTGTGTGTTATTATAAATAGGGAAAAATATAGAAAGGTAAAATAACCTTCATTTATTAATTTTTTTAAAATTAAAATTTATAATATTAAATTATTACACCAAATGACAATGAATAATTTTTCCTGAAGTACTATTGTGATAACTACATTGTGCCCTGTAGGGTTCTCATGGAATTGAAAGGGTTAAAACTGTAGTTCACCTGATAAGATTCACTACTTCAAGCTATAAATTATATTCAAACTAAATACCCTAAAATTTAAAAGAACTCATATTAATTTTTTTATGCTTATTTTTATTTATAGTTTTCAAACGGTAACTTAATAACACCTCTATTTTAAAAAATGTAAAAAATTTATTACAATAGACATTTTAAATTAGGAATTGACTCACATGATAAGCTTATAATTACTGACCGATTTTTCTACTTATTTTTAAATTGTTAAAATTTAGAGATTTGTTCTTGTAAATATTTAAAGATATTATAACTCTAAAAATTATAAGATAAATCTACTTTCAAGATAAATCCCTACCTTGAAATAAGCTTTATCTTCTAATCCTTAAAGTTGTAATAATTTTAAACTTTTATATATATATATACACACACACTAGAAGAATAATTCGATAAATAATGATGTGCCTTCTAAAAAATTAGTGGGAAATGACAAGACGCCAAAATAATGTGTACGAATGCCTGGTAATGGGGCAATGACACTTCTAACCTTGCAAGGTAAATGTCCACGAGCTGGGTATAGAGTGAGCTTGATGTAACACTAGGATGATCATTAGACGGCCTTCACAACGAGATCATAAAGGCTTCTAGTAATGTCGAGCTAAGTGTTAACTAGCAAACGGTTTAGCAGGCTAAACTAGGCGACCAGCTCCAACAATCTAGCGGGCTGAACTAAGTTCAATACATTGAGGACCTCTCAATACCATTGAGCTCATAATAACAATGAGTCTACATCCCACTTATTCAAACAGTAAGCAATCACGTATTTGTCATGTAGGTGAGTTCCCAATTAAAAAAAAGTAGAAAATTGCATTAATTTTGTACATATTTTAGATGTGGTACTACTAAAATATCACATAAGAAATATGAGTAAAAGTCGGCATCAAAAAATTAATATGAGTATTTCTAAAGAAGCGTACCCTGAATTGTATACACAAAATTAGTTGTTGAAATTTTAGTAACCGTTTGTTATTGGAGTTGTAGAAGATCCGACATTTTTTATATTTTTAAACGTATGTACAAAAATAAATATTTATGAACATGTGTTAAAAAATAAAGAGATGTTGATAAAAAAGAGACATATGTACTCAAAGTGTCTTAATTATATCAATTAGAGTAGTTTAGTCCATTATATTTGTTATTTTTTTTAGTAATTTTGTATGAGTTATCACTCACCTAAACAAGAACACTTGAATTTAATCCTCTTATTCCCCAAACTTGGTGGATAAAGACTCATTATTATTATAAATTCTACCATATTATCTTTTATTTTGTAATATTTTACTACTAATACCTTCTTAAAATGTAAATATTTGTCTGTCGTAAAATTCATTATTTTATATTTTAACATATTTAGTTTATTATATTCAATTTTTATTGAATTACCTTTTTTTTTTTTTTGACCTTGTTATTTTTTTTTTTTTTTTTGGTAATGGTAAGAGGCCCAAATCTAACATTTTGATATCATATAATATTTTTTAGTTATAATAAAATTACAAAATCCCTTATTTTCCAAGGGCGCTCGAAGCATTAATAATGAAGATAGATAAACTTAACAATTATTTAGTGAAATAAAAATTTTCAATTTATTGTAGGCTTATTGAAATAATTTAAATAGTTAGAGTCGTCTCCTTCTTCTCTTCTCTTCGATTCTTTGATTTGTTTAATTTAATTTTTCTAATTTATTAACTGCTATTTTTAATTAAGAAAAATGTAAAACTAATAAAATAAAAATCATAAAAATGTTCAACTTATATGAAATATTAAGATATATTTGAGGTTGAACTTTAGAACATGTGCTCTTGTCTTTCTTTTTCTTCAGATTTTAAAGTGCATGCTCTTTGCATATAATTATCCCGAACTTTATCAAATAGAGATTACACAAAGTTTAGGGTTCAGGCTTTTACTCGTAATAAATTATACATGCATGCTTCCAAATATGGTCTTCTTACTCTAAAGAAAAGCTCAGAAAAGTGTTACAAAGTAAAAAAAAAAAAGGAAAAATAATAATAATTAAAAATATAGAACCCACATAATTTGGAAAGGCAAGTAATTTTCTCTGCTAATGAGTACGAGGTTCATTTTTATAATTTTTCAATTAATAAAACGGTTAAGACTTAAGAAAGTAATCGTAAAGTTCGACATGATTACGTAATACAATTTAATTAAGAAATAGGAAAATTTTGGAAAAATTTTGAATTTTACTCTTAGACATCTCGATAAATAATTAAATAATTAAAATAATATGAAATGGTAAATATATCCCTTTTATTTATAATTAAATAAATTATTCTACATCCCCCACCTCACCCCACACATCCCAGTACTCTCTTAAAATTTTCTTTAAAATATTCTCATACATCCCACCCTTTCTTCCTCATTCAATTTTACCTCCATCTCCACCTCCACTCCCACATTTACCACCAAAATTTAACTCAAAAAATTAAAAATGGAAGATACATACATGAATAATGTAGAAGAAGTGAAATTTTATAAAGAAAATGGAGTAAAAAAGCAAATGAAACAGGTATAGATTTTTTTTTTCTTCTGCAAATCGCGCAGTGGTTCGGTAAGGACCACCGAACGTTTATGATATGTTCGATAGACCCTACCGAACGTTTATGATATGTTCAGTAGACCCTACCAAACAATACTAATATGTTCGGTAGGGATGTGGGTTGGTTTGTGGGATGTGAGATGGGTAATTTTGTCATTTTAATAATATTAATTTTTCTGTAAATTTTTTATCATTTATTGGGATGCCTAAGAGCAAAAAATGGGATCCCTCCAGAATTTTCCTAAGAAATATTGCTTCATGCTAGGAATCTGCACGGAATGAATGAATGAACGGCGACGATTTTTATCATATTTATTTTTAAAATTGTATAAAAGATTATGTATTTAAAATCGTTCAAAAACTGCTTCAATTTGAAGATGGATAGAAAAAAATAATCACTTCATACTTGATTTATTAATTAAAAAATTAATTAATCATAATTTTTAATAAATATTAGTGTTTTAATTAATATATAACTTTAATAGATAAATATATTTATATATGTTATAATTTAAATATTTTTTTTATATATTTAAATTAAATTAAATTTTAAAAAATATTTTAAATATAAATGAGTACAATTTTATGTATAATTGTCTCTATTTTGTCTCCTAAAAATTTATATCTAGATATTTTTCAAAACTGTATCCATCTCAAAAATAATAAATAATAACCAATCTATCCAATCAAATCTCAGGCCTTTGAAATGTAGGCAATTTGAATAACATTGCTTACAGTGAAAGCATAAAAGATCTTGTCATCTTCTGAGTGCCCCCTATTTTGAGAAGAATTAAGATTCTCAACTTATCTTACATTGATTGCACTGTTAACAATGAGAGCTAGAAAACCCAATCTTATTATATTTGACTAGATAAGTGTCTTTTGCTTAAGAGAAAGTATATAGATCATTTTTAAATGATTTTAGTACAATATTATTGATAATTATATATAATTGAATTTATATAAATATATTTAATAAATAATTATTTCATTAATTATAATTATAATATATAATAGCGTTTTTCATTAATGTATATTTATTGAAGAAAAAAAATGAGTTCGCTCCCTATTAGTTTTTTTAGATTTTCCTTCCCTCTTTTCTAGACCAAAATGGAATTGGCGTAACAGTATTTGAAGAAGCTGTTTGAACCTAATTGAAGCACCTTCTTTTGTCCAGATCGTAAAAAACGCAACTTATTCAAATCTAGCAAGTCAAAAAAAAAAAAAAAAAAAGTTAAAAAAATTAAAAAAAAATAAATTTGTAAACACTTGAGAGTTACGTGTAACGGTGCTTTTTTATTTTAATGTCTAGTAAATCACCATAAACCTATTCACCTAAATAATTTTGATGCCTAAATAGTGCCAGTATAGAAAGAACTATTAGGAAAAAAAAATCAAGAGAATTTTCAGGATATATGTGTGTGTGATATTTATATATACATATAAAAAAAAAAAAAAAAAGCTAAATTATATCATTAATTCTTAAATTTAAATTAAATTTATATTTAGGTCCTCAAATTTATAAATTCTACAATTTCATGTCCAAAATTTTAAATATTACAATTTAGTTCCCAAATATTTTCACATAGTTCCTAAAATTTTGATTAAAAAATATGTATTTTAGTACTCAAAATATAATTTATTTGTGAATTTTTAAAAGTTTGAGAATTAAATTAAAAAATTTAAAAGTTTAGAGACCTATATGTAAAATTTTAAAAGTTTGATGACTAATTTAAAATTTTGAGAACTTAAGTATAAATTTTTTCTATAATTTAGGATGAATGAAATAATTAAGCAAAAAAATAAAAACTATACATTTATTGCTTTCTACGGCTAGTTCTTAAAAATTTAAGGCGAAAGAGAGGTAGATGACATCTATGTTCACAAACAATTATTCAGTCAAATATATATATATATATATATATTTTGCTTGGAAAACAAGGGGGAAATCCAAAAAAAAAAAAAATTACAATATAAAAAATATTGTAATTACAAAATAACAATAAAATAAAAAAAAGCAAGGAGGAAATCCAAAATATTTTTTTTAAAAAAATTAAATAATTACACTGTTGTGTATATATAATTATGTTTATACTCGTACCAATAAAGTATTCAATGGTGCCACAAAAAGTGCTTGGGTAACGCCAACATACCAAACTGTTCGAGAGTCCTAGCTTTTTCTACAAAATTGGCCAACACGTTTTTTTTTTTTCCATTTCGTTAAGCGTGCAAGGTTTAGTTTGGGATATTTATCTCTTATTTTCTTTATATTATTTTTTTTATGAAATGTATATAACTAGTTAATGTAAAATATTAAAATTAATATCAAAAGTATATGATTCCAATGACAGAGTGCAATAACATATTAAATTTCTAATCGAGTCCAAAGGGTTGGAGAAAATCTTCATCTATACAAGAGGAAAATACAACGTAACATGAAGAGAAGAAAGCAGAAACACCAAGTTTCTGATTCATGTGTTTTAAGGGATGATACTCTCCACACACAAAAACAAAACAAAAAAAAAAAAAAAAAAAAAAAATATATATATATATATATATATATATATATATATATATATATAACATTGTTGCATATGTACTAACAAGAAAGATAAATTAGAAATTTTGATAGACATTAAACTAAAGAAAAAATGTGTATAAGAAGGAACTAAAATGAATAGCTTTGACACAAACAAATATGTTAAATAAGAGGGGTAAAAAAATGAATCTAATTAAGGATGATGTAACATAATTAACCAAAAAAGTATTTACCCTAAACTCTCATCACCTAATAGTATAGTGGTATAGTGGTGTGTGAGACTGAATCCTTCCCCAATTCAAAATATAAATTTATAGGTTGTATTATTAAAAGAAACACTCAAATACACACACAAAAACACATGAATAAGATTAGGTTATAAAGGTTAAATAAAGTTTGAAAAAAAAATAACATCGCAATTATTTATTTATTTTTTTTAAAAGGGTATTAAAGTTCCCTTCTTTTTTATTAATAAGAGAAAACACACTCACATATACGGGTGAGATTCGAACTTAAGTTCCTGATAGGAAAATTAAGAGTCTTACCACCTGAACCATAAGAGATTCTCAATTGCAATTATGTCTAATCCTAATCTTAATTGAATTTAACTAAATTAAAAAATAAAACCAAAACACAAACTTTAGCATGTCGCTGAAACTAGGTGTGAACGGGAAAAGAATTTTATGTCAAGGGTAGTAACTATTGAAAGGAAAATCTATATTGTAACACTTGTGTCTCATTAGTGCTCCATAAATATGTTAACAAAATGTTCATATTTTATGTAAAAAAAAAAAATTACATCTATAATTATCTTACTCAAGTATTTGTTAAATAACAACAACGACAAAAATTGCATAGAAGTTGTTACTACTACGTTTACAAAACGAATTGCGAAAATGCAAAATTTGAACCAATCATTCCACGTAAAATGTTAGGCCGTTATTAATGGTGAGCCTCAGAGGACCCACTCTCCTTTCTCCTCACGTTACAAACATGGTAGTTGTGGACCCCAGCTACAGCTAGACATGCTGATTTGAGTCATGCTGCTGTTATTCTCTCTACCATTGCCCACCATGTCTTATTAAAGTCCATTAAGCCCATGGGCCAACTCTTGCCACGCCTATTATTATTTAAAATTCGATCAGATTTTGCCAATTGTCTGGTCAGTTTTTTTCGATATTTTTTATTGGAAATTTGGCATAATTTTTCAGAGAATTAGGGCATGAATTGACAAAGTGTAATTTTAGTTTAAAATGGGCTATATTTATTATAATTTTATATTTAACACCTGTGAGCACTTCAAAGACCCCTTGATATAGTTATTGGCTATTTTTAACTTAAAAATTGGGACAAATGAAAAGTGATCAAGGATTTTATACAATGGGGTAATAAAAAACAACTAATTGGAAAGCACTTTTCTTTATAAGTTGGGACAAACTCAACCCATATCTATTTATTTATACTATATATAAAAATATAAATCATGTATAATATTATTTTAAACAAAATTATTCCTATATTTTAGTTATTAATATTAGTTCTCTTTTTAAAATCTATTATCACATTAAATAAATATTTAAATATGATAATTGAATAAAGCTCTCATTCAATAAGGACTTTAATTATATGATGATTATCACATCCAATAAAAATTCTAAATATTCTATTAATTTCACAATTAACTTGTAAGTATAATAAAATTAATTTTGTGCTTGTTTCAAATATGTTTTAAAAATTAACTAAAAAAAATTAAAAATAAGTAAAACAATTAATGTTCAAGGCACAATACAATTAAACCCTTAATTCTTTAACATGTGAATTTGGATAATAAAAACTATAGTTGTCAAGGGTGGAACAAGATTATAGACCTCTCCCCAATTTTGAATTTATCCTCCATCTCTATTTAAAATTATTGCAGGGCACATATAAGAAATCTTTAGTAAAAAATGAGGACTTTAAATAAGAAATGAGAATCCAACAAATATTAAAATTATTATTTTTTAATATTTTCTATTATAAAAGAAAAGTTATAAAAAAAACTGTTCAAAAATAAATATTTTATGATGAGAATAAAAATAAAATTTCGAACTAATAAATAATATTATATGATAAAAAGAAAAAGAAAAATATGTAAGAATAAATGCATAATCTTTTTATAATAAATAACATTGATAAAATGTTATTACAAATTAGTTTGAAGTAACAAGAATAAATTATAAAATAATTCTATGATTTTAGATTTTGGAATTTAAGTAAATAGTTTTAATAATTTTTATAAAACTTATTAATGTTTTAAAAGGAAAAAAAATAACTTAAAGATAAAATATATAATTCATTATTTAGGAATAGTTTGAATTTTATATAACTTAATTTATAAAAAAAAAATTAAAAAATATAAATAAATTTATATATTTATTAAAATAAGGTATATGTTTTGGAAAACGGGTTGGGGAACACAATCTCCATCCTTACCCTACCTCATATTATAAAATATAAATTTTTATTCTTATTGTCTTCATTCTTCTCTCTATCTGAAAAATCCTTTGCGAAATTTGCTCTATAAAAAAAATTTGCTCTCTCTATATATATGTATGTATATATTTTATGTATGATTTAATCATCTCTATTTCATGAAAGGTAGGGACTTGTCTTTTGAAAAAGACAAATATTTATATCGAAAAAAAAAATCATATGTTACATAATAGGAAAAAAAACATAACATTATATGTACTACTTAAAAAAATACATGTATCGAATACAATAACATAAAAAAATATATGTGTCATATATATATATATATATATATATATATTAAAAAGGAAAATACGCTATAATAGATCCCATTTAATATTTGTAATTTATGATAATCCTTATTTGTAATTTTTATTTAAAATTATAGTTTTATCCTTAGTACATATTATAAAGGATTCTTGACTTCTCCATTGTTCTATTTTTATCTCAAGACATCTAATTTTGGATAGTATAGTTAAACATGTGTTTAATTCAGCTCCAACGAGTGGAGTCCTCGGTCGATTAAAATCTGGTCAGTTGGACAGCTGTTCAATTTTGGGCAGTTTAGTTGGACATATGTCTAACTCGGCTCCAACGAGTGAGGTCTCCGACAGGTCAAAATCTGGTTAGTTAGAAAGCTGTCTAATTTTGAATAGTTTAGTTAGACATATGTCCAATCAAAATTCATTACAATTAATTAATGAAATTAGTAAAAAAAAAATCAAATCAAATAAAGGAAGTTATATCTAAATTTTAATAAATATAAAGTCATAATAACATATAATTTTATTAAAAAAGAATATATATATATTGTCTATTAAAAAATATATATATTTTATCTATAAAAAAATAAAGCTAAAAGTGTGAAATTATTTTTCAAACTACTTAAATAAAGAGATTATATAAAAATCGGAGTCAATAAATACACACACTATAAAAGTAAAAAAAAAAAGAAATAAAAAAACGACGACCACAAAAGATGTAAGCAAATTTGTCATTGAAAGAGCGCGAAAGTTCTCCTTCTTTTATTTTTTTATTTTATGATAAAAATGTGATATTTCATTAATAAAAATATCATTAATACTGCCAAGGCCCTGGTAGCCCAATGGCATTGTAACCGCCCTAATAAGGGGGAGCTCTCGAGTTCGAGGCTTGTATGTAGCAAAAAAAAAAAAAAATATATCATTAATACTTAAATATAAAAATATGATATTTTATTACTTAAATATAAATTATACAATAAAAATATTATCTAATTCTATAAAATTTACTAATATATATTTAAGTACTAAAAGAAAAATTAATTATATATAGAAAGAAAAATAAGTTTTTTTTATCTATATCATCTATTTGTATTTCTACCACAAAAAATGAATGTTTAAAGCTTTGAACCAGTAAAAAAATAATAAAAAAGAAAATAGAATAATATATAACTCATATATTTTTATGATGTAAAAAAAAAAGGGGAAAACAATATATATAATGTAAAAAATAGTATTATTTATAATTAATTCATATATTTTTATTAAAAAAATATTTAACCTGATTTTTTTACATTGAATATAACTTTAATTGATTATATCCATGTAATATTAAACTTTGGTCTTGGTCATGAAACTCGTTTTATGTTATTGGGACAAAGACAAAGACAAACTACAGTAATAAAATTTTGAGTGTTATTATATAGATTAAAAAAGAGAAGAAGAAACATTTATAGTGTTATTACATTAGTTGTTACCACAAGACACACATCGTGACACATGTTTACTTTTAATTTCAAATTCAAATAAATCAGATATAATTTGAAATTCAAATAAATCGGAGTGTACTCAAAGCAAAAATAAATAAATAAATAATTCAGAATATATCATGTGGACATAGATGATGATGAAAGTTATGTAGGGTAGCATTAATTCTATTACAGAGTCATTAAGAGTGCTGGACCATATCCAAAACGCTAGAGCTGGTAATGAAAAAAAAAAAAAAAAATTCACGATGGTATCCCTAACTCCCTATAATGTCCTCTCCTAGAACCTCCCGTATTTTATTATGTAATAAAAATATTTTTTATTATATATATAAATATTAATTTATATATCATAATTTAATTAATTTTTATTAACGAAGACTCTACAATTATTTATTTATTTATTTATTTTATATATTAACTTTATATTTGATTAATAATTAATGTATTATTTTATAAATATCATAATTTAATTTATATAACATTATTTATTATATAATCTTTATAACCAATGATCCAATCCATACAAATTACAATTATGTAAAATAACTTTTAAATTGTAGCCTTCTATTCATGAGGTTTTTTTTTTTTTTTTTTTTTGCACCCACAAGGGCGCCCACCTCAATAAATTATGAATTATCCAGGAATTCGTCACGTTACAAGTATGCCCCTCAAAATAAACCAACAATAGGAATTGAAATTTCACTACAGCCACCACGAATCGCTACGGTCCACCCCTGCTACTCTTTAAGAACAGCTAGGGTAAGCTTTCAATCTGGTTTATTGTTGAGTCAACCCTCACAATGTGGATGTGGTTGTCCTTGCTATGTGAATGTGATTTATCTCTTTATATTATAATAAACAGTCAATATATAGCGTTTAAAAGCATTTCTGAGTGTGAATTGATATTATATATTTATATTAATTTCCAACTGAAACTAGTAAATCTGCATTCATTTTTTGATATATATTATTTAGAATGAATTACAGAAATAGTGTTTTTTTTTTTTTTTCATATGATCTACACTTTGATTCAATTATTTTTCTTATAATTTAATCTATTTATTTTTTAATTTAAACTTTGAACCACTTATTTTTTACTTATAATTTAGTTCTTTTACTTTTTATATTAAAAAAATAGTAACCAAATGTGTTGATTAAATTGATGAATGTATTCTTAACAACCACATGGCTTCCAATATATATATGATCCATAATTGCTTTTGCGTGAAAGGAGTTTTTTACCCTAAATTATTGTTTCTTTAAAAAATACAATGTGAAATAATCTATCATAGCATTTTTCAATAATTTTATTTTAATATGTACATTTCATATGTATTTTTTTACATTTTTATTTATGTTTTTTTTCTTTTTTTAAAAAGGGTTCTAAAATCTCATTTTTTTTAATAAAAAAAAAATACATTTACAATAAAATTCAAACTTGTGTTCGTGGTGGGAGAATTAAAAATCTTACATTTTTTATTTATGTCTTATTTTGACTCATAGTATACTATAAAGTGAGTTTTTTTAGGCAATATGTATTAAATTATTGTCCTATATTATTGATAAAAATGAGGGCGTATAGGGGGTGTGGGAGGTGGGAATCAATACACATTTTAGCCTTGTTTTGACATATAATTTATTTTTAATTTTTTTCTTTTTTGAGAAAACATATAATTTCAGTTAAATATAACATAAATGAAATTTTTTTTTTATTAATTCTTGCCTCACAATAGAGGTATATATAGAAAATAAATTACAACAGTTATGGATAAACTAAAATCGTGTACAACCTAAGGTTCTATTACAGATAGACACATATTAATTACAATATATTATACGCTAATTTTATGACTCACGCTAATACTCTCTCTCATGTTGGCGCATACATATCGATCATGCCCAACTTGCTTAGTGAGTCATAAAATGCCTTCTTGGAGAATCTTTTGGTGAGCACATCTGCAAGTTGCTTCTCAGTGGGAACAAAAGAGAAGTTAATGAGTTTGACATCTAGCTTATCTTTAATCAAATGACGATCAACCTCTATAGGTTTAGTGCGATCATGTTGTACTGAATTTTGTGGTATATCAATGGTTGCTCGACTGTTGCAATACAATTGTATAGTACTTTTGAGTTCGAAACTCAAATCAAATAATAAACTTCTTATCCACAGCAATTCACAAACTTCATGAGCCATACCTTTATACTCAACCTCAACACTAGATCACGCCATAACTTTCTGCTTCTTATTTTTTCATGTAACCAAATTACCTCCCACAACAGTGAAATAATTTGATGTCGACCTTCTATCTATAATATTTTATGCCCAATCTGCATCTATTAAGCTGCAAACTTTAAGAGGGTTATTGTGTTTAGAAAACATTACTCATCTCTATAGAGCTAACTTCAAGTACCTTAAAATTATCACAACTGCATCCATGTGACTCTCACTCGAGTTATGCATGAACTGACTTACTATACTTATCACATATGCAACATCTGGTCTAGTATGCACTAAATAAATTAAGCGTCCAACCGACCTCTGATAGCGAGCTCGATTAGTTGGTACTTGATCTAAATACTCTGCTAGACAATGGTTTTGCTCAATAGGTTTGCAATCCAATATATCTATCTCAGTTAGCAGATCAAGAATGCACATTCTCTAACACAAAAAATTCCTTCTTTTTTCTTAGCTATCTCAATCCCTAAGAAGTATTTCAGTTTACCTAAATCTTTTATCTCAAATTCAGAGACTAGTTATCTCTTTAATCTATCCATCTCAACAGTATCGTTGCCAGTAATTATTATATCATCAACATAAATAATTAGAGAGTTAACTTCCTTTGTTAATGTTTGAAAAACACGCATGATTTGAATTACTCTGTCTGTAACCAACATTCTGTATGAACTGTAAAAACCTTCCAAATCAGGCACGAGGGGACTACCTGAGATCATATAGAGACTTCTTTAATTTGTAAACAAAATTACTAGGAGAATCAGCTACATACCTAGGTAAAAGACTCATGTTCGACTAACTCTCCGTAAACAAATGCATTCTTAACATCAAACTGTTGAAGTAGCCAATCTAAGCTAGCAGCAAGCAAAAGTAGAATCTGGATAGTATTCATTTTGGCAATAGGAGCAAAAGTCTCATCGTAGTCTACACCATACGTCTGAGTAAACCCTTTTGCTACAAGGCGGGCTTTATACTGATTCACAGATCCATCAGTATTATGTTTCACAGTAAACACCCAGCGACAACCAACTGCCTTCTTGTCCTGTGATGGAGGCACAAGTTGCTAAGTATTGTTCTTCTATAATGCCTCCATCTCTTTATCCATTGCCTTTCTCCACTTTAGATCTCTCAATGCATCCTTCACTTTGTTAGGTACTGATACAACAAATATTTGATTTATAAATAATTTATATGACTTAGACAATCTTTTAGTGGACATATAGTTGGCTACTGGATACTTTAATTTTGCATGAATATTTGGTCCATACTTTTTGGCTGGTTGAGCTCGAGTAGACCTATTTGGTAACACATACTGTCCAACACTAGACTAAATGCTATTAGTATCAGTAGGTATACATACCTTATATGAGTGACCTTTGGTACCATATAGGTGTTGATCAGGGATAGGAGTGATACCTGAGGGAACAATTATGTCTTCATTTTCATTTTCAGTTAGCGGAACTGGTATTTGGATACTTGAAGCATTTGCTTCTTTGACTACTGGATTTAATGGGATAAGAACTTCAACTGGACCCATCGAAATATCTCATGACTATGTTACTTCCTTAATTTCTTTCAATTCCTCCCCTTCACCATGATACAGCTCTTCAAAATATGAATTCTTTCCCTTAATAGCAATATCAGATGAAGAAAAATAACTCATATCCTCAAAAAAAGTAACATCTACAGTGACATAATACTTTATAGTAGGTGGATGGTAGCACTTGTACCCTTTCTAATATCCTCCATAACCAACAAACATACTTAATTGATCGGGCATCTAATTTAGACCTCTGATTTTTAGGAACATGTACAAAAGCAACACAACTAAATACACAGGTAGGAAGATTATGAAATGATGTCAGTGATACATGAGATGTGAGAACCTCAAACGAGATTTGTCCGTGAAGGACACTAGATTGGAGACGATTGATGAGATGAGCGAAAACTTGTACAGCATCGCCCCAAGATATTTAAACTAGAAAATAAATTATAAGAGTCTTGAATAAACTATAATTTTGTACAATGTAAAATTTTATTACAAATATACACATGTGGTAGCTAGCTAGGAGTGTGGTAAGATTGATTGTACCATACGAGGCCCATAATGAATAGTTAGACTTGGCAATGTTGCTTTTTGACAGAGCAGGTTAATTAGTGGAACTACCAATAACTTGAAATTGCTTGTTAGTGTATGACATGCACTTTACACATATATGATGTATATATAGATTAATTAATTACTAGAGGATACAAAACCCCTAGGCCTCTGCCTTCTCCATTGCTTAATCTTGCAAAGTTGCAAATATAAGTTACATAAATAGATCGAATTAATTAACCGCGAGCGATCAAGGGCAGAGGCAGGAATTATTTGTTAGGGGGGCTGATTTTTTTTATGAAGTATTAATATGAGTAGGCTTGGAAGCACTTGGTTTTTCTGGGTTTTCAAGAAGATGCTCAATGGGAACTGATTTGGGGTTATCAAGATGAATATAAGGTAGGGCTTTTGAAAATAACATGAGGCAACCTTGTTGTGTTTTCAAAGAAGAAGAAGAATAAGTTGCCTTACTGCAATTTCTGTTGATGGTGGTAGGTTTGACGTGGTTGCCACTGAAATCCTGCAACTGGTTATGGGGGTTCACTTTCGAATCAAACTTAGTTTTCTTTTTCTTCTTGTTATTGTTGTTCGTCCGATGGTTTGAGGATGACCATGGACAGTTCATGGCTATTGTTTGTGGGACACTTGAAGAAGAGAGGCTTACAGGCAGAGAGATCTGGTACTGTTCTCTATTGCGAGGTAAAATGATTTTAAACTTGAAAGACCGTGTCATTGGATGATGGCAGTGTGAAAAACCAACTTTAGCCTCACCATTTTAAGAATAATTGCTGAAATGCCATTATTGTTACCTAAAATACATTATCAAACTCGGATGACGTAGATGAGATCAGTTTTTCTTGATCAATTAACAATTGATCTGAAGTCCTGAGACATGGAAGCTACTGGATTTGAGAAGAAGAAGACCATCATCGACACAAATCCTGGCATCGGTAAGTCCAATTTTTAATGAATGAAGAATGGGATTCTCTTTTTGATAATTTTTTGTTTTGGTCAATCCGAAAGCCAATTTCTAAAATAGATGGAAAAAGGAAAAATTTGAAATGGTAAATTAAAAAAAAAAAAATCGGCCGGGGCTCGAGCCCCCAGCCCCTACGAGCGATGGTAATATTTGGTATATTATTACACCGTTTATTTCTTTGTAAAAATTTAGAATAAATGATGGATTAAAATTAATTAGCTTGATAAATTTGGTATCTTAACTTTATTAATTTGATTGAATTGTCATTTTCTAAAAGAAGTTTATTTTTGATTAATTCGGTACCTAAGCTTGATGAATAATTCTCATAACCCAAGGCTTCAATTAAAGTGTACATGTTATTGGATTGATAAACTGTAGACATTCTTACTAATTCACTCATCTCTACTACATTTTATATAAAATAAAGTAAAGATTTTATTAATTAACGTAATCTCACTTGATTTACTAACAAATTCATCTGTAACAACCAATAAAAACTAAACATTTTGGTAAGGATATATAAGTCAATAAATATAAGTAAATTTACTCTATTGATTGCACATGTGGGCCAATAAAACCTCAAATAATAACAGCAAATTTTAATCGTAATTTTAATCAAGTCATTGTATTGCGGTTACTCTTACGTCATCAAGTATTGAGTACTCATTATTTCTATAAAAAAAAAAAAAAATCATTGTGAAATAATATCCTAACTAATAGTAATAAGTAATTTTTAATAGAGTGAGGTTGGTCAAATCCCTATGCAATTAATATTGGGGAAATCTAGTAAAGCATTAATAAATATAGGAATAAATGTAAGACTACTGTAGGAGTAACACTAGAAAGTGGAATATGTACCACTTGGCTGAGGAAGCTAGAAGACAAGGGCAGTTTAGTCATGGCTCAGAAATTTAGTATATATATTTGTTTATCGATCCCATTTATGTCGCTGACCTTTCTTCACAGTCCATGTCTTCATTTACACATAAAATCTCTCTCAGATTCCTAGCTAGTTCCATAATTTTCTCCAGTACTAGTGTTATACAAACGAGAGTTGGTATAACATAAACACTCCTGCTTCTTTGTTCAAAAATGGGTCGGTCACCGTGTTGCGACAAAGTGGGTTTGAAGAAAGGTCCCTGGACTCCTGAGGAAGATGAAAAACTCTTGACTTATATTGAACAATATGGCCATGGTAGTTGGCGTGCCTTGCCTTGTAAAGCTGGTATATATTTTTATATAATTGAATTAATTGAATTTGTTAATTACTAAATTTAAATGTTATTTATATATATGTTAAATTTGTTGTTGATACGTTGTACAGGTCTAGAGAGATGTGGAAAAAGCTGTAGACTGAGATGGACTAACTATCTGAGACCTGATATAAAGAGGGGAGAATTCAGTTTGCAAGAAGAACAAAACATTGTTCAACTTCATGCTCTACTCGGCAACAGGTAAGTCTTCTTCAAATCCAGCATTTTTTTTTTTTAAATAAAAATAAAATAATTAACAATTAAAGACTCACACAAATCCATCTTCTTCTTCTTCTTCTTTTTTAAGTACATGTTTAATTATTGGAGTACATAAGTAGTCTTAATGGAAGACTAGTACGTACGTTAATCACATAGTAAGATTTCCACTATTATTCAACTAGTACGCACGTTAATAACATAGTAAGATTTCTTGAGCCTGCAGGCACAGAGACTAGCCTTAATTCTTTCTTGAACACATCCCCCTATATTCAATAAACTATATAATTAAGCCGGCCCTATATATGGATTATTTGCCCTTAATTTATTGGCTACTTGAAGGCTTAAAGCAATTAATTAATTACTAGTGTTGTTAACAACACAAGAGGATTACTAGTGGTTTCTAGGATTTAATTTATTAGATGATTTTTGTGTTTTTTATTTTTTATTTTTTATATATTCATCATCTCATTTCAAATTATAGATTCGAATAGCACAAAATACAACTTCATGTACAGTTTAATTTATTTGATTTTTAGTTTGTCGCTGTTATGTGGTGGTGTTGTTATCAGGTGGTCGGCTATAGCAACTCACCTACCAAAGAGAACAGATAATGAAATAAAGAACTATTGGAACACACATCTCAAGAAAAGGTTAGCCAAAATGGGTATAGATCCAATTACCCACAAGCCCAAAAACGACGCTCTTCTCTCCTCAACTAACAATGACGGTACTCGATCAAAAAATGCATCAAATCTTAGCCACATGGCTCAGTGGGAAAGTGCTCGTTTAGAAGCCGAAGCCAGACTTGTACGTGAATCTAAGCTACGCAACCATTTAACAATATTCCAACAAGAAGCTTCAACCACCACCCATTTCATCCCTTCATCAACTAATTCTCCTCCTCCTCATCATCATGTCTTTAATGACTCTTGGTCTAAATTAACAACTGATCACCCGGGAATCACTTCTGGGCTTCTTAATCCAAGTGATCTTGAGTCTCCAACTTCTACACTAATTACTACTTTCTCTGATAATAATAATAATAATGCTCCACCTGTCATGGGAAAGAATAATTCAATAATGCCCATGTTTGAGTTTGTGGGTTCTTCTGCAGAATCTATTAACAACTCTGAAAATGGAATTATTAAAGAAGATGGCTGGAAAAACTTTGGAAACTCATCAACAAGTTTACAAGATCATGATAATTACAAACATGCCATTGAGAATTCTTTGTCCTTTACTACAGGTTTTCATGACATGTCAATATCTGTGGAGGGGACTTGGCCACCTGATCAGTCTACTAATTTAAAGAATAGTACTACTGATCATGTTATGGCTGAGGAGGGATTCACTAGTCTTCTGATTAATGGCTCCGATGACCTGAGTTTCTCGGACGGTGGTGGCAGTGGTACTGATTCCGTTAGTGGTGGTAGTGACTATTACGAAGATAATAAGAATTATTGGAATAGCATTCTTAATTTGGTCAATTCTTCTCCATCTCATTCTCCAATTTTCTGATTATAGTTCTCTAATAAGTAGTACTACCTAAGCTCCACATTGAATTAGAAATGCTTATGCTATTCCAAATGAAGCAGTTTTGGTTGCTTTCACAATCTATATACACTACTACTTAAATTAATTAGGTCACATGAAATATAATAAAAGGTTAAATGTCATATGCTTTTGTATGTATATTATTTGATAAACGTACGATTAATTAAATTTAATTTGGTACATTGACACAATTTAATTTATTGTTAAGAATATTATTTTTTTTATTAATAAAATAATTTTCTCAATTAACATCAATCACCCTAAAATATAAATATTGTAAACTTATATAAGTTGCATTGCATTATTCATGAAAGGAAGATTGAGTTATATGATCAGCTCAAAGCTTTCACTTGGGAAAGAGTAATGACACATAATCAATTAATAAATTTGGCAATTGATATTTTAAAAGCAGAAAAGACTAATGTTACAGTAATTGAACATTTTAAAATTGCTCTGGTGATAAGGCTACCCATAAATTAATTATTATTATTTTTAAAACAAAAGAGATATAATCATTAACTTATATTAAAGTTACATACTTACATATATCAAGTGAGATTATTTTTGCAGATAATTGTTACATGGTAAAGTTTTTTTTTTTTTTGGGTGTGAAGTTTGATATGAATGACTTTTACCAAAAGTAACTATATATAATTTGCAATTAATACTTCATGTGTATGGACATGTCAAACTATTAATTAAGGAGGTTTGTATTTATATATGATGGTCATTATTGCTGTTGGTTCCACGTCGTATTCATTTTCGAGACTAAAGATTTTGTTTTTCCACAATTTTTCCTTGATTTATAGACAAGAAAATGAAAGTTCCTAAAATTACGAAATGATGGAGACCAAGTTTAATGGCCATGGATGAGTATGGATTTTCAGAATATATATATATATATATATTAGTTTTCTGCGGGTACAATAATTTTCCTTTTCCTAATTGTACTTACCGAGAAGCTAAAAATTTCCTTTTCCTTTTGAATTGGAATAAGGAGACTGTGAAATTATTAAGTTTGATCTTATTTAATATTTCTTTCTAGAATATAGGAATCAGTAGGAATTAAACAAATATGAGGGGAAAGTTAACATTATGAATCAGAATGAAAGAGAACGAAGGCAATAATAACTTTATCAAGTGGCATGAAAAATCCTTCCTGTCGTCTCTCATATTTTTCTAGCTTTTTTTTTTTTTTTTTTTTTTGTTTAGGTTTAATAAAATTACTATAATTTATGGTGTATTTCTGCTAAGATCTTTACCTAAGTAGATTTATTTCTCACGTATATTTATTTTGGTATAATTTTTGTCATTTTTTTAATTAATTTTTGACATGTTTTTCAATAGATCTAGTTCTAAATTTGTTAGTTTTTTTTATTAGAGTTGTTGCTACTTTAAAAATTAAAGACAAAAATTTAAGTAAATTGATTAAAAATATAAAAATATAATCCAGATAACAATGCAGCCCAAAAGAGGCAAATTTATTATTCTAAAAAAAATTATCAAAGGATCTTTTAATATTTCTAATTTTGTTGAGAGAGTGACAAAATATATATATATTTTTTTATAAAAAATAACTATAATATTTTAATAATATAAAGAAAGTGACTCTAGTCTTTTTCTTTTTTTCTTTTTCCTTTCCATCCCTTACAATTAAATTTTTCTATACTTTTTGTTATATCTATGAGTGAATAAAAATATCCAAAATTAATCTAACCCAATTTAAAAAAAATTAGTTCTTAAATTTCATTAGTTTAGTTTGGTTTGATTTTTTATAATAAAAAAATGATTAATATTGAGTTGGTTTGGTCTTCATTTATTAAAATCTTAAAAAAATCGAACCAATCCAATTTATTTATTAAATTTTTCTTATTATTTTTATATTTATATTGTTATTTTATAAAATTATTGAAAAAAAAATTAAATTTTCATTCACAGTTGATTAAGTTTATACTCTATATCATTTTTAATAAATCAGTTTTCTCTCATAAACCTAAATCAATGCCTCTCATGAATTTCTCACAATGTCTCTCACAAGTCACACTTTCGTTCAATTCTAGCTAGTTGCCGACAAATTTTGCCTATTTTTGTCGTTAGAGTTTGAATATTTAAGCGAAATTTATACAAACATTTCTCTACCAAGTAATCTTATTTATTTTATTTTTTATCCATGTACGACACTAATTTTATATTATTTAATTATTTATCCATTATAAATTTATAATTACATTGTCTTTTATATTTTTGTTATTAGAGTTTCCATTGTGTGAACAACATTACTGAACAATATTAATAGATGTGAAAATTAGCAAAATTTATCAGGTATTTATTATTTCTTATTGCTTATTTGTCTTAATTATATTTCTAGTTTTTCTTGCATTGTGTGTTTGATATGAATAATAATATTATATAAGTGACCGAAATTTATATTTTTAAAATTAAATATTATGATAAAATTAGCATTAAAAATTTTAAAAATTATAATACAAGAGTTTAAAAATAATAATAAACAAAATTTATTAGTGAAAAAAGATGAAAAATTTTCCTTTAATCAAATCAAAAAAATTAGTTTAAATTTGATTAATTTTTTAAATTTTATGATTCAGTTCGATTATCATTTTTAAAATACCGAATATATTAAATTATTACACCCTTGTATCTCTGACTTTAACAGCTAAGTACTTTCTACTTTTTTTTCCCCTTCACGCCAATTATTTGCAAGACCACAATAAAATGGGGTCCCCTTTGATACTAGTTGAACTAATCTTGGGAAAAATAGTGTAGGGAGGATGGGTTCCATTTATTAAGCTTGCAATCAATTATTGTTTGATGCTCTGTCTCTAATTATCAGAAGGTAAACTACTTTAAAATGAATTGAATACTAACAAATTAATTACACAACCACATCTATCATAAAAAGTTTATTTTGAAAAGATAGATTGGTGGAAGAGAGAATTTTTTAAAAGTTTTTAAGATTGCTTTTTATTTTATATATATATATTTCGAAGAAGGCATAGCAGGAACAAATGTGTTAATGTTATTGAGCAATTTGATCCCTGTGACTGACATATAAAGATTGAATTTGCAGGTCCAGTTACGAAGTCACTGTTTTAATTAATTGCTGCATTGATCAATTGACAACATATACCACTCACAGTAGCCATTGATTGTTTTGTAGCAAAAAAAAATAGTAGCCGGTAGGGTTGAGTAAGATACTTGTATATTGTTAATGGTCAGAATTGGTGGCTGAATTGGTGGCTGCCTAATCAGTCAAAAAAATGCAGCCACCAACAGCCAAAGAAGAAGGAAAAAAGAAGAAGATTTAAATGAGGTCATTGCTTACCTCATCACCCAAATAGTAGCTCTATTTTCTTCTATAAATAGAGATGTTTGGATCCCAAAGAATATCATCCCAAATAAGCTTTCTTGTAGAGAGAAAAGAGAGAAGAGAAGAGAAAAATAAGAAAAATAGAGTGTTCTTAATTTTTCTTTTGAGAGAATTTTGTGAAGAAAATTCTTGGGAATATTTGGGTGTGAGTGAGTGTTGTAAACACTTTGTAAATTTTCTCCTTAGTAAAAGATCTGCAGCAGCTCCGGAGACGTAAGCATAATTGGCCGAACTCCGTTATCAATTTGTGTGTATTATTATTCAGTTTTTTATTTCGCATTCTCACAAATCTGGTTATAGGGAAATTTGCCTTATTTCCCAACAACTGGTATCAGAGCTTTGGTGGTAAATTCTGTCAGTTTTTCTGCGAGGTTACTATTCACGTGAATAGTGAATTTCGTGAATAGTAAAATTTGGTCAGCGGTACCAGTTTGTCCACGGAGGTGTTCTAATACACGGTGGTTCGCAAGAATTGTCAGAAACTATCCAGAGGAAGTCAGATTTGAGTGGGAGCGATGGCTGCGGATGAAGGAAAGGTGAAAATTGAAAAGTTCGATGGTGCGGACTTCGGCTTTTGGAAGATGCAGATTGAAGATTATCTGTACCAGAAAAAGCTATATCAACCTCTCTTAGGAAAGCAACCAGAGGGCATGAAGGATGAAGACTGGGCTCTTCTCGATAGACAAGCCCTCGGAGTTATTCGTTTGACGTTATCCCGCAATGTTGCTTTCAACATAGCAAAGGAAAAGACCACGGCGGGTCTTATGGCGGCTCTCTCCAGTATGTATGAGAAGCCATCGGCCTCAAACAAAGTTCACTTGATGAGGCGGTTATTCAATTTACGGATGACGGAAGGGGCATCAGTGGCCCAACATCTAAATGAACTCAACACAATCACAACCCAGTTGAGTTCCGTGGAAATTGATTTCGACGATGAAGTTCGAGCTTTGATTCTCTTATCATCTCTACCAGATAGTTGGAATGCTACAGTTACAGCAGTCAGCAGTTCATCAGGAAGCAATAAATTGAAATTCGATGATGTTCGGGATCTGGTATTGAGTGAAGAAATTCGGCGGAGAGAATCGGGCGAAGCATCAAACTCTTCAGCTTTGCACATAGAGTCTAGAGGAAGAACTTCAGAAAGAAATTCAAATCGAAGCAGATCAAAATCTAGAAGGGGCAAATCTAGATTTGGAAAGAAAGATTTTAACTGTTATAATTGCGGCAAGAAGGGTCACTTTAAGAGGGATTGTCGAGCACCGAAGAAAGATACTGGCGCACAGGAATCTGCAAACGTGACACAAGAAGCAGGTGATGCTATGATTCTAAGCGTCAATAGTCCAATTGAATCATGGATCTTGGATTCAGGGGCATCTTTTCACGCCACCCCATGCCGAGAAATCATGGAGAACTACATTAGTGGTGATTTCGGGAAGGTTCATCTAGCTGATGATGAAACCTTGAAGATAATGGGAAAAGGAGACATCCGATTAAAGTTGCCAAACCAGACTACCTGGAAGCTGCAAGGAGTGAGACATATTCCTGGTCTCAAAAGGAATTTGATCTCTGTAGGACAACTTGATGAAGATGGTTATTGTACAACCTTCACAGGTTGTGAATGGAAGATTACCAAAGGAGCACTCGTCATTGCTCGTGGTAAGAAGACTGGTACTCTCTATGTAACCTCAAACTTAGAGAATATTATTGCAGTAGCAGATGCTGATGAAAAATCAAACCTATGGCACCAAAGGCTTGGTCATATGAGTCAGAAAGGGATGAAGACACTTCTGTCAAAAGGAAAGTTGCCGGATCTGAAAAATGTAGATGTCGGCCTATGTGAGGATTGCATCTTTGGGAAACAGAAGAAGGTCAGTTTTACAAAGATTGGCAAGACACCCAAGGCAAAAAAATTAGAGTTGGTTCATACCGATGTATGGGGACCATCTCCAGTTCCATCTCTTGCAGGCTCGTTGTATTATGTCACCTTCATCGATGATTCTACAAGGAAGGTGTGGGTTTATTTTTTGAAGAAAAAATCAGAAGTCTTTGATACCTTCAGAAAATGGAAGGCCATGGTGGAAAATGAAACTGGTTTGAAAGTCAAGCAGTTGAGGTCTGACAATGGAGGAGAGTACAGAGATAGTAGATTCAGAGAATTTTGCGCAAACAACGGGATCAAGATGGAGAAAACAGTTCCCATGACACCACAGCAGAATGGCGTGGCGGAGCGCATGAATAGAACTCTGAATGAACGTGCCAGAAGTATGAGGATACATGCCAGCTTACCCAAGATGCTATGGGCTGAAGCCGTCAACACCGCGGCCTACCTGATCAACCGTGGGCCCTCAGTTCCCTTGGATGGTGGAATACCAGAAGAAGTTTGGAGCGGAAAAGAGATAAAGCTTTCGCACTTAAGAGTGTTTGGTTGTATTTCTTATGTACACATAGATTCTGCTGAAAGAAGTAAACTTGATGCTAAGTCTAACAAATGTGTCTTTGTTGGATATGGTGGTGATGAGTTCGGTTACCGATTTTGGGATTATGAAAATCGAAAGATCATCAGAAGTCGGGATGTCATTTTCAATGAGAATGTGATGTACAAAGACAGGTCAACCGCAGAATCAAGCAGCTCCAATACTGATACTGAAACAAAGGAATTCGCTGAGTTCGAGGAGATTTCTGGAAATGATGTTCAGATTAGTCCTGAAACAGTTCAAGAAGAACCAGGCACGCCAAAATTAAGACGCTCCTCCAGAATTCCAAAACCAACCCAACGTTATTCGCCTTCTTTGCACTACTTGTTGCTGACTGACAGTGGAGAACCAGAGTGTTATGATGAAGCTATACAAGTGGAGGATTCAGTCCAGTGGGAGTCTGCCATGAAAGATGAGATGGACTCACTCATGTCAAATCAGACGTGGGAATTAGCTGAACTACCACCGGGCAAGAAAGCTCTCCATAACAAGTGGATTTACAGGATCAAAGAAGAGCATGATGGCAACAAGCGCTACAAAGCAAGATTGGTTGTCAAAGGGTTTCAGCAAAAAGAAGGTGTTGACTACAATGAAATTTTCTCTCCAGTCGTGAAGCTGACTACAATCAGACTGGTGTTGAAAATTGTAGCTGTAGAAAATTTACATCTTGAGCAATTAGATGTAAAAACAGCTTTCCTTCATGGTGATTTGGAGGAAGAGATCTATATGAGGCAGCCAGAAGGCTTCATAAAGACAGGCAAGAAAAACCTGGTATGCAGGTTAAAGAAAAGCTTGTATGGTTTAAAACAAGCTCCTAGGCAGTGGTACAAGAAGTTTGATAGCTTTATGAGCAGCAGCGGTTTCACAAGATGCCAAGCAGATCATTGTTGCTACATCAAGAAGTTCGACAACAGCTTCATTATTCTATTGTTGTACGTTGATGACATGCTCGTTGCAGGTTCAGATATGCAAGAGATTAAAAATTTGAAGCAGAAATTGTCGAAGCATTTTGCAATGAAAGATCTAGGTGCTGCAAAACAGATTCTTGGAATGAGGATCAAAAGAGACATGAAGTCGGGAACTTTAGTGTTATCACAGGCTGAGTACATCAACAAAGTACTCTCTAGGTTCAACATGCAAGATGCTAAGCCAGTAAGTACACCGTTGGGTGTTCATTTCAGACTTTCCAAAGAACAGTCACCACAGACAGAGGAAGAACGTGCACACATGGCAAAGGTTCCATACGCCTCAGCAATTGGAAGTTTGATGTATGCCATGGTTTGTACCAGACCAGATATTGCCCAAGCAGTGGGAGTTGTTAGCAGGTACATGAACAATCCAGGCAAAGTACACTGGGAAGCAGTCAAATGGATCCTTAGATACCTACGGGGTACCGCAGAAAAGGCACTTTGTTTCAAAAGTGGAGATACGACACTAACGGGCTATGTAGATGCTGATTTAGCCGGAAATGTCGACATCAGAAGAAGCACTACAGGGTATGTCTATACTTTAGGAGGTACAGCAGTAAGTTGGGTATCTCAATTGCAGAAGATAGTTGCTCTCTCCACAACTGAAGCAGAATATGTCGCAGTCACGGAAGCCAGCAAGGAAATGGTTTGGCTACAAAGTTTCTTGGAGGAATTGAGCAAGAAACAAATAGACAATGTCTTGTATTGTGACAGTCAGAGTGCTATCCATCTAGCAAAGAATCCATCATTTCATTCCAGAACGAAGCACATACAATTGCGATATCATTTTATCCGGTCACTTCTGGAAGATGGGATTTTGAAACTTGAGAAGATCAGTGGAGCTCAAAATCCAGCAGACATGTTGACAAAGACGGTAACTACTGACAAACTGAAGCTGTGTTCAGCTTCAGTTGGCCTGCAATAGTAACAAGACTGAGAAAGAGTTGCTGCAGTGATCATGTGTGGAAACATGATTAAAATCAGTTTCCAAGTGGGAGATTGTTAATGGTCAGAATTGGTGGCTGAATTGGTGGCTGCCTAATCAGTCAAAAAAATGCAGCCACCAACAGCCAAAGAAGAAGGAAAAAAGAAGAAGATTTAAATGAGGTCATTGCTTACCTCATCACCCAAATAGTAGCTCTATTTTCTTCTATAAATAGAGATGTTTGGATCCCAAAGAATATCATCCCAAATAAGCTTTCTTGTAGAGAGAAAAGAGAGAAGAGAAGAGAAAAATAAGAAAAATAGAGTGTTCTTAATTTTTCTTTTGAGAGAATTTTGTGAAGAAAATTCTTGGGAATATTTGGGTGTGAGTGAGTGTTGTAAACACTTTGTAAATTTTCTCCTTAGTAAAAGATCTGCAGCAGCTCCGGAGACGTAAGCATAATTGGCCGAACTCCGTTATCAATTTGTGTGTATTATTATTCAGTTTTTTATTTCGCATTCTCACAAATCTGGTTATAGGGAAATTTGCCTTATTTCCCAACATATATTTGTTATGGCTTTGAGATAATTAAGTCGTCTTAAATATAATTATGTCATTTCCTTTTCAAGTCAGCTTCAGTTGTATTCAATTCCAATCTTTCGGTGGTTTTAATTTAAGATACAGATAGTGCATGCCACAAGTACATTTTACACCTATTTTGAGAAGTTATTGATTTTCGTTTTTAAGATTTGTTTTGACAACTTACTAAATAAATATGTGATATATCGAATATATATTCTAAAAAAGCATAGGAAGCAAACGGGTAATCATTTCATTATTAAATTGCATGGTGACACAGTCACAAATATTTCCATATACAGCATAAGCCAACATAATAAGTATTCACATCTGAAAGCCGTGTATAATAATAAAAATGTAAGGTGGAAAGAAAAAGGACAATAAATTAACTCTTACTTTTCCCAATACATGAAAGGATCATAAAGCCAGGCTGTGTTGATAGCGTTTGGATTAATCATGAAAATATTGGCCACCATGATTTATCTTTCCTTTTTTCCTTCCTCTTGTTAAATTCTATCTACACACTTCACATGGGTCTTAAATAACCTCTACTGCCACCCAACTGTGCGCATTCAATGAGCTCCTCTTATATTTCAAGCTTGAGTCTGCCACCAACTTTACTCTGAAATAATAATAATAATAATAATAATAAATAAAAAAACAATAGCATTATTGAAGTTCATTAGTAATATAATACTACTGCAACTGCAATACTTTTTTCTGCAGTTATAATTTCATTCTTCTCAGACTTAATTTCAATAAACGGGTTCTATCATAAATGTTCATCAATAAAGTCCTAAGACAATAATTCTTTAAGCTTTTAAAACATCATTTTATAATGCAGCAACTTGTCCAAAGATTTCATTACTTGAGAAAGCAGAAAACAGATTTATTTTTTTAGCATAGATCATGTGTAAGTAGTAGAGCTGCCTATTATTACACGCTGATGATGATTGAGAAAATAGAAGCATACAAATTAATAGAATATTTGGCTCTTGATAGTTTTGTTCTATTGTAAAACCAATACAGAATACGACCGTGATGATGTGTTCAATAGTAATTAGTAGGGAAATGTGTCACTTGACATCCAAATCAACCCTTGTTAACTTGATAACTCAAGAATTGCACTTGGTATTTCGTTAAAATTTAACTCTTACAACTACTAGGCACATCAAGATGGGAAAGTCATGAATATAACATTTCACCTTTATGAATGCAAAAGGATAACATCCTACAATCTCTCTCTCTCTCTCTCTCTCTCTCTCTCTCTCTCTGAAATGAACATTACAGCAGATATCAGTTAGTAAAATAACACCTAATCAAATAAATGGGAATTGATCTGACACCAATGTAGCAGTTAACATGGTTACAAGGATGATATGAACTAACTGCCCTGTTCAATAACCTGAGACAATTACACAAACACAACTAGTAATACAGTATGGCAATAATTCAAATTATAAACTTCTTTAATAGTATTCTGAATCAAGCCAGGTAAATAGAGGATAATCCAAGCGTTCGAGAGGCTCGGTTCTCTCCCTAGAGCTGGGCTCTTAACAAAATTCTCCAATCCCCTCACACAAACCTCACTGCCCATATATTCCATTCACAACAGAAAATACCACGTGGACAGTGGTCCCTAAAATTAACAAACTTCTCACGCAGAAAAATAACAAACTATAAAGGAAGTAACAGATTGAGATGGAAAAGAAAAACAACTAAGTGTGATGTCCACTTATTTGATATTACGATTTTGTCCCTTACTAATTTCCTCTCCTTCTTCGTGTATAAGTGAAATGAACTGTGGGTCTAACAATACCTCCCTCCCAAAGTTTCACCTTGTCCTCAAGGTAAAAATGGGGAAACTGCTCCATCAATCTATAATAGTCCTCCCAAGTAGCTTCAAATTCCAACAGATTCTTCCACTTGATTAACAACTCAATTTCATTAGGCAACCCATGGACTCTAGGCCGTACTTCCAAAAGTTTCTCTGGCTCTACTATCATCTCTAGATCAGGGGTGAGTTGGGCAGGTAAGACTAAGGATGAGTAAGTCATTCCCTTAGCAGCTCGCAACTGAGATATATGAAAAATAGGGTGGATGGTGGAGGTAGTGGGCAATTCCAAGCAGTAAGCTACTTGCCCAACCCTGTGTAAGATCTTATATGGGCCATAGTATCTTGCTGCAAGTTTCTCATACTTTCTTTTTGCCAAGGATTATTGCCGGTACGGTCTTAGCTTCAAAAACACCATGTCACCTACATTGAACTCTTCTGGGTGATGTTTTTGATCTGCATTCTTTTTCATGCGTTGTTGAGCCCGAAATAATTGCATTTTGAGGTCATCCAAAGTAGCATCCCTATCCTCGAGCACCTGCTCTACAGCACCAACACTAGCTGTTTGGCTCCCATATCTGATCAGTCTAGGTGGGTCCCTTCCATACACCATCTTAAAAGATGTGGTACCTGTGGAGCTATGGAACGAGGTATTGTACCAATACTCAGCCCATGGTAACCAAATGGCCCATTTCCTTGGTTTTTCCGAAGCAAAACACCTCAAATAAGTCTCCAATGTTCTATTGACCACCTCAGTCTGTCCGTCAGTTTGAGGGTGATAAGTCGTGCTTCGTTTTAGAGTAGTTCCTTGTAGCTTAAATAATTCGTCCTAGAAATGACTTAAGAACACCCTATCTCTATCTGAAACAATAGACACAGGAATGCCATGGAGCTTTACTACCTTCTGAATAAACAATGCAGCCACGGATTGAGCAGTAAAGGGATGTTTAAGGCCGATGAAATGGGCATACTTAGTCGGTCGACAACCACCAGTATGGTATAAACGCTCTCAAATTTTGGTAACCCCTCTATAAAATCCATACTAATATCTTCCCAAATCTGGTTAGGGATGGGTAAAGGTTGTAATAACCCTGCTGGAGTAGTAGCACTGTATTTGTGTTTGTGGCAGACGGTGCAATCTCGAACAAACTTAATTATGTCCTTATGCATGCCCTCCCAATATAGTTCCCCAGCTGCTCGTTGGTATGTTTTGGTCTCTCCCGAATGTCCACCAACCAATGACCCATGAAACTCATTCATTATTTCCTTCAAAAGGGTCGTGGTTTTAGGTATCATCAACCTCCCTTTGTAAAATAGTTGCCCCTCAGTTACTGTGAACCCCTCAGGATGCGCTCTGTCAGCTTCAATGTCATCTCTCAGCTTGCCCAAAAATGTATCTTGTGCAATCTCATTTTGGAGAGCTTGCCAATGCTTCCATTGTGGAAGGCTTATTTCTCCTAATTCCACAAAATTTGGGGCTCTAGATAGGGCATCAACTACATGGTTGCTGGCTCCGGTTCGATACTGAATCTCAAAATTGTATCCCATCAACTTAACAACCCATTTTTGGTACTCAGAGTTAACAATTCTCTGTTCAAGTAAGAACTTCAAACTCTTTTGGTCGGTCTTGACCACAAAATGCCTACCCAGTAAATAAGGTCACCATTTCTGAACCGCAAGGACAATAGCCATCAACTCTTTCTCGTAGATGGACTTCAACCTAGCTCTTTGACCCAAAACTTGGCTAAAATATGCTACTGGTCTCTTATCTTGTACCAACACTGCCCCTAACCCATAACCTGAAGTGTCAGTCTCAATACTGAAGGTTTTGGTGAAATCTGGCATGACTAATATTGGTAACTGTGTCATAGCACGCTTAAGAGCACTCATGGCCGTGGTAGCTGCATCATTCCAGGAAAATTTGTCTTTCTTGAGTTGTTCTATTAAAGGATGGGCAATATGTGCATATTTTGCCACAAATTTCCTGTAGTAGCCTGTCAAACCAAGGAACCCTCGTAATCCTTTTAAATCCTTACGTTGTGGCCATTCCACCATAGCTTTGATTTTCTCTGGGTCTGCTGATACTCCTTTTCCAGAAATGATATGCCCCAAATAAACCACCTCCGTCTTACCAAACTCACACTTTTTCTTATTAACATAAAGTTGATGTTGATTCAGCATATTCAATACTAATTCAACATGCCTCAAATGGTCCTCTTCATTTGCACTGTATATTAGAAGATCATCAAAAAAAACAAGTACAAATTTTCTCAGGTAAGGCCTAAATACCTCATTCATCAAGGACTGGAAAATTGCGGGGGCATTGGTGAGGCCAAAAGGCATAACTAAGAACTCGTAGTGCCCTTCGTGAGTCCTGAAAGCTATTTTGGGAATGTCCTCCTCCCTCACCCATATTTGATGATAACCCGACTTGAGGTCTAGTTTGGAGAAAATTTGAGCACCATGTAACTCATCCAAGAGTTCTTCAATAACTGGGATGGGATGCTTATCAAGAACCGTCACCTTATTTAATGCCAGATAATCCACACAAAACCGCCACGATCCATCTTTCTTTTTAACTAGTAAGACAGGGCTAAAAAAAGGACTGTAACTATTTCTGATGATGCCAGCACTCATCATTTCCTTGATTAATCTTTCGATTTCGTCCTTCTGTATGTGAGGGTACCTGTAAGGCCGAACACTAATAGGACCACTTCCCTCCTTTAGTATGATGGCATGCTCCCGGCCTCTTAAGGGTGGAAGCCCTTCAGGCATGTTGAAAATTGCCTTATTTTGGAGTAATAAAGGTCTCAAAAATGCAGGATCATTTACCTCCAGCTCTTCTTGAGTTCCCAAATTGTTCAGCTCCACCATGATCCCTTGACCCTCCTGTCTTATTGTTCTCATCATGGACTTAAGAGAAACTTTTGTCACACTCAAGGTGGGATCTCCTTGTAAGGTCACCAATTTATGCCCTATTGAAAATTTCATAGTTTGAAGTTTCCAGTTAGCGTGAGTCATACCCAGAGTTTCCAACCATTGAATGCCCAAAATCACTTCTAAATTACGCAACTGTAAGGGTAAAAAATCAGCAACTATTTCCACACCTTGCAACTCCAATTGAATTCCTTTACACACCTCTTCACCCTTAATGGCATTTCCAGCTCCCAGCGTAACTCCATAGCTTCTGGTTTTAACAATGGGTAGTTTCAATTCCTCTACAATTTCAGCAGCTATGAAATTGTGAGTAGCCCTAGGGTCGATCAGTGTAATCACCCTCCGACCTCCAATAGAACTCCATAATTTCATAGTTTTAGGAGTAGTAAAACCAACCACTGAGTTTAAAGATACCTCAACCTCTTGGTCGAGCTCAGCCATGGCTTCCTCTTGACCCACTTCTTCTTCTTCTTCGCGTTCAACACTCTGCTCCTCTGCGCCTTCGTGCATGATGAGCACGCTTAACTCCTTGCGCCTACAACGGTGGCCGGGACTCCACTTATCATCACATCTATAGCATAAACCTCGTTCTCTTTTTTTTTTTGCATCTCTTGATCGGTCAGCTGGCGAATTTCGCCGTAGTATTTGTTGGTTGGGGCCGTCTGCTCCACTATGTTTCGAGGGCCAAAATTACCAGGTGAATTAATCCTCAAGTTCGACGGGCTTGTGTTGAACCGTGGAGTGCGATTGGCCTTTTGGGCCCATGAAAGCTTGTCTTCTATCAATTGGGCCAATTCCATGGCCCTACCCAAAGTATGCGGCCCAAGTAGTCTCAGTTCTACCTTGATTTCAGACTTCAATCCATTAACGAAGGTTGCGAGAGAAACTTCTTCAGAAATGTTCACCAGTGGAACGGCCAATTCGATAAAACGTCGCTGGTACTCTTTCACGGTGCCGGACTGTTGAAGGGCGAGCCACTGCTCGTACAACGAGCCCACCTAAGTAGATCGGAACTGCCGGAGGAGCAAGAGCTTCAATTCTTCCCATGACCGAAAGCCTCTTTTACTGGTTTCTCATTGATACCATGATAGCACATCTCCTTCAAAACTAATTATCGCCGCCTCTAGTCGTTCATCGTCAGACATGTGATGGAAGTTGTAGTACCTTTCGGCTCGTAATATCCAACCGTTTGGATTATTCCCGTCGAAGATTGGCATGTCTAGCTTCCAGAATCTGAAATCCTGCCTGAAATGGGTTGACCCACCCTGTTCTCCACTGCTCTGACCACTTCCTCGTTGGTTACTTGTCATCGGACTCAAGGCCATGGCCTCTTTATCCTTACTGGTAATGGAAGGTGGGTAACGTTCCTTTTGCATTTTAATCATTTGTTCGAGCCTTTGATTGAGCTGTTGTGCTAAGGTATGTAAACCTTCCTTCAATCCTCCAACTTCATTAATTATCTTACTTTGTTCCCCTTGTATGGCTCCAATTACCTCTTCCATTGCTTCTATTCTCTGACTATTATTTTTAGCCATTTATCCCAGATTGATATGCTTTGATACCACTTTGATATGAACTAACTGCCCTGTTCAATAACCTGAGACAATTACACAAACACAACCAATAATACAGTATGGCAATAATTCAGATTATAAACTTCTTTAATAGTATTCTGAATCAAGTCAGGTAAATAGAGGATAATCCGAGCGTTCGAGAGGCTCGGTTCTCTCCCTAGAGCTGGGCTCTTAACAAAATTCTCCAATCCCCTCACACAAACCTCACTGCCCATATATTCCATTCACAACAAAAAATACCACATAGACAGTGGTCCCCAAAATTAACAAACTTCTCACGCAGAAAAATAACAAACTATAAAGGAAATAACAGATTGAGATGGAAAAGAAAAACAACTAACTAAGTGTGATGTCCACTTATCTGATATTACGATTTTGTCCCTTACTAATTTCCTCTCCTTCTTCGTGTATAAGTGAAATGAACTGTGGGTCTAACAAAGGACTTTTGAATGCTGGAGCATTTAGAAACAAGATAATGAAAACTAAATGGTCCCATGAAGAGGGACTGGCCCTAAAATCTTTTCCTACTTAGCAAAACACTCAATTCATCCGATAACAATGTACATGTTACATTGAGATTAAATTATATTAATGTCATTAAATCAGTATGAACTTGGATAAATGATCATGGGTCCACTACAGGGAATAGTCATATATACACTTCACATTATTGTCTTAAAGGAATCCTAAATTAACCATTGAAAGAAGAAAATAATGGAACTGAACAGATAAGCATATCATATCATTTTGCTGCAGAGGATTGAAATGATGAAACCAAGTACTTATCAAGTAGAAATAGAATAACATGTTTTTTTTTCAGACAACAATTTGGAATACGTGTACTCTGATAAATTACATGGGGCCAAAATCAATTAGAATGTAAACTAAGACAGAGTTTCTAATCAAACAGGCAGCATTCGCATTATGGTAACGGTTTAAGACTTCAGGGGCTTTGGTCAACCAACTAAACAATTCTAACAGTAGTTTAAAGTGACAAAGAACAGTACGCTACTAATTAACTATCCAACCAGAATATGTATATATACTTAAAAGTCACCAGATATTAAAGGGAGACTAGGAAGTAAATAACATCTGGCTATCCATATCATAAATCTAAAAAGATTAAAAATAAAAAACATTAGACAATAATCATTTGTAACTACTCAATAATATTTGAGTATTTTAAAGCAAAATTGTATTCATGTGCCATTAAAATTTGTAGGTTCAATGCTAAATTATGAGTTTATGACTATGTTACAATAATTTTGTGATTTTATGAATGCTATCTTATTAGTATTTTCTTAATCATTCTCGGTAAAAACTAAGTTACGCTTACAACTTACATTGTGGAAGAAAATAGTATCAAGACTCTTTAAAAGGAGGCTTACACTACTCCAATCCGCTAATGCAAGAAAAATGTCTCTAGGCATTAATACCTCCTTTTAAAATCTTGCTCCCACATCACTACAGGATGAGAAATATACCACCATATATATAGCAACATCCACTTACCATCAAATGTATTTCGATCTTCCGAAAATACTGTCTTGTGTCTTGCATAGATCAAAGTTTCTGCAGGCCACAACAAAGATTAGACTGATAAGATATGAGACCTCTGAGAAATGCACTACAATAGTAAAGATTATCAACTATTATAGCTAGTACTTAAATAAGATGTCGATTTCAACTTATGTGGACTTAAATTCTTTCACTTGTTCCTTTCATCGGTTTAATTTTAATAATGACAAGTACAAACTTTACACTATTTTTAACATGGTAAACATCCATGTATTGAAATGAATCAAAACTGTGCACAAACTCAGAAACCATAAAGCTCATGGCTGATGCATAATGCGTATCTAACTTAGCACACTCTACTCAATGTCCAGCAGCTTCAATTTGTACAAAAATTATACAAATACTAAAAAAAAGTTTGATTTGATTTGCATTTTGGAGTTACTTTCTTACTTTCATTCCATATTAAGTGAGGCTTTGGCCATCATTTACGGGCATAACTGGCAGCGAAAACATGGTAGGTTCAAGCTGCAAAGCAGATCCCAACATCTATATTTGCACCTTTAGATTGGGCTACCGATGATTCAGTGACCACGGAGCCTCACTACTTGTGCAATATTGAATGCTTTAACTATAGAACAAAAGTAAGGGCCACCCAACAATGTCCATCTGCACACGCACGCACACACCAAAAAAAAAAAAAAAAATCAAGTCCATGCCTTTTGGGCCTTGTTTACTCCCAACTTCAAGTTGGGTTATAGTCTCATTCATACCTTTTATCATAACAACCTAACATCGTAGGAATCCGGAAGGTTTATCTTCCCTCTAAAACCCAGCAACAAATAGTATTAGAGAATATACATGGACATCGGTTGCAGGCTCAAAATTCAATTAAACAACTAACTAGTGTTGTATATAAAGCTATAATGGCGACTCATTGCGTAACAAAATACATAAAATGCTTCATTTCACGGAAGATATTTATTCAATAAAACATCAAAAATAATATCAGAAAACAACACTATATAAGCTAAATCTCAACACTTTCAACAAAATTGACAAAAAGATAAATAACTGCCTTGCAGAGCTAGAGGTTCACAGAACCCTATAATCGGCCGCCGTCACGTGTGAATCACTTCCCGAATTCCCTACTTTATATAGAGTAAGCAATTAACAGAAGAAATTAATTTTTTTATCACATATTTATATTCTGTTTTATAATTTAATTGATACATATTAATAAATAATATGATAATTTTTTTTAACTCATATTTAAAATTTGAGAAATTATGGAGAAGTCCCTAAATTTACTCTTAAATATTTCAATAAATATAAAAATTTTACAAAAAATTAATAATACTTAAAATGTTAAAATTACTCTTAAAAATTACTCTTATACATCCCACCCAAATGCGCAATAGTTTGGTAGGAGTTACCGAACCTCACTGTTTTGTTCGGTTATGGGTTACTGAACATATCATGTATGTTCGATAAGGGTTACCGAACTTATATGAGCATTACCGAACTACTGCGCGATTTACAGAAAAAAATAATTTATATGCCTGTTTTAATTATTTTTTGTCTCTATTTTTTTCAAAAAATTTCACCTCTTTTATATCTTTCATATATCTATCTTCCATTTTTAATATTTTGAGTTAGAGTTTAGAGTTGTTGATATTAAATATGGAAATAGTGGTAGAGGTGAGTGAAAGAGAAGAGATGAGATGTATGAAATTTTTTTAATAATTTCTTGTTTTTAGGAAAGTGGGATGTGAGGGATTTAGGGTGTGGGGTATGAAATATATTTTTTAATTTTAAATAAAATGGTTAAATTTATCATCTTATTATATTTAAAATATTTAATTATTTAATTGAATATTTTGAAGTAAAATATTAAAATTTTTCAAAATTTTCCTTAAAATTTTATACCTAATTTATTTAAACTAAAAATTAATGCATATAAGGTTACTTTTTTATTACACTTACGGCGGAAAAAGAGTCAATTTTTGAAATTAGGGCATTGCACGGAGAAAAATCCCATTAGACCATATCAGCCAATTATTACTTAACCGTATTAATCAACGGTCGAGATAATATGTTGGTGAATCTTGTAGTCAATAATCATATAGAAACTTCTAACTTAGGTACTTGCTATTTGCTAATATAATAACTAGTTTTATCTTGTGGGAAAAAAAAGACATAGCATATCTAGTTACTCCATCACTCTTATCACTCTCACTCACTCTCTCACTCACTCACTCAATCAAAAATACGTTTGCATTTAGCAAAAACGATAGACACTTGTTCCTCAATTCACACGTGCAACTTACCTTACAAATTTTCTAAATTGGTTTCAGGGATTACAATCATCCATCGGATATGAAATTTGGGAAGGAGTTTAGGATCCACCTGGAAGAGACACTTCCGGAGTGGAGGGATAAGTTTCTCTGCTATAAGCCCCTCAAAAAACTCCTCAAACACTTTCCAACCACCGCTACCACCATCGATTCTCTCCCTCCCCGCATAGCTATTCTTCTTTCCCATCTCCAACCACCCATTGTGCCCACATCTTAGCTGCTCATGGGTTCGATGATAATAGCATCCGACCTCTAGTGGACCTTCAAGATTGGTTCGTCAGAATTCTCAATGAAGAGCTCAATAAATTTAATGATTTCTATGTTGATAAAGAGGAAGAGTTTGTAATTCGTTTTCAGGTTGGTTTAATTGAGCTCCTTTATTAATTCTTATTGAATTGGGTATGCGTATATTTGAATTCGTTGCATCTTTGTGTTATTTTTGCGCGTTTTGTGTTTACATATATATATATATATATATATATATGTGTAGGCTGTCCCGATCCGATTTGGTTCGATTTTTAGTAAAAAAAAAATTAATCGGATCGGACGATTTAATTAATAAAATTTTAAAATTGGACGGTTTGGTCCGATTTGGTTAACGATTTTTAATGATTTTCAAAACTTTTTTCTATAATTAATAATGCAATCAAATTATAATGCGATACACATAATAACAAAAGAATATATTAATCCATAAAATACATATTCATAATACATTAATCTATAAAATACATATTTATAATATATTTATTTGTTTCCTATATAATATTCATTACGCATAAGTTGCGTTAATTCCGAAAGCCTTATTTTCATTATTTAAATAGTAATGTGAGTATATGTATTTGTGAAGACTTGCAAGTAATTAACCTCCTCAAGAACTTTATATTAATCAATATTCTTTATATGACAACTTTTGAACAGAGAACATAGGCTTAATTAGCAAACGGAGATGAGAGAACTGAAGTCTAATAAATTACATATTGTAATTATAATTTGTAATATATTAATATAAGTGAAAGTTGCCAAACAAATAGAGAATCAGAGATATGGGTTAATAATAATAATAATAATAATATATTATTTTAAAAAAATTAATATTTTATTTATAACGGTCCGGTCCGGTCCGATTGGTTAAAAAATTTATAAAACCAGACCGGACTGTTTTACCAACGGTTTGTGTTATTTTTAACCGGATCGGACCATATATTTTATGAAATTGTCCAATTCGGTCTGATTTTTCGGTTTGGTCCGGTTTTTGGACACCTCTATATATATGAGTTGTCTATAAAATTGCGTAAATGCTTGTATCAGCTTTCGGAGTGTCGTTAATGAAAAGTGAATCTTGAATTGACTCTTCTCCCCCCCCGTGCTAAATTCTTGAATTGAATGTTTTAAAGTTGGTATATGAGTAAATCTAATTTGTGGATACGGGATTAAATCGAGATGGTTTTTGTTTGACTTTGAAAACCATGATATAAGGTGGGAGCTGGAGTTATGATTGATGAGACGAGAATATGAGTTGCCTCAATGATGGAAGCCCTGACGGAATTTTGTAGCTGTTTATGTATAATCAAGATACTAGGTTTCGTTTAATCTTGTGTAATAGTATTAAAAATATTTTAGCAAAACTTCAATGCCTATGAGTTGACTTGAATTGTATTTAAGGGCTTTACTCATTTGCATGAGAAATTCCTGTGTTCTTCAGAACCCTTGGTGTTTCTTTTATATCCCAGTTGTTTTAAGCGCATACAGACAGTTGCCCAATCTTTTAACATGGTGTTTTAAGTGGCCTAAAAATCTTGATTTGAAATAGGTTATGGTTCATCTTGCATCCCTATTGAATGAAATAAGGAGATTATATTAAACCATTAAAACATTGAGGTTTACCAAAAAATGTTCAGGAATCAGTCTTCATTAAGTTTCCAGATACAACAAATAACCTAGGACGCTTTAAAGATGAATGAGTTGCTTATTCATCAATTATTGGTGCTGAGTGTTTATTCATTTTATTTTAGAATTGTCTCTTATGTTATCATTCCCAGTTTTAAATAATGCACTGGACCGCTGTAAGAAAAAGAAGACCAGCCCTATGTGTGCGTGGATTGTAAAACCAAGTCCACCAAATTCGTACATGTAGTTATTATCCGTGTTTCCGTACTAGATATTTCTTATCCACTTGCTTATATTAATCTTGAATTCTAATAAATTTTGACTTTTGGCCTGTTTTTATATCCTGCATAAAGTACGTTATAGGAGCTGCTTCTTGGTCACAGTAATACGAGCTCCACTTCATTTAAGTTGGGCATTGATCATGTTTTAACAATTACAGGAGTTAAAAGAAAGAATTGAGAAAGTCAAGGAGAAGAGCAACAGTGGTGGAGCTTCTACATCAGAGAGTGAGTTCAGTGAAGAAATGATGGACATTCGTAAGGATTTTGTTACTATACATGGGGAGATGGTGTTTCTAAAAAACTATAGCTCCCTGAATTTTGCAGGTATACTAGTCATATTATTTATATTTTCTTCTGTCTAGCATGTATTGGTGAGGCCTTTGTCGCTTTACATGTGGAGATGGTGCTTCATAAAAAGTTGTATAGAATAGATTATTTCTTTTTTTTTTTGTTCCATCAATGAGGTGCTAGTTTTTATCCATTTCTCAATCATTTCCATCATTTGTCCTGGTAGGGCTTGTTAAAATTCTGAAGAAGTATGATAAACGAACTGGGGGATTATTGCGTCTACCTTTCACACGACTTGCCCTACGTCAGCCTTTCTTTACCAGAGAACCTCTAACAAGGCTTGTGCATGAATGTGAGTCAAATATTGAGCTTCTCTTCCCACTCGAAGCCGAAGTCATTGAATGTACTCCCACTACACAAGAAATTGCAAACCAACCTTTGAACAATTCAATTAATTCCTTATCAAAGACTCCTTCGGGCCTAGGGGACGAAAAAATGGATGTATACAGGAGCACCCTTGCTGCAATGAGAGCCATAAGAGGCCTTCAAAAAGCAAGCTCTACTTACAACCCCTTGTCACTTTCATCCCTTCTTAGGAGTCAAGGCAATGAGACTGGTGAGGTCACTGCTGCAAACTCATCTGCCACCTCACAGAATGAAGAGACTGATCAAGAAGATGCTTGTTCTATGTAATGGAATTCATCTTTTCATTGCTGTGTCATTTTGAATTTTATGTAGCTGGTTGGAAATTTGAAATTTGCTAGCAAGTTCTCTGTTAATAATCCTTGTTCTTAAAGTGAAGCAAGCTATTCTAGGATTCCAGCGTTTGTGACTGATGATGACAGGTTTGAACAGCTGTATGGAAGATCGTTAAAATGGAGAAGACTAACTCCATTCTCTCTCTCTCTCTCTGTTTTTGTTTTTTTGGCCGAAGCTGCTATATTTTTAAAGCTAGCATTTTATGTATTTCTGTTGCTGCTTAAGGCAGTAGGGATGTACTCTGCCACTTTTGTCTGTCAATCTAGTTTGATCAATTGTAACTTGTGCTCATTTTTCATTAGAATTTATACGCCTCCTACAAGATGCTCATGAACTTCAATCATGTGCTGTTTGCATTTCTCCTTAATATTGGACATGATCTTTCTCAAATACAATGTTGTTACCTACCAAGCTTCATGAACAAAAAAAATGTATAGAATCTATGTCTTACATCCTTAATAATCGGCTAAACACTGTTACCTTTAAATTTTCTGATGATCTGCAAAATGTGCTTAGATTTCACATACTATAATATTACTGTGAATGGAGTATCAGAATTCTCTCTTTAATATCACTATCAACGCAAAAAAGAAAACAGTGAACATAAAAGATTTACAAAAAGAATGTTACAAAATTCTCTCGCTCCCTCCAATTCTCTCACTTCCTCCAATTCTCTCATCCAACATGTCTCACGCATCCTTGTCTTCATCATAGTTAAATGGCAGAGGGACCGAATTGGATGCACGAAACTTCCCCACATTGTTTAAGTGTTCATTCTCCAACCTGAACAGTTCCAAGTGAAAATGTGCATTAGTTTCATAATCAAGCTTTACAAACTATGTCACGTACCAAATTTGCTTCTCTACTTTAGTATTCCTCAATAATTTAAGCATATACCTGAAGAAATTCCAAATGCCACGACGAATGATCTCCAAGCAGGCAACTAATGCAACTAAGGCTGTTCTATGCAGGAAAGGTGCTTCCCTAAAACCCAGTACTGTCTGTAGCCAAGCCAATCTTAACAGAATATTCAAAACCTGCAGAGTACCATATATCACATCCAATTAAATCCATCACAAGGAGTGCTATAAGTGAAAACCAAACACACCGTTTTTAAGTCATATTACCATGGCAACAAAGTAGACGCTTTTGTTGGGTAAAATAAGTTTGTCTCTCAACCAAGGATTTCTTGAATTTCGCCGAAGAAGACCCCAATCTATTACAATATCCCAATACATACTGATAATTGTTGCAAATCCAGAAGTTGTTGCAGCAATAATCTTCCAAGTCATCCCTCTTTTGAGATCATAACTGGTTCTCATTGCCACTGCTACTATGGTTGAAAAGTATTTGATCCCATTTAATCCATGCATTCCATCTTTCTCTTCAACTAATCTGCGCAGGCACTACAAGGGCAAACTGTTTTTGAGAACCATTTTCTATTGAATAACAAGCCTAGTGCGTTATAAGAGCTTAAGTCTTTTGTAGAACACCTGAAGGAAACGAAACCAGTAAGGAATAAATGCCACGACAAAATAGAAGGATTTGAACACATCACTTTCCTGGCACTTGTGTGATCTTGTTTTGAAGTCTCCCCAGCCATAGTAGCAAATGTAAAACTCTAAACTTCTGATGGCCTGAACCTGAAATGAAGTGACATTGTATTGGTATAGGAAGTCTATTCAAGATCATATTCATCACAACTAATTAAGAGAGGCATAAGTTCAAACCTGACTTGTAAGCTGATCTGCCAAAAAGAAGTCTGGGAGGGTGACCTACAGTGAGAAGGAAACCGAAAATTGAAACTCCTGTTCCACTGTAAAGTAACATAGATGAATCTTTACATGAAGAGAATTTGAGTTCTGTTACCTTGTACAGAGGAGCACAAAGACAATGAAATAAACATTGAAGGATGAAAAAGCGATGAGAACGATAGAGAATGTTTAATGGACATAATATTATGAGAAGCAGGACCTGAACATTGCAAGAATCAAATATTAAATGGCCTATTCTCAACATTATAAATACCTGCATTAACTCATTTATGATGCTTCATGGTTATGTTAAGAGACTTACAATGGCAAGGCCTAAAGGAACCAATTCAGTTAAAGCTAGAAAGCTTTGTGTTCTTGGGTCCATCTCCATATCTAAATTAGAAAGAACACCAGCCAATGTGAGTACAGCAAGAGCTGAACTTAGAAGAAAAATTCCTGCATAACTTGGTTCTGTTCCTTGCTTGAACCCGAATATAAATGTATAATTCACTCGATAGCACCTCCAAAAGTAAATGTTTGCTGAGAACATAAGCATATGTAGCACAATGAACCCAAACACGCTGCAAAATGAGATACTTCCTTGATCAAAAGGAAGGAGGACAAGTTAATTGTCTCACCTATATTAAAGTTGAACACAGACTCACCTATAAAGAGGAAATATGGTTTCCATATACTGACTACGTCCCTCGCTGTTAAGGATATCTCTTGCGTGTATCAGCCCAATGATGCCAATTATCAGTGCAATTGAGCATCCAAAAAAGAAACCTGCCCAATTATAACCATAAACTTGAAAGACCTGTTTAGCCAAAATAAATTTTTTTTTTCTCTCTCCTGCTAACAAAAGTGACATATATACCTGATAGAAATGTGATCCTATGTTTTTCTCTTCTAGCCCTTGGTCTTAAAATCTTCATTCCTTTTCTATGGTTTCCGTTGGCAAAGTGCTTAATAAAACTAGTCTCTACCCTTTCCATTAGCTTAGTGATCTACCAGATTACAGAAAGAAAGATAGTTAGGTAAAGTTTCAGAAAGGAGTCCATGAATCGTTAATAAGTTGCTAATATATTTGATAGACTGTAATTTACTTCGTAGCAGCTGCCGAGATGAGAACTTTTCACCATCTCCAAGTAAGTCTTTGATGCATTCCTTGAAGTAATCTGCAGTAACATTGTTAGTAAAATTGAACCAAACTACTCTTGCAGTTATTATTTGATCAAAAGTGAATGAACCTTGTCATATTTCTTCATGATCTTTGAGAAAGCCAATTGATTCAAGAAACTGCCAAAGAAAAAAGCAGTGTCATGGTTAAAGTTTGCCAAACTTGTGCTTTTATCTAATTAATGTATACACAACAAGAGCAAAGTAATTTACCAGTAACTTTTTAACAGTCTAAGCTTTCGATGGAACTCAATAAAAGCTTGCTCCATCAACTTTTCCGCTTTGCTGAGCTCTCTCTGGCTGAATGACAAATCCAATGCTGAACTCCCAAGGATACCTTTCAAAGTTGATAAAGGAGTTTCTGGGCAAACATTGATCTTTACATTGTCCAATGCTTCTAATGAAGCTGGTTTAAACCCATTGGCATTTTCATTTGTATTGATCTTAGTTTCGTTGCATGTATTGATCCCTTCTTCCTCATTTTGTCCTTTGCTGCTTATCTCAACTTCTGGTATCATATCCATATGTAACTCTCCTTCAATAAAAAATTGAAGTGAAACTTTATAAATGAGTGCATAAGTACTTCTAGATCAAATAAATTATTTTGCTCAACGGACCCCAAATAACCAAATCAAAATCTTAAGAATGGATTATCATACCCTTTTTACAACTTTTTCATCTACTATGCAGAGTGGAAACAGAATGAACAAAATTTAGACACAAATTAGTAAGAAAAAGGGATTTTAAAAAAAAACTTCAAGTCTCGTACCTTGTTCTTTACTATTTGTTGGATTGAAAAATGAGTTAGGTGATGAGATCCCATTACTGGCAAGATTTACAACTCTAGCTGATCCGCCAAATCTCAAAACTGGTTTCTCAACCTTAATCCTAAGAGCAATCAAAATATCCATCTGTCTGCTTAATTCCTCTGCTTCCTTCTCTGCCTCATCAACCTTCTTCTTGTAAAAGTCAATCACCTTGTTAAACTCTTCATCAAGTCTCTTAAAAAACAAAATCTCTTGATCTCCTCCTTTGTCTGAAGGCATCAAAAACATGGTCTGATAATTCCCAAATTCAGATCCTCCTTCACTGACAAGTATTGTTTCTTCTTCTTGCTTCCTTGGAGAGTCTTTGTACCTGCTTGTTAACCCACTAAAGGCTCTATACAAAGAGACCCTTCTCTTCAAAGACCCTTCTGCTGCCAACGCCATTGGTGCTGAAGCTGAAGCATTTTTGTCTCTAAAATGTAAGATATGTTTCAATATTGCTTTGAGATAGTTGTAGTCCATGTATGCTTCTTGCCATTCTTGGACCATTTGTGCTGCAAATTCTTTCCCAAACTTCATCTTATGTGACAACAAATTTGGAAAAATGGTTTAAAGCATTCACCAAAAAAGAACAACAATGTGTATAAAATGGTTTGGAGCTCTAAGCAAGGTTGTTTCTTGCAATGTTGGTCATGGATTTATGGTCAAATGACGGATACAAATATGTATAGAAATATATAATGGGGAGAAAGAGGTTGTCATGTTATTTGATTTCGTGATGACCATTACCTTATAAGAGATCTAAAAAAATTGCGGAAAATATTGTATAAATAGTTATAATACAATACAAAATCAACATATCATGAGAATAATATATTCTCTTTGAGAAAGAATGCTCGCTCTGTTTTCAGTCAATAATCTCCAACACTTTTGCCACCAATCACGCATTGGTTTTGATAATTATTAGCGAAAGCAGCATCAAATAGACAAACATTGATTTTGGTTTACATATTTAGTTATTTACACCATTCGACTCCTTTTGAAATATTGACAAAAAGACACAGAGAGAGGGAGGAAATTAGGAAAAAAAAATTATTGCCCTTTAATATTAATTATTGGGTATGCATTGGTTGTGCAGGAGTGGTTGGGTTGGGTGGGTGAACGTTTTCATACCTATGTCCAACATGAAAAACATTTCGGAGCAAATTTTTTTTTAATTAACATATTAGAGTAAGTGATCGAAAAAGCTAAAAGTCTTTATACACAAGTTCATAAAACATATTTTTAATAATTAATAATTTTTTTTTAATAAATTAAACATTCATATTTTTTAAATCTCAAAATCGATATCTCCAAGTTACATACAATATGATTTTGACTTAATAATTAATAATGTAACCAAATCTTTTAAATAATTTTTTTTTTTTTTAAATGTGCTTCCAAATATCAACAATATACTTTTTATAATTTCTACGCGCTTTCTTGTCCCAATTCATTAACATTTTGCTGGATTTAATTAATTGAGGCAAAACCAGTTTTAAAATTAGCATAATTTTTGTTGTGCAAAAAACTTAACACATTATGGTACAAATACAGCCAAATTATATAGTTTGACGAAACCAAAATATAATATTGTCCAAAAAAAAAATTAAGAACCAATCACTAACTGAACCATCTCATAAATAATTTTATAACTCGGGTATGGAAATATAGATAACTGATTTAGCAGTCTCATTTAAGACATTAAAATTTTGTGATTTACATTAACTTAATCAACGATAAAATTTCAATGTTGACTATCCAACATGACATTAGACAAAAAGAAAGAGATAATATCAGAAGTTCAACGTCACTACATCAACACAAAATTCTTGATAAACGAATTTATCTAATTCTCTCTATTGGTTGATTGATTGATTCCATAATCTTACTCTTTGCAACTTACCCCCAAAAAAAAAAAAAGAGAGAGAGAGACAACAGAATGAAACCAGCCACAACAATCCAGAGATCCTGGATATCATAATATTATTGAGAAACAAACACTCATATTTGATTGGGAAGCCTCTATCAGGTCTGTGAGTAAAACACACTCAAAAGTAGGGATAAAAATACCACGTTAAGGAATACATGCCTCAATCCCATTATTTAATAATAACTATTAATAGAGACATGCATCGCATTGATAAGCATATATCCTCATAAGATCACTTCACTCGTCATCATAGTTCTTGCGGTGGTTGTGCTTGTAGCGAGGGTGTTTTTTCTCATCATCAGAGCCATCATCTCCCTTCTTGTAGGGATAGTGTTTTTTCTCATCGTCAGAGCCATCATCTCCCTGCTATCATTTCAAATATATTATCAAACCAAAAAAAACGTAAGCCATCTTGAATACACTAAATAATCACATCACATTCTTCAAAATAAGAACTCGCAAAATGATTACAAATAGTGATACAATACACATCATGACAGAAGCATCATATATATATATTCACTTTCATATACTCTTTGTATAGTTATGTCTATTATGTGTGCATGAGAGTCAACATTCAAGTTATCAAGGATAGAATGTATATGATCCAAGAGCTCAAAAGGCTTAAAATACAAGAAAAGGAGACATGGATGAATGTGGATATAAGAGAAGTTTAAAAATTGAATTGCTCACATATTTTTTGCGGCCATGGCCATACTTTGGATGCTCGTCATCACTATCACGTCTCTCATAACTAGGCTTACGGTACTCCTCATCAGACCTCCCATAACTGGGTTTCTCATAAGCCGGTTTTCCATACCCTCCTTCCTGACTTTCGTAACTCGGTTTCCCATGACTCTGCCTCCTTGAAGATTCGTCACCATAGCTTGGCTTCTCATACTCAGATTTTTCATAGCCTGAACTCCCGTACAGAGGCCTCTCAGTTCTCCCTCCATAACCACCAGCACCTTGCTCCTCCCCATAACTCGACTTTCCACCATACCCAGACCCATATTCTGAGCCGGGTTTCTCATAATCAGTCTTGCGACCGTACCCAGATCCATGTCCTCCGACGGGCTTCTCATATTCAGTTTTCTGGACGTACCCAGATCCATATTCCGAACTGGGTTTCTCGTAATCAGTTTTATGGACGTACCCAGATCCGTATTCCGAACTGGGATTCTCGTATTCAGTTTTCTGCCCGTACCCAGATCCGTATTCCGAGGGTTTCTCGTATTCATTCTTTCGGCCATACCCTGATCCATATTCAGAAGATGGCTGATCATATTCACTTTTCCGGCCATAGCTGGATCCATACTCCGATGAGGGCTTATCATGCTCACTCTTCCGGCCATACCCAGATCCATCTCCGGAAGAGGGTTGATCGTACTCATTTTTCAGGCCGTATCCAGATCCATGTCCGGTAAAGGGTTGTTCGTACTCATTTTTTCGGTTATATCCAGGGCCATGTCCGGAAGAGGGTTGATCGTAATCATTTTTCCTGCCATATCCAGATCCATGTCCGGAAGAGGGTTGATCGTACTCATCTTTTCGGTCATACCCAGATCCATATTCGGAAGCAGGTTGATCGTGCTCACTTTTACGGCCGTATCCAGATCCATATTCGGAGCTGGGTTGATCGTACTCACTCTTACGTCCATAATCAGATCCAGGCCTATTCACTCCAGTAGGGATTCCATGGCCTGATTGGGGTCTTTCTCCATACCCGGCTCCATACTGTTGACCACCTTGTGGCCTACCTCCTCCACCATAGGAAGATCCTGAGTGGGGCTTAGGGCGAGAGTAGCTGCTGTACTCAGTCTGAAGGGCCTCGTCTTTATATGCAGATGGCTCAGCAAAGGAAGAAAACTGAGGGCGATCATAGTCGAAGGCATCGTTCGTTGGTGAATAGCAGGTCTCATTGGAAGGCGGGATTGGACGTCCATAGGTGATAACGATATCGTATCCGCCACCGTACGGAGTTGCATCGTACTCGTCGAAGATGTGAACGGAGTCGTCGCTCGTAGTGTAGTACGGCATTGTTCGGAAATTATTGTGGGAAAACTCTGATGTTTAGATCTGAAAATGATGATACCTGGGACGGATTTTATTGTTCATACGCTTGTTCCGTTCCGTTTTCGTTGCGGGAAAACGTATCCTTTTTTGTGAGCGCAAATGACGGAAGAGCCCCGAAATATTACCTTTTTACGTGGAAATAATGGAACGAGCCTCATTTCCGAAAAGAATAAAATCATTTAATTTTTTTTCTTCTTTTTTTTAGTAAATAAAATATATTTGGTGGTGATAAACATTTTTCCATTATAAAAAGTTGGTTTAGTTTCCAACGGAAATCAAACAGTATTTGTATATTAAAAAAAATTGTTCCTTAATCTACTAACAACTTATTTAGCTAACTATTATTTGTCTTAAAATTAATTTCATCGTAATATTTTAATTTTATATTTAATTAATAATTAATATAATAATTTAATTATATATATATATATATATATATATATATATATATAATTTGAACAATAATTACTATTTATATATATATAATAACGTGAAAATGTTAGGGAGATGTGGACTGAGGTACCTAAGACTGGTAAAGGCAAGAAAAAGGCACTTCCAGTTAACAAAGATAGGTTCATCAGTAAGATGTTTCTGTGTGGTGATTCTTTCATCATTGTTCTTGGAAATCCCAAGTGAAAAAACATAACAGACTTACAGTTCTTCATCAGTTAACCACATTCTTTTGTTTTTTGGACAAAAAGTCAACTAGTCATTTACATTTAAGCAATTGATGCAATTACAAGTGGGAAAAGTAATTACTAGTTGTTTTTTGTCCATGATTCTTTGAACGTGTTCTTTTCTTCTCTTCTTTTACTTTCTAACCAATTGATAACTGTGAGTATTTTCGAAATAAGTATCAAATCTTCATCACTCTAAACGACTGGTCTAACATTTTCATTTGAACTTGCATTTCTATTGTTACTGATTCACGTTTTTGACTTCATAGCTATTGTGATCCTATGACAAAGAAACAGGTTATTTACACTGTAATCTAAGCAAATGACAGGGCCTAACACCTTCACCATGTGGAAATGGTGAAAAACTTTTCCTTCTCACAAATAAAATGTCATACTTCGTGACATAAACAAATGCCAAACTTCCAATTTTAATGGACATCGAAATGCCAGGAGCAGAAAACAAAGTAAAGGGAAATCAAATATAAATCGATTAAAGATCAAAGCATATATGATCAAGTTGCATTTCTGCAAAAACAAAGCATCTTGGTTTTAGCAATCAACTGCAAGTTTGCAACTTACAAGAAGAACATACAACATAGGAAAAATTATAAATGAAATATCTTTGGCAAGCACCCACATGCCAAATATAAGAGGTAGAAGAAAAGTCTGCTAGATTATTTTCTGAGTTTGAAGTACAAGATCAAAGCAATAGCAATGACGAGAACTGCAACAATCGAGCCAATAACCCACTTGTTTCTGTTCATCCTCCTTGACATGTTGGTCAAGATTTTTTTGCTCCTGCTAATGTTGTCATCGACTCCGTGAACCTGCAAAGAAGCAAAACCAAAGAGTTCAGTCAAAAGAGCAAAGACAAAAATACACAATGCAAAATGAACCTCAATTCTCAGACAAGAGCAGGCTGACCATAAAGAGAACCTGTTATAAATTGACAAGACTGAAAATTGAGCCTAAACAAAAAATTACAGCGTTATGAGCATGTAAGAGAGACTGTCGCTGCGAATGCAAGTCTTGAAGAATGGAAACTCCAAGCTCTTCTGTTTCCAGCATCGTTCTTCGACCTTCCTTGATCCTATCACCAGACTTGTTTAATCTGTCAGTAGACATTAACAGTCTTGCCCTTTGATCAGCTGATGCCTATTAATTGCATCAATAACCATAATCAAGAATTTGATTAATCAAAAGAAAAAAAAGGGTTAACTCATGAATCCATTGAAGAAATTTTAGACAAGTGAGGGGAGGGGGACAGGAAGAAAGAAAGAAAGAAATATTGGAAGTATGATAAACGGTAAGTTACACAAACTTTCACATGAGTGTCACAATAGTCATTCTTCTAAAGACAACTACTGATCCAAACATACCGTCAGAGTATCAGCCATGCCCGACTCCAACAACTGATCCCGGGCAGCTGCATTTAAGTTCCCAGATACAAGTCTTTTAACTTCACTTTTCAAATTGTTCAAATCTGATTTATATTCCCTCAACTTAGCAAGAAGCACTGCCTTGACATTAGGCTGCAAGCTTCTAGCCTCAAGGTCCATTTTACGAATCTGAAAGGGCGGATAACAACAATAATACAAGAGAGATAGGGAGAAAAATAAATAAAGACGAGTCCACAAAAGTAACTCAAATAAGTACCAAAGACTCTGCTTCATCAATTCCAGTGTTTATTTCTGAAACTTTTTGCTTCTTTCGCTCTGCACATACACAAGACAAGACATTCAAAAATTTATATCACTTATAGTTTAATTAAGATAATTTCATGTCCATGGAGTATAGACACAACTAAAATTACTCTCTTTGGTTCATGCATTACTTTAGCCATACAAGAAAAAAGTGAATATCAATTAGACCCTTGTTTCACAGTATCATGACTAAGACATGATGAAAATATAGTTCAGAATTTAAAGTGTCGAATAAATTAGCGCTCTATCAGCATAAAAAAGATACAAATTATCCAAAAATAGAACAAAATCGTAAGTGCAGCATACTCTACAGATAGAAAAGGATTAGGATTGCAGATATCTCAAATTACTCTCTGATTAATCTCAAATAATCTGATCGAAATAACTAACTCAATTTGGCTCAATGAAACACTCCACCTAGATTATATTACATATCTAGTATTAAAAAAAATAGAAGAGCTCCAAATGGAATCAATGAATCTTCTTCTTTTCATTTTTTCAAAAAGGATAGACCTTGAAATTGAATACAACAGTATGTAGGGAATAAATGAATGACCTCCATCAAGTGCAGCAGCAGCTGTACACTTCTTGGAAAGATTGGCGGAGATCTCGCAGTATTGGCGTTCGTATCTTTCAAAGACCTCGCTCATCTTGGCTAATCTCTTTCTACTCCCTATGCATTCAACAAATTTAACATCGCATTCATTATAATTCAACATAATCGTATAATTTAAAATCTTGAATAACCCTAATCATAATCAATGAAACATACAATTGAAACATGAAAGATGAGGAATGGATACGAAAAACTACAGATCAACAGAGTAGATGATATGAACCTGAGAAGAATAGAAGATCCGGAAGGTTTTCGGAATATCAGCGATCGACGAAAAAGACGTGGAGATCCTTCGAGGTTGTTGTGGCTTAAGAAAATAGAAAATTTCAAACGATGATGCGCTTTAACGTGGACGGCATACTCTGGGTAAATTTGGTAATAAGGTGGTAAGAAAGTGGATAAATGATAGAATCACCCGCCACGGCACGCTCAGTGGAAACTCATCTTATTGCTGACAACTGTTGAAAGCGTTTTTTTTTTTTTTTTCAAAAACTGTTGAAAGTTGAACGACGTTTTAAAAAAAAATAATTTTTTTTTTAAATTTAATACATATATTAATTTATATAATATAATTTAATTGACTATTTATTAATAAATAATCCTATAATTATTTAATTATCTTATATTTTAAATTTTATAATTAATCAAAAATTAATACATATATATTATAACTTAATACATAAAATATTATTCATTAATTTAAATTACATAGGCACATTCATGACTAATTGAATAAATAAATTGCTATTTTTAAGAGTTGTTTGACAAGGTGATAATACTAATTGAATAAATGAATTACTATTAGATTTTACTATCCAATATATATATATATATATATATATATATATTAAGATATTAGTATATATGTTGATGCGTTAAAGGTAGTTTATAAAGAGAGAGAGTGTGTGCAATAAATTTATTGTACGTGCAAAAGTAAAACAAAATAACTGAAACGTCAAATACGTGTTAGAATGAAAGTTCATACGATTTATAAATTGATACCATTATTATAATCTAAAGATTATTTTTATATGCTGGAGATATCATTACGACCTCAAAATTGTCCTTACAAATTGAGAGAGTTTTTTTTTTTTTTAGCTAATGTACCTAAAAAAACTAAAATAAACTAAACAATAAGATACCTTATTCGTTTGTACCAAACAGCTATTGCAAAATATTTATATTTAAAAACATTTATTTTGCATTTGCTCTGACAATAAAGCTTCCCTTGATAATCAGATAATTGTTACGTTAATTTAACATAAAAAATATATATATTAACATAGAAAACAATATTGACATCTTTATTAAAGAAAATTAAATTTACAAAATAATTATCCTTAAAACTCTAAGCAATAAGTGTTTTTCAAAAAAAAAAAAAGGTGTAATTTGTGTTAATGATTTCTTCAAAAACGCTAAACAATAAAATATCACCATTGAATAGGAGGGATATGACTAGTACGAGGAGTGCTACCATAGTTGGTATAACTTTTGTTGGATTAGATTTATTATTTATATAAAAAAAAATCACATCTTTCTTTACTTAATAAATTTTGTGACTCTAACTTATTTAAACATGCAAAAATTTTGGGGTTTGAATCTCAATAAGAGTACAAAATTAGAGTAGTTATCTTTTAAAAAAATTAATAATTTTTTTTTTTTTTATAAAATTAAAGCAATAGTAAAAGAAATATTACAAACTTTTTGTTTTATATAAAACTTACAATTTTAAAACTTAAAAATATTCATCATGTATAAGACAAAACACATCTTCAAGGGATTTACGAATATATATTAAATATATTTTTATTATGTAATAAAAAAACATATAATTAGAGTATGGGTTAAAAATAAAAGTATAATGTGCGCTTATTTAATCCAAAGTTTAACGTTATAATGTACATTTAATTAATCCAAAGTTAGGGGCGGAGGCTGGACGGGGCTGCATCCTCGACCAATATTTTTATAAAAAATTAATTACGTGTATATTTTTAATGTTAAATAAATATTTATTTGTAATAATATATTGTGTATAATTTTTATGTACATATTTTGAAATATATTAACAATATTTAACAAATATGTGGATAAAAATGATATAAATTGTAAATAAAATGGTTAAATATATATATATTTTTTCATATATTTGGTAACTATTAGTAACAAAAATAAAATTGTAGTCATATATTATGTGAAAATTCTTCTTAAATGTGATAATCCAAAATTTTTTTTTTAATATTTAACTTTAAACTCAACATTATAAAAATAACATTTAAAAAAATAAGTATATGATAAACTTTATATTAAAATTTTTAAGTTTATGTTTATCATGTTTTATTTCAACTAAAATTTTAACTTTATCTAGTATTATATTATTTGACATTTTTTTAATAATATTTTGGAATTTATTTGAAATCTTTTTATATAAAAAATTTATTTTTTTTATTATTATTAGTCAGTGTTATATTATTTATAAACATATATTTTTAAATATTGTCTCAAAATTAAAATTCTAAATTATATTGAGAAAACAACAAAAATAACACCCCTTGAAACTTATAATAACAAAACTAGCACCCCTTGTGTTCAAACTTATATTTCTACAATTAAAAAAATGACTAATATGTCATTTTTCTTTGAATACCCATTCAATTAAAATTGAACGACGATAATTTAGACTTGTTCAATATTGACATGTTCAATATTAAACGTTCAATATTATAGGGTGCTAGTTTTGTTATTACAAGTTTTATGGGTGTTATTTTTGGTAATTTTTCAATCATATTTTATTTTTTATATTTTTATTTTAGTCTTAACAATTATAAATTTTGGTGTGTTTAATTGTGCTTTCCATTTTCTTAGATTTTTTAGTTAATACATTTATTTTATTCATGAATAATACTAATAATTATTAACTTATTATATTTTTGTTTAGTTTTTGTTATAAGTTAATTATAATGTGTTAACTTTATATTTTTTAGCTTTAATAACTTTATATTTTTTGAGCTCTAATTGTATATTTATATTATAATATAACATAAAAAATTTAGTATAAAATTAAGTATATTCTATTATAACTCTAACTACTTTTTTACTTTATATAAAAAAAAAAAAAAAATTAGCCCCCCAACCATTATTTTCTAGCGCCGCACCTGTCCAAAGTTTAAATGAGCTTTGAAGGTGGGTGATAGGTAAAATTAGTCAAAATAAACAGTCTTCAAGTAATTAGTCGTTCGAAAGAAGAAAAACGTTTATTAGTCGTTTCATACTAAAGACTAGAGTGCCTATAAAAAGGTGACCAGGACACCATCAGACAAATTTTTAATTGATTCTGGATCAATATTCTAAGCCAATAACACGTAATAATCATGGGAAAAGAGAATAAGAAGACTTAAAAATGGACAATACATAGATCAATGTATAATTTTTCCTAACATCGTAAGGTATATTAAGCCAAGTGTACAGAGAAAAATCTTGCAATTTGGTTTAATAGTGAAACCAACTAATAAGCTAATACAAAATTTATGAAGGGATCTTCTCCTTAGATCCTCTGGTATAACAACTGAACAAGCAATCACACCATCTCCAACAGAACCACACCTTTCTTAACTTCAACTGCAAAATGATGCAGTTGTATTCGCACTGTTATGAAAAAGAGAGGTCAAAACAAAGTGTAAACTATATTTCTTTCCAGTTTGTGTTTTCCTCTACAATTTGGTAATTCCTGGAAGCCTCCGAGTTGATATTCTAAGAAGGCTATCACTTTTGGCCATTTGAATTTTTTTTAAGCTGTGGTCTCACTCGGACTGAACAAGCACAGTTCCATCAGGTGCAGCAATTTCCCCAGTTTTTGTGTGCTTCTTCTGAAGCTGCTCCAACTCATTAGCAGAAAACACTTTGTCCTGCATAGATGGGGCTATGTTTTTTACATGCAACCAAGTCAATTGCCAAAAGCTATCAGCACCAATGGCGTCATTTGGCATAAGGATTCCCGTTGTCTTCATCACAAGCAGGATATTCTTCAGGAGCTCAGGAACTAATTCAAGAATTTTCTCACTGCGCTTCCCTCTTAATTTTGCCTTCATATACTTTTCCAAACGATTAAGAACACCAAGCCATAATTTGTAGAAGGATGGTAACTTCCAGAGATCTAGTAACAACTGCAAGAAAACTTTTGACATGAGTTTCATCGCTAAAACAAGTGATACTTCGATGTTCCTGTAGTCCTTCGGAGAGCTCCCTAGTGCAATATCAAGTAAGTCATCAAGCAATGGAAAGATCACCCCATCAAAACACGTCAACCATGAGGCATTTGGAATACCGATCCCTTCCACTCCTGTCAGGGACCTCTGTAAGACTAATATAGCATGGTTTCTGACCTCCTCTCTCTGGTCCAAACAAACTTTCCTTAGTCCCTGAACCAACCTCAGCCACATTTCTCCAATATCTTGATTCACCTTTATAGCAGCTTCAACTGTTGCAGCATGCTTGGTCTCACATGACCATCTTACCAAACAAACAACAGAACCTGCCATTAGATCTAGGGCAGAAACTGACCGATCAACCTCCCCTACCTGAGATTCAGCAAACTGCCTTGCAGCATCCACACATAACACATAATTAGAAGGTAAAATATTTGCTCCATCTAACATGACAGATGCTAGTGCCTCAAATCCCACTTCAGATGCTTCTGGATGTCGAGCTGTGATAGAAACCAGGGAAATAATTGTGCGCCAACCCACATGTGATCTGATATGAGATGCATTTGCTTTCACAAGTCGAAAAACTTCTTGAGTAATTTGTTCACAATATGCATCAGCAACCCTGGCATCAAGTTTTAAAATCACTTGCAGCGACTTGAGAAGCTCATCGGTAAGGTTTTCCTTATAAGGAAGCAGTCGCTGGCAAATCTTAACTAGCCCAAATACAGCCTTTTCCACTAGAGGACAAGGCATTATGGTCGACTGGACAATATTGGATATGTGATCATAGACACCTTGCCAAATTAGCATTATCCTGTCCCGATTATTTATTGTGATTGCAATGAGCAACTCCAAACAGAACACTGATGTTCCTTCATCCACCATAGCAATAGTTCCCTTTCGAAATCGGCCAGCAGCCAAGATAAGAGCCCCTACAAGCTGTGATAAAGACTCAGCTTGCAGAAACTTACTCTCAGCAAAGATGCTGTCAATGCGGCAATTCTCTATAGTTTCACGACTGCGCTGACGAGCTGCAAGTTCTTCCTCACTTGGTTGTAACTTTGGCTCCTCTAAATCAAAAGATAACAGCTGGCTGAACCTACCCATCAGACCAGATGATTTCCGTGGAGTGGCCACGGATGGCACATGTAGTGCTAACAATGTGTTTGTCATAGGCTTTGCCCCTTCTACCTCAGAAGAGGGCTCTAAGTCATTGACAGATTCAGTCATACGCTGAGCAGGTAGAAACCCAAGCTTGTACAAGCTTAAGACGCAATCCAATATATTTTTCCAACCAGAGCGAATAAAATCACCATACTTATTAGCAATATTGAAGACTGCTATGGTCGCCATCTTGGCACGAATATCATCTCCAAAGGCAATGATGGCTTCTTCAGCAGATACTGGACTTAGAAGTGTGGTAAATTTACAAAGAGATACAACCAAATCATCCAATACGTCTACAAAGTGATAACTTGTTGAAATTTTAGCAATTGCCAGGAATCCATCAATGCACCTTTGTAGAACATCTTCTTGCTCTGCCTGAACAAACACCACAGACATTGCAGCAATTGTAGGACCTGACATGATAACAAACATATCATAGTTCAGGGGTGCTCTACAATCACAAGCAATGAAGGGAGTGGTATTCTTGGATTTGTATATCACATTAATCCAATGGCTTGATGTCATGACTGGAAAACCAACACTTTGCTCTGGGATCATTTGAATTTCATTCTCACAGATCGAGTGGTAAAGCTCTGACAAGAACTCCCTAGGAAGATCATTTCCTCCATTGATTTGCCGGTTGTTACGGATGAAGTCTTCTTCAGTCATCTTTCTCTTAACTTGTACATTGTGTTGATCTGTGTTCAGCAGTATAAGTGAATATGACAACAAAAGAGTGGCATCTTTGTTGGAGAAAATATTGGATGACTGCACATAGTATCTTTCTGCAAATGCTTCAAGAACCCTCTGAATTTTCTGTGACTCCCCTGGCAGTCTGAAGGTTCCTAAGAAAAGGCGCAGTGCAGTATCTAAATTCATGCCACCAAAATTGAATGTCTTAGCAAATTCATGAAGAACCTGAACACAGAACTCATCATGATTTCCCAGAAAATCCCCAATAAGATTCTTATCCAACCCAGTTGTATATCTGAAAAGGCATGCTACGCTTTGAGGATCAAGTGTATTAGGCAGTAAATGTATTCCTTGGAGAAATTCTAAACCTTTCTTAGGATCCCGATTGAAGTGATCAACTCCAATCATCAGTTTTCTCTTAATGTACTTTATCTTACGTACAAAAGGAACCCAATAGTTAGGGTCGCTACAGTTTTCACATTTCAACGTCCAGAATGATTTATATTCCTCAAGATCTACTGATGCCTCCTCTAAAACAGACAATTCATTGCAAATTCTCTCTGCCATAACCTGTACCATGGATATCAGACCATCCAGTGCAAGAATGTGAATTGCAGATAGAGGGCCATTTACTGGAAATGCACTTTTTGACAACAGGTTCACAAGATCTTCAAAAACATTGTTACAGGTTATGTCACAGTCATAGTTGGCATACATTTCAGCCACGAACATCTGCTGCCTGCATAGATCAATCAGAGCCTCCAAAGCAACCTCTTGCTGTTGGTATGAAGAACCGTGCTTGCTTTGAGCAAGCCTCAAAAGCACGCCTGAAAAGAAAGCTTCGAGCTGTACTTTAAGTTCAGTGCGCAAATAATGATATAGATTGAGAACTATGCTACAAACTGTTGATAGAATCAATGGGCTTGTTGATAAACCAAATTTCATAAGGTTATGAAATAATTCATTCTGAATTATAGCCAATAATTTAGGTTGGCTGTGAATATAGGGCCCAGCCAATTCAATGGCTGAATTAATTAGCCCCAACGCAAACAGGGGAACATCCTCATCATATGCTATAGGATTTGATCTAGGACCAAATTCAGTATGCTCAATGACATTCAGCAGTGAACAAAGGAAGTGCAATATCTCCACCATGCACGGGATCCCAAACTGCTCCATCATGACATCCTCACCACTTTGAGTTGCCACCAACTGGTTGCTACCCTCAATCTTCTCATATGTCCCACCTATTAATGTATCAGCAGGAGAGTTTGAAGAATTTGCAAATGAGGGCTCACCATCACTGCCATTGTCAGCCAGTTTACTTCCATTATTGCAATTAGTATCTCGCCCAGCTACCTGTAGGAGTAAATTGTTCTCGGTTAACAAGAAAGAGCACTTATATATTTCATTTTGATATGCATACAAATTTCCATAGCCACTAAATTCAAAAGTGTTAATTCACTCAAAGGCTCACCTCTAGACAACTTATAATTTAAAGTTATAAAGATAAGTGAACATTAGAGCATAGTTTAAACAATTTATAATCACCTGCTTCTACATTCATATCATCTAAGCCTGACATCTTGCAGAAATTTCCACATCTCTCATCCCTATTGACTTATTTTCTTTCTATTTCAAGGGGGGAGAGAAAATACAGTGTTTTTTACATAAATAAATAAATAATAGACAGAGATATATCATGTCTCTGACAAAAGAACCATTACCTTTACACTGTCACAAGACCTGCTTTCATCAGTTGATGCATATTCTGTGTTGTCAATAGACGGCAGGCGACAAAAGATACACCTAACTAATTCATGCATTGTCTGGCGTGCTATTCGCTGCAACAGTTCACCTTTCGAGCTAGCTTGATGAACTATACGAAAGCATGTGTTCACAATATTGCATACATGCTGGTTACTCAACTTAGGTGATGCCTTGCTTTTAATGCATGCTAGAAGAACTTGAAGTATTTTCGTCAGTACCACTTCTTCTGAGGCAGGATCTGTTACCTCAAACCTGCAGCTTGTAACAGCATCAACAATCAGGTGCATGGCATCTCCAACATTTATAGTTTCCAGATCAAGCATGTCAAGGGTCAATACTTTATATATAGATGACAAAGCAACCCCAGTTATAGGGGCACCAGTTTCATCGGATTGAACCACATCCAAAAATGGCTGAAGGTAAATATCTGGATTAATATTGTGCCAATCATGTTGCCATGAAAAAATTTGTTTCCGTAATTCTTTCAATGAATGAATGAGAGAGTGCTCCATCTGTTCTTCATCTGCCACATAGTGAACCCCCCAACGTACATTTCTCCTCATAACAGCCAGAACTGCACCAATTTCAGAGTTGATCATACATGCTAAAGCACCTTTGGAAGGCCTGAAGTGGCAGTACTTCACTTCTTCCTTGAAAAAGTTACCCATACACTGTGGATTCAGATGCCCCATAGTTACCACACTTTCTGACACAATTCAATTTGGGCACACAGAAATCATCCAACAAGACAACAACCTGGTTATAAAAATGAATCGTTGACGAGAGATAAGAAAATAAGACAACAAAATGAAAATGTAATGAAACTTTTTTTTTCTCCTTAAAAGATGTACGGAAATGACAACTGCATAATATATCATTGTTTAAACGAATTACAGATGATAAGTGCAATGGAAAATGCACATCTAAAGTGATGCATATGTTATGACCAATGGAGTGGAGGCTCCTGAGTCCTGACATGGAGCAGCCTAGTACCAATGTAGTCATAATCAGAAGCATATCAGATCAGTTACAAAGCAAGTCATTATCTTCATCACAAGATTCTACAAGTACCTTCGTACTGCTACGCATATAAAACTGATTGTGGAACAAACACTCCAGGGGTAAAATAATTGACATAATTAGAAACTAATAACAAGAGGCTCTAAATCATTGAGTTTTACTACCGAAACGAACTTTAGATGCAAGGACATTGTTCACAACAAAATGCAGGCTTTTTTGGCCACTGTATGATCTAATGGATCCAAAAAAATGTACAACTCCTCATGCATCAAAATTGGGTGACCAATAAAATCTCAAATGACAAATGTATGCAAGATTACAGATGAAGCAAGAAAATATGTTTCACATCCCCTAAAAATAAAAATTATTAGAGAAGAAGAAGAAACACAGTATAGGACTGAATTTTCAAGATCAAAATGTAAAAGAATTAAATTACATATGATATTTTAAAGAAACAGGAAGTCAACTATCTAGTATGATATGTGATTATCCTTTCTTCAAGCAGTGGAGGAAGGGATATGGGATTCTTATATTCATAAAATACTTTAATCATTTACAGAAGATCATAATTTTTCGTTTTCTTACTCAATATTTTGTAAATAATACTTATATTTGAATTCTCTTACCCCGGACAAATACAGACTTTTTAAAATTACTTGAAACAAATGGTTCAAAGTGTATTATTGCTCAAACTAAACTCATATATGATTCGGCTCTTGCGTCCCACAATTGAATCACATATACTGAATCGACAGAATTCGGACCACGTCTGCTAGATCTAACCCCATTTAAGGACAAATCATCCAGAATTGAATCATCGACAATGCAGTAAAGTAACTCAAACTCAATTGAGAGTATTAATCAAATTTGAGTCCATGTGGAATGTAACAGAAGCATGAAATGGAGATTTTATGAAACAGATCGAAGCAAATAATCAACTCACCGGTGACGATCCCACGTTGTAGCTATGTTACAAGGACCTCGTGAAAGTGGGATCGATTGAGAATTGAGCTAGGATTCTGCTACATAGGCATGGAATCGAGATGGGTTAAGGTCATTATGAGTTTTGCATTTGAATACGGAAGGGGTCGCCAAATCGAAGTCGGAGATCTTGGAATTTTGGCTTTGGCGTTTCGCGAGTCCCAAACACGGCTTCACTGGCTTGAAATGAAACCGGGGCGGTATTGGGTGTTTTCCGGGTCAGGTGAAAATGTCTAATTGTCGTAGCTATTAATTACCCAGCTTCGTTTTTATGAAATTTTCTTTTCTTTTCGAATATTATATTATGATTGGACCTCAGATGGCTTTGTAAAATAAAAATTTATACCTTTACAAATAAAAATTTAATGTATAAAAGAAAAAAAGTGAAATCATTTAAAAAAAATTATTCTCTATATTATTGGTCAATGTACCTCTTACAAAGTACAATGTTAATAGAATTTTTTTTTTTTTTTTATGTAACATACTCTCACTGTCTCACACATATTACGATATGCAAGATTTAAACTTACATTTTCGATACATTTATTAAAAATAAATATCATGTGCTAATAGAATTTGAGCGTTCTAATTTTTATGTTATTAATTAATCTAAAGTTCTAAATTGAACATCTAAATCGATTTAATTCATATTGTTTACTTTAATTTTTCTTCTCAAATAAACTTTCGTTCTTATTTTTTAGTTTTATTTTATTAATGATTATTGGATGACGTTTTATGCTTTTATCATGTGTAAAATACATTAGAAAGAAATTTAAAATATAGATTTTAAATATAGAAATTTAAAATATAGATTTTGGTTCGTATATTTTCGTAACATATAAAAAATTAAGGAAAAAATGATAGCAATAGATCACTAACTTTCATCAAAGTTTATAAAAGATAACTAATTTTTTCATATATTATTATAAATTTAATAATTATTAAAAAAAATAATAAAATTTTAAAATTGTTAGAATTTGGTCAACAAGACATGCAAAAGTTCAATTTTAAAAGAATAAGACTTTAATGTCATTTTTAATAATTATTAAATTTTTAGTACTTTATCTAAAAATTGATAAATTTTTATGAACTTTGATCAAAATTAATAGGTCATGGCTATCCTTTATTCTAAAATTAATTTACTCCTCTCTTTTGAACAAAATTTTTTTTTTTTTTGAAAGATTTTGAAAGACCAACAACAAAAATTAATCCGAATAGAAGTCAAGAATACAAATATTAAGTGTTTTATGGAAATAGTATTATATGCATCAAATTATAATATTCATTAAATTATGGTATACTTTAAATAATATATCAATTATTACTAAAATATAAGATATTATGAAATTTCTTACTTGCTAGAGTTAATTAAATTTTATAAAAAAATACTTTTATTTTTTATTTATTTATTTTTTTTTTGGAGGAAAGGAGTGTAAAATACATCCAAGTACAAATCAACAATTATAAACAAAAGGAGCACAAGTGGTTAAAACTTTAGCCTATTTATGAAGACTTTACAGACGTCTTTTAAGTAAAGGCCTTGAAATGGAAAGAAGCAAAAAAAAAAAAATAACCACGTAAATGCGAGAAGTTTGTTGTAAAAAGTTAAAATTACTAAAAGTTACAAGAATATTTTTATACATCTCATTCTCTATATTGAATTGATAATATTTTTGTTTAATTGGCTAGTATAATTTTTTTTATTCAAAAAATTTTATTTTTAATCTTTTAAAAAAAAAAAATACATACACACGTATATATATTTTTCTTACAACCATAAATGATCCAGCATATGTTTTTTAACGTTATAATACAATGAACATATTTTTTTTTACTTAGAGAGTTAAAAATAAATTGAATTAAATAACTTAGTTTATACTCTAAAAGTATAATATTTTTATGCATTTATCATTCTTTATAAAGTGTATATTATATGTACTATGCACCAACACTTAAAATTCAAGTTTTTAAAAAACTTATAACTTTTTTTAAAATAAAAATAATTAATTTCAAGGGTAATTAATAGTTTTATACATGGATAATGCATGTTTTTTTTTAATGTATCATAAGGAATGGTTAATTAAATTATATTACATATTTTCTTATAAAACTTAATATTACATAGTCATACTGCATGTTAATTAAAAACACATTTGCAGAATCCAATCTCTTTTGCCTTGACATCGTGCACTGTGTACATCCTCTCGAATGATCAGATATGAGACTGCTTGATGTCAACAACCTAATAACTTATTAAAACCATTATTTTGCAAGACTTTTACTGTTGTTATGTTATAGTGTTGTAGAGAGTGTGATGTACGTCGTCCTTTTAATTTTGGTTTCAAATTGGTATATTATATGATTAGTGCTTACTTGGGTTTAAAATTATTAGAGATATATTCTCATTCTGAGAGTGGACTATATATATAACATCCAAATAGAATGAAGCTATCTCAAAATCAATATATATAGCAATCCAGATGGTGTAAAAGACTAGGTCGGATAATGTATCCAATGGCATATAGTTAAAACCTTTCAAATTATTAGAGAGATATATTTGCCTCCCAAATAAAAGTACATTTTTTCTTTAATGTTGTGGACTTGTGATCTCTTGGATGGCCTTTTTCTCAATCAAATAATAATCTATATTGGTTAACTGCTACAATCCATTATATTTAGCATTAGGGCTAAAATAGCACCAAAATGCTTTATTGATGGCTGAAAATGGAGTAAAATGGGTACTAAGCAAAAGACAAAGTTTACATTTACGGCATCATTTTTATTTTATTTTTTAATAACTAACAGCTAAAAATTTCATTCCAATTGAATCAAAATTACAGACACAACCAATAGACACTTTAATGCTTTACTGTGGCAGTAAATAAAAACAGTTACTCATTTTCAGCAGTAAATGGTTTTGAACAATGTTTGCAACGTTTGACCAAATCAGTAAAAAAAAAAAAACTTTTCATGGGGGTATCATGTGGGTGTTAATCAATATTTCTATTTTTTTTTTTTTTACATATACTTTAAAAAGAAATTTTTGTATTTCTTGAAAAAAAAAAAAAAAAAAAAGATGTTAAAATAAAATAAAATAAAAAATACGACAAAATTAATCTAAAAAAACAAATACGATGAAAATGTACTCTCCAGACTAACAAAGGCCCCAATTTAGGTATCGGGCCCATAAATCAAATATGCTCGTTATGAACAGTAAATATATTGCAGTTAGAGTGATCGATGTCGTCAATAATATCGCAACAATATCAGATTTTTATACATTTTAACATTGAAACGTAATATTTTTTTTTTTTTTTTGCCAAAATATAGAAAAAAAAATGTTAAATTATTGCTAAATTATCATTATGTTTAAATTGTCAAAAAATATATATATCAGTTTTTTCTAAAATATCCTAAATATCGTGAATATTATCACTAAAATATCAACAAAATATTATTTTATTTTATTCTTTTTTATTTTCAAAATAATTTACCTTTAAATTTATCTATTTATAATTTTTTATCTATAACAAAAAGACTAATTATTTGAAATTGAGATAATATTTACACTTATTTTCATATATATATACATTATTTTTGCATTATTTTATTGTTTTACCATAGTTTTTGTTTTGTCATAATTTAAATTTTATTATGTAACGTCAATGTTTATTGATTTATAATAATATTACAATTACAATATAAACAATTATTTTATATTTTAATTAATTATTCTATAATATTTTGATTAATTAATTTATTGATCAAATTAGATAACTTAACTTTTATAAATATATGTATTAAATAAAAAATTAGTTTAAAATTATAAGTAATTAATTATTTTGATGTTTTATAAAATTTTATAAACAAATTGCATATTTTGGATAAAATTTTCAAAGGTTTTTTTAAATATTTTCAAACTTTTTGTCAACAATAACAATATCTTCGTTATTTTTGTAAAATGAAAGGTCTTGACATTTGAATCGATATCAAAATTTTATACATTGGTTATATGATATTTATATATTGTATTTAATTTATAGAGTATAAATAAACTAAAAGGTATAATTATATACAAGTTTATACATTATTTTAGCGTTATTTTAATTATGTATAGCTCTCAATTTTTTTAAAATAAACATGGAAAAGAAATTAAACGTCATCATAACGTAGGACAAGTCTCCTACATCATAATATACGAGGCAAAAATCAAATTTTAAATTTAAGTAACTCAACTATCATCAAATCAACCAGCTAGAAGGCTGGTGGCCATTAGAGTTGTTTTGCTTGATGAATGAGATAAAGCCTCTAAAGATCAATAAATTTAAAGGATGAATACAATAAATAATGTAATCAATAATACTAGAAGTATCGCACTGTGCTTTGATTAAAAACTAATAATTTGCAGTTGCACTATTACATTGTTTAAGAACTATCGGGAAGCTTTGGAGAAATCGATATTATTGACTTTTTAAATCATTGACAACGACTTTACATTTTTTTTTTAACAGAAAAAAAAAAAAAAAAAAAGATTTACAATGAAGCTGGATATTCTTCTACAAATTTTAAGTGTATGGTTAATTATCCAAAGCAACATTATTAACTTTGCTCGAATTCGAAAGTGACTTAAAACTTGCAAAAAATACTTTCACATCAGATGAACAAAGATTAATTTTACTTGTTATACACTTTCACTTGTATGTAAGGTGTGTTTTTATACTTTAAATCGATCTGTAAAGATAAAAAGAAGATAATTCCCCCTTTTCTTTTAAGAAATAAAAGATAACAGTCAAAATTGCCTGTTGAATGCTCAAATAGTAACAGTAACTCTAATTGTTATGTATCACAAATATTTTATATTATGCATACTAAGGGAAATGTGATTGAAATAAAATTACACAATTTTAATTTTAACTTTGCAAGTATCACCACATTATTTAAGAATATTACAAACTCATGATAAGAAATCCTTTCCTTTCAAAAATAAAATGGTAGCTCCATAGCGTTTTTTGTTTTTTTTTATTGATAGATATCAAATACTCTGATACATAGAGATCATCTGTATTTTTTTTATACATCATTTTATTTTATGTATTATTAATTACTAACAAATATATGTATAAGAAAGTTCACATTTTTACTTTTTTTTTATTTACGTATTTATCATATATCAATAATACATAAAATAATATAATAAAAATAATAATAAAAAAAAATTAGACTCATACAACACGTACCTTTCTCCAAAGCGATGACATTTATGCTTCCAACTTGTTTTCTTGCTAATAAAATATGTTAATGATTAATTAATTAATAAGATAATTTCCTTAAATTTAATACTTAAAACAATATAATATTGTTTAAAATAAAAATTCAACGACCAAGTCAAGAGACTCGAGAGTCAAGACTATATCTCCGTACCTAAACACTATTATTCTGATATAACCAGCTCAAAATCTCATCTTGCCATCTTTGGCCGATTCAAATTAAAAACATAAGAATAATTCTCAGCCTAATTTCAATTTAAATTCTTATCAAAGAGAGAAAGCTCCATTTGGTCTTCATATTGAAGCTGAAATTATAAATGACAAGCAACTAAAAAGACGAAAAATGATTCATTATTATTAAAATAAATAATGATGTGATATTTTAGATTAATGAAAGTATTTTTTTTAAAAAATATAAATATCTAATGAGTTCATTGATAGAGAGAAATTAAATATAATTAGTATAAATTATAATCTAAGAATAATAAATAACACTTCTTATAAAGAAACTTTTTTTTTCCGTAACGTATTAGTTTAAAAGAGAAAAAGCGATGGAAAATATCACTTGAGTTTCTTATGTGATTCTTTATTTTTTGATCAGTTATGTGATTCTTTATTAGAAATGGAGTTTTATATGTCCTCACTAATTATAACATCTCATTTTTTTATTTTTTATTTTTATAGTTGACATATGAACGATAAAAAGTTGATATAATCAAAATCTTTAAAACAGATAAAAAGTGATGGTTCATAAAATATAAATATTTGGCTGATATTTTGATGATCGATTATTATATTTCAGACAACTTGTTAAGGTCTCTTCTTAATGAAAAAAAGGCTGCTATGATTCTCAAGTTATATTTTCAATCAATTTGGCCACTTCAAAAGACCTTTTCATATCATACCTGTATTTTTTCTTATTTGACAAGATCTCACATTCCCTACTATATAAATACACACTTTCAACAAGCTTGATACTCATATATAGCACCTGAAATTTCATCATCTTTCTTATGCAGTAAACTAAGCACTTAATCCAACCTCACAAAACTCAAAAATAGTATACACAAGAAGCTAGAGAAAAGCAGAGAAACAAAAAAGGAGATATGGCAAGGAAGAGAAAGGCTTGTAATGGAGTGGAAATTAACAATGAATCAACAATAGTTAATTGGGGTGAAATAGTGAAGGAAACAACAGCTTTAGATGGAACTCGAAAAGCTCGAAAGCGCTTTGTGGGAGTGAGACAAAGGCCATCAGGAAGATGGGTAGCTGAGATCAAAGACACCATACAAAAAATAAGAGTATGGTTGGGCACTTTTGATACAGCTGAAGAAGCAGCTAGAGCTTATGACGAAGCTGCTTGTTTGCTTCGTGGTGCTAATACTCGTACCAATTTCTGGCCTCCTTATTCTTCTAAATCCCCTGCTCTTCCTTCCAAGATCACAAACCTTCTACTTCAAAGGCTCAAAGCTAGGAACAGCTCTAGTACTATCTCTGCTCCAAATCCTCCTTTATCCCCCACAAACAATCACCACCAGCAAAAGCAACATGTAGTTGAAGATCAACAAGGTTTGGGATTTTTCAAATACCCAGTTCACTGGTTTTCTTAATGACCCAGATCAAGATTTTTACACCACAGGTAGTACTAATGACATTAGCTATACGACTTCAAGTTTTGAATCCTGTTTGAATGGAAAAGAAGAGTACTTTATTAATGATGAAGAAATGGAATTAGATTTGGGTTATAATCTAAGTGATGGTATTGGACAGAGTTATATAAATACAGGTGATGAAAATGGTAATGGAGCTGAAGTGGAAGAAGAAAAAGAAGAAGGTAATGATGATTTTGGTGCTTTAATGGATTTCAAATTTGTGGATGAAGATGTTGGGTCAGCTAATTGTTACTATTCTACTTTTGAGAATATTGCTGAAGAAATAGAAGAACCAATGGATGCTGCAGAGAATTATTGTGGAGATGAGTCTTCAATGTTAAGAGAAGCAATGAAGAGGATGAAATATGAAAGGAAATTCTCAGCTTCACTCTATGCCTTTAATGGGATACCTGAGTGTTTGAAATTGAAACTTGGATTAGTTGGAATTAATGTTAAGGGTAGAGGAATTTCTGACCAATTAAGTCAACTGCAAAGGGCATGTAGTAAAAGTAAGGAGGAGATGCCTACTGAGGATGGTATTGGAAACAAAGAAGAGAAGAGTCCACAGAATTCAAATGATGATATGAGCTCTTCTTCTTCTTCGTCTTCTCCTTCTCCTTCTACTACTTGGAGCACTGATGTTGAACTGTCACTTTGGAGTGACCTTCCACCAATCTGCTTTGTCAACTAGCCAGTATTCTTTCCATTATCTTCAGCCACCCAAAGAGAAGCACCAACCCACCATAACATGAGCCAAAAAATCCTTAGAAACTGGGGAATCTACTATATTAAAATTCTTTTAATTATCTAATTAATTCACTATTCAAGTTATTTAAGATGATCAAAATATGGAACTTGCTGTAATTAACCTTCCTGTCAAAGATCACTGAAGGGATTTGCTTTGCTTTTCTTTCTATACTACTATATATTAATCCTGTTTTAAGAGAAATAAGCATACTTGGAACATTAAATTGTCTATGGTTTTCAATGGACTTCTTGTTCTCATCTCGTGAGTTTAGTTCAGCACTCTACTAGACTACTAGTGTCAGAAACACTTGTTTTCTCTTGTGTTGTTAAGTTAGTTCAGAAATAAATACAATCATTTTCATCGTCTTTTCCACCATCTGGTTTTTCTATAACATAACATGAACTTATCAAGTGTTAACTTTATGGTCAGGTGGTCTAGTGCTTAAACTCCCCAAGTAATTCACTCTGTATGAATAAAATATACTAGTCGGGCAGCCATTGTCCCTGCAAACTGTATCTGTTAAAAATGAAACTTTTAGTCCTCTTAAAATTAAAAAAAAAAAAATTATTTTTGTCATCTTAAAATTAAAAGAGAGAGAGAGAGAGGATGATTTAGTCCTCACTGATAAATGAATCTTTTAATCTTTTAGATTAGAAAGGGGCCAAGAAAGTTGTGATCTCGTTTAGGACTAAAATAATTTTTTTTCATTTCAAGAAGAATCGAAAAACTCATCGAAATAAAGGACTAACTCAGGCGCTTGCCCTTTCACAATTTCTGCACAGTATATCTATGATATGACTAATTAATATTGGACAATCACATACATGCGATTACTTAGTTTGCACAATAAAAATGTAAGGAGAATAAAAATGATAAGGTGAATAAAATTAATATTATGTTTATTTTAGTAATAAAATTAAAATAATGATAAATATTAAATAATATTTATAAAATTATAAATAAAGTTAAATTAAATTAAATAATTTTTATTTTTTATTTTTAATGAGAAAAAAAATAATTATACAAATATAGAATAAAAAAAACATTTTAACATATTCCTGAGAGATATGGAATGAATGAGTATTTCTTGTTGATACTGTTGTAATATTTCACATTTTATTTCAAATTAATAATTAAACCAATTATAAAAATAACCTGAATTATTCTCATTACTATTTTTATTAATTTCAATTGTCAAAAAAGGGAAAAAAAAAAAAAAGTAATAATTACTATCATAAGCTAGACAAAAATCTTAGTCCGACTGCTATGTATCCTCAACCTCGTGCATATCCATCAAAAATTTATGAAGAATGTGTTCGAGTATATACGTGAGTATGCTCGTAAGGGATTATATATTGAGCAAGAATATCTCATTCTGTTATGAACATACAATAAATTGCCATACAAAAATTAGCACTCGATTGACAGCTCTTTCACTTTTGATAGGTATCGAAAATGATTCCAGCTTATGCGTCTTTTAGCAAGTTTACAAACAAACAAACATCAGGAGGACAAAAAACAGAAGACACAGGCGACAAGTTGTTCGATAACAATTGATAGCTAACATAATCGAAAAATCAGTAGCTCTAATAGGCCCTTTGAATCCAAAAAACATAATTATACATCAAATACGTGGCCATACCAAAAGGTGGGTTGAGAGAACTAAATTTCAGAAAATGAGGTCAATTATATTTAAGAGAGAAAAATTAATTGTCAGTATAATGAAGAAAAAAAAATCCTGAAAATGTGACCCAAACGAATGAATTAACCAATACCTGCCATTAGGATCGGCTCAAAACAAAAAAAAAAAAAAAAAAAAAAAAAGGAAAAACCATTACCTGCTAAAATTGGTAATAATATCAAAAGGGAGAGCAGGAGCTAAAGGACTTAATATATACATCACAAAGTTCTCTCATTCACAATTATAACAGTCGATTCATTGATAATGAACTTGTGAACTAAGCAGTAACTTTAAACTACACGCAGTTGCACAAGGAAGGCAGCACAAAGATCCAAGAAGAGAAAGTGAGGACCCTGCACCCTCTGCAGATCTAGCAGATACTTCTCCTCCCACGTCTTGTAAAGCTGTCAAACACCACAAGTGCAGCAATACACATTAGGTATACAAGACAATACAAACTAATCATGGAAGGCTGCTGAATTTATTCTAAGTTTAAATCTGCCAACTTGTTGTGCAAAAAGAAGAAGTTATAAAAAATTCAGGCATGATTTTCCACTTGTCTAAAAAAAATCTGCAGATGCTTACCATTCTAAAAACAAGCATGCCATAAAATTTTAAAAATACCTGCACTTCAAACTTGACCACATTTGGTGACTTCATTACACCATCAGTTTCAATAATAGTAGATTCATCTCCAAAGTAATGATTGTTGTGGACCGAATTATTCACCATGCCTTCTTGGTGTTCAGGAATCCACCTACACTTAATGTTGTAGTGTCCAATCTTTTTCCAACTCACCATCAAGTCTTGCAGAGCTTTGAGGACTTCACTCATAATTTCACGGGGGTGGGCACGAGACTGCCAGAATAAGGGCAAAAGGAAAAAAAATCAATAAAAACAACTTAATCTTACTTATTTCATATTATTTTAGCTAAACATAATTTCATGGACCCCTCAAACACTAACCTAATCATAACATTAACTTCTGACAACCATACGAGAAAAAGAACCTTAAAAGTTGCTGAGCACTAAAATCCTGTTCATGCATTTACTCGCACAACAGGATAGCAAGTTGGATTAAAGTGTACTATGACAACAGCTTTAAACGAAAGAAAGATGACCTGAAGTCCAAGAGCCCACTTTCTTTCAACTGGGAATTGTGATCTCATCCCCATCCCTTGATAATCCATATATCCTGAAAGGCGATGTCCAACAGGAGAAGCAGCTGATTCACTTTGATGCATCCGGTTGAAACTACATTCCTTTTCAACATTACAAGTAAGGTCTAATCAGAATAGCCCAGCCTAAAAAATATGCATTATAAATAGAAATTAAAAGCCATTTTAACTAAATAAATGCAGGAAAATGTAACTATTTTCATTCATAAATATATTAAGTTTCTTAAGAAAGAAAAAAAAAAGTCATAACTCAATGACTCAAAATAACAATCAAGTCAAAGAAGAAAATGCCAAGAAATAAAGAATTGTCAAATCCCTTCAACACCTAGAGGCACGTCCCTTAAATCCAGTCTTTTCATTAAAAGAAAATGAAAACTTCAACCAAAATAATTTCAATAAAGCCCTAAATTGGGAGTTGCTAAGAAATTTTTTTTTCCAGCATAAGCAACCTAACACTAGAAGAAAAGAACAAATATATTACCATAGCTTCCTGAAACTCAGCACCAAGATAGCCACTAGAAACACGAAACCGATTATCCAGTAGCAAATAATATGCAACTGTACCCTGAAACATGATGCAGGCAACAAGTATAAATCTTGAATCATAAGAAGTATGAGCGTCAATGATTTCAAAGGTTCAAACCTCATTTTGTACTCTGTTGCGAAGAGACTCAACCAGTGGGTTCCTATCAAATCCCATCTTAACTACCTCCTGAAGAATATCTTCATCAATCTGCATGACGCACAGCGGTAGTTGAACAATTTATTAGTAACCCATCTACGACGCAGTGAAAAGAAAAATAATCCAAATAGTAAAAGCTAGGTACACTTTTATTTATTCATTTATTTTCCTTAAGCATTTTAGTTACTGAAAGATAGATAAAGAAGAAGGAAAAAAAGCTTAGCATTACTTTTTTTGCTTGTTGTATTGTATCTGGTGGAGGCACAGCTAAATAGCGTGGCAGATGTGCCTGGAACCATGGATGTTGGCGAATATCAGGAATGGTCATTCTCTTCATTGGATCAACCACGAGCATTCTTGGGATCAAATCCCTTGTACCAGGTGATAAATGACTAGGGAGAGTGTAAATCCCACCCTGAATTGGGGGGAAAAAAAGCCATAGGTTATTATCAACATAGTACTTTATCTCCGAAAAAGTGGGCTAACCAATAACAACGGTGATGGATCAAAAAGTAAAATAACAAACTTTGGACCAAGAAAGGAAAAAAAAAAAAAACAGAACATAAATTATTCACATCAGTACAAACAATCAGAACAAAAGTGCAATTTTCACGCAAATGAAATGAGATGGTTCATCAAATCACAAATCTCTGTAGTAAAACCAGACTACACAGTAATTACCGTATTCCATCTGCTGCTGATAGAAAATAGAACAAGTGCTAGAAGCAAGATCTAATATTAATGAACCAAGTGGCTTAAGAACAGATATTGGCCATACAACAAGAATTGGTAACAGAATTTATTAATGCATGACAAATCCTGAACATGCCAGGTTGGACTTTAAGGTAACACCCCTATAGTCAACCAATAACAATGTTCTAAACAAGCTTTAAAGAAAACTTTTTCATTCAATATGTTGAAAACTACCTGATCAACGTAAATCTACAAATACCTTTATCTTCTTGAAAAGGTTAGGAATGTTTTCATCATCAAAGGGAAGAGTTCCACAAAGAAGAGCATACAATATAACACCACAACTCCAAACGTCTACTTCAGGCCCCGCATACAATTTCCCGGATATAACCTAAAAACAAAACAAAATCTTGGAGGTTGACATCAAGAAATAATATACTACGTGTATTTTAGTCAAGCTTCAGCATGAGCAAAATTTAAAAGCATCAATAATTACAATACCACAGACTTCATACCTCAGGGGCAGCATAGTTTGGGCTTCCACAACTAGTCTTCAGAAAATGACCATCGCGCATTATATTGCTGAGACCAAAATCCGCAATCTTGACATTGAACTTAGAATCCAATAGTAGATTCTCGGGCTTAAGATCTCTATGGACCACCATATTTCTGTGGCAGTATTCTACACCTGAAATTATCTGCACCAGGAAATAATATGGACATATATACCTCATTGAAATGACATAAATGCCGAGAACCATAATGCAATAGATGAACCAACCTGCTGAAAAAAATTACGAGCTTCGTCTTCCTGCAACCTACCCTTCTCTACAATATAATCAAAAAGCTCCCCAGACTTTACATATTCCATAACAACATAAATATCTGTAGGTGTTTCTATAACTTCATATAACCGAATAATGTGAGGATGCATAAACAATCTCAAAATTTTTATTTCTCTTCTCACTGCAAACATAAGCAAGAAAACAATGAGAAAATATATAATATTCCTATCATATAAGAAAGTGCATGGAAGAATACAGCTAGTAAACACACAGGAGAATTGTCAAACATGCAATTACTAAAAATTTACCCAATCAGATAACCAGAGTAAGTAATAATTTGAAAATTTGCCATCTCCATAAGTTAATAAATAGTAAAACAAATATGATGCTTAATTAAAAGAGAAAAAATACATTTAAATACAAGCATAGATGTATCAAAATAGAAAGAGCCATCTCCATACAAATTTGACCAACCTTTTTCTTCCATTTCCATGTTCTTTATCTTACGGCGGTTAAGGATCTTAATTGCAACTTTATGACCAGTCAATGCATGCTCTGCAACTTTGACTTTGCCAAATGAGCCAATGCCAAGCGTCTTCCCAAGCTTGTAATTGGATAAGTACATATCAACATTTCCACCTACTCGGCCAGTTGCCCCATCCATTCTCCTTTCCCTAAGTATTTGTTGAAAGGGATTAAAAGTCAGATGCACACAAAATAACAGCCAGGGAAGCAGATATATGACATAACATTGCACCATCAAAAACTTTTTTTTATAGAAACAGCACCCATAAAACTAATGATATCTGTAAAGAACAAATACCAAAATAATGTCCAGAGACCTGAGCTGTAACATAACTTAATCAATCAAGATAGACCGAAACCACATATCCCAGGTACTGCATCAATACATGACAATATTCAAATGGCAACACAAAACAACTTTAAACACACATGACCCCTTCCCCAGTGGTTAGAGGACACAGCTACATATATAGAAGCAAAAATATGAAGACAAGGTTCAAGGAGCTTCTCTAATCCTATGACTGTCAGCAAAAAGGGACATTTTATTTGGTCCTTTCCAAAAGCTTATTGGTGACCAACAAAATCTAATATGGTATCAAGAGCCGGAGGTCCGTTCAAATCCCAACCCCAATTCTTGAATTTCAAGCATTGGGTCTGGGAAAAGGTGTATAGAACACACAGGGAAAGTGTTTAAATATATACATGAACGTTGGCCCATCTCCCAATAGCTAACACTTTTGGGATGATTGACAAACAACAAACAAATGCATTCGTGATAAAAAAGTTAACTGCAATATGAAACGTCGAGCGCAACTTAAATTTTACCAATCGGATAAGCATAAATTTCAAGTTTTTACTCGGCATTATGCTTAGAAAATCTCAATTGCATATTGTAAAAGAGCGTTATATGCCATCATGGTGCCCTCTAATCAATTCTTCTAGATCTAAAAGGGTCCTTTCCTCCCAAACGCAATGCTCTCTACCTATTTCAAACCTATCTCACCAGCAGCGCAGAAAAATAATATTTTTCAAGAGAATGCACCCAGCCAATCAACAAATTAAAGAAAAAATCTGAACCCTAAAACGAGTAACTTTAAGAGAGAAAAAATCGAATAGCCAAAAAATACAAGATTCGGCAGCATATATCATCCAAAATAGAGAATCCCGAAAGAAATTGAAACTGCAAATTTCAAGAAAGATTTGTACCGATGTGAAAACAGAAAATGACGAGTTTAGATTTTTAAAAATTCCAATAAAAAAGTAGAAAACCTAGGCAATAGGAGCTGATAATAAGCTTAAATGTTGTTGTTACCGATGACAGAAGAAGAGGAAGGCAATCGACGGCGACGATAGAGCTGAGCGTTAAACTTTCCCCTCTCTTTTCTCTCTCTACCCTCCAAACGCTAGCAGACTATGATCTTCGAACGCAACGTTTTCTTGCTATTTTGCCTTTTGTTTTCATTTTTAATTAACGGCAGCAGAGATTACAAAAGCCATCAAAAATTTAGCATCTTATTAAATAAAATAATCATTTTTTTTTTTTAAGTAAACAATCATTCATGAAAATTATAAAGGAAATTTTGTTTTTTGTTATACTACTGATAATTTTTAAATATTCTCATTGATTTTATTTTAATTTGTTAAAATAATTATTTTTATAATCATAATTTAAATTAACGTAAAATATATATTTTTACAAAAGACTATTACAAAAGCCTAGTGGGCAAAGACGGACATCGCTTTTTTTTTTTTTCCCACCAAAAAGGCATAGTATAATCCGCTTGGGGTATTTCCGTGGGATCCACATGAAATTTTGTCGCGGTGCTGATTCTGACACGTAGATTCTGAAGCAGCACCTAAAACAATGAATTCTTGAAAAATTATTCGAGAAAAAAAAAAAACTTTACTTTTTTTAATTTTGTAAATTTATATTTTCATTAATTAGACTAATACATAAGTATGGATGGAAAACTAATGTATAATTTTTATTTATTTGTATTTTTACTAAAATAAATGATTCTTTTACAAAAGGTAACCCATTTTATTATTTGTTAACTTATTATACCTATAAGTAAAATATCTCTATTAAATCTAGCTAATAATCTAACTAGAGTATTGCTAAGTAAGGGCAAATATGTACTTAATTATGCATTTTTATTTTTTGTATTATATTATGTATCAGCATATTTTAAAAAATATATTTTCTTAATTTTTAAAATAATTATAAAATAAAATTTAATATAAATTGTGTACAAATTTAAATTATATTATCGTTTTTTTCTAATTTATTCAACCAGTGACACTTGAACTGCTCTCATTAAATAGTTTTGTGCCACTATACTTTTTCATTGATTTTCTGTGTTTTTTTAAGAATAATTTTATTCATTGAAATTGTAGTAATTAGATAATTCAATTATAATACACAAATAAATAAATAATTTGATCAATACAAACAAATAAAAATTAATAAATATATTGATATTGAAGCATCATTTCAATAATAACAGTATTATTAGAGTATTATTAGATACCTTAATTAAAATTAACTAATATATTATGATTTTGATATATATATGTTATTTATGTCACAAAACAAATCATTAGATGATATTTTGGAATTGAGTAATATATATATTTGATCTTAGCTTTTACTTGAAGGAAAAGTATACTTGGAGGAGAAGTATACTTGGAGAAGAAGTTTGCTTGGAGAAGAGATTTACTTGGAGGAGAAGTGATTTACTTGGAGGAGAAGTATACTTGGGAGCTAAGTATACTTGATGGCCAAGTTTTGGGATTTACTTTCTCTCCAAGGAAATTTTGTCTATATATACTCTCTACTCTCAATATCATTAGAACAACAACAACAACATACAAGCCACCACACCAACTTAGAAGAGTGCCACTATATTTGTGTGAGAGGAAGACAATTAGATTTATCCTTTTGAAGATAGTAAAGCCACTATTTGGTTGAAGTCAATTTGGGTTCTTTGAAGCAATCAGTTTCTTGGTGGAGAACCATCACAGTACATTACTTGTGCTTCTGTCACTGTACAAGGTTAGAGATACTGTGTAATTTAGATTTCATTTTGCAAGTGGTTATTTACTTGGATATTGGTGTCTGTACTCTCCTTTTGGATTTGATAGTGGATTTGCCTCGGTGTGCCGTTGTCAGTGGAGTAGACTTTTCACATTGAAAAGTTGAACCACTTAAATCATTGCGCCATTTATTTTTCTTATTGCTTATTATTTTGCCGTTATCCAAAATTAAATTATTTGTGCAACTAAATTGGACCCAAAACTTCGCTTCCGCTAGCGCCAATTTATAACAAATTGGTATCAGAGCTTTGGGTGATTTATTGAAACTAATCAAGTTTGCTCTTTTGGATTTTTTGAGCTTTTGATTATTTGATTGGTTTCATATTTTCTGGGTTGTGCTTCTGTTAATTTAATTTTGGGTATTCTGTCATGGCGGCAAAATACGAAATTGAAAAATTTAATGGTAGGAATGATTTTGGTCTTTGGCAAATGAAGATGCGAGCCATATTGGTTAAAGAAGGGCTCGTTAAGACACTTGAAGGCAAGGATAAATTATCAGAAAAATTGACTGAGGAAGAAAAAGATGCATTGATGGAAAATGCTCTCAGTTCAATTCAGTTATCCTTGTCTGATGAGGTATTACGCGAGGTTGGTGATGAAAGATCTCCTGCCGGATTATGGCTTAAATTGGAGAGTGTGTATATGACCAAGTCTTTGACTAGTCGGTTATATTTGAAGCAACGCTTGTACACTTTCAGAATGTCAGAAGGTATGCCTTTGCACGATCACCTTGATGAATTTACTAAAATTATTCGTGATCTGAAAAATGTTGGTGTTAAGATTGATGATGAGGATCAGGCCTTAGTTTTGTTATGTTCTTTACCTCATTCGTTTGAACATTTTGTTGATACCATGCTATATGGGAGAGACACTATTTCTTTGGAAGATGTCAAAGCGGCTTTGAATTCCAGAGAGTTGAAGAAAAAGGTGTCTACAAGTAATAACGATAGTAGCAGTGGTTTGTTTGTTAGAGGAAGAACGCAAGAAAAAGGCTCGAGCAAAATTAGAGGCAAGTCTAGATCTAAATCTAGAAAGAGAACAGATAAATGCAATTATTGCCGTCAAGAAGGGCACTGGAAAGTTAACTGTCCGAAACTCAAAGGTAAAGGGAAATCTACCACAACATCTTCTGGTACTAATGATGTTGCTGGTATTGCAGATAGTTCTGGTACCGATGGTGATAATGTTCTGTCAGTATCTATTAGTTCTCCTAGAGATGTTTGGATTCTTGATTCGGGTTGCACTTACCATATGTGCCCCAATAGGGATTGGTTTGTTTCTTATCAGTCCATTGATGGGGGTGTTGTCTTGATGGGAAATAATGTGTCCTGTAAGGTTGTTGGTATTGGTACTATCCGAATTAAGATGCATGACGGTATTGTCAGAACTTTGAAAGATGTTCGCCATGTTCCAGATTTGAAAAAGAACCTAATATCTTTGGGTACTTTTGACTCACAAGGCTATAGGTATATAGCTGAAGGTGGAGTTTTGAAAGTTATTAAAGGTGCTCTGGTGGTTATTAAAGGGCAATTGTCTCATGGTCTCTATGTGCTTCAGGGTAGCACTGTCATTGGCAGTGTTTCAGTTTCATCTTCGTCAGATCAAGATTCAGATATGACTCGCTTGTGGCATATGCGGTTGGGGCATATGAGTGAGGCAGGGATGTCTATTTTGAGCAAGCGGGGTTTGCTTGGTGGTCAGAAAACTGGGAAGCTTGATTTCTGTGAGCATTGTGTCTATGGAAAGCATCGCAGAGTTAAGTTCAGTACAGCCATCCATAAAACGAAAGGTACCGTTGATTATATTCATTCAGATCTTTGGGGTCCCTCTCGTGTGGCGTCTAAGGGTGGTGCCCGGTATATGTTGACTTTTATTGATGACTTCTCTCGTCATGTTTGGGTATATTTTCTGAAAAATAAGAATGAAGTGTTTTCGAGATTTGTCAAGTTTAAGGCTTGTATTGAAAATCAAACTGGCAAGAAGATCAAGCGTTTGAGAACCGACAATGGCTTGGAATTTTGTGAGAGTCAGTTTAATGAGTTCTGCGAAAGGAATGGCATAGTGAGACACCGCACTGTGCGTTATACACCACAACAAAATGGAGTTGCAGAACGTATGAATAGGACTCTTTTGGAAAGAGCTCGTTGTATGCTCTTTCAAGCTGGATTGGATAAATCCTTTTGGGCTGAAGCTTGTAACCATGCCTGCTATTTGGTGAATCGGTCTCCATCAACTGCAATTGAGTTGAAGACTCCGTTTGAGGTATTTTCTGGTACTGCTGCTAATTATTCTGATTTAAAAGTTTTTGGTTGTTCTTCTTATGCTCATGTTAATGATGGTAAGCTTGAGCCAAGGGCATTGAAATGTGTATTTTTGGGATATCCTTGTGGGGTGAAGGGTTACAGATTGTGGTGTGTTGAACCCAAGTCACCTAAATTTTTAATTAGCAGAGATGTCAAATTTGATGAGTTTTCCATGTTGGAAAAGAAAAAGGAGTCAGTTGTTGCAGATAAAGACCCCGGTGTTAGTGAGCAGGTGGAGCTTGAGAGTGGAGCTCCTAGTCAAGTGCAAGAGAGCACTTCAGATCAGCCATTTGTGGATGAGGTAGATGATTCTGCTCCTGATGTAGCAGAACAGCAACAAGAGCAACCATACAGTATCGCTAAGGGTAAAGGAATTAGAGAGATTCGACGCCCTCAGAGGTATGCAGATGCAGATTTAGTTTCTTATGCATTGTTTGTGGCAGAGACTATTGGGGTGAATGAACCTACTAGTTATCGTGAAGCTGTCACTTGTGATGAGTCTGCTCAGTGGTTGGTTGCTATGAATGAAGAGATTGAGTCTCTTCATAAGAATCATACTTGGGAATTGGTAATACCGCCTAAGGGCCAGAAGATTGTTGGAAACAAATGGGTCTTCAAGAAAAAGGAAGGTATACCTGAGGTTGAAGCATCTAGGTTCAAGGCACGTGTTGTTGCAAAGGGCTATTCTCAGAAAAAGGGTATTGACTTCAATGAAGTATTTTCACCCGTTGTGAAACATAGCTCCATACGTGTGTTGCTTGCTATGGTTGCGCTGTTTGACTTGGAATTAGAACAGCTTGATGTCAAGACAGCATTCTTACATGGTGAGCTTGAGGAACAAATTTACATGCATCAGCCAGAGGGGTTTGTTGTTCCAGGTAAGGAAGATCATGTTTGTTTATTGAAAAAATCATTATATGGTTTGAAGCAATCTCCTAGGCAATGGTATAAGCGGTTTGATTCTTTTATGATTGATCATGGTTACTCTAGGAGTGATTATGATAGTTGTGTTTATCATAAAAGATTATCTGATGGTTCATTTGTTTATTTGTTGCTATATGTTGATGACATGCTTATTGCTTCTAAGAATAAGCTTGAGATTCAGAAATTAAAGTCTCAGCTTAGTGGTGAGTTTGAGATGAAAGATTTGGGTGCAGCAAAGAAAATTTTGGGAATGGAAATTTACAGGAATAGACAAGCAGGCAAGCTTTATTTGTCTCAGAAAAGTTATATCGAAAAAGTTCTTGAACGCTTTGGTATGAAAGAGTCTAAACCTGTGAGTACGCCACTAGCTGCGCATTTTAGGCTTTCTTTGGATTTGTCACCACAGTCAGAAGAAGAAGAGAAGTACATGTCTCAAGTTCCATATGCAAGTGCCGTTGGTAGTTTGATGTACGCTATGGTTTGTACTCGTCCAGACATTTCACATGCAGTTAGTGTTGTTAGTAGATACATGGGTAACCCTGGAAAGGGTCATTGGCATGCAGTGAAATGGATACTTCGGTATTTGAAAGGCACTTCTAGTTTTGGTTTGGTATATGATGGGAGTTCTAACACTGGTTGCAGTGTTATTGGTTATGTGGACTCCGATTATGCTGGAGATTTGGATAAGAGAAGATCTCTGACAGGTTATGTTTTCACTCTTTCTCATTGTGCCATTAGTTGGAAGGCTACTTTACAGTCTACAGTTGCTTTGTCTACTACAGAGGCAGAATATATGGCAGCAGCAGAAGCAGTGAAAGAAGCCATCTGGCTTAGAGGTTTGGTTTGTGACTTGGGTTTACAGCAGGATACTTCTGTTGTATTTTGCGATAGTCAGAGTGCGATACATTTGACCAAGAATACTATGTATCATGAGAGGACCAAACACATTGATGTCAGATATCACTTCGTTCGTGACATTGTGTCTCAGGGTGCTATTGTTGTTAATAAGATAGCTACTACTGAGAATCCAGCTGATATGTTGACCAAACCAATTTCAGTTAACAAGTTCAAGCATTGTTTGAACTTGGTTGGTATTTGCAGTAAGTGATTGCCCTTTTGGGGCTTTTGGACAACGGCTACTTGGTATTTCGAGGAATTTCGTATTTTGAAGAATTTGGTTTCTTCGTTTTGTGCCAAGGTGGAGATTTGTTATTTATGTCACAAAACAAATCATTAGATGATATTTTGGAATTGAGTAATATATATATTTGATCTTAGCTTTTACTTGAAGGAAAAGTATACTTGGAGGAGAAGTATACTTGGAGAAGAAGTTTGCTTGGAGAAGAGATTTACTTGGAGGAGAAGTGATTTACTTGGAGGAGAAGTATACTTGGGAGCTAAGTATACTTGATGGCCAAGTTTTGGGATTTACTTTCTCTCCAAGGAAATTTTGTCTATATATACTCTCTACTCTCAATATCATTAGAACAACAACAACAACATACAAGCCACCACACCAACTTAGAAGAGTGCCACTATATTTGTGTGAGAGGAAGACAATTAGATTTATCCTTTTGAAGATAGTAAAGCCACTATTTGGTTGAAGTCAATTTGGGTTCTTTGAAGCAATCAGTTTCTTGGTGGAGAACCATCACAGTACATTACTTGTGCTTCTGTCACTGTACAAGGTTAGAGATACTGTGTAATTTAGATTTCATTTTGCAAGTGGTTATTTACTTGGATATTGGTGTCTGTACTCTCCTTTTGGATTTGATAGTGGATTTGCCTCGGTGTGCCGTTGTCAGTGGAGTAGACTTTTCACATTGAAAAGTTGAACCACTTAAATCATTGCGCCATTTATTTTTCTTATTGCTTATTATTTTGCCGTTATCCAAAATTAAATTATTTGTGCAACTAAATTGGACCCAAAACTTCGCTTCCGCTAGCGCCAATTTATAACAATATATATATATATATATTATGTTAAAATTTATCATCTATATTAGGTACTAGAGGTGAGCATTTTTTTTTTTAAATTGACCAACCAACCCGAGTCTAGGTCTAAATCGAGCTTATACTTTTTGTTTTTGAAGGTTAATTGGTCCGGTAGGTCCAAAATATTACAAAACCGACCTAATTGGTTCTGATGTAGGTCCTACAAAAATAAAAACCGACAAAATCGAACCGACCTACACTTTTATATATTAGTATATTTTTTTAAATATTTTTAAATATTATATAATAAATGTTATAAGAAATAAATAAAATTAAGAATTAATTAATATTATACAAATATACAATGTAAAAGTATTAAACAAATATTTAGCTTTTGAAATCATGATTTTAAATTTAGGAGGGTGAGTAGTGGAGCATCAAATATGAAGTGTCAATAATGAGATATCATTCCCATATGACACATTATATGAGCAACGATAGTAGTTCTTATAGCCGAAAGCAACACATTTGTATGCTCTAGCTTTTAAAAAAGTATTTAGAGGAGTAAAATATTGTTTGTATTTTTTATTATGATAATAATATTTAAGTAAAATTATAGGTCCAAACCGCCAAACCAACCTCCCTCAAATCGACATTGTAGGTCGGCTTGAAGGTTGATTTTTTAGAGATTATAGGTCGGCTAAAGTTTTGAATTTTTTTAAACCGCCAAGATAAGGTCGGCTTGTAAAATGATGTAATAACAAACCTATCGGATCTATGCCCACCCCTATTAGGTACCTTCAGAGAGAATATATCTATTTTTGTACTTTTAAAGGTGATAATTCGGTCTAAACTTCAGGACAGAAATCTAACGTGCTAAAAATTATTTTTTAATTAAAATAAATATTAACTATTTCATATTTGTAAAAATATTAAATTTTTTATAATTATAAATAAATTAATTAATTAAAAATCATTTAATTTTATATAATGACAATAAATATGTGAATTTGAGCCAAGAATATGAAAAACATGAACAAGTACAGTACAAAGACGCACAAAGTGATATATGTGTTAAATGGATAGTTTAAACATGTTTAAAATATTTAAGAACAAAATTGGTTAAAAATATATTTAAATATTGTTATAAAAATTATTTAAAATAAATTTTAACAATATTTTTGAAATTCTTATTGTATATATAGCTTAATTTTAAAGTGAAATTACTTCTCCAAGTAAATAATATTAATATATTCCATCAAGTTTTGTATTTTAATATCAAACTATATAATAAATATTCTTATTTACTCATGGTAATGGGTGGGTTTATACCCTATAATTTGTGTAGGAAAATCTTTGTCATGATTTTATTACAAATTTTAATAAAATAAACTTTGTTCATATTCTTTTATTTATCTCTTCTTTTCTTTTTAGTTTATTTTCTTACGATGTTAATTTTTTTGAATTTATCAGACTTGATACGGAGTTGCGCCAAGCCTTATAACATTAATACACAGTTCAATTTAATATGGCATGCCAAAAGTATCCAAATGACCAACATGTAAACTGGATACGTTCAATCCATTTTTTTTAATAAGTAATATTACTTAAAAAGACAAGCGAAATATAGGGTTGTTTGACACAGAAAATTGTGTTTTTTTTTAGATTAAAAAAAAAAAAAAAACTTGAATGGTGTGGTTCGTAGAAAAAAAATAATATTTCCAAGCACAAATTTCAACTTGATTAATGGATTGCGTGTGCTTAAATTATATGATAAAATACATTATGAACGCAAGCACATGACTCGGCTCATTAGCCAAAAAACCAAAATGGTTGTGGCAAGAGGAGGTCCATGAATGAGGCACACCCATAAAAAGAAAAAGAAAAAGAATAATCAAATGAGAGCTTCCTGAGTTGCTTCTGCTTCAATATTGGCTGGGACGTATTTTTCAAGCACTGCCCCGCTTTCAGTTTTTTTTAACTAAAGGTCCTCCAGCCCTGTGATCTTTGCATCATTTTTCTGCAAAAAGAAAAGGACTGATTCACCTCTTTCTATAAACTCATTACCACTGTCTGCAACATTGCAGCATAGCCAAATATAATGACCTTAACCCAATCCGTTCAAAAAATTTCATTCCTACCTCTTTCGAACCTTGACCTACGTGTTGCAATGTGTATATTGCTTTCATTTCTCTGCAAAAGTTCATCCAGACTGTCTGGTTGGGACAATAGTGGTCCTGAGAGTTCAAGAAGCTCCCCCTGAGGCAATTATTGGGCAGTGGCAACAAAATTTTAACACTATCGCATAAATATACATGTAGAAGAGAGGAATTGGTATTGACTAATGATAGTAGTAGTATCTGGACCAACCTGGTTCTCATGAGACTGGAATAAATCAGCTGCATCAAAAGAAACTGGCAGATCTAAGTTGCTTCGCTGCTGCTTTCGCATAGCAAGTTTGGCAGCTTCACATATATCATGGCCAGTACAGTTGGTATGAAGTTCAACGTCTACAGGTGATTTCCAGTTATAACTTATCTTTGCAAAAGATGGATCTAGAGCACTGTATTGACTCTTACAACTGTCTGATATTGCAGAAGTAACATCATTGCTTCGCCTTTTAGCCCACGCAAACCCACTTGATGAACTGATTGGTACTGGTCCTGAATATGTACTATCTCCTTGAAATGTGTCTTCACTTGGGCAAACCTCTGACAATGTATCTAAGCATGGCTTTGTTAAATCTCTACGCATATTACTTGCTCTTAACCTGAGAGTTTGTACACTGTTATTGTCATTGTTTCTATGATCAAGTTGAGAATTTTCTTCTTCACCCTGGCTCAACTTAATAAGGCTATTTGCTTCATGCGATGTTTTACGTGTTCTCTTAGGTCTTCTAAGTGATCCATGGTCTCTAGTCTTAGCACTTACTTTTTTCCTGTAAGAACAAAATTACAATTGTTATCTAAAATAAAAGTACACTTCGAAGAAAAACTCATATTCTAGCTTAAACATGCACAAAAATTAAGAAAATTGCCTGAGACTTTTTGAGACCTACTAGCTTTATGAGCAAGTGTTCAATGTCAAAATTTTAATCTACAACATTTCATTTTTATTAAATTAAAATTTTAGAGGGATACAAAAACAAAAAATCATCAATGCTGTAATACACATCTCAATACATACATTAGTAGATAAGAGATAATGGTACAAGGGCAAAAAAGTCACCTTTGTGAGTCTTCACGATTTTTAGCATCGAGTTCCTTCTGTGGTGGATACTTTGGAAGGGTGGATGGATCACAGGCATAAGGTTCCGTTCTGAAATACTGGAGATGGAAACAAGATGCAAAGAGTCAATAAGCAAAGAAGCTACAAATGCTAAAAGTTCAACCACCAATAGTAGGGATGTGCCATAATTCTATTGTGACATCTTCAGGCATATTAAAAGCTGGAAAAAGGCTTACTTCAAAATATTGAACAAAAAATTGTGTACATCTTGCTGGCTTTGAACACACATTTTGTAAATCTCCATGTATCTCTTTAAGAATTACCTGAGATATGAGGGCAGAGGAAGCAGTTCCACGCTTCTCGGGTTCTATTGAGAGAAAAGTTTCTAAAAGGTCCACGGCACTTGTTGGAAAATCTTTACATCTTTCCCGAAGAGAACTTTCATAAGAATTCTGAGGTTTGAACATAGTTGGATGGGGAAGCTTAGCCCTTTTCCAGTACTCATCAAGTGGAGAGCCACAAAGCTTAAAAATTTTGTGCAGTTGTTCTACCTGAAAAAACAAGAGAGACCATCAACTTCAATTACCATATGCACTTTTTAATTAAATATGAGGGGAATTATGCTGCTTAACTATTCAATACTATTACTATCTTTAAATATTATAAACAAAAAGAACTTATCAGTCTATATTAGAGCAATCTTATTCAAGGGAGCTGCTAGAAGTTTCACTGGAAACCTTCATCAAATTCACAAGAAAACATTGTAGTAGCACTTACCTCATTTCTTCCTTTAAGAATGGGCTTTCCCATATAAAACTCAGCAAATACACAACCTAAACTCCAGAGATCCACAGATAAACTATAGTTTGTCGAACCCATCAAAAGTTCAGGAGGACGATACCACAAGGTCACTACACGACTAGTTAGTGGCTGCTTGCTCTTTGGATTAAGAGTGTTAGCCAATCCAAAATCTCCCAATTTCAAAATCCCATCATTGTTTACCAAAATATTGGATACTTTAATATCTCTATGCATTATACCTCGTAGGTGGCAATGTTCAACTGCGGATAATAACTGCCTCATGTAACACTTGACCTGTGAAGAGAAGAAAAGAAGGGTGGGGAATCAATTCTTATTTAAAACTTCATTAAGCAGAAAGCAAGAGGGAAAAAAATTCATATAAAATCATGTGAAAGGCACTTGCTATAACTACCTGTGCAGTAGTGAATTGGATATCAGGACAAGAAACCAAACCAGCAAGATCATGTTCCATGTACTCAAATACAAGGTATATGCTATTTGACGAACAAGAAGTGATTATACCCTCCAATTTCATGATGTTTGGATGGTCAAGTCTGCGAAGAATCATTATTTCCCTAGCCATAAACCTAATGCTCTCTGGTTGAAAATTGTCAAAGTGCACTTTCTTTAGGGCAAACATTTTCCCAGTATTAACTTCACGTGCTCGGAACACACTGCTGTATGTGCCTTTTCCAATCTACATTGAGAGCTTCAGTCAGGAAAACTTTAACGAGGATAAAAATGAGGTACTTGAGGGCTGAAGCAAATGCTTTATGTTTGACCTCATATTGAGTTACGTCAAAACTGAAAGCTTTTTTGTTAGGTACTTGGAAATTTTGTATCACTATCTAACACTTTTTACAACTTTTTGAATTGTATTTCTTCAGGGTTATGCAGATGTATCACTACCTTGAAGGCTGAAGCAAATGCATTATGTTTGACCTCATATTGAGTTACAACAAAACTGAAAGCTTTTTTGTTAGGTACTTGGAAATTTTGTTATCACTATCTAACAACTTTTTACAACTTGTTGAATTGTATTTCTTCAGGGTTATGCAGATGTAAACACTCAGGACAAATTTGATAAAAGCTGGAGCTTAATGTATGGTGGAAATTCGTCCTTACACCTTCAGTTACTTCAACTATTATTTTTTTGGTCGCAAGTTACTTACTTCAACTATTATTGAACTTCACGGAATCAATTAAACTATACATATTTATTTAATTTTTTTTAATACTAAACAGCCAATTTATAATATATAATTAAAGTTGTACTAAAAATATGATTTCCCTTATATATATAACTTCATGATCTCTTCATATTGGACATTTATTTCCTGCTTGCATAACATTATTAAAACAATTCAAAAATGGAAAAGGTCTCACAACTTATTTTATGTTCGATAACCATTATACATAAATGCTTATTTTTCTATTATTTATAAAATTATTAAACGCCACGAACACCATAGACTCATAATTCTTACAATAAGTCATTCCAAGTAGATGAGTTTGAAATGTTAACATAATTTAATTACTGGAAAGAAAGAGGTATGTAAAGGCATGCAAATTGCCAAGTATAAATGTGCAAGAAATAAGTAAATAACATCACTTTGTTTTCTAAACCATCATTGCAAAAACCATATCAATAAAATTGATCCCACCTGTTTGTGGAAGGGAAATTCCTCATTACAACTTTTACCATAATCAAACGTACTCTAAAAACAAAACAGTTAATGTTTGAAGTTACAAGATAAAGAAACGTCAAAGTTTGATACTTTAATTACCTTCTCCATTTTCTCGAAATAATCAGCCCTAAGGGGCAACCATCCATGGATGGCTTCCCCTGCAGAATCACAGAGCCAAGAAGGCCACCCAGCCGCGGTTTGCTCAGCAGCGACGGACCGATGGGAAAAACCCATCCTGAAGCTAAAAGAACCTTTGGCATTAGTTCCATCCTTCTTAGATTTCTTTAAATCCCTGGTGCTAAGTTCCTCAGATTTTCCATCAGGTGTCAAAATAGCTGATGGGTTTCTGGAAGAGGGCCTCAAAACCACCGGACCATGGTCGGATTTTGCAACAGCCAATAAATCGAAATCAGGTGAGGCAGTTCTAGTTACCCGTTTCGAGTTAACGCAACCCATTAACCACCAAATCCCGTCAGCGTCGATAGAGATAAAGCAAACCGAGATCGATCCAGATCGGGAAATGGGCCAAGGTTGGCTGAACAACCTGCCCCAATTCCCCCCTGCTCAAAGGGCGAAAGGGGACTTCATTGGGACAGTGGGGCTAACAGCGAGAAAAAAAGGACAGAAGAAAACTTCAACGAACTGGGTGGTCAGTTTTGTTGGGTTGTTATTAGAGTAAATGATATGTGGAGCTTCCACGTCCCTTGTTTACCGAGATGTGCGGAGGAGGAGAGAGGATTTCAATGACTGGGTTTCTTTGAGAGAAATGGAACGAAAGCAGAGGAAGAGAGACATTCGTGGGTCCGAACTGCTTCATCTTTGTTTGAGCTTTAGTTTTTATTTTTGGTCTGCCTTGTTGGGAAAGGTGAATTAATGTATCCGTTTAAGAAGTTCCTATTATTGTTTTCTGTTAGTTTGCTTTGGTTGGAGGGAGATATAAAGAGCAAAAACAGACGGAGAGGAACATAGAAAAACAGAGGAGTCCCTGTGTTGGTTGGAGATCAGCTACCCAACGGCTTCAACACACAGTGCTAAAATTAGGACCCTCGAAGGGATTCTTTTTAGCGGGAAAATTAATATTTAATTATTAAAAATATATATAAATTGTTCGGCCACATTCCACAAATTTAAACTTTTGTAAGAATTTATGCCTTGTACCTTTTTTATAATAATAATAATAAAAAAATAAAAACAAAAACAAGGAACTAATGTTTTATCTTTCTTTTTTTCATTGAAAAAAGTTTGATCTTTTTTAAGACTAAAGATACATAAGAAACTTCTTTCCCAAAATTATGTTACATTTTATTTTTCTCAATAAGCAATTAATAGCATGTTTGATTTGTTTAATAAAAATAAATAATTATAGTTGAATTGAATAAAAAGGGTACAATTTTTTTATTACTAAATTTAGTTTAATATCGATAATAAAAATAAAAATTAATATTTTATTGCTAAATTTAATATTATAATAAAATAAAATAAACATAATTTTGACAAATGAAATAAAAATAATACTTTTTAATTTAGAAAGAAAAAAAAAAGTGCTAAGTAAATTTCCAATTTATACTATATTTTATTTTTGATTACTAGTAAATTTATATTCAAATTTTATGAAACTTGAACACAATTTTAGATTGCAATGACAGTTTAATTTTTTTTTAATCATAATATGGTTTATTGGTATTTTGGTGGTTATTATTTGTTAAAATTACTGAAAGTTATGCAATTTTTATGTTTTTAAAAGTAAAAATGAAAATTTTTAACACGTCATGATAACATGACAAAAATAATAATTTTAATTATACTTAATTAATAATTTTTTCATATTTTTAAAATTTTTTGTTATTTTTTATCATTATATATAGACAACATGAAGAGGAAAAAAATCAAAATAATTTTTTTTTATGTTTCAAATAACACATTAATACTGTAAAAATACGACCAATGGACTTAATTTACCATCCCTATTTAAAAGCATGTAAAAAAATATTTCTACTCAAAAGTAAAGGGTGATTAAAAACAAAAACAAAAAGCATGATGCAATATTCTCTAACCAATTAATATTTAAAAAAATAACAAAAATAATATATTTTAAACTTTGTAAGAATAAAAATAATACATCTTGTGTTCAAATTTATATTTTTACAATTAAAAAAAATAATTGATATTTTTTCTTTTTTGAACAATCATTCAATTAGAATTGAACGATTGTAATTTAGATTCGTTCAATGTTAAACATTTAATATTACAAGTTCAAATTGAACGCTCAATGTTATAAGAATATTAATTTTATTATTATAAATTTTAAGAGTGTTATTTTTGATAATTTTTTTAATACTTTTCATTTATGGTATAAGTTGATTGATAAAGAAAAAACTTCATTTGTTTCACTTCTTCTCCAACATTGTAGAAGGTACTAAAGTTTACAAATAAGTGGATCCGGAACTTGAGTCTGGGTCGAGAAAATAAATGTGTTACGGATATTAGTGGATAATGTGTTAAAATATAAAGAAGGAAATATAAATATAAATTATATTAAGGAATGAATGTATAAATTAAAATAATATATAATTAAAGTAGGTTGAGAATATAATCAAAAAATCAAATAATGACATTCTAATTCTCATTTATTATAATACTTAAGGATATTACATTGATATTTATAGGGATAATAAACTAAAATCATAATCTTGATAGAATTCTAAACAAGACTCATAAATTAATAGGAAAATATTAAAATAATTTTCCTAATATCTTAATCATAATAATTTTTAATGTTAATAAAGAAACAAACTATTGATCTAATATTTTAACTTAATGTTGGTATTATATTGCAACCGAGGGACTCTGGGCACAAGGAGTGAAATCGAGTAGCAACAAATGCCGGCCATGGATTACAAACAACTGAACGAGGTTACATAAGATTTTAAGAAGCATTACGAGGATGCCTTGCTTGTTTTGTCTTGTCAAATGCCAACTATGGATTACAAACAACTAAACAAGTGTAAGATTCGGGAAGCATTACGAGGACGCCTTGTTTGCCTTGTCATGTAATATCTTTGAATGGGTTTCCCAATGGATGGATAATGATAGCCCAAAATTTGAAACCCAATTCTATATGCGGCTATTCCTACTAGTCATAAGAGTCTGATTATCTACTAGCTAGTCATAAGGTTAAATTAGGAAAAAGATTATTGCGAAAATATTGACGGTAGATAATTTTAATCATTTATTTTTAAACTATGATGTTAGTTTTGATGTGAACCGACGAATAACTCAATCGGTTTTTTTTTTTTTTTTTTGGATAGCAATCGGTTGGTGTTGTAGTCTCTTTTTTGTATTTTAACCTAATTCGCATATATATTTTCAAATATTATTAAAACTTTTGTTAAAAAAAATAATACCAAAGAATCACGGTTTTAAAATTTATAATAATAAAATTAATACTTTAATAATATTAATCATTAAATATTTCATATTTAATATTAAGCAGATTTAAATTATCGTAATTTAATTTGAACAATGTTAAAAAAATGATATAAAATTTATTTTTTAATGATAAAAATATTTCATATTTAATATTAAGCAGATTTAAATTATCGTAATTTAATTTGAAGAATGTTAAAAAAATGATATAAAATTTATTTTTTAATGATAAAAATATATAATTTAAATATAAAAATATTATTTTTATTATTATAAATTTTAAAAAATTTAAAAAATTTAATTTTATCATTTTTAAAAAATTATGAAAAATTATCAAAAATAATACCACTAAAATTTATAATAATAAAATTAGTATTATAATAATATTAAACGTTCAATTTGAATGTATAATATTAAATATTTATTTAAATTATCGTTGTTTAATTTTAATCGAATAAATATTTAAAGGAAAATAATATATTGTAAAACTATAAATTTAAAAATAAATTATATTATTTTTATTATTTTTTAAAAACTATTATAAAACTTTGTACGAACTGCGAAGAACATTCCCTCGATATCAATGATATCATATCATTGTCCCAAAGCAACCCAGGATGTGGTAACAGTTGTCAGAAATCAAATTATGGCTCGATTACTTTCTGCCGTTCTATTGACAATTACTTCGTTCAATAATAATAACATAAAAATATAATTAAATATTATTGCCCTGATTTTATCAATATTTTTTGTTCATTCATTATTGCATAATTGCGTAATTACTTATTCCATTCTCCGTGGCAAACGCAGTCCTCATAATAATTTAATAATATAATACCCGGTCCACAATCACTTCCGTAATTCACGCTTTTTGGATATACCACATCGGTCAATAGTTGAAGCAACAAGGTATTCAACAATCAAGAAGATATGTAATAAAACATAAATTCACAAATTAATTATATTAATTATTTAATTTTTTAAATAATTTATTACATATTATAATATAATTAATACATATAAAATATAAATACAAATATATAGTGAGTAGAATCATAATTTTAAATTTGGAAGAGTGAGTATAGGAACATCAAACATGAAGAAATGTTTTCAATAATGAGATATCATTGTCATATGACACATATTTATAGCTTTAAACTTATCAAGCATTGAATATGAGCATGAATAGTAGTTCTTATAATCGGTAGTAACACACATGTATGTTCTAGCTTTAAAAAAAATGTTTGTAAGGGTAAAATATTATTTATATTTTTTATTGAATTTTTTATTATGATAATAATTTTTAAATAAAATTATAGGTCTAAAATAGTAAAATTAATATCTCTCATATTAATATTAAAAATTAATTTTATAAAATTATAGGTCGATTAAAATTTTAATTTTTTAAACTGTAAAGTTAAAATTAATTTATAAAATAATTTGATAGTTGACCTACCAAACCTACTCCACTCTTAATACATCCCATATTAAATCAATAGCAAAGACAGCTACCAAAACAAAGCTGATATAACTGGAGTGGGCGTGGGAGGTCAATTATCAATGTCTTGTATGTATATCAAGTTGCAAACACTCCTATGACAACTGGCATTTAATAACTGGATAAGCTGATAAAATATACGGCTTACTGGGATCTAATTCATTTATATATAATAATCGAGTAAATGCACGAGATTTTCTGATGTAAGTACCTAATTTAATTTTAATATCAAACAGTACTTGAATTGCAAAATGTGCAGCAACCTAATTTCTTAGTTTAATTAGGGCAAACGAAATGAAAGAATTTACAACTAAAGAGAAGATTAGACCTTACAAGAACTGAACAGACTTGATCTCTGAAAAAAAGTTATGGATAGACAGTAAAATGCTTAAGAAGAAGAAGAAAAAACACATAAATAAGAGCGAAAATAACAAACCATCTTCCACTAGACAAAAACCGAAACAAGTTTTTAGTTAGTAATTAAGGACCCAAGAATAAAGTACCACATATAAAAATCAGGCAATGAACCAAAATCTAATGACAAGAGAATTGGCATTTGAGGCCCTTTCAAACCAAAACGCCGGCAACAAAATATAAGTTATCTGCACAAAACATTGGTAATTTGTGTACAGAAAAAGCTAATGCTGCTATATCTTCAATCCAATCTTCTCAATAAGTATTCAACTTGAACTTCCTTTGTCAAAGGCATAATCCAATCCCCATATAGATCAGCAACCAAAGTTGGCTTTATCTTGTAAACTGGATCATTCTCATGACTCTCATCTTCAAATACATTCAGTGGCATCTTTTGCCCATAAGTTTTGGCTTTCATTTCCACCCTCTTCTTAATTGCCTCCTCAACTGTCGGATATGTCAACAAGATCATCAACTTCTCCCTGTCCTGTAAAATTTATAATCCTATAAGAATGTCTGTTTGGTGAAACAATCCAAAAATTGTTGATCGCATTAGACGGTACATGTATAATGGCATTATGCATCAAACACAGGTTAAGTACCTGTTCTTTGATTGCGGTCTCATATGCCTCTGGTGAAGCTCGATATTTACACTCTGCAACAAATTTACCAAAGTGGATTCTTTTTGATAAAACCTGCCATCATCATACCCGCAGTGAACATAAACTTGAATTCTCAAACTTTAGCCACATATTTATTAGCATGCACAAGTACAGAGCACATAGGCAAAATGAATTTCATATGAGCATGGGCAAAAAAAAAGAAACAAGGGAAGAGAAGAAGAAATAAGATATAGGACTGAAAGATAAGAAAGTAAAGCTTTAGAAGAAGAAACATAATAGTTTGCACCTTATTTGCTTATATAGAATCTATGTAGTTGCTATCACTCAAAAAATTTAAACATGACCACAAATATACCTGCAAGCACATAGTATCACAAACAGCCGTTGATCCGCAGTTGCCATCATCTCCTTCCTTCACAAGTCTTGGAATAAGATCTCTAAAGTACATAGTCCAGACCTTTTTATTTATATTAATGAAGTCAGCTGCAGGGTGTAGTACCTATGTCCAAATCACGGACAGTAAAATTCAATTTGTTTTGAACCAACATAAGGAAACAATAATAGCTATATAAACATCATCAAAAGCTTGTGTTTATTCATAGTCCGAAAATATTAAAAACATCAAATACTTCTGTTTCATTCTCGTGAAAATCACTGACAGCAACCACAGCTACGACTAACACACTGAGCCCTAAAAGAGCTTACATGTGAATGGATCACTAGAAAAATGCAAATTTAAGAAAATTTCATATGAAAAAACAGCATTATTTTCATCTGTCTTAACCTTTGGATAGCGCAACGGTGGCAACAATGTATCAGGCAGGTCATTGGGAAAAAAAGGATGCTCATCAGGGCTCTTGTATCTGCCAACCTGATAGGTTATGAAAAGTTAATCAGCACCAGAAACAATGACTTCGTACTTATAGTTGTAAGACATTCACTTTTAAAAGGTTTAAGTTACCTGAGCATGAAGCTTTTCAGTTTCTCTAAGCATGTACTCTACCAATGATCCATGGAAGCCATCCATGGAAAAAGCATTGGGATCATAGGTATCAGCATTATAACGGTACTGCGCTCTCTCCAAAAGTTTGTAGATTATGCTGTCCTCCTGTCGGACTAGAGAATGTCTTATTGCCTCCAGAGTCAAATTCTCACTTTCATCCAATCTTTCCTTCATTGTCAATGTCCTGTGGAAATAGAGATCCCAAATGCAATTTCACCAACAAAAAAAAAAAAATGAAGTACCCAACTTCGTGCAATACAGTAAATAACGTTTGACATATAAAGACTTTTTTTTTGGGGGGGAGGTTGCAACATGTTTATGTGCAAAAATGCTACAACTCTAATGGAATACCAAGGAAAGAAATCTCGGAAATTTAGGGGGCAATAATTTGTTATCTTTAAGAATGCATGCTTCAATCCATTTATGTCGTTTGATATGCGATATGGAGTTATATTTTGAGCCAAATTCTATGCACACAAAATGCAAAAATACAAACGAGACCATTGGGTTACTATAAAACTAAAAGTAACGGTAAACGGTTCTCAGGGATTATAGGTGGATTAACACACAACATGCTCACTCTCGCCGAGTTGCCAAATTTCACAGTTGCACCAAAAATTACCAGCAGATATATTGAGCTTCAAAAGCCATGCATGAGAGATCTATACGAATTAAGGATGGATTATCCAAAATATTCAATCATCGCACTAGAGAGGAGATCATGTTCAAAATAGGCAATTAGTAAATTTTCCTTTTTTAGTCCCTAATGATGCAAAATCAAAATAAACCAACATTTAGAAAGAAAAGGAAATTTGAACAATAAAGCAAAAAGAGCATAGGAAGCAAAAGAAAATTAACTTTCAAAATTTCAGCAAATTATCTAGATTTATGACGGACCCAACAGGGCCAACACCCTAAGCATTCAAAATTAGCAAATCTAGGAGGAAAAAGGGTTGTCATACACGTACCCATTGGGAGAGGCAAGTGCATGAACAAATTGAATGCATTTCCTCTTTAAGCTTGGCTGGAAATTAATAAAGTTAGGATTTTGAGTGGTTTTAAGAAAAATTGGGGAAGTGGGTTTTGGATTTGAAGCATGATAGGGTCCGATGGAGGCTCCTAATAGCTTTGCCTCCATAGAAAAGATGGTGTAGAAAACAAGGAGTGGAAGAAATCAGAGTCGAGAAGAAAGCAGGCTATAGCAGAGAGAAAAAATTAACGAACATTGATGGTGGGAAAGGAGTAGGTGGTGGTTTTCAATTCATGGGTAGGTGGAGAAATTGAGGTCTCCACGAACTTCACTTGTTCTTTTTAGATGCCCTCGTGTTGCTTACTGTGTTAAGGGAGATACTTGGGTCGTTAAACTTTAAAGAGTGGTGCTTTGCGGTATATATTAAGTTACGAATTAATTATTAATTATAAAATTATAATTTTAAATAAAATAGTGAGTAAAAGATTTTATTAATAAAAAAAAAATTATTTAAAAATTATTAAAAATAATTGCTTTAAAATTTATAATAAAAAATTAATATTTTAATAATATTTAATATTAAATATATAAAAATTATTATAATTTAATTTAAAATATATTAAATTGAATAAATATTTTAAAAATAATATAAAAAATATTTTTTAATTATAAAAATATATAATTTGAATATAAAAAAATATTATTTTTGATATTATAAATTCTAAAATGTGTTATTTTTATTATTATTACCAAAATTTCTTATTACATTGCTCAATTCACAATCAGTGGCGCTTTAAGGTCATTGGGACGTAAGTTAAAATAGCTATTAATTATCTTAAGAGAAACATAAAAAAATAACACTTTTTAAAAATTTATAATAATAAAAATAATATTTTTTGTATTTAAAATATATATTTTTATAATTAAAAAATAATTGTTACATCATTTTTTAACTTTTGTTCAATGAAAAGCCATTTAAATTGTATACTGATAATTTTAATTCGTTTAATATTAAATATCGTCAATTAAACATTATTCAATATTATTTTTATTATTATAAATTTTAAATGTATTATTGTTAATAATTTTTTTTTATGGATAATATTTTTAAAATATCATTACATACCTAATGATCCACCCACACAATCACACATCTGAACTCATGTTCCCATAAAAAAATATATAATATTAAGATAATTAATAATATTTTACAATAAAAAAAAAAGGAAATTAGTAGTTATTATATATATATATAATAAAAAGGTAATTAGTAATTTGTTTATATATAATTAAAAACTATTTAAACATATACCGTGTATATTAAATAATAGAAGAACATAATTAATAGGATACTGATGGTGAATTACGATTTTGTTTTTAACTTGATATAATTGAAATATATTTTTATGAAACTTTAAAATAATAAAATGTTTATCTATAAAATGAATGAGAAAAGATAAATCCTGAATATTAATAAGAGAAATAGACAAATAAGAAAAGAACAGACATATATAGAGAGAAAAAAAAATAAAAAGCGATAATTTTTTAATACTTGTATGTTTTTATTTTTCAGAATTTCATATAATTGATTATGAACAACTCAAATACATTAGTTATTTAAAAAATTTAAGCAGTTTTATTTTACGTAAATAATAAAATTAAGAACCAACAATTATTTGTCTTTATTATTACGGGTTAAAGGCATGTTAAATAATATTGAAAAATTATCAAAAATAGCACCCCTAAAATTTATAATAACAAAATTAACACCCTAATAATATTAAACATTTAATATTAAACATTCAATATTCAATTTGAACATAAAATATTGAACGTTTAATATTAAACGAGTCTAAATTATCATCGTTCAATTCTAATTGGATGGATGTTAAAAAAAAAATGACATATTAGTCATTTTTTTAATTGTGAAAATATAAATTTAAACAAAGGGGTATTAGTTTTGTTATTAGAAATTTTGAGAGGTGTTAGTTTTGTTATTCTCCCAATAATATTTGCCTTAAATATATAATAGTTTTTTAGAATTAACTTTTTAAAAATATTTTTTAGTTTTTAAAAAATATAAAATAAGTATTAAAATAAATAAATTTGAGACTTTTCTTTGTTCGGGGTTTTTTTTTTCTTTCCAAAAAGTGTGAAGCTTGTAGAGGATTCGAATTTTTTTTTATTTTTTTCCATAGAGAGTGAAGGAAGAGATAAAAATTGCTGTGGTTACTGGACTGTAGCAGCTTGTAGCCCATAGGTAATTGGGCTGAGTACTATGTACTTGAAAAGTGTTGGAGCTAGCAATTTGCATCTAAACTTCTAAAGAAGGAGAGCAATTCGAACAGAACGGTCATCTTATGGATTTGAGTTGAGGCCAGTAAGAAGGAGAGGTCTTTTAGTGGGAATATTCATTTGGAAGATTTTCAAAAGCCTTATGAATCATCAAGAATTAAATCAAGCAAAATAGATAGGGTTGTTGTTTCTGATACAAATAGAGCAGAGAAACAGATGAAGTGGAAACTTTTTTGGAGTTGATATCTCTGAAATGCATGAGAATGTCTCCACTGTCGATTCCAAAGAACATGGTCCTCAGACCATATATGTCCCTCTATCTCACATGGAGAGTTCTGAATTGTCCTCTAGCTCGTCTTTGGGGAAGGGTTCAAGTAGCTTGATACATAATCTTAAGGCAGTTCAAGTAGACCTTTACTGTGATATCTCCGTGCAATTTTATGAGCTGCCTCGAAGTTCTCTAGAGACAGGAGACAGGTTCCATGCAATTTGCAATTCAAGATCAGCTCAAAGTTTGTAGTCTACTGGGTTTGACCTAAATGATGATGTTTGTGTTGGTATCCAATCAGAGTCTAATTATTGATTAATAATTATCTTAAAAAATTAAGTTGTTAAAATGAATTCTAACACCAAAAAAAAATGTACGTACACGTACACATTTTTTTGTGTGTAAAAGAGACTTCTTGAACGAATGGTGATAAAGTTTAAAAATAAGTTATTTTTTAATGGGAATACAACTAGCCCTTTTTTCCTTTTTCTCCATCTTCTACATCCCAATCATCCATAACAACCATTACCTCCTACTTGACTAGCTAGTGCCATCACCTACCATTAACGTTGCAATTATTGACCCCTCCTTTTCCTCACCAATTATCAACTGGACCAACTTTTTTATTTCGAGATAATAACAATAATTTATCTCACAATATTATCAAATTTATTTTATAAAAAAAAAAAAAAACTATATATAACCTAAATCATTCAAAATAGATAGGAATAACCAAAATTGCAATTCGACTCACAATGATGTCATTGTGGAGTTCAAATTCCAATAAAATTGATTAAAATCAAACAAAATGTAAAGAGGATATAGAAATTACAAGATTTTCGGATTCAAGTAAGATAAGGGGACAAATAAAAAGAAGCCAAAGTGCTGAACCTCATCCAACAATCATGCATGTCATTATCTCTCAAATAATTTTTTTTTTTTTTTAAGAAAGACATTATCTATCAATTTTGGAAATCGAGCCCGGTAGGATATTTTTGTCATTTTACTGGTTCTGAAATTGTGGGAATCAGTGCACTTAATTAGATATTTTGCTCACACTTTAAAGTTTAATATTTTTCCTAAACGCTTGCAAGTTTCATCAAACACCTACAATGGCTCTGCTTGGGTACATGGATATACTACTAGCACTTCTCTGCTTTCTCATTCTTCGCTATTGGAGGAGGAGGCATAACCGAAAAGAAAATTTACACACGTCTTTATTTCTCGGGATGCTACCAGAGCTTATTAGAAATGTCCACCGAGTACACGAGTTTGCTACTGATTTTTTGAGAACAAGTGGAGGAACATTTGAATTTATAGGCCCTTGTTTTTCTGACTTGAATTTTGTGATCACTAGTGATCCAGCGAATGTTCAGTATATCATGACCAAAAACTTTGAAAACTATCCCAAGGGAACTGAGTTCAAGATGATGTTCGAGCCTTTCGGAGATGGGATTTTCAATGCTGATTCTAATTTATGGAAAATACAAAGGAAAATGTTTCAATCCTTTGTTGGGCAGAGCAAGTTTGAGTTTTTCTTTGAGAAAACCATCTGGCGCAAGGTGGTTGATGGCCTAATCCCAGTTCTTGATCAAGTCTGCAAATCAGGAGTTCAGGTTCTTTATTTTTATAGAAATAACTTGGCTCTCTTAGTTGTTTAGGCCATCTGTTTTCTCTTTTCTAAATAATAAAAGCACTACATAGAAAACTTATTTAGTAAAACTGTGTTCTATAATGATTTATGTTTTTATTTCTTATTTTAATACTCATTTTAATTTAATTTTATTGATTACATAAATACAAGAGAGGTACTCCCAACTTTGGTGAAAAAGGAGTTTTAGAGTAAGCTTTGAAATTTGTTCAAAAAGTTATGAAACCTAAATTTTTTTCAAAATTCTAATTATAAAATACAACACAATTCTAATATTAATAAAGCTAAAAACATAACTAAACTGAAAATTTTAAATTTGAACATATAAGACAACTAAAGCAGAACATGTTACAAAGAGCACTTGGTAGTACTGTACCAAAATGATACGGTGATAAAGTAGTCCAATTCATACAAATAATTTGATTTTTGTCTTAACAGGTCGACTTACAAGAAGTATTGCAAAGATTGACCTTTGACAGTACATGCATAATGATTTTAGGCTTTGATCCCCACTATCTTTCTGTTGATTTCCCTGAAGCTACATATCAAAAGGCTTATACTTATATAGAAGAAGCTCTGTTGCTTAGACACATTTTCCCAAATAGCTGGTGGAAATTACAGAGGTGGCTCCAAATTGGGACAGAAAAGAAGCTAAGCCAAGGTTGGAAAGTTTTTGATGAGTTTATGTACAAATGCATCAGCTCAAAGCGACAAGAATTACGCACTTGTACAACAAAAACAGATCTAAAAGCTAACCTTGATATGCTAACGTCTTATATAGATGAAGAACACAAACAAGGTTTCAAAATTTCTGACGAGTTTCTAAGGGACTCTGCATTTAACTTTATCATAGCAGGCAAGGATACACTAAGCGCATGCCTCACATGGTTCATTTGGCTTGTTGCTACACACCCAAATGTGGAAACTAAGATTCTTGAGGAAATCAAAGTGACAAAAAAAGAAGACAAGAAACCTGAGTTTTTTGAAACAAAGGAGCTGAACAAAATGGTTTATCTACATGGAGCATTATGTGAGACATTGAGGCTATATCCACCAGTACCTTTTAATCACAAAGCTCCGGCTGAAGCAGACATTCTTCCAAGTGGTCACCATTGTAAGAAAAACCAGAGGATTTTGCTTTCTTTTTATTCAATGGGCAGAATGGAAGATATATGGGGCAAAGATTGCTTGGAATTCAAGCCTGAAAGATGGATTTCTGATCAAGGGAGAATTATACACGTACCGTCTTTCAAGTTCACCGCATTTAATGTCGGCCCTCGAACTTGTTTGGGTAAGAAGATGAGTTTTGTTGAGATGAAAATTGTTGCTGCAGCTATCATTTTGAATTATCACATTCATGTGGTGGAAGGTCTTCCTATTTTACCAAGTAACTCTATTTTGCTTCATATGAAACATGGTCTAAATGTCAGGATTTCCAAGAGATGCTCTTCTTGAAAGAATTATATTGATTCCATGTTTGAATTTGTAATCTAAATTCTCATTGCTATGGACAACACATTTGATTTATAATTTTTCCATTACTAAATTACCATTAATCAAGAGTTACAAGATATAATTTGGAAGACTAATTTTAAAGTCAGTCGTTTTCAATTTTCATCGTCAAAATAACTAGTAATTTCGAGATTTGATCCCTCCATTTTAAAACGACACTGCGTTAAGGGCTGGCTCTCTATCCGATAAAGCAAAAACCGCTATTTCTATTCCAAAACCAGGTCTCATTTGGCGTCGAAGCTGCAACGGCAAAACCCTCGGACTGTGAGTCGTTCTTCCACGATATATTGGCGCCGAAATTAATACGAAATGAGTGCTTGCAGAACCCTAATCCATGCATCTTTTTCTTCCATTGCCGCCAACCTCCGAAGCCAGAGGCTCTCCGCAATCTACACTTACAATTCACCCGCTATTTGCTTCTCTCCTTTACTTTCCACCAACCAAGGTTCTCTCTTTACATATCTACATGTCTGTCTTTAATGTTTATTTCGATTTCTTCTTTATTCAATTCGTTCAAACTTATAGGGCTAAGACTAGTACAGAGCAGACTTCCTGTAAGATGTTATGCTTCAGCAGAGGGTGCTTCAGTTTCAATAGATCCCGCAGAGGAAGGACTTAACTTAATCCTAGAATCACCGGAAAACCTCACCCAGGACACTGTGGAGCATTTGCTCACGCACACAGACGAGGTCGCAGAGCTGATGAAGATGGAAAGGCGATCCATTGTCATCGACGAGGACGAGTCTGTCAATCGACGACAACAAAGTCGTTGGTTTCCATACCTGGACAGTTTCAAGTGTGGAAGCTCGTTTTTGAGCAGCGAGGAAGTACTAGAAGCAGTGGGGCCTCACATATTGGAGTCGAGGAAGGAGAGGTTTAGAAATGCGGCGAGATATCGAAGCTACTCTGTGTGTTTGGTGGTAGAAGGGCTTACAGATTTCGGGAATGTTTCAGCTGCGTTTCGGTCTGCGGATGCACTTGGGTTTCAGTCTGTCCATGTTGTATCCTGCGATAGCTCCAAAAGGTGCAACATCTTTTGAGGTGCAATGGGGTATGCTTTTGGGTTTCAATTATTTTGGTCCGTGACAAATTTGGGATTTTTCTGTGGTATTGTTTAACCTCGAGTACTTTTGATGGATCAATTATCAATTATGGTTTTTTTTCACATTTCTACATTCATTTCATTTATTCAAAATGTCTACGTTCATTTGCAGAAGAGAAAATTCAATGTACGATTTTTTAAAAGGAAGGAGGGAAATATTTTGAAGCTGCAAGAGGCTTACCTGACCAACAATACCTGAGTAGTTCTTGTTTGCGTTGCAGGTTTAGGGGAAATCGACACGTTAGCATGGGTGCAGAGAAATGGTTGGACATTGAACTCTGGGACTCAGCTCAAGAGTGCTTTAAAGTTCTTAAATCGCGTGGTTACCAAATTGCCACTACGCATGTTGGAATAAACGCTGTATTTTCAATTTTGATCATTTATCTCTAATTTTATTCCCTGTAATAATTCATTGTGGCATGCAGTTCTAAGAATATGTAAATGCAATACTTAGTTGTTAGTAAATGCATCAAATTGTTCTATATGTGTTTAGTTGGTGGAGTTTGTTCCTTAAAGTTTCATGTTTAAGTGACCACTTGATATTTTTTGTAGGTGTCCATTTATGAGATGGATTGGTCTATCCCAACTGCGATTGTTATCGGCAATGAGAATAGGTATTTTCCTTGCCTTCCTGTTCGATGTCACGTAAAATCTTTGTTTTTCCTATTTCATTCTGATTTTATCAACTATCCTGTTGCAGGGGAATAAGTGATGTGGCCCTGCAGTTATCCGATTTGTATTGCAGTATTCCAATGAAAGGCATGGTGGACTCTTTCAATGTTTCAGTTGCTGCAGGCATCCTCATGCACCATGCTGTTTGTGACAGAATTTCCCGCCTGGTATGAAAGTCCTGCATTAATCATGCAAATAAAAGATAACCGTACTTTTTATTTCTAAAAGAGGGGGGCGGGGGGGGGGGTTCACAAATGATGTTTCATGCTGATCTCCACTTCGCTCTCTCTCTGTGTTTAAAATTTACTTTTCTTTTCTTTATTAAACAGTATTGAGTATCCAGATGCTACTCTGTCAGAATAGAATAGGGGAGTATCTTTTCATTTAGAAAACTTAAAAAAGGAACTTCTGATCAGCTTTCAATCTTAAACATCTAAATTAAATGGCAGTAAACGAAGCTTTGTTCATTTTTGTGGTATATTTGTTGATTTGCTTTTCTTAAGCATAAGGTAACTTTCAAAAATTATCAAAAATCTTTTAGATGGAGAAAGAAAGGAAAAAAAAATGCTGTAGAAGTTGCCAGAACCCTACAGAATTCAACTTGAAATGCAGGGTTTCGGTCAGTTATTTTTATTTTGTGCGTGCACTGCTGTTTTTTGTGATGATGCTTGTTTATTGCCACTCTCTTTTGAGCACTACTATATTTTATAAACACAACTGACAACATAGACTCTCATTGGATATTACGTGGACCCAATTATAATATTTAATCACACTATCTCACTCATCTGAGACACATTACCAATTTGTTATACATAGACTTTTCCTTCTCTTTTAGTTCACAGGGCTCACATCCCGTTGAATGACTTTTTATAGGCGCAGACAATTTTTGTAGTCCTGAATAATATTTTGTTTTTTCACCTCTCCTCCATTTGAAAGCAATGCTTAATCTTAAACTTGCATCTGCAAGACTGCAATACATATTACTCATAGTTGCTGAACATCTACAGGGCTGTCATGGTGATCTGACATTGAAAGAAAGACAAATTCTACTAGCTGAGTTCTCTTTGCGTCATGGCAAGAGTTCAATTAGCATTGCCCATGAGTATGCAAAGCGAAAGGCAACCATGCTGACACCAAAGCTTTGATTCGATTAGTTTTAACTTTTAATGCATCATCATCTCAATGGTGATGTTCCAAAATTGTGGCATTGGAAGGTTTCCAAAGTGAAGCTACTGTTGGTGTTGATGGAAACTATAAAGATGCAATTGCGGATAGGGTTGGAAACTATTAAGATCAATACGAGTGCACCAACAAAAGTGGTTGTCAGATAAATTTTCTCTGATCGACAAGAGAAGATTTGTGAAGTTGCATTTGTCAAAAAGGAAGTCAGTTGGTGGCATCTAGTAGCAACGCATAGAGATCTTGAGGATTGTGACTTCTCTATAGACCTTATGATATGCATTAAATAATTTTCCTAACACACATCCAGTTATTGAGACTATGCTCTGTCAGGATGGCGACTTTCTTACTGGAGAGATGATCATAAGAACCAAAAAGGAACATGAAAAATTTGCCTTGTACTATGTTTTGTTTTTACATTTGGCCAACCTAAATAAACTTGCCTAATTCCGTGATATTTAGTATCTATAATATAATTTAGTAGTGTAATGTATAATTAGTACCTGATCTAATTTATTATCTGTTTTCACAATCATGATTCCTTTTAGGTAACACGTAATCAATTAATAATGGGATCAATTTAAATATTGAATATTTGAAGCCCCAATGATCATGCTATTCTTTTCACCGATGATAGTTAATAGTACCAATTGCCATTATATATCATCATATCGATCATATAAGAAAGGCTCATCATAATTTACAAAACTCTTTCTCAATATTTCATTGTGCCTGTTTGAAGTAGTAACATTGGCACCCTCCATTATCAGCTGACCATGTTATTAATCACGCACAATATTTTTATTTCAGTTAAGAACCACAATTCAGAAAATAATAACCCCATAGAGTCTTGTCTCGAATTGATCATCCTCATCATCATCAATCACTGCCAGAATTATCATCTTCAGATGAAGATGGCATTGAGTGCTTTGCATTAGCAGGACCAAACAGTAACTCCACACAGAATGAACGACCACATATTGATCTTCCCTTTTTCCCAATTTTGTCCAACTCTCTCACTGTTAGCTGCAAGTGTTCAAATGGTCAGCAGACATCTCAGCATTAACTAAGCCTAATATATAAGAGTACATACAATGATAAAGATTAGGGAAAAATCCTACAGAGTCTCTAGGTTTTCAAAAACTGCAAAAACAATCCTCAAGAATGGTGACAAAAATGGGTGTAATTGTTAATATTCAAACTTGGGGGATATTTTTGTTGTTTCAGAAAACTTGGAGGTAGGTAGTTGTAATTGAATAAAAGAAGTTATAAACTAAATAAAAATTGCTGACTTTGTTTGAATATTTAGTTTAATCATTGTGTTTACATTTTGTTTTCTTCTTCTATGGAATGGCTCCAAATTTCTTATACTATTTTTAGTATACCAACGTACCACAAAAAAATGGACAAAAATTTCTACATTTTAAGCAACTTTGCTCCTACTTCACTAGACTTTTGCCGACGTGTATATTGCAGTAGGATACACTAAAAGTGGTATAAGGGATTTGGACTCGGAATGGAATACCTGTAGCAAGCCATTTCGGATGAAAGCAGTGTTGAAGCAGGCATAGAAGAGACGCCCTCCAATGGTTTTTTGGTAAAATATAACACGCACATCTCCTTTAACCTGTTACCAAAATATTGTTCGGTAATTTAGGCCATGTGAAAACAACATATGATAAGCATGAAAAATACTAAAATAATTAAGAATAAGTGCAAAATATATCTATATTAAACTCACTTGTACAGGTTTATCAAAATAATGGTTAAGACAGGTCTTATGATATACTTGAGGAATTTCAGTATCCATTTGGACTACAGTACTAGACTGTTCCTTTTCTGACTCCTCCCCTTCTTGATCATCATCGGTGAAAGATAGATAATACTTAAGACCGTTGTTGCTCTCACTTCCTTTTTTCATTTCTCTGCAGTAACCCCTTGAAACTTCAACTGATGGTCGGTACATTTCACCTGCCACCTGTGAAATCCATTCGAAACATCAGATTAACCAAAAAAAAGTTTACAAGATATTCATTCCCTTAAGTCGATTTCAATCCATTCAAATGAATGTACTTTTATGAAAACACCTCTTGCATCTCAGAGACCACAAAGAAAATTGAATCAACATTGTCCACATCATAAAGTCTGATTCGTCGCAGTTCTCTGCTACATGGACAAGGTAGATTCACATCCGGTGGTCCATTACCAATTCCTTTAGGAAAAGAAAGTGAATTTTCCCAATAACCTACATAACGACGCTGGCTTGGTATTGAGACCTATTAAGTGCATATCAGAGTGTTTAGTCAAATGCAAAATGAATTTATTGCAACAAAGTCAAGCAAAAAACCAAAAAAAAAAAAAAGACTTACTCCTTCATTATTGATAGTCCGTCTATGGGCATACAACTGAAGAGCCTCCTCTGCAGACATGCCACTGTAAACTAGGTAAGCACATACCATTAAACCTGTACGACCTTTTCCAGCCTGGAAATATACTGGTACAATATTATAAAAATAATACATCCCAGAAGACTCATAACAACAAAAGCTCAATATTTTAACATTGCAGTCAGATTCAGTTGAATGAACTTTGAGATATGGCCAGGTGGGCTAAGGATAAAGTGGGGGGACATGATTGAAAGAGTCGATTTAGAAAGCATGACATTTTACACATCTTATTTTTATTTTTCCCTAATAAGTTTGTTAGGCTTACCATACAGTGTACCACAGCAATGTTTTTTGGGTCACATAAAAGCCATGAATGTACACTTTCACAGAAAGGCTTGATCATTTCTAGAGGCGGAACGTGGTTATCATCAAAAGGATACGGCTCAACACGGTTATGAAAATGAGAATGATCATATTTTTCTTCTATGCATAGATTATAGATCTGCATTATATCAACAAAGAAAGAAACAGAACCATGCATTACTAAAGTGATTGAACATAAACTGCTTGGATGAGAAGAAACAAGATTTTATCATTGACTACCTTATAATGGCCATGATGCCTCATGTCTAGTACAGATTTAACCTGCCAAAGAGGATTACGATACACAGCACGCATACGCTCTGCTGGAAATGACATTGCTAATATGCGATCTGTTATGTATGTCATGTCAAGATCATAACCTGCTACTAACATTCGCCTTCTCTGTTTAGATACCAAGTTACGGATATACAAACTTTTGCTTAAGTAGTTTATCAGATGATGTTGTAAAGATAACTTTTCCATCTTTGCTGGACCCTGCTTAGAATACTCCCTGCTGCTATTATATGCGATATTTTGCCACCTGTTACAATTCATTTTCAACTTGATGTCTTAATTTTTTTATTTCACATTCATTACATCCATTCTTAGATTTTTCAGCACAATCCGTGGCCCCAAAAGGGGAACATTTAAGGAGGATGTTCTGGATGGGATTAAGCCATGAATGTTTAGCTATATTTTCCCTCTCTCTCTTTACCCTTTTGAGTGATTAAGTCTATTCCATAAAGTAGTGATAAACTGAAAATACTGAATCAGTGTTACAGTTTATATTCACAACAAAAATAAATAACTAATAGTGAAAAAGGAACTTTTTTTTTTTTTTTTTTAACTTTCTATTATATATGCGTAGACAATTTTAACATAAATGGTGCATTTATTCAAAACTAGCATAAATTCTTTAACCATACAAAGTTACTCTTTCATTGTTTATATTGTTAGAAAGATTAAATAATTTTTATTATCCACGCTCGCACACGCATGAAACATTAAACAACTTTTGAGTTTTTGTGACATTTGACTTTTGTCTATTGGTGATAAAGCAGCCCAATACATGCAATAAATTTATAAGCCAACGAATACATGTCATAATTATGACAAAGAAGAAGAAGATGAAGAAGAAGCAGCAGCTAGCTTTTCAAGTATCAAATTTCGAGCATTATACATCCAATTTAAAATATTACCACCTTAAAACGCAACCAAACATTTGAACATAATTAAGAAAAATAAGCTTAGATATTATTATATATGGTAAATTTTACCATAATGTACACCACTAATTTTCGCTATGAATAAATGCGGAAATAAAATAAAAGATGAGTGTATTGCAAATTCGTACCTGAGATAAACATGAAGCACTTGAACCCCTTAAAGATTAAGAAATGGTAAAAGGAAAGTAGCAAAAAATTACAAAAAATAAAACTAAAAAACCCTGAAATGTTAGGGCATGGAGAGACTTGGTGCAATCACGTTTGGCTGGTGGTGAGTCTGGTGACTGTGTCCCTCATAATAATGTTTTTTTTTTTTTTGGGGTCCAGAGAGAAAACTACAAAAAATAATAATAATAATAATAATAACTGAAAAAGAAAATTGACATTGACGTTGAAGAATACTAAATATGGTGGTAGACTGGGAGTATTTGCCTCCATTTCTTAGCCCTAAACTTTAAGGAAAATTGGCCGATAATTTAGGGAAAAGACAGCTATTTGACAGTGGTATATCTATTTAGATATGGCCCAATAACTGACTTTCGATTCGGTCTATCTGTTTGTTTTAGCTTAGCTTTTTTTTTTTTTTTTTTTTTTTATAATGAAAACCTCACTAAGGTAGGGATAGATAGGGCTATTGCCACACAACACCACACATCTGGATCATCGAAAATTGTTGGTATGCTACAAACACGGTAAAGAGCCAGCAGCACCAGCGGACTGCAGGCCGACTCAGCAGAGCGCGGAGGTTCGAAGAGGCAGTTTAGCCACATGCCCGGAGGCCGAACCATAACGCCCTTATTAAGCTTCGAACCCGCGCCTTGCCTTGTGAGGACTGAGGACTGGTGCTTAGCACAGGCGCCCAACCAACTGGGCTATCCCGTGATGGGCTTAGCTTCGCTTTTTTAGGTTTTAATAATCTCATTGACAATCTTGATTCGTTCCAAATTTCCAATCAACTAAGCTGGATTTTTGTACAAACAATTTCTTTTCTTCAAGATTTCTAAAATTCCAAAATTAGCTGATAATATGTTATTCCTGAAGAAGGAATAAAAATAACTCAATTAGCAATTTTATCCCCAATAGGATGATAAATGCTATTGCTCCGAACCTTGTTATTAGTTGCTAAGCCAATAATGACTTTCTACGTATCTTTCTCAAAAGAAAATTTAGCACATTCTTCGAACGCTAAAAGTCTAATGATTTGAGAATTCACAATGTTGTGCACTAATCTGCTATCTTGCAAAAAGAATACATCTATTCGATAAATTATTTATTATTTCTAAAATATTTAATGATTTGATACTTTATATTAATATAATGTAAAATTAGTACATTATTATTTATAAAAAAAAAAAAAAAACACAAATACTTAATAGTTAATCCTAAATCGTCCCTTATGACTACAAACTTAAGCACGAGGATTTAGAGTTCTCATCCCACATAACATGTGTAATAATCTAAACCCTCAAAAAAAAAAAAAAAAAAAAAAAAAATATATATATATATATATATATATATATATATTTTAAATTAAGAGGAAATCATTTATCTTAAAATTTTCTTTTAGAGCAACATTTGAAATTTGAAGCTGATTTTAAAATATACTGCCTCATGTCTACAATCTTTGAATTTTCAGTTTTCTATGTGGTTACAAAAATCAAGTTCAAAATTCGTCATAAAAATAAGCAAAGGACAAAAAATTAGTCAAATTATATTGTTTCCTTAATTGACTTATTTTGGATTATCACTGTAAAATCATGGATGACAATGCATAATATGACTTGCGTAGGACAAGGGATGTATGATGCATCTCAATTACGAATATCATTTACAAAATTTTATTTCTTTTGGGTTTAAAGATTCTTGACAATAGTTGTATTTGTTATGTGATAGAATAAATTAATTTTAATTATTTATTTTTATAAAAAAAAATAATATTAGACATATAAATAATATTAACCATTATAATTTATAAAGAGCATACAATATATTACATAAGAATTTTTCCTCCAATTGAGCCCAAAAAGTCATAATTTATGGCCCTTATAATGTTTAATATATATATAAAAGTGTAAATCACATATAGTATTATTTAGTATGAATTAGGCATCAAATTTTAGGATAAAATTATCTTTATATTTTAAGTTATTGATATTAGTTGTCATTGGACTCTAATCATGTGATTCTAGTGAGTACTAGACATATTATTTTATTTTTTAATTAATTTGAAAGTATAAGAAAACTATTTATTTATTTATTTTAAATATGTTATAAAGATTAATTAAAGAAAAAAATTAAAATAAATAAAATAGTTCACATGCAACGCATTTGTTTTTATCTAGTGTAGAAAAAAATACAAATAGTTGAACCTATCAAATTTTGTTTTTCATACAAATAGATTAACTATATTTAGTCATGAACAAAAATATTGATACATATAGAAATATTTAGATTTTAATTTTATAAAAATATTGATAGGTATTTGAAAAAAAAAATTAATTATAAAAATTATATATTTTTTAAATCTTTACATAAAATTTTTACAAGTACTAAAACAAATCACAAAAGACTAATTAAATTTATTTTTTATTTAATATTATATTTGTGTCTTTTATATATATATATATATTTATATATTGTTAGTATTATGACTAAAATTATTTTTTTCATGAACACAATAAATTTTTTAATGCCTCATCTTTTAAACTTTTAACCTCTAGAATCTAAAACCAAATCCGAATCTTCTTGCACAAACTTGTTAACATGGAATAACTTTGTTACTAATTGCATGTTATGAAATTTTTTCAAGAAAAATTGTTGAAATTGTATTGTGAATTTAAATAAAAAGAAAAAGAATGAAAATAAAAATGTCAAAAGTTACTCTCTCAAAAATCTTTTATCCCATATTATTTTTGTACATATCTTAAGAGATGTTTATATAGAAAATGATTTACAATTGAGATTGAGCTTCAAGGAATACCTATTTTTGTGGAAGGGGAGAGGACTTAGACAACTTATAGAATGGGCCCCAAATTCTTCAAGAAGCCTTATCTTCTTTAGATGCCAACTTATGGGAAGAAACCATAAATGATGAAATGAACTCTCTTGAGTCTAATAGAACTTGGCATTTAGTTGACTTAACTCCTCATTGTAAAACCATAGGATGTAAATGGATATTAAAGAAGAAATTAAAACCCGATAGTACTATTGAAAAATACAAAGCTTATCTTGTAGCCAAAGGCCAAAGAAAAAATGTAGATTTCTTTGATACCTTTTTACCAATCACACGAATAACTTTCATACATGTACTTTTCTCCCTTACTGTTATCCATGAGTTAGTCGTGCACCAAATGGAGGTTAAAACTACCTTCTTAAATGGTAACTTAGAAGAAGAGATTTATATAGACCAACTTGAGGGCTTTATTGTCCCTGGTCAAGAAAATAAAGTTTGTAAACTAGATAAATTTCTTTATGGTCTAAAACAAGCACCTAAGCAATGACATGAAAAATTTGATAATCTAATTATCTCACAAGGATTCAAAATGAATGAAAGTGACAAATGCATTTATTATAAATCAGAAAATAACATTTTGCACTATTACATGCTTATATGTGGATGACTTACTTATATTTTGGTCAAATATTCATATTGTGAATAATGTGAAAAATTTGTTGTGTGCTAAATTTGATATGAAAGACTTTGCAGAAGCGAGTATAATCTTTAGTATAAAGATTACTAGGTTTAAAAAGGGACTTTTTTTAGATCAATCTCATTACATTGAGAATATCTTAAAGAAATATAATTACTTTAAAAGCAAACTTGCATGTATTTTTTATGATCCTAGTGTGAAGTTGTTCAAGAACATTGGAGACGATGTTAGACAAACTGAGTATGCGAGCATCATAGGTAGCTTACGTTATGCTACTGATTGCATTAAGCCAGACATAACTTATGTTGTAGGACTACTATGTAGGTTTCTAGTAAACCTAATATAAAACATTGGAATGCAATTAAAAAGGTCATGAGATACCTTAAGAGAACTATGAACCATTGATTATATTATAAGAAATTTCTTGCTGTTTTAGAAGAATACAGCGATGCTGATTGGAACACCCTTTCAGAAGAATCCAAAGCAACTAACGACTATATATTTAGCATTGCTGGTGGAGTTGTTTTTTAAAAGTCTAAGAAACAAATTTTTTTGGCTCAATCTACGATGAAGTCTGAAATGATAACACTAGCTACTGCTAGTGAAGAAGCAGACTAGTTAAGAAGTTTGTTAGTTGAGATCCCTTTATGGGAAAGATCAATACCAGCTGTCCTGATCCACTGTGATAGTACCTTAGCTATTGCAAAAATTTAGAACAGTTATTACAATGGCAAGTGACGACAGATACGTCGTAAGCACAGTATTGTTTGAGAATTTCTCTCTACAAGAGCTGTAAGAGTGGATCATGTACGTACTGATGATAATTTGGCTGATTCTTTAACGAAAGGATTAGCAAGAGAGAAGGTTTTCAAAACCTCGAAAGTAATCGGACTAATGCCCTTAGAATGAAGAGTCATTTATGATAGTAACCCAACTTATAGACTAGAGATGTTAAGAAATAAGTTCAATGGATAATAACAAGTCATGAAGTGATATGAGTTGAATCATGCTATTATAAGTCCCGTTCTATATTGTTAGAAGCATGAAGTCCTAAAGTGACATAAATAATGAGTTAATTATTAACTCTTAATGAGTTCTATACTCTATGTGGAGTGAAGTACATGAGTACTTTTGATAGACTTACCTATGTGAATATAGAAGTGTGGTCACTTCCAATGAAATTTTTGGGCAAAATTTACTAGAGCATTCACTACACTGGGATACACGCATGGCCGTAAAACACGGACTTTTCGAAATACACCTTGAAAATGTTGTGTGTAATATTGTTAGAGATAGAGTTCAAAACTACGAGTTACTCTAGTATATTCTAAAACATCAATACAATGCAAATATTTAAGTCGACAAACACCTTCTGCTTATGCACAATTTTATATCTTTGATTGATCGGTTGCTCGATGAAAACTATTTTTATATAAAATTCAAGTAGAAGATTGTTAAAAATTGTGTTGTGAATTTAAATAAAAAGAAAATGAATAAAAATAAAAATGCCAAAAGTTATTCTCTCAAAAACCTTTTTGTCCCATATTGCTTTTGTACATCTCTTAAGAGGTGTTTATATAGAAAATGATTTACAATTGGGATTGGGCCCTAAGGGGTACCTACTTTTGGAAAAAGGGAAGAAGACCTAGGCAACTATGGGTTCACCCACACGCGCGTGCGCCGTCGTCGTCCCACCAACTGTGTCGTGTCGAGCCGAGCGCGAGTATGAGTGTGAGGTGGCAATTTATTTTTGAAAAAATATTTTTTCATTATTTAAATTATTTTTTCAACAGTCAGAAATTTCATTCTTATCCATTTTGTGACCGTTATTTCTTTGACCGTTCCGTTCCGTTCCATTCCACCCAGAACGAGTTTTACTGAACTTATGATCGTTGCACGTTCTCCATGATCGTTTCAATTCTAAACATTGCATGTTCTCCATTTTTCCCGTGGAACTAGCTTAGTTCGCAGCCTATAAATAGAGTAGTAAAGCTCTCTGTTCAACACAACTAAAAAAACAATCTTCTTCCTCTCTCAAGCTCTATTTCCTCTATACAGCTCTTCACATTACCTTTTTCAGTTACAAATTTCCTTCCATATAGAAATACTTTTCCATTACAGAAATTATTACAAAAATGAATTCTTGGTTTCCAAGCAACATAAATATTTTTGAGGTGTAGCAATCTAGACTTCACCAGTGCAGTAAAGTTCTAAGACAGAAAAAGGTTCTGAGTTGTTTTATACTGAGGACGACGAGGCTGTGTTTGCTTGTACAATTTTGAACAGAACAGCGAAACCTCTTAAAGAAATTGACTTAGTTCGCGACTCAATCCAAACAATAATTTCAATATTTTGGTAACTTCGTTCCTAATTATTTTTACATATCTACCTCAATAGTCAATCCTAATAAGCTAATTAGCCCAATCCAACGATTTATAGCATAAATGTTGTTTTCCTAATAAATGAGATCGCGAAACATTCCCATATTATCATCTGTTGGTAGTAAGACCAAGATTTATCAATGGCTCTATATATTGCCAAATCAAACATGTCTTTGTGAATAAAAGCAAGTTGGTAACTATTTGGAAACTTTAAAAGATCAGCTATTTGCAATACCTTTTGAAATATGATAATCGCAAGTTTGTATATTTTGAGTCTTTATGTTCATAGATGGATGTTGATGGTTATATGAGACAAGGGATTAAATAGATTTATAATGAAAAATTCATCTACAAAAGCTAACTAACCAATTGAACCAATAGCTCTCATGTTGAATGAAACTTTTAGTTGTAACCTGCATATTTGATTGTTAGTGATACTGTATAGACTACAGTGATGAGATTTCGATCTCTTGTAGGAATCAATAACCTTGGGAGTCGATGTTGAGGATTAGAAGCATTACTAATACATCTTTGCTTTTTATTATGGACGATTACAAATTGTTAATTTTTGCAAACAAAACTGAAACGTAGGTATTATTAGACAAAAAATGCCAATTTTTTAAGAATTATATCAACAAGTTCATAGGAAAGCTAAGCCCGAATCGGTATAGCTCAAGCCCAAAATTTCGAGCTCAAGTTAGGTATTGTCGAGCCAAGTATATTTTTGGGCCGAGTTAGATCAAATTTTCTAAATCAAATGCAAGTCTAAAGCTTGGCTCTAAAATATTCAGGCAGATTTAGGCCCAATTTTTTTAAACTTTGAATTGACTTAAGTTAGTACTTAAGTTTAAATTATACAAAAATTATAAATTAATGATATATTGTATCCAAATATACATATATTTGATAAAATTAAAATTTAATTTACATTTTGTGTCTTATTTAAATTAAATTCGTAATATAAATATTTAACTTTAAATCTATCTTTAAAATTATTCAGATAAATTGAACCAAACTTACTGCGCTAAATTTACATCTCGAGCTAAGCCTTGCTTGGTTCACCATCTTAATTTTATCCTCCAATAAGAAGATTAAACGAGTCAAGTCCATTCTGCTTGTTGAAAATATTTTATTTTTGAAATTTTTAAAAACTTTCTTTAATTTGGAAAAAGAAAAGTCTATTTTTGATTTTTTTTTTTTTTTTTTACATCTCTACTTTTTGTAGTTTCTTTAAAAAATCAATTTATGCAAATTTTGAAAAATTATTTATATTTTTTAATTTTTGAAAACTTCATATATTTTTTAAATTTTAAAAAATATGTATTCTATTTTGGGTAATCTATGAAAATTATTATTTTGGAATAATTTTAAAATTTAATATTTTTGGAGAGTTGCAAAAAAAGTTTAGTTTTGAAATATTTGGAAAAATGTCTACGAATATTTTTATTTTTTTTAAAATTAATCTTTTGGAAAGTTAAGAAAAATTTTCTATTTAAGAAAAGTTCGATAAAATTTCTATTTTTTGAAAGTTTAAAAAATGAACTATTTAAGGAAATTTTAAAAATAATTATATTTTAGAAAATTTTATATTTTTTGAAAGTTAAGTAAATTTTCTATTTATGGAAAGTTTAGAAAATATTCTATTTAAAGAAAGTTGTGAAAATATTTTATTTTTTGAAAGTAAAAAAAATTTCTATTTTTAGAAAGTTAAGTAAATTTTCAATTTATAGAAAGTTTGAAAAATATTCGATTTAAAGAAAGTTGTGAAAATATTTTATTTTTTGAAAGTAAAAAAAATTTCTATTTTTAGAAATTGTTATATTTTTTTTAAATTTTGACAAACTTTCTATTTTCGTAATGTTTGAAAAGTTTTCAATTTTTGATGAGTTTGAAAATTTTATATTCTTAAAAAAGTTGGAAAAATATATATTCTTGTAAAATTGGGAAAAATGTATATTTTTAAGTGAACAAACACATAATATATGAAACTAAGGTTTTAATTATAGCAACAACAAAAAAAATCAAGAAAAAAAAAAGGTTTAGACATTAGCTACATGAGATACATATGTAAATTAAAAACAAATAACTGCTACTTTTTAGATAAATTTATCTAAACTCTTTAAAAATACTTATACATAATGTTATACATACTACTTAACTTACCCTAACGTACATGCTATTCTCTTGATAAATTACTAAAATCATTTAACTTAACATAATATTATACATAATTAATTGAATAATTCTCTTGACAAATAGAAGCCATTCTAAAAAAAAAAACTTAAATTAATAAGAACTTTATATTATAATGGGTGATGTTGTTTATTATTAGATAATTAAATATAAATTATTAAAAATAAAATTGATTAAAATAAAAAATAAAAAAATTATACTGTATTTGAGTTGAATATATGTTTATCGCCTTATAAATAAAAAATTGGCGCGGCATTGGCAAAATGAAAAGAGAGAAAAATATGTACGTTTTGAACGATAAAATATCTTAAATCAATTCAGCCTCGTCAATTTTCCCTCTTTTTCTCGCACTTTCTTTCTCTCTCTTCGATATTTCTCGGATTCTGTTATTGACGTTCAAGAATGCAAAACTAAGAGAGAACAATAAAAACTGCAAACAGTTGCTTGCTAGATCTCTGAAGCAATTGCAAATTCCAATATTTAATGAAAAAAATTAAGAAAAATAATATTGCAAACTAAATTAAGGAGTCAGATTTTTGTAACTTCCTCCTCTTCCTTGAGCGGTCCTCATTCATTTACTTTTTTTTCTTCGCTTTCTGGTGAAGCAGGATTTGCAGAGGTAAAACTTCTTCTTTTCTTCCTAAGCAGACTCTATTTAAGCCTCTTTACTCACGTTCTGTGGAGTGGGTATTCCCTTCTTTTAACTTTTACAAATATGGGTTTACTTGATTGCGGTTCCATTAGCTCAGTTCAGATTATTTTATTGATACAATGGTGAGTTTTTTTTAATTCTCTCTCCTTCTCTCAGTTAAATTTTTTTTTTTCTTTTTCTGATGTACTTGGAAATTTTGTTTTCGTCCATATAAGTATTTAATTGGATTGCGTAATCTTGTTCTGTTTATAAAATTTGTTTTTTCTTTCTGTAACATCAATTGGGTGGGTCTGCTATAATTTCAGTTCCGAAGGTAATGATTCAAAATTGAAATTGTAGCAGTTTTTGTCTTCTATTGCCTTTAATTTTGGGTATCTTATTGCCGAATTTTTTTTATTTTTTATACATAGAGATGGTTTTAGAATTGATTATATTTTATAAAATAGGTTGACTCAAATTTTAATATTTTTCTCTCTTCTACACACAATTCTTAATTTATATTTATCTCTTTCCTTCTATACTAACAAATTCTATACATTCACAGTATAAAAAAAATTCTCCCCTAAAGCAATAAAAACTATTTTCAGAGCAAACTTTTAATATTTTAAAACATTTTATTTATAAATTGTTATGTAAATTAGGAAATTGCGGCCAATAGGGTACCTTAATTTTTAATACTTATCGTATTTAATTTTTTTTTTATCAGCATTGGGATAGTTGCCAAGTGAGCTATATACACTAAATTATATGTTTAAAGCGATAAAAATATATGTAATAATTACTAAGGTTCATTAACAAATGCATCAAATTTTAGGAGGTTATCAAGATTCTCAAATATATAAGATAATTTGAGTGAATGGAAAAAATAAGGTATTATCTTGCCTCGTTTCTTAGAATATTTTTTACTAAAGAGAAAATATTTTAATAAATAGGTATCTCTGTTAAAGAGGTATACTCAAAATCTTTAATTCTATTTTTTAGAATTCAATATTTATCTTCTCACATATCAATATTCCTATTGTTTTTTATGTTTCTCATCCACAATCTTTATATACATATGTATTATAGGAAAAAATAAATTCCGGTGAGTTTTTTATGACCAAAACAAAAATATATTGTATGTTGGGTTTAAAACCGTTTTTTTTTTATAATGTTTCTTCCTTCAAAGTGAACAAAATTCGATTTTTCGGTTTTTTGTTTGTAGGCTGTTATGTTGATTAAGCTGTACTGCTGTTCGTCCAAGGCAGTTAGCTTGGTTATCGAAAAACTAGTTAACTGTTTCATATAACTAATGAAATTTGTCATAATAAAAACAATAAAAAACTTCTCTGTATTAGGCGCTTAAAACGTACTATTATGATACATTGCATCTACCAGTTAATTTCTCTTGAAGTTTGGTCAATCAATAAGAGGCTGATTTTGTTTGCTCCATACGATAAAATTCTACATAAGTACATATCGTTATTCTTTTTTGTGCCTAATATCCATTTCATATCTGATTTTATGTACTAAATTAATTGTTTTAATCTTAGTGGCTATACTTAAATTTATGATCCACCAGGTAGAACATATCGTAGAATAATCATGTATTCATATGCTTTTATTTGGTGATAACGATTTTAATTCTTAATATTTAAGTTATTTTTAAATTAGGTATGTTTAATAATGATTTTAATTTTTACATTTTTAAAAAATTATTACTAAAATATGAAGTAGTTCATAAATCCGTAAAAAATGATTTTTGAATTTGATTTATGATTTTTTTTCCATTTTGACTAAACATTTTTCTAAAAAATAAATCAAGTTATTTAATTTTTATATGTGTAAGTATTTAAAGAAAATGATTAAAAACTTAAAATTTGTAAAAAGAATAAGCAAATTTTTTTTAAAGCTTTTGAAAAAAAAAAAAAAAATGAAAGCATTGTCAAACAATTTGGAAGTAAATTTTGTTTTTGAAAAATTACTAACTAAAAATTGTTATTAAACATTGAGATTATTTTTATAAAATAATAAAAAATCATAAAATTATATTTAATTATAAATTATAAATCGTTATGAATTATATTAATTGATTGTTCCTTGTATCATTTTCTGTTCCATGTAAGAGTTTTTTTTTCCATGGCTTTTCTGGGTTATTTATTATGCGTTTGTTTCTTTCAGGATTCATATCTGATGGCTGAGATGAGAAATTTACAAATGACCCCAAATACATCAAAGCTGGAGAGGTTCAATTCTAGAAGAAATTCCACTGGGAAATTAGTCCCTCCAAAGAACGGTGAAAAGTTTCTCCCTCGTTATCTCAGAGCTTCTATTGGTTCCTGTCATGACTTGTGTAAATACGGAAGAAAAGATGCATTTGAAGAAATGAAGGCAAGTCATTCCCTACCGAGAAGGGCGGCAATAAAAGAAAATGAGAACCACAACTCAGTAAAGGTTGAAATTTCTCCAGTGAAGAAAAGGACTTTAATGGTTAAGGTAAAACAGTCACCAGGATCAAACACTCGGTTATCTAATATGCCTAATAAAAGTGTGCAGCAAGTAATGAAAAAATCAGTTGGCATCCCAAGTTCTGAGAGGAGTAATATTTTGTCTGAGAGGAGGAAGATATTGTTAGAAATTTGTTTACCAAATTGAAAATCATGTTTTCTAGATCCCATGTTGAATCAAGAGAACGAGAAGAGATTATAGCGGAAGCGTACCGGAATCCATAGCGTTCTTCTGTCGAACGGGTTCAGATCTTCCAATTGATGCGTAGTTGTCTCAATGGATTTTCTCTGTTGATGGGGATACAGAGAAAACTTATGTTCTACAAGCACTACGCTCAAATGGGGACCATGACCCCTTTATATAGATAACTGCCAAAGGCAGTTATCAATTATTGGTATTTTTAAATTGGCCCCTCATCAACTTAAAAATACAAGTCCGGTCTCTACACATTAATTCCACGATAATTTAATACCCGATAGCCAAAATTAAACTTTATAGATCACCTTTTATTTGGCCAAACTATAAGATAGCATAGCACAATTAAAATTACATGTGTGGCCCCACAGATTAATAATATTTTTCCAACAATCTCCCACTGGGCCACATATGTAACTTTGTAAATGTGCATAACCTTATGAGCTCATGAAATTGCCATCACAATTAGGGTACTTCCGAACAATCTCGTCCATTAATCATACTGATACAGGATCAAAGCGATCTTCGTCACATTTATCGTGACTAAATATATCAATGGTCACATATACCAATACAACCAAATGACATAGATCAATCATGGATGTGTAGCATGAAAATTACATGTAATGTGATCCAAACATGTCTATTTTCAACTAGTCCTACTTTATTCTTTATTGAGATCAGTATTACCACATTACTTAACAGAGTGTGTTAAACCAAAACTTTACTTCTGCAGAAAGTAAACTGAATAATATATGTATATAACAAATCTGAAGTTCAACATAAAGCAACAAATCAAATTCAAACTCCCACTAAACTAAAGTATCCTCAAACAGGATAACACCCATATGAGCAGTATGCTCGTGAAAGACCTTGGGTGGTAGTCCCTTTGTGAGCGGATCCGCTATCATGGAGTTTGTTCCAATGTGCTCTATAAAAATCTGACCACTCTGCACTCTTTCTTTCACAACCAGAAACTTGATGTCAATATGTTTTGACTTCGTTGAGCTTCTGTTGTTATTAGAATATAGAACCGCTGATTTATTGTCACAAAATAATTTGAGTGGTCTTTCAACACCCTCTAAAATACGCAGCCCAGTGACAAAATTTCGCAACCATATTCCATGATTTGATGCCTCATAACAAGCCACAAATTCTGCGGCCATGGTGGATGAAGCCACAAGCGTTTGCTTGGCAGACCGCCAAGAAACTGCCCCACCAGCCAACAGGTAAACATAACCTGATGTGGATCTCCTGCTGTCTTGGCATCCAGCAAAATCAGAGTCGGAGTACCCAATGATCTCTAACCGATCTGATCTTCTATATGTGAGCATATACTCCTTTGTTCTCTGTAAGTATCTCATAACCCGTTTGGCTGCTTTCCAATGATCCATGCCTGGGTTACTTAAATATCTGCCTAACATGCCAACTATGAACGCAATATCCGGACGCGTACATACTTGGGCATACATTAGACTCCCTACAGCCGAAGCATAAGGAATCTTCTGCATTTCTTTAATTTCAAGGCTATTCTTTGGGCATTGGCTGAGACAAAATTTGTCTCCCTTAGAGACTGGGGTTTCACCTGGTTTGCAATTTTGCATGCCAAACCTATTGAGAACTTTCTCAATATAATTCCTTTGTGACAGTCCCAATATACCCCGAGAGCGATCTCGGTGTATCTCAATTCCTAATACAAAGGAAGCTTCACCAAGATCTTTCATTTCAAAATTCTTTGATAGAAATCTCTTGGTGTCATGCAAGATGCCTATGTCATTTGTGGCAAGTAAAATGTCATCGACATACAAAACAAGAAAAATATGCTTACTCCCACTGAACTTGTGATACACACAATCATCAACGACATTCATCTCAAAACCGTGCGAAACAATGACTTGATGAAACTTGAAGTACCACTGACGAGAAGCCTGCTTGAGTCCATATATAGATTTCGTCAATTTACAAACCATATTCTTTGAATCTCCTAATACAAAGTTTTCTGGTTGTACCATATAAATTGTTTCTTCAATGTCACCATTGAGAAACGCTGTTTTGACATCCATTTGATGCAACTCAAGGTCAAAATGTGCAACAAGCGCCATAATTGTCCTAAAAGAGTCTTTCGTGGAAATCGGAGAGAAAGTTTCTTTAAAGTCAATTCCTTCTTTTTGAGTAAAGCCTTTGGCTACAAGACGTGCCTTATACCTCTCCACATTACCCTTTGAATCCCTTTTGGTTTTAAATATCCATTTACAACCAACAGGATTCGCACCAGCCGGTAATGGGACAAGTTCCCAAACTTTATTGTCTTGCATAGACTTATACTCCTCATTCATGGCTTCAATCCATTTATGAGAATTGGAACTTTGCATGGCTTGGCGGAAGTTGATTGGATCATCTTCCGACATTCCACTTTCTACCTCATGTTCTTGGAGATATACAACATAATCATCTGAAATTGCAAATCTCCTTTTTCTCGTGGATCGCCTTAATGGCGCGGGTTCTTGAGGTTGTTGAGGTTGTTCCTCAGGAATTGGTTCCTCTGGAACAATTACCTCATTTTGAATGAGGGGTTGAATAACATTGTCTTGCCGAGGATCTGAATTCATTTCTTGATCAATGACAGGTATGGAAACCTGCACATTGTCAAGAAAAGTAGTAGCAGGAATTGGAATTACTCCCTCTTCCTCCTCAAAGACAATGTTCCTAACTCGATTTCCCCTCCCAAACTCAACATCCTCAAAAAATGTTGCAATTCCCGTCTCAAATATAGACTTACTAGTAGGATCATAAAACTTGTAACCCCTTGATCGTTCTGCATAGCCAATAAAGTAGCTGCTAATGGTTTTGGAGTCCAATTTTCTTGCATGAGGTTTATAAGGCCTCGCTTCAGCAGGACATCCCCAAATACGCAAGTGCTTTAGACTTAGGCTTTCGCCCAACCCAAAGTTCATAAGGCGTTTTTGCAGCTGCTTTAGTTGGCACCCGATTCAGAATATAAGTTGCTGTCTTTAGAGCTTCACCCCAGAGTGACTCTGGTAAAGTAGATTGACTAATCATACTTCTTACCATGTCCTTAAGAGTCCTGTTTCGTCTCTCAGATACACCATTCATGCTAGGCGACCCTGGCATAGTGTATTGAGGAACGATTCCACATTCCTCTAGGTATTTAGCAAACGGTCCCGGACGTTGTTCACCTGATTTGTCGTATCTACCGTAGTATTCACCACCACGGTCAGATCTGACACTCTTTATCCGTTTGTTGAGTTGTAACTCAACTTCGGCCTTAAATATTTTGAACACGTCCAAAGACTGTGATTTCTCATGTATAAGAAATAGATACCCATATCTAGAATAGTCGTCTATGAATGTTATAAAATATTGTTGACCATTCCAAGATGCTGTAGGGAATGGACCACAAATATCCGTATGAATCAATTCTAAGACGTCCGTTGTCCGATTTGCATCTAATTTCTTCATTTTGGTCTGTTTTCCCTTGATACACTCAACACAGACATCAAAATCTGAAAAATCAAGGGATTCTAAAATCTCATCAGACACAAGTCGCTCAACTCTAGATTTAGAGATGTGACCTAAGCGTTTGTGCCATAATGAGGCTGAAGTTTCCTTATCTAATTTTCGCTTTGTACCTCGTGACTCTACATGCAAGGTTTCATTATAAGATGAAACAGTTTCCAGCAAATATAGATTATCAAAAGTATTAAGTAAACCAGTACCAATAACATTTGAATTTAAAGACAAAGTAAACTGAGTATTTCCAAATGAACAATAATAACCCAATTTGTCCAAAACAGAAATGGAAATTAAGTTCTGTCTAAAAGACGGTACAACAAAAGTGTCTTTCAAATCCAAATAACAACCAGTTTTTAATAACAATCTAAAATGCCCTATTGCCTTCACTTCCACCGACTTGCCGTCGCCCACAAAGATACGTCTTTCAGCATCAGTTGGCTCTCGGTAGTTTAGGCAACCCTGCATAGAAACACAAATGTGAGTAGTAGCACCAGAATCTACCCACCAAGTGTTTCTTGGTACAGATGCTAAATTGATCTCAGAACAGACCAAAACAGGAATTATACCTTTCTTTTCACGCCATGCGCTATACTTGGCACATTCCTTCTTATGATGTCCAGGCTTACCACAGAAGAAACAATCGTCATTACTTTTCTGTTTCTTTTGCACTGGACCCTGAGGAACAGCAACTTCCTTGCCTTTATCCTTCCTTTTACCCTTCCCCTTAGAAGTGCTTGACAGATGAGCACTTTCAGTCCTTTCTTGCTTCAATCTCTCTTCCTCTTGCACACAAAATGAAATGAGCTCATTGAGAGTCCATTTCTCCTTTTGACAGTTATAACTGACCTTAAATTGACTGAATTGTGCAGGAAGAGAGATCAGAATTAAATGCACGAGCAAATCATCTGATAAGTCGAGCTTTTGTGCCTTAAGTTTTGAAGCAAGATGAGACATCTCCATGATGTACTCTCTGACATTACCTTTGCCCTTATATTTCATTGAAATCAAGCTTGCTAAGAGCGTGCTTGTTTCAGCCTTATCGTTTTTGACAAAGCGATTCTGAATTTCCTCAATGAACTTACTGGCAATGATACTGTCATCTGTTATTGCACCTCGAAAGGCTTCTGGAATCCCGCGCTTCATGATCATAAGACTTAGCCTGTTCGAACGGTCCCACTTTTCAAAGTACGCAATTTCCTCAGGGGTACTTTGTGCAGTGAGATCATTCGGTTTTGGCATTCTTAATGCCAAGTCTATGTCCATGCAGCCAAGAACAATCAATATGTTCTCTTTCCAGTCCTTAAAGTTTGTTCCATTTAACATTGGAACATTGTTCATGTTGGCAGATATTGTAGTAGTAGACATTAAAGCTGAATAGAGAACAAAATTAAATAAATAAACCATGCTCACATAAAATAACCAAAGTAAACAGTCATTAAATTGATTAATTACATGACAACATTTCAAGATACCAAGCACAACATTAATATCAAGTCTTTGGACAGTGATATTAATTGTAAGTAGTACTCTTGTTGCAATGATCAAACAATGACAATAAGTTATGTCAAATAATAAATCTATGTTTGCATCGATTTATTATTCACATGAGGTCACCTTGATAATTGTCATATGATTACCATCGCAGGTGCGTGTGTAATTCGGCCAAATATGAACCCCTCTTTGGATTGGTTAATATTCGCATAAATTACACATACACAAACATCATATCTAATTATTCTCCCAATATCAATATACACAAGAGTGGCCACTTTGGTGACATCATGCATAAATTGATGTAATTAGAATACCAGATAAGTGTTAAAAAAAATGTGTACATAATTAATCAAAATTAAAAAAGCCATAATTTTTGCGTTATAATTCATATATGTATATATGAAACACTGAAAGTGGCATGTTGTATAAAACACCAAAACTGTATATTATATATATATATATATATAATCTTTATCATACATACATATAAAGATATATGTATATAACCAAAGCTGGGCATTATATAACATACATATAAAAGATATATATATATATATATGAATATCACAGTTACGCAAAGGCATTTATATATGTATATATATATATATCCAAAAGGAGCTTTTGTATATATCCTAAAAGAAGTTGGTTCTGTCACGTTGTTTTTTTTTTTTTTTTTTTTGTACGAAAGCAACTGCACTTCAGTTTCCTCTTACTTTCGGTTTCTCCAGAAACAAACAAGAAAAAAAAAAAAAAAAATTGATCGCAATTTTTGCAGAAACAAGGCAATTGTCCTTTACTTAAAAAAAATAAGGTAACTATACATACATAAATTACGCAGAAACCAAACAATTATAAGAAAAACTGACGATCGTAAAAAAATATATATATATAGATCAGAATCCATAGTGGGACGAAGGAACAATTTGTTAAGATATATATATATATCTACATATGAAATCTCTTATACATCTCGACGAAAAGCAATACAGATTTCAAAAAAAAAGATTAAAGAAAAGAAACAAGTTTTCAGTTCATTCATATGCAAATATATATTTCTTTCGGAAACGAGACAGTGCCTCCATAACAATATAATTCATGGCACACCGGACAAAATTTATTAAAAATAAAATAATTTTTAACATTCATAGATTCTTTTGAATCAAACATGGGTAGGCTCTGATACCACTTGTTAGAAATTTGTTTACCAAATTGAAAATCATGTTTTCTAGATCCCATGTTGAATCAAGAGAACGAGAAGAGATTATAGCGGAAGCGTACCGGAATCCATAGCGTTCTTCTGTCGAACGGGTTCAGATCTTCCAATTGATGCGTAGTTGTCTCAATGGATTTTCTCTGTTGATGGGGATACAGAGAAAACTTATGTTCTACAAGCACTACGCTCAAATGGGGACCATGACCCCTTTATATAGATAACTGCCAAAGGCAGTTATCAATTATTGGTATTTTTAAATTGGCCCCTCATCAACTTAAAAATACAAGTCCGGTCTCTACACATTAATTCCACGATAATTTAATACCCGATAGCCAAAATTAAACTTTATAGATCACCTTTTATTTGGCCAAACTATAAGATAGCATAGCACAATTAAAATTACATGTGTGGCCCCACAGATTAATAATATTTTTCCAACAGATATCAGTGGACAAGCTCAAAACTTCAATCTCTCCAAAATCTCCCACACGATCCCATGAGACTATGAAGAGGGTAGTTTCGGTTTCCACTGAAAAGTCGAAAACACTGTTATCAAAAGCCAAGGAAAAATCCCCATCTGCAAAAAGTTCAACTTCTTTAAAACTGAAATCATTGACCAAAACACTGTCATCTTCTTCCGTATATTCAAGGGATTTAAATGGAAACAATGCTATGATGATAGGGAAGAAGATAGGAACCTCCAAGGTCGCTTCAAAGAAAGTAGTGGTGTCTCCTAAACCTTTTCTGTCTGGCAAACCTTCTCTCAATAGAGCTGCAAGCTCAAATGCTAAGAAGCACCAGAGCCTGAAAAAAGATGGTTCTTCTCTTATGAATCAAAACAAGATCAAGAAAGCTGAAACTGAGCGATCAAAAGATGAAAAAGTTGAGCAGCCTAAGAGTGATGAAGTCCAGGAGAAAACCTTGTATATCATCAAGATGGAAACTGAAAATAGCTCTTTTGAATCTGACCTAAATGAAAATTGCGTCGACAAGTCAATGGTGTCTCCATCATCATTATCACCGCCATCACCTGAGATATCATCCTTACCAAACGTTCCATACTCTTCATCCCTTGAAAAGATAGATGAAAGGGACTCGGAGCGCACATTAAGTGAATCAAAAGACTATTATTTTTCAGGAAACAGTAAGGTTGAGAGTAGTACAGAAAATAGAGTGCGTCAGATTGGGAATGACAAAAGGAAATCTGGAATGATGGTCTACGAGGAAGACAAGGATTGTTCGGATTTGAAATTGAAGTTGAGGAGGGGAAAAGTTGTTGACATCCGGTCCGAGAAATATAAGAGAGAGAAAGGATTATTGGAGGATAAACAAAAGGTCAAGGAGGTGGTTGTCCGGAGACGAAGCTTTGAATGGATCAGAGGAGCTTACGAGAACAAAAATGACGCAGAAAAAGTAGTTTTAAAACATCAAGACGTGGAGGGAAAGAAGAAACAAAAATTGTTTAATAATGTGATTAAAGAAACTGCAAGTAAACTTGTTCGAACAAGGAAGAGCAAGGTTAAGGCCTTGGTTGGTGCCTTTGAAACATTAATCTCACTTCAAGACAAGTAGACAGCAAAATTTGTCACCACAGTGGAATTATAAAACCTATTTTTCTATATTTCTATCCGTTTAAAGCTGGCTTGTAATGTGAAAAATCAATAAACAAAGTAAATATATCTCCTAATTAAGTTTACTTTTAGAAAATTAAAGATACTGAGATGTATTTTTTACCATTTTGATTTGAACGATGGTTCAAAGCTCCACCTCAATTCTTGTTTTATAAATAAAATAAAATAAAATTGCGTCCCACAAAAATAAAAAATTTATACTCATATCAATTATATTGTAATAAGTAGTCAATTATTTTTTAAAAAATGAACTTTTTTCATTTATAAAATTATATATCTATATATTATACCAAAATTAATTTTAACGTAAATTCACGTGTTCTAACATTTTTCAAATAAAAATGTAAAAATGAAAGTTTCGTCAACTCATCATGTCTGTCCTTATTGTAAGTCAAAGTTGTAAGCTACACAATGGATGACACAGGACTTCGAATTCCGAGGAAAGGTCTGAAACCCATGACCAGAAGCACAATTTCGGTTCAGTTGTAATGACTTTAAGGGTGTAAGTGTGGTGGGTTTGAGAGGGATTTTCAGAGAGTGAGTTCGAACAAACAGAGCGGTCCTATGCAACTGGGAAAGACGAACATTGATGCCAACAGGAAACGCCTTCGTGGAGGCCATTGCTACTGGATACCCATCAATTTTCTAAATTGAATGTCTTAAACGATGTGGAGTTGCCCGGAATTCTGGGGAAAGGTAAGAACTTTGCATGAAATAATAAATTTATTTATCGTTTAAAGGTCAACCACAATAGGAGTGGACGAAAGCTTAATACAGTTTATGGTTCAAATAAATAAAAACAAAAGGAGAGGAGAGATCCGAGCAAAAGGAAGAAAAAAGAGAGAGAGAGAGAGAGAGATAGACTTCAAGTGATGGTGGGTTTTATCAGGGAGCAAAGCGTTTTCAAATCACCAACTCAATTACTATGTTTGGATAAAATAATTAAAATATTTTATTCTAAGTAAATCTCACACACTTAACTTCATAGAAATAGATATATTGTCCCATGTTTCTTTTAACTTAAAAAATATATATGTACACGTTAAAAATCTATATTTATTCTGTATCTATATTATATATAAATATTTAAATCACATCTAACATTTTTTAAATAAAATTATTTATATATTTTAAATTATTAACAATAGTTGCCCTTCTAGGAAAAATTATTATGTTCAATAACAATTTTAAACATAGTAATAAAATAATAATTATATCTAATAATATGACTCTAATAAGATAATAATTACCACATTTAATAAGAACTCTAAATATTATTTTAATTTTGTAATTAATTTAAAAATATAAGAAAATTAATTTTGTATTATATTATTATATTAATTAAAGATTCTAAACATGATAATGAAATAGCGATTACATCTAATAATTTGATGATTATTACATCTAATTAAAACTCAAAATATATTTTATAACAATTAATTTGAAAGCATAAGAAAATTAATTTTGTATTTATTTTAAATATTATAAAAATAAATCAAAGAAAAAAATTCAAATAAGTAAAATAATTTACCTATAAAAACACGTATTTTTAATTAATATTTTTAAAATTTCAATAATTAACTGTTAAAATTTTTAACATGTAGCATATATTACCATTATAGCATATATTTCTGTTTATATTTTAAACTTCGGAAAAAATGCCCTTCATTTGATAAGAGTTTTTATCTCTTGAATAGTTTTATTTTGCACCTAGTTCAGGTAAATTGAATAAAAGTACTTTTCTGAAGAATCCAGGCTAACAAATAGAGGGGGAAAGAAAAAAAAAAAAAAAAAAAACCAATACTGAAAGCACAGCTCAAGAATCTTTCTTCCTGTCCTAATTACGTCTGCCAATTTTAATTATTCATGTATTGATTTCTATGCAGTGGCATTTAGATGATTAAAAAAATTCAATACTAAAAAAAAAAAGGAAAATAAATATTGTTTGTAACATTCTTAAGAATATTAAAGTTGTCAGTTTTTTTTAACGATAAAATGCTTAAAATTTAAAATGATAAAAATAATATTTTTTATATTCAAATTTATAATTTTATAATTAAAAAAATAATTAATATATCATTTTTTTAATACTTATTTAAATTAAAATTGAACGACGATAATTTAAATCTGTTTAATATTGAATATTTAATATTATATATTTAATATTATTAAAATATTAATTTTATTATTATAAATTTTAAGAGTATTATTTTAAATTTATTTTTTTTTCCTACAACGATGTAATTGATTTCCAAATTTGAGATTTTCTATTAACCTGGTTATTTGCACTCACATCATAACACATGAAAATAGATACAATTTTTTGTATTATTAATAAAGATAATAAATCAAAAGTCTACTGTCTAATTTGACTTTGTCTCGATCTTAAATTCTTAATCAGTCTACTGTTGGGAATCACATTATCGAATCTTATCAATTGTGTAATATTTGTATCGTATTTATTTATATTATTCGTATTGTATTTTCGTATTGATTGACACATTAAAAAATTTACTTAAATTTTTTTTGTGTTACTTATTTATAATAATAAGAAATAACAAAACCTTTAAGAACATAAAAAAATTATTAATCAATTCTTACTAAAAAAAATTCGTTTCATATCGTATTCAGATCGTGTCGTGTCAGAAATTGCTACCCCTAATCTACAGTTCTTTTAAAGCATAAGGAGGCATAGGATTTTTTTTTATTTTTATTTTTGATAACAAGGCGGAGTAGGATTATTGTGAAATTTAATTTCATCTTCTCTCCCACATTTAACTACAACTGCTTAATAATTATAAAAAAAAATGTTTCCTAAAACTATAGGCTCGCCTTCCCATGGTGATCAGATCGAAGGATGACACATATAATCTGCGATATTGGGCTTGATTAGCTCATGACATCATTAGTCATTAACAATTTTTAAAGAAAATTATGAATTCCGTGCAATGGCTACTAATCTACAACACATACTACATGGAAGAGTGGGGAGACACAAATCGAAAACACGAATGTGAGACTTAATGCAGAAGGTCTGACAACTTTTCAGCATATAAAGTAAGCTATGTTTATACACATCGTGCTCAAAAGGGATTAACCATAAAAACAAACAAAATATAGTTGATGAAAACAAATGGCCATATGAGGAAAACCTAAACCTCCACCAAAATAAGACAAACTTCGCTTGTTAGATTCCGTTGGCTCTGCGTCAATCAGCAATTTCAAAAACCAAATCTTCCCCAGCTCCAGCTATCTCAACCTTTGTTGGAATTACGAAACAGAATAGACAATGAAATAATAGGCTTATAATTTTTACATTGAGATGGATTCAAGGGAGGCATTTGATCAATACCTTCCAAAAAAAAGTTGTAATTCTCATTGTTTGAACCACAAATTATAATATAACACAAACACATTTGTTCTGCTTCAGTCGGTTTGTTGCTTTCTTTTCTGCTATTGGAGGCAAATAGGAATTTATTAGGGGTATTGGGATAATATGGAAACAAGGAATACAAATATAGAAGTAAAGCAAATTATTCATCCTAAACAAATATGCAAATAGATCATTTATGAACATATTTGTACCGTTGTCCAGATATCGTTGTTGAATAATAACATGCATGGTTGTAACTCCATCAGGAATATCAAAATAGGGGCTTTTACACTCCCCAATCGTTCTATTGTTCTCCAATATCTTTCCTGCGCTTATTAGCTTGACATCTTTTACAGTCCTTGGGCCGTTCTCCTTCTCTGGTCAAAAGGATGAACTTTTCCATCAATGGCAGCAGTAAACTGCATGGTACTCTTAGAGATTTTTTAAGTATAGTGTTGCCAAGCTTACTACTTATCTAATGCTTAGCTCATGGTTGATGTTTCACATTCTCATCATTTCATCTACGGTCTACCTACACTATAAGTAGGAGTATATACTCTGTCAAACTGATCTTTCAAAAACCGAAAAAAACTATTTTCTCTATGTGGAGATTTAAGACACTTATGCAAGCTTCTATGTGGAAGCCAATAACATCTCTGTGACCATAATAAGCTCACATAATAGCAAGTAGTAACAAAGGCTAGTCTTCACTGCTCCAGTGGCAGCTGCCAATTTGCCTGAACATCTTATCATGAGAGAGTACAGGATTTAACATACAAATTTGTGAAATTTTGTTCTTCAATGAAGCCCTCTACAAAACTCAACACTCCAAACTTTTACCCCCATTCCATTCATTCATAAATCACTTAAGTTTTTTAATTACACGATCTAACATTGAGAGACTAGTAAAATATTTTAGCCATAAATCAAATATGCAAGGACCAATAGTGAAAAAGTCCTTAATGAAGAAAGAAATTATACCTTTAGGCCATTGAGCAATAATGCTTTCTTTCAAAGTTGCAACATTTGTAGCAGAAGGGAAGCTTTTGGGACCAATATCTGATCCATCAGTCAACCGAAATTTGATCTCCAATGGACTTTGCACCTCAGCCATGTGACTTCAATTGTTCAAGGAACTTTTATTGCTTTAAGTTTCTCTTCGAAATCCAAAAACCAACTATATTCACGTGGGTCGTCGCTTGAGTTAGCTACAAGTAATCAATATCGCATGAAAAGAACTTGAAATAGAACTCACAAAGACAACGCTTCAAGTACCTGTCCTCACCACGTCTTCTGGGAAACACTGCTGCAAAGTAAGAAGAAAAAGAACGACAGTTTTAAGTTATAATTCCTGTAAAACATAATTAAATCTTAGAAATTAGCAAACTCAATCGAGGAAACAAAGTTTACATCAAACAATATGAAGGAAAGCAGAAAGGAACATCTAATAGAAACAGTGTGACTCCGTAATTTGAAGGCAGGAAAAAAAAAATCTACCATTTCTTTAATGGGTTTTCTTTGAATAAAAAAAATCGACTCAAATCCTCAACTTGGTCAGTTCCAAAGCAATCAAAACCCTGAAACGGGAAGGGGCAAAAACGGAGGAATTAATTTGATGGGTATCCCTTGGTTAAATGCTGATCTGGGTAGATTCTTTTGTGCCCCAGAGAGTAGTAGGTTAAGGAATCCTCGCCGAAGAAGAATTCGATGAGATTATATATTAATAATGATGAAGTCAGAGGAAAAAATCAATTCATCAAACACATAAGAAGTTTCGATAGACGATGCTGTCTGGGAATTTTCAAAGTCTTCTAAATCTATGGTCAGTGCCTCCATTTCTTTGCCTTCTTTTTGCATCTTCCAAAGCTAGGGCCTATGAGGCATTACAATTCACAAACTTCCCGTTTGATAGGTAAAAATCATAACAATTTTTTCCTTGGTTGATATTAATCGAGTGAATAGTAGCATTAAGACTCCTGTAATCCAAAGTAGAGTTTAGACTAATAGTTTTACAATATAGTGATGTACAACATTTAGTTATAAAAAAAATGTTGCCCTAATACAAGAAATTAAAAAAAAAAAAAAATTATTATAATTTGATACATTCATATCATATGTTACAATTGAATTGACCACTTGTTAAAAAAAAATATCATAATTACTTAATTATTTTATATTTTAAATTTAAATTCAATTAATAATTAATATATTATTTGATATATATTATAATTTAATGTATATAATATTATTTAAAATAAAAATTAATATTTATTTTTTACCCAATTTTGCATCATTTGAAAAATTTTTAATTTGGGATCAAATCTAATTAGCGATTTCGAGTAATTATTGAGTGTTGTATCTTAAATACTCATTAGACTAGAAATTTTATCCGATCTAAATTTCTAAAGATATTTTCCAAAAAAGTTCACCAGGCTTTCGCCTCTGTTAGGTAGGGAAGTAATTGAGAGCCAAGTTGGCGAAATATCTTGAAAATTTATCAAAAATAACACTCTTAAAATTTATAGTAATAAAATTAATATTTTAATAATATTGAACGTTTAATATTCAATTTGAACGTAAAATATTGAACGTTCAATATTAAATGAGTCTAAATTATCATCATTTAATTCTAATTTGATGAATATTCAAAGAAAAATGACATATTAGTCATTTTTTTAATTATAAAAATATAAATTTGAACACAAAGAGTGCTAGTTTTATTATTAAAAGTTTTGAGGAGTGATAATTTTGTTATTCTCTTAAAAACCTTTCCGAATCGAACACTAAATTCATAAGAATCAAACTGAAACACCTTGTAAGAGAAATTATTATGTAGTATTCAGTATCAATAAAATTTAATATTAATATAAATATTTAAAAAATATATATAAATATCTAATAAATAATAAAGAAAAAAAATATATAATTGATAGAAAATATAGTATAAAAATAATAAATAACATCTCTAGATTGTATATACAATTGCATTGAGTTTAAACGTCACACTCACAACATTGTATGTGAAATGAAAGTTTGAAGTCTCTTTACCTACGATTCCAATTTTAGCAGATTTTAATGATTTGGTTAATCTTGCTCTCAATCTTAAAAAAAAAAAAAAATTGAAACAAAAGCAAATAGGTAGACGCGTCCAAATTGATGCTTACTTGGGTGAGGTTAGAGGCACGTAAAGTATTAGGAGGCTACTCACCGAAATTTCAAAGTTACAGAATTAGGGTGTTAAATGCTAGGTAATAAAGCTGATTTAAAATTGGGCACTTGTAGAACAAAAAAAAAATTACGCTAAGTTAGCACAAGTCAGTCAAATTCAAAATAAACATTGAAGAAATGAATTTTTCTGCACATTTCAAATGTAATATTTGGGAATCATACATAACAAATACCAACATGTAACCTAAAAACAGCTCCCATTTCTATGAGACCTGTAACAGATAAACTCCATTTCCTACCCTTCAAAAGTTTTCACGAAAATATATCAAATAAAGGTATTGTGTAATGCAAAATTGAAGATTAAAAAAACAAAATGGACAAAAACATATATGGGCCAAAGTTCTAATCTCCACTGAACCAACCAGCTTAATATCATTGACTATCTTCTGTATTTCCACTTTTATTATTCTGAAATGTGCACTAAAAAATAAGTAAGACCTCCATCAAGAAGATCCATAGTACTGTCCTTTTCCTCACCAAAAGATAAAGAAGATGGATTGATATGTTACAAAATTGAAAGAATGAACCTTACGCCGCCGTATTGATGCCAGTCAGTGTCTGCACAAGTTCAAGTGGATAAAGCAAAATCAAATCCTGGGAAGTTATGCCCTCCCATCCCAATTTTCTGCTAGTCTTCTCAAATCCCAGAAAATTTCGACCTGTAAAAACTTACACAAAATTGCTGATTGCCACTTTTCCTGACCCATTTCTTGCGTTTAAACCACTAGCTGATCAGCTATGATTCCAAGATGTGGCAATTCCTAATGAAATCATTGGAATAATTGACATACTTTGTCCAAAATGGTCGAAGGTGCTCAAAGCCAATCTGCAGCCATGGTTTTGACTGACCATTATAGTGGATAACTGCGGCATTCTTTACATTCTCAATTTTGGTTTTGTTTTGATAGCCCAAGCCAAGCAGGTGCCAAGATGGATCAATCGGCTGAACATGACCTTTAAATGCTATTAAAGCAGGTGGTAGGGTTCCTAGTTTCCACATTGTCAAGTTAGACTTCAGATTCTGCCAATAGAAAACCCAGAATCTCAGTAAAAGTTCCAATACAGATCTGCTACGTATAAAGGATCATTAAAAAATATACTACCATTCATAAAATGGAAATATTGATAGTCAAATATCTAGCGGGAAAAAAGTTGGACATAAAGTAATCACCGGAGTATCATAAACATATTATAATAATAGCTCAACCTTACTAAAGAAAATCTTAGTAAACATGGAGACTAACAATTTTACCTAAAGAGGAAAATAAAGTGAAAAACAAGGACTTGGATGCCCTGCTAATTTCTCCACATGTTTCTTTCTTCTTCTTCTTTTTTATGGGTCTTTAATGCGAACAGTGCAATGTGATGTCATGTCATTTATGGAAAAAGATTATTAAGTCTTTAAATTCAACAATTCCTTAAGTAGTTGGTAACATTTTACACATTGGAAGGAAAATACAATGTTTGGCAATTGAGAGTAGACGAGCAACAAGAAGTAAACAAAAACACTAGAGAAGCCTAACATGAAAGACTAACTCAAGTTAGCCCAAGAAAACATATTGAATATTCATAATAGAAATAAAATCGGATTGAATTGTCTGAAACATAAACAACAGACACTTTATTGAAGGATGAAAAATTGTTTGGCAAGAACAACTACAAACAAGGAAGACGATATCCAATTGACAAAACAATGTCTTAATTTAACCCAATGAAAAGGAAAATATAATTAATTAGAGAAAATCCAATGAAAACGGAGGAAAATAAAAACAGTGAAATGTTGTTTTACCTCTTTCAGCCAAAAATGGTACGTTTCTCTTATATTTGTCTCTCTCCAAGCATTAAGATCAAAGATATTCATTCCATAAGCCCATGCACATTCTTCCGGGTCCAAATTCTTGGCTATTAGAGGATGAGAAAAGTTGAAGTAGTTCCTAAACCGCTTAGACATTACCCACTCATCTTCACCTCTACAAGTTTCCACTGCTCCATTGACCCTTCCCCCGAGGTCAATGTCCCAAAGGGGCGACAAATCTTGCTGAATCACAATATCATCGTCCAAAAATACCACCTTGTCGAGGTTTGGAAATAACTGTTGATTATAATATTCAGTAACATTGACATAAAGAAAAGAATCATTATCTACATTCATTGCATAGATACTTTCATCAGAGCTTATCCCCTCCCATATTCAAAAAGACATCAAATATTTGCAGGTTATTTCAAACCCAGAGAATGAGGTTTTTTCAGAGAAATCTTCAACGGTATTGAATACTATCTTAAGAATTCTACTCAATCAACTGTCTTTGAATTTGATGACTAAAACTAGCAGAAAATACACAAAGGTCTTTAGTATTCAAGCAATTTTTTTTAAAATAAAATTCAGCATATATTGCACCAAAAGTCCAAGCTATTTCTTAAATTCTGAATATGACTAAGTAGAAAACGCTCATATGGGTGTCAGAAAAAAAATTGTAATTTTTTTTTACAATAATTGTAACTTACCATAAATAAAAGTGATTATTAATATTGATATAAAGTAGGGTCGTTCACTTGTTCCTCAGATATTAATAGAATTTGATTTTGCCCCCACCCCTTCCTCTTTAGGGGAGAAAAGAAGGGACCGTTAAAAAAATTTATAATTTGTAGTGCTCCAGTTTACAGGTGATGACATTAAGAACACTAAATTCATTACCTCTGGTAAATATATACGAAGATGGTTGAGTACGGATATATACTTTGGACTTCTAGCTTGCAACTTAGAAGCAAATGTCCGTGGAGTTGTATCACTGAGAATGGCCCCTGCAACATGATTCCCATGGTAATAACTCCTGATCCCATTTTGGTTTTCCACAGCTTCAAGCACTGGGACATTTTCTCTTGTTAACCAGTCAAACTGGTGTATGCCCTTCACTTCGACAATTGCAGGAGAGACAGAGTTTAGTGCAAACCATGAATGCATACCCGCGTAAGTTTTCTTGTCAGTAATAACATGGAAGACTATCTTCTCAGGTTTTGCAGATGACTGCACAGCTGAAGTGACAACAACTGAAGCAGCCAAAATGTTATCAGTTGACAGGATAAAGTGGTGGTAGGAATTGTCTAAGAGCAAAGGAAGTAACTCTGGAGGAGGCAACTGTCTGCGTGCATGAGCATTGGATGAGTATTCATCAGTCAATCGCAGAGATAAACAGTGGATGCCTTTAGGTACTGAACTTGCAGCAAAATGTTTGTTCATGAGTTCTGAAAACTTGGACTCCCTGATCTCTCTTTCAAAATTTTCCATCTGGGGAATTAAAAAGAAAAGGCACATTGTTACATTAAATGTGGAGACTTTTTTTTATTTTCATTAACCAAGGTGCTCTTTCTTAAAACCTTCTTTCCCTGACACTCCATGAAATGATAATTTTATGTAAAATTAGTATCAAACATGGAACACTAAACTTAATTGGATATATTAATATAAAAGGTTAGCCAAATGATTCAAAAATTAAAACCTTCAATCAATTTTCTGGACCTGCTTAACTAAACAAAGGCACCTCCATGTTATGCTTTGTACACATAGAAAATATCCATAGCATCAAAGGAGGCATATAGAAGATTTCTAAGGTTGAAATAAAAATCAAGATGGCTTCCAGATAAGATCTTCCATAAAAAGCAAAAAGCATTTTGCCACTGCATATTATTGAGAGAAAAAATAAAAATACACACGTCAGTCCATACAGAAGTCTCGCTGACAAGTTTTACACCCATAGACTGTTAAGGGGAGAATACTTCCATCATATCACCACAATGGATAATTGAAATCATGATAAACCTATGTAACAAATTTCAATTTTTAATGCAAAAAAATAGATCAGATCAAGATAAGGGCAAGTCATTTTGAAAGTTATTCAAGAAAGAATCTAATGGATCTTAATTTGAAATTTAACTCTACTTAATAATGCTGATAGCATTATCATGAGGTATTCCCATTAACATAATTGCAGGAGAATATAATCTCCAAGTACAAAGTGGAAGAAGTAAATGACAGTGTAAAAACTGAGTTGGAGATGACAGTGTGCTGGTGGGTGGTATTACTTGACAAGGTTGCGAAGAATTAAGTAGATAGCATGAAAAGTAGTGGGAAATTTTAGCTAAAACTAATACTGCGAACAAAAAGGATCAATTATGAATATTTCAACCATCCCCTTTCCAATGTTTTACTATATACCAAAGCTAAACAGATCAAGGCCTCTATACTTGTAACTTACCATTGCTCTTAAAATGAATGCAAAGGTCTTTGCATCATAATGGTTGCTTTTCATGTCAGAAACAAGTTGACTAAATGAATCTGGCAGCTTTAGGCCAGGTGGGATTTCTTCAGTGTTCACTTGATTGAGAATCTTGTAGAAATCTCTAACCAGTCTCTGATGCACCACAAGAAACCACGTAGTAACTCAAGAAACTCATTGACACAATTGTTAAAAAAAAAATCAAATAGTTTACAGCTTGGGGGAAAAAGAGTTTACCCCTGAATCATCAACCCTACCAAGGAGCCTCGGTCCCAATCGCCTACCCAAACACCCTGATACTCAGAAGAAAAGACAAGAGAGAAAATCTTGAACCCATCAATGAGAAATGGAAAGGGAAAAAATGATTTAGACTATAACCGAATTAATCATGTACAGGATAAGAAATTGAGCAGGAAAAAATGCACATATTTTATTTTTTCCACACACAAAGCTTATAAGCCAAAGCTTATATCACTCAAACACTCAAAAGAATACAGATTAGGTACTGCATTCTTTACCCACGCCAACTTAAAGTAAAATTAGATCAAAACTTTTGGACTTGTAAATGATCAGAGAAAAATTTCAAATTCAGCTTCTAAATCAACTTTAAAAATATTTACATTTAAAAAACAGAGTGCCAAGCACTATAACAAAATAAAATAAATTATAAATAAACTCATATATCTACCCAACTAACCAAATTTAGAAATCGAAAGCACAAAAGTTTGAGTCTGCATTAGTAGTCAAAACCAATTACTGTAAAAAAAAAAAAACATGGATATACTTGCGGCAACTTACCATATCAAGTAGAATATTAAAATACTATTGCATTCTAATTTCTTATTATTCATTAATTTCAGATCTCATAACTCCACAAATACAGAAAACTACATATCAGACTTTACCCGAAACTAACCATCCCACTGAACAAAGTAATCATATAATTTGAAACGTTCACGCAAACCCCATAACCATTATCTTTGACTCTAATAGAGCTGGCCAATTAATAGACCGATCAAAGTATGTCGCATTGACTAAATTGCTAGAAAGCAACAAAAGGATACGATAATATATTTAAAATCCAATTAAGATCCATCAAATAAAATCACAAGGAAATTACATGGACAAAAAATGGAATGCATGGATCAGGAGAGAATTTGAAGAATATTATAAATAGAGTACCAAATGATGAGCACTTGTTGACACCTTCAAGGGTAACAACAGCCGTGAGAATGAAGACAAAGGGCAATAAAAAAGCGAGAATGAGAATGGTGTGGAAAAGGGTTCGATAAGAAATATGGCGAGCTGCGACCCTGATCTTCATCAAGTCAATAAACCCATTGTTGCTCGAGATCGTGATGCTTCTCATGCTAGGCGAGAAGCGAAGCTGCATCGTCGTCTATGCAGACCCTTCACTCTAGCACAAGAAAAGCCGCCCAAAGTCAATGCTATTACATCTAGAATCGCCCATAATCTCAAAATAACCAACATCAGATTCAAACCCAGATGCCCCAATCGCCCACCGACAATGACTTTCCGATATAAACCGAGATTGCCCACAGAACTTAGATCTATTCTTCTAGGTTCTGCTCAAATCTTTATGCTTCTTTGTGGTCTTCTCGGAAACCACATTGAATAGTGAAGGAAAGTGGGTTGTCGCCAATCTAATCAAATATTCGATTCAAATCGTCCAAGCGGGTTTCTCAGTCGGCAATGGTTTTCTCTTCCATGTATCAAAAGAGAGTGCTGAGAGAGAGTCAAAGAGACCCGAAGAATAGGGGAAGAGAGAGAAAAACTTGGGTATTTTGCTATTGCCTTGCATTTATTTTGCGTCTTTGATTTGTTCGGATTTTCTTAATTTAATTATTTCCAAGTTTCTGATATCTTTTTCATTTGTGTATCACTCCGCCCTAATTTTATTTTACTCGATTTACAAAAATATACAAGGAACATAATAAAATTTAGTTTTTTAAAATTAAAAATATAATAAAAAAATCAGTCAAAACCTTGTAGGTGTAGAGAGATAAAACCGTACCTGTATCACCATTATACCGTATCAAATATAATAAGCATATTAAATTTTATTATAATAGTCATATTTAGGTGACAGTCATTATAATATATTGAATTAAATTAATTTATATTTAAAATAATACATAAATACATAATTTATTTTATATGATTTTTTTTATATGAAAATAATTTTACTATAAAAAATTATTTATTTAATGTTTAATTTACTTTTATTTTTTATTATATTTTAAAAATAAAAAATATTATTTTAAATTTGAGATGAATGAAAAAGTCACTACACATAATTTTATAATTAAAATTTCATATAACTAAGTGTCTAATACGATTTAGAGTCACATTCTCTAATGTTATAATGTTTTTACATAATTATACCATTTTGATATTATATGATATAATTTTAGAGTTAAATACATAATTATATAAAAATTATACAATTAATGACTTTAATGTATAAGAAACATGTAGTTAAGATAAAGGTAAGATAGGAATTTTGGGAGTGATAAAAAATTAACTAAGATCATGGTTGGCACAATAAAAACATTATAGGAATGTAAATGATAAAAGTAATTAAAATAAATATAAATAATATTGTTATTATAATATTTGTTTGAGTAATATAATTAAAATATAATAATAAAAAATAATTTATAAAGTTATAAATGAAGAAAAATTATAAATAATTTTTTTATTTTTAAATAAAAAGAATCATAATTGATTATAAATGTGTGAGAAAAAAATATTAAAGAGTTTGGGAGAAATGAGAATCATTGCTATTGTTATAATATTTTATATTACGTTATAAATTAAAAGTCAAATTAAATACAAAAATTATTATTATTATGATTTTTATTATTGTCAATTAATCACGACATAAAATTAGATTTAAAAAATTCTTATGTTTATTGGAGAGCATTTGTTCAAAAAATAATAATATGCACGCATACTCAAATATTTTGTATTTTGAAGTATCCAATTTTTATTTTAGTATTTAAAATTGTTTTAATTTTTAATTAAGATATTTTAAATATTTATATTTTAGACACCGATACTTCTGAGGTAAATTAAATAACATTTTCAATTAATTGAAATTTTTTACAAAATTAATATTTGTTCACCCATTTAAAGAGTATTAATTTTGTCTACCACATGTATAACAGTTTTATCAACTTTTTACAAATAATCTTTTTCTTTTTTTTTTTTGTTATTTAAAAAAAAATTGCTAAGCTATTTAGGGTTTTTTAATCATGCCACAAAATTTTGATCATCCCATCAACTACAACTTCAAAATTATCGTTCTAAAAAAAACTATAAAAAATTTATAACCTAGATAGCTTGACACGATCTCTTAAAATAATTGAAAAAAATTATTTGTAAGAAAGTTAATATAGAAATTTTATAAATGTCTTTAGACAAAAATATCACGTTAAATTTGATAAATTTATTTTAATTTTGCAAAAAATTATTTAATTTAACTTAAAATATATTAGTAACTAAAATTCACCTAATTAAAACCAGTGAATCGAGATATCAAACTAAAATTTGGGGTACTCTTAGAAATACTTAATCCCATAATCGGCTTAGTAAAATTTAGATAACCTTGTTCTTTTATTGAGGCTGTTGGTATTGGGATGCTTTTTTTTTTTTTTAATAGATATTGTTGGGGGAATTTAGAGTTAAAACATTTTGAAGAAATTATTTACTAATTATAGAGTAAGTAATAATGTATTATTTTAAGTCAATAAAATTTAATATTAATATAAATATTTTTAGAAAAAAAAATATAAGTACTCAACATTTATTAGAGTGAGAAAATAATTTAATTTGTGTGGACTATAGTCTAATAATAATGAATAACACTTTAAAGTTTTGATGGTTGAGATGTGGAAATTAAAATGTTGATTTTTTTTAAAGAGAAAATGTACTCATGCATTCGGGGGTGATTTGAACTCTAGTTATTGATGAAAAAATTGAGAATCTTAGCACCTAAATTACAAGAAATTTTTAAATTAAAATGTTGATATTAAAAATACGTGTAGTCAACTTTTTTTCTATTTTTCCTAAATGGAGGTGATTATAGTTTCTTAGCTTTCATGGTTGATTAGCATAATGAAAAAAATGTTACTCAAAGCCTTGACTATCCAAGAAGTTGCGACTCTGAAGTTTGTGAATCAATGATCATCTATTTTGCACCGATGTCTATAATTTCCTAGAGATTTTACATTACAAAATATAATCTGTAGCTATTTGGATAGTTATTAATTACAAGTGTGAGACAAATTGCAAATATATTTATTTATTATTTTGGTAAAATTACAACTTGAGATTCACTATAAGCTTAAAGAATGACTTTGAAATATTAGATAAAAAAAAAAAACTCACAAGTACGTCATTTGAGGAATTTCCTCCAATAATTTCACAAGTAATCAATAAAACTTTTGTATGACATGAGCGGTTAAGAGTATGACATAATTTTTATTAAATAAAAAAAAAAAAAAAAACACTCAAACTATCACCTAGTTGTCAATCTCTAGATTTTTTTTTTTAGTTTTTTAAATACTTCTTGACAAGAGTCTAATATAAATTATTAAATTTTATGACATTTAAAGGTTTTTGAAAAATTCGTAGAATTTATATTTATAAGTTAGTTGTTTTTAATAGTTAATGAGTTTTATATATTCAAGTAATATTTCGGTAAAAAAAATATAGAGAATAGTATTTATAATACTTATCTTTATATACTTTTATTATAAATAAAAATTTAGTTAAACCTTTTTTTTATTAAATGCAAGTCCGTATATTTAATTAAAACTCCAACTAATTAATTTTTTTTTTTTTAATATAGTAAAATTTTCATTTGGGTAGAAAAGTTAGACAAATATTGCACACCAACTAATTAAACTTGATAAGGTTAAACTACGGCGGGTTTTGGTTTTGTCGTTGGATGATTGAACATCAAGCCGGTTTAATTTGGTTGAAAGTACCAAACGGTCCAGGTTTTGTATTCCTACAAAGAATAACAGCTGGCTAGACTTACATGAAGAAATATATATATATATATATATAATAGGGTAGAATGTCAAAATAATATATTTATTTATGTAATAGATATTATTTAATTTTTTAATTTATAAAATGTGTTTTTAAGTTCATTTGCTTATGAAAAATATATTTTGAAGTCCTTTTACTTGTAAAAAATATGTCAGGCAAAAAAAAATTAATTTTCTAATCATTTTTTGTTAAATCTAACAAAATAACACATATATCACATGCATGTTTATATTTTTCGATAGATATATAAAATTAAATAATTTTTAATTAAATGTTACTTCAATTTTTTATAATTTATTTCGATTAAATTTAAATAAAAATTTTATTGTTTAATTTGTAATTTTAGATGTTAGACAGTGAAAATTATATTTAAATTACATCGAAAATTTTATTTAAATTTTTTTGAAAATTTAAAAAAAAATTGAGTAATTTTTTAATTAAATATTACTTTTTTACGTATATATATATCGAAAAATATAAGCATATTTATGATATATATGTTATTTTGTTAAATTTAGTGAAAAATTAGATAAAAAAATTAAATTTATTCTTACCTAATATTATTTTTACAAGTAAAGAGATTTAAAAGTATATTTTTTATATATAAATTGACTTAAAAATATATTTTATGAACTACAAAATTAAATAATAATTTTTATAAAAATAAAGACGCTTTTATAACACTTTTTTCTTGAAAATATTAAAAAGTAGTCTTACTACTAGGTATTAGGGGTGTCCGAGGTCCGGTCCGGTCCATTTTTGGTAAAAAAAAAATAACCAAACCAAACCGAACTAAACATATTATTTTAATCAAATTGAACCGAACCAATTGACTAGTAAAATTTTAAAACCGAACGGTTTGGTCCGATTTGGTTAACAGTTTTTAACGATTTTTTTAAACTTTTTTTTAAATACAAAAGCAATTTTTTTAATTATTTACTACATATCATAATTAAATAAATATCAAGTTGAAAGAAAAAAAACATAACATTCTAAAATCATGAGATATAACAAAAAAAACTCTTTATGTATGACTTTTTGAAATAAAATTTACAGTAACATATATATTTATAATTCTTCCAACATAATGATCAAAAATAAAAAAGAATTCATAACTCATTACATCCATTGAAACAAATAAGCCATTGACTGTAATGTTCAGTTTCACAAAGAGTATAAATTACTCCCATAACACGTTGCAGTCTATGAAGCAATCTCAGAGTCTCAGACATCCTTATATCACATATTCAAAGCAAATTAATTAAGAAGAAGAAGAAGAAAAAAAAAAGTAACTATATTATTTATATACAAGACCTAATATAAAACTAAGACATGATTAAGATAACTAATAGTAATGTAGTTAGTTATGGAAAAACTGAAGAGTTCTCTCATGCTTGTATTGTCCATATTAACATGACCCATATAACAATTAATAAAAGAATAGATAGTTTGATGGGATGAAATCATAATCTGTATAAACAAATAAATAATTGCAAAATAGATTAATTTAACTCTTTTTTATTATAAGATAAACTTATCGCAAAAATAACCTTCAAGTTATTAGCAAAAATTATACGTGTGATTAACTGATTATTATGGAGTAGAACATCAATTGAGCAAGTATTTTTCACAGAGTTGGTACTACAAGTACTAAATCTGAGGAACATTATTATTCAATTTCAAACAAATTAAAAGTTGATCTTTTCATCTTTACAAATTCCATTTGAGATTTTGGTTATCTAACACACACAGACACACTCAGTCTCTTTATATATAATTAGTCTAACATCAACATTTATATGTAATTAAACTACAGCTCAAGATGCTAATCTTCGGAAGATTATCTTCCATTGGTTCCACCTTAATTTTCACCAATATTATCATGGGGTTAACTTTGCATCTTCTGGAGCTGGTGCTTTGGTTGTTAGTCTTATTTGCTAGACAAAAATCATAAACTGTGTATACAAGTTTAATAAAAATATAAACAACAGTCAGAAAACCTTGACTTCCTTCCATGGCCGAAGAGGAGGAGCTGAACGGTTGGAGGGGCGCGGGACAACTGGGGGAGCTTGCTGGTTGGCTGAATCGCGGACGGGGGAGCTGGCGGGACGACAGGCGACAAGCGGTAGGCGGCTGGTTCGTGACTTTGTGTTAGGGTTCTGAATCAGAACTGATTAATTGATGTGTGTGTGTGTCTATATATATATATATTAAAATTATTTTTAAATTTCGGTTCGGTCCGGTTTGAAATTTCGAAAAATCGGACCGAATCGATAGTCAAACGGTTTGAAAAATAAAAAACCGGACCGGACCGTTTTACTTATTAAACTGTCCGGTTCGGTCCAGCTCGATTCGATTTTTCGATTTTTCTCGATTTGGTTCGGTTTTTGGACAGCATACTAGGTATACCAAAAACAGCTACCATTCCATGTTGAGAAGAATTTATTAATACGACAGATGCGCAGTCTTATTCATATTCTCATTCTTTATCTTTGGTGACCCAAAATAGAAATCTCATTTATATCATTGTCCTTTAGATTGTATGTATAAACAACCCCCTCAAATTTAGCTGGTCAGTAAAAAGTAACAGACAATCATATATGCCTCAGATTCTACTGCTTGTTCCTCCTGCAGATTAAAACAAAAATGAGAAACCCCTAATTGGTTAATTCTCCCTGAAGCAAAGACACGTACATTAAAATTAGTGAGGGACCATCTAAAAGTAGATTACGAAATAAAGAAGACATATACTAGCCACATGACTTGTACTAGTGAGTTGGAGACGGTACGGTTTTAAAAATATATGTATGCTTTATTCTAAAGCTAGTATGATCTAATTTACCAACCAAAAAAAAAAAACATCCCCTTCTAAAATTATGAGATATTTTGCACTCTAACCCATAGTAACCAACTATTCAACATGCAGAAGATCAGATTAAATTTCAATTTACATATAAACTTAGCTTTAATTAGAAGGAAAAAAAATTAATCTAGGTAGAGCAACAATTTAACTTTGACAAGTTTAGAAGATTGAAATGTCTTCTACTTCGAGTAAGCAATAACATTAAAACATAGGTACCTGAAGTTAAAGATGTCTGAGGACCATTATCGGGAGGTAAGATGTCCTTAACTGGTACAATGTCATCAATTAATAGATTCTAAATGTCTAGTACGCTTGGAAGCAAACTCATAAGAAACCTCATTGCTGAGATGCCTTTTGTTGAATTCAACAATGAACGCACCGACGTTCAACAATTCACGGTAGACGGCGCCTATCAAAGAAGACGGCGCCTACCGACAGTTACCAACCTTCACGGCAGACGGCGCCTATCAAAGAAAACGTGCAGTTGTAAATGTTGAGTGTGGTAGTTGTAATAGTAATTAATATTTTCCTATATAAACAATGTACAAACTCATACGAATTAAGAATGAAAATATATCGGAGAAACCATTTCTTCTTCGGTTAGATTGTTTCTTCAAATTATTTATTTCTTCATGGTATCAGAGCCAGGTGACTCGGTCGGTTCCCGGCCGGTTGTAGGGGATGAACCCTGCGCCGGTGTGAGGGGGAGGTGCTCCATATCCCCGGTCGGAAATCGATGTGAGGGGGAGTGTTGAAGTCCCACATCGACTTAGCATGAAGCTTATGTTGCACTTATAAGTCTATGGCAACCCTTCCTCTTTGAGAGCTCTTTTGGAGGGAGTTAGGCCATGGATATGGATCTACACCAGGAATCAAGAAATCAGAAATACATGATGGAAAGGTGTGCAGATTAAAAAAATCATTGTATGGTTTAAAACAATCTCCAAGAGCATGGTTTGGCAGATTCACAAAGTCTATGAAGGCATTTGGCTACGAGCAAAGCAATTCAGACCATACTTTATTTCTGAAAAAAAGGCATGGTAAGATCACTGCACTTATTGTATATGTTGATGATATGATAGTAACAGGAAATGATGATGAAGAGAGGAAAGCTCTACAAAGATATTTGTCTAGAGAATTTGAAATGAAAGACCTTGGTTCCTTAAAATATTTTCTTGGGATTGAGGTTTCTCGATCAAAAGAAGGAATCTTCTTATCTCAAAGAAAATATGCCTTGGATTTATTAAAAGAAACTGGTATGTCGGCATGTCAACCAGTTAATACACCAGTGGAGGAAGGATTAAAGTTATGTATCAAGGTGGATCAAGTTCCAGTAAATAAAGAAAGATATCAAAGGCTTGTTGGAAGGTTGATGTATTTGGCACACACAAGACCAGATCTTGCCTATGCTTTAAGTATTGTTAGCCAATTTATGCATAATCCTGGAGAACAACATATGAATGCAGTTATTCGTATTTTGAGGTATCTAAAGTCTGCTCCTGGAAAAGGAGTATTGTTCAAAAAAATTACAGAGTTCCAAAGAATAGAAGTATATACTGATGCTGACTGGGCTGGATCAATAAATGATAGGCGATCTACATCAGGCTACTTCACTTTTGTAGGTGGAAATCTTGTAACATGGAGAAGTAAGAAACAACATGTTGTCGCCCGTTCAAGCGCAGAGGCTGAATACAGAGGCATGGCACTTGGACTTTGTGAGGCTTTGTGGTTACAATCTCTCTTGAATGATTTGGGATATCCTGTTAAAGAATCAATTAAATTATTTTGTGACAATAAAGCAGCATGTGATATTGCTCACAATCCAGTCCAACATGATCATACAAAACATGTTGAAGTGGACAGATTCTTTATTAAGGAAAAAATAGAAGAAAATTCTTTGGAATTGCCAAAAATTAAGTCAGAAGATCAATTGGCTGATATTCTCACTAAAGCAGTCTCATATCGAGTATTCACAGAAGTTTCAGTCAAGTTGGGCATGACAGACATCTATGCACCAACTTGAGGGGGAGTGTTGAATTCAATAATAAACGCACCGACGTTCAACAATTCACGGTAGACGGCGCCTACCGACAGTTACCAACCTTCACGGCAGACGGCGCCTATCAAAGAAAACGTGCAGCTGTAAATGTTGAGTGTGGTAGTTGTAATAGTAATTAATATTTTTCTATATAAATAATGTACAAACTCATACGAATTAAGAATGAAAATATATCGGAGAAACTATTTCTTCTTCAGTTAGATTGTTTCTTCAAATTATTTATTTCTTCACCTTTTGTTTGTCATTTTCTCTGCATTTAAGTGGCAGCTATATAACATAAAATTGTGTAAATTAAACATTTGATTCTATCTCTAGCTTGTACTTAGAGCAGAAGGCATAAAATAACTGTACTATGCTATGAGAAAAAAGAAACTTCCAATTAATATAGCTTAAGTTCAGAAAATTAGTCACAATTAGAAGACAAAACCAAGAAAATCTTCACAACAGAGCCTACTGTCTTCAACCAAGAGTGACCAAAAGGGCCTTGGATAACTTTCTTTAATAATAGTCGTGCCTTTTCTCTGGGACATACACGCCAAGTGTCAGTAAATCAGTGTCTTTTATATAAGGACTGGCTTGCTTAATTATTGCAACTTTTTTATTTTTATTTTTTCTACAGCTGCCTATTGACAGCTTATTTGAAAATTTCAGCTGCATTTGAACTTTGGAAGATATTGGGGATCGAAATAGCTACACATTACTCACACGTTACAGTAGATACAACTTTGGAAAATTTTGGGAAGCATAGATTTTACTTAGTATAGATAACATAGGGAAACATAAATTCAACTCTTTTTTTTTTATTGATTATTATTATTTAATTTTGGTCCGGTACCACCAAGGGCGGATCTTAGTGGAGCTTAGGGGACTTCAACTCCGACCAACTTTTTTACAAAAAATTAATTACGTATATATTTTTAATATTAAATAAATATTTTATTTATAATAATATATTGTGTTTAATTTTTATGTACATATTTCAGTATATATTAACAATATTTAACAAATACGTGGATAAAAATTACATGAATTGTAAATAAAGTGGTTAAATATATACTTTTTTTTATGTATTTGATAACTATTAGTAACAAAAATAAAATTAGAGTAGTATACTACAAAAAATTCTTCCTAAATATAAGAATTCAAATAATGTTTAAATATTTTTAAACTCAACATTATAAAAATAAAATTAAAAATATAAGTATATGATAAGCTTCATATTAAAGTTTTTTAAGTTTATGTTTATTATATTTTATTTCAATCCAAATTTTAACTTTATCTAATATTATATTATTTGACATTTTATTTTAATAATAGAAATTTGAAATTTTTTTATATAAAAATTTATTATTTTTATTATGATTAGTCATTATTATATTGTTTATAAACATATATTTTTAAATATAGTCTCAAGCTTAAAATTATAAATCATATTTTACTTTTTACATTTTATATGTTTATTTTAGTTTTAATGTCTATAAATCTTAATGTATTTGATTGAACTTTTTATTTGTTTAGATTTTTTAGTTAATAATTTTATTTTATTCATGAATGATACTAATATTTATTAACTTGTTATATTTTTGTTTAATTTTCGTCATAAGTTAATTATAATGTATTGATTCTATGTCTTTATTACAATATGACATGAAAATTTTAATATTAAATTGAGTATAATTTATTATAACTCCCACTAATTTTTTATTTTTTATAAAACAAAATTAACCTCCTTAAATTATTTTTTTTTTGGCTACGTCCCGAGTACCATGGACAAAATTCAGATAAAAACTACCTCGACAGTTATAAGAAGTCAACACATTCTACTTAAGAATTTATGATAGTATATACACCGAACCAAACATATAACATAAATTTAATGCAAGGCAAAAGGAATTACTTTATCCTAACCACTAGGAGAAAGTAAGAAGAAATTTCAACTTAAACCGCAATGGAATTAAATGACAATCACAGGCAACTTTAAACTGCTTATTTGCTCTATGCCACAGCAGGCATGTCTTTGAGGCATGCATCTAGGGGCTTACCAATTGAGTAGACAATGAAACCGATTTCACGCAGCTTGTCCACATCAATAATGTTCCTGCCATTAAATATAAATGCTGGTTTCTGCATGTTAATTATCGTATATTTTTCGGCAATCAAGATTCTTGAACTCATCCCACTCAGTCATGATGCAAAGGCATCATGAGCATCTTTTGTTGCTTCACGGTAGTTGGAGTCATTGGTTGTAAACAAAAATATTCAGTTATTCAAAAATAAAGTCCTTTGTCGAGGCCCTAATTAAATATGCGCTCTACTAGGGTTTTAGATTTCTTCCTTTCCCCTCCCATCTCCTTTCAAATCCTACCATTTTCATCTATTTCCAACTAATCTCCACAATCTTCCATCAATTATTCGGCTTTTAGTTAGTTTTTCATCAATTGTCGCCATGTTTGTTCTTCCACGAAGGAGTATTTCTCAAATCCTACCTGGTTCATTCCTCCGCACTCGACTCTCTCTCTTTTCCCAATTACTTGCCGCCATGATGAGATTCTCTCTTCCATTCCATTCCATTCGCTTTCTCTCCTTCTACCTCGCTCTGTCACTTCCTCCTTCAATTCTTCTTCCTTCTTCAGCTTCAGGAATGGAATACGATGCTTCAGTTTTGGAATCCTCTCTCGATCTAAGGTTTTCACAAGCTTTGTTGTTGGTTTGAAGATTGTGATTGACGATTCCCTGTTTTTCGATTACAAGACTAGTCTTGCTTTTCTCTTCCTTGTTCAACATTTGAATAAGATTATCTCCCATTACTGAGTATCTGCTAGCCGAGAGACATCTATCTCTCTAGACTCATTCTCTAGTTTCGTACCAAGTTTAGCAAGTCTGAAGAAGTGTGATATGCGGATTGGTGACAAGAACGATGGCAATGTGCTAGCTGATGTGGAAGTAGGAGTAGGAATGGATGTTGGTGGGGATGTGTGAGTAAGGTTATTGGTGCATGGTTGATTGGGATTGCATTGCTTTCCTCTGATTATGGTGTAGAGATGGATGTTGGTGCTTGTTTATTGCTGGTTATTTCTGTTAGTATGTGTGCTATTTTATTAGTATTTCTATTATTGTGTGTGTTGTTGGCCTAGTGGGTTGTAGTACTTTGGTTTCTATGTTTGTTGTTGAATTCAATTAGTTTGTCTAGTTAAGTTTTCTAGTTTATAATACTAGGAGTCTTTGTTTTGATCCTCAAGCTACTTGTAGTAGTTTATGTTGGATCTTTTTTTTTGTTGGATAGTTATTTGCATTTGTGTTTTGCTTTGTTGGTTGTAATTAATGCTTGTGCTTTCGAACATGTGCTTTCGAATATTAACATAATTTATATTTTGACCCTAAAAAAATTCCTTAAAAATTGGTTAATTACCAATTTCAATTAATTAAAATGCTTTATTTAATTTAGTTGAAAATGTATGAATGAATTTGTATCTAAAAATTCTCATTTGAAAACTTTGTGATATTTTGGGTCTTTAAATCTAATTTGGGGTATTCTAAAGTAAAAATTGGGTTCTTCTGAACGAAGCTAATATTAAATATCAAAGATTAATTCACTTTGACTTAAATTTATGAAAAATAGTTACATAAATAAGGAGTTTCACATGAAAAGGCATGCAAAACTTTTAAAAATTAAGAAAGCCAATGCAAAAAGAAATTGAATGAACAACTATACAGAGAATATGACAGAATATAATATTTAAAAATAATATTTCTTATAATTATTGTAATTAGATATATCAAATGAGTTGTAAATATCATACTTATCCCTCAGTATTAAGAAGATCTGTTAATATTTCTTATCTTATGGAAACTAACTTATCAATACTATTGTATCTTTATAAATATTATATTACTCATGCTAATAAAATCTAGCCATTTCTCATAACCACTTTAAACCTTTTATGGTATTAGAGCCTCTTGCTCCAAAGCAAGATTAACAAATTGATGAGCCTTTCTTTCTACCTATCTTTTCATCCTCACCAAACATGTCAGACTCTTCTACCAATACTAGTATTAAGGGTGACAATTTCTGACACGACACGATAGCACGATTCGAACACGACACAATACGATTTTTTTTAATAAGAATTGATGAATAATTTTTTTATATTCTTAAAGGTTTTGTTATTTCTTACTATTATAAATAAGTAACACAAAAAAAAATCAAGTAAGTTTTTTAATGTGTCAACAAACACGAAAATACGACACGAACACGACTAATACGACACGATTGACACCCCTAACTCTAACTAAAACTCCAATTGTGATTCCTTTGGGAAGCAAAACTCCAACTACATCACTTATCTCCCTCAATGCTGCTAATTAAATGCCGATCAAACTCTCTAAAGGTGGTAATTAAGCCTGGTAGAAAGCCCAATTCACCAACTGCTATTTGGCTATGATTTATTGGGTTATGTTGATGGAACAAACCCATGCCCTACAAAAGAAAGCCCCTCTTACAAACTTTGGCAGTGACAAGATTGCTTTATTTGCTAGGTATTTAAGCCACAGTTAATGGTACAGTTGCACCACTGATCAATTCATGTGAAACAGCTGCTGCAGCAGCATGGAAGAAACTTGAGGTTGCTTTTGCAAACAAATCTAGTACCAAGATGACTCTTTTTTCAACACTCATGAAAACCTTAAAGGATGGACTTATACATGCAAATAGGGGTGGAGCTAGAAAAATTGTTTAAGGGGGTTAAATTTTTTTTTTTATACAAAATAGAAAATTAGTAAAAAATACAGTAGATTATACTTAATCAAACACTAAAATTTTCATATTATATTATAATAAAGACATACAGTTAGCACTCAAAAAATATAAAATTAATACATTATATACTTAAACTTAAAATGTAGAGTTAATACATTAAAATATGATAAAAATAAACTTAAATTTTTTAATATAAACATAAAGTTAAAAGCTTATCATATACTTATTTTTTTAATTTTATTTTTATAACGTTGAATCTAAAGTTAAATATTTAATTTTTTTTTGGATTATTACTTTTAAGAAGAATTTTTACATAATATTAGACTATAATTTTATTTTTGTTACTAATAGGTACCAAATACATGAAAAAAAATATATACTTAGCCATTTTATTTACAATTTATGTCATTTTTATCTACGTATATCGTTAAATATTGTTAATATCTACAAAAATATATACATAAAAATTAGACTTAATATATTACTATAAATAAAATATTTATTTAATAATAAAAATATTAATGTAATTAATTTTTTGTAAAAAAGTTAGTCTAAACTGTAGTTTTATGTAACCCTCACATAGCTCCGCCTCTGCATACATACAAACCATGAAAGTCACAATTCATACATCGGCAATAACCAGTGACCCTCTATAAGACCAAGAAATTGTTGCTTACACTGTACATAGTTTAGGCAGTGACTTCAAGGAATTAACAGCAGTTATAATGACTCGAGAACACCTATGTCCTTTGAAGAACTTCATGATAAACTTCTTGATCATGAGACCTATTTAAAAAGGGAAGAACAAAAGAAAATTGATCCACCAATAACAGCTCAATTTAACCAAAATATCAACACCTATCAAGGAAATCAAAGTCTACAATTTAACAGAGTGCAAAATAGTAACAACCTTGGGTATAGAAACAACCAAGGAAATCGAAATTTCCAAGGCAACAAACAACTGAGCTTTTTTAGCTCAAATCAGCAGCAACAAAAGTGGCGCCCAAACCCTTGTAATTAGGATATATTAAAGGAGTTGTAAATATCAGATTGTATCCCTCAATAATAGGAAGATCTGTTAGCATCCCTCATCCTATTTCTAGTAGCCACTTTAGACCCAAAAAGAGACATGTTCTTTTTGAATTTACTCACCGTTTTTTTTTTTTTTATTATTAATGGAACGAAGCTCATTGAACCATAGAGATAATCATGAGAATAAATTTTGTATATATGAATCTCGCATTCTTTTGGATTCAAAACACATCCCAGTTCTTGATCAATCACCTCTACTTAGAGTTAAGAATGGAGCTTTTTTTATTCATTTTGGACGGTTATATGCTCTGAATGGGCTTCATGATGAAATTGCTCTCTGATCCCTGCTTTCTATTTCATGACCAGTTCGAATATTCTTGGATTCAAGCATGTCTAAAGCTCAGCTACTTATCTCGATGACTTTGATTGCAACATCACGTCATCAAGATTCCAAACTTTTTTACTTCATTTTCATAGCCTTAATGGCCTTTTCATGATGGAGAGAGAGCGCTTATTCTATAATTAACTCTCTCTAATTAAATATTCTTGGAAAATATAAACTATTTTACTTAATCATTTACTTAATTTATATATACAAATATTTAACACAAGTTTAATCATAAATTTTAGGCTATTAAATTTAAATAGATTCAATGGTTTAAAGTTTTATCTAATTTTTTCACTAATTCAATTTATTAGTTACAATTCACATCTTTCTATGAGATTATTAACTCTTTTTTTTCCTTCTTCATTTAATTAAATTAATTAATTTAAAATAATATATAAATTTTATTAAATATTTATGTCCAAATTTATTCTTTATTTTTTTTAGCCAACTAACTACTTCATTTCTAAATAATAGAATAATAATATTCACGGCAACAAATTTAATAATATTAAGAGTGTCAGCTAATTACAAAAGCACAATATCATATTTAGCCAAGATTACTAACCGTCTAATTTTAATTTGATGGCATTAATAAATATTAGCCAACAAAAAAGGAAATTTATCTGAGCCTTTTCCTCCGTCACCGAAACCATTTCATAACTAAATAGAAAATGTATTTAAAAGATAAAAAGGGTGTTTTTTGGTACAAAATGATATTAATTTAAAAAAAAAAAAAAAGTGAGATAAGTAATATTATATTCTAAATTTAATTTAATAGTGGATAACTAAGATGATGTGTGTTTTGACCTAAATAAATTTTAAAATAAGTTAAAAATTAATTATATTAATTAGATGAGAGGCGAAAGTGATTATTAAAATAAGATTATTTCTTTGCTTTTCAGTTTTCACCATAGTTAAATAACACAAACTACAATTGTAACATGTAAATTTGATTTAGGATGGCATAGACACTCTTAAAAAAAAAATTGCATAATAGGATTATCACCAACCACCTATATTTAAAATGAGCATTTATTGAAAAAAGTATTTTATATTAAAAAATAATAAATGAAATTATAAATAAAAATAAGTTACTTCCCCTATTATATATCTGATTTTTATATGCATCATTCCATTAGTTTCTCTTTTGATTTTCTTAAAAATTATTTTTAAAATAAAAAAATATTTGTTTATATTGTAAAAAAAAATATATGCATTATATTTTTGAATTATGTAGTTAAAAATGGAATTTCACTTGTAAAAGTGTCATGCAGTCCTACCCGTTTTCTCTTTAGATGGTATATGACGGCGCCGTATTTAACTTGTTCGTTCTCTCCTCCTTCACCTGTCTAATTTTATCAAATCGTCGCCAGCGAAGAAGAAAACCCTAAAACAGTGTCACTGAATTGAGCAGAGCCATCGGAAGAGACAACCATGGCGATCAAGCACCTTCTCAAAGCCCTATCACGCAATCGAAACCATATACCCATCTTCCGAACACCATTATATCTTACTCAAGCCGTCCGTTCCGCATCAACCTCCGCTGCAGTCGTCACATCACAAGATTCCCTCCCCTCCCCTCCTCCTCCTGACGCAATGTTATACGATCGAGCGGCCGAGGACGTCAAATCCAAGCTCAGGCAGCTCGAAAATCCAGACCCGCGTTTCCTCAAATACGGGTCGCCTATTCCAACCCTAACGGACCACACTAGGATCCTATCTGCTCCAGAGACTCGTGTCACTACCCTCCCCAATGGTCTCCGAGTGGCCACCGAGTCAAACCTAGCGTCTAAGACCGCGACCGTTGGGGTTTGGATCGATGCTGGGTCCAGGTTCGAGACCGATGAGACTAATGGGACTGCGCATTTCTTGGAGCATATGATATTTAAGGGTACAGAGAAGAGGACTGCACGTGAACTTGAGGAGGAAATCGAGAATATGGGCGGGCATTTAAATGCTTACACTTCGAGGGAACAAACCACTTATTATGCTAAGGTTTTGGAGAAGGACGTACCTAAAGCTCTTGGGATTTTGGCGGACATTTTGCAGAACTCTAAGTTTGATGAAAACCGCATTAGTCGTGAACGTGATGTGATTCTTAGGGAAATGGAGGAGGTAGAAGTTTTAACCCTTTTTTCTGTTAATAAATATTTAATTAAATGATTGGTTTCCGAATATGATTTCCCTTTTACAACTGCTATGGGAAAGTAACCTTCGACGTCAGACTGGGAATATAGTATTAAACTGGACCTCTTCCTGTTAGAAATGAATTTAACCTGCTGTGTGTTTTGTGCAGACATCCTTTTGTGCTTGGCTTAATAAGTTTCTACCATTTCATAGATGTAAATTTATGAAAGTTTGTTACTTGGTTATACTGACAAACTTTGCCTAATGATTCTTGCGGGTGATGCAGGTAGAGGGTCAAACTGAGGAGGTTATTTTTGATCACTTGCATGCAACTGCATTCCAGTACACTCCTCTTGGCAGAACAATACTCGGACCTGCTCAGAACATTAAGACCATCACAAAAGAGCACCTCCAGAACTATATTCGAACACACTACACTGCTCCCCGAATGGTAAGCTATAGTTTAAAGGCCTTAAAATTTTTCAGCGCTTACTATTCATCATGCAAATGAAGAAGCTCTGATATCATTTTCCTATTTATTATGTATGTTCTATGCACAAACAAGATTTTCTTTGAAAGCGATTATAACGAGTTCTCATTTAGGACTTCTGTTTCAGGTAATTGTTGCTTCTGGAGCTGTCAAACATGAAGATTTTGTTTCAAGTGTAAATAGTTTATTTACAAAGTTGTCAGATAATCCAATAACAGCTACTCAGCTAGTTGCAAAAGAACCGGCAATCTTTACTGGTTCGGAAGTGGGTACATGTGTGCTATTCGGCTCTCAGTTAAAGCTATCTCTTTCTTTTTCTTATTGTTTCCCTTGTATCAAAATCAGGTCAGATTAATCGATGATAATATTCCATTGGCACAATTTGCTGTCGCTTTTAGCGGTGCATCTTGGACAGATCCGGACTCCATTCCTCTAATGGTCATGCAGGCTATGTTGGGCTCATGGAACAAAAATGCTGGAGGTGGTAAGCACGCAGGGTGAGTTTGCTTTGCATTGATTACAATAAATTCCATTGACTGAATGCTTTCTTTTAACATTTGAATCTTTAAGAACATGGCTGATTAGTTTTGCCATCTTTGAATAGTTCTGAGCTAGCTCAGAGAATTGGGATTAGTGAAATTGCGGAAAGTATGATGGCTTTCAATACCAACTATAAGGACACTGGTCTATTTGGTGTTTATGCTGTTGCAAAGGTGAGGCTTCTGCCTATTTTATTAATTTTGGCAATCTCATTGCTATTATTTTGTTGTCATAGTAGTGCCTTCACAGTTTTACTTCACATTTAGATGTTCTATTTGCTAGACAGCTTTTATTTTCATTGCTATTATTTTTTCTTTTCATTTAATTTGTTACTGTAGAGTTTGACAGTCAAACGTCGGTTTTCATTTGCATTCAAGTTTACGTTTTTGATTGAGTACCAACTGTACAAGTAACATGACTATAAGCTTACTTCTTGTTAATGTGCATACTTCTGTTTTCATTTTAGCCGGATGGCTTGGATGATTTGGCCTGGGCAATAATGTATGAGATAACCAAGTTAGCTTACAGAGTTTCAGAAGCTGATGTTACACGTGCTCGTAATCAGGTACCCTTCTTTCAAGTCAATCCAATTTGCTTATGTATGTGATGGGCTATACATCTAAGTTTTTTTTTCTTTCTCAGCTGAAATCATCTCTACTTCTTCACATAGATGGGACAAGTCCTATAGCTGAAGACATTGGACGCCAGGTACTGTTTTCTTGCATTTTGATTTAGAGTTGTATTACTATTATGTTCCAGTCTTAGCTATTTTCAAAGGGGCTTTCTGTGTGTTATAATATTTGTTAAATCCAATCTTCATAGAACCACGAAAATGCATATACGACTTAGTTATTCACATGGTTAAACCCCATCAGGAAAAAAAACATATGTTTTTCTTACAATATAAAATAACATATGTTTTTCATAGCTTTTATAACCCTTAACAACAGTACTATGAAAAACCAACTTCATAAATCATCTCTAGAATACTCTAATACAAAATTTCTGTGATCGATAAAAAGAAAAGTTCCTATAGTACAAACTTGAAACCCTTAGACCCATCGTACAGCTTCTTCCAAGAAGAAAAAAATTGAACATGCAATAAAATGAAAACAATGTAAATTTCAAAGACCTGTTTAGTAGTGTTAGTTGTGGATTACTGCTTTGAAGATTGTTCCCACAAAAAATACATGTTTTTCCGCAAAAATATATATGTTATTTTACGTTGCAAGAAAAACGTATGTTTTTTCCAGAGGGGTTAAAAGTGAAACTCAATGTATTATAAGGTTGTGTCATATAATTAAACAAAATGTAAAAGCAACATATTAGAATATTATAGTTGATTCTGGTTTAGTCTTTGAAATTTCCAAATATCCTACTGTGGTTTTGCTTGCAGCTACTGACATATGGCCGAAGGATCCCATCTGCCGAGTTGTTTGCTAGGATCGATGCTGTTGATGCAAGTACCATCAAACGTGTTGCTAACCAGTTTATTTATGACAGGGTAACGAAAATACACCTTCATTCTTCTAACATAGCGCTAACTTACAAAATAATTACGTTGTTATGATATAACGCCCTATATTATTGATTTTGTAACGGAAAGAAAGTCAAGCTTTTGAGCCTGATTAATTTGTTTGGTTGATGATATTCACAGGATGTAGCAATTGCTGCAATGGGTCCAGTTCAGGGGTTGCCAGACTACAACTGGTTCAGACGCAGGACCTACTGGAACAGATACTAGTGTCTTTCTAATCATTTTATCGCTATGATTCTCCAGTTGTTTTGCCTCTCAAATGTTGTTGCTTTTCTACAATTATTTTTGTTCTTGGGAAGCCTTCAAGGCTGGCGTATTTTTCACAGTTTTTTAAGCCATCCGTTTCTTTAACATTTCATTGTAAAAAATAAGAATGATGTCATCAGCAATGTGACTGCGATGCTAACAAGATACTGAGAAATTCTCCAAGTTGATCAACATTGAGTTCTCAAATCAATGGTCATTAACGGGTTAAGGATTTGTTTAGTTGTACATTTAATTAGTTGAAATTTTTGTTCAATTACTAGCTTCTCGCCCTCAACGTCAGTCTTTCATAACTTAACAACGAAATTTACGATTTATCCTTTTAGCTCTTATATACGTTTTACGCACTACATACAATAAAACATGGCCTCAGCCCTCAAAGTCTCAGACTTTTGACCAAACCAAAAAAAATGGCCCCATGTCTCATACTCTCACTACCGTAAATTTAGATTTTAGAGTAATTAGTCAATATCTAAATGTGGGATATTATTTTTGAGATTTTTTTTTTTTTTTTTTTTTTTTGAAAAACAACAAAAATAACACCTTTAAAATTTATAATAACAAAAATAACATATTTTATGTTCAAACTTATATTCTTACAATTAAAAAAATAATTGATATATTTTTTTTTGAACACATGTTCCATTAAAATTGAATGGATACAATTTAGATCTGTTTAATGTCGAACTTTTAATATTATACGTTTAATATTATTAAAGTGGTAATTTTATTATTATATAATTTAAGGATGTTATTTTTAATAAATTTTTTTTTTAAATACCAAATGGCTTGCCTTTCATTGTCTGTCCCAGCTCCCCTATCAAATGCATATTTATATCGGTGAAAAACACAAAAGTCCTCTAATTTAGGCTTATAGTGTCGCAGACTCACTATAGTCTTTGAAAACATCAGATAATTTTATTTTTTTTTTAATAAAAGGTTTAATCGTATTGTTTTTGAAAGAAAATTTTTTTTTCCAGTGTTTTTGAAAGAAATTTTTTTTGTCATTAGAGTTTTTGAAAGAAAAGTTGAATCCTAATATTGCCTTAATTCTTACAAATTTTACGCTTTGTTTCCTTAACTATTTTTTTTGTTTACATTTAGTCCGTACTTTTTTAAATTTGACAATATTAATCCAACTATTAATTTTTTGTAAAATTTAACGCTTAATTTTTTTTCGTTCCTCTTTTTAACAAAAAAGAGCTTTGGAGTAGTTCGATAGTTTTAGGAATTTTTTTTTTAAATATTTATTTGTTAAAAAAAGGGAAAAAATTAGATATTAAATTCTATAAAAAATTAATAATTTGATTAATATTGTCAAATTTAAAATGTTAGGGGGTTAAATATTAAAAAAATAATTAAAAAATTAAAATAAAAATTGAGTAAAAATTGGGAGACAATTGTCTAGCCTTTTATTTATATTTTTTTAGTTCTATTGTTTTTGAGAAAATGGGTTTTTCACAAGAGAATTGAATAACTCTTTTCTGAAAAACAAAGAGGATTAAAAAATATTTTCTTCGCGTTTTAGTTCCAGCATAATTCCTGTAGTTCCACTTTTAGTGGAAAACATTTCATTCTAAAAAAAAAAAGAATTAAGTTTTTTTTTTCTTTCTGTAATTAAAGGAATAAACAACAGCATAGAGCCTAAACTGGAGAAATACTGTGAAACTAGACTGACGTAGTTTCAAGTTTTCTCTTGACGCACAGAAAAGGAGGAGTTGGCCTAAGGAGTGAAATGGTTGGCGTTTGTTGGGATTAGATGAGACTTGAAAGATGGATTTTCTTTTATTTGTGAGAATTTACAAGGACGATGAAAACTGTTGAGGCCCTTTGGGTCGCATTGCAAGTATCGTATTATCACAAGTCCAAGCAGCAAACTAAACGGTCTCCATGAAAAAATCATTTATTTATTTTATTAGTATTTATTAATTAAAGCTTCCAAAAATTCAATGTTTTTGGGTCCCCAGATTTCTCAGACACATACATATTACTTCGATCTCATCGAACCCACCCACATTTTGTGCCTACAAATCTCCCACAACACTTTTTATTTATATTTTACTTATTTTCAATTGTCATACGCTTACTACTTTTCTCTGTTCCATTCAAAATACCCAGCAAATTTCCTACCACTTCGTCTTATTTTCCTATCTTTATTTTTCCTTTCGGATCTGCTTTGGCCTTCCCTCCCCTGTTAGTGTCACACTAGAAGAGGGCTGGCTCAGTTTTACATTTTAGTTGAAGAACAAGAAAGAAAATGGCTTCATTTACAGTTCCTTCCCCAAAAGCATCATCTGCAGGTGCTCGCATTGGGGCACTGAATTCAAATCAATATCAGCAGTTCTCTGTTGCTCGTATTCAGGTCAGCTCTCTGCTCCTAGATTTATTCTCAGCTGGGATCCATATGGTTCTATTGATTGTTTCTAATTTCTTTTTCTTTTTTTCTCTATTGAAACTTGAATACGTGTGTATGTATTTGTCATCATACAAAGAGATTTGAAGATCTAAATTAATTGGTGAATGTCTAGTGAGGAAGTACACTTTACACAAGAAAAGTTCCCATGGTTTAATTTGCTTTGTAATTATAGATGCAAATTTTGTATTTGAAACGTCCAAATATGATTGAAATTCAAATCAGAAAGGATTAAAAAATATTGAGTAGATTAGAACATTCCTAGTGATTGCAGTAATATTCAGGATTCACTTAAGTGTTTGGAACAGTAATAATCCATCTTTCAAGCCTGTGAGTGGTCTTGATTTCCATTAAGTAGAATTACCCATATTGTGAACACATGATTTCTCTCTATAATTAGTTCTTCAGACATAACTTCCATGTTTTAACTCTTGGGATGAAATGGTTATCCTTTACAGTACCCTATCAGGAAGCACTCCGCTGCGTGGAAGATGCAGGCACAATTGAATGAGGTAAATTGACTTAACAAAGTCTCTTATTAACTGCATCATTGTTCATTTTTTACTAAGCCGTGCCTTCTAAATCCTAGGCTACTGTTGAAAAATCATCAAACTCTGTACCTGTATTTGCCACTGAGCCTGGAGTCGGATTGTCACAAGCAAAAAATGAGTATGTAGAAAAAACACCTAGTCAAGACAAAATTCCAGATGCACCATCAGTCTCAGCGTTCATGACTCAAGTATCAGACCTTGTTAAGTAAGTTATATTTCATTTGTATGCTTCCATGAGTCTTTTTATTGCTATTAGTTATGAAACATGGAATTCATTTGTTGGAGTTCATATCACCTTGATGATCAGACTAGTGGATTCAAGAGATATCTCCGAACTGAAGTTGAAGCAATTGGATTGTGAAATTGTCATAAGAAAAAAAGAAGCTTTGCAACAGCCAGCAGTGCAAGTTCCGTTGCCACCTCCTGCTTATGCCACATTACCATCACCAGTAGCTGCTCCTGCTCCTTCAGCCCCAGCACTGACATCACCAGCCCCTGCAAAGACAAGCACACCATCTCATCCACCTTTGAAATCCCCCATGGCTGGCACCTTTTATCGATGTCCTGCTCCTGGGGAACCACCATTTGTTAAGGTAACTTTTAAACCTTTTTTCCTTTTAAAATCAAACAATATTTGGTGAGGTTAGTCAGATCACTAGGTGAGCTGCGGTAACTTTTAAACCCCGATTGTGGTATCCCTTGAAAATTAGTGTTCAAATAGGTATAAATAAAACTGCAAACTACAGCAGATTGATGTCTGTCTCTGATTGTGTTTGCTCGTATCTTCTCTTTATGGTGATTTACTTTAACTATTGTTCTATATTGTACTGGATATTTTCCAGTTTAAGTTTTCTATTGTTATCTTCCTGTCATAAGTTTTCATCTTGTGTCAATTTTCAGGTGGGAGACAAAGTGCAGAAAGGTCAGGTCATCTGTATCATTGAGGCCATGAAACTAATGAATGAAATTGAGGTCTATAATTTAATAGTCTCTTATATTTTTGTAGGGATAACAAAATAAATAGTTAAAAAAATTGAGTGAAAGATACCTCCTGAAGATTTTTTTTTTTTTTTTTCTTTTTGATCTTTTGAAGGCAAGAAGCAATGTATTGCAAACCCATATCTCCCCGAAATAATTTCAAATTTGATTATTGCATTCTTTACTCTATACACGGAATTACTGCATTTAGGCCATTAAAGAATTCAAATACCTTGTATTTGTAAATACTCACCTTCATTTTCTTTCTTATTTAGGCTGATCATTCTGGGACCATAATTGAGGTACTGGCAGAGGATGGGAAAGCAGTTAGTTTAGATACGGTAGTGTCTCTCTCCACCCAGTTTTATATGTGGCTCTATCATCTATCATGCACTTTTTTTTTGCTCAAAATTTATCTTGATTTATGCAGCCTCTTGTTGTCATTGTACCATGAGCCAAGGACCTATGATTCTTGATGACAGCTGCAGTTTTCTTGTATTTTAAGATTCTTTAAAGTTTTGCATGTTGTACTCTACTTAAATATATATTTAGTCATGTTTTAGGATACTATATTTATAATACAACACACTACTTTGAAACCTAATACGATGGCTGAAGATATTAAAATGTCAATTGTATTGAAGCTTAGGCTACTGTTTTAATCTTTAGATTGGATTGTAAGATTTCATTTCATCGGTCTATACTTCTATACATAGCTCATTTGTATCCTTCAATCTTTTTGATAGATGGGGACGTGGGAGTGCCAAGGTTTGTTATCTTAATCCACTAATTTAATTTGAGATTCATTCCAATATTTTATCTCTATATATCCATTAAAAAAAAAAATCTGAAAAAGTATTCTGGAATTTCTAAGCTATGAACACTTTCCTTTAAATATAAAAACATACATTTTTCTCTGGCAATACAATTTACTTCATTTTTCTAATATGTTTTTAAAAATCCATCCTCGTCTTAATTTAAATTATCCTAAAAGAAGTAAAGATAGAAATATCCACCCAAGAAACGAGTAACAAATACTGTCCTAACTAGTTCCTGTGAATAAAGGCCTGTACTCGTTATAAAATGAAGCAAAGCAAAGAACAAAAAGGGGGTGTGTTTCTCTCCCTATAAATTCAGGGGCATCTGAAATTATAGCAAGAGTAATTCAAAAACAAGCACTGGAACACTCACAGTCTGGTTCAGAGGAACAGTGAATCTAAGCTCAACGGGTAGGGTCGTCTTGTACTCAGGTCCCTTCAACGGGCTCCAAGTGAATTCTATGCATGTCACATATCCCTGATGGTGGGATCTTAATACCAGTCAGTAGAACAGGGCCTGAAACAACATCTGAGAAGATGAATCTATCTTCAGTCCACATGTCAATAAAAAAACTCCAAATCATCGAAAGAAATTCTTGGAAGGGAAAGAGTTCGACATTGCTGTCATAAATGTTCATTATGTGATAATAGCTTGAAATACATAAATGTTATTCAAACGAAAAACTACAACAACGACAAAATCCATCATTCTACAAAATTTAGCTTATAAAAGATAAGCTATATTTGGTAAGAATTTTGATTTTTAATTTTTATTTTTTTTAAGTTATTTTTTAATCATGTATATTTTATAAAGATTTCTGATTTTGATTTTTACATTATTAAGAAATTACTATTAAATATATGGGTGATTCATAAATTAAAAAAAAAATCAATTAAATTTATGATTTATTTTTGTTTTGATCAAATATTTTTTCAAAAAATAATTTAAAATTTATAAATAAAAAAAACTAAAACTTTTCCTTATTTTTAAAGTTTTTTTGGATAAAAAAAAACAAAAGAAAGCATTGCCAAACTTTGAAGTGATTTTATTATTATTATTCTTTAAAAATTACTATATAAAAATTGTTATAAAAAAACATAGATTATTTTTATAAAAAAATTAATTATTTAATTGTTATCAAATATTATTTAAATTATTCAAATTTCTCAGATTAAATTATTGAAAAATCATGACTAGTACGAAAACAAAATCACGACATTTAGAACCCAAAAAGGGGCAACAAAAACAAATGACGATCGCTAAAGAAGCAAAAAGGACCCAAAAATTAGAAAAACTAATGACGTGTCATATAAAATCATAAGCTGCATTTAACCTTATATCCACAGTAACAAACACAAAAAAAGACACACACAGAGAGAGCCTTGTATAAAAAGTGCCAACACTGAATCAATAATCGAGAAGCTAAAAGCCAAATGTAAAATCGGAAATAAAATGGAAGCTGAGAATATTTCAAAATCGAGGTTACTGGAATGTATGATAATGATCTTGATTGAAAATAAATTTTCAATCAAAGTTTGATAACGATTTTGAAAATAATTTTGATAATGATAATGATAGTGATCTTGTTTAGAAATAATTTTTCAATCAAATGTTTAAATTTTACATTTTTAACGATTAATATAAAAATATAAAATAATTTATAAATCATTAAAAATAAATTTTTTTTAATTAAATTTTAAAAAAAATTCATTTTCACCCTCTTTTTAATGATTAAAAACTTAAACTTTGTATATATAACAAACCAAAAAATTCTTAATTTTTAAAGTTCTTAAAAAAAAAAAAAAAAAAAAGCAGAAAGTCTTACTAAAATAATTTATAAATAATTTTTTATTTTCTTAAAATTCACCAAATAAATTATTTTAACAAATATATTTGTAATTATTTAAAAAAAATTATTTAAGATTAATTATTTAATTATAAACTATAAATTCTAACAATGGGCACAAACCTAGAGTTGGGCCTCAAGTCTGAATAATGGAGATCGTCGCAGTCCAATGAAAAGATAATTTTTTTTTTTTTATATCCTTTGATTGATGAGAGATACTTTAAGGACAATAAATAAATAAAGGCAGCAGATGTTAGAGAAGAACATAGATGTAATGTGAAATTCCCATTAATTTCAGATTTTATTTTCCGTCTCCTAATCCCATTTTCTCCATTAGATTCAAGTTAAAGAAATGTCCATGGGTTCACAGTTTTTTAATGAAAAAGTTATTAAAATATCTAAAAATATAATAAAAAGAAAAATATTTACCATTAGCAATACATCCCTTACTTCTCTTTAAGATAAGGAAAAAAAAAAAAAAAAGTTAGACATCAACCTTGTCTACTTTCATGGTCATCACCACCGTGAACACAACCTCTAATATTAATCTAAATTATATAATTATTTAACCATTATATTTCTTATTTATTTTAAAATGAAAAATTTAAACACCTAAATGTTAAAAAATGAAGATAATTAAGATGCAAATTTTGCCCCTTTTTTAATTGAAAAATGTTTGAAAAATTAAATGTGAAAAAATAAAATATGTTCAAACAAGTTTGTTGCACATGTAAGTTATGTTCAAATAATGTTATCAATATTTAAGTAATGTTTAAACAAGCGTGCTAAATATATAGAATATAAGTTTAATTATATGACATAAATTTCATTCGTACATAAATTTTTATTTTTAATTCCCCCCAGAAGAAAATATATATATTTATTTTTTTAATAAAGTAAATAACATATATTTTTTGACAAAATAAATATATATTTTTTTTACTAAAAAAATTAATTAAATAATTAAATTATTTATACAATAAAGTTAGATTATATCTTTTCCATGGGATGCATCTTATTTAAATATGATCTTAATTTTTTTTTTTTAATAATTTAAAATATTAAGGGTATGTGGTAATAGAGGCCCAGATTCATAGACTCATTCACGCGTTGACTCACCTATATATTAGATAATCCCAATAATATTTGTCACTTTTTTAGCCAAACAAGGTCAGAGTGGAAGAAATGGGTGTTTATTACTATTTACTGAATCACTGTGATGATTTACTACTAATTTGCTATAAAGTAATGATTTGTACTATATAAGAGTTTTTTTATTATTATTATTTAAAATTATAAAAATATAATAAAAAAATTGACAAAGAAAATGGAATCACTTAAGAATAGATTTTCGATTAGAAAGGAAATCATAACAGTAACTTCGAAATCTCTCATTCATGATAAAGTTTGGAAATATCTACAGAATTAATCAATGTCATTTCCTTAATTTTTATTCATTCATGCCCCTTAATTTTTAAGGCATGTGCATTCTATATCCTTCAAATTTGAGAGAACACTCACTCATCTTTTTTACCTATTGAAAAAAAGTATGAAACCTCCTCAGTCCTCAACTATACAACATATCATATAAACGAAAAAAGTGATAAAATTTAAAAGGGAAAAAGTATCTATGAAGGCAAAGTTGTTGAAGCTAGACAAAACAAGTGGGGTCATGGTATTGCAACCAAAAATGGATGCATATGATGGCAGCCTCTGCCGACCGACAACTAAAAGGAATAAAGTGCAATCGCAGCTGAGTCATTTCGCTAAGTGATGAATTGATCAAATCCTCCCAAAACAAAAAATTAAGAACGTGGAAAATTTTTATACATCCCATCTCAGAATCTAAGTTTGCTGCGACAACTACGAATTACTCTTATCATCTTTGTTGTTACTACAAACATTTAGCTCTTCATTTAAAAGTATTTATATTTATTCTCTATTTATTTTATCTACAACTATCCATTAATTAAAAAATAAACTAAAACAAAATTAAATTAAATTAAATAAATCAATGTAAGTCTGATATCGGATTTTTCATGTTTTGGTATAATTTTGATTTGGGGGTGAAATTTTTATGTTTTTGGACTAAATTTCTTTTGTTATAATTTTTCTCTATGTTTGTATGTGTTGCTCACTTCTATTTTTTCTGTAGAAATTGTGAATTTCAACTTCTGTGAGACAAAAAGGAGTTTTTTTTTTTTTTTTTAATTTAAAATGAAAGAATATTTTTTTTATAGAAAAAATGAAAGAATAATTGAAGATGCATTTTTTATTTGTTGAAGAAAATATTCTATGATTTTTGTAATTGGATTTTTTCTACATTTTTTTTTAATGAATTTTTCTATCTCATGATTACTTTAGTCTTGGTCGAAAATTAGAGAAAGCTCTTTTTAATTTTTTTTTTCTTTTCCTTTTGGTATTATTGTGTTATTTGCTAATGGAAAGTTCCATTAACATTAAACCTACATGGTAAAATTTTGGAAATTGTTTTATATGACATTTCAAGCTCATAACAGTAAAAATAATTATAAAAAAATTACTAAAAATAATATCCTTAAAATTTATAATAACAAAACTAGCACACCAATAACATTGAAAGTTAAATTAAACGTATAATATTGAACATGAACAGGTTTAAATTAGCACAATTTAATTTAAACGATGTTTAATTAAAAAGACGTTCAAAGAAGAATGATGTAAAAATTATTTTTTTAATTATGAAAATATATGATTTGAACATAATAGTGCTATTTTTGTTATTATAAATTTTAAGTAGTATTATTTTTTGTTTTCTCAAATAATTATATATTTTTGAATTAATTAAATAGAGTATTAATTAGTATTAAAATGTGTTGTTTTTATTATTATGAGTTTTAGAAATATTAGATTTTTTATTTTATTTTTAAAAAAATGATTTATTTTAACTCATAAAAGGGAAAAAAGTGTTTGATAATTCCCAAATGGACTAAAAAAAACTTGAAAATTTTCGACAAATAAGGAATTAAAATAGTAATAAACAATTTAGTCGATTTGAAAAACATAGAGGTAACTTTCTTCTTCAACTTTAATTAATATTAAATTAATTCTTATCTCATGCATCAATTTAAGATATAAATTTAATTTGTTTACTACTAAAAAATGATATTCATTATTTTAAAAGTATTGTAAAAAAATATATATGTATACAAATGAAAAAATTAATTGCAAGTGTTTTGAGTCACAGTGGTACAATTATTCTAAAATATTATAAGAGACGAAAAATTGAGTGGGAAGTTGCTGGCTTAGTCAGTTGCATGCAGGGAATGTGCAGAACATGTTGTCCAGCTCTGTCTCTTATTTGTCACATGGTTTATTATTTTTATTTTTTCTTTCGATTAAAGTTACTCATAATATATCTTAAATTTTATGGATAGTAGATTTCTTATATTATACACACACCCAATGGAGAGAATGGATCAAGTGAATCTGAAATACACAAATTGAAGATTACACCTGGTCTCACCTCTTCCCATACTACTTCTATTTCATGTGATTGCCATGTGCTCTTCTTTTCTCTCTCTAGCCAACCGTCAGCTCAAATCTCAAATGAATCATTGCTGGCCCATGTCACCTTTCACATGTACCTTTTAGAGAAGAAATTACACACAACTCGCTATTTAACTTCCCTCAAAAACCTACTTTTTAAGCTTTATTTTACTGAAATGCCCTCTCAGATTCAATTCACGTCAGGATCATCCCATCATGTTCAAGTTGAATTTTGGTTGTTTGATAATTGTTTTAATTCCTCAGTTCATGTTTAGTATTTGTACAGCCTCCATTTGATTGGATACCCTCACACACACATATATATACACACACATTATCTTTTATTAAAAAAAAAAAAGTGACCTTTAGATCCACTTGGAATGATTTTGTACTTTCAACAAAGTCATTCTAAAGCACTGCAGCAAATACTAATTTATTACAATAATTCTAAAAACTAATCAAAGAGCTGCTATAAGACATTAGTTCAAAGTTCCATCCACATTTATTTTGATTTTAAAATATAACAGCTTTATTTCATATTTATTATATCAATTCGTTACGAAAAATATATTGTATTAATAAAAAAAATCGAACTAATTCCAACCAAGTAATAAGTGACAAATTACTTTTTATGTTCCTTAATGAATTTTTTAAATTCTGATTTTTACATAAGATTTTTAGAATTCTAATGTTTTTGTCATTTTATGTACAAGTTTTAATTTTATTGGTCTTATATTATGTTGGCTGACTTATTTATCCCAAATACTAAAAGAAAAATAAATAAAAATAGACAAGCAAACAATAATAATAATAATTGTTGTTATTTTAAAACATTTTAGAAGGGTAGTTTAGGGAATCAAGAAATGAACGCTCCAGGACCTTACAGGTTCACATGTAGTCTATACTCTATACCAGCGTCAAATATGGGCAAGCTTTATTAGCTCCCAAGTTGAGCTCTACTTTCTATCAAAAACAAAGAGTAGAGCTTTACTTCCACTTTTTCTTTTCAAGTGGGATGCTAAAGGGTGACAATTATCAAGGAATTTACATAGTTGTTTGGATGAGTTTTTTCAAAACTGGTTTTAAATAAAATGATTTCATTAAAACTAGGATAAAAATGTTAGAAATAATTGTAATTGATACTTTAATAATAATTTTAAAATAAGAGTATATGTTCAAAGCTATTTTTAAAAAAAATAAGTGTTATTTTTTTTTTTAAAATACAAATAATATTTTTAAAATTTTTTAAATAACTTTTTATAAAAATTACTAAGCGTCCTTAAAAATACTTTCGATTAAAAAAAGAAGTAATTTTAGATAAACCCTACAACTACAATCTCATTCCTTTGAAAATAATATATAATATTCCATACAAGCTATTGTCATTCAAAAAATATGAGTTAACTTATGAAACTATTAACATAAATAAAACATGAAATCTTTACTAACAAAAAAAAAATGTAAAATTATATCATTTGAGTTGAAATTATTTAAATAAAATAATAAATATTTTAGAAAAATAATAAATATAATAATAACCTTAAAATTTATAACAATAAAAATAGTACATTTAATATTTATTCAATAATAATTTAATTCCTTTCAATTAAAAAAAAAATGTACTATTTTATTTTATTAGTTTTAAAATTCCAAATATTTTCCATTAGATCCAGTCCCAAGCATATTTATATTGAGTTGAATTATCTTAAATGAAGCATACTTTATGTCTGTTTTTTTTTTTTGTCCTTTTTTTTTTTTTTTTCTTTCCAAAGCTCTGTTTTAATACAATAGGACTTAGAATGGAAGTGTTAAGTATTGACATCTTAATTCCTTTAATAAAATAAGACAAATGAATCAAGAGATCTATGCTTCATTATGTCTTTTTTTAATTGATAAGTATAAAATATTATTTAGTATTTTCATACCAAATATTCTTACTTTTTCTAGAGAACTATTTGTTCATGATTGGAAGAAAAGAAAAAAAAAAAAAAGGAAGAAATTTGTCTTCATTTTTTTTTAAGAAGAAAATGATAATTTCTGTAGCAAAAAAAAAAAGAAAAAAGAAGAAAATGATAAGAAAATAAGGAAGCGACAAAACACAAGCTTGTAGTGGCAATACTGTAATTATAAACAAATGAAATGGCAATTTCAAAGACTTCCATTACTTAAACCCACACTCCTCTTTCGTGTCGTATAACAGATCATTAATCTTTCTCCGTTTTCTCCTCCATTCTCTTCTTCTTGTTTGAGATTCGAAACGCAATGAGATCAAACCCAAATATTCTCAAAAGCTTCCTGATGAGAAGAACGAGAAGGATCAACACACGAAGAAGGCCCGGTTCACGTGCATGCTGTGCTCGAAGAAGCTTCAACAATGGAGGACGAAATTGCTCTAATGTCTCAGACAAGTTAAAAGCTCTGAAGAACCTCATTCCAGCCAACAATGGGGAAACAGTAAAAGCTGAACAATTATTCCAACAAACAGCGGATTATATAGTTCTCTTGAAGACCCAGGTCGTCGTTTTGCAGAAACTTATCGAGTTGTATGGATCCAATGAGAGAGAAAATGCAGCTGTATAATAAATAATGTTAATTCGTTTACTTAGCGAGAAGAATTTGGGGAGGGGGGAAGTTATATATTCATTTTCTGGTCTAGATTTTGCAATGTATGTTTGGTTGAAATGAAAACCGTGAAAGTTGAGAAGAAAAATTAAAGTCGGGAACGTTACTCCTCGTCGTGCTACCATACATATACATATACATATACATATACATATACATATACATATACATACACACACATACATATATATATATATATATATATATATATATATATATTTGGATAACGAGTAATTAGCTTAATTATAATTTTATTAGGGGGTGTTTATTTAATCTTTATCCCTTTTTATGTTATGTTATGATTTTTATTTTGTAATTTGTATTCTCTATTTGTTTTTTTTTATTTGTTAAATTCAAATATTTTTAACTTAAAAATTAAATATTATTTTTTATTAATATCTTTAAATTTATTTCATATATTAAATTAAAATAAATAACCAAAATTTTAAAATAAACACAAATAAAGGATAATAATCTTTTATTTTATGTATCCTCTTGTGCTGAAGTTAATTCTCACTACTTGTCCTTTCAATTTTAATTATAAACTTTAAATTAAAGACACTGGCTAGTGATTACAAGCAAAAGTAATTTTAATACTATTTTTTGTTTTTATTTTTACTTTTTAGGGTCTCAAAGGGATTACACCCATTTTAATTCCAAAAATATTAAAACTTTAACTAAGTTAGTCAAAACATTAATTTTCTGTTATATATATATATATAACAGAAACCAGTTAAAAAGAGGCCAAACAGAAACCCACAAACAACCATTAACAAATGTGCTGTGAATTTATTAATTCTTTAATTTTCTGATTGAACCCAAAAATTTCACTAATCTCTTACAACTTTTAACATATGAACTCATAAAATGATAGCAAATAAATAAATGAAATATAGTAAGCATAAAGAAGATATAAGAGAACAAAAATTTAATATAATTTAATTGCTCTATGTTTACGGTGCGAAAAAATATAACAACTCACTATATTGATTATGGAGTTTTATAAGAACATTACATACTCTCGTTGGGTTCTCTCACCCTCCTTGAACAAAAACATAATCTAAGAACTCCATCTAATTTTAAAGCTTACAAAGCCACTTTAAATAAGATAAATTAAAAAGACCTTATTACTCATACATGTAAACAAGATTTGGGCATAGAAAAAAAAAAAAATACAAAGTGTGAATAAATAAGTTACCACATAATTTTCTAAGCTTTAGGCCTTTACCAATCATCTTATGCTTACAAGCTAATATTACAAAATGAGCTCATATGGACTCGGTAACACAATAAGACTCTATTATTTAGTGTCAAAATTCATCAAAAAGACTCTAAACTAAGGACTCAAACGTAACAAATTCTAGCAAACAATGCTAGAACTCATTAGCAGAACACAGGCAAAACAGACAAACAAAATCTAAAGTAAGGAAACAGACTCTGACTAAAGACCCACTCCAACTTCATCTTATAGCTCAAACTTCAATTGCAAATGAGCAATTTAAGAAGCCATAACCATCCAATACAATAGCAAGAACGCTATTAAAGCAACACAATCACTAAAAAGAAATCATCACCCTTTTCACTTGCATCAATCCAGCAACGAAAATGATAATTTTTTAAGAGAGAGCATACACCACAAGACACCAAAACCAAGACCAAACAAAATTGTAGCCCACTCGACAAATCAAAAATAACTTGTAAAAAAACACATGCAGACACAAAACTAGATCCAAATATTCCAAAAAACCATAACACCGTAACAGAAACTTATCTTTCAACCAACAACACATGCTACTCCAACAAGTTACTCCATATCAACAAGCTCAGGGCCATCCTTTGCAGCAACACATGCTACTCCAGCATCCACACCATTTCCTTTCCCTTCCAAATTCACAGACCCTCCAGCCAACTTAGTCACAAAAGAAATATCTTCAAGTTCCCTACGCAACCTCTTCCCTTGCATGAGCTTAGGATCCACTCTTACCTTACTCTCACAGGCAATCTTAGCACCCTTCACACCTTGTTTTTTCCTCCCCGATGCATAATATTTCCTATTAGCCAAAATATTCATATCTTCGGTTGAAGCATTACTCTTCACATTGGCGTCACCTATAGTACTCGAGGACTTCCCTAAACTTCCTTCTGTACCAAAAATAAAGAGAGAACCAGCATTTGAGACAGAAGCTTGTTTAGCTTCAAATCTTTTCTTTCCCTCTTCCTTAACATGAGCTAGCACCCTCATATTCATCTTAGCTCTTATCCATTCACCAAATGGAGCATTCTTTCCTCCAAATCCAATTCTTTAGCAAACTCACAATACTTTGTCTCATGTGTAATCTTACCACAAGTATAGAAAAAATGAGGTACTTGCTCATACTTAACTTCAATCCATACCAACTTAGTTTTAAAAGGAATCCACACCCCAGGAATTAAGGAGTTAAAACAATTGAAATGATACCCGAGCCCTTATTGCTTTCATAGTACCACTCACTAATGATAGCTATAAATTTCAACAATCGAGCCAACCTTACTAGCAATTTTAGCAACAATGGAATTATGCCTCCAATCCATAGGCAAATTATGGATTTGAATCCAAAAAGGTAAAACATGAAAAGCAAGGTCGGAGGGAGACATATATGGCAAAACATGATCAACAGCCAGTAGGTTGTCATAAAAATTTCATGGAGCACGTTTAAGACAGTTTCTAATTCTTCAGCCTCCTCAAAATAGAATATGAACGTGAATCGACCTAGAACCTTAAGATTCAACCCCCCGTTGTTCGTCCAGTTACGATGAAACACACGAAGAAGAGCCTCTGGATTCGCAAACCTTCCAGATACAATGCGAGCAGTCAACAGCAACTCCATTGAGCTCTGGTTTTGCACAATGACATCCTCAATATCTAAAAAACAGAACCAAATGCCCCATAATTCCTTCCATTCAATTAAAATCAGAAATTGTTAACCTAATTCTTCAAAAACAGAACAATGAGATCCTCAATTTCTTAAAAATAGATCCAAATCCTCCAATTGCCCCATAATTCCTTCCATTCAATTAAAATCAGAAAATTGTTAGCCTAATTCTTCAAAAACAGAAGAGAGTAGAGTAGCCAAAGAAAAGAAGAAAACAAGATGCAAAGAGAGTACAAGAGCCAAAGAGGAAAAGAGAGAGCAGAAAATGCTCAAGATGAAAGAGCAATATCCCAAACCAGTATGAAATTGGAGAAATTTTCCGACAGAAAGTAAGGCTCTCGGAAAGTTTTTCTCTATTTTCTGTTATATTTAACAAAAAAAAAAAAAAAAAAAACTTTAACTTTATTTATCATTTAAGAACCCATTTTTATTGATTTAAATACATAATATAAATTTTATTCGTACATAAATTTTTATTTTTATCTCTAACACTAGAACATAAAATAATTACCAAACTCCTATTTATTTTTATATCAAAAACCAATTAACTATATATTTGAACTTATTGCTTTCTCTTTTTACTTGTAAATTTATTTATTTGTGATATATAATCAAAGTATGAACTTTTATTTTATTAAGTCTCAATCTCACTGGAACTTTTAACAAGTACTTTAACGAGAATCAAATTAAAAACCAGTTCAAAATTAGTAAAAGAGAAGGACCTGTAAATAAAGGAGCCACCATATGAAGCAGCACAAAATCACAAGATGCTAAAAGAGCGCAAAACATGAAAATAAAGGAGCAACAATTTAAAGCATGTTTAATGAAAGAGTAAAAAAGAAAAAAGAAAAAGAAAAGAGATTAAGAATAAAAAGCCAACCAAAAAAAGCAGATGAAAATAATATAAATTAGTAGACAAGTTTAATAGAAAATTCCACATTTGTACGAGAATTAATAAAGAAAAACCATTAGTATAGCATAAAACAACACCACCAATACTGATACAATAAAATCCTTCAACTCATTACATCACATTAGAGTGTCGCAAGAAAACCCACGAATGAGTACAGAACCAGTATTATTCATTATTTTTAAAATATATTTTTTAATAATCTTATTAATTATTTTTTATATTAAATATTAGATAGTTGTATTAAAAAAAATAGTTACATTAATATTATATTTTATTAAATTAAAATATTATATTATTATTTACTTCTAAAATAATAAATGATTTCTCCCGTATAAAAACAAAAGACAAAACAGGGAAGACATAACTACTCCTTAAAAGGTCCTATAAAAAGAACTCAAAAAAGTTGGGAGACACGAGAAATTATGTATTGATTCGAAGATAATGTGTTATTTTAAATTAATAAAATTTAAAGGTTAATATAAATGTTTAATAAGTGGTATAGAAAAGAATATATATATAATTGGTAAAAATTATATGGTAAAAAAAATTAAATAATATTGAACGTTGGATATTAAATCGATCTAAATTATCGTCGTTTAATTTTAATTAAATGAGTGTAAAAAAATGATATATTAATTAAACTTTTTAATTATAAAAATATAAATTTAAACTTATAAAATATTAATTTTATTATTATAAATTTAAATCGCGTTAATTTTATTATTTTTCTCTTAATTTTAATGATTTACTTGAAAGTGATTTAGAGATTACTTTAAAATTACGTTCTCTTATATTTTTTTTTTACCGAATGTGATATACAGAGTTTTCCGGTATAAAAAAAAAAAAACTGTTATACCAAATATAAATTTTAAGCAGCATAGAACGGGATTCGAAGGACACGGTCTTAACAGTCGGTGACGGTCTCGATTCTTCGAGGCCAACCACAACCGAGATAGCCCACACGAATTTCGACTTCAACAATCAAATCCGGCGACGCACCCCGTACAATCACTAAATTAATTTAATACCATCTTCGACAAACTTCTCAACTATCTGCTGCTCAATTAAAAAAAGAAACTGCGAATCAAATTCGATAATGACGGAGGATAGTGGAGCAAGGGTTTCTTCCTACGAATCCGATTTTCCATCAGAAGCCTCACAAACAAGGCAAAGGTTTGTAACAAATAATCTCAGCTTCATGATCATCCAAAACATAAATCAATAATCAGCCTAAAGAATTCCCAGATATTCTTCAGAGCATCTTTAATTTCTTTACAATTAGATTTGGGGTTTTTCAGGATTATTATCTCTTCTTGGTTTTTGTTTTGTGCTTTTAGGCCTTTTTCTGTAAGAGGTTTTTCTTGTAAAAGTTTTGAGGGCTTTCACAAATTTATAGTACTTTCTTCATTTTGTACTGATACCGAATATGCATTTTTTGTATCGAGCCAGGGAAAAGTTTTCTATCAACCACTTTGGGTAGAATTCACCCCCACTAAACCGGGGCTTGTAAGGTGAGTGTGCCCAAGTGGTTGTTAACCCACACACTCATCCATACTTGAGCACACACTCATCCATACTTGAGCAGTGTGCGACTCAATTGGGTCATTACAAGCTTATGTCTTTATAACGCATAGCTATGGCCTCCGCTGTTTAATGTCACATTCTACTTGAACCATTTAAAAGCAAAACCAGGTTGTTTTATCAATTATTGATAAACTAAGCTAGATTCCAACTTTATTTGTTAAGAAAAACTGGATTTCAACTTCAAAATTCTACTACACTTCTATCAAGCTAGTAAGACCACTGTGTTTAATATGTTTATGTATATATGCCCGCTCTCGTATTTTTATTGTTGTTTGACCGTTAGCTATAGTTATGTCTCAGTATTCTAACGTTTACTACTTGCTGCAGAAAGAAAAGAAAGTGGGATCAACCTGCAGAGTCATTGGTTTTGGCCAGTTTAGCTGCAACCGGGTTTCAGCCTTTGGGAAACATAGGATCCTTTGGTGGGATTATTCCTGGTGTAACTCCTGTGTCCAATAGTCTATTGATCAATCCATTGGTGGCTAGTCGTGGTAACACACCTCAGGTGACTCACGGAGCTGTGATGCAGCAGCAAACTTCTACTTTGGCCTCGAAGTTAATTCAAGTGAGATATCTCATCTTCGGTCCCAAGACTTTCATTAAATCTATGAACACCTCAGCTTCTTTATTTTTGATCCCTTTTGATATGGAATATCTGTGATAGAAAGCAAGTTTGCAAATGAAAGTCCATCTTTCAATATTTCAACATCTGATTGTTGTTCAATTGCAAATATGGACCTCCTCGATTTTGAGCTCTTGATTGACTTCCCAATGTTAAGTTTTTTATTTGCATGTTATTTTATTTTACATGAATTCTTTTTGCAGCCAAAGATCCAAGATGAATTAATAGCACGGGAAATTTTTATAAATGATGCAGATTCTGCTGTTCGTTACAAGCTTACGAAACGTCAAACTCAGGAGGAGGTAAACATTTATAGCTCAAGTTGTCATGATGTGAATGATTTCCATTATTGGTATATTGGTCTTCCATTATGATTTTTATAATGGGTGTCCGTGTGTAATTTACAGATTCAAAAATCTACTGGTGCTGTGGTGATAACAAGGTTTGTCATTTTGTGATGGCCATTGTTGAGGAACTTTAAAATTTTTCCAATCATGTGTCAATTGTGTAATGACTCTACTTAATTTGCCAACACAGGGGGAAGTACCGTCCACCAAATGTTCCACCCAATGGTGAAAAGCCCTTATATCTTCATATCTCTGCAGGGGCTCATGTAAATATCTATTTCACAAGACACAATCCATTATTTATAATTTTAAAAATATTTTTGATAGTTGATGTTGACATTATTGTTTTTAAGGGATGTGCTTCTGCTTACATTTATACAGTGGAGGAAAAAAGGGTGATGAAGTTGTGATTTTGTCAATTATGAAAAATACTTTCAATCTGATTGAGTTAACATCTGTTGGAAAACTTAATTCACATGGATGTGGCCTTTTATTTCCTTTACCTCCAGATATGTTTGGAACTTTGATAGTTTGTTATCTAGTTGATTACCTCTTATTTCACTTCCAATTTATATCCAACTACTCCTATCCATTTTGATTTTTTATGGATCATGGTGAGTAGTTGTGTGGCTTATAAGGAAAACTAGAAGATTAAGCTTTTAGTTTTGGATTGCTAGTGATTACATGATGAATTGATATATTAGGAGGGAGTGATGGGTTGGTTTGAATGTCCAATGTGAAACTTGTTTCATTCACACACGGCTTTTGCTGAATAATGTGTTAGGTATATGGTGTAGCACTTCAAAAATATAAAAATATGAGAAGTAGATTAAGGGCCTCAGGAGTTGAAGCATAATAGTGCTTCCTGAATTCCTGTTTAGACCATTTTTTCTTATTGTTCCATATTTGGATGTATGTGAGTTATGGTAAATTTTTGTTCCTTTTTTATTGGTAGTTAAAATAAATTTGTTTTAACTTATGGTTGCATTTATAGTTAAAAGATACAGCTGAACGAATCTTAGCAGTGGATCGTGCAGCTGCCATGGTTGAAGAGATGCTGAAACAAAGTTTGAATTTGCTACCAGTTTCTTCTATTTTTCATTCAGATGTGAGCAATGAAGCAAAGGTATGATTGCATTGCATAATTGGCGCTTGTCTTTTAAGTAATTATTCACATAACCCACTAAATTCTTTAAATCATGTCACCAGGCACTTACTGCATGTGTGTTTTTGGGATTTGATGTGGATCCTTCATCGGACATAGCTTCTCGTATACGTGGACCAAATGTGAGTTCTCTTTTGCCCCCCATTTCTGAAGTGCGATCTTAGTTGGATGGATTTGGTTGTCTTTTGCAGGAATTAAATGTGACCAATCATTGCCATGAATTTAACAAGAAGTTTTTTTTGTCATAGTTTCTCTAAGTGGAAAATTAGGGTAAATCATTGAATGTGTAATGTGTTAGACATTGGAGCATAATATGAAATATGTGCTTTTAAGGTTCCTTGTATTGCCTGCATTTAAATTGCAATGCCTCTCCCTTATTTTGTTTTGTTTATATGAAGTTGAGAGATTCTAATGTTTGAAGCTTTCTCTGACTTCTCCATACAATTGGGAGAGATTGTTTTTGTCTTGGTGGTGGTTCGGTTTTGTACATGCAGGACCAGTATATAAATCACATTATAAATGAAACAGGGGTAGTTGTCTTCCTCAGAGGTCGAGGTTCTGGAAATAATGAAAGTTCACTTGGTGAAGGTATTATCTTTTTTTGTGCAAACTGACCTTATTGCCATATTGGAGCATTTGCTGTACATTTACTGGTATAATCTATTTGGTTTGATTGTTTGTTGCAGAAGGGGGACAACCACTACATTTATTCTTGTCAAGTAATAATTTAAAAAGTCTTGAAGATGCTAGGCGCTTGGCTGAGAATCTTTTGGATACAATTAGTATGGAGCTTGGTCTCTCCAGGTAATCATTTTCACAATAATGCTAGAGTACAAAAAGTTCCAAGCATGTTTTGGGTTATGTTGTGCTCTATACCTGTGCTAAGTGAAGGATGTTTTTAACTTTATATTTCTAGTTTGGCCTGGAACTTAAGTGTGTGAAATTTTCCACAAGGGAAGTTTGACTTTTCTGAAACTTCTGTTTTGTATTTTTAGTACGAGCTGTATGTTTCACCCACTGTTTGGAGTTCCAGCTATACATCTTGTCATATTTTTGTTACTTTGTTTTTCAGTTGCATGAGTTTTTCTTTTTGTTTTGTTCATGTCCTTACAGTTGATTTGTTATGTGCCTTGCTTATTATCCTGTATCGGAGATAACTTGTGGCCATCTTCTCACTGTTATAGGGTTTCATCATCTAAGGTTTATAGTGCTGTTCCACCCCCACAGCAGGTATATAGTGCTGTTCCATCTCTGCAACAGTTGTTGGCTGGAGTTCAGAATTCTGGAAGTGATGTAAAGGCAATTGCGAGTGTTAGTTTGACATCAACTGTGGATATCACACCAATTCCTGTGGCTTCTTTATTTGGATCAGCTGGGGTATCTACTGTCTTTCCTCAAGGGAATGTCTCTCAATCTGGAGGCATGTTAAATGGAGTGCAGTCTCAGGCAGAATTGGTCAGTTGTACCCAGCCTATTTCATCTAGTGGAACATACTACAATGGGTATGGTGGGATATATCCTCAAGCCACACCCTTGCAACAAGTTGCACTAGCTCTTCGACAGTCATCTTGTCCAGTACTTTCTAATGTTGCGCGTGTAACCTCGGTAGCAGGCACGGAGCCAAATTCAAATGCCAGCTCCAGTCCGGAGAAACGACCTCCTCAAAAGCGGAAGTTTCAGGAAGGACCTATTGGTTCAAATAATTCTTCAAAATTTAATCAGGTACCTATTTATTCTCATCACTTGTCTGCATTTATTAATAATTGTAAGATATGTTGCAATTCATTAGTGTTTGAAGGGGGAAGAAAGGAAAAGATATAAATCCATGTGGAGATAGATTTCCTAAATCTATAGAACCGTGGGTCAGTGGTGTAGTACTTACTCTTCAGGATTTTAATAAATTCGGAGGTTGCATGTTTTTTTAGGGAAAGGGGGAGGCAAATGGTGGGATTATAGAGAGGCGTGTATACTCAAGCTACCGGCTGATTCACAAGATTGCATGTTCTTTTTCTCTCAATATATACTCTATTCATTACAGTTATCTTAAGTTAGGTTGCAGTAAAAGGTTTCCATTCTGGTTTGACATTTTGGATTCCAAGTGTCAGCTTGACGTGCTCTGCTTTCATCCTGATTCACTTTGCGTATACTTCTTGCTTGCTTCATGTACTCAAATGATCTAAAAGGAGTTGGATAGTAGGATTTCTCTGTATCTAGGCTCTTTATTGGTTTCATTAGCATTTTGAAGTGCAGATGTCTTGATATTCGCTTAACTAGGATTTATGTTAGAGATTATCTTTCTTCACCTTAGTGTGGTATATTAGCAATTTTCCCCTCAATTTTCCGACTATAAGTGTTGTGTATCTCTTGATCATTCCATCAAAGATTTTGCCTTGAATTACATTGTCGTGGTATCATTTTGTTTTTAGTGTCAGTTTCTTTCTAACTTTGTATGACTTTTTTGCTGACTTGTAGTGCTTAACATTCCAGGTAATTTCTCTCACCTTCTATCAAGCTAACATGCCGATAGTGGACTCTGTATTGGGCCATTGGTTTGTATGTTTACAGGGAATCCAACTTGGAGGAGCCATTTAGAGGCCGCACACTACTTTTAAAGTTTCGATCTGCTGCCAATTCTAGTTTCATAATGATTGGTTTACTTGTGTACTTGGAGATTTGCTACTAAAGAATAACCATGTTTCAAATCTTCCATGAATTAGTATCAGCTTTTTTTCTGAGATGTCAATGCCAGTGTTGCATTTTACATGATAGTTTAACTGGGATGGATAACTCAAACCTATAAAAAGAAATTATCAGTTTATCACGTCCAGTGTTTGCAATATGTTGGATAGGCATTCTCAATCATGAGCACTACTATAGCTGCACTTATATCAAAGCTAGCATTGTTATTGATTAAAAAATAATGATACTATGCTGGTCGTTGTTTTGGGCTTTATCATGTGATTTGCACCCAATAGATGGTAATTCATTATAGTTTTTTTTTTTTTTTGGGAACTGTTTCACCTTCAGATTACCTTCTAAGCTTTCCCCCTACTTCTCAAACTTGGCAATTGGTTGGGAGACTAGCTTTGAAGATTAGATTGTGCATGGCAGCTTAAATTCATGATTTCATGGAATTGTCAACTATTTTTCTCCTTTTTGCAGTTGAGCATCTATTGTGGCTAATATTAGACTTGAAACCCATTGATTATTGATTGATTTTGAAAACTCTAGTCATGTAACTTATGTGAGCTCCTTTGCATGTGACTTGTTTCAGAATATATCATCTTGTTTTTTTTTTTTCTTCCCTTTTTCCCATTCATATTCTTTTAGCATCTAATATCTATGCATATAGTTTTCATGAAATAAATGGATCCAGGTACTGCTCTTATTGTTCCAGATTCATCATTTTAGATTTCATTCATTTGTATTGCACGCTTCCTTCGTTTTAGTGATAATGAGGTATTAGTGTTGTCTCTTCCCTAACTTACTGCAGGATTCAGAATTTTTAAAGTCTGTCGAACCATCGGCTTTGGGTGTCAGAAATGTATCAAATATGCCAGCTCCAAAGAAATTTGCCTACCCAGCATCTAATGGTGTACCACCAACTGCTCCTAGAATTATGCCGCCTCCGCCTCCTCCAAAATTTTCCTCATTGGCACATGCTGCATCAAAAGTGAATGGCAAGACCAACATTCTAAATGAAACAAAATCAAATTCTGTACCCGGTAGGAGATTTCCTTGTTTGGTTCTTTGTTTAATTGTTTCATGGTGTACTGTCTTATGGGAGCTAGATGAGATCATATTTTGAATATTGAAAATTGGGGAGCAAACATGTCTACAAATGTGATACATGTCTGTAATTCTGTGCATCTGTTTCTGTGAGTGTCTGAACTCTTAGTTGTTTCAGATCCTTTGGCAAAGCTCATGGAATATGGTGACGATGATGATGACTTGGAAGAAACCAGTGAATCGGTCAATAGTAACACTGGTGCTGTGTCAACTCGAAAACCATTTTGGGCTCCGTGAATTCTGTTGTTTTAACTCCTAGATTGGTATTAGTTAAATATTCTGAGTTCTGACATGCAGTTTGGGCTCTTCCACTTTCAGCATGATTTGGTGCAATGTCCTTGGTACTGAGAGAGAATTAGATAACAGCGGCTCCTCCAAAAATTTGGATTGGACTTTCCAGTTTTCAAAACCTGTTCCTCTGTCGATGGCCTTTTTTTAAGTCTTTATTTTTTTTCTGTCCCTTTTCTGGGCTCAAGTGAATATGGGTGGTGATCGTCTTTGTGTTTGTAGTTATTTAAGGTACTTTTATTTTGTGAGAGAATCTGTGGCCCGTTTTGTATTTTCATGTAGAATATTGCTAGAATTCAATTAAATTCTCCTTTATAACCAACCCCAACCCCCCCCCCCCACAAAAAAAAAAATAAAAAAGAAGAAGAATTCAACTAAGATGATCTGTCATACCAAGAGAATTATGTTCAATTTTATAATTTCACAGACAAAAAATAAAAATAAAACTACGTTGTCATTCAGGGAAAATGATATAAATCGAGAAGAGGCATCAATTTTAGGTTCTCAAGGGGTGTATTTAATTTAGATTTTTACACAATATTTTATAAAATTATATAAATTTTTTAGGATTTTATATAGAATTTTAGAGACTTTTTTCGAGACATCTTTTACATAATTTTATATATTATTATTATTATCAATTTTTTACTTCTGTTAATGTCTTTCATTTTTATTTTTTCTTTACTTTTAAAAAATATTTACATTAATGTTATTTTTGTAATTTGTTAACATTAACAAGTAAAATTTAAAAATACTTACATTTAATTATACACTATAATAAAAAAATTTATATTATTTTTATTTTATAATAAAATCTAATGCATAAAAAAATATTAATGGTATAATTATTACATATTAAATTTGTCATAAAGCTAAAAATAATAGGAAAAAAAACAAATATACTTTAATATAATGAATAATTCAAAAGTATATAAAATTTAAATTTAATTAAATATTAAAAAATTTATTGTTAAATAAGCTCTTGTATTTTTATAAATAAAAAAAAATAACACTTATAATATTAAATTTTACAATGACGTTATCGGATAAAAAATATATTATTTTATTTTATTTTTATAATAAAATGATGCATTTTTAATTTTTTGATAGAAAAAAATAATAAATAAAAAAAATAAATTATATTTATTAAAATAATCAACTTTAATTACTAACAATCTTAGGAGGGGATGATTTTTCTACCTTCTTTCCATAAACTAATTTTTTGAAACCCATATTGAAAAGAATTTTCTTAATAATGATTAGATTAAAAGATAATAATACCGAGAAAGAGGGTAAAAAAAAGTCTTCAAAAATCTTTTAAGATATTGTAGATTTTATTTATATATAAAAAGAATTAAAATTTTTAAAAATCTTTAAAAATCTCATATGATAAGATATTATTTGTGATATACTTTATTTACTTATAAAAAATTTAAAATTCTTAAAAATTATTGATTAAGTGATTAAATTTTCATAGATTCTTAAAAAATATTATATAAATACACATAAATTTTTAAGAACTTTTTAAGGTTTTTACCTCTTAAAAATTTATCGTCAACGTTCTACTAATTGAAGTTGAGTATTTTAAAGCGACTCTAAACATTTTCAAAGTTTGCTCTTTTTAATTATTCAAATCTAATATTTTTTAAGAGAGAAACAAGATAAGAGAGAAGGGAGAGGGAAAAAGGAGGTTAGGGTTACCTTGCTATGATACAATGTTAAATTGGTTGGATCTCACTCCCAAAAACTAGCTTAAAGGAAGAGGGTGTCTAACCACATATAAACATTATAACAGTAAAACAAATTGACAATGTGAGATAAATGCAAATACTAGTTCAATACTCACACTCATGCACTGCGTGGACTTAGATCTAATTCCAACATTACCCGCAAATTAACAATATTATTCTAATACTATGTTAATTATTCAAATTTAATATTTTTTAAGAGATAAACAAGATAAGAGAGAGGAAAAGAAGAGGTTAGGACAACCTTACTTTAATACAATATTAAATAGGTTAGGTCTCACTAACAAAAGTTAGCTTAAAAGAAGAGAATATCTAACTACATATAAATATTATAAACAAATGTAAATATTAATTGAATAGCTCTATCCTTTCGAAGTGGATTTCTTAATTGGACAATAAACAGAGATAAAAGCAGAACGTTATTTTTTGTCAACCCATTTATCTTTGTCTAATATCTCGGCAATTATTAATAGGTGATCTTTCAAACAGAAAATCACTTTTTATTTTATTTTTGTATTCTTACCTACCATCCTCTGGAAATTAAAGTGCCTTAATGGTCTGCATTATTTCAGCTAGAATTGGATCCCTACAGCTATCTTTCACTACGCCCCATGATGCTGACCGCCAAGAGAACCCTTCTCTGTTGTCCAGCACTTACTAAAATACCCAATCCATTAAGTACGTCGCGTATTCTAAGCACTTTGAACTGCACAACTTGACAATATGTTACATCGACTAAACAAAAAGAAAAAAGTCTTCTTGTACCATCTTGCTTTTTTAAGGACCATCTTAAGTTAACAGGCATTTGGCTATTTTCAATAAACCAATATGTTCTTGAGGAGGTACCAAATCTATATCACAAGAGTGGATGTTGAAACCTTATGGTTGTTTTTGATTCAGCAATGGTTTCCTTGTGGATTTAATCAAAACATTTTGATTTACAAATGCTAAATGTACTTAACGAATAACACTGAGAGCAAAGATAGATAGAAGCCTCATCTATATAGAATAAGATAATCCAAACTTGTGTAGCAAACCATCATTTCTTGCAAGTATTTTATAATGATTTTGGCGATCCCTCGAACAGATCCATAAGGTAGTCCTCCAGATCATCAGCACTATACTTGATATGCTTGTCACTTATGTGAACTGCATGTCTTCCCACAAATGCCCTATAAGCTTGGATGACTTTAAGGGATGTTGATATTCGCAGATCGTCTCGAAGATGAAGATCTGGAATAACCCACGCAGTTTGTGTCTTGTATATTTCCTCGAACACAGCACAAAAGCTCCGGCATCTCTCCTTGAGAAGGATTCTTGAGACAGAACTTGAACCAGGAGTTTGTATACCTTCATCCTTTAAAAGAGAAAGGATTGAACTCCAACTAGCTCTTTGGTAGTTCATTGCTTCTTGTTGGAATTTCCAGTTACGCTTCCTAATCCATTCATCTCCAAAAACTAGCCTCAGCTCAGATCCCTTTACCTTTTGAGCCATGTAATGTATGTTGTTCATCAAAAACAAGTGCTGCAAAGATGTTTCCTTATATAATTTGGCCTTGGCATCGAGGTTGTGTTCAAGAATTGAAGCAACTGATGCAAATTGGCAAGTCATTGGGAAACTTTTGCCTGAAAAATCAATGACTTTGCTTTCTCTAATCGTCGGACTCATTTGAGGAGATGGTGTGGTATGATTGCCCGCATCATCAAAATCCTTGAAGAGAACATTTAGAATGTCAGCATAGTCAGTGAGATTTCTAATGTAATTCATGACATATCTGCTTAGAGGATGTATTCCTCCTCCTGATACAGGAATTGTTGAAGGGTTTGATGCAATGGCATTCTTGAATTCAACAAATGTTCCCTTTGCACTAGCTCCCAATCTACTTAGAATCTCCCGACATTCGGTACTTATAGAAGAACCTGATACCCCCAAGTACAAAGCATCTATATCAGGAAGAAGATCTGCCAGCACCTCATACATGTCAAGAATGCGAAACAGCTTCTCGGGTTGATGGGGGCCAATCGACATTGCTTCACCAAAATTCAAAAGCTGCAGCATTGAAGCCTTTGATGCCTCAACAAAACAAACTACGTTGAACAATCCAAGCTCCCCATATATCTGATCACTGAGCCATTTTTCACTAGCAAGATATACCCGCACGAAAATCTTCATAGCACGAATCCATTTTCTGATCTTGGAGTTTAAGTTAAGCCACTCCATCTTAAGCACATCTTCAATGCTCAGTTTCTCCATCTCAAGAATAAACAGGCAATCATCCAAGGCATCTTTTCTTGTTGATATGTATGCCTGGGTGCATTCCAGATCATATTTCGATTTGAACATCAAATTTGCAATGCATCTTAGATCAGGAATCACATCTGGATGGATCAAATCAATGATGAATTCCTCAGATGCTCTACTTAGGCTATCTCTAGGAAGTGAATCCTCAATTGATTCATCCCCAAAAGAGATAATAGATCCCATATCCGCAGAATCATCAAAACTCGAACGGAAAGACATGTGATCGGGCTCAAAAGGTCGCCTGTTGTTGACAAGCATATATTTAAACTCTTCCTCAAGTTTAGCCATTGCTGTTTGAAGAACATCATGAACTCTCTTTAGTAGCTCATACTCATCATCATCTTTATTCAAAGACCAACTCTCTAATTTTTCAGCCAATTTTCGGGTCTCATCTGCTGCATTTAGATACTCAAAGGCTTCATCAGGGCTTGAATCCCAAATCATAGCTTGATCAGCCTCCCAACTCATGATCTTCTCTTGAGCAGCATTAAGGACAGTCTCAATCTCATTAATTCTCTCACCTTTTATTTCATTACATTTGGTAATGGAGAAAAGCTGGGTGCCAAGATTAGCCAAAACTCTCCTTGCATCACTTGTTAGGTTCTTATTAGACTCCAAGGCTCTGGATATCTGTTTTGCAGCAGCAATTAAATTGTCTTCTCCTTCTATTTCTGGAATCACAAATTTACTTTCTCCCATAGTCATTCAAGAATCAAAAGAACGAAAACGATCAACAATACTAAAACTGAAGCTTCTTCAGGTCAAATCAGGAATTGAACTCCAGAAATTTCCCCACTCCTAAATCAACACCTTTATTCAAAAAGACTATAAATCAATTGCTACTCAGTTGACAGAACAAACTAATAAATGTATTTACACCTTAGAAAACAAAATCCTTGGCAAAAATTATAATAATAATCAACAAAAGAAAACCCAAATTGAAAAGAAGTATGATTGTATGCGTTTAAAGAGACAAGTAAAAGGAAAGCCTACCTCTTTCATTCTGAATATGCGAGAGAAAGCAAATCAAACAATCGAAAATGAAAGATACCCAAAAAAAAATAAAGAAACTTTGGGGGCTAACTGTAAACTGATGGTGCTTTTTATGTCTTTCCACGAGGTTGGACCAAAGAGACGGCCTAAGCTGAGAAGTTGCTACTGACAACTTTTCAATTTCAACCTCAACCAAAACCAACTATAAACAGTCAATAGATAGACCCTTACGGATTTGTTGTTGTTTTTGATTGAGTTGTTGTTGTCGTTGAAACAAAGTCCCCTTACGGATAATTTTCTTTTAGAGTAAAGTACTTTTCTTTTTTCTTTTCTTAATTACTTAATTAATTTTATTTTTAATTTATTTTAATAAAAAATATATATATATATTTTTTCTAACATAAAAAAACATATATACAATTAAGTTATAAAAAAATAATATATTTTTTCTTAAAAAATTAAAAATAAAACTTTATATATATAAAAAAATTATCATACAATTAATTTTTTTATTATATATATATTTACTAAATTTAAGGTATATCTTATTAATTTAATAGAATAAAATATTATTTTTTATAAATAGTCTTAACTTTAATACATACATTTAATATTAAAATAATAGTTAAAATAATCGTATAATTTTATTAAAGGTTCAATTCATTTATTTAACTTATAAATTGAGCAAAATAAAGAGATATTAATTATTTTAAAGGTATATTTTAGTCTTATAATTTTTTAATTGAATATAATAAAGACATTAATTTCATAAAAATATTTAAAAAAAATTTATATTTAGAAAATTATTTTGACATTTTTTTTAACTTAATTGATATTTTTATAAAGTTAATATCCTTATTACACTTAAACAAAAAATTAGATAACTAAATTGTATATTTAAAAAAATTAAAATTCTTATTTTACTTAATTTAAAAATTAAAATACCAAACTAAACTTTTAATAAAATTATATAATTATTTAACCCTACATCCTAAAAATATAAGTAGAAGAAATTTTTTATTTGAAAAAGAGAATAATAACTCGGATTTTTTTGACCCAGACGGATATTCGAAAAAGAGATCCTAATTCGTTTTTTTCTCTGTATATTATAATTAGGGTGATACTCTCAATATCTACTCCTATATTTACGAATAATATTAAATAAAAGAATATATATAGAACGGTCTTTTGCAGAATCTATACTTGCTGTTTTCTGTTTTCTGTTTTTCTTTAAGGAAACTTGAGTGAGTCTTTTAGGCTGCTTGCTATACAATAATTAATATTAATTATTCAATTCATAATAGAAAGTGGTTTCTGGGATTCTAATGTTGAACGATTATTAACTTACTTTTCCAATTTATTTGTAAGTAAATGAAAAATCACTTTTTGATTGAGGTAGGTGATTTCTAACCATATAAGATACAAAACCCATATACAATCCATTCAACCATTTTGTTTTCTTTATTGCGAAATTTGACTTTTGACTTCGATTGACGTGTTGACTTAGCCTGCTAGAATGAACTCTTTATGGTCACTAATAGTTATTTGTCATTAAAGGTCATATACATCTCTGTATCATTTATTTATTATTTTATCTATTAATTTTTTAAAAATAAAATTTTAATTAAAAAGTTATTAAAATTATATATTTTATCTTTAATTAGTTATTTTTTTTAAATTAAGAAATTAAATAAAACAAATAATTTAATTTTAAAAAACCTTTTATCATATTTTTCTCTAAATAATAATGGCGTTGATAGAGTTTTTCATCTTTTTAATTTTACATGGTCACAAAGCTGTCGTAATTATGAAAGCTAACCTGGGATTCAAAGTCACGAGTTTTGACTAGAAAAGGCTTAATGCTCGTGACTAGAAAAGAAAAGGCAATGCATGAGAAGAAAGAAAAAGGCTTAATTTTTCCATTGATAAATATTTCGTTTCCTATCACATTTAGTCAATTCCTCTAATCTTTTCTTCCCATTCTCAATTTGCTGGGATACATACTCTCTCTCTCTCTCTCTCTAATTGTCTGTAAAAATGAAACATCTCTAACTTGGCTAGATCAATTACACTTGAGAAGAAATTAATAATTAAAATATGAGGAGGGGACAGTTTCTCTTTAGAATGTTTATCCCCTACCTAGCCTGTTTTTGTTTTTCCATCAATAAAAGAAATATCAGGACTTGGGAAGGGGATGGTCTCTTAGAAATGATTGGAATAGTTGAAGAGCAGCTCTTGGCTTACATAGTGGGACTTCATGTCCAGCTCCTCTCACTGTTGCAAATGTCAGTCCTTCATATACTTCTGTCCACCCTCCCACCTTCACACAACCATCAAAATTATACGTATCATTCTTCATAGACCACTTACATTAAGGTATGCACTTTTTGCACATGATCTCACGTTAACATTACTTTTCAATTTCAAGTAATATATTTAAATAAAAAGACTTTGGTACCACTATACTAACAATGCAGACGAGCTTACGTAATAATATTATTACATACATCTAACCATTAGTTAGGTGACTCTTCAACATATAATTATATATAGTCACGTGCATTGGGTTTGTGAACCACACATATGATTAATACTTTATAATTCTTAATTAAAGAAAAGATGCAATCACATTAGTACTTGATAAAACATCATGAAGATAGCTTGCTTATTTTCAATTTTATAAATTTGGTTTTAATTAATGGTATTTAAGTAATGCATGTGAATGTATTAATTAGAAAATCATTATAGTCGGGTTGGATACAAGTCAAAACCCAACTAAAATTATTTAAGAATATTAATATATATATATAGAAAACTAATCACAACTATATTTATATATTTTTGTTCAGATAGAGAGGACCATAATCCCATAATTCAGTATATAATACTAATAGTTGAGAATGAAATGAAATGACAATGAAGAACTAAAGCGAATATATGACTTTGATCTGAGAAAAATATAGAGTGAGAAAAATAAGGTTACTGAACTGACCTGCTTTTTAACATACCAAGGATACCATGGAAGTTTGGTAGTTAATTTAAGTTGTGCAAGGGAGTATCGAGTGGCTGTTACTGGCACCACTGAGTCTACATCTCCACTACATTATTCAAAATAAATCAAAACAGGTAATGATCAATATCTCATTAAAGCATTAACGAAATTAAGATTACAAAAATTAATTACCTGAAAACCCAAATTCTCAAACCAGCAGCTATCATGTCCTTATAAATTGGAAGTATTGAAACATCTGTGTCATTCCAGTTTCTATTCAAAACTTCACTATATATAGTACCCAATGAAGTCCACGAAAAAAAACAAAAAATTTTAAATCAACCTTTCTTTAAATAATAATAAAACGATTATTATCTGTAAATTAATATAACAAGGAAAATTAAGAAACCTGCAAGCAGTCCACTTATATGGAATTCTGGTAGTGTTGGCATGGAGTGCTTTCTGCACATCAATCCTATTGTAGTAAATTTCAGCATATTTTTCTGTACAGGGATCATATCCTGATAATTTCCTCAACTTCTGCAAAAATTACAAAGATATATACACAATTTTTAATTAATTAAATATATTTATAAATAAAAAAAAAAAAAAAGGAAATAAGAAAAGAACCGGAAAATGAGGAGAGTGAGGCAAGTGCATAGAGTGACGGGTTGAAGAGGTTCCATCAGATCGGTTGCAAGGAGGAGCATAAATATTGTATTGATCAATATTGCCAAATTCCTGGTCCATAGCATAACTATACAAGACTTCACATTCATCTGATTCCTTTTGCCGACGAAAATCGCACGTGTTTATCAGCTGATGATATGTCTTGTCTGATATCATCGCATGGCTCCACCAATATGTTACCGTCCCCAGATTATCATAATAATTGTCTGTCACTGCATTTCCTACCTACATTAATTTTCACCAATATATTTAACAATATTACGCCAACCATTTATTTCAATTAATTATGCAACTAAATTTCATCTCAATTTAATTGTGACTTTTTTCTATATTTGGTGAAAATAAAAGGGAAAAAAAAAAAAAAAATCACAACGGAAATTTATTATATACACAGAAACGAAATGATCATGTCTATTAAAAGTACCATGATTCCTTTAAGATTGATAGGGTGGTTAGAGTGTCTGTTATAAGTCATTATCTGTTTAGCAAGTTGAGGAACATAATGTCCGGCATAGCTCTCTCCGGCGAGATATACTTCTCTGCCTTTGTATCTCGGAAACCGATCCAACCATCGGATCACAAATGCAAGTGAGTCCTTTGCTGAATAACATCAATTAAATTAAATATATTTAGTTAGGAGTGTTTCCACATCATCTAAATTCTAATTAATGTAAATTAAATACCCGTACGGCGATCTCCAGTATCAAAGAGATCAGAGGAGCGGTTAGAGTAGGAAAAGCCAACACCAGCTGGAGTTTCCAAAAACAAGAGGTTGGCTACGGAGTTCCATGAGAATTTGTTGAGGTAAAGTCCTGAGGCTGTCTTGTTTATTCTAAATGGGCCTATCTCTTCAGAAGCACCATATGCCACCGAAGAACAACCTGGGCCTACTCATTAATTAACCAAATTAAACGAAAATGACCCAAAACAAGAGATCCAAACATTAATATTTTGCGTTAAAATTAAAGACTACTCTTTTTAAGTACATCCAAGATCAAACGTGTTATGTTTTTCTAGGACTTAAGTCTCTTTGAAGTGTAAGATTCTCTTTGACTTGTCAGTTATCACATTTTCAAGCACACACCAAAGTTTCACTTTGGTCTGATTAGATGCCATTTGCTATTTGTGGATTTCATTTCATATGATATCATTCATTTGGACATATATAGCCTACTTATTTTAGCAGGTTGGATATAGATGCATCCTCAAGGTAAGCTTTGAAACTGTGCATTCATTTTATCGTGGAATACAATATGCGAAGGGGCCTATTAATTAGTCACATCTGCCTATCGCTGTGCCTCAATAAATGCAGTTAGTTTGTAGTTGCTTTCAATGATTTTGACTCTTTGCTTTGCAAGAGAAAATAAAGTTTAGTTTCGGCCATTTACTTATTTTTAACAAGTTGGAAGCCACCTAGCTAGCTAGCTAGCTAGTTAGGATATAGCCGTCTGATTTATGGTACTGTGAAGGATAATTTGACTTTAAATAAAAATATTATATATATTTTTTTCTCATCAAATTTTAATTAATGGTGTATTATGCATTGTCATAATATCTTTTTGTTAATAATGTTTTAGGGTTTTTTTTCCCTCTAAAAGTAGCAATTACTTGATTATTTTGCTATCTTTTAATAAAGGCATATAACTGCCTAGCATTTTCTTCATTGGCCTTGATTCGAATTCATCATCAAAAAAACATTTCGAAAAAAACAATCCTATATATCAAAATTCTTAAGACTTACCCATGAGAACCTTTTTAAATTTTTTTTTTTTTTCTTTTCGTTATACTATGCCTAGAAGTCTTCATTTGAAACATTTTTTTAAAATTAAAGCCCAACGAAAACAAATAGATATTCAATATAACAGGAACGAATATGGGATATTAAAGAGTAATAAATTCAAAAAACTTAAACGCCACATTATCCGGTCTAAACTAAATACGATGAAGACTTGAAGAGAATGAGGAAAGTTAAGGACATACAAAAATTTGCATTACTTTTTTACCCGCATGTGACACATATCAGTGTTATTTTAAAAAATAATAATAATAATAATTTTGCCCATTATATAAGAGTTGTGGTTAAAAAATGAGTTCAAATTTACGTATTATAAACGAAGTAATAGAGAATGGTCATACAATTATCTCGTGTGTTCTTAATTCTACCACATTCTGTTTATAAGGGATTAATTACCTAAAGTATGTACATTAATCTTAGGGGTAAATATAACAACTTAAAATTAGAAAAAATCCAATGAGAACCAATATAAATTAATGAATTTAATTACGAAAAGCTGGTAATTAGACATGTGTATTTAAGCCTAGCTATCATATAAGTGAAACATAAAATTGATATCTTCTTCGGATAAATAATAATATTAAGAAAAAAGTTGGAAAATTGTTGAAGTCTCTCACCTCCATTGAGCCAAATAACGAGAGGTTTAGACAAGGGGTGATGAACGGCCTCAGTGAGCCAATAGAAGAGAGCTCTACCAGCAACTTGATTAACAGTTACATATCCTGAGAACTGTTGAAAGGTCACCTTGGGTTGACCAGGAAGTGCCACAATCTTATCAGCTTCTTCTTCTTCGCTCACTTCATTATAGCTATTTCTTGCTCTAACCGACCCAAACAGAAATACACATGAGACCAGGAAAATTACCGAGATCTGTAGCTTTTTTGCCATGGCCATAGTATCTAATTATGAACAAGTAGAAGGAGCTGAAAAGAATTTGCCTTTCCCCTCTCCAACTTGTTTTGATGGGGGTAGTTTTTGTGTTATTCAGCATTGATTAAATAGGTGAGAGAGAGGGGTTGTTAATTGTTGTTTATGTCGTACACAGTAATTCTGGCACGCCATGTAGATCAACTTGTTAAAATGGACTACGAAAGTACGAATGATATGCCAAAAGACAAATACAGCCCTACCTTACACGTATGCCGTTTAAAAAGGCAAGAAAGGGTAAGATTGAAATTTCATTGTTCAAGGAGTGAACATGAATTCTTGTTTCAAAGTTGAAAATGATAAATGGGACAAAGGTATCACATGCCTTTCGCATGCCCATTAAGTGATGAAACAGTCCCATTAATTCTTCTTGTATTCATATAACTTGCCTTTGACTACACCTTTTTTTTTCTTTAAAAAATAACAAAATTAACTATCTTCAAAAATTTTAATAATAAAATTAATATTTTTTTATATTTTTATAATTAAAAAAATGATTAATATGTCATTTTTTTTAACATTCATTCGATTAGAATTGAACAACGATAATTTAGACTCGTTTAGTATTGAACATTCAATATTTTACGTTCAAATTGAATATTGAATATTCAATATTATTAAGATGTTAATTTTATTACTATAAATTTTAAGGGTGCTATTTTTAATAATTTTCTTTTTTTCTTCCCCAGGCTTTGTCCACACCGCCACCACCATTATGTATCATAAATTAAGGCCGCAACTTAAAATATTATTACCACACTAATTTTTTATTAATAATAATTTTATTTAATATTAACAACATTAAAATATAATTAATTTTAAAAATAAAATAAATAATTTAAATATTTTTATTGTAAGTGACAACAATAATAATTATAATAATATTATTATCTTAAAATTAATACTATATTAATATGTCAATTTTTTATTAGATATATTTTTATAATACCGTTAATATTTATTAATAAAATTATTATGATAAAAAAATGAAAAATTACCAAAAATAGCACCCTTAAAACTTATAGTAACAAAACTAACACTTCAATAATATTGAACGTTCAATATTCAATTTGAACGTAAAATATTGAACGTTCAATATTAAACGAGTCTAAATTATCAACGTTCAATTCTAATTGGATGGATGTTAAAAAAAATAATATATTAGTCATTTTTTTAATTGTAAAAATATAAAAGAATGTTAGTTTTATTATTAAAATTTTTAAAAAATGTTAATTTTGTTATTCTTGCTGTAAAAAAAAAATTTCAATTACTCACCTATATTCTATCTCTTGTATTTTGTTTGGATAAGATTCCGCATACTTTTAGATTAAATTATTTCTTTATGTATTTCATATTTGGTTGTTGCGGAATATTAATACGTTGATTATTATATTACGCCTTTCAATTAGGCTTCTTTTTGAAATTATTGAGCAATAGAGTTGGAAGGTGGCTGTACTTAGAGAAGAATAGGGAAGCGTCCAAAAGCAGGACAATGGCATTGTCACAATGCTACATTGCGGGGATTACTATTAAAAATCTACAGAGATATCAAAAAAATTAGGTTCTACCATAGATTGCTCTGACTTTATTTTATCTAGGGGACAATGTTTCGATATGACAACACAATACAATACAAACATAATAAATAAAAAAACTTAGCTATTAAGTTTTATAATTTTTTAATATTATAAATAAAAAAAAATAATTAATTAAATATATTTTTTTATATATCAACTAATAATAAATAGAACACAATAATATAATACTAACACGGCTGACCATTTGCCACTTTAACTATATCATTACTTTGCATAAGCCTTTGATTAAACTTTAATTATTTGTCGTTGCTGCCTATTGTAGTTTTTTGTTTTTGTTGTTATTCATGCAATATTCCTATTGCAGTTTTATGAAGTAATTTCCATCCAACCCCCCAAAAAAAAAGTGTCTTACATAATCCTTGTGAGTTCTGAATGACAATCACCTAAATCAGTTTATATGCATCATGAAACTTATTATATATTGAATTAAATTAGATGATTGTAATGTTTATGGTCCTTCAAAACTTAATACAAATCCTAGACTTTGTAGTATATTTGATTTTCTTATAAGAAAAAATGTTTTATTTTCATTTTCTTATAACAAACAGTAGCTTTGTATCTTAGCAAAACATTAGATCATATAATTAATTTTGCAATCAAAGCAATTATACCAAAATATATATTGTGATTTATACACAGTTACTTTCTGAAATAATATACATGATGAGAAAGATATATATTTTTTTAAATGGAGAGGCAAAATAAAAAGGCAATGTCTTTAAATAGAAAAAGGGGGCTTTATGCAAATTGTTCTCTTAACGTGCACGCGAAAAGGGAGAGGCGTTTTTGATTTCTGGTTTGTCTGGACTTTCAGAATCACGAGCTTCAGAACACCACTATGTTGTTTTGTAGCTAAACTATACTAGTTACTATTATACTTTCTTATCCTCACGAACTAACCATTCTATATAAAGCAATGAACTCCTATCATGAGTTCTAACATATCTTAGATTGATCTCTACCTCAAAAAGCTTCGTACAAGTAATTAATTTTCAGAGCCTAATGACAATTTTTTTTTTATTTTTATATATTTTATAATTCTGCCACATGTTTAGCAGTTACTAGTGTTGTGTCACATTCAATGCTTGTATCAAATAAATGATACTAAAATTTGCTACATATCATTCGAATTTATTTTTTTATGTAGGAAAATCTACATTATATGTAGGAAAAAGTGAGCTTGTTGTCAATTTTTTTTAAATTTGTGTATATTGGTTACTTATTTATTATAAATATAAATATTTTAGCTATTTTATTTTCTAATTTCTTAATTTTTTGAGACATTTTTTTCTTAAAACATCCACTGGTCTTTAATTCAATACATCTTAAATTTTTCCATTAAAAAAATAAAATTCGTAAGAAATAACTAAAATGTTAATATTTATAATAATTAAATAATTAATTTATACTAATTTAAAAAAAAAAAAATGACTAATATATTTCGCTTATGACATTAAATTATACTAATATACAGTGAAAGAAAAGGCAAGTATATTATCTATAGAGAGGCTGAGAGGACAGAAACAGAGGGCAGTGAGTTGGTGGAAGAAAAACAGAGAAGGATTGAAGAAGGGCCCGTTAATAATGCCTTGAAATAAAACACCGTGTCCAGAAGTTGTTGTTACTGGCTTCTCAATTAAATCACCAACCAAACCAAATTTTTTTTAAACCAACTTCTCTGTGGTGACACTGTCACTTTCAATTAGTCAGTGCTCTCTCTCTCTGCTCTTTACCGCCTTTGGCCCTTTAGCCTTGAAATGCTCATTCGCTTGGTTTACTAATATACTTAACAAAAACCAAGTAAATAATCGTAATAATTTTATTTTTCGTAAGTAGACTTTTTTTTTTCTTTCTGGAACCTGCTAGGCTGTTAGTGATTACAAATATGGTATAAACCTTTCAATTCTTAAGAGTATAACCGCTTTTTCTATTGCATTATGTCATTCCTATCCATTTAATTAAAAAAATATCATAAATCTCCTTTTATTTTTATAACATGTGACATTTAATCTCTTATATTATAAAAAATATCTTTAAATTTTTTTATTTTTAAAAAATATGTTTTTAAGTTTCTCTACTTATAAAAAATTGTGTCAAGTAAGGACACAGTTAATTTTTCATTCAATTTTTCTTTAAATCTAACGGAATAGCAGATGTATCATATGCATATTTATATTTTTCGATATATATATATATATATACGTAAAAAAATTAATATTTAATTAAAAAATTACTTAATTTTTTTAGTTTTTCAAAAAAAACTTAAAATAAAATTTTTAATATAATTTAAATATAATTTTTAATAAAATTTAAATAAAATTTTCATTGTCTAATATTTAAAGTCACAATTTAGATAATGAAAATTTTATTTAAGTTTAATTGAATTCAATAAAATTTAAATAGAATTTTCATTGTTTAATATTTAAAATCATAAATTAGACAATGAAAATTTTATTTAAATTTAATAGAAAGAAATTACAAAAAATTAAAGTAATTTTTTAATTAAAAATTATTTAATTTGATAGATATCTATCGAAAAATATAAACATGCATATAATACATGTACTATTCCGTTAGATTTAACGAAAAATTGGATAAAAAATTATTTTTGTCTTGCCTGACACCTTTTTTACAAATAAAGGAACTTCAGAACACTTTTTTTATAAGTAAATAAACTTAAAGACACTTTTTATAAGCAACAAGATTAAATGACATATATTGCATAAACAAAGAGATCATTTTGGCTCTTCATCTTTTAATTTAATTAAAAGTAATGTCATTTTTTGTCAACCGAACTTGATTAGATTAAACATACGATGACATTTTCGTTAATGAAATTGAGAAAGAAAATAAAAACGAAAATATGTGAGTATCGACTCATGCATATTCTAATTTTTGATATGTATTACACATTGAATTATTATATATTTAATATGAAATGTTAATATTAAGCATGTTTATTAACAAGAAAAAAAAAATTGGTGAAAAAGAAGTCATTCATATTCTCTAGTTTGTTTTTTAAAAAGAAAAAATGGTATTACAAGTTCGACGTCTCTAACAAAAGTATATTTTAAATCTGTATTTATTAAATTAGATAGTACAAATTTATTACTTTTACAAAAGAGTTGCATAGTTCATTTTGTAGACTTTTGTTACTCTTTTTGTAAAGCTAATAAATTTCAAATGTTCTATAAAATAAATTTTTGTTACATTTTACCTACATTTTATAAAAATAATATACTTATTTTATTTTTAAAATAAATACAAATTTAAAATATATTTTTATTAAATATAACGGACTTAAACACTCTTTCATTCTTTTAAAAATATGTTAGAAAAATAATAAGAACAATAAATTTAAAAAAATGATTATTTCATACTTCACCTAATATTAATTATCTTTCTTAAATTCATTCGATCAATTGCATAATTATCTTATATTTAAATTTTTTATTATTAATTTAAAAAAAATTTAAAAAAATTAATATTTTTATTTGGATCTTTTACATCTTTTTACTTTTTAGAAAACCAAAATAAAAAAAATACAATAAATTTTACATTCCATTTTAACTTCAATTAAATTCATGTATATTCCATTTTGATTAATTTTTATTATAAATTAGTAAATACATCTTAAATTTAATGTAAAATAAAAGAATAAAATATTAAAAAAAGGAAAAAAAAAAAAAAAAAAGTATATCTATGGTCTATAAATTTATGTATATTTTAGTCTCTAAATTTTTAATTTATATATTTTAATTAATAAATTTTAACAATTTAAAATATCATGAAAAAAAAAAAAAAGTTCCTCAATTATTAATTTTTTTTTTATACATTCATCACCCACACCTTTTTTTTAGTTTTTCTTAAGTTGAGTACTTGAAAGAGGCTAATATATATATATATATATAGACACACACACGGTTAGAAGAGTCAAATTAATTCCTTAGTTTAAGTCATTGGGAGTTATTTAGTACATATTTATAAATGATATTTTTAAGTTCATTTTATTATTAAAAAAAAGGTTAAAGGACAATTTAATTTTATATCATAATATTTTATTATATATGTTAAGAATATATTAGTTATTAAAGAAGTTTATTTCATCTCCAACCATTTTTTTTTTATCTCCTTTAATTTTATATTCAAATAAATTGGATTAATTTTTCTCTTTTTCTTACTCTCTATATTATCTATAAATTGTGTTTCTCTCCTTAAGTTATTTATTTATAACTAGTAAAATTATTTAAATTTTGTATCTTTTATCAATAAAAATAACAATCATAGTGACTCTAACTCAAGTTAGTTTTTTTTTTTTTTTTATTAAAATAATTTTGTAAACATATCTTTATTATGTCCAAACTAATGAAGAAACCGAAGTTAGTTTTATTATATGGTCATATTTAATACTCACTTCTAATATTAACAATAATATTTATTGTCAAAATATTTAAAATTTATATTATATTTGAATTGATAAAAGGTTTATATAACCTATTATTTCAAAAATAATTATAAAATACTTCACATAACTAAAATTCAAGAACAATAAATTAAATATTGATAACAAATATAATTGTATATTTACTAAAAAAAATCAATATAATACTTAAAAATTAATAAAAATCATGAAGAAAAAAAATATTTACTCTACATGGGATAGTAGGTTAAGAGTATAAGATTTTGATTTTAAATTAAAAAGTTGAATGGATAGATGAAAAGGTGAAGTAGGTTAATATGTTCTAATGTAATTTTTTTAAATATGTTTATTATAATGTCAATTTTATTCTCAATTAATCTCATAATTTTTTCATGTAATATGTATTACATAATTTTAATAATAAAATATTTTTATAAAAGTTAAATTATCCTTTAATAATTTTCTTTCATAAATAAAAGATTTTAAAAGTATTTTTTATAAATAAAGATATTAAATGATACCAACAACTTAAATATATATATATATATATAAGGCTTGGGATCGAGGAAGAGAAAGCTTTGTCTTTTATGTTATGCATTTAATAAATATTAACGCCAGTGAAAGTGTTGGTAGTAAGAGGAAAATATATTCAGTGAGATCTCAGTAGTGAGTAGTGAGTAGTGAGTAGTGAGTAGTGAGTAGAGTTTCTTTATTCTTTGATCGCAATTATTTATTTATTTATGATAAATGAATTGTTATATAATATATGATTGATCACATTACTCAATAAATCTATTGCCTCTTACGTTGGAACGTTTGGAAACTCAATCGGAGTACTTTTTTTTTTTTTTGAATAATAAAAAACCTATCTACGTAGGCTGCCGTATTGTGAACACAATAATATGTCTTATTCTAAATCATTAAAAAAAAAAAAAAAAGTATGCTAGTAGTACATGGAGTTCAGTAACAGCCAAAATTCAAACCACTAATCTTCAATCCAAAAAGCTATAATACATATTCGCATGCACTTAAATTATTGACAACTTTTTTTTTTTTTTTTTTTTTTTTTGCTACATACAAGCCTCGAACTCGAGAGCTCCCCCTTATTAGGGCGGTTACAATGCCATTGGGCTACCAGGGCCTTGGCAAATTATTGACAACTTGACTGTCAAATAATCATGTTTTTTTTTTTTTTTTTGACAAAGAAATAAAAAAATTATTAAAAGAAAAACAATACTATAGTGTGTTTAAACATATCAAAATTAGTCAATACAGTATCATGACAGTTTCTTAGATGCCTAGCTCCACAGCTGAGCTTCAACAGCAATAAATGAGACTGATCAAACGTCACACCGCACGTGCCCTGCTAACCTTCTAATTAATATATTGATAGAAAAATATTTTTTCTCAAATTTAATCGACTATTAAATTATTTTATAATTATTTTTATTATTTTATATTTAATTAATAATTAATACATTATTAAAAATTATTTCTACTACGGATGGTAAGACTATCAATTTCTCTATCAAGAATTCAAGTTTGAATTTCACACAAGTGTATATGAGTGTATTTTCTCTTATTAATAAAAAGAATAAAACTTTAAAATCCCTTTTAAAAAAAAAAAATTGATACATTATTTAATATATTATATTATTACTCATATTAATATTTTCATATTATTTAATTACCATTTTAATTTTAATATAAAGGAGTGTTTATTAAAAAAAAAAAAAAAAAAAAGGAGAGATTATAAGTGAAAATGGAGTGTTTTTTATTTTCAAGTTTATTTTTAAAATATATAAAATAAATATAAAAAAAGATACCACAAATTTTGAAATGAGTTTTATTTATTAATTTTTTACACTCTATTATATTATTTTCCTTTCTCTCTAATTCCATAATTATTTTTATTTTATTTTTTATTATTCATAATTTAAATTAATATTTTTATTTTTATTTATTACAATTTTTAATAAATACATAAAAAATTGAATATTATTTTTTTTCTTTCTTTTTCATTCTAATTTATTTTATTTTTTATTATTCATAATTTAAATTAATATTTTTATTTTTATTTATTACAATTTTTAATAAATACATAAAAAATTGAATATTATTTTTTTTCTTTCTTTTTCATTCTAATTTATTTTTATTTTTATTTTAAATTAATTTTATTATAAATTAATCAATGCACCCTAAGAAATACTATGATACAAGTAAAGTAAAGGATAAGTAATAGTTTAAGGCTTGATAGTTTTTTTTTTTTTTTTTTTTAATTCTTAGTTTTAATAAATTTTAATTTTTTTTAAATTAAATACTTTTGATAATTTTTTTTTAGTTTATTGACATTGTAGTATCTTTAAGCCTAACATTTTGTATTGTTTATTCTTCTTTAATCAATGAAGTAATTTAAGTTTTGACAATTAAAAAAAAATATTTTTATTTTCTATTTTTAAAATTATGAAATTTAGTTTTTCAATTTAGTTAAGTTTTGAAATTGAAAAAAACTCAATTTTTGAATTAATTTGTTTTATTGATGCTAAAAATTAATAATGCTACCATACTCAATTATACTAAAAATAAATAAATTAAAGAACCAGTATTTATTTAAAAAACTTAAAAAATATGTTAAAATTTAATTTTAGAGGTTAAAAAATTGAAATTTGTTATCAAATAAATTATATATTTTTTTTCAAAGAATTTTGAAATTGATAATTTAATTCCAAAATAAAGGAATTAGAAATTAAAAACTGAAATGATTATCCGGTCTTATGCTCTACACGTATTATTTAAGCGCTTGATTGGGATGAAAAGTAGATGCAATTTTAACCAAGGGCCTTATTATTTAAGCATTTATAGTTTTTTTTAAGAAATAAATTCTCAAAGTATCAGTTCTCTTAAACACTTAAAACATATTCTGTTAAAACCGCTAGTAAAAGTAGTGCATCAATGCATGCTCTACGGATGTGTATTCAAATGAGTAAAAAAATATGAGTCTGCCTTCCCAAGAAAAGAAAAAGAAAACAAATAAAAAAAAATACGGCCGAGTGGGTATATAATTATATATATTCAAATGCGGTATTTTAAAATTTTCAATCATAAATATAAATTTATTATTATTTGTTAAGAAAAAAAATATTATATTAAGCAATCTTGATATAAGGCAATGTAAGTATACTCATGTTACCATATAATTAAAATTAAAAATAATACAACAAAATTAAATTAGGTCTAAAAGAAATAATATTTTCTTAAAGGCATTCTTTCAATTTTTCTAATTTTTCAAAATATGGATCAAAATAATTTTATAAATATAAATAATGATTCAAATTTTAGAATATTTAACGTATTAATATTTGTTTAAAATTGTAAAATGCAATCTTTCAACAATTTGAGAGTGCAACTAAAAATATTACAAAGCCAAATGTTATTATTTTTTCTTTGAGATGAAAAAATGTAGGAAAAATAATAAAAATAATATCTCTTAAAATTTGTAATAACAAAATTAGCATTTTTTGTGATCAAATTTATATTTTCACAATTAAAAAAATGACTAATATGTCATTTTTTTTTTAACACCCATTCAATTGGAATTGAACGACAATAATTTAGATTCGTTTAATATTGAACGTTCAATATTATTAGAGTGCTAATTTTATTATTATAGATTTTAGGAGTGTTATTTTTGATAATTTCTCAAAAATTTTATTTACTGTCTTAAAATTTTCTTGTGTTAGTTAATTCAATTTTTTTTAGCATTTAATTAATAATAACTTTTTGTTTTTTTAATAATTATTTTTGCAACATTATAATTTTTATAAAACGTATCTTAGAAAAAAAAAAAAAAAATGTTGTAATGAATATAACATTTACCGTTTATTAAAATGGATAAATTGTTATATATGTTTTTGAATTAGGTTATTTGGGTAGTTTAATATTTTAGATTAAAAACGATATTATTTAATCAATTAAATTTATAAAAAAGTTAAGTTAAGAACAAATTATATTATTTCAACGATTTTTATTAAAATAATATTTTTTTATATTAAGAGATTAAAAAATAATTAAAATACGAGTCTTTAATAAAGATAAAAGTAAAATTTATCATAAAATTGTTTAATAAAAAATTAACAATAATAATAATTTAATAAAAAATTATTCAAATAATATAATTTGTCCTTAATTAATCATATTTATAAAGTTAAGGGAGTGAATAATATTATTTATAATCTAATAAATTAAATGACACAAATAATCTAATACAATGAACTTATATAACATTTTTTTTTATTAATAATAACAATTTTGCAAAGTAAAGTTTAACAAATTTACATCAGGCAAAAAATTATTGAATATTATTGGGTTTATTATTAAACAATTTTATAAAACTACCTTAAATAAAAATTTAAAAAAATATTATTCAAAATAAAAATAACACTCACATCTATAAAGTGTTTTTTTTTTTTTTTTTTTAAACTCTATGAGAAATGGACTCGATAACGACGATGGGGAGAACTTACTAAAGATGTGTAAGTTATGGTATGTATTAAGTAATATGTCGATTATTAATTAAATATAAAATTATAAATGTCAGATAATAAAGTGATTATAAAATATTTACTAATAAAAATTAATTAAATTATGTTATATAAATTAATGTATGTTATAAAAAAATATTTTTCTTTTTTAACTAAAATTATGTCGATAACTTTATAGAAACTTGATGTAGAAGAGCAAGCTAACTATTTAAATTGGGATTACCTCACTGGTCGTTGTCACATAAAGTGTAGGACTCTTTAGTTCGGTTATATTTTAGAGTGGCGAATGATAATTTATTTAACTGTTTATGAAATTAGCCATGAGTCGTGAATAGTGAGAAATTTAATAGATTAAAGGGATGACAAAGCATATACTTATTAGTATTTTAAAATGTATTTTTTTGCGAATATAATTTAAATATTTCACTTATAAGATGGAGTTCAGTAATTTGAAAAATATTTAATTTTATGCCGATCATTTGCATTTGCTCACGAGGTGGAGCTTGGCTTTTTTGTGCAAAGCCAATAATAGAGCAGAGTACCAAATTTACACCATCACCACCCATAGTGCCTCGTGCTTGGTTCTAAATTTGTAGGAATCTAAATTTCCAGAGGAAGGAAAAGTCTTTGTGAACCTCCACCGACTGACATTTCTCAGATAAGACAAACAAGCATTTTGCTCAAATAGTACATCGCATTTCATGCTCTTAGGTTGTGTTTGATTTATTGTAATAGAAAAAAAAATATAATTGATTCTACACATTATAGTGTTTGATTGTATTAAAAAGATGTAATATAATGTAATCAATTACAAATTAATAAGGAATGGGGATTACACAAAGGAGAATAAAGAAATGCATTTCCTTTACGTAACTTATTCATCGAACTCGTTTCCTCTGTTCCTCTGTCTCGAACTCTTCGTGTGCCTTGTTGGAAATTGAAGCTGTAGCTCTCCTCCGGCGTCGTTTGCGCTTCTATCTTCGCCGTCTAGGTCTCTTCTCGCGCAGCAACGCACCAGGTCTCCCCTCGAGCTCGGCTCCATCGCACTAGCTCACGTCTCGCGCTCTCTTCTCTGTCACCCACACGTACCAGATCTCCTCTCGGTGCTGTCGCTCCCATCGCACCAACTAGCGTCTCTGTCGCCCCCGAATGCTCACGTCGCGCTCGAACACTATAATTAAAATAATAATTACAGTAATAATTATTTAAAATAATTATTTAATTTTTAAGAATATATTTTATTTGATTTAGTAAATAATAGTAAAATGAAATTATTTAAAATTCATTGAATAGGGGTATTAATGTAATATTATTGTGTTTTCTATTCCATTACAGTTGTCAAACTGAACACTATAATATAGATTCTTTTTTTAATTATAGTGGCTAAACTAAATACTGTAATAATAATATTATTTTCTTTATATTACATTCTATTACGATTATATTCAGTGAATCAAACGTGATCTTAATTCATTAATTTTTAATGGCGAAGGGAGTTACAGTCCAATTGCTTTTGCAAATGTCAAATGTGTACCTTAGAAAGAAAAGAAAAGTAAAAAATAAGGGAAAAAAATGCCAAATGAGTGCATGAGTATTGGGTGAGAAGTGGAGTTAGTCTTATTATATTTTTTTTAAATGAGTAGTTTGTTTTAGTATTTTTATTAGGCTTAATTGAATTCAATTTTTTTTAAATAGTAATAAAAATAATTTAATCTTAATTTTTCGTTTAAATAATAAGAATAATATACTTAATAGACGTTTGATCTTTTCGATCAAATAAAAAAATAGAGACCCTAGATCTTCTTCATTATATGTATTAAATAAATTATATTTATTTGGACGCCAAAAAAAAAACTATAACATCATTAAATCTGTCAATATTAAATTAAAGTTTTTTTTTTATTTGTATCATGAAAGAATGATTTCAAGTTTTTTTTTTTTTATAAGTCGAACCTTTTTAAATGTTGCAGTTTGATCTTAGTTACTTTTTTACGTGTTTAATAAATATATATATATATATTTTTTTTGTTTATGTATAACATCTAATTTTAATTATTTATATTAATTAAATTATGAGACTTAATTATTATAAATTAATAATTATTAAAATAAAATATATATTTTATAATAATTATGAAACTAAATTAGTTCTTTCTCCGACAAGTATTTTACTTCTAAACGTTTTAAACGTTTTAACTGTATAGTTTAATTTTGTACATAGCTCTTAAATAAAATTTTTGCCAAATTTAACTCAAAGTACATATTTTTCACAAAAAAATATAATTAAAGATAATTCATAAATAAAAAAATAATAATAAATTAATATCTACCGAAGGGCATTTGGTATCTTAACGTGCTAACTATTATTTTTTATTTTTATTTATATTATTAAAGAGTGGAAACTTAATATCTTAGTTAATTTATTGATACCTTTTTCTTATAAAAAAAATTAAAATAACTTAAAATTTTAGTCAAACAAAAATGTATAGTTTTAATATTTAAGATTTTTTAATAAAAAAAAAACTAGATGGAATTTTTTTAATTATTAACATAAAAAATAAACATGATGAAAAATGATTGTTTTCAAATGATTTTAATTTTTAAAAGTACAAATAATACTTATCAAACTTTTAAAAGTACTTCTTATAAAGATTAACAAAGACCTTTAAAGATAATTTCAAAATTTTTAACCAAAAAAAATAAAAAATTTAGAACGCACTAAATATATTTTTATATATTTACATCAACTAAAAAGATAACTAAAAATATATTAATTATTTTTTTATTAAAAAAAATATATTATTTATTTGAAAGTATAATAATTAAATTTAAGTATGATTCACATAATAACCTAAATATGAATTCACCCATTCTCATTTTAAGTTTAGAATAGAACTATAGACTGTTGGTTCAATTCCCTAATCCCTGTAGCTTTATAGCATTAATTGGTGGAGCAAATATTTTTCTTTCAAAACAAGGTCGAGTTAATATTTTGGTAAATCCCTTATTCGAGTTTATGGAATATTATAGTTTACTACGTACTGGTCAAACATGATTATGTATTATATTAGCAACGAGTGCAATTTCTTGTTTAGCAAAATATATATTGTGATGAAAAATATTAATAATACGTAATTTTATATTTATATTAATTAGATTATAATATTTAACAAAATTATTTTAAAAAATAAAAAAATAATTCAATTTTTTAAATAATTTTATTACATGTTAATATATAATTGATCTGACATTTATTTTCTTAAACTTCTATCAGATCAAGTCTTCTGAAATACTTGGATAGATAAATTTTGATATGAATTGATCAATTATTCAATTGATCATGTATATATATATATTTTAATAAAAAAATAGGTACTATTTAAATATAAATATAAACTTTTAATTAATAACATATTTTTTTACCTTCACTAAAGTTTTTTTTTTTTTTTTTTTTAAGGCTCCTTTTTTTTATTAAAGAAGGAAAACAACTCACACACTCTGGTGAGATTCGAACTTGGGTTCCTAGTAGGGGAGTTAGGAATCTTACCACCTGGACCACAAGCGATTTCCTACCTTCACTAAAGCTTAAATATACTATCATTTAAATATAAAATATTTTCGTTTATTAAAGTTAGTGACGAAAAGCATACATCACATTATATATAAATTATTCTTAAAAGAAAAAAGTTTACATTGGTTACTAATGATGACCTTTACGGCTTAATTGAGACTTTTGTATGGCATTCTATGTGGTCAGGAGAAAAGGAAGCCCACCCCCCAACATCAATGAAATAACAGATTTTTATGATCCATTGAGGCACTGGCGCATTTTCTCTTATCGCTACTTTAGCATTGCTTCGACATAATAGTTATCTCGCGCACGTGTTAAGTTCTTTTATGCACATCTATTAGCCAATAAAACGCCACCTGATTTCTCTATCTACTTACTTATAAATTTATAATAAGTAGATCATTTTCCTTAGAAAAAAAAAAAAAAGTAGATCATTTTTGCTCCACTAATCATTTATTTTATTGAAAAGTGACTTTAAAAGTAGCTAATATATCTTTTTTTTTAATTAACAAAAATAACACCCCTAAAACTTATAGTAACAAAACTAACACCATAATAATATCGAATGTTCAATATTAAATAGGTCTAAATTGTCATCGTTCAATTCTAATTAGATGGATGTTCAAAGAAAATTGATATAATAATCATTTTTTTAATTGTGAAAATATAAGTTTGAATACAAGGGGTGCTAGTTTTATTATTGAAAGTTTTGAAGGGTGTTAGTTTTATTATTATTATTTTTTGTTTTTTTTCGATCTATATCATCTCAAACTCAAAATTACATTTTAGTACAAAAGCTATATTATTATTATTTTTTATTTATAAACTAAATATCACAATAAAAAAATATTTTTTTATAATATTTTTTTAGTACAATTTTTGAATTAAAATAATACAAAAAATTATACAATCTTTTTTTATCTCCAATCTACATAACTAGATATTACATTAAAAAATATATTTGAAAAAAAATCTTTAAAAAAATAGTATATTCAGAATTGTAAAGCCTTTTTGAGTAATTTTTCATATTAAATGGTTTAAAGCCTCGTTTGCCCCAATGAACGCTTATTTAGGTATAAAAAAAGAAGAAGGTTACATATGGATGATAGTATGTTAAACATAGGGAGTAGTTTTTTTTTTTTTTAATGAATTCTTTATATTAATAAGTAATATAATTATAAAAACTAGATTCCTCCGTGATCTTGCTGCACATAAAGATGAAGGGAGATCACAAAAATTAAAAGATCCCTAAGTATAATCATGGAGAACCCATTTAGATGGAGGTAGATCACAAAAACGAAAAGATCCCTCAGTACGATTACGTAGAACCCATTTAGCAAACTCATCTGCTATACGATTGCATTGTAGGCAAATTTATTTAGTAAAGGGGAACTTCATCTCATTATTTGTTACATATTGTTACTCAAGTTTTTAAATAGTGTATTAAAAGTACTCTAATTATTCAAAAGATATCCATTTAATTAAAAAATAAAAAATATATGCACAGAAATCTTAAAGGTATTTTAATCATTTAAAAATATTATTATTTTTTTTACTCTTTTTCTCTTTCTCTTTTTTTCCTTTTTATCTATGCCTTAGAGTTTAGGGTATAAGATTTATGATTTATGATTCAGAATTTAAAATTAGGATTTAGAGAATAAAAAAAGTAAAAACAAGAGGGCAAGCGAGAAAAAGAGTAAAAAATGAAATAAATATATTAAAATAACTAAATTATCTTTTATTTTTAATGCATAAAAATTATTTTGATTAAAGAAGTACATTTTTACATATATGAATACTTTTATGGTATTATTAAAAAATTTGGGCCATAAAGATACTATTTTATGAGAACCATTGTTTATTATAACAATATCATAATTTTAACTAACGTGATATATTTTTATTAGATATAATTTTATGGACTCAACTTAGCTTATAAATAATATTTTATAATTTTATGGACTTAACGTGATATATAATTTTATGGACTCAACTTAGCTTATAAATAATATTTTAATATTGTTGGAAAATTATTATTATTATGTGGGGCCACACATATAATTTTAATTGTGCTATGCTATCTTAAAGTTTGGCCAAATAAAAGGTGATCTATAAAGTTTAATTTTGGCTATCGGGTATTAAATTATCGTGGAATTAATGTGTAGAGACCGGACTTGTATTTTTAAGTTGATGAGGGGCCAATTTGAAAATACCAATAATTGGTAACCGCCTTTGGCGGTTATCTATATAAAGGGGTCATGGTCCCCATTTGAGCGTAGTGCTTGCAGAACACAAGTTTTCTCTGTATCCCCATCAATAGAGAAAAATCATTGAGACAACTACGCATCAATTGGAAGATCTGAACCCGTTCGATAGAAGAACGCTATGGATTCTGGTACGCTTCCGCTATAATCTCTTCTTCTTCTCTTGATTCAACATGGGATGATGAAAACTATGATTTTCATTTTCTGTAAACAAAAATTCTAACAAGTGGTATCAAAGCATATCCATGTTTGATTCAAAAGAATCTATGAATATTAGAGATTAATTTATTGAATTGTTTATATATGAATTTTGATCGGCACCGCCAATTTGTTTTATATGCAAAATTGATTCTGCACAAAATTGGGTTCGGTACACGACGTTATATATATATATATATATATATGCATCTTGTTTTGTGAATTCGGTCTGATACTTTTATGTATATAAAGGTTATATATATATAATACTTGTGCGTTTCCTTTCATATATATATATATATATATAGATATATAAAGTACTTTTATAAAGGTTATATATATATCATACACAGGTTTTATATATATATATATATATATCAGATTATACATGTGCATTTTCTTTCAGTTTCTCCTACAAATTGAAACATGCAATTCCTTTCGTGTTCCAAAAAAAAAAAAAAAATTTTGCAGAGAAACTGCACGTTCAGTTTCTCCTTCGGTTTCGTGCAACCGCATATTTCGGTTTCCTTTACGGTTTGCAACTGCACATGGAGAAAAAAAAAAAAAAAACCAACCTTGCGAAACAGTTTTTTTGAGAAACCGTACGATTTTATTGTACGTTTCTGATAACATTCGGATTACATATAACATACAGTTTGGGTTATATGTGTATATATATAAGATAAATAATATATATATATATATATATATACTGTTTCGGTGTTTTACAGTTTAGTTTATATATATATAGTTTTGGTGTTTTATATATATATAAATTAAATTTTTTTTTATTTTTAAATTTTGATTAATTATATACAACATTTGTTTTTAACACTTATCTAGTATTCTGATTTATTCAATTTATACAAGATGTCACCAAAGTGGCCACTCTTGTGTATATTGATCTTGGGAGAATAATTAGATATGATGTTTGTGTATGTGTAATTCATGCGAATATTAACCAATCCAAAGAGGGGTTCATATTTGGCCGAATTATACACGCACCTGCGATGGTAATCGTATGACAATTATCAAGGTGACCTCATGTGAATAATAAATCGATGCAAACATGGATTTATTATTTGACATAACTTATTGTCATTGTTTGATCATTGCAACAAGAGTAACCCTTACAATTAATATCACTGTCCAAAGGCTTGGTATTAATGTTGTGCTTGGTATCTTGAAATGTTATCATGTAATTAATCAATTTAAAGACTGTTTATTTTGGTTATTTTATGTGAGCATAGTTTATTTATTTAATTTTGTTCTCTATTCAGCTTTAATGTCTACTACTACAATATCTGCCAACATGAATAATGTTCCAATGTTAAATGGAACAAACTTTAAGGACTGGAAAGAGAACATATTGATTGTTCTTGGCTGCATGGACATAGACTTGGCATTGAGAATGCCAAAACCGAATGATCTCACTGCACAAAGTACCCCTGAGGAAATTGCGTACTTTGAAAAGTGGGACCGTTCGAACAGGCTAAGTCTTATGATCATGAAGCGTGGGATTCCAGAAGCCTTTCGAGGTGCAATAACAGATGACAATATCATTGCCAGTAAGTTCCTTGAGGAAATTCAGAATCGTTTTGTCAAAAACGATAAGGCTGAAACAAGCACGCTCTTAGCAAGCTTGATTTCAATGAAATATAAGGGCAAAGGTAATGTCAGAGAGTACATCATCGAGATGTCTCATCTTGCTTCAAAACTTAAGGCACTAAAGCTCGACTTATCAGATGATTTGCTCGTGCATTTAATTCTGATCTCTCTTCCTGCACAATTCAGTCAATTTAAGGTCAGTTATAACTGCCAAAAGGAGAAATGGACTCTCAATGAGCTCATTTCATTTTGTGTGCAAGAGGAAGAGAGATTGAAGCAAGAGAGGACTGAAAGTGCTCATCTGTCAAGCACTTTTAAAGGCAAGGGTAAAAGGAAAGATAAAGGAAAGGAAGTTGCTGTTCCTCAGGGTCCAGTGCAAAAGAAACAGAAAAGTAATGAAGGTTGTTTCTTCTGTGGTAAGCCTGGACATCAGAAGAAGGAATGTGCTAAGTATAGCGCATGGCGTGAAAAAAAAGGTATAATTCCTGTTTTGGTCTGTTCTGAGATCAATTTAGCATCTGTACCAAGAAACACTTGGTGGGTAGATTCTGGTACTACTACTCACATTTGTGTTTCTATGCAGGGTTGCCTAAACTACCGAGAGCCAACTGATGCTGAAAGACGTATCTTTGTGGGTGATGGCAAGTCGGTGGAAGTGAAGGCAATAGGGGATTTTAGATTGTTATTAAAAACTGGTTATTATTTGGATTTGAAAGACACTTTTGTTGTACCGTCTTTTAGACGGAATTTAATTTTCATTTCTGTTTTGGACAAATTGGGTTATTATTGTTCATTTGGAAATACTCAGTTTACTTTGTCTTTAAATTCAAATGTTATTGGTACTGGTTTACTTAATACTTTTGATAATCTATATTTGCTGGAAATTGTTTCATCTTATAATGAAACCTTGCATGTAGAGTCACGAGGTACAAAGCGAAAAATAGATAAAGAAACTTCAGCCTCATTATGGCACAAACGCTTAGGTCACATCTCTACATCTAGAGTTGAGCGACTTGTGTCTGATGAGATTTTGGATTCCCTTGATTTTTCAGATTTTGATGTCTGTGTTGAGTGTATCAAGGGGAAACAGACCAAAATAAAGAAATTAGATGCAAATCGGACTACGGGCGTCTTAGAATTGATTCATACGGATATTTGTGGCCCATTTCCTACAGCATCTTGGAATGGTCAACGATATTTTATAACATTCATAGACGACTATTCTAGATATGGGTATCTATTTCTTATACATGAGAAATCACAGTCTTTAAACGTGTTCAAAACATTTAAGGCCGAAGTTGAGTTACAACTCAACAAACGGATAAAGAGTGTCAGATCTGACCGTGGTGGTGAATACTACGGTAGATACGACAAATCAGGTGAACAACGTCCGGGACCGTTTGCTAAATACCTAGAGGAATGTGGAATCGTCCCTCAATACACTATGCCAGGGTTGCCTAGCATGAATGGTGTATCTGAGAGACGAAATAGGACTCTTAAGGACATGGTAAGAAGTATGATTAGTCAATCTACTTTACCAGAGTCACTCTGGGGTGAAGCTCTAAAGACAGCAACTTATATCCTGAATCGGGTGCCAACTAAAGCAACTGCAAAAACGCCTTATAAACTTTGGGTTGGGCGAAAGCCTAGTCTAAAGCACTTGCGTATTTGGGGATGTCCTGCTGAAGCGAGGCCTTATAAACCTCATGAAAGAAAATTGGACTCCAAAACCATTAGCAGCTACTTTATTGGCTATGCCGAACGATCAAGGGGTTACAAGTTTTATGATCCTGCTAGTAAGTCTATATTTGAGACGGGAATTGTAACATTTTTGAGGATGTTGAGTTTGGGAGGGGAAATCGAGTTAGGAACATTGTCTTTGAGGAGGAAGAGGGAGTAATCCCAATTCCTACTACTACTTTTCTTGACGATGTGCAGGTTTTCATACCTGTCATTGATGGAGAAATAAATTCAGATCCTCGACAAGACAATGTTATTCAACCCCTCATACAAAATGAGATAATTGTTCCAGAGGAACCAATTCCTGAGGAACAACCTCAACAACCTCAAGAACCCGCGCCGTTGAGGCGATCCACGAGAGAAAGGAGATTTGCAATTTCAGATGATTATGTTGTATATCTCCAGGAACATGAGGCAGAAAGTGGAATGTCGGAAGATGATCCAATCAACTTCCGCCAAGCCATGCAAAGTTCCAACTCTAATAAATGAATTGAAGCCATGAATGAGGAGTATAAGTCTATGCAAGACAATAAAGTTTGGGAACTTGTCCCATTACCGGCTGGTGCGAATCCTGTTGGTTGTAAATGGATATTTAAAACCAAAAGGGATTCAAAGGGTAATGTGGAGAGGTATAAGGCACGTCTTGTAGCCAAAGGCTTTACTCAAAAGGAAGGAATTGACTTTAAAGAAACTTTCTCTCCGGTTTCCACGAAAGACTCTTTTAGGACAATTATGGCGCTTGTTGCACATTTTGACCTTGAGTTGCATCAAATGGATGTCAAAACAGCTTTTCTCAATGGTGACATTGAAGAAACAATTTATATGGTACAACCAGAAAACTTTGTGTTAGGAGATTCAAAGAATATGGTTTGTAAATTGACGAAATCCATATATGGACTCAAGCAGGCTTCCCGTCAGTGGTACTTCAAGTTTCATCAAGTCATTGTTTCGTACGGTTTTGAGATGAATGTCGTTGATGATTGTGTGTATCACAAGTTTAGTGGGAGTAAGCATATTTTTCTAGTTTTGTATGTCGATGACATTTTACTTGCCACAAATGACATAGGCATCTTGCATGACACCAAGAGATTTCTATCAAAGAATTTTGAAATGAAAGATCTTGGTGAAGCTTCCTTTGTATTAGGAATTGAGATACACCGAGATCGCTCTCGGGGTATATTGGGACTGTCACAAAGGAACTATATTGAGAAAATTCTCAATAAGTTTAGCATGCAAAATTGCAAACCAGGTGAAACCCCTGTCTCTAAGGGAGACAAATTTTGTCTCGGCCAATGCCCAAAGAATAGCCTTGAAATTAAAAAAATGCAAAAGATTCCTTATGCTTCGGCTGTAGGGAGTCTAATGTATGCCCAAGTATGTACGCGTCTGGATATTGCGTTCATAGTTGGCATGTTAGGCAGATATTTAAGTAACCCAGGCATGGATCATTGGAAAGCAGCCAAACGGGTTATGAGATACTTACAGAGAACAAAGGAGTATATGCTCACATATAGAAGATCAGATCGGTTAGAGATCATTGGGTACTCCGACTCTGATTTTGCTGGATGCCAAGACAGCAGGAGATCCACATCAGGTTATGTTTACCTGTTGGCTGGTGGGGCAGTTTCTTGGCGGTCTGCCAAGCAAACGCTTGTGGCTTCATCCACCATGGCCGCAGAATTTGTGGCTTGTTATGAGGCATCAAATCATGGAATATGGCTGCGAAATTTTGTCACTGGGCTGCGTATTTTAGAGGGTGTTGAAAGACCACTCAAATTATTTTGTGACAATAAATCAGCAGTTCTCTATTAACAACAACAGAAGCTCAACGAAGTCAAAGCATATTGACATCAAGTTTCTGGTTGTGAAAGAAAGAGTGCAGAGTGGTCAGATTTTTATAGAGCACATTGGAACAAACTCCATGATAGCGGATCCGCTCACAAAGGGACTACCACCCAAAGTCTTTCACGAGCATACTGCTCATATGGGTGTTATTCTGTTTGAGGATACTTTACTTTAGTGGGAGTTTGAATTTGATTTGTTGCTTTATGTTAAACTTCAGATTTGTTATATACATATATTATTCAGTTTACTTTCTGCAGAAGTAAAGTTTTGGTTTAACACACTCTGTTAAGTAATGTGGTAATACTGATCTCAATAAAGAATAAAGTAGGACTAGTTGAAAATAGACATGTTTGGATCACATTACATGTAATTTTCATGCTACACATCCATGATTAATCTATGTCATTTAGTTGTATTGGTATATGTGACCATTGATAGATTTAGTCACGATAAATGTGACGAAGATCGCTTTGATCCTGTATCAGTATGATTAATGGACGAGATTGTTCGGAAGTACCCTAATGTGATGGTAATTTCATGAGCTCATAAGGTTATGCACATTTACAAAGTTACCTATGTGGCCTAGTGGGAGATTGTTGGAAAATTATTATTATTATGTGGGGCCACACATGTAATTTTAATTGTGCTATGCTATCTTAAAGTTTGGCCAAATAAAAGGTGATCTATAAAGTTTAATTTTGGCTATCGGGTATTAAATTATCGTGGAATTAATGTGTAGAGACCGGACTTGTATTTTTAAGTTGATGAGGGGCCAATTTGAAAATACCAATAATTGGTAACCGCCTTTGGCGGTTATCTATATAAAGGGGTCATGGTCCCCATTTGAGCGTAGTGCTTGCAGAACACAAGTTTTCTCTGTATCCCCATCAATAGAGAAAAATCATTGAGACAACTACGCATCAATTGGAAGATCTGAACCCGTTCGATAGAAGAACGCTATGGATTCTGGTACGCTTCCGCTATAATCTCTTCTTCTTCTCTTGATTCAACATAGGATGATGAAAACTATGATTTTCATTTTCTATAAACAAAAATTCTAACAAATATGTCATATAAATACATTTCAAAATTTGTGATACGTAATATATATATATATATATTTTTTTTGCTAATGATACAATAAAGGTACTAGCCTCGTAAAAATATGATGATAATATTTATCTATTTGTGACAAATAAGGTAAAGAATTGGAGAGGAGCTATAGCCATCAATTCTTTTACCTTCTAAATTGCGCTTTTTTCTTAGGACTAGACCGGAGAATTTGTCACTGTCTTCTCAAGTTAGGAAAAAAAAATTGTTATTTTATTCATCAAACAAAACTTATGTTGCCTATAAAAATTATTAATAATTAATATATTATTTAATATATGTATATAGCATTATTTTAAATTTAGAGCTAATTAAGAAGCCTTCTTAACGTATATATTTTTTCCAAGCTAACTTTATACTATTGAACTGAACAAAGACCCCCTTATCCGATCGTTTGATAAAAATAATAATAAAAAAGAACGAAGACCCCCTTGGATTCACAAACAAACTTCAATAAGTAATTATGAAACGGCGATTCGGTTTTCGAATCTGTCCAAGTCTGGAGCAAGGGATTTGGCTGGCTAGTTTTGAAGCCAACACTTGAGTTTGGGCCTTAATTCCTCTTCAGAAACAAACTTCTCAATTCTTATCCTGTCCTGGCACAAACTTCTCAACACTTGAGGGAGCACATAAGTTTTCTGTATTTTCATATGTCCTTCTCCTCCTAGTTGCACAAACCTGAGTAAAACTATGAACAAACTTTTTATACATAACACCTATAAAACACTTACTTTTGTTACTTAAATTTGTTCACTTAAAAACAAACAAACACAAACACACACACACACACACACACATATATATATATATTAAAAATAAATACGAAGAAAACAAAGTTGAAATAATCGGTTCACGTTTAAGTAAAAAACTTAGAAAGAAAGAAAGAAAGATTAGTTGAAATGATCAGGTAATGTTCAATAAATTGATTGAACAACTTGATGGTGATAAGTGAGTTGACGGAATTTGAACGTGGTTTCTTATTTCTGTTGAGTAGACAAATCATGTATGAAAGATTTGTTATCTTTCAAGAACGAGGCTGGTGTACGTCAAATCTGATATTAAAATTAGGGGTTTATCTCAAGGGGTCAGGTAGATTTAATTTTTGAATAATTCTATATTCTATATTAAATAATATATTAATTATTAATTTAATATAAAATAAAAATATAAATAAAAAAATAATTATAGAACTGTTACTTATATCTAGTTATAATAAAAATAATTATTCTTAATTTTTTTTGTGATTTTTTAATCATTATATTTACAACACTTTTTTTTTTATTTTTTTAAGGAATAATTTAAAAAACTATGAAATAAATCAATTTCTATTTTTATATTAGATAAATATTGAAGAAATGATTAAAATTTAAAAATAATAACAAATTTTTTCTTAATTCTCTTAACTTTTCTTAAAAAAAATAAAAAATAAATTATAAGTGATACTTTTTATTGTTTTCCTCTGAAAATCAACGTGTTAAAATTTTTATCAACCAGATGAAACATAAATAAAAAAAAGTTAATAATTTAGTGCGTGAACAAGCCCAATGGTTTTTTTTTTTCAATGGACAAGCCGTTGAAAGATCAGACTTTGCTTTGAGGCACCCTCTTGTCCATATCAAATCTCTTCACTTCTATCTGTTTCTTAAATGCGTGAAAAAGCCCAATATTTTGCCGACATTCTCAACAAATAGAACATCTTTGAAAACAGTAACTTTTTCTTCTGTTTTGTAGGATTCTTGATTGCGAGTGTCCTGAAGATAAAAAGAACACTACTAAAGCAACTTTACCATATTACTGTTACTGTCTTCGTCTTATCATTGTAATGAAGTTCTGGCTCCTATACCCAGACCTATGGCAACTATATATAATCCCAAAAATATTACAGTCCATCAAAAAAACAGAATTGATCTTTCTCATTAGTTATCATCCTATTATAATTCGTACAGAGTACAACTATGTACCCTCAAAAAGCTACACATAAATTTCTAATTTTTGGCATGTTTCCTAAAAGGACTTGTGATTTCAAAGTAGAGTTACAGTTTAACCAACGAACTCCTTTGCTGAGTAATTGCTCTCCAAAACTTGCTCTGCAGGGACCATTTTGCTTCCAAGTCTCAGCAGCTTAGCCTAATCATTAAGATTCCCACTTCCCAAATTCAAATAAGAGGAGGAAGGAGTGCTTTTATCTATGGGCACAAGAATAACAGATAACATGATGAACAAAACTTCTATTTGTAACTTTCATACCCTCGACTTTTGCAGATTTTTAACTCTAACCCCTTATTTCAAACTGATTAATTTTGCCTTCAGCTAGCCTTTGCCTTTCAATATTAGCTGTAAATTATAAATAAACTTTATATTAATACACGCTTAAATAACATGCGAAATTGTCAGTTTTTCCTTTCTTTCCGAGTAATGAAAACTGAAAATTCTTAACGAACTATTGATATATAATAATTCCAAATAAGGCCCAGCCCAAAAGTCTGTTATCGTTAAATGTTTTCCCGCGTGAGAAATTAGTTTTATAGTGTAAGTGGCGCTAACAGAACAGAACAAGTTCCAACGATGTTGGTTACTACGTTGTAAAGTACTAAACCCTCCGACATAGTCTCTCAACCTTCCTTTAATAGTTATCGATCTCTCTCCCACCAAACCCTGATCCTAAGTGTTTCTTAACTGCTTCCTCAGCTATATTACTTTTTATATGCCTTCCCCGTTATCCAAATTATCCCTTTGACAAAGAATTTCATAATATTGCTGAGCCCTTGTTTGGCATAATTTAATTTGAGCTTAATATTACCAACGATTTTTCCAAGGTGTGCTTTTTTCGATTGAATCAAGTGGTTCTGACGGGTGAGAATTGTGCATTGAAAACGATTCTGGAAATTTAAAGATTCGTGTAAGTTCTTATATTCGATTACATGTTGCACTCTGACTCTATTACTCAATAAATTTTGGGTAGATTGATTACAATTGCTTTTGACATCAAGCTTGTTTCCATATGTAAACTAATTACCAAAATTTAATTATCACATGTCTTCAAATTGAATTCTATTCACACCAAATTTTATTCTAGAATGCATAGAGTGTGTTCAATTTCAGAGATGGTTGATAATATACTGTTTTTTAGAATCTTTTGAAGATTAATTTTTTTACTCTTCGTGCTCAATTTCATTTTAAATAATTTTATTGATCTTAAACAGCTGTGTGATTGCTTAAGTTCTTTGTTGAGTAAAATTATAATGGAGACAATGGATCAAGAAAATAGGAAAGGGAGTGGTCAAAATCTCAAGGTGCATTTTGTTGATCTTCCTCAAACTGAAGCTAACGAAGCTGTTTTTGTTGCCTCTAACCATAAACCGACCGGGTCATCTTCAACCAATTCATCATCAATTGAATTAGAAACAATTGATGAGGATGAAGATATTGATTCTCTTTTAAATCTTAAACAACCTACCCTTTTGTCTCAAGGACCTATGCCATCACCAGAGGCTGGTCCTCAGACTCCTAGATGGAGCATGCAAAGTGGATCTTCTATAACTTCCTCTCAACTTCAGATGATGGGAAGGTTTCCTGGTTATGATCCCAATCGCATTCCAGCATCGGTTTTCTCTAGTAAACCTTCGACGCCTATGGAGTGGAGTGTGGCCTCAAACGAGTCATTATTTAGCCTTCATGTGGGAAATAACAGTTTCTCAAGAGATAGTTTTATTCTGATGCCAAAGTCTGGAGAATCAAACGATCTGTTTCAAAAATCAGGAGAACTCATGAGGCCTGATGATATGAGTGGTGCATCCATCATGACTAGCTCTGTTACCAAAAGAGACAGTTTTGTTCAGAGGCATAAATCTGGAGAACTGCCCAAGTCAGATGAATTGATTGACATTCCCAATATTCTTCCCCCTATTACTGAAGGAAAGATTCTTGATACCAACGACTTAAAATCTCATGAAGCTGCTGAAATAACAGAAAAGCCAGCCGAAACATTAGAAACAAAAAATTTAAACTTTGAAGAGAGTCCAAACAGAGAAAAAGTGGCTCCTGCTGATGAGAATCGGACCTCAACCAGTGTTTCCTATCGGTCTGATGAGAGTTATACCAGTGGCAAGTCCTTCCAATTTCCAGTGTAAGTAATGCTCCAAATAGATATTAGCTTGTGTTTTATGTCTAAATATGTGAAAATTGGACTTGAATTATGTCTTCAGATATTTACTAACTGATAAAGGTTTCTCTTTTTTCAGATTGGCAGGTGATGGTGGAATGAGTTGCTCTACAATGCGTGTTCAAGAACTGCAGCAACCAGAGAAGGAGATGCTGCAGGAAGAACAATCCCAACCCCCTCAAACAACACCAAAGGAGAAGGAGCCTAAAACAAGTTGGTTTTCTTGCTTCTATCGTTGTGGATCATTTTGTCGATGAGAAAGCAAATGGCAAAAGAATTTGTACCAACTGTTACAACTACACAATCAAATCTCTCATTTTTCACAAGGCCTGCCTGTTCCCTAGTTCGATCGGGATGTTTGAAATAAAAAAAAAGTCCATAGCTTGAGAGTAACGATTATTCTTTTTAATGGATCATGAGTTACAATTTGGATAGACATGTTTGAGTCACTCAATTGCATGTAGCTGCAACTGTTTATGTTGTTGAAAAGGTGATGAATAAAAAACACCTAGAACATCAACCCTCCAACATCACCTACATAAAAGTGTTTACTTTTCTCTGGTTTTATAATATATTTGTGTTTTATTCTGATTTAGTAATATATTTGTATTTCATTTTGTACCGGTATTTTTGCTAATTGAGTGCTTTTTGAGTGTTGAACAGAATTGTTTATCAAAATAATAATTTTTGAATTATTTATATCTCAAGTATCTACCAGGATTGCATAATCAATTTGTGTAGGTTTATTTACGATTCTAGATACATAATCCCACATCTTTTTGCCTTTTAGAAAATTTTCATTACATAATTCTAATACGAATAATTCTCGCAATCTAACCTCATACTAATGACCGTAAGGAATCATCTTTATTACTAGCTATTACGAAAATAAATCAAAATTTTAAATTGTAAAAGCATAAAAAAAAAAAAAAAAGACGAATACCAAATACCCGATTGTGTATATGCCAGATTATATATTTTTGCGAATACTGATTAAATTACATCGGTAAAAAATAACCACGGCTACATATGAATCTAGAAAGAAAAAAAATTCTATTGAAATATAATTCCTCTAAAGTTGAAAGCTTCTGATTCTCTTATAATTCCTCTGAATTTGGATAAATTAATTGAAATCAATATTAATAATCCTCGATAATCTAAAGTCCTAGTCAAAGTCCACAAAGAGAATAATCCAAACAATAATCCTCAATAATTCATTCTAATGAAACATCAAACAATCAACGAATGGAAAGAAAAAATAATCAACCAAAAATTGTGTAAGTTTAGAGTATTTTCAATAATCTAAGTTTTGATACCATGATAATTATTAAATACTAATACTAAAAAAACATATAAAAGAAGAGAGATCTGAGAGAAAAAAAGAAGCTAGGTTTCATGAAATGTAAAAATTATTTATAAATGTTATTAGATAAGATAAAATAAATAAATAAATAAATAAAAATTTAAATAATTTTATAATAAAATATTAATTATTTTAATATTTTTGACATATCAAATATTTGTCTGCCATACATTTTCATGGTGCCGTTTATTTGACTTAAAAGATGTGAATTAATGAAATAGATTAACCTTACAAAATTTTACGGGTGCAAAATAAACCTCTCCTCCCGCATAACACACAATTAGTTATTCATAATTGTTTTTTTTTTTTTTTACTAAATGGACTTTGTTTACAACAAATTTTAAACTTGTAACCTCTCTAAAAAAATATTATATTATTGGGCTACTAAGCCACCAGCAGTTATTCATAATTGTTGGTATTTCTTTGTTTTGTTTTGTTTTTTTTTTTTTTAAAAAGGCTTATAAATAAAGAGAACTTGTAACGGTGAAATTTTTTCATTTACCGAACTAATACATTTGAGGTGCTAAAATAAACATCAAAGGCTGCGTTAATAAATCTTAATAATCATAACGTATCTTTTTTTTAATGCGTTAATACATTTTTAACCCTTAAATCAAAAATTTTATACATGTACGTTCCTTTTTCCAATGCGTTAGCAGCTGGTTACTACTTACTACCTATTGATTGCTCTTTTAATAAGATAGTAAACAATTGCATTTATATATATATATATATATATATATATATATATATATATATATATATTGCATTTTTTTTTTTATATTATTAACATGGACTGCAATTTAAATAGTACACCATACTTGAAACAATATATGTGTGCGCTCTGAAGCCTCTAGTCTTTAAATTTTAGTTATTCCAATTTGTACTTCGTAACATATATTGTTCTGTGCGCACCCAAATTTTTTTTTTTTGGGGAAAGTTTTGACCCCATTTTTTTATGCTAATTTCTTCAACAGGGGGTTTTGCTGATGCATCTGAAGAAGATTGCAGAATGCAAATAATAAAAAAATCTCGTCCCCTTAATTCACAAGCGTGCATATCACCCGTCTTATTCGTTGTTAAACAAAGCAATATTATGTTAATTGTGAAAACAACGGCTATTCAGGGAATGTGAGAAGCTGATCCATTCGTTCTTTTTTCTTTGAGATATGGTCAGAACTTCATTTGAGTTCGAATCCTACTTAAAAGTCTACTAGAGATTAGAAATTGTTGAAGATAAATGGGGCTAAGCGATTTGTTGAAGTTGTAGGATGTAAAAATGCATAATTAAGGGAGCGTTCCACCAAGGAGAAGCACTTGCGCGAGCGACAGTGAACGAAGTGAAAGCGAGAATGTCGGCTTGAGTAACGCAAATATTAGTGAGAATCCAATGTCTCGAAAACATAAGGCGTTCCTCTGCAAGATTCGTCCCCGGAGTTAAATATGAATTATAAATTAAGTATGTAGTTGGAATAAATTATTTATTTTAATAGGTTAATTTTTTGAATTGTAACCCCCTAACTCAACAAATTGTATTAGAGTTAGGGTCCAATTTGTATTATGTGGATGCACATAAGGTATATTTTCAATTTGAAAGTAAATTTGTGTAGGTGAAGCATGTGGTCCAAGTCCGAACAAATGGTGAGTCTCATGTTGGATCATGTTAAAAATTCTGCAATATTGTTCTAGACTCATTTGAACTCTTAAAGTTTGGCGTAAGTTCTTTAGCCCTTTCTTATTATGTGTTTGAGTTCGATGGAGAATGAATGCACGTTTGGTAAATACTACTTAATGACTAATCCTCGATATTGAAACATGTTTAGAGTTTAAAAGAGCAAATGTGTTATTGTTTGAGGAGATTCTTTGATAGACGTGCAAACAAGTTATATATTAGAAAAATATGAATAATAAATTTAGTATATAATTAGGATGAGCTACTTCGAATAAATTAATATTTTGAGTTGGAATTAAAATATATATATATATATATATGTGTGTGTGTGTGTATACGTACGTACGTATGTATGTATATTTTATTAAATAAAGAACAAACCCAAAACACACACAAAAATGTCAATAGGATTGGATGGAGCCAAAAGAAGCCATCATTTTATGACTCAATAAAGGCAATATAAGTCTAAAATGTATAAAATTATCTTATAAGACTCACGTGAGTTAACATGTGCCATTTTAAGAAGGATAGCTGATGAAATTTATTATTTTTACCGACCTTCCGCATTGAAAACAAGAAAATAAAGTAAAAAATTGTTCTTACAATCTCGCGATCCTTTCACTTTATGTCCCGTTAATACCTTAGAAAATCCGATCCCTCCCTCTAATTCTTTTTCTTCCTAAGAAAATTCCATACTTATTAAATCTACTACTCATATCAAATTTTCTTGTTCCCTAAATTTTCTAGCTAAGATTCCACTATCATCATTTTCTTAGTTCTTGGTACCCATTTGAACTACTATGGCTTATCATTTAGCAAATATCTCATTATGTGATTACAGAGAAGAGACAATGGTGAGGACGTCGTGAAATCTAGGTCGTCATTTCTATTGGTGTAAAAATTAATAAGTCTATATTTTATTTTATTTTTTAGTGCTATCTACTACTCTATTATCCTTGCTGAGAAGGAAATCATTTTATTCTGTTCTTTGTTTATCAAAAACAATTTATTTTGTCCCACAGTAGCGTTAAATTAATGGTAAGACTCAAAATATTAATAGTTTGATTATGGTGTGCATAAATTTTTTGATGTTAATTAAAAAATAATGTATTTTAGTGTGTATAACTATGCAATTTTGTTATTGACTGGATTATTTTTTTTTTAAGTCTAACCACCATATCTTAAGCATGTTTTACTTATTTTAATAAAAATTGGTTTCACAAAAACATAGAGTGCAAAAAACCCCGGTTTACTTAATTGCTCACAAAACTTATTTAAATAATGAAATCACCAATACTCGAAGTGTGTTTATAAAACATGAGCGAGCACTAAAGACAAACATATCAGGCAATTTGACTCAGCTAAAAGGAAAAATAAAATTTTAAAAACAAGTATAAAAGTACCTAACATTATCTACTTTTTGATTCAACCCTTGTATGAACAGAGAGGATTCTTTGCTCATGTAGGTTTGTAAAGTGAAAAAGCTAATTGAAAGTGTGAATGGCGGAGTTCATTCGCTAGGGGACAATAGACATTAAGCATTCCAGTAGAGCATTTGCAGGAGCCTTTTTGATTTTTTAGGGATACTGAACTTTTAGCTAAGATTTTTTTTTTAATTAATTACCCTTAAAACATAAATTCAAAAATATAATATTATCCTTCTTAAAATGACACATGTTAATTCAAGTGGGTCATATCAAATAATTTTATATATTTTAGATTTTTATTGCTTTTATTAAAAGCTATTGAAATTTTGACATGTGCATAAATAATTTAATTTTTTAATTAATTTTATTTTTAATTTTTTAAATAAAAAAAAAATATATATATATATATATATATATATATATATATTTATTTATTTTTTTATAATACAAAAAATTATATATTTATGTTATAATAAAAATAAATATTTTTTTAAAAAAATTAAAAATAAAATTTTATATATAAAAAATTATACCATATTACCATATAATTAAATTAAATTTCACTACCCCACCCAAAAATTTTATTAAAGCCGACATGTCGCCCACTGTGTAACTCCTCGGTAATGCAAATTTCATCATACCCTCGCAAGATCGTAGATCATTACTGGCACTGGTATGTGTGTGTATATATATAAACTAAATAAATTGATCAAAATCTTATATTAATGTAGGATGAAATTTTTAAACAGCGATTTTACCTAACATTAAAAATATATTTTTAAATTCTTTTATTTATAAAAAAAATGTACTAAAAGGAGTAAAATTAATTTTTTTTATTAAATTTAACGAAATAAAATATATGTCATATACATATTTATATTTTTAGACAGATATATATGTAAAAAATTAATATTTAATTAAAAAAATTAATCAAACTTTTTAAGAAGATTTTTTCTTTCAAACTTACAAATTTTTATTATTTAATATCTAAAATCACACATCAAATAATAAATTTTTTAAGTTTAAAAGAAAATTTTTCTTAAAAAGTTCGCGTAATTTTTTAATTAAATGCTATTTTTAACACATATATCTATCGAAAATATAAACATGCATTTAACACATATGCTATTTCGTTAGATTTAATAAAAATTAGATGAGTTAAATTTGTTCATTTTAATACATTTTTCACAAATAAAAGAACTTTAAAATACCCTTTGTAAGCTAGATGACTAAATAACATATTTTAAATATACAAAGTGACATCCATGGCAATTTTTCCATTAATATATACATCCAATAAGTAGGGATCACAATTCGAGAGGGTTGGATTAGTTTGAGTTTGCCCAAATTAGCTTAACTCAAATTAGTCCAATCTTAATTCAAATCAAATTTAATTTGAGCCAACAAACGTGAGTACAAATTTAAATCAAACATAAATAGACTGGCTCAAAATAATTTAAATTGCTAATAAACTTTCTACATATACTATTAGATACGAATACTTATTGATGAATAGTTCAAATAATTTAAAATGTCACAATAAAACATGTATTTAATTATTACATAATACATGATTATCAAGATAATAGACTAGTTAAAAAGAGAATAACAAAATATAAGTTGATAAAAAATTTAAAGTTTTACTAGGGCATTGACCGTGAACTATCCCTAAAAAGAACCAAAATAAAGAGATATACAATTTCTTATTTCTACTTTAAGTTGACTCCCATAATCATCTCAATTAGAAAAAAGGGATTTGAAATGAAACAAATTCTCTTTTGTTGTGCTCATTTGCATCTAAACCTTTCTTTTAGTATAATTCTATGCCAAAAGACTGACAATTGGTGAAGAGAAGGAAGAATGGTTGTTATTCCTCTGATGTCTCCTCTCCTATCCCCAGTGGGAGTAATAATTAGCGTCATACACCTTGATTTGGGGAATTGATGTTAGCTTGTGCTAGTTACAGATCGTATATTAAGGTGCTCCTCGTCTAATGTTAGAATAACGCAAGTCGAGCCTCTATTCAAAAAGTTAAAGGGAAGGGCTAGCAAAAAGAGAAAGAAAGGGTACAATTTCTCCATCTCATTGGGGCGAAAAATGAATCGACATTTCAATGTGATACAACCTTTTCTATTTTAGTTGGGAAAGAATGGCAAAGTCCATTCAAACCGTCCAATTATGGAATAAGAGGAAGCAGCATGTAAAGCGAAAAAAAGCTCATTAACTTCGCTTTCTTTCGTAGGCCCAAAGTGTAATCTTTCTTGGCCAAAGGATAAGAATTTTGGACTTCTGCTACTTAAATATTTTTTAAAAGTTTATATCAAAAAAATAATCAATCGATTTCATTTAACTTTGATTCAAATAACTCACTCATGAAACAACTTTTTTATGGACGGCAGAGGATTCGTAGTACCCAAAGCAGTAATCCAATAGCTAATTAGAATCGATTAAAAAATAGAAACTTCATAATACTAATTAAAATTAAAGATTATTATATATTTTTTTGGTTTAAAGGAAGTTATAGATTTGAATGCTAAAAGTATTAACATTAAAGAATGTAATATAATAATGTGATAAAATAAATAAATTATGACTAATTATTTTCTATCTATTTATTTTAAAGAAAAATAGAAGAAAAATAACTAATATATCATAAAAAATGATAAAAAAAGATAAAATATTATTTTAATTTAAACATAATATTTTTTGATATTTATCATTTTTTATTTAAAATTAAATTAAATTTTATTTTATTTCGAACTAACGACAATCCCTAACCCAGTTCAATCTTTTCGAATTATTTTTTAACTAGCTAAAAAATGGCTCAAATTAATTCAATTTGAATTCTTCTATTCAAATTTAATTTAGTAAATCGAATTAAAATATAAAATTGTCACCCCACCAATAAATGTATGTATCTATAATCTATGTATATATATTGTAAATATGTCAAATATTTTATTAGTATTTTAATCAACTGTTTATAACTCATTGCGTCTTGCATTAATTCTAATCCAACAGTAATTCACATGAAGAGAAAATTTAATTAGCGTAGACGACGTATATCTTTAAGAATTCTTTTGAATCTTGCTACCAAATTTTTTTATTGAATCTAAGTCGTATAGTTTTCTTAGTCAATTAAATATTTTTCATATTTTAGAGTTAATTATATGATTCTCATAAAAAAATATAATATTTTTATTAATAAATTAATGTCTTAAAAAATATAATATTTTTATTAATAAATTAATATCTTAATTAAAAATTATATGAAAGAAAAAATATTAGTGATTGTTAAATTAATAAAATGTAAAATTTAATTAGTTATAAAAATATAGGATATTTTTTAGCCACTTGGATAAAGAATGGAGCAAAAATAATTATTATGAACCGTATACGGTATACCAACAACTACGCAAGAAAAGATATCCTCATACATCGTACACACATTTAAATATACCTACTTACCTAGTAAATACATTTGTCCCGTCTTCAACCAGCAAAACACCCTAGCCTATAAGAAAAAAATCCACCTTCATTGAGATATGTAACTCATGAGTAAATAGACCTTATCATTTAGGAAAACTCAATACATTCTCATTAAGAGCGACAAATTGTGTTAATTATGTTTGTGTTGGGTGTTAATTTTAATTCTGTCATCTTAATGTTATAATTGTTATATAAAAAAAATTATTTTAATTTTTTTTTTATGTTATCTACATAAAAATTACAAGACTTTTTATTAAAAAAAATTATTAATCAATTATAATTAATTTTTTTTAATTATATATGTAAATTTTATTTAATTTAATAACAAATTTATATTTTAAAATTAATATAAAATTAATACATTAAAGGTAAATTGAATTACTCTATCAATTATTCATTAAAAACGGAAACTATACTTGGAGCTACTCAGGAGTTGGAGAGCTTCAGGCCTTCAAAGGTTTATAGAATTTACGTCTCTTTGTCCTGCGTCTATTACTTCAGTTTTATGCTAGCCAGCAAAACTAATAGTAACAAAATCCATGAGGCTAAAATAAACCTTTAAAGGCCTTGGGACAATACCCAATTACCTATATATAAAACCTTACTATCTTCTTCATGTTTTATGCTAGCTCAAGCATAACTTTTTTGCCTAACTAATTTCTCATGAGGCTTAAATAAACTTATCAAGGCCTTGGGATTCAATACCAATTACTATATAAATAACTTACTATCTTCTTATGTTTTCTGTCAAAATATCTCAACTATCAACGTTAATTTGCCTCTGGTTTCTCAACTGCTTGCTTCCCAATGTTGGTTATTCTACAATTTAATTAAATAAAATTTTGTTTTCTGATTAAAGATATCTATACTATCATATTTTAATTTCTGGTTTCCCTTAAACTTGCTTCCAATGGACTGGTATTATAATTTAATTAATATTTTAACTGATTAAAGATTCTATAATCATATTTTAATTTATTTTATCCTTAAACTATTCAATAACTTGTAATTATTTAATTAATAATATGATTTGATGCAATATAAATCTAATATTTCAAGGATTCAAGAGCACTCGAGAAGCAGGAGAATAGGCATAAATAGACTCAACTCACCAAACAATGATATATAGAATTAATCATTTATTTTAGGCCCGAGTAAAAAAGTGAAGAAAAATGTTGGAATTCAGACTTGTTAAGAACAACACCAATCTCAATCCCTCCACTTCCATCTCTGGACTCTGTGAAATAGATAGATCCATCTTCTATGGAAGTGACTTCCACTTTGATAGGTCTTCCCCATCCAAAATCTATGTCGTAAACACGAAACCGAGGTGACCCAGCTACTCCAATTACCAAAGATTCTGGCTCCATCGAAGTTAACATGGATAGGAACTCCATATCTCCTTTATCAACTGATTTTTTTCCCAACTCTTCTATGGATTTGCTTATCTTCACAGCAACAAAAACCAGAGCATCTTCTTTCATGAACTCTCTTTTTTCTACGCCATTAAAAACAATAACTGGTCGAACGCAATTACCAAAATAATTGGCCGGAACAGGAGGATCTAGACGATTGCGAACATCTGCAGTAAATCCTCCATAAACCTTTTTATTGCTTTCTGCTTCACTTGCTCTGATTTTGCAAACCATACCATAAGCAAAGGTAAGCACGAAAGAGCTCAAATGAAGCTCTGTTTTCTCCACTTTTTCCCGTTCATTTAATACCCTTTTTCTCAGTTTCTCTATATCTTCCCGAGTTAACTCAAAAGTGGCTCGGGTCATGTTGGGTTGTACCTGCATAGGAAAATACTCAAAAATGTTTTCTTTACTATCGATGTCACCACCTGTTAACTCAATCCATTTTTTCACGAATAATAAATCGAGCCCAGTTGGGTCTTTGATGCTACTTCGATCATAGAAAGGCATTAGCTCAGCAGGCAACGAAGGGGAGTTGTTTTCTCTGTTTATGAAAGCCCATGATTTCATGAACGATATGGTAGATTTCCCATCAAGAACACCATGGTGATTAGCGATTCCAATGCAAAACCCAATTTTGGGGAAAAAAGTGATTTGCAGAGCTAATACTGAAGCTCCAATTTGGGATGCATTCAAATGGGGTACAAGATGACGAGACTCTGAAGCTTCAGAGACATGGTTGCTTGAAACAAGATTGAAATCAGCTGTAGATTCGGCTATGGTGACTGAAACAGAGTCTCCTGGAGTGTAGAGAATGATGGGTTTTGGTGAATGTGATGGCCAAGTTACTTTACCAGCCGTAATTGTGTAGTGTTGGAGGGCAAGAGCGAGCGAACGTTTGAGTTTTGGAAGAATATTAGAAGCCATGAAACAATCAGAAAGGTGCTGTGAGTCATTGAAGGAATAGAAGAAGAGGCGCTCAACCGGATGGAATTTGAACCAGAAGGTATCCAAGGAAGTTAATGGTAGAGAAAACTCGGTTACTGAGTCGGGAGGAGCTATTCGGGTTACGTCCAATACTTTGAGCGAGCAGGTTTCAGCCATAATTCTTGCAATAATAACCTTCCTTTGCTGCCTTTATCAAAGAAAGTTTAAGCCAATATCATTTCTAGTATTCTACTTGATTGTTTTTGTTGACTTTAGATCCGGGTCAAGGAAAAACTTCCGTAATGATTTGACTATTATCTTTTAATTTTTAATGAATTGAAAATTTTTATTTTATTTTACAAATAATAGTTTTTTAATTCAATGCTAAAATAGTTTCTATTATATATTAAAAATATATTATATGCAATAACATATATATTTTTTTTTTAAATGGTATAATGAAATGAAATAAAAATTGTTAATAATGTTGTTTTTAATGCGATGTTTTTTTTTATTAAATTGTAATTTAATATAATTAAAATATATAACTTTAAGTAGGTAACATTTCATTTGGTTTGAAAGAAATAATTATAAAGAAAAGTTAATTAACAAAAATCAAAATTTTAGGTTGATAATCTAATAACTATATTGTTATTATAATTATGTGTAAGATGTATTATAAGAGAAAATTAACAAATTTTTTGATAAATTTTATAATAATATAAGATATATAAATTAAAGTTTATAAATAATATCAACTATATAATTATATAATACTAATCAGTTTCTGTAGTCAATAGAAGATTTTTTGCGTCCTCCATTAATGTTTATGTAAAAATTTCTCGTTAATTAAGAATCCCTGTGGAACATTTAACCCAAAGATTATTTCGTACCTAAAAGTCACAAAATTGTTATTTTAGAAAAATAACTATTTAGAATAAAAATTCTGATAAATTATATCTTTTTATTATTATTATTAGAATAAAAATCATAATAAATTGTTTAGAATAACTATTTCTGAAAAATATTTTATTTAGAATAAAAATATATATATATATATATATTGATAATTATTTTATTATTTTTACAATAAAACTTATTAAGTTATTTGTTATATTAGTATAATTAATTAAATTTGATTGATATTATTGTTTTATAAAATTATTATTATGATAATAGATATGCGTTGAGGCAATAACACATTAACGTGGATAAGATATGCATTCCCATTACTATTTTTTGTATGGAGCTCCTCGATACATCTGGCATATCTATTGTGTTTTTGATAAGATCATCTGGCATGTGCCAACCAGCAGTTATTGCTACGAGTCTCTGACTCTAACCAAAAGAGGTGAAACAGCAATAATTGCAGTTGCTTTAATTCGACCTGATTCATTTTCCTTGGATCCCATCCATTTAAATAAAAATATTTATCTCAACTGACCTAACAAAATAACATTGGTTTAAATGAGTCTGTTGACAATCCTATTTTGCCGTGTCAACAAAAATGCATTATAACTTGATAAAAAAAAAAATTAGGAAAAAAAAATATTAATGTAAAAATAGTTTAGAAATAAGAGACTATTAAATTACGAAGTAAAACTTTAAATTATTTTAATATATTTTTTAAAAATAGCAACCTTAAAAAAATTAAATGTATTAATTTTATATTTTATTATTTCAAAATATCACATTATCATTCATAAGCAATAAATATCACATTATTCAAAAATAAAATTCCCTCCATTTAAGTGCGTATAACATATATATTAATTTTCTTACTTATTGTTGAATAAAGTTCTTAAGTGATATTTTAAAAATACTTAAGATTATAAAATGATACTTATTTAGTTTTTTCTTTTTGTTGCTAAAAAATATACATATTTAGTTAAAAATAAATTATGTGGGTTATTGAAAAAAAAATTGTAAACTAAAAATAAAGATAATTTAGCCATGTTAAATTTTATTCTTATTACTTGTTTGCATTATTAAATTAGTTATTTTGTAAAAAAAATATTTAAATTAATATATAATTTATATATAATTTGTTAGGTTATATATTTATTTTTATCTTATATTTTGTGTTATTTAATTTTAAAAAATTGATATTACTTTTAAGAAAAAGAACATAAACATTGATTAATTATTCAAATTTATAAGTAGATTCTAATGTAAATTGTTGAGCAATAATTTATATTGTTTTAAAATTTTTTTATTTTTTTTAAAGTTGGTTTTATTATAATAAAATAAAAAATTGATATTTAAATTTTGTAGGCAAGTTTGGAGAAATACACTTAAACAAATAAGGAATTAATTTTTTGGACAATAAAACTACCAGAAAACTATTCATGAAAAATGAGTTTATTATATGGACATTTTTGTATTTATTAATGTAAAATAATTATCCATGGAATATAATACAAAGTTAACATACAATAAAAAAAACTAAAAAATAAATGTATGAAATAACAAATAATATATAAATTACATGTTGATTTTTATGATTTTCACAAAATAAAAAACTTTAAGAATGTAATTATATTATATATGTGTCATAAGAACCTTTTTTTTATTTTTTTATTTAGAGATATTTTTGTATTTATTGATGTAAAAGTACAAAAAAAGAGTGAAGAATGACTAAAAAGGTACACAATAAAACAAAAATAATAATAATTATTCTTAATAAATATATTATTTTTATTTTAGGGACATTCTAGTATAAACAAACTTATAAAAACTTTAAAAAATAAGTAAAATAGAGAATAATAAAAACAGCATACAATAAAAAGTATATTTATTATATAAAAATTTTAGTATAAAGAAACCATTAAAAAAAAAAGTGGGAATAACCAAAACGGTATAGATAAAACTAACAAATAATTATTCTTAAAAAATATATTTATTATATAAAAATTTTAATATTTATTAGTGTAAAAAAAAAAAAAAAAAACAAAAATCAGCATTAAGCCGTTTAAAAAAGTATATTATAAAACTAATTATTCATAAAAAAAAATGTATTTATTATATGTACATTTTAGTATAAAACTAACAAAAAAATTATAAAAAAAAAGAAGATAATAATTTAAATGATACACAATAAAACTAACAAAATAATTATTTATAATAAAAAAATATTTTAATATTTATTAATGTAATAAAAAAAGAAAAAATAACAATCAAAAGTGACATTAATATATATATATATATATATATGTTAAAGTTGATTTATGTTGGGTCAAGTGTTTTGGCACATCAACTCTTCACCTACTTAAACAATCATGTCAAAATGAACGATAGCATAAGGTATTGTATTTACTCCAAAACTTAAGTCATCTTATTGAAATAATGTTAAAATCAGAGAGCATGTGAGAGGTATTTAGATGATTATACGTATTTTTTTTTTAAGTTATAAGGACTTATTTATAAGTTTTTTCTTTTAATGTTTTGATAAATAATTTATATTAATTTATATTTAAATTATTTACTAATAATAATTTAAATATATACACAATTAATATAAATTATTTAATAAATATTTATATATTCATTATATTATTTAATTTTTAATTTATTAATATAAATCAATCAAATATCACTATTTGTACCTAATTAGTTTACTGCCAAATAATATATATAGAGATTTTTTGTTTTCATTTTTTCATATTATCTTTTCTTTCTCACTCTATTGTCTCTATTATCTTATCTATATGAATAAAATACTCTCATATTTTCTCATTGAAATAACTCTTTTTAAAAAAAATAAAAAAGATATCTTTTTATATATATATAAAAATAGCTATTTTATTAAAAACACTTGACCCGCCAATCACTGCCCGCCTCTATGCAAAGTTAAAAAAAATAGCCATGGATATCACATGCTATGAAACTGGGAAAAGGATAAATAAATGCATTTAAAAAAAAAAATGATATAGAAATTTATGAAAATATAGAGAGGTGAGGAGAAAGACAGAAAAAAAAAAATAAATAATAAATTTAAAGGATTAGATTACTTTTTATTTTTTATTTGTTTGGTGCATATAATTTATTTTTGAACAAATTAATATTTTTTTTTTAAGACTTGGATATTTTGAAAATATTATTTAATAATTTTGACATTAATTAATATCAAAAGAAAACGAGGTGAAAAAAGATGGATAGTATGACATTTTACTAATTTTATTTTTATAAATTAAGTATATTAGTCATATTTTTTAAAATTAATGTACTTTAGATACCTTAATATGATATTTTAGGCAATTAAGTCATCTATTGCATTTTTTTTTTATCGTTGTTTTGGTGGAACAACTTAAATTATATTAAATTGAACGTTATTAGAAGGAATTTGTAAATTGTAGATATTTGAAAAAAAAAAAAAAGACTAAAATATTTATATTTATAATAATTAAATAATTAATATGTATTAATTTAAAGTAAAATTAATAATATATTTATTTGTAAAAACAAAAAACCGTACTGCCCAATTTAAGCTACCTCTTTAGAATCAGAATCTTTTTTTTTTTTTTTTAACTCGATTTACTTTAGAGGCTTCAATCTTCCGATCTTCTGTATAATTTCATTAATTTGTGCCGATTGATTATTAAATTATTTTATAAATTAATTTTATATTGATAATTTTTAAAAACTCATAACTTTAAATGACTTAAAATCCTTAAAAAAAAAACCCTGAAGCTAACTTATAAGATTGGCTTAACAGTAATTAATTTGACAATTTTAAATTTATAATTTAACTTGAAAGTAATTATTATCATATATTCTATTTATTTAATCTCTTATTACTAAGAATCCATTGATGGTTTTAATAAATATTATGAAAATATAGGGTTGTGGTTTTAAATATTAATCATTAAAAAATTTCTACAAAATAATTATAAAAAAATTAAAGACATTAAAATGTAATTAATTACTTATTAAAAATATAATTGAAACATAACTCCATGGATTAGTAACATTCATTTATGATAGGAACATTTAAGAATTATTAAAAGTATACAACAACATTGAAGTAAGTTAAGTTTATAATTTTAAATAAATTTATAATTATATTATATGAAATAATAATTAAAAATACATTTTTTAAAAAAAAAATTAACGTATATTAAAATACAAATTTATTTGGTTGTGTTAAATTAAACATTTTAAGAACCTATAACCAAATTAACAAGATCAATTTTAATATATTTTAGATTTATTTATACTAATCAACCTCAATAGTCAATGTGTATATATATATAAAAAGTTTGATATTGATTTAAAATTGGTTAGTCAATTTAAAATTAAATAATAATATATATATATATAAAAAAATCCCAAACCTATCGACACTGTTAATTAGTTAAGAGTGTGTTTTCCTTTTAACTCTATCAATTGTAAGTCAAATATAAATGTTAAAATTCAATTGGGATGTGAAAGGCTCGTTTAGTGCACTTTTAGAGGTAGCCATGAAATAAAATATTTGAGGGTTTGAGACCAGTTCGATGGAGGCTTATACGGCCATTAATATCTTCTTCTATTTTCCGACCCAGAATATCATATTTAATTTGGACACAAAAATAATGTTGGCTCACCACTCCCCACTGTTAGATTCTGTTGGCCTTTTCATTTTATTTTAAGTGAGTTGTGGGGGTTATTTTACATTAGAGTTTGTAAGGTAAATAGGTAATCTCTAATAATCCAAGGATTTCGTTTGAGAGAACCTTTTTTTTTCTTCCAAAAATTAAATATTTTATTTAAATAACCACTTAACAAATACGGTTAATGGTAGATAACTAGATAAACTTACAAATGGTCATTAATTGAGATTTGAACATTATGTCTCTCACCAATGGCACCTAACTTTTCAATGGACTTTGATTTTCGGATAAATGCAAGCAAAACGTGCTTCTAATTGGGAAGCAAAATTATCTTTGACTGAAAAAAAATCATTAGATAAGCTCTGGAAAAAGAAGAAGAAGAAGAAGTACAATTACGCCTATAGCTTTTTTTATTATATAAATTACACCTGTATCACAGTATAAAAACGTGTTTTTTTTTTTTTTCATTCGAAAAAACTTCATACTATATTAATTTATTTATGATAAGTAAAATAAACTACCACGATTAGCATATTATTTTAATTAAAATAAGGCTGAATAAAAAATATATAATACTGCTATCGAAAAACAGAATCTTAAATTATGTTTATGGAATTTGCGGATTGTGATGCATCGTGTACTAAAATATTAGAATCTGTCTTAGTCTCGAATATTTACGTTTCCGATCAGTGCACTTTTTTTTCCTTTCAAAAAAAGACAATGTTATTAACATCGCAAAAATAAATAAATAAATACAAACTTAAAAAGATAACACCACACTAATTTCTTGTAATAATACTAAATTAGAATGAATACATAATAATTAAGAAAATTATTAAAAATAACATTTATAAAATTTATAATAATAAAATTAACACCCAAGAACATTGAATATGTATAGTGTTGAGAAGTCTCACATTGGCCAGGGACGATCTTTTCGCTGTGCTTATATCACTGAGCTCACCTTTAACCTTTAAGCTGGCTTTTGGGTTATAATCTGGGTGGCCCGGTGGTTCATCATGGTATCAGAGCGGGTACCTGGGTTTACCGGTGTGCCCAACATGGCCGCTCTCACGGTCAGTCGGTGTCTGCCGATGTGAAAGGGAGTGTTGAGGAGTCCCACATCAGCCAGGGACGACCCTTCCGTTGTGCTTATATCACTGGGCTCACCTTTAACCCATAGCCTAACTTTTGGGTTATAATCCGGATGGCCCGGTGGTTCATCAAGAAGGACATCATCAACAGCTTGCAGAACATTCTCAATCTCATTGCCACTACTTCCACGGACGCCACCTCAAATTTGATTGCCTTTCCATTGAGGCATTCAGATCTTGTTGATAAGATTGATCTGAATAAATCAATCTGAGTTGATTATCATTTCCAATATCATATATGAGTTTATTATCATTTCTAGTATCTTATTGAATAAGCCTTTCAATCTGATTTAGATTGTTTTTGAAAAATCAATTTGAGTTGATTTCTGGTTCTTAAAATCAGGCTCGATTTTGATCTAGTTTAGTTCTCTCAGCATCATTTCCAATTGTGTGCTAATCACAATCTGTGTTCGCTTTATCCGTGAGCTTTAGGTGCTCTTTGGACTCGCTTTCTATCCACCTTTGTGTGTAATTTTTACTCAATTTTGATTAGTAATATGGACAGCTTTGATAGTGGATTTGTTGTTCTTGATGTTTGAAAAAGTTTTTTAATTACGGATCTAATAAGCCTAGAGGGGGGTGAATAGGTTATTTTCAATTTTCAACAAATATTATATAATCTAATCACAACGGCCAGACATGCAATCGCGTGTAAAGATAAATGCGGAATAATAAAACGACACACGATATTTTTAGGTGGAAACAACCTAGGCCACAACAATGACCTAAGAGGAAAACCACCGGTCCACCGGACCACCTAACTATCCACTATGAAAATAATGTTCAATTACAACCATAGAGTCCAGAAACTACCCGTCGCAGATAGATCCCCCTTTCTGTAATTTACTTACGAGCCGCTTGCTCCTTTCACAGCCTCCAATAGTTAGATGTCTGGATCCGGACCAACGTTCCGATCTACTTGAGTCACACAAGATCAACCGAACCCGTCACCTTCGGTAATTTCGAGTCACACGAAATACCGAACCTGTCACCTGTAACGTTAGCACAAAAACACAAGTGCAATGTGTGTCCTAGAGCGGATTCAAACAATAAACAATCCTAACTAGCAGATTCAATAACATGCGATGTAAAAACAGGATCAGCTAGCAAACTCTAGAACATTCAATATTAAGCTCAATATCATGCAAATCAATTAGGCATATGAATAAAACATGAAAAAGCCTAAGAACAATAGATGAAGAGAATAAGCACAATTCAGATGCTAGAAAGTATTAGTGCTGTATAATTCTAAATGCTCAAGTTCATCATTTATGCACAAACATCTCTTCACTTATATAGAGTCCAATCCTAGTTCAAATAGGATTTGCAATTCACTATAACTCTTTTCCTATCAGGATTTACCAATTACCACAATTATCCTCAAATAAGAATTCTGTTCTTAACATTAAATGTGGTCAATTAGGTAAAAGAAACATAAGGGTCGAATTAAGAAATAGAGTTTGAGTAGGAATATAATACTGGCTCGATCGATCGACAGGCCATCTCGATCGATCGAGAAGGTCTCGATCGATCGATACACAAAACTCGATCGATCTAACTCAAAAAGAGAGAACCTGGATCGAAGTTGTTCTATACTCGATCGATCGAACAGGGTTCGATCGATCTATCCAATTGCTCGATCGATCCAGTCCAAACAGAGAGCACCTAGATCGAAGTTGTCTCAGTCTCGATCGATCGACCACTCGATCGATCGAACAATACTCTCGATCGATCGACCAACATGTGCACAATACATTTTTCGTTACGATCCATACTAAGTGTCGTGCTCAATTGTGTGCAGATGTATGCATGATGGAATATTTTACCTGTCATATGGGCGTTGCAAGCTTGGTGACTCCATCATCTTGTATCGTCTGATTAATCGTTGAATTCCTATTTTAGATTACAATCAAACATTTTGCCCACGAAAATTGCCAATACAAAATAAACCTTACAATCTCCCCCTTTGGCATTTTCGTGTGACAAAACCACTTTCTCACTACATAACGCTCATAGTTAAAATATCATTACATCAATTACATAGTGGACTGTCTATGATCTGGTGGACCATCTTCGCTTGATACTTGATACGCCCGGTCCACTGAAATTAGTTCAGTGTACATAAAAGTGCGAAAGATATGTAGTGTATGTGGACATGAATCTTTCTCACCCACAACTAATAAATGCAACATCTCCCCCTAAATTCAATCTCCATAGCAACATGAATAACATGAATCTTTCTCCCCCTTTTTGGCATACGAAATTGACAAATCATGAAACACTAAAGATGATTATCACTCTCAACAAGGTGGGCTAAAAATGCATAAGAGCACACATATATATGTCCAAAACATGTAGGAGGAATTGCATAAGTCAAAAGAAGAATAATGAAATATGTATGCAATGACTCCCCCTAAGTTCTATGACTCTCTAGACGAAAAACAAATTTAAAAGAAAACAAATTTTTTTTTTTTTTAATTTTTGATCACACAAAGCAATAAACTCATTTAATACGAATGAGCATACAACCAATTGAAAAAATATTTTTGCTTAGATTTTGATCATTCATTGTATTAGCAATATAAGTAGGTCACACAAGCACACTAACACATATAATGGCATATTGACATTCACTAAAAGTAGTATACATTGTGAACTCTACTTGTATTTCAATAATTTCATTTATGACCAATTTTAAGAGACTCAAAAGAATATAAATTCATCTATCATGCTAAATTATAATTGAGTCTTCATTCTCACATAATAAAATATGTCTATGTACAAGGAGATTTCTTATTATTATTTTTTTTTAAAACCTTTTTGCTCTTTAATTTTTGTACATGCCAAATAGAATTTCTTAATTAAATTTTTATTTTATCTAAATTTTTTAAGCATGCACGAGCCATAAATCTAGTATGATGACTTTCACACTAGTTATGAGGTAGCCCTCTCCGCTCACTGCGGTAGCTTCACACATCATAGTAGGTAGCCCTCTCAATACTAGTTATTTCCCTAAGATGAAATATTTAAAAAATAAGAAATAGGGCTCAATATGATTTCGCAATCAAGATTAGCTCAAGTCTTAGAGTCTTTCAAAATTAATCATAAACTTCATAGATGACATACATGAGTGTTCAGTGGGTGTGTGCATAAGTTCAGTCAATAGTGTCATCATATGGTAACAAAGTAAATATGTGCAGAATTTTGAATTTTAGCATAGAATATACAATGAGAATCAAAATAAGCCACAAAAGATAAGGTTGTAAAAGTATAAGCATCATTTGAATCCAAAACCTTGTAGACCCCCCTTTTTCTTTTTTTTCTTTTTTTTTTTTTTTTTTTTTTAATCCAAAAAAAAATTAACAACAAAAAACGAAATAAACCAAAAAAAATATTCACCTAGGGTCATTTAAGCACTCAAACAAAAGTACCTAGGTGGTCTAGCAATAGTGATCAATTGATAGGAAACATGCAATCTTTCCTAACCCAAATTTTCATGAATTTTGATTTCTTTATGTTTTTGGGTTGAGACTTAATTGCATTAGATTTTAAAGGCATACTCTTAGGCTCATATTTCCTATTCAAATTCAACATAGGCATGGTATGATGATAATTATGAGTTCTATACCTATAAGCATGAAGATGATCATTAAATCGAAAAGCATTCATCAAAAATCTACAGTTAGGTCGAATATGGCCTTTTCTACCACAATGATGACAAACAGGCACAAACTTAACAGTTTTAGCTCCTACAGTTTTAGTGGGTGTTTGTGCAGAATTTGTAGCAGTAGAGATAAAGTTAGAAGACCTTACAAATGTAGTTTTTGAAGTGGAAGGTGTACAGTTTTCTTCTGAAAATCCAAGTCCACTTGTATCACCGAAAGGCTTACCAATGCTCAACATCTTGTCTAGTCGTTCAGCTCCAATTGTTAATCTTTTGACAGTTTCCTTTGATTGCTCCAATTCCTGCACAAGCTTTGAATTTTCCTGTTCAATACCTGCAAGACTTAAACTTAACTTGTCAAAATGCTCAGACAGTTCAACTTTTTCTTTTTCTAAAACTGATAAATTAAGGTCTTGCAAATTGATCTGTTCATTCAGCTTTGTTACAGTTATGAGTAGTTTATCTTTTTCTTTCTTGCATTTAATTAAATCAATAAATAACTCCTCAAAACTGTTTGCATTAAATTTATCAAGGATACGTTTACTTCCCTCTTCATCTGAGTCAAAGTCTGACTCACTGGAGTATCCACCAACAGTTGACGTAAAAGCTACGTAGTTGGTGTTAGCTTTTTCTGACCCACTAGCTTGATCTTCATCACTTTCTGTGTCACTAAGGGTAGCATTGAAAGCTTTTCCTGTTTTCTTCTTCTTGTTGGCACAATCTGCTGCATAGTGTCCAAAACCATTGCATTCAAAACATTTAGGTCCAGTGGGTTTAGATTTCTTACTTTCTGAACTCATTAGGGTGAATTCTCTTCCCTTACGATCTTTTCTGTTGAACATTCTCTTGAGTTTTCTAGCAAGTGTGAGTAGCTCTTCATCATCACTATCACCATCGTCAGCATTGGTGGTTTTCAGAGCAATTCCAATGTTCTTTTTGGGTGCTGGAAAGTTCATCTCAAATGTTTGAATTGACCCAACTAGTTCTTCAATCTTCATGGTGTCAATGTCTTTGCTTTCCTCTATCGTTGTAACCTTTGCTTCAAAGCGTTCTGGTAATGAGCATAAGACTTTTCGAACCAACCTGCGTTCATCAATTTTATCTCCAAGATTTGAAGAAGAGTTAGCAATATCACATAAATCAGCATAAAACTCAGAAAACGTTTCATCCTCCTTCATTCTAAGATTTTCAAATTTAGTAGCTAACATGCGAAGTTTTGTTCGTTTAACTTGGGACGTGCCCTCATGGGCAACCTCTAAAGTGTCCCAAGCAGACTTAGCAGTTTCAACATTAGAGATACGTCGGAATTCATCCGGCGACACAGCACTAAAAATAGCATTAATCCCCTTTTGGTTCCAGCCACTACCAATTCTATCTTGGGGAGTCCAATCAATCCTAGGTTTAAGTGTGACAACATTATCCTTGGTAACCGTAGGTGGTTCCCAACCATAAAGCACAGAGTTCCAAACACTTTCATCTAAGGAACGTAAAAAGGCTCTCATACGAGCTTTCCAATATGGGTAGTTAGACCCATCAAAATAAGGTGCACGGGTTGTAGAAAAACCCTCTCTTATATGATCCATAATAAGGTCCTAGGCAAACACTAAGTATATCTAGTGACCCGCTCTGATACCAATTGAAAAAAATTTTTAATTACGGATCTAATAAGCCTAGAGGGGGGTGAATAGGTTATTTTCAATTTTCAACAAATATTATATAATCTAATCACAACGGCCAGACATGCAATCGCGTGTAAAGATAAATGCGGAATAATAAAACGACACACGATATTTTTAGGTGGAAACAACCTAGGCCACAACAATGACCTAAGAGGAAAACCACCGGTCCACCGGACCACCTAACTATCCACTATGAAAATAATGTTCAATTACAACCATAGAGTCCAGAAACTACCCGTCGCAGATAGATCCCCCTTTCTGTAATTTACTTACGAGCCGCTTGCTCCTTTCACAGCCTCCAATAGTTAGATGTCTGGATCCGGACCAACGTTCCGATCTACTTGAGTCACACAAGATCAACCGAACCCGTCACCTTCGGTAATTTCGAGTCACACGAAATACCGAACCTGTCACCTGTAACGTTAGTACAAAAACACAAGTGCAATGTGTGTCCTAGAGCGGATTCAAACAATAAACAATCCTAACTAGCAGATTCAATAACATGCGATGTAAAAACAGGATCAGCTAGAAAACTCTAGAACATTCAATATTAAGCTCAATATCATGCAAATCAATTAGGCATATGAATAAAACATGAAAAAGCCTAAGAACAATAGATGAAGAGAATAAGCACAATTCAGATGCTAGAAAGTATTAGTGCTGTATAATTCTAAATGCTCAAGTTCATCATTTATGCACAAACATCTCTTCACTTATATAGAGTCCAATCCTAGTTCAAATAGGATTTGCAATTCACTATAACTCTTTTCCTATCAGGATTTACCAATTACCACAATTATCCTCAAATAAGAATTCTGTTCTTAACATTAAATGTGGTCAATTAGGTAAAAGAAACATAAGGGTCGAATTAAGAAATAGAGTTTGAGTAGGAATATAATACTGGCTCGATCGATCGACAGGCCATCTCGATCGATCGAGAAGGTCTCGATCGATCGATACACAAAACTCGATCGATCTAACTCAAACAGAGAGAACCTGGATCGAAGTTGTTCTATACTCGATCGATCGAACAGGGTTCGATCGATCTATCCAATTGCTCGATCGATCCAGTCCAAACAGAGAGCACCTAGATCGAAGTTGTCTCAGTCTCGATCGATCGACCACTCGATCGATCGAACAATACTCTCGATCGATCGACCAACATGTGCACAATACATTTTTCGTTACGATCCATACTAAGTGTCGTGCTCAATTGTGTGCAGATGTATGCATGATGGAATATTTTACCTGTCATATGGGCGTTGCAAGCTTGGTGACTCCATCATCTTGTATCGTCTGATTAATCGTTGAATTCCTATTTTAGATTACAATCAAATATTTTGCCCACGAAAATTGCCAATACAAAATAAACCTTACAATGTTACCATTCGACCTATTAGTCTTAATTATTTGATGATAAATTCTGGCAAGATTGGATGAGGATTAAAAAGTTTCAACAATATCTTGTTGCTTGTGTGGAAAGCGGGTTTCGACATGGATGTTTCTTGGCTCGAAAAGGTGCTTATGATGTTTTAGTTTCAAAGACTCTCAGAAGTAAAGAGTTGTGGGATCCAGGCAAATTCTCGTGGATGGTGGTTTGGACTTTGGTGACAATTTTTTTTTATTTTTATAACTGCAGTATTTTTTTAGATATCATTGTTGTTTCTTTGTTGTATTTTTTTGGTATTACTCTAGTTATTTTTCTAATATAATAAGGGTAGTCTGGTCTATTTCTGTTTGTCGTCTATATCGATACTATAAGTTTGATAACTTTTTCTCAAGTTACCTAGCTGGATTGTTAGGGAAGGAAATTGTTATTGCTTATAGTATCTAGTTTATGCTAGTTGTGTTGCTAGTCATTTGGTTAGCTTATTCTTTAAGCTATGCGATGTGCATAACTGATGTTGGAATAGTTAGATTGTATTTTCTTTTAATTTGAATAAAATTTCTCTTTTTGACAAAAAAAAAAAATGAACATTGAACATGTAATATTGAACGAGTCTAAATTGCTGTCGTTCAATTTCAATTGAATGGTTATTAAAAAAAATGACATATCGATCATTTTTTTTAATTGTGAAAATATAAATTTGAACACAATGAGTACTATTTTTCTTATTACAAGTTTTAAGAAATATTATTTTTCCTAATAATTATTTTACATATATTGATTTCCTAATATCTAATTTTATACACCAAAACATTCTTATTGAATGCCCAAAAAAAAACATCAATTCAATTACGTAATTTTTATGATAAATCTGAATATTCATTCGGACAAAAAATAAAGCAATTTGGACTTTTTAATGTAAAGGTTGCCACTTATCATTAATACAGACAAAAATAAAAAACAACACCATTTAAATCACCCAAATGAACTTAAAAAATACAAATAGAGACGCACAGTAAAAAAGAGGGTATTGTATTTCCTCAATAAATAACTATAATTGAATTTTGATCATTCTCTTCTTTGATCATTCTCTTCTTTATTTTTATGTCGAATTTGTCAAAGAACAAAATTAAATATATCAAAATTTAACAAAAATCTATTAAATTACTTTAGCAATGATGGAAGCTCTCAATAAAATAACTTCCTTCTAGAAAATTATGGGGATTTGGCAGCTGTGGTGTATTGGAGGAATGAGGGCTGACGGCTGACGGCTGACTATCCATGGATGTTTGATATTTTTTTTTATTAATTATTTTAACAATTTTATTTTATATATATTAATATATTGGTTAATGAGTTAATATTATTGTTATATTTGATTAATAATAATAAATATAATAATGAAAATAATTGAGATTATTTAGGTGTTTGACTCAATTGAGAATGAAATATAAAATATTTCAACAATATCAAGAATAATAATTCCTTCCACATTCCTCAAAAATATATTATAATGTTTTATTTTCTTTACATATTTGTATAATTATTTATTATTTTCTCATTTTATCTTATTTAAAAAAATATTTTATAATTTACTTACTCAAAAAATATTTTATAAATATTATTTTAATATTTATTATTATTTTAATTATACTGTTTAAATAATAATAATAATAATAATTTTATTAAATTATATTTTTATTATCATTCTATTTTTATTAAGTTTTTATTCAACAGAGGACAAACTAAACATTACCTACCGGAGACACACGTGATTTGTGATCGTGAATAATCTCGCCTCCTTGAAGACGGGCTAGGTAGCAGGTCTTGCTAAAATAAAATTAGAGAAGGATTTAAAAATTCAAAAAACACGTACTTAGCTGTTATTTATTGATAAAATAATAAACGGATTTATTTGTATTTATTGGATAAACACGATTTTTAAAATAATAATATGTGCTATTATTATATTATAATTTTTTATTTTATTTATTATTATTATTATTATTTTAATAATTTAAATTAAGTAGTGTTCTAAAAAAAACAATTCAAAACTTATGCTCTCTAACGTTATTTTACAGTATAAATATGGAACATTTAATTCTAACTCGAATGAGTCATGACAGAAACTCTAGTAGACTCCTTAATATATACAAGAAAACTAATGAGATCAGCGTATAGTGTTTTTTTTTTTCCCCTTCCTTTTTTCTGTTTTTTCTTTTCAGAATGCACTCTCTATTTAGGTATGTGTTCATTTGCCTGTCACCTTTTATTTAAATTTACATGTAATAAATATATTTACAAGAAAGTTTGGAGCGATAATTTATACGAATTGTGTATATTTATGTTGTATTTATTTGTATTTTGTGTATTTATGTAAGTGTTTTATTTTAACTCAAATTTGCATGTATAAATTAGAACTAGCCCCATTCTTAAAGATATAGGCTTAAAAAAGTTGATCTGATTTTCTCTTAATTAATAATTAAGATAAGTAATAGAGTCAGATTAAAACTTGACTACGACAGTCAAACTTAGCTCTAGCTAAGGTTGCTATGACAATGTTGGGTTGCATTGGATGAATCGTTAAGTTGTGCCGAATCAAACGTTTAGGCTTTACAACATAAAGTACCATTGTACTCAATAAGAATATTCAAAGGGAGGATATTATCATTCATATAGGCATTTTAACCAAACTTAGTAGTCCTAGACACTAAGGTGTTTACGATATGTACTCTTCTCTAAAGTCTAAGAAATTTAAAATTGTTAAGCTTATATTAAACTCTTAAAATCTAATAAGCTTAAATAAAGTTGTTAAGCTTATTGAAAGCTTAAACCTGTTAAACTATTGAAGACTTAATAAACTATTAAATGAAAGAATTAAGGCCTAATTAAAGCCAAACTTATTAAACTATTTAGTTTAATTAACTACTCTATTTACTAATAATTAAGGTTTTATATACATTCGTTTTTTATATAAGCTTTCAATAAATAATAAGCCTTAATTATTAATAAAGTAGTTAATTAAGTGAATTAATGCACTCACTAATAGCTAGCTAAGAATTAGCAGCTAATTAGCTAGCTAGCTAATAGTTACTACAGACTATTTATATTATAAATAGAGTTAGTTATAAAATTATATATATATATATATATATATATATTTTTTTTTTTTTTTTCATATTTGAGTTATTTACTTTTTAATTATCACATTTTTTCTTTTTCTTTTTTATATGATTTGGTCACCTTATTTTTCTTTTTACATTATTAAAGTTCTATTTCAAAATTGGTTTTAAAAATTTTGACTGAGTATGTGAAAAATGAAAAGTGAACATGCTAAATAAAAAAGAATAAAGTGTAAATTTTTTAAAATGAATAGACGATAAGGTAAAATTTAAAAAGTAAATTGATTATATTTGTGTAATTATGTCTAATTGAATTAACGAAAAGGTGAGGTTTGAATGATTGATGGGGTCTAAGTTTCGAACTTAAACATGCGGTAATATATCCTAGAAAAGAAAAAGGAAAAAGATAAGGAGAGCAAAAAGAAGTAAGGTAGAATTGCAAAGTGAAGAAAGATAAAGATGGAGGAGTACGGTGAAAACAGCCAAGAATATGGCAGAGAAAGTGAAGCTTCAAATCCACTGTCTTGATAAAAAAGAAAAATTAAGGGGACAAATAAGACAATTACATTGGAGCTTTTTGTGTTTCTGTATTCTCCTTTATGTCCTTAAGTCCTTTCCTTTTCTACCTTCTTTATAGTTGCGGCTCTTCGACAAACGACTTTTGTTGTGTGTGTGTGTATATATGTCTGTGTGTGCACTAGTTCTTTCTTTTGTTCTTGTATAGTACTCTTTAGTAAAATTGAAAGAAATTTCTCTTTCTCCAAATGCCCATACTAAAAAATAAGTTTATTTTTGAAGGAAAAAGCCGAGAGTGTACAGTTTAGTACTTCAGAAGGGTAGATAAATATTGAGAAATAAAAAGTAGAACAAAGGCTTGTGCATTAACTGCATTGGTTAATTTTAATTGGAATCTAAAGGGACCATTTTGCTGAGGAAACAGAATGACTTCCTTTGAGAGCCAGCCAAGTCTATCAGTACAGTACTGGCTGAAACCTCACTGTTACTCATCTTGAGATGCCCGCCACTGCTTGTTTAGTGTCTTTTGCACCAGTCTCCTTTACCCTTCCAAGATCAAAATTAAAGCCCTCTCAGTTCCTCTTATTTGATAATATGAATCAATTTCAGTACACTTTTTAGGGGGCCCTTAATTTTAATGGTACCAGAAAGAAAAAGAAAAAAGAAAAAAGAAAAAAAATATATAGAGTTTTTAATTGTTAATAATTTTTTAAATTATATGATTAAATTAACTTATTTTTAAAAATGTAATTTTAAATTAGTCTATTATTTTAAATATGAGTTAATTTAGTCTTATAATTTAAAAAAAAAATTAAGTAAAAAATTAATATATATATATATATATATATATATATATATATATATATATATATATATATTTTTTTTTTTCACATTTTACTAGGATTATCATTTGTTCTTTTTTTTTTTTTTTTTTCTTTTTTAGTGAGCTTTTTTTCGAAAATTCTTGGATAAAAATTTTATTTAAGAAAATTAAATCTTATTAACTCTAATACCAAACTTATATAGAATAAAAGAAAGAAATAATAGACAAATTAAAGTTAAAGATTTAAACGAATAATAAAATGAAGAAATAATAAATAATTGTAAGAAAAACTAATATAGTATTCAATTCATTTTAGCCTGTGAAATAAATAAAATACTAAGTTTTATTTATAGAATTAAAATAACAAAATTAAATAATTATTAGTAAAAAAGTACATCATTAAAAATTAAGTGTGAAATAAAATAAAAAGTATTTTTAAAATTTTTAATTTTTTTTAATTTTAATGATTATATATTCTACTCCAAAAAAAAATTAAATTTGAATTTTATTGACAATATTTTTAAATTATATGTTTAATTAGTCATTTTAAAAATTAAAGAAAAAATGCAACATGAAATTCAAAGAATAATAATAAAAAAATAAGATAAATAATTTATCCTTTATTTTTTATTATGTTGCATTCATGTGATTAATTTTTAATCAAAAATATATTAATTTAAGAATTTAAGTACTTTTAAAATATCACTTAAAAATTTGAATAATAATAGATATAAAAAAATAAATATGGGTACATCAACCCTAAATTTTTAAATAAACAATTATAATTTATAATTTACACTCACTTACGCTCAATTGTTATTATTGATAAATGAAGGACTACAGTAAAATTTACAGTATAATGCTCCTTTACGCTCCATCATAAAGCTTGAGTCATAGACCGATTAGTAATTTAGTAGCTAGCTGTTCAATTAAAATCTAATATTCTTCTTCTTTTTTTTTTGTCGTTTTCGTTTCTTTGGTATCTTTCCTCAACCGTTATCCTTTCTCAATGTCACGCGCCGAAATTTGTAAAGAATATATCTCTGCCTTGAAAAATATGGATAAGCATAATTAATTTGTTTCTTTAACCTTTTCGCGGCTTGCATTATATATGAGTGAGTCCATTGTAGGATGGGTATTTTATTTAGGAGTTTGGATATTTGTAAATATTTGATATGATGGATAGACTATTATTTATTATTTTTAGGATGAATATTATTTTAAAGAATATTAAAATATAAATTATTGAAGATGAAACGAGAACGATTGTATATAAAATAGTATCTATTTATATTTAAAATATTTTTTTAAATTAAATTAAATTTTAATATATATATAAAAAAATAATTTAAATTATAACATATAAATATATTTATCTACTAAAATTATTTATCAGTTAAAACACTAATATTTATTAAAAATTATAATAAATTAGTTTTTTTTATTAAAAAACGGGTATGGAGTGGTTACGTTTTTTTGTACCCATTTTCACTCGATCTCCACCCTATTAAACAATTTTAAATACAAATAATTTTGAAGACAAATATAATAAAAACCGTCTACATCCATCTCTGACTGTATGTGCCCGTTCAAGTCCATTACAATAATATATATCTTTAGATTAACGAGAAATTCCAATTAGATGGACAAATATTTGCACTAAGATTATAATGAGACCTTTTTAACATTTATAGTTAAGGTAACAATATAATATTAATTAGAAATATAAAATTATAATACTAATATTGAGTTGAGGGATGTTTTTTAACACTATTTATCGTTTTAAGTTATATATTTGAATTATATTTAATATTATTTAATTTAAAAAAAAGAACTTAATTTTTAACATTTTTATGTTGAAGGACACGTTTTAAACTATCTAAATGTAAATAGTTCAAGTACTATTAGTATCACAAACTAGGTAATTAGTTCAATAAGAAGTTCATGTTGCCCTTTATTTACATGCTTAATTTTGTCCAATTTTATTATTCTTAATTTATACTCAGGTTATATAACTGCACAATTAATTATAAGATTGTACATGTACATATATATAGCGGACCTAGAAATAAAATATTCTAATACGTACTTGTGCCAAAAATATATAAAATCAATAACTAAAATAATATTTTAACGTAATTAAATTTGCTAATTTGCTTATTTATGTTAGGGATCTATAACATTAATTGTTCGATCTAATAATTGTGGAATTAATATTCTCTCACCTTGTGAAATTTCGAGCCTGTAGGAGCCAATTTCTGGACCTTCACAGTAAACTACCGTGTTTGAATCTCTTTTATATCTCTCTATTGTCTAAACAAAGAGGTTTAGAGGTAAAACTCATATAATATAATTGTAAGGAATGTTTACTAGTAAAGTTTGACTATAAATACTTCTCGTTTTCAGTGACTAATTAACATATGCAAGTAATGCATGTAAATTATGCGCGCCTATCTTGTAACGGTAGTTTGAAGATATATAATCAAGTGATGTAATTTTGTAAACGATTTTGCCCAGCGTAGAGCCAAAAAAAAAATTGAACGGATTAAAATCTAATTTTTTTATTCAAAATATAAATTTTATTAAAAAAAAAAATACATCATAATATATAATTAGTAAGAATTACGATGGACTCTCTTCAATCCAATACTGAATTTTCATGTGATATTATAATAGAGACATAGTATAATTAATCTATAACAAATTTTTTTAAAAATATTATAAGTGAATAAGTACCAATATCATAAATGTATAAAATAAATTTATTAACTAAAAAATCTAAGCAAATAAAAAGTTCAATAAAAAATATAAAAATTTATAAGTGTTAAAACTAAAACTAAAAGAAATATATGAAAATATAAAAAATAAAATATGATTTAGAATTTTAAGCTTGAAACTACATTAAAAACATATGTTGATAAACAATATAAGACTGACTAATAAAAATAAAAATGAATGAAAAACTAAGGACAGAAAAATATTAGAATTTTCATATAAAGAAAATTTTAAATAAATTCAAAATTTATGAAAATAAAATGTCAAATAATATAATATTAGATAAAGTTAAAATTTGAGTTGAAACAAAATATGAGAAACTTTGAAGATATGAATTATAGAAACTTAAAACTTTTAGTCCGAAACATATCGTGTTATTCTTTTTTTATTTTTTAGTTTTTATAATGTTGAGCTTAAAGTTAAATATTTGAATTTTTTTGAATTATCATATTTAAGAAATATTTTTATACAAAATACAACTACAACTTTATTTGTGTTACTAATAGTTACCAAATACATGAAAAAATTTGTAAATATTTAACCACTTTATTCACAATTTATGTCATTTTTATCAATATATTTGTTAAATATTGTTAATATATATCAAAATATGTACAAAAAATTGAATACAATGTATTACTAAAAATAGAATAAAATGAGCATTTTAGTCTTATTGCTTTCAAGTTGAGCACTTTAATCCTATAACTTTGAAAAAATTTGCATTTTAATCTTAAAAGCCTAAAGTTACAGAACTTGTATACCTCTTTTGGGACTAAAATGAACCTTCTTGAGACTAAAGAAAATTACATGACTAAATTACTTATTTATTCAAATTTACGGGATCACTAGCACCCTTCTTTCATATTTATTAATGTTAAAAATATATATATAATTAATTTTTTGTAAAAACGTTGGCCGACAGCTCTATGTAGCCTCTTAAATGCTCCGCTATTGATTTCGCCGTAGAGTTCTGCTGCAGCTAGGTAATTTCTTTTGGTTGAACGATAGGTAATGTTAAAAGTGTACAACCAACAAGAGATATTAAGTTATCAGCAAGTACTGGACAAGTTTCTATTTAAAGAAATACTGGGTAGGGTTTTTAGATTTTTAACTACTATAAAACCAAAAGGAAAATTACAGGATACTTGATTTGGTATGATGTTATAATTTATAAACCTTTGAAATAAAGCCGATGAAAAAGAGAAAATTGTATACAAGTACTAATAAATATTGTTTTGGAAAGAGTGATTTAATTACTATCGTTAGTGTCAGGTCTGTTAGGTTAATATTCACAAGACTTCAATATAATATAAATTGCTGCATGCATATCTCTCTGCAGCAAAGTAGAGCCACAGTGTGGTCCTTTCTCTTCCTACTCAGGGGTGTATTTTTTATTTTAAACATAAATTTATTAATTATATTGGTCCCTCAACTACAAAAGGTAGACTTCCATTATCTCAGTTAATTTATTAATAAACGACAATATTAATAATTAATCAATAGTATAACCGGGTATATAATTAGTCATCTTATTTTAAAAAAAAAAGATGTTTTGATTAAGTCTAATTAGTTCTATAGTATTTAAGAATTAACCAAAAATTTGGCATATTCTAGTCCTTTTTTATGCTCTATTTTTCGATTTAAGATATCTTTTAAAGTGGTATACGTAACAAATGTGTGACATTTTCGTCAATTTTTGTACTAATTGGAGTTAAGTGTAGTAATATATTTTTGAAAGAATATGACTAGTGGCATATCTGGTGATAATATATATTTAAATTAACCACATTTTGCTCTCTCTCTCTCTCTCTCTCTCTCTCTCTCTCTCTATATATATAGATATATAGACGACAAGTTGACTTATGTAAGTATGGATTTTTCTAGATGTTGAATGGATGAATATCTTGATGACAAGGCAATTTAGTTTTGAATATTAAGTGTTTATAACGTTAGTCATTATTCACTTATCTAAAGAAAATTTATTTATAATTGGGTACTGAGAAAATGATCGAGCATGCAGTTTCAATCAACACGACGTTTGTACTAGCTAGGCGTGCATTTCATATTCAACCCCCCATGTGATAAGAATTCAGTAGCAAAAACCCTTTTGTATTTGTCGATAAAGCAAGCAAAGCTCGCTACTTTCCTTATGGTCCCCCATTTTAAATAATAATGATACTAATTTTCTTTACTCAATCTATGTACGTAATGTTTATGTTGATATTATCATCATTTAAGAGCATAATTAATCTGGTTTCCTGCTAATTAATCATGGGATCTTATATATATATTGATTGAAAATAAAATAAAACGATACCATAGTGACTGATAATAAAACTATTAGTTCTCCAATAGCTTAATCAATATATCTTAAGATTCTGAAACTAACTAACTCTAATAAGTACTAGAGTTGGTTTATTAGTTTTTAACACTTTTAAATTAAATTTTTTTTTTTTTTTTTTTTGGGATCAAGGATTAAATTCCTAACAATTTGTCGCACATTTGATATATTGAGAGAGAGAGAGATTGAGAGATATAGGACACGTGTTAGTGTAAGCACCATTGCTTTATCTTCACAAAGAGAGAAAGGTCGGTTGAATTCCGGCATCTTTCTATTCTCAACAACCAGCTAGCTAGCCCACTTCTTCTACCGTTTTTATTATTCTTACAAAATTTTGGAGAAAGTAAATTCAACCTTTAATTATTGTGGAATTCAATTCAAAGAGCTAGCATGCCCTAGTTAGGTCGGTTATTGAGTTCATCACTCACTACCAAATATAGTTGTCAAAGTGAATGATTCAGTTGCCAACCAATAGAATTCTATTCCGTTTTCCAAATCAAGCCAACAAGTACCAAATCTACAAAAAAACAAACACAGATTTGTTAATTAGGGTTCATGTGAGTTTCTTTATTATTTTATTTCCTTCTACTTAAAATAGTACTCTTCATCTTTTTTACTTCTGAAATCTTATAATATATAGTTTTATATATTAATTCCTTAGACTTAAAGCATGTATGTATATTACATCAGGCCCTTTTGTTGCTATATATATATATACATGCACCTGCTCCTTAAATTACTCTCATATATACTTGAAATTTAATTTGCATGTTTCTCCAATTAACAATCATGGCCAACTAATTTTTTTTTTTTTACATTATTTAGCTGACTTTGGAAGACCAGATCTACTTTTTATAACAATAGCACTTAGGTATAGTCAAATTTCTTTCATCAGATTCTTCTTCATTAATAAATAATATTCTACTTACGTTTTCTTATTCTGTTTTTCATATGGATATGGTGATGATCAGTACAGGGAGAAGACATGCTAATTAATTTGGAGTTTCTTAACTTGAGAATATGAATACAAGTTCAAAAGAATCAAATATTCCTTCTCCTCCTCCTCCAACACAAGAAGATCGTGATCACAACTCAAATGATCAAGTTAATTACGAAAAAGCCAGCAAGCAGGCATCAACTAGTACAAGTACTAGTTCTAGTACAGCATGGTTAAGATTGAAAGATCCGAGAATTGTGCGAGTTTCGAGAGCTTTTGGAGGAAAAGATAGACATAGCAAAGTATGCACTGTAAGAGGACTAAGAGATAGAAGAGTAAGGCTTTCAGTACCAACAGCTATTCAATTGTATGATCTTCAAGATAGACTTGGTCTTAATCAACCGAGCAAAGTTGTTGATTGGTTACTCGATGCTGCTAAAGATGAAATTGATGAACTCCCTCCACTTCCTGTCCCACCTGGTAACATTATTGGCCTCAATTATCCTCATTCTTTTTTTACTACTTCAGGCCGAGAAGCTATAGCTAGTAGTAGTACTAGTAACCAACCTAATTGTCATGAACAAGGGACTATGGATTGGGAACTAGCTGGAGGTTCTACTAGATCTTTGCCAATGTCAAATTTTTGGAATTCAGATTCACTATGGAGATCAAGACCAAAGGATAATATTGAAGAGGAAAAAGTCAAACAAGAAGTACTCAATATTAATACTAATCATAATGATCATGGGCAAGTTCCACATATTTATAATACCATGTCATTTGGTGGTCATCATCAATGGGAGCCAAATTCAAGCTATTCATCATCATCATCATCTAATTTGGGATTAACAGATCATTACCACAACTTGAATGTTATGCCAGTACTACATGATGAGTCTGCATTGTCTTTATCTTCATCTGGGTCTCAATTTTTGGTATGTCCTCCTGGAACTACACAAACTAATTATTTTGGTAATTTACAAAACAGTACAAGTTCAGGAGCTGAGATTATTGATCCAATTAGACAAGAAAACCAGTTTCAAATGTTAAGCTCCTCAAACACACAAAATCTCTTGCCAAATATTAATAGTCCATCTGTGAGACCCAGCTTCCTTTTTCGTATGAATTCAAAGCTTGATGTTCATTCCCCAAACAACAGTACTCGAAATCAGCGCTAGCTAGGTAAATTATACACAGCTTCGGATCAGTTTTCTTCTAAATGATATTGGGAATTGCTAGGCTATATAGTTAAGGTTTATGCACGTTTTCAAGAAATAAAGCAAGTGAAATCCAAATATCGGGAAAAGGTACGTACTTGTTAACAACAGTAGTATTCTAGTACCAATGGACCTATATATATATATATGTGCTGCATGTTGCAGATATACTCTTTTTTATTTGTTATTAGTTATGTTTTTCTTTCTTCCCTCTACATGTTTTCTAATCTATGTTTAACTCAATTTCATAACTTTTGTGTGTGGTTGATTTAGAGTTAAGTTGCAAGTTTAAATTTGATTTAAAGTACTAATGTAATTTTCTGAAACATGAATTAACTTGCTGTTCTTCAATTAATTACTAATTTAGACTAATATGTTTGAGTTTAACGGTAACTAACTCTGCTATTGAAAAATAAGCCAATTCCAACAATTAACATCTAACCCTCTTCCTTTGTGTTGCAGTATTTGAATGTATATCTGACCTCCCACATATTTTGAATCTTTGATACTGATATATGGATTCCGTAAATTTTCACCCTAATATTACTCGTCATAATTAAGTAATTTCTTCAAGTACTAAGCATAATGAAATTGGTGTTTGTTAAATAATGTCCTTACATAATTAGTAATTTAATGATCGGTCTCTAAAGACCTAAAAGTCTAAAACCCTAAACTCTTATGATTTAATTGTAGGACAAAACTACTTTCATACATGAAATTTCACTTTTAACCTACTCAAGAAAAAAAAGATGTATGTTATTTTTCTTACAATGTAAAATAATATATCTTTTCTGTAAAAAAATATGTTGTTTTACGGAAATATTTATTTTAGTTACGAAAAATATATGTTGTTTTATGTTATACATTTTTTTTAATATGGTTAAAAATAAAATAATATGAATAAATGAGTTATATATGTACTAAAAAAAACTAATATTTACTTCTTACATAAAATTTTATTTTTGATCATACAAGAAAAAAAATTAATTTTTGTTATAAAGTAAATGATTAAACATATATATATATTTTAGTGTTAGAAAAAAATGACAAAATTAATATTTTGATACAACGATTATAATGTAGTAAGTTATACGTACATTGCAGCAGTAAAGTTGTGTGTAGCCTAAAAATGAACTTAACTGAAACCCTAGAAAGAGGCAAGAAAAGAGAACCGAAAAACACGAGATGAGATGACATATAAATTTTGTTTGCCGTCTGTCTGTTGGAAATCACAATGACATATAAAAGGGTAAAACTCTGCTGTGTATAATATAAATATATACAAAATTTTAAAGCTGATGACTAGAAAAATGAGATGGAGAGAGAAAATTTAGGCGCTGAGCGTAGTACCCATCAGTATGGCACAAGATCCAATAACATGATACTTAGTTATAGCTAGCCAAGGCTGTGATTTGATGCGACAATTGGATTAAAGATTTTAAGACCTTTTAAAAACGGCCGGCATCGAAGAGTAAAAAAAAGCATCCGTGTGTCAGTGTGTGGTCCTCCCCGAAAAAAGTACTGTCGATCATTCATCCCTCATTGTCTTCTAAGTTAATGGCAGTATTTGAGGAAATTAATTTTGTTCATTTTCGTTTTTTAAATAATTACACTATTTATAATCAGTGACGGACTTGTATGGGGGCTGTACCGTGCTTCAGCCCGGATAATTTTTTTAATTTTTTTTAATAAATTTTAATAATATAAATATAATTTAATATATTATATTAATTAAAATTTTAATTATAAATTATTACTTTTCATTGCTATCCTAACTTTTTATTGATTGTTGGCTTATTGCTTTATTTTTTAGCTCTACAACACTACGTATTTGGTATCTTCTTTTTCTTTTCTTTTTAAAAAAAATAAAATTATTATAGTTATGTATTCTTCTTTAAAAATATTAAATACTTAAAATATTTATATTTTAATTTATACTTATATTAATAATTATGTATTATATATTCCTAAAAATTATAGTTTTTAAACTTTTGATCGATAAATATTGTATAATTATTAATTTAAGTACTTATTTAAGTATAAATTTATATGTATTTAACACTCATTTTTTTATAACAATTCACAATTATTTCATTAAATATGTTATTTTTTCATTCTTTAAATTATTAATTAGTGTTCTTTATTTTAAAATATATAATATATCATTGTTATATTAGAACATGAAATTTATTTTAAATTTATATACTTATCAATTACTATTAATAAGTAAAAAAATGATTAAGCATATAAATTATTTAGGGAAAATAACAAAACTAACACCCCCCAAAAATTATAATAACAAAACTAGCACCCCTGTGTTCAATTAAAATTGAACGACGATAATTTGGACTCGTTCAATATTGAACGTTCAATATTATCCGTTCAATTAGAATTGAATGACGATAATTAGACCTATTTAATATTGAACGTTCAATATTTTACGTTCAAATTGAATATTGAACGTTCAATTCTAATTGAACACAAGGGGTGCTAGTTTTGTTATTATAATTTTTAGGGGGTGCTATTTTTGGTAATTTCCCAATTATTATTTATTGATTCTTTAATTGTTTAGTTATTTTAATTTTTTGTTTGTTTGTTGTTAGGTGTTTGTAATTGCATTAAATACTTTTATCGTAGGTTATAATGGATAAATCTCACCAAAGTTCTAAATCATTTAAAACTCTTCATTCATTCTTTAAGAAAATAGATGATCAACAATCAACCAAAAACACTTCTATTGAGACTACCAACCAAAAAAAATAAGCGATCTTAAGAACCACTCGTCGATGATAATGCAAATATTTCGAAAAAATTGGAGAAAGTTTTTAATATATATCAACCCTCCTAAAAAAATATTTCTAGGTACGTCCTGATTTATACGAATACTGGTAATTAAAAATTAGACTTAATTTTGTTTCTTTCCCATGAGAGGCGATTACAAACTTCTAGCGAATACGTGTTTTAATAATCGGTATTACATATGATTGAGGTTGACAAAATCTAAACTAATCCTCTTTCCACCGATATTAATACTTGGAATATCTTTTTTTCTTTTTTCTTACGAAGAAAACAAAACAAACCTGTTTAGATGGTATACTAAATAAAATGTTGGTCATTCCTTATTGTATTTAAAATTTAACTGCTGGAAGCATAGATGAATTTAGAATTTATAGTTTAGGGATGTTTAATGTCAAATTTGCCCATATATCAATACAAGGTTGAGATATATATTGATTTTTTTCTAATAGTAGGGTTGGTCATGACACCCACTCGAGGGGCTGCTTCCGTCCCTGTCATTGAAGCCTTTATGAAACAAATACTTTAACATAATGTTAGAAATACTGATATCATATTATAATTTTTATGATTTTTGAAACGATAAATTTAGATTTAAATTAACAATAAAATACAAACTTAATAAACATAAACATGATATACATCATCCTAAATATCTAAATAAAAAAAACCATCATAAAACAAGATCTATGTAACAAAAAACACAAATATACGTTTTACTGAAAATAACTAAGAAGAAAAAAAATAAAGATAAACAAAATAAACTAACGAAAGAGGGGCTCTAGTTCAAAGAGATCCCTCCAAACAAATTATGTTTCTTGGAAGCTTTAGGAAAAAAGAATAAAACAAAAATGGCTAAGTTTTTTATCAGATAAAGAAAAAAAGAAATAAATAGTATTATACAATATTTTTAATTATGTTGAGTTATATGATATAACCTCTTTTTATATATTAAATTTAACTTTTAATCTCATTAAAAATATTATTTATCTTACATTGTAAAAAAACATATATTTTCTATAAAATATATATATTATTTTACGTTATAAAAAAATAACATACATTTTTTTCCTAAAGGAGCTAAAAATGTAATCATAGACACTAATGGGTGGTAATTAATCAATATGCACACATATCATAAAAACTATAAATAAATACTCATTTTTTATTAAATCTCAATATATCATGAACATGTATTAATATGATCTTTACTCTTGATCGTATGTTAAGCACTTATTTGATTTAAATTAATATGAACATATTTTAAAATTATCCATATTTCCTTAAACAATAGTATTTTATTTTTAAAAAAAATAATCGTTACTCAGTTTTTTTCCTTAAACAAAAATTATAACTTTAATGGATCAACAAACACTACAACAAAACTGGCCTTTAGTCTCGGAAAATTGGCCACGGTTTTACAAAAAATCGAGGCCATAGGGTTTTGGTCACGGTCGTCATAAAACCGTGACCATAGTGTATATTTATAGTCTCGGTTTTTTGAATAACCGTGGCCATAAGTGAAGTAAAATTTTTTTTTAAAATTTATAGCCACGGTTTTTAAATAACCGTGACCTAATTCGGTAATATAGTCTCGGTTTTTAAAAAACCGTGACAATAACTAATATGTAAAAAAAAAAAAAAAAAAAAAAAAAAAAAAAAAAAAACAAAACAACATCGAAACCTAACTAATATATATGATAATAGATAGAAACGTTTGCAGGTATATATTAATTCCATCGATCCCGTGCGGCGCCAGAGAAAAAGCGAACCACCCAGCAGCCATAGCAGCGCGCGTCCGGCCTCCGCTCAGCCGCTGTCGTCCCAGCCGCCCTCGTCCGGCCTCCTCGCAGCCGCTGTCGTCCCAGCCGCACCCAGCAGTCCCAGCCGCTGTCGTCTCAGCCGCAAACACTCCCTTTCGCTGCCTCATCTTCTTCGACACAAGGATTGGCACCAGCATATGCCACCAGCCCTCCACCATATATAAGTGATCGAAGACAGATAGAAACGTACGTCTGGCCTCCTCGCACCGTGCGGCGCCATTGAAATCGAACGACCTAGCATCCCCAGTCGGCCTCCTCGCACCTGCTGACGGCGCCATTGAAAGCGAACGACCCACAGCAGCCCCAGCCGGGCTCCTTAGCATCCCCAGTCGGCCTCCTCGCACCTGCTGACGGCGCCATTGAAAGCGAACGACCCACAGCAGCCCCAGCCGGCCTCCTCGCAACCTCCGCTCAGCTGCGCACATTTGAAATCCTAAAGGTAAAGCCTATTGATTTTTGAGGAGCTTTCATTTCAGCAACTTGCCAAGGTATGAGCATATTTATCGCCGTTCCCAATTACTTCTCCTTCGAGGACTTCATTCATTTCTGTGGTTCCCGAATCGAGCATATTACTGAACTCGTCTTTATTAGGTGCCATATAAACCTCTTGATTTCGGATTGTCTCATGAGCATATCCTTTTCGTTTTCTTTGAAATTCGATAAATCTAAATATACATATACGTTTTCATTTCGTTATCTAAAGGATATTTTTTATGCATTGGGAGGCTTCAACAATATTATGATTTGGCTTTCTTGAAGGTTAACTTTCCAATATATTGGCAGGTCATGTCAATTGTGTCTGAAAATATGTTAGATTATATTTCCTTTGTTCTGTTTAAACCAATCTGGTAAATTGTATGTTCATTAACATTTGATGCGTCCCCCAGGAGAAATAAAAGGAGAAGGGGAAAATATGTTTGAACAAGTGTTATGGCTATAAATCAAAATAAGTCCCTATACAATTTCGGCTATAAGTAAATTTGGCATCTAAGTCATTTTCAAAGTGAATAATACTGAGAAAAGAAATATATGTTGAGCATGTAAAGGTCTAAAACTTCTTTTTCATATAGTTGTAATTTCATATATGTGATAAGCTTGTGCATTAACTTCGTCCGTATGTTATGTCCTTTGTTCTCTCTTTGTGCCTGTCTCTAGTTCCGATGCATATTTCTTTATATGTTGTGTACTTGATCATGTTCAGGTTGTTATTACGAGCATTAATATAGATGGAAAGCTTCTGTTTATTGGTAGTCATCAAAAGGAAAAGGTACATATATACAGTGATTTGTTTTTTCAATTCTGTTCAAACCTTGGTAGTGTCTTCTTCCAATGTTCTCTGTTTGTCATATTAAATTTGGCATTTTGTTTCAAGATTTACCTCATATTTTTTGAAAATTTCTGATTCCATGTTTCATCATCCTTCTGTTTATTTGTTTGATTATTGGGATATGAAATGTGGAATGTGTTCTAGTGTCTGTGTATCTGAGCTGAGGGTGATGCCTCCCTCCCCTCCCATCTCTCGTGAACATGCTTCTGCATGCTCTTTGTTGGTATGTTGAAGGAGCAGGTTGTAACTTTGACAATTAGGCATTACTCATTAGTTTTCAACATGTTCTAGTAAATGTTAAACATTAAGAAAGATAGTCAAGAGTGTCATAGTAATTTTTTGTTTTCCAAAAAATGTTTTGCTGAATAGAACTTGTTCTTTTTCATGGATGACAAAGTACAATGCTCAATGCAAATTGGCGTAACTGGATAGCCTCCTCTTCCAAATGTTCCTCTCTGCATTATTTGAGCTTTAGCATGTTGCTGTAAACGTTTATGGTGCATAACTCAAAATTGATATACTTATAGCAAAAAAAAAAAAAAAGTAGATGTGCTTATAATGCTATGAAAAACAGAGTAGACATTTTTTTAACATGTCTATGCTGTATTTCTGTGTGACTTGACATCTATTCAAGAATTTTCACTCAAATTTTCTGCACTGGCTTGACATCTATGAAAAACAGACTTGACATTTTTTTATATTGTTATGTATGATTGGCTTTTAGAAAGAAGAAAAAAAAAAATATATATATATATATATATATATTAGTCTCATGCATTTATTTATATAGCCTTTAATAATGAAAGGGTGAAGGTGTCAGACGTCTTATATACTCACAAATGTTGTCACATGACTGACAAATAAGAATTTAGTATTAATTTTTCGAAAGCAACAGGGCCATGTAGTCTACTAAAAAGTTATGGGATTTGTTCGCTTTATTTGTGTAAGCTACAAGACCCTTTGCGCCCTTCACCCGTAATGAAATGGTAATTAATACCTTTTTTTGGGACAAATAATCTTAATAAGGAATACCAATAACTAGAAAGCTATAACAATTTTTATCTTTGAAGCTTTAATCTATCAAAATGTCAATTGTACTGTCTACTCTTTAGATGAGACTTGGTTCCATAGAAGTAATTATAATATAAAGTGCTTTAGTCTAACTAGTTTTGTGTACATTCTTGTAGGGAACAGGGGACCTGACAACTGCACTTCTACTAGGTTGGAGTAATGTAATACATCTGAACTGTTTTTGAGGCTCAAATTACTCTTGTTCTTCCTAATGCCATTATTTCTTAATCTGCTTTGCGTCTATATCTATATTGTTTGGTTTCTAATCAAAGTTTGCTGATTTTGGAAATATGTTGTGTAGGTATGTTGGTCAATGTTGTCATTCCACGTCCAAGAGTTGATGGTCAACCGTCGCCGGGAGCTAATACTTTAAATTAGTTTAATTTCATATATGTACGTTTAATTATTAGTATTGTAATTATTATATGACACTGTGTCATTAATTTTGAAACAATCTGGGCATTAATATTTATAATTTAAATCTAATTCGGATCGCATGAAATGTAATCGTTATATTAGTTTCAATAATATATTTTTGGATATGAATGTTGCATTTATAATATTGAAAAAACAGGTATTTAAATTTATTAAAATGCTAAAAATAGGTGCCATTATTTTGAAATGAACATTACCTATAGTCACGGTTTTTGAAAAATCGAGACCAAACGTGCCGAAATATCACGAAATGAACATTACCTATGGTCTCGGTTTTTGAAAAAACCGAGACCATAGAATTGTATAAGGTCTCGGTTTTTACAAAGACCGAGACCATAGGTATTACATATGGTCACGGTTTTTTGAAAAACCGAGACCTAAAGTGAACAATTGGTCACGGTCTATGAATAACCGTGACCATATCATATATCTACGGTCACGGTTTTTAACCGTGACCATAGGTCATAGTCTACGGTCTCTCCTTCTTAGGTCACGGTTTTTAAAACCGTGACCATAGGTCTACAGTCACGGTTTTTAACCGTGACCATATGCCAGTTTTGTGGTAGTGAAAGCCTCATTATAATAAAACAAAGGGGAAAGTTAATTGAAAAAGGTAAAGAAATTAATAACAATACATTTCTAAGTTCTTTTGACTTGTCTAAATTTTCCCCCAATTGTTGATGGGCTTCTATTCTGCGAATGATACGAGGATTTATCAAATGGATCCTTGTCCGTTTAGCAGCCAAAAAAAAAAAATTGTCAAAAATTCTTCATATCTTTCCATTGTCCCACTAATTATAATTAGTTAATTACATGAACAACCAATTAATTAAGATAAAATTATGCACTTCAAGGAAGCAAAATGCCATCATGTCTAGAAAAGAAGAAGCAAAAAATAAAATAAAATATGAACATGTTTTTTTTTAGTTCAATCCCATTTGGTGTGGGAAAAGGGACGAGATTCAATCACTCAAAAAGGAAACTCCATCAATAAATAAACCTTGAGTTAGGTTTATGACTAAGGTAGAGATCTCTCCGTTTAGTATTTTACATGAATCTATTTATTTAAATATTGATGGCTCATTTTAATGTAAATATTAATTATACATTTTTAAAATTAACAAGGGATATCTATGCACCTTACTCATAGGCGGATCTACGTGGGACCAAGAGGCTTAAGTTTCGGCCAATTTTTTTATAAAAAATTAATTATGTGTTTATTTTTAGTATTAAATAAGTATTTTATTTGTAGTAATGTATTGTATCTAATTTTTATGTACATATTTTAGTATATATTAACAATATTTAATAAATACGTGGATAAAAATGATATGAATTGTAAATAAAATAGTTATATATATATATATATATATATATATATATATATATATATATTCCATGTATGTGGTAATTATTAGTAACAAAAATAAAATTAGAGTAGTATATTATGTACAAATTCTTCTTAAATATAATAATCCAAATAATGTTTAAATATTTTTAAACTCAACATTATAAAAATAAAATTAAAAAAAAATAAGTATATGATAAGCTTCATATTAAAATTTTTTAAGTTTATGTTTATTATATTTTATTTCAATCAAAATTTTAACTTTATTTAATATTATATTATTTGACATTTTATTTTAACAATCTGTTAGAATTTATTTGAAATTTTTTTATATAAAAATTTTATTATTTTTATTATTATTTGTTATTCTTATGTTGTTTATAAACATATATTTTTAAATATAGTCTCAAGCTTAAAATTATAAATCATATTTTACATTTTACATTTTCATATGTTTATTTTAGTTTTAATTTCTATAAATCTTAATGTATTTGATTAAGCTTTTTATTTACTTAAATTTTTTAGTTAATAAATTTATTTTATTCATGAATAATACTAATACTTATTAACTTCTTATATATTTTTTTAATTTTCGTTATAAGTTAATTATAATGTGTTAACTTTATGTCTCTATTATAGTATAACATGAAAAAATTTAGTGTTAAATTGAGTATAATTTACTATAACTCTTATTAATTTTTTACTTTATATATATATATATATATATATATAATAACCTTTCCTTAAAGCTGACTCTTACAAACTTTTTTCCAATAACTAAACCATTCAAACATGCCCTGTGTAATTCCTAAGCGTTACTTCCAACACCACAGAGATCTGGTACATTGCAGATTTATATATACTCTTGCAAATTCAACGCAATTTTCACTTCGCTCGAAGACGAGTATCACCTTATAGTTTCGTTTTTCTCCAAAGGAAAAAAGAAGAAAAGAAAAGGTATTTCCATCGTGATTTAGTTTAAGAAATATTAGAATACTAGTAAATGCACGTGAAAAACATGTGTTATCTTATACATAAATTAATTATCTAATAATTTAATATATATATATATATATTGATACAACAACAGTGAATAAACAAAATAATTGAATTTTGGTATATTAACTTGGTGTTTAATTTTCAATTCATATTACAATTAATATTAATGTAATCTTACATAGAAAACTAAAAAAGAAGTACCATAATCACACATGTAAACTCATACAATAGTTTTGTTTACACAATTTATTTTTCCCAATGGGCTATTGCACCCTAAAATGAATTAATCACGACATATTACATGTATATTTTATAAAAAAACTGAAAAAAGGAAAGAGCCAATTAATATAATGGCCTTTTATTTCATACTGTGGATTAGAATCCCAGCCTCTCTCCTAACTTAGAATAATTAGCTAGCTAGGGTCTTATGTATTATAAACTACAAGTAATAAATAGATTTTCATGTTATAACTCAAATATAATTTTTTCAATAATATTAACTTTATTTAGGAACATTAATTAATATATACAACATACCTTAGCAAAAAATAATTATAGAATCATCAAAGCAAAAAAAAATATTGATTTAGTTTTCAAGATCAGTGAATATAATATAGGCTAAACTATATTATTGATTCTTAAATTTTAACTAAATTTATACTTACAATATTAAACTTTTAAATTCTACAATTCAGTATCGAAACTTTTAAAATTTCACATATAGGTTCATAAACTTTTAAATCCTAAAACTTAGTTTTCAAACTTTTAAAAATTTACATATAGGTCTTAAAATTTTGATTTAAAAAATATGTATTTTAATACCTAAGATAAGACTTATGTGTAAATTTTTAAAAGTTTATAGACTAAATTATAGAATTTAAAAGTTTATGAATCTATGTGTGAAATTTTAAAAAATTAAGAATTAAATTATAGAATTTAAAATTTTAAAATTTTATGTATAAATTTAATTAAAGTTTATAACTAATATAATAGTTAAGACTATAATATAATATTTCAAATTTTTCCGATACAATGAGCACGCTACACAATTATGCTTAACGCCCTATAAAAAAAAAAAAAAAAAAACCACTATGAGACTTGCTTTTCAACAAAACAATGCGGACTTGGATTAAAAAAAATGCGAACATATACCAAAAATAAAAAATAAAAAATAAAAAAATCTATTATTCATTGAACTACTTTAAAATATTCACACTTGTCAAAGTATACAAATATATAACAAACATACTTAAAAATAAAAATAAAATCTTTCGAAAAAATTCAATTCATGGTTTATAAATAAAGAAAAATATTTTCATAACGAAAGAAAGACAAAGATTATTAAAACTAGGAGTCTTTTACCGAAGAGAAAAGAGGCGTAATTCGTAAAATAAAATTCAATAGAGTGGTTATGTCTACTCTGATCAATAGCACTTGATTTGGTGTAATGAAAATGAGATCCATTGACTAAAAATAAAACATTAGTAATAATTTGCTTATAGGATCACACGCAGCAGTCTACAACTAACTCCTTTTTGACAATAGGAGACCCAAAAAAAAAATGTTCAAAAAGATCAAATTTCTCTTACCATTGGGAGTAAATCCCACATTTGGTCCCTTTTTTATTAACGGAGATACTTTAATTCTCTTTTATTATAAAAGAATACTTTATTCAAATTTTAATATAACTGTCATTATAGATAATTTTGGGATGATTTTAAACGTCAAGATGGTTTTTTTATTGTAAAATATTAAAAAAAAAAATTACAAATAAAATTCACCATTTCTTCAACCTCTGGCTAAAAGACATAAAATTTAGGAGTTTTTTTATAACAATTTTGATTCCTAATTTTTTATTTTTTTAAAGTAATTTTTTAATTATATATGTTTGGTAACAATTTTTTATTTTGATTTTTATATTTTTAAAGAATTACTACTAAAATAAAGAGTGATTCATAAATCTTTAAAAATAATATTTTTCAATCAGGCTCATGATTTTTTATTTTTTATTTTTTCATTTTGACTAAACATTTTTTCTAGAGAATAAAACTTAAAATTTATAAATAAAAGAATCAAAAATTACAAAATTAATCAAAAATTATAAATCAAAATTATTATCAAACATGTCCTAAATTTTTAAGTTTTTCGTTTCTGTTCAACCTCTTGCGATGCATTGAGCATTGAGCAGTGAATACGAATTAACTCACAAGGTTTCCCTTGCTGCTTATATATTATAATTGGACAAATGTCCTTAGACATTAGGTTTATTTTATAAAATTAAAATTATACAGATAAATCTATCTACGTATAACATTATTATACTACTGTATATTTAATTTTCATGCTGTTTTTGCTGAAGCATACCGGCTGACTACTTTGGTTCTTTAACGGGTATAGGAATTGTTGATGCTATAGCAACCAGTTTACTTCCATGATATATGAGGAAATTATTTTGAAGCAAATTTGCATTTTGTTTAATAAATGATGACTATATTTGTTTTTGATTATTTTTAAAATATGTAAAATTGATGATTGTTTATATAACTTGTAATAGTTAGTAGTACGATAATATGAAAGCTAATTTAATAAAAAGAAAAAATATTAGTAATAAGCACTTGTAGTATTGAATATAGTTTTTTTTATTACTTACATTACATGGGAGAGCATATTGATATTCATAATCGAGCAAGGTAAGTTCTATACAATTCTTCTTCCTTGTTTTAATTAATGATTCTATAATTATCTTTTTTTAGAATTATTTATTCAATCCTAGTTACTCATTTTCTTTCTCTACGAGCATAATAGACACTTGTAGTATTGAAGATTTTTTTTTTTTTTACTTACATTACATGGGAGAATATTTTAGTATTTAAAGTTGCGCAAGGTAATTAAGTTCTATACAATTCTACTTACTTATTTTAATTAATAATTTTAAAATTATTTATTCAATCTTAATCACTTATTTTCTTTTTTCACTAATATATTTTTAAATATTTTTTACTAGATTTTTCTCTGCACATTTTTATCTCTAAATATTTTATACGTAGAACACACTAGAAATTGACATCATAATCCAACAGTTTTCTATTGTAGGCACATCATAAAGGTACCGCTTCTACAAGAGGAAGAAAGCAAGCCACGTAACAGCGTGCTATTCGTAGCATGAAACGGAAGCAACGATTATGATCACAAAGCAGTATTTCAACTTATTATTCACCACTCTATCAACACGAAAACCTCAGGTGTGTGCTTGAGAACAGAAACGAAAAACTGAATTCTTTTTTGTAGTTTAGCTAGAGGTCGAAAAAAGGGTGAATTTTATTTAATAATAATAATAATAATAATAATTTATGATAAAAGACATCTTGATCTTCAAAATCATCTAGAATAATAATTATATTAAAATTTGAACTAAAATATTGTCATAAAAATGAAACTAACTAAATATCTCTTTTAATATAAAAGAAATTGTACCTTTTTAATAAAAAAGTGACCAACGAAGGGTTAATCCAAACCATTGTATTTAAAGGTTTAATCAGGCAGTTTGATATTTGAACGTTTAATAGGGTCTAACAACAATTCGAAGCATAATCATTGTTATATATAAGTAGTAAACACAGACACAACATAAAACTTATCTAACAATATGAAACCAATTTTTTTTTTTTTTTTTTAACTTTATCTTAAATTGAAAATTAATTATATAATCATAATAGAAATTATGGACAAATATATATAGTATAAGATTCATGTAATTTTTCAAATGAAAATAATTTTTTTTTTATAAGTATAATCAATGAGATTATTTAGGAAAATCTAATACAGTAAAAATAAAAATATAAACCAAGATCAGTGTTGGACTATTGATAACTTTACATGTTAATATTGATAATTTGTTATTGTAAATTTCAGTGGTAAAAAAAAAAAAATGAAAAGATAAAAGGTAACTTTTAGCATTCTACATTCTCTTATTTATTATAAAAAGAAAATTTAAAACTATGGGTCAATACAACCGCGTTCGTAAGAGTCTTCCTTTACTTTGCCGAAAAATTCTAAGCCATCCAATCTTGAATGTTGGCAAGACATACGTGGCTATAAAACATTGGTTATTTTTATTTGTTATGTATTATTAAAGAAAAATGTTATTTATTATTATTAAATTGAGTCATGATTATATTGTAATAAAAATTAATTAAATATATATTATTAAATTTTATATTTTAATTAATTACTAATTTATATAAATATTATAATATAAATTACAATTTATTTAAGTCATGTAATCTAGGATTATTTATTACTAATACTTTAAAATGCTAGACTGATGTCAATTACATGTGCTCAGCCACCGTGATGATTAGAGTTTTGATTATTATAATAAGTTTGAAAATTAACGTAAAAGAACCAATCTAGTGCCTCTAGAGGCACGGATGTTAATTTGTTATGTTTGAGCTGAAATTTGTTTGTGAAGAAATTCTAACTATGTCACCAATAAAAAATGCCCCTGTTAAGGACTGAGTTGGTGTAAGAATTACCCTTCTTACCTCATTTATTTTCATATAATTTTTTTTTAAAATATATTATATACTTATAAAATTTTAGATTAAATTAAATATATTACTTCTTTTTTTCTTTTCAATTTCATAATTTTTTTTAGATGATGATATTATTATACCCTAAAATTTTTATTCTTATGATAATAATTTTTTCTAATCATAACACTACTATATAATTAATAATGAGAAATAAAATGGATTTTTGATATAACACAATAATAAAAATAATTGTATTGTAGTAATATTGTTATTATTATTATTATTTTGATAATTTATTGTAAGATATACAAATATAAGATCAAAGCTTGAATTTAAAAATGTGTGAACTGTATAATTTTATTTATAAAAAAAATGCACATCCTTTATTCATTTTTTTATTTCTTGTAAATTCTCTAATGATTGAGCGACAGGTGTCAAATAACACGATAATTTAAAGCAGTGTTATCAACCCTGTGGTGTATGTTATCTTTGCTCTCTCTAAATAATTATCCTGCCTCTTCTTCTCGTCTATAAGAACACTTTCCTCTAGCTCGAGCCCAGTCCCTCTTTTTTTGGTTCGCTCACTGTGTTTTTTTTTCCTTCTCATTTGATCTTGTGGTTTCTCTAGGGTTTAAGCCCATACCAAACACCATTCAAAAAGCCTGCTAACACCTAAGTTACTCATATCGGTACGCTCTCCAATTTCAGTTCAGTGGATGCAAATTACTATTCTTTGATCCGAAAACCTAGAAATCTCTGGTAAGGTCACGCTCTTTATTTCAATTTTTCCTTTCCGGTTATTGATGTTCCCGCTTCCATTTCTGTTCAATCATCCTTCGAATTGCATTTGAAGCTTGTAGCTTATGCGTTTTCTGGAATTTTAGGGCTGGCCCAATAAAGGAGGGAAGTACAATAAAGATTTCAATTTTATCTTGTTTTCTTTCTTTGCTTCTTTTAACGGCCTTTTGGTTCCTTTCAATTGGAAGGAATCTCTAATAAGAAAAATGATTTTCCGAGAAAGAAAGACTAAGAAAACTCAAGTAGCTAACTTGGACTTATAGCTTAATGAAGTTTCCTTTCTTTTCTTTTCTTTTTTAAATTAAAATGAACAGTGTTGGCATATATATTAATATATGATAATGATTATATTCTAAGTTTCTATTATTATTTTGCAGGTTATCCAGTGACCATAGTGAGGATAAAAGATGGAACCATGAGTTACGGGTGGATTATGTGGGATCTTTGGGATATTTTGCGAAGAAAATTGTTTTCTGTTTTACTAATTTGGGCAAAGTGATTATGAGGTGTTGAATATGAACGATGGAGGTGAGGAGAGTGTAAGAGACCATGTACAACCAAATTCTAAGACAAACAGTCAGAGAAAGTCAGGTGGTGATGACTTTACTCGAGCAATTGCTAAGATGGCAGTGGCTCAAGTATGTGAGAGTGAAGGATATCAAACTTTTCAACTATCTGCTCTTGAGACACTCACTGACGTAGCTGTTGGGTATATCTACAACATTGGAAAGAATGCTCATTCATATGCTAATTTATCTGGTAGAACAGAATCGAACTTTGTTGATATTATTCAAGGGTTGGAAGATTTGGGGTCCGTTCAGGGTTTTCCTGGTGCTTCTGACATCGATCATTCCCCTGTTTGTTCTGGCATTGTTAGAGATATTTCTCATTATATCAGCGATGCTGAGCAAATTCCTTTTGCTTACACTCTTCCAGAATTTCCAGTGTTAAGGGACAGAAAACTGACTCCGAGCTTTTTGCAAACTGGAAAAGAGACTCCTGAGGAGCATATACCACCCTGGCTACCTGCATTTCCTGAACCCCATACTTATGCTCAATTGTCCACAGGTGGTGAGAGAGTAACAGGTCCACGTGTTAAAACGAATCAAGAAATGCGACAACAGAATGTGGACCGCTCTCTGTTGAATTTTCAACAACGATTCAATTATAATGGGTTGGAGGGGCCCTCAACTGGAGACCTTGAAAATGTTGATAATTCAATGCAAGGAGAACCCAACCCGTTCCTTGTGCCACCTCTGAAATTTGGAGAGAAGGAAGTTTCGAGTGTTACAGTTCCAGCTAAGCTTTTAAAATATCCTACCATGAAAAATCCTATTACTGAGAGCCAAGTGATGGAGAACCGTGTTTCCGTGCTGGAGACATTTGCTCCAGCTATTGAAGCAATGCAAGGCAGGTCAATTGATATTGAGGAGGGACAGAACAGGGTCCTTCTGAATAGGCGGCCCTCCGTGCAATTTAAGGTTGGAATGGGAAAGAAGTCCTTTAGTAATGTACTAGATTTTAGACCCCATAACAAGGGTTCTGAGAAAACATTGTCCTGGTTTGCAAAGGATGGTGATAAGGATGAAAAGAGCCGGCGGGCTGAGAAAATTCTTAACAAATCTATGGATAATCCACATGAGCTGGCTCAGTTGTAAATTAGTTCGTTTTGATTAGAAATTGTACACTTTTTAGGAGGCTGGCAGTGAAATCTGGTTCCAGGGATGTCAAAGGTCATTAACTTGTCTGCATGTTGATTATAGAATGGATATTGCAAATTTCGAGGGAAATTTCATCCCTTTGACAATTTTCTAAGGTATGTTCGTGCCTGTTGCCAGGATAGATTCAGTAAACGATTCTTTCTAATTGAAATTCATTTTATGTATGATTCAACATTGAATAGATGCTTGACTTTTTTATCCATTCCCATTGATTACTATGTTGCTCTCCGTATACGGTAATATAGTAATTTTGTATAATACCATATTAGTACCAGTTATTGAGAAAATTTTGGATCATTTTTACAAGTGCATTGACATTGATAGTTAAAAATAGTTGGTGTAGCAATGAATGTAGTAAATTTCGTTTTTTGTTGAACGTATTTCTCTTATTATTGAAAGGAAATTGAAGTTTGACGAAAAAATATGAAAAGATCTCTACAAGTTGAGCTTCCAATAGAATTTTGGCGAACTTTACAATTTGTATGGTTACAATTGTAATTTGTACCTTGCTCCATAAGGCAGTAGTTTAAGTTGGTTCTAAATGTCATTTATGATTTTATTAATGCCTTTAAACAAAATAAAAGATGTCATAATAACTACGGTATATTTGCACTCCTTCACCTAGGTTGCGTCTTGTTATGATGGAAGAATTGGAAGAAAAAAAAATTTATCTGCTTTCACAAGTTTCTTCCATGTGTAATGTTATTGGAGGGGAACAGAGCTAGAAATTCAGTCTTGACGTTTGTTTCGAATTTACTGTACAATGTATGCATAAAAATCTAAAAAGAATCTGCCTGCTATCTTACTGTTTGCTCTACAATAACATTTCAATATGAAAGGTGGGAAAATGCAGAACTGTAAAGATGTTTTGCTATTTGCTAAGTGGCCCACTTGTCAACGTTTGTCACTGCTACAGTTTAATTAAGACTTTCTTGTTTCCTATAGATAAATTCTGATCCAGAATGCTCTGTAGCGAGTCTTGTGACTGCTGATGTATTGTGCTCTTAGTTTAACAATCAAACCTGATTTTGTTATGTTTTAATTCTATGGGCAAATATGTTATAAATTCATGTCTACATGCTTTGATAATGCCTGGGTATTTAGTAACATACGTGGGTTCTACTTCATATATATTATAGATGGATAAATTCAGTCGTCTTAATATGTCTTACGTATAACAGACATGCTCAGCCATCTCATTTTGTGTTATTTCCTTGTCATCTGAACAAATTCAAGTAACAAGAGAACTGGTTTACCCGACATTATTGGTAATAATGAGATACCTCATCAAAAGTGTAGAAGCAGCATCACTTCTTAAAAAGCAATGCAGTATGTGGATAGGGGAATGCCATCAATAAAAATGACGATTTAACTTACATCAGTAATAATGAGGTGTTAATACATGGGGATTAGAGCTATTACACATACACTTGTATCTGTTCTTAGACTCGCATCTCTTGAATGTCTAATACACTCGTGTCATAAGACTAATCAAAGATTTACATGCTGGAATAGTGCAAAAAGCATATGGAATATTGTTTTGTTTTAACAAATTAAAAGTAAAATAAGCAAACCTAGGACTTGCCATCTAGAACAAGAAGAAAGAGAAAACAGGAAAAAAGAACTACGCATTATTGGAGAAAATTGTGAGACAGCTGTCATGCCAGTTGCGACTTCTGTTATCAGGCCTTTGAAGATCAGCCGCTCAATGTCCAACACTACCCCTGGGATTTCACTGTCACATACTGACCAATCCATTAGATCTTCAGGTATGATGCTCCTCGTATTGTCATCCTCATGAACTAGGTTGCCATTCATGTCGAGACCTTGTAACCGGTCAATCTCTGTGCATAGTTTTCCTACAAGATGTTGGTGTCTTGGTTTCTTCACAAGGCATTGTTTTAATGAATCGACTGCCACTAATTTGTGGCAGAGAATTTCATTAACTACATCAAATACTAGTTTTCTGTGGATTGTCTGATCGTATTTCAACAGAAGGTTTTCACATGTATTATCATCATGTGATAACTTTGTGCTTTCCTTGACTTGTTCAAGTGCAAAAAACAATTTAGGGTTGATTATATGGTCTAAGTTTTGGAACTGAATGTTTATCAAGCCGGAGTCCAGATATCCATAGAGTTTCGATGCCAACAGTATATACAAAATGTATCTGTGGTCTGGGTTGGTGCTGTCATATTGTAGTATTATGGGATGGCCGATAGGTGTTTTCGCCTCAGAAAAGTTTGCCTGTTGAGGATTTTGAGCCAAGTTTTTGATGTGCTCTAATGTTTTAATGTCAATCTCAGAGCTGACACAAGATTCTCTGCTGGATTGCCGAGCTAGGTCCATTATTTGCCACTTTACTTCATCTGGATATAGAGTCTCATCATCTATAGCAAGTTGCGGAACATATAATATTAACAAAGCTTGCATTCTAAAGTGTAATATGCTGGTTTGAAGTAAAATAAGAGAAAATCTAATATATATATACATACATCTTCTGCTCTGTATCCTATAAACTTTCACATGGCATTGTTCAGTTCACTTTAAGAATCTAGGTCATCTTTCCTAATTGTTGAAAGGTTTGGAATACATGAGTACTACTGACCTTCAAAAGCAATTGATTTTTTCTTTACTGGAGAAGGTAAGTCGTCCCTATAGAACGTGGCGTCAAGAACAGAGACAGGACTAGGTTGCTCACCGCTAGCTTTCCCTGCTTCTGCTTCACTCAACCCTACAGCTGGATCCTGAATGAGATAAAATCATATGTTAAATTGGCTGATAAAGTAATTTGAGTTCCCTCTAAGAATACAAGCACATACTCCCTGGTCTTTGCCATCATGCTCAAAGTTGGTTTCTTTGAATGTGTGCGAGTCCAAGCTGATGCCGCTCTCAGACTGAATTGAAAGGGCATCACTTTGGTTACTCAAATATCTCATGTTCGTCTTGGTTTCTCTCAATCGGTCTTTGCTTCTCTGCAAATTGGGTGATTCTGACATGTCTTTTCTAGCCAGTCTACTGGATTCAATGTTTAGTCTGTTATGATGCCTTCTGATTTTGCCTGAGTCTGATGATGGAATGTCTGACCCAAACTGCCTGTGCTTTGGGTCAAGGGTTTCAGTTCTCGTGATTTTAGCTGAGTGACAGCTGTTACCTTCTCTTTTATTTTGAGGTGTCTTTGATGCTTGAACATATTTTGAAGTGTTCGTGTTAGTACTTTTGTCTCTGGATGATTGACCACCAGTCCTGCACTTTGTAAGCTGCACATTCTTTTGAGTAGGATGTTTTGGTTCCTTTTCGTGAAATGTAGAGTGACTGGTTTGAAGCTTGCGTGTTCTAGTTAAGCTATCAAAGCTGCCAGCAGATGCAGGATCGGTGTTTTCTCTGTGAAGTTTAGCAGGTTTCATGATGATTGGTGATTTGTAAGTTTTTGGAGGATCTGACGCTCTAGGAGAAATCGAGATATCACTTTGTATGCTCTCGTGACTTTCCAAGAGTGTGTTGCAGTAAAGGGTGCTGTCATAGCTCATTCGGTACTTAAAACTGGAGGTCTCATCTTTTTTGCTATCCAACATTTCTTTGGTCTTCTTCATTGCCTCAGGTATCTGTTTAAGAGCTCTGAGGTCCTTTCCAGACCATTTAAATTCTAGCTCTGAAATTCTTTTCTCAATTTCACCATGAACGGAGGGGGATGATGAGTTTATGGCATGACACTTGGAATCTGGTGATTGGGAGCCTTTGCTTCCATATATCTGCTTCCACGGAGCTGTTTCTAAAGGAAATTTCTGACTTGAGGTAGCCTCGACGACGACCAGGTCAACATTTTTCATTTGGTCTGAGGTGAGGTCCTTTTTGGCATTCTTTTGGGATCCAGAATAAGAATGTTGCATATCTTTCGGGGTTGTTGACAGGGAATCGTTTCCCTCAGTTTGGAAGTTATTATCAAACCTTGATTGACACCCATTGGTTGATGTTGAGTTTGGGAGGGCCTCCAAACCCATCAACTTTCCTATGGTGCTGGATGATCGTTTGGATCGTCCTGGTTCTTGCCGCAGATCAATCGTTTGGTCGAAGTTGCCCTTTATGAAAGAGTTTGAATCCCATAATGAGCCTGCTCTGCTGTCCAGCGATAACCTTGGAAGTTCTTTGAGATTTATGGTGGATTTGTGTGTATCTCTTCCATCATATGAGAGCCTTCGGAACTCCTTTGGCACGCAATGCATATAACCATCCCTTTCTTCGTTGCTACTACTAGATGCTTCTGGAAGCTTAGCAAAAACTTGAAATGACTCATTGAGGTCTGAGAGCCTTGGCTTGACAGATTTTGGTGGTGTTGAAGGCCTCGGCGAATCTATGTATGTTAAGGTACGAACCACAGCCACATCATTAGCGGTAGTTTTTACTGCTATGCAACGGGCTTCTCTGTGCATTGAATCTCTGACGACATCTCCAAGACTAAGGCATTGCTTGCTTGACTGAATGGTGAAGTTCGTTCTGTTTGTGAGCAGCTCATGAATGGAAGATGTTTCAGTGGAAATGGTTGTGCTTGATACACATGGTTCCACCTGAAGTGATTTGGCATAGTCAACGGGTGAGAAGCTGGATGAAGAAGAAGAAACCAAAGCTCTTGTTGATTCTGTGGAGTTTCTTCGAATCTCTTTAAAAACCTTATTTTGATCTTTTTGCTACATCAATGAGTTAACACATGATTAAGGTTTGTGATAAAATTCATCAAGGAAGGAATGAAGTTTAGAGTAGTCTTACTGTAGCATTCTGATGAGTAGTACTCGACTGTACTGCTTGGTTGCCACTTTTGCCCACTGTTAACATGCAAAAAACGAGAAGTATTAAATTGTAGAATTAGGTATTTTTGCTCTCCATCTTTGTTTATGATTCAATTACTGGCGTTGTGTTCAACATATTGAGGAGTAAAATTAAGAGCACATTACACTTACTTTTTCATTTTTAACCACTAATCAATTTATTCGAACATGTAGTAACATGGTTTGTTGGTGCTTATTGGAGTTGTAAAAAGAATAATTTTGAACACGTGTTAAAATTAGTAAAGGGTATAAAATGAAACTACTATTTGAAAGTGTCATATCATAGAAAATAACAATATTTTCTAGTAACTACTAAATATAATTAATTACAAGTTAAGCAGAAATGCATACCAGGTGGTAACCTTTTGTGATTGGAAGCATTAACGCGTCTAGGAAAAAAACGGTGGCGATCATAGAGATGAAAAAGTCTATTTATGCATCCAATCTGTTTCTTGAGATTTGGGTTTTCATCTTCTAATGAATATACAAGCTTTGCAGACATCTTCCGACCTCAAATGGCAATTAGCTTTAATTTAATTTCTTTGGACTTTGAGCTCTGCTTCTTAATTAGTAAACCAGCAAGAGATGTTTCAAAGAGAGAGGTCAATGTACAGTCAATGGCAACTGATAACAATTACACTTGCTACTTTTCATAATTTCCTGAGAAGATTGTTCTTAATTCAAAGCTCCTCCTTGTTAAATATGCAGAAAATGGAGTATCAAAAGGAATATGATTACACTTTAATAAAAAAGGGAATTTGATAGGAATTAATGAGATAAAAAAAAAATAAGGGGTTTCACAGGAAAAGGCAGGCAAATAAAAGCCAAGGAAAGAAGAAATTTAAGGGACCATTTCTAATTAAGGACAACAATCAGAAGAGAAGGTTGGTTGTGTGTGCAGACCCAAGAGGAGATGTTTCTTTTGGGTTCTCACAGAAAGAAAAAAAAAGAGTAGTTTTTGTCCTTTGGCTTATTCTCTAGCTGTATAGTGTCTAGTATTTAAAGTCAGCAACAGCTTTGAGGAGGTAAGAGGATAAATAAGGCTCTATGCAACGTTGAATTTCATTTTGAGAAGAACGAGATGTGCTGACATTCTTTTTCTATTTACATTAGGTCAGAGAGAGAGATTTGGATAAAATAGTAAGGAAAGCTCTATTTCTTCTAGTTATCATGCGTACAAAAATGATGTGCGAATATTTTTTTCAAGAATTATTGTGAATTCGATCTCGCAATTTTTTAAATATAAGGTGATTTTATTTATCGCTTAAATTAATAATTGAAAAAATGTGTTAATATTTAAGTATATTAAAGGTATTAAATTCAGTACAAATATGCCCTAAATATATAAATTAAAGTAAAAACTGGCTATTAAAGGTATACTTTCGTACTAATGTATTATTTCACATGATAGAGCTAGGTAGGATTTTAAGGTCTTCTTCCTGTTTTATATTTTTATAAGATAAAATCAATACAAAAATGATCATACATTGAGACAAAGGTTAACTTATTTAATTTAAATCTCTATTTGTATCATTTTCAAACTTTTTGCCTAATAATGATGCCAATTGATAATTGATAATCGATAATCTTTATGTTTTTATTTTTTGGGGTCATGTATAAGCTCTTTCGTTTGCAAGAAAAAAAAAGTACCTATTCTTTCGAAGTTGGTTTGAAAGCGATAGAGGCTAGCATTTTTACGTTTTTTAAAAGACAAATTTATATCCGAAAACAGCCCGTAAATTTTAGTTAATATGCGCAATAATTCTCATGTAAAATACCCATCAACTACGATCTTTCTATCAACTACGTATGAATTTAACTTCAACTAATAGTAATAGCCGTTCCTACTTCCTAACTAATATTTTAATGTACACAAGTACTCATGTTTAATGTTCAACATCGATACACATGTTAGCTCTAGCTGAATAGCTGCTGTCAATATTGGTTCTAGACATTTGATATCTAGTAGAATTAGATATCACAAAATTTTTAATATTGTTTATAATGTGGCGTAATAGGATTGACTACTGACTTAAAAAAAAGTCACATGAATTTTATTTTAACCAATAAAATTTTGACATGTAATATGTAATGATTACAAATTTTTAATAAATAATATTTTTTTTATTAAATACTCGAGGACTGATAAAAAAGAAGAAGCATGCGATTAGAAATGAAATTAGTTTCTTAATTAAACTACAATTATTTCAATGGAAGAAAAAAAAAACTATAATTAAAAAACGATTCAAATTTTTTTTTTCAAACAAATTCAAATCTTTACCATTTTAATAGGGCAGGGCCGCTAAATAAACTAACAAAATTGAGTTATACGAAAGGAACCAATTATGCATGGTAGCTACTAGCTAGCCTCACAAGTATGTTCAATATTTTCTCCTCTCTAATGGTGCTAGCTTATGTGGGTAAAAGTTGTGCCTGGTAATACTTCTGATTAATTAATATGAGGGTAAAGAATGCGGATGGTTTATTGTATCTCAAGTGGAGCGGCTTGGTTAATATAGGATTTATATTTTTCATTCTTAAAAAAAATATTAAAATGCTCCACCTTGAAATTTTTTTATATTAAAATGTTCCACTTGATAAATTCATTGAAAAAAAGAAAGAAAGGAAAATACACAAAAATAACACTCCTAAAACTTATAATAACAAAACTTGCACCCTAATAACATTGAACGTGTTATATTGAACATTAAATATTAAAGGATTTAAATTGCCATCATTCAATTCCAATTGAATGGTTATTCAAAAAAATATGATATATTAATCATTTTTTTTAATTGTGAAAATATAAATTTGAACACAACGAGTACTATTTTTATTATTATAAATTTTGAGAGATATTATTTTTATTATTTTCTAAAAAAAATATATAAATAAGATACTAAAATGCTTCAATGAACATAAATAAAGAACCAATAAATGCCCTTCACTCCAAATAAATATTAAAATTTTGTAAAATAGATCGAGTACTTAATTAATTCATGTTAATTAAATATTAATCTAATTTTTTAAAATAACTATAATTCACAAACGTTAATTGTAACTCAAACTTTAATATTTTACAAGCTTAAATAAAGCATAGAACCACATTGTCTATTATATGAAAATTAATTGGAGCATGGGGTCAAGAATTGAAGTTGAAACACGTGGAAAAGTGAAGATATCACATGAACGATGGCTTCATTAGACGGATAGCTCCCAAGCTCTCGTTATCATCCTAAATTCTTTTAAGGAAAATATATTTTTTTTTTCCTTTTTTTCACAATCTCCCTTATAAATTAAGGCTTTTTTAAATAGTAAAAAAGCATCCATAATTGGAACATGAGATCTCTCTCACATTCTCCATCAGACAATTTTTTTTCTTCAATTAATACAATTCACTTTATAATACAGTACTATATGAATATCAATTTGTAACAAATGGGTTGAGTTAAAAAAATAAAAAATAAAAAGAAGAAGAAGAAAAAGAGGAAAGTAGTTAATACGTACCTTAGTAATTTAGCAACAAAAACAAATCATAACTTTGATAAGCATAAAGAGATTTAAAAGGGACAGCTAAAAAGCCTAAAACTTAGCTAAGTTAACAATTCACATTCTATGAAATTTATCACGAGAAGGACACTAAAGATATTATCTTATCTGAGCAGAAAAAGAGGGGATATTACTTTCAGTTTAATTAGAGGGTTATTAATTCTAAATAAGATAAGTGAAGATTCCATCTTAGGCTTGATATTTCATAGATCTGAGATGGGTTTAATTAGGGCTTAACGTAAGGATCCCTTTTATCAAGTTGACAACTTCTCTCTAGTTTTCCTACCCACAACAACCGATCGAACCCATAATCAGCTACTTAAAGTAATAATATATACACGTATGTTGCTAAATTAAGGAAACTAAAACAACTCAGCGGCCTTGAAAAGAGTGGTTTTGTACCATTAATTACCATTAAAATAAAAGAGCAGTTATGTCACGCTTGCACTAAAAATTAGGAATTGTCTACTTTTTTTTTTTTTTGCTAACATAGTTTGTAGATATAGACCAAATTTCTAGAAAGCAACAAAAGGATTCAATAATATATTTGAAATCCGATTAATTAAGATAGTTGACTAGTTCTTTGTTTAATAATATTACAAGAAAATTATATGGAACAAAAAAAATCAAATGTACGATAATATTAATATATATTGCACTCAAGAAAATTGGTTTTTCTTTTTCTTTTCTTTTTTCCTATCCCAAAAAAAAAAAAACATAATTGGGTTTTTGTTGTTAAGAGCAAGGGTAGAGAATATATTAAATTAGTAAGAATGACATTAATTAACAGGGAGTAGAGTAGGAGAAAAAGTCAAGAAAAATCATGCAATTCGTTGTCAGGTAATTGTGATCTAGAAGAAGTCATAATACATCCATGTCACATGACAAATATAAATCAACATATATAACATGTTTAAGTTCCAATAATGATAGATTTTAATAATTTGAATGAAAGAACCTAGCTTCTCTAGGGCCGTCTAATTAAAACTGAAATTAATTATGTTTTATACGATCTCTATCTAAAATTTTTGAAAAATAATTAAAAATAATATTTCTAAAATTTATAATAATAAAATTAATATTTTAATAATATTAAACGTTCAATATTAAATGTATTTAAATTATCGTCATTCAATTTCAATTAAAATGAGTATTTAAAGAAAAATGACATATTAATTATTTTTTAATTGTAAAATTATAAGTTTGAATATAAAGAGTGCTAATTTTATTATTATAAATTAAAAAAAATGTTTTTTTTGTTATTTTTTCAAATTTTTTTTTTTTTTTTTAAAAAGGAGAACTCGTATAAGCACTAAAGTTAAAATAAGCTACATTCTAGTGAGGTAACTCCAAAGTTCATTTATGATCAACAGTAGTACTGATTTGTAACAAAACTCATTTATTTCTAATATTTAGCTTCGTGGGTGGAACTCTAATCTCTGAATCACCATATTTCATATCATTATAAAGCTGAGCTGAGCTGCTGATCCTTTGGAATGAGTGACTTGACCTAACAATCTTTGGGTGCAGTGTATAAGATTTTTATGGGACAAATTTCAACGAGTATGGGCATTGAGTGTACAAGATTGGTTGAGGGGTCAAGTACCAATTCTCATTAACAGAGTCAAAAAGGATGGGACTTTGTGGCGTGCTTACCTAAGTCATGACTGGCTCGATACATTTGAAGACATCAGCTCTGTGTGGTGGGATATATTAAACAAAAATTCCCATCATTTCATTGCAATCATCTCGAGACAAAAGAAAAATAAAAAAATCTGACGCAATGCTATCTATCCACATAAACATACTCGATAAAAAATTGCCAAATAACTTTTTTTTCTTTTCTAAGTGGACTTTGATGTCCACATTTCACAATAGGTGTTTAACCTGTAATCTAAATCTTAAATTTAATAACACGAATAGAATGTAATATAATATTAATTTTTTTTAATAAAAATTAATCAATAATTTTTCATATTCTTAAAAATTTTACTATTTTTTACTATTATAAATAAACAATACAAAAAACACGAACCGAATTCAATATCGATACGAATAATACGACACGAACACGACTGATACGATATGATTATCATCCCTACTTATCATTATGTTCCAAATATCAGTTAAATTTACAATAGCAATTACCAAATAACTTTAAAATGTAGATTTGCTTAAAAAATAGTATCGATACTTGCAATGTATTATTTACTACTCCTATATTATATATAGTTATTTTCTTTATGAAATATTGCAATAATTTTCAAATATCATTTTGTTGAAACCTCGAGATTTTAGGATTGTTTAAAATTCAAAAATCAGTTAGGATATATATTTTTTTGTTATTATCTGTAAATATCAGTTAGAATCTTTTTTCTCAATTTTATTTTTCCTGATCTTGTAAGACTCTATTTAAGTCTTAGTTTGTACGTATTATTTACAACTCAGAAAAGATATAATAAAACAGATTGTTCCACATGGTATCAGAGCATGGAACAAAATAATAATACTTTCCATCCCTCTGAAACAAAGGAGACCGTACCCACCATTGGTAGAAATGATAATTTCACTCTCCAACTCACCGTTGAAAAATTAAACGGCAAGAATTACAGGGAGTGGGCTCAGAGCATCAAACTGGTAATTCAGGGGAAAGGAAAAATGGGATACCTTACCGGTGAAACCAAGAAGCCCGAGAGCGCCACTGGCCTTCAAAAATGGGTCTCCGAAAACTCGATGATCATTTCCTGGCTTGTACACTCAATGTAGCCGGCAATAAGGAAAACATACCTCTTCCTCCCCACTGCAAAAGATGTATGGATAGCAGTGAAAGAGACATACTCGAATTCTGGAAATTCTTTAAGAATGTTTGAACTAAAAACTCACCTATGGAGCATGCAGCAAGGAAGTCTCACCGTGACTGATTTTTACAATAACATGGTTGGACTCTGGCAGGAATTGGATTTAATTTGTAAAGAAGAGTGGGAGTGTATCGGTGATAGCGTGAGGTACAAGACGAAAGTGGAGAACGAGCGTGTATTTGAATTTTTGGCTGGCTTAAACCGCAAACTAGATGAGATCAGAGGCCGAATACTTGGCCGAAAACCTCTGCCGACGATGAGGGAGGTATTTTCAGAAGTTCGCCGGGGGGAGAGCCGGCGAAACGTCATGTTGCGCGACGGAGGAGGAACGCACTTCGCAAACGGTGCTGGGCTGCACGAGGAGAAGATGGATTTAGGGCTGGACGGTGGAAATAAAAGGATGGGCCACGGAGCCCCGTTCACTTGACCCGAACCCAGTTCCTTTCCACGCGGGCTGGGCCTTGGACATGGGCCGAATAACCTCAGTGCTTCCTTTCCAAGCCCGAACAGTTCTAATGGAGCTGGGCAGTTTTGCTCCAATGGGCCATCTGGGCCGTTTTGCTCCAATGGGCCATCTGGGTAGTTTTTTGAACATGAACCCAATGGGCTTTTATCTCGTGGGCCCCCAAATAATTCGGGACAAAAAAAACGACTTTGGTGTGAACATTGTCGTAAGATTGGCCATATGAAAGATTCATGCTGGGAGTTGCATGAAAAACCAGCAAATTGGAAACCCAAACAAAATTATAGGGGTCGAGGATATCAAGCTGGTACTGATCAAAAATTTCAGACCGAGTCAAATTCAACTTTTAGTCCTGAGCAAATTGAGCAGCTTCAAAAAATGTTTTCAAAATTTCAATTCCCTGGTCAATCTTCCTATGTTCCCTCTGGGTCACTAGCTCACAAAGGTAACTATCTCATTGCCCTAAATACGACCTCAAAAATAAGTTTTTCATGGATTATTGACTCAGGTGCGTCAGATCACATGACTGGCAACCATCATCTTTTCTCTTCCTACGTACCTTGTGCTGGAAATTTAAAAGTTAAAATAGCAGATGGTACTCTTTCTCCAATTGCTAGAAAAGGAAGTATAAAGATTTCTAATTCTCTAACCCTTGAATCCGTCTTACATGTACCCAAACTGTCCTGTAACTTATTATCTGTCAGTAAGTTAACAGCCCATGCAAACTGTTCTGCTAAATTTATTTCTTCCTCTTGTGTTTTTCAGGACCTATCATCGGGGAAGACGATTGGCAGTGCTAGAGAAAGTGAAGGTCTTTACTACTTTGAGACAACAAATGTGAGTGACCAGAATAAAATTGTCAGTTGTAATTCTACTTTTATCCCTAAAAATAATGATGTTTTGTTGTGGCACTTTAGAATGGGTCACCCTAGTTTTCATTACTTAAAACAATTGTTTCCTTCTCTTGTTTCTAATAAAGAATTACCTGATTTATAATGTGAAATGTGTGAGCTTGCTAAACACCACCGCACATCATTCTCAAAACCAAAATACACACCATCAAAACCATTCACCTTTATACATAGTGACCTATGGGGACCATCCCGAACCTCGAGCCACACTCATATGAAATGGTTTATCACTTTTATTGATGATCATACTCGTATGTGTTGGGTATATTTACTAAGAAATAAAACTGATGTCCGAACAGTCTTTTTAAATTTCCACTCTATGATCCGTACCCAATTTCAAACCCAAATTCAAATTTTGCGGACTGACAATGGCACTGAATATGTCAACCATTCACTCAGAGATTATCTTCAAACCCATGGAATCATTCATCAAACCTCATGTGTTTACACTCCACAGCAAAATGGAGTGGCAAACGAAAAAATCGACATTTATTAGAAGTGGCTCGAGCCTTAATGTTCACTACAAATATGCCAAAAAAGTTTTGGGGATATGCTATTTTAGCATCTGCCTTTCTGATAAATAGAATGCCTAGTCGAGTACTTTCCTTCGAGACACCTCTTCAAAGGCTTAAACACTGTTTCCCTACATCTCGTCTTACTTCTAATATTCCCCTTAAGATATTTGGTTGTACTGCATTTGTACACATCCATCCTCATGAACGTAGTAAACTGGACCCTAGAGCCCGAAAATGTGTTTTCATTGGATACTCTCCTACTCAAAAAGGTTATCGGTGTTATAAACCATCAACACAAAATGTTTATACAAGTCTTGATGTGACATTTTTTGAAACCACACCATATTACACTACCAAAACTCCTCTTCAGGGGGAGACTGAACGTCTTGAAGAACAATTTTGCTCCTTTGATCTATCTTTTTCAAATAATGATATCTTTCCTCTTGATGTTGCTTCCACAACCCCTCTTGATCTTCCCCATCCTAACCTTCCTGAACACTCTGATCCTATTACACCACAACATTCTAATGAATCACTTACAGAATATCATTTAGTTTTAGGGGGAGATACAGAAAAACAACAAGACAAGGATATACTGGTTTACTCAAGAAATCCAAAATCAAAGTATAAAGGTAAATTCACTCTTGATACACTGCGAGAGTTTGACCCGGTGAATGGTCTCGAGCCTTCCTTTGATTTAGGTACTTCTAGTTCTACTGATGATTTACCTATTGCACTCAGAAAACAACGTCGATCTTGTACTTCTCATCCTATATTTAAATTTGTGTCGTATAACACTTTGTCTCCCAAATTTCATGCTTTCACTACTAACCTTGACAGGATTATAGTTCCAAAAGATATTGATGAGGCTTGGGAAATTCCTGAATGGAAAGAGGCTGTAATGGAAGAAATACGAGCTCTAGAAAATAATAGAACTTGGGATGTGGTAGATTTACCAAGAGACAAGAAGCCAATTGGGTGCAAATGGGTTTTTACTGTTAAGTATAAAGCCGATGGGACTATTGAACGATATAAGGCGCGCCTAGTTGCAAAAGGGTTTACCCAGACATATGGGATTGACTACACCGAGACATTTGCTCCAGTTGCAAAATTAAATACTATTCGAGTACTATTTTCATTAGCGGTAAATCTCGAATGGCCTCTCCAACAATTGGACATCAAAAATGCATTTCTCAATGGAGTATCAGACGAAGAGATTTTTATGACATTACCGCCGGGTTTTTATGAAAGAGGAAAACAGAACATGGCGTGCAAACTGAACAAATCACTTTATGGACTCAAACAGTCACCCTGAGCATGGTTTGATCGATTTGCAAGAGTAATAAAAGAACAAGGCTATCAGCAGGGTCAGTCAGATCACACAATATTTTTTAATCATTCCCAAGAAGGATTAAAAATAATTTTAATTGTTTATGTGGATGACATCATATTGACAGGAGATTAATTTGTTGAGATTGAAAGGTTAAAAAAGGTCATTGCTACTGAGTTTGAAGTTAGAGATTTGGGACAAGTGCGTTATTTTTTAGGGATGGAAATTGCCAGGTCAAAAGAAGGTATAAGCGTCTCACAAAGAAAGTATGTTCTAGACCTTCTAAAAGAAACCGGTATGCTCGGGTGCAAACCAAGTGACACTCCAATTGAAACTGGAAAGAAAACAGGAGCTGGGGAGAAACCAATAGAAAAGGAGAGGTATCAAAGATTGGTGGGAAGATTAATTTATTTATCTCATACAAGGCCTGATATTGTGTTTGCTGTAAGTATGGTGAGTCAATATATGCATGCTTCAAAAGAAAGCCACTTAGAAGCAGTATACAGGATTCTTAGATATTTAAAAGGTGCTCCTGGTAAAGGACTCTTCTTTAAAAAAACAAGACATAGAAAGATAGAAGTTTTTTCAGATGCTGATTGGGCAGGTTCACTTGACGACAGAAAATCTACTTCTGGGTATTGTACCTTCGTTTGGGGGAACCTTGTTACATGGAGAAGTAAAAAAACAAAATGTAGTAGCCAGAAGTAGTGCTGAGGCAGAATTTCGGGCAGTAGCACAAGGTATTTGTGAAGGGTTGTGGTTAAAGAAACTTTTAGAAGAACTACAGGTAGAAACTGAGATCCCACTCAAGGTATATTGTGACAACAAGGCTGCTATTAATATTTCTCTTAATCCAGTTCAACATGATCGAACCAAACATGTCGAAGTGGATAGACATTTTATAAAAGAGAAGGTTGAGAATGGCATTATATGTATGACCTATGTCCCTACACAAGAGCAGATTACAGATATATTCACCAAAGGACTTTCAAGTCAGAAATTCGAGGATTTTATAAGTAAGTTGGACATGATTAACATCTATGAACCAACTTAAGGGGGAGTGTTGAAACCTCGAGATTTTAGGATTGTTTAAAATTCAAAAATCAGTTAGGATATTTTTTTTTTTGTTATTATCTGTAAATATCAGTTAGAATCTTTTTTCTCAATTTTATTTTCCTGATCTTGTAAGACTCTATTAAAGTCTTAGTTTGTACGTATCATTTACAACTCATAAAAGATATAATAAAACAGATTGTTCCACACATTTATTTATCAATACTAGCCTTTCTTTTGGACAAAAAGAATAATGGTTCTAGCTTCATTACGCAGGCAAGTAGTGTGGATTAGAACATCTCTACCAAATTAAGAACACATTGTTTTGTGCTTTTTTAAAATTTATTTTAAGTAGACCTATTCAGGTTATATTTTTGACGTATTCTAATTGTTGTGCTTAAGTTTTTACCTTTGTTTTATACAAAACAGTGCAAATTAGTAAATTACTACCTCAGAATGAAGCTGATGATCATGTAGAAGAATGCACGCCAGCCCAAACTTTTTTATTTTTTGGGGCGAGTTATTAGATTTGATGACTAATAGTGTAATATAATATGATAATACATAAAAGTAACAAAATAACATAAATAACAAGAATTAATATAAAAAACAAGAATTAGTATCAAAATACATAATTTTATTTTATAAGTAAAAGTGACTTTATAAAATTATTTTTGTTTCACTACACTTGTACAAACTATTTTTAGCAAATTACATTTGGGCCTTAACTCTAGTTACAGTGACTAAGAACAGCTTCCTTTCCTTTGGACATGTAAAGCTTGGGCCTGCATGCAATCTTGGAAACAATCCAACTAGCATAAATGAAATAGTACTTTTAATTAGCCCACGTTTTTTTCTAAATTAGCCTACCTGCCTTATTAATTTACAATTCCTAAAATTTCGAGGGTTATAAAAAATTCTCTAATTTACCATACTTTATTATTCGCAATCCCATTGCTCCTGATCTGACTTGAGAAGCATGAAAGCAATGATTTCCTAGTGATGCATCAAAGATATATATATATCATATATATGTGACTGGAGAACAGTTTTAAAGGACGAATTAAAAGTTATGGACCACATTAAAAATATATATAGTACCCAACTGCACAAGCATTGATTTAGATGGGTTAGTGAGGCACATGTTCCTTAAGATACTACTAAAATACTAAAGATAACATCATTTTATGACCAACTTATCTGATAACAAATTAAGAACAACAAGTTCATAGCAATAAGCATAGACTTGAGTCATTAATTTTCATGTGGGGTTGGAAATCTTTTAAAATTGAGATTGAGCATGCCAAAGTTCCCAGCAAAGTGTTGCTTTGCAGGAGGATTTCACTAGTATCATGTGCTTATCATGCAGGCAATGATTATTCCTTCACATGCTCCCTTTTTTTCAGCAAATTAGAAATCTCATAGTGGAGAAAAATATCTCCATTTATTACTTTATATGGATATATTTATTTACAAATAGAGGGTTTTATTTTATATAAATGTTAATTATATATTCTTAAACTTATCAAAACATACAACATACTCTTGGTTCATACAAAAAAAAAAATTATTCTTAGTGATTGAAGCACTAATTATGCTTTGTTATTACGATGGATTGAAAATATTAAGTGGTCCTAAATTTATGTTTAGTATAGACAAACTTGCCCATCATTATCAGGTTTAGGGTTACATGCTGTGGGATGTATTTTTAGCATTTGTAACAAATTACATCGCATAATCACAATTTTGACTAGTGCGGCGCGCAAGGTCTGGATATTTTATTGATATAGCTTAGGACTAGATCAATAAAATCAAGTGTTTAATTATTGTTATAACAGTTTTGTTGCATTTAATGTTAAAAAAAAAAAAAGCATAAGTTTTCTCGTATACTAGCTGAAATTATAGCTTAGTTAGAGATATAGATATGCATATACAGTCTGGGAATTGAAATGATAAGTTGATCGCAAAGTGATGGTTTATGGTGGGCATTAAAGTAGGAGAACTACAGCTGCTTCTCTTACTCTACCTTTGGCCTGAATTAAAAAAAAAAAAAAAAACTCAAGTTAATGACCAATTATAAGAAATTAAAAAAAATGAGGAATCAGATCCTACCACACTGGCTTTAATGGACGTTTTACAGAACCACATACCCCAAACAGCCTAGCATGCATCCTAACTGCGTACTCCACCTACACCTACCAATACAAAATAAATAAAATTAAATAAGAAAATTCCAATTGTAGGATCAGAAACAAAAAAATTGAATTTAATAAAGGATTTAACTTTAATTAACAACATACAAACAAATATTTGATTGGTTTAAATTCAACGAAGGAGATATACGAGATATACCCTGGTATATCGAGATATACTAGAGATATACCACAAATATACTAGATATAACCTGATATATCGAGATATACCAGAAATATACCACAGATATACCTTGGTTAACTTGAAGAAGATGATGAACAGTGCAATGCTGGTTAAATTTGATTAGCACGTATAATCTGAATAATATAAGTTTCAATTAAATAGTAAATTAGTTGGAGAATATTTTACAATTGACAGTTCTTTTATATAATCTTATTCTTCCTCTTGCAGCTGATTTCCAATGTTAGATAGTGACGCAAATTTTAAGCACTATTCTATCTATATGAGCTGCGTAAATTTGGCTCTTTTAAAATTCAACAGTCTATATGAAGACCTCTCATTCGTTGAATTTAAACCAATCAAATATTTTTTGTATGTTGTTAATTCAATAGTTTATATCTCTGGTATACCAGATAACTTGAAGAAGATGATGAACAGTGCAATTTGATTAGCACTAACTTGTGCAAGAAATGTGAGGCGTTGTTTCTGTCAAATTGCCCACGTGTTCTCTGAGGAAGAGAAAGAAAGAGGAAGAAAGAGGAAGATGAAGATGAAGAAGAAGAAGAAGAAGAAGAAGAAGATGAAGAGGGAGGAAAAAATGGAGAGTACGTAGAGAAGGAGAGAGAAGAAGTAAGAAATAAACTTTGGTGGAAAATAAGGGGTGGGAACCGGCAACTGGGAGAGCCAATTTCAATTTGTCCATTTATAAAATTTAACACAAATGAGCCTTTTTTTAAACTAATATATGGGATTTGCCCATTTCAGACGAAATCCCTATAGCTTAGGACTAGATCAATAAAATCAAGTGTTTAATTATTGTTATAACAGTTTTGTTGCATTTAATGTTAAAAAAAAAAAGGCATGAGTTTTCTCGTATACTAGCTAAGTTATAGCTTAGTTAGAGATATAGATATGCATATACAGTTGGGAATTGAAATGATAAGTTGATCACAAAGTGATGGTTTATGGGTGGGCATTAAAGTAGGAGAACTACAGCTGCTTTCTACCACCTTTGGCCTGAATTAAAAAAAAAAAAAATTAAGTAAATGACCAATTAAAGAAATTAAAAAAAAAATGAGGAATCAGATCCTACCAACCGGCTTTAATGGACGTTTTACAGAACCACATACCCCAAACAGCCTAGCATTCATCCTAACTGCGTACTCCACCTACACCTCTGCCGACGATGAGGGAGGTATTTTCAGAAGTTCGCCGGGGGGAGAGCCGGCGAAACGTCATGTTGCGCGACGGAGGAGGAACGCACTTCGCAAACGGTGCTGGGCTGCACGAGGAGAAGATGGATTTAGGGCTGGACGGTGGAAATAAAAGGATGGGCCACGGAGCCCCGTTCACTTGACCCGAACCCAGTTCCTTTCCACGCGGGCTGGGCCTTGGACATGGGCCGAATAACCTCAGTGCTTCCTTTCCAAGCCCGAACAGTTCTAATGGAGCTGGGCAGTTTTGCTCCAATGGGCCATCTGGGCCGTTTTGCTCCAATGGGCCATCTGGGTAGTTTTTTGAACATGAACCCAATGGGCTTTTATCTCGTGGGCCCCCAAATAATTCGGGACAAAAAAAACGACTTTGGTGTGAACATTGTCGTAAGATTGGCCATATGAAAGATTCATGCTGGGAGTTGCATGAAAAACCAGCAAATTGGAAACCCAAACAAAATTATAGGGGTCGAGGATATCAAGCTGGTACTGATCAAAAATTTCAGACCGAGTCAAATTCAACTTTTAGTCCTGAGCAAATTGAGCAGCTTCAAAAAATGTTTTCAAAATTTCAATTCCCTGGTCAATCTTCCTATGTTCCCTCTGGGTCACTAGCTCACAAAGGTAACTATCTCATTGCCCTAAATACGACCTCAAAAATAAGTTTTTCATGGATTATTGACTCAGGTGCGTCAGATCACATGACTGGCAACCATCATCTTTTCTCTTCCTACGTACCTTGTGCTGGAAATTTAAAAGTTAAAATAGCAGATGGTACTCTTTCTCCAATTGCTAGAAAAGGAAGTATAAAGATTTCTAATTCTCTAACCCTTGAATCCGTCTTACATGTACCCAAACTGTCCTGTAACTTATTATCTGTCAGTAAGTTAACAGCCCATGCAAACTGTTCTGCTAAATTTATTTCTTCCTCTTGTGTTTTTCAGGACCTATCATCGGGGAAGACGATTGGCAGTGCTAGAGAAAGTGAAGGTCTTTACTACTTTGAGACAACAAATGTGAGTGACCAGAATAAAATTGTCAGTTGTAATTCTACTTTTATCCCTAAAAATAATGATGTTTTGTTGTGGCACTTTAGAATGGGTCACCCTAGTTTTCATTACTTAAAACAATTGTTTCCTTCTCTTGTTTCTAATAAAGAATTACCTGATTTATAATGTGAAATGTGTGAGCTTGCTAAACACCACCGCACATCATTCTCAAAACCAAAATACACACCATCAAAACCATTCACCTTTATACATAGTGACCTATGGGGACCATCCCGAACCTCGAGCCACACTCATATGAAATGGTTTATCACTTTTATTGATGATCATACTCGTATGTGTTGGGTATATTTACTAAGAAATAAAACTGATGTCCGAACAGTCTTTTTAAATTTCCACTCTATGATCCGTACCCAATTTCAAACCCAAATTCAAATTTTGCGGACTGACAATGGCACTGAATATGTCAACCATTCACTCAGAGATTATCTTCAAACCCATGGAATCATTCATCAAACCTCATGTGTTTACACTCCACAGCAAAATGGAGTGGCAGAACGAAAAAATCGACATTTATTAGAAGTGGCTCGAGCCTTAATGTTCACTACAAATATGCCAAAAAAGTTTTGGGGATATGCTATTTTAGCATCTGCCTTTCTGATAAATAGAATGCCTAGTCGAGTACTTTCCTTCGAGACACCTCTTCAAAGGCTTAAACACTGTTTCCCTACATCTCGTCTTACTTCTAATATTCCCCTTAAGATATTTGGTTGTACTGCATTTGTACACATCCATCCTCATGAACGTAGTAAACTGGACCCTAGAGCCCGAAAATGTGTTTTCATTGGATACTCTCCTACTCAAAAAGGTTATCGGTGTTATAAACCATCAACACAAAATGTTTATACAAGTCTTGATGTGACATTTTTTGAAACCACACCATATTACACTACCAAAACTCCTCTTCAGGGGGAGACTGAACGTCTTGAAGAACAATTTTGCTCCTTTGATCTATCTTTTTCAAATAATGATATCTTTCCTCTTGATGTTGCTTCCACAACCCCTCTTGATCTTCCCCATCCTAACCTTCCTGAACACTCTGATCCTATTACACCACAACATTCTAATGAATCACTTACAGAATATCATTTAGTTTTAGGGGGAGATACAGAAAAACAACAAGACAAGGATATACTGGTTTACTCAAGAAATCCAAAATCAAAGTATAAAGGTAAATTCACTCTTGATACACTGCGAGAGTTTGACCCGGTGAATGGTCTCGAGCCTTCCTTTGATTTAGGTACTTCTAGTTCTACTGATGATTTACCTATTGCACTCAGAAAACAACGTCGATCTTGTACTTCTCATCCTATATTTAAATTTGTGTCGTATAACACTTTGTCTCCCAAATTTCATGCTTTCACTACTAACCTTGACAGGATTATAGTTCCAAAAGATATTGATGAGGCTTGGGAAATTCCTGAATGGAAAGAGGCTGTAATGGAAGAAATACGAGCTCTAGAAAATAATAGAACTTGGGATGTGGTAGATTTACCAAGAGACAAGAAGCCAATTGGGTGCAAATGGGTTTTTACTGTTAAGTATAAAGCCGATGGGACTATTGAACGATATAAGGCGCGCCTAGTTGCAAAAGGGTTTACCCAGACATATGGGATTGACTACACCGAGACATTTGCTCCAGTTGCAAAATTAAATACTATTCGAGTACTATTTTCATTAGCGGTAAATCTCGAATGGCCTCTCCAACAATTGGACATCAAAAATGCATTTCTCAATGGAGTATCAGACGAAGAGATTTTTATGACATTACCGCCGGGTTTTTATGAAAGAGGAAAACAGAACATGGCGTGCAAACTGAACAAATCACTTTATGGACTCAAACAGTCACCCTGAGCATGGTTTGATCGATTTGCAAGAGTAATAAAAGAACAAGGCTATCAGCAGGGTCAGTCAGATCACACAATATTTTTTAATCATTCCCAAGAAGGATTAAAAATAATTTTAATTGTTTATGTGGATGACATCATATTGACAGGAGATTAATTTGTTGAGATTGAAAGGTTAAAAAAGGTCATTGCTACTGAGTTTGAAGTTAGAGATTTGGGACAAGTGCGTTATTTTTTAGGGATGGAAATTGCCAGGTCAAAAGAAGGTATAAGCGTCTCACAAAGAAAGTATGTTCTAGACCTTCTAAAAGAAACCGGTATGCTCGGGTGCAAACCAAGTGACACTCCAATTGAAACTGGAAAGAAAACAGGAGCTGGGGAGAAACCAATAGAAAAGGAGAGGTATCAAAGATTGGTGGGAAGATTAATTTATTTATCTCATACAAGGCCTGATATTGTGTTTGCTGTAAGTATGGTGAGTCAATATATGCATGCTTCAAAAGAAAGCCACTTAGAAGCAGTATACAGGATTCTTAGATATTTAAAAGGTGCTCCTGGTAAAGGACTCTTCTTTAAAAAAACAAGACATAGAAAGATAGAAGTTTTTTCAGATGCTGATTGGGCAGGTTCACTTGACGACAGAAAATCTACTTCTGGGTATTGTACCTTCGTTTGGGGGAACCTTGTTACATGGAGAAGTAAAAAAACAAAATGTAGTAGCCAGAAGTAGTGCTGAGGCAGAATTTCGGGCAGTAGCACAAGGTATTTGTGAAGGGTTGTGGTTAAAGAAACTTTTAGAAGAACTACAGGTAGAAACTGAGATCCCACTCAAGGTATATTGTGACAACAAGGCTGCTATTAATATTTCTCTTAATCCAGTTCAACATGATCGAACCAAACATGTCGAAGTGGATAGACATTTTATAAAAGAGAAGGTTGAGAATGGCATTATATGTATGACCTATGTCCCTACACAAGAGCAGATTACAGATATATTCACCAAAGGACTTTCAAGTCAGAAATTCGAGGATTTTATAAGTAAGTTGGACATGATTAACATCTATGAACCAACTTAAGGGGGAGTGTTGAAACCTCGAGATTTTAGGATTGTTTAAAATTCAAAAATCAGTTAGGATATTTTTTTTTTTGTTATTATCTGTAAATATCAGTTAGAATCTTTTTTCTCAATTTTATTTTCCTGATCTTGTAAGACTCTATTAAAGTCTTAGTTTGTACGTATCATTTACAACTCATAAAAGATATAATAAAACAGATTGTTCCACACATTTATTTATCAATACTAGCCTTTCTTTTGGACAAAAAGAATAATGGTTCTAGCTTCATTACGCAGGCAAGTAGTGTGGATTAGAACATCTCTACCAAATTAAGAACACATTGTTTTGTGCTTTTTTAAAATTTATTTTAAGTAGACCTATTCAGGTTATATTTTTGACGTATTCTAATTGTTGTGCTTAAGTTTTTACCTTTGTTTTATACAAAACAGTGCAAATTAGTAAATTACTACCTCAGAATGAAGCTGATGATCATGTAGAAGAATGCACGCCAGCCCAAACTTTTTTATTTTTTGGGGCGAGTTATTAGATTTGATGACTAATAGTGTAATATAATATGATAATACATAAAAGTAACAAAATAACATAAATAACAAGAATTAATATAAAAAACAAGAATTAGTATCAAAATACATAATTTTATTTTATAAGTAAAAGTGACTTTATAAAATTATTTTTGTTTCACTACACTTGTACAAACTATTTTTAGCAAATTACATTTGGGCCTTAACTCTAGTTACAGTGACTAAGAACAGCTTCCTTTCCTTTGGACATGTAAAGCTTGGGCCTGCATGCAATCTTGGAAACAATCCAACTACAGTGCATAAATGAAATAGTACTTTTAATTAGCCCACGTTTTTTTCTAAATTAGCCTACCTGCCTTATTAATTTACAATTCCTAAAATTTTGAGGGTTATAAAAAATTCTCTAATTTACCATACTTTATTATTCGCAATCCCATTGCTCCTGATCTGACTTGAGAAGCATGAAAGCAATGATTTCCTAGTGATGCATCAAAGATATATATATCATATATATGTGACTGGAGAACAGTTTTAAAGGGCGGATTAAAAGTTATGGACCACATTAAAAATGTATATAGTACCCAACTGCACAAGCATTGATTCTGATGGGTTAGTGAGGCACATGTTCCTTAAGATACTACTAAAATACTAAAGATAACATCATTTTATGACCAACTTATCTGATAACAAATTAAGAACAACAAGTTCATAGCAATAAGCATAGACTTGAGTCATTAATTTTCATGTGGGGTTGGAAATCTTTTAAAATTGAGATTGAGCATGCCAAAGTTCCCAGCAAAGTGTTGCTTTGCAGGAGGATTTCACTAGTATCATGTGCTTATCATGCAGGCAATGATTATTCCTTCACATGCTCCCTTTTTTTCAGCAAATTAGAAATCTCATAGTGGAGAAAAATCTCCATTTATTACTTTATATGGATATATTTATTTACAAATAGAGGGTCTTATTTTATATAAGTGTTAATTATATATTCTTAAACTTATCAAGACATACCACATATTCTTGGTTCATACAAAAAAAAATTGAAGCACTAATTATGCTTTGTTATTACGATGGATTGAAAATATTAAGTGGTCCTAAATTTATGTTTAGTATAGACAAACTTGCCCATCATTATCAGGTTTAGGGTTACATGCTGTGGGATGTATTTTTAGCATTTGTAACAAATTACATCGCATAATCACAATTTTGACTAGTGCGGCGCGCAAGGTTTGGATATTTTATTGATATAGCTTAGGGATTTTGTCTAAAATAGGCAAATCCCATATAATAGTTTAAAAAAAGGCTCATTTAAGTTTTAGTGTAGAAATTGGCAATTTTTGACTTTGAACCTGAAACTTCTAAGTTAGCAGGTTTCCTCTTCCTCCTTCTCTCCTCTTTCCTCTTCGTCTTCGTCTTCGTCTTCCTCTTCCTCTTTCCTCTTCCTCTTCCTCTTCCTCAATTCTCTCATTTTTTTAACAACCCATGTCATATTTCGACACTGAATAGAATTTGATAAAGCCAATACCGTGACTGCATTAATTCTCAGCTTCACTGTATTTCAAGTAAAATTCTCAATTGTTAGGTTCAAAACAACAAATATAATTTGTAATTTAATAAAGGTTTGAACTTTGAATTAACAACATACAAACAAATATTTGATTGGTTTAAATTCAACGAAGGAGATATACGAGATATACCCTGGTATATCGAGATATACTAGAGATATACCACAAATATACTAGATATAACCTGATATATCGAGATATACCAGAAATATACCACAGATATACCTTGGTTAACTTGAAGAAGATGATGAACAGTGCAATGCTGGTTAAATTTGATTAGCACGTATAATCTGAATAATATAAGTTTCAATTAAATAGTAAATTAGTTGGAGAATATTTTACAATTGACAGTTCTTTTATATAATCTTATTCTTCCTCTTGCAGCTGATTTCCAATGTTAGATAGTGACGCAAATTTTAAGCACTATTCTATCTATATGAGCTGCGTAAATTTGGCTCTTTTAAAATTCAACAGTCTATATGAAGACCTCTCATTCGTTGAATTTAAACCAATCAAATATTTTTTGTATGTTGTTAATTCAATAGTTTATATCTCTGGTATACCAGATAACTTGAAGAAGATGATGAACAGTGCAATTTGATTAGCACTAACTTGTGCAAGAAATGTGAGGCGTTGTTTCTGTCAAATTGCCCACGTGTTCTCTGAGGAAGAGAAAGAAAGAGGAAGAAAGAGGAAGATGAAGATGAAGAAGAAGAAGAAGAAGAAGAAGAAGATGAAGAGGGAGGAAAAAATGGAGAGTACGTAGAGAAGGAGAGAGAAGAAGTAAGAAATAAACTTTGGTGGAAAATAAGGGGTGGGAACCGGCAACTGGGAGAGCCAATTTCAATTTGTCCATTTATAAAATTTAACACAAATGAGCCTTTTTTTAAACTAATATATGGGATTTGCCCATTTCAGACGAAATCCCTATAGCTTAGGACTAGATCAATAAAATCAAGTGTTTAATTATTGTTATAACAGTTTTGTTGCATTTAATGTTAAAAAAAAAAAGGCATGAGTTTTCTCGTATACTAGCTAAGTTATAGCTTAGTTAGAGATATAGATATGCATATACAGTTGGGAATTGAAATGATAAGTTGATCACAAAGTGATGGTTTATGGGTGGGCATTAAAGTAGGAGAACTACAGCTGCTTTCTACCACCTTTGGCCTGAATTAAAAAAAAAAAAAATTAAGTAAATGACCAATTAAAGAAATTAAAAAAAAAATGAGGAATCAGATCCTACCAACCGGCTTTAATGGACGTTTTACAGAACCACATACCCCAAACAGCCTAGCATTCATCCTAACTGCGTACTCCACCTACACCTACCAATACAAAATAAATAAAATTAAATAAGAAAACCCATTGAGGAATGAGAAACTGAAAAACGATTTCAGAAATAAAAATAAGAAAACTTGAACTGATGAGAAGAAAAAGACAGGTAAATATATTCCATGACTACAAATCTATGTTGTTGGGGGTGTTCGAAGAATTCATATAGTGGTCCTCTTCGACTCAGGGCGGAGCTATGTGAGGGGCTGGGTGGGGTTCTTGCCTCGGCCAATTTTTTTATAAAAAAATAATTATGTACATATTTTTAACATTAAATAAATATTTTATTAGTAATAATATATTGTGTCTAATTTTTCTGTACATATTTTGATATATATTAACAATATTTAATAAATATGTAGATAAAAATGACATAAATTGTAAATAAAGTAGTTAAGTATAATTTTTTTTTCATGTATTTGGTAACTATTAATACCAAAAATAAAATTTTAGTCGTATACTACATAAAAATTCTTCTTAAATGTGATAATAATAAAAAAAAAATTAAATATTTAACTTTAGATTCAATATTATAAAAATAAAATTAAAAAAATAAGAATATGATAAGCTTCATATTAAAACTTTTAAATTTATGTTTATCATATTTTATTTCAACTCAAATTTTAACTTTATTTAATATTATATTATTTGACATTTTATTTTAATAATCTTTTAAAATTTATTTGAAATTATTTTTATTATTATTAGTTATTTTTATTTTGTTTATAAACATATATTTTTAAATATAGTCTCAAGCTTAAAATTATAAATCATATTTTACTTTTTATATTTTTATATGTTTATTTTAGTTTTAGTCTTAACAAATATAAATTTTGAGGTGTTTGATTGAGCTTTTAATTTACTTAAATTTTTTAGTTAATAAATTTATTTTATTCATGAATGATACTAATAGTTATTAACTTATTATACTGATACTTATTAACTTGTTATATTTTTTTAGTGCTATCTGTATGTTTCTATTATAATATAATATATAAAAAAAATTTAATATTAAATTAAGTTCAGTAAATTATAATTTTTATTAATTTTTTTTGTATAAAAAAATTTTAAGTCCTCCTAAAAAAAATTTCTGACTCCGCCCTGGTCTTGTCGTTTACATGAACCGACTAATTAATGTTTAGTCCAGATGAATCGATTTGACATCGATCCAAGTGTCTAACACCTATATATGAACCGAAAATGGTCGGCTAACACAATAAATTGCTAACCAGTAGCCAACAATTTGACGATTCTTACGTAGGATACTCTTCTAGTTTTTATAAATTAGATATATTAGTCATATTATTTTAAATTAATATATTTTATTCACTTTCTTATTTTAGCACTACAGTACATTTTAAACATTTTTTCTTTTTTGACATTTTTGGATTCTTTGGTCATTTGCTTGGGGAAAAATTATAAAATCTATTTAAATATTACTATTATTATACCGATAGGTTTTAAAGTGTTTAATTATATAATATTAAGGTGTCAAAAGAGCGTAAATTCAAAACAAAGTGACTAATACATCTAATTTATAGAAATAAAGTGACACCTGCAATTTTTTGAAAATAAAAACTCACTCCTCTATGTTTGCTTATATATTCAAAAAGTAAAGTAAATGTTATATTAATTATTATAGACTCTACAAATATGTATATGCATGTAACTCACATCTAAACACCAATCCATAAAATACACTCAATAAGTATATAATTACTCTTTTAATTTTGACCATGGCAAGTTCTTTTTATAAGGAAAAACTAAACATTAAAAATTCAGGAATAAAAGTTTTTCAAAGTTAAAAACTTGCAGTAAGATTAGGTGGTACTTTGCTTAATCAAAGTATTTTCCTCTATCTTTAGTGGTTAAAGAAAAGTCCATTATCTTGATTCATTTGATGGGTCTAATATATAATAGGTTTTTTTTTTTTTTTTGTTTTTTTTTTTTTCTGAGGTAGAAATAGAATAATATATCTACAGGTTTGACGGAGTGAATATTTAAATAAAAATATTTTTTAATGATAATTTGATGAATATATTAATCTAAATTTTATAATTTAATTAATTTTTTATTAATAAGTGATCTTACAATTATTTTATAATCTTACATCATTAATTTTATATACAATTAATAATTAAAATGCCACTTCATACAAATATAGCAATACTAATTTTTGAATCTTTCTTTATATTTTATAATGTATGAATGGCATAATGAGTACGATAATACTACGGTTGCCAAATGAAGAGTAGTTATAATAACACCCTCAATTATACTCTCTGTTCTTTTATTTGTACTATTCTTTAAATGATATATATAAATTTTACTTTCTTATACACATTAATTTTTTAAAAAAATGTGAAAATAATATAACAATTAAGCAAAATTTACATATATCACTTAAAAAATGATGTAAGTAAAAATGATATTATTGTTAGCACTAGTCACCAAACGAATATAATGGACCTAGTACTTTAAAATTTTACTTTAATCTTTTTTAACATTATCAATCAGAAAAGACAAAATTTTAACATTTATACAGAGAATAAGTACGGAAAAAATGGACAAAAAGCAATATATATTTTAATTAAAGTTTTTTATTATTATTTGTTTTGTTCGATGGGTGAGAACCAAAATATGAAATAAAATGAAAAAAATTACATCAAATTAAACTTTTACTTACTATTAATTTTTTTTAATTAAAATATATAATTTTTTTTTGACCATTTTACTTTTGTTTATTCTTTGCTCAAATGTTAAAATTTTATCTCTTATGAACGATAATGTTAAAAAAAATCAAAATAAAATTTTTTAATTATCATGAATACTAATATAGAGTTATTTAAAAACATGGTGAATTTTTGATACTTTTCGTAAAATATGGATGCTAAAAAGTACCAAGCACGAATATAATTACATTGCAATGTATTGACTAAGTGTACATAAAAATATTATTTTTTAATTTTTATGTTATCCTCTACATTTTTAATATTTTAAAAATTATATATATGTTTAATGTACTTTTTTTTTTAACATTATAAGAAGATAAACATATTTTTTTAATGATTAAAATAAAAATAAAATTAATTAAATAATTAGATCATTTATATATATATATATATATATTAACGAGGTTGTATTTGCATAGGAGAATTATTGAAATTAGTTGGTTGTATATTTATTTGGTTTAATTGTAAGATATAATCATATTTTTAACTCTCTTAGAAAAAAAATATTTATTTTTCTTATATTGTAAATAAATATATATTTTTTAATGTAAAAAAATTAAATATATGTTTTTTAATATAAGAAAAAATTAATCATATATTTTTATTACTGAGGTTAAAAATAAAATTAGTTAAAATGTATTTATTTTTTCCTACAATGAAAGAAATATGATCAAAATTAATCTCGTGACAAAGCCTAAATGATATTGAACTAAAAAAAAAAATTGTATTAGAAAATTAATGATTAAAAAATTAGACGCATACTCTAAAAGCTGTAAACTACGAAGTTACCAAGAATAAACAAACAGAGCAAATAAGTTTCCAACGCATAACAGTAATCTAGATTCTAAACACACATATATAAGCCAGTGCCACTTTGGTCCCTGATACGATCCTCCGAACTGACGTCTTTTGAGCCTTGAGAACCTGTTCATTTCCACAATCATCACCTTCGTCAATCTTAACACATTCTCTCGAACCCTTAAGTCTCACGCTCTCTGTCTATACATGCAACTTCAATGGGCAATTTCTGTCCTTGTCTAGCACCAAAACCAACACCAGTAACAAAAAAACCAACAAAGCGCCTGCAAAACCAGCAATCGCTACCCAACCAATGGACCCGAACCCGATCTTCCCGCAAAAACAAGCTCGACGACTCTTCGTTTCATGAACAAGCTCTCGCTGCTGCTGTTCTCTTCCAACAGCACCAGCAAAACGGTTCTTTTCCTTTTAATCGCTATGCTTCTCTTAGGTACCCCAATTCCACCTCCAAGCTCAAGAGGGATGCTTTGCCTCGGAGTTCCAGTTCTCGCTGTCGCTCTCTCGCTGACCCTTTGCTTCAGGCTCATCAGCTTGCTAACCAGGTTTTGGCTTTATCTCTTCAACTCTTTCATTTGTTTGTTCTCATTGGAAATTTTCACTGGTTTTTCAGTAATCAAGAAATTTCCATGCTTTGGTGTTTTCTAATTTTGGTTCATTAACTCTCGATTTTGTGAAACAGATCAATGATTTTAACATTGAATCAGGTCAATAGTTGAATATTTTATTCTTTCCTAGCCTTTTTAATGTTATATAATGGTTTTTACTTCTTTTAGGATATCAAGCTTGATGATCTAGAAACCAGCTATTTTGTTCTTGTCCATGGAGGTGGATTTGGTGCCTGGTGTTGGTATAAAACTATAGCACGACTTGAGGAGGGTGGTTTTAAAGTTACTGCTGTAGACTTAGCTGGTTCTGGAATTCATTCATCTGATACAAACAGCATTACAAGTCTTTCACAATATGTGAAGCCGCTTACTGATTTTCTTGATAAACTTGCTGAGGGAGAAAAGGTATTATTAATATTATTTTCATACGAAAGCTAGAGCTTCATTTATATTTTCTAACATGACTTTTACCAATTGTTATAACTACCAATAACTAATATAGCGTTGGGCGGAAGTAGCATAGCTGCTACATATGTGTTCTGGTTCCTATTCTTTACTTCCTCTGTTTCCTATCCTTCTCAATTGCTGCAGGTAATCTTGGTAGGTCATGATTTTGGTGGTGCATGCATATCATATGCAATGGAACTGTTTCCTCATAAAGTTTCAAAGGCTATTTTCGTTGCTGCATCAATGTTGAAAAATGGGCAAAGCGCTTTCGATATGTTCTCCCAACAGGTGCCGTTCTACATTGTGTCCCTGAAATTTAACATACCATTTGCAATCACATGAAATGAATTTCATAAATCTCAAATCTCAAATTCCGTATCTTTGCACTGCATGTTCTTTAAAGAATGTTATTTGGTTGATTATGTCAAGTTGTTGCAGGCTGGTTCAGATGATTTGATGTTAAAAGCTCAGAAATTTTTGTATGCAAATGGAAATGGTCATCCTCCAACTGCTATTGATCTAGACAAGTCACTGCTAAAAGATTTGCTTTTTAACCAAAGTCCTGCCAAGGTACTTTTAATGTTATTTGATGTTTCCTTTACTCTTTTCAAACATTAATTAGATATTAACTGCTTAATTAATCCCGGTTCTATGTGGTTTAGGATGTTGCATTGGCGTCTGTTTCAATGAGGCCAATTCCATTTGCACCAGTTTTGGAGAAGCTTTCACTCTCTGACATGACATACGGCTCAGTGAGGCGGTTCTATATAGAAGCTTCAGAAGACAATGCCATTCCCATATCACTGCAGAAGAGTATGATAAATGCAAGCCCACCTGAACGGGTATTCTGCCTGAAAGGTGCCGATCATTCACCCTTCTTCTCGAAGCCTCAAGCCCTACACAAGTTATTGTTCGAGATCTCAAAGATTTCTTCAATTTAGAAAGTATATTTTCTTGCTGAATTATCTATGGGGATCCCCTCTCAATTAGTGCTCCACTAAATGATAGGAGACTAATGCTTGCAGTTGACAGTAAGAAGTTCTAGTAAGATGTAAATGCATATAGGATTAACAATTTTCATGGATGCCATTTTTCTTTTTTTGCACCCGTGAGAGATTTACATTTGTATGCTACCGAAATATTCATACCAGAATGAAGTGCAATAGTTGAGCAAATTCTAGCAACATTCGCTGCTAGAATTTCACTCTTTTATTTTCAGACTTCTATTAAAATGGCTGCTTCATCATTGTAATATTAGTCTTACCAAATGAAAAATCATAACTTTGACCCCAAAATAAAAAATAAATAAATAAATTGCAATAACAGAACTACCAAAAGAGCCTCAAGCTTTCTCGGAAACATTTTAAACAAAATATATTTTTTATTTAGGATGAATTTTTGAAATAAGGACATAGCATAATTGCTTGAATTTTTTTTTACATGAGTTAGGCATATAAATATGTAATGCGTTTTAATAATTTCAATAAGATATAATTAGTATATACATAAAATATGATTTTTTTTACATGCAAGTAAATGTATCAATATTTGGAAAGAATTTTCAAGTTAATCATACTTATATAAAAAAAAATTCAATTTCTTGATAAAATTTCATTTTCAACTCCAACCCCTTCATATATAGTTTTAATAATGCAAAAAAATATATATTTATTGATACTAAAAAACACCATAAACTTATAGTTTTTTATAGCATGAAAAACATGTTTTTTATAAAAATTAATTAGTAAATTTTTCTCGTGAAAATACAACATTTTTTTCTCTCCTTATAAGAGTAGTTAGTTGCATTGAACTGCAATGATATCACTTTATTGTTGACAATATATGGTAGATTTGAGCCCCATCTATTTGAAAATTAAGAGTTTCTCCTAATTTATAAAGGTAAATTGACTTATTATTGTCATATAAAATATATTTTTATTATCATTTATCTGTTTTTTTGTAAAAATAATAAATTTGTACTAATCTTTTTAAAAATAAAGGTAATGGACTTATTACTACCCTTTAAAATAAACTTTTATCATAATTTACTTGTATTTTTTTAAATATAATGAACTTATAATACCCCTTAAAAATTACAATTATATTTTTATTAAATGTAATTAATTTGGGCATTCATTCATCTCTTTTATTGTAGATGATTCAACTTATTATAAAAGTATTATAAAAATAATATATTAGTAAACAATTACTTACTAAATATGGAATATAAGGTTAAATTAAATAGTTATAAAGAGAATGTAATTTACAAAGAATTTATGATAATAAAAATAATATTAAAAAATATTTAATTAAATAGTGTTTAATATTAAATGAGTTTAAATTAATATAATTTAACTTAAACGACGTTTAATTGTATGATATTTAAAGAAAAATAATTTAATAATTATTATTTTAATTGTGAAAATATATAATTTGAATGAATATTATTTTTGTTATTATAAGTTTTAAAAATATTATTTTTTTATTATAAATTTTGAGAGAGATATTTTGTTGTTTTCTCGAAAATAATTAAAAGAATGGTAGCTGACCCACTGTAATCCCCTAGTAGCGCACACATTTGATCCAGTTGGACAGTATTAGTGTATTACCTTCAGTTAGGGTTTTCCTAGTGGGTCGCTTTGTTCCCTCTCCGCACTTTTGGTGCTTAGGAAAGAACCATTCACGATTATAAGCTATACGACGATGACGACCGTGCTGCCAACTTCAGAGGAAGATCCGGCGCTCGCCGTTGTACGATTCACTTCAGAGCTTGCCTGGGCCGACGCCGGTCCTGAGGTCGGTTGCTTCCTTCACCGTTTATTGATTCGGAGTGCTCTTGTTTATACACATTTACACGCGTACTTATAGGGACGACTGAAATTTCAATCTGAAATATTATATTTCTGGCTTTTGATGTGTATTTACATAAGTTTAATTTTTGTTCGAATCTCATTTAGTTAATTTCCCCTTCTTCTTTTGGTGTTTGGAATTCGAGGTTAATTAGCTGAACGTATTTTATTTTAATTTGATACTGAACTTATGTGCGCTGTGATTGTCAAAATTGTGAAACCTAATCTCGCCGCTGTCAGCTTTGCATGTATTAAATAAAATTTATTTCAATTGCCGGAATTACTGCTGGTAATTAGTGTTAGAAGAAACCAACTTTTATACATTTATAGGCCCCACAAGTCATACATGCCAATTGCAATTCAACAATTATGGACTTGGGATTACTGGAGTTTGAGGACCTCCATTATACCACGTTAGAAGTTGTTAAATTTTTTCTCAAATGCTCAAACACTTAAGCTATTGGGAGAGAGCTAAAATTACTTATATGCATTTGTCAATTTGCATCTATAAGATTACTCGTTGGTGGCAAGGAATTGGGAATGGTTGTCTAGTATTACCTATGATTTATTTTTATACTAATGCATTTTCCTAAATTTGATTTTGTGGTTAAAACTGGAATTGTTAAAATTGAAAGCTAGATTAGAATGTGTTGTTACTACACAGGTTGCTGAGCCACATGTTACTAGACTGTGCCTCGAAGCCCAAGAATGCATGGTAATGAGCAGGCGGTTTGATTTGGTCTCACTGATGCTCACTTCTGCTGAAGTGATATTTTCTAAAGTCAATGAGAAAGGTATTTGACTGGTGTTTGGTCATTTATGTTTTGTATCAAAGAACTTACAGGAAGATGGATATTGACTAGCAATTGTAGTCCCGCCCCCATTGTACTCAAGAATGATCTATTTTCTTTCTGTTCAGATCTTGAGTGCATTTTGACTGTTATCTGCAATGAGGTTACAAAGTCTGGAAGTCTAGACGAAGCATTGGAAATGGCAAAACTTATATCTACCAAGATTACTCAACAACCAAATGAAAAGCCTGCCGTGCGTTTAAAAATGTAGTGTACAATTTTTAATTCAAATTCAGCTTTTAGAAAAAATATTTGAAGGTGCTTTTTTCATGTTTGTCATCCTTTACAGTTTGTTCAATCTCTACAACCTATTGGAGAACCCATACAGCTGTTTCTATGTTTACATGAAGGCCCTAAATTTGGCAATCGAAGGGAAGGTCACTGAACATGTAGTTCCTTCTTTCAAAAAGATTGACAATTTCTTGAAAGAGTGGAATATTGGGATCATTGACCAAAGGCAATTATTTCTCACCATTGCTAATGTTTTAAGGGAAAATAAAAGGTGAGATGCAATCAATGGGATATTTCAGGATAGGAGTAATGTTTAACTAAATTTTTGCTGAATCAAAATTTTCACCATTGTTCTCTACTATTGATAACCATTATTTATCATCAATTTTTATGGTTTTTATCAATTCAGCTCCGGAAAGGAAACTTTTAAATTTCTGACCAAGTACTTGGCAACTTTTTCGGGTGAAGATGTGCATGCTCTTGGTGAAACCAAGGAGGAAGCTGTCCGCACGATTATAGAATTTGTTAAGGCTCCAGACATGTTCCAGGTAATAGGCCTAGGAAACATCAAACACTTATTTTTTTGTTGCCGCATAAATTGATTTTATATCATACTTTTGTATATTAAGAAATCATCGAAAAAATGTAAACATGGATGGTAGGCAACGTGTTTGATCAAAGTTTAGAGTTTCAAAGTGAGCAAAGTGACATGATACATAAGCATAAAAACTTTGAAGAAATTTATACCATTGAAAAGTCAGTTGAAATGCCTTACATAAGGCTTTGATTTATTCTTTTACTAGCTGTGCATTATCTAGATAAGTATCAATGCTGAGAATCGATATATTTTTTTTTGCTATATTTTGCAGTGTGATTTACTAGATATGCCTGCCGTGGGACAATTGGAGAAGGATGCTAAATATGCTTCGGTATATCAGCTACTGAAAATCTTTCTCACTCAGAGACTGGATTCTTATTTGGAATTTCATGCTGCAAATTCTGCTCTACTGAAAGACTACGGTACAAGTATAGTTTATTTTCATCCTTGTTCATGGCTTCCATACAAGTTAGGGTTTCTTCATTGTTAATGCACTTAAATTTTTGTTTTTCGTTAATATATGTTAGGTCTTGTTCATGAAGATTGCATTACTAAGATGAGGTTGATGTCATTGGTGGATCTTGGCTCTGATGAAGGTGGAATAATTCCTTACAATCTAATTAAAGATTCACTTCAGGTTAGTTTGCTTTTCCTTTCAGCTATCTCTGCTTTTCCTCAAATCTTTATTAATTACGTTATAGCTTATCTATCCACAGATTAATGATAATGAGGTGGAACCATGGGTCGTTAAGGCAATAACTGCAAAGCTAATTGATTGTAAAATGGACCAGATGAATCAAGTTGTAATAGTAAAGTAAGCTTTCTAGCTAGTTACCCTATAACATACATTTTTATATTGCCGGATAGGATAAATATTTTAGTGGATATTGTCTTTTTCCAAACCTGATTAGCTTTTTAAAAACATGCAGCCGCAGTACCGAGCGTGTATTCAGTCAGCATCAGTGGCAAGCACTTAGAACAAAGCTAGTGCATTGGAGGGTAAGTGGCTGCCTGCGTTTATTACATCCTGTGAAATTATATTACTGTTATTTTCTTGTGCTCTATGGTCAAGTGCCATGTAAATCCCCAACAATTTGTATCTATTTAACAAATGCCCATTCCAGGGTAACATTGCAAATATTATTGGCACAATTAGAGCGAACAGGACCACAGAAGATGGTTCACAAGCAATGCAAAGGTTAGCTATTCGTTAGAGGTCGTTAGAGGGTTTACTTGTTTCAAAATGGCCCTGTTATTTTGGACCATCGTTATCTAGAATATGGGTGGGGATGATGAGAGGATATACCCTCAAGTTTGTTTTTCGGTTTTCTTGGGACCATAATTTTGACCTAGGCAAGTTCTGATTTGTATTGATTGGTCGTTTTAAACTTGCTATTTTTGTATGGATGATAATGTCATTATTTGTTGCTTTTGGTTTTCTTCTCGGTGGTATGCAGCAACTTGCAATACCATGGTTTTAACTTGATGTGGAGGGATAAAACATCCCTCGAGTCCCCTTTTAAATAAAAGTTTGCCTTCAGTTTACTCTTCCACATTTTTTATCAGCTCCATAGCAACATCTACAGAAATAGTTAGCATGAGCAATTTGCAGTTTGCAACACCAGCAATTTAACTACATTCAGAGTCGTCCAAGAAATTATAAAGTTTAGGATGTTGAAGTCAATCGTTGAATTGCAAGTGTTTGGCTTGCATGATGCATCAAGCTTATATTTGTGAGGAAGTGATAAATGTGTAAAATGATTGTTGGCTTTTTTTTTTTAATAATTTAACATTTACTTAAGTTTTAAATTAATACAATTGTTGAAAGTTATAGATCGTTGAAAATTCATAGGGAGAAACATCTCTTTAATGTCAAACTAAAGCGTAAAGAACTACAATCATCTTGGTGTGCTTGGCAACAAGTTACGGCTATCTAATATTGAGTTTGAAATAAACAATCCCCCGGCTATTTTTAGCTAGATGCTGATGCATTAATTGAATAATTTGAGTTTTCCTAAAAAAGATATCCATGCGAGGATCTAATGCCCAGCCTAAAATTGGCAAGTAATTGAGTAATGAAATTCAGATGCCTTCAAGATAACCATAGGACCTATGGCATAGGTGATCCAATCCGCCTTTTAGATTCTGCCGCTTGGCTACATGCAAATATAGTTCTCGCTGGATGCCCTTTTGCATATACTATTCATTTATTTGCACACAAACGCACTGAAAAAAAAAAAAAAAACAAGTGGGGTTATCTTGTATGAATGAATTTATATGATCAAATAATTAATTTGGGTCATGACATGCAAACTATACAGAAAAGTCAATACAAAACAACCCCTTAAAAAACAAAAGAAAAGTTCAGTAGGAAAATGTTGTTGCATTGAGGATGTTAAGATCCCAAATTTCCGCCAAGAATGAACCTTTGATTGCTTGGGGCACTAATCAAAATCAAAATCGGGTGTCAATTTCTTTTTGTTTCTTTTCTACCCTTCTATCGTGTTTTTATTTTTATTTTTTAAAGCAAGCTGATGGTATGTCCTTCACTTTCTTTTTTGAGCCAAGATTGAAAGTTTTTGAAACATGATACAATTTTCCTCCTGTTTGTTTATTGAGTTATTAAAGTATGTTTGGTTGAGAGTAATTATAATCGTAATGAGAATTAGTTAAAATACTATTTTATTTAGTTTGACTATATTCTATAATAAAATATGAAGGTATTACAACAATAATAGTAATCCTCATTACGCTTACAACCCTTAAGAATACGCTATAATGTTATATTTTTCTAACAAATTGTATAATTATTTATGATTTTGTTTGTTTATTCTATATCTTTTAGTAATAAAAAAAGTTTATTTTTTAATTTTACTTCATTATAATTTTTTTAATTTTTATTTTAATATTATTATTTATTTTGATTCACTGCTTAAACAAACATTATAATAATAATATTATTTTTTTTACATTTAATTATATTATAATTATCTTTCCTATTACTTTTACGTTAACAAACCAAACACCATCTTATTATTTAAAGTACGGGCTCCTAGGTAGGGGTGTCAATTCGTGCGAGCTGGGCTAGTTCGAGCTGGGCTAGTTCGAGCTGGGCCAAACTAACTAGCCCAGCCCAAATTGGTTCAACCCTAGCTCAATTCAAATTTAATTCGAGCTAGCAAATGTGAGCTCGAACCCAAACCAAACACAAACGAGCTGGCTCAAACTGGCCCAAACTAGCCCGAATTGTTAATTATATATATTTTTTGGTTAATATGACTTTTTTTATTAAAAAAATATGTTTAATAATTAAAGCTCAAATAAAATTACATAAAATAAAAAAAAAAAAAATATATATATATATATATATATATATATATATATATATATATATATATAATAAAAAATTAATTATTAAAGCAAAAATTTAATTACTAAATTAATTTGGCAATGAGTAAATGCATTAAACCATACTCATGTAAAAGTTAGAAGTCGTCATGCCCTCATACAAACACACATTTAGAATAAAGAGTTCTCAAATTTAAATTAAATTTCTTCTAGTTATTAAATAAAATAAATAGAGATGAGTAGATTAAATAAATATACTTATTAAAAATTGAACAGTTAAAGTAAATTAAAATGTTACACGATAACATAACTTTTTTTATATACACAAGAATAAAACTTTGACTATTACATAATATCTAAGTCTCAAGACAAGGAACAAGTAGAAAAGAGAATAGCATAACACAAGTATCAATTTAAAAATAGAAACTTCATAATATTAATTTAAATTAAATATAAATATTTTTTTTTGTTTAAAGAGTTAGGTAAATTTAAATGCTAAATGCATTAATATCAAAGAATGTAGCATAATATTGTGACAAAATGAATAAATTATAACTATTTATTCATTATCAGCTTATTTTTCAAAAGAAAAGGGAAAAAAATAACTAATATATCATAAAAAAGAAGTACTAAAAGAAATGAAAGATTATTTTAATTTTAATATAGTATTTTTTAATTTTTTATTTAAAATTTAATTTAATTTTAGTTCGGGCTAATGGGCTGGCCCTAACCCAACCCTAACCCAGCCCAAATTTGTTCGTGTTATTCGAGCTGGGCCGAAACAAGCCCAAATTTAATTCGATTCGTGTTCGATTCGTGTTTTTCGATTCGGGTTCAATTCGGTCAATCGAGCTATAGCACAAATTGCCACCCCTACTCCTAGGTCTAGGATTTGAAAATTTTTTGTTAGGTAATGATTTTTTATCAATAGATACGTGCTACCGGTAAATTCCATTAACACCCTTGAGGTATAATCATTATACCACATATACCCTCAAATTTTAAAATTATATCAGATATGTAAATCAAGGTTTGTTATAATTTCACTTTTTTTTTTTTTTTTTTTGTGATTGAAATAATTTCACATTTTCAAGTATGCCTGGTGTCAAAAACATCTATTAACTCATCTCTCTTTCCTTTATGAACTCTAATAAAATTATAGACAAAAATATATATAATAATTTTATAAATATGAAGAAGAAAAAAAGAAAAGAAAAATAACATATAAAATATAAATAACTTTTTGCCTTTTGAAAATTATTCTAAATTTTAAAAGTTAAATTAAAAAATTATTATTAGCTATATGTCCTAAGTCTGACGGTTGAATGTAATCTCTTTTACTAGATAGTGACCTTAAATTAATTCAATACACCAACTAGAAAGTGAAATTAAAGACAAAATTACAAGTTTTGAATAGAATAAAAAGAAAATAAAATCAAAAGGAGAAAAAAGAAGAATATGTTGTGCATTAAAACAAAATCATAACAAACAATCACTAATATCCCATAATTATTTTAAAAAATTCAAAACCTATAAATTATTACCAAAACTCATATAATAAACTCGAACATGCCCAAAACACCAAACCAAAAAACAATTTTTTTAATTAGCCAAAATGACAAGCTCAGGAAATTTACTTTTTCTCTCTCACACAAGTCAAACAACAAAGAAAAAGAAAGGAAAGAGAAATTTGAGAGGGTGAAAACGAAGAAGGAAGATAGTTATTAATTAGCGAGTTTTAAACAATACTAGTTGTAACTTGTAATATTGTGATAAATAAGGGTGTTAATTTTTATCATAATTTAATAATATAATTTGAATATAATATAATATGAATAATTTTTTTAATAAAAATTGATTAATAATTTTTTATGTTCTTATTATTTTAAATAAGTAACATAAAAATAAGTCAAGTAAATTTTTTCATGTATCAACTAACACAAAAATTCAACACGAATAACACGAAACAAATATGATATGGACATGAATAACATAAAATGAATACAATATAAATATAATTAATATGATACGATTGCATGATTCGAACACGATACGATATGAATAACTTTTTTAATAAAAATTGATTGATAATTTTTTTCATGTTCTTACTATTTTAAATAAATAATACGAAAATAAGTCGAGTAAATTTTTTTAAATATTAACTAATATAAAAATTCAATACAAATAATACGAAACAAACGTAATAAGAACATAAAGTAAATATAATATAAATATAATTAATACGATATCATTACCGGTCTTAGTGATAATAAATCAACAAAGTAGTACCTTGACTTTGTTGGAACAAATTCTTACTTAAATCTCTTGGTAATAAAGGCCGCAATGAAAAGATAGGGAGAGTTTGACCGGAAGAGAATGACTGAAATGATTTGAGTATGAGTAGAGTTTGGACTTCTATTTTATTTTATTTTAAGTTAGCTAAATTAATTTTAAATAAAAAAACATCGTTAAATATTCCAAAAAAATCTTATAAATGTAAATAAATTACTATTGTGCCAATTTGTTCATAACAAATGGATTTTATTGATATTTTACAAATTTTAGGAGTGTTTACGATATCAAAATAAAACACAATAATATTTTTGATATTTAGCGTACATTCTACCTAGAGTTGAGAAACGGGTGCATTTTTCACAAATTTGAATTTGAATCGAATTTAAAGATTTTTCAATTCAAATAAATCAAATTCAATTCGATGATTTAATTAATTCAAATTTAAAGCCCATCATTCCAATTATCTAGTGGTAAAAATGGTGCCTTATGTCTTCTTGAAAATAGGTTAAAATTCTCTAATTGTAATTTATAGTAGTTAGTGAGTATGTATTCTAAAGTGGATTATATGGATTGAATAAAAAAAAATTGAATCCTAGCATAAAAAAAATTTGATATTGGATAAAGTCGAATTAAGATTATAACTTATTTATAAATTATTGCCATATAAAAAATACAATATTTATAATATTTAAATTTAAGATTGGTACATTTATAGTCACAAGAGTTAAAATAATAAAAAATATGTACGGGTATTTATTAAATTATTATAGATACGTAATATATTTATTTATTGATTAAATTAAAATATTAATTTAATATATTTGTGGTATATTTAAATTTAACACATTATTTATTTATAATTTTAATATCTATTTTTAAGTTAAATTATAGTAGATTATAAAATTTATTAATTTAAATTCAATTAAATTTTTGGACAAATTTATTGAATTATTAGCTCACTCATGGCGAATGAGCATAATAATAGTTGTAATTGAAATATATATATATATATATATATATATATATATATATATTCAAACGAGATATTAGTTTGTTGTGTAAATATTTCAACGTCTATATTCAGGAGTGAAGCAAAAAATAAAATAAAATTTGGTGGGGACCTAAATTCAATTTTTTTATACAAACTATTTTTTTTATTAAAATATTAAAAATTAAAAAATATATCATAATATATAATTAGTAAAAATTATAGTAAAATATACTCAATTTAATACTAATTTTTACATATCATATTATAATATAGACATAGAGTTATCGCTCAAAAATATAAATTTAACACATTATAATTAACCTATAATAAAGATTAAAAAAATATATAATAAGTATTAATATCATTCATATATAAATAAATTTATTAACTAAAAAATCTTATCAAATAGGAAGCTTAATCAAATACTACAAAATTTATAAGTGTTAAAATTAAAACTATAAAGAAATATATAAAAATGTAAGAAAATAAAATATGATTTAGAATTTTAAGCTTGAGACTACATTTAAAAATATATTGTTGATAAATAATATAAAATTTACTAATAAAAATGAATTAAAAACTAAAGGCAGAAAAATATTAAAATTTTTGTATAAAATTTTTTTTAATTAAATTCAAAAAATTATTAAAATAAAATGTAAAATAATAATATTACATATAAAAATTTGGATTGAAACAAAACTTTGACAATATAAATTTTAAAAACTTAAAAGCCTAAAATTAAGTTTATTGTATGCTTTTATTTATTTATTTATTTAATTTTTAATTTTTATAATGTTAGGTTTAAAGTTAAATATTTGAAATTTTTTTAGATTATTACATATTAATTTAAAAAGTATTTTTATATAACATATTATTACAATTTTATTTGTATCACTAATAATTACCAAATATATATAAAAATGTGTATATATTTAACAATTTTATTCACAATTTATGTCATTTTTATAAATATATTTGTTAAATATTATTAATATATACAAAAAATATGTGCATAAAAATTAGAAATAATATATTATTATAAATAAAATATTTATTTAATGTTAAAAGTATATATATAATTAATTTTTTATAAAAAAAATTTATCGGAGCTATGTCACCAAACAGCCCCGACATGCTCCGTCCCTGACTGACGTCACTTACATTATATATCAACTAAAAAATTTTGCGATTTCGGGTTATATTTTTGGACATAAAGATTGGAAAGGGTAAAAGTAAAGATTTCCATAATAAGAAAATAATGGACAGATGAGCATAGATAAACTGGCAGTCAGCCAATGCCCAATGGAAAGACAGTACAAAAAATAAATTAGGAACATGAATTTATATATATCTATATTTATTTTAATTATGATATGAAGCGTAAATTTTTAAATTTATTTTATTAGACATCAAGCCATAATTAACGGTAGTATAAATTTGTAAAACATGGTAAGATTTTATAATCAATTTTACATTACACATCATCAAGTTTATGTAAAAAATTACTAAAAATAACACATTTAAAATTTATAATAATAAAATAACAATTTAATAACATTAAATGTTCAATTTAAACGTATAATATTAAATATTTAACATTTAAATAGTCTAAATTACTGTTGTTTAATTCCAATTGAATGAATGTTTACAAAAAAATGATATATCAGTCATTTTTTTAATTATTAAAATATAAATTTAAATACAAAAAATATATTTATTTCATTATTATAAATTTTAAAGTATGTTATTTTTATTATTTTTTAATTTATATTTAATATAATTATGAATGCATCATTTTAGGCGTATGTTATTCGTTTAAAATATAGAAAAATGTTCTACATCATTCACAAAACTTAATTTAATTACCATCATTAAATACATTTAATATAATTAAAATTGCATCATTTCAAGCTTCTATTACTAGTAAAAATAAAAAAAATAAAATTGTATTATATCAATCAAATCAAATCAATATATACAATATAGCAATATTCCAAAATTAATGTTGATAATTACAACTATCACTGCTAAAATAATTGTCATCACTTTTAATTATTTCCTTGTATATCGAATGTATAATAAGTAAGAACCTCCAATAATTTTTTATATTTATTTATTTTCTTTGGCACTTATATGAGGAGGGACTAGGGAGGCTGAATATATTAATATATTCACTTAGGTATATTAATATATTCAATTATATTAATATATTAATGTTTTATATCATTTACAAATTTTAATTTAATTACCATCATCAAATACATTTAATGATTTAATATAATTATGAATGCATCATTTGAGGCTTCTATTACTCGTAAAAATAAAAAATAAAAAATAAAATTGTATTACATCAATCAAATAAAATGAATACATACAATATAGCAATATTTCAAAATTAATATTGAGAATTACAACTATCACTAGCTAAAATAATTGTCATCACTTTTAATTATTTCCTTGTATATTGAATGTACAAGTTAGAACCTCCAATGATTTTTTATATTTATTTATTTTCTTTGTCACTTATATGAGGAGGAACTAGACAGGCTGAATATATTAATATATTTAATTATATTAATATGTTAATGTTCTACATCATTCACAAAACTTAATTTAATTATTATCATTAAATATATTTAATATAATTACGAACTCATCATTTTAAACTTCTGTTAGTAAAAATAAAAAATAAAATTATATTATATCAATCAAATTAAATTAAATCAATACATACAATATAGCAATATTCTAAAATTAATGTTGAGAATTACAACTATGATCACTGCCAAAATAATTGTCATCACTTTTAATCATTTCCTTGTATATGGAATGTTTTTTTTTTATATTTATTTATTTTCTATGGCACTTATATGAGGAGGGACTAGGGAGGCTGAAGATATTAATATATTCATTCCTAAAAATATTACAGCAGGCTTAAATTTCCATTTCTTCATCCAGTAAAGTAAAGCCAGTGTTCTCGATCCGCTCGTCTTCTCTCTATTTGTGCTTTTTCTCTGCCTAAAACTCTTATTCAGTTCTTCACTTTTTTCAAAGAGTTAAGGAAGAACATAGACATTCTATCATCAGTAGACTTGTAGCAGAAAGATGGGCTTCTCTAAATATACAAGTTTCACCATTTTGTTTCTCTTCTTGCTTTCATGCACTGTCTTCGATTCAATAGGTTGGATTTTCAGTCTTTCTTCTTTTCTCAATCAATCTTTCCCATTTAAATCTTTATTTATTTGATTTTTACTTGATGTGTACTAATATAAGAATTTTGCTTACTTGACCCACTGGTGAATGTTCTTTCTAAAAAAAGACCACCATCATATGTATTCTACAAGAGAGATGTAACATATATTTTTCTTTTCATTATTTTTAAACGATTTAGATTAATTAGTAGTATTCATTTCGACTCTTCTGTCAATTGCAATAACAAAATAAATAAATTCTTATAATAATCTCTTAGAGTGAGATTTTTATTTACTTTCATCATTAAGATTTGTTGATTGTCTTATCTTCCCCAGAAGCTTACGATGCGCTTGATCCCAATGGAAATATCACAATTAAGTGGGATATTATAAGCTGGACTGCTGATGGCTATATTGTAAGCTCTCTCTCTTTTCATGATATAAATTAATTGAGACTGTATGTCAATCATTTTTGTTTAACCTGTATTTATTAGAACACTTAGTTTCAGTTATATGTAATCCATCATCCTGGTGAAATTGGCAGGCTGTTGTAACACTATATAACTTCCAGCAGTACCGTCACATCGAAACACCAGGTTGGACAGTTGGATGGACATGGGCAAAGAAAGAGGTTATATGGAGCATGATGGGAGGCCAAGCTAGAGAGCAAGGAGACTGTTCTAGGTTTAAAGGGAATATTCCACATTGTTGTTTGAAGAATCCAACAGTTGTTGATTTAATGCCAGGTACTCCTTACAACCAGCAGATTGCTAATTGCTGTAAAGGGGGAGTACTTAGTTCATGGGCGCAAGATCCAGACAATGCAGTTGGTTCCTTCCAGCTTAGCGTTGGTTCAGCCGGAACCTCTAACAAAACAGTCAGACTTCCTAATGACTTCACTCTCATGTCACCAGGGCCTGGTTATTCTTGTGGACCTGCCAAAATTGTGAAACCTACTAAATTCATAACTGCAGATAAAAGGAGAGCTACACAAGCTTTTAGTAAGTTCTTTGTGCTTGGCATCTTTATTATGTTACGAGAAACTTGCTTTGATGTTCACTATATTCCTATTTGTTCTTGGCAGTGACTTGGAATGTTACATGTATATATTCACAATTCTTAGCTAGTAAGACTCCAACTTGCTGTGTTTCTCTCTCGTCCTTCTACAACAATTCCATAGTGCCCTGCACAACTTGTTCATGTGGCTGTCAAAGTAATATGTCCCAGCCTGCTAACTGTGTAGAGTGAGTTATTTCAACCAGAACCCCATCACATTTTCTTGTTTTGTTTATTAAAAAAAAGTTTAATACTTGCAAGCCATTTTTCTTTCTTTTTCCTTTCTTTCATTTGCAGGTCAAGTTCCCCATATTTAGCTTCAGTTGTGTCAGGATCATCTAGCAATAACAACAATAGCTTAACACCTTTGGTACAATGCACAAAGCATATGTGTCCAATCCGAGTTCACTGGCATGTTAAACTAAACTACAAAGAATACTGGCGGGTTAAGGTCACAATCACAAACTTCAATTACGCGATGAATTACTCACAATGGAACTTAGTTGTTCAGCACCCCAACTTTGACAATCTTACACAGTTATTCAGTTTTAACTACAAGCCACTGACTCCTTATGGATCAATAAGTAAGTTCGTTGTTTTTCTCTTCCTTTGGGTGCATTATTTGTTGTGCAATCTTGTTACTGCTGCCTTGCTTAGATTCTGGTACCAGGTATACGTTTTAATCTCCGAACAAAAGAAAGCATGTGTTTTTAATCTGTTTTAAATATCTCTCGTTTTCTGACAGATGATACTGCCATGTTATGGGGTGTAAAGTTCTACAATGATTTTCTCATGCAAGCTGGACCTCATGGCAGTTCACAGTCAGATTTACTGTTCCGGAAGGATCCATCAACTTTCAGTTTTGAGAAAGGTTGGGCTTTCCCAAGAAGGATTTATTTTAATGGTGACAATTGTGTCATGCCACCTCCTGATTCCTACCCAATGCTGCCAAATGCTGGTTTGAATCGGCATATCTCCATGCTAATTCTAGTCATTACATCCCTGTCAACACTAGCATTCATGCAAACTACTGCTTAAATTGTAATTGCATGCATGCCAATTCTAATCATTACTTCCCTGTCTTAGGGGACTTGTAGTCCTAGCTGCTTCATTGTGTTTGTATATTGAGGTTCAAATTATCTAGTGAAGAAATTGCTGCCATCATTTTGCAATTGTATTTTTAATAAATGCTAGGATTTTAAATAAAGGAAGTCAAGGTTATTCATGATTCTAGTCGTCTAATTTCATTTGCTTCTACTCTCCCAAATCATCAGTGTGAGAGAGTGCATGAGTGCGTGCTGAATAGATGGACTGACTTACCTAGTTTGTTGCTTTAATAAATTATGAATAAGCAATAGTTCACCTAGATTGTCTGGTAGTAAGACTTACTTTCTCTCGTTTCAGGTCACATGTTTGAATCATGTCAAATAAAAAACATAAATAAATCTGCAGAATTGTACATAGTTGATAGTAGGCGTGTAGCCATGTACAAGTAAATAATCAGTTACATTACAACCTCCATTGACCAAATATAAAGTACAAAACTTGCTAAGAGGCGACTCCTTTGCAATAATATATCTCTTTAGGCCTCTCCCTGTTTCAGAGGAGACAAATAGAACTTATTATGAAATTTATGATACACGAGTAGTAACATGAATGTTTCTGTTAGATTACAAAATCCTGACCAGTTTAGAATACCTCTTTTGGACATAGTATATGTTTCGTATATGTATGATGCTTACAAGTATGTTAAAGCTTTTATACCTGTACTTCAGTATCATTTTGTTGTGATTGCCCTTGGCTTCAATGTTTTCAAACACTTTAAAAGAATTCAAAATCTAGACAACAAACGTCTATCAAATAGCAATAAACAAGACCATCAATGAAGCAATGAATGTTGAAATAGTAAGTAAGTTTCTGTGGGCAGAATTTGGTAAAAATGGGTATGAGTCAGGTGGGGGCAACATGCATTCGTCTCCATTGAAGTAGACTTTGCGAGGAAATGCCCATCCATTCTTTAAAGTAAAAGTGTTCTTATCCTTCTGAAGAAGCACCTCTGATTGCACATTCCCAAATGGCCCAGCTTCCATCAACAGGTCATTGAAGAATTTTAAGCCATAGAACATACCTGTATCATCTGCATGTTCACAATTTATAGCCCATGTCATGATATTGCTACCCAAAAAGAAGATAAACATTTGTAAGAAGAGGGTTGTAGATGACCCACTTATAGATTCGTAGGGAACAAGAGGCTTGTAATCAAAGCTGAAAACTTGTGTGACATTGTTAAGATTAGGATGCTGCACTGCAAGAGTCCATTGTGAGAAATTCATGCGGTAGTTAAAGTTTGTAACGGAAACTTTCACCCGCCAATACTCCTTGTAGTTGAGCTTCACATGCCAATGGACTCGGATTGGGCACATGTGATGTGTGCATTGCAGTAATGGAGCATTGTTTTTCTTTGGAGTGTTTATTCCCACCATGCTTAAAATTTTGGAGTCAGTTCTGTAAAATAATCATTCATCATACTATTTACAAAAAAATTCACATGAATTGCATGGAATCAGGGGCGGAGCTATGAAGGGGGTTGGGGGGGGCTGAAGCCCCGGCCAGATTTTGCGCCGTTGCCCACGCTGAACTATTGCGCCGTTGCCCACGAACGCGAGCCCACAGGCGACAACTCCAGTTTCCAGCAGCCCAGCCCTCAACGCCTCCAGCCTCCAGCGACCACCGAACACGTGGTCCAAGCCAGTAACGCCACCAGCGGCCAGCCTCCAGTCGACTGCCTCTGCCTCCAGCCTGAAAAATCAGCCCCCCCACCAAAAAATTCCTGCCTCCGCCCCTGCATGGAATTCAAAGTGTTAAGAATTACAACTTACTTGACACATTTCTCCTTGTTCTCACACCCACAAGCACAAGAAGGGCAAGGGATGATTGTATCGTTGTAGAAAGATGACAAAGAAACACAACAACTTGGGTGTTTTCTTGCTAGAATTTGTGAATAAGTGCAAGTCACGTTCCATGTCACTGCATAAAGAAATGACAAAATGATGTTAGCTAGGATTGTGCTATTGATGGATTAATTAAGACGATTTAAGGGAATAGAACTTACTCAGAGCCTGAGTTTTACGGCGACGATCCTGAGTTAGAAAAGTGGTGGGAGGCACAATCTTTGCCTTGCCACAAGTATAGCCTAATCCTGGACCAAGCAAAGTGAAATTCTTGGGGAGCTTGACAGTCTTATTTGTAGTACCTGCTAAGCCAACACTGATCTGGAAGGAAGAGACAGAAGCTGCTGGGTCTTGACCCCAAGCAGCCACAACTCCACCTTTACAGCAGTTTGTGTATTGCTGGTTGTAAGGGACACCAGGAAGCAAGTCCACCACAGTTGGATTTTTCTTGCAACAATGAGGTACATTTCCTTTAAACTTGGAACAGTCACCTTGCTCTGTAGTTTGAGCACCAACCATTGACCATATCACCTCTTTTTTAGCCCATGTCCATCCTAAGGTCCATCCGGGGCTCATTATATGCCGGTACATTTGAAAGTTGTTAATTATTACTGCTGCCTGCAAATCATTAGCAATACATTAGCAATATGGTTAGAGAATAGCTAATACAATTTAATATTGAAAATTAATGGAAACTTCATTGCTTTCAAGTTTGATCTTGAATTCAGGTCCCAAAATTTCGGGTGTTTTTGTTTGGGCAACAATTGTCTCAAAATCATGCTTTTTGGTAAAGAATGTACAAATTGTGTGCAAGCTATGTGCAGGTTATGTAAGGCTTTACACAACTCATATACTACAACTGTACAAGCTGTACACAGACTACATCCGCAATTTTGTTGCCGAAACTATTTTATTCCAAGTCTAACATGTGGATTATTTTGCATTTGGATGAAAGGTTCATTTGATAAAAGAAATAGGTAAATACGAAAAACTTAATTGTGAAGAACAGAAAGTACCACATAGCCATCTGCAGTCCAAGACATGATATCCCACTTGATTGTTATGTTTCCATTTGGATCCAAGGGATCAAAAGCAGCTGCATGTGTTCAAAAAACATGGTCAAGAAATTTGAAAAACAACTAGTTAGTCAATTTCATTGCATAAGAAAATTTATATAAGCTTACCTGCATAAGAAAATATGACAGTAAAGAGAAAAGCCGAGATTAAAATTTTCATTTCCACTCAACAAGTCCAACAATCAGCTTTGTAGGGGTTGAGTTTCAAGCCTGTACAACTTTTTCTGAATAGGGTGTTACAGGAATGTTTATATTCAGCATCTGACTGTAGGAAATCAATCTTAGGCTTCTTAGCCAGTACTCACTTTATATGTATTTAAGTAAGAGAGAGAATGTAGTAGAGGGATCTGATTGGTTTCTAGAATGGCCTACCTAATGGTTGTTAGATACTGATAATATTTTTTTCATTTTTCTTTCTTTAACAAAGAGTTTCAGTTTAGCTTTCCAAGTCTTGAAGCAACAGCTAAGGGAGACTATGCAGGGGAATGAGAATTACATTCCAACGATCCTGAATCAAGTTGAAGGTGACAGTTCATGAATAAGGCAGTCCAAGCTAATAAATTTACATTAGTAACCCTGACCATTTTGAAAATTTTGTCACTTGTCAACTCACATTGAAGAATGACCAATTTGGTAATTTTGGACATGGGTTAGTTGCTGTTTAGAAATTGGTACCAGCTTAAAAACCTTGCGTTTTGAAAAAGAAGTAAAGAGTGACAAGCAAGGAATTAACAGAGAAGAAAGAACAGGTGTTGAGTCCCCTTCTGATAGAAATTAAGATCAATGCTTCTAGTAGTGAAATTACTCAAGTATTCCCCTTTTTTTGTCTTCTCTCTTTGGCCACACTCATAATTATTAACCTTTAAAAGTTCATGTATATAATTAACATGCAAAAAGTGAACAGTTTGTCTAATATGTTTATAAAGGTTGAACTAATTAGCAATCGATAAAGTAGGACAAGACTCATCACTCGGTTATTAATCGTTATTGATCATACGTAGCATTCAACAAGGCATCATTTACTTGGGTCCATTACTACAAAAATATATAAGAAAATAAGCAAAAAGTTGGAGTTTTAAAAATGAAGTTGTTTTCAAGCTCGGATCATTTAAACGTACCACCCTGATGTCAAAAACTGACTTCCGAATTGACAATTTCAAGTATTTTTTTTTTTTTTTTAAATTGCGATGATTAAATAGATTATACATTAAGACATGCAAGCACACGCTTATACATTGGTTGGGCTCGAAATCGATAGTTTTCATTTTTAGGAGTTGGTTTTAACTGTTGTTCACTTCGGGAGATTTATGAAGCAATTGGGGGAACATTGAATTAAAAATTGAGCCAGATTGTGATGGCCTGGGACCTCATGAAAGTGCTAATTGCTTCGTTTCGTAAAACTCTTTTATTACTACCACACCACCCAATGTCATTTACATATCACAAATCTCCTTATATTTTAATAAATTTCAATCAATAACAAATAACCCATCTACCTAAGTGTTGTTAATGTGCTATATAAATTTACTACATAGTATTGTATTATTGGTTAAAAATATTATTCTAATGCTTCTTAATTTCAATAACTTATCCAACATATCTTACGTAATTATTTAATTTATAAACGGGTGAAATATTCTCAAATAATTTAAATACATAATTTTTGTTATAATAATTAGTACTCAAACAAGTTATTGTGTGTCATGTGTTAAAATAATATTTAAAAAAATTATATACTATAGAAAAAAAAAAACTTTATAAATGATAAATTATTCATTTTTCAAAAAAGTGGACTAATGTGTAAGTGATATTACGTGCATTTAATGTTTTTATAATTAATTATAAAGAGTGATATCCAGTATTTGAATAGCAAAAAGGAAAATTTGGAAGAGTCTAAATTGTCTGACCCAGCTAGAGAAGGGAATTTTAACAAGTCATGTAACACAATGTCAATATGCATGTAATATTAGCATAAGTCAAATTAAGTTGTAAATGAGGTGGTATTTGCGTCCCGGTTAAATGAAACAAGAGGCTGAGTCACTGGTTTTGGTAAAGTCAATAAAACGTAATCTAACACGTACAGAGCCCATTGTATTAATAGATTATTTCCAATCTCTTCTTCTAAGTTCTACCTCTCTATATATATTTATACAAACCCGTAAATACGTAGCCATCCATCGTAAAAGTAAAAATATAAAACACAGCAAGATAAATTAATTATAAGCACTTAGAGAGAAGACACACGCACATAAAATCTTCGTCATGACAGGGCTTCGGATTAAGCCAGAGGTACGTACGAAAGACGATATTGATGTGTATATATTTCGAAAGTTTATATTTTATTAAATTAATGATATTTTGTTGTTGGAGTATCAATTTCAGGTGTACCCGTTAATGGCAGCAATGACATTTGTAACAGGCATGTGCATCTTTCAGCTTACAAGGAATATGTTCCTTAATCCAGACGTCAGGTAATTTATTAAAAAAAAAAAAAAATTCAAAATTTCATATAAAAACTTTTTATTTAAATTTTTCAAAAAAAAAAAAAAAACTTAATTTTGACTCACAAATTTAAAGAAACATATTATTTTTTTAAAAATTAGATAAATTAAATAATATAGAAGTTAATAGTTAGGTTGGTTGGTAATTGAGCAGAATCAACAAAAATCAAAGGAACAAGGGAGTGCTGGACAACAAAGAGGAAGGAGAAAAGTATGCTGAACACAAACTTCGCAAGTTTCTTCGAACCCGCCCTCCTGAGATTATGCCTACTATCAACCACTTCTTCTCCAAAGATCACTAATTCAATTGATATGCTCATGATTTGATGTAGGACCAATTTTTTTTTTTCTTTCTTTCTTTTACTTATAGTTCAATTATTGTACCAAATCATATTAAATTATACTATGTTTATGTTTATGGATGTTTGATTACAATATATATAATATAAAATTACATAATATTTTTTATATTTAAAATAATATTAATAATTTTCTTCCACTATAAAATAATTTCATTAATAAAAATTAGTCTTTAATTTATTTGCTACTTTTCTTGCGCATTGAAAATAAAAACATAAAATTTTAATTAGAGATAAAAAATTAAAAAAAAAAAAAAAAAAGTTAATATACATGGTATTAAAATGGAAAAATTAAATGAATTAAGTTAAATTCTCTACATATTCACATAAATATTATACGACTTTACAACTAAAAATTAGATTATACAAGTAAATAATAATTTAATATATATAATATTATTCATTACAATTACACAGTCAAGCATAACTGGATCATTTTTTGTTATAATTCATTTTAGAAGTAAAATGTTAAAGTGAGTCTCGGGTGTATAAAAATCAATCATTCTATCAATCTGATTTATATTAGATTAATTAAAATTTTACAATCCGTTATGTTCACATCACATTACGGATGAAATTATCCGTCATCTATTCTAATCTAATCGTCGATAGTAACAAAAATTATTGCTTGTTTAAGTATATATGTCACCCGGCCTGACCTTTAATTGAATATTAATGCATATTAACATAAATTTTTTCCCCAAAATTTATGCAGATGTTATAAATAAAATCATAATGATTTTGTTTTATATGACTATAAATATATTTAATGAAAATTAAAATCATAATGATTTGGTCACGTAAAATAGAAAAATTCAAATAAATTTACAGCTGATTTGATTGGAAGTGCTCTTATTCAAAATATCATGACTTCTAAAATTTAGTATTTATTCGGCTCCTTTCACACGAAAGTGGCCTGATCAGAAGAGATACTCAAAACTATATATAACTTCTATAAATAAATTTTTATAGGTTGAATTGGATTTTACATTAATAAAAAAAAAAGTCGCCATAGCTTGATTGATCATGATTGGTAGACTAAACTGCTGGTCTGATAAACAGACATCCTGATGCTGTAAAATAAAAGACTTCAAAACTTCCAATCGGCAACGTCTGCTAAATATCATTTGAACCAAAATTGCAATGGATTATATATATATAAAAGAATCTTTTATATTTTTTCCCGTTCGTGGTTATGCACGTGCATTTGAGGGAATTGATTCTTCATTCCTTAATAGACTCTTTCTCTTTTTTATTAAATGTGCTTTCAAATTTATCAAATTATTTTCAAGAGAGTTTAACAATACTTATGAAAAATGCTTTTAAAAATTTTAAAAATATTATTTGTACCTTTAAAAAAAGCAAGCAATTATTACTTTTAAAAAAAGTAATTTTGAATGCGTGTTTACCATCCTAAAATAATTATCAAAATTACTTTTAATATTTTTAACTCAATTACTTAAATATTTATATTAAAGGTATTTTTTTAACTAAATTACTTCTTTAAAAAAAAAACTAAATGGGCCCAAGTATCATATTATTTTTAGAAAAATGCGCGTGTTTTATTCCAAGCAAAACCGATAGATGGTTCTCCAACTGAGACATTCTAATTCATAGCGAATTTCCATATTATTTTTTGTTTCGAGGACTAAATTTAACAAGTGAGAGGAAGGTATATTAAAGGGGCTAAGGAGGCACACAGAGAGTTTTATTTTATTTTATTTTTGGGCCGTTTAGGGCCGGGCACCATAGATTGCCCACAAGAGTTGGACTGCTTTAATATGGGCTTCAACGGACCAAGTTGTCATTAGACCCAAGTCCAAGAATATACACACGTTGATAATTTCATCCATAGAATAGAAGAAATGAACTAATCTGAAGAAAGAAAATCAAGTAATGAGTGGTTAGGATTTAATTCCCTGAAATGATACATATATAATGAAAACTGACTTTTTGTCTAATATAACAAAACGACTGTGTTTTGGCAAGATACAAATAACACTTTTAACTCCCAAATCTATCACCACCGCCATTATTGCAACGAATTGTTCTTCCTGCAACGAAGAACAAGGAACATAAATTGAAAGAGAAGTAGAGCACCTTCTTTCGCTATGTTAAAAAATAAGACTCTCTCATCGAATCAGAGGACGCAACTCCATTAAAGAGTGTTTTAATTGCAATCGTCATTGCTTCCAACCGATTCTTTTTATAATCTCAAGAACTTCCCAATTCATCTAATTAATACACTCATTGGCATAACCAGATGAGATCATACACTTAGCAATAGATCTCAAATCCGACATGGCAATTAAAGAAACCTGTTCAACTTCTGAGATTGAATTTCCAGCAGCTCGAATTTTGCGATGATGATCTTGTGAAGTGCGTGATGATCTTGTGGAGACTGATTCAAGATTCAAATAAGCTCTGATACTATACAAATAAATGAAAGAACTGAGAAAGTGAGAGTAAGAGTGAAAACTAAAAATGAGAAACTAAATTGTATTATTGTATGTAACCTGTACATGCAAATTTGTATGTAACTTGTACATTCACATTTTGTATGTAACCTGTACATTCACATTTTGTACGTGAATGTACAGGTTACATACAAATTTATTTTGTATGCAACCTGTACATTCACATGAAATGCATTGTATTATTTGTATATTATTGCTGTTTTAAACAGCTTATATACAAAATGTGAATGAACAGGTTACAAACAAAATGTGAATGTACATGTTACATACAAAATGTGAATGTACAGGTTACATAAATATGTATGTAATCTGTATATTCACATGACTTCTGTATGTTATGCATCAGTTCCAGTTAAGAATAATCAGTAATTGGTATCAAAGCCATAAATATAAATATAAAAATAATTATAAAAAATTGAATTATCATGAATTTTGTAAGCTTTACAAAATTTTCAAAAAATATTGTAAACTTTACATACTTATAAATCAAAGGAATGAATAAAAGGGCATTTTGGTAAAAATTATATTTACTATCTAAGTGAAACTCACTGTTTCACTACCTAAATTTACTATTTATATAAAATTGATATTTTTTAACATATTTTTACTATATAAGTAATTTACTGTGTGGTTAGTATATTGCCATCTTACTAATTCCTCGTATTTAAACAAAAATATTTGTTTTATTATTTCGTTTCTTTAATAATTATCTAATATTGCGTGTTAGCGAGTGGCTCTAGTAACAAATATAAAGAAGAATGATAATCACTTTTTGTTAGTAGGCCATAATAGTCAGAGCTTTTGTTAGTAGGCCATAATAGTCAGAGCTAGCTTTGTCTGTTACCAATAATTGACTTGTTTATATCAAATGCATGTATCCAAAACCAAAAGTAATACTTTTCTATTCGTTTACGTCTTTAATTTTCTCTTCTATTCATTTCAAAATATTTAAAGCTGATCGGACGTAGAAAATAACTTACAATTTATATCGAAATTTCCTTATTTCATGCCTCATTTCCTGCAAAAAGGGTGGTTTAGATGATGAAATTAGTGACAATCACCCCCCCTTCCCACACCCCCCGGCGCCTAGTTCCTACAGTTCTACTTAGGGATCCAATAAATTTTTTTGTTATAAGTAAAATTGTAAACGAGATTTGATCCCATTAAGTGTCAGTTTAGAGTATATATATAAATATCATCCTATTACTAAACAATTGTAGAATCAATAACCTCTTAAACACTAGCTAGATTACAATCATATTGGAGGCGGTGTGGATCTCACCTTTAGTTGTGGAATATTATTATTAATTATTCTTTATGCAGCATCGATCTGAACTAATGCTCCAATTTTGTAAATTATATATGAGAGGTTATATCTGGTTATGACACACCTGTGAAGAAGAAAAAAATTCAGTTATTTTGACAATTTTAGTCAAAATTTATGAATGATGTATCAAAATTTATATGTTATATTGAAAAGATTTAGGGGATGTTTGGTTGAATGTAATGGAATAGGTAATGTAATGGATTCAGTTCATTACAATGTTTGGTTATGTTAAAGAGTGGGAATGTAATGTAATTGATTACATTAAATTAAGGAATTGGGATTACAGAGCTGAGAGTCATGAATTGGGATTACATTGAGCGCTGGAATGAACAGTAAATTTTTTTCCTTCCAGCAACTCGTTTTTTTTTTTTTAATTAAGCAACGCGTATAACAGAAGCAGCCGTCCACCGCGTGCCGTCCCTTTGGTGGCGGCGTCGTCGTCGTCCAATGGCCGTCCATCGCGAGCCAGCTTCCACCGCCAACTAGCGCCACCGCGAACGAGCGTCCATTGTGAGTATCCATCGCGAGCGTAGGTCCCGAACCAGCGTCCATCGCGAGTATCCATTGCCACCGCGAACCAGCGCCACCGTGAACGAGCGTCCATTGCAAACCCGCGCCACCGCGATCCAGCGTCCATCGCGAACCAGCGCCACCGCGTGCCGTCCCTCTCGAACAAAAACCATCGAACCATCGTCCCTCGCGAACAAAAGGAAATTAGTTTTAATTAATTAAAAAACTGATTAATAATTTCTTAATTAATTATTAACAAATTAATTTTAATTAATTAAAAAATTGATTAATAATTTTTTAGTTAATTAATTATTAAAAAATTGATTAATAATTTCTAAGTTAATTCTGAAATTAATTTTTTTTGTAAATTTATTAATTATTGTTATTTTTTTTTTGTCATAATTAATTTTTATTGTTGTTAATTTATGTGATTAATTAAAATTTATTTATTAAAATTTGTGTAATTTTTTTCTATTCCATTACATTACAGTTGTCAAACCAAACACTGTAATACTGATTCCTTTTTTTATTACAGTGACTAAACCAAACACTGTAATTGTAATACTGATTCCTTTATATTACATTCCATTACGATTACAATTACGATTACGATTACATTTCAGCGAACCAAACGCCCCCTTAATGTTAAAATAATTGTAATACGACTCGATAAAAGTGAAGAATATATTATAAGATACAAAATTTTCCAATTATTTACTGGAATTATCAATCTAAAAACAATAAAGAGGTAGCAATAATGTCAAAAAGAGTATGATTTCATCCCAGTCAAATCACACATACTGATTTTTTCGAAGGATAGAGTGGGTAAATGTGTTTGCAATTTCATTAAAGTAAAATCGATCAATTAAGTTCAAAAGTAATTAAATTTAAAATTGAGCTTATTTTACCAGTTTAATGTTGGTGTTGAGCTTGTGAGAGTTGGCAGGTTTAGGATGGCATCTAACACATGCTTGTAATATTGAAACACCAATAAATACTATTTTGTTGTTCATTTATAATATCAAATTATCAATGTCCCTCGTTTACCAGCTATTTAATATTAAATAGAAGATGTTATCATGATCAATATTATGCTTTGAGCAAGAGTAATGAGTTTCATGTTATTGGTCTATGAAATAGCAATGAATCGAATTAATGTAAAGAGAAAAGTGTCATGTAAGTTTATTAGATTAAATCATTTGGTTCCTTAAATATAAATGGTATCATTTGGTTCATTAATTTTAAAAAAAATGGGTGTCAATTAAGTACAAAATGCATAATTTTAATAATTTTTTAATTAAAATATTATTTTTTAAAAGGCTAATAAGGACAAATTATATTATTTTAATATTTTTTATATTAAAATATTAATTTAAAAAATAATATTTTAATTAAAAAAATCATTAAAATTATGTATTTTATTTTTAATTGACTTTTTTTATAAAATTAAGGAATTAAATTACACTCATTTATAATTTAAGTAACATTTATAATCTTGCTCCTAATATCAAATTGTTTCGTGAAATGAATCCACCAATTTTAAATAATGTATGTGAACTTATGGATTCACTTAGTAGACAAAATACTCTGTATATGCAAGAACGAAGTTCGAAATTATATGAATATTCATGAATTTTTGTATACATTATCCTCTCCTTGTATAAAAGCTGAAATGACGATCATGTCGTGTCACTTTTCTACTATATTTGTATTTTACAGGCACATTAAAAACTTGAAGTAATTTTTTATCATATCAATCATTCATTATATTCATAAGGAATAGACTTTAGGTGTATAAAATATTGTATTATTTATCGATCTTGTATCAATAATATATCATTATTATGAAAAATAAAGAGTATGAAGAGAAAAATGAGCTCTATTCTTTTTTTAACTCCTTAAATTTATAAATTTAAAATTTTATTAGTATGAACTAACACATCAATATTTATATATTATCATTGTATAACTTTTCCTTATGTAGTTTTCAATTATATCTTCTTCTCTTTTGGTGTCAGGTTAATTAGGATTTGCCTAGAAGTTCAATTTTTTTTATTAACATTTGTAGAATTTTAGGTAAAGCTAATTGGTTTTCCATGTGCATTTGGACATTATAAATAAATTTAAACTTTTGGCAAGAATAAAAGTAGAAATACATTTAAAAAGGAAAAAAAAAAGTTTGGGAATTGGGATCACACACAAAAAATGGTTAAGTCATGTACTTGTTAAAAATAACATTCGTAAATTGAACCCAAGAAAGGACGATTAGCAAATGGGAACGAGGAGGTAACATACAAATGAGCATAATAGCTTTTTCCAATGGTCATATGTTGCCTTGGAAAAGAAGATGAGAAGTAGTTCAAAGTTTCATTGATCCTTACTTAGGCCAAGCAGCCACAAAATGGCACATGGGTTTTGGCATCCTTGGACTACCTAATCTCAATCTGTAATTTTGGGGATCAATGGAAGAGAACAATAGATAACTATGAATGCAGAGGGACCTCACACATGGGGTGGTGTAGTACTATGGAGCCAAGTTTTAAAGTTAGAAAGAGGTTTTGGGTTGAAAAGGTGTATAGTCTAATAATTTAAAAAATTGGAAAAATTTAGTCTAAAAAATAAAAAGTTAGGCATTTTTTCAAGGGCAAATTGGTTTTGTTTTGAGAATTAAGTATTTTCTTTATAAAAAAAAATTCCCCCTTAATCCACGTCTTTCTTTCTTTCTCACTCATTCATATCTTACAACAACTCCCACCAACGGACCTGCCACCATCGCTTATTTGTGAAAATTTTAGATGTAAAATCTAACGCAAAAAGATAATTTATTAAATAAAAAGTATATAAGTGATCATTTTTATAATAATTACTGCTTAATTGTAGAATGATCAGTTTTCTTGAAGAATTCATTAAGATAAAATCCCTTGATGAATTCATATGAGTACGAGAAGATGCCTATATTCAAAATTAGAAAGAAAAAAAGTCTTATAATTAAAGTGAAAAAAAATCTTAGACATGATTATAAAAAGAGATCGGATGAATGATCAAAACCCTTCCTTGTAAAGGAAAATTTGGAATGCTTTTGATCAAATATGAGAGGTGATGAAGTGGTGGCGGAAATGTTGTGAGACGATGAATGATCATATGGGATGAGGAAAGAATTTTTATTTTTATAATAAAATATTAATTTAAAAATATCAATTTTATCTTAAAAAATTAAAATTTTAACATTTGAATTAAAATGACCTAATTTTATAAATTACTAAACTATGTTAATCTATTTAAATACTTATAAGATTAATATGTCACATATTCATAGTTTCGTGACCTTTTCAAACCAAAACAAATCTTTTGTAAAATGTTGGCTGGATAGCACACACCCGGTTTTGCTTCCATCAATTCCTAGCCAATATTTTTTCCCTGTAGTAATTCTTAAATTATTAATTTATGAATTAAAAAAAAAGTATTTCGTATATTTTATTGAACATTCATGTCCATATTGCGCTGAAATATTTAAAAACCAAATCATCTGGTGTGAATTTATTTATATATATAAAAAAAAAAAGCATGTTCAATTCCGGACTAGTTCACATATTGGGAGGACATTACTTCTTGAAAGTTTGTGAATTTTAAGGATAAACAAAAGCCTCTTTGCCGGTGATTGATGTCCTACAGTCCAACTGCTCTAAGGACGTAGCGAGCTTGCTAGCTAGCTAGGTCTCTTTTATTCCTAAACATCCGTCAAGGACTCAAGTCTTAATATTTGTTTCTAAACAATCGCTTGTGGCCGTCAAGACATATATATCAAAGACAAAACTATTGTTTAATTTTTGAATAATGTCACATTTATTATATGAAATAAAGTTATTATAAAAAAAAATAAAAATAAAGTAAAGTCGGTATGAAATAATTTGTAAGACTATTTATTATTAAGTGATCAATTAAATTATATTATATATTTATTAAATTATGATAAAAAATATTTTTATTTTTTTAATTAAAAGCTAGCTAGATGTTTTAAATAGGGTAGATAAATGTACTGGGTTAACTGTATTCAGGCATATTATAGTGTTGTATTTTCATATTAATCCTATCACAGTTCCCTACAATTTGCTTATATTATTATTGTGAATTGAAATAATAAAATTTTAAATTTTAAAATAGTCTTCTAATATAATAAATAAATAAAAACTTAGTTAAGACTATAAATATTTATAAGTTGAGAAATAAAAAAAAATACTGTTAATATTTATAACAATAAAAATAATATTTAATAATACGAATCTAAATGATCGTAGTTCAACTTCAATGTAAAATGATTAACCAAATTTTTTTAATAATAAAAATATATAAATTGAACATAAAATGTGCTATTTTTGTGGTTATAAATTTTATTGGTATTATTTTTAATGTTTTTTCTAAAAAGTTTTGCTAAATATGGAACAATTTTTTTAAATATTATATATATTATGTTTCATTTATGGTAATATTTAAATATGAGTTACAATTAAATGCTATCTAAAAAATCAAATCTATTTGAATTCAATATGTCATCAAATTGATTTCAAAATAATTACATTATTAAAATTCATCCTTTAAATTACATTTAAATTAAATCAAATTATATTTGGATCGGTAAAAAAACCAACAATTTGAAATGCTATTTATTCACCATGTGATTGTGACTTTTTTTTTTTTTTTTTTGTGAAAAGATATGTGAAGGTAACTTCTTCTTTTTTTTTTTTTTTTAAATACGTGAAGGTGATTCATATATAAAGAGTTCAACTTTATGTTTATGTTTTCAATAATTGTGATATTCTAATTCACAACCCTTTAAATTAAAGGAATGTTTTATTATGTTAGAGGCAAAAAAAAAAAAAAAAAATAATATATATATATATATATATAAAAAGCTGCAATTTAAAAAAAATTCTTACAATTTAATAACTTAATTCTACTAAACAAAATATTATTTGACATTAATATTTTCTATTTTGAAAATAGAACCGGAAAGAAAATTGACAAATCAATCAATTTTAGGAACATTAGAAGAGGGCGTGCACGTTGAGAGACCCACCACACGTGCACCCAATCATCATAAAAGCGTTGCCCCAAATTCCTTCGCTATCTCCTTTTTCTCTCTACACTCTTCGGTCTCTGTTGGGATAAAGACGTCAATTATTACATTACAAGGAAACAGACATCTCCCTCTTGTAAATACAGCAAGTTTTTACAGTTCTGAATAATCTTCGTACCTTATTAAAATATATATTTATCTATATATTATTTATTATTTATATAATTTTATTTTTTTACTTTAATTATAAAATTATTATTATTATTATTATTATTTGTATTCTATAATAATTATATTAATTATCTTTTATAAATATAATATCTTTTATTTATGATTTTTTTTTAATAAAAAGATCTATATAAGTTTATTTTAAATAATAGTAGTACTAGTAATTAAAGTAAAAATTGAACAAAATTATTCAAATTTAATTACAAAAATTATCATTATTATTAATTTTACTTAATTAAACGATATATTTTTTTATGTATTATTTTCTATTTTGGACAATTTTATAATCAAATTTTGGTTTAATTATAAAAATTTTATTACTATTAATTTTATTTATTTAATGATACTATTAGATTAATTATCTTATTATAAAGATAAAGATCATAAAATTATTTATGATTTAGTTGATATTTTATAAGAAGCCCTAAAGATGTTAAATATGTATTTAATTTTTAAACTACCTATAATATTCGTAATTAAAATAAAAATGAAAAAAATTATTAAAATTTAATATAAAAATTTTCATAATTATTAATTTTACTTATTTAATGGAAAATATGATGAGTATATTATTATTATTATTTTTACAATAAGTTTTGAAATACATAATATATGTTTAAATTATTTTTTATCTTCATTTTTCTTATTTATTATTATTATCTTAGTATATATTTTTTACTTTTTTTATATACAAAAAGTCTTAAATAAACGAAAATACATACTTATGTAATTATTACAGTATTTCTAAATAAAGAAAGGTTAGAATTGTTCAAAATAATTACAAAAAATTAAAATTATTTATTTAATGATAATGATTATATGATCTTATAATTTAAATTTTTTATCATAAGTGTTTACATTTTTTATTATATGAATATTAATTATTTTATATGAAAAAATTTATCAAATGATATTTGTAGATGGGGACTTGAACCATGACATTTTTTTAGTGATGTCAAGCCTTTACCAACTAATTAATTATACTTAAAGATAGTTAGTAATTATTTTATAATTAAAACTAACATTTTTTTATGTTTATAAAGCAAATTTTGTATGCTCCATAAAATTTCTTTTGTGATGATTAGTTTTTTTTTTTTTTTTTAATTTAAGTTTGGGCTTCCAACAATGAAACTTATTGTTACTGCCTTAAAAAGAAGTTTTTGTAACAAAATTGTTGTTGAATTTGTAGTATTTTATTTATTAATAAATATATATATTTTGTCATCAAATGTAATAAAAAATTATAACATAAAAATAAAATATAATACATATTAAACACATATTTTATTAATTTGACATAATTATAAACTTATTTTTTATTAAAATACAAATATTTTTTCTTAAAACTATCAAGTTTTTTTCTTCTTCTAATTCTTAAAACTAAATATCAATACACCTATCTTATATATAGAATTCATCTAATAATCTCACAATAAAACTTATTTTCTTCGCAACTCCCAAGTCACATACTTCAAATACGCAAATTGCGTTTTATCTAAAAAGAAATATTATATATAAATTACCTTTTTTTTTTATTCCAATTATATATAAATATTACTTTGATAATAAATACTTTCGATATAACAGTTATAGGTCCCACATGTTTGACTTCTTCAATATCCCATTCTTTAAGTTATAAGTTATAATGTGATTAAAAAAAAAAAAAAAAGTTACAACTTATAAGTTTCCTAATCGGTATGAATTTAAATCGTTTATTTATTAAATTTAAATCATAAATTTTTAATTTAAAAATTAAATATTATTTTTATTAATAATTTTAAAATTCCCCTGCAAAATAAATGACTGAAATCTAAAAATAAATATAAATAAATAAATAAAATATAAGTAAAAAATCTTAATCCCATCAAGACTCTAGTGTCCAATGCAGTCCTATTTTTTAAAAGGAAAAAAAAAAAAAATATATATATATATATATATATATATATACATATTTTACGTAGGTTTTTCATATAATTATTTATGGAGTTTGGGAACTGAAATTGTGAGTCTCGGTGAGGAATTCATCACTATTTAATCCTCTAACTGACTAGTTCTTAACTTGGCATCCATGGTTAGCATTTTATTTTTATAACGTTAATACACATAAATACACACGTAAATTGTGAACCTTGTGGTGTGCAATTTAACAGAATTTTATTAAAAAATAAATAATTTTTTTAATTTGAAAAAATATTTACTACATGATGATGACACTATAATTAGCATTTATAAATGTATTCGCAAATTTATATTCTTAGTATTAATTTTTTCACTTTGTTTTAGAAAAAGAATTAGCTCTTATTTTTCAATTAAAATTTAGAAAAATATTTAATGCATACAAATTTAAACTCACATTAACTATGATATAATATGTGACAAATTTTTTTAAAAACAATAACTTTATAATTTTTTAAAATTTGTTTGACACGTATAAATGTATATACAAATTTATATATTTTTAATTTTTATTTAAAATTTATTGTAATTACTTTTACTAAGTTAGCCTCAGTATCACGTAAATATAATACTCTTAAAACGAAGAGTAATTTATTCATTGTTATCATTATTATTTCTAAATAGACTTGGCTCGGTCCGTGATTTTGATAAGTATGAAATTTTCGAGCGTTTTTTCTCTCGAAACTATAGAAATCTCTTAGTCCAGAAAAGATTGAAAACAATAATTAGACCCATTTTCGTATAATTCATGTCATACTCTACTCTTCCACTTAGTTTTTTTTTTTTCCTTTCTTTCTAATCACGCTTCTACATAAGTTGGAATTTCAAGCGAAATGTAAATGGAGTCTTGATTTAAAGATGAAAATATTTATTGAAAAACCAGACTATGTACAACATAAATAATCAACATTCTTAGTGACATAATTGAGTGCAATCTAGAAATTCAATAATTAATTTGCTCAATAATTTTATTTAACATTTAACATATGTAAGCAGGACACGTATCAGAAAAAACCAAAAAAAAAAAAAAGAATTTTTTTTTTTAAGGGTTTGTATAATCTCATAGTTGTCAAAAAGATGCTGATGTATATCTTGATGTTGGGAAAACAGAGATCAATAATTTAGTAGGACCTGGCACAGAACTACAGAAGCCAGAAGGCAGAACAGAACAAAACAGACGCCCTCGTGCAACTTGATGTGGATTAGTTTATATTTGACAACTTTCTTTTAACATTATCATCAAAATTAAATTATTTGGACCCCAAAAAAGAAAAAAAGAATCAAAAGTGCTTCAGGATTTTATGTGCATGTATGTGTTCGTGTGGGTGGACATTTATCCCTCCTCTGCCTCTGCCTCGCCTCTGCCTCTGCCTCTGCCTCATGCACGCATGGTTTTCTTATTTTATTTGTCCTCTTTTGCCTTCTTTTTTAGTTTTAATATAATTTCACCGTCTTGTGAAAGAGTTTAATTTATTGCTTTCTCAATCAATAAAATTATCATTTTATTATTTTTTGTGCGTCGGCAATATTATTTAAAACATTATTAATTAATTTGATAAAAAAAAAAAACTAAAACAAATTATTTCTAATTTTTATCTTTTTACTAGTTGTTTAACCTTAAAATGTATTATTTATATAATTTGAATTTATTGAGCAATAAATTCTTTATAAATTTTGGTGTAAATTTTTAAAAAGTTAAAATATATTTATCTATTTTAAAATTATTAAAATATTAAAATTTTAATCGACCTATGGAGAAAACCAAACCTCCTTCAGTATGTGTAATTTTTTTTTTAAAAATAATGTCCATCCCTACTCTTTGCATTAAAATATCCACATGATTTCATCAATTATAGAGACAGAAAATTCAAAGACGCTTCCATATTTTTTACTTCGACCATACATTTTGTCTACCTTCATTTGTTTATATATTTGGTAACCAATTGGTTTACTACTAGGCCTGCTTCCTTACATTTAGACTAAGGGATCCGTACATAATTGTACTAAAATTTATTTCATGTTAATTTTGAGAAGCTGGGTAATGTAATTATTTAATTTCAATAATTTAGTTCCGTAATTATTATATAAAGTATCAAAAATACTATAATTTTTTAAAAAATAACAAAGTTGCTAGTTCTTTTATTATGTACAAATAAACACTTTAAACCCATAATTAATGAGTTAGAACGTAGAGTCCAGTCATTATGAAAATTAGGTACTATAAGTCATTAATTTTAATATTTTTGTTGAATTAGAAGTGTTCATTTTAAAAAATTATATGCTAAGATTGCTTACTTTTTTATAATAATATGATTTATAATGCATAACTCATAAATTAGGAAACTAAAATGCTCATTTTAAAAAATTACAAGAATCCTTATAATTAACCCAACAATTTTGAAACTAATTACTTATTTAATTAAAAATTATAAAAAATTTAGGAACTTTTTTCGGTTAATTTTGTTGGCTTTATTATTAAATCTAATCCAATATTTAAGTTTCTTTAGCATCTCTAGCTAGTTACGCTATAAAATAAAGCATAAGCAAAATAAGAACCACTTTACGATATTGGACAAGGTAATTGTTAGACCAAGATCGAAATCATTTATGAATTTAGGAGGGCGGAAAAAACAGATTTGTGAAAGGAAAATTAGTGTCAAATCCCTTTCTAAGGATTTGTATGGATCTATTTAGTTTTTTATTCAAGCCACAATCCAATCCAACTTTTGTCACTGGAAGACAAGGCATCACCGTCAAAGCATAAGTCAAAAAACAAAATGAGAGTAGAAGAGATAAACAGAAATTACAATGAATACCCTTTGTCTTGGTATGTATTTATAATCATACAAGATATATATTGATAAGACTGATGAACGTGGATGGCAACCCCCATCACAATTCACAATAATATTAATGTGTGGTGTACGCTATGACACAGTAAACCCTAATCACACTATTGAAAATTGGAATTGAAATTATTGAATTCAGCTCTCCAATTTGGTAGCGGATTATAAGTTGTACAGTTCTATCGGTCCTTTCGACCTTGGGTATATACAAGAGTGGATGGAGATAAATTACTGGCGACTATGTGAACATGTTTATGGAGAGTGTAGACTGGCTGGAACAGGTGTTCCATGCAAAAGTTTTTGATCTTGGTATTGTTATTCGACTAGTTCGTTAAGATCGGTACATTACAATATGGTCGTTGGCTAATCATATTGGTGATAGAGATAAATAAATGTAAGAAAATATTATAGAAATATTTATAAGAAAGGTGAGTTCTTTTATTTATGTGATTAATTTTTTGAGATTTAAACATTCATAATTTTTTGGAATTTGTAAAAGTACGTAAATAAATAAAAATAAGTGATCTAAATAAGATAAAATATATTAAAACAAAATGATGAGCTTATCAACATTTTAGGAATAGAAAATTCGTGATATCATAAATTTTACATGATATTAAAGCCTCAATCGATAAATAAGATAAGAAAAAAAATTAATAGGCTTTTCTCAAAAAAAAAAAAAAAAGATGGGCTTTATAATAAGAAAAAAACAAGTTAACCAAAATAATTAGAATATAACAAAAATAGGTTAAAAATATAAAGCTTGGAGTCAATCCACACTTAAAATAAAAATGTTAGAGAAAAATAAATGTTATATATTAATAAAAGATAATATTATAAAAGAATTTATAAAAAAGATAAATATATCTACTCATTGAGTTAATTTTTTTTAGTATCGAAAGACCCTGATTCTTATCAACTTTTAGTAACAGTACTAAAATTAGTTGGTTGGTTTATAGCTAACAGTACTGAAATTAGTGGCTTGGATGTAATTTAGTTTTTTCTTTGAGCTTTGTTCTCATTGTACCGTTCATCACTGAACATTATTAAGTGATTTTTATTTAATAAAGACAGTACTGTATTGTTTAAAACTAGAAAAGAATTTTCCAGAACTCAAATTAGTAACCTGATGGCAATATTAGCCCTTAAAACCAAGAGATGCTAAATGAGTTATTTTCCTTGTTAACGCCCGCACCCATAACTCTAAAATAGGGTGCATGCGATTCGATTATGCTTGAATTTTAGTTAAATTATTAACCAAAATAACATCTTGGTTAAGTAAATCAAGAACGAAAGTTAGAAAGCATTAGACAGACATTTAAGTATGTTTGATATGTTGGATTTCCATTTTAAAACTACTAATTTTAAATTTAATTTAAAATATAAGCAACTAAATAAAATTTACCGTTTAATTAGCAATTTAATTCAAAAAAAATTATACGCTAGCATTTGAACGTGTTGCACCAATTTTCATGTATACTTGAACCCCATAAAATGAAGCATAAAATAATTTAAATATTTTTGTAGTTATAATAAATATTTATAAAGCAAATAATAGTAAAATAATAATTATATAAGTTGTTTTATATTTTTAATTAACATATAAAATTTAAATGATAGTAAACATATAATATAATATATTATATGTATTATAGATGTATAAATTTATTAGCAATGTATAGCATTGTAATAAATGTGATTTTTTTTTTCAACATTGAGAATATTGTATTTGTCAATTTAACAATTAATATGTCATTTATTTATGGCACGTTTGATATCATTTTTTAAGGTTTAAAAAGATATCATAATAATTTGTACATTAAATATTGAAATAAGTGTTTGTGATCGAGTTTTACAAATAATCCCCAAACAACGCACAACACTTTTTTTTTTTCTTTCTTTCCCCTTCTTTCTTTTGCTGCTCGCTTTTATTTATTTATTTCCTTTCTTTCTTCTGCTGCACATTTTCCTTCGGCCCAAATTATATATATATATATATATATATAATTGAAGTAATTTTATTTAATTAAAAGTAAAAATTATCATATAAAAAAAATAATACATATATCATATCATTAAAAAAAAGTATATGTATTGCATAATAAAAAAGATGTGACACTTTAAAAAATGAACGTGTGTGACAAATATCAAAAAAGAATATATATAAAAAAATATATATGTATGTCATATATCAAAAAATAATATATGTGTCAAGAGTGAGATGAAGATTATTTTTTAAACTAATTAAAAAATTGAGTTATTTAAAAATTTAAAAATTAAATATTTTTGTATATAATAAATGTGTTTTTTGGTTGGATAAGATTGTGTGTAAGGTTATGATTCTATTAGACATAAAAATGTAAGTTTTTAATATTATATTATTGAGCTTAAATATGATTTTAAAATATATTTATAGTTGATAAATTTTAATTAGTTAAAGATATAGCAGTAGCTTGGTGAAGTTTTTTTATTAAAAAAAAACAAGTATCTTTTGGTGTATCTTAAAAGACGACAATTTTTTTTTTTTTTTTTTAATCGATGAAAGACGACATTTTTAAGTGCACGAAAAAGTGAAATTTATTGTCCTGTAGATAAGTTCAAAAAAACTTAATGGTGCGTTATTAATTCCTACTAGAATTTAAAATGAATCGGAATTATAAAGATTCTTAATTTTATTCGAACTTAAAAAGAAAAATGTTTCTAGTTAATGCCTTTACATATTGCTAACATCTTGTAATAAGAAACTACTTTAATTAATTAAATATATAATAAGAAATTAATATATTCCATAAATACATAACAAGAAATTAATATATTCCATAAATATATAGCAAGAAATTAATATATAATTTTATTAATTCATATTTTAATAGATTTCTTAGGATATATTTGAAAAATAATTTTTTTTTATTCAACCAAGAATCAAGTACATGACTTTTAGATAATAATCGAATTCCTTCAAATTGTGTAATTTAATTGCTAATATTTATATGTGCTCTAATTAAAAAAAATTGGGAAAATAATAAAATTAACACCCCTTAAAAATTATAATAACAAAACTAGCACCCTTGTGTTCAATTAAAATTGAACGACGATAATTTAGACTCGTTCAATATTGAACGTTCAATATTATCCGTTCAATTAGAATTGAATGACGACAATTAGACCTATTTAATATTGAACGTTCAATATTTTACGTTCAAATTGAATATTGAACGTTCAATATTAAACGTTCAATTTTAATTGAACACAGGGGTGCTAGTTTTGTTATTATAATTTTTAGGGGGTGTTATTTTTGGTAATTTCCCAAAAAAATTAAAACAAGTAAATAAAAAAAATCATAATTAATTTTCAATAAGTAAACATAATCTAAAATTTAAATTAATACTATACAAACTATTTTTTGAATTTTCAGAAGAGATATTATGCATTAATTCTAAAACATATTCTATACTAAATTATTAATTATTATTTTTCAAGTATTTAATAGTTATATTTTTAAAAAATAATAATAATTAAGCTAATTTTACATATTATTAACTTAAAATTTAACCTTATCATTTATTATGAAATCAATAAATAGTTTATTAAAATCACTCTGTTACGACTATTTATTGTTTCTTCAATGGCAAAAGACAAACCTCTGCACACAAATCAACTATCATATTTATTTATTGAGAAATTATCCAAATTTTTTAAAACAAATAATAATATGATACTTAAAATTAATAACAAAAATTTTAATTTAAAAAAAAAAATTGGTCAGTTTTTTATTTAATTTTTTATCTCATAATTTAATTTTAATTTTAATTTTTTAAAAAAAATTTAGCAGAAAAAAATTAAAATTTTAAAATCATTTCCTTAAAAAATCATATAAAAATTATGTGCTAAGAAATTAATTTTTTCATTTGCTGAATTGCAGTTCAAAAGAAATAGGTAGGGGTGAAAATTGTGTTGTATTAGCTATGTTTCTGTTGTGTTTATTTCGTGTTATTCGTATCGGTACAAATTATTTTTCTTGTTTTTCGTGTTAGTTGACACATAAAAAAATTTACTCAAATTTTTTTCGTGTTTTTTTTTTTTTTATAAGAATAAGAAATAACAAAACCTTTAAAAACATGAAAAAATTATTGATCAATTTTTATTAAAAAAAAATTGCATCGTATCGTGTTCGAATTGTGTTATCAGATACTGTCAAAAGTTACATCTTTTTGGGCTGAAACCTCCAAGTTCCAAAGCCTCCTATAATATAAAGTCCACTGATTTGATTAGCAGAAAGCTATGTATTTATCACCTTCTTCTACAAATCAGATTAGGCTTAATGTTGATTTGGCCCCACGAATAATATCAATTATTATTCAGTCTCACTCACATTCACATATGGGCCAATAATTTTACTGAAATTAAGAAATGGTGAACTTTAATTAATTACGTTGTTAACCAGTTCAAAAATGTGAATAGCACAGTGTTATGGTCTTACAAGACCATAAGATTCAGACTGTTACAAGGGACATGCAGTCCAAGTTATAAATTTGCTGTGAGAATGGAGCCAAATAACTCCTCTCTCTCTTCACTTATTCACATGGTAACCAAGGTCCTGTCTTGTTGTGGTTTGTGTAATTCCATAAGCAGATCTTGTTGAGGAACATGTGAGGGACTAGTTTTTTCTTTTTTAATTTCACATTTCTTTGAGGTCCAATAGAGTGCATTTCATGTGGCTCTGTGCATGCATATACTTCAAACTAAATACTTGGAGCTTTCTACTTTCATCCACAATACTTGAAATCACTAACACTAATGAACTAACTTATCAAATTATGGCCGTAAAAAATTTGGTGAATGTGCCATGTTATGTAGCTTTACACAAAGGACCAATTCAAGTAGTTACACAAATTGTTTCCTAAGCATTTTTCAACTAAAAATATTGAAACTAAACAGACCAATTAAATAATATAAGATTAAAATAGTTATTTACTCAAAACTTACAAGCACGTCCCCTTAAATAATTTACAGCATCAACCCATTTTATATTGAAAAAAAAAAAAAAAAAGCATTTTTACCATCAACCTCTCTTCCCTGCTCCAGCTAATTCTCTTTCTCCATCTCGAAACTCGCTTTATTAAAAGATTTATTAGTTTGTTTAAAATACTATATTTATTTTTTCTGATAATAATTACTCTTAATTGAGTTGGAGGCTCTAGAATCTAAAGTTACAAGTCTTTATGAGTTAAGCTTCTTAGAGAAGATAAAAAACTTGAAAACAAGGTTTTTTTTTTTTTTTTTCCATTGAAATTTATGACCGTACAAGCAATTCCCCTTTCAAAAACCAATCTACACAATTCAAAGCATTCGATTTAGATTAATTTTAAAGTATTTATTTACTAATTTGTAATTAATTGAAAAAAATGAATTAAAAACATGAAGAACTAAAACTAAATTAGTTTTTATTGTGTTTACTTATTTTATTATGAAATCATAATTTAAATAATTATTTCACTAAAATATATTTTGAATATAAAAGTAATTATTTTTAGGGTTATATGCTGTCATGACCCCCTATTTATTAAAAATCTGATATGACCCCCTCCACTTGATTTTTTTACATATTATGACAAAAATGCCCTTAATAACCCCTCAGTTGGACGACTGTCCAACTCACCTCAACAGAGTTGGACATGTGTCCAACTGGATGTCCACTCGCCGGAGCTCAGTTGGACGACTGTCCAACTGATGAAATTTTAACCGGCCGGCGACCCCACTCGCCGGAGCCGAGTTAGACATGTGTCCAACTGGATGTCCACTCGCCGGAGCTCAGTTGGACGACTGTCCAACTGATGAAATTTTAACCGGCCGGCGACCCCACTCGCCGGAGCCGAGTTGGACACATGTCCAACTAGATTGCCCAGAATAACCCCTCAGTTGGACGTATGTCCAACTCACCTCAACAGAGTTGGACATGTGTCCAACTGAAAACCAGAGGAGTATATTTACCGGAGCTCAGTTGGACACATGTCCAACTGATCGAATTTTGATTGGCCGGCGATTCCACTCGCCGGAGCTCAGTTGGACATATGTCCAACTACGTCCAACTTAAAATCAGAGAGCTTATTTCAACAGAGTTGGACGCACGTCCAACTAAAAACAGCTTATTTCAACATAATAAAAATTTAAACAAATTTTGACCGGCCGGCGAATAAAAATTTAAACAAATGCTACCTAAAAAAATTGGCGAACAATGTACAAGAGATAGGCACGCAACAGGAAGAAATGAAAGTAAAATCATGCAGTGAAAGATAAAAACAAAAAGGCATGTAGAAATTTAGAATCTCCGTTTTCGTTTATTTCGCAGAACAAGTAACACAAAAACACAGAGCAACAAAAAAAACAAATCGGAAACCAGAAAACCAGAAAAAACAAATCGGAAACCAGAAAACCAAACCCTAGGTGGAGCTGGTTCTGAGCGATCTGAAATGCTTAGGTGGTTATGCGCGATCTGAGGTGCTCAGGTGGATCTTGACGGTGGCGCTGGTGGAGCTGGTGGTACCTTGAAGCTAGCGTTGGTGGAGCTGGTTCTGCGCGATCCGTTGGTGGTGGGTTGGTGGCTGGAGGCGCGGATCTGGGCGCGCTTTCTCGGACCAGACTTGACGACGATCAATGGTTCAAGGGTGGTGGGGAGTTCGGGCCATCTTTGTCGTCGGATGGCTTGACCCGCGAGGAACAGAGTGGAGGAGATGCTGGCTGGCACCCATTGAGTCCTCCAATAGTCATGGCTGGGCTGCTGAAGTCGCCGCTGTCATGGATTTGGTTCAGATTGTGTCAACGGATGGGATCGGAGAGGAATCGATTCATGTGTGAGTCGTCTTTGTCGTCTTCTTCGCCGTAACCTTCGAAATGGGAATCTGGAAACCGTCGAAACCTTCGAATAGGGAGATCTGGAAACTTCTGCAAGTACATGGAAACGAGAGACGTGAGAGACGAATAGGGAGACTATGGAAAGAAAAAGAGCCAGTATTTGAGATGGTGGAGGGGTATATTTGGAAGTTTAATAATAGGGGGTTAGTGTAGAATAAAATTAATAAAATGGGTCTATTGCAGCCTATTTCCCTTATTTTTAAAGAGGTTAAATTTTTTTTGTTTAATTTAAAGAGATTAATTTAAGAATATAAGATTTAAAATTTTTCAATAATTTGATTTAGAACTCTCCAAGAATTAAATGGGTTGATTACAACAGTGACCTTCTCTCCCTTTATAGGCATCTAGGCGTATGGGAGAAATTATTAATGGTTATGAATTGATGTTAAGATCAATAGTATATCATGAGAGAGGTAAAAAAGTGTTAAAAAATATTTTTAAAATTCTTTTTTTTTTTTTTATTTAAATTTGTAATTCAAAATTTCATTTAGAAACAAAAAAATTGTTAAAATTAAGTAAATTTGAACCCATTTTTACACTTAAATTATTAATATCATGATGCTTGTTGAAATTATTTTAAAAAATATTCATTTTTTTAAAGATAATTTTATCAAAATGAGTAAAAATTTATGAAATGTTAGTTTCCTTTTAGAAACGATGTGTAATTTTTCTGGATATGGTGGTGAGTCAGAGTCCTATATATGTGTGGGTGCTCTCTAGGCAAGTTTTAAACCAGGACAAGCCCATAGATACTCTTTACAGCTCTCAGTAGAGTTGGATAGCAATAGCAATTTGTTGTACAGAATCATCAATGGCTGTTTTTATTGTGTTTGGTGGTGTGCTCTTTTTGCTCTGTTTCTTCTCTGCTTTGTTAAGATGGAATGAGCTTAGATACCGTAAGAAAGGTCTGCCTCCTGGTACTATGGGTTGGCCTGTTTTTGGGGAGACTACTGAGTTTCTAAAATATGGACCTAACTTCATGAAAAACCAGAGAGCAAGGTGATTATTTCTTTTTTACCTTTAGTTTTTGTTGTTTCTCACTGGTCTAGTTTGGTCACTGCTTTTGAAAATCAATATGGTTTACAACGTTAAATGCAACACTTTCTTAATGGGTGAGTTTAATTTGGTGATGAATTATACTTTTTTTGTTGTAATAGGTACGGCAACCTTTTCAAATCGCACATACTAGGTAGCCCTACGATAGTTTCGATGGATGCAGAGCTAAACAGATACCTACTTATGAATGAATCAAAAGGACTTGTTCCTGGTTACCCTCAGTCAATGTTGAATATATTGGGGAAACGTAACATTGCTGCAGTTCATGGCTCCACTCACAAATACATGAGAGGTGCTTTGCTTTCCCTCATTAGCCCCACCATCACCGAACACCAACTTTTGCCCAATATTGATGCCTTCATGAGAGCTCATCTCTCTGATTGGAATAACAAAATCATTGATATTCAACGAAAAACCAAAGAGGTTTTTAAACTATCCCTACTTCTTTATCCAAATGTTTTTTTTTTTTTTTTTGGGGTTTTAGTTATAATGAATACTTATTTGGTGGCTACCCGATTCTATTTGGTCAGATGGCTTTTCTATCATCACTTAAGCATATAGCAGAAAATGATGAATCATTTTCTCAAGAATTCAAACAAGAGTTCTATAAGCTTATATTGGGGACTCTATCATTACCCATTGATCTTCCAGGCACAAATTATCGTCGTGCATTTCAGGTAGCTAGATTGCTAGTCTTTTTTCTTTTTTTCTTTCCCATTACTTTGCCCTTTGTAAAAAGAAAATTAATACTCGTGTTCAATATTAGGCAAGGATTAATATTGTAAGGATGTTGAGGCAGCTCATGAAAGAGAGAAGGTATTCTGAAGAAAAGCACCAAGATATGCTTGGGAGTTTGATGAGTGATAATAAATACAAGCTAAGTGACGAGGAGATCATTGATCAAATAATTACAATCTTGTATTCTGGTTTTGAAACTGTTTCAACTACTTCTATGATGGCTGTCAAATATCTCCATGATCACCCCAAAGTTCTTCAACAACTCAGAGTAAGTTAGTTCATCTACCAATCAATTGTAAATTTAAGAATCAGTTTATCATAGATTTGGCAATTCTGAATTCTAACTTACTTATTAACATTTGCAGAATGAACACTTTGAAGTTAGACAAAGAAAAAAACCAGAAGATCCAATTGACTCTAATGACATTAAAGCAATGCCTTTTACTCGTGCGGTAAGAGATTTTTCTGCTTTTACTTGCCATACTCTCAAGTTTTCTTTGATAACACAAGAACCTTAATGAATTTTAAGTTTTATCTTATTTTCTTCAATGCAGGTGATCTTTGAGACATCTAGATTAGCTACAATCATTAATGGACTGATGAGAAAAACGACTCAGGACGTGGAGTTAAATGGTTAGTTTCTATATGATCCTAAAAGGAATGGTTGCTTGGGGAAATATGTATGTTACCATTCAGCTAGATTATACCTCTAAAGAATGAGTTAACAACAAAGAGGAGTTATATTTTAGCCCTAAACATGAGGTCACATGGGGGTTACCTATGTAAAAGATTTTCAATGATCCAGATTAATACATAAGATTTTCTGCAGACCATAAGTTAAGGTTCATCAGAAGTGACAGATCATAGGCCATATGCATCAATTTTAATCAATAGTGAATCACAAAACTAAAACTCATTTTCTAGAAAGAAAACAAGAAGCTAACTCTGTTCTTATTTGTAACAGGATATATAATTCCAAAAGGATGGAGAATCTATGTGTATACAAGAGAGATGAACTACGACCAATTTCTGTACCCAGACCCATTTACCTTCAATCCATGGAGATGGATGGTTAGTAACATTTATTTTATTTCGATTTTAATCTCTGATTTTATCATAAGAAATTGGTTCTAAGTGATCACATTGATAATGACTGAAAATGCAGGAGGACAAGAAGTTGGAGTCTCAAAATTACTTCTTCCTATTTGGAAGGGGCACAAGGCTGTGCCCTGGAAAGGAATTAGGAATAACTGAGATTTCGACTTTTCTACACTACTTTGTAACAAGATACAGATGGGAAGAAGTGGGAGGTGACAAACTAATGATATTTCCAAGAGTAGAAGCACCTAATGGGCTACACATTAGGGTCTCAACATACTGACTGAACCTACATTTTTTTTTCTCCCTTTCTTTTTTGTAAAATAAGAAATTTCATTGCTAAATATCCTACATATAATATCAATAGATTGTTTACATCCAATTAAAAAAAAAAAAACAGAGACTCATATTTCAATTAATTTGGACTAAATAAGTAGGCAAAATAAAGGAGTAAAAAGGCTAGCCTAACCCAGCACAAGCCCCTTTAAAGTGGTCCGTTGGACTCGTGTGCCAGGCCAGGCCCTACCCAATAAGTTGTGGGCTTGTCCAAGTCAACAAAAAAAGTGAACATATTGCTCATAAGAATACCTGAATACTAATAGGATTTGAAACAAGAAGATTATGAGGATACGAAAGAGCTTCCCGCAACACAGATTCAAGCTCACGAGCCTTCTCAAAGCAAGATATGAAAACACACCCATCTATCCAATTTAACATATTGTACGTAACATAAATCCTAGAAGCAGATTGAGTCCTACAAAGGAAGATCGTGTCTAGGTCAGATCCAAGGAAATTGATTCCTGGATAGAACACTACGTGCTACCATAACACTTAGTATTCAATACCTGGGCATATCTTTCAAGAGATTTCTCCATCTTCGAGTTGATTAAAATGCTTAATGGACGTTACTCCATTGCGCCTGAAGCCACTGCATATAATTCTTTGTGTTTGAACCATAAATTTTTTCCTACTACTTCGCTTACTACAACATATATTGAACACGAATTTTCTCCAATATAAAGCTAATTCAACATTTAAGGACCTTTTAGCTAGTTGATCAGGGTTTAAGATGATCCAATCAACGAAAATCTCATAAAGGAATCTTCATGAGAAATATTTATCTTCTGATATTGTTTTTTTCTTCTTTTTTTCGCTAGTAAATTCTCACACTCATTACTCGTCCTCGTTCGTCTTGATCCTCATAATCTTGATGGGCTCATATAGGGATACGGCCCACTATATTTGGTTATCCTGGAGGCAGATGTTATTGTTTCTCACATTATTCATTTTCTTGGCTCTTTGTTAGAAAGAATGCAAGCCAATAAATGTTTTTGCTACTTTTGCAAGCCAATATATGTACTAACCGGTGTTTGTCCACTTTGTTGGGAAATTTTGGGAAATTAGCCAAAAAAAAAAATGTCTTAACAAAACTAACACTCCAATAATATTGAACGTTTAATTTAAACATAAAATATTAAACGGATCTAAATTATCGTAATTCAATTTTAATTGGATGTGTATTCAAAGAAAAATGACATATTAGTCATTTCTTTATTGTAAAAATATAAGTTTGAACACAAACGATACTAGTTTTGTTATTAAAAATTTTGAGAGGTATTATTTTTATTAATTTTTCGAAGTTTTGAAGGGACTTGGATGTTTGGACCTTGACACCTTGTATTCTGTATTTTTTTTCCCCCTCCCTTTTTAATAATGCACCTGGTTGGTTGAAGGATATCAATATAAAATTTTTAAAAATATTTTCTTGAATTATTTGTGTGAGCATTTTATTTACAATCTAAACTTTCATTTTTAGTCCACCTTTGTAATTTGATCAATTTATTACTTTTACAAACATAGTTAAAAAGGTAATATAACTTGTCTTATATAAAAAGTAACTTGAATCAAATTGTGAAGTTTGAATATTAATAAATTGAATAAAAAAAGTAATTTAAGTAGTTGATTAAATCTAAATAGACTGGTTAGTATTTGTAGCATTTAATACTTATAAGATACACACTATCCTATTAATCGAGCAAAAATAAGCTCCTAAACATTTAACCTTTAAAATAACATATTAATAATTAAAATATAATAATTTAATTAATAACGTAGTTAAATTACATACACAAAATTATGAGATTAAAATCAATAAAAAAAATATATATAATAATTATTAATTTTTTTATGATAACTTTTTATGTTAGATTACTTCGATATCTTAAATTATAGATATTAATTTAAGAGAATGGAAAAATGATAACACTATACAATCTTCTTCTTGAAGAGCCTTTTTATTTTTCTCAAAAAAAAAAAAAACACATTAATAGATGTTGGATGCCAAATGTTAAAATTAAAGATAATAATATATGCATTAAGTGATATGTTAGTTATTAATTAAATATAAAATTAAAAATATAAAATGATGAAATAATTGTGAAATTTTTACTAATAAAAAATTAATTAAATTATATTATATTAATTCACGTATATATTAACTTAAGATAAAAAAAATATATTTTTTAAATTAAATGGTGAAGGAAGGTATTGGCGTGGAAAAAAGATATGAAGAGGAAAAATAATAATGTTAAGTAGTTGTTGACAGCTAGTTACCGATTTAGCATTTTTTTTAAATATTTTTTTATAATGTTGTTGATTGTATCGTGAATAATATTAAATAATATTATTTAAATAATATATATATATATATATATATATATATATATAGACATTAAATAAGTAATAAATATGATACATAATCTAATAATAAATATTTAATTATTATTTATCATATAAATATTAATAAAATTATGTTTTTATTAATTAGTGATCTTCCGTATTTATTTTTCATAAAGAAATTAAAATCATATAGGCATGTATTTTCTTTCTGAAAAAATTAACCATACGTGATATGTCAATTTCTTTCTTATTGCGAATGAGGTAGAGTTTTGCACAAAGATATTGCAAGATTTACGGGCTAACCACCGAACTCACGTGAGTAGGAGGATGATAGCAACCGTCCGTTAAAGCATTAAAAGCCCATCTAGTACAAGACAACAAAATGAGTAGTGTAGCATGGCTTTGTTTGTAACTTAATAAAGAAAGCCCAGAATACAAGCAATGCATATTAGTATCACGCGACTCGACTCTCCAACGTCAATTGCGAGAATGTCGGCGATATTTATGTGAGAGAATTATTTATTCTAATTCGATATCATTAAATCACCGATTAACGCAAAGAGAAACACAATCTTCTATACACGTGTTACTCCTTTTTCTTTTTTCCTTCTTTCTCACAGTATTTGACTACTTTTCCTATGCTCAATGCTCAATGCTCAATGCTCAATGCTCAATGTCCACTAGTAACATGTTATTTATCATTATCATTTCTTTAAATGATTAAATGTCATTTAGACTTAGTATGTATATATATACATATATATTTAGCTTGGTATTTAACATATTTTTTTATAACTTATTAATAAAATCAGTAGTATTATACTGGTTGATAAAAAAAAAAAAAAATTTGATTCATTCATTTTTCTCCACAGTTTTAATTGTCGTGCTAAAATTTTTTTCCTTATAAGAATATTCTTCCATGTAAAAACTAAAAAATTCACCATAAGAATTAATCAATTATTTATTTATTTATTTTTCTCAAATATTTTTTATATTTTATTTAATCATAATTTTTTTTAATATTCAAACTTATAACTTAAATAATTAATAATCCCTTTTACACAGTCTTTTTTTTTTTCTTCATGTTTTGGTGTGTTGGAATTTTATATTGACACGTTTTAATGAATGATATGTGCGCGCGCGCGCAAAGAAAAAAAAAAAAAAAAGATTTGAGTCCACGTAAGTTTTGTTATTTACAAAGTATATGTAGAAATGTAGAATGATATTTCAAATTTTAAAAGGTTTATCTCCTGTTGGATAAAATCAAACGGTTACAAAGTAAAGTTTCCAAAACAAACAATAATTAATCAATTTACGAGTTTTACTATTTATCAATGACTATTATATTAATATGTCAATAACTCAACGTATATTTTATCTTCTTTTTTGTTTTTTTATCAAAGAAGAAAAAGAAAGTTAAACCGGGGCATAAAAAGGAAAAAGGAAATTGCTAAAAGTTGCTTTTGGAACTCATTAAATGGTCATAAGTAAGATTCCCAATATTCGGTCTAGCTGATTTACATTAAACAAATATAATTTTTTTTTTTTTTTTTTTGTTTAAGTTGTGAAAGCATATTAAAATAAAAAAAAATACCAGCTATTAAATTCAAAGAATAATAATGCCAATCTAACGAAACTTAGGTTAAAAAACAAAGCACAAACATCAAACATGTCAACAACGAACTAATTAAATTTTCAAACTCATACTCAACAGAAGCTCAAATCCTCAAAGTACCGTAGCGCGAGGTCTCCCGTCCAATAAACTCGGCTTCTTTTGAACAGTTCTAATATAAAATTTTACGTTCAAATCTCGGACACGTCTCTTTTTAACACCGTCACTCGTGCCGTTTTGTACGCCCTTGCACGTGCCAAAACGAACTGCTCCATTTATAGTCCCACACTAATTCCAATTCCTCCTTACGACTACAACAAAACCAGACCTCTCTTTTTCCCCCGTCTTTCTTGGTTTTTCCTTCCTCCCTAGTTTTCACATATGGCTTTGGAACCTGCCAATACCGCTGGGCTTACTGCTAGTAGAAATCCGCCATTGAAAGATGAGCTTGATATCGTGATTCCTACGATTAGAAACTTGGATTTCCTTGAGATGTGGAGGCCGTTTTTACAGCCTTACCATCTCATCATTGTTCAAGATGGTGATCCATCCAAGACCATCAAGGTTCCTGATGGATTTGATTATGAGCTCTATAATCGTAATGATATTAACAGAATTTTGGGTCCTAGGTCCTCTTGCATTTCATTCAAGGACTCTGCTTGCCGTTGTTTCGGCTATATGGTCTCTAAGAAGAAGTACATCTTCACTATTGATGATGATTGCTTTGTAAGTCTTTTTCTTTTTTGTATCTGGGTTTTGATATCATTCCTTTTTTTTTTTTCCTCTTTTACATGTCTCTGATTTCAATGATTTTGATTATGGGTAGATCTGTTTTCAGTGATTTAGGTAGGGCAACTGCTCCTAATTTCTACCACGTGCTTGAATTTATGCTCCAATGAGTATAGTTGGTTTTATATTCTGACGCTTGTTCGGTGATCATGACATGGACTTGAATTGTGTTGGTTTCAATTATGTCGCATGAGCATGTCTTTCTTTCAAGAAATACAAGTGTCCTTGAAACTCTTTCGATTTCAAATTCGTATCATTTTTGTATCTTTTCCATGTTCCTACAACATTAATTATTACCCTCCAACCCACGTGAAGTTCCAAGCTTTTTGTACAATTGTTTTTCTAAGAGGTATGCGTTGCTATTTTGGCTTAGTGTCAATGGCCAGATTCGTATTATGTACAAGTAAAATGTTTGTATTCTTGGTAGCGCTATGTGTTGGTAACGCTAGTGCTTGTTTTTATCTGTTACTTGCCATCTTCATTCCTCTTGCTTTTCTTTTTGAATCATAAAATACGAGTTGAACTAACAAAATTCATTTTAATCTAATTACTCTAAGGTTGCAAAAGACCCGACAGGTCATCCAGTCAATGCACTTGAGCAACACATCAAAAACCTTCTCTGCCCATCCACACCCTTTTTCTTCAACACCCTGTATGAACCATTTAGAGAAGGAGCAGATTTCGTCCGTGGATACCCTTTTAGTCTGCGTGAGGGTGTTCCAACTGCTGTTTCTCACGGGCTTTGGCTTAACATCCCAGATTATGATGCCCCTACACAGCTTGTCAAACCTCTAGAGAGGAACTCTAGGTAAGAAACTCAAGAACAAATATGTTAAAGATTACTTTTAATGCATTGCTTTATTGTTTTTCGCTTATGGTTTGTTCAGGTATGTTGACATGGTTCTTACAATTCCAAAGGGTACTCTATTCCCAATGTGTGGAATGAATTTGGCATTTGACCGTGATCTTATTGGCCCTGCAATGTACTTCGGACTCATGGGTGATGGTCAACCAATTGGACGCTACGATGATATGTGGGCTGGCTGGTGTATCAAGGTTTTCTTCTTATTCTAGGCTAATGATTTTAAATTGGAAATTCAACTAGTGAATAGTATTTAATGAATGTATCATGTATGCATGTATAAGCAGGTGATCTGTGACCATTTGGGATTGGGAGTAAAGACGGGTCTTCCATACATCTTTCACAGCAAAGCAAGTAACCCATTTGTGAATCTGAAGAAGGAATACAAAGGCATCTACTGGCAGGAAGAGATTATCCCATTCTTCCAATCAATTGTTCTCCCAAAAGATTGCACCACTGTTCAAAAATGTTACATCGAGCTGTCCAAGCGGGTTAAGGAAAAGCTTGCTAAGGTGGACCCCTATTTTGACAAGCTGGCAGATGCCATGGTTACATGGATTGATGCTTGGGATGATCTTAACCAGGCTTCCAATGGCAAAGCATAATTATAAATTTTGTTTTAGAAAGCTTTTTATTTTACGACAGTTTATTTGTTTTATTTTACTGGGAGGCACTTGTAGTTAGTATCTTTCATCTATCATATCTTATATACTCGTTGGATAAATTCTGAATTTGTTGGTTGATGGATTTAATTTATTCATATAAAACATTCAATGCACTTAGAGCAATAAGATCTTAGTATATTTCATAATAATTTTTTTTTAAAGATAATACAATACATCTAAGGATTTGTGTGCATTTTGTTACACAAATTTGTTATGTTATGCAATTTCTTAAGGCATAAAGATTTGTGTGCATTTTGTTACACAAATTTGTTATGTTATGCAATTTCTTAAGGCATAAGGATTTGTGTGCATTTTGCTTAGCAATTTAATATTAAATAAAATTTGTGTGCATTTTGTTATGTTATTTTTGGGGTGTGACAGCTGCAAAACATATTTACATATCTACCTTTGTTTGGGGTCTTACTAATATAGCTTTATATTAAAAACATTATTATTAATTTTACTATATATTTATTCCAAATTATTCAAATATATATATAATTTAGCACTTAAAAGGTCTCAAACCTACTACCAAAACGTTATTACCCCAACACTTTAACTAACTAAGCTAATAAGCCAATTATTAATAATAAATTGATTTTATCTTTTTCTAAAATTGACATGTAAAATTAAACCATCCTTCATTATATTATATGTTATAATACAAATACAATTATACTAATATTATTAATATATTGTAAACATATTTATGACTTACTAATATAAATTTATGTTAAAATCATTATTATTAATTTTACTATATATTTATTACAAAAATGTTCAAATTATTCAAAAATATATATACTTTGACCATACAACTATAGAACCTATAACCTTAGCATTATTAGCACAATGCTCTAACCAATTAAGCTAATAAATTAATTAATTTATAAATTAATTTTTCTAAAATTGATATGTAAAATTAAATAATACTTCTTCATTATATATTATAATATAAGTATACTAATATTACTCATATATTACAAATATATTTATGACTTATTAATATAAATTTATGTTAAAAATATTATTATTAATTTTATTACATATTTTGTTAAGTTATTTAAAAATATATGTAGTTTTGCCTATGCAAATCTCAAACCTAATTATTCTTCATATTATTTGCACTATGAGTGTTTAAAAATTGGATCAAACTATTTAAAACCAAAAAATGGGATTGAACTAGATCGGATTGGACAATTTTATAAAACATATTATCTAATCTGATTAAAATTAACTCAAATAGTTGGTGAAACGGTGCAGTCTGATTTTGTAAATTTTTTAATCAATCAGATCAGATTAAACTATTATAAATAATATATTACAAAATTATTTTTAAAAATATATTATATTATTATTTTTTTTAAAAATAAAAAAAATTATATATTATAATTTTGATTTAACAGTATTATATATTATATAATATATATTGTAATTTTTCTTATCTAAGAGAGTTAAGACTTAAAATATCAGAAAGTAAAATATTTCTAATTTTTTCTCTGTTTGGGTTCCTATTTCCTAAGCTCGAAGGAAAATTCCTAATATCAATATTAACATTCCTAATTGATCAATTATTATGTGAAAAATTTATTATTATGTGTGTCACATTATAATTTGATTATAATCTTAGTTATGGAAAAAAAAAAAAAGTTATTGTTTAGGAAAAAAGTTAAAGTTTAGAGGAAAAAAAGTTTTGAAAATCGTTAACCAAACTGAGTTGGAATGTTTGGTCCGATCTAATTTAGTTAAAACAATATAAATGATATAATTTAATTAAATTTTTTTACTACAAATTAGATAAAATTGGACCATAGACACTCCTAATTTGAATAATGATTTAATGAACTGAACTAATATACAATTATTAATAATAAATTGATTTTATATTTTTCTAAATCTAATATATAAAATTAAATAATATTTCTTTATTATATATTATAATATAAGTATACTAATATTAGTAATATATTACAAACATATTTATGACTTATTAATATAAATTTATATTAAATATATTATTATTAATTTTACTAAATATTTAGTACAAAATGTTTTAAATTATTTAAAAAATATTCATTTTATCCCTACAAATCTCAAACATGCAAAATTTGTGTTATTAATACGAAACTCTAACTAACTAAGCTAACAAGCCAGTTATTAAAAAAATTAAAAGTTATGATATATAAAAAATAACTTTATAAAAAAGTTATCAAAGTTTTAATCAGTAAAATACAATAAGAAACTTTATTTTTCCTATGCTCTTTTTGGAACTCACATTCACTATGACCTATTGAAATTTTTTATCAAACGTCAAAAGTAAACACTAAAAACGCACACTGACACGGAGCCAAAAAAAAAAAAAAAAAAAGAATAAGCCTAGCAATTATAACCAAAGCATGAAAAATGACCCCAAAAAACATTAATCCCAAAACACAACCCACAATACATGCTTAAATGCCTACAGAGGCCACATTGATGAAATCATTTAGACAGCACAACATACTTTACAATAAAGCTATAGAGCCCAAAAGTTGTACATGCACGAAAGTTGGGGTCTATTCAAGAGAAAGTTGCCCATAGAAAATTTCCTCTACAAGCTAATTTAATGGTGAAAAGCTTTTTTATTAGGATTTAAAAAAAATGAGTGAGAATGAGCTAAAAGGGTTTGAAGATGTCTTGGCTAGAGCGTGCTATTCTTTTTATTTTTATTTTATTTTTGCTATGAGCTGGAGCAGGTATTATACAATCTATGGACTAGAGCATGTATTATACAAATTTCCTCTACAAGCTCATTTTTCTATTTGTTACTTGTTAGAATTACACAGATAGGGCTTCCTGACTCTACTTTTCCACCTTAAATCTTCTTAATTCGTATTTAGAAAACGCTTCTGTTTTTTTTTTTTAAATCAACCGCACTAGCAACCTTTATCATTTTTTTATTGCTACTTTATAAAAGTTGTTAAGCGTTTATTACAGGAGAGGGGTTATTTTGATATTAAATAAATTATAATTTTTTTCTATATAATAAAATGAGTACATCATAAAAACAATTCCTTATTTTTTAAAATTTAACACTTTTTTCTCTCTTATATTCATCTTTTTATTTATATCTATACCTTTTATTATATACATAATCTCTATATATTAGTAATATATAAAAAAATTTCTACAAAATTAACATTCTTTATCAAATTAGATAATAAAAGACTTTTTTTAAATTGTGTCATTACCAAATAATAAAGAATAATACTCTACAAGCTTCCTGCCTTCATAAAAAGTATATTTTAATTCATTTTTTTTAATTAATATATTTTAAGTTTTTTAACTTTTTAAAAGATACATTTAAGTTTAATTTTTTAACACATGGTTCTTATTTGATTTTTCATAGAGATAATTTTAAAATTTTATTTCTTTTGCTAAAAAAATTTGAAATTTTAAAAAATTAAATTATGAGACAGAAAAAATATTAATTAAAAATTTGACCAAATTTTAAAAAAATTTACATTTTTTATCAGAAATTAATTTTTTAAAAAAAATATTTGAGTGTAAAAAAATTAAAATTCCAAAATTGCTTATTTAAAAAGTCACATAGGTTAAAAAATTAACAATTTTTTTAAAAAAATTGAAACTTATATGTATATTTAAAAAAATAAAGAATCTAAAATACACCATTTGAAAAAAAATAAAAATGTATCTTTAAAAAAAAACAAGAGATTAATAAAAAAAAAAAAAAACAAATCTGATAAGAAGCCCATTCATAATATTACCGCGGAGTATCATTGACGGTCTTGCTACATACAAGCCTCGAACTCGAGAGCTCCCCCTTATTAGGGCGGTTACAATGCCATTGGGCTACCAGGGCCTTGGCTATCATTGACGGTCTTATAATAGCAGGTATAACAAATTTCCGCGTGAAAAAAAAAAATCCGAAAGTAGAAAAAAGAAAGAGGAGAGAAAAATAGAATAGAGTAGTCGCCGACTTCAGACGGCGTTGTCGGCGGTCCACCTTTTGATTGGTCTACACTTTGTACACTTGCTATAGGATATGGGTTTGTTTCGGAGGATAGCTGGGCTTCTAGGGTTTGTAAAGGACGATAACCATGACCTCAAGGACGAAGAAGACAATGACAATGCCAGTGCCAGTGCTCAATCTCGGAATCGGGTTCATATGCAACAAAATGGACTTCCCAGAAAAGGATTCAGCGTTCCAGTACAGGTGGCCGTTGACCGGTCACATAAAAACGGTCCAATTATCCTTCCTACTGATTCCGGTGATGGCGGTGTTCAGGTTCATCTTTTCATTTCTTTCTTTCCATGTTCATCTTTGATCTTTAGTAGGTTAGAAGAATAGCTCAAATTGTTAAAGTTGAAATTTTGTGAATCTGGGATTTGGTATTGATGTTTGAGTCTGTAGGATGTTAATTCACTTTTAATGGTTTATAGTCGATTTCATGCCAGACCAACTCTTAGTATTTCTTGCCCCTTTTCCCAGGTGAAGGGGATTCAAACCAAGATCAGTGATTAACTTATTAATGCTATCCATATTAATCTTTCTAGACCTTTCTGATCCTGTTTAGCAGTCCTCTCCTGTGGGTGTGTTTGTTTTTGGAAAAAGGTCATTCTTAAGAGCTATGGATATAACTTATGGAAATTTAAATATGAAGTATGAAGTGATTTAAGTATGCAAACGCAACTTGACCTTTCTGATCCTGTGTAAGATATATCTTATCTTCCTTTCTGAAATTATCTAAGAATATCTATGGTAGTGAGATTTGCTGCATCCTTTCCACACCATTTTTTTCAAGCGACTTTTTGTTGTATGCTTCTTTAGCATGTAGATTTGTATAATGTAAGAAAGGTGTGTCAGCATTCATGATTTACCCTTAATTGCCCTTTGTATAATCTATTAATAGAAGATTAGGAACTTGTCTATGACAAAACAACAAAAAAATTAACTTCTTGTATGATGTGTTGTATTGAAAAATATTAACTTTTTGTTTAATTACCAAATTTATAGTAGGAACCTTCCTTCTTCTTTATACATTGTTTATGCTCATTATGCTTCATTTCTCGTGGGAGAAAAAGGACATTTGGAAACTTGATAACCTTCGCAGCAGAGCGTTGTTTGCTCGCAGTTTGTTGTGTAAGTTTGTTTGCGATGACTTTATTTTTACGTCTTCTGTTTTGGTTTCCAAGAGTTCCCTGCTGTGCATTTTGCTTTCTGCTGTAGTTTTTCCCTCTGTTTTGTTGCCATTTCTTTTCCTTATTGGTAGTGACTGTCTTGGATAATTTGGAACCCAGGGTCTAGGATGGTATGCCAAACGACTGGGGATGGATGATGATGGAGACGTGGCTGAAGAGTTCCTTGAGGAGGTGATGGCGGAAACACTGCCTGGTGTGGAAAATCAGAAGACTATACCAAACTTTGAAGTGAAATACAGTAGCAGATCAGTTAAAGTTAAGAATCAGGTTATTTCATTTGATGGGACCATCCAACAGTGCGTGGAACATCGAGGTAGGCTGCAGTGGGTATGATCTATTGAGGTAGGTTCTGGTTGGGATTTCAATTCATTAGCTTAATAGTTTAATCACGAAATTAATTTGTTTGTTAGGAGTCAATGTTAAGAATCTGGGTGCTTATGTCTCCAGGGGTGCTTGTATCATTATCATCAATGTTAAAGAAAGAGTCATTTAGGAAGTGGATTAGGATCTTGATCTGTGCTTACGCTTGAAAATGGCTCCTCAAGTTCTTTTATTGTAAACAGTTGATTTAGTTTGACTATATACACAGGAAATAGGTTCTAATTCTCCCCCAATAAATTTTCTAATTTATCCAACCATGGTATAATAACCCATAAGTACCGTTTGGCAAAGTAAATAAGATAAAGTGATTGCCAAACTATAAGCTCCATGACCACCATCCAAGGAAATTTCGGTTTTTTTTTTATAATAAAATATTCAAATTATTCGCAAACTACATCCTTTTTATCAAGAGGGACGTTCCATTATATGAAGGACAACTATATCTCCCCTAAAATTGTATCTTTTGTGCATCTCACCTAAAAATTTATTATATACTTGCTTATGGGTTGATATAATAGCAGTTTTTATGTTTTAAAATTAATATAAAATTGATACTTTGATAGAATTTGTATGTAACAGGAACAAGTAGAATTACTATAATGTAAACTTCTTTGTTGGCCATTAATGAGATTTGATAAGACTTTCCAATTCCATTTGATTTAATTTTAATGGAAACAGTAAGCCAAATATATTGATCATCGAAAATGACCTCTAGCCAGGAATTTGGACCTTAGCTCTCTCTAGTCTCTCTACTTCCAACGAAATAAGCTTATTTCTTCTTGTGTGGCAATATATATATATATATATATTAATACTTTTAAAATTTATAATAATAAAATTAGCATTTTAATAACATTGAAAAATTGTAACTTGTCGCAATTTATAAATAGTGTTCAATTGAATGAGTGTTTAAAAAAAATAATGTAAAAATTATTTTTTAATTATAAAAATATATAATTTAAACACAAAGAGTGTTATTTTTATTGTTATAAATTTTGAGGGTAATATTTTTGTTGTTAAAAAAAAAAAAAGTTTTCGTATTATGGGAAGTAATACGATAAAAATGTAGATACAAAATGCAAAATTAATCCATTTATAATTAAATCTAAAACAGAGGCAGCATGTATATATTTCAACAGCGGAGGATGCCACGGAATGTATTTTCATCGGATGAAGTTCATCCTATGTATCCAAAGCCAAATCACATCTGTAATTAGTGGAACGTATACTTATTTGGCTGGTCTAGTCTGAAAAATAAATTTGTAGAACCATAGTTCACCTCATAAAATCTATATAAATAGTTAAGAATTTTTTTTTTTTTTGACAAATTATATCACCCATTGAAATATCTAAATTTTACATTGTATATATTAATTTATTTTAACTTATATATTTTCTTATTTTAAGAATCTTTTATAAATTTTAATTTTTTGATATTGCAATGATATAATTTATTCATATTATTTATTAAATTCATTTGTCTTCAAACAGTATCTTTGTGTATTTTTAAAGACAATTAAGTTTGGGAGATTTGAGATATATTTTTTTTTTTATAAAATGAAATATAGGTTTCTATATTTTCTCGATTTCAATTAATACCAAACATTATTTTTATTTTACTTATCTGAGTGTAATTTTTTTTTTATTTTTATTAAGTACCGAAGAAAAGAGTTATCGAAATCCCTTTAGCACGACCGTGTAAAATCAAGGCACACATGTAGACCAATCATTGTTTCATTGTTAGTAAAATAATTAAAGGAAATTAGGAAGTAAGAAATTGTTTCAATTTTGACCCAATAAAAATAACAAGGGGAAAGCCAGTGAGGTGTTACACTGTTACTATTGAGCATTTGTGACCTGAGGATGAGGCTTCCGCTGTCCACCATTCATCCAAGATAAAATCGCTAAAATATGTCTGACGCTTTTTTTCTTTAATATTAGCTTCCGATTTTACGAAAAATCAACTGCAGACAGACAGAGAACCAACTATGGCACTCAGAACTTGGGCTACCTCTACAGCTAATGCTTTTAGGTTTTCTTGCGCCTCCAGAGCTAACCTCTCTCCTGCATTTGCTCTTTCTAAATGCTTCTCAACTGGTAATTTCGGTTATGGATTATCCTGTATTTGGTTATAATTCTATGAACTTTTGGTATTTGTAGTTCTTAACATCATACATGTTGATGGTTCTGGTTAATTTCTAAAAATTATGGGGAAAACAAAAAAACAGAGCGGGGAGATATCTGAGGATTATGATAAAATTTTGCAGTATTGGATGGGTTGAAGTATGCATCTTCGCATGAATGGGTGAAACATGAAGGTTCAGTGGCTACAATTGGCATTACCCATCACGCTCAGGTTAATCTCTCTACCCATTTCCATAATTTGAATCCCTTTGGTTATCTTCTTCTTGTGACATAAATAAAACTACTATAGTAACTGTGTCAACCGTAAAAGTTCCTCGTTTGGAAAGGAGGAGGCAATAATATTTGTTGCTTTGACAAATTGAGTTTCAAAAGCCCATTTACCATTTACCAAATAGAAATGCAGGCGTACCCCGTCTCCTGAATCCTGATAGAATAATAATCAAGACATGGTTCCCTGATAGATAAACAAAGGGTAAGTTTGTAGTGTCTCATGCCAAATGACGTGAATTTGAGTCTTATAGTTGCTTGAGAAACATCTTCCCCAAATCACATGTACTACTCGAAGTGCAACATGAGCTACTACAGTGCTACTTTTTAATAAGTTAACGACTAAAATGCTAACTTATAATTAGGTGATTATAAGTGATAGATAATCATTTGCCATAATAAAATGGCAGTTTAACTGTTACACTAATTTTTTTTAGATGGTCTTTTTCATACTTTAAATCTTCTGTTTAGCCGTTTGAATTTTGCAATGGAAGAGTCCCTTGTTAATCTGGAAATCATTCATGCTGCTCCTGATTTGATACAAAGAATTGAATCTTTAGAAGAGTGTCTGTCAAAAGCAAGATATGCATAGTTTTGCATATCACACCCTGATATTAGTTGCTCAGTTCTCGTATTATGGGTTAGAGACAAAGTAAATTTATTATATTTTCTAGCTCCAAAGAGGAAAATAGTGAGTATCCTGAATTATTATTTTATCAGCAAGATCTACCATGGTGAGTATTTACTCTCTTTCTTTTTTTATAAATATTTTATGCAGGATCATCTTGGAGAAGTAGTGTTTGTGGAGCTGCCAGAATCAGAGGGGTCGGTCTCACAAGGTAACAGCTTTGGAGCCGTGGAAAGTGTAAAAGCAACCAGCGATGTAAACTCTCCAATCTCTGGTCAGGTTGTTGAGGTTAACTCAAAGCTCAGTGAATCACCTGGCTTGGTAATTCTCACTTTTCTTGACTCTTCTGTTACAAGAGTCCTGCTTCTCTCTTTTTCCTTTATTTTCTTTGTAAACCACTAGTCAATGGATTCATTGCGTATAAACTTTGATTTTGTAAAAAGGAAATTTGTACTTCTTAGCTTTCTCTCATGTAACCTTCTTTTCTTTCTCTTTCCGAAATGAAGATAAATTCAAGCCCATATGAAGAAGGATGGATGATCAAAGTAAAGCCAAGCAACCCCTCAGAATTCGAATCCTTGATGGGTCCAAAGGAATATACTAAATTCTGTGAAGAAGAGGATGCCTCTCATTAGAATGTGAAAATATACAATTGCGGACTTCTTGGACTAACTAATTTTCAGTAAGGTATTGTAATTGAAGTTGTTATGAAGCTTTAAAACTGCTGGGTGCTGGCTATATATAAGCCAAATTGGGCCTCTTCATTTCCCTTTTCATCTCACTGTTCAGAAATTTTGACAAACACAAGGTTTAGAATGGGAAAAGAAAAAACAAAGAAATGGGAAAAGGAGATAAAGATCATAAGAAAATGGTGAGTCGTGATGAAGTAGATAATCCACTGTCCACACACACCTTGGGTTGACTTGTACAACTGGCATTGCAAGTTCCAATACTTTAAAGAGTTATTAGTCATATCGGTTCCATGCATCAAACTATTTGAGTGGAATTGATCAAGGACAAACTAATTTAATCTACAACTTGTAATTATCTATCGAATGTACTAATAAAAATTCCCCAATCCTGGTTTTATGTGAGCTAAAACATATAAAGATAAAGAAAGTGGAAACAAAGGCCAACTATTATTAATAAATTGTAGGAATGCTTATAATTACAGTATCAAGTAAGTCAGGTTCAATGTTGAACCAAAAACAATAAATTAAGTCAGGTTCAAAGGGCTACAGATTTTATGAATGAATCAACAAAAATAATATCACAAACAAATCAATTCAACACATTTAAAGGAAAACTCACAACTTTTATGACAAGATTTTTCCATAGCAGTTAGTAAAAAAAAAAAAGAAGCAGAAAGAGTAATTTTAGAACCAACCTGCTGATCAGATCAGTTTTAACCTCAGCAGAAATGGAGATGCGTTGCGAACGATAATTATCTGTTAAATCAACATTTGATGCCAGACTTCCTCCCAATTACTAGTTGGCTGCCGAGAAATCAATTTCAAAAACGCCCATGCGAGCAGAGGAATACATATCAATATCAGTTGCCAATTTGCCATATAAAATTTAATTGAAAAGTTGTAATAAATAGAAAAAAAAAAATAATAGAATATAAAATAATAAACTAAAAGAACATAAATTTGTAAACAAAAACTGTAAAAAAAAAAAAATCCAACAAAAAGTTGCAAAAGAAGAAAAAAACGATAAAAAAAAAAAAGAGGGGGGGAAAAAGAGGTGAGGTTAAAAATGAAAACCAAATCGGAAACGCCCCAGTGTATTTATTCGATTCCACATACCCTAATCGCTCTATCCTTTTTCCACACCAACGCTGGCCTTCTAGTATATTCCAACTCTATTGCCGCCTCCACAGTTCAGTCTTCCACTCTATTTCCCGTGAAGAATTCTAATTCGTTGGATTTTAGCTTGTAGTAGGTAATCTCTCTGCCTTATCTTGATTTATTGGTTACACTTTTATTCTTTGTTCTTGGAATTGCCGACCTTGTATATATGGTACTGTGGTATTAGCTAGTTTAGTGATCTGATATGGTGATGTATGATCTTTTCAATCATTCAAATGTGTTATTCTCAACTTTCCAAATACGTTAAGTGTGAATTTTTACTATTCATAGTTTCATCCTGTATGAAGCAGTTGATTGAACTTGTTCAATTATATATTTTTTATTGCCAATTTAACTGTATATTAACTGTCTTGTACTAATTCTTGTATTTTTTTAGTAGCAAGACAATTTGTGGCTTATTTCAATGTAATTTTTCCATTTCAAAATCAAAATGTTTGTTTCTCTCTGTTTACTCACACTCTGTTTGAATGTTAGTTCATGTATTGCTTAATGCTAAAATCTGTTTTGCCCTTTTAATTTATGCTAAAAAGAAAAAGAATGAAGAAAACTGCATTAAAGAATTAACAGTTAAACAGTGTTGGACGGAAAACCCTTTTAACCTAGGGGATTCTCTTAAGGAGAAATTGGGCTCTGGTGAGGATTTTATAGGGGGTTACAAAGAGACCTGCATAAGAATGCTTCCCCAGTTCCAAGTTCCAACTTGTGCAGTATGCATCCCCAGTTTAGGGCAAGGACTGTGATCCTTGGGAAAAGTTGACTCCCCCACTCTAGCCTCTCATTTACCGTAGCAACATTGCTTTAAGCTTTCAATTTAATTATTTTCTTTCTTAGTTTCTTCAAATTGTTATTGCTTTATTTGCGTTTTTTCGTCTTTATTGATTTTTTGTTCTTTGTCTAATAAAGATCTGTCATGTGCTTTGATGTCAGCTCTTTTGATTTTGCTTCTCCAGTGATAAAAAAACTATACTTTCAGTGGATGACTGTGGATCTTTTTGTGTCACAGGGCTGAAAGATTAAATAAACAATGAGCGCTTGCAAAGCAATAGATTCTCCAGCTTTGTGCTGGGGTCCTTCAAAGTTTGACTTGTTTCCTCCTTCCACTTGTTATTCTTCTATTAGAAGACCTAGGAGGAATTTTTCTTGCTTCTCAAACATTTCAAGTGGTGTTAGAATCAAGCCATGCACTTCTTTCTACTCATTACATTCAGTAGTTCACAAGCCAGACATAGTGCCATTTTCTGTTCCCTTCTTATTCACAAAGCATATATGCAGAGCAGTATCTGAGTACAAGTTTCCCGACCCCATTCCTGAATTTGCTGATGCAGTAAGGCTTCCTTTTAATACATTTTCTTTGCTTATTTAGTTCTCACATTAATCACGAAGGCCTTGTTTTTTTTTATTTGTCTCTGTTGGTGTTCTCCATATAAAAATAATGCCTTTTTGGATTGCTGGAGTGCAGGAGACAGAAAAGTTTAGAAGCCATCTTCTCAAGAAGCTCTCCAAGAAAGATGTCTATGGAGATTCAGTCAATGAAGTTGTTGAAATTTGCACCGAGGTAACTTTTCTTTGTCTTTGAGAGAATATGAAGACTTTGAGGACTATATCTTGTTCTGCACTTTCCAAATTCAATAAATACAGGGAGATACGTCAGGTCACTGTAAAAATATCAGAATATTTTCACATGGTTAAAATGAGAAAATGGTTTTGTACTGTTTGAGTTTGGAAACTTTTTGTTTATACAACGAATTTCTGGGTACATGCATCCTGCTCTCTGTTTTACTTCCCTGATCTTGTGTGCTATTTGGAAAGATAAGAGTAAAGACCTTTTAAATTGCTTTCCCTTATTGATATTATGGGGGTTGTGGAAGGGGGACTAAGGGAGGGGGATTCGATTTGTTTACTTGTAGCTAATTGGCTAAGGCTTTCCTGTGTTACTACTTGTATCAGATATTTAGTTCCTTCTTACACTCAGAGTATGGTGGTCCGGGGACTCTTCTGGTGATTCCTTTTATTGATATGGCTGATACTGTGCATGAACGTGGACTTCCTGGAGCTTCAATGGCTGCAAGAGTTGCAGTCAAATGGGCACAAAATTTCGTTGACAAGGATTGGAAGGAGTGGACTGGTGATGAAAATTAGAAAAGGATTTTTAAGTCCTCAAGCTTGTGCTCTGAGGACTGGTTATCTATGTATCCTATTAGGTAGAACTTGTATCACAATTTTTATCAAATTGGGATTTTGTCTAAAATGGGCAAATTCCATAAAATAGTTTAGAAATGGGCTGATTTGTGTTAAACTTTACAAATGGGCAAATTGAAATTGGCTCTTCCAGTTGCCGGTTTCCACCCCTTATTTTCCACCAAAATTTTCTTACTTCTTCTCTCTCCTTCTCTACGCACTCTCCCCTCCATTTTTTCATCTTATCACGCACAAGAGTTTCTCTCCATTTTCTCTCTATTTTCCCTCTATTTTTTCATCTTATCACGGCAAAGTGATTTGGGTGTTATTTCGGCGTTTAATTTGTTGTATGAATCTGCCATTTTCAGTGTTTAATTTAAACTCATATAATTCGCGTGTTATCATTTTTAATCTGCTATTTTTGTCTTGGTTTATCCGGTACATGTGGGGTATTTCTCTGGTATATGTCTGGTATATCTTGATATACCTAGGTATATCTAGGTATATCTAAGGTATATCGAGATATACCTAGGTATATCTAGGTATATCTCGATATATACCTAGGTATATCGAGATATACCAGAGATATATCATGGTATACCTAGGTATATCTCTGGTATATCGAGATATACCATGGTATACCTAGGTATATCTGTGGTATACCTTAGATATATCAGAGATATACCTAGGTATATCAGAGATATACCACAGATATACCTAGGTATATCCTAGGTATATCGAGATATACCTAGGTATATCTGTAATAATATCTCGATATACCAGAGATATACCTAGGTATATCTTAGGTATATCGAGATATACCTAGGTATATTGAGATATACCATCGATATACCTAAGTTATACCTAGGTATATCGAGATATACCATCGATATACCTTCGATATACCTAGGTATATCTCGATATACCTAAGATATACCTAGGTATATCGAGATATACCATCGATATACCACAGATATACCTAGGTATATCGAGATATACCTAGATATATCTTAGGTATATCGATGGTATATCTCTGGTATATATTGATATATCTATGTATATTTGGTATATCTGTGGTATATATCTGGTATATGTAGTATATCTGTGGTATATTCGAGGTATATCTCGATATACTGCGGTATATCTGTGGTATATCTAGCAATATTTGTGGTATATCTCGGGTATATGTAAGATATATTTAGGTATATATGGGGTATATTGCGGTATATAATTTCATATATCAATCTAATTATATGTATTTTTTAATTAATATTGCTTAATTATTTGAAAACATTTGACAGAATGGATTGCCTTAGTATTCTAATAATTCATAATGGCAAGTGGTTATTGAAAGATGATAAAGAAGTATATCAAGGAGGTGAAGGTTCGGTGATGAAGATTAAAAAGGGATTTAAGTATAATGAACTTAAAGAAAAGTTGTTTATGAAGTTAAAAATGGATAAGTTAAAGTATGAAATTTCAGTAAGATAATTCTATAAGAATGATTTGAATTTACCTTATGTTTTAATTGGTGATGATGAAGATTTGGATGAGTTTTTTGACCTTCATGTTCAAGACAATGAAAGAAAGGCTGTTCTATATGTAACAAAAAATGAGATAAGATCAGTAGGTACAAGTCATTCCATTTGCCGTGAAGAAGAACTTGTTAATACTAGAGGGCGTCATGTAAATTACTTGAGCGATACGCATCCGCAGGAAGGATCTCAAAATCCCATAACAAATTGCGATATTATACTTGATGGTATTGGTGATGATTTAGATAACTATTTAGATATACCGCAGATGGGTGATGATGTTCATGTTGATATGAATAGAGAGTGTCAATTAGAAGGTGTTACTGTCAACGAAAACATTGATAATGACATGACCGGAATTGGTACTTTACAAGGCAATGATAATGAAATGACATCAGATGAACAAGAAAGACTGATTTTAAGAGAGCAATCGTTAAATGGTTTAACTCAGTCTGAAGGACGAAATGTTGTTGGGGGCAATAATGAAATACGTTTTGGTCCATCAAGTACAGGCACAGAGATTGTTTCTAATGACGTTTCCTCTTCTATGGCACATGTTGAGCTTGATTTGAAAGTTGATCAAGTGTTTGACAGTAAGATACATTTCACCACACATGTCGGGCTTTATGCCATAAGAAATAAATTTGAGACGAGGACACTGACAAGTAAGAAAGACCGTGTCGTGATAAGTTGCATTCAATGTAGTTGTATTTGGAAGATTAGATGTAATCGGATCAAGGGGTCAGATAGGTTCAAGGTAAAGCATTTTCAATCATTACATACTTGTGATCCTAACCATTACATGAGGAAGAATAGGACTGCGACCTCAAGAGTTATAGGAAATGCCATAAAAATGAAGTTGGTGCGACCTGGAAGAATTTATAAGCCGAAAGATATTATTGATGATTGTCAGAATGAGTTTGGGATTGAGATTGGTTACACCACAGCATACAGGTCTAAAGAGAAGGCTCTGAGGTTGCTACGTGGAAGTGAAAAGGAATCTTTCCTCAAGCTTCCTTCCTACTGTCACGTCCTGAAGGAAAGGAATCCCGGTAGCGTCACACATATTGAAGTTGACCATTTATCCGGAAGATTTAAGTATTTCTTCATGGCATTAGGTCCATGTATCAGAGGATTCTTATCTTGTATAAGACATGTAATTACAGTTGATGGTGCATTCTTATCAGGTAGGTTTGCTGGGACATTATTCGTTGCAAATGCTTCTGATGGAAATAACAACATATATCCACTGGCCATTGGGGTTGGAGATTCTGAGAATAATGAAGCATGGGAATGGTTTTTGCTAAAAGTAGCAGAGTTAGTCGGGCACATTGGCGACCTTGTTATTGTTTCTGATAGACACCAAAGTATTATTCAAGCTGTTCCGAAAGCATTACCCAATGCATTGCATGGTTATTGTGCATTTCACATGGAGATGAATTTAAACCACAAGTTTAAGAATCCAGATATTACATCTTTGTTTAGATGTTGCTCAAGGGCATATACAAAGCGTGAATTTGACAAGTACATGGGGGATTTGCGACAGATCGATCTTGAGATTGAAAAGTACTTAATGGAAGCAGGCATTGAGAAGTGGTCAAGATATCATTTTCCAGGTATGAGATACGGTATAATGACTACAAATAGTTCAGAATCCTTTAATAATGTCATGAAATGTGCTCGTGAATTACCCATAACCATGCTTGCTGAGTACTACCGTAGCAAAATACAAGCTTGGTTTGTCGAACGTAGGGAAGTTGGGATGAGATGGGAAACTCGCCATCTAACCGATGAGGTTGAATCAATTATGCGTGTAAATCACAATAAGTCCTTAAGGTACAGGGTTTTCAGAATTAATGCACATGTCTTCTAGGTATGCCATTCGTACAACTATTTGATTGTTATTATATGTTTATCTATTTCTCTTTATTGTCTAATGTAACAAGTTGATTCTTACCAAAATTAGGTTGTGCATGGTGACATTAGTCACGATGTGGATCTACTGAACAGAAGTTGTAGTTGCAGGGAGTTTGATACTCTCAAAATCCCCTGTTGTCATGCCATTGCAGCGGCCCGTTTTCAAGATGTTGATGTTCATACACTTGTGGACAAATTATATACAGTAGATTGTTATATTATTGCATATGCAGAGTCCATTTATCCGGCTACTGATAACGGTGAATGGGACATCCCACCAGATATCATAGATCTAGTTGAACTTCCTCCCAACACGAAGAAAAAATGTGGGCGACCACGAAAACGACGCATACGTTCACGTGGGGAAGTAATAAAAAAGGTCATACTATGCAGTAGGTGTGGAAATAGTGGTCACAACATGAGGACTTGTAATGTGTTCCGTCAGATGATTGTAGAACCTTCCCTATCTTCTCACCCATAAACATTTTATGCTATTAACGGTTAATTTTATGTCATCATTAATGGGCTAATGTATTATTTATGTATTTTCGATTTGTATTAATTAATTATGAATACAAATATCATTCATAGGGACTTATACTAGAGATGTATCAACATGTATTTTAATGTATTTTACTATTCGTTTTTTTTCTGTTGTGTTTACCATATACACTCCAGATATGGATGACTTACCACATATAGCTTAGCATACATATCGAAATGTAAAGTTGTAGGGTTACCTCAATATATATGTACTTAAATAACCTAGGTATATATTGAGATATACCTTAGATATACCTATATATATCGAGATATACCTATATATATATTACATATACCTATATATATCGAGATATACCTAGATATACCTAGATATACCACAGATATACCTAGGTATATCGAGATATACCTAGATATACCTTAGATATACCTAGGTATATCTCGATATACCTAGATATACCTTAGATATACCTTACATATACCTAGATATACCTAGATATACCTTACATATATCTAGGTATATCGAGATATACCTATGTGTACCACAGATATACCTAGGTATATCGAGATATACCGAGATATACCTTAGATATACCTAGGTATATCTCGATATACCTAGATATACCTTAGATATACCTTACATATACCTTAGATATACCTAGATATACCTAGATATACCTTACATATACCTAGGTATATCGAGATATACCTATGTGTACCACAGATATACCTAGGTATATCGAGATATACCTAAGATACCACATATTTTGAATGTTTTACGCGCGCCGCGGCTGGAATTGTCTTGTGCCGCGGCGACTTAGGTTCTGTTTGAATTCATTTGTAACACATTAATGCGCGCCGCGGCTTGAATTATATTGTGCCGCGGCGAGATAGGTTCTGTTTGATTTTTGAATTTTAACACATTCATGCGCGCCGCAGCGGGAATTATATTGTGCCGCGGCGAGGTAGGTTCTGTTTGATTTTTGAAATTTAACACATTGATGTGCGCCGCAGCGGGAATTATATTGTGCCGCGGCGAGTTTCGTTCTGTTTGAATTTTGAAATTTAACACATTGATGCGAGCCGCAGCGGGAATTATATTGTGCCGCGGCGAGGTAGGTTCTGTTTGATTTTTGAAATTTAAGTCATTGATGCGCGCCGCAGCGGGAATTATATTATGCCGCTGCGAGGTAGGTTCTGTTTTATTTTTGAAATTTAACACATTGATGCGTGCCGCAGCGGGAATTATATTGTGCAGCGGCGAGTTTCGTTCTATTTGAATTTTGAAATTTAACACATTGATGCGAGCCGCAGCGGGAATTATATTGTGCCGCGGCGAGGTAGGTTCTGTTTGATTTTTGAAATTTAACACATTGATGCTCGCCGCAGTGGGAATTATATTGTGCCGCGGCGAGTTTCATTCTGTTTGAATTTTGAAATTTAACACATTGATGCGCGCCGCAGCGGGAATTATATTGTGCCGCGGCGAGGTAGGTTCTGTTTGATTTTTGAATTTTAACACCTAGGTATATGTAAGGTATATCTAAGGTATATCTAGATATACCTTAGATATACCTAGATATATCACAGATATACCTAGGTATGTCGAGATATGCCTTAGATATACCTTAGATATACCTAGATATACCACAGATATACCTAGGTATGTCGAGATATACCTTAGATATACCTAGATATACCACAGATATACCTAGGTATGTCGAGATATACCTAGATATACCTTAGATATACCTAGGTATATGGAGATTAGATATACCTTAGATATACCTAGGTATATCGAGATATACCTAGATATACCTTAGATATACCTTAGATATACCTAGGTATATCGAGATATACCTAGATATACCTTAGATATACCTTAGATATACCTAGGTATATCGAGATATACCTAGATATACCTTAGATATAACTTAGATATACCTAGGTATATCTCGATATACCTAGGTATATCTAAGGTATATCTAGGTATATCGAGATATACCTAGATATACCTTAGATATACCTAGGTATATGGAGATATACCTAGATATACCTTAGATATACCTAGGTATATCGAGATATACCTAGATATACCTTAATATACCTAGATATACCTTAGATATACCTAGGTATATGGAGATATACCTAGATATACCTTAGATATACCTAGGTATATCGAGATATACCTAGATATACCTTAGATATACCTAGATATACCTTAGATATACCTAGGTATATCGAGATATACCTAGATATACCTAGTTATATGGAGATATACCTAGATATACCTTAGATATACCTAGGTATATCGAGATATACCTAGATATACCTTACATATACCTAGGTATATCGAGATATACCTAGATATACCTTACATATACCTAGGTATATCGAGATATACCTAGATATACCTTCGATATACCTTAGATATACCTAAGTATATGGAGATATACCTAGATATACCTTAGATATACCTAGGTATATCGAGATATACCTAGATATACCTTACATATACCTAGGTATATCGAGATATACCTAGATATACCTTACATATACCTTAGATATACCTAGGTATATCGAGATATACCTAGGTATATCGAGATATACCTAGATATACCTTAGATATACCTAGGTATATGGAGATATACCTAGATATACCTTAGATATACCTAGGTATATCGAGATATACCTAGATATACCTTAGATATACCTTAGATATACCTAGGTATATCGAGATATACCTAGATATACCTATATATACCTTACATATACCTAGGTATATCGAGATATACCTAGATATACCTTACATATACCTAGGTATATCGAGATATACCTATGTGTACCACAGATATACTTAGGTATATCGAGATATACCTAAAATACCTAGATATTTTGAATGTTTTATTCGCGCCGCGGCGGGACTTGTATTGTGCCGCGGCGACATAGGTTCTGTTTCAATTCATTTTAAGCCATTAATGCGCGCCGCGGCGGTAATTATATTGTGCCGCGGCGAGATAGGTTCTGTTTGATTTTTGAATTTTAACCCATTCATGCGCGCCGCGGCGGGAATTATATTGTGCCGCAGCGAGGGAGGTTCTGTTTGAATTTTAAAATTGAAATTTAAGCCATTAATGCGCGCCGCGGCGGTATTTATATTGTGCCGCGGCGAGGTACGTTCTGTTCGAAGCCCTAAATTTAACCAATTGATGCGCGCCGCGGCGGGAATTATATTGCGCCGCGGCGAGTTTCGTTCTGTTTGAATTTTAAAAATCTCGGTATTATCAATCAAAACCCACACTTTTCTCCAAACTGTCTCACGTTTTCTCTCTCTTTAAATACCATAAATCTCTCATTATTATCTCCATTTGATGTTCATTATCTCCTACAAATCAAAAGTTCATCCCATAATCTTCCATAAATAACACTTCTTAAGTTTGAAAACCGATATCTTGTAACACCTTGATGTTGTGGAGTGACAGAAGGTAAGAACGTCTTCATATTCAGCAACAAAATATTGGGCTTTTGCATCCGTGAGGGATTTTTGTTCAAGAATTGTATGTAAAATCAATTGAGGTAAACTTATTCAGAAATTATGTGATTTATCTGGAATCAGTCTATTGTATACCAATATATTGGCTTTAGGATATATTTGTCGAGATATACCTAATATTTTACTTTAATTTTTGTTTTTTGTGTTTTTCTCATTAGTTAACCAAACAATATTATTGTTCTATTGTAAGATGGCTCCTAAACGAAAGACGGGTGACAGTATTCGTTCGAAAGGAAAAGGTAAAGTTGTTGAGGAATGAAATTTTAATACCTCTCGTTTTGTTAGTAGAGAGGCGGAAGAGTGGTACGATTGTGCCGCCAAAAGGAATAAAGCTTTTGTTAATGAGAGGGGATTAGACTTTGGACAAGTCGGAGTGATGGGTATTTCAGATAAAATTGAGGCGTTAGGGTGGAGAAAATTTGTACAAGCCCCAGAAGCTGGTGTGAGTTCATTGGTCAGGGAATTTTACGCGAATTTTCCAGATGCTCGGCAGGGATTTGTATGGGTAAGGGGTGTTCAAGTCCCATTTAATAGGACGGTTATTAATGCATACTATGGGTTGAGAGATATTGAGGATAGCGGTTATGAAGCCTATATCAAACAGGCAGATTACGATCAGATTATAAATACCCTAACGGATGGTTATGCGGAATGGGAATATAAGGGAGACATGGTCAACATCTTTCAAGCTAAACACCTTAGAACCCACTCCCGTATCTGGCAGTATTTTGTATGTTCTAGATTAATGCCAACCCGGCATTATAGTACTGTTGATAGGGAGCGGGCAATCGTACAGTATGCGATAGAGACGCAGCGAACCCTTGATGTTGGGAAGGTTATCCATGAACGGGTTGTCTACTCATCTATGCATCACAACGTAAGCTACTTCTTCCCCCAACTGATCACGGCCCTTTGTGTGAAACATGGAGTCCAGTATGACAAGGGTGAGGTACTACTACAACCTGGTGAAACTTTGACGTTCCAATACATGCAACACTTAACTAGTGGCACAAAAGCGGGACAAGGTAGTAGGAAGGGTGATGGCTCCTCTTCTAGTCACGCTACAACCAAAGAAAGATTGATGAACTTGGAAATGAAGGTAAATACAATACAAGAGTACCAAGTTCTACTCCACCGAATGATGAGCTTTCAATTGAGACAACAAGGAATATATTTGAACCAGTTCAGCCCAATTCCGCAGTATCAGGGTGAGGACTTCGTTTATGAACCTACGTCGAACGAACCCCAGGATGAGAACGAGCAAAATGATGATATGGATGACTAAGCATCCATATACCTAGGGAATTATGTTTATTTACTTCGTTTATTTTTATTGCCCGTTTTGGAATATTTATATGACAGTACTTGATTTTACAAGTCATGTTTTGGGTTGCGTTATTTTATTGAAACTTTATGCACGAATACAATGATATAAGTTTTCTGTGCAAATTTTCTGTGAGGATATATCATATGTAGATATACCAAGATATACGGGATTATCTACCTAAGATATACATTAGTTAACGAGAGAGATAAGTAGATATAACACAATATACTACAGTTATCCCTTAAATAACAGAATTCTTGCAATCCGCACAAAATAACACACGGAGTTTTGGTTATGTTAAAAAATATATACACCACATAAGATGCCAATTAACTTATACAATAATGTAATCGTCTTCAGCAAAGAAAAGTTCTAAACATAGTTTCTTCCTAAAAAATTGAACTGCCTCGTCTTTAATTTCAATTAAGGCCTTCTCATTAACCAAGTACTCGATGAACTTCAAAGCATAAATGCCACAGTCTCCCCTGTGCAATCAAAACAATTTGAAAACATATTAAAGTTAATTGACATAATCCATGGTTCACCTTAATATATTAAAGACAAAAGAATGATGTAACTAAGTAATTTAAAATACTTACGCTTCAACCTGTTCAGGAACAGATATGGCATTACGATAAAAGGGCCACCGTTCTTTTATTTCATATTCAAATAATCCCAAGCTTTTAATTAAGCTTGGGATCATTACACATAAGTTATGAAGTCTTTTCTTAAGACTTCCATCCCTTATGTGTTTCGGAAGTGAATCGTAGACATCAATCTGTTGCTGTCTTAGGTCAATTCCGATAGCAATCCAATGGCCCTTCTCCAATAGAACTCCATAAATCATGTGCACATAATTCCATGACTTAGCATGTTTAGGCCGTGCACCTGGTTATGTTAAGATGTATATACAACATATATACCATGTTAAACTGTATAAAATACAAAAAATTATGCATCAATGATTATAACTAGAGAATTAACTTGTTACATAATCCAACCACTTTTTGTTCTGCAATCAAAATTTGGTTTGGTCGTTCTTCTTAAGTTTCTTCCATTCACCCACACTTAACTCCACGTAAGCCTACATTTTAATATTCCAAAATGCCCAAATACAATTCAAATAAGTTAAGAATTTATTTTTCAATAATATTGTATAATATTATTGGTACTTACCAAAAAGGTTGAGTCAACTGTAGTCCAGAGATTGTTAGGGAACAAGTCCGGGTAAATTTCCTCCTTTTTCCTCAACAACCATAGGCCACAATCAATGTGCTGCATAAATTTATTTCAGGATCAAATAGGAAATAGTGGCATGCATTAGTTGTTATTCGGCGCGGCATTTAAAATAATGAGAGTTATCCTTAGAATACCATATTTTCATATCAATTTTGATTATAAGAGAGCCAAAGCTAAAATTCATAACATAAATATACCTCGTTCAGTAAGGATGAATGTGGTTTGAATATACGATGAAACCAGGAAGAATTTGCCATACCCTTGCTTGGGCAACAAACATTAATGGTTTCCCTAAAAGGTAAACAATATAAAATAAGATTAATACGGTAAACCTATTAATATTGATAAGAGATTTTAATAGAAATATAAGATGTAAATAAATATATATAAAAGAATATACGTACTGGTTGTTTGAGTAATTTGTATATAGCCACTCCAAGAAGTATCTGTATCTATCTTGACTGAACATCCTCATTGGGTCATAAAGGGTTGGCACTTGATGATCCTCCGATTGTTCAGATCTTATTGATATACCAGATTTCTTCCTTGGATGAACATAGGGAGATTTGAGCGAGGGACCAAGCTTTCGCTTCCTACGACTGTATGTCGTAGCAGATGGTGCGGACGTTCCAATTGATCCTACGCCCATGGATGCTAGCGATACTAATCGCATTGACGATGGACCACTTATAATAGGGGCAGCCTCCAAAATCTCTTCCAGAGTAGATAAATTGACGTTGGACAAGTTCTGTTCCTCGTGGAAGGCATCAGTTGGCTGTTTCTCAATGTTTACTTCAGGGGGACAAGTTTCGCTGACACCGACAAATGTATCGTCCTTATATGTAGTAGCTGAGGTTGTTTCCTCAGCAACTTGTTCTGCAAAGACAACTATTTGTTTGCAACCATTATTTGGCAGTAATGGCTCTTCATTTGTAGGCATCACAATTTCTTCGTCCTCAGATAAATTCTCATCCGCAACCTTACGTCGGTCGAAAGTTGGGACAGATTTAACCCTGGACGGTTTGACTGAAGCTGAAGCTTTGATTGATTCGTCCCGTGGTCGTGAAGAAGTTTTTTGTGATCTTAAAACCTTCTTCAAAGCATCCATCATCCATATTTGGTTATCTTTTATTGTGGCCACCTCTTTTTTCAACTCCCTAATCTCCTGCAAAACCTGAGGTACAATGAAATTAGATACGTTATCTATAGAATCATATATATCATTGAATGGCGAAATTTTATCCTTGATAGTTCCATTACCTCCATAATGGAAGTTGATGAATGAGCTGAGGTATGATGAGTTTGGACTTCTGGGATTCGGTCACTACTATGTTCAAAGTGACCAGATTGATGCTGTATATCATCGCCTTTTGAAGGCAATGATTCATCAATTGTACCAACGTTTATGGACACATTCGGCACACCGAAGCTTGCATCCTTGGCACATTCTTGTGCTGAAACGTAGGAAGGACTCTGTCTCTCAGTTTCATTTGGAGTGAGTCTCTTCAACATATTAAACTGTACAATAACCAAAAAAATTAATTAATTATTTTTAACCAATTCAAGTATATCAGAATAATTAAAGACAATTTATATATGCTAAACACTTACATCCTCTCGTTTGAAGATATTCTGGTTCAACTCCCAGAATTTAATAGTCTGTCCCTTTCTTAGATTTTCCCAACGTAGTATCCTTGGGATTTGATCGGGGAATACTTGGGTGGCTAAATCAGAAATGTCCACCTGTAAGGCCTCATAAGCCCAGACTTGCAGTGCCCAACAAAATCCATAGATACTGTAAGTGATCGCGTGTTTGTTTGAATCTTCAGACGCGACCTCCATGTGGCCTTTAGGTTTTCTGTCATTAATATGCATAATGACACTCTTCAACCTTCTTATTAAATAGTCATAAACTATTTTACCCCATGGGTACATATTAAATTTGTCAAAATCTTCAACTAGTTCTAAATAGTCTTCAGTAATGGACCTTAGACTATTATCGGACAGAAGAATAATTTCCAGGGTATAAATAAGACCCAACCTCAATACATCATCCAAGTCAGTGGAGATAGGAAGCTTTGTGAAAACCTTCTCCAGGTCGCCTTTCTTGATGAGATTGTCGGTCTTAAAGTATGTCTTCCGTAACCGATTATTTCGAGCTGGGCATTCTTCCGAACCGGTAAACATCAAACCGGTAATTAAACTAAATTCTCCATATCCAAAAATATGGGGTGTGCCATTGATAATCACTCGTAGCTCTTTCCCCGAATGATCTTTGTCTTGCATCATCAATAAGTGATGCAACAATCCCCCTGTGAACTCAATATGGTTCATCCTTGTGATGAAACCAAAACATAATTCTTCATACCTCTGAAGTAACCCAAATCGCTCAAGGGTCGTCTTCAATGTGCTAAAATTTTGGAGCCGTGATATGTTGGTAATTTTAGCAACATAATATCCAGAGGGGGAGACTGAAGGACTATAGCTTGATTCACCTGCCATTTCCTGCAATGTAAGAAAACAAAAATAATTAATACTTATGAACAAGTTGTTGAAAATAACGTTCAAAATAACATGAATACTATTCAATACACTCAGATATATCTCGATATACCGAGATATACCAACATATATCTAAGATATACCAACATATACCACAAATATACCTAGGTAAATCTGTGGTATATAGAGATATACCTAGGTATATCGAGATATACCTAGGTATATCGAGATATACCTAAGATATACCTAGGTATATCGAGATATACCACAGATATACCTAGGTATATCGAGATATAACTAGGTATATCGAGATATACCTTAGATATACCTAGGTATATCGAGATATAACTAGGTATATCGAGATATACCACAGATATACCTCGGTATATATCGATATACCTTAGATATACCTAGGTATATCGAGATATACCTTAGATATACCTAAGATATACCTCGGTATATATCGATATACCAGAGATATACCCCAGATATACCTAGGTATATCGAGATATACCTTAGATATACCTAGGTATATCGAGATATACCTTAGATATACCTAGGTATATCGAGATATACCACAGATATACCTAGGTATATCGAGATATACCCAGGTATATCTTAGGTATATCGAGATATACCTTCGATATACCTAGGTATATCTCGATATACCATCGATATACCTAGGTATATCTCCATATACCACAGATATACCTAGGTATATCTTAGGTATATCTCGATATACCTAGGTATATCTCCATATACCACAGATATACCTAGGTATATCGATGGTATATTGAGATATACCTAAGATATACCTAGGTATATCGAAGGTATATCTTAGGTATATCGAAGGTATATCTCGATATACCATCGATATACCTAAGATATACCTAGGTATATCGAGATATACCTAAGATATACACCATCGATATACCTAGGTATATTGAGATATACCATCGATATACCTTCGATATACCTAGGTATATCTTAGGTATATCGAGATATACCTAGGTATATCTAGGTATATCGAGATATACCACACCCCAGAAATACCAATATTTCACAAAAACCCAATACAGAAATACCAATATTTCACAAAAACCCAATAAAAATTCATTCCCAAGGAGTTTTCGTGAAGGGACGGAGAAGACATTGATTCAACAAAACTTACCAAAAGTTGCAGAGCTCACAAATGAAGTTTGTGTTCTGTGAAATTATTGTTTCCTGCGTCGTCTTCGTCCTCGGTAATAGACTGAAAATGTTCCTAAATCGTCTTCCTCGCCAGGTAAGTGTGCGTCGTTTGGTTCCTCAGGTAAGTGGGAGAGTGGTCGAGTTTAGTTCAATACACTGGAAACTGTTGGATTTAATTCAAATGTTTTGAAGCACTCTTTTTCGTTTTTTTTTTTAATAAAATACCGGCTACAAACCAATAAAACAGGTGGACAGTTAAAAAAAGCCCATTTGTAAAATTTAACACAAATCAGCCCATTTTTAAACTATTTTATGGGATTTGTCCATTTTAGACAAAATCCCTATCAAATTTTTGATAGCAAAAAAATAGATCTCTCTCTCTCAGACTCTTAGTCCTCAAGCTTTGTGATATCAAGCAAGAAGTTGTCACTGTCAGGCGGTAAAGACCAACCATAGCTTGACATAGGCATTTTCTTTTTCCTTAATTTTTTGCTGGAATCTAAAGTTACGCTAATCCTTGACAATTATAGCCTCTCATTGGTTGCTGTCATCAACATCTGGCTGAAACCCCCGCTTATGATATCTGCTCAACAGTCACCGATGACTTTGGGTCTCATAACAGGGCAATCAGAATCGGCTAATAAATTAGAATTGGAAAAAAAATTGGGGAATTTTCTGTTGAAAAGAATGTGCAAAATTGTTGGTTTCCATTCATTTAAGAAAGTAGATGTTTAATTTCATTAACCAAAAAGAATGGACCTTTCTATAGCAAAAATAAAAAGTTAAAAAAGTGAACAAGTTTAATTTACATGAGTAATGGGATTAGATGAGAAGATTGCCACTTGTTAGGTTTGCTTCCCTATTTCTTTTTGAAAAATTATTCATTCATTTTGGATTAAGATGTAAAATACGAGCAATAACTTTTACTAAAAAATACAACTATTAATTAGTAGTAAGTAGGGCATCATTTATTTATGTACTAATAAATAATTTATTTTAGTGCATAAATGATCAAGTTATTTAATTAGTTCATTTTTAACCCTTTAAGTGAAAAAAAAAAAAAAAAAAACATATGTTCATTTTTTTCAAACACTAAAAAACATATATTCATTTATGTTATAAAAAAAATGAACATATATTCTTTTTTTCTCTGAAGGGATTAAAAATGAAACTTTATATATGAATGAATATTATGATATACAATTAAACTTAAATAATTTGTCAAAAAAGAAAGTATCATAATGCCTTCTCATCCTTTTTTAAGTACTTATTTTTGTTAGAACTTGTATGAGGTTCTCGTGCTTAACTCTCAATTCATGGCGCCCTTAAACGCACATGTATAACAAATTGTCTTCACATCCTTTTTAAGTAATTTTTTTGTTAGGACTTACAAGAGCTAGAGTATATTTTACTCAGGATGAATAAAACTGTTCTTATATTAATATATTTTACCACCAATACCTCACAAACTGAAAATGGGTGTTCTGTATAGTTTGTGCATTATTTAAAAAATTGGAAATTTTAGAAGAGCTCCTTTGATGCGAACCAATGAACTCAAATCTTGAAATCCACCAACAACGATATGCTTGAAAATTCCAAAAGAACGGCAAAAGATCCAACGATAAATTAAAATCGATCTCAAAGAACTAATGTTTAGATCAATAATAGCACTTTATATAGGCTAAAAATAAAAATAAATTAGCTAATAAGATAATTATAAGATTTTAAATGATATTTGAAAATAAAATAATCCTAAAATAATTAAATCTTAAGACAATAATTATTTGATGAATATAAAATATTAAAGACTAATAAAAAAACGTAGCCTAATTGGTACTTTTCAAAAATGAGTTTTTTTATACACAATCTGTCTAGATTCATAAGTGCATTTTACAAGCCGTTTTTCTTATAGTAAATATTGAAACTAAAAAAATTGTACTTCTGTAACAATTGTAGCCTATTAAATCAGCTTTCAAACTCAATTGAATCTCCTCAATTAGACATCAAAAGACAAATTTAGAATAATAAGGGTGATAGTTGTTCAATGAGTTTTTTCAAAAAGAATTTTCATTTGTAACATTTGTTTCACTGCCCATAACTAGTCCAATGGTCTTGCTCCATTGTCTAAACGATAATTTGCCTATTATGTGTCTCCTTAAATAATAAGCCCAATTAAAATATATTATGGATGCTTTGATGATGGATTTAATTAACCAGTATAATAGTGAAATATATATAGAAAACAACTTTTTCAAAATCGCTTAACGACTTCATTTTGGGAGTAGGAATTTATGTTTTTGTCCTTCTGGAGGAAGATATTATATCGACAATGGAGGAGGTTGTGGTTGCAGACGTGGTAGATGGTAATAAAGGTAGTGAGTTCCTAGCGGTAACAGGTAATAGGCTGCCTCCGTATTTTAATTTTTTTTGTTGTTGTTGCTAAATATGCTTCCGATTTGGTTCTATTATTTTTTTGTTTGCTTTCATATGGAAGAGCTAGAAAAAAAATTATATTTGCTCAAAATAAACTCTAATAAACAGATACTTCAATCTATTTAATTTAAGAAAATTCTTAATATATTTAATTATTTTGAATAATATATATGTTACATATATCTTTGTCATTATACATAACATTATTACATCTATATCTGTTATTATATGTAAATATATTACGTATATCTCTGTTATTTTATGTAACATACATATCTAACGAGATCGCCGGAGCTCTAATAATATCATCAACAAAATTACCAAAGCTCCAATGGTGATCAAATATCTGTCAATTTGGATGTGTAAAATAACATGATATTAAATCGAAACACAATTAAATAATTTTAATATTAAATTAACATAAAAATAATTTTAATAATAAATTGATAAAAAATGATAATTTTAGTATTAAATAAAATATTTGTGAATAGTTTAGTTGTTTTATGGTGTTTGTCAATATTAATAACTAACAGTTATCTCATGGCAAAAAAGAAATGAAGATAACAATCTAAATTGGGAGGTGATGAAGTCATCATTTTTGTCCCCATTTAAAATTAAGCTAAGATATCTACGAATTAAATTAGTCTAATACAAATTTATTTAATTTCCCATCTAAACAAAAGCTCTCTCTTTTTCCCATCTAATAAAAAGTGGGGATGACAAGAAGCTGTGGCCTGGTGTATAAATTAATACAGGAAAACTAATAATCATCATCCACTCAAGAATAAAATACACAACAAACACCATAGATGACATCACAAAATGAAGGAAAAACACGCTACAAATTTGAAGATTAACAATAAAGCCCAAATGTCCGATAAAAAAAGAAAAAGAAAAAAGGAGCGGAAATGAACAATAAAATTCCTCTATCGGTAAGTATTTAAGATAAGAATGAAACAAGTATCATATTTGATAAATATAAAGAGAAAATAGATTAATATTTTTCTTGTAAAAACGTCATGCCCAATAAAACGAACCTAAACAATTAGAATCATGTACACTTCCAAAAAAATATAAGTTAAAAACCCTAAATTCTTAATCTCAAATCTCGCCCAATTCGATTGTTGATTCAATCTTCTTTTTCTTCTAAGAGAGCTGCCAATTATCATAACCTGTGAGTTGCTGTCGACAATTTGTACATAATTTATAACCTGTTATCGTGCAAGTTGATGAGGTCGATCATACACAAGAAGTTGGTTGTAGTCTCCACAAATCCTTCAAGTTTCCTTGTGGATTTTCCATGGTGCCTTTAGGATTTCCTTTAAGTTCATGTGCCGCCCTCCTTTAGTCCATCTAATTCTTTGTTTGTTGTGAATGTGCAAAGGTTTCATGAGTTTAGAAGATTCACTTGCTCTACGACAAAAGGGACTATGTGTGTTGGGTGTTGGTATGGCCTTAAAGGTTATGATCTGCTCTAGTTTGTGATCTATTTTGTGTGATCGTGTCGTTCTCAATTCTGTGCTTCCTCTCTCTTTGAATAGATTCACAATAATTTTGGCTTGTTGCTAAGTTTTCAGCTATTGCTTTATTCTAATTCTATTTTTAGTAATTTTTCTTTTCTAATTTGGTTAATTTTATCTGTGAGTTGTTGATACTCTTTAGACTTATTTTCGATACACTTTTGTGTGTGATCTATCATTTTCTACTTAGTTGGATTATTTATTTGCTATTTTTTCTACTAATTTTTTTGTTCTTACACTCTATTTTGATATGGATAATGTGTTTAGTAGCATAGAAATTTTAGACCTTAAGCTTGGATTTGTTGTTCATGTCACTGTTGTTCGACTTAGTACTCTTGATGCTCTAAAGGTTGACTGTTGGCATGTTTTGGTGAGTGTTAATGAACTTCGACAATGTTTTGTTGATTTGGTGAAAAGCTAGTTTTGGTATGGCTTTCTTTTGGCTCAGCTTGTGCTCATGGTGTTTTAAGTACAAAGACACTTATTGCTAGAGAAGTGTGAGATTTAGGCAAGTTTTCACACATAGAGGTTTGGTCTTTAATTACGGTTTTGTTAATCTTCAAGCTGCAATATCTTTTTAGGAATCAATATTGCTTTTTACTAGGTCTTTTTCTAGTTGTTTGAGTTAATTTTTTAAACTTAAATACTTTTTTTTATTACTTAATTGAATTGTTAGAGAGAAAAATTATTGTTATTTATGGTATCGGATTTATGCTAGTTGTGCTTCTAATCATTTTAATAGTTGTATTTTATATATAGAATATATAACATGTATAGTCGATGTTAGAATTATGAAGTTGTAATGTTTCTTTTTGAATGAAATTTTTATTTTTGACCCCTAAAAACCTAAAATTAAAGTGTAAATATTATAAAGTAAATGAATTAAAATATAAGAAAAAAAAGAGTAATAAAATGTGAAAATTAAAATATAAATAGATTATATTTAAACTATTAGAAGAAAAAAAAAAAAGTAGGGATATCAACGTTTAGTATTTGAGAAAGTTTAAAAATTAAACTTATCATGTGTATTAGATAATTGAAGTTGCATGGATAGGTGAGATCAAAAACAAAGTAAAAAAAACATATTATCCAAGTTAAGTTAAGTTTGAGTCTTGAGATATATATAGATTAAGAGGTCCAATTAACTGCGTGCTTTTAACTTATAGTATTGATATATAGTGAAAATATGAGTAATAAATGTGTTTGGTTTTAATTAGTGTGAATAATAAATTAATTAAGTGTTAGTCGGGAGTTAGTAATTAAGAATTAGTGTATTAATTATTAGTTAAATTTTTATATATATTTTGTAGATGTATTAAAAATATATGAATGAGAATAAAATATTTTTCTTTAATTTTTTTATTCTTCTTTATACTTATTTTAATTATGTCGGTATAATTATTTTTGCTCAGTAATTTAACTTATATATGTTTCTATAAAATTTTCCTTAGCACAAAGAAAGAGAAAACATACGTTTCTATACACAATACAAAATGGTGATAGGCTGATAGCTACCAAGAAAGTCAAAAGTGATCATTCAATCAATAATGTTGTACGCAATCCAGCTTTCGGTTGCCAAAATAATTCAAAATACATCAGTAGAAGGAATTAAATTATGGCCACAAAGATTTCAATCAAAATTTAATGCACTAGTAGTAGTGGAAACTATTTCTTTATCAAAATGAAGTTACAATACAGTACAGGAGCTTCATGACTTCGATCAAAGCTATGCTGGCTTGTTTACGGGAAAAATTCGAACTTCTAAGCTCTCCTTTCTCTTTCCACTTCTCTCTATGTTTCTCACTCTCTCTCATACACACAAATGCACAATGATAAGTGACAAGTACTACTTAATTAATTCAGAAAGACAAAAAAAAAAAAAACCTTGCTTTTAATGGATTGGGAATTCTGTACTTCTAAAAGCCGCGGAAATATGTAGGTTCAGGAGTGGTATTAGTTCTCTACTTCTCTCTTGATTTTAATGGCGTGCATATAATATTTTAAAAATTACTAATAAATTATATTTATAAGATAGATTTGTGCCTCCAATGAAGTTTTATTTTTAAAAATATACTAAAAATTTTAATAATTTAACCATATTTATATTTAAATGAGATATATATAATATTTTTTTTTTATAAAATATAAATAATAACTTTAAAATAAGTAATATTATTTTTTTCTATTTATATGATGTCTTGAACTAAAATTTTGAATCTATCACTGCTTCTAAGTCCATTAAAAACTAAAATTACAAAATAAAAGAAAAAAAATTATGAAATTGATTCATAGGCTTATATATTTATATTCTTATTGGTATGTAATTTGTAAATATTATATTTATTTTCAACAAATAACATAAAAGAATTTTTAACCAAATAAACCTCACTTGGAAGAGGAGGGAGGGTTATCGCCTTTTATATCTAAGATTATTGGCTATATAGAGAGGTAATTTAGCATGAAAGGATAGTAAGTGATAGTCTTTGTGTACATTTAAAGCTTTTTCACCTCTAGAATTTATATCATTGTGTGTGTAAAAATGATTGCAGTATCAACTTGCCTCTTTCAATAAGTACATAAGAGATTTTAAAGTCATTACATATTAGTTATGGGTGAGGATATAGAACTAAAACTAGAACTTTTCTAGAAAGTAAGAGCTTATCTAATTTAATAAAATATATAAAATCAACCCAAGTCAAATCATTTAAATAAAGTGGATTAGATTTTGTATTTTAGTATTTTTTTTTCCATTCTAGTATCAAATTTTTTAAAAAATATTTATTTTAAATAACTAAACAACTATTACATTAAACTTTTTGCTTTAACAATTTATTAAAATTAGCATCTAAATCTAAAAGAATTTTGATTTTTTCCAAACAATAAATAAATAAACATCATGTACTTAAATCTAAATTTTAAATAGTATATAAATTAACATAAATATTTATTATTTAATTTTATATCAATTTTAAACATAAATTAGAAGGCTCCCTCTTTCTTTTTTCTCCTCTACTTATTGAACAGAAATTGATAAGAGCCAAAAGGTTCTATCTGTTGTTGGTCCTTTTTCTTCTTTACTACTTCTTACTCTGTCTACCAAAATTGATTTTCTATTATTTTATATCACCCTCACTTCTCACAATCACAAATAATTAAGATTATATATAAATGACTAATTAACTTATTAAATACCGACGTAATACTTCATGGACTTCTGTTTGGACAAATTCAAAAATAATTTAATAAAATTTATAATTTTAGAGAGTTATAGGGTTAATTTAATTCATGCAGTTTTTTTAATTTTTTATCTAATAAATTTATTATATTAAAATAAAATATAAAAAATATATTATATGTAAATAAAAAAAAATTACAAGAATTCATATAATTAAGATATTAAAATTATGTGATATAAGTTGGATTTAATTAGCTTGTACGAGTTAGATAAGTTGGATATAATTTTAATCATCCCAAATTTTAGTTGAGAAATACTATCGCACTATCGCAGGTACAGCTGTGACTCATTTAAGGTAAACATACGATAGATAGCTCATTTTGTGACCTAATTGAAATGATAGTTCATGAGAAAGTTGGTGCAGTTATCATCAAGTTCAACTCTATGGGGAAGATATATATGTGTCTACCACTAGTTATTATTATTTTATAATAAATAATAATTTATTTGTTTAATTATGACCCAAAAAATAATTAGTTTATTAATGAAACTGAATATAAGAGTGTTATAATGACTAAAAATAATTTATTTAACTAATCAAATAGTGGCCAAACATTAGTTAATCTTCATGGTGTAAAATGACAAATATGGGTATCCAATTAACATGCACCAAGCTTAAACTGGATACATTTTTTAGAGATTCTTAAAGCTGCTTTTGAAATCATATATATCATGAGCTATCATTTTTCATCGTAGCTCAATAAATTACTGAAGACAAAAGTGATACGATGGAAACCTAAAAGGTTTTCATTGCGAAAGAAAGAAAACTAAAATATTTACTGCTGGCCTAATTAGCTAACCCTTTAAACTTGGAATCCAAGAGTTTTTGGGTTACAATGTTAATATTATATAAATTTATAAATTCTAATTCTAAGGCAAACTATTAAAATAAAAAAAGGGGAAATTTAAAAAGACAGAGAAAAATCAACAGATCACTCTCAATAGATTAGTAGTGGATAGAAATTAACCGAAAAGAGATAGGATTATTAGGTCAGTAGTTGTTTAGTGGTTGAAAAAGACGCCAAGAGTAACCAAAGGGGTCGTATTATCAATGATTTTAAATCTCTTTGTGAATATGAACTTGGTCTAAAATTAATCCATCAGATCATATGAGAATATATGTTTAGATAGATTTTGATTAACTTGATAATCTATTGGTTTAGGGTGTAGGATCGATGGTCTTGATTGGTAAGTAGTGAATCAAAAGAGTGACTAGCTTTCCAAGTAGCGTCTGTGGGTGTAAACAGAGACGCGAAAAGAAAATTTGCTCTGTGGTTGGGGCGCCAATGAGTATCTACAAGTGTGAGTGTGATTTGTGAAGGAGGACTAAAAACAGGTTATTGTCTGCCTCTAGAGTCAAGATCGAACTTATAGTGATTATGTTATAATATTCAATTAAAATCATATTTTATTGATTAATTAGTTTAATGTCCCCAATTGCTCAAGTTGACACAAGCATATTATGATGTAATTATAATACTTGTGTGTAAATTTGGTATCGATACTGACCTTAAGTTAAAAGGGATCAGTGGAATCTGATTAGCAAAAAGCAGAGGACTATGTGCTTTATATAAAAATCATAAGATATCCAAGAGTTGGAAACATGGCTACAAATGATAAGCCCCTGCCCCTGTTTTTGTTTCTTTATAAATAAATTGCACTCCATTTTAGTGTATGGATGCGTCAGAAAATCCAAAGTTTGTGATTCATGACATTAAATAATATTATTTTAGAATTGATAAGTCAGTGCAGTGCGATCACACAATATATACGAGCAATTGCGTTTCATACTCGAAGTTAGGTATTTGTAAAAGGAGCACAGCAAAACAAAACACAAGTCATATATTTATCTAGAGTTGCTATTTACATAGTATGAATAAGTTGCCTTCTATTATTGCCAAACTCTTCAGTATTGATGAAACTAGAGAGCCAGAAATAGTGAGAAGAATAAAGGGTTACTCAAAGTTTTATTTATTTATTTTTTATTTTAAAAAAAAAAAAAAAAGAAAAGAAAAAGGTAAAGGAAGCTAACTAGATCAATTGCCTCGAAGAATATTGATAGCACTAATTAACCCTCTAAATTATTTGAAACGTATAGTCGTGATGTATTTTCAGATTTGTCTTTTTAATTAATGCTACCTATGTTTTATTCTTTAATCCTTAGTTTTTACTTTCTAGCTTTTAATTTATTTATTTTTTTGGACAAAAAAATTAAGAAAATTACCAAAAATAACACATCTAAAATTTATAATGATAAAATTAGGATTCTAATAATATTGAACGTTCAATATTGAACGGATCTAAATTGTCGTCATTCAATTTTAATTGAATAAATTTTCAAAGAAAAATGACATATTAGTTATTTTTTTAATGATAAAAATATAAGTTTGAATATAAAGAATACTAATTTTATTATTATAAATTTTAAGGGTATTATTTTTATTATTTTTTCAAAAAATTATAGCTTTTAATTTTTATTTTGTAGCTTTTAATTGGTTCCGTGTAAAATGTCTATACAATTGAGACCTTCAAGATATTTAATGGAACTGAACAGGAAAGCTTGATGAAATAGAAAATCAGCCAATCAGGAATGTTGGGACTTTGTCCTCATGCATTTGTAGGTCTAATTGATTAGTTAATAATAAGGTGAAAGAGTAAGAATAGTTTTGTTTATATAATAGATGTTGTTTAATTTTTTACTTTATAAAATATGTATTTAAATTTATTTATTTATAAAAAAAAATATTTTAAAGTTTAATTATTTGTAAAAAAAGATGTTAAATAATGACAAAATTAATTTTTTATCTAATTTTTCGTTAAATCTAACGGAATAATACATATGTCACATATATGTTTATATTTTTCAATAGATATATATCAAATTAAAAAATTACTTTAATTTTTTACAATTTCTTTCTATTAAATTTAAATAAAATTTTCATTATCTAATTTGTGATTTTAGATATTAAACAATAAAAATTCTATTTAAATTTTATTGAATTCGATCAAACTTAAATAATATTTTTATTATCTAAGTAGTGACTTTAACTATTAGACAATTAAAATTTTATTTAAATTTTATTGAAAATTTTATTTAAGTTTTTTTTTTAAACTAAAAAAATTAAGCAATTTTTTAATTAAATATTAATTTTTTTACGTGTATATATATATATATATCGAAAAATATAAATATGCATGTGACACATCTACTATTCCGTTAGATTGGATGAAAGATTAAACTTGTTCTTGCTTGACACATTTTTTATAAGTTGAGAGACTTAAAAACACATTTTTCAAAAACAAAGAGATTTAAAGACACTTTTATAACCTAGAGGACTAAATGTTATATTTTATAAAAATAAAATGACATTTATGACACTTTTTTCTTAATAATATTTATGACAACCAACTCGGTGGTTAAAAAAAACACTCAAACACATAGGAAAATATTGTACACTATGTACTTAGCATATGCCCACACAATTTTTTTTTAACATAAATTAATTAAATTATATGATATAAGTTTTATGTATGCAACAAAATAACATTTTTGTTTTCCTAAATCCACAATCACTTATGATTACTTCATGGTGTTTGAGTAGATCCTTTCATGAATTTGGTTATTGTTTTAGAAAAAAAAAAAACTTACTTGACCAATCTTTTTTAATAAAATTATAATAACAGAGGCTGCTAAACATGGCTAGATGCTTGCGAGGAAAAAGGCCAACATAACTTCATAAGGACAAAAGGATGTTGAAGACAGTTAGTTTTGATAAAGTATATTTTAGGTACTTATTTATTTAAAGGGTATTAAAATTTAATTATTTTTAAAAAAATAATCGCATAAGTTTATGTTGTAAAAATAATTAATTTCTCTTATTCTCTTTATAAGAGCAGTTAAAGTTAATTATCTTAATAAAATAGACTAAATAAACTTATGTGACAATTTTTTAAAAATAATAAATTTGTGATATCCTCCAAATAAATACATAATTAATATACTTTCGGGAAAAAATAGCTTACTTAAATTAACTTTTTTCATTTGATAATTTCCTCAGAAAGTAGTCTACATCGTTGGTGTCTTACTGTCTTTATACTTATTCTGTGTCCTAAAATTGTTCTTTAGAATATTATCTAATTCATTATCCTATTTAATGGCCTAGAAAAACTAGGTCGAAATTTCAAAAGATATTGACAATTATAAATTCTTAACCCTTGCTTCTCAAGAAAAAAAAAACTTGCATTTCACTTTAATAATAATAATAATAATAAAAAAGCATCAACACCTCATATTGGTTATAAATAAATCAATTCATCATTATTATACATATTATTTTTTAATAGCGCTATTATATATTATAATTACAACTAATGTGACAGCTTTTCATTAAATACAGTTATCTAAATTCTTAATATATTTACTAATAATATTGCCGACATTTAAAACTCATCTCAAATTTGTTTGTGATACATAGAAGAGCTCAAGATGAAGCTCTGTTGATAAAGGAAGAAGACAAGAGATTCTGAACGATTCTTTATATTATGAAAGCTCTGTATGCGAGCTTAGTAAATTGTAATATATATATATATATATATATGTTGCCAGCTAGCATAAGCAGCTTTACATTCTGTTATTTTACATTCTGTTACAACTAACTACAATTCCTCACCTTTGCTTTAACTTAATATACAACAGACCAATACCAACTAGAATTTTCCTTTCTTTTAATTTCCTACTTCAAATTCTCATCTAGATTAATGTGTGAATGTAATGAACTGCTTCGATGTCCCACTAGAAAAGGAAAACAAGTAGTGGATCTCTCAGCATTTTTGATAAGCTATCTTATACAGATTAAAGTTTCATCGCATGGAATTTTCTTGATGGTTATGATCACTTATGCTTGACATTTTGTTTACACGCAGAAACAGTAATTTTCTCAACAACAAAAAAGGTGAAGAATAAAAGTAGTACGGACATTTCATTTGTGAATAATCAGGAAGAAACAATTACAACGTTTCTTTTATTAAATATTTTTCATTTGTGCATCTTCCCGTAGATTATAATAGTTAGTGGGTTTATCCTAATTACAATGCTACTGTGTAACTTAGTGAATCACAATTACAATTTACAATATGCTACATTTTTTTTTTTAATTGCCTTCTACGCGTCTCAAGAATTTAGATGCATATACTATCTAAAATAAAGATGTACTAATAAATTATGTGAAAATAATTGTAATAAATAATTTAAATGTTTTTTTTTAATGTAAACTTTTTCTTAAACTTTTCAGAGACCAAAATCAGTCATCAACCGGTAGAAAACTGTCATTTATAGCTATGGTTTTGGTTCTCTGACTTAGGTGAATGGGGAATAATATTAATCCTTTGAAAGCTTATGGTTATGAATAGTTACTCTCGTCCAGTCATCATTGGTAGAGAATTTCTCGAGGGCCAGGTTTAGAGGATAATAAAAAGATGTGTATATATTTGCATAATGAATTAGACATTAAGTTTTGAAGGTAGAGATCTTCACTATATAAGCCTTGTATATAGAATAGATTTTGTATTTTACATCCTTTATACACTAAATTCCATTTTTGAAGCATAGTTAACATACTTGAACACATATTAAAATATGAATTTATTTGAATATGTGTTCAAAAGATCATAAACAATAACCTTAAATTTTTATTGGATGTAGTTCAAGTGGTCATTCATTGTTAGAGTTTCAATAACATTTGTGTTTTTGAATGCATATAAAAAAGAAAATATTTATGAACATATGTTTAAAGTAATGAGAGGTTAAAAATCAAAGAATTTGAATATTCTCCGCTAGATATTCACACATATATTGTTAAAATTAATCCAGGCATCTTGATCAAGTTCATTGCGCACACTTGTAAATTGTAATTAAGGAATCTTATACTTTGTAATAATTGACTAGCAATTAGCAAATGTATAAATCTTATATGCATATCAATAATTATATATTTGTTTTGTGTAAATAAGTCCATTAATGTTCTGGAGTTAAGATAACTTGTATTAACAGACTAGAATATTGTGCTCATCGTCTATTCATTTCTAGACTAATTAGTTTGATCCTCAAGAACAATTAAATAGAGAATAATTTAAATAAATTTTTTATTCGTTTTTATACGAGAATTTATGATTCGCAGTATTGATCATCTACTCATACTCTTGGTTGTGAATTTCCGAAATAAAATTTAGGAAGTACATTTTTAATCAAACCTAAAACTTTCATTCTCATTTCACAATAGCACTTTATATATATTTTTTTTTTAAATCTCAGTAGCACTTGTATGCAAAAAACAGCTATTATATATATATATATATATATATATATATATATATATATTAAAACAACAAAATTAACACATCAAAAATTTGTAATAACAAAAGTAACATTATTGTGTTTAAATTATATATTTTTATTATTAAAAAAAAATATTACATCATTTTTTTTAATACTATCCAATTAAATGCAGTTCAATATTATTAAGTATTATTTTTATTATTATAAATTTTAAGAGTATTATTTTTGATAATTTTCTTAAATTTTTTTGGCAATAAAATTTTGGCATGGTTTCTTCATCATATCAACATGAAAAGTTACATATTTTAGCATACTAGTAAATTAATTTAACAAGTAATATAATTAATATGAATAAAAATACATACACACATTTATATTTCATTACTCAAAAGCTAAATTATCATCCAAACAAATTTGTACATAACACACAAGTTTGGATGATATGGCCACTTTTAATCGCTGAATCTCCACCGTCCATTCCGCCTATCTTTCCACTATATATTCATTAATCCCCTCCACTTCTTTGCCCAACTTGTCCCCCTTCTTCTTTGGCAAATCAACCCTTCCTTCTCAACTCTGTTCTGCATTAATAAAAACAAAAGCAAGTTAAAAAAAAAATTTCTTTTCACAAATTTGAATGGATTGCTTAGAGATCTTCAAGGAGCTAAATAAAAAGGTAGTTGTATTATATTTTTTATGTTTTCTCTCTTGACCTTTTTCATATTGGTTTGATAGGCTCATAAAAAAACAAAAACAAAAACGTACACGCATTGATGCAATAGACAGTATTGAGCTATGTATGCATATGGGTAAAGCATTAATTATTTTGTGTAGTAACATTTTTCTTTAATTTGTGACATAATAAAATAAAATAGCAGGATAAACTGAAAGAAGATGTAGAACAAGAGGCTTGCACTACTCTTGATGGTTCAGTTGACTGGCATGGACAACCTGCAATCAGAACAAAATCTGGTGGATGGGTTGCTGGAATTATCATTCTTTGTAAGCTACCTAGCTCTACCCTCTTTTACGGAACTCTTTTTCCATTTTTTTTTTTTTTTTTGGGTGTGTTAAGTGTGTAATTTAAAGAAAATGAATATTTCTTAGGTTGATGATTGTTTACATTGCTTACCAAAACCGTATCAGTCTAACGAAGTTTATTTTACCCTTTTTGCCCTTTGAGCTCACACATTGTTTCCCTTTTTAGTCTTCATTTACAAATATTATAACAAAAAAAAAAATTCTCGACGCTCCTCTGCAATAGTGCATGTACTTCTCATTTTACTTAATTTGTGAGATTTATCTCTGACGAGACTTATAAAATATTATGTGAGAGACTAATATAACTGTAAATATTCGTAATTTCATAAATAAATAAAAAACTATCCATGGTTATTTTGAAATAAGTAATCTAGAGTCTAAACGCTAGAAGACGGGTTCATAAGAAGGTCTGATTTTCAATCAAGAAATAAAGGAAAATACAAGTGATAAAAATAAGGATGGTGCAGATATTTGGTAACGTATGGAACTAAAAACTAAACCGTGTATTGCGTGACAGTGCTTTAACTTGAAAGCTAATTTTATGAGCACTATAAAATATAACCATCTTAATAGGGGTGGTCATATTTTCGCAATTAAAATTATTAATATTATAATTATTTTATTTTATTAATAATAACTTTATCAACAAAATATATTTAATATATAATTAATTATAAGAATATAATAATAAATTCTCGTACTTTTATTTTAAGAATAGTTATAGTAATATTATTATCTTATTTTTAATTTGATAATTAATAATGAGTATGTACTGCATTACCATTATTTATATATATATTAAATAATAAATAAAAACAAATTTTAATAGCAAAAATTTAATCATCCTGTGGGACAACTTTATCGTGACATTCAAGTGCATGTAGTTAATAAGTAAAATGAAAAAATTATATATATATATATATATATATACTCTAAAGAAAAATATGAATTAATTTTAATTAATGTTATTTTTATTATTATAAATTTTAAATTTGTTAGTTGTTAATTTTTTTTAAAATTATAATTAATTGGAAGAAAATAAAATAATATGTATTGACAAACAAAACAAAGAAACGATTGTAGGCTTATAAGCTGCCCACAACAATTATCCATGATAAATAGAGCCATTAATTACTTTGTGTTTAGAGAGAGAAACTGAGGTAGATATTGAAATGATAAAACAAGTCTATATAAGACAATTGTCCTTTATAACCTACTTTTATTACCAGGTTCGATAGTACTAGACGACATGAGATGGGAACCCGGAACGAGAGAGAAGGTAAGGAAATTAATCATGCATTCACAAGTAAGACATCCCATACACGTAATCAGTGTTTTCGAGTAGGCATGACGTGGGTTTTTTCCACGTGTCAATTATGACAAAATTTAGTCAAAACTTAGTAAAAAGCCATCACTCCCCTCCCCTCTCCTCCTTATCCGACCCAAAATTTTCTCTATATTCCTGGATTTTATCCCTTTCTTTTTTTTTTTTTTTGGCCTTTATCATAAGTAGGCACGTACTATGATTTAAAATTTTGTTAGTCGAAACTTAATGTACTATCTTTTTTTTATTTCTCTTTTAAATTGTGAATCAAATGTTGAGCTTGTAAGTTTCAGTAATTCTAAATATTTATGCTCTATTTTAAGTGATAAAGAATTGTGAATTTGAGTCTCAATACAAACAATAATCTCTCTTCTCCAACTCAAATCATTTTTTTTTTTATATATAAAAAAAAAAAAAAGTGATTTTAAATAAATTGATGATATACTTCATTTTAGAACGTGACCTAAAATTCAAAATAGAAATCCTCTTTCTTTAGGGAAAGAAGGAAACATTTTTCCTCCAAACTAGCCATGCATATGCATGGATATATTGGTTATTTTTTTATATTATTAAAAACTAAAATTCTATTGCCTTTCTTGTAGTGTAATACTTTTATTCAATTTTTGAGCCAACCATGAATCTAATCTTAACACTCATCAAAGGTGCATGCTCATAGAAAATAAAGAAAATATTTTCTACCAAGGGCTTCAACTTGATAGCGAAATAATTAGTTAAAAGGTTATCTTTCTGTTTCTTCTCTACGTTTCATTTTTGGTAGTTAAATAAATTATAATTAGTGGCTAAATTGATCTGTAGGCCACAAAACATAAACAAACTTTCTTATATAGGCTTGCTGTTTTTGGGCTTGAAGATGAAATTTAAATTTGAAATGTTCTATTAAAAAAAAAAATTCTCTTTTATATCTTTACACATCATTTTTACTTTTACTTTTATATTTTTTATTTGATTTTTAAAATACCAAAAACACCCACTTTTTCAAGAGTCCTAAAGTTTGTTCTTTTATATCTACTACCTGAATACATATTGTTTGTACCTTGTCTTTTTCTTTTTCTTTTTACTTTTTTTTGGTAGCTGTCATATAGTTTTCGCTTGTAAGCAAACTTTGAAAACGATTTCTCAGATTCTATATTTGTGATTAGCGTTCTATATCTTATCTGCTATTGCAGAAGGTCATGTCATTTTAAAAAAAAATAAAAAGCGAATGGTAATATCAGTAAAAATGATGCAATTTGAACTTTTAGTCTTATCTAATTGTTCCATGATCTTTGGAATCTCTTATCTTATGTTCAGGCATTCAGTGAGCTTTTACTTCCTTGGCATATATATATAACAACTTTAAAGATTTATAAATGTTATGATTCTTTAATTTGGATCCTGTTATATGAATTTTCTAACTTATTCCTTACTAAATAATCAGTGAACCAAGGGTTGGCAACATTAGCATTTTTTGGAGTTGGGGTGAATCTGGTGCTATTCTTGACAAGGGTGTTGGGGCAAGACAATGCCACCGCTGCTAATGAAGTGAGCAAATGGACTGGAACTGTTTATATTTGCTCTTTGGTTGGTGCTTTCCTTAGTGATTCCTACTGGGGAAGATTCAAAACTTGTGCTATATTTCAGCTCATCTTTGTTGCTGTAAGCATCATCACATTGGGTTTTTTTTTTTCTTTCTCTTTAACATTATTAATCCATTCTTATAAATTCTCACACCAGCTATCATTTGCATTTGATAACAGGGTTTGGCATCATTGTCATTATCCACATACCTTTTCTTGCTCAGACCTAAAGGTTGTGCGGATGTACAAACTCCATGTGCAAAACATTCAAGCTTGCAAATTGCCTTATTTTACCTATCTACCTATCTCATTGCCCTGGGAAATGGAGGCTATCAACCAAATATTGCTACATTTGGGGCTGATCAATTTGATGAAGAGCATCCAAAAGAAGGACTCTCTAAGGTGGCATTTTTCAGCTACTTTTACCTGGCATTGAACCTTGGTTCACTATTCTCCAACACAATTTTGGGCTACTTTGAGGATGAAGGAGCATGGGCATTGGGTTTTTGGGCATCTGCAGCCTCTGCCTTTGCAGCATTGGTCTTGTTTCTTTGTGGAACTGCTAGGTATAGACATTTCAAGCCAACCGGTAATCCTCTTGCCAGGTTTTGTCAAGTCATAGCTGCAGCCACAAAGAAATGGAAGGCAGAGATGCCGCCAGATGGTGATGATCTATTTGAGAAAGAAGGAAACGAATCTTCCACTATTGGTAGCAGAAAGATACTTCACACTCATGGCTTCAAGTAAGCATATATAGACTAATTCAGTGTTCAAAAAACTTGAGCTATTTAATTCAATCATGATGCTTATTTTGACTATTTATGATGTAGATTCTTGGATAGAGCAGCATATATCTCATCAAGAGATCTAGAAGACGAAAAGCAGGGCGCTCATAATCCATGGCGCCTATGCCCTATTTCACAAATTGAAGAAGTTAAATGCATTCTTAGGTTACTCCCAATCTGGCTCTGTACCATCATCTATTCAGTGGTTTTCACTCAAATGGCTTCTCTCTTTGTAGAACAAGGGGCTGCCATGAAGACTACTATTTCCAACTTTCGAATCCCACCATCAAGTATGTCTAGCTTCGACATCATAAGTGTGGCAATTTTCATTTTCTTTTACCGGCGAGTGCTCGACCCACTTGTAGCTAGATTTAGAAAAACAGGTTCAAATGGACTTACAGAGCTTCAAAGAATGGGAATAGGGCTTATTATAGCAATCATAGCAATGGTTTCAGCTGGAATTGTAGAGTGTTATCGACTCAAGTATGCCCAAAAGGATTGTACTCATTGCGAAGGATCAAGCTCCTTGAGTATCTTTTGGCAAATCCCTCAATATGCATTTATAGGAGCTTCTGAAGTATTCATGTATGTGGGACAACTAGAATTCTTCAATGCACAAGCACCAGATGGACTCAAGAGTTTTGGAAGTGCACTTTGTATGACTTCTATATCATTAGGTAACTATGTGAGTAGCTTACTTGTAAGTATGGTGATGAAGATCTCAACTGAAGATCACATGACAGGTTGGATACCTGGAAATCTAAACAAAGGTCATTTGGATAGGTTTTACTTCCTCTTGGCAGCCCTAACATCAGTAGATTTGGTACTCTATATTTGTACTGCAAGATGGTACAAGTGTATTAAGTTGGAAGGTAAATGTGAAGAGTCTGTTAACCTCAAATTCTAATCTGATGATGTATTTTACAAAATCCCAACAAGACATGTTTTTAAGGCCTTATATGTAAAATAAGAAGAGGAACGGAGAATGCAGAAACATTTTAGATAGTAAGAGAGCTGTGTGGTTGAAGTAACAGCTAACAAGGAAGGTGGGAGTAAGAGTATCCCTCCTCTCAAATCAGCTCTCGTTGAACCTGTTTCTCTGTTTTTTGTACACATCGTTTTTTTTTTTTTTTTTGACAAAACTGTTTCCAAACTGAGTTCAAATGTGTTTTATAAAAAGTTGTTGGTTATCTTATGTTTCATGTCTGAAGTAAGATACTAATAGTTTATAATAATAGGGAAAATTTGATGACAAATATATATAAACAATTACATGGTTGTTGGTAGTGTGTCATCACATGACTATCACAAACAAATTTAGGCCTAGAATGGTAAAAAAAAAAAAACCTAATCCCCCCTAAAATTAGAGCTGTTTTGAAGGAAAGAGAAAATAAATTACTAAACTTGACTAGAAAAACGTTAAAATAACCACCCGAATTTGTGGTCAAATATATTAAATCATTAGGAATACAGAGAAATTATTGCAGTACCTCTGAAAAAGGAACAAACTCATTTGGTTGTTCTCCTTAATATAACACCCCTATTATTCATTGTTCCTCTTCACCTTGTATAAGCAGCCTTGGGCCTAACCAAGGTGGCCGTAAAGTTGCACTTGGAATTCTTCCAAACAATGAAGGCCTCAGGCTGCTCTTTAGCCTTATTTATTATTTTATTTTCCTCTTTTTCTACTTTAATCTTAGCTTTAACTAATTTTGAATCTACCTTGATTGCTCATGGCCAATTATTATCTCTTCCTGAGCATGGTGATTTAAGTGATAATTATGACCATGATGTTGATGATAAGAAGTTGAAATTTCGTGATAAAAAACATAAACATTCATACATTGCACTTCAAGCACTAAAGAAAGCAATATATTCAGACCCTTTTAAAACTACTTCTAATTGGCTTGGTGTTGATGTTTGTTCTTACAATGGAGTCTTTTGTGCTCAAAGTGTTGTTGATCCTAAACATTCTAATGTTGTGGCTGGCATTGATCTCAATCATGCAGACATTGCAGGGCACCTTCCTAATGAACTAGGCTTATTGACTGATCTTGCTCTATTACACATGAACTCGAACAGGTTATGTGGGATTATTCCCAAGTGTTTCTCTAGGTTCCCCCTCCTTCATGAGCTTGATCTTAGTAACAATCGATTTGTGGGAAAGTTCCCAAAGGCCGTTCTTACACTTCCAAATCTTAAGTACCTTGATCTTAGGTTCAATAATTTTGAAGGTGAGGTACCTCCGGAGCTATTCAATATGAAATTAGATGCTTTGTTCTTGAACAATAATAGGTTTAAATCAACCATTCCAGAGACACTTGGGTACTCTCCAATCTCAGTGTTGGTGATAGCCAATAACCAATTCTATGGTTGCGTTCCTAACAGCATTGGTAAAATGGGCAACACTTTGAATGAGATTATCCTTTCCAATAACAAGCTTGTTGGTTGTTTGCCTTCAGATATTGGCAATCTTGGTAACCTTACACTTTTGGATATTAGTGGGAATAAATTCACTGGAATGTTGCCAAATTCTTTTAGAGGCCTCCAAATGGTTGAGCAAATTGATGTAGCTCGCAATATGCTAACTGGGTTTGTTGACAACAACATTTGCAATTTACCTAGCTTGAACAACTTAACCTTCTCTCACAACTACTTCAATGGAGAGGCTCAAGAATGTGTAGCATCTCCTAAAAAAGGGAATTTTTTTATTGATAACAAAAGCAACTGTATTCTTGAGAGACCAAAGCAGAAGTCATCAAAGGAATGCCATCCTGTTTTGAGCAAACCATTTGATTGTGGGAAGGCCAAATGTGGAGAAGGATCATCTCCCTCTTCAAACCCAACAAAGGAGAAACCTAAGCCTCAACCACCAAAGAAAGAGCATCCAAAGTCAAAACAATCACCACCTGAGGATCCCAAAGATCGTTCACCAGTTTATATTCCACCAAAACCAATTCAATTTCTATCACCCCCGCCACCAAAAGTTGAATATCCACCTCCTGATGATCCTAGAGGTCGTTCACCAATCGTTGTTCCCACAAAAACCAAATCCATCTCCATCACCTCTACCCCTAATTCAATCTCCACCACCAGTTTATTCACCTCCTCCACCACCACCAATTCATTCTCCTCCACCACCACCTGTTCATTCTTCTCTTCCACCGGTTCAATCTCCACCACTAGTTGTTCATTCCCCTCCTCCTCCAGTTTACTCCCCACCAGCACCAATTTATTCCCCACCTCCTCCAGTCAACTCACCTCCTTCGCCTCCTGCAAATTCCCCACCACCACCAGTCCACTCCCCGCCACCACCAATTTATTCCCCACCTCCTCCTCCTATCAATTCCCCACCACCACCAATGGTGCATTCACCTCCACCACCTACTCCAACTCTTTCACCTCCTCCTTCTCCTGCAAATTCCCCACCACCACCAGTCCACTCCCCGCCACCACCAATTTATTCCCCACCTCCTCATCCTATCAATTCCCCACCACCACCACCGGTGCATTCACCTCCACCACCTACTCCAACTCTTTCACCTCCTCCTTCTCCTGCAAATTCCCCACCACCACCAGTCCACTCCCCGCCACCACCAATTTATTCTCCACCTTCTCCTCCTATCAATTCCCCACCACCACCACCGGTGCATTCACCACCATCACCTACTCCAACTCTTTCACCTCCTCCTTCTCCTGCAAATTCCCCACCACCACCAGTCCACTCCCCGCCACCACCAATTTATTCCCCACCTCCTCCTCCTATCAATTCCCCACCACCACCACCGGTGCATTCACCTCCACCACCTACTCCAACTCTTTCACCTCCTCCTTCTCCTCTTCCCATTGTTTTCCCACCAATTTACAAAGTGGCAGAGTTGATATTTCCGTCCAACTATGGCTCTCAATACTCGTCGCCACCTCCACCTATGTTCCCACGTTATTGAATGACCATTGATAATGGTGGCTCCAACTCTTTTTCTTCAAGTCTAACTTTGAAGTTTAGATTGTTGCCAACATCATGAACTTATATTAGGGTTATAATTGGTCATATATAATACTCATTTCAAACTTTTTCGTGCAATCATGAATAAAATCGACAAATTGTATATTTTACGTGATAATAAAAATATATTTTTTAAGTTTTCTTACTTTTCATGCAGACCTCGTTTATTTCTTTCTTTCTTTTATTTCTAGTTTTGATATATTTTCTTAAGATTCTTCTTTATTATACAAATTATAACTTAAACTTGAGCAATTAGCATCAACAATAATACAATATTTTAAAAACTAAATCAACACAAGTTTTTGACACTATTATTTATGCATATGCACTCAGAGCCAGAAAAAAATGATTGGGGCTGATTTTTTTTTTTATATAAAGTAAAAAAATAGTAAGAGTTATAGTAAATTATACTTAATTTAATATTAAATTTTTTATGTCATATTATAATAGAAATATAGAATTAGAGCTCAAAAAATATAAAGTTATTAGAGCTCAAAAATATAAAGTTAACACATTATAATTAACTTATAACAAAAATTAAACAAAAATATAATAAGTTAATAATTATTAGTATTATTCATGAATAAAATAAATGTATTAACTAAAAAATTTAAACAAATAGAAAGATCAATTAAACACACCAAAATTTATAGTTGTTAAGGCTAAAATAAAAATATAAAAATATAAAAAGTAAAATATGATTGAAAAATTACCAAAAATAATACCCCTAAAACTTGTAATAACAAAACTAGCACCCCTATAATATTGAACGTTCAATATTGAATGAGTCTAAATTATCGTTGTTCAATTTTAATTGAACGGGTGTTCAAAGAAAAATGACATATTAGTCATTTTTTAATTGTAAAAATATAAGTTTGAACACAATGGGTGATAGCTTTGTTATTATAAGTTTCAAGGGGTATTATTTTTGTTGTTTTTCCAATATAATTTAGAATTTTAAGTTTGAGACTATATTTAAAAATATATGTTTATAAATAATATAACACTGATCAATAATAATAAAAATAATAAATTTTTTATATAAAAAGATTTTAAAATGAATTCTAAAATATTATTAAAATAAAATGTCAAATAATATAATATTAGAAAAAGTTAAAATTTTAGTTGAAATAAAACATGATAAACATAAACTTAAAAATTTTAATATGAAGTTTATCATATACTTATTTTTTTAATTTTATTTTTATAATATTGAGTTTAAAGTTAAATATTAAAAAAAAAATTGAATTATCACATTTAAGAAGAATTTTCACATAATATATGAATACAATTTTATTTTTGTTACTAATAGTTACTAAATACATGAAAATATATATATATATTTAACCATTTTATTTACAATTCATATCATTTTTATCCACGTATTTGTTAAATATTGTTAATATATTCTAAAATATGTACATAAAAATTATACACAATATATTATTACAAATAAAATATTTATTTAATGCTAAAAATATACACGTAAATTTTTTATAAAAAAATTGACCAAAATTGTAACCCCATCATCCTCCACCCCTACACTACTATATATTACAATCATAATTAATTAATATTTTTTTATTAAAAATTATTATATTAATTTAAATATTAGAATCAATAATATTGCACCACCTTATTTATTAAAATGACCTTAAATTATTGGACCAAATGTCTAATTTCTCTTGTTCTTGATTACTAAGTATCAATTAATCAAAATGGCAATAACATGGCAAAAAATTTGATTACGCTTACATAAAAAATCATAATTTAACTAGTTTACAGCGGTATCTTTTAGGAAAATTACCAAAAATAGCACCCCCTAAAAATTATAATAACAAAACTAGCATCCCTGTGTTCAATTAAAATTGAACGTTTAATATTGAACGTTCAATATTCAATTTGAACGTAAAATATTGAACGTTCAATATTAAATAGGTCTAATTGTCGTCATTCAATTCTAATTGAACGGATAATATTGAACGTTCAATATTGAACGAGTCTAAATTATCGTCGTTCAATTTTAATTGAACACAGGTGCTAGTTTTGTTATTATAATTTTTAGGGGTGTTATTTTGTTATTTTCCCTATCTTTTATTAAAAGTACTTTGCTATATTCCATAAGTTTCATTATGTTTTTTTTTTTTAAATAATAATAAAAAAAACTACTTAAAATTTATAATAACAAAAATAATATATTTTATATCTAAATCATATATTTTTATAATTAAAAATAATTATTATATTATTTTTTTAAATGCACGTTTAATTAAACTATAATAATTTATACTTATTTAATATTATATATTTAATGTTATTAAAATATTAATTTTATTCTTATAAATTTTAAAAATATTTTGTTTTAAATTTTTTTTTTTTCATTCAACAGTCATAATTATCCATTTCCATTCAAATCTGAATTATATTATTATGCTTTTATAGCTAGGCTCCCCCCGTATGGCTTTTCTTTCATTGACATGTAGCATTAAAATTTTAAAAATTAATTTTAGAAAGAAAAAAAAAAAAGGACATATCATTACTACAAAATTATTTCGAAACAGCTGTGATTCCAGCTCAATTGTTCCATTTGAAGGGTCCCAAAAGATTATTTTTATAACGATTTTTCATAAATTATAATATTAGTCCTTAAATTTTAACAAAATTTATAATTAAATTTATAAATTTATAAATTTTAAAATTTAATTCACACATTTATAAAAATTAACATAATTAACATATAAATCCTAAAATTTTGATTCAAAAATATATATTTTAGTATCTAAGATAAAACTTATATATGAATTTTTAAAATTTTAGAGACTAAATTATAGAATTTAAAAGTCTAAAAACCTATGTGTAAATATTTAAAAGTTTAAAATTGTAAAATTTAAAAATTTAGAGATATGTGTTATAATTTTAAAAATATGGAGATTAAATTATAAAATTTAAAAAGTTACAAATTTAAGTGTAAATTTAATTAAAATTTAAATACTACAGATAATTAAGCCCAAGTAAAATAACAATCGTACCATTCAGTACCGTAAAACTATCCTCACCTTTAATTCCATCAATAAACCATTATGTGACAAAACAGTTATGAGCAAATGATAATGCAGTGGAAAAAAATATGTTTGGTTGGGAAGAAAAGCTACTGTAAATGTGGTAGTACACTAGCTTAAAATAGGCAATTCAAAGAAACCCGTGGTTGCACACCATTTTCCAAGAGAGCGGTCTCCAGACACAAACTCAAATCTGTAAAACTTCCTAAGTCCAGAGTCATCACATGATGGTGCATCGTCTCCTCTCTTCTGCTGGCTGTGAGGCAACTTGCTGGTACCTGTTTGACTCGTTCGGGTTGTATGTGAACTCAGAAGTGTCGAGTCCATACTGATTATATGCAATAACAGAACAGTATAGGGCTAATGTTAGGTTGACACTCATGCAGATGACCACTGTAAAAATAAAAATATCACTGACAAAGGGCATTAACTCAAATACGAGTAATTCTATATAGATCTGTGGTTATGGATTAAATTCCATTAAAATACAAACAAAAAAAAAACATTAGATTTGTGACACGTAAGTGGTATTGAGTAGTGCAGTCACGAGTTTCCCTCAAATACTCCTAAATGATCCAAAACTAAGCAACCAAACAATGACATCTATAACAAGCTTTTCTAATAGCCACACAGGAAGAGACCCAGATCTAGACCACAATCTTCATGCTGGTGTACAACCACTAGGACTCATTTTGTAAATGTAAATGTCAGCACAGAAACAGAAACAAGTATTGGGGGAAAAATAAAACTGGAACTTTTGCTACATCTCATCTCGAGAAAATGTTAAAAGGTGAAAAGTTTAAAAGATAAGAGAGAAGAATTACTAGTGCAAAAAATATTTCATAGCTATATAATTAGCAAAATAATAAATATATCATAGCTATAAATAAGAACTTGAATGCCTGAGGCAAAGGCATGTACTCTAAATAAATTGTAGACTAGATTAAATGGGTCAAACTCAAGTCTTAACGCTTCATGAAATGTTCAAGGTGTCATGTAAAACAACTTATTTCTTGAAACACTTGAGTCAATTAATTACTCCAATTCTATAAACATTGCACAACTAAATGAAGTAGCCCCAACAAGTTCTTAATAACTTGAAAAAGAACATCCATTAATAACAAGTCATACCTTTTCCCTCATTCGAGAACTCCACGCATCATTTCTGCCGGGGCGCTGATCAAGTGTTCCAGCAACAGGTACACCTGTAGCTGGATTAGCTGGCCTGTTTATCAAAGGCTGCCGAATTTGTTGCCTTGGAGCAGTGAACTCATCATCACTGTCATAATCCAAAGGTCTATTTGCTGCCCTAACCATAAGGGCCAAGACAAAAAGTAGAGCCTGTAATTTTATGAAAAGTCAGCATCAAAGCTGATCACCACCACCAGAATAGATTTTGGGGAGAAATGACATTTTTTATTTAAATACAAACCACCTGCGCATGATAAATCCCTATACAAGAAATGTCCCTTGGCCGCCTTATTTTATGAGAGACATAACTGTGACTGTTCATAGCACTTTGGCAGATTTTCAGCATGAAAGGTTCCCATTAAGATAAATGAGAATACATAGATTCCAATCAAGGGCAACTACAATACCATTACAAGATGATGCTCTGATACCAATAGATTTGTCACTCAATTTCTCACATTCAGAGATATAACTTGAGTAGCCTGAGTATGCATGAGCAGCATAATTCGTAAGAAGAGCGTATTGTAATTTCATTCTTTAACACAGATGGAGAAATATAAATAGCTAAAACACAAGATTATGCAGAAACGAATATTACATGTATATCATAGAGACAATAAGACACTAAAACCCTAATACTAATATGACTCGTAATATGATTCCTAAAATAATAAGGAAACAAAAATTAAATATTTATATTTTAATATATTCCAAAAGGGGGGAAAAAGAACATAGACAATGGATATGTTGATAAGTCCTATACAGGTGAAATATCATATAATGCTTACCTCAAAAGCAACAGCTCCAACAGCAACCCATTTAGCAATTTTCCAGTGCTCTTTCAGAAAAGTATATATTGTGTCAAAGTCTCCAGTTTTGTCAGTTGGAATTTCCTAAAAGTGATTTGCAACATTAATCAGATGACCAATCTTAGTATCTCGAATTTAAAATTATTTGTTTGACAATACTTGCCTCCTGCCAGCGTTTGTCAAAAAATATAAAGGCTGCACATCCCAACTCTACCAAAATTAGCAGGATCACCAACACAGAATACTAAATAGACTTAAGGAAACCTTAATACAGGAATAAATTTTTTATTTTTTTTTTGATAGAGGAAGAAAAAAAAATTAAAAACACTGAATCTGCAATTGAGGACCATATAGTAGGGCATAGCATTATACGCAATATAAATTGACCATACAATGACCACCAAATAGATGTGGTAACTTGTGACATTAAATCTAAGCATTAGTAATTAGGAATTTAGGATACACAACTCAAACAGCATCCGTTCCTTGTTACAGCTCCAAAGCAACCAAAACATGAGATAACAAAGAGGATGACCCCAATTCCAATGAATAAGTATATGAACCTGAAAACCCAAGGTAGACACAATATCAGAATCATGCGATATAAACTAAAAATTATATGAAGGAAACCCATCAGTCACCACTCATCACCATAAAGAGAATAAATGTTACTGAGTTGTAAAGTAACTGAACCAAATCTCTATTAAAAACCATTTGAAATAAGATTCATGAATTATTTTCCAGAACACTATAAAGATTGATTTTCTTGGGTACTTAGCTCTATCTAACACAATAAATCATGACTTTCTTCATATAAATTTTTCAGAAAAGTATACACGCATTACATTTCTTACATGGAAACTACTAACTAATGTAAACATTAAGTTGCTCCAAATTAGAAAGAACTAATTATAACAGTGTTTTGAACTATGATCAGCAGATAGCTGGACTCAGAATCTCCAAACAACGATGAACAAAAAATAAAAAGATGAAACTCAAACCAAAGATTTAGCTGGAAGAGCAATAAATCATACCAGGCTTTTGGCAACTTATCAAATATATTAGCTGACAGAGAAACAGCCAAAAGTATGGGTCGGCCAAGCTGCATGAGACCATGATCATCCCCAGAAGGTGTGGCGACAAGGGTGTTGCCAGTTGATTTCTTGTATTCGATCAGTAAGTAGATCCCATATCCAACCATGGCCAGACCAACAAGGGTCAAAATGAAGTTCAAAAGCTTCAAAAGACATTCCAAGCACCCTTTGCAAGTCATCCTCCGTTAATATCCAGCAACTTCTGTCACGAAATTTGGATGGAACTCTTTCACTTCTATTTCATCAATTTACTTATCTATCCTCTACAGGAAAACCCATAGTTACCCCCAAGATCAACTACTCAAACATAGAATTCATGCATTAACTTTTCTAAATTATGGAATAACTAAGTTCTACATGGATGCTGGAGGCAGGTATACGTTAGTATTCATTGATTAAAATAGAAGTAAAACAAAATAAAAATAGGAAAAATATGAAGTCAATTCAGCAAAATCCAAAGAAAGATAAGTGTCATAATTGTTGGTGAAGTTAGTAGCGCAGTCAGTGATAAGAATGAGGCAGCTGATGTGGAATGATCTGGTGTAATGTGTTTAAGGAGTTTGGATGTACAGCAATCATTGTGTATTGACAGCGCCTTGTTAGCGTGGAATCTTAGGCTGTTATGTTAGGCATGAGTGTTGTCTATTATTTGTAACAGTTTGTTACGTGAATGGTTAGTAATGCTGTTAGTTAGTGTGTTGAGTTTGTTACAGCTCAGCCTGTTATTAGAAGTGTTGGAAGCGTTGTATAAATAGCTAACAGCTCTTGTACTTTCATTCATGCAATGCAATACACAAGTTTCCATTTTACAAGTCTTTCATGTATAAAGAAAACTCTCTCTGAGTACTAGCTTTCTTGAAATATTTCCTACATCAGTTCTTGATCAATTCAGTTTTCTTGCTTAAATCTGATAATAATTTCCATCTAACGGAAACCATTATTGAACTGGAGTCTTCGAATTTTTTATCTTATTGATTATTCTAAGCTCTCTCGGCAGCTAAACAAGGTTTGGAAATTTACTGGAACCCATTGAACCACCACAATAATCTATCAAATTCCAGACTCTAACCAATCCCGACCTTCCAAGAACTAACGCAAAGACATTCCTCTAAAATGAAAATAAATTCTAGATTTACAATTAACTTGTTAGATTGAATATACAAACCACCAAATTCAATTGACATAATTCTCATGCAAAACTGAAATTATAAATTGAAGTTCGAGAATCAAATGATAATCGATCCGATTTTTTTGTCTGTAAAAATTTAAGAAATATAGAATTAAGACTTACGGACAGAGCGAAGAATCTGATGGTGTATCGAATTGCGAGCTTCAACCGGTTTCTGATAATTATAGTAAAGTGAAAATTTTAAAGCGAGAACAAAAATGCCTTTACCCTTTTTCTAATGGCCAGTTGGCGTTTTGATCCATATGCTCCAATTTTTGAAAAAGACCTCCATTTGTGAAACCCGTAAATACCCTTTGGTTTGGTATGTAATTGCCAATTAAGCTAAAAGGCGCTATGAAGTTCATCCTATTTCGTGGATAATAACGTCAATTTATGGTTGCCTGGCTTCAGACTAGACTCTTGAGGCCCCCCAATTGAAAGTGACATCCACGTTTTGGGAGTAATGATGAAAGGGAAATATTATTTGCTACCAATTTTTATTTTTATTTTTACTTTTAAAAATTATAAAAAATAATATTTTAAAATTTTTAATAACAAAAACAACACTTTAATAACACTAAATAATATTTAATTAAATAAAATTTAATATTAAATAAATCTAATTGCTATAATTTAATTTAAACGATGTTTTAAAAAAAATAATATAATAATTATTTTTTTAATTGTTAAAAATATATAATTTAAAAATACTTGAGACTTATTTTTATATTATAATTTAATATATATATTAATTAAAAATATTATTTTTGTTAATTTTTTTTAATATATATATATATATATATATATATATTAATTAATCTATGGATTAAGTTTTGATAAAAATATTTTGTTTTAAAAAACACAGATGTATTTAAATAAATTGATTGTTGAGAGGGGGAGTTCCCACTTGAATAAGAATTAGCGGGAGAGCTAGTTGAATAATATGCTGTACATATTCAGTTGTTTGATTCCAAACGGTCGTTCAAGGACAGCAACTACAAGTCAAAGTAGAGTGGTGGTAACGCACCTCCATATATCACTTTCCTTGATTCCTTCCACCAAAACCCAACTATTCTGTTATTTTATTTCGCACACGCGGATTTTTTTAATATTAATTGTAAAAAAAAAAAAGTCATTGAGATGCATACAACTAATTGAAAAGGCTATGAACAAAGCCTATAATAAAATGGGAACTATAAATCCTTCTTAATGGGTCAAATTTTGGTTTCATAAAGACTACAAGAGGATTAAAACAGGGGATCCAATTTCATCATATTTATTCATTATTGGGGCTGAAGCTTTATCAAGATTGATAGCTAAAGCAAAAGCACAACAACTACATGGGATCAAAATTTCAAGGAATTCACCTTCTCTTATTCATATCTTTTATGTTGATGATGTGCTATTATTTGGTAAAGCCAATTTACAGGAGACTAGTCACTTGATGAGGATAATAAATCAATATGGTTCTATGTCTGGACAAACTCCTAATCTCCAGAAATCGGAATTATTTTTCTCCAGAAATGCTTCAAAGGATTTGAAGGGGACAATTTCATCTACATTGGGTATTCAGATTTCAGATCAAAAGGTCACATACCTTGGTAACCCTTTATTTATCCATAATAATAAGGTCAGTAATTTTCAACATAATGTAGATAAAATAGCTAAATTAACTGAAGGCTGGCAAGCAAAATTTCTTTCAAGTGCTGGAAAGGCCACTTTGATTAAATCAGTTCTACAAGCCGTTCCAGTATACACAATGAGCTCATTCAAGGTGCCAGCCAGAATATGTAAAAAAGTTGATTCTCTAACTAAAAAAAATTGTTGGAATTCTAACTCTAAGTAGATTTCTTGCATGGAAAAAATGGAAGGACATTTGTAAGCCCAAGGGAAATAGAGGCGATGAGTTAGTGTTAAAATATAAAGTGGAAGGAAATATAAAATAGATAAAATAATAAATGTATAAGTTAAAATAATAGATAATCAAAGTAGGTTGAGAAAAGAAAACAGAAGTCAAATAAAGACATTTTAATTATCATTCATTCAATACTACTGAAGAACTACATTGATATTTATAGGAATAATAAACTAAAATCTTAATGCTAATAGGATTCTAAACAAGGCTCATAAACTAATAAGAAAACATTAGAATAATTATATAATATCATAATCATAATAGTTTCAAACACTAACAAGAAAACTAACTATTAATCTAATATTAAACTATCTCCCTCAAGTTGAACATAATCTATGTTCAGCTTGGACAATTACAACATATATATTTGTACTTGATGTTAAACCTCAAAGATGCTTTAGTGTTGGTGGGATCTAAAATTGGTGATGGCAGCGCACGGAGGTAGGTCGGTTGATCTTTCTAGAAAATGCGACTACGAAGTCGTGTGGTTGAGATTGATAGCAACAGTCATGAAGTTGAGATTGATAATAACAGTCGTGAGGCCGTGAGGTTAATGTGAACGACGGTGACGACAGAGGTAAAAATGGATGATACTAACAGTCGTGAGGCCGTGAGATTGACGTGAACGAGAGCGACAACAACGGTGAACAACGGTGATGGCAATTTACTGAATGACGAAACCAAAAAACCAACTAGCAATCTTTAGAAGAAATCGAACTAAAGATGAAAGATGAGGAATACTAGTAATCGAATGAAGTAGATAAATTGAAGCAGAATGCAATGACAATAGGAGTATATGTATGGAAGATAATAGATAGATGATAGAAAATAGAAAAATATATTCAATATTGAACACTGCTTTGATGTCGTGTTAAAATATAAAGTGGAAGAAAATATAGATATAAAATAGATAAATGAATAAATATAGAAGCTAAAATAATAAATAATCAAAGTGGGTTGAGAAGAGAACTAAAAAGTCAAATAAAAACATTCTAATTCTAATTCTCATTCATTCAATAATACTGAAGAACTACATTGATATTTATAGGGATAATAAACTAAAATTCTAATTTTAATAGGACTTTAAACAAGACTCCTAAACTAATAAAAAAAAATATTAGAATAATTATATAATATCCTAATGATAATACTCTCCAATATTAACAAGGAAACTAACTATTAATCTAATATTCAACTACCATGATAAAATATATAAAAATATAATTGACCCTCTTTCAAAGGCTTAAACTTTTAGGGAGTTGGTAACCAACAATTTCTAACATGGTATCAAAATTAGAGGTTCTATGTGTAAGACCTAACAACTCCAATTGTTTTATTCCATTCCATTTTATCATCTAATTTGCAGTTCTTTGATATATGATGTTCATAATTTGTACTTTTGTATTTCTTCTTTTATAAATGCTTTAACTAGCGGATCTGCTCAACTTGTTTCATTTTGGTACATTGAGTTTCAATTGTTATAAATAATTTATTCAAAGAGCTGAAGCATGTGAAATAGAGGATCCTTGAGAATTAAGTTCATGGGATAAATGTATGTTGTAGTCTCAGCATAGGCTCTCTTTTGCAGATTCCATGAGATGGACCCTTCTATGAGTGATCGAGGCACAGAACCAGTATACTGTGATAAAAAAGCTAGGTTGGTGACATTGGCATTTCCCCTTTCTTTTCTATATGCTTAGTGATTCATACTTGCTTATCTATTTCTGATCTATTGTCTCAGGTGAACGAATAACGACGGAGGAGTTCTTAAAGTCACAAAAGAAAGTAGAAGAAAAGCCCAAGGTATTTTCAAAAGTCTAGCTATAATTTACTATTTTTTTCCTCTATAGCCAGTATCTTTTGACTCAATGGCAAAGAAATGGCTACTGTTACAAAATATTGGCTTAAAAGATATTGGTTAAAAAATATTGGCCTAAAAGCTAACAGGTTGAATTTGACTTGCAACTTTCATATTATTTGGAACATTAGCTTGTACTTTAGCTGGAATTTGTTGTCGAGTTATACATACATCTAGATAGATATTTCTTTGATTTGGGTTTACTGCCTTTTGTTGAGTTACATGACCAACCATGCAAAAGAAATTTTACACCCCTGTTGCAACTGTCTTGTTTCCCCATTTTACGCTGATAAAAGTTATTTTCCATGAACTTTTTCATCACTAATACGGGGCTATTCGGTCATTTTTCTTGTTCTTGTCAGGAAAAAAAGTTGGAATGGGTAAAGGGCTTGGCCCAAAAGCAAGAAGCTGAGGTCAGATTGCAGGAATTTGAACTTGAGAAGGAAAAACCATATTCCCTAAACAGGTACATTTTGAGATGGTTGAAAATGCATGGTTTAATTTTGTTACCATGATATTTCTGCTGCATGTTTGTTACACCTCTTCAAAATTGTCATGATTCCATCCTCTAAAGATATTTGTTTGTAGGTAATAGCTTGGCATCTTGCTGATCTCATATATAGTTTGAATATTGCTATGGAGCGTTTTTTTCCCCCATTTGATTTGGTGCTAGTGTACGGTTTCTGCATGCTCTGTACAGCAAGTGCCAATTCTGAATTTTCAGGAATATTTGAGTGCATTATTTACCTTCATGAAGAAGCTGAAACTCACTTGAAATGTTTTTCATTGATTTTGCTTCTTTTTGCTTTGTTTATCAGTTTATATTTATTAATGATGCCAGAAATTGTTTCTTTTATCTTCCTAGTTTTATGTGTTATAATACCCTCTTCTGTGTTTTGCAGAGATGATCCAGAACTTTACAATCTGCTCAAAGAGAGAGTAAGATGGGGTGATCCTATGGCACATTTGGTTAAGGTAGTTGCTTGTTTGCTGGTTTATACATAGTACAAGTTCTGTTTTTATTTTTGGGTGTCATACAAAATTAAAAATTATGATTGTCATTTTTTTCAGGGCACATTGCAGAAAAAGAATCTCCTTAACCTAGGGGATGATGACAAAATGAAGGAATCAGGTTTCATTGTTCCTTAGGATATCCCTAATCACAGTTGGCTTAAAAGAGGAATAGATGCTCTACCTAATAGATATGGTATAAGACCAGCCAGACATTGAGATGGAGTGGATCGCAGTAATGGTTAGTTCACTTCTCTCATCTGCAATCAGATGCTTATAATTTTCCTCTATTGATTATCTGCAGATTCCTCAATCTTCAGCTATTTGAGTTCACACCTGTGTTGCCACTTGCCAGATACAAATATGTTCGCAGGAAAACATCGGCACATTTCTCCAAAGTATAGTTTAGACCGATAGTTTTACAACATTGTAAATTGTAATTCATAACATTAGTTTTACAAAAAGATGCCCTGCTATGACAAACAGCTCATGTTTATTTTTCTCCTTTTGTGCGTCATTTGTCACTGTCCTATAAGGGGATTTGGCCAAACAATGATGGATAGTCTTCTATCTTCTAATTAATGTGAATGTTACTTGAGTTTTGAAAATGGATGAAAAAATTTCGGCATTTTCAGATTTGTAAAATCAAAGTTTGGATAGATAGAAGTCTTATTAAAAAATATCAATAATAATGGGAACTATCGATATAGAATATCAGAATGTCAATTTTGACTCAATTGTTCTATTTTCTTAAATATTGTGAAAAATATCGGATATATCTGGTAATAAATATTAGTGGAAATTTCGGTGAGAAAATTTATAAATATTTTTTTAAATAGGTATAAATATCTTCTTCTCCCTTTTTTAGGATATTCAAATTAATATTTAGATAATAACTTTATATTTTATAAAACTTAATATTTTAGCGAACAAACAAAGAAATAATATAATCAAATAAAGAATAATTAAAATGTATGTTTCTAATTGCAAATAACTTTATATATATTGTCTAAATAGTGTATTATTGTGTATTTTAATTTTTATCAAAATATTCCAAATTTTATCACAATTTTCACAATTTATAAAAAAATTTCTTTAAATATCCATTGATAATATCATTGACATTTTTATAAAATTGAAGTCTTGATATATTTTCTTTCATGATATTGAAAACTTATTGTATTTTCTCTTTTGTTCTTCCAGATTTATGAATAATCTATTGTGTACTTTTATTTTTAGATCAAATCCGTTATTCGAATCCTTGAAATATGAGAGAGAGAGAGAGAGAGAGAGAGTTTTTTTATTGTCAATTAACCTGTCAATATGTTTTATACTGCAGTAATTACACACAGTATGGGCTAACAAGTTTTATATTGCTAAGTGCTAACCAAGGTTGAAAGGGATTCTTCAGAGTCTTCTTCCAAGTTCAACAAAAGGGAATTATCTTTTTTCACTTCTTTCAAAATGAATTTTTATTACCTAGAATATCATTGAGAAGCTGTCCAGTTTTGTTATTGGGAAAGAGAAAAAATAAACTCTTAAAAAATTTATAACAATAAAAATAACATATTTGTATTTAAATCATATATTTTTATTATTAAAAAATAATTATTACATTATTTTTCTTTGAACGTAGTCTAAATTAAAGTACGATAATTTAGACTGGTTCAATGTTGAATGTTGTTCAATTAAACACTATTCAATATTATTAGATGTTATTTTTATTATTAAAAATTTTATTAATGTTTTTCAAGCTAGATTTATAAGCACACATTGATGACATAACGAAGAAAACAATTAACACTTTAAAACTCCAATTAATTTCCAACCCATAATTAATGTTGTAGTTTGAGTCTATCTAGACCTTGTTGCACGAGTAGTAAATTAACTTACGGTGCGTGATGGAGTCCCACATCGTTCAATAAAGAGAACCAAGCCGAAGCTGTTGCATATAAAATAAAACCAAGAGCCCTAACAATTCATACCTTTCTCGGCCTTTTGGCTAAGATCAAGTGTAGTATCTGTTCTTATCAGTTTAATATCTGATACGTGGCACAATGTGTCACACGATATTAAATTAATTTTTTAAGGGGGAGGTCTCACCTCAGTAGCTTGCTACTGGAGATCTCGATCGTCGCCCATGCGTTGCACTACTGCAAGGGCCTGGCGTACCCCTCCATGTTAGTGAAAATTTTATTTCGATTCTTCTTGTCCTCTTACGGAGGCGACGGGAAAATGAATTTACACTAAGTGTCAGTGGGTTCTATTCTTTTTTAACTTATGACATCTGAAATTTATTATTTGCAATTTTTTCCCCATTTTGGAGTTAAATTTAATCGGTGTAGTTGTTGTAATTATATTTCAGCTGATTGGAGGTTTATTTTTTGAATTATGTACTTATTTTTTATTGTAAAGGATTGGATGTAATGGGTTTAATTGAACATCAAAATTATACTTAAACTATGATGTTTCTTATTATTTTTTATATCATTGATTTAAAAAATAAATCAACAATCAGTGAAATCGTAATCGAAAAGACTAGCCATTTCTAGATCGACAAAATGAATCAAGCGCGTTATTTCTCTCACTTACAGAGATAAGTATATATACTTTGGTTCATGTCAGTGACCGGTCGTCAAGCAAACATCTTTGGATGAATCATTTGGTTAATTTAGATTATTCAACTGGTTAAAGCTCAAGCAGGATACTTCACTCATAATTATTTATTCATCACAAAAATTGATTATAATGCGCTCTGTTCTAGCTCTTCAATTAATTACTCCCGGTTCCCGGTCGTAAGAACGTAAAAATAAAACAAAGCAGTTCATACTTTAATACTCCAGATAAAATCCATCCATAATAAATGATAAAAATGGAAACATAACTTTACAGATCCTGACCAAAAGATTGATAAATCAAACAGCAAATAAACAAAAAGTAGCGTAATTGTGATTTAAGACAAGAATGAATCAGCAAGCGCATCCACCAGACTCAGATTGGGACTGAGCTGCATTGCCAGCCGTAGATTTCAGATTCACATCAACCATGTCTTCTTGCTTTGTTGAAGAGAGCGTTTCCATTCCTGGTAGAGCTGCAGCGATTTTCCTAAATAGTGGCTGCACAACGATTTGAATTTTTTTTAGCTATTCATGGAGAACAGATTCAATAGCAATTGATTTGAAATCAAGCATTCATCGAAAGTTTCAATGAATACAGAATCTACCTTTATATTGAAACCAGCCTTCGCACTGGTTTCAATAAACATGACATTTAGATCACGAGCTTTGGCTTCTCCTTCCTCTATTGACACTTGCCTGCAAGATAAATGTGCATGTAAATCTGCCTAAAATCTTCAGAATAGAAATAAACAAATCTAGTCTTGACCAACAAAAAAAGGGTAAGGTACGGAGCAGCAAACCATAATTTTTTATTTTTTTTTAACAAAAAAGATAAAGCATTCATTAAAAAGTGGGGATAAAGCCAACACTAGTACGATCAAAGTTCAGACAAACTAAATCAACAAAAGAAACTAACAACTCCACAGAGCCAGACATGATAGCAAGCACACCCTACACCCTCTAAAGAGAAAACAAGGACCAAAGCTAGTAAGAGCTATACAACTCCATCTTCAACCACAACAAGTAGAGAACAAGGAGCCAACGATTAAAGGTACTAACTAGTAAGCAAAGATTAGTTTTAAGTTTCTAGGAGAGTAATTGATAAAAATGTATAAAAGTATAATTAGTCCTCCTTCCAACAGCTTAAGCTTTTGAAAGAGTTGGTTTCCAACCAGTTATCCAGCATAAGTGTTTAAGGCTTCAAAAGAGGAAAGACCCCAGTTATTTTTATTTTCTTTTATTCCTTTTCTGGTCAGTTTCTTTTCCAAACAAAACAGTAATGTGTAAACTAGTAAATGGTAAGTCTAAGAAAGAGTAAAATTACCAAATCTAATTGAAAGCAGGGAATAGAAACATTGATCAAATATAGCCACCTTACATCTCAATGAATTCCAAAGCAAGCAGGACTAGCAACATCCAAACTATCTACCAAGGGATGGATGGATACAGCCACAAAAATCAGTTAACTAGGGAATCACATCCAGCATCAATCAAATTTTACCTTTTCTCGACAAGGTCAGTTTTGTTTCCAACAAGGACAACAATGACATCACTGCCCCTCTCACTGCGCACCTCTTCTATCCACTTTACAGTATTTAGAAATGATTGCCGACCTGCCACATACACAACCGAAAAATCAGAAACATGCATCATACTCCTAGGATGATTATTGAACAAACACGGGAAAGTCATTAAAACAAACAAACAGCATAACAAGAAACCTTGACCAAAGATGAACCTATATTACATCAACAAAGCATATAACCTGTAAAGGACTGACTTCCAAACTTCCAAAATGACCACATGAAACTATGAAAATAGGCTAATGTTCACAAATAAAGAGGTACATGCTTTTGATATAAAAAAGTGGATATGAGTTAGAAAATAAAATGGACAACAAACTCAGAACTTGCATACTTGCAACATCATATACAATAACTGCAACTGATGAATCCCTGATGTAACTTGGAATAAGACTTCTGAACCTTTCCTGTCCGGCTGTATCCCTGCCACCATGAAATAAAAAATATTTAGAACTTTTTGAACAATGTAACTATCTTATATGCAATTACACGGTCCAGTAAAATAACAGGAAAACAAATAACATCTTTGATCACAACATCACCAATGCTATGGCATTGACATAGGCATAACAAGTATGATTTCCACTCTTTTAGCAGATTTTACCAAATGCAACTGCAATGACAAGAATTATTATCTTATTTAGTATGCTGAGTTTAACCTTAGTTTACATAAAGTCCAATTACAGACCCAGAACAATAACAGCAGGCCCATGAATTTAATTGAAAGGAAAACAGTTGACAGAAATTTATAAGAAAAAAGCACGAAATACATAGTCTCAACAATAGTTCATCTTAAAAAATGTCTACAAGTCTACAACACTTATCAATGTCAAAGTAAGACCCGATATAAGTTGAAAATCTTACCATAACTGCAGCCGGACAGTCCTATCTTCAAGATACATGGTTTTTGATAGAAAATCAATACCAATTGTTGCCTGATCATCAGAAAATAATTTTTATTAATGTAAAATTGAAAATATCCACTGACTAGAGTAAGCAAAATAGAGGCACATTCAAAATCTCAATTTCAAAATCCAGAGAGAAAATACGCAGATCACTAGGCTACAAAAACTTGCATCACGCAGTAATTAGCATCATTCGTAATCTTTGGCCATAATAATCTATATAGCATGTGAACTTCATTAAGTAGCAAAGGAATCATTAGATTGGAAACTATAAAAAAGGATTATGACAGGTCCATAGTCCAAATAGCATATAAAACGCTACTTATTAATCAGACTAACTAAATCCTACCATTTCTTCTCTTTCGAAATAGTAACAGAACAGCAAACCCACAATGTATCTGATTCTTGAGAATCAAACTACAATAATGAGTAACAACCAATTTCCTATCACTTTTTATTTTCTTCAAACCAGAAAACGAAACCAATTAAAACTCAAGAAAATCAGATCACGAGCAAGCAAGGAATCGTATGATACCGATCTGAGACACAAAAATAGACATTAAAGAGAAAGAGAATCGAACCAGTCGGGATCTGGGTAAAGAAGAAAGTACCTGATATGTGTTATCAAATTTATCGTACATGAAGCGAGTGATGATACTGGTTTTGCCCACTGATTGATCCCCCAAGAAGACCAACTTGTACTTTGCCAAAGCTGAAACTGGTGCCATTTTTTTTATTTTGTGGGATGAAACAGAGGGGTAAATACGAATTGAGACCACCTGAGAGAGCTGTAGTGTGAATTTTTTAGGCTCTGATCTGGTTAAAATCAACGAGTTTGTGGAGAGTTGGGGATTATTTGATTCTTTAGAACAATTTGAAGACTGAAAATGGCTGAGCCTGTTACCTATTACTTGTTACTTTTTTTTTTTTTTTAAAGTGGGACTACCTTAATTAAGCCCACTTACAAATATTAAAAAATTACAATTTTGTTTGAGTAAGTTCACTTTCATTTTTTTTTTTTTATTGAAAGACATTTTTTTTTTTTTACTTTTCTATTCTAATTTAAAAATTCATAAATTTAGTAAACTATTTTTATTATAGCAAGAAACAAATACTTAATACGTTGCTCGTATTTTTAGAAAAAATAAATAATGCTAAAATAAATTTATTATGATGCATGTAAATTTAATTAACAAAAAACTAATTTACTAACTTCTTGTCATATAGATTGTGAAATTTTCCTGAAAATAAATATTTTATTATTTGATTTTATTATCAATTCTTAATAATATTTCTCTTTTAATGCAATAAAAAAAATATTTTAAAAAATAAATTTATTTTGTAAGATTGAAATAGTCAAGAACTAAAAAAAAAAAAAAAAAGTTTAGAGCATAAGTTTAAAAGTAATTCGTGGTAGAGAAATTTAGATAATGAAAAATATACCCTACTCTTATTGCATATATGTTACCTCCCCTTGCATAAGTGAAGAGTACATACAACAATTAATTAGAAATTAAATATGCCTTGGTATTGTGGATAATAATCTATTAATTATCGACTCACATTTATCTATTTTAGTTTCGATCACACTTCTTTTTTAACAATTCCGAATCACACTAAAAAAAGTACATCCTCATAATTTTTACTAGCATTTTATTAGACATTAATATTATTGATCTAAGAAAGTACATCCTTGTAATTTTTACTAGCATCTTATTAACATTAATATCATATTATTAACCGAATTATTGTAAAACATAATAAAAGGCAGAAAATATTAAATAAACCGAAAAACTTTTATTAAGTTTAGTAGATACATTTAGTTAAAAACTTCCTGCGAAAAAGGGAACAGATGTATAAAAAGTACGGAATTTTGAGTTAATTTAGTTATATAATTTTGTTTTATTATTACTTTAAAAAGTATAGTATAATTAGTATAATAATCTTAAGTTTGAATTATTTAAAAATATTAAATTTTATTATTAGATAAATATGTGTATTGTGTTACTTTTCAGAAGTATTATTAAAATATCATTAAAAGAGCCGCAGAATTGAAAAACAAAAAAACAAAATAAACAATTCATCTAATCCATCATTCCGGCCAAGAATAGAAACTTGCCGCCAAAACCATATCTCTAATTCTCTTCTACAGCTTAAATATATTTTTAAGCTCTCTCTCTCTCCAAATCATCTCAAATTTGTTTTGGCTCCTTATCTACCTTTTGTTCTAGCTTAAATATATGATTCCCTTCCAAACTTGAATAAAATAGTCAATGAAATTGCTGCCTTGTATTTAGAGTGAATGTTTAAGAGATATTATCTTATATTATTTAAATATTATATTAATTTAATGTTTATAAATAATCATAAAATTTAACTATCTTAGAGGTCAACCTTTTAAAGAATAGATATTTTATATTATTTATAGACTATATAAAATTTACATACTATCATAACTTTATTTGAACAATAGCTCAAATATTTTGGGTCTTGCCTAACAAAAAAAAAAGAATGAGCCTTGCAGAAAGGAAAAAAAAAAAAAGTGATTAAAATAGAATATAATAAATAAAATAGGTTAAAAATACAAAATGATTGATAAATACCTACACTTTAAGAAAGATATTAAAATAAATATTTTATATTATTTATATACTATATAAAATTTACATTAATATTAAGATGAAAAAAGTTATTTAACACTGAAAAGGTTCTTAAGTTTTTCTGTATGTTAATGTTGTTTTCTTTTATCTTTTTTCTTTTTTCAATTTTGTGGGTCCTTTTAATTCCATTAATATTCCTTAAAAACAACACATGTTTTGACAAGCATTTCTAGCACAATTTTATTCAAGAAAGGCTACTGTCACATTTATTTAACAATAAAATTTAACATTTTTTAAAAAATTATCTTTAAATGACTTGAATTTAAAAATTATTTAATTAAATAAACATATATTAATAATTACATAATTAAATTATCAATTAATTAAAATTATAGAAATAAATTAACCCAAAATCCAATAAAGTATATTCAAACAATAAGTTAAATAAATCTCATACAATCAATACAATCACGTAGAGTGTTGTTAAAAAAAAACACACACACACACACAAACAACCTTATAGAAAACTTTCATATGAGCCATATGTGGAGAATTTCTCCATTAATCGCTTTAAATGGATTTATTTATTTGTATGTAGAGTGCCGATTATATATTAATTGTATTTTGTTAAAATTGTCGAGATACACACCGAATACTTTAGCACCTAGTTCATATAAAAAGGTTTTCCTAAAAGAGAATTAGTTCTCATTTGTCAATGGACCCTTCACCTCCTTTTTTGAACCCCCTCACAGGTACTAGCTGCTTCCACAAGTACCGCACATAACCACACTCTGCCTGCGTCAATGCTCACTCATGAGTCATGAAGGCTCCAAATGGAATCCACAAGTCTAGCAACCGTGCGTCCGAGTAAAAATTCAAGCAATCACAGAATCTATTATTTCATTAGCTCTCTATCCCCACGTTTGAATGCAGTTCTCGTAGGATGCTGCACTTCCAGACAACAATGGTTAGCATTGGAAGAGTGGTTTGCTAACATTACTCAATCAAGATTAATGAATCTTCGTGGACATTTTAGAAATTTTTAAAAAAATAATTTTATTTTTTTTTAAAAGTATTTAATTTTAGAAATATGGGAAACCATTATATTTTTAGAAATTTTTTAAAAATTTTAATTTTAATTTTTTTAAAAAAAAATTCTATTTTTAGAAAAAAAAAAAAAAAAAAACTACTATTTTTAAAAAATTTTGAAAACTTACTATTTTTAGAAATTTTTCAAAACATTCTAATGTTTAGAATTTTTGAAAACTTTCTATTTTTAGAAATTTTTGAACACTTTCTATTTTTAGCAATTTTTGAAAATTTTCTATTTTTAGGAATGTTTCAAAACTCTCTATTTTTTGAAATTTTTAAAAACTTTCGATTTTAAGGAATTTTTAAACACTTTCTATTTTTAGAAATTTTTAATTAGGAATTTTTTTAAATTTTCTATTTTTAGTAATTTTTAGGAATTTTTCAATTTTAAAAATTTTTAAATTTTTTTTTTTTTTAAATTTTGAAAACTTTCTGTTTTTTTAGAAATTTTTAATAATTTGTTAATTTTAGAAAATATTGAAAATTTTTTATTTTTTATAAATTTTGGAAAATTTTCTATTTTTTAAAATTTTTTAATTCAAGAAATATTTTGAAGACATTCTATTTTTAGAAATTAAAAAAATAATAATTTAAATTTTTTTTAAAATTATTTAATTTTAGAAATATGGAAAATCATTCTATTTTTAGAAATTTTAATTTTGATTTAAAAAAAATCAATTTTTAGAAAAATTTAAAAGCTTACTATTTTCAGAAATTTTTGAGAACTTTCTATTTGAAGGAATTTTTGAAAACCTTTCATTTTTAGAAATTTTTGAAAACTTTCTAATTTTAGAAATTTTGAAAACTTTATATTTTTAAAAATATTTGAAAATTTTCTGTTTTTAGAAATATTTAGTAATTTGTTAATTTTAGGAATTTTTGAAAACTTCTAATTTTAGAAATTTTTGAAAACTTTCTATTTTTATAAATTTTGAAAAACTTTAAATTTTTAGAAATATTTTCAATTTTCAATTTTCTAAAAACTTTCTATTTGTAGAAATTTTTGAAAACTTTCTATTTTTTAGAAATTTTTGAAAATTTTTTATTTTTAAAAATATTTCAAAACTTTTTATTTTTAGAAATTTTTGAAAACTTTCTATTTTTAAGAATTTTTGAAAACTTTCTATTTTTAGAAATATTACAAAAAAGTTTCTATTTTTAAGAATTTTGGAAAACTTTCTATTTTTAGGAATGTTGGAAAACTTTTTAATTTTAGAAATTTTTGAAAACTTTCTATTTTTATAAAATTTGGAAAACTTTATATTTTTAAAAATATTTGAAAATTTTTATTTTTAGAAATATTTCAAAACTTTCAATTTTTAGGAATTTTTGAAAACTTTCTATTTTTAAAAATTTTTGAAAACTTTATATTTTTAGGAATTTTTCAAAACTTTTTATTTTTAGAAATATTTCAAAAATTTCTAATTTTAGTAATATTTCAAAATTTTCTATTTATAATAATTTTTTAAAACTTTCGATTTTTAGGAATTTTTAAAAACTTTCTATTTTTAGAAATATTTCAAAAATTTATAATTTTAGTAATATTTCAAAATTTTATATTTTTAGTAATATTTCAAAACTTTTTATTTTTAGGAATTTTTGAACAGTTTCTATTTTTAGAAATATTTCAAAAATTTCTATTTTTATAAATATTTCAAAACTTTCTATTTTTAAAAATATTTCAAAACTTTCTATTTTTAGAAATATTTCAAAACTTTCTATTTTTTTAAAATTTTTGAAAACTTTCTATTTATAGGAATTTTTGAATATTTTCTATTTTTAGAAATTTTCAAAAAATTACTATTTTTAGTAATATTTCAAAAATTACTATTTTTAGTAATATTTCAAAAATTACTATTTTTAGTAATATTTCAAAACTTTCTATTTTTAGTAATATTTCAAAACTTTCTATTTTTAGGAATTTTTGAAATATTTCTATTATTAGAAATATTTCAAAAATTTCTATTTTTAGAAATATTTCAAAAATTTCTAATTTTAGTAATATTTCTAAAATTTCTATTTTTAGTTATATTTTAAGAAATATTTCAAATATTTCTAATTTTGGTAATATTTCAAAACTTTCTATTTTTAGTAATATTTCAAAACTTTCTATTTTTAGGAATTTTTGAAATATTTCTATTATTAGAAATATTTCAAAAATTTCTATTTTTAGAAATATTTCAAAAATTTCTAATTTTAGTAATATTTCTAAAATTTCTATTTTTAGTTATATTTTAAGAAATATTTCAAATATTTCTAATTTTGGTAATATTTCAAAATTTTTTATTTTTAGTAATATTTCAAAACTTTCTATTTTTAGGAATTTTCGAAAAGTTTCCATTTTTATGAATTTTTGAAAAGTTTCTATTTTTAAAGTTTTTTGAAAACTTTCTAATTTTAGAAATATTTCTAAAATTTCTATTTTTAGTAATATTTCAAAACTTTTTATTTTTAGAAATTTTTGAAAACTTTCTATTTTTATTAATTTTTGAAAACTTTTTAATTTTAGAAATTTTTATGTTTTTAGACATATTTAGTAATTTGTTAATTTTATGAATTTTGGAAAACTTTCTATGTTTATAAATTTTGGAAAACTTTATATTTTTAAAAATATTTGAAAATTTCTATTTTTAGAAATATTTCAAAACTTTCTATTTTTTTAAATTTTTGAAAACTTTCTATTTTTGAAAATTTTTGAAAACTTTCTATTTTTAGTAATATTTCAAAATTATCTATTTTTAGGAATTTTTGAAAACTTTCTATTTTTAGGAATTTTTGAAACTTTCTATTTTTAGAAATATTTCAAAAATTTCTATTTTTATAAATATTTCAAAACTTTCTATTTTTAAAAATATTTAAAAATTTCTATTTTTAGAAATATTTCAAAACTTTTTATTTTTAGAAATATTTCAAAACTTTTTATTTTTTTAAAATTTTTGAAAACTTTCTATTTATAGGACTTTTTGAAAACTTTCTATTTTTAGTAATTTTTCAAAACTTTCTATTTTTAGTAATATTTCAAAAATTTCTATTTTTAGTAATTTTTGAAAACTTTATATTTTTAGTAATATTTCAAAAATTTCTATTTATAGTAATTTTTGAAAACTTTATATTTTTAGGAATTTTTAAAAACTTTTTATTTTTAGAAATATTTCAAAACTTTTTATTTTTAGAAATTTTTGAAAACTTTTTATTTTTAGGAATTTTTGAATATTTTCTATTTTTAGAAATTTTCAAAAAATTACTATTTTTAGTAATATTTCAAAAATTACTATTTTTAGTAATATTTCAAAAATTTCTATTTTTAGTAATATTTCAAAACTTTCTATTTTTAGTAATATTTCAAAACTTTCTATTTTTAGGAATTTTTGAAATATTTCTATTATTAGAAATATTTCAAAAATTTCTATTATTAGAAATATTTCAAAAATTTCTAATTTTAGTAATATTTCTAAAATTTCTATTTTTAGTTATATTTTAAGAAATATTTCAAATATTTCTAATTTTGGTAATATTTCAAAATTTTTTATTTTTAGTAATATTTCAAAACTTTCTATTTTTAGGAATTTTCGAAAAGTTTCCATTTTTAGGAATTTTTGAAAAGCTTCTATTTTTAAAGTTTTTTGAAAACTTTCTAATTTTAGAAATATTTCTAAAATTTCTATTTTTAGTAATATTTCAAAACTTTTTATTTTTAGAAATTTTTGAAAACTTTCTATTTTTAGTAATTTTTGAAAACTTTTTAATTTTAGAAATTTTTATGTTTTTAGACATATTTAGTAATTTGTTAATTTTATGAATTTTGGAAAACTTTCTATTTTATAAATTTTGGAAAACTTTATATTTTTAAAAATATTTGAAAATTTCTATTTTTAGAAATATTTCAAAACTTTCTATTTTTTTAATTTTGAAAACTTTCTATTTTTAGAAATTTTTGAAAACTTTCTATTTTTAGTAATATTTCAAAATTTTCTATTTTTAGGAATTTTTGAAAACTTTCTATTTTTAGAAATATTTAAAAACTTTTTATTTTTAGAAATTTTTGAAAACTTTCTATTTTTAGAAATATTTAAAAACTTTTTATTTTTAGAAATTTTTGAAAACTTTCTATTTTTAGGAATTTTTAAAAACTTTCTATTTTTAGGAATTTTTGAACATTTCTATTTTTAGAAATATTTCAAAAATTTCTATTTTTATAAATATTTCAAAACTTTCTATTTTTAAAAATATTTGAAAATTTCTATTTTTAGAAATATTTCAAAACTTTCTATTTTTTTAAAATTTTTGAAAACTTTCTATTTATAGGAATTTGTGAAAACTTTCTATTTTTAGTAATTTTTGAAAACTTTCTATTTTTAGTAATATTTCAAAAATTTCTATTTATAGTAATTTTTGAAAACTTTATATTTTTAGGAATTTTTGAAAACTTTTTATTTTTAGAAATTTTTGAAAACTTTCTATTTTTAGTAATTTTTGAATAGTTTCTATTTTTAGAAATTTTCAAAAAATTACTATTTTTAGTAATATTTCAAAAATTACTATTTTTAGTAATATTTCAAAAATTTCTATTTTTAGTAATATTTCAAAACTTTCTATTTTTAGGAATTTTTGAAATATTTCTATTATTAGAAATATTTCAAAAATTTCTATTTTAAGAAATATTTCAAAAATTTCTAATTTTAGTAATATTTCTAAAATTTCTATTTTTAGTTATATTTTAAGAAATATTTCAAATATTTCTAATTTTGGTAATATTTCAAAATTTTTTATTTTTAGTAATATTTCAAAACTTTCTATTTTTAGGAATTTTCGAAAAGTTTCCATTTTTAGGAATTTTTGAAAAGTTTCTATTTTTAAAGTTTTTTGAAAACTTTCTAATTTTAGAAATATTTCTAAAATTTCTATTTTTAGTAATATTTCAAAACTTTTTATTTTTAGAAATTGTTGAAAACTTTCTATTTTTAGTAATTTTTGAAAACTTTTTAATTTTAGAAATTTTTATCTTTTTAGACATATTTAGTAATTTGTTAATTTTATGAATTTTGGAAAACTTTCTATGTTTATAAATTTTGGAAAACTTTATATTTTTAAAAATATTTGAAAATTTCTATTTTTAGAAATATTTCAAAACTTTCTATTTTTTTAAATTTTTGAAAAGTTTCTATTTTTAGAAATTTTTGAAAACTTTCTATTTTTAGTAATATTTCAAAATTTTCTATTTTTAGGAATTTTTGAAAACTTTCTATTTTTAGAAATATTTAAAAACTTTTTATTTTTAGAAATTTTTGAAAACTTTCTATTTTTAGAAATTTTTAAAAACTTTCTATTTTTAGGAATTTTTGAAAACTTTCTAATTTTATAAATTTTTATGTTTTTAGACATATTTAGTAATTTGTTAATTTTAAAAATTTTTGAAAACTTTCTATTTTTATAAATTTTGAATACTTTATATTTTTATAAATTTTGGAATACTTTATATTTTTAGAAATATTTGAAAATTTCTATTTTTAGAAATATTTCAAAACTTTCTATATTTTTAAATTTTTGAAAACTTTCTATTTTTAGTAATATTTCAAAATTTTCTATTTATAGTAATTTTTGAATACTTTCTATTTTTATAAATTTTTGAAAACTTTCTATTTTTAGAAATATTTCAAAACTTTTTATTTTTAGAAAATTTTGAAAACTTTCTATTTTTAGGAAATTTTGAACATTTTCTATTTTTAGAAGTTTTCAAAAAATTACTAATTTTAGTAATATTTCAAAAATTTCTATTTTTAGTAATATTTCAAAACTTTCTATTTTTAGGAATTTTTGAAAACTTGCTATTTTTAGGAATTTCTGAAATATTTCTAAAATTTCTAATTTTGGTAATATTTCTAATATTTCTATTTTTAGTAATATTTCAAAACTTTCTAATTTTAGTAATATTTCTAAAATTTCTATTTTTAGTAATATTTCAAAACTTTCTATTTTTAAGAATTTTTGAAAACTTTCTAATTTTAGTAATATTTCAAAAATTTCTATTTTTAGTAATATTTTAAAACTTTCTATTTTTAGAAATTTTTGAAAATTTTCTATTTTTAGAAATTTTTGAAATATTTCTAATTTTAGTAATATTTCTAAAATTTCTATTTTTAGTAATATTTCTAAAATTTCTATTTTTAGTAATATTTCAAAACTTTCTATTTTTATAAATTTTTGAAAAGTTAATATTTTTAGAAATTTTAGAGATTTTTATGTTTTTAGACATATTTAGTAATTTGTTATTTTATGAATTTTTGAAAACTTTCTATTTTTATAAATATTTCAAAACTTTCTATTTTTTTGGAATTTTTGAAAACTTTTTATTTTATGAATTTTTGAAAAGTTTCTATTTTTAGAAATTTTGGAAAAATTACTAATTTTTAGTAATATTTCAAAATTTTCTATTTTTAGTAATATTTCAAAACTTCCTATTTTTAGGAAGTTTTGAAAAGTTGCTATTTTTAGGAATTTTTGAAATATTTCTAAAATTTCTAATTTTAGTAACATTTCAAAATTTCTATTTTTAGTAATATTTCAAAACTTTCTAATTTTAGTAATATTTCTAAAATTTCTATTTTTAGTAATATTTTAAAACTTTCTATTTTTAGGAATTTTTGAAAACTTTCTAATTTTAGTAATATTTCAAAAATTTTATATTTTTAGTAATATTTCAAAACTTTCTATTTTTAGAAATTTTTGAAAACTTTCTATTTTTAGGAATTTTTGAAAACTTTCTATTTTTAGAAATTTTAGAGATTTTTATGTTTTTAGACATATTTAGTAATTTGTTAATTTTATGAATTTTTGAAAACTTTCTATTTTTATAAATTTTGAAAAACTTTATAGTTTTAAAAATTTTCTATTTTTAGAAATATTTCAAAACTTTTTATTTTTTGGAATTTTTGAAAACTTTCTATTTTAAGAAATATTTCAAATATTTCTAATTTTGTTAATATACCAAAATTTTCTATTTTTAGTAATATTTCAAAACTTTTTATTTTTAGGAATTTTCGAAAAGTTTCCATTTTTAGGAATTTTTGAAAAGTTTCTATTTTTAGAAATTTTTGAAAAATTTCGATTTTTAAAATTTTTTGAAAACTTTCTAATTTTAGAAATTTTAGAGATTTTTATGTTTTTAGACATATTTAGTAATTTGTTAATTTTATGAATTTTTGAAAACTTTCTATTTTTAAGAATTTTGAAAGTTTATATTTTTAAAAATATTTGAAAATTTTCTATTTTTAGAAATTTTTTAAAACTTTATATTTTTAGGACTTTTTGAAAATATTATATTTTTAAAAAAATTTTAAAACTTAATATTTTTAAAAATATTTGAAAACTTTCTGATTTTAAAAATATTTAGTAATTTGTTAATTTTAGGAATTTTTGAAAACTTTCTATTTTTATAAATATTACAAATAAATATTATTTTTAGGAATTTTGGAAAATTTTCTATTTTTATAAATATTACAAAAAAAATTTATTTTTAGGAATTTTGGAAAACTTTCTATTTTTAGGAATTTTTGAAAAGTTTATATTTTTACAAATTTTCGAAAAATTTCGATTTTTAGAAAATTTTGAAAACTTTCTAATTTTAGAAATTTTTATGTCTTTAGACATATTTAGTAATTTGTTAATTTTATGAATTTTTGAAAACTTTCTATTTTTATAAATTTTGAAAAACTTTATATTTTTAAAAATATTTGAAAATTTTCTATTTTTAGAAATTTTTGAAAACTTTCTATTTTTTGGAATTATTGAAAACTTTCTATTTTTAGAAATTTTTGAAAACTTTCTATTTTTGGAATTGTTGAAAACTTTCTATTTTTAGAAATTTTTGAAAAATTTCTTTTTTTCAGAAATATTTCAAAAATTTCTAATTTTAGTAATATTTCAAAAAATTTTATTTTTAGTAATATTTCTAAAGTTTCTATTTTTAGTAATATTTCTAAACTTTGTATTTTTAGAAATTTTTGAAAACTTTTTATTTTTAAAAATTTTTGAAAAGTTTATATTTTTAGAAATTTTTGAAAAATTTCGATTTTTAGAAAATTTTGAAAACTTTCTAATTTTAGAAATTTTTATGTTTTTAGACATATTTAGTAATTTGTTAATTTTATGAATTTTTGAAAACTTTCTATTTTTATAAATTTTGAAAATCTTTATATTTTTAAAAATATTTCCAAACTTTCTATTTTTAGAAATTTTTGAAAACTTTCTATTTTTAGGAATTTTTGAAAACTTTCTATTTTTAGGAATTTTTGAAAACTTTCTATTTTTAGAAATTTTTGAAAAATTTCTATTTTTAGAAATATTTCAAAAATTTCTATTTTTAGTAATATTTCAAAACTTTATATTTTTAGAAATTTTCGAAAATTTTCGATTTTTAGAAAATTTTGAAAACTTTCTAATTTTAGAAATTTTATAGATTTTTATGTTTTTAGACATATTTAGTAATTTGTTAATTTTATGAATTTTTGAAAACTTTCTATTTTTATAAATTTTGAAAAACTTTCTTTTTTAAGGAATATTTGAAAACTTTCTAATTTTAAAAATTTTCGAAAGCTTATATTTTTAAAAATATTTGAAAACTTTATGTTTTTAGAAATATTTAATAATTTTTTAATTTTAAGAATTTTTGAAAACTTTCTATTGTTATAAATATTTAAAACTTTCTATTTTTAGGAATTTTGGAAAACTTTCTAGTTTTAGGAATTTTTGAAATATTTCTATTTTTAGAAATATTTCAAAAATTTCTAATTTTAGTAATATTTCAAAACTTTCTATTTTTAGAAATTTTTGAAAACTTTCTATTTTTAGGAATTTTTGAAAAATTTCTATTTTTAGAAATATTTCCAAAATTTCTTATTTTAGTAATATTTCAAAAATTTCTATTTTTAATAATATTTCAAAACTTTTTATTTTTTGAAATTTTTGAAAAGTTTCTATTTTTAGAAATTTTTGAAAACTTTCTAATTTTAGAAATTTTAGAGATTTTTATGTTTTTAGACATATTTAATAATTTGTTAATTTTATGAATTTTTGAAAACTTTCTATTTTTATAAATTTTGAAAAACTTTCTTTTTTAAGAAATTTTTCAAAACTTTATATTTTTAGAAATTTTTGAAAACTTTCTAATTTTAGTAATTTTTGAAAACGTAATATTTTTAAAAATATTTGAAAACTTTTTGTTTTTAGAAATATTTAGTAATTTGTTAATTTTAGGAATTTTTTAAAACTTTTTAATTTTAGGAATTTTTGAAAACTTTATATTTTTAAAAATATTTGAAAATTTTCTATTTTTAAAAATATTTCAAAACTTTCTATTTTTAAAAATTTTTGAAAAGTTTATATTTTTAAAAATTTTCGAAAACTTTTTATTAATAGTCTTGGTCGACGCTATTTGACTTTTTTATTATTGCGTTTCACATGACTTTGAGTCGCCTGTCAATTGGTGTTCTTCATAAACAGTTGGAAAATTATGAAAGAATGCTTTTAGCATTTGAAGGCACTAGTCAAGATTCGATGTCCCAAGCAGACTTTGCTCATGTTAACAATGGTGGTTATTTGGGTAAAAAAAATGGTGGTAGGCAATTCTCATCTGGGCATGGTTCACAGAATAATGGTTCTAAACCTCAGTGGAATTTTCATTAATTCTTGAGGCAACAAAATAACACTAACTCTACTTCAACTGGACAGGGTAATAACAATTGAAGAAAATACGGTGGCAAGAACTTCAAGAAAGGTAATTTTGATCGTCCCATATGTCAAATTTGTGACAAGCCTGGCCATGTGGCTTCTTTTTGTTTTTTGTTGCGTGATGTTTTCTTGGGCAAGCCACCGATTTCTTCGTCTAAGACCTTCAAGAAAGGTAATTTTTATCGTCCCATTTGTCAAATTTGTGACAAGGTTGGCCATATGGCTTCTTTTTGTTTTTTGCTGCGTGATGCTTTCTTGGGTCAGCCTTGTAATTCTTCTTTTACTTCACCTTCTACTTCAATGAGTGACATTTCTCAGAACCCACATAGTAATTTAAGTCTGGCTAGTAAGTGTTGCAGGTTCCATGTTGGCTTCCTCACTCTTTTGTTTTATCTCCAACAACCATTGCTTCTTTTGTTCCTATTTTAAATTCTGACAATTTGTCCCCATCTTTATCTTCTATCCCTGTTTCTTCTTCAGCTTTATCACCTTTTCCTTCTTCCCATACTATGTCCTCTCCAGTCACATCACCAGCCCTACCCGTTTTGTTCTCATTTGATGAGTCTTTTTCACTATCCTCTGATAACTCTGTCTTAGTTTCCGATAATGAGCTTGTTACTCAATCACCTCTTAACCAGTCGACTATTGCTACTGTTTCTTCTAATAATCTTCAACTAGTAGTTGATCTTACTGGTCCTACTTTGATATATGATCCAGTATTCAAGTTTAATACTCATGGTATGGTGATAAGGTCGAAAGATGATATTTCTAAATCAAACTTATTTGCCTTTCTTGTTCATGATATTTGTGTATTACCTGCATCCAAGATTTTATAAGGACCTTGGACACCTCAGTTATTTTTTGGATATTAAGGTCTCCTTGCAGAAGGTTGTGTCATACCTTAATCAACAAAGTACTTTAAGAAGCTGTTGGGTAGATGTGGCTGATTGGATACTAAGGAGGTTGATACACTGACGAATGCAGACAAAAGTCTTAGCAAAGAATGTGTACTAAGGATGTGTCAAATTTTTTTTTACTCAGTATTTAGACATTTATTGGTTACCAGTTAAACGTGTAACGCGTTCTTTGAAGGGTACATTTTTTCTTTCTCTCAAGCTCAAACTCATGGTTTTTCCAAACTACGAGTTTGACCGGGGAATATTAGACTATAATGTTACTGTGCACTAGCACCTAGAGAATTGTATCAGGTTGTGCTTAAATAGTTTTGTTATGAGAAGTAGTTAGTAGTAAGTCTTGATAACAGTTTTATGTAATGTGATTTTTCTATAATAATATTAGACTATATGATGTGGTATGAGGATGTACTTAAAACTTCCCTTGTACAGTTCACAGTAATATTAACAATATTGTAAACGTGATATAGGAGCAAACTATAAGATAAGTTTGACCAACCAACATTACTGATTGAAAGACCAAAACATTTTTTTTTTTCAAGACATGGAAATTACTTGATCAAATTGAATAAATTTCTTGGCTTATTTAAGGTCGATATATCCGAGGGGTTAGCAGTATATCAAAATTGTATATTTTTTGTCGATCTGAATTTGATTCAATCTAAATTGAATTTAAATTTTTTAATCTAATTCCATAATGTAATCGATTCGAGTCAATTTGAATAAGAATATATCAATTTTTTTCTGATCAAATATATAAGGTTGGAATGAAATTAGAACTTATTTATGAATTATTATCATATGTAAAACATAATATATACAATGCTTAATCTTAAATTGGTACATCTCTAATAAAATTTATTATTTATAGTTACAATTAAGATAATCAAAATAATAAAAATTATGCTCGGATACTTATTAAATTATTATAGAGATTTAAAATTTATATGTATTTTTTAAATTAAAATAATAATTTTATGTGATTGTGATATGCATAATATTTAAATGTTACATATTATAAAATAAAATAAAATATGCATTTATTTATAATTTTAATAATAATTCGGTCTAAATTAGATTGCAGCGAACTATAAAACTTATAAATATAAATCCAAATGAATTTATACTTTCCAAACCAAAATCGATTCAAATATAAAATTTGGTAATTTAATCTAATTTGAATTCAATTTAGGTGAATTGACCCTAATATACAGTATTTTATACCAGAATTTTTTTCTTTTGTTTTACTTTATATTTTTAACCGGTTTTTCAAAGAACCACTGTTAAAAAAAAAAAAATTATGTGCGTGTTTCATCTTTTTTTTCATCAACCGGCAAAAGCCAGTACTTTAGTCGGTTAAAAACCGGCAAAACCTTCTGTTTGATCTGTAGCACAGTAACAGTGACAGTCTTATCTTGAAGCTATTATCTAGTCAGTCAAGACTCAAAACTCATTCATGAATTAAGTAAATCATGTTGTTTGTATGTATGTCGCCAAACATGCTGAGTGTGTGAGTCATGTAATTTGATGGTGGGTTATTGTATTTTGCGTTCAAATTCTTTCTTTTAATTATTCTATCAAAATTTTTAAAATATGTCGATAGAATATATGCTCCCTATATATCAATCATATATATATGTGTGTACATATGCTGTATATTTTTAATGTTACGCTTAACAGAGATAATAAATTAGGAAAAATATTTGTTTTTCTATTTCAAACATCGGTAAATACATAATTAGGTGATAATGATTCTTCAAAGAAGTTTTCCTTCATGATAATTTTTTTTATTACAAGAGAAGATATAGAAGTGACAGAGCATCTTATAATTACTTATGAGAAAGCTTTGCTGTAAAAGCAAGAGAAATCAAACTCAACTGAGAGAAAATATTATTCTCCATTGTTAAAGGAGACACTTCACCTTTCTTTTCCTTGAATCCATCTTCACAAGTAGTAGGAGCATCCAAGGCCGAGCTTGAATCCAAATTAGCTTTCTCAAAGTCCTTGGAATTAACATCTTTCACAACATCATTTAGAGAAGAAATAGCATCATTGTAAAGTTCTAAGCAGCTATCCAAGCAACTCTTTTTAAATTTATCACTTATTTTGCTCTTCAATAAATTTGATATTTTGGGAACAATATGAGTAGTTGCATTAGAAACGCTTTGTTCAACTGAGATGAAAAGTAGTTCTTCGAGACTCGTTGCACTTTGGCTCTTGGGATTCGATTTCAAAGAAGCAACACAAAATTTGTAGTCCAAATTTGGATCACTCTTTGCGGCTTGCATACAAGATTGTTCTACAAGATCCGAACCCATGTAGGAATGAAACAATAACATAAACATAAGCATGAATATGTTGATGGAAGAAAAATTAAAATACCTCATTTTTTTCCTCCTCTATATATTCCTCAATGGACCTTGTTTTATTTCTTTTGATTAAGAGTTGTGGATGTTTATGAGATATATATATATATATAAGCAGAAAAAGGTATCTTTTATGGTAAGTTGGCACAATTTTGGGAATGCATGTCAGTCGTCTTTTTTCTTCTTTTATGTATTTATGCGGTAATTTTCTTTTTGTCAGACATTTTCATTATGTATTGATGGGCACCATATATGCTTATGCAGTCATAAATATAGCTTCATTTTGTCACGCAACTCATTCATATATATTATAATTTTAATTTGTTTCCAATTTTCTTAAGATTTTATATGAATAAATTATGATATGAGTTCAATTAATCTTTCCACTTTTGTTATTGTATGAATGCATGCCAATTATGGGCATACATGTTACATTACAAGTTCTTAGAAAATTTGACAAATTCGCATGGAAAGTGTGAAATACAAATTAAAAGTGATCATTTAATATAATCTTATTAATAATACATAGAATATCACATCAAATTGAAAACACAAAAATACAAAGATAAGCAAATTTCGTCCAAAATAAAATATGTTACGTGAATATATATAGAATGGAAATTATAGTTTACCAAAAAAAAAATTACATACATATGATTTTGTTTCCAAATTTGGAATTTATGCAGACGATTTGAAAACATTTCCTGTATGATTTAGATCTGATATCAGGGTACAATGTACAAATACATTTTCGTTATATATATACATACATGTGTGTGTAATTTTTTTTTAAATAACATAACAGATTAATAATCATATATTTTCTTGGATTTGAATTAGGAGGAATGCAAGTAATTGTATAATTATTATTTTTGTTAGTACAACTTTTAAAAGAATTAAATTTTTATTTTCATCGTTCTTTTTGTGATTCTCTTTATATATCTTCGATATTTGAAAAAAATTACATAGAAATTCCTTATTGTGAATAGAAATTGAATTTATTTCCTTCTCAAGCTCATGGATTAATGAATTGATTCACTGTATCTTTTTTATTTTTTCTCAATAAATTTAATTTTCAAATAAAGCAGCAAACATATATATATATATATATATATCTCCAAAGTGATAAGCACACAATTTCTAACTAACGATGTTGTTTATAAAAATCTATCAAAAGATAATAAATTTTTATCATAATTAATTAACTATTAATGCTCTTCAAATTGTTCAATTATGCAATTAATTCTTAAATTTCATCAAATTTTATACTTCAAGTCTTGAATCCCTCAATTTTTTTTCCTAGCATTATGTCTACTATATTTTTGATTACATATTTATTAAACTTAAAAATTAAAACACAATTGCATTATAATAATAAGAATTTACATATTAATTTTTTACATTATTTAACCTTTAAATTTTAATATATGTAGTCCATTATTTTTAAATTTATATTAAATGTGTTATATTTGATAAAAAAAGAAGTTAATGTAATATTTAGAAAATATTAATAGTAAACATTTGATCAATTTAATAATTATAATAGTAATGATTTAGATTATTGTTGTATTTGGGTTGACTTTTATTATGTAATAAAGTATAAATATATTATAGGAGTAACAATAATTCTCATTCCTCTTACATCTTTTAAGAATATATTAAAATATTTTATTTTTCTCTCACATTTGTATAATATTTATAATTTTATTTTATTTATAAATAAAAAATTATTTTTTAATTTTATTTCATTCGTAATTTTATAATTTTATTTTGATTATATTATTTAAATAAATATAATAATATTATATTTATTATAATTTTATTATTATTTATATTTCATTAAATTTTTATTTTCTAAACGTAACATGACAATAAAAAATATTGGCACAATATGTCTGTTCATTAAAATTCGTCCCTTAGTATGTAAATTTAGATATTTTTTCTCTTTTTTTTTCCTTTCTTTTTAGTGGACTTTAATATGTACATTTTAAATTTCAAACTCAAAACTTTCATCTTATTGACATATGCCATTAGACTATAAAGTTATTAACAATTTAGATTATTAACATGTGTTATTATTAATTTAGACATGTTAATAATAATACATTGACTACTTTAGGGGAAAAAAAAAATACGTCCCATAGTTTTATATGTATAAAAAAAAAAAAAAAAAGCCCCATAGTTAGTCTATCTCTGTTATAATTATAAAGTTACAAAAAGGAAAGAAAAATAAAAAATAACCCACAGCTCCACGCTCTACCGTGCTCTAAGAGTCTATGGCAGTTTTTTGATTTGTTTGTTTTTGGCACGAATTTTTGTCTAAAATGGACAAATCTTAAATAATAGTTTAAAAAAAAGCTCATTTAAATTTCAGTAAAAAAATGGATAATTTTTGATTTTAAACCTAAAACTTCTAAGTTAGCAGGTCTTCCTCTTTCCTCTTCGTCTTCGTCTTCTTCTTTCTCTTCTTCTTCCTCTTCCTCAATTTCTATGTAATGTAGCCTAGATGCTACATTTAAAGAATAAAAGAATCCTATAATTTCATAAAAGTAGCTATTGTAAAATACTATTAATCAGGCTTTTCAAGATGCGTAAAATCTAGGATCATCAAACTATCAGTTTTGGTTCTCGTCTTCATGTTTCTTTTATTATACTTTAGCTTGCATGTAGACTTCTCTGCAATTACTTTTAGTGTTTGCTTTCTTAGCTATTTGGAATGTGGAAATGTGAAAAAGAAGAGATGGTAGAAAAATGAAGTGTTTATAATTTGAACAGGGTATATGCACAATGTCAAATTTTTGCACCAACGTTAAATATTAATGTTTTTGTTGAATCCATCTATCAAAGTAATGCTAGTAAGATTAATTGCATCTTTATAAAATTTGAAGTCTTATTAAATCAGAGTTCAAGACAGACTTTTTGTGTGGTTGAGTAAAGGATAAAAATTGCAACACTTTTCAAGAAATATACTGCAGATATACCTCAGATATACCATAAATATACCTCAGATATATTAGATATACCACAGATATACCATAGATATATCAGATATACCTCAGATATACCAGAGATATCAGAAATATAACAAAGATATACCAGATATACCACAGATATACCATATATATACCACAGATATACTAGAGATATACTACAAATATACCAGAGATATACCACAGATAACTTGAAAAAGATGATGAACAGTGCAATGCTAGTTAAATTTGATTATCACCAACTTGTGCAAAAAATGTGAGGTGTTATTTTTGTTAGATTGCTCACGTGTTCTCTGATTGCAATTAGACTATAATTGGCTGAAATTAATTTGTTATTTTTCTGTTAGTTGCAACCAATTTGTTATTTCTTTATTAACATTCAAATGTAGTGTTGTTTGTTTCCTTTCTCGTGTTAATTCTTTTCTCATGATAGTAGCTGAGCTGACATGAGTGTGTAAGCCAATTCAACTTATAAATAAATAAGAAAAATGCATAAAAAATAACAAGAAAGAAGAAAATAATATTCAGTTATAAAAGTTGTAGATGAAGAAAGAAGAAGATGAAGAAAATGAAAAAAGAAGAAGAGGAAGAAGATGAAAAAAGAGAAAATTGAAGAAGACGAAAAAGAGGAAGAGAAAGAACCGATAACTTGTTGAAGCCGGAAAAATTTACATTTTTTTTTTAAATTTAACATAAAATGACATGTTTTTAACCATAATATAGAATTACAAAAATCCTTTTGGCGCAGGTAACAAGCACGTCCAGTTCAGCTCGCTCTATGTCTTCTCCAATTCCAAACTGTCTCTCTTTCATTCCTTTTAGCAAACCCTTACACTAACTCATTTGTTATCTATTCCTAACCAAAATCTAAAGTCGGTAATCTGAAAGCCCTAGCACTAGTTTGTGATTTGTATGTTAGTTTTTGCACAATTGTAATGGATTCTCAACAGAACAGTCTCTTTGAGACGACTTCGCAACCTGACACAGGAAATGATGCGTATACGTTTCTGGAATTCAATACCCAAGGTGAGGACTTCGACTACCACGAGTTTCGCGATCCAATTCGGTCACCCGTGGCTTGGCCAACCCCTTCCGACTCATTAGCGGGCCTAACGGACCGTGGTGGTGGTGTTTGTGGAGGTGGACCTGGGTCCGATCACCAGTCAGATGTATCTCCGGTTTCGGCTGCACCTGGTGTCGCCACGAAGGCTAGGGCTGGTGGGTCGGCTAGTAGCAGCGCCAAGAATCAGTTGGTGGATGCTTTAGCGGCGGGGATGAGTGGTTTAAACTTTGAGGATACTGGAGAAGATGATACTTACGACTATGTCCAGGGGGATTTTACAGAGCATGCGTGTAGATACTGTGGGGTTTCGAATCCATCTTGCGTTGTTAGGTGTAATGTGCCTTCGTGCCGCAAGTGGTTTTGTAATTCTCGAGGGAATACATCAGGCTCCCACATTGTGAATCACCTGGTTAGTTTCCAATTTTTCTGTTTATTGTTTTTTTTTCGTTTATATTATATATATTTTTCCTGATAGTTTTATGGTCTAGTTGAAATGGGGTTGGAAGGGTAAATTAAAAGGCTCTATGAAGAAGAATTCAGAGAAGTTCCAACTATTTATGATATTAATGATTTGAAGTTTATGGTAGTATTTTAATTACAATCTGTGTTGGTTGGGTCAAGAACAAAGATATTTGAATATTATGACAGTGATGGTTATTATTCTGAGAAATGGAAACTGAGGATGGTTCAATTGCACCGGAGTTCCGTTACTATATGATTATAGATAGGTCATTAGTCTTAGGTCACGTTTGGTTCGCTGAATGTAATCGTAATCGTAATGGAATGTAATGTAAAGGAATCAGTATTACTGTTACAGTGTTTGGTTTAGTCACTGTAATAAAAAAAAAATCAGTATTACAGTGTTTGGTTTAACTACTGTAATGTAATGTAATAGAAAAAAAAATTATATAATTATTTTAAAAAATAATAAAAATACATTCTATGTATTGAGTATTAATATAATTTCATAACAAACATTAAGGTGGCGTTTGGTTCGCTGAATGTAATCGTAATCGTAATTGTAATCGTAATCGTAATCGTAATGGAATGTAATGTAAAGGAATCAGTATTACGATTACAGTGTTTGGTTTAGTCACTGTAATCAAAAAATGAATCAATATTACAGTGTTTGGTTTGACAACTGTAATGTAATGGAATAGAAAAAAAATTATATAATTATTTTAAAAATACAATTTCAAAAAATAAAATTTCAGAAATAATACAATTCCATAACAACAATTAATAAAAAAATACAATTTTAGGAAAAAAAAAATACAATTTTAGGAAAAAATACAATTTAAAAAAAAATACATTTAGAAAAAATACAATTTCATAACAACAATTAATAAAAAAATACAATTTTAGGAAAAAAAAAATACAATTTCAGGAAAAAAATACAATTTAAAAAAAAATTACATTCAGAAAAAAATACAATTTTATAACAATAATTAATAAAAAATACAATTTTAAAAAAAGAAATACAATTTAAAAAAAGAGAGAGAGAGAGAGCCAAAAAAATCGCGAGCTGGGCGGCGACGACGTTGGACGACGGAGGCTGGCTGGACGCGAGCTGGCCGGGACGACAATTGGACCTGGCCGGGACGACGACACGAGCTGGAGTCGACGCGATGGCTGGCCAGCAACGACGATGCAATGGGCTAGCTGGACACACATGGAGGACGGAGCTGGCCGGGACGCACGCAATGGCTGGCATTACTGGTACTGTTCATACATGTAATGTAATCCCCTTTCATTGTTCCAACTCATGTAATCCTCATTCCTTCTCCTAATGTAATCAATTACATTACATTACATGTGTTTGTACCAACCAAATACTGTAATGTGCAGAATCAATTACATTACATTACATTACTGATTCCATTACAGTCTACCAAACATGACCTAATAAAAAATATAATTTTAGAAAAAAAAAATACAATTACAATTTCAGAAAAAAATACAATTTAAAAAAAAATACATTCAGAAAAAATACAATTTTATAACAACAATTTTAATAAAAAAAAAATTTCAGCAAAAAAAATACAATTTTATAACAACAATTTTAATAAAAAAAAAAATTCAGCAAAAAAAAATAAAATTATAATTTTAGATAAAAAAATACAATTAAAAAAAAAAAAAAACATTCAGAAAAAATCGCGATCTGGGCGGCAAGCTGGACAATGCTGGCACACGACGGTGAGCTGGACGACGACGCGAGCTGGGTGACAACGGGATCTGGGCGGGACGCCGAGCTGGACGGTGACGCGAGCTGGACGACGACGCCGCCAGCTCAGGGACGGGACACAACGGACGGACGGGCCGACTGGGAAACTGGCGCAAGCGTTTCGCAAAAAAAAAAAGTTACTGTTCAACATGTAATGTAATCCCATTCAGTGTTGTTAGATGTGTAATGCTTATTACAATTTCAAATGTAATTGATTACATTACATTACATGTGTTTGGACAAACCAAACAATGTAATGTGCTGAATCAATTATATTACATGTGTTATTACACCCTACCAAACACCACCTTAGAGTTCACTTAAAGGCTGTAAAACGAATTTGATGGTACTAAATAATACTATTTTTCTCCGAAATGTAGACTATGCTGTTCAGTTTTATCTCATTGCATTGAATTTTTAATATGCTTCTCACATAAAATAGATGAAGTGTTATTCCATAATTGTTAGTTGTCATAATGTCATTGGGATAGAAATTGAAAGTCGCTTATTTCAATTGATATATCATATATCTACCCCTCACCACTACAGAAAAAAAAAACAATCTCCTCTTCCTCCGCCTTCCATCATCTTCCATCTATGTTTTCAGATTGAATTACACAGCTCTCTTGCTTCAATCAATTTTGCAATTAATTTGGAGGCTTTAGTTTAAGATATATATTTTGTATGTTCTCATTATTACTTGAGTGGTTTAAGATAATAGGCAGCAGTCTTGATGACCATAGTAGTAGTTATCTGGTTGCTTTAGAATCCTTTAATGATTGCATGTAATATTCTATATATATGCTTGAAAAAATTTAATTAATCTGTTAAAATATAAATTTCAACATCCACGGAGTGATGTGATACATATTTAACCATCTGATGCATTATGTGGGGGGTCCTCCTGTAGGTTCGCGCAAAACACAAGGAAGTCTGTCTTCATAAAGACAGTCCTTTGGGAGAAACAATCCTTGAATGCTATAATTGTGGATGTCGCAATGTGTTTCTACTTGGATTCATATCAGCCAAGACAGAAAGTGTGGTTGTTCTTCTTTGTAGGGAGCCTTGTTTAAGTGTTAATGCATTGAAGGATATGAATTGGGACCTGAGCCAGTGGTGCCCCCTGATTGATGATAGATGTTTCCTGCAGTGGCTGGTCAAGGTTGGTATTTTCTCCACCTGCTTTTAACTGTTAAGACTGTGACCTGTGGTTTCTTGAACGTTTGAGGAATTGTACTTTGCAGGTTCCATCTGAGCAGGAACAGTTGAGAGCTCGCCAAATTAGTGCTCAGCAAATAAATAAGGTAGAAGAACTTTGGAAGACAAATCCTGATGCTACTTTTGAAGATCTTGAGAAGCCTGGTGTGGATGATGAACCTCAACCTGTGGCCTTGAAGTATGAAGATGCCTACAAGGTGATGTTCCATATAGTTGTTTTAGATGATGACAAGGATTTATATTTTTCAAAGGGGATGTCTTGTTTACGATTTGAAGGAAGTTTTCTTTTTGATATGCTGATTGTTTATTTGTGCATATTGTAGTACCAAAATGTATTTGCACCACTTATCAAGCTTGAGGCTGACTATGATAAGGTACGCATCAAAACTCTTGTATACAACTCAGATTTTTATTTAGAAACAAAGAATCACATAATTAAATTAAGGAGCTTGGCTAAGTTGGTGTCAATTGGTCCCTAGATTAAAACTTGTGATTTAGTCCCCTTTTTTTGAAAAGGGGTCAAGAAAAGAAAAAATACATTATTTTAATAAATTTTCAATTAAGATATGTTTTTTTTTAAATGTGAGCCTTTAATTGGTTAGAAGTGACAATCAATACAAAATTATTTATGAGAAACATCAAGAAAAATAAATTTTAAACAGAAAATTTATTAAAATGTATATTTTATTTTTTAAAAAATATTAAATTATCAAAATTTGAAAATCAAAAAGCGAAATTCAACTTTATGTGATTGGAATAAAAAGTTCTAAAATTTTTCACTTTGAATTTCACTTAAACCTTGTTAATGGTTCGTTATTCACTCACTTTTTAATAAGGTGACAAAAAAAAAAATCACAGTTTAATAAAAAGATGTTAAATAATGTAATTTGTCCTTACTAAACCATTTTTCTAAAACAAAGGACCAAATGGCACTAATTTTATTTTGAGGAAAGGCACCAACTGTCTAACTAAGGGACTGAGACACTTTTCTCATTTAATTATGCTCTTGCAAATCTCATTGAACCTGAGCTCCATTTTGCTGCAGATGATGAAAGAATCTCAAAGCAAAGACAATGTCACAATTCGGTGGGATATAGGTCTGAACAAGAAGCGCATTGCTTATTTTGTTTTCCCAAAGGTGCTTTGCTTTCTTGATCATGCCTTTGGATTTGTTTCTAGCATGAGAACATCTGTACAATACGCTCCAGTTTTCATTGGTAGAATATTCTTTGTTATTATGTGCATTGTGCATGAAAGCTAGTTTGCATTTCTCTGTAGGAGGATAATGAGTTGCGTCTTGTACCTGGAGATGAATTGAGACTGCGTTATTCTGGAGATGCTGCTCACCCATCATGGCAATCTGTGGGTCATGTGGTATGACTTTTCAACTCAAAGTTTAAGAATTTGTAGACTTGGTCAGGACATTTCTGTGGTTGTATCTTTGTCGCAGGTTTCAGAATTAATGTGACTAATTAATACTACCTTTCTTCCTTTCAGATCAAATTAACTGCACAAGAGGAGGTTGTGCTTGAACTTCGTGCTAGCCAGGGAGTTCCACTTGATTTGAACCATGGTTTTAGTGTTGACTTTGTTTGGAAAAGTACAAGCTTCGATCGAATGCAAGGAGCAATGAAGACTTTTGCTGTGGACGAGACCAGTGTTAGTGGGTAGGTTATCTTGTTGTTTCAAAGTTATGGATGTGAGTGAATTATGCCATAAAACTTCAAACCATTTGATTTGATTGAACATTTAATTAGATTTAGTATGTATTCAAATTAGCTGATTTTAGCTTTCCAATTGATATCTTCTCTGAGGAAGCTAATGTGTGATTTGTGGCTGGATTATACATCTTCAATATTTTACAGGTTATACTCTGTGCAGGTATATCTACCATCACTTGTTGGGTCATGAAGTAGAGGTTCAAATGGTTCGTAATACTCTGCCTCGTCGGTTTGGTCTTCCTGGTCTTCCAGAGCTCAATGCATCTCAAGTATGACACCTGCTTGATGTTCTTCGTATTTTCTTGTTATGGATTAATTGGTAATGTGGTGTTTCACATACCATGCATGATTTTTTTGTCCATAAATGTGCCACTTGTGCCAATTGTTTAGTCATGGCATGTTAGAATATATTATCTGATTTAGTTACTTATGTTGTATGATAGACCCATGATGTCTTTTTTCATTGTCTCTTTTCCTTGAACTCACATGTTGTCTTAAGTTAATTGCTTAGGCTGCTTTTTACACACTTACACTCATGGTTTTGGCTGTTATGAGATATTTTTTCTTTGGTTTCCTTGAACTCCTCACCAAATTTTCAGTTTTTGAATGTTTATTTCTCCGGTTTTAGGTCTTTGCTGTAAAGAGTGTCTTACAGAAGCCTATAAGTTTGATTCAAGGACCTCCTGGCACAGGAAAAACTGTTACTTCTGCAGCAATCGTGTATCACGTGGCTAAACAAGGCCAGGGACAGGTGAAGTCCCTAACTTATCTGGTTTACACCTCCCTTCTTCTTTAGATGCATTTCAAAGAGTTTTTTACGGTGGTGTTAAAAAAATTAATTTAAATCAGGTTTTGGTCTGTGCTCCTAGTAATGTGGCTGTTGACCAACTAGCGGAAAAGATCAGTGCCACTGGATTGAAGGTAGAGTAATGTTTTTATTGGAATTGCATAATCATTAGGACAATTTATCTTTCTTTAGTGGACAAGGACCAATGGATTTATCTGTTGTATTACATTGTTTATCGTCAACTTTGCTGTGTTATATTTTAAATAGTACTGACTACCTAGTTCATAAGAAGACACCAATGTTTTAAGTAGCTAGTGTACTTAGTATTGATACATTAATTGTGGTGTGAAATAAAAAGTGGTTGAAATTCTAGTACATAGTGAAGCTATCAGTTTCTTAACTGTGTCTGAGAACATGAGAGAATTCCCATTTTACTCTTCACCACACATGTTTCTATTTGCTTGTATTTTTCTTTCCTGAAATTGTTTTGGTTAAGGTTGTTAGGCTCTGTGCGAAATCAAGAGAAGCTGTGAGCTCTCCAGTTGAACATTTAACACTTCACTACCAGGTTAGAATATATTCAGACTTTTTGAATCCTTTGTGGCCTTTTCTTCTTACTTCTATTGATTCAATGATTATGTATGTTGTATATAAATCCAGGTTCATCATCTTGATACATCTGATAAGAGTGAACTTCACAAGTTGCAACAATTGAAAGATGAACAAGGTTAGGTTTTCTCTTGGAGTTCTTTCTTTCTCAAACCTTACTTGTCTGTCCCTTTTTATTGTATTGACACTATTGGCCAAAAAGGCTACTGAGACATGATTAGGGTTTCTACTGTCAAAAATATAGATTTGCCTTGTACATTAGATTGGTTAGTTTGGTTTGTTTCCTAGAATGAGCTTTGTTTCTGGAATTCAGTTATCTTATTTAGACTTTTAGCAGAGAATGGTTGCATCCGTTTGTTGAAACGTTTTTTGCAATGATAAATGTCCCGTGGTTTTTGGTTAGATTTAGTGCTGAGGTCCTGGACTATTACATGTTAAATCTTGTTGGAAACATTGATTCGAATTTACTCTTTTATGCTTTTACACTGTACTTTTTATTTCTATGAATCTTGCAGTGTAGTAATGGAAGTGTTTCTCTACAGGAGAGCTGTCCAGCAGTGATGAGAAAAAGTATAAAGCCTTGAAACGTGCAACTGAGAGGGAGATCTCTCAGAGTGCTGATGTCATATGCTGCACATGTGTTGGAGCTGGAGACCCACGATTGGCAAACTTTAGGTTTCGTCAGGTTAAATACAACGTGCTTCTTCTCTGACCTGTTGCCTGCTATTTGCCACAAGTGTGCTAAGTAATCTATTGTCAATTTCAGGTACTTATTGATGAGTCTACGCAGTCAACAGAACCTGAATGCCTTATTCCCTTAGTTCTTGGTGCAAAGCAGGTACTTCCACAAACAATTTCAGTTTGTTCCTATGATTCTCACTGCATGATTAACCTTTGACATACCATGCAATGATATGGTGTTTTAGGTTGTCCTTGTTGGTGATCACTGCCAGCTAGGTCCAGTCATTATGTGCAAGAAAGCAGCTCGTGCTGGGTTAGCACAGTCACTCTTTGAGCGCCTTGTTCTTCTTGGTGTGAAACCAATTAGGTTGCAGGTACTTTTCAAATCTTCTTGTGCTTGTGAATATGCATTTGGCTGCAATGTTCTAACTTCTAGACTGTACATGTGTTTTTTAATATAAGCTTCTGTTAAGCGGTCATGTACAGTTATTTTTTTGCCCGCTGAAATGTACCTTGTTAATTGTTCTAAATCTATGGTCAGAAAAGATTTAAGGATTTATGTCGCTTATGGACTACCAGCTGTTACTCTGTCTATTAGAATACAATTTCCTTGATGTTGCACTTAATTTTAATAACTATTTTGGTACTCTCTTTTTTCAGTGGATTTATCAAAGGTAATTGTAGAACTTAGGGAAAAATGTAATCTTTATTTCTTGTATATTAAATTGATACAATAGGACTCCTATTTATAATACAATTATGGTGATTAAATTAATAAAATAAAATCTAAATGTATCTATAATAATCAAAGATATTTTAAACAGATATATACAGAATTTAAATCCTAACTAACTAACAGAGTCCCTATCTTATTTTGATACTAACTAACAGAGTCCTTATTTTATCTTGATTTCCACACTCTCCCTCAAGTTGGATCATAGATGTTAATCATGTCCAACTTGTAGATAAGATCATTAAAAATTTGTCGAGATAGACCTTTGGTGAAGATATCTGCCGTTTGTTCATTTGTAGGAACATAAGTCATACAAATAACTTCGTTTTCAACTTTTTCTTTGATGAAGTGTCTGTCTACTTCTATATGTTTAGTTCGATCATGTTGGACTGGATTGAGGGAAATATTGATGGCAGCTTTGTTATCACAATAGACTTTGATAGGATCCTTGGCTTCAATTTGCAGTTCTTTCAATAGTTTTCTTAACCATAACCCTTCACATATTCCTTATGCAACTGCTCGAAACTTTGCTTCTGCACTACTTCTTGTGACTACATTTTGTTTCTTGCTCCTCTAAGTTACTAGATTTCTCTAGACAAAAGTACAATATCCGGTAGTAGATTTTCTATCTTCGATTGATCCAGCCCAGTCTGCATCTGTAAAAATTTCTATTTCTCTGCTTTCACTCCTTTTGAAGAATAGGTCATTTTCTGGAGACCCTTTAAGATATCTAAGGATTCTGTAGACAGCATCTAAGTGCATTTCTGTTGGTGAATGCATATGTTGACTAACAACACTTACTGCAAACGCAATGTCATGTCGCGTGTGTGACAAGTAGATTAACTTCCCAACTAGTCTTTGGTATCTATCTTTGTCAACTGGTCTTTCACCACCTTCTGATCTTTTCACTGCTTCGATAGGAGTATCACTAGGTTTGCTTCCAAGCATCCCAGTCTCGGTTAAGAGATCGAGAATATATTTTCTTTGAGACATACTAATGCCGTCTCTTGACCTTGCAACTTCCATTCCTAGAAAGTATCGCATTTGTCCCAAATCTCTTACTTCAAATTCTGTGGCTAGGTTTCTCTTTAGTCTTTTAATCTCCACTAAGTTATCTCCAGTTAGGATTATATTGTCGACATACACAATCAAAATTGTCTTTAACCCTTCTTTGATGGAAGAACAAGGTGTGATCTGACTGTCCTTGTTAGTACCCTTGGCCTTTTATGACTTTCGCAAACCTATCAAATCACGCTCTGGGTGATTGTTTGAGACCATAAATAGACTTTTTGAGCTTACATGCTATATTTGTCTCCCCTGTTTACAAAAACCTGGAGGTAGTGTCATGAAGATCTCCTCATCTAACTTCCCATTGAGGAAAGCATTTTTTATATCAAGTTGTTGTAGCGGCCAGTCTAGATTTGCTACTAATGATAAGAGGACACGAACTGTATTTAATTTTGCTACCGGTGCAAATGTTTCTGTGTAGTCGATTCCATACGTTTGAGTGAATCCCTTTGCAACCAAACGAGCCTTAAAGCGTTCAACTATTCCATCAGCTTTATATTTTACGGTAAAGACCCATATACACCCTATCGATTTTTTCTTTGGTGGTAAGCTAACTACATCCCAAGTATCGTTTTTACTAGAGCATTCATTTCTTCCATTATTGCTTCCCTCCATTTAGGAACTTTCCATGCTTCATAGTTAGAATATAAGTTATAATATTTCCTTATTATCATTATTCTGTAAATATATTGTATTTATTATCTTTCCTTAATTGAGATTAATATGTGTATATATATAACCTATTAGGTTAATGAGAAAACACACAATTTTGATTTCTAAAGTTAATTTGGTATCAGAGCTTTGAGAAAAAGAAAAAAAAAATATTTCCGCTGCCTCGCCGCCGCCGAAAAAAAGAAGCTGCTATCCTTTTCTGCGCTTCTCGGCCGTCGTCGTGTTCTGTCACTGGCCAGTTCCTGCAGTCGCCGCTACCCATCGCCGGCCTACCCAGATCTGTTTTGCCTTTCCAGATCTGTTTTTTCCTCTTGTACTGTTTCAGATCCAAACAGTACTGTTCCTATATATATATCCATTTTTTCCTTTTTTGATCCACTTTTCTTAAAAAAAAAAAAAAAACAGTAACCCATTACCACTATGTCTAAGGATCCAATGGAATTAATCTTCCACACTCAACCTCAAATTTCCAGTAAAATTATTTCTACCACCATACAAGACAGTTCATCCTCTGTTAATATTAAATTGGACGGCACCAATTACCGTATTTGGTCCAAGATTTTGGAAATGCATATTGCGGGTAGGGAAAGGAAAGGTTATATCACAGGAAGAAAAGTTGCCCCTAAAGAAGATGATCCAACTTATGATAAATGGAAAGCTGAAGATGCCATGGTAAAATCTTGGCTCATCAACTCTATGACAGATCAGTTGATGTCTCACTTTGTTCAATGTGGCACTGCCAAGGAAGTTTGGGATGCAGTAAGACGAAGTTATTTAGATATTTCTGACTCGTCACAAGTGTATGAGTTAATGAAGAGGTCATTTCAGCTTCGTCAGAATGGTCGCTCTCTTGCTGAATATTACAATGAAATGAATTCTATTTACATGGAATTGGATTATCGCAGACCTAATGATATGACATGTGCTATTGATATTGAGAAACTGAGAACTCGTACTGCTGAAGATCGAGTCTACATGTTTTTAGCTGGTTTAGATCGAAGTTTGGATCAAGTGAGCAGTCGGGTTTTGGCTACTTCTCCTTTACCAAGTCTAGAAGAAGCATATTCTTTAGTCCGTCGTGAAGTACAAAGGCAGGCTACAATGGGTACTGAGGACCATCCTGAACCATCAGCTCTCATTGTTCAACGAAGTAGACCACGTTTGGATACTCCATTTGCAAATTCTGGTTCTCGCTTCTGTACCTACTGCAATAATTTCAATCACATTGTTGATGTTTGTTGGAAGAAACATGGCTATCCAGAGTGGTACAAACTTAAGCAAGCTGAACGAAAAAAGAAATCTAGTCAGACTGCTGCTTCTGCCTCTCAGGTTTCTCGCATAACTCCTCAAGGAGGTAATTTTGATTCTGCTTTTATTTCTTCTTCTTCTTCTAACACTTGGCTTATTGATTCAGGAGCCACTGATCATATGACTAGTAATTCCTCTCTCTTTGATTCTTTAACACCCTCTTATGTTAAGTCTGTACAGGTTGCCAATGGGGCACCAATGTCAATTTTGGGAGCTGGCAATGTCTCCTTATCACCCACATTTTCCATGTCCTCTGTTTTATTTGCACCTACTCTTAAAATAATCTTCTGTCAATTAGTCAACTCATTAAGAATCTTGATTATTCTATAACTTTCTATTCTACTCATTGTGTATTTCAAGACAATCAAACGAAGATGATGATTGGCACTGATAGAGAAAGAGGAGGTCTTTATTATTTAGAGAAGGGGTCTGGCAATACTAGTTGTGGTTTTCAAGTGGATAGAGGAAGTGATAAAGAAAAAATTATGTTATGGCACTGTCGTTTAGGGCATCCATCGTTTGTTTATTTGGAACGTTTGTTTCCTAAACTTTTTTCGAATATTTCTGTTTCAAGTTTAATTTGTGAACAGTGCATTTTTGCAAAAAATAATCGTGCTACTTTCAAAATTAGTTCTAATAAAAGTCTTGTTCCTTTTGCTTGTGTTTATACTGATGTGTGGGGTCCTTTTTCTACCCCTACTGCCTCTGGACATAGATATTTTGTTTCTTTTATTGATGATTGCACTCGAGTTACTTGGCTCTATTTGTTAAAATCTAAGGGTGACGTTTCTCATGTTATTCCTCAATTTTATAATATGATTGTCACACAGTTTCAGGTATCTGTCAAGGTTTTTCATTCTGATAATGGTCGTGAGTTCGTAAATCAATCACTTACTCATTTTTTTAAAACTCATGGCATCATTCACTAGACGACATGTGTTTATACACCTCAACAGAATGGCATAGCAGAGCGTAAGAACCGACACCTTCTTGAGGTGGCGCGTGCCCTATGCTTTACTATGCGCGTTCCTAAACAGTTTTGGGCTGAGGCTGTCATGACTGCTGCCTTTCTTATAAACCGCATGCCTGCTCGTATTCTAGACTATCATACTCCATTGAGAAAATTATCTCTTTTTCACCCGTTATCTTCTGCACTTAATATATGTCCTAAAGTGTTTGGTTGTGTTTGTTATGTTCATGTCCATGCCCTTCATAGGGACAAATTTGATCCACGTGCTCTTAAGTGTGTTTTTTTGGGATATTCTAATACACAAAAAGGGTATAAATGCTTTCACCCACCTACAAATAAATACTTTGTGTCTATGGATGTTCAATTTTGTGAACATGAGTCTTATTTCTCTGATGATGTCTCCTTGATTCCTCTTCCGGGGGAGATTCATAGTAAGGAAGAGGAAACATTGTGGTTAGAAGAAAAGAAGTTGTGGATTTCTGGTAAGGGGGAGGACTCTCCTTCTTTAGAATGTAATGACTCAAATCTTTTGAGAGGACCCGAACTTGGAAAAGAGGAATCAGTTAAGGAGTTGAGGCCACCTCATATGTTCCATCTGCAATTTGGTAGAAAAAACAAGGATGTTATTACTATGACCCCATCTTCTAATGTGGAGACTCCTCTTGATGATACTACCATGACTTCAAATGATTCTTCCGAAGTTGACCCTGAGGTACATGTTTCTCCTTTATCTTCTACTAATGATATTCTTGTTTCTGACGTACCATCTGATCATGTAGTAACAGAACCTACAATTTTAGATCCATTGAGTAATGCTCAAGATAGGAGATATCCTCTTAGAAGTCGTAAACAGCCTGATAGATTAGGCTTCTCTAAGTCTTCATTTAATATTATTTATCCCATATCTGACTTTGTTTCTTATCACCGTCTGTCTCAAGCTCATTTAGCGTTTGCTCTTCAGATATCTTCTGTACCTATCCCTAGTCATTTTCAGGAGGCTCTTGATGATCCTAAGTGGAAAGTTGCTATGATAGAAGAAATGAATGCTCTCCAAAAGAACTGTACTTGAGAGTTAGTCGAATTACTTAAGGAAAAGAAGACAGTAGGTTGTAAGTGGGTGTTTACAGTTAAGTTTCGTTCCGATGGAACATGGGAGAGGAATAAGGCCAGAGTAGTGGCTAAGGGCTATGCTCAAACTTATGGAATTGACTACCAAGAGACATTTGCTCCGGTAGCTAAGATGAGCACTGTTCGAGTTATACTTTCTATGGCCGTGAATCTAGACTGGCCATTACTTCAACTCGATGTAAAAAATGTATTTCTTCATGGAGATCTGTCAGAGGAAGTACATATGGATCCTCCTCCTGGTTTTCAAACAAAAGATGGGAAGGTGTGCAGGTTGAAAAAAGCCTTGTACGGGTTGAAACAGTCACCTAGGGCATGGTTTGACAGATTGAGCCGATCAATGAAGGAATTTGGTTTTAAACAAGCCCAAGCAGATCACACTCTTTTTTATAAAAAGGTGGGTAATGATATCACCTTACTTTTGGTTTATGTTGATGATATGATTGTTACAGGTAGTAATTCTGATGAGATAAAGAAATTACGTGGTTACTTGGCAGAAGAATTTGAAATGAAGGATTTAGGAAATCTGAAATACTTCTTGGGTATTGAAGTTTCTAGGTCTAAGCAAGGGCTTTTCCTCTCTCAACGGAAATACATACTAGATCTCTTGACTGAAACTAGCAACTCTGCGTGTGCTCCTGTAGATACACCTATTGAGGTAAATCATGGTTTAGCCATTTATCCTGATCAGATTCCAACTAATAAGGAGAGATATCAAAGATTAGTAGGAAAATTGATTTACTTGACTCATACTCGACCTGATTTATCTTATGCTGTTAGTGTGGTTAGTCAGTTTATGCATAATCCGAGTGACAGGCACATGGAAGCTGTGAACCGAATCTTGGCCTATTTGAAGTCTTCTCCAGGCAAGGGTATTTTGTTCTCAAAACATGGACATCTTGATATTATTGGTTACACAGATTCTGACTTTGCAGGATCCAAGATGGATAGGAAGTCTACTTCAGGATATCTTACCTTTATTAGAGGAAATTTAGTATCTTGGAGATGTAAGAAACAGAACGTGGTGTCATTGTCCAGTGCAGAGGCCGAGTACCGCGCTCTTCACCATGGTATTACAGAGCTTTCTTGGTTAAAGATTTTGTTGAGTGAGCTTGGTTTTGGTCCTAAAAAGTCTATGACTTTATTTTGTGATAATACTGCAGCAATTGAAATTGCAAATAATCCAGTGCAACATGACCGAACTAAGCATATTGAACTTGATATAGATTATATCAAAGACAATTTGGATGCTGGCATCATTCAAGTCCCATACATTAAGAGTGCTGATCAATTAGCTGATATTATGACCCATGCGGTTACAGGAAGTTCCTTTCATACATCACTATCCAAGTTGGGCATGTGTGATATCTATGCTCCAACTTGAGGGGGAGAGTTAGAATATAAGTTATAATATTTCCTTATTATCATTATTCTGTAAATATATTGTATTTATTATCTTTCCTTAATTGAGATTAATATGTATATATATATAACCTATTAGGTTAACGAGAAAACACACAATTTTGATTTCTAAAGTTAATTTTCATCAATATCCTTTGGAGTTTTTATCTTATCAAGATTAGAAGTAAAAGCCTGGAATCTAGGGAACAAAGCATTATAAGACACATATTTTGAGATAGGATGTAAGGTACAAGATCTGCGTTGTTTTCTGAGAGCAATAGGTAAGTCATCAATAAATAGTTCAGGATTACCTGTATTGGGAGGAAACTCAAGGGTGTTTGGAGCTACCACCAGGTCTGACTCATGTAGTGTTTCAAGTGTGAGGTCGTTTTTGTCCTTTAAGGTTGGCCTCCGTGAGTAAACAATGATCTCCTTATTGTTCTGCGTACCTGTATCTCTTTCTAAGTTTAAGTTACTTTCTGTATGTGGTACATTTATGGATTCTAGTATAAGAATTTCAGTGTTGGGAAATGAGAGGTCAAAACTAGAAACCTGAGCTTTATTGGCATTCTCCCTCTGAAGAGAAGGTTTATGAAAGTAGGATTCGTTCTCAAAGAACGTGACATCAAGACTAGTGTAAATTTTTTGCACAGTGGGTGAGTATCCTAAAAAATACACTTTTGTGCTTTGGGATCCAATTTATCTTGATTCTGAGAGTTAATATGTATGAAAGCAACACACCCAAAAACTTTAAGAGGTAGCTCAGATAATAAACGAGAGGTAGGCAGCGGAAAGCATGTTTTTAGTTTTTGAATGGGTGACTCAAAGGAAAGGACACGACTAGACATTCGGTTTATGAGATAAGTCGATGTCAAAATGGCATCGCCCCAAAACATTTTTGGCATATTAGTAGTGAACATTAAGGCACAAGCTACTTCGAGAAGATGTTTATTTTTTCGTTCGGCAACCCCATTTTGTTGGGGAGTATTGACACAGTAACTTTGGTGAACTATCCCATGCTTGAGAAGATAATTGCCCAAGGTGTTATTAAAATATTTCGTACCATTATCAGTATGCAAAATTTGAATTTGAGTTTGAAATTGGGTTTGGATCAAATTGTGGAAATTTTCAAACACTTGACGGACATCAGTTTTGTCATTCAATAAGTAAACCCAACACACCCTGGTGTGGTCATCAATAAAGATTAAAAACCATTTTGTACGAGTACGATTTAAGATACGAGAGGGACCCCACAAATCACTATGAATGATAGTAAATGGTTTAGACGGTGTGTAGTTATGTTTTGAAAAAGATGTACGATGATGTTTCGCAAGTTCACAAATTTCACACTGTAATTCAGATAACTTTTTATTCGAAACAATAGATGGAAACAACATTCTTAAATATTGAAAATTTGGGTGGCCCATCCTAAAATGCCACAACATTATTTCACTATCCCTAGAAACAGATGCAGAGCCACAAGTTGTATTTCGATATTGTTCACTCACATTGGATTTCTCAAAGTAGTAAAGTCCGTCACACTCTCTAGCACTGCTAATCGTCTTTCCCAATGATAGGTCCTGAAAAACACAAGACGAGGGAAAAAATTTAGCAGAACAATTGGAGTGTTTTGTCAGTTGACTGATAGACAGTAAATTACACGATAGTTTTGGAACATGAAGTACAGACTCGAGTTATAGAGTGAGAAATTTTTATACTCCCTTTTCCTGCAACAGGGGAGAGAGTTCCATCTGCAATTTTTACTTTAAGATTTCCAGTACATGGTAAATATGAGGAAAATAGATGGTACGCGTCAGTCATGTGATCTGAAGCGCCTGAATCAATAATCCAAGGAGTTTTAATACGAGAAAAGGTATTTAAAGCTGTTAAAAAATTACCTTTTTGTGCTAGAGATCCTGAGGAAATATGGGTAGAGGACTGACCAGGTGTTTGGAAGGTAGAGAATAGTTTATGAAGCTGTTCCATTTGTGCTGGATTGAAGGACCCACTAGAACTCTCACTTTGATACTCTGTAGTTGTCTGATAACCACGACTTTTATTGTTGTATTGTCTTGGTTTCTAGTCTGCCGGCTTTCCATATATTTCCCAACAGGTGTCTTTAGTGTGACCATGTTTACGACAATTTTCACACCAAGAACGTGTTGCTGATTTTGTGGAAAGTTAATTTGAGGCCCACGAGAAAGAATACCAGATTGAGGCCCAAACTGAGGCCCACGGCCTGAATTTCCATAAGCTATTGGAGGCCTATTTTGGGGAAAACCAGATGGAGGCCCACAGGTAGGGGTGTCAATCGTATCGTGTTGGTGTTGTGTTTGTTCGTGTTCGTGTCGTGTTTGTTCGTGTCATGTTTTCGTGTTGGTTGATACATTAAAAAATTTACTTGAATTTTTTTTTGTGTTATTTATAATAGTAAGAAATAACAAAACTTTTAAGAACATAACAAAATTATTGATCAATTCTTACTAAAAAAAATTCGTGTCGTGTCGTGTTCGGATCGTGCTATCGTGTCGTGTCAGAAATTGCCACCTTACCCACGGACTGGGTTGTTATAGTTTGTTGGAGGCCCATTTTAGAAAAAATTGGAATCAAGCCCAGACCCATGCTCCAACCCACGGGTTGCTCCAATATCAGCCCATTTATTAGGCCCACAAACACCCAACGCAGATCCACCATTCTGTGAATTCACCAGCCCTGAATTCATCATCACGGAGCGCCGTCCCTCTTCGCGCCTCACTTCTGCGAAGACCTCACGAATGGAGGGGAGAGGTCGCCGGCCAAGGACTCGCCCCCGTACGTCGTCGAGGTCACGGTGGAGTTCGGCGAGAAACTCAAATACCCGTTCGCTCGCTACTCTCTCCTTGAACAGCACGGCATCCTCACGGCACACCCACTTCTCATCCATCATCTCTAAGTAGTATTCCGTTACACTTCTGCTTCCTTGTCTAGATTGCCACAGCTTGGTTTTGATTTCAAATATTTGGGCGAAATTCTCAGCATCCGAATACATCTCACGAACGGCGTCCCAAATATCTTTCGCCCTCGGTAAGAACAAATGGGTTTTTCCAATAGAAGGAATCATAGACTGTATCAACCATGCCCGAACCATAGAGTTTTCAGATTTTCACTTTTGGAGGCTATCAAGATGATTAGTGATCGGTTCTTCTATTTCGCCGGTAAGGTAGCCTAATTTTCCTTTTCCTTCGATCACTAATTTGATGGATTGAGCCCATTGTCGATAATTATGTCCATTGAGCTTCTCGACTGTGAGTTGGATGGATGAATAATCGTATCTTCCAGTATTCATGGTCGGTGTTTCTATGGTTTTTCTGTCTAAGTTTTCAGAGGAAACCGATTTCAAGTTAGTTTCTGTCATCGCCTTGATACCATGTAGAACTGAGGGAAAAATATAATCTTTATTTCTTGTATATTAAATTGATACAATAGGACTCCTATTTATAATACAATTATGGTGATTAAATTAATAAAATAAAATTTAAATGTATCTATGATAATCAAGGATATTTTAAACAGATATATACAGAATTTAAATCCTAACTAACTAACAGAGTCCCTATCTTATCTTGATACTAACTAACAAAGTCCCTATCTTATCTTGATTTCCATAGTATTAAAGTGTGACATCCTCTCTAGTTATTCCATCTACTTGGTATTTGTTTCTTTTATTAAAGTGTAATGTATTGCAAGGTTTATATTTTGTCCTTCATACACATATTAGGTTCAATACCGTATGCACCCAGCTCTCTCAGAATTTCCTTCGAATAGCTTCTATGAAGGCACGCTACAAAATGGAGTGACCATAAATGAAAGGCAATCGTCTGGCATTGATTTTCCATGGCCTGTTCCTAACCGTCCCATGTTTTTCTACGTTCAGGTGTGTACCTGTTACTAAGTAAGCTGATTAGGAATTAGTTTTTTTGTGATACAAAGATCTGACCTAAATGCTTTCATTTGTTTTTCAGATGGGACAAGAAGAGATAAGTGCTAGTGGAACATCTTATCTTAATAGGGCCGAGGCTGCTAATGTTGAGAAGATTGTAACCACGTTTTTAAGGAGTGGTGTAGTTCCCAGTCAGGTAATTATATGCTCTTTCTCTTGAACCTGTGTTGTCTATTTTTTCGTTAAAATATTGTGTGGAATTTGCCTGTGAACTGAAAACTCAAATGGAAGTTTTCCTCCTCTTTCGCTGAGGAGTTCCCTTGCCAAAACCCCCTCTCCTCAGTTGTAGATTGATCTTTGCTTATTGAAAATGGAATTTCATTTGGCATTTCACAGATAGGAGTAATAACACCATATGAGGGACAAAGAGCGTATATTGTTAACTACATGTCAAGAAATGGTGCTCTCAGACAGCAACTATACAAGGAGATTGAGGCAAGTTACTCGACTAGAGTATTCATAGAATTAGAGTTTCATTTGATGTTTAGTATCTAGCTTCACATTCTACACTCTTGCTACAGGTTGCAAGTGTAGACTCATTTCAAGGAAGAGAAAAAGATTACATCATTCTGTCATGTGTGAGGAGTAACGAACACCAGGTTAGTTTATTACTGTTAGTATTGTAACTTGATTTGCTGAGGTGATTTGTTTGTTAACCCTATTATTGTATGAATCCTTCACCGTACCTTGGTATCGTTCTTCTTTCGATATAGACTACCAGTGCTTTTTTTTGGCCCTTCCCATTTTAATAGATTTTCCCTGTTTCCCCTCAATAAAAGTTACTGTTACATTTATGTCTATCTTGACCCCCCTCAAGAAATGGGTAGAGTTGTCAGTTGCACATGTAGATTATTCATACAGACCAGTTAGTCTACCAAAATAGACAGTAAAGAAGGATTTGCATAGTTCTGTTTTACTGTGTTGACTGTCGTCTCCTGGTTCTACAATTCTTTCGTACCATGATTACTTTTTCATAGCCAATCAAAATGTTTGATAACTTTGTGATTGATGTTACTATTTCTTCTAGTTCTGGCTGTTTTAGACAGCTGACATTTTCTTATGGGTGGTAACCAAAGACTGGTTCTTGACTTTTTTTTGTTGTTGTCATTTTGGTTCTTGACTGATTGTCCTTAGGGCATTGGGTTCCTGAATGATCCTCGCCGGCTCAATGTTGCTTTAACACGTGCTAGATATGGTATAGCCATTCTGGGTAACCCCAAAGTTTTAAGCAAACAACCTTTATGGAATAGTCTTCTGACACACTACAAGGTATTGTCCTTTTTTTATATATATATATATATATATATATATATATATATAAATAATGGCAGTAAGTTTAAATAAGCTTAGATCAATGCTTCCTTTTTTTTTTTTGAATGAATGAATGAATGAATCAATGCTTCCTTTTGTCTCTTAAAATTGGGTTGTTCAATGGATAGAGAATGAGTACTAGAAGCCAAAAGCTGGTTGTGGACATTTTGAGCAGCTGGTTGGCACAATATTGGATTCATGAGTCGTTCAACTTCTTAGTTATGTTCATGGTTTAGTCATTAGTTGTTTGCAGGTTGATAATGTGATATTATGTGTTTTTTTCTATTTTTTCTTTATCAGGAACATGAGTGCTTGGTTGAAGGACCCCTGAATAACCTGAAACAGAGTATGGTTCAATTGCAAAAGCCCAAAAAGGTTTGGCAATGAGCTATAAGATAAATTGATTATATTACTGAGGATATCTTTATGGTTCTCATTCAGGAATACTTTGTTAATGATAGATGTGATTTGAGCTCATATTTATGTTTATGTACAGATCTATAATGATCGGCACCTTTTCTTTGGTGGTGGTCCTGGAGTTGTTCCTAATGAATATCGGCATGTTTCCTCCTCTGGTCAAATTTCTGAAAGAAGAAGCAACCGCGGTAGGGGTATGTTGCTATTGTTTGCTACCATTGATTTTTCTTCAGTTATTTAGCTTTCATGTGCTATGACACACCAAGTCCAGAGTTGTTTTATGTTTCCATAAGTTTGAAGTGGTTAATGCTGTGCTGTATTTCAAAAACAGGTTCTTATATGCTTCCTGGTCCACCTAATGGTACCCATAAGCCTGGGGTGCATCCTTCTGTATACCCAATGCCCCGAGTACCAATTCCACCATTTCATGGTGGACCTCCTTCTCAGCCCTATGCCATCCCATCCCGTGGAGGGGTGCATGGTCCAGTTGGAGCGGTACCTCATGTACCTCAACCTGGAAGTCGTGGTTTTGGGGTTGGGCGTGGCAATTCTGGTGGTCCTATTGGCGGTCATCTACCTCACCAACAAGGAACACAACAATCTGTTGGAAGTAACGGTTCTTCCTTTAACTTTCCTGCTTTGGAAAATCCAAACAGCCAGCCTTCTGTAGGGGGGCTCATGTCCCAACCTGGATTCATTAATAATGTCTGTATTCTCTGTAACTCTCTCTCGCAGGCATCCTTATTCTCTGCAACTGTTTCCAGTCTCTTTTTTTTGCATTCTCAACTGTATTTTGTTGCATATTTCAGATGCCAGTTCAAGGGCCAAGTCAAACATTTCGTGATGGATTTTCCATGCCGGGCATGTCTCAGGTATTTATTTCCCCTGATTGGTTGACCAGTTTGTCATTTACTTCTGATGAATGTTCTCAGGACTTCTTCGGTGATGACTTCAAAAGTCAGGGATCACATGTTCCTTACAATGCCACTGATTTCTCAACTCAGGTATGAAATTAAGAAGTTTTAGTAATGTTTTCTCTTAAATTGGACCATGTATGTCTAAACTTAAAATACTATGATCTTATATGCACATCAGCATGTGCCTGGTAAGTTGACAGGTTGCTTTGCAGGTTTCTCAGGGTGGATATGGTGTTGATTATGTTACACAAGGAGCACAAGGTAGCTTTCCTGGGAGCTTCTTGAACCAGAGTTCTCAAGCTGGATATTCTCGCTTTGGCTCTGGAAATGACTTCATGTCTCAGGTTCGCTGAAGTTCATTGTTGTTTATATATTATATACCTTTTATTTTGTGTTCTTTTTATTTTTATTATCCTTGTTTTACAGGATTACATGACTCACGGATCACAAGGTCTACTTACTCAGGTTGGTTTTAATGACCCATCACAAGATGATACATCACAGAACCACTACGGTGTTGCCAATACCAATCCTCTATCTCAGGTTTTTTTCCTTCCATGTATACATGTTACCTCGTAAGGATTTTAAATGCAAACATATCAGTGCTCAGGACAATTTGGCTCCTGTGTCCATCATTCCCTGCTACCAGCTATATAGTTTTGTGAGCATGCAATGCTGGAAGTTTGCTGCATCCTTGCCTTTGTTTATTATTCATTCCCTTATCTTGGATTTGGGGCAGATTGTTCTCCAGTAAAAGCAAAACAGTTTGACATGTAAGACACATTTGCAGGGCTTGATGAATTCACTCTACTCCCAGCCCTTTGGTCACTACAACACACAGCCACTGAACTTACAGGCCCCACAACAACAACCTCATCAAGGTCATAGCTCGCAAAATCAAAATATTCACTACAACGGTTGAGATTTGGTAGGAAATAATTGCTATGATGGGTTATAGTGTTTTTGCGTCAGTACAAGGGTTGTGACTATCTTGTGTGCCCAAATAAAAGTGGTAAATGCAGAGAGGATTGCTGTTTTGAGATGGCTTTGGTTGTCACCATTACCCATACTTCGATAATCTGGGTGTGCGGAATAAGATGTATAAGATTGGGAAATGACACAGGCAGCACATCCGGGGCTGAGAAAGAAAATGATTGACCCTGATTACCTGCTTGGAATATTTGTATCAAAGAAAGGTAAAAGAAAGTGGTCAGAGAAAGCATTACATGACATGGTTTTTGGCGGAGGGTGGTCACCGGAATTGGCGGAGGCAAAATTCGAAGAGAGCATCCATCCTCCAAGGGGAAGCATTTATGTATTTTTTTGTACAGGATGCCGAGAAAGGTCCTTCAGCTCTTCCTAACATGTAATCATACTCTACATTATTCATTGAATAGACACTGACGTTATCATATAATTGCTAATTTAGTGAGAAAGCTGGAATGCAACAGACGACCCTTTATGTTAATATAAAAGTATGATGTTTGTTTTTGTGTGCAACTTTTGTTTTGTCTTCTAAGTTGCTTTTGTCATAGGCCTGAATTACTTTCAGGTTTTTTTCTTCTACCTGAGACCAAGTATTTGTGAGATATTTACTCGCTGTTTTCGAAAATCAGTTGTTGCGTTCTGTTTTGCCAATACGATTACTGAACAGGATAGACAAAATCTCGTTATGAACCTGGCACTGGGAGTTTCTACCAGGTGGAACTTATTCTCTGTATCTATCAAGGGAAATTGTCACCATGTTGTAGCTCAGCGAGTTGTATAATAAAGTTATGTTTTACTAGTCATTTATTCATCATTGTTTAATAAATACAGCCTATGTTTGACGTTGTCTACTGGTAATTTCTTTTGTTTTTGTTTTTGTTTTTGAAAACAACACATAGTGTCATTAAAAATTGTAACAAAAAATAATATTATTTATATTCAATTTATATATTTTTATTATTAAAAAAAAATTTGACACATTATTTCATATTAAATAACATTTGTTTAAGTTGAACTTGGTCTAATGAAATATTAAAGAAATATTGTTTAATATTATTGATATACTTTTATTATTATAAATTAAATTTTAAGGGTGTTAAATTTTTTTTTTTTTTTTTTAGGAAAAACATAATTGTCCGTATGATACACATCTTATTTTAAATTACGTTCTTACTTTTTATAAGAAATGGAAGTTCTTGTGGGCAGCCTTTGGTCAATAAACGGTTGTCATTATTTTTGGGAAGCTAGTTTGTTATGCATGAATAATAACAATATAATTAGTTATCGAAAAGATTTTTATAATTATTTTAATATCTTATTTTTATTTAACATCAACTAATATTATTCATTATATATTTGTTATAAATTTGTGATGATCATATAGAATAATTTTAATTGGTTGAAAATTAGTACGTCTAATTGCACTATCATAAATTTGTGATAAGACTTTTCTTTTAACATCTATACCAACACAAAAACACTAATTTAATATCAAATTTAACATAAAATTTAATACTAATATATTATTTATGTATAAAATAACTTAATAAATGAAACATAATCATTCTAATGACACCGTAAGTTAGAAGTAAAATCTGTTCCATTTAAGTTTTTTTATTCGTAAACATGTACTCATGACCGATGATTAATTTGATGCGACTTAGTGTTTTCTTCCTTAAATAATAATAAATAAATAAAAACTTCCATCCGAGTCTTAAACCACAGATATTCGTTTTGTAGCTTCCAAAGTCCACTTTAACTACTTCCAGTTCTAGCCCAAATAAATTCCTAACCCGGCCCAATAATTTTACACCCACGCTTCAACTTAAAAAACTTCAAGACGACTCAAAACTCAAAGTGCTTGCCGATCCCAATCAGCTCTGCTTGAGCTCCGTTCTGGTGGTGTGAATTTGAACCAAAAGCGCGAAACCAGAATTAATTAAAATTGTGAAGCTCGATTTCTCATAACTCGCGCCCATTTTGAATATCGCTCTCCATAGCCTTCGAAACTCGCTTCCATGGCGGCTCCAACGCCATCCCTATGCAACAATAGCTCCGAAGTCGCCATTTTCTCTTCAACCACCACCACCACCACCACCACAGCTTATACTGCAGTTGTTTCTGTTTCCCCGACCTCCGCATCTGTAAACACTGCCCATCATACGGATACGCCGCCTAAGACTCTTCGCGGAATTAACAAGCCCAAATGTAAGCAGTGTGGCAATGTCGCCCGCTCCAGGTAATGTTTTATTTTATTTGTCTATATTCATGTTTGTTATGCAATTGAAGAGGTTTTGTTTTGAATCGGCTCTTTAGCCCTAGATTTTCTTAAATTGAGATTGTTGTTTGGTACGTTGGTTTTACGCTTTGCAAAAGATTTTGCTAGTAGTAAATATTGGTGTTGTTTTTTCTTTTACAAGAATGGAAGGGAAAATAAAAGGTGGATGAATATAACTACGCGATGGTGAGGTGTGGCGAAAGGTGACTCGACATTCGGGGTTATGTTTTAGAAGTGCGTTTTACCAGCTCATTAAGGCATTTTAAAATTTTCTTAAATGATCAATGTTATCTAAAGCAGCAGTTTCATACTGGAAAATGTTTCTATGGTTCCCAAGTTTGGTGTTCGTTGTATGGAGTGTTGAGTTTAGACGGCATTTTTTTTTTTTCCATTGCTTCTTTGCCTATGAATGTTAGTTATTCAAATGTACTGATATTACGGAGATCTTGTCTAAACTTGATATCATATTTTCATCCTAAATTTGGAGAAAGCAGAGAAGGTAAGAGTACTGGAGAGTGATTACGGTATTGTTTTGTCGTTGTGATGATACAGAATTAAAACTGGCACACTGTTGGTATAAAAGTGGAAGATATTCTTTTGGTTTTGTCCATTATTTGGGCTTATCATGCTTTATGTAGCGTATCTGGAGAAGATATGTTAAATTACCAAATTTGATCTAGTTGTGCAAGTCTGCAATCTCTATTTCTGTTTTTAATTTTGCTTCATAAGTATCGTCTTGTCTTGTCATGTCATGTCATGTCATATTTAGCTGTTCCTTCTCTTATTAAACTGACACAAAGGCCTATCCTTGATTAAGGCTTCTGTTTCAAGCTAACCTCTTAGGGTTGTTAAATATGTAGAATGTAGTAGGAGGTTTTCTTCATGCACATTACAATTTAATTACTGCCTATATTTTTCTGTGTTGGCTAAGTGATAGTGCGTGTGTTTTTGTTTGTATACTTAGTAAAAGCCTTTTTTCAATTTGGACCTTTTGATAAGATGAATTAATTTTGTAGATGTCCATTTGAATCATGCAAGAGTTGTTGCGCAAAAGCTCAAAATCCATGTCATATTCACGGTACGTTGACTTTATCTTGTAATTTGTATGATGCTGTAGGTACTGCATTTATCATATAGTTTCTTTAGATCCCTGTCATGAATTTTTTAAGGTGAGTTGCATTTCCCTTTCTGTTGAATAATTTTCTCATCTTTCAAAGTGCATCTCCTTTATTATTATTTTTTTTATCTTGCCATTCGTACCATGATGCAGTCTTGAAAGCAAGTGCAGCTTTTCCTGATAAGGTACCAGCATCATCCGTAACTATTTTCGACCAGCATTCCACTGAGGCATCAACATCTGGGTGAGCCCTGAGTACCTTGTGCATGCAGTTATCTTTAATAAATGGCATCCATATTTCTATTGCCTAGACAAATAAAGAACATATTGTTCTTCTGCCATTTCTGATAAAGTTTGAAAGCCCCCAACTTCTGGCATCTTGGGGCTTTTTTCCAAGTCTGTGATGTGAGGTGTGTTATTGATCATGTGATTAAGATGCTCTTTTACAGGCAAAGTATTTTATAGAAGCTTATAGGCTAATAGCCCCTTAGTTTCTACCTTACTCTTGGTTTATCTTATTTTAGGCGATTAGTATAGCCAGTCTGAATATTTCACCTTCGGGCTTCCACTATTTCCAGTATTTGGAACATCTTATTTCATTGTTTTGCTTTACTTTGATGTCCTTGCAACCTGAGTTCTTATTAATATTACGAATTTAGAAGCAAGTTTTATACCTTCTTTTTATTGGTGGTCTTCTGTCATACTCCACTCTGTTTCAGGAATTCACTTAGAACTGCATCAATTCGGAAATTATCAAACCCGTTTTCTCAATTCAATAACGTGCAAATATCACTTCGTTCAAGGAAGTCATTGACAATAAAGGTTCATATAATAATTCAATATGTATCCCTTCAGAATTGGCATGCTAATAAATTGGCCTAATTTAGTGAGTAATTTCAGGACGCTGTAGCTATAAATGAGTGGAGATTTTCTAAGTTAAAGGAATACAAGAATCAGAACAGAGAAGTTGAAAATGAAGGTTATGATCGATATTTGCAGAATGTTAATTTATTGGAGGAATTATTTTCTGTGAAGTTTAATCCAGTAGGTTCTGCTGAGGATACGTCATCTATCCTGTACCATAACCAGACTACAACTGGAGATGGTGCTGCGGTTTCGGTTTCAGTTTCTGGGGTGAAGTTGAGGCTGAGGTCAAATCCAATGAGGCTGAATTTCTTCAGAAAGAGGTTACAGGAAATTGTTGATCATGGACTAAAGAGGCTGCGGAGTTGTGATTTAGACGACGGAAATGAAGCTACTGAACAAAATGATATGGATGAAGGGCCCAAAAGAGCAAAACACTCCTCACCCGAAAAGGCTGCAACTTTAAGTGATCTTATTGAAAAGCTAAACAAAGCCCGAAACGAGAAGGATCTAAAATCTTGCTTGGAGGTGAAATCGCAGCACTTCAACCATCATACACAGTCAAGTAAGTTGGAGTCTGAGGACACAGAGTTATCAAAAGACAATAGTATGAAGAACAATTCAGAAGTCAAAAAAGAAATAAATTATTCATTTACAAAATGGGTTAGGACGACTGAAATTGATCAAGGAACTCTTAGAAGTATAGATACACATTTCTCTTCACTTGATCAGATAGGAGCTCTATGAGTAGAGTTGAGAATTTGCTGGGGGAATGGGACTTCATACTAGCAAATTAGAAGAGATTTTAGGTTCAAAAGAGACTATATGCTCATGAAGTTTTATCCTTGAATTAATGTCACGTTTTGTCTATAACTCACGTTCTGTAAATTGAGTTGAATTCCAAAGCATGCAACTCTAGTATATCCTCCATTGTAAAATTGCATAGTTCAGTTGATCCTCCATGCGCTAGAGTCCATGGTGGTGTACAACTGGTATCCTTGATCAATACCCCAACATTGACTCGTTTTATTTTGACTTTATAAGTTTGACTTTAATGGGCATCTCTGGGACTCTGGCATGAAGTCCCATTTCAATGTTCAAATTTAGAAAGGAATCGAAAAAGATAATCGATACCTCTATAGGACAGCCACTTTGGGCTGAAAATGTGGGTCAACAGACAAAGTCCAGTGATTCTTAATCTCGAGATTTCGAAACAGGCCATATACCTACTTTTATCGTGTAGGGTTTTTATTTTATTTTATTTTATAGATCAAACGTAATTGGTGTGTATTTATCTATGGATTAAAAAAAAAAAAAAACACCTACCTGGTGTGACCTGTGATAGAGAACAGAGAAGCGATTCTTAGATGAAAACTTTTATATTTTATTTTATAGTAATATAGGATTATTCTTTCATATTCTCAACTCAGCAAGAAAGCGCATTTATTCTCTCAATATATATATATATATATATATGTATATGCATGTTACTATGTTGCTTTTAACTGATCTCATGGCCAGTCTTATCTAAAGACTAAAATGAACTCGATAGTACTTTTTCTGAAGCATCATCATAAGTTTCATTTGGACGCCTCGTCGAGTGAATTTTAGAGTCCTCACTTCGTGATAAGCCATGTTTTATCTCATTTGTACAAGTAAAACCATAGAAGAAGCAATATTTTGAGTCTAATTAATGAGGCCGTAGAACTTTTTTATCTTCATTATTTGTCTTTAAATCAAAGTCTTATTAGTTCAGATGGCTTATGCTGGTGCCTTTCTTAAAAAGAATCCAATATGGGTTTTAAGGGCTCATACTATTATGACATAGAAATCCCATCTTTCTGATTTTAGCGACAAAAGCTTTTCTGAACCATTAAGCTTGCTTTGTAGGTTTCTAACTAGCTAGTGCTTTTCTCTACTTTTTTTATTCACTTATATGTGTAATTCTCATCCCACAACTTTCTTGGTGGAAATCAAACTTTCTAGGCCATTTCCCCTTGAAACAAGGCTGTCAATGCTTTCAATTTCAATGGTTCTGCTCATTCCAACGTCACCTTTTAATACTTTTTGTTGTTGTTGTTGCATTTTTATCAAAATTCCACTATCATGGCCACTAGTGGCTTAACCTGTTGATATTAATCATGATTCTTTCTCATCTACTTAGATTCATTATATACTAAATTATTAGACCATACAAGTTAATTCAATTAATAAATAGAGGAATATTTTATTCATCTCAAGGAAACAAAACGAAACAGAGATAATGGCTTGAAATATTTTTGATTTTAGAAAGAAGGAAATATGTTATGATCAACTTGATTAAAAGTTGGGTACGTACGTACTTGCCCATTGTTAATAGCTTAAGGAAATAAAACAGATACCTTACCATACAAAATAATCTAATTTTCCTTGCCTTATATTTTATCCAAGTTCTAACATATAATTAAAACCTTGCCTTCCAATAAAGAAATTGTTCACGAGTATTTCTGAATTATATTCTCACAAGCTTAATTTTCATTTGGAAATCTTTTGTGAATCACATCAAATTTATTTGTTTAGTTTTAAGCCACACAATAAAGAAGAGCTATAATTATGTTGGTGATAAGCATATTTAAATAATAATAATAAATAATTAAAAAGCCAATGAATTTACTCCCCTCTTTAAAGGCAATTAAGGCAGTAACTAAGGAGCATATATTTGTGTCTTCGGAAAACGAAAGAGTAGACAAATTCAAATAAAAACTTTCAAAATCCAACTCAAACGTAGTTCAAATTGTAATTTTAGGCATATATATATATATATACCTAGAAATATACAAATGAATTATAATCACAAGTCCAACTAAAAAGCTTTTGCAGGTGATGTCTTTGGCGACCGAATTGATCAATTTATATAAGATCAACAATTAAGTACATAATATCTATAGTTTTAACTTTGGGTAGAAGTTAATTAGACTTTGAACGCTCAACACGAGCGAGTTTGGTAAAATGAGTACCCCCAATGATTTTAAGTGCTTGTGACTGGGCAAATGCACATAAAACAATCCCCAAAAAGTTATTAAATATGTTCCTTTTTAAGTCACTATGCAATTTATGTAAAGGCTAAAATCAGGTACGCTCATGTTATAAAGTCAATATGCCCCTTTTTATCTACTTGCTCAACTCTATCACTAAATGTTGCGTCGGATCTCAGACTCAGATATATAATAAGACTATAAAGATATTAATAGGTATGTAAGACAAATTGTTTTTTAAATGAATATATCCATCGTTATTACTTATCATGAATCATTCAAATTTTCTTCGATATCACTTTGTGTCAAGAGTTTTGTCAGTCATCAAATAAGAAATTATTATTTTAATATTGAAAATAAATAAATACATGACCAAGTAAATAATAATCAACCATATGTCTTCAATTCTGTTCCTATTCAATAAATTAAAAATATATATTTTATAGAGTGAATTCCAAGAGGAGGAAATGGCAATTTGTCCAATTTGGATAAACAAAGAAGGTGTGCTTTTGGATGCATAGATAAATTTTTTTTTTTTTTTTAGCATGTTGTAAAACATCTTTCATAGTTTTTTATGTCGTTCATGACTCGTGATAAAGTTGTTATAAAAAAAAAAACCCTAATCTAACATACATGCAGCCAAAGAATTGGATTTATGAATCAAAAATTAATAAACTAATAAAACAATAACAAAGTAGAAATACGTTAGGAAAAAAAAAATCAAAATAGATAGTTTATTTTAAGGAAAGAAAAAAAAAAGTTGGGGAAAGGGGTAAAGGAGTAAAAGTAGTTGGGTTTAAGGCTACACTGTAAGTGAATTTCAGTGTCCCACGTCGACATGTGGTGCACATGATGTGCTTGATTTCCTTGTAAAATGTCTTACACAATTATGTATTTTTGAAAGATAGTATTGCTTAGACCCAATAAATGGGTCGGGTATAACAGTACCTGACATCGTCCTTCCATTTGGCCCAAAATTATAATCGTGGGGCCCAATCCATTACTTTATTTTTAATTTCTAAATTAATTTTGATGTTCAACTGTTTCTTTGTGTTCTATATTAGGGTTACTTATGATTAGCGTGTTATATGAAATGTTAAAAAATCAAGATTGATGGGTTTTTTTTTTAGTTGATAATAACTAGAGTGGGTGAAGAAGTTAGGCGAGAGAGGTTGATTTGAAATGAGGATATGTGCCAAATAAGGAAGGAAGGGAGGGAGAGAGGTGGTAGTGAATTATGGCACACAAAGAAAAGAAAAAGCATCAAAGCAACGTGGAGGCAAAGGAAAGATAATTCTGACACCATTTGCTGAACTTTCAAATTATTATTCCACATCTATCTATTCCTTGGATTCATTTGAAGACTTACGGTCTTTCTTATTTATTGTCTCAGCTAGCTAGCTGCTTTTCTTAATTAATTATGTTACTTGCTTTTCAGTTTTGTATTTGGGTTTTTCAAACCAAGTGCAAAATTTTGGAATTCACCTAACCAAACGCATTTATGCCTTCTCATTTCTTTGTAGACTTATTTAGGCTTCTAGCTGGTTTTGCACACATTCTTACAACGTATTAAAGACACATATACTACTTTTAAAAGTATAATATTAGTATTGGACTCATTTATGGCCCCAATTGTACAGAATTGTACAATTAAAGTAAATTATTTAGATAAAATGCGAGCGTGTGTGTATATATATATATATAAAATTAGTATTTATGTTAAAATTAATATTAAAATAAATTATTTAATTATCAATTAAAATTGATAGTTGAGATTCATACGTTTCACCACATAACATAACAGATACAATAATTATTTACAAGTTTTTTCGATCAGATCATTTCCATTAGTGTGGAAAACACTAGAGCTAGAGCCTGATTATATTTAAGGTCTTAATAATAGGCTGGCTATTATTCCACCACTACATGTATACATGAAATTAAGATATTCCCTCCAAATGTTTGGTCTTTGTGCTTATTTGTTATTAAAATAAGGTTTCTAGATATAGCCACATAAGTTTTATGCAAGAAAACAAAAGTAAAACTCGGTCCTAATTTCTAACAAATGTTTAAGAGAATAGATAGCGATTCTTAAATCTTTAATTAGATAAGGTAATTATAATCATATATATATATAACAAAATTTTGTTGACAATTCTTCCATAGAGATATTCTAAAGCGAAATTGATTAAGTTAAAGTCCTCCAATCCTTTGGTCAAATTTGGGTGAAGTGAAAGGGATATTGCTTATGAAATAATTGTTTTAAGTCTTGTTTTATAAAACAATATAGAAATTAGAAAAGTTTGGTCTAACCCCTTTTTTGCTTTTGCATATGACAATTTTGAACCAAGTTCAAAGACAAACTTTTGGTTACAATTAAAGTGTTGGCCCTTCTTCGTTTAGAAACACTACTGATCGGAGTTTCTACTCCGTTTAAATCACAATATCACATATCCATTAATGTGGGACCTAAACCAACACGTTAGTCTTTCCCCATTTTGATAAAGACCAAAGCGCACAATGCGAATACAAACCCATTACAAATTTGTAAATTGTAATCTAGCCAAAACCCTAGACAAAACATAATCACGTAATAGTGAATCAAAGGAAAAAACCAAATAAAACTCATCAATTTCACAGTAACAAATTTAGACCACACCTGCTACTACTACTACTTGATTTTTTTTAAAAAAAAAAAAAAAAAAACTAAAAACTAACGGTACAAGTGCACTTGTTTGGAAGGAAAACTCTATTTATTTCTAAATCACAAAGATAAAATATTAATGGTGAATAATATAATAGAATCCAAAAATATTTTTAGAACTTTATTTATTCATAAACTATTAATGCATAAAAAATATATATATATATGAAGAGTAGATGTTCACAAAATTTTAAATACTATGCATATCATGTGTTTACTACTTTTAATTCAGATGCAACTCCGCAATGCCTATGAATATGTGACTTGGATATACGAAAAATTAATAATTAAAAAAAATGAGGAGATGATGTTGAAGGTACCATAGTTGATTATTGTTTGATTGTAAGCTTTGTTGGATTCTAGCCTAGGAATCCTAGGCTGTACAAGAGAGAGACATTGAGACTGATGAAATGGTAATGTTTGTTTACCACTATTATATATCATAATCATAGCTACTTAACATACCAATTTTAATTTCATTCAATATTAATAATAATGCTTTACTTAATTTGTGAAACCTAGCTAGATATTTTTACTTTTCGGTTTGTTGTATTTGTGTCTGACGCGTGAACGTTAAAAATTTATTAATTCGTTTTCCCGGAGCAAGAGAAAGTGGGAAAGTGATAGGATGCAGAGACAGAGATAGAGTAAAACAAACTTAGCTTATCATCTCTAGTTTATTATTTGAATACACACTTACACGTCTCTCTATGCTCAGCTCAATCAAGAACATATATTCCAATTCCTAATAATGGAGTTTTTTTTTTTTTATATAGTTTATTCTTTCTATTATAATTTATTTTATTTTATTGAAAATGAAAGGCTTTCTATTTTATCATTTTGATAACAGATCCATCTATTGCTTGTAGATATTACATTGTAGTTGTTAATTACGTTAATGAAGACAGGTTCCTACAATTAATTATGAAATATACTTGATTTATTATTTATTTGTAACTTTTTAGCATGGCGGTAGTATATTACCATCTCTTTAGAAAATAGGTTCAAATTTTTGTAACCATATTTCTAAATAATTTTATTTTAATATCTATATTTTTAAAATAATTTTAATTTAACTTTTTTATTTAAAATAAGTAAACTAAAATTTAATAATGTGGGTATTAAATTGAAATCATTTTTATAATATGGGTATTAAATTAATTTTTTTTTTTAATAATATGATCACTTTAGGATACTTTTATTAAAATATGAGTATAAAAAAATACCCCAATTCCTCATCCCGGTTAGCTTCTTCTTCTTCTTCTTGTTTTTTTTTATTTATTATTTATTATTTTTATTTTTTTATTTTTGCGTCACTCCATCCTTATTATGGTTAGAGATGTATATATTATTTATATTTGGATTTGGATTTGCATCTTTTTTCAATATTAGCTTGTTATCATTAATTATCATCAACTTGTATTGTAAATTTTGGCTACAATCACTTTCTTTTAAACGTGTTGCTCAAGGAGTTGTCTAATATATTTTCTAAATACATTAGTCATAAGCATTTGCTAGATGCCTTCTTCACCAAGAAGTTTTGAAAGAATAAAAGAAATTTAGTAAGAGTTGATAAATTCAAGGGGGGCAATATGTATACCTAAATTTTTGCATATTGAAATATAATTGTCCCTTTTGTTGTTAAATATTTACTCTATTGATATCAACTGTCACTTGTCTAAACATATTGCAAGACCTTTTTCCTCTCTAGTTAAACGTGTGAAGCACCACTACTTGAAAGAGTTGAGACGTTTTGTTTTAGGTGAAGGGGTTGGATTTCTGTAATTACATGTGAAGATTATAAGTCTCGTAGTTTTTTAGGAGATTACATAAATTTTGTTGTTTTCATAAAATTAATACTAAAATTTTATTTTGACTATTAATTAAAAAATTAAACCATGTTTTGTCATTTATTGGTCGTGTTATTAAATTTGTGAGAATATTTATAAAGTAATAATTTTAATAAATTTATTAAAGTGATAGTAAATGATTAAAAATAATTTTATAAATTTAATCATATAATTAATACATGACAATATTTAACTTAATTTCTTAATCAATTGTTAAAATAAAAATTTGACTTAATTTTGATTAAGCTACAAGACATGCACTAAAAAGTTCCTAGAATTGATCATTTGAATCTTCAATTTTTTTTAACTAAACTTCAACCAATTTGGATTTTATGATATTTAGTTACTTCAAAGTTATTAACATAAGTAATGCAAGTTTGAATGGCAAGTTAATTTAGATATAATGTATGGAGTCGTATATTTTACTAAATAGCGAAGGATATGAGTTTGAAACTTGAAAGATGTGTTTTAAATTTATGTCATTCAATGTCGAGTCTTTTATTATCATTGTTTATTGGCCTTGCATGAATACACTCATTTTTAAAGTTGGTTACTTATCCAACGATAATGTATGATATGTAAGGATCGATAATGTATGATATGTAAGGATAATGTATGGTTGTGTGATTGTTGTTTTATATTCTATCTATTTCTCTATCTCCTGAGGTATTTTAGAAGAAAAAAAACGTAATTCAAAGGTAACGGGCAAAGGTAAATAACAGTAGAACGTAGGAGTTAGGTGGAATAAGAGTAATAAGAGTTGGTCCCAAAATTGCAGCCTAGCCTAAATTAAGTACATGTGTCAGATTAGCCAAGCATTGAGCAGAGAAGGGTGAGTGTGCCACATATTGGTTTAATTTATATCCAGCCTAATGCATTTATAGAAACTTGTGTCTTGTTGCTAAATTTCATAATAATATTAATAGTTATTTATTTATTTTTATGTACCTTGCTATGATCCTTTGGATTTAGGGACCACTGATTTTTTATTTAGCTATTTATTGACTTTGTTCTTAACCAATATTGCTCTGTATTTCTTATGTTCTGAAGCTGCACTTCTTTTATTTTCTTGCTTCTTTCAGTTCTCAATACTGCAAGCTGCACATTACACTCTGGATTTTTAAAAAAAATTCAATTTATTATTGCATGAAGTCTGTAATCTGAAAAGGAAAAAAAATAAAAATAATAAAAACAAACAAAAATCACACATTTAAAATTTATAATAATAAAAATATTACTTATTAAGTTCTAATTATATATTTATTTACTAAAAAAAGACTACTATATTATTTTTTTTTAATGTCGTTCAAGTCGAATACTGACAATTTAGATCAATTCAATATTAAATATCATTCAATTAAATACAGTTTAATATTATGTGTGTTATTTTTATTATTATAAATTTTTTTAGAGTTGTTATTTTTAAATAATTTTCAAAAAAATAATTTAGGTAAGAAAAAAACTGAGTCTTTAGGAATTGAACTTTATCCCCTATCTATGTAATTAAGGAAACGGTCATTTGCAAGTTACTTCAATTTGTGACTCAGAAAAATTTATAACATATATTATGATTAACAAATTATATTTATCATTTGGATAACTTTTTTTTTTTTTTTTTTTGATAAAAGATAAATTTCATTAAATAAGAATTTAAAATACAATCTTAAGATACATCAATTCTAAGAAATATATCACCATTCTAATAATATAGTCAGGACTAGCTAGAAGCAAGAAAACACAGTGAATACTTGCGAGCTCTCAACATTAGCTCGTTATAATTTCGACTCATTATACTGCCTGACTGACTGAAATAAAACGATGAATACATCCCAAAATCAGAAAATGTAACAAGAAAGTAATCAAAAATCTCATCAACAAAATTAAGACAAACCATATCTGGATAATTTAAGGTACACCAAAAATACCAGAACATTATTAAAACCATACTAAAATAAACACAGAATACCAAAATGTCCTCCACCCCACTATTGTCCAGAAACTGTCGGAGCCGCCACCGGAAGCAGCAGAGCCGAACAGAGTAAAACCCAGAGCCACGCGAGGAAGAGGGGAAGGTACCGGTAACAAATACTCCGAGCAGCCACCAAGAAGAGACACGAACGGCCACAGCAATGGCGAGATCCGCCGGAGACGAAAACGAGCGAGACAAACGCCCACAAACCATAGATCTAAAGGAAGGAAACCAAAGGAAAGGAGAAAGGGAAGACTAGCCGCCAGCCAGCAGCCGAAACCACCTGCCGGCGGCCAAACGAGCAGTGCACAGTTTGAAACCCTAGAGAGAAAGAGGAGAGGAAAATCATTTGGATAACTTGCAAATGCGAAATACCAATTACAATAAGAGTATATTTAGAATGTTTTTTTTTTTTTTTTCAGTCAAAAATATTTTTAAAAATTTTAAATATATTATTATATTTTTAAAAGAAATAAAAAATATTTATTTTTGATAGAAGTAATTTTAAATGCATATTCTATTCAAAAATAGTTATCAAAATACCACTCAATATATCTAACATTTTCATTCTAAATATTTAAATACTTTTTTTAAAACTACTTTTAATCAAATCACTTTATTTTAAATCACTTCTTTCAAAACATTTTAAAAGAAATACATCCACACATACCCTAAAAATGCTAATAATCCGTTGGAATCAAAGTAAAAAAGCAGCACAACCTGAAGCATGAATACTTGAATAGGAGGGCCTATAAGTACTGTTTGGCAACAAAAAAGCTGTGCCCACAATGAATTATAAGAATAGAAAGAGAGAGCTGGTTTTGCAATTTGCATTGAAAGAGCCTTTGAAACTTTTGCAGCAAAATATACATACCAATTACCAAAGACCCACCACAACCTCACCTTCTCATCTTGCTTCCCCTTTTAGGCTATATTTAAAAAAAACTCTAATATTATAAATCTGTGGTAATTGTGAATCATCAATACCAAAATGATGTAGGTCTTTATCTGTAATTAGTAATCAATTATATATTCTTATGTTATATGAGATGTATTAATACAAGTTTGTGATATATGATAGAGCTATGTTAATTACCATCTATATGGTTTTTTTTTCCTTGAATATTACCAACCATATTGTTGGATCATTTATCTTAATTTTCTTCTATGCATATATAATTAAGTTATATAATTAATTTTATTTTTAATTTTTTTAAATAAAAAAATATAGATTTATTTTCTTATAATATTAAAAAAATATATGTTTATTGACGTTATAAAAAAAATAAATATATATTTTTTTTCTAAAAAAAAGTAAAAAATGAAACTCTATTATACTGTACAATTAAATTTTTTAATTCACACAACTCCTGTTTATTATTATTATTATTATTTTCCTTCCCTTCCTTTCTACTATGTAAGCTAATTTTTGGGAATGATATCATCATGATTCATTAGAGACAGAGGCTCCAAAGCCACATGCATAGTCTCATTATAAGTTTCTTAACACCACCACCCACCATCCCTCGCCCACTGACAACAGCATAAATAAATTTTTTACCAATTTCTCTTCTTTTTATTTTCTTTTAATGTAATTGGAAACATAACTTCAGTTTGTCTTTTTATTTGTTCTATATATTCTGAGGGGAAATGCTTTAAGTAGAAAATAATAAATAAATAAATAAATAAAATATCTTATGAAACATTATCAGATGCACAATGATCCATTCCAAAAAAAAAAAAACAGACGTACGTTATAAGTTTTTTTCATCAGAATTTGCAATGTGGAAGTTGTACTTTTCCGATCACATTATGGAGAAAATTAGTGGTTATTAAAAAAAATTATGGAAAAAATTAAGAATTATTTATGCAGGCTGATTATTTATGTTAATTATTTTACTATTTAATCGTTTAAATTTAATTTATTTTGATGCATTTTGCCAACAAACCACTATAGATAGAGATGGGTCGTGGCCTCGTGGGTGATAATATATACTTTTTTTTAGAGGAATAAAACAACTAGAAAGCTTGCGTATATATATGCCAAAAGGAAGGAAAATGGAAAAATAAAATAAAAGTGACTCAATTTTGATTTATTTGCATGATATAATCCTTTTTTGTAAATAAAATTTAATTTTAACTCCCTTTAGTTAAAAAATATATATATTCATTTTTCTTATAACATAAATAAGCATATATTTTTTAGTATTAGAAGAAAATAAACATATAATTCTTTTTACTGAAAGAATTAAAAATAAAATTAATTAAATAATTAGATTATTTATGCATCAAATGACTTAAATATAGTTAAATGAGAAAAATTAATTTAGTCAATTTATAATATTTAATTTTACCTTTGTCACTGTACTAGTAAAATAGAAAATGGAATATTACTTTAGTATTTTAGATATCGCAAACATGGATTACTTGCGTATAATGCAAATGGTGAAATCACCACTTAAAGTAATGATCTATTTCTACCCTTGAGGGATTGAGTTACATAGATCTCTATAAAACATATTTAGTTAGAACTAATGGGATTATATTAGTAGTGTTTTTGGTTTGACAAAAAAGCAAAAAGTAGTGAGTAGAAAGTGGAGGGGTTGTAGAGAGATGCGAGATAAGAATGATTTATATATTGTTAAATGTTAGATGTGCTAAAAAAGTCCAAGAGAAATTAAATCAATATATTATTTCCATTTTTTTTTTTTTTTTAAAAGAGAAATCAACTCTAGTGGAAAGGGAAAGAAAAATGTTGAGGAACAACTTAGAGAATGAAAAGGAGACCTATAAATAGTGGGTAAAGGAAATTAATGGGAGGAATGGACGGATTTCATCGTAATAAAGAAATGTATAGTTTTTTAATATAAGTTGGTTTCTTCGTGGGAAAAGATATTAAAAGTTGTGTTTTTTCTTTAATATTTTTTAATATAAAAAATTTTATTTTTAATTTTACTAAAAATATATACATTATAAAAAAAAATACGTTATTTTATATTATAAAAAATAATATATATATATTTTTATAAAAAATTAAAAATAAAAGATAATTCTTTTATTATATGCTATTTTTTTATAGTATTATTTTTTATTAATATAAGATAATTCTTCTAACATTCTTTAAAAGTATGAGTCTTGTTTCTTGCAAAGTCTTTCATTTTATATTTTTAACTTATTTATTATATTATATTTTATTTAAGTCACTTGTATTTTTTTTTTCACAAAGTTCATTAATTTTTTTTACAATGTGAGGCCTAAGATTTTTAGCCCATTGATCGATTAAAATTATAATATTATGTAAAATTTCATAAAAATTATGAGTCTTTTAATTTAAAAAAATAATATAATTAACAAATATATTTATATTTTTTTATAATTTTTTTTAAAAATATTACCTTTTATTACTACGACACCATTTATTCAAACACTTTAAAGAAGTAGGAAAAGAAAAGAAAAAAAAAAAAAAAAACGACATACAAAACTCTATTATTTAATTTAACAAAATAAATGCGCTTGATTTCATGACACTTATTTCTTTGAATAGGAAAAAAATAATAATATAATTTTATTTATTATGCAAACCCAATCACAAGAAGCTAAGAATTTACCTTTCATTAAGGTTGTAATGCATAACAGATCATTCACAGCAAATTTGCAATTGCACACCACTCTACGATATATACATTAATTCCAATTAGTTCTTAATTTCATTTTTTTTTTTTTTTTTAAATTCAAATGGGTCAAAGTAGTTGTTTAGGAAGTCAAAAAAACATATTTGACCCAAACGACAAGAAGGCAATTAAAGGGTAAATTCTCATAAACCCATGACTTGTGCTTAATATCCCAAACCCGAAGCACAACTTCATTTTGTTTCAAGGAGACAATGCCAAAAGTCATTCAAGGACACTCAGAAAAACATATATATTATTAGAATTATTATTCTTTATTTTTTATTGAATATTAGGCAGTTGTACTTTTAAAAAAATAATAATAATTACATTAATATTATATTTTATTAATTTAAAAAATTATATAATCATTTACTTTAATTAATTTTTTAATCAATTATATATATAAAAGAAAGATAAAACAACCAGCAGCTATTGACCTGCCTGTCATGTATTGACTCGATGGAAGTCTTGTAAATTTACACCAAGTTAATTGGTTGCTATTATTACTCATTTATATAATTGAACTCATGATTATACTTGAACTTCTTTTTTTTTTTTAATCACAATGATGATACTTCAACTTGGGAAATTATTTTTTCAGATGAAAAAAAATAAAAATAATATAGTATTGTTTTTCCCCCATTAAACGTCAAGTACTTACTACAATTAATCAAATGTACCGTCCGAATATTAATATTTAATAGCGTAAAATATATATTATATAAAGCAAATTCTAAACCATCAATTCCATATTATTCAGCGGTTTGTGCTATCTGAAATAGAGGTTGATCTGTTTCCGAAAAAGAAAGAAAGAAATTAGAGGTTGATCTATTCCTATTTCCTAAACCATAAAAACTTAATGATGGGGTTCAACCAAATCAACCTCTTGATCTATTCTTCAACTTAAGACACGGTTTCATTTTCACACAAATCAATATTCCTAAATATTAATAGCATTGATGAAGAAAAATTAACATATTTAATTATACCCTAAAATGTAAATAGTAACCCTCCTAATAATAATTTTAATTTAATTTGTGAAAATTAAACTTTAAATCTAAAAATCAAACCATATAAATAAATTGGGTTTGCTTGATAACAATTTTAATTCATAATTTTTGATTTTTTCAAGTAATTTTTCAATTAGATGTGCTTGTTAACGATTTCTAATTTTAATTTTTAAATTTTTTAATGAATTATTACTAAAATATATGATAATTCATAAAGATTTTTAAATCAAATTTTTAATCTTTTTCATTTTGACAAAATATTTTTTTTAAAAAAAAAGTATATCAAGTCTTATGACTTTTGTAAATATAAATATTAAAAAAAAAAAAAACTTAAAATTTTAAATAAAAAAATAACCAAAAAAATTCTTTATTTTTAATTTTTTTTGAAAAAAAAACAGAAAATAAAAGGCATTACTAAAAAATTTGGAGGTAATTTTTTATTTTTTTTCTTTTTAAAAATCACTTAATATAAATTGTTATCAAATATATTAGTAAATATTTTTATAAAATAATTAAAAATTAATTATTTAATTATAAATTATAAATTAAAATTATTATTAACATATTACATTAACTAATTTTAAAATTTGACATTTTTACAAATAAGCTAACCTGTATAAGGTGGGCACCAACGTTATTATATAATGTATGTGAAATCCATACATAAACAAAACGTTAAAACGTTGCAAAGAAGACCAAAAGAAAAGGAAAGGTTGTCTTGCGGAGAGAAAAAACCAATGAATATATGAACCGTAGATATAAAATAGATAAAAAAATGAATATAAAAATTAAAATAATAGATAATTAAAATAGATTGAAAAGAAAACTAAAAAATTAAATAAAGACATTTTAATTCTTATTTATTTATAATACTGAAGGACTATATTGATATTTATAGTGATAATAAACTAAAATTTTAATCCTAATAGAACTCTAAATAAGACTTCTAAATTAATAAGAAAATATTAGAATAATTATCTAACATTTTAATTATAATAGTCTCTAACACTAACAAAAAAACTAATTATTAATCTAATATTCAATTTTTCCCTCAAGCTTAACATAATTTATGTTCTATTTGGACAATTACAACATACATATATTGTACTTGATGTTAAACCTCAAACTCAAATGTGCTGGTGGAATTTGGAATTGGTGATGATGACGCTCAACGTTGGGTCGATTAATCTTTATAGAAATCGACGTTGGGTCGGTTGATTTTTCTAGAAAATACGGCTACGAAATCGTGATATTGAAATTGATACCAATAGCCGTGAGGAGGTGAGGTTGACGTGAACGACAGTGGCAACATCGGTGAACGATGGCGGTGACAGTTTGCTAAATGAAGAAATCAAAAAATCACTGAAGATGAAGAGTATTAGTAACCGAATAAAGCAGAGAAACTGAAGTAGATCGCAATGACAATAAGGATATATGTATAGTAGATGATAGAGAGATGATAGAAAATATATTAAAAATATTCAAGATCAAACACTGCTCTGATACTATGTTAAAATATAAAACGGAAGAAAATATATATATAAAATAGATGAAAGAATGAATGTGAAAGCTAAAATAATAGATAATTAAAGTAGGTTGAGAAAAGAACCAAAAAAATAAAATAAATAAATTCTCATTCTCATTCATTTATAATATTGAATGATTATATTGATATTTATAGTAATAATAAACTAAAATTTTAATATTAATAAAAATTTAAATAAGTCTTTTAAATTAATAAAAAAATATTAAAATAATTATATAATATTTTAATCATAATAATTTTTAATATTAAAAAAAATTAATTATTAATGTATATAAGAGTCACGTTGCCGTGGAGGGCTGTAATCACTAATACTGTACATAAGAAAGTTGGATGGGAAAGATTGATGATTAGTATTAAGGAAAGAGAATTGTAATTAGGGAAGAGCGAGAGAGGGATGCTTAGCCGACTTAATAGTGGGGGCCGCAACAAAGACAAATTATGTGGTGCGATTCCTAGCACTCTCTTTCACACCTCCTCTTCTAACCGCCCTTTGTTTTGCTTTGGTTGCTTCTCTCTTTCTTTATCACCTTCGCATTAACTAAAGTTGAAAATCCTTCTTGGTTTTGGGAAAGATCATACATCCCAACTTCAACTTTTCTTGTAATATTCGTTCTATTCGTTTTCATTGTATTATTAGCATTTGTTTGTTAAACACTAGTACAAATATTTATCTCACTCTTACTAGTAAGTTTGGTAAAATTTATTGATTGCTATAATTTCTACGAGTATTATTAGATGTAGAACATATAAGCGTAACGTTTTTCCTCCTAAACAATATACAAAGTACAACCATTGAAAATGTGGTTGTTTACTAAACTATCAATGCATCTATGCTAATATAAAATTTGTTCAATCTTTGCATATCACCACTACTTTATTATTTACATTGCATTTTTTTTTTCAAAAATAAATAAATTAATTTTTTTTTTAAAATTATTATGGTTCTATCAAAATTTATAACAAGACAAATATTTGAAGAAAAAAAATGAGCATATTGGTAGAATTGATATGCCGGTTAGTAGAAATATAATTACTATTTTATAGCATACAATAGTAAAGCTTAGAGTATCAATAAGAAATGTTAAAAGTAATTTTTCTCCTGTAGTTTGTGCTAGTTGATAAAAAAATAAAAATAAAAATACATAATATATACGCACAAACATTCAACATGCGAAACTAATTAATTTTAGTGTTATTAAAAGGGAGTATCGAATACATTTTTATAACTTTAATATAAGTTCTCATAAGTAAAGGTGGTTTATCTATATAGTTGTTTACATTACTCAATCACAAACAACATGGAAAATTACCTACCCACGTTTTAGCAAATGCTGAATACTTTTTTTTTTTTTTTTAATACGTTCACATTTTGCCTACTCATAACCTTTTTTTGATGTTTTTTTTTTTTTTTCTTCTTCTTCTTTTTTAATAATGGCCTACTCATAACTTAATTGTAGAATAGAAGTGTTACACCTATGGTAAAGCTGGACAATTAGGTATACTGACAAAATTTTAACTTTAAAAAAAAAAAAAATCAAATAATCGCATTTAATGTAAAACAATTAGTTTAATTTTTTTTATAATAAAAATATATAAATTAAGAGTGTTATTTTGTAGTTATAAATTTGTGGAAAAAAGGTTATAAAATATGCATAATTATTAACTTAAATTTTAAAAGTTTCATAAATTTTTAAAATAAGTTAGTTAAGTAATTTATGAGTTAGATATTATAAGTCCTATTAAAATAAGTAATTTTAGTCATATAATTTTTTAAAAATTAACATTTTTAGTCCAACAAAAGTATTAAAATTGAGAATTTATAGTACTTAATTTTCATAAAAAAAGAAATTATATGTGCCCAAATAAAAAATTAAAGGACTAAAGTACTAATTTATATATAATAACAAAATTATTGTGATATTTGTTTCAAAATTATAGAACTTATGATATTTAATGTAATAATTATGAAAAAATTTATTTTTTAAAAATTTTAAAAGTATTATAAATATTGTTTCTCTTTTTAAAATTTTTTTTATTGATAATTGTCATTTTGATAAGCTTCTAATTGAAGCGATTACTAGACAGCCTGCCTTAAAAGGGGGCTTTGTTATTAGTGAATTTACACGAGGCATCTTGAGCATTTACATAAAATTTTGCTCCACTAATAAATTGGATTGATCGAGTTTTCTTGAACCAGCATTATTTTACTGACATTAGCCGTTTGACAGAGTCGTAGATTAAAGATTTGAAAAGGCATAAGAAAAAAAATTTATTAACAAGAAAAGGGAGAGCTCAACAGCCATGCAATTAGGTCAAAACAATATGATCTATTTTCCCAATTTTCTAAGAAAAGTAAAGAGAAAGAGCAAACATAGCTGTTTAGAGTTTGAATCTTCAGAACCAAGAAAATTTATCCTTTTTCTTTTTTTTCTAACAAAAACTAGAGATGAGAAAATAGAGGGAGGTAAGAGAAAATTAACAATTTAACAGAAATTTCAGCAATTGAAAAGGGAAAATAATTTTAAAAAATTGAACAACCCTTCTAATTTTACATCATTAGAATTGAGTTTTCTTCGGCATAAGTTTACATTTATTTTTAAATTAAAATATTTTGAAAACGAAAATATACGCTGAACAATTCTCAAGGCAAACCCAACTCAGCAAATTACTAAAAAAAGACACTATCTCAAAGGCTAATGTTTTCTTCTTCTTTTTCTTTTTACCTTTCTTTGTTTTCCAAAGGCAATTGCTTGCTTCTAATGTGATTAAAAATAATTAAGCTTATTAATAATGTAAATACTACGATGGGAACTCCTTATCTTACAACTTAAATAACTAACTTAATTTATTTAAGAAAATTACACTAAACAAATAGTGAATAGCGAAAAATATATATTTGTGTGAAATAAATAGTTAGCTTGAAAATAAGTGAGGAAAAAATAGAAAGAAGGCTGGCGAGGGACGCATGGGCCAAATAAAAACAACCGTGGCGGCAGAAATACCTGCACGCTTAACAACAACGATATCTACATCATCTCTTTTCTTTCACCACCATCCGGTCCATCCTCTCTCTCTTTCTCTCTCTCTCTTCCCTAATATTTATTAATTATTATTACTATTTATATTTAGTTATTTAATTTTGTTTGAGATAATAAGTATATAGGAAATTGGAGAAATTAAAAAAAAAATTCATATTGCACTTATTTTTCATGAATTATAACTTTATTATAATAAAATGTAATTAATTATTATAGTGTTAAAAAAGTCATTTTATGCATGTTTGTTGTAACTAACAAAAAAAGAAGAAGCTTTAAAAACAAAATAAAGACCAATAATAATATATAATGGTGTTTAATTAACCAAAATTTAATCTTAAGAAAATGTTATTATTATTGTTTTTTTTTTTTGGGTTATAAACGTAAGAAAAAGTTCAATAAATCTAGCTTTAAAAAAAAAAAAAAAAAAAAACTTCGTTAAGAATGAATTAATTAATGGAATTGGTTTTGATAGGTAAGATAACAAAAACGAGGACTCTGTATTAAGAAAAGGCAAAACCATGCGAAGGAGGAGAGAAACAAAGGTTAAAGAAAAGAAGAGAGCAGAATAATAAGCTGTCTCTCTCTTGGACTGATTCGTTTCAATCGCATCTATCTCTTCCTGCCTGCCCTGCCTCCCCCCCCCCCCCCCCCCCTATTCTTTCTCTTTTACTTTCTTAATTTTCCACCTCTTTCCTTTTTTATCTCTCCATTAGCACAAAGCAGAGTAAACAAGGCAGAACAGAACTAAAACCAAAGAGAAGGAGGGGAAAAAAAAAACAAAGTAGGTAAAAAACAAAGACCAAGAAAGAAAGAAAAGATGAAAGAGAAATATATAAGAGGTGGTTAAGAAGAATGGTGGTGGAGATGGTGATGTTGTTGGTGGTGGCCTGTCAACAGAAATAATTCGTTTTCTCTGCTTTGGGATTCTCTCTTTTCTCTCTAAAAGCATCTATCTATCTCGCTTTCAATTTTATTTTGGTGGATTTATAAATTTCAACTCTCTACTCTCTCTCTCTCTCCTCACATTGAAGAGTCAACCTTTGGCCACCTCACATTGCCCCCATCTTTTGCTTTAATCAATATATCATCTCTCTCTGAAAATTCATTTCTTTGACACTCTTCTCTTCTCTTTTATATCACCATAATCATAATCTTAATTCTTGTGTAATCTATAATGGCTGTACGAGCTCAATACCCTTCAAATGTACTCCTCCAAAACAGGTTCCTATTCTTTAATACTATTCTTAACTTTCCGTTGTTCATTTCCCCTATTTTCAATCTCTCTAATCCTTTCTATCATTTCTAATATGCAGAAACGGACAAGAAGGTCATGTTTATTCTATACAACCGCAACCGGGAGGATTTCTTGATCAAAATCCTATGATATTCAACAATGGTGCTGGTAAGTACTTTTTCATTTCATTAGAGGAAGAAAAAAACTATTCGTTTTTACTTCCAAGTTTTGGCATCTTCTTCCGGATGTTGGAATTTTGATGACTGGTCAATTCAGCTTTTCTGCCATTGAAATCAATTTGAGCTATTGAAGCTCAAAATTGACATTGAAATTGATGTACCGTCTCTGTTCAATCACAGGAGGAACTAATTCAACTCCAATCAATCCCATGTTTTCTCTGCAACAATCCCAACCTCCTCGGCTCATCGACCTCACTCAGTTCCATAACCAGCAACCCAATGTAGTCTCCACGGGCCTGCACTTATCATTCGGAGACCAACATCAACAATTACAGCACAATCACAATCACTATCAACAACAACAACAGCAGCAAAGCCAACATACCAGTAATTCCTCTCCTTTGTTATCTCTATTAACAGAAGACTTTTCTTCCCAAATGAAACAACATCGAGACGAAATTGATGAGTTTCTTCAAGCCCAGGTATATATTTCCTTTCTTCCCAAATTGGTTCGTTTTCAGTTTATCAAATTTATCGCCGAAGAAAAAATAGGGCTGATATTCATACTCATGTTACGAAACGCGAACAGGGAGAGCAACTTCGGCGTACATTAGCGGAGAAGAGGCAGAGACACTACCGCACGCTACTAAGCGCAGCGGACCAATCGATAACAAGGAGATTGAGAGAGAAAGAAGCAGAGATTGAGAAAGCTACTCGCAGGCACGCCGAGTTAAAAGCACGTGCGGCTCAACTTGGCATGGAAGCGCAGGTTTGGCAAGCCAAGGCTAGGGCACAGGAGGTTACGGCTGCGTCTCTGCAAGCCCAATTGCAACACGTTATGATGAGAGATGGGCTGGTGCACGATAGAAGGGGAGCGGAGGATGGGCTAGTATGTGCCGTGGGCGTAGAGGGCCAAGTAGAAGACGCTGAGTCGGTGTATATTGACCCGGAACGAGCCGTTGTGTCGGGACCGAGTTGCAAAGGTTGTCGGAAGCGACTAGCGTCGGTGGTATTGTTGCCGTGTCGGCATCTATGTCTCTGTACAGAATGTGAGCAAATGGCAGAGGCTTGTCCTCTCTGCCTCTCCTTGAAAAATTCGAGTGTAGAAGTCTTTCTTTCATAGAGCCCAAACCCAATTGTGGAAGCCCAGGCCCATTAGAGGCCCAATCAGGTAATTACAACAGTACAAGTACAACCCAGTAAAAAAAATCCAGGATAATAAGAATCACACTGGTCATCCTTTTTCTATTTTGTCTTGGGAAAATATTTTCATAGCTGACGATCTGCCCAAGACTCAATTTTTAATTTTATTTCCCCCTCTTGCAGTGATCTACTTAGAGGTAATGTACATGGCCACATGGGTAGTGGCATTGTTTTTGGCTCTTTTTTAATGTGAAATTAAATTCATATATATAAATTCTTTTATTCTACCTGTATTCTGTTATTTTCTTTAGGTTTATTTAATTTTTGGAAATATGAATGTTTTACGTTGCCAACAAAGATGCACCAGTGCCAAGTAAATTTGAAAAATGTGTTTATAAATTTATGTTTATGTCTTCTATATTAATTATTAAGGACTACTACTCTCGAAAAGGTTTTTTTGTTACTGATCAAAATTCTTATTGTTCTTGAAAAATCTTATTTCCCCTTCATTAAAATCACTCTGAAAATCTTTTTCTTTGTGGTGACGTATTTTACTATTGTCCTTGTTCGCAAGTTAAAAAAAATTGTTTTACTATTGTTCTTGGTTACTCAACTTTTATATATATATATATAAAACTTGTAATTTGAGTAATTTTTATTTCATAACTTATTTATAAAATTGATATTCCTTGGAGTCAATTTTTTTCGCAGGAATTCATTGAAAATTCCAAATAATAAAAAGGAGTCACGTGATTAATTGTAAGAACCTCTTAGCTTGAAGTTAATTCACATCCTTCAAGTGATATATAATCTAATTATTCTGTATATAATTTGAACTATCAAGTACCGTTTCAACTTAAAAAAAAAAAAAAAAATAGTTATGACAGTGGTGCTTTCCCCTTCTTCTTCTTTAACTGTTGAGCACTCAAAGTGCAGGAAGAGTGGAAGTGACTTGAATTGTTGGATCTTGGTTCTCTATTAATGCCTATGAATATGGTCCTCCTATTCAAATTTACATTTAAAACGGAATCAAAATTGGAATGCTTTTTATGGAGTACGTAACTAAAAGAAACTTCACAAACTATCAAAGTCATATATAATAATATATATATTTAAATTGAAATGATACTGTTATATATTATAATTATAATTGGTATGTAAATTTTTTATTAAATTTAATTATATTTATCAATAATATTATATCACATTATTTATAATTTATTACAATTTTATAATATTTTATTACAATTTTATAATAAATAGAATTTACCAAATTGAAATCGTATTCTTCAAATCTCTTCTTTTGTCTTGTCATCCCATTCTTTATAATGATATGATCTTAATCACTGCATTTTAGATTTTAAGTTACTTACACAAGTCTTTATGAAGAGCAGTGTTATTTGTAAAAAAAAATCCTTTCAAAAAAAAAAAAGAAGAAACTATTTGTATAAAAATCCTTTAAAAAAAAGATTAAAAAAACTATTTGTGCAAAGATTGTTATGATTTAGGAGGTCGAACCTATGCGCGTAGTAGCCAAAACAATTCATCCCACGATCTTACTAGACCAAGTTTTTAATCGAAAAAAAATATAGAACTTCAAAAGCATAGATAACCGACAGTAAATAATTTAGTTGATAATGTAATTGAATTATATGTATTTTATTATAGATTTGAAAAGTAAAAAAATCATAATTATACATAAAGATCTCTCTGACGATCACCTCAAGTGCTAGTCACTTTTAATACTCTCAAAATAAAGCGTTGATTCTAGTAAATAAAAATTAGCGGTTGTTACCTATTCTCCTTCCAAAAAGCTTTTTTCTGATAAAAAAAAAAAAAGTTAAAGAATAAATAGCCTCACACTACCAACAAAAACCACAAAAATAACCTTTATTTTAATATTTTATTTATATTTTTTAATATTATTTTTAAATAAATTGATATTTTTACACTAATTTTTTATAATTATTTAATAAATAAATAAAAGAATGAGTTTTGTACTCTATTTTCTCCTCATTTTGATTTATATTTGTTTTTATTACGAATTAATATATACATTCTTACATCTTATCATAATTATAAAAATTAAATATATATAAATTTGTATACATATATTATTTATCACACTATTTAAATATACCTCCCGTAATAATTATTTAATAAATTGAATTATTTTGTAAGTTAAGTTGTTACTTGTTAGCATTATATTTATAAATAAAGAAGGTGGAATAAGGCACAATCGCCAGCGCTAGATTTGAGGTAGATATGCATACGTGTATTATTATATTCATTAAATTATAATATATGTAAAATAATATATTAATTATTTATTAAATTAAAAATAAAAAATAAAAAATAATTGTAAAATTTTTTAGTAATAAAAAATTAATTAAATTATGTGATAGGTTGATATATTAATTATTAATATAAAATAATATATTAATTATTAATTAATTAAGAAAAATGCTTAATTTGAAGCAAAAATACCTCCTCTATTAAAATAAGTAGTTTAATGCCCTCTTGTCATATAGACAGGGGCGGAGCATCATGGCAAGATGAGGCTGTTGCTTAGATTAATTGAAAAAAATAATAATTATTATTATATCTATATTTTTAATATTAAATAAATATTTTATTTATAGTAATTTATTGTATTTAATTTTTATGTATATATTTTAGTATATATTAATAATATTTAACAAATATATGAATAAAAATGATATAAATTGTAAATAAAGTGATTAAATATTTACTTTTTTAATGTATTTGGTAGCTATTAGTACTAGAAATAAAATTATAATCATATATTATATTAAAAAATTTCTTAAATGTGATAATCTAATTTTTTTTAAAATATTTAATTTTAAAATTAATATTATAAAAATAAAATTAAAAAAATAAGTATATGATAAGTTTTATATTAAAATTTTTAAATTTATATTTATCATATTTTATTATAAATTAAATTTTAAATTTATCTAATATTTTATTTAAATAATCTTTTAGAATTTATTTAAAAAAATTGTATAAAAATTTTATTATTTTTATTATTATTAGTAAGTCTTATATTATTTATAAACATATATTTTTAAATATAGTCTCCAGCTTAAAATTCTAAATTATATTTTACTTTTTACATTATAAATCAAATTTTAAAATCATATATCTATTTGGCTAGATTTTTAGTTAATAAATTTATTTTATTCATGAATGATATTAATATTTATTAATTTGTTATATTTTTACTTAATTTTTTTTTATAAATTAATTATAATGTGTTAATATTATATTTATTGAGTACTAATTTTATATTTTTATTATAATAAAACATAAAAAATTTAATATTTAATTGAATATAATTTAATATAATTTTTATTAATTCTTTATTTTAAATAAAAAAAAATGTAAATTTTAGTCCCAAAAGTTTTTCTGATGCTTCGCCCGCATATAGGATTAGTCGATGTACACCCGAAATAGATTTTGTTTAATTTATATTCTTTTTTTAAATTTTATGTTTGCTACTTAAAGCACCTACAAATCACAAGATCCAACGTTTTCTCTTAACGTTTGTTACAGGGAGTCAAATTGAGAAGATTACATGTACATGTTAATTTGATCCAAAGAAATGTGACCTACTTAATATATCTTAAAGTGGGTGTGAATACCACAACCAGAATATTGTATGATATTAATGCTTTTATTTTTATTTCCTCACCATTTTTAAATATATTTAAATATGTTTTTTTTATTTATATATATATTTAAAATAATAAAAATTGTTAGAGTTTGAATAATTTTAATTGGTAATTAAGTTATAGACATAATGTTATGTCTTTTAAAATTTTGTGGGCCTTGTATATATTAACAGTGTCTTTGACATAAATTCACATCTGTTAATTATTTTTATCTAACCACTTGATGACAAATGTTACATTGAAATCTAAGGCATCACACAGTCGCTATAAACCATTATTATAGCCCCACGTACATAAACGTCTTTATTGAATTTGACAGAAGCATTTGCCTCCCAAGATCTTGTCGTTGCTTTAATTTCTTTAAAACAGCTAGCTTTCTAATCTAAGCATTAGTTTACAAAGCTATTTATTAGATTGGACTATTTAATCTTGAAAATTCAGCCTAAAAAGTAGATAGGAAAAAAAAAAAAAAAGGACCATTGAATCTTGAAACTTAAACAAGAGGGGAAGAGATTTTATTATTAGTACAAAATTAATTTGCTAATCAATTGGATAGATTTCTTTAATCTAAAGTCTAGTTTCAAGGATAAACCAGACAAAAAGAAAACTTAACATAAAGGAAATGTTAGGAGAAAGGGAAAAAAAATCCTTTTTTTTTTTGGGAGAAGAAATTAGGAAACAAATGTTAGTGAAAAAAAAAAAAAACTTAAGAAGAAAATATTACAATGATTAAAGCCAATTACTAAAATATAATAATATGTATGGTGGTTAAAAAAGCTCGTGTGAAATATTATTCATTTGACCACAATTCTCAATAATATGAAAACGCATACAATTAACATGGCGCATATTGTCATCATTAATTAATTAAGAGCACTTTTATATTTTTACATTCTCCTTTTTTATTATTATTATTATTATTATTATTATTATTTTATAGATAATTTACACTTGAAATTAAATACTTGTTTAAAACTAAAACTCATATAAACATACATTCAAAAATAATAGGTACTACTAACCAAAATTTTCCTTTAAGCAACATGATTCATGGTTGGAGTTGTTGGAACTCCGAACAACTAATCTTTGCGTCTAAAAATATTTATTAAAATGTGTTCAAATTAATGGTGTAAAAAATAAAATCACATCTAAAAGGGGATATTTTAAGGAATATTCTCATTAATTAAAGACTCGGCCTAGAAAAAAAATTATAAAAATAAATTTACGCGATACCTAGTGATGGATAATTTTTTTTTAATACTTTATATATAATATCCTTGTTATGTATTTTATTTTTCCTAAAAGAGAAAACTAAAGTTGTGTAAATAGACCTTTGATAATGGGGTGATTGATGGTCTAATTAAAGGAGTTACCTTTGTTGCAAGGTATTGAAAAAAAAATGTTGAAGTAATAAATAAGTAGTCATATCAATGCAAAAGCAAGGAGGATGATCGAAAGGTGGGATTAAGACTAACACCTATGTTGCAGTTCATGGGGTTAGGAGTGGTGTTTTGGGTTAGGAATGGTATTGTTGTGCTAACCAAGAAAGGGTGCCTGTCCAGAGTTGCAAGATAAGGATGGCTGGTGTTCGTGGGTGAAAAAATGTGGTGTTTGAATCGGACTTATTAGTATGTATAATAAATGTGGTGTGTGAGTAATAAATATTAAGTATTAGGTGTTAATTAGTTAGTATTAATAAATGAAATGTAATCTATATACTCCTAATTCATTTGAATGAATTCAATGAAAATACTTCTATTTCATTATATTTAAGTTGGTATTAGAGCAGAAAAAAAAATTTACCCTTCGGCTTCTCACGGCTCAATCCGTTCTCTGAGCAACCACCAGCAGTCATCCGTAGCACCGCCGCGTGTCTCTCTATCTCACATGAGCGCCGTCCGACCAATCCAGCAGCGTTCTCCGCGCGCCTGTCTCTCCTTTTGCGCTCTATCCCTCCATGCGCCATCAATGCCTGTCTCTGATTTGTCCACGCCAAACCAGTCACCACGCTCTCTCTCCGTCCACGCCTCCTCACCACGCTGCCCAGTGTCTTCAGCCTCACCAGCGACTACACTGGGGAAATTCCTCTGTTGAAGCCTCACTAGATATGTCGCCAAACTTGGAAATGCTTTATTAAACATTTGTCAAAACCCTAGCTAATCTAAGCCCAATTTTCAACAACAGCCTAAGTCCAAGCCCAATTGTCAAAACCCTAGCTCAAGTCCAAGCCCAACAACAGCCCAGTAAATTTAAATTTTAGCCCAGTAAAAAAAACCTTTTTATTCCGCTGCACATTATTATTTTTCTGTTTCAATGGAACATTCAAGACAACATCAGAGTTCTAAGACTAATGAACTTCCAAATTTTGAAATTTTTGTAAAGAGGTCAAAAATTGGCTCTTTTAGGAGTACCAAACTTAATTGTACTAATTTTCGAACATGGAAAAAAGTTATGTCTGTTTATCTTTGAGGAATGCACAAGATGAGACATGTGACTAAATCAATCAAGGCTCCTAGTCAAGATGCTGTAGAGGCCTATACTAAGTGTGAAGATGATGATGACTTGGTAATGTCAATTATATTTAGAGCTATTACTGATGATGTATTACAGATTGTAGATGAGTGTGAAACAGCTGAGGCCATTTGGAATACCCTAGGTGATCTCTATACAAATGAGTTTGACTTTATTCAAGTTTATGAATTGATGTGCAAAGCTGCTGGCATGCAGTAGAATGGGCAACCAGTATTTGTGTTTTATACTAAGCTAAAGAATGTATGGGCTGAAATTGATCAGAAACGTCCGTGCAAAATTAAAAATAAAGAGGACCTTCTATGGTACCAGAAAGAGAAGGAGCTGGAGTGAGTACATGCATTCTTGAGAGGACTTGATACGAAACATAATAATGCCAAGGGTGAATTGCTTCGAATGCCAGATCCTCCGAGCTTGACTACAGCTTTTACATACATCCGCAAAGATGAATCTCAGCAGGAAAGTCTTAATCAGACACAAGTTGAGGTATCAAGCCTAGCCATTCAGGCCAAATCAAAAGCACCTTTCCTCCAGCAACAAAGTTCAATTCCACTTCATCAGCAAGAACCTCCACCAAGCTTTGCCAATCGTCATCGCCCTCGTCCTCAATGCTCTTATTGCAGTGAAGGTGGGCATCTTCGAAAAACTTGTTGGAAACTAAACCCACACCTGAAATCCAGAAGGCAAAATTATATATATATATATATATGGTGGTTAAAAAACTTAAGAAAATATTACAATGATTAAAGCCAATTACTAAAATATAATAATATGTATGGTGGTTAAAAAAGCTCGTGTGAAATATTATTCATTTGACCTCAATTCTCAATAATATGAAAACGCATACAATTAACATGCCGCATATTGTCATCATTAATTAAGAGCACTTTTATATTTTTACATTCTTGTTTGCTATCTTTCTCTTTTTTATTTTATTTTATTTTATTATTTTATACATAATTTACACTCAAAATTAAATACTTATTTAAAATTAAAACTTATATAAACATACATTCAAAAGTAATACTACTACAAAAATTTTCCTTTGAGGCAACATGATTCACCGTTGGAGTTGTTGGAACTCCAATAACTAATTTTTGCGTTTAAAAATATGTATAAAACAAAAATGTTTATTAAATTGTGTTCAAAATAACGGTGAAAGAAATAAAAGCATATCTAAAAAGGGACATTTTAAGGAATATTCTCATTAATTAAAGACTTGGCCTAGAAAAAAAATTATGAAAATAAATATACGCAATACCTAGTGATGGATAAATTTTTTTTAAGGCTTTATATATAATTTCCTTGTTATGTATTTTATTTTCCCTAAAAGAGAAAACTAAAGTTGTGTAAATAGGCCTTTGATAATGGCGGTGATTGAAGGTCTAAAGGAGTTACCTTTGTTGCAAGGTATTGAAAAAAAAAATATTGAAGTAATAAATAAGTAGTCATATCAATGCAAAAGCAAGGAGGACGATCGAAAGGTGGGATTAAGACTAACACCTATGCTGCAGTACGTGGGGTTAGGGGTGGTGTTTTGGGATAGGAATGGTATTGTTGTGCTAACCAAGAAAGGGTGCCTGTCCAGAGTTGCAAGATAAGGATGGCTAGTGTTCGTGGGAGGAAAAATGTGGTGTTTGAATCGAACTTGTTAGTGTGTGTAATAAATGTGGTATGTAAGTAATAAATGTTAGGTGTTAGGTGTTAGTTAGTTAGTATTAATAATGAAATGTAATCTATATATACTCCTAATTTCTTTGAATGAATTCAATGAAAATACTTTTATTTTATTATTTCAAGTTGGTAGCAGAGTAGAAAAAAAAAATTTACCCTTTAGCTTCTCACGGCTCTGTCCATTCTCTGAGGAGCCACCAACAGTCATCCGCAGCGTCGTCAGCACCGTCGCGCGTCTCTTTGTCTCACCTGAGCGTTGTCCGACCAGTCCAGCAACGCCCTCCGCGCGCCTGTCCCTCCGTCCGCGCTTTGTCCCTTTGCACTCCGTCAACGCCTGTCTTTGCTCCGCGCACCATCAGTGCCTGTCTCTGCTCCGTCCACTCTAGACCAGTCACCACGCTCTCTCTCAGTCCACGCCGCCTCACCACGGGGCCGCGTCTTCAACCTCACCAGCGACTCCACTGGGGAAATTCCTTTATTGAAGCTTTACCAGATCTGTCGCCAAACTTGGAAATGCTTTATTAAACATTTGTCAAAACCCTAGCTAAGTCCAAGCCCAATTTTCAACGACAGCCCAAGTCCAAGCCCAAAACCCTAGCTCAAGTCCAAGCCCAACAACAGCCCAATCAGCAGACCTAGTCTGTAAGCCAAGTAAAAAAAAACTTTTTATTCCTCTGCACATTATTATTTTTCTGTTTTAGTGGAAGATTAATGAACTTTCAAGACAACATCAGATTTTTAAGACTAATGAACTTTCAAAATTTGAAGTTTCTGTCAAGAGTTCAGAAAATGGCTCTTTTGGGGGTACTAAACTCAATGGTACCAATTTTCGAAAATGGAAAAGGGTTATGTCTGTTTACTTCGAGGAATGCACAAGATGAGGTATGTGACTAAATCAATCAAGGCTCCTAGTTAAGATAATGTAGAGGCCTATACCTAAGTAGGAAGATGAAGATGGCTTGATAATGTCAATTCTATTCATAGCTATTATTGATGATGTATTACAGATGGTAGAGGAGTGTGAAATCGCTGAGGCCATTTGGAATACCCTAGGTGATCTCTATACAAATGAGTCTAACTTTATTCAAGTTCATGAATTGATGTGCAAAGCTGCTGGTATGCAGTAGAATGGGCAACCAATATCTATGTTTTATACCAAGCTGAATAATGTATGAGCTAAAATTGATCAAAAGCGTCTGTGCAAAATTAAAAATCAAGAGGACCTTCTATGGTACCAAAAGAAAGGAGCTGGAGCAAGTACATGCATTCTTGAGAGGACTTGATACGAAACATAATAGTGCCAAGGGCGAATTGCTTCGAATACCAGACCCTCCGAGCTTGACTACAGATTTTACATACATTTGTAAAGATGAATCTCAGCAAGAAAGTCTTAATTAGGCACAAGTTGGGGTATCAAGCCTAGCCATTCAGGTCAAATCAAAAGCACCTTTCCTCCAGCAGCAAAGTTTAATTCCACTTCATCAACAAAGACCTCCCCCAGGCTTTGCCAATGGCCCTCGTCCTCAATGCTCTTATTGCAATGAAAGTGGACATCTTTGAGAAACTTGTTGGAAACTAAACCCACACTTGAAACCCAGAAGGAAAAATTATCGTCTTAGAGCAAAAGCAGCTGCAATGTAACAAGTCCAAGAACCAGATTATTATGGAGTGACTGGACAGGATCATCATATGGAATGTGGAAGTATCCCTACAGCTTCAATAGCTGGTCGTGGTAAGATTAGTATAGCTTTAAACATTTCTCACTTTGTTGGGTCTAATACTTACATTATTGATTCAGTGCATCTGATCATATGACTTATGATAAATCTTATTTTATTGAGTTATCTTCCCACCAGTGTCTTATGTTACAAATGCTAACAGTGAGGCCTTTCATGTCTTAGGGAAAGGGACAGTCTGTATCACTCCAACTTTACAGCTCCATAATGTTTTATATGTGTCTGACTTATCTCATCACTTAATATCTATCCCACAGTTGAATACTGAGTCTAAATATTCTGTAACCTTTTATCCTATGTATGTGATTTTTCAAGATCTTCTTACCAGAAAAATAATTGGTCGAGGGTATTTGAGAGGCAGATTGTTCCATTTGAATCAAAACTATGCAGGGAAGAAACCAGGAGCACAGACAACATTGCATTGACTTCTAGTTCTGACAAGCTAAGTAAAATTTGGTTGTAGCATCACCGCTTAAGGCATCCGTCTTTTAGTCTTATGAAAAAATTCATGCCTACTTTGTTTATTGGTGTTAATGAGTCTGTTTTACATTGTGAGATATGTGTTTTGGCCAAGAACCATCGTATTACTTATTCTCCTAGTATTTTTAATAAAAGTATTATTCCTTTTGAATTAATTCATTTATGATGTTTGGGGACTATCTAAAGAGCCACTGTATCGGGTATGAGATATTTTGTTTCGTTTATCGATGACTGTACAAGGTTGTCATGGGTTGCTCTTCTTAGAACAAGAGATAAAGTTTTTTCAAATTTTCAAACTTTTCATACCATTGTTCAAACACAATACAATAGCATCATTAGGATCCTCTGTTCTGACAATGGGGGAGACTATGTTAATCATATTTTTCAAGACTTTTTCAAAACATATGAGATTGTTCATCAAACTACCTGGCCTACAAACACCAGAACAAAATGGGGATCTGAAAGAAAAAATCGTAATTTATGTGATATAGCTCGTGCACTCCTATTTAGTGCTCATATGCCAAAATATCTTTGGGGTGATGCTGTACAAGCTTCCGCCCATCTCATCAATCGTCTCCCATCTAGTGTCCTTAACGGACAAATCCAATTTCAAATTCTTGCATCTTATGTCTCCTTGTCATCCTTCCATAATCTTTCTGTCCGTGTATTTGGTTGTGTTACTTTTGTACATGTTCCTAAAAATCAAAGGTTTGCGTTAGATGCCCGGGCAATTAAATGTGTGTTTGTTGGTTATGGAGGTTATTAGAAAGGATATAAGTGTTTCTATCCACCGACTAGAAAGTATTATGTCACTATGGATGTTACCTTCTTTGAGGACATGAGTAATTTTTTCTCACCTGATACTGCTCGTCAGGGGGAGAATTCATATTTCGAAGAACTGTATCATGGTGAGGGAAAAGAATTATAAGAATCACCAATTGATGTTTCTATGGGTCCAGTTGAGATTCCTAATCCATTGAATCCAGTCATTGAAGAAGCAAATGCTCCAAGTATCCAAGCACCAAATTCGCTCACAACAAATGAAAATGAAGATACTATTGTTCCCTCAAGCATCACTCATACCCTTAATCAACAGCTCCCTAGTATTGAAGGTCACTCATTTGAGATATGTACACCTATTGATACTAATAGCATTGAGTCTAGTGTTGGAAAATCTGTGTTATCAAATAGGTCTACTCGGGTCAACCAGCAAAAAGATATGAGCCAAATATCCATGCAAAATCAAAATATCTAATAGCCAACTACATGTCCACTAAAAGATTGTCTAAGTCATATGAATCATTTGTAAATCAAATATCTGCTGTATGAGTACCTAACAAAGTGCAGGATGCGTTGGGAGACCCAAAATGGAGAAAGGCAATGGAGGAAGAAATGGAGGCATTACAAAAGAACGATACTTGGCAACTTGTGCCTCTACCACAAGGCAAGAAAGTAGTAAGTTGTCGATGGGTGTTTACTGTAAAATATAATGCTGATGGATCTGTGAATCGGTATAAAACCCACCTTGTAGCAAAAGGGTTCACTCAAACGTATGGTGTAGACTACGATAAGACTTTTACTCTAGTTGCTAAAATGAATACTATTCGGGTTCTACTTTCGCTTGTCACAAGCTTAAACTGGCCACTTCGGCAATTTGATATCAAGAATGCGTTCCTTCATGGAGAGTTAGTCGAAGAGGTGTACATAAGTCTTCCACCTGGATATGTAACTGATTCTCCTCGTAATTTTGTATGCCAATTGAGGAAGTCTTTGTATGGTCTCAAGCAATCCCCTCGAGCCTGGTTTGGAAGATTTTCACAGTTCATGTAGAAGGTTGGTTACAAACAGAATAATTCAGACCACACACTGTTAATAATATGGTAATTACTGGAGATGATGTTGCTGAGATGGATAAATTACAGAGACAACTAGCCTTTGAGTTCGAGATAAAGGATTTGGGTGAACTGAAGTACTTCTTAGGGATTGAAGTAGCTAGGGGAAGCGAAAAAATTTTTCTATGTCAGAGAAAGTACATTCTTGACTTACTAACTGAAACAATTATGTTGGATTGCAAACCATTGACACTCCTATTGAACAAAACCATTATCTAGCAGAGTATCCAGATCAAGTACCAACTGATCGAGCTCGCTATCAGAGGTTGGTTGGGCGCCTAATTTATTTGGCACATACTAGACCAGATGTTGCATATGCAGTAAGTGTGGTAAGTTAGTTCATACATAACTTGAGTGAGAGTCACATAGATGCAGTTGTGAGAATTTTAAGGTACTTAAAGTCGGCTCCAGGGAGAGGAGCAATGTTCTCTAAAGCATAACAATCCTCTTGAAGTTTGTGGCTTTACAGATGCAGATTGGACATGAAGTATTACAGATAGAAAGTCAACATCGGGTTACTTCACCTTTGTGTGTATGAGGTAATTTGGTTACATGAAAAGTAAAAAGCAGAAAGTTGTTGCACAATCTAGTGCTGAGATTGAGTATAGAGGTATGACTCATGGGGTTTGTGAATTGCTGTGGATTAGAAGTTTGCTATTTGATTTGGGTTTCGAACTCAAAAATACCATGCAGTTGTATTGCAACAGTCGGGCAGCCATTGATATATCACAAAATTCAGTACAACATGATCATACTAAGCATGTAGAGATTGATCGTTATTTTATAAAAGATAAGCAAAATGCCAAACTCATAAGCCTCCCTTTTGTTTTTACTGAGAAGCAACTTGCAGATGTGCTCACCAAAGAAATTTTTAAAAAGACGTTTTATGACTCATTAAGTAAGTTGGGTATGGTTGATATCGTATACGCCAACTTGAGGAGAAGTGTTAGTATGTGTAATAAATGTTAGGTATTAGGTGTTAGTCAGTTAGTATTAATAAATGAAATGTAATTTATATATACTCATAATTTCTTTGAATGAATTCAATGAAAATACTTCTATTTCATTATATTCAAGTGGACTTACTATTAGTGGTGTTAATGATTAATGGGGTAGGGGATTGTTTTCCATTTGAGCGGGTTTTAGTTGAGGAAACTAGGATGCAAAGGTTGTGTTGAGGAGGAGGGCAGGCAAACAAGGCTGCGCACGGTGTTACTAAATTTGCCTTGGCTGGAATAGGTTACATTGTTGGAAAGGGATGCTCCATTGTGCATTTGGGAGTTTGTTAAATTTGAGTGTGTACTTTATAAGAATGCTTGTGTTTTTCATTTAAGTTATCAAAAAAGTAACTACTCACAGTCTCACACGCACACACACATCCTCTGTAAATAGCTTATAGCATAAATAAATAAATAATGAAAAAGGAGATGTCATTTGACGAAAGCATTTGATTTTGCCTGTAAAATTTTGCTTTGAATCCTTAGATGATTTTTGGAGAAGTGGAAGACAGACATACCTTCATGTGTTATTTAAACTGTCTATGTATCTACATTTTATGATTATTAGTAACTTGTTTAAACGAGGTAACTCAAAATTATATTGTTTCATTAAATTACACTTTTGCTGTAATTTTTCTTTCTTCAAAAAATCTCTATAATCCGTACTCTGACAAAAAAACTGCCAAATGTGAAGTTGGTAACGGGAATTAAAAAATTTATAGACGATTGATCATTGCTTTGCATATTTTTTTTTTTATTTTTTATAATCAAACAATAAGAGGATCGGTGTGATTCAAAAGTGCATCCTCTACATGATATTAAACAGACATACATCTAATTTGAAATAATTAATACACTTTTTAGTATTTTAATGTAAAATGTATGAGAAAACTTTAGTCTACTATAACTTTCGTAAATCTGAGGAGAAAGTTACAACAGATTTTCTTTGCTTAATGTGATTAAAATGTATCAAATTTAAAAAATGTATTTATTTTGTGAAAATAAAATATCTTATAAATGTTCGAATACCTAATGAAAGCTAGCTTTTCAGGTATACATTACAAGTATTGTTTGTAAATTCTAACAATAATTATTTATTTTTTATATTTCTATTTTATTCCCAATCAAAAATAAAATCCTAATTGTTTCTTTTCACAAACTCAAAATTTTTAGAAATTGCGTCGAATGCCTTTAAAGTAATTATTTCAACGACCCAAAAGATAGTGAAATTTGGGCCATGAATATGTTGGCCCATCAATTTTGGAATTGTGAGATTCATAAATTTATTTCGTCAAAAAGTTCAAGTGCCAATAATGTGTAATATACAGTTTGACAAATAAAGAAATGTAATCCTGAATTGAAATCTTTGTTGCACTTTTTGTTTAACATAGTTCTGACAGATGTATAAAAGTATAGTTTGGTCCTCTTCCTAACAGCTTAAGCTTTTAGGAGAGTTGGTGAACAACAACTTCTAACATGGTATCAGAGTTGAAGGTCCTGTGTTCGAGACCCAGCGACCCCAATTATTCAATTGTATTCGCATTGGTTACAATATGTCATCTAAAGAAACTGAACTTGATTGCTAAAGTAAAGGAAAGAGAAGATGAAGATTATGCAGAAAGAAAAACTAATAAAACTGTTTCTTGTAAAACATTGATTTCAAGAATTTCATGTATATTCTTATTACTGATTGTAAAGGCAACGTACATTGATTGTAGTTGAGCAACTATTTATACATACGCTGCTAACAAACCAATGACAGCAATGCATAACAAACTTCTAGTTTTTATCTACTAAATCAGTTTTTATGCCATGCACTCACACTTAAGCACAGTTATATCTGTCACAATATACACTTTAATTGCTGCACTCTTTCTGATTAATCAGTACACACTTTATACTCTTCAATGGGTTCAGCATTTCATGTTGCAAATATTTTTTTGAAAAATAAATAAATAAACTTTCTATTTTCATAATTATACCATCACGAATATTTGAGAGATTTCTCTTGAGAAGATTCGCTCAAGGTTTCGCTATTCACATGTATGATACTACTGAGTTTGTATACGTGTCACTTATTAGTTATTTATAAAGTAAAGTGGGCACGCATAGAACCCTTATACGAAGGTAGTGAGGTCGATTTTATGACACATCTAAAAAAAAAACACAAGTAAGTACATTCGTACTTTGAAAATAAAATGTACTTCCACAGGTTGTATTTTGTTAATTACACGGACTAAGGCAAATGCACGTGGTTTGGAGTTAATTAATGTAGGTTGGACTGAACAACGCGAACTGGGCCAAACAACGCAAATTGGAATTGGACCTCTTATTAGTGAGCCTCTTTATTCGAGTGGATCAGTGGTAGAATAGAAATTTAGTAGTATTCCTATACCAAATAATATATAAAACTATAAATGCATTCTAATATATATGAGTATAAATGTAAGTAAATTTGTGCGTCCTTATATAACTTTCATGTAGGAAAAAAAAAAATCCTCCATTCGACAAAGCCCACGTTGTTTAATATTTACTACGTGTGTCTCATAAAATTTATCAAAAGAAAAAAAGAGTGAAAAGCAAATTAAGTGTCTCAAGCTCACTCTTTTTTTTAATATATATTTTTTATCAAATCTCAAGCTCATAGTTTGAAGAGAACGTTGAAGCTGTTGTTACTCCAAGGACCTTACTAATTTGTGAAATTCCAAGATTTAAAAACAAGTAGCCAAGTAGGACCCATGATGTAATTTAAAGATAATACAACAAACACAATTATTTTTATTATTATGACTTGTATATTATACTACTATAATTAATTATATTTTAATAAATAAATAAATTAAATTGTGATAAATATGCTCACCTAATTAGAATATTCTTATTTGCATATTCAAAATATGTTATGAAGGTTAAAAATACTTTATTTAGGTTCGAATAAAGCATTTTTTTTTTTAACATCTACTTTATTAATAAAGCATTAAAAAATAGTTTATAATTTATAATTTAAGTTTAATAACATCTGAATAAAGTATTTTATATTTAAAAATAAACTTAGTTAAAGTAATCATCATTTCAACAAAAGGAAAAGAGACGGCTTGAAAAAATAAACAAGCATTATATTTATATTATAGCTACATAAAAGATGCAAGGTGGGAAAGAGAGAAACATATAAACTAAAAAAAAAAAAAACACAAAGGAATAAAGATAAAGAAATGAAAAAGTGAGAATACAAAGGTGTAGGTAGAACTTAGGAGCAACAGAAAGAAAGAAAGGCATGCCTAGTGCTGAGGGAGCAGTGGGCAGTGCAGAGAATATCACAAGTATTAAAAAGATATCTTCCTTGTTTCCGGTGCTGCATTTTTTATGTAAATAAAACACACTATTTTCGTATTCTTCTTTCTTTCACTTTTTGCTTGTTTTCTATTGTTTTTCAATAACAAGTGCTGCACTATCTCAACTTTTTCACAAAAATAAATTCAAATTTCATTTTATAGTATCTTCGTGTTAACTATGACTTACAGAGTTGTTGACCTATTTGATTTTTTTATAAAAACAAACGCATACAATTCAAACTATAACTACAATGTATCAAATCATAATACTTAAAAGAGCAATAGTCATAACTTGCACCAATATATAATAATAATATAATCCATACACAAATATCATTTTGTGTACCAAAAATATCAACCGAACTCCGAGTTAAAATCGCTAATTATCAAAGGTCTAATGTTTAAGATCAAGCAATACTTGAACTATTTATTGCAAATAATGTTTCAAATATTAATATCGATCAAAATATCGAGACTTAAAATTTTATAGATATATTGAATATATTATCATTATTGATAAAAATATTAAAAAAAAATTTTACGAAAATTATAAATAAATAAAATTATAATATTTTTAATGAACTTTCAAAAATATCAAAATAATTCATTATTTATCTCTTAATTAGATATCTTATTTAATGCATATAAATATAAATAAGTTATTTTGACCAATAAGTCAAAAATTTATACAATAGGTACTTAAAATATTTAAAATAATTATTTGAACTAATTTTTTTTTATGATTGGTATAATTAAATAACTATATTTAATGATAAGTTATTTAAAAAAAAAAATAAAGTTAATCACAAACGATAATTTATAAATATTATTTAAAATTTTACCTACAAAATATATATTAATTGATATTTTATCAACATCAATATTTTTTCAACATTGTTATAGACAATATGTATTTATATCAAGAATTATAAAATACAAATAATATGAAGATATTTTCAATAATGTTAGAATGTATTTTCATCTTTGGTTGCCCATTATAAATATAAGTGAAAAAATATGTGTAATTATTTTTATTTGTGGTTAAAAAATTAACAAGAAATTGGTCAAAATTATATTTAGGCATGAATGTGTAAGTTTGGTGCTTTTTAGGTATGAATTCTAAGTTACTCTAATTTATGGAGACTTTTTAGATACTCTAACTTAATTCAATGGTACATTTCTAGCAAAATTAAATTGTTTTCTAATTTATTGAATATTTTACAAAATTAGTATTAATTAACCAATTTAAAATAAATATTTTTGTCCATCTCCATTTCTTATAGATTAAAAGAAACTAATGAATTAAAATTTAGTAGATGATATATCCAAGTTAAAAATTTAAACAATTTGTATTAATAATGTAAAAATTGGATAAATCAAAAGTAATTCAAGTTAAATATTAGATTAATAATTAATTTTCTTGTTAGTATTGGAAACTATTATGCTTAGAATATTAGATAATTATTCTAATATTTTTCTATTAATTTAGGACTCTTATTTAGAGTTCTATTAGGATTAGGATTAGGATTAGGATTTTAGTTTATTATTACTATAAATATGAATGTAGTCCTTCAATATTTTATATGAATGAGAATTAAAATGTTTTTATTTGACTTTTTGATTCTTTTCTCAACCCACTTTGATTATCCATTATTTTAGCTTCTACATTTATTATTTTATCTATTTTATATTTATATTTGCTTCTGCTTTATATTTTAACAATTGAAATAGGTCATTTATTATAAGTTAAATTGTTTGACATAAACTCATTTATATATAGAATTTTATATTTAATTCTCTAAAAAAAAAAGTTCATTTTTCTTATAAACAAACATATGTATTTTAGTGTTAGAAAAAAATAAATATTTTTTTTACTAAAAAAATTAAAAATAAAATAAATTAAATAATTAAGTCATTTATATATTGAAGTATTTATCATGCTATTACCACTAGGAAAGGAAGAAAGGAAAAAGTAGAGCGTCCATAAAAATGAAAATAACTATACATAATGTTTGAAGAAATAAATTATATGAATGCTATAAAAATCAATTAAAGCATATATTTAATTAATTTTTATAGCCTTAAATGATAGTAGTTCGAATTGGTCACTGTAAATGACAAATTTATGGTCGTCAACTAAATAAGTAAATAGATATTATTTGAAGTAAAATAAATTAATACATATTAGATATATGTAAATATTCAACCGGGTTATTATAAAAATCTTTATATTTTGCATAAAGTGTCAAAGTGATATGATCCAATTAATTAAGCCAATGTTGTTAGTATTGTATTTAAGTTTGGAGTTGTTTCATGTCATAATCATACATGATATTTTATTGTGATATAAGCTGCATTACGACTCCCCACACTTATACAAGTGTAGTACTAGTACTAGCTATTTAACAATTAATTTCAAGTCTATCCACTAAGTAAAAAATATATAGAAAGCAGTTGATTTATATAAAATACTATAATATATGAATCTAAAAAGTAAATCAATAACTAATGATATAATATTTGTCGTCCAGATATTTTGCAGACCTTACACTTTAAAAACATTGTGAAATTTCAATTTTATATCACTTTTTCAAAGCAAGAAATTATTTATTGTAATAATGTGATATTATAAGTTAATAAATTTGAATACTAATGCAATTATTTTTTTAAAATTACAAGTAATAATATTTGTTAAAAAATAATAATATAATTATTAAGTAGTACATGAATAACACATCTTTCAATTAAGCTTCACCTTCTCCTTAACACCTTCATATAAACTACGGCACAGGTACAACTAATTGTAGGAATAAGATTTTTGTAATTTTTTATTTCAAATAATTCCATTATTTTTCTTAAACCATTAATTGTACTGGATTGTAGGGTCTGTTACACAAAAATAATCAAATTAAATCCATCGGTCGCGTCCCCAAAAAATATACATAGTAACAGTAGACTTTGATACTATCTGTTACTAGCTTTAAATTTATTTGATGTAATTTTTCATACCAAGTTGTGAATTTTCAGAGCTGTCACCAATAAGAACCATGCATGCTAAAATCATGACAATGAAATTACACTACTTTTGTTATTCTTTGTGATGTTAATAGCTACTTGCAATTTATTTATAGCTGGCAAGCATTTCGCATCTTTTTTGCCTTTTTTGGATGGAGTTATGTACCCACCACCTAAATCCATATTCTTCACACTTCCTTCAGCAGTGTCTTTTCCGAAATTTGTTATGTATCATCATCACCTAAATTCCCCGTTTACTGTAACTTACAAAAAATTTGATAATTTAATCAATTTAATTCATTAATTTTTGAACGATTTTAATTCGATCATCGAGTCGAATCAAATTAAAAAAAAAATTAATTTATTAAGTTTAAATCGAATGACAAATTTAATCATGTATCATCTGATCCAATCGAAAAAAAACTAAATATATTTATATTTATACATATAAAATATTTTTATTGGACATTCTTATTTTTATTATACATCATATCATTATTTTAACAATATCAATAGAATCTTAAAATACTATAACAAATTTAATTTATTGTTTAAATGAATTGTTAGTTTTATTTAAATTAATATTGTAATTTGTGTTGTGTTATTTTTATGTAGATTTGAGTCGTTCTTTAATATTATTATTTGATATTTTTTTGAATTTATTTTTCAAATATATTTATGTTATGTAAAAATTTAAATTTTTTATTCAAAGTTATGAAAAAAGAGCAAAATAAATTTATTGATCGGATTCAATCGATCAAAGAGTTTTCGGATAAGATTGAATAATATTAGGATTTTTTAATCAATTGAAAAAGTTGGATCGGATCGAATGAGGATAAAATTAATAGTTTTGATCCGATACACATCCTTAATTTTATATAAAAATTATCGAATAAAAAGAGGACGAGTAAGTTAATAAATAATATTTTTTATTTTAATTTTCGCTCAGTTTTTTATCCTCTACAGTGAAAGTTTAAGAATATATATATATATATATATATATATATATATATATATATATATTTTATTTTTTATTTTTTATTTTTTTTGTTGCTAAGAATACTAATTTTCTTTTCCTTTATGGCATTTTTCTTTTTCTGATGTCCAATTTATATAACGTTCAGTTTTATAACACCTAACCCAACTATAATTTATTAAGAAAAATGAAATTGCCAATTAGTGGACAAAAATGTCAATACTAAGAGGCATAAAAATTATGAATACAACAATAAGAAAAATATAGATAAATAGAAGAATTGTTGCGTATGAGAGAAAAAAAAAGTATTAAATCTTTCAAAATAAAAATAAAAAGTTATGTAAGTTGAATCTATCTCCTTTTATGTAATTACTTTTCAAAACATCTCCAACATAGAAAAAAAAAAAAAATCAATTATGGTGGGAAAAAAAAAAAAAAAAAACCTTTAAAACGGGTCAAATTAAAAAACTGTATTGTATCATATAATTCAATAAAATTTATCAATTATTTAGGTCCAATCTAGTTTCTAAACATTTTATTTAATTAAACAAATGATCAGACCAAACCGTTTTAAATTATCATACATGTAATTAAAAGAAAATGTCATTAGGATTCAAGCAGTCTAGTGGTTATACCCAATGTTTCAAGTTTAATTTCCTCAGGTTCCATTTTTTGTGTTTTTATGTCCAATTATTATAAAACTAAAATAAAAAAAGGGCCTAAATTTGAACCATTGAACTCAAGGTCAATTAAAAAACCCCTCTGCTAATTCTTTTGTTTTTATTTTGTCATTTTTAACAATTTAAAATTAATTATTTCCATTTAACTGATATAATCCGATCCAATTTATTAAATATTTTAAAATTTTGAATTTGATCAAATCACTTAAAATTTGACAATTAATTGCTTAATAAATGTTCAATAAAGAACAAAAACAATCTTGCTTAAAATACTTTTACTTCATGTACTTTTTTTCCGAACGATTCTTATCTCATCAACTTGGTAATACTCTAGAATCAGTAATTATAACATGTTTTACTTTCATGTGGACACTTATGGACCGTTGAACTTATTTATTTGGAAGCTGGAACGAAACGGTTTGAATATATATATATTATATTTTTTTAGATCATCGAAACGGTTTGAATATGAGTAGCTCTAAATAAATTATTTTTTGTTCCATGTGTAAATAATGGTATAATATTTTAAATTAATATAAATATTTATTTAAAAAATATAAATGTATAATAAATAATAGAAAAAAATAATAATATGAATAGTAGAGAGTATATTCTAACAATAATAACTAACATTCCTTTTATTTAAAAATTTAAAAAAGTTTTAAAAAATTTAAGCCGTTAAAAAAAAGAGTACTTCTAATTCTGATAATATATTATAAGTTCTTAAATTTAAACTGTTTGAAAGATGATCAATTATACTTTTTATACATTTATTAGTTAAATACTTGAACAAAAATTTTACATTTTTATGTAATAATAACTCACATTTTTAATTATTTTTATCAATATATTTATAACATATTAATATTACATATCATAATATATTAAAATTCATATAAGAAAATCGGACTCATATATAGTATACAATCATTTGAGTCCATCAAAACGTAATAAATACATAAGTAAAAATTGTTTAATATATAAAGCTTTATTATCCATGTTGAATTTAAGAATTATATTTATGAGAGGTATTATATGTATAATAAAAAATAATATTAAATATTTTTTTTGTTATTTATTTTTATTTAAAAAATACGTTTTTGATTTTAGATAAATATATATATAATTTATTTAAAATTTTATAAATATTATATTTATAATTTTATTTATTGGAAATTAAGATAATGTACGAGCTCCTTTTAATTCTTTTATATGTTTGCTCCAGTTTATTATATAAAATATAATTTTCTTAAGGTGAAGGGGCGAATTAATTTTTTAATTTAAACCATTAAAATTATTTAGTATTATTATTAAATATATATTTAAATTCTTTTGTTTATAAAAAATAAGTTATTGAATGAAAATTTAACTTTTTTTTATTACATTTTATTTAATAAAATATATATTAAAAATATAGTGGTTATTTAAAGAAATTCAGTCAATCTTCAATCATTTTCTATCTATAAATTATTTTTCTCTTCTTAAGTCATTTTTTTTAATTAGTAAAATTATTTAAATTATGTATCTTTTATTAATAAAAGAAACAATTATGGTGGCTCTAACTTTTTTTTTTTATTGAACATATTGTCTCTAACTTGTGTTGGTTTTTTTATTGAAACAATTTTGTAAATATATTTTTACTATATCTACACTAATGAAGAAATATAATATAGCTTTGACCATATTCAATACTCACGTCTAATGTCAAAAATAATATTTATTGTTAAAATATTTAAAATTTATATTATATTTGAATTGAGCAAATGTTATCTAACCTATTACTTTCAAAAATAATTACAAAATATTTTAAATAACTAAAATTCAAGAATAAAAAATTTAAGATTAATAATAAATATAACTATACTTTACTAAAAAATAATACAATATAATACTTAAAAATTAATATAAATTTTTAATAATAAATGAAAAGTAAATATAGTAGGTTTATATGTTGGAATTTTGATTTTAAATTAAAGAGTTGAATGAATAAATAAAAAGATAAAATGAGTTAATCTGTTTTGATATAAAAATATTTTTATTATAATTTTTTTTTATTTTTAATTAATTTATGTTTTTATTATTCAATATATATTATATAATTTTAATAATAAAATATTTTTATAAAAATTCATTAATCTTTAATTTTTTTTTTTATAAATAAAGGATTTCAAAAGTATTTTTTATAAACAAAAATAATAAATAATATCAATACATTTAAGGAGCTTTGATGATTTTTTTTTTATACATATTATTAATAATTAATAATATATAAAATTACATAGTTAAATAGTACACGTGGTCCCCTCCACAATCATTCGTTCCTTTGTTTACGACTCAGATATTTTACCGCTTATTCGTGTAAGCCAAGCGGCATAAATATGGCACATAGATACAGAGCACAGCGATGCGGTGGTAGGACATCAAATCCACACGTGTATGATTGTAAAAATATCATAAGATAAAAAATTTCTTAAATATAGAACATTATATACCTTACTAAATTTAAATAACTAATATTATTCATATATATATTAAAAAATATATTATTGACATATTTAATGTTAATTTCTTTTTTAAAAATAACGGTCAAACAAATATATAAATACTTCATTATTGCAGTAGGGCTGAGTCAGTTCGTAAAGAAACAAAAACCTCGTAAAAAGAGCTTGTCACGCACAATGAACAAATCCCCAAATTTAATTTAAAATTTAAAAAAGTTCGGAATGGGGCCTACTTTTCGATGGTTTGGTTTGGCTTAGATAGTCGGGTCCACTGAAAATGGAGGGTTTTGAGGAAAACGACAAAAGAATATTGAAGAAATTAAAACAAGAGAAAAAAGTGGGAAAGGCAGGTCGCATTTGACGTCAGTTAGAGTGAGCGACAAGGTGGGAAAAACTGAAACTATGGGCTTGGAACTTTTGGTTCTATATTAGTAATTTTATTAATAATTGTGTTTTTTATCAAACTTATTATATTAATTTTATAGTTTATTAATATAAAGTACTATCTTATTATTTTTTATCAAATATTTAATAATTATATTTTTATAAAAATAATTATATTAATTTTATATTTTATTAATATAAAGTACTATCTTATTTACTTTGAAAATAAATGATTAATTTTTCCTTGTGTTATGCAACCCCATATCTTTATGATTCGCGGTACCGCCCGTGCAAGCTTGAAACTTGAATTAGGAAACCTTACCATAAAATAGGAAGCTATAAAACTTGGATGGTCCCAAGCGACTACGCGAATACGAACGAAAATGAGTAGTGCTACGTGCCAGGGTAAATTATGTTAAGTAAAAAAATTATTGTAAATTATTTATTAATAAAAAATTAATTAAATTATTTAATATAAATTAATACATATATTAAATTATGATAAATTTTTTAATTATATTACATAATATAAATTAAAGTAAATATTAAATTAACAATAAAAAATATTTTTGAATGGACACTAATTAAAGTAAAAATTATTTTAAAAAAAATAAGAATAATAATATTATTAAAAAATATGAAAATTTATTTTATTTTTATTATTAATTATGTTTTGTTGTTATTATTATTGAACAAATTATAATTAATAAATTATTATTATTATTATTATTATTATTATTATTATTATTATTATTTAAGTTATAGTAATATTTTTACCTAAAAATAAATTAGGTATGTATGTGATATTAGTATTTTTCGATATTCAAATTCTTATTACTTTTTTAATAGTAAAAGGTTCTTTTAAGTTTTGTTGTGGTTAAGTAATAAAATTTTCATCGATTAAATCTTCCCATTAATCAAATATTTACGGATTAAATAAATCAAACTATATTTTCCTATCATGGGAATTGAAATTTGCCTGGTTATATTAAAATTTTCATCTGCAAGCATAAAAATATTTTCTAACCTCATTATGCTTGGACTTTCAAATAATGCAAACTTCATTGCAATTTCAGATCATAATTTACTCTCTTTTTTTTTAATGGTTTTTTCTTTTACAGTACTCTTTTTTAATGGTTATGAGTGAAAGCATTCACTAAAAAATTATCTAATTTTTTTGTTTGTTAATAAGTTAGTATTCATTTTCAAGTTAAATATAATAATTACAACAAAGCTAACCATAATTGTAAAAACATAAAAATAAAAAAAATAAAAAAAACTATAATATGATTTGGTACTAAATTGAAAAAAGAAAAAAATTAATTACATAAAATTTTATTTTTAATTCATTTTATGCCACATACATATATTTTTTATAACAATTTTTTTTACATCTATATATATATATGAAAAAGTATCATAAGTGTCTTTTTATTTTTATAAAATGTGATATTTAATTTGTTAGGTTATAAAATGTGTCTTTAAATCCCTTTATTTTTTAAAAATGTATTTTTAAGTACATCTACTTGTAAAAATGTGTGGACAAAGTTAATTTTTCATCCAATTTTCCTTTAAATCTAACGAAATACTAAATGTATTACATGCATATTTATATTTTTTGATATATATATATATATATATATAATTAAAAAAATTACTCAATTTTTTTAATTTAAAAAAAAATTAAATAAAATTTTCATTACCTAATATTTAAAGTGACAATTTAAATAATGAAAATTTTATTTAAGTATGATCGAATTTAATAAAATTTAAATAGAATTTTAATTGTTTAATATCTAAAATCACAAATTAGACAATAAAATTTTTATTTAAGTTTAATAAAAAAAAATTATAAAAAATTAGAGTAATTTTTTAATTAAAAATTATTTAATTTAATATATATATCAAAAATGCATGTAATATATATTAATTTTATCATTATCTAACATTTTTTTTATAAGTAAAAGGATTTTAAAATATATTTTTTATAAATAAATGTACTTAAAAATATTTTTTATAAATTAAAAAAATTAAATAATACCTATTGCATAAATAAAATAATTATTTTGACTTATATATATATAGTTTTTATTGATCGGCTGATTGTTAATCAAACCGAAGGGCAAAAGTAAAACTAGAGGCTTCACGAATCCTTCTTGCCAAAATTAAGTAGAAAAACCACACTTCTTAGCAACCAACTACTACGCTATTTTCAATAAAAATAAAAAAACCTACTACGCTATTTTATTACCGAAAAAAAAAAAACTACGCTACTTCATTTCAGAGAGAGAACCTCTCTTTGATGACGTAAGAACGAATAACTGAAGCGAAGCATGTGGGGACTACCACGGTACCACCTCGAAAGTGTAAAGTGGAAAGTGGAAAGTGGAAAGTGGAAACTGCTGAAAAATCATAAAGCACTTATTCTGCATATTTATTTTTCCCATTCTCTCCTTCGTTTTCTTTCAAACAACAAAACTGCCACTAACTAAATAGATACAGTGAAACAACTACTTGTGTACATAGTTCGTAATTATTGATTTTTATGATGGCAAACTTTAATATTGAGCTCGAACTTAGAGATGCAGGTATATTTTAGCCAATGGATTCACAAGCACGGAATTCAGAAACCTGCAGTTGTTTAGAGATTTCTCTCTCTTCACCCATCCATCTTTAAATCACACTCACTTCCTCTTCTTTTTCCCCACCTTTGGGTTCTCTCTCTTTCCTCTCTATTACCCTCCGAATCTTGTTCTTTGAGTTTCAAAGGCCTTAACAATTCAGCACTTAAAAAAGATGGACTCTGTTTCAAGTGCCAAGAAACCATGTTTTGTGGAAGAGGTTGCTGGGCTGGCATCATTGGCTCGGAATATGGAGGCTGGGTTCTCTGGGAATCAAAATCAACACCCATTTTACGCTAGGCCTCTGTGTTATACAAGAAAGAGTAGTTTCAGAAATCTTTCATCAATGTCTGGTTTTGCTACTTCTCCTAGATCTGGTCGTCTTTATGATGCGAGATTCGAAGAGTCTCACTTCCTTAAATCTTGCTTTTTTTGCAAGAGACAGCTTAGTAATAACAAAGACATCTATATGTACAGGTCAGTTCTCTTCTTTATAAGTTTTTTAAGTTCTCTGTTATGTTTGGATTTTGAAGTTGGTTCTTTTTTTTTTTTTTTGGGTGGGGATTGATAATTGAAATGGATTGATAATCTTTATTTGAATTACTGTCTTCTATTAGGTTTGTTTGGGAAAACACTGTGGCAAGTTTTTTTTTTTAATTTTAGATTTGGATCTTCGTTCCAATATCTCCGAAGACTGAATTTTTTTGAATTTTGTATTCGGAAAAGCATCGATTTCATTCACATGGGATTCACCAAGCCACCAACTTGAGCTTGCAATTTTTTCACTTATGAAAATTACATAGAAAATGAGAATTTTTTTTCGTTCAGATGGGTTATGTCCATTGTTTTTTGTCAATTTTTATGTTCTGGGAGTTTGAAATTTATTAGAAAATATTCTATATTTAGTGATGTTTTACCGAATTCTGATGACATTCTTTGATGGGTAATCTGCAGAGGGGACATTCCATTCTGTAGCGTTGAGTGCCGAGGAGAGCAGATTGAAATAGACGAAGCAAAGGAGAACTGGAACAAGTCTTCTTCAATGAAAGCCTTGAGACAAAAGGAACAGAAACAATCTACTTCCTCAAACAAGAAACAGGATTACACTTTTCGTACAAGCACGGTTGCTGCCGCTTAGGAGTAAAGTAAAAAACAAAAAGAGGAAAATAAATCGAAATAGAAAGCAGAAAAGATTTGGCATAATCTTCCCTAAAAGGAAGAAGCCAAAAAAAAAAACTTATGGTTCATAAAGAAAAGAGCCAAGGAGAGGAGAAAAAAAAGAAAGAAGGTGATGGTAATGAAGAGAAGGAACTCGTGTTTAAAGGATGTAGAGACGGTTTTGTAGTCTATGTAGCTTTAAACGTTACATAGTGTGAGAACTGTGAAGTGTATTTTTTTTTTTGGTTTGAACTTACTCTGTGAGAGGGCTTTGTCTTTTTCTCTTTTGTTTTCCTCTTGCTTCGAATTTTTTTTTTCTTTTGTTGTATTTTTCTCTGGCAACTTGGGAAGTTCCATCTGGCCTTTAATGGCCAAAAGTATATATACAAGTAAATTTGATCCGGACTCTTTGTGTGTTTCTTTAACTTTAACTCGAAAATTCATTAGAAATTCCCTGCTTATCGCCCAGAAGCGAGAACCCTTGGTGTGTTATATTCCTGGTGATCGAGTAATTTTTACTTTTACGATGTTAATCTTCAATTCTAGTTGATTCCACATCTCCTCTTTGAGTCGATACTTTTCATGAATTTAATGTAACACCCATGCCCTTTGATATTTGTACACGAACTTGGAGAGAAAAAGTCGTAAACTTTCAGTAGGAAAGAAAATTAGTAAAAAACCATTATAATACCTGTGGACAAGCTGCTATTCTGTACTGCTTAAAAGCCTTCTGCAGCTTTAAGAGTACAAGAGTATAAGAAAGTGCGTTCCAATTTCCCACGATAAGCTTTTAAGAGTAAATAAATTTTTCATTAATAAGAGGTTGAATAATTTTACTAAATATATATATATATATATATATATATATATATATATATATATGATAAAAATAATAAAGAATTTATTAAAATATTAGAAAGTCATATAAAAAAAATTACATTTTATTCTTTTTATGCAATAAAAATTTAATAAAATAATCATTACATCAAAAACTAATAAAATAATCAAAATTAACTATCTGCAAAATGTTCTAAAAATTTGTGAAGAATATTTGAGGTGTACAAGTTTACTATATTTTTCTCTTGATTTTAATGTTTGTTTTGTAAATTTTAAGTAGCATATAATTAATATGATTTTAATTATATTTTTAATTTATTTTATTATATTTTATTCTATTTAATTTTTTTTTTTTCCTTTTCGTAAGGTTCATTCATTTTTTTTTCGAGACAATGTATAAAGTATTTAGGCTATTGATACCATGTAAATTTTATAAGATGTATAAAGTTAACCTCTTATATAATTAAGTCTCATGATTATTTATAAATTTTATATTAGTATCATATTTAAATAATATAATACGATACTTCTAACCTATTTAAAATTTATCAATCCAAATGTAACTATTAAAATGAAGAATTAATACTTCCTTAGAATGCTTCATACTTCCTCAAACACCTCGTTGATAAAATACTTTCATAGTTAATAAATTTAGATATAAAAAAATTATAAAATATAATAAATTTTTATAAACACCCTTTTTTTTCTATAAAAAAAATATAAAAAATAATAAATATAATTTTTAGAGTCAATCTTGCAGAATGATCATTAGATCTGGTAAAATAAAAAGTGAGAAAAGAAAAGAACAACAAAATATTTATCTGAGAGTACCTCTTCGACGACATGAAAAACAAAAAAGAAAGTAGATAAATGAAATATGAAAGAAAAAAGATGAAAGCTAGTGGAGAAGGAAGAAAAATATCTCTCTCTAAAACTTTTCGCAACATTACTTTCCAATTTAACGAATGAGACTCCATCGTTAGGATTACCTGAATTCCTAATCAGAAGAATGCCTCATCCACTAAGTCACAAGTATCTTTACACAAAAATATCTGCGATTTAATATTTATTCGGTCAAAAGGTCTAATTTGGGTGTATGTTTTCGACTCTAATTAAATCGAATTAAATTAAATTATTTAATAATATAAATTATTTAAATTGTTTCAAAATAGTTTAATTTTTTTTTATTTAGCTAGATTTTTTAGTTTTTTAAGACACCCTTATTTTTTTTTTTTAATAAATTTAATATTTTAATAGTCTCTATATTTAATAAATTATATGCCTATAAGTTCATATTATCAAATTAATATACTAATAATTTTTCATTTAACTAAAATGTACAATAATAACCTAATTTAGAAAAAAAAAATTCTTAATTTATATAAAGGCAATTTTATCTTTATTAAAATATTTTTATTTTATGCATTATTTAATTTATTTTTATTTATTTCAGTTAAAATATAAGTTATAATATTTCCTTATTATCATTATTCTGTAAATATATTGTATTTATTATCTTTCCTTAATTGAGATTAATATGTGTATATATATAACCTATTAGGTTAATGAGAAAACACACAATTTTGATTTCTAAAGTTAATTTGGTATCAAAGCTTTGAGAAAAAGAAAAAAAATATTTTCGCTGCCTATCCACTGCCGCTGCCGTCCTTGTGCAGCAGAAAAAAAGAAGCTGCCATCCTTCTCTGAGCTTCTCGGCCATCGTCGTGTTCTGTCACTGGCCAGTTCCTGCAGTCGCCGTTACCCATCGCCGGCCTACCCATATCTGTTTTGCCTTTCCAGATCTGTTTTTCAAATCTATTTTTTCCAGATCTGTTTTTTCCTCTTGTACTGTTTCAGATCCAAACAGTACTGTTCCTATATATATATCCATTTTTTCCTTTTTCGATCCACTTTTCTTAAAAAAAAAAAAAAAACAGTAACCCATTACCACTATGTCTAAGGATCCAATGGAATCAATCTTCCACACTCAACCTCAAATTCCCAGTAAAATTATTTCTACCACCATACAAGACAATTCATCCTCTGTTAATATTAAATTGGACGGCACCAATTACAGTATTTGGTCCAAGATTTTGGAAATACATATTGCGGGTAGGGAAAAGAAAGGTTATATCACAGGAAGAAAAGTTGCCCCTAAAGAAGATGATCCAACTTATGATAAATGGGAAGCTGAAGATGCCATGGTAAAATCTTGGCTTATCAACTCTATGACAGATCAGTTGATGTCTCACTTTGTTCAATGTGGCACTGCCAAGGAAGTTTGGGATTCAGTAAAACGAAGTTATTTAAATGTTTCTGACTCGTCACAAGTGTATGAGTTAATGAAGAGGTCATTTCAGCTTCATCAGAATGGTCGCTCTCTTGCTGAATATTACAATGAAATGAATTCTATTTACATGGAATTGGGTTATCGCAGACCTAATGATATGACATGTGCTATTGATATTGAGAAACTGAGAACTCGTACTGCTGAAGATCGAGTCTACATGTTTTTAGCTGGTTTAGATCGAAGTTTGGATCAAGTGAGCAGTCGGATTTTGGCTACTTCTCCTTTACCAAGTCTAGAAGAAGCATATTCTTTAGTCCGTCGTGAAGTACAAAGGCAAGCAACAATGGGTACTGAGGACCATCCTGAACGATCAGCTCTCATTGTTCAACGAAGTAGACCACGTTTGGATACTCCATCTGCAAATTCTGGTTCTCGCTTCTGTACCTACTGCAATAATTCCAATCACACTGTTGATGTTTGTTGGTACAAGTTTACTATATTTTTCTCTTGATTTTAATGTTTGTTTTGTAAATTTTAAGTAGCATATAATTAATATGATTTTAATTATATTTTTAATTTATTTTATTATATTTTATTCTATTTAAATTTTTTTTTTTCCTTTTCGTAAGGTTCATTCATTTTTTTTTCGAGAAATGTATAAAGTATTTAGGCTATTGATACCATGTAAATTTTATAAGATGTATAAAGTTAACCTCTTATATAATTAAGTCTCATGATTATTTATAAATTTTATATTAGTATCATATTTAAAAATATAATACGATACTTCTAACCTATTTAAAATTTATCAATCCAAATGTAACTATTAAAATGAAGAATTAATACTTCCTTAGAATGCTTCATACTTCCTCAAACACCTCGTTGATAAAATACTTTCATAGTTAATAAATTTAGATATAAAAAAATTATAAAATATAATAAATTTTTATAAACACCCTTTTTTTTCTATAAAAAAAATATAAAAAATAATAAATATAATTTTTAGAGTCAATCTTGCAGAATGATCATTAGATCTGGTAAAATAAAAAGTGAGAAAAGAAAAGAACAACAAAATATTTATCTGAGAGTACCTCTTCGACGACATGAAAAACAAAAAAGAAAGTAGATAAATGAAATATGAAAGAAAAAAGATGAAAGCTAGTGGAGAAGGAAGAAAAATATCTCTCTCTAAAACTTTTCGCAACATTACTTTCCAATTTAACGAATGAGACTCCATCGTTAGGATTACCTGAATTCCTAATCAGAAGAATGCCTCATCCACTAAGTCACAAGTATCTTTACACAAAAATATCTGCGATTTAATATTTATTCGGTCAAAAGGTCTAATTTGGGTGTATGTTTTCGACTCTAATTAAATCGAATTAAATTAAATTATTTAATAATATAAATTATTTAAATTTTTCAAAATAGTTTAATTTTTTTTTATTTAGCTAGATTTTTTAGTTTTTTAAGACACCCTTATTTTTTTTTTTTAATAAATTTAATATTTTAATAGTCTCTATATTTAATAAATTATATGCCTATAAGTTCATATTATCAAATTAATATACTAATAATTTTTCATTTAACTAAAATGTACAATAATAACCTTAATTTAGAAAAAAAAAATTCTTAATTTATATAAAGGCAATTTTATCTTTATTAAAATATTTTTATTTTATGCATTATTTAATTTATTTTTTTTATTTCAGTTAAAATATAAGTTATAATATTTCCTTATTATCATTATTCTGTAAATATATTGTATTTATTATCTTTCCTTAATTGAGATTAATATGTGTATATATATAACCTATTAGGTTAATGAGAAAACACACAATTTTGATTTCTAAAGTTAATTTGGTATCAAAGCTTTGAGAAAAAGAAAAAAAATATTTTCGCTGCCTATCCACTGTCGCTGCCTCGCCGCCGCCGTCCTTGTGCAGCAGAAAAAAAGAAGCTGCCATCCTTCTCTGAGCTTCTCTGCTGTCGTCGTGTTCTGTCACTGGCCAGTTCCTGCAGTCGCCGCTACCCATCGCCGGCCTACCCAGATCTGTTTTTCAAATCTATTTTTTCCAGATCTGTTTTTTCCTCTTGTACTGTTTCAGATCCAAACAGTACTGTTCCTATATATATCTATTTTTTCCTTTTTCGATCCACTTTTCTTAAAAAAAAAAAAAAAAACAGTAACCCATTACCACTATGTCTAAGGATCCAATGGAATCAATCTTCCACACTCAACCTCAAATTTCCAGTAAAATTATTTCTACCACCATACAAGACAATTCATCCTCTGTTAATATTAAATTGGACGACACCAATTACAGTATTTGGTCCAAGATTTTGGAAATACATATTGCGGGTAGGGAAAAGAAAGGTTATATCACAGGAAGAAAAGTTGCCCCTAAAGAAGATGATCCAACTTATGATAAATGGGAAGCTGAAGATGCCATGGTAAAATCTTGGCTCATCAACTCTATGACAGATCAGTTGATGTCTCACTTTGTTCAATGTGGCACTGTCAAGGAAGTTTGGGATTCAGTAAAACGAAGTTATTTAAATGTTTCTGACTCGTCACAAGTGTATGAGTTAATGAAGAGGTCATTTCAGCTTCATCAGAATGGTCGCTCTCTTGCTGAATATTACAATGAAATGAATTCTATTTACATGGAATTGGGTTATCGCAGACCTAATGATATGACATGTGCTATTGATATTGAGAAACTGAGAACTCGTACTGCTGAAGATCGAGTCTACATGTTTTTAGCTGGTTTAGATCGAAGTTTGGATCAAGTGAGCAGTCGGATTTTGGCTACTTCTCCTTTACCAAGTCTAGAAGAAGCATATTCTTTAGTCCGTCGTGAAGTACAAAGGCAAGCAACAATGGGTACTGAGGACCATCCTGAACGATCAGCTCTCATTGTTCAACGAAGTAGACCACGTTTGGATACTCCATCTGCAAATTCTGGTTCTCGCTTCTGTACCTACTGCAATAATTCCAATCACACTGTTGATGTTTGTTGGAAGAAACATGGCTATCCAGAGTGGTACAAACTTAAGCAAGCTGAACGAAAAAAGAAATCTAGTCAGACTGCTGCTTTTGCCTCTCAGGTTTCTCGCATAACTCCTCAAGGAGGCAATTTTGATTCTGCTTTTATTTCTTCTTCTTCTAACACTTGGCTTATTGATTCAGGAGCCACTGATCATATGACTAGTAATTCCTCTCTCTTTGATTCTTTAACACCCTCTTATGTTAAGTCTGTACAGGTTGCCAATGGGGCACCAATGTCAATTTTGGGAGCTGACAATGTCTCCTTATCACCCACATTTTTCATGTCCTCTGTTTTATTTGCACCTACTCTTAAGAATAATCTTATGTCAATTAGTCAACTCACTAAGAATATTGATTGTTCTATAACTTTCTATTCTACTCATTGTGTATTTCAGGACAATCAAACGAAGATGATGATTGGCACTGGTAGAGAAAGATGAGGTCTTTATTATTTAGAGAAGGGGTCTGGCAATACTAGTTGTGGTTTTCAAGTGGATAGAGGAAGTGATAAAGAAAAAATTATGTTATGGCACTGTCGTTTAGGGCATCCATCGTTTGTTTATTTGGAACGTTTGTTTCCTAAACTTTTTTCGAATATTTCTGTTTCAAGTTTAATTTGTGAACAGTGCATTTTTGCAAAAAATAATCGTGCTACTTTCAAAATTAGTTCTAATAAAAGTCTTGTTCTTTTTGCTTGTGTTTATACTGATGTGTGGGGTCCTTTTTCTACCCCTACTGCCTCTGGACATAGATATTTTGTTTCTTTTATTGATGATTGCACTCGAGTTACTTGGCTCTATTTGTTGAAATCTAAGGGTGACGTTTCTCATGTTATTCCTCAATTTTATAATATGATTGTCACACAGTTTCAGGTATCTGTCAAGGTTTTTCATTCTGAAAATGGTCGTGAGTTCGTAAATCAATCACTTACTCATTTTTTTAAAACTCATGGCATCATTCACCAGACGACATGTGTTTATACACCTCAACAGAATGGCATAGCAGAGCGTAAGAACCGACACCTTTTTGAGGTGGCGCATGCCCTATGCTTTACTATGCGCGTTCCTAAACAGTTTTGGGTGGAGGTTGTCATGACTGCTGCCTTTCTTATAAACCGCATGCCTGCTCGTATTCTAGACTATCATACTCCATTGAGAAAATTATCTCTTTTTCACCCGTTATCTTCTGCACTTAATATATGTCCTAAAGTGTTTGGTTGTGTCTGTTATGTTCATGTACATGCCCTTCATAGGGACAAATTTGATTCACGTGCTCTTAAGTGTGTTTTTTTGGGATATTCTAATACACAAAAAGGGTATAAATGCTTTCACCCACCTACAAATAAATATGGATGTTCAATTTTGTGAACATGAGTCTTATTTCTCTGATGATGTCTCCTTGATTCCTCTTCCGGGGGAGATTCATAGTAAGGAAGAGGAAACATTGTGGTTAGAAGAAAAGAAGTTGTGGATTTCTAGTAAGGGGGAGGACTCTTCTTCTTTAGAATGTAATGACTCAAATTCTTTGAGAGGACCCGAACTTGGAAAAGAGGAATCAACTAAGGAGTTGAGGCCACCTCATATGTTCCATCTGCAATTTGGTAGAAAAAACAAGGATGTTTGATGAGTGCTCGAAAAGCACTAATATTTCGTGATTAATTATGCTTGATTGATTGATTTATAGATTTATTATGACTATTATTTCGATTATTTTCATAAATCTATCCATTCGGAGTCACGGGTATATTTTAGTGCATTTCAGGTGTTTTTAGCGTCAAATGATTCAAATGATGAAAACACGCGAAGACGGAACACCTACGGCGCTCGGATCACGAGTTACGGACTAATCAAGACAAATATGTAAGCCTTACATATAGTACCATCACATATGTAAGGGGGGACGTGAAAAGAAGGAAAGCATTGCGCGCCGCGGCGAGAGAATTGCATGCCGCGGCGTGAGGCTCTCGGGTTTGATACTGAAAACATAGAAGCATTGCGCGCCGCGGCGAGGGAATTGTATGCCGCGGCGGGGAGCTCTCGGGTTTTTGCATATTTTCCAAATTTTGTGTTGCGCCGCGGCGGGGAAAATGCATGCCGCGGCGCGCCTATTCCTATTGCACATAGGATTTGCAGAATCCCTTACATCTATAAATACCCCCCTTAGACCCCCTTTACAACAGAACTCGAAATAACTTGACCAATTCATACACAACTCTTCCTCTTCTCAATTTTGCGACCCAAACACGACGTTCAATCAGTTTTGAGAGCGTTGCCACACTATAACGAAGCGAGAGACAATATTCTAAAGATTCAAGGAAGCTAACGACAATCGAAGATAAAGCTTACAGAGAAGTACGTCAACCAATCCATAAGCGGTATTTAGATTTAGGTTTTCCTTGTTGTTATAGAATTAATTCATCTTCTTTATTTGTTAAAGTGTATGATCATATTTTATTTGTCTATGAATAATAATATGAACATGTCTGGCTAATTTAATTATGGATGTTTAGTTTGTGTTGCCATGTTTGCTAGAATTGTGTATGGTGTATCTTTTTGACTTATGAATAAAATACTTTTTGATTAAGAGCATGTTTAAATGTTTGATTATGAATAATCATGGGCCCATTTGATGTTCGTAGTTAGATTGAAAAACCTAAGAATTTAGTTAGAAGAACGTCACCTTAACTCTATTCCGAAACACTTAATCAAAGATTCAAGTTAGTGACTTAGTCATAGCATTAATTTGATTGGCATGTTTTCCTTGCGCATAATTTGATTGTTATTTAATTTACCCCCGCCAAAGGCAGTTAATTAGTTAATCAACAAAGAGACCTACCCCCGCCAAAAGGAGTTTCGTAATTAAAATGAAAGCCGGTAGTTTTGTTCTTATAGGACGTTAATGTTATATCACCATACCTTTTCGATGCAAGCATGGCCAACCAAGCTAAACGTCCATACATCCTCTATTGATATTTGATTTAATTGAATTGAATGTTTGATTGCGATTTTGTTTTAGTTTAATTGTCGTATGATTGTTCTCGTTACCGAAATCAACCAACCTTTTTACAGTTTTATTAGCGTTAGGATTCTAGTTACTTAGAGTTTTAGTTTCACTATAACTCTATTTAATTAGTGTTTTGTTTTCATTGGAACTCTGTTTAGTTTAAAAGTTAGTTATTTAAGACCACTGCAATTCCTTGAGAGACCGAACTTGAAAGTTGCTTATCACTTTCGGTTTCAATGTCCATTTTGTGACAATGAAATGAATTCTTTCGGAATTGTTATCGCAGACCTAATGATATGACATGTGCTATTGATATTGAGAAACTGAGAACTCGTACTGCTGAAGATCGAGTCTACATGTTTTTAGCTGGTTTAGATCAAAGTTTGGATCAAGTGAGCAGTCGGGTTTTGGCTACTTCTCCTTTACCAAGTCTAGAAGAAGCATATTCTTTAGTCCGTCGTGAAGTACAAAGGCAGGCAACAATGGGTACTGAGGACCATCCTGAACCATCAGCTCTCATTGTTCAACGAAGTAGACCACGTTTGGATACTCCATCTGCAAATTCTGGTTCTCGCTTCTGTACCTACTGCAATAATTCCAATCACACTGTTGATGTTTGTTGGAAGAAACATGGCTATCCAGAGTGGTACAAACTTAAGCAAGCTGAACGAAAAAAGAAATCTAGTCAGACTGCTGCTTTTGCCTCTCAGGTTTCTCGCATAACTCCTCAAGGAGGCAATTTTGATTCTGCTTTTTTTCTTCTTCTTCTAACACTTGGCTTATTGATTCAGGAGCCACTGATCATATGACTAGTAATTCCTCTCTCTTTGATTCTTTAACACCCTCTTATGTTAAGTCTGTACAGGTTGCCAATGGGGCACCAATGTCAATCTTGGGAGCTGACAATGTCTCCTTATCACCCACATTTTTCATGTCCTCTGTTTTATTTGCACCTACTCTTAAGAATAATCTTCTGTCAATTAGTCAACTCACTAAGAATATTGATTGTTCTATAACTTTCTATTCTACTCATTGTGTATTTCAGGACAATCAAACGAAGATGATGATTGGCACTGGTAGAGAAAGATGAGGTCTTTATTATTTAGAGAAGGGGTCTGGCAATACTAGTTGTGGTTTTCAAGTGGATAGAGGAAGTGATAAAGAAAAAATTATGTTATGGCACTGTCGTTTAGGGCATCCATCGTTTGTTTATTTGGAACGTTTGTTTCCTAAACTTTTTTCGAATATTTCTGTTTCAAGTTTAATTTGTGAACAGTGCATTTTTGCAAAAAATAATCGTGCTACTTTCAAAATTAGTTCTAATAAAAGTCTTGTTCTTTTTGCTTGTGTTTATACTGATGTGTGGGGTCCTTTTTACCCCTACTGCCTCTGGACATAGATATTTTGTTTCTTTTATTGATGATTGCACTCGAGTTACTTGGCTCTATTTGTTGAAATCTAAGGGTGACGTTTCTCATGTTATTCCTCAATTTTATAATATGATTGTCACACAGTTTCAGGTATCTGTCAAGGTTTTTCATTCTTAAGCATCAAATCAAATAACTTACCATTTTTTTACACAACTCTTCCTCTTCTCAATTTTGCGACCCAAACACGACGTTCAATCAGTTTTGAGAGCGTTGCCACACTATAACGAAGCGAGAGACAATATTCTAAAGATTCAAGGAAGCTAACGACAATCGAAGATAAAGCTTACAGAGAAGTACGTCAACCAATCCATAAGCGGTATTTAGATTTAGGTTTTCCTTGTTGTTATAGAATTAATTCATCTTCTTTATTTGTTAAAGTGTATGATCATATTTTATTTGTCTATGAATAATAATATGAACATGTCTGGCTAATTTAATTATGGATGTTTAGTTTGTGTTGCCATGTTTGCTAGAATTGTGTATGGTGTATCTTTTTGACTTATGAATAAAATACTTTTTGATTAAGAGCATGTTTAAATGTTTGATTATGAATAATCATGGGCCCATTTGATGTTCGTAGTTAGATTGAAAAACCTAAGAATTTAGTTAGAAGAACGTCACCTTAACTCTATTCCGAAACACTTAATCAAAGATTCAAGTTAGTGACTTAGTCATAGCATTAATTTGATTGGCATGTTTTCCTTGCGCATAATTTGATTGTTATTTAATTTACCCCCGCCAAAGGCAGTTAATTAGTTAATCAACAAAGAGACCTACCCCCGCCAAAAGGAGTTTCGTAATTAAAATGAAAGCCGGTAGTTTTGTTCTTATAGGACGTTAATGTTATATCACCATACCTTTTCGATGCAAGCATGGCCAACCAAGCTAAACGTCCATACATCCTCTATTGATATTTGATTTAATTGAATTGAATGTTTGATTGCGATTTTGTTTTAGTTTAATTGTCGTATGATTGTTCTCGTTACCGAAATCAACCAACCTTTTTACAGTTTTATTAGCGTTAGGATTCTAGTTACTTAGAGTTTTAGTTTCACTATAACTCTATTTAATTAGTGTTTTGTTTTCATTGGAACTCTGTTTAGTTTAAAAGTTAGTTATTTAAGACCACTGCAATTCCTTGAGAGACCGAACTTGAAAGTTGCTTATCACTTTACTACGAGTGATTCGTACACTTGCGAGTACACATTTTAACACATCAATGTTATTGCTATGACCCCATCTTCTAATGTGGAGACTCCTCTTGATGATACTACCATGACTTCAAATGACTCTTCTTAAGTTGACCCTGAGGTACATGTTTCTCCTTTATCTTCTACTAATGATATTCTTGTTTCTGACGTACCATCTGATCATGTAGTAACAGAACCTACAATTTTAGATCCACTGAGTAATGCTCAAGATAGGAGATATCCTCTTAGAAGTCGTAAACAGCCTGATAGATTAAGCTTCTCTAAGTCTTCATCTAATATTGTTTATCCCATATCTGACTTTGTTTCTTATCACCGTCTGTCTCAAGCTCATTTAGCGTTTGCTCTTCAAATATCTTATGTCCCTATCCCTAGTCATTTTCAGGAGGCTCTTGATGATCCTAAGTGGAAAGTTGCTATGATAGAAGAAATGAATGCTCTCCAAAAGAACTGTACTTGGGAGTTAGTCGAATTACCTAAGGGAAAGAAGACAGTAGGTTGTAAGTGGGTGTTTACAGTTAAGTTTCGTTTTGATGGAACATGGGAGAGGAATAAGGCCAGAGTAGTGGCTAAGGGCTATGCTCAAACTTATGGAATTGACTACCAAGAGACATTTGCTCCGGTAGCTAAGATGAGCACTGTTCGAGTTATACTTTCTATGGCCGTGAATCTAGACTGGCCATTACTTCAACTCGATGTAAAAAATGCATTTCTTCATGGAGATCTGTCAGAGGAAGTATATATGGATCCTCCTCTTGGTTTTCAAACAAAAGATGGGAAGGTGTGCAGGTTGAAAAAAGCCTTGTACGGGTTGAAACAGTCATCTAGGGCATGGTTTGGCAGATTGAGCTGATCAATGAAGGAATATGGTTTTAAACAAGCCCAAGCAGATCACACTCTTTTCTATAAAAAGGTGGGTAATGATATCACCTTACTTCTGGTTTATGTTGATGATATGATTGTTACAGGTAGTAATTCTGATGAGATAAAGAAATTACGTGGTTACTTGGCAGAAGAATTTGAAATGAAGGATTTAGGAAATCTGAAATACTTCTTGGGTATTGAAGTTTCTAGGTCTAAGCAAGGGCTTTTCCTCTCTCAACGGAAATACATACTAGATCTCTTGACTGAAACTGGCAACTCTGCGTGTGCTCCTGTAGATACACCTATTGAGGTAAATCATGGTTTAGCCATTTATCTTGATCAGATTCCAACTAATAAGGAGAGATATCAAAGATTAGTAGGAAAATTGATTTACTTGACTCATACTCGACCTGATTTATCTTATGCTATTAGTGTGGTTAGTCAGTTCATGCATAATCTGAGTGACAGGCACATGAAAGCTGTGAACCGAATCTTGGCCTATTTGAAGTCTTCTCCAGGCAAGGGTATTTTGTTCTCAAAACATGGACATCTTGACATTATTGGTTACACAGATTCTGACTTTGCAGGATCCAAGATGGATAGGAAGTCTACTTCAGGATATCTTACCTTTATTGGAGGAAATTTAGTGTCTTGAAGATGTAAGAAACAGAACGTGGTGTTATTGTCCAGTACAGAGGCCGAGTACCGCGCTCTTCACCATGGTATTACAGAGCTTTCTTGGTTAAAGATTTTGTTGAGTGAGCTTGGTTTTGGTCCTAAAAAGTCTATGACTTTATTTTGTGATAATACTGCAGCAATTGAAATTGCAAATAATCCAGTGCAACATGACCGAACTAAGCACATTGAACTTGATAGAAATTATATCAAAGACAATTTGGATGCTGGCATCATTCAAGTCCCTTACATTAAGAGTGCTGATCAATTAGCTGACATTATGACCCATGCGGTTACAGGAAGTTCCTTTCATACATCACTATCCAAGTTGGGCATGTGTGATATCTATGCTCCAACTTAAGGGGGAGAGTTAGAATATAAGTTATAATATTTCCTTATTATCATTATTCTGTAAATATATTGTATTTATTATCTTTCCTTAATTGAGATTAATATGTGTGTATATATAACCTATTAGGTTAATGAAAAAACACACAATTTTGATTTCTAAAGTTAATTATTTCAACACAAAAATATCTCATACCATTCAAGTAATTATTGTCAACCTTCATCATTCTCACTGTTTTATATCTGATATCGTTTTGTTATTTTATCGGTCAACCAACTTTCACTATTTATTACATAATAATTCATAGTTACTTTTTTACAAACTTGTACTTAAAAATACTACCAACTCTTTCAAAATACTCATTCTGTTCTCCCGATTGCCAATACTATTTACTCATTTTTTCTGATTTCATTGTTAATTTTATTCTTTCTAAATATCTTATATTTGATCAAATATAGGGTGAAGTTAGGGGTATCAATCATGTCGTGTTAGTCGTATTCGTGTCGTGTTTATTCGTGTTCGTGTCGTATTTGTTCGTGTTATTCGTGTTGGTTGGCACATTAAAAAATTTACTTGAATTTTTTTTGTATTACTTATTTATAATAGTAAGAAATAACAAAACCTTTAAGAACATAAAAAAATTATTGATCAATTCTTACTAAAAAAAATCGTGTTGTATTGTGCTTGGATCGTACTATTATATCGTGTCAGAAATTTCCACACTAGTGAACATGATTTTGATCGAATATAATATGATCGAAAAAGGATAAAGTGTGATAAAAATCGAAGGGAATGAACCGATAGCCATAGTCATCGGAAGAGATGATGTTTTAAATGAAAATTGATAAAATTGTATCTTTAATTGTTCTATAATAAACAGTAAATGATAGTTGGTGGGCCCAAAAAATAGGGTAATATAAGGGCCAGAACGAGGATAGTAAAGGCAGAGATTCCTTGTCAGATAGAATGCTTCAATTGCACCCTCGTCCTTCAGTTATCTGTTTCAATAAGATCTTAGGTGAACTTGCAAAGAAATCTGTAATTAGTTTGCATAAACTAATTATTCAGCTGTAATTAGTTTGCATAAACAAATCTGTCTCTCTGGAATTACTCCTGATGATTATACTCTGGCTATTTTGTATAATTCGTTTTGCGATTTGCAAAAAGTAGGGTTTAGTTTATCGGTTATGGGGAGATTTTTTAAGCTAGGTTATAAGCTGGACACCTGTACCTTTACCACTTTAATTAAGGGGTTCTGTCTTGAGCGTAAGCTAAAGAACGCAACAGAGTGTTTTAACAAAATGGTGAAAGAAGGTTGTAGACCTAATGCGTTTACTTATGGAACATTGATAAACAAATTATGCAAGATGGGTAAAACTGGTTCAGCTATTGAATTGCTAAGAGAGATGGAAAAAGGATCATGCAAGTCTGATGTAGTTTCGTAAAGCACAATAATTGACAGCTTTTGTAAGGATAGGCATATTCTTGATGCTTTAAATCTCATCTCGGAAATGATGAATAAGGGTATAGTTCGAAATGTGGTAACTTACACCTGCTTAATCCATGGATTTTGCAGACTTGGACAATGGAAGGAGGCTAAAAACTTGATTGATGAAATGATAGGTAGAGATATATACCTAGATGCTCATACATTTACTATAGTGGTTGATACTCTCTGTAAGGAGGGTATGATCTTAGAAGCAGAGAAGGTGTTTGAGATAATGACTCATAGAGATATTAAAGTGAATGTGTTTTCTTATACTGCCCTTATAGATGGTTACTGTCTTCAAGATAATGTGAAGAAAGCAAGGGAAGTTTTTGGGGAAAATAACAAAACTAACACCCCCCAAAAATTATAATAACAAAACTAGCACCCCTGTGTTCAATTAAAATTGAACGACAATAATTTGGACTCGTTCAATATTGAACGTTCAATATTATCCGTTCAATTAGAATTGAATGACGATAATTAGACCTATTTAATATTGAACGTTCAATATTTTACGTTCAAATTGAATATTGAACGTTCAATATTAAACGTTCAATTCTAATTGAACACAAGGGGGTGCTAGTTTTGTTATTATAATTTTTAGGGGGTGCTATTTTTGGTAATTTCTCAAGTTTTTGATATAATGGTTGAAAAAGTTGGTGCAGCTAATGTTGTTAGTTACAACGTTTTGATCAATGGGTATTGCAGAAATAGAAGACGAAATGAAGCCATGAGACTTTACCATGAAATGTCTTATAAAGGACTTGTTCCTAACATTATTTCGTACAATATTCTCGTAAACTCTTTATTCCAAGGTGGGAAACTTAAGGATGCCCAAGACTTCCTTGAAGAAATGGAAGCTTGTGGTTAAACTCCAAATCTTTGCATTTATACTATTTATATTGAATGGCCTTTGCAAAATTAATCAACTCATGAAGGCAATGGCATTGTTACAAGTAATGCTTGATAAGAAGTTGCATCTTGATATTGTGACCTACAATACCATAATCGGTGGTTTGTGCAATGTTGGTGATCTTCAAGCTGCAAGAGATTTGTTTTATAGCTTATCTTGCAAAGGATTGCAACCTAATGTAACAACTTATAATATAATGATCAAAGGGCTTTGTCATGGAGAAAAAAAATGAATGAAGCAAAAGACGTGCTTATAGAAATGGAAAAAATTGGGTTCTTACCAAATCATGTCACTTACAATACAATATCCGGGGATTCATTAATAGTAATGAAACTCCAAGGCAATCCAACTTCTTCAAGAAATAGTGGGGAAAGGTTTTTCCATAGATGCATCAACGGTAGAGCGTGTAGTTGATTTATTGTCCAAAGATGACTCAAATCCTGATCTGTTGCAGTTAATAAGAACGTCAAAACAAGCTTGTCTACGTCCTTGGAATAAGTTTTTGTGTTAGCGAACTTTGCAATTTGATGCAGGATCCCCAACAACTCAGAGGAGCACACTCATGGAAGTGGGCTGTCAGTGGGCTCAGAGGTGGCGCACCACATGGCCGCACCTAGACCCCCGGCTCAGAGGTGGCGCACCACATGGCCGTTGCATCAGGTCTAAACCAGGCTCCCCAACCTACTCTCCTGTGCAACACGTGCAGCAGGTAGGTTGTTCATACCAAGGTTCGAACCCTTGATATGCTTGATAGCAGCACATGCTATCATCCATTGAGCTGTCTCTTTTTCTGATGCAGGATCCCCAACAACTCAGAGGAGCGCACTCATGGAAGTGGGCTGTCAGTGGGCTCAGAGGTGGCGCACCACATGGCCGCACCTAGACCCCCGGCTCAGAGGTGGCGCACCACATGGCCGTTGCATATATCATGTGCTGCTATCAAGCATATCAAGGGTTCGAACCTTGGTATAAACAACCTACCTGCTGCACGTGTTGCACAGGAGAGCTGGTTGGGGAGCCTGGTCTGCAGACCTGATGCAACGGCCATGTGGTGCGCCACCTCTGAGCCGGGGGTCTAGGTGCGGCCATGTGGTGCGCCACCTCTGAGCCCACTGACAGCCCACTTCCATGAGTGCGCTCCTCTGAGTTGTTGGGGATCCTGCATCACAATTGTTCCACCAAGTCACCTGGTGCAGTAGTGCAGTGGTGCAGCGTAACGCTTGATAAAATGTGCAGTGCTACACCTTCGTTTCATATTGCTTCATAAAGTGTTTTTGTTAGGCCCTAAGACTTTTCACATTCCTCAAAGTTACCGAATTATTAACCAGAAAATTGATATGTTGAAATCATTATTGTACGACCTCTTGGAATTGGTCATATTTTCCCTATTAATGCTCTTTCAAAACTAATTGCAGTGATCCTAATTGGTGGTCATATTAGCTTGTTGCTTCTCAGAAGGTTGGACAATTCGAGATGAGAGTTGGGAATCTTGGAATACAGTGGTTAGCTGCTAATTGTCCTGTGGACAAAAATCACTTTCATGCCGAAAAGCTTCGTGTCCAAGATGTCTGTGTTTCATGGTAGCATTCTTGTAGTAATTTCTCAATGCATTATATTGCAAATACTATTATAATGAATTAATGCTTATTTGTTGGTCCAAAACTACTAGAATTTAGAAATATAAATTTTGAAGACAAAAGTAAAAATATATATATATATATATATATATATATATTTTTTTTTTTTTTTTTTTTTTCTATCCTTTTATTTATAACATCTAGTCATCTACCAATAAATAATAATACCAATCCAATTTTTATTTTTTTTATTTTTTATTGATAATCCAAATGTATTTATTGTAACGTAATTGTAGCCAGTACGCAGTACCATTTGTTAACACGTGTTTGGCTCGACTTTCCGGGATCTCACTTTCCATATGCATAATTGCCATTTACCTGTCATCACCTCAAAATCTTCATTCAACCACTCCTGATCTTTCAATTTTCAACCATACAATATCACTCCTTTAGCAAAATTGCAATCTGATCACTCACTCCTCTCCCTTTGTCTTCATCCCTGCTTTCTCTAAAACCAGAAAATGGACGGTCTGATCAAGGGCTTGATGGACGTGGTCCTCGGTGACCATGACGACAACAAAGGGGAATCGGGATCAGAATCCCGAGATGAGCGGTCCAGATCCACTTGGGCAGAAGTCAGTACTAATCACATTCATAATCGCCATGCATATGTGAAGTTCTAGTCGAATCGTGTGCTGAACTGCTGATCTTTTGGTGTTTAAATTCTTAGGTTGTTTCAGGAGAGCAGGACAATTCTAATGAAGTGGGCAGTGATCGCCCACATGGGTATACTCAGAACCAGTGGTATTCAGAGGTTTGAATTGTACTGAATTCTGATTTTGGTGAATTTGATATCGGCTTGTACTTCAAATGTATTGAAATTGTTGTTTTCCAGGGACATAATCATTTGGGGCGAGAGGAGCGAAAAAATGGAGCTTGGGGACCTTCGAGTCAAGTCAAAGAGGTAAATATTTGAATCTTTCATAATTAAAGTTGTCCATTTTAGGATTTTGGGTATGTAATTGTATCTATATGTGTTTTTGAATGAATTTTGGGTTATAGGGATGTTTTTTGGGGAGCGACAGGGACAGCAGGGGTGGATCTGCATGTTGTTTAGAGGGGCACTTCCTTTCTAGTTGATTAAAAATGCACGTAAAATTTTGTAATTTTAATGAAAGTTAGATCTTAACGTGTAGTCCACTTCAACTTAGATTTTAAGCTCATTAATGAAATGTTTGAAGTTCAAATTTTAGGTGTAAACTCAGTTATTTTTTAATTAAAATCTAATAAAATTATAACAAACCCCATTTTGATACTTATTTGTACAAAAAATTTCTTTGTCAAATTTTTATCGTTTAATTTTTTTTTTTTTGTGGGGGAGGGGGGGAGGGTTGGCGGGGTACTAAGAACCAATTTTCTGCCCAGCTTATGTTAGTACATGGCTTTTATCTCTCTTAAATAAGAGAAGGGGGAGTGGAATGTAGAACTGGTTTTCGAGGAGAGAGGGAATAGTGATAGCTTCAATGTAGAGAAAAAATTTGTAATTTTATGCTTATTACTATTACATGTTTCTATGTTGATTTGCCATTGAATACCATATCAACTTGGTATTCTAGCCCCCCCAAAAAAAGGATAAAACTTTTGCTTAGATCTTATACCATAAACGAGAATCACAAAGGGGACAGAGAGGCTTCTTTCCATCCTTTGTCTTGGACAAGTAAAATTGTTTTATTAATGAGCCATTCACAGTCTGAATAATTTTTTTTTTAACAAGATTTTTCATTCCTTCATTTTGTTAGGAACTTGCAGTTTGTATCGCCACTTACATAAAGAACTTCTTAATAAATGAAAATCACTAGATATACCATTTAAAGGTCGTCAATTTTAAAAGTTGCATTTAAATATTAAAATAAGTGGAATTTACTGTTTTACAAGAGTTCTAGCATTTCTCCAATTTTCTTCTAAATTGCTTAATGTTTGTCTATTCTCTCTGATTCTCCATTTCAGACCAGTCATGAAGGCGTAGGGAGTGAATATAGATACGAACAAAGATACTCGAGTAGAAAGGTTCATTTCTTTGTATATGTCTAATTATTTTAGTTAATTTCAATCCCTTTTTTGTTACCTTTAAATCTCTCATTTGTTCATCTAGGAGGAAGCTAATAAAAGTGATGATGGTTGGGAGACTGTCTGCAGAAAGCCTCGAAGGGAACACAAGGTTTGTTTTCTTTCATTTCATCACATAAAACAGGCATTATGAACACAAGGTTTTATTGAAACCTGGCAGAAGCTACATCGTTCACTTTTTGATGGGATGAAATTATTTATTAACAGGTTCACAAGGAACAATGGCAAGGATACAAACGGCCTTTAAGTGAGCAAGAATATTCTAGTGAGGTTATGGTTGGTGGTGATATTGTACCATCAGAAGAAGAGCTTGCTGACTTGTCACAAGCGTGCAACAAACTCTGGGAATTTGATACAAACCGTTTAGTGCCTGGAAAGGACTATGAAATTGACTGTGGTGAAGGGAAGAAGGTTCACCAAACGGAGGATATGGCAGAGGGAAGTTTATTTAAGTGGCTGAATGAGGACATATTCAGAATGTCTACTTTTTCCCGTTTCTGTTCTCTTCTAGACAACTACAATCCAAATGAGGGTTGCAAAGAAGTTGTCACATCTGAAGAGAAGCAAGAGCAAGTTGCATTCGTTGAAGAAATTAGCAGAACTGCCCCCATCAAATATCTTCACAGGTACCTCTCAACCAAAGGCATTGTATCAGAAAACTTTCAAGATTTTAAAAGAGCCATGTCTAGTCTCTGGTTTGATCTCTATGCCCGCTGTGGTACTTCGGGTTCTTCCTCTGCTTTTGAACATGTTTTTGTTGGAGAAGTTAAGCAACAAGGCAAACATGAAGTTTCTGGCTTCCATAATTGGCTTCAGGTTTGTCAAGCTTCTTGTTTTCATCCTATGCTAGTCATATATTTAACCCTGTTTCTTTCTTCTTTTTTTTCCCGAATTCTTTCTGACCTTGCCCTAGCTGTGTGAACTGCAAGTGCCAATTTTTATGCCCTTTTTTTTTTTTTTTTACAGTTTTACCTTGAAGAAGCAAAAGGAAGGATCGATTATCAAGGTTATATTTTCCCTCGAAGGCGAGGGCAGACTGTAAGTGATTTTACCTTAAAAAAGTTTTTGTTGTAGAGCATGGGAAAGCCTTGATTCTGATAAAACTATTTCTTGCCTGATCCAGTAGGTTCATAATATCAAGTTGTATCTATTTTATTTTTGAATAGTTTTACCTCCATTTATATAATATTGATTGTCCCATATTACTTGTAAATTGGTTGCATCCTAATCGGATTTTTTAATAAGGAATGCCATGTAGTAGAAACCTTAGAGGAAGTTGTTGCCAGAATTTTATTTGGAAAATGACTAATTGGATGATTTTATTTTGTGAATCTTCTATTTATGTAATATTTCTTCCAAAATGATTAGTATTCCATTTTTGTACTATTTTTTTTCTTGCTCATTGAATCTTTGTCCTGTATCACTTCCTAATGTTTTGATCTACTAATTTGCAGCCAGACTCTGAAACCCAGTTGCTAACAATCCAGTTTGAGTGGAATGGCATTCTTAAATCTGTATCGAGTACTTTAGTTGGAGTGAGCCCGGAATTTGAAATTGCACTATACACCCTGTGCTTCTATGTTGGTCAAGAGGACAATCACATTGAGCTAGGTCCTTATTCTGTTAATATCAAATGCTACCGATTTGGGGACAGAATTGGGTCAGTATTTCCTGTGGCTGAGTGATTAGTACACCTTTTGGAGCTAGATCAGTTATCTCCGTATTAAACTCATATTAGTTAAAAATGCAATATAATTTGTACACGCTCAAAACAATATATATTTTTAGCTTATGTCAACTTTACAATTTTAGAAGATTATGCAAATAGGCCATCGGATCCCCTTGAGAAGGCCAAGAATTTCCTTTTGGTATCTTAGATTAATTGGCTTATGATTTACATGATATTTGTTGGGTATTTATGCAAATGTAAATCTACACTATACAGCCTTTGCTTATTTTTAATTTAATAATTAGAAAAGCTATTGTTTCCTACAAGTTTTTATGTTTTCCTTGCCAAAAGGATTTTTGATGGTTCCATTTTATTTTCAACGATCGACAATGTCGAATTATGGAAACCAAAAAAGTTGGGATGTTTTTTTTACCAAAAGTTGAATGCTGGTTGATTATTATACATCACAAATTTATAACAAACATATAGTAAAATCAAAATCTAATCAAAAACAACTCTTAGTCCAACTGTAATAAATAAATACACTCACATTTGTGATTTCCAAGGATTTTCTATCAACAAAATATCAGCACAAGGAGAAGATTAAAACAGTCTGACAAATAAACCATTACCATGTTTCTGAAAATATATTCTCAAGAGAGAGATTTAAAAAGGTGACGACTCATCTGAAAATATCTTTTATGAATCAGATTTTTAAGTTTTGGGTGCACTAAATGTTCGAGAGTTGAAGCACAAGTACTCGAAGCATAGAACAAAGTTTAAACTTTAAAGCCGCAGTCTTTACATGGCAAGTTCCAGTTAAGTTGCTCTGTTCACTCAAAATTGTTAAAAGAAAAAAATTCCTGTCCGATGGGCTAGAAAATAATAAAATAAAACGTTTCAACTTCTTCATAAACATGTGGGATTTGATTTTAGGTTGATATCCGAAATAAGCCAAGTGAGATGTAGAGAGGGGGAGAAGTAGCGAAGAGGTAAGGTCTAATGAACTCCACAAACAAAGTACAATGGTAGGGCTAGCAATGACATGGCCACAACTAAGCTCATTAAGACTCATCACTTGAATAAAAAGCAAAGTATGAACTTCAAGCAACAATAGATTCTTTGGTCATGAACATCACTTCATTTTATTGCAGCTTTAGTATGAACATCAAGCATCAATAGATGCTTTGGTCATGAACATCACTTTATTTATTGCAGCTTTAGTAATACCCTTGCTAATATACATCCATTGAAATATTTGACCTCAATCACTTCGCCAGATAAGTCAATTACTTGAATAACAAGCAAACACCAGATATAGATAGATAATAGGTTTGAAATTTGAATAGTACACTCACGCAACCCTATTTTGAATAGTTGATCAGTTTCATAACAAGGAATTTCCAAGAAAATAAGGACTCACAAGTAATTAACTACAACCACAAAAAGAAGGGAGGGGGAAAAAGATCTTCAAACTTTCTTATCCTAAACCAACTAAAAACATGAAAATTTGATAAAATTGTAGGATTTTAAGATCCACATAAGTACACGTAGGGGTGCAGCTAGGGACAACTTCAACCATATATAAAGAACTAAACTTTCCTTGCTCGGTTTTGTTGTTATGGTGAAACAAATTACAAAACCACCCCTCAGTTTTCAAACACTACGATCGATCTATGTAGGGTAGGACAGGACCTGAAAAGGAAATTAAATTGGACATTTCTTATTCCTTCTTTTGCACTTGTGTAAATTTTCTTTCAATGCTTAATGTTACATGCTCACTGTGAACACTAAATGGATACAGATTCAAACCCAACCTTTGCATAATTTAAGGGACTAAATACCACTCAAACTTAACCTAAGGACTACTCTGACAATTTACTCAAAAAAAAAAAAAGACATCATTTTAATTATGATTTTCGTAATATGAGAAGTACTGAAAGTATTAAGCATAAGAAAAGGGATGAATAAATGTGAAATTTACCTTGAAGAAAACTTTAGAAAATAACGAAGATCGATCACTCAAGAGATGAATTGTCGTTGACATAATATCTACTGCTAAATATCCAAACAAAAGTTCCATGATACCAGCTCGAAAAAATAACTAATTGAAAATTATGAATAGGACAGATGCTGTCAAGTTGGCAATAGATTCAAAAATATCAGAGGTAGCAATAGCACAAATATCCTATAAGTGATAGAAATGGAAAGTAATATAATTGATCGGTGTATAGGATCAATCAATAACACCTCTAAGAAACAAAAACAAAGAAAAATGAAAGTATGCAGATTGATGATAATGAAGGTTTAAACGCATGGCAAAATGACTCGGAAGAGGGAAGCTGACTAGCTTTGATGTTGTGCACTTTTTCACTTTTTAACATGAGCCCACCAACATTGTCTTCTTCGAAAACCTCAACTTGGATTTCTTGTATAAATAAAAATACAAAACATTCAACTATCACCACTTTTCCTCTTCTCTTTCCTACTCAGAAAAGAAACCTAGAGAACTAAAAATGACATCCAACACTAGGCTCTTCAACTTCTTTTATCAATCACAAAAATGAAAGCAAAGCTCTCAAAAGTCCTGATGACTCCCCTGCATCGATTAGCTGTACCCAAATCAAACCAAGTTGTTATGTCTTTTCATCAGTGTGGTGGAAATGTTGGAGACTCTTGCAGGTAATTGAGGTTCATCTACATATTTATTTTATTTTGTTACATATACCTTTGCCTTTTAATTTTTAAGATTTGGGAAATTAAGCATGATCAATTTATGAAGATGAGTTTGCTTTGAGCTAATCTTAGTATGTTTATGTTTTGTTAAAAGTGTGTTCCGTCAACAACTGCTTAGAAGTGTTTTTTAACTGTTAGAAGCGCTTTTACATATATTCAAAATAAATAAAAAATTTATCTAGTTTTCCCTAGTTTGTGGGATTGTGTTTGGTTAAAAGTTTAGATCTATATGTACACACTACGTATCATAACTTTTTTTGAGGGTTCAATTTTCAGCATTCCTCTGCCTCCATGGGTGCTAGAAGAAATAAGCAAGAACCCAGATCTTGTGCATACAGACAGATCAGGCAGGAGGAACCCAGAGTACATCTCATTGGGCCGCGATCCATCGCCTTCTCAGAGGAAGAACACCAATCCAGGTCTATGCTGATTACATAAGGAGCTTTCGTGACAGATTTAGAGACTACATGGGTGGAGTTATTGTGGTATGTACTATTTAAACATAGCTATAATAAAGGTAAAAGAAAAATACATATCAACGAAATGAGATGTTCGGCATAGTTTTAGATTAAGATTGGAACATGTGAACATATTTGGATACTTATGCAGAGTGTTGAATACTGGAAAGTATAAATTCAACCCTGAATAGGTCCTTCAGTGAGAGATAAATTCATTATGAGTATCTTTTAAGCATAAAAGAGCAGAAACTTCTATGTCAGCAGTGTGTTTACTCTTTTCGATCAATTTTAAATTATTTTTGTCTCCAATCAAATGAAAATTCTTCAAGTTTGAACTTCATATTTCAGTTTTTTTTTTTCTTCCTAGTGTGGATTTTTTTTTCCCCTCGGATATAAAAACTGAGCATGTTTGGTTGATAGTAATTGTAATCGTAATGAAATTAATTCAAAATATTACTATGTTTGATTTGACTGTAATCTGTAATAGAATGTAAAAGGATTACAGCAGTAGCAGTAATTCTCATTACGCATACAGCTTTCTGTAATCCTCATTAGGCCTTCAACACTCAATATATTTCACACAATTTGTATAATCATTTATAATTTTTTTGCTCATTCTATCGCTTTTAGTAATAAAAAAAATTTATTTTTTAATTTTACTTCATTTATAATTTTATAATCTTCAATTTAATATTATTATTTATTTTGATTACACTACTTAAACAAACATCGTAATAATAATACTGTTTCTTTTATATTCAATTCCATTACGATTATCATTTTCGTTACTTTTACATTCAATGAACCAAATATCGTCACCTGAATATTAAAATTCCAAAAATTCAAGTGGATATGGGTCCTTATTGAGCAAAAAAAAAAAAAAAAAGTGGGTATGGGTCCTTGTGGGGAGCTAAGATATCCTTCTTATCCAGAATGCAACGGAACTTGAGATTTCCAATGCTATGACAAGGTAATCTTTCAAAGCTAAAGAGAATTCTCATGAATTGATTAATCAACTCCATGGCTGATAAAATCAACTTAAACATCTAATAGATTAGTAACTAACTATTGGAATTTATCACTCCTGAACAAGGTTTTTTTTTTTGCCTTTTGTTTTAATTTTATGTCATACAGTACATGAGAGCTACCCTGGAAGCATCAGCTCATGCGATTGGGAAGAAAGACTGGGGAAAAAGTGGACCACATGATTCTGGCCAGTACAATCAATTTCCGGAAGATACTGGGTTTTTCCGAAGTGATGGAACTTGGAAAACTGACTACGGGAGGTTCTTCCTTGAATGGTACTCGGACAAGCTTTTAGAGCAGGGAGATAGAATCCTAGAGGCTGCAAAAGGAGTATTTCAAGGGACTTGAGCAAAACTATCCGGTAAAATAGCCGGAATCCACTGGCATTATGGAACAAGATCTCATGCAGCAGAATTAACAGCAGGATACTATAACACCAGAAATCAGGATGGTTACCAATCAATGGCAAGAATGTTTGCCAAACATGACGCTGTATTCAACTTTGCATGCCCATAATGAAAGATCAAGAACAGCAAGAGAGTGCCAATTGCTCGTCAGAGGGTTTAGTTTGGCAAGTTGAGATGGCAACTAAATGAGCTTGGATTGAGCTAGCAGGCGAGAATGCATTGGAGAGATATGATGCTAGAGCATATGGTCAAGTTTTGACAACTAGTAGGTCAGATTCTGGTAATGGGCTGTGTGCATTTACATATCTAAGAATAAACAAGAAGTTGTTTGAAGGAGATAACTGGCCGCACTTGGTGGAGTTTGTGAGAAACATGTCTGAAGGGGGACGGGACACAAGACTTTCAGAGCAGGATACTGCCAAAACAGACCTCTATGTTTGGTTCATCAGAGAGAAGAATGTAAAGATAAGAAATGAGGTTGCTCTTGTGTAAAAATTGCAATCACGTTCATGTGTAACAGAGCATAGGTTAATGTACTATACTTGGAAGGAAATAGGATTCTATCATTTATCCAAGCTATACTTTGAGAATACATATATATTTTTTTAACAAAAATAAAAGCTTCCAGGAAGAGACGGGATAACGTCCACTATGCTCCATTCACCCGGATCAACAGTGGCTATCACTTTAGGCTGTCGTCAGAGGGATTTTTATGCACAATTACAACTGTTTCACCCCTCAAACCCATGACCAACTCTACTTGGATTTCCCTTTCAAAAATGCAGATGCAAATGGTACAGAACTTCTAATATTCGCAGAAGATGATTCAGTTTCAGATTCTAGTATTGCTTCTTCCAAGCTCTCTACAACTTTGCTCATTGTTGGTCTCTCTTTAGCATTCTTGTTCAAGCAGCTATCTGCCAACATGGCAATCTTCCTAGCTGCTTTGAGAGAAAACTGGTTCATCAGCCTGGGGTCCATTATCATTCTGAACCTTTTACTGTTAGCTGGGTATTGCTTCACCCAAAATAGAAGTTTCTGTTCAGTAGCAGGGCGGTTTAGTTCCAACGCACGCCTTCCTGTGAGTATCTCGTACAGCACCACCCCAAAACTCCATAGATCACTCTGAGTTGTGAGATGACCGGTTTGAACGTATTCTGGAGCAGCATAACCATATGTTCCAACCACCTGTTTGTTGATGAGAATCAAGCCATAACTATTAAGTTTATAACCAGTTATTTGGGGTTTAGCAACATGAAGAACATATAATTTAATCTGATCAACCTCTTGGATGCCAAAGATGATAAAATTCAAGTGCATAACAGCTGAGATACTGAGGCAGGGTAGAATTGATATATATATATATATATATATGTAAAAATTAAATCATAGTCTTTATCTTCTTTATGCAGTTTACAAAAATGCAAGATCCAGTTATTCTTCTATCAACTTACCGTCGTGGATACATGAGTAAGGTCACCACTTGGTCCTTCTCTTGCAAGCCCAAAGTCTGAGAGCTTTGGTCTAAAGCTCTCATCAAGCAGTACATTTGAGGACTTGAAATCTCGATATATCACCTTTAAAATGCAAAGATAAGCAACAAGTGTAAAGTTGGGTAAACAAAAAGAAGTAAAAGTGTAAATTCAAACAAGAAAGGATTACATGTACAATGCCTTACTTGTAACCGCTTTCATAGCTCATCAATATCAACATATCATATACTAGAAAAGCAAGTGCATATTTCTCAGTAAAATCATAGTTTAAGGAAGACAGTGATAAGATTATGTAAACATTCTGTTTTTTGACATGTAGAATCACAGTTAATATGCATCCGATAATGTTATATCTTTTCAATGAATGATTCTTAGTTCGAGTACAAGTGAAAATATATTAACGAAGACAAAGCAATAAGTCTCAAAAACGTACTACAACTGTGCCACAATTAATGCTCAAACACAAGACTGAAAATCATGGATATATTACCATTAAAGAATGAAGATAAAAGGAAATATATATCTAACAGGATATTCAGATAACTCGAAAACAAATTCAGCTCAATAAAATTAACTGGTGTATCTATCTATCTACCTACCTTGATTTCCAATCCCTCATGTAAATAAGCCAACCCTTGTGCAGCACCAAGCATAACCCCTAATCTCTGTATCCAAGGAAGACTAGGCAAAGTCTTGTTGAATAGATGATCTTCTAAGCTTCGGTTAGGCATAAATTCATATACCAACAGCCGTAGTTTCCCTCTTTCTCCATCTTCACAACAATATCCTAAAAGTTTTACTAGATTCGGGTGGCTTAACACCCCAAGAAATTGAACCTCTGCGAGCCACTCTTTATGACCCTGCAGGAGAAAGAAGAACCCCATATTAAGTGATGAAACCATAATGAAGAAACAAATGACAGTTATTTTCATGAGTGTTAGTATGACATTTGATTCAGTTTGAAGCTAATTCACCTCAATTAATCAACCTCATGACAATAAAAATGGATAAGTAAAGGAAACAAGAACCTGTGAGCTATTGTGGCTCAACTTTTTGACGGCAACTAAAATTGGAGGACCCTGACCAGTGTCAGGCCTAATTGTTCCTTTATAAACACTCCCAAAACCGCCTTCTCCAATTTTTAGCAACCTGTTAAAGCTATTTGTTGCTTCTCTGAGCTCTTGAAAAGTAAAAACTCTCAAATTGTTCTCTTTCTCTTTGTACAATTCTGGTATGCTCCGTGGTGATGGTAATGAAGTGGAATATTTATTCACACGATCCAACGCTGGGTCATTTGATTTTTTTGGGTTTCTTAACTCTGGGGCGGATTGTGCTCCACGTTTGGTCTTGGATTTGTGCTTGAAAGGAAAAAGGCACTTCATTTGTTCATTTTATCCACACAAAAAGAATCACTAATAAAGAATGTTACTTTTGTTCATTTGATAAGAGATATTAAGCTACCAGAGAAGATTGAATAGAATAGGTATGAAAATAAGGAAGAAAACCCAGAAAACGAGAGAGAGAATAGAAATTTGACTAATAGGTTTCTAAGTAGGTTTGAATAGATAAGCACCGTGATGGAGATTAAAGTGAAAACAAACAAGGACAGATAAATGGACAAAAGTTTGACTAGTGTAAATATATCAGTTGAATATAAAATTTAAGAACTAAGACCTTTCAGCAGTATTATTTTATTGGTTTTAATGTTGACTCAAAAATTTGACTCAACTCCGTGCAGAAAATACCACCGCAATGAGGGGATGCTGACTTGCTGAGGCATGCAATGAGCTAAGCATACGTAACCCTGCTGATCACGCATTCATGAAATAAAAACTAATCTTGACGTGTGAACTGATTAGGCCGCATGTGATGCGTTACTCTAGTAATGAATATTTAATTAATGCGTGTATTTTTTAACGAGCGATCAATTAACATTTTTTTTAATTATATGATATAAATCTAAGTTTCACTTTTATGATTATATATGTGTTATGTTTTATAAAATATAAAATTATATTTTTTTTGAAAAAAACTAAAAATAAAATCACATAAATAAATTAATCATATAAATACACCAAATTTTCTGTTCCATGTTTATAAAAGTTGTCAAGCCTTTGCGTCTTCAATTATTTAGGAATGATCTTGCTAAATAATTATCTTTCATTCTGCCTTTTCAATAAGTAATTTACAAACATTATGTACTCTATTATAAAAAAATTTGGAAAAAAAACGCTGTATATTCTTATGTTAAATACTTCTCTTATAGTTTATAGTTTATGTGGTAACTAATAACTGGTAAACAAGCGGGTAGATTTTTAAAAAATGTGAGGAAATTTTTTTTCATTGGATTTGAAGTTTCAAACAGAAACGAGTCGATAAGATTAAAATCTTTTCACTTAAAACGTGCAACATATTCCTTTTTGTTACAAATGATAGATACTCTCTTTTTCCCTCTAAGAACCCAAAACGACCACCTTATAAGTGTGTATTTGATAGTGATTTTATTTTTTATTTTTTTTTAAATGATTTATTAATTAAATATTTTTTTATAACTGATTTTAATTTTTACATTTTTAAAGAATCACTACTAAAATATGAAATAATTCATAAATTTTTAAGAATAATTTTTTTGAATCAGATTTCAAAATTTATTTTATTTTCACCGAACATTTTTTAGAAAATTAATCAAGTCTTATAAATAACCAAAAACTTAAAGTTTCTTTATTTTTAAAGATTTTGGAAAAAAAAAAATCAAAAAACAGAAAGCAAAACAATTCATAGGTAACTTTTGATTTTTTTTCCATGAAAATTATCAAGTAAAAATTGTTACCAAATTCATTAGTAATTTTTTTTACAAAATAATCAAAAAAATATAAAATTAATTATTTAATCATCGTTAACATCAGTTAAACGGGAACTATTCTATAGATTTCATCTTTGTATTCAAGAGTTAACAGGACGGACGTCTTGGTGGGGTGAGGTAATCAACCAATCGTAGTAGAGAGAGAGAGAGAGAGAGAGAGAGAGGTATCAATCATTAAGAAAACAGAAGTGCATGAACCGAATCAAAATGCATGACAAACTAGTCTGGCAACTACATGAAAATAAAAGCTTATTAGATTAGAAATGAGGGTGTTTCTGAATCATTAGAAAATAGCTGGCAGGTATGCAAATAAGTTGTAAACTGAAATATTTTCCAAAGAGCAAACTCAGATTAAGAGGAAAAAAATGAAGCAATTCTTATTGTACAGGATAGTTAAAACGATACGACCTTAGATATAAGGTACGGGTTTCTCTCGCTTAAATAGGAAAGTTTTACAGTCGAGGAATGAAAAAAGGTTGAGCAGACTTCAATTCAAATGAAGCTTATTACCGAGACTAGCATTTTGAAATGCCTGCTAGTCTACAAAGCAGAAGGAACAAAGAAACAATTCCACTAACTAACTGGATAAAATCCTTTGCAACACCGAAGTCTCTGAGAACAGCATTACATGCTAAGTTGTTTTCATCCAACCTTGAACTACCTTGATGATGTGATCCATTACTCTGTCTAACTAGCATTCCAAAGTAACTTTCGCGTCATTGCTGGAGGGGCTAGTCCAGGGATGTCAGGGATGTCCTTGTTTTTAGGATTTACAATCTGGAATTTTTGAAATAAAATTGATTGTGTACTTCAATATTCCCAAAAAAGAATGAACCAGAAAGACCAATAAAAAATATATAAAAAAGAATGATCTATCTTTGCAAAGGTAAAACGTTGTTAGAAAGACAGCTCCTTGCAAAGGACAAAAGGAAGAGAGAAAATTGAACTAGAAAGGAGAACGGAAAAAGCTAAAAGCGCAACAATTATTGGATCTATTTAGAACTACTTTGCTGATTTTTGGTTGAAAGTGGTTTCTCATGGCCCAAAACACTTCTAAGGTGTTTGACAACCCTCAAGAGAAGTGCTTTCAAAATTTTGAGAAGCATTATTAATGATTTTCAGAAAAGTAAAAATGAAAAGAAGTAGTTTTGTACGAATGTTCCCTTCCTAAAATAATTACTAAAGAATCATTAAAAAACACTTACAACATTTTCAAACCAAACAATAGGTTTCTCTCAAAACTATTTTTAATCAAATTACTTCATTTTAAACTATTTCTCTTAAAACCATTTATAATAAAAAGCACATCCAAACACGCTCATTGTCGGTTCATGGAATATTCTAAGGTTTGAGGTTAATGGAGAACAAGTACATGCTAAATTTTATTATTGAAAGAGTACAAGTAGAGATATCCAATACCTTTACGATGATCATGGCTATTACTCCAATTACTATAAGGAAAAGTAACGTCATAATACATCTGTCAGTAGCAACCTAATGGAAAATATTTCAAATCAGAAACTAACAAGAAGAAGATGGTGGTGGTGGTGGTGAAGATGATCGAAAAGAAGAATATGAAAATCATTAAACATCCTAAACTCTTTTAGTCGGAAAATTAACAAAAACATTACAAGAAAAAATAGTGTTTCCTGACCTGCCTACCAAGTTCCTTGACCAGTTGAGATGCTTTCTTGATCGAGAAATGGATAGAATCCAGTTCATTAACAATCCTACTCATTTGTTCAGTCTGAAGATGAAAGTAAAATGTCTTGAGTTTTGATGCCAACCAAGAACTATAAATATTGATAAAAATATTAAAGATCAAATTAACTAAAGTGACATGATAACCTACTTGGGCCTTAAGAGCTGCGGCAGTCTCTGTTCCCACATTGATAGTTTCCTGAACGACCTATAACAAGGACATCACCATGTATGTGAATGTTTAACAAGAACTCAAACTGAAAAGAAAAAAAAGGGCCTGCTTAGAGTTCCATCTCCACAAGCCAGATTCTAGGAGCACAATTAATTAAAATATAGGTAAACTCAACAGCACCAAGCTTTAGACATGGCAGAGAATACCAACAAATTTAAGCTTGAGAAAACCAGTCATTGTAAACTCTCACTTCTAAGTTTTGGAAAGAGAGAAAAATTGTACAGCCCGTGAATCCATAGGGTTTTCATGGATATCCTACAACACCAAATCAAAAAGTTGCATACAACATTAAGCAAGTTTTAAGTTTGTAAAAAGGGTAAAAAGACAAGCACCCGTTAGAAAGATTAAAAATGAGCACTTTTTATGTCAGCTACATTCTCCTTCATTTTATGAAACCATATCATATTGTACTATTTAATAATGTAAATGGAACAAAAACTCAGATTTGGAGTCATTTTAACCTGGTGAGAATGGCATCAGTTAGTCACAGTATATTAGATTGGAAATCAAAATATGGTGAAGAGAACATGCATTCCATGCATGCTGGCAAAAGAAACAATTATTTTAGGTAATGAAATAATCAAGCATGACTACTGCATCTTGACCTTTGGCCAAAGCATGTCTCTTTGCCTAGAGTTTCAATGAGCTTCATAGCATGTTGGGTCATATTTATCTAACTAGGAGCAGAAAAGGTATCATTTTATATTAGAACCAATACCACTAGTGGTAATAAACCAACCTTCTTTCCCCTATCAATAGATTGATCGGTTTCATCCATCATTCCGTTTCCTCTATCTACAAGCTGCTGATTTGTCATTTCTGCAAAATAAACAACCTCAGCCCCAGAAGTAATTTGCATTCTGGGATGTTTCTTATAAATAAATAAATAAAAGAAAGAAAAAAAAAAGTAATTTATATTAAGAATATTATCTTTATTGTCTATTTTATCACATAATCTTTCCCTTCTATCTTGTTTTAATAAGTATTAGCAATTAACAATGTAAAGATTTATGTCAAATGCATGAGGTAGTGCAAGATCCAAACCCATCACAATAACTTATGTGAACAACCTCTGCCATTAATATCAATATAACTTATGTGAACAACCTCTGCCATTAATATCAATATAACTTATGTGAACAACCTCTGCCATTAATATCAATAAAACATTATTTTTCCAAAGTTAAATTTTTCTTTTAATCACATGTTTGTGAAACAAAATTAGAGAGGGACTGCATACTGGTAAGAAAATAAATAGTAATATCCGCATCATAATACAAACTATCATCAGTGAAACAACGAAAAGTGTGCATTAGTATATATTTACTTATGCTTTTACCTGAAGCTAGTAGTACATTTCCCTCACCATATTCTTCATTTGGACCATCAAAAAGGTCAATCTTTTTGTTTTCAATATTACTTGCATACCTGTATTCAAAATACTGAATAATTCACCCAACAGAAAAGGTACTCGTCGATGGAAGACCATTTTTTTTATGCAAAAGAAAAAATGATTCGCGCTTGAACCTCCAGGTTTCATATGCATGACACATTAATCTATTCAAAAGTATATATACATCTTCATGCCTACAAAGAAATGTGTTTGTGTCTGTGATAGTGTATATATTAGTACATATATATAACTAGTTTATGCCCCATGCAAGTATTTAAGTGTATCCTATTTTAGTGTGTCATGACCAGAGGGGAAATAAACTTACTGTTTCTTAAGAGCCACGTATGAGTTCAACTCTTTAATCTGCACCAAAGAGACAAACACTGAATACACTTAAATGTTAAAGAACAACATTTTAAAATAACTTAGAACGGCAGAATTGCATTATAAGTTTGGAAACAATATCCCACCATAGACTGCTTTTTCTCATGAAGCATATTGTTGATGTTTGGATCATTTCTTTTTTCCATGTTCTTGACTCCTCTGTCAAACTCTTTGATAAGCCTGAAAACCAAAGTACAGTGTCTTTTGGTTGGAGTGGGAGGGAAGCACAACTCCAACAATGGATACGACACACACTATCACTGAATTTTTCACAGTGCTTCATAAAATATTGCAAAAAAGAAACTCCTATTACAGAAATATTAAAAATATTAACAGCTTGAATGTCAACACGCGCAAGTTGATTGCTATCTGCTGGTAAGAGATTGAAAACTTACAAGGAGCTTAACATTGTTAAGCTTCTCAAACGAGCCTAGTCAAAAATTAAGCTTGATCAAGCCTCACTAACCAAAAGCAAAAATATACAACAACATTTTGATAGTTGTTCATACTTCATAGAGGTGTCAAATAAATTTAGTTGGTCTAGCTCACTTAGTGATGCAGGCAACATAACACGTAATAGTCTAGAATAATATAGATGGTTATTTTTATATGGGTGTTGCAAGGGATGTGCAAGTGGATGTTTGTCTAATCTGTGTATTGGGTGGATGATGATGATATAGCGAAGAAGAAGAAGGTGGGTAATGGGTGTGGACTTGTGAGATGTGGGTGGAGGAGACATTTGTTGGTGGGCACTCCACCTATCATTAGGTTCAACTCATCTAACTGAACTATTTACTTAGTTTGGTTAAGCAGCTCGTGAACTGGCTTATTTTCACTTCAAAAAATAAAACAAAAAAGCTATTTATAATTTTGTTTAAAAACAAAAATGGTGGTATAAATATTATCTTTTGACTATATTTTTGTAAAATAAGAAAAAGAGAAAAATAATATATTTTAATTGCATTTGTTCATAATAGAATCATTATAAATATAAAAATTCTATTATTAGCAAAGGCATTTGGTTAAAGAAGTTCATAAGCTGCTCGTCATGTGAGTTAGCTTATTTAAGCTATAAGCTAGGTTTTTTCGGCTATCAACTTTAGATGAACTAGAGCTAGTTGAGTTAGCTCATTTGAGCTCATGAGCTGAGCGAGCTATTTTTTTTAGCTCAATGATCAACCTTAGATAAGATGAGATTAGCTAAGCTACTCATTTGACACTACAAGTTGTGTTCATAACAACTAGTAAATTTGGATAAAGTGCATCAAAATGCAATTTACAATTTACGGCCTTATCAATTATCACTATATTATGGATGACAACGATAGGAAGACGTTATCGCTAGTAAAATCATTAGACAAAAATGAGAAACCTTCTAAGATGATTATGAATCCATCAGGGAAAATATGAACTCATGCAGCCATATAACTTAATGGTCAGTCTTCACAAACAGAGCCAAAATTACATCCTCGCCAAAAGTTGAACTAAAGCATGTAACCTCATCTTCATTAGGGCCATTATCAGTCACTTCATCGTCTAATGAAATTCATAGCACACAAGAGGAAGTAGCAAGTAGAATATTGTAATAAAGTAATGAGTTACTTGTCAAATACCTCTTACATTCTCGCATCTTTTCTGTGAGTTCCTCCAACTGCCTACTCTGCCTGTTGGCGTCCTTAATCTTTTCCAATTTCTGAAATCCATTCCTGTTATAAAATCGCTCATTAAAATCGTAAATATTAGAAATGACAAAACTGTGGATACACTCAATGAATCAAACACTGAGAATCTAAATGCTAAAACTCTTACGATAAAGCCCGAAAAATGTCAGAGATTTGGCCTTCGATCTCTGCAAGCTCTTCGCTGACTGCAGAGAACGGATCCATTGCTCCGATTCAACTCCAAAACAAACTAAACGAAAAACGAAAATGCCACCCTACTTAAATTCACAATGCCTTAAAAACATTGAATCGAATCCTCAAACCCGGAACCGGTGTTCAGATCTTCGGGATCACACAAGTAATTTTACGTAGAAAACGATGGCAATACCCCGTCAGATCCGTACAATGCACATAAATCCGAATAGATACGGAGCTGAAATTCAGGTCGGATTTCGTTCCAAAATCAGATGAATAGATTATATTTTTTTAAGATGTATCATAGCAAGATCGGAACACTTGGGTTGGCAATAGAGCAGACTCAAAATCAAAAGACGATAGCGTCCCCTCCCGATCTCAAAACTACACAAACAAACAACATTTCACCTCGTATTTTACATTATTTTCTGGTTGAGTAAGCGCTGAAGAGTTTTGCCTTCTGGCTATGAGACTAAACGGAGTGAGAGAGGCAATGTCTACAAATTTTAGCGCAACTTTCGGCCGTTTAAACGGAAGATTGGGTTCACAGCAAGAGGGAAAAGAAGACGGATGATTGGGTTTGGACCAAACAATACCAAAGCCTGGCCCTTTTTGTTTAAAATAGCCGTTTTCATTAAGATAGTTTAAAAAAGGATAAAATTGTGTTAAAGTTTAAAAATAAGTAAAATTTTATTTATTCTCTCAGCAGCTAATTTACCAAAGTAATTTTCTTTCTTCTTCTCCCTCCTTCTCTACGCACCCTCTCTTTTTCTCTTCACTGATTTTCTCTCATTTGTTGCGTCTCATCCTGGAAAAATTTCTGATATATCTGGGGTATATCTGATATATCTGGGGGTATATCCGATATATCTGGGGATATATCTGGTATATCTGGGGGTATATCTGGTATATCTCGGGATATATCTGGTATATCTGGTATATCTGGGGGTATATCTGGTATATCTCGCGGTATATCTAGTATATCTGGAGGTATATTTGGTATATCTCGGAGTATATCTGGTATATCTCGGGATATATCTAGTATATCTGGGGATATATCTGGTATATCTCGGGGTATATCTCAGGGTATATCTGGTATATCTCGGGGTATATCTGGTATATCTCGGGGTATATCTCAGGGTATATCTGGTATATCTCAGGGTATATCTGGTATATCTGGAGGTATATCTGGTATATCTCGGGGTATATCTGGTATATCTGGGGGTATATCTGGTATATCTGGGGGTATATCCGGTATATCTGGGGGTATATCTGGTATATCTCGGGATATATTTGGTATATCTCGGAATATATCTGGTATATCTCGGAGTATATCTGGTATATCTGGTATATCTAAGGGTATAAGAGTACAACCAACCCTCCATTCTTCCATCAGTCTAAGACACATCCATTTAAAAAAAAAAAACTTAATCTTCTATTAACCCACTTCTCAAATTCCTTAAGAAATCGATTCAACTCTTAAAAAAAAAATCCATGCAAAACTGAGTTTGATTGTAAATTTCACATCATATCTTTGCCCATTTGTAAATTCCCAATACAACTCAAAAATCGAATACAATTGAAGTTTCAATTCTCAATCCAACTCTCCAGTGACCCATTATTCTCCCCATAATGATATGTTTCAGATCTTCCCTACCCATGTTCAAATCTGAACATGATATTCAACAATTTTAACCCAAACCCAAAAATCGATTAACCCCCCTAAACACCCTTCTTTTCTTTTGCTGTTTATTTGTTCTATCATCTTTGTTTTCGGAGAAACGCAAATTAATGGCGGGTCTTCTCTAATGGAATTGCTAGTGATATTGATTCTCTCTCTCTCTCTCTGGCTCTCGCTCTCGCTCTCGCTCTCTCAATTTCTCATCCATCAAGTTATCGGCTACCAAAATCTCATTTCAGGTGGACAGTTATAAAAAGTCTATTTCTAAATTTTAACACAACTTTACCCTTTTTTAAACTATCTTAAGAATTTTGGCTATTTTAGACAAAATCTCCACATGTACACGCGCTTTTCGTTCATTGTTTGATTTGATTCCGCCACAATTCTCACGGATAATGTCGTATGAACCTTTTTTTTTTTTTTTTTCATTTTTCTTTGATAAATAAGAAATTTCACAGTATTCGTTTTTATTAATAATTCTTTTTACCCAAAATGCTTTCAAAAAGTATTGTGAACTAACTTTATTAATTTTATATAATCATCATCTTTAATGATTAAATTAACAAATTTAAGTTTAGATCTATAAAAAAAACATGCTAAAAAAAAATCTCATGTCTAAATTACACTAAAATAAAATCTATGCAATAATATATTAATCTAGATCTAATATCTAAATCAAAAATTTTATTAAATAGAAGAAAAGAAAAGAAAATAATTATTTAGGGAGAGAAATAATGAATGTAAGATTCAAAAATTTGGAAACTTATGTATGTAATTTTAGAATTTTAGGATTAAATTATATAATTTTAAAGTTTATGAACCTAATTATTAATTTAATTAAATTTTAGTGACCAATGATATAGTTTAACTTATAAAAAAATAATACTTTAATGGCATATTTGTTACACATTATTAAAGATCCTTAACGTATAATTTATTTACAATTATGTGTTTGACTGTAAAATCAGATAGTATTATACAATATAAAATAGTACGATTATTTAAAAAATTAGCTCGACTAAGAGGTTTGGGTCTAATTTGTACTTGACATCTAACTTAATATGTTTGAATTTTAAATTATAAAATTATGCGTCTTAATTTTTTTTTATCTCAAATTAAAAAAAAATATTTTTTATATTTAAGAAAAATATAAAAATAATTAATATTGATCTAAATGAATTTATAATAAAAATTTATTTTAAATATAATTTAATACAGTTCAATCTAATATGACTATATTTAATTTATTTAATACGATGTATCAAATATATTATAAGAATCTCCAACTCAACTACACCTACTAAAATGTATTGTTTGATCAAAACTATATTTGCAAAATTATAACTTGCAAAATACATATATTGTATCTCATTTTCATTTATATACCTAATGCTTATTTCTATTTTTAAATTTTAAACTTTTTCTAACTTCTCTTTAGGATTTTAGGGGTTCTTGGCTCCTTGATTTGGCAGCAAGGGAATGGCCATGCCTTTTAATTTGCTCATTTGGCTCCATTTTATTGTGACTAGCTTGCAGTTATGTTGTTTTTGTTGATTATTGGGCTTTGACATTGTTTGGCTTTGTCATGTCTTGCGTTTTCAACATTAATGGTTGCAATTTTGGCATTGTTGAGTTTTTGACTTGCAGCTTTGGCATTGGTTTTTATAGTTTTTACGTTGTTAGGTTTTATCATACCTTACGTTGTTGGTTGTCTGGCTCCATTGCTGCCTAGTTTTTGGTTGTTAAGTTGGCCTTAGTATCTAGTTTATTGGATTTAGTTGGCAACATACATTGGTCGTGAGTCGTTGCTCTGGATGTGAGTAGTTGGTTGTGGACCGTTTTGTTTGCTGTTGTGTGATTCTTTGTACGACATTGTGCACAGTTTTATGCATTTTATTGTACACCATTGTGTCTTCCGTTGTTTTATTATATGTTGTTGTATGTTTTCGATTTCTCCAAATAATGTGTATTTAAAAGATTTTCCTGTCCAATTGAAAGCTCTTGTGAGAGATGATCATTACTCTCTTTAATGATCTAAAAGGATTTTACAGGTAAAACTTTGGACAATTATTTATGTTTTTTATTTTATTTGTATTCTTTTATGTCATATGTTACCCTATTTTTTGCATTTTATAAGCTAAATTTGAAAAACTTTTTTTATTTGTTCATTATATTGGTTAAAATGCTATAAGTTTTTAATATTTGAAAATGTAATTTTTTATATGTTGCACTTTATTTTAACTTGAAATTAAATACAATTTATTTTTTGATGAAAAATATCTCATTTTTTTTTTTTTTGGTTCATTGCATTGATTAAAATGTTATAAGTTTTTAATCTTTAAAAATGTAATTTATTATATTTTATACTTTATTTTAACTTAAAATTAAATATAATTTAATTTTTGATAAAAAAAACGTCTCCCTTATTTATTTGCTAATAGTGCGTGGATGATTTTAATTTAAAGAAATGTAAAGTTTTAACAATATATTATGAATCTTACACTAAAGATTCCTTGCACAATTATAAAAATTACATGATGAGATTGAGAATCGAAATCCCCTTCTTCAAGAATCTATCTTATTACTTTTATTTAACAGAAGATAGTAATTAAGCTAAAAAATCTAATTATGGTTTAAAATAAATAATTACTGAATACTTATAACTTTTAATTTATTAAAGGGGTCGAAGATGGATTATAAACTCAAACAAATAAGTTATGTACTCAGTTACTCACATCAAATTTTACTTGAAACAGGGACCGGGGACTAGAGAGTACTAAGAATATTCATTTATATTCTATTTTCACCTTGAGGCGTTCATGGAAAACACGTGGATCCCATTAGAATCTGGTCCATATAAACTGTTAGGTCCAATTAAAACCCAACAGGAAAAATAAATAAGTAGCACTCTTTTGGTATTTAGAAGAGCCACTGCAAGTCATCTAGGGTTTCTGCCATTTCCTATATCGTACCGAGCCACTTCATCAGTCGGAGGCCACTCAAGTTCCAGCAACATGGTACTCTACTTCTCTTTCTTTCGGTCTCTGTCGCTCTATCTTTTGTGCTTGTTCATGTGTTTATGGCATAAAATTTAGGAAACATGTAATTTTTCTACTAGGTCGTTATTATATACTTGTATTGTGACGACTGATGACAATTTAGGGTTTGTCTGTCTTGCATATATTTGTTGACAAAATAATTTTCTGTAATTACGTTCGCATTTAACCCAAAATACTTGACATTGAAGTTAATTTAAAGGGAAAAAAAATATAGGCTTAGCATTTCCCGATAGTGCTTATATTATTTGGGAGCATGTAAGGAGTTGTATTGATATATGATGAAAATATGTGGTATTTACTTAACATTTTCTGAATTATTGACGTTTTTTGGTTCCTGTATTTTTGAGCAGACAAAGAGAACAAAGAAGGCGGGTATCGTTGGTAAATACGGTAAGTGCCAATAATATACTTGAAATAAATATTTTTCGTTTTTATAGCTGAGATTATTTGCTGTAAACACAATAAAAATGTATTGCTTAAAGCTTTTTTGAGACTATAGTTTTGAAAGGTTGTTTACTAATTTTACTTTTGCCATGTGAATTATCGGATACATTGGCTTATTATGATTAGCTACTATCATTGAAAATTTCTTAACGTAGTGGTGTTTTCCATAATATTTTCAAGCTTGGCTTATTGAATTAAAGACGGATTTTGTGAGTTTGGCTTTGTTATGTAGGCACTCGATATGGTGCCAGTTTGAGAAAGCAGATTAAGAAAATGGAAGTCAGCCAGCACAGCAAATACTTCTGTGAATTCTGTGGCAAGGTTATGTTTTTTTTTTTTTTTTTTGCTTGCACTGTGATGGATGCGTTTCCTTTTCTTTTGAATGGGAAGCTTTCATTGGGAGATTTTTATGGATTGTGATGTACTCCATGTTAAATCTTTGTGCTCTATTCAGTATGCTGTGAAGAGAAAAGCTGTAGGAATTTGGGGATGCAAGGATTGTGGCAAAGTGAAGGCTGGTGGTGCTTACACATTAAAGTAACAATCTTCCCCTTGTATTTTTTTCTCTTTCAGAAATTAATATTACACTGTTAAACAACGTAACTAACCTGAGTATTTTGCTCTGTTCTTCAACAGCACTGCCAGTGCTGTTACGGTTAGGAGCACTATTCGTCGGTTGAGGGAGCAGACTGAGAGTTGAGCTATGTCACTGACCTCCTCGTTTTTGTTTTGTGAATTTTCACTTTTGTGATGGATAGAGAATCGGTTCAAATTGTATTTGTGGATATTGAGCTTTTGACTCGTTTTTATTCCACAACTTTGTTATATTGTGATATTAACTAGCTCGTGGTATTTTCGGATCAGACGGTGTTTCTCTAGTTGCATGAAAACCTTTGTTCGTTTATTACCTGCTGACCTTTCAAATAAAAATGAAATGATTTTATTCTTGATAAAAGAAAATGCTTTGAATTTAAAGGATGATCTGGCCCAATGAAATTCAATCTAACCAAACTTATGACCAAATATGTTGGCTATGAGCTCGGTCCGAGTTTGAGTTATAATTAAAATTAAAAAACATATGTAACAATTTTATGACATTATTTTTAAATGAGTAATTATATTTCTTGAGCTTCTTGTTACAATGTTTTTCAATTCTAATTTTATTGTCAAAATATAATACAAAATTGAACACATGATTAACAAAGTTGGGCAAGTATATAAAAAATTGAATTGAATAAATGTATATAGGAAAAATTCACTTTGAAGTGACTAATTCTTAGATACACACTTCCTGATTCTTTCGTTTGAAAGGCGTCATCTTAAACAATGGGATATATATATATATACATACATACAAATTCACGTGTCCTAAAATGGTAAGTGCTATTAGGTTTGGCATTAATGTACAATATTAGACTTAACATCTAATATTAGAATTAATATCGTTTAGTATTAAGTAATATATTGAAATATATAGGTCCCATGATAATCTTGTTTTGATCTTTCGTCTTTAGGACATAACCTCTAGGTTATATATAAGGGGTCTGATCTTCCTAAAGTCCTCATCTTTAAGTCATATTCTTCCTAGTCGTCTTCTTTAGGTCAAGCTTTGGATGATTTGAACAACTTTCATCATGTCTATATATTCATGTCGTACTTTTTCTGTTCATCATTTTGATCGTACCTAGACGATCTTGAATTCTCTTTTTGATATTTACTTTCAAGTCGTATTAGTCAAGCCATGCATGTGTGGTTATATTTGGACAATCTTGATGTATCCAATGCTAGATCGCCACCCCTAGGTCATCCCCAGAATCCATATTTTAATGGTATGATTTTTTAAAGTCATTATTTATATCGTACCTACATAATGTACATTAATGTTCATGATTAGGTCAACATTTCTAAGTTGTAACCTTTTTAGGTCATACGACAGTAGATCGTATGACATAGGTTATACACGTCATATAAGTGGGTGTATTAAGTTCATATTTTAACACTTTTTAAATTCACCATAGATATTTTTCATTTTAGACCTTGTTATGTCTGATAAGCATAAATTTATAAAAATTGATTGGATTCGAACTTTCTAGGTCGATTTTTGTTGATCCAGTAGATTTGGCTTGATTCAACTTTTTAAAAAATTGTTTAATTAGTTCAGTTAAGGTTTATATATAATAAAAAAAAACTTATTTAAACTAAACCGAATTTACATATTTAAAATAATATTTTTTTTATATAAAATGACATGTTTTCTATTTTTATTAGTATTTATATATGATAATATTCATATATTATGATCATGATATATTTATATAAGCTTAAAACTTATTACATGAATTTAATTTTGGTGATTTTATGATATGATAGTGCGGTTAATATTCTTATGCATATATTTTTTTTAATAAACATAATGGATCTAAACCAACCAATAGAATTGAACAATTCTATTAAGTAGGTTGGTTTGTGGTTCAGTTAGTTTTGATAGGTAAGTTAGTTTTGGTTTATAAAAATACCTAACCGATCAAATCGATTCGATTAATTTTTTGGATAAAAAATCAAACTAACCAACCTACTCTTATTTCTACTGAATATAAGTCATTTTCTTTAAGTTTAAGGTACTATTTAATATTATTGTTAAAAATGTGTTTTTAAATTTCATTTATTTGTAAAAAAAGTGCAAAATAATGACAAAATTAAATTTTTATCTAATTTTTTGTTAAATATAATAGAATAATATACGTAATATATAAATGTTTATTTTTTTTTATCCTATATGTATATATTTAATGAAATAATTTTTAATTAAAAAAAGGAGAATTGCTCGAAATTTTTTACAATTTTTTTTAACATTACTTTTATAATTATTAATTGAGTCTTAATTTAATCAAAATTAAATGTTGAAATTGTGACTAATATGATTATAATAGTAGATATTGAGACGATAAAACCTTTATTTGTTTGAAAAAAAGGATTGCTAAAAGATTGTGTAATTTTTTTTTTTTAAAGTAACTTTTTTTTACTTATGTTAATTAGAAAATATAAATATGCATCCTACTCCGTTATATTCAATGATAAATTAAATTAAATTTGATAACACCTAAACCACAACTAAAGCCTAATGGACCATTATGACTCTCTACCGGCTAGTATTTAGGCTTGGATTTAATTCTAAAAGATCAGCATAACCAGATCCAATGAGCCTACACATCTCAGTCTGAGGTTGAATTTGTAACTAGTTTAAAAGAACTTGTTCATTTTTTACGGAGTATAATTTCTATCAATTATATTACTTTTTATCTCTATTAATTATTGAATATTTTTTATTTTAAAAAAAACATTTGCAATAATCTTAAAATTTTAATTTAAAGTATCACAATATCACTTAACTCGATAAATAATGAATAATTTCTCCTCATTTAGCCCCACAAGGCATTACATTCCTATTTATAACCGAACTTTTAGGCCGAAGTCTGAAGACATTATAAAACTTAAAACACACGTTTTTTTTTTTTGATTCAAAAAAGACCTCACCTGGATAGGCCGGATAGGGCATCATCGCCACACACTGCCACACACCAGGATCACCGGCCGGTTGTTTGTACCACAAGCACGGTAAGTGTCTAGCGGCACCAGCGGTCTACGGTCTGACTCGACAGAGTGCAAGGTTCGAGGCGGTGGTAGTGCACAAAGGCCACACCCACACGCAAGCCCGGAGGCCGAACAAGTCATGCGCTCGCCAAGCTTCGAACCTGCACCCTGCCGTGTGAGGACAGAGGACTGGTGCTTAGCACAGTGCCCAGGCCACTGGGCTATCCCGTGATGGGTAGAATAACACACAAGGTAACTTTTCTCATAGATGGTGTATACAACTTGGACAGTTTCCTCATCATACTTATATTGACCATCCAATTTACATTGTTAATAAAAAATTGCAAATAGTAGGCCATCCTTCGCACGTGATTTTATAATGTTTTTACTCATTCTATGTACAATAAAAGCCAGGGGAGTGAAAGAGAAAAAAAGAAAATGAGAAACCAATCTGTTATTCAAGTATCTTAGTATCTTACAAATGACCGAGTGTGGTTCCAAGCAGGCAACTCACATTTGCATCTTTATAATTGCAATTGGAAGGAGCGAAAAACGGAAACCATCACTTACGTGGAATTTCCCGGTCCTCCACGGGTCACCTTAACCATATAACTTAACCAGCTATTAGACCTGTATTGATGTATCATCATTGTTACTCCAATGCATTTGCTTTTGAACGGCTTTGACAGCAGCAACTCTTGCTGCGTTTGCTGCTTTATTAGCTGCAGCTATAGCTTTATTCACTCTTTCTTCCATTGTTGGCACCTTATGTGCTCTTTCAGCTGCTCGCCTTGCTTCCTAATGGCAAGAAAAACCAATTAATCAGAATACTCATCCAGTGTTTAACTATAAGATTCACTCATCTGACAAAATTAAGACTACGACATGCCAATATAAATTCATTGTCTTATAATTAAATCATCATATCCTTGTACTGTACTTATGGAAGAGTTTGAAGCTTAATGGACCAGAAATAGACTGCTTAAGGTCCAAAACAAAAATGCAGCTGTATTTTGGCAATGACCTTAAGAGGAGAAAACCCTACTCTCAATGTGTTCTAAGCTGGTCACAACAAGAAAAATAAAACATCCAGATGTTTAAGGTGCCTATAAAAGCTCTGGCATTAATCTCACAGGGCAAAAAAGAAAAAAGAAAAATAAATAAAGACAATAAAATGAAAACATATGTTGCCTACTTAGGCTTTCAGCAAGAATGCTATTCTCTTTAAGTTAATAACTGATCCACCATAATTCATGTTATTAGAGGAAAACCAAAAAAGTCAAGATCACATTACATACTGTGTCTGTGTGTGTAGTATTCAAGACATATGGCAATTGATGGCATGGAGACAAAGTAATATTGAAAATAGTTTATTTTTCACCTACAAATGCAAAAACCTATTTTACCTGGACAGTATTAAGAACTTTGCTATGATCAATGGTGTAAGGAGATCCAGACCGATCATATTGAGTGCTGCGAGTATCAAGAATGCCATTCTGCCAGTGCCCAGATTGTGTTCCCCCATTTCTGAAAGTGTACATGCCAAGTCCCTCCCTTCTTCCTTCATGCCAGGCACCTTCATACTTATGTCCATTTGCAAATTGATAGACACCAAAGCCGTGCATCTTGTCTGCAAAATATTCTCCAGCATACATATCCCCGTTTCTGCATTAGTATCCAAGTCAATTAGCTAATGTCCAGTCAATAAGCAACAACTCACACGTATGATGTATCTACTCTGTCGTTGAGCTATCTCCAATAGAAAAATACATACTTGGCACATGAAAATCAAACAATAGTTCAGTACATTAAAAGATGCTAGTTAGTTTAAAAATTGACGGAAATCATCTCTCTTGTTGGAGAATAGATATTTGGGATTTGATACCACATTCACTAGTGATGAGGAGGCTTAAACATAGGAGGGATCGATTATGTAGCAAAAATGCCCAATTCGTTTTATAATGGACAACTGACATAAGAATAGAGTAATATAGGTTTGCCATTTTCCCATAGAATGCATTGGATTCCCAAAATCCTTAAGTATAATTTCATAGATAATTTTTAAAAAAGCAAAATATGAATTCTAAATTACCGTGCTTCAATATAACTATTGAAGTAATACAGTGTCTGTATGTCTAAACTCTCCCTATTCATAACAAAAAAATTAAGATGTAAAATGCTTCTAATGCTCATGGTGCTCGAACAAAAGAAACATAATCTAATTATCATACCCATTGAGGTCATTATCCATAAAAGAAACAAAAATTAAAACAAAAAAAATCTATAACAACAAAGGTAGTAAATTACCTGAAATGATAATGACCAAGCCCATGTTTGACACCCCACTTGAATTCCCCAACATACTGGCTACCGTCGGCACAACTATGAACTCCACAACCATGACACTGCCCATTAGACCACTCTCCAGCATAAACATCACCAGTGAAAACCCTATACACCCCAATTCCATCCCGTAAACCTTGTCTATATTTTCCCCTATATCTACTCCCTTTAGCCCAAGTCTCCACACCATACCCATCATACTTCTCATCAACCCAATCACCCTCATACCTGCCACTCAGGTGATAGTAAAATACCCCACTTCCTGAGCATTTACCCTTATGAAATTCGCCCTCGTAAACATCATTATTACTATAAACCTGTACCCAAGGCCCTGAATTTGGCCTTTTCTCTGTTTTGGGCTTTGACCCAATAGACCAAACAACTGGTTGAGATGGAGACTCTGAAGTACAACAAGATGAACAAAGCTTACTGGGTAACAAGCGTGTAAGAAACAAGCGAATTGAGACTAGGCATGGGCGTGCAAGATTAAGAGAAATCAAAAGGGCTGCTGAAAAGGCAACCAGAGATAGCAAATCAAGGATGATAGATCGGCGATGACTTGCAACGACGAAGTAAAGAGAAGGCAAACACAGAAGGAGAAGCAAGCGAAAGTGTACCCGAAATAAATGGGCACAACGCAATTGGCTAGCGAGATTGAGAGCCAGTGATTTTGTGACACATGGGATGATTGCAAACGAAGCAGAGCACAGACCCTGCGGTGTAGAAGAAGAAGAAGTGGACTTTGTGTTCAAAGCAGAGTTCTGGTAATGGTTAAGAGAAGACAGAGTGGGTGAATGGGATAATGATGAAGACGATTGAATCATCATTAACCTCTTGTATGGTTCTGAGCAAAAGGGATGCGATATTGAAGATACATTAGAAATGGGTTGTTCATGAAATTGGGATTGAAGGCGGTTTGGGTAGGTTTTAGTTTGGGGGCTTGATGATGTTGAGTGATGGAACTCTGTTTCGAATTGGGTTTGCTTCAAAAGGAAGAATGGATTCGTTTGTGGTTCAAATTGAGAATGGTATTGGGTAAGGATTTGGAAGTGTTTTTGTTGGATACAGAGATGAAAAAGTGGTGGACTTGGGTTGAAAGCAGAAGAGATGCCTTTGCTTTCTTGTCTGATCTGAACTTCAGATTTTTTGTGATGCATTTACAAACTGAAACCACTTTCTTAGTTTTATTACTTGTGTATCCGTGAGAGACAGTTGATGGTTTTGTAGTTGGAAGTGGTGGTTATGACGGCGGTGAGATTTCCTCGGAATGATTGAAATGAATCGATGTGTCTGTTTGTAGTGGGTAGCTGTTTTTAGTTTTGTTGTGGTACCTGCTACAACTATTGTCTGGTTTTTCATAGAGAAATTATGATATGTTACTGATAAATTCATGTAAATTTGTGTTTAGCGATTATTATTTAGAACATTTAAAAATTTCTGTTACATAGTTTGTATATAAATTTAAATATTATTAATATTTTTTGCAACATAATATTTGAATTTTCTTACATATTAAACCTTGAGTTTACATTATGTTTACAAAAATATCATTAGTTTCTTTTTTTTTTTTTTTTTGGGTCATGAAATGCTATTGTTTTTTTTTCTTTATAATGGCAAGAAAATTTTATAAGTGTAAAATTTATATATGATTTGAAGAACTTTTATTAATTACTTTATATATATATATATATATATATATATATATATATGTGTGGTTTCATTTATCTACTAATTGTATCTTTTAAAAACTATTATTCACATACCCATGCACCAGTATACTATACAAGTTTTTCCATAATGTCATGCGTTAATTGTGTTTGTATGTATCATTGAATGTGTTTCCAGAAAAAGAGAATAAATTTTTGAAAATCTTAGTTTTCTTCATTTTAGATGATGAATATAGGTTTTTGATCTTTTACATTATCTTGGAATGAAATTGGGAGAGTTAATTGTGTCACTATTCATGAATGATAATTATATATATATATATATATATATATATTTTTTTTTTTTTTGCCAAAATTACAGCTACTGGAAAAAAGAGTTGTATAAATAAATAAAGCGTTTCAAAATTATGGAAGTGAAGAATATAAAATAGAGTAGGTTATTACTTTTGACTTAAAGTGACTTAAGGGGTGACCTCATAATCGTATGGCATTCGATGTGAATATAAAAATCGTAAGGGCAATCTAAGTAATAATAGCACACAGTTTTTCTTTTATTATTTAGGAAATAAGAGATACTATGAATCTGTGATTTGAGACTATTATTATAAGATGGATGAAATTATTGGTTAGTTTGTTCATCTAAATATATTTAAATAAATATATCTTTTAATTTATGTTATTAACTTTTTAGTCAATTTATTTTAAAAATAATCATCCACCTTTTGAGTAAACTTATTGAATAAATATATATTCAACTTATTTTTTTTTTGAGTATATATATATATATATATATATATTTTAAATAACACATATATTTTTTTATCAAATGATCCATCTGTTCTTTTTTACTAATTTCTTATATTTTTAATGGTATTAAGCCATCTAATTACTGATATAAAGAAAACTCTATATATCTTAATTAAAATTACACTTTTATTATATTTTTACGTAAAAATTTATTATATATTTTATAAATACTTGTAAATTATATACACATGTTTTAAAATAAATATAAAATTGATAAGTTAATAAATTAATATATTTCGTGTTCCAAGGACACAGAAATATAATTACTCTAAGTATTGCGTACTCATTTGCGATGAAGACAAATACGTAAAGTTAACATTTTCTTTCAAATAAAGGTGTTGACCTTAAGAGGTTTAGGTGGTTTCTGTTAAACCCCGTACTCTTCTTGCAAATTGCAAGTTGAAACGACAAACGACCGGTTCATAATAAGCGGCAGCTCTCATTGAACAGTAACGACTAAGGATACGCCATATTATCTTCCTTAGATTTATACTATCTACTGACTTATTTTCTTAACTTTTTTGTGTTTTTTTTTTTTTCTCTTTTCTTGGAAATTAAGCCGGTTTCTTTGGTCACATCTAATAAAATTGAAAATGGTGTGATTTGAACCTTTAAATTAAAAATAATAATAAAATAGTGTCGTGCTCAGCTCACCATCAAGTAAACAATCAAATTATAAATAAATTAAGAAAATTGTTAGTATTATATTTTATATTAAATATAAATATATATGTTGAATTAATAAGGGAAATAATATAGCATAATCTTTTGACTAATACCTATTTATATGTTTTATACATATATGAGTCATCTTAACATGATAATAATAAAAGAGGATGAACTTAGCCTATTTTTTAATTAATTAGTAATGTAACCACCAGCATACTAGGCTGAGCGAAACATCCCATGGGTTAGCTGGGACTGTAATCTCTGTCAATTTTATTTTATTTTTTAAAAAAACTATGTATAATATATATATTAAGGTAGTAATATTATAATAACTATTTTTATTATTGTAATAATAAAATTATATAAATTATCTATTATATTTTTACATTTCATTATATTTAAGTATTATTATTATTAGATAAAGTTATAATTAATAAAATATTACTATCATAATAATAAAATGAGTTGTATTTTGTTTATGATAATATATATTATAATACTTTTTAGCTCTTGGCTTCTATACATTATAATGGTTAAAATATTTAACTTTTGTCAAATTTATTATTGTAAATATTCATCAGACAAACCTAACAAAACTAAGAAACAGAATATGCATTTTTTAAATAAAAATAATTTAGTTCAATAAAACATGCATAAATGCATATATTTAATTAACATGGCTCAAATTCACCTCTCTAAATACTCACAATAATACATCTCATTACATTACAAAATAATTTATAAAAATAAAAATAAATAAGCTTGGTGACAAGTTTAGGAATAAAGATATAAATTTTTGCTAGTAATTTTTTTCGCAATTTTAGCTTTATACTATGTTTTCTTATTTCAATAATTATTTTAATTGAGCTATGTTTATATTTAAAAAAAAATTTAAAATTTGTGTTTATGACATAATTAAAATTTAAAATTTCAGCCTTCCATAAAATAAAATAAAATAAAAATATTGCTTCGCCCGGGTACTAAGGATGAATTAAAATTTATTAAAAATAAACTGGGGAACTTTTAACAAACTTAACAATAACAAGTAAAAATATATAACCTAATATTCTAATATACAAGAAAGACCAGGTAGTGCATAATAATCGCAGGAAGAAAACAAATTCCCAATAATTAATTAAATTTTATTCCGTAAGAAAGTAGAACTAGCTGCAAACCTTTTTGCTTTTTATAGACAAGGGTAGATATTTATTACTAAAATTGGGCTATTATCACTTCCATCAATATTTATCAACAGCAACACACATACGTATAGGTTTCAAGTGTTCCCAAAGCATGTGATTAGCAAATCTTTAATTTTGTTACTTGGAGAAAGAGAACTCTAGCTCCATGTATTCTCAATTCTTTCCATATATGCAAGTTATAATTTTTATATTAATAGAGTACAAATGATTTTAAACTAAATTAGTGATTTAATTTGCGTAATAATTTAAGAAAAATATAATTTAGTTTTGTATTGTATTTCGATTGGATTTAGCTTAGAAGCTGAGTCATATATGGTTATAAGGAGGTTACGTAAGTTATCAAGTAAGAATGTGGTAGTTAGTAATTTTTTACTAACATTATTTTTTATTAAATTAAAAATATAAGATAAATAAATAATTATAAAATTTTTATTATAAATAATTAATTATATTATATTATTTAGATTAATGTATACGTTAAATTAAATTATGATAAAACATATTTTTGTATTATTAAATTATCTGAATGGATTGATCGATATTGGGGTTTGCGGCTGTTGTTATCCTCCAACTCCTACTTGATCGATTCTTCTTCTTCTTCTTCTTATCCTTTTCCGCTTTCCGCTTTCCGCTTCTACTCCATCCCTGCTGTCATTATCATCAATCTCTATCTCTCTCTCTTTTCCATGTCCCCTCATTCCTTAATTAATATGTAGGACATAACAAGTCACAACAACGGCCTTCTTTTCAACTTGAACAAAAACAAATTAATTTACAAAAAAATCTTCTTCACACTGATGGAAAATGTAACAAAATAAATCGATCTAACGTCCTATTCAGATCTGAATGTGTTTCTTCAACTAATTAGGCAGGGGAGGGCGAGAACGTACACAAATCAAAAAAGCTTTCCTCAGACGGTATATATATAATGGACATTTTAATTGCTCCACTGCAAGCAGAAACATTTCACATTACGCTACATATATCCAAATACTCCAGTGAAGGCCACTATTATCTTGTACTTTACATGTACAATTTATTTAATATTTGCCAAAAATAAATATAAAAATATAGATATAATCATATTCGGGTATAGATATCTACATCAATTAGTTAAGGAAGAGGGAGCACCTTAAATAGTAGTTGGGAATGAATGAGGTATCAGCATTGCTCCATCGTCCTTGCAAATGAATTGGACGCGAGATAGTTTTTTGAGTTTTAGAGCTCTCTCTCTCTCTCTTTTGCTTGAGATGGGCCGGAATAATGGAGAGCGAGGAGAGCAAACAAACCATTCAAATGTCATGGACTAGTCCCATTCTGGGTGCCTTTTTTTTTGTTTTTCAAATCTAAATTAGTTATTATAAAAATTAAAAAATATATATTGTAGCTATTGTCCCCCAACAGATATTCTTGCATACAATACAATGATAGTATTGACCGAACAAGTTATTTTGACAATTTATTTTTATAAAAAATAAAAAAAAGTGGAAGATATCGCAACAACATCAATAATTATTATTAATAAAAAATATATATTTTAAGAGAGACACGTATTTATATTTATATTTATATTTTTATTTTTATTTTTGTTAAAAAATTATATTTTTTAGTTTATTTTTAAATTTTTTGACATTTAAAAGAACAAGAGTTACTATCTATAATTACAGAGTACAAAAATATTTAATTTTTTATAAAAAAAAATATCATAATTGAAATTACTTTCATTAATTATAGTTTGATAAAGACTAAGGTTAAAATAAAATTTTTAAACAATATAATTACTTTTTATATTTCAAAAAAAAAAAAAAGTTTATTCTTCTTTCTCTATATTCAATTTGTTATTCAATTTAACAGCTTTTTTAATACTAAATTAAGTTATAAAAAAATTAATTTAACTTCTGTATTATTCTCTAATACAATATATTACTATTTTATATTTTTTTTGTTTGTATATTTTTTTTTTAAAAATTATATCCCTAAATATTTCTTATATTATTATTTAACAAAAATATAAATTTGATATTTTATTTTATATTGTTAAATTTTTTTAAATCTTTTTTTAAATAATATTACACAAATTATATACTTTAATCGAACTTCCACTTTATATTTACATACTTTACATAATTTTCAATATTACTGAACTATTATTGCTCCAATTATAAGTAAAATATTACTAGTAATTTGCATGCTCTTTCCTTTGAATAAAATTTTTGGCTACATCCTCTGATTGATGTGTGGCTTGATACTTTAGATTAAAAATAATAACATGACTCTTTGGTTATAAAAATAGTGATAACTAACTAAAAACAAATTTTAATATTTGAATATTTTTTTATTTAACTATTATATTTTTCGTGATTAAACTGCTATAGCAGTAAACTTTTTTTTTTTTTTTTGCCAAAGGTTATAGAAGATTTTAGATATTTTTTTTTCAATAGCAGAATGTTGATTGCTATTTTTTTATAATTTTAAAATATAAAGTTACATTCTGATAAATAATATTTTTTATTGAAATTTAAAAAACGGACATTGACTATTGAAGAATCACTTGGTAAACGGAAACATCAAGATATTATCTGAGAATACTAAGAACTCGTATAATTGGAGATACTTTTTAATTCCAGTGTCACAAATAACAAAATAAAAAACGCAAAGTGCAAGACGGGCACCAAACAGTATGTTAAAATTTACTCTAACAAAAAAAAAGAGGTGCAAGGAGCTGGCCGAGAGGCAGCTAGCTAATGCTGAAATGAAACAGAAGCTTAACATGGCTGCAAACCTGACTTGCCATCTTCTACATCACATAGCAGGGATTGAAATAGATCACAATACCATTAATGGAGTTTGAAATGTTCAAAGTTCTTAAATGTATTTGAGGCTTGGAAGAAGCTAAACCATTCAGATCAAGAGCAAACCCCAATCATATCTTCATCATGGCTTGTGAACCTTGAATCCGAAAACTCTAGGAACGTAGCCCAGTGATGCTTTTTGTGGCTTCAGGTGCCCGTACGTCATCATGAACAGGTGAGGAAATGTCGTTCCAAAATATGCTCCATCAATGTCTGAACAAAGTTAAGAAAACGTATAAAGTTATTAATAGGACAAGGCAAATGCCCATGGGTAAGGGGTTGTGTTGCGCCATGAAAAGAGTCAAAATACAAGATATGTGTTCTAAGCAAATATAAAAAAATAAAAACAAAAACAGATAAATAAATAATTAAAATGCAATGCAAGAATGTGTTACAGCAACTGGCACAATGATGATATGGGAAATACGCATACACAGAGACAGAGTGCTCCTTCTGCATATAATACCAGAAAAATATATATAACTATTGTTATTTGAATTTCTTTTGAACATAAAACAAATTCATAAAATAAGAAGAAATATTTTCTTCCTGCTGATAAATCTACTTCTGCAGTTTCTCTTTAATAGTTGACTCGGCGTCTTATTCAATTCAGAACATCAAATAGATAGAGCAGTATATAACACTATACAAGGTTACCCAGTGTTGAATAAGAATAATGAAAATAATCATATGCTAAACCCAATTGGTAATCAAATTTAGCTCTCTAGTTCCTGGAAGAAAAACCAACTTCCACAGCCTTACCCCGTCACCTCGCTTGCAGTGAGAAATAACTAACTACTAATTTGCTTAAAAGAGAAAAGGAAAGAAAAAGGGTCCAAAAGCACAAAAAGAAACACCATGAATGAGATGCATGTCCTCGAAAGCTTATAGCTTTTTACGTATGAAGTCACTTAATCCAATAAAAAAGGATACTGCCTTGATACTTGGATCGAGGGTAGTATACGTCTTCACATTTGAGGCAGTATATCTTTACTGTGCTTGATCTAGGAATATCTGACTGGCCAACTGGGAGGCAGGGTTGCCCACAACAGTAGACTCTAGGACATCTACCAAAATCATAGGTCTTGTACTTGTCCAGCTGTAGATGTTTTAATGGAGTCATTGTAGTTGGGCCAAAATTTAGGGTCACAATAAACACATGAAAATTTCAGATAAAGAATCAAGAACAAAATCCCACCATTGCTGCCATGCCTTTGCTAGTCAAAATATATCGAGCATGAATCATACCATAAAGCATTTCTGCTGCTGATTCAATTAATTCATTTTGTTCCTCAGTAAACATATCACCTGCAAAATATAAAACAATCTAAATCCCTATCCTCTATTGTTATAAGCATATATCAATATTCATTAAAATTATTTTTTTTCGCATGCCGTGTGCATACATGTAATGTTAGGTTCAACAAAAAATTGTAAAATATGAAAGAAAACACAAGTTAAAGAAGATAAATAATAGTTACATAACTAAGCAGCTCAATGATAAAAACTAAGGTTCTAATCTTTATGTATGAGAAGGAACTTCCATATCATTTCATAATTTTCTAAATCACGATGCAGAAAAAGCTTACCATGAGAAGATTCAACATCCAGTATCAAATCAAGTGCATAATCATAGTAGGGAACTTGGCTGCTTAATCCACATAGGTTAAAATCATCTTGTATGTAATCATCATCGACTTCACAAAAAAATTCATTTCCTCTGAGATTGCAAAACCATGAAATCCAAGATGTGTCATCCCCGTCAGAACCACTAACATCAGACTCTTCACTGTCAGTTTCAGATTCCTCTACAATTCATGGAGAAAAATGGCATCATATAAATTAAAGGAACTGCATAACCTATCGTTTATAAGCACACAAAAACTTTAAACCACTAAAGACAAAAATTTAGGAATGACATTGCACATGGATGAAAAGGCAGATTTAACGAATAAAGGATATTTTTTAGACACTCAATGAGTAATTCCCTTGGCCTCCCTCCTCCCCCAACAAAATAAAAAGCTTTGCTGATCTTTGTGAGGATGATTACTCTGTAAGACTGTAAGTGTATTATTCACGTTCTGATTTTATTGAAAGTCACTTCCAAATTTTTTTTTTACTTTTTCTCTTGATGTGTCACTATTTGTATGTTTAGATTTCTTCAAAGAGAGCATACATCTCTATATTACAGCTGCCAGCATTTAAAAGAAAACAGCTTACAGTTAGAAGCTACTATCTAAAAGCATGGTTGAAACAATTTCTGCTAGACAAATTGTACAAGGAGAACCTGTAATACCCCACTCCTAAAAGTTACTAAACTCATCAAACGAAACCCAGGGAAAAAGAAAATGAGAACCTTGTTGGTAGAAAATCACTAAAGATTCATAAAATATTTAAGTATCAACATCACCCGCAATCCAAAAAAAGAAAAAACCTTCTTGGTTATAAACTGCACTAAAGATTCATAAAATCCACTACAAATTACCCCAAATCTAACATATTTGTCACTCAGTGGACTAGAACCAACATGAAAGATGATGTTCTTTTCTTTCTTTCTTGTTTTTTGTTAAACAACAACAGGAAACACACTCGAAGCTCACAACCTAACACCCCACAACATATAATAACAAAAGTAGCAAACTATTTCATATCATTTAAGTAAGATTGATATTTTTGTTATTAAGTTTCAGGTGTTATTTTGAGTAATTTTCCCTATTTTTTTTTAAATCACAGCCACAGTATTAAAATAATAATTATTATAATCAAGAACATCGACAAAAATGAGAGAACTATATTCGGAAAAAAACAACAGAAAAGAAGGGGGGACGATACGAACCACCGGAGCAATTGGTCTTAGAGAGAGAAGTAGAGCGAGAGTCGCGATAATCAGCTGGGATCTTACCCATCAGAACCGACTTAGCCGACTTATCTCTGCCGTTATTGGCAATCGCCCGAGACGTGGACGGTGAAGATCGCTCCAGCTGCTTATCTAAAGCGTCATTGATCCGCTTCCGATCGACAGAAGTCACCTCCGCCTTAGACCCACGCTCTTTGTACATTCTTCACCTTTTCTCCACAACCTCTTTTCCCTCCCTTTCTCGGCCAGAAATTCTCACCGAAAAATAGGCTCAAGACCCTAATAGACAAAAACAAAATTGTTTCTGAAACAATAATCGACCAAATCTAATAAAAATAAAAACAAAAACCCTAGAGCTCAAGAACTTTTAAGGGTTTTGACGCACAACCATATCTCTCTCTGTTTCGCTTCACCAGCAGCTTAGCTCGTAATGAGAATAACAGTAGAAGAGATACACGCTGTTAAAAAGTTCCGTAAACAGTATCTTTCTTGCGGGCATTCACTTGGATTTAACGTAATTGTAAGTTTACACGTGGCACTTGATTAGCCCCTCATGTAGAATTCAGTAGCGGTGGCCGGTGGGTCCATAGACTGCTGTGTCTCCCCAACATACCTCTTTAGTCTTTAGCCATTAGTTTACCTTGTGATTTACTTGTTATAAAACACTTCTCCACGTTTTTTCACTTATAACTCTTAAAATAAAACATATTGTTTATATTATAAAAAACTATAAAAAAAAAATATGTGTATTTTTACATTAAATAATATTCTTTTATAATGAATTAAAAATAAAAAATTGTATTTATAAAAAATTATTCCATAAAGTTAATTTTATTTTTTATTGAATTTTTCTTTTGTTATTTCTAGAAGGTCGCTTGGCTCGTTAAAGTAACTCTTTTTTGGTATTTTTGTCCTTTTAATATTTACTCATATTTTTTAATATATATATATATTTCTCCTTTCTCTCTCTTTCATGATTACATTTCAATTAAAAACTTTGACTGCTGGCATGTTGATGTTAGTTCAAGGCTTCGAGTTATAAATTCGTGTTTTATTCCTATTCGTATATTAATTCACCTATATTATATATATAATTTTTAAAATATATTTAATATTTTTTAAAAAAAATTATTTATATTTTTTAATTTATTAATAAAATTATTTTTTTAAATAAATTATCATATTAAATAAAAATTTTAAATATGATAAAAAATAAAAATTATATCAAATAAAAATTTTAATTATATAATAGTTATCATATTTAATAAAGACTTTAAATATTATTTTATTTTCATAATTAATTTAAAAATAATAAAAAAAATTAAAATAATTATTTAAATAATATGTTATCAATTAAATTATTTATAATAATAAAAATAATATAATATTTAAATTTATAAATAATTGATAATTAATTTTAATTTTTAATATTTTAATATCTATCTTATTATATATTTTACGTCACGTTAATAACTAATATGTGCAAGTCAAAATTTTCAAATAGTTTTTTTTAGAAGTTTTCGATTAATTTACCATCAAAAGCATGTATCAATTTTCAAATAAAGTTTGTAGAACTCTTAAATCTTATGAATTTTAATAACGTATTAAAGGTTCATTGAAGATGAAAATAATTTGAGCCTATCATTTTAACAAATGATATAATAAAAAATAAATGATTTAAATATAATAAATAAATTAAAAATATAAATAATATTAAAAAAAAATATTCACACTTTGAAAAAATAATAAGGATAATCTCTATATAAAAAAGGAATAGTAATTATCGCATACTTTTTTTTTCTTCCCCTTCTTATCTTCTTTTACTCTTTTTTCAAGTATTTTTTTTAATCCCAAACTATTAACTTGATTGCTCATTTTATTTTTCATCTATAAATACTTATATTCTTTAAATTATTCATTGTTTATGCTTTTATATTTTTTTAGTATTATTTTTGTTTCATTTTTTATTTATATATTATTATTAGAAATATATAAAAAAAAGTTGATGATTATGTATTCATTTTATGACTTTTATTTAACAATTTATAAAAAAATTGATAATTATAGCATACATTTTTTTGTGTTGCTTTGTTTTACTCTTTTTCCAAGTATTTTTTTTAATCCAAGCTCTTAATTTGATTGCTCATTTATTTGTATATATAGACATTTAGGTGACATTTGATTTACTAAATATAAAAGTTATGAGAATGATATTTGTAATGAAATTGAATGTAAATGAAACAGTATTATTATTACAATATTTGTTTAAGCAGTATAGTAAAAAATAAATGATAGTATTAAAATAAAAATTATAAAATTATAAATGAAGTAAAATTTAAAGATAAACTTTTTTTTATTACTGAAAGAGATAAAATGAGCAAAAAAATCATAAATAATTATACAAATTGTGAGAAAAATAGAAAGAACTGAAGGCGTAATGAGGATTACAGAGGGCTGCAGGCGTAATGAGAATTACTGCTACTGTTATAATTCTTTTACATTCTCTTACAGAGTACAGTCAAATCAAACACAGTAATTTTCTAAATAATTTCTATTACGATTATGATTAATGTCAACCAAACATGCCCTTATATTTTTTAAATTGCTCATTTTTTATGCTTTCATATTTATTATTATTATTATTTTATTTATTATCTATCTATTATTAGTATATATATTAGTTAAAAATACGTACTTTGTATGTTAATTATTTTACTTATTTTTATGACATATTTGAAATAAATATGAAATTAATTTTTTCATACTTTTAAATTAATTGTAAAAATAAAATAATATTTATAGTGCTTATTGGATGTGATATTCATCATTTAATTAAAATTTTTATTGATTGCGGTTATTATTTCATTATCATATTCAGAGTTATTATTAAAATAATATTTAGAATTCTTATTGGATGTGGTAATCATCTTATAATTAAAATTATTTTTTAATATGATCATTATTAGATAATGTTTAGAGTCCTTATTTAAATATGATAATAGATCTTAAAATGACAACTAATATCATGAGTTTAAATTATAGAGACAATTTTGTCAAAGAAAGTATTATATTTAATTTAGACTTTTATATATAGTATAAATACAAATATAGATAAAGAAGAGTTGGTGATTATGTATTTATTTGATAACTTTTTATTTTAAAAATCATAAATTATATATTTTTATTTTTTTTCATTTGATATATTTTTTATGTAATTTATATTTATTTTAGTAGATAATTAGTATATTTATATTTATTTCATGCTTTTAATTTATTTGATAATTTTATATTTATTTTAATATATAAATTATTGTCACTTATATGTTAATATTATTTTGTATTAATGTACTTACTTTCAAACTCATAAAATTTTCATACAATAAATTAAAATATAAATATAAATTTTTTTTTAGTGTTGAAATTAGACTTAAATAATTTTAAATTATTATGGCACATTAACTAAATGATTTTGGTGAGCTTTAGCTTATATTAGTATAATATTATATATATTATTTATAGTTGTTTTAATTATAATTTTTATTTGAATTTGAAGTATTAATTTTAATATAAAATTTATTTTTTTATTTTATTATATAATAAAGATTCTCTTTATTAAATTTTAAAGCTTGTTTTAAAATATAATTTTTAATAATTTTATTATTATTTGTTAAAATTTATTATAAATTATGTAATATTATTTTAAAAAGATATAATAATATAAAAATTAAAATATTTATTTATTTTTAATATATAATTATTATTGGAATATAATTACGTGGCGAATAAAATTAATTTTTGTAAAAAACACAAATGCATTAAGCTAATTCTTTAAGGTGGAAATGTCATAGACTTTAAAGAGGATCTGGTTAAAGTGTGTTGACTGTTGACATTCTCCAAAGAGGTGGGGCTCACAGGAATAATTGACACTTCATCATTGTCATGATCACCGAACATTTATCACGTGAAAATGGCATGTTGCGGAATTCTTTAGTCAGGCTTCAGATTTGGTAGCCAACTTTTTAAAATTAAAATGCACATGCTGTAGAGGGTTTACAGGTTACGATTTACATACATGGTTGGTCAGTTGCGGCACAGACCGTTAAGTTCTCATATCGTTGACCTACCAATCCAGCATTACATAATCTGTTAAATAATCACACGGTACGACATGATTTATGAGTAAAAAAAAAAAAGAGTTTGATATTTCATAAATTATTTATTTTTATAAATAATATATCTTAATCATTTTTTGAAGTAGTATATTTTATAATTTTAATTTCTTCAATTTTTTAAAATTTATATTTAAGTTTAATTTTTCAAAAAAAAAAAAAAATTTTTTAGTACATAATTCTCATGTAATTTTTTAAATGAATAATTTTAAAATTTTAATTTTTTTTGTATTTAATTTTTCAAAAAATAAATAAATTTTTTAGCACATAATTCTCATGTGATTTTTTAAATGAATAATTTTTAATTTTTAATTTTTTTACAAAAAAAATTAAAATAAATAAATATGAGATAAAAAATTGATCATATTTTTTTGAAAAAAAATTACATATTTTTTATCAAAAATATTTTTTCTAAATTCTTTTAGTAAAAAAATTAAAATTCTAAAATTATTCCTTTAAAAGTCACATAAAAATCATGTGCTAAGAAATTAATAAATTTTTTAAAAAAAATTAAAATTTAATATACCTTTAAAAAATTTATAGAACCTAGAATATACTACTGCAAATAAAAAAACTAGCATAAAATACAAAAAAAAAAAAAAAATTGCACAACATGGCATACCTAGGGCATGTAACGGCCACGAAGTCCATTTATCTTAAAAGTTAATTTGGAAAAAAAATATTAATAAATTAATTAAATTATTGATATACGTTGACTAATGATTTCCTAACTAAGTACCAAACGGCACCTTGGGAGTTTAACTCCCTTTTTTTTTTTTTAAGTATTATTAATAATTTAATTAAATAATATTAATTTAAGTATATATATATATATATATATAATTGAATTAAATATAGAATAAATAAATTACATGCAGTGCTGGTTCAATAAATATGGGCCAAGTCAGACATGAGCCAACATGATATGCAAATTAACAGTCAGTCTCTCCAAAATACAATGTACATATAATCGTTTTATTTTTCTCTTATGTTAAAAATAATAAAAAGAAAAATTATATTGCAGAAATAAGAGCAGGAAAAGAATTTTTTTATAACAATTGTTTTCTGTAACACTATAACTTTTTCCTTGGACAGTTGGACTCTAATTATTAGAAATAGGAATTCAAAAGTGAGCTATGAAACACTGAAGCTCTTCCTTATTGCAGAGAGACAGAGGTAGCAATTGAGTTGGAGCATAAGATAAAATCATATATTGGCGGCAAAATATTTAAAATAATAAAGCACCCATTCAAGTCCGCTTAACATGTGAATGGAAGTTCACAACTCACAATAGCATATTCAGTTCATATAATCAGAAATAAGAAAATGGCAACTATTTTTATCTTTTTATTACATTTTTAAAAATAAAAAATATATTATTTTTAATTTGAGATAAAAAAAAAAAAAGTTAAGACATATAATTTTATAATTAAAAATTTATATATATTAAATTAATTATCCAATACGATTTAAATCCACACTCTCTGATTGTACAAAATTTACGATCATACTTCAGAGTCAAAAAAAAATAATGGCAAGTTAATTATTACACCATAAAAACATGCCGTTTATGTAATAGTAAATATAATGGCAAGTTAATTAGTGCAAATTGTGAATGCCACAGAACATAATCAAAATTAAGATGTGCAGTTGGCGTGAAAACAGATTCCCACTTTCCAGCTCAAGCCTCATCCTGTTGTATACATCACCAGCATGTTAATGGCCCAAGAAAAATAAATAAATAAATTTATCTTGATGCTTATTCAAGCCCATTTCCCACATCTTCTACTTCTGGAATATGAAGTATAGAACCAACACTTACCAGCAACCAATTAAAACATACCGCTGACCAATTACCATTTAGAGGAGATGATATAAATTCCATTATCAATCTTCTTCATAGTACTTCTACTCAGCATCATAGTTGGCTTCCCTCTCTGCCAGTGATCATCCAAGGTCTCATCATTGTCTATCTTTGAGTAGTCCAAATGCTCACTATTTTCCCCCAACAGAAACTTCTACTGCATTATGTAAGTAAATTGGCCCATCTGATCTTGCAACTCTTCAGCAGATATTGCTTGAACAATGTTCCCTGCTCTAGTGGATTGATCATCATTGGCCGCATCAGACTGATAGGAAGAAATTTTAAGTGATAAAGCCAAATCTCTAAATTTTAGAGACTTGTAACCTCTATGATATGCCGAAGCAAAAGAAACTTACCAGAAGTGATTATTTGCTAGAGCCCAAATCCCAAATAGTCCATTTGAAAAAATTATATCGAACCAACACTAGGTATGACAAATTCCACAAGAATGATTTATCAGCTATTAACGTACTCTATCCCGTTTTAGTAATCTATATTGACTCAGTAAGATTGACATCATTATCAATTTATCATGAAAGATTGCAAGTAGATATCATTTCTTTAAGAAAAGAAATAGGTTAGGGTTCACTACTTTTGAATGCACTCCTACTGATTTCATTGGTTATTCATTACTTCACAAATTGGTACGAGTCTCGACGATGCAAGTTTTTTTTTTTTTACAACAAAAACCTGACAAGGAGAGAGAGCTGCAGTCATTTTGCAGACAAAACGACACATCCCAACCTGAATCATCGAAAATTTTGAGAGGGTACTGATAGTGAACAGCGGCGGAGCTAGGAAAAAAAAAATATGGGGCTAAAATTTAATTTTTTTTATACAAAGTAAAAAAATTGTATGAATTACAGTAAATTATATTTAATCTAATACTAAATTCTTCATGTCATATTATAATATAGACGTAGAGTTAGTACTTAACAAATATATAGTTAACACATTATAATTAACTTATAATGAAAATTAAACAAAAATATACAAGTTAATAAGTATTAATATCATTCATGACTAAAATAAATTTATTAACTAAAAAATTTAAACAAATAGAAAGTTCAATCAAACACATCAAAATTTATAGTTGTTAAAAAATTAAAACTAAAATAAACATATGAAAATATAAAAATTAAAATATGATTTAAAATTTTAAAAATATATGTTTATAAACAATATAAGACTGACTAATAATAATAAAATTTTTATATAAATTTTTTTTAAATAAATTTTAAAATCTTATTAAAATAAAATGTAAAATAATATAATATTAGATAAAGTTAAAATTTGGATTGAAATAAAATATGATAAACATAAATTTAATAGTTTTAATATGAAACTTATCATATACTTATTTTTTTAATTTTATTTTTATAATGTTAAGTTTAAAGTTAAATATTTAAAAAAAAATTTTAGATTATGACGTTTAAGAATAATTTTTTCATAATATATGGCTACAGTTTTATTTATGTTGTTAATAGTTATCAAATACATGAAAAAAAAATATATTTAATCATTTTATTTATAATTTATATTATTTTTATCTACGTATTTGTTAAATATTATTAATAAATATCAAATATGTATATAAAAATTAGAAATAATATATTACTATAAATAAAATATATATTAATGATAAAAATATACATATAATTAATTTTTTGTAAAACACTTGGTCAGAGTTGCTGCCCCATCCAACCCCTTTAAAAGATCTGCCCCTGATCGTGAGCTAGTGGTGTGGTTGCGATTCAGTGCAACATGGAGGCTAGTGACCGTCAATATTCGAATCACTGATCTCCCATTTAAAAGGCAGCAGTGCATGCTCACATGCAGCTAAGTTTTGCCAGACTATCCCACAATTGATGGCGACGCAAGGGTTGATCAGCAGAGATAATTGGGCTGCAAAAATGGGGAAATTTGGGAAGAAATAAGCCAGGAAGTTTGCAAAGAAGAATCTTCAGTCTATGCTCAAAAGAAAGCGCAAGCTTAAGTCCAATGTCAGTTAAAATATGTGCACAAAAAGTAAACATTTTCCACTACCATATTCCCGAACAGCTTCCTAGCTTGCAAAGCATATCAACTAAACTGAAAAAAATAAAGAAATTATGACAGTCCTAAAACACAAAGATACCTCGATCCAGAACCAGAAACTGAAACTAGCTGAACTTAGTCTTTTAATACATCACACAAAGAACTATAACAAGATTAACATGAGGGAGCAACACTTTGTATAGGCTTCTGAGTAGATAGTAATGGAATGTGCCACAGATTCATGTTTAACCTTTAGCGCTCATTGGTTGCAGTACTATCCAATAAAAAAGTCCAAAAGCAAAGGCTGAGAAGATGACTTGCTAGCTAGTTGCTGCCAAATAACAGATGCAGAGAGCCATAATAAAGAATCCTTTTATCATCCCATCATCAATCAAAGAAGTGCTAATGTTCTTGAATAGCTCAAATAGTGCTTCAACTTCACTAACACTAGCTGCACACTCAAGGATTAATTGTGTGTAAATTTAAATGTGGGAGAAAGAAAGCTGGCGGAGAGGGGAGTAGATATAGAATGATGGTTAACAATAAGTAGGTTTAACTTGGTTCACCTAATGGCCTGGTTCAAACTTGCCAAAGGGAAGAAAAAGAAAGTTGAACAACTGGTTCAATATTTAAGTTGAGACTAGCTAATTAAAGAAGAAAAGAGAAGGAAATGTCAATGGGTCAATAAGCAACTGCTAAGGTTTTGTTCATCATTAAGTGGATAGTAGACGTTAGATGGTGAACATAGTGTCAGTTTGAGAAATGAGAGTTATAACTACTAAAATGTGTACTGGATCCTTGATTTGAATAAAGAGTGAATACAAAACACACATTTAGATGGCACAAATACATAAGCATAATTGAAAAATCCAAAGTCGAGGTTGTTCAGGATTTGTTCGGCTGCATTATTAGAAAACAATTTTTTGTTCTTAATTAAAAACAAAAAAAATAGTTTTAAAAACAAATTATTGTTTGGCTATTTTTTTAAGTCATTATTTTCTAAAACAATTTGTTCTAAAAAAAATAAAAAAAGTGAGAACGATCATCCATTATTTTTGGCAAAAAATCATAACACGGAAAATTCCGATTTTCTTGTAACTCATTTACGTAACATGTATAGAAGCATTGTTTTTTATAGTCGGTTAAGTAATATCTATTATATAATTATATATTATATTACATTTCTTTTAACAGTTTTGCTTCTTCTTCTTCTTCATTTTTTATACTTTAAATAAAGTTTATTATCTTAGTATTTAAGTTTCATTATTCCACATCGGTGCTTTAGTGGGTTAATTATAGTTTAGTAAAAAAATATGCCCTTAATATGTTGAAGTCAATTTTTATTTAATCATGTTTCTTAACGCATGGACTCTACACTTTATAAGCAAATCACGTTAAAAGAAACGACAATGTGAAATGCCATTTATTTTGATAATTATTCCAACAGTCTATGCAATATTTAAAATTTTTAGAAACATATTTTTCTTGATTATTCTGATAATTATTTAAAATATTTTAGTATGAAAATAATTTTTAAGAATAATTGGAAAAACATCTTGATAGCAATGTTTTTTGTTTTTTTGTTCTTAAGAACAATTTTTAAAAACAATGAGCAAACAATTCATTGTTTTTTAAAATTATTAAAAATTGTTTTTTAATAATGATTTGAAAACAATTTTTAAAAATAATTTCAAGGTAAATGGCTAGGAATGATACCTGACAACTGAATGAATTTAAGCCAGGATCTCATTTGAGCAGTACACAAGCACTTAAATGCTGTTTGAGAAGCAAGGGAAATTGTCTCCTGGTTTTAGACAAAAAACAGCCCATCTATTGGAGAGGAAGAAGAAGCTGTGAAGTGCTAGACTAGCGCCTGGGTTCGGCCACAATTCCATGCTCAAACCGACCTTAAACTTTCAATAATAAAACCATCGCAATAATTTATAAGCTAAGCGAAACAAGAATCAATAACAACGTTCAGGAGGAGGAGGAACTCAACGACCAATAATCAAGCCGGAAATACACGGTTTAGGTGGAGTTTAGTTGAATATCTCCGGGGAAAGAAAAGCCGAAAAAGGCAAATTAATTGGCGAAACCTGACGGCTGAATGGGAAGAAGGACCGATAAAATAATAGAGACTAACTCTGATTTGTCAAGGAAAACAAAAAATCAGTAAGCTAAGTCGGAGACTCGAATAAGGTCACCAATTGGGTTTAATAGACATTAATATACGAATTATAGATATATTAAACCTTTTGTTTTAATGGTTGTCAAAAAATTAAATTAAAATGTATTTTTGATTATAATTAATGTTGTATTTTTATAAGAAAAGAATGTATAAAAAAATTATATAAAAGTTTGTAAGAAATTCGGGTTTCAAGAATTGATGTAGTGGATAGTCCATCTCACAAAAATATTTTCTCTATGAAGTTATCTTCATTAATAAGAAATTTGAATTTTTTTGGAAAATTACCAAAAATAGCACCCCCTAAAAATTATAATAACAAAACTAGCACCCCTGTGTTCAATTAAAATTGAACGTTTAATATTGAACGTTCAATATTCAATTTGAACGTAAAATATTGAACGTTCAATATTAAATAGGTCTAATTGTCGTCATTCAATTCTAATTGAACGGATAATATTGAACGTTCAATATTGAACGAGTCAAAATTATCGTCGTTCAATTTTAATTGAACACAGGGGTGCTAGTTTTGTTATTATAATTTTTAGGGGTGTTAGTTTTGTTATTTTCCCAATTTTTTTTCACCGTTACCTATTACAATAGAGAAAATTGATAACATTAATTATATACTTAGTGGCTTTCAGTACATAATATTTTGTTTGTATTTTGTTGACACTTATAATAAATTTATTAAAATTTATTTTTAATATATATTTATAGTTTTTTTTTTTTTGCTAAATGGACTTTTGTCCACCAACAAGTGTTGAACTTGTGACCTCCTTTTTATTGAGAGAGATGTTTTGCCATTGGGCTACAAGGCCACCGGCAATATATATTTATAGTTAATTGTTAATTATTTTGTACTTGTAGATTATTAGTTAGAGAAATATTAAGAATACTTATTTATTAAATTAAGCTATTTTTAGTTGGCACTTTATCCATTTAGTGTTTTGCTTTTTTCTTTCTTTTTTATAAGAAGTTAGAAAATTTTTATTAAGAAATATAGAGGAAAAAATTCTTAAGCCTTCATTTTTTTTTCTATATATTATTCTTTGCCTTAATATTTGGCCAAAATATTCCTCATCTAACTATTTATTTATGATAAATATCATTTATTTATTATATGTAATATGGTCAGTATTATAATTGTTGGAATTTAAGGATCAAAAAGAGGATAACAATTTTACTAAATTGAAGCATCATCTTTATCTTCGTCCTCGTCAACATCATCATCATCATTAATCCATCTCATAAAACTTTCATGATTTTTTCTCTTTCTCAAGAAATGACTAACTTACTAATTATCACAAGTTAGAAGGGAGTTGAAAACTTCAAAAATTATTTCAATCTGAAAATTCTAAGCCCTTCATGTAAGATGAGAGATCAGACCTCCCCTTTACCTTCCCGTCTTTCTTCTTTTGCAAACAGGGAGAATTTTCTTTCTATATCTTTCTTTCTCTCACTTCAATTCTAATCGAGCAAAATTAGTATTTTGCCTTTTTTTGAATTCATATAATTTATTATTTTTAGATAGTATTGTGTTTTAGATAGCTTCATATGGGTATATATTATCTGTGACAATATCAACAACAAAAAAATATCGATAAAATATTTATTAATAATATATAAATTATTCAAACAGTGTCAATAAAATATGATTTACGATTAAATTTATTTATTTTTTTAATTTATCAGTAATATATTTATTTAATTTTATAAATTATAACATTTATTAATTTTAATAATTATTTTAAATATTTTGACTATTTATTCTATAAATTTTAATTTATTAGTCAAAATAAATATAAAATTCATTGATTTTTATATGTATTAAATAATACAATTAATTAAAAAAGAAGTAATTAATTATTTTGATATTTTTGAAGATTTATTATTATATTTTATTTTTTATAATTTTTGTGAAATTTTTTTAAGATTTTTGTAGAAAACAATAATATCTTTAATAAATTTGTTAAATATATCGATATTTAGCGCGAATCCGACAACGTTAACGTAAGAGACCATGCTTTCACTCTTTCTACGCGACACTTAAAAGCAACACTTGTGTTTTCTTGCTTGAAGAAACACACCTAATACCCCTAATTATTAAAAGGGATACTAATTATCGTAATCGGATCCTATATTCTAATTTTTTTTTTTTTTATGATCATATATTATACCATTAATTCTTAACATATTTATAAATTAATATTTTTAAAATTTATAATAACAAAAATAATATATTTAAAAAAATTATATATATATATATTAAAAATAATATTTTTATTATTATAAATTTTATATGTATTAATTTTGTACTTTTTATTATTATTTTTTTAATAAATAGAGATTTGGTATTTTATAAAAATCTACTTCAATTTTTGGACTTTTTTTAATCCAAATTTTATATAACTTTTTTATTTAATTTGTTTAAAAAATAACTTTTTATTTTGTTCTTTTTTTATAGACGATATATATGTTATTTTCTTTTAATAAATAATACATATATTTTTTTATGGTATTTGGCATATTATTTTTTAAAATAATACATATAATGTTATATATTTTTTTTATTATGTAACATATAATTTTCTCTCACTATAATATATGTATGTTTTTTTTTTATAATTTTAACTTTTTATTAAGTTGAAATGATTGAAGTAGCTTTTGAAGACATAAATTAAAAAAAATGCCATGAAAGAATCGACAAGAATCATATGTTCAATTAAAAAATATATATATAATTAAATAAAAAAAAAATCAACATTTACTAAAGAAAAAAAAATTAAAAGCTCAAAATTAGAAAGAAAGAAACGAAAAAAAGAAAAAACCTTATAACGCGGGGGTTATTTTTGAAAGGTCAGCCAACACTTACTCCAAGTTTTTTTTCTTTTTAAGGCTTCTTATTTTGCAGCCATTTATTTGCTTTGACGCAAGTGGTCTTTTTCTTGCTTTTTAAAACAGTTGGTGTCTGGATTATTTGGTTCTGTTTTTCTCTTGGGTTTTGGATTTCGCCCTCTTTACCTGTTTCTAAAATTTTCAGATTTTCCCTGCGACTTTATAATTTTTGAGCATCAGTTTGTTGGTGGGTTTTTGGAGTGGGCTGCAATGGAGGAGAGGTATGAGCCGCTGAAGGAGCTTGGTTCTGGGAATTTTGGAGTGGCAAGGCTGGTCAAAGATAAGAAGACTAAGGAACTTCTTGCTGTCAAATACATTGAAAGGGGAAAGAAGGTTAATTTCATTTTTTATAGTTGTATTATACTTGAAACTCGAAGCTATGCAATGTTATTACAAAGATTTTCTTTACGGATTTGGAAAGTTTTCTTTCTTCTGCATTTTTGGAGATTCTGATTTTGATATTGGGGTTGTATTTTTCCATTTTGGATGGGGTCTTATGTCATATTCACAAATGATGCTAAGGCCTTAGATTTTTCGATAGAGTTGGTGATGAGTTTTGTGATGGAGGACTTCTTCACTGTTTGTTCATGTTAGATCATCTTCAAAACTCTTGGTACAAAACTTTACCTATTAGATTTAGTTTAATAGTTGGTGAGGTGAATTCATGTTGTTTGTGTTGTAAAGACTTCCAGTGGATCCCAAAAGATGATTAGTCAAATTTTTGAAGAAAGACTCTATTAGTTGTAGTTTGCCTGAGAAAATAGTTTCTATTGTGTTTTCAGATTGATGAGAACGTTCAGAGAGAAATTATAAACCATAGATCCTTGAGGCATCCAAATATTGTTAGATTCAAAGAGGTAAGAGTTTAGTTTTCCATCCAGTATGTTTGTTATGCCTTGATAAAATAATTTATATTAAGAGCAATGGTGACACCAGCACAAAAGAAATTCAGCAATTTTGCCTGCAGGTCCTGTTGACCCCAACACATCTAGCTATTGTTATGGAATATGCAGCTGGAGGTGAACTATTTGAGAGGATATGCAGTGCTGGTAGATTTAGTGAAGATGAGGTTAGGTTTTTTTTTTTTTGGCCGATTGCTACTTGATTTGATATATTTTCTTGAATTTAAAAGCAGATTGATATTCATTGAAGCTGTGCAGTTTTGATTGATTGATGGCAAATCTTTATAATTACAGGCGAGATTTTTCTTCCAGCAGCTAATATCTGGAGTTAGTTATTGTCATTCCATGGTATGCTTCACTTTTGACTTTTCTTTAACTACTCGTGATTCTAACTCTTTCTTTGCATTAATAATCAAAAGATGCCCTGCAGCAAATCTGTCATAGGGATCTCAAATTGGAAAATACACTCTTGGATGGAAGTCCTGCACCCAGACTTAAGATCTGTGACTTTGGTTACTCCAAGGTTGGTTAATGTTTTTTCACCTTTCTCACAAATCTTTTTACTTTCTCATTTCTAGTTAGAATGTATTTAACTCATGCAATATAACTTGCAACAACATATTTCTTCCTTACAGTCTGCCTTGTTGCACTCACAACCGAAATCAACAGTTGGAACGCCTGCATACATTGCTCCTGAGGTTCTGTCTAGGAAGGAATACGATGGAAAGGTATATATTCTGTTGTATCACTATCTCATAACTCTATTAAAGTAAGTAAAGGATTAAAATTCCTTAGCTCTGACCATGTTCTTCTAGCTTTATGTATCATTGCTATTGTTCACCTGCTCATATATCACCAAAACAGATAATCAGATCGCATAAATCTTGTTTCTAACCAAAAGATGGAAAAATACTAGTGCATAAATGCTTGCTAAGTTGGGTGTGATTGTAGATTGCAGATGTTTGGTCATGTGGTGTCACATTGTATGTGATGTTGGTAGGAGCGTATCCTTTTGAGGATCCAGAAGATCCAAGAAATTTTCGCAAGACTATTGGCGTGAGACTCTACTATGATACTTTATATAATGTTGTTTTTCAATGCTTCCCAACTAATTCAATGTAAATTTGAAACAGAGAATTATGAGTGTGCAATATTCTATACCGGATTATGTACGCGTTTCTGCAGACTGCAGGCACCTACTTTCTCGCATATTTGTTGCCAATCCTGCCAAGGTACCTATCCATATTTTCTACTTTGCTTCGATTAGTTTCTTCATGAAGATTTTCTGAGAAAAACCATGGTTTTCGTTTCACAAAGTTCTGGAAAAGGAGTTTTTTTATTTTTTTAAGAGATCAAATAGTAGTAGGTGTAGTTCAAACCTATGTCTTAAAACGAGAATAATGATCAAATTGTAATAGGTGTAGTTCAAACCTATGTCTTAAAACAAGAATAATGATCAAATTATAATAGGTGTAGTTCAAACCTATGTCTTAAAACGAGAATAATGAATCTTACCACCTGATCATAGGTAAGCCACTTAACAGAGCAAGTTGGTGCTTATTTTTTCATCTTCCTTTGATTTCAGGCTGATTTTGGAAGTGGACATCTCTATATGATTCAAAGGCCTAAATGATTGTTTCTAATCCAATAAATAACCCAAAATAAAAAAATGATTCCACTTAAAAATTAGTTTATCATTCTATGGTCTCTGAACCACCGTCTTTACTATTTGTACTGACATTTCTGTACTGATCTCTCCTGTAGAGAATAACCATTCCTGAAATAAAGCAGCACCCTTGGTTTCTGAAGAATCTCCCAAGAGAGCTAATTGAAATTGAGAAAACGAACTATGGAGAATCAGAACGACACCAACCCACTCAAAGCATTGAAGAAATAATGCGCATCATACGGGAGGCAATGGCCCCAGGGGAAGGATCCAAAGGTAATGGCCACGGTGGTGAGGGGGCATCGGAGGATGCCGATATAGATTCTGAAGTTGATGTCAGCGGGGACTATGCGACTGCTGTCTGATCAACACATTCACAATCTTGTTGCTGAGACGATTTGAATTTTGGAGTTGCAGTAAACTTGTGTATAACCTGAATTATATTTGTCCCATTGTACAGTGGAGGATTGATTATATATGCCATAACAACAAACACCTCTATAAAGTAACTTGAAATTGGATTGAAAAATGTGTTATGAAATATGTTAAGCTATATTGCACACAGATTCCAATTACCACAGATTAAAATGTTCCTTCAGGTATTTGATTAAATCAGTATGCATGTTGATCAGTTAAATTTAAGATCATCTTAGTTACCATGAATAAGAGTTTTATTAAACGAATAAAATTTAGGGAAAATAATCGAGAAAATCTTTTTGCTCTACAATATCTTTTTATGGGCATCGAATGCTTAATTTACTCGTATTAAGTAACTTAAAAATATCTTCATTCTAAAGACGAAATAGCACATAGTTTTTATTGACTTGAAAGTTTTCAAAGACTTACTTTCTAGTCCGATTTGTATTAATTATTTCTAATCGCTTCACTCGTCTGCGTTTGTAGTCCAACGGTCAGGATAATTGCCTTCCAAGCAATAGATCCGGGTTCGACTCCCGGCAAACGCAATTTTAAATTTTCTCCTATTTTTCTAGGTTTCCAATAATTACACGCCTCAACTTCTAGTCTCAAGTGGCAAGTCTTCAACACATGTAATCACGTGGCCAAGAATAAGAATATCCGATCACAGATCCAAGTTGGAGTAGGTGTTGGGTTGCTTTCTAAGTTCAAAACATCAACTTTTTTAATGTAGTCGAGCAAATAGCATTGATTGGCCCCAGCATATGCTTACCCAAGTCCAAAATGAAGGCTGAGTCAATCTGGCGTTGACGCAAATTAGGATTAATTGATACCTATATCTTATACTTTGTTAAAAAAAAAAAAAAAATTTGATCACCTAAATATTCCTTTTAGTAGTTAGAGACATTGCCCACCTTGCCCTCTATAGGCACTAATTCAAAGTCAAGCCGTGATTGGTTGGTGCTATCAGTTTCAAAGGTACAGCTAATTAATTAAAATTATGGATAATTTTCTTGATGAAGTATTTAATTCGGTGTAAAAGTCAACGTGGTTGATCGTCCTTTCATTATATATCCTACTATCCCAGGCTTTGACATATATGAAGTTATTGGAAGCCAAAAAGAATTCCAAGTCTATAGCTCCTCACTAGAATCTGTATAAAGAAGATACTAAAACTATTAATAGTCAAACAAAACCTATATACTAGTTTTAATTAAGCCATTCTCCTTTTTCTATAAATACCCAAGCAATATCAACCTCAAGGGATCGTATGTTGGGAGATAATAAAAAATGAAGGGAATTATAAAGTCATTATGGGTTTAAATGGTGTTGGTTGTGGTGGGTTTAGGGTTTGTATGTGGGAGATTGAAATGGCTAGTGGTGAAGTGAGTTCAGTTTAATGCAAGCAGGAGAGAAAAACCCAGTGATTTATGGGAAGCTACTATCAGCTGCGTGTTGCCAAAGGGTTAATGTTAGTCATATTGAATGTGTTTGCCCTGTTATAACTCCCAAATTGGCTTCTCTTCTCGATCTGCCTCGTGCTAATAAGCTTACACAAGGCTGTGGTAGGAGAAGTGCCTGCTGCCTAGGCATTTCAAGAGCTTATCTAATTAAATGTTTTAATGTAAAAGTGCTCAATTAATAAGCAATTCTGTTAATAAATACTGATTAGTAACTCTTCTTATTTTTGTGTTTTTATGAGAGATTGGACACGTGATGTGTTTAGAGATAACACAGAGGACAGTTGTATTAATGCTTATGTCTCCTTTACTTTTACTATGCTAGTTCACACGTATATATAGATATTATAATGTACACGTGTTGCGAGACAAATTATTTATCAGATGTTAATGCAATTTTTATAATTAAATTGACGTGATATAAAATACTTGTTATGTCAAATCTGATATACAAATCATTTGTGATCAAGATGTCATAATTTGATGTATTTTATAAAAATAATGAAGTAATTTATATATAAATAACGAGTTAAATATATAAATAAGATAAAAGATAAGTGGTACTTAATTCTTGACTCACACTACCTATTAATAAATTCAATCACACGTTATTAATTGGCTCTATAAAGGACGAAAGGGCTTATGTATTATTGAATTTAACAAGTTAATTAATTAAGCATCAAATGAATTTATATACGTGAATCTTTAGTACTAATTTAGTCCGTTTATTCAAATACGATGGAAGTGCATGCTTTTTTATCTGACTATATATTCGTATAATGTACTTTTAGTTTCATGATTGAGATGATCTTTTATCAAAAATTTGTTAACAAATAAGAAAATAGTGATAAATTCTTCTTCTTCTTTTTATTTTCTTTGTTTATTTAGAAAGATTAAAGTGTAACCCTTCATGTAAGTACATATAAAATTTATAAACCATTATATTTTTTCTAACCAATCCATAAATTCTTAATTTTTTTATTAATTTAATTATATAACATAATTTTCTTATATATATAAAATTTTATTTTTAACTCATTTTAATATATATATATATATATATATATATATATATATTTCATGACGTAAATAAATATATATATTTTTTACTGATAAATTAAAAATAAAATTAGATAAATAAATTATTTATGTACAAATTTTTTTTATTTTATTTTAATAACCAACCAATAAATATACGAATAAAAGTTGATGTACTTTTATAAGGTTGGATTATATATTTTTTCAAGTTATAATATTTTATTTAATATTTTTTTTATTCTAGCATTTAATATTATTGTATCTATAAATTTTATGCATAAATAATTGCATATTAGAAGAAGAATGGGAAAAAAAAAAAAAAAAAGGTACCTACCAAACGGGAAAAAATGAATTTCCAATTGTATAAAACGACGCCGTCTCTTAACCTTGTTCCCTTAGGGATTTTGTCGGTTTGGCCTCGGTGAAACAGTGGACACCGTTGACAACGAGAGGAAGATTCCAGTGTCCAATTTCATATAATTGAATTTTACACCCTCATGGGTATCTGCCAATTTTATATAATTGAATTTTACACCCTCATGGGTATCTGCCAATTTTATATAATTGAATCATATGTTTATTAATCAGATTCTTAGTCCCATCACAAACATACATAGCCGCCAGAGCAGTTCTAACTCATTACCATCCTCAACCTTCTCTGTTTTTCACAGCCAAACCTCCTTCCAAGCTCATCCATTGAACTCTTAACCATTCAAAGTTATTCAAAATTTTCTTCTTCTTCTTCTTCTTTTAAATCTTTTTATCCTCTAATTTCGAATGGGTCGCAAGCATAATGATCCACAATCATCCACTTCCTCATCTTTCATTTTCCTCTTTATGGTTTTCATTTCTTGCACTTTGGTATATGCATTTATTTCTATGGTTCTCAGACCCAATGGTAATTTTTCAGTTTCTCAGTCGGATTCATCGGATTTGATTGGAAAGGGAGGCAATAGTGGTGTGGAAGGTGATCTTGGGGATGAAGGAGGAGGGTGTTGTAGGGGAATTGAGAATTTAGAGCTTTGGGGACCTGCTGTGAAGTGGGGTACAAATTTTAAGTTCAGTTCTTCTGAGGAATGTTGCAGGGCTTGTAAAGCTATGTGTACTGGAACTAATAGTCCGTGTTTGTGTGATACATGGGTGTTTTGCGGGAATCGGGAGGCTTGCGGATCAAAATTTGGTGAGGTTAGTACAATTTGTAACCTGTCAATTATAGCCCATTATTGGTTATATATATATATCTGGATTTTGGTGGAGTAGGTGAATTTGAAACGATTGTTTATCCTTTAGATTTAATTATTTGGTGATTTTGTCTGGCGAGTTCCCCTTTATCTCAATTTAAATTTGACCATCTGGTAGAATTTGATTTCACATGTTGAAGACCAATGATTGGTTTTTGTGGTTGACTTGAAAGGCATGAGATCCAGAAATTTTTTTTTCTTGCTTCTTAAGATGGACACACTTCAAATGAATGAGCTTTTTTTAATTTGATGTTTCATCACGGAATGATCTTTCTGAGCTATTAATAGCATATTTACACTCACTACTTGTGAAGTGAGACGCTTTACTTTAGCTTCAAATACACCTTTGAAACGTATCTTGATTTTTTTTTTCTTCCTCTCATCATGATTGTTCATAGAGAGTTAGAGCAAACTTCAAAATGCTCTTGGCACCTTATCCAATTCTGAATAGTATATATATATATATTTATTTATTTATTTATTTATTTTTTATTTTACTGCTGGACTACATTTCTTAAGTTTTAAGTTCTCTGTATTCACTTTGCAGTGCTGGTTGAAGAAACAGAAAGACCCCTTGGCCCCTGATCGACAAGATGCAAAGGAAACAGTTTGGACTTCTGGTCTCATCTATGGTCAGGGAGAGGTCTATAATCCTATTGAACACTCTGACTTTTTCTACTTATACTAGTTTATTTTCTTTGAGATTCTCCTGCATTTGTTTTCCATTTCTCGTTCCTAAGCATTTTAATTCCTTTGTTATTATTCCACTTCAGCAACTTGTGTTGTGTTCATATTATCTATCCTATTTAAGTTTCCATACGTATCTTTTTCTTTCCAGGGAATTGTTGGCATGGAAACAAAGTATGGAACTCTTCACATTAAGGTACTTCCTACCAGCTATGTATCACAAATGCTTTGATATATAAATTTTGACTAATGGAAGGGGTAAGGTTTAAGGTAGAACCTAAATATCATAAAAGAAAATTGTATGGTGAAGAAACAAGCAGATTACTTTTATGTCATCTATTTTTCTCAAAGTTTCACAAGCATCTAATTTTCCAGGGAACATTTCAGGCCATTACAAAGTTGAAACAAGCAGATTACTTATAATAGATTGTTGTGTAAAAGTATTCTTTGAAGATTTATACTTACATTGAATGCCTTTATTTTTATTTACTTTGCATTTCTTTTGGTACCAAAGAAATATTTACAATGGAGGTCATAACCATACTACAGTCTTTTCCACATTCCTTCCAGTGTAAGTTTGTAAGCATGTATTTTTGGCTTGAGCATGCTAACATTCTCTTCTATTGCAGCTTCCAATTTTTTAGTCTTATGTGATGCCTAATTATGGTCATGCTAACATACTCTTTTGGTGCAGCTTTTACCCGACTGTGCCCCACGTTCTGTAGCCTACATTCTTGAACTGTTGGCGTTGCGCCATTGTGCAGGTTGTCAATTTTATCGTGCAGAGACTAGAGGAGAGTTATGGGATTCTGAAGGAAACCACATAAAAGAGGTACAATTTCATCAGTTCTCTTTACTATAATGAAAGCTGAAGTTGTTGCTATTTTAAGCAACAATATGGAAATCTACTCAAATTTTGTAATATTTTTCATTTATATAGTGCATTGTTATTTGCACTTCTATTTGACTTATATGCAAAATGCATCTGCCTTAATTGTTTCGTCACATTTGTAACTCAACTTCTTTACTTGAATTTTCAAGGCTCCTCTTGGTCCTCCTTTTGCACTGATTCAAGGAACACTGGAGGCCATGGGAACCACATTTAAGAAGATTCCTAGGGAAGCTTGCCCAACTATAAGAAGGGGTTCGGTTGCCTGGATTGGTTCTGGTCCTGAATTTTTCATAAGCCTTGCAAACCATGTAGAGTGGAAAAACGCGTACACGGTATTTGGTTCGGTTCTTGCAGAGGACATGGAAATTGTGGAGAGAATTGCTCAGCTTCCCACCAGACCAGATTATTGGAACAATATAAACGTGTCTGTCTTGGAGGATTCTGTTTCTTTACTGTTGAAAAGAATTAAGACCAGTCATGGAGATCTCTCTTTAAAGGTAAAAACAGGTTGAGAAAGGTCAATGTTGATGATCATGATGGTGTGCATACAACGATTGTGCTTCTTTTCAACTTTACCTATTTGTTAATTGACAATATTCCTTCTCTAGTTCATTTCGATCAGAAAAATACATTTAACTTCAGTCTTTCATAAGATCATTTCAGTCAAATTAATGCATTATCTAGTTGAAAAGAGGATGATTGATATTTGTAACAATTGCGTTGAAATTCATTTCAAAATGTATTTAATGTAACGATCTAAGTTGTCTAACAATAAAACTATTTTCTTTTCAACTCATACATCAAACATGTAGAATTTATTATGTAACTACTGAAAATAAAAAAATGGCTATTAAATGTGTAAAACTCAATTTTTTATTTATATTTTTCAAAGTGGAAACTTAAAATCATTTATCATACACATTTCCGTTTTTTCTTTAAATTAAAAATTAAAATATAGTTATAAAATTAAGGAATTAAAAATTAAAATTTGAAATGTTTATAAAATATGACCTAATTTTGTTTATATATATATATATATATATATATATATCTTTGTTATTTATTATGTATATTTCCTGAATTTTATGACTTTTTTTTTTTTTTTTTTCCTTTCAAAAATTTAGTTTGGCTGCACCTCCATGACATGGTGATTAAAAATATACTATGAATATTTCATTTCTTTTTTTACAATATTAAATTTTGTTATTTTTAACATGTGAATTATATTTTTCTATCAAATTTACATCAAATAATTATGTGAAAACTTAATAAAAACAATGAAAAGAAAGGGTTATATAAAAAAAGTAAATGTAAGACCTAAATAATTTTATGATATTTAGAAGTTACTAAAATTCAAGAAATTCATAATTTTTTTTAGAAAATTACTAAAATAACACCTATAAGATTTATAATAATAAAACTAGTAACTTATTTTTATTGTTTTTTCCTTTACTAAAAATTCAAGAAATTCATAATTGATTTGAATTAGATATTAAGATATTTAATGCTTATTGCATTGAGCATAAAAAAGATTAATAACTAACAAATCAAAATTATTAAAAAAAAAAAAAAATTATCGTTCGCTTTATAATTTATCAGCCACCAATTATCTTATTACTTTGCTATACAAAACAATCACATTTGATGAGTGTTAATTATTACAAAATAAAGGACACTACTATTAAAAAAATTCACTCATTAATATATATTTTTCTTAAACAACTGATAGTTCATTAGAATTTTTTAATGTTCATTAGTTCATTATATATAATCATTTTATTTAATCTTTTGTTTGATAAGTTGTTTACTTAGACTTGATCAATAGTGATAAAAAATAATAAAAATATCATATTTTTATTACATATTCACAAATAATTATATGTAAGGTTACTCTATCAATCAAATTTACTCACTATTTAAGATTTGCTTTCAAGATTTTTATAACTCTACCAATAAAATGGGTAAAAATGTAAAACTGAAAATCAGGATGTATATATTATCACAATTCAAATTGATATTACTATAAAATAATTAAATACAAAAAATTTATTTAAAAATAGTGAATTAATTATAGAAATATACATTTACTGTAGCAATAACAAAAATAATTATGATAATACATCTAATTTAAATTTAAAAATCAATAAACTTAAAGAAAAAATAAACGTAAAATAGAAAGAATAAAAAGAACAAAACTAAAACTGTATAAAGATTAAAAAGAAAAAACAAAAGAACAAAGAGGATGATTGAATCGGTTAGTATCTCAGATTTTTTTTAATATCATACAAAAATCATATTTTTATGTCATACAAAATCATATGTTTTATGTAAATTAATTTAAATTATAATTTATTAGTGTGTTTATTTTATATATATTAAATATATCACGCGTGGCTTCGTCTATTTCATTCATTTTTTCTCGGAAGAACCCGTCACGTTTGTACAATTCCAGTGGCACCATTCCCGCCGTCTTCTAGCTGAATCTTTCGAGGTTTCGATTATCCTATTTATTTCTCAATTTCAATTGGCATTTGTGTTTAATTTCGCCTAATTTTTATTGAATTATTTGAAACAAGGCTTCAAATCTGACTACTATATTCATCTCACAACTTGATCCGTTATTATCATTTGTGTGAGTTAGAAATATACCGTCCAAGATGATGGTTGAGGATCTCGGTGTCGAAGCCAAGGAAGCAGCTGTTCGTGAGGTTGCGAAGATCTTGCCGCTACCCGAACTCCTCCAGTCCATCTCATCCATCAAAGCCGATTACATTACTCGTCAACAGGCAAATGATGCGCAACTTAGTACAATGGTTGCGGAGCAGGTTGAACAGGCACAAGCTGGGCTTGAATCACTATCCTTGTCTGAAAATACAATTAACCAGCTCCGTCAAAACTTTGTCTCTATTGAAAATCTATGTCAGGAATGCCAAACTTTAATTGAGAATCATGATCAGATAAAGCTTCTCAGCAATACAAGGAATAACATCAATACAACATTGAAGGATATTGAAGGCATGATGTCAATTTCTGTTGAAGCGTCTGAGGCACGAGACTCGTTGAGCGATGATAAAGAGATCGTTAACACCTATGAGAGGTTAACAGCCCTTGACGGTAAGCGGAGGTTTGCACTAGCAGCTGCAGGATCTCACAAAGAAGAAGTAGGTAGACTGACTGAATATTTTGAAGATGTAGATCGGACTTGGGAGACATTTGAGAAGACATTATGGTGTCACATTGGCAATTTCTATAAGCTTTCTAAAGAGAGCCCTCCAACATTGGTACGTGCTTTGAGAGTTGTTGAAATGCAAGAAATTCTTGATCAACAACTTGCTGAGGAAGCCGCTGAGGCTGAGGGAGATGGGGCTATGGCATCAGTTTCTAATCCTCATCGTAGAACCGCAGGCAAAAAGTCCACCACTTCGATGGCTTCTTCTAAAAATCTTACACAACAGAAATTGAAGGTTCAAGGAAAAGGTTTCAAGGATAAATGTTACGATCAAATTAGAAAGACTGTTGAAGAAAGATTTAACAAGCTTTTAACAGAGCTTGTGTTTCAAGACCACAAAGCTGCACTGGAGGAAGCTAAAACGATTGGAGAAGAGCTTGGAGATATATATGACTATGTGGCCCCATGTTTCCCCCCTAGATATGAAATTTTCCAGCTAATGGTGAATCTCTATACTGAAAGATTTATTCAAATGCTTAGATTACTTAGTGACAGAGCAAATGAATTGACAAACATAGAGACCTTGAAGGTAACAAGTTGGGTCGTCGAGTACCAAGAAAACCTGATTGGTCTTGGTGTGGATGAATCGCTGGCTCAAGTTTGTTCAGAAAGTGGTTCCATGGATCCCCTTATGAATTCATACATTGAGAGAATGCAAGCTACAACAAGAAAATGGTACTTAAACATTCTAGAGGCTGATAAGGTACAGCCACCAAAGAAAACAGAAGATGGAAAGCTATATACACCAGCTGCTGTAGATTTGTTTCGGATTCTAGGAGAGCAAGTTCAAATTGTTAGGGATAATAGTACTGATGTTATGCTCTACAGAATTGCATTGGCACTGATTCAAGTTATGATTGATTTTCAAGCAGCTGAAAAGCGGAGATTAGAAGAGCCTGCTTCTGAAATTGGTCTAGAACCTTTGTGTGCAATGATTAACAACAATTTGCGTTGCTATGATCTTGCTATGGAGTTAAGCAATAACACAATTGAAGCTCTTCCTCATAACTATGCTGAGCAGGTCAATTTTGAGGACACTTGCAAGGGATTTCTAGATGTCGCAAAGGAAGCTGTGCGTCTTACTGTTAGTGTGATATTCGAAGATCCAGGGGTTCGGGAGTTACTTGTCAAGCTTTATCAAAAAGAGTGGTCTGAAGGCCAAGTTACGGAGTATCTAGTCGCAACATTTGGTGATTATTTTACAGATGTGAAGATGTATATTGAAGAAAGGTCATTCAGGAGATTTGTTGAGGCTTGCTTGGAAGAAACTGTGGTTATGTATGTTGACCATCTTTTGACACAGAAAAACTACATCAAAGAGGAGACTATTGAACGGATGAGACTAGACGAAGAGGTAATCATTGAATTTTTTAGGGAATATATTAGTGTCTCAAAAGTGGAGAGCAGAGTGAGAATAATGAGTGATTTACGAGAACTTGCTTCAGCAGAGAGTCTGGATTCGTTCACTCTTGTTTACACAAATATTCTTGAACATCAGCCTGACTGTCCGTCTGAGGTTGTTGAGAAGCTTGTTGGTCTAAGAGAAGGTATTCCACGGAAAGACGCCAAGGAGGTTGTACAAGAATGCAAAGAGATCTATGAGAACTCTCTTGTCGATGGACACCCATCAAAGACAGGTTTCGTCTTCTCGAGAGTGAAGTGCTTGTCGGTTTCTAAAGGATCCATTTGGCGGAAGCTGACCTAGGTTTAAACAATAGAACTGCTACGTCCCATATTTATTATAATTATAATTGATATTACAATTTTTTATTAAATAATATTTATAAATAATATTATATCATACTATTTATACTATTTATAATTTATTTCAAACTTAAGGTATGTAGCAGTTTTCCTCAAACAAATTTCTAAGGAGGTGTTTTTTTTAATAAACATAAACCCAACACACAGAGTGAAAGGAATAATAGTTTTTTTTTTTTAAAGAAATATGAATTTTAGAATTTATTTCGTGTCATCCCTCTATTTTGATATTTTTTTATTTTTTTTTAATGAATGTGATTGAGGAGTAGTATGAAACATAATTTTAAAGCTTTATTTTCTTGACAAACAATGATGTTCGTTGAAATACAAATATGACTGGATATTTGATGTTTTAGTTAAATTATGGAGCGAAAATAATTATATGGAGATAATCAAAATAAGTAGAGAAGAGAATAAAAAAATTAAAGAGAGACATCTTATTCTCATTCATGTTTGATATTGAAAGATTACATTAATATTTATAATGATAATTAACTAAAATTCTAATCCTAATAGAACTCTAAATAAGACTCCTAAACTAATAGAAAAATATTATAATAATTATCTGATATCCAATTATTTCAACACTCTCTCTCAAGCTGAACATAATTTATGTTCAGATTGGACAACATAAATAAAAATAAGCAAAAAGTTGGCCGATTGACCTTTCTAGAAAACGACAGTAGGTCAGTTGATCTTTCTAGAAAACGCGGCTACAATGATGACACACGACGGTAGGCCGGTTGACATTTCTAGAAAACAACGGTGGGTCGTTGATCATTCTAGAAAACGCGGCTACGAAGTCGTGAGCTTGACAGGAAGACACCAATCTGAAATTGGTGATGACGATATACGACGGTGGGCCGGTTGACCTTTCTAGAAAATGAAGGTAGTCGGTTGATTATTCTAGAAAATGCGACTACGAAGTCGTGAGGTTGACAAGAAGACAGTCTTTAACTCTCCCCTACAAATTGGAGCATAAATATCACACATGCCCAACTGAATAGTGAGGTTAAGATTGAGACTAATACCAACAGTCGTGAATCCTTGAAGGCGACAGTGGTGAAAAGAGGTCGATACTAACAATCGTGAAATTGACAAATGACATTGTGGCTGAGAACGGTGTTGATGGGCCGTGGTATGAGAACGACGCTGATGGGTCGTGGTTTGAGAACGATCTAATGGGCCGTGGTTTGAGAACAGCGCTGGTGGGCCATGGTTGAAGGCGATTGCTGCTAAACTGAGATGGCAGACAATAGTGATGGAGATGACAGTGGGGTATATGTATGATAGATTATGCTAGTGATGACCTCCCTGATGATAACACTGACGATGAAGCCAAAGACAAAACTATACCATGGAAGAAGTCAACGTGCTCAATATGGAAGAAGTCAACATGCTCAATTGTAGATGGTCATAACAAAACTCCCCCTGCCTTCTACAATTGGTGTCAGCTAGAAAGGATTTCGGAAAGAGACGGGCCTTGAAATTCAAGGTGAACGAGAGCTAGTCCTAGACAGCTCATTTTTCTTTCGATAGTTAGGCCTGGGGAAGCAGGATCCTTCTGGCATGTCAAGAATATCATTGATGCATATGTCATATATAGACAATATTGATGCAACAATGTAGCAAAGCCTTAACCAAAAAGAAGATTCCTGATAGACAACCACTCCTACAAAGGCACCAAGAAAGACCTGCAAATGGTACACATATTGTTTCAAAGAAAGGGCCTTATGCCACCCCTTGTAAAGCATGAAGGAGCTTTTGCAAATAGCAATAATCGAAATCATTGGATAATCAACCATGAAACCAAGCACTCTTGCTATAACAGCGCCAGGGAGATAAAGTAATCTGATCTCATAGTATTTCACATCTGGAGGCCCTTTCTGTCGCAGGTCATCCATAACTTTACAATTGCCAAGAAGCTGAAGCCCAACGAAGTAAACGAAGTTCCATAAAGAAGCCAAAAATCCCTTCGGTGGCTCCATTTGCTAGAACCAGATCTCCCGAAATCACACCAAACCCATCTCAAGGTCACACCTTACGACTTCTTTGCAAACACTAAAAAGCCTTGTATTTGCTAATTCAAACAACAAATATCGAGATGAAGGGAGAAAGATGGAGGGTTGTGGACTGGTGGAGGGCGGCAGATCTGGAGCAGACAGGCGGCGCTGACAAGAGGACAGGAGCGAGGCAGAGAGGAGGTGTGCGACAGGCTGAGAGACGACGTGCGACAAATCAGTTGGATGAGAGAACTGGCGAACAGATGGTGACGGTGGCGGTGCACTGATCTGGGGCGGCAACGCTAATCTGGTGAGACAGGACAAGGGCGCACGGGCCGCGACAGTCAGCATAGATAGTTGCAGCGTGAGAGGTGACGTGAGGGACCGACAGGTGCAACAGGCGGCGGACAGGCGCATGGGGCAGAGCGCGAACGGACAGCGAGCTGAGAGACAGGCGCGCGGCGCAGAACTGGGCTGCGGATCTAGTGAGTGGCCGTGTGACTGGGCTGCTGGTGGATTTGAGGCCTCGTGGTGGCTGCGGATCTTGTGGTTGGGGTTGACTAGTGGCAGTGCTGGACAGTAAGATGACAATGGCTGGGTTGGCAAGTAATGGCAATGGGTGGCTCTTGCTAGGTTTTCTTCGACGTAGAAAACTGATTTTTTTTTTTAAATAAAAAAAAAACATGAGAGAAGATAAAAGCTAGAATTTAGAAAATTGTTTACTAGTGTTCATGATCCAACCTGGCTCTGATACCAAGTTAAATTATGAAGCGAAAATAATTGTATGGAGATAATTAAAATAAGTAGAGAGGAGAATAAGAAAATTAAAGAGAGACATCTTATTTTCATTCATGTTTGATATTGAAGGATTTTACATTAATATTTATAATGATAATAAACTAAAATTCTAATCCTAATAGAATTCTAAATAAGACTCCTAAACTAATAGAAAAACATTATAATAATTATCTGATATCCAATTATTTCAATTTTCTATAATCATGTAAATGGCAAGTGTGTTTTACAAACTTAGAATCCCGACTTTTAAAACTTCATATTTGAAAATTGAATTCACACCAAGCCCAAGCAAATGTATAACTCGCACTTGTAAGGCCTTACAAATTTTTCTCCTCCTATTAAAACCATTAAGTTGGTATAAATAATTAGATATATTGTATCAAAAGATGAAAGGGTATTTGATGCTTACATAAGTCCTGGTGAGTAAACCAATCAGCTTAATTTGATGTTGAAGTCCTGACGAGTAAGTTGACCAGTGGAAATAATAAAAATGTTAATTTCTTAAACAATTAATTTTAATCTTTGTCCCCCAAAAAAAAAAAATCATCAATAATAGTCTTCTCTCTTTGGGTATTTTACCTAATCCAAATTGGTTAAAAAGTTTCGCAATCACCCATTCATTCGCAATGATGAGAACAGCTTGGAAATAAATCTCTTTTTCTTTTTCTTCTTCTCAAGAATTTTGATTTAGTTTAGATCTCAGAAAATGAGATAACCTTAATTACGAAGCACATGATATAATTATGTGGTAAATTTGAAATATTTGATTAAATTTCTCTTCTCCTAGCTAATTTACCTGTAAGCTTTTCCATATGACATATTTTAAAGTGTTGCTCGTGAAATTGTTATTCTTGTTTTACTTAGCTTGAAAGCTCTAGAAATGTCCGAAGAAGTTGCAATTGCCTTGGCAAGTCGAAACTCTGTTATCCTGTGTGGCTTTCTTCTAATGGTAACAGCCTACCAACAAAAACATTTAAATATAAGAACAAATATAACATCAACACAACTGAAATATATATATATATAACATTTAATTACATGAATTAATCCCTTTAATACGACGTTTAAGGAAAGAAAAGAAAAATATGTGTTTTTCTTACAATATAAAACACATATTTTTTGCAAAAAATATATTATATTAAATTTGTATTATTTAAACTTTACTTTTAAAAGTTGAAATTTGGTTGAGCAAATTCCACCATGAATTAACATATTTTTCACCACAATTATCATGATGGTCAGAATGAATATTACCACTCTATTGATTGGGTTATGAATGTGATGATGGTGGTGGTGGTGATTGTTTGGCATAATCCTCCGAGGCCTCTCTACGTACATGGTTAAATATCACCATATTGTTTTTCCGACATGTTGCCTGAAACCCATTTCTTGTCAGATTCACTATCATTAATATTAACAAAGTGACACGCATAACTCAGAGACAAACAAGTTACAAGTTATATTATAATTTCGATTTTTATTGTAAGCCAGGGCCCAGGGGAAGGATGTGTATGATTATGGTAGCTAAAAGGAAGAGGGTTTATTTGTGATGAGAGTACAGTTTTGTGTGTAGCCCATCATATTGGCTTAAAAGATACAATTACAAACAGAGGAGGCCAGCATAAATTATTTGGTTAGAACGAAAACAAATAATATTGTTAATTAGTAAACACTTTTTAATTAAGCAGATTAATCACTTTTTGCAATTTTAATCACTTTTTTTTTATATTAAGCAGATTTTAATCACTTTTTTTTTTCTTTTTCTATAAATGAATTAATGTAAACGTTTAGCTATATTATGCAAAAATATTGTTCTTTATTTTTAGAATATATTTTTTATCAATTAGATTATTTTTTTTCTTTATTAATCGTTAAGTATTTATTTATTTTTTTAAATAATTGTATTAATTTTACATTTTATTAATCTTAAGTACCACATTATCATATTTAGTAGTAGGGATGACAATTTGACTCGACGGTTCGGGTACCCGCGGGTATCCGACCCGTTTGGGTCAGTTCGGTTCGGGGCAAAACGGTTCGGAAATGGATTGGAGCATTATCCATTTGATTTAAAATAGTTCGGTTCAGTTCGATTCGAGGCAAAAATCCGTTTGGTTCGGGGCACCATTCGAGTACCCGTTTATTTACTAAAAATTGTAATTATATAAAAATTTATAATATTTTTTTTTTCCATTTTTTTTTTAAAAAAAAAACGGGTCAACAGTTCGATTTTTTTGACCTACGAATATTACCCGAATCGAACTGAATCCGTTTTGTCTGAAACGGTTCAGTTCAATTTGAACCGGGGGTCAAAACGGTTCGGGTCGGATCTGACCCAAACCAACCCGTTGCCATCTCTATTTAGTAGTAATAAATAATTTATGGCAAATATATCATGTGGTACTAACTGCTAACTGTCCAGTTTATAAGCACAAATATACAATCAATTAATTTTATAAAAATATGTTTAATTATAATTTAATATATATATCAATTCATATTATATAATTTAAATAATTTTTATTAATAAATATTTTCATAATTATTTATTATTATTATAAAACATTCTCAACTTTTGCATTGTGCTCAAAACTATTCGTATTTCTAAAAAAGACTATTCGTATTTGCAAAAATAATAATAAAAATTCTCAAGAAAAGCGCGAAATTTGCCTCCTTTTGACTCACATCACAACCGTCACAGCCATCCATGTGTCATGAAAAAACAAAAAAACCAATAGGAGGGAAAACATGTTAAGCCATCGGAAGCAAACATCGAAACGAAATGCTCACGGGGACAATGAGAGCTAGAGAAATTCTTCATTAATTTCAGGAGCATTACTTGTATAATATTTTAATTCAAAATAAGATATAAAATATGTACAATAATTTTTGTTAAAAAAAATATAATTATTTATTATTTTATTAAAATAACTACAAATAAAATTAATTGGAGCATCAAATCACTAATTTTTTAACTAATAAAAAATTTCTTATGAGAGTCAATCATAGCCTTGTTCCATTTTATTTTAATATTTTTTTAATTATAATACTTAAATAAATATTATAATAATATTATTATTTTTATTCAATTTAATTCTTATATGATTCATGTTCTCATTATGTTTTCATTTTGCTAACCATACATCACCTAATTATTATTAAAAACATAAAATTTAAAAGGAGTATCATCAATCAAATACTCAACTAAAAATTTAGAATAAAAAGCTACAAATTATTTTGTGATACATCATTAATTTAGGGGTTAAGAATGCCTATGTGTGTGTGTGAAGCATATGATACTATTTTTTGATGAACTTTCAAAATCATACACTTAAAATAAATATAAGATTAGTAACTTTTTATATTTTCTCTTATAAGTTACTTCAATTCTATAAGTAATAAACTATAGTTAATAACTAATAGTATACATATATCAAAATTTATTCACATATATATTTCATAGAATGTATAGTTATAATTAATTATATTGATAGTTAAAGTCTATATTATCAATCAAATTTTGATATATTTTTATAACTAATTATATTTTTATAATTAATTAAAATTTTAGAGAATATCTTTTTATATATTGAATACACATCTTATGCTAGACCTTACCAATCAAAATGTGTCACTTTACTCTTAAAAGTAATTTTCATGCAAACACACTCATTTATAATAGTTATAAGATTAACTCAAACTGATCGGCAAATCAAGAATCTTAGTTCATAAACCTGTTTAGGTGAAATCATGATAAAACCAAATTGCCTTTGTTCTGCATAATCAATATTTAATAGAAAAATAAGTAATCTGAACGAGCTTGTTAATTTAAATTCTAATGTGTGCTAGGAATTTTGTAATATGATGTTAGAACAAAATACCAGTTTTATTATCATAGCTTAGACTTGCGTTGTTATATTTGTAATCTTCATTAACAAATTGTCCCCTTACCTGCTTTATCGGATGAAAATGATATTTACCATTAGTCTGACACTATATACGTGGCAAATAGTGTAGGATATATCTAATTAGAAATCGGGTTTTATTTATTGTTTGAAGTATATTACTAATTAACATGCTTTAATCAATCACAAGCACATGTCTCTACTACCTAGCAGCTCACATAATGGGGTTCTGTAAAACACAGGAATGAAATACACGTCAAGCCAAGTTAAACCATAGAAGTTGCATTTTTTTTTTTTTTAAATCCATCTTGCTTCTGTAAAGTCATTTTTTATTTTAATTTTTGTTAATAGAACTTGATATTGAGTTATTATTATGGAGACACTATTTGCTAAAATGATAGGGCCATATGTGAGAGGAAAACAACATCCTTCTACACTTGCAGGCCATATTCGCCAAATAATATATACAACACGTATGATGTGCTGTGTGTGTTCTTCTCTTGTAATTCCTAGCCATGAAGGAGAATGGTTGGGTTCTCTGTTATGAAAAAACACTAGCAGACAAGGTTCTTACTTCTTATAATGATGGTGCATTTGTACTTTGTAACGTAAGTGAGCTTTGTGGAAGAGAAAATTAACCAAATGGACGGTGAGTATCAAGAGTCACCTACCACAATTGTGACTCTTTGTCGTAATTTCATTTTCCATTTAACACTTGTTTTTGCACTAACTTCCCCTATTCTACACTTGTCTTAAACCCAGCATAATCCGACAAAGCTATTGGATAAATGTCTTTCACTTTTTTATTTTTTCTCTTTGAGTTGTGCACGCTCTTGAAGATTGAAGAAGCACGAGTTCAGTTTGTTTGGAATTTGTAGTAACTAGAAAATATTAGTGCTCCAACCTCCAACTTAGATCCCAGTATCCTTTTTACTATTCTTAAAAATATAAAAATTTAAAGAAAAGTAGATTAATATAATCCTTTTAACTAGTTTTATTCTATGATGACATTTTTAGTAAAAAAAATATAAGGGATCTATATTAAATTAAAATTAGCGAGATCGACTTATGTTGGATTATTTTTCAAATTTAAATTGTGCATAATTATAGTTGGAGTTAAATTTTTATATATTATAATTTTATTTGTTATTTAAGAAAAAAAATTATTTATCATATATAGAAAATGATATTTTTTATTCTATACATTAAATTATATTACAAATAAAATATGTGATATGAATTATATATGTAAGTGACTAGAAAATATTAGTGCTCTAACCTCCAACTTAGATACCACTATCTTTTTTACTATTCATAAAAATATAAAAATTTAAAGAAAATTTAAAAATTTAAAAATTTAAAGAAAAGTATATTAATATAATTTTTTATTATTTTTATTCTATGATGACATTTTTAGTATAGAAAAGTATAAGTGTCCATATTAAATTAAAATTAGTGAGATGAACTTATGTTAGATTATTTTTTAAATTTAAATTATGCGTAATTATAATTGGAGTTAAATTTCTACATATTATAATTTTATTTGTTATTCAAGAAATTTTTTTTTTATCATATGTAAAGAATGATATTTTTTATTCTATACATTGAATTATAGTACAAATAAAATATGTTATATGTATTATATGTGTAAGTAACTAAAAAATATTAGTGCTCTAACCCCACTGTCCTTTTTACTATTCTTAAAAATATAAAAATATAAAGAAAATTAAAAAAATATAAAAATTTAAAGAAAAGTAGATTAATATAATCCTTTTTACTATTTTTATTTTATGATGATATTTTTAGTATAAAAAAATATAAGAGATCTATATTAAATTAAGATTAGCCAGATAAACTTATGTTAAATTATTTTTTAAATTTAAATTGTGCATAATTATAATTGGAGTTAAATTTCTATATATTATAATTTTATTTGTTAATTAAGAAAAAAAAATTATTTATCGTACGTAGAAAATGATATTTTTTATTTATATATTGAATTATAGTACAAATAAAATATGTGATATGAATTATATATGTAAGTAACTAGAAAATATTAGTGCTCTAACCTCCAACTTAGATCCCACTGTTCGTTTTACTATTCTTAAAAATATAAAAATATAAAGAAAATTAAAAATATATAAAAATTTAAAGAAAAGTAGATTAATATAATCTTTTTTACTAATTTTTATTCTATGATAACATTTTTAGTATAGAAAAGTATAAGAGATCCATATTAAATTAAGAATAGCAAAAGATAGACTTATGTTAGATTATTTTTTAAATTTAAATTGTGCATAATTATATTTGGAGTTAAATTTTTATATATTATAATTTTATTTGTTATTCAAGAAAAAAAATTATTTATCATTTATAGAGAATGATATTTTTTATTCTATACATTGAATTATATTACAAATAAAATATGTGATATGAATTATATATGTAATTTTAAATTATGTAGTAAGAAAAAAGCAAAAAGAGATTAAAAATTGTAAAGTTTTCCAAAAAGATATATATATATATATATATATATGACAAGTTCTTCTATTTTTATTGACTTACATAAAAGAAAAAAATTTATAATTTTATCGCAAAAGTGGCAAATATCTATTTCAATAATATAAAATACATAAACCGCCACGCCACGCCAAGCCACTGGTCTCAAGTCCTCAACTATAAATATAGGATATTGGATTTCTTTGCTCTCATAACTTCTTAAGTTGAATCCTCTTCCTTCTACTTGAGCTTCCATATTCTCTTAGTCTTTTAGATAGGTCACATAATAATGGGATTCTCACTTGAAAAGCAATTGTGTCTGCTAGGTATCATATTGCGCCTCTTACCTGCGCTATGTACCTCTCAGGACTTTAAACCGTCTAGAGCAACTTATTATGGCAGCCCAGATTGCAATGGCAACCCAAGTACGTAGAGTCTTTACCATTTCTCAATGTGTTTTTATCAATACCATATTATGCACTTAATCTAAGCAAATCAAATCTTCTTCTTGCCACTAGTCCTGACCATGTATATATCCTAGCAATGAAATTTTTTTAAGCATGGCCCAAAATTGAATACACTTTATATTTTCTACATAGATTTTATATAAAATATTCGGACATTTTCAGCCAAACCTCCAAAAACACACTATTTAAGGCCTATACGGATATTGATTTTTTTTTAAAAAATGATAAATAATAAATTTCTGCCTAGTAATTAAAATTTTCATAATAATATTAATATTAAATACTAACGAGCTACATGATGTTGATTTAGCTGGAGCTTGTGGGTTTGGTGAATATGGAAGGACTGTGAATGATGCAAAAGTAGCAGGGGCTTCCTACAGACTCTACAAGAATGGAAGTGGATGTGGTGCATGTTACAAAGTATGCTTCAATCCAGTTAATCATTTTAGTCTAAAATAGTATTATTAGCAACAACTACAACAACAAAATTAATAATATAAACTCCCAAACATAAGCATATGTCATCCAATTTGGTTACTTTTTCAAACACTTATAATATTACTTTAGGACAATAATCATGCTACCCCTAATAACTAAAATACAAGTTTAATTAATTTCCTTACAACATTATGCTTAATATATATATATATATATATATATATTTTAATACTAAATGATGATTCAGGTTAGGTGTAAATACCCACAATACTGCAGGGAGGATGGGGTGAACATAGTGGTGACAGACTATGGTGAAGGACACAACACTGACTTCATCCTAAGCCCCCGAGCCTACGGGAGGCTAGCACGTCCAGGTGCAGCCCCCGAGTTGTTTGCTTATGGCGTGGTTGAGGTCGAATACCGGAGAATTTCTTGCTGGTACTCGGGTTACGACATCATGTTTAAGGTCCATGAGCATAGCAAATACCCTCATTACTTGGCTGTAGTCATTCTCTATGTTGAAGGACAAAATGACATTACAGCAGTTGCGTTATATCGGGTAATTGAGTTATATTCACTTTCAAATAATAAAAATTCTAACAAATAGAAAATTATCAACAAATTTTTTTTTTTTTTTTATTAGGAGGATTGCAAAGAATGGAGGCCAATGCGCCGAGTGTATGGGGCAGTGTTTGATGCGGAAAACCCACCAAAGGGTTCAATCAGTTTAAGGTTTCAAGTGAGTGGCAGTGCAGGCTACACTTGGATTGAGGCTACCAATGTTCTTCCTTATGATTGGAAGGCTGGGGCTACTTATGACTCAGCTATTCAGCTTACTTAATTTGCTAGCTAGCTCTTTAAGATCCCTTAAAAGTTTCTCTCTTTTTTTCCCTTTCTTTCTAATTGGGACAGATATTGTTAAGTATTTTCTATTCTGGCTGCTTTGCTTGTGTTACGATATAGTACTTTGCGTTGGCAAAGATGCACTTTGCCTTTGCTATGTAAATATAAATAAAGGATTTGTACTTTGAGTTGGTTAATGAAAAACATAAAAAGTTTTCAATTTTTTTTTAATTTGTTTCATTCATTTATTCATTATTGTCATGCTTTAGAAAAATTTGATCGAGGAGGAGAAACTGTTTGCTATACTTTAAACTGTAAGTAATATTAAGACATATTTGGAGGTACCATGATGACTTCTATTTCAAATTTTGGATTATTTTCACATCAGCTCTTTGAACTCTCAACATACCCAAGAAATAAAAGGAGAGAAATTAAGTGCCTTACATTCTATTACTATGATGAAGTCTCCAACAAGTATTAAAAGAGAACAGTTGAATACTATACAAGATCACTCAAGTAGAGGATCTGGTTTTACAATTGTGGCTTATTTGGATTACACATCTCAACTAGTACTGATGTAAATTATCACAAACAGGAAGCTGAACTCCAGGACTCTGCCAAGACAAATAGCATTTCTTGCAGAAAGCACTTCATTTATTTTTGTAATTCTCGTCACTGTGGATAAATAAACACAGTATTTATGCATGGGACACACAGCAAAAGCCGAAAGAATTGAATGCTACAATCTACTGATTGCAGCATTTTATTACGAATAAAATGCCCAAATGAATCAAGGGGTTGTAAATTCTCAACGCAAAATGGAAATCTACCAAAATTTACAAGGTGGTTAACCTTCCTGTCAAAAATATACTTGTAATCCAAACTTCTCCAGTGAGTCAACCTCAATACATCCTACCAGAGCATTCTGCTGAACCGCAAAAGCAACTCTTTTTCTTTATGTTTCCATTTGCATCTCGAACTTGGTCTATCACATAATTGTAATGATATGTCAGCTCTTGAAGGGGAGGAATGTTTTCAGCAGCAAAGAACATTATGTGGGGGATTCTCTTGTCATCATGATCATACAAGACATTTTGAGCGTAGAGATTAGGCGAGCAACTATGATTAATAAACCTCCCTACGTTTCCATACTCTACTGCATCTATAGTGAAGCTACCATTCTCCACAACTTCACATGAACTAGATTGCACTTGAGGCATGATGGTGGAGAGTCCATCCCAAAGTGTATGGTCATTGTAGTTATTCCCGATATCAAATAAATACTCATCGTTACCAGTTCTTGCATCAGCCTCCTTCTCTTCGAGTAGCTTTCCTGTATATTCACATATAAAACTTCCTGAAGGAATGGAGCTAAGGGATCGCACCCCCCATCCTCTTGATTCAGTTTTAAAAATTTCAAGCTGATACTTGATACCACGCTGACTCGCTCTATTATGGCAAGAGGGGGGGCACTTGCAGGAAGGACCACACTCATAGACAAGGGGCTTTGCTTTAACAATAGCACCATTATGGTTAAATGGGATTTCACCCCCATTCTTCACAGCACAAGAGCATTTCTCTGAATCTGAGCATTTAGCAACACAATTGCAGCCCTTCACAGGAGTAGGAACCAACCAATCAGGATACATCAATTTAGTTATGTATTTAAAAGGTGGAGGTTTCTCATTATCCATAGTGTTCACAGCACATATTCTAATGGACTCTTTCCCTTGCGAGATATCATCAACACAGAGGCCCTCACGTACCTTCGATTTTTTAGATTTCTTCAATTCTTTCCAAGCAAGCTCTGGCTGACCAGGAATTCTCTCCAATTGAAACTTAAAAACCAGCTTACCATGCGTCCCAAGATCTTGCCAACATTTACTCACTAAATACAGCCCATCATAAACGTATGTCCTAGACTTTCCATCGGATGATTCAGATCCACGGATCACCCTAACTGGATTCTTTTCATACATGCTGTTCTTCAAAGCAAGGTTTCCTCGTTCAAGCTTTTGATCTTCAGGTTGCTTACCTGGAGTCATTACATTTCCACCTTGTCCTGTATAAATCAAGACATCTGAATTATCACACTCATTAGCATAGCCCCCCGATGCAACAATACTTGTTGCAAGAATCTTATCACCTTGCTTCACATAATCTATCCCGCCCTGAGTCTGCCGATGAAGACCAATGATATTTAGCTCCACCCGGTAATGGAACTCGTCACCAACTTCAACTCCAGGAACAGAACCCAATATTTGTTTGCCTACATTTACATATTTGTCTTTCTCCTTGAGGAGTTTTGCAGCTTCATTATCAATCCTCTTATTTGCTTTTCCTCCCTTACTCGACTTAGCTTCCTCTTCCTGCAATAGCTTCCGGCAAATAGCTTGGAATAGACGCAATGTCTCCCTTACTTTAATTCGAAAAATACTGGCATCTTTATCATGACTTTTACTGCTCGAACTTCCATCACCAATGGAAGAAACGTATGCATCAACACTAGATGTTGGTACCAAACTAAGATCTCCATGCTGCTCAATACGTTGAAGAGGATCCTTTCTGTCATGAATAACCAATTGACTTTTACCTTGATCATCAGTCATTACTTTTGCAGGTGGGGTATTCTTTAAAGATTTCACTCCAATTTCTTTGTTATCAACCTTTTTCCTGAGAGTAGTTTTAGATCTTTCCAGCCGACTTTCAGAATCAATTTGCTTTCCTTTAATCCTATCAACAGACTTCTTAGATTTGGGTGGCCCCTTCCCTTGCCTCCATGGACAATTTGATGCAGCCATCAATCCTTGCACAATCACCCTGTCGGATGTAAGTTCTGGACTCCCAAATTTTTCTATTTGTAATAGGCTTGAAATACTGGATGCATCCAGAAGCTCTTCATTTACTCTTTTGTCTTCAGAGTATATCACAATTTCCTTGCCTGTTTTTTCTTCCGAAGTTCCAACATTACCATCGTCTTTCCCAGCAACAGTCTCAAATTCATGGTCCCACCAGACTAGCTTATTTTCAAAAATAGGTTCGGTGCTACCATCTCTTGCATCTTCCATATCATTTCCCTTGCAACAAGATTGAACTTTTTTTGCAATTAATGTACGTTGATTGCCCGTGAATTCATTTTTTGGATCCCCATTTCCAACATTTTTCTGTTTCAAATCTGTCCTCATTGCCTCAATCAGTGACTCCTCCATTCCAGCTACAGACTTTTCTCGAATAGAAACATCATTCTTTAGAAAAAGTCCTTCCCGAGACTCTTTCTCACACTCAGGATGAACCTCATCCTTGACAGCTTTAGAAACATTACCAGCCAATTCATTCCGTTGCAAAGCTCCATTATCTCCCGATTCATTCTTTTGAAAAGCTCCATCTTGAAAATCATATACTATCTGTTTCACTACAGTCTCCATTATCTCCTGATGTGGTTTATCATCCTTCGGATCATCAGGCTTTTCCATAACAAAACTGTCAATATCTGCAGAAATAAGTATTTTCTGAGACTCTTCCTTAGGAGGAGGAGGAGAAGCATCTCTTCCACAAAAAGGAGGGAAATCTCGGACTGCAGAGACAGCTCTTCTAGGAGGATACTTTCTAGCTGTACAGTTCTCTAAACCACTGCTATTGGGAACAAATTTATGCCCATCGAGTGGTGACAAAATAGTACTATCGGACGGAATTGATGTTGTCAAATCCTTTGGAGAGGCAACAACCACTTGATCTGCATCTTTCAGAAAGTCAGAGGTTTTTTGCTTTAGCACATTTATACTATCATCTTTAGAACTTGAATTCTCAGCAGCAATTTCTTCCACTGTACTCAGGCTGATTACTTGAGCATATCGTCCACATCCAGGAGGAAAATCACGAACAGCTGAAATTTTACGTTTCTTATACTTACTTAGATCAGTTTTGAAAGAAGAATTCCCATTTTCCATCGATAATCTTTCCAATCTTTCTTCAGAATGAGTCTCAGCAATAGACGTCATTGTTCTCAAAGACTCTGATTGCACCATTGTTTCAACAACACCCGTTCCTTTACAAGCCCCAATTAAAAGCTCTTTAAAAATAACCTAAAAACATGGGTAACTATTATTAAGACACAGTAATTCCCAATGAAACAAAATCAATCTTACAAGAATGGATGTGGATCCTCTATTGATCAATCTCAAAACTTTACTGCAAATATCAGAAAGAAGGAAAGAAGAGAGAGCGAAGAGAGTAAAGAAAGTCCTCCCTCTCCGTCTTCGTGTCTCACACAAACAGAAAAGTGGTGTCTCTTTCGATTCAAAAAAACTCCACATATTCTCTAGGGGATCTCCTTCAATATTTGCAATGAATTAAAAAAATTCGTCTTTAATTAATGCCTTCCATGCAATCAATCAAAGATCACAGACACTAAATTCATTAACATAAAGCGATTTACTTTAAGTACTATTAGTACAAGTAACCTAAAACATATTAATTAACAAATACACTCCCCAGCCAAACAAAAACGTATAACGTAATAGGAGGTGAAAAAGTTTAAATTTTTTTTTTTGGTCTAATGATAAAGTTTATTTAAATAAGCTATAGTGCTAAAAAAAAAAAAAAAAAAGGAATTTGGGTTCTATCTTAGCTAAATGGAAACGATGAATACGAAGAAAGAAGAGGGGGAATCCATGAAAGTATTCTGTTGACAATGACGATAATTGATATATGACAGAAACAAAGGAAGAAACGTACATAATCACTTCATCGGTTTGTGAAGAAAGCTTGCACTTCAGTGGAGGTTTTTTTGGGAGAGATTTGATGTCTTGTTTCACTGGTTTCAATCGGTGAAATTCGAAAATACCCTAAGCCCTCAACTCATATAAGTTTGGCAAAATCCGTTTAGTACTTACAATTTTTTTCCTAATATGTTCGCTTTTTTTTTTTTTTTGGTTGCTAAACTCCTAATATGTTCGCTTAATACGTTTTAATTGCTACTATTTTATTTTATTTTATTTTATCAGAGTTTTAAACTTTTAATTGTACTACTTGCTAGTGCATCACTTTTCTATTTTATTTTTTTTATATGATGTGATGGCAGCCTAGCAGCTCGCCAGCTGTTTTTTATTATTTATTAGTATTATTATTATGTTGTAATTTTCATTTATCTGTTTTTGCAATAAAACCTATATATATATATATATATATATATATATATATATATATATATATATATATGGTGACACAAAGTTCATAAATTTATATATATTTTTTATTTTTTTATTTTTAATTAATATATATAAATCTTATTTTTAAAAATACTCTTTAATCTAAATTTTAAAAATTATAATATCTCATTTTAATAAAATTTAAATATTAATTTTTTTAAAAATAATAATTTATTATCATATTTTTATATATAATATTTTAAATTATTAAAATTTATAAGCTAATATATATAAATTAAAAATTTATAAATTAAATATTCTAAATACATATGTTTAAAAGCTATAAAATAACTTTTTCCTATATTCAAAGTGAGCATATAAATACTTGGGAAAAAAAGGCGACCTTATAAATATATAAGTTTAAATAATTGTTCATAGTTTCATACGAACATTATTTTTAATAAATTTATATCAATATTTATATTATATATAAAATTTTAAATTATATTTAATATTTTTTTTGTTAAAATTATTCTTATATTTTAAATTATTAATATTAATTAATTTTTAAATATATATTATTAAATTAAATAAAAATTTTAAATATAAATATGGAATAAAAATTACATTCAATAGAGACTTTAATATTATATTTAATAAAAAAATCTAAACATATAATAATAAAATAAAGATCATATCTTATAAGGACTATAATTATATGATGATTATCACATCTAATAATGACTATAAATATTATTTTATTTTCAAAATTAATTTGTAAATATAATAAAAATTAACTTTGTATATATTTCAAATATGTTGTAGAAATTAACAAAAAAAATTAAAATAATTCACATACAATGCGCGTATTTTTAAAAAATATTTTATATTATATATAAAAGTTTGAATACGTCTAATATTTTTTTGAAAAAAATTATCTTTATATTTTAAGCATTGACATTAGTTGCTCTTTAAGATATATTATTAAATTAAATAAAGATTATAAACATAACAATGAAATAAAAATCACATCCAATAGAACTCTAATCATATGATAATTATCATATTTAATAAAAAATTTAAACATATAACAATGAAATAAAGATTACATTCTAGAAGAACTCTAATAATTATCACATTTAATAAAAATTCTAAATATTATTTTATTTTTATAATTAATTTATAAATAAATAAAAAATTAATTTTGTATATATTTCAAATATGTTGTAGAGATTAATAAAAAAAAATTAAAATAAATAAAATAATTTACCTAACAAGTATTTTTTTTTAACTAGTATCAAAATAAGAGGGAAAAAAAACAAATGTTACATGTTTATATGAAATGTTGCCTACAATCAAAAGCTAAATGGTCACTCTTTCACTTTGTAATGCAAGGCTAAAACTGCAATTCAAACAGAACTCTAGAATTTAATTTTTTCAGCCTCTTTTTTTTTTTTTAAAGTACTTTTTTCTGCTTTATGAGCTATATATTACAAGTTACAACCTGTTCTTATCCTACAAAAAAAAAATCATCCTTTAAAATCCAAGTTCGAAAGGAGGGGCAAGAGGAAAAAGTAGAGCAACCTTGAAATCTCCTTAAGACATTTTTGTCTAGAAGAACATGCCAGTCTAGTTTTATGTTCAATTATGCTAATGAAGTTGTCAGGGATTGTCGATATGCGAGTATATTGAGCTACTACTGGTACTTGCTTGTTGGGAATCAAAACTTAAAGCTGGATGAAGAAGCTCTGCCTGTGCAGAAGACCCGCTAGATGGCACGTCAAGCAGCAAATCCTGATCAGAACTTTGTTCGACGAAATTGATAGGATCCAGCAGGAATGAGCTTCCATCAGAAGGCAAAGCAAACAGGCTTCTCGGACTGAAGGAAGAACCGTCATTGTCTATGAGTTCCTTCTTTACATGGCTACCTTTTGGGACTCTTCATCATGGCCTTTACTTCTGAAAGATGCAAGATACCTCGACAGAATAAGCCTTTGTAATTATACAAATCATTGCTTCAAAGAAAAAATGAAAACAAGATTAATTGAGGCATGACATATACACAATGTGCCAATGTGAGTGTGAAATTGGATATGTGCCTATAAAAGTAATCAGGATAGAATAGCAATGACTGTTGCTGTCCTTAGGTGATTATTGAGACTGCAAAAAACAATTGGAAAACATGAAGCAAGAAACATCATTTCGGTGCAAGTTGAGTTTAGATTCACGACCAAAAAGAACTTTTTTAAGATGGTAATATTAACACAATAGCTTGAGATATTTCAAGCATTATCCATTTCCATTTTTCTTTATAATCTTTATTTTTTCATTGGGTTGATCTTTATTTTATGTTCTATTGATTCTCATCTTTCTTTTCCCAACTTTCCCCATCATTCTCCAATCCTTTGTGATGCTTCTACTTTAGCCAATTAAAAGAAGAATTTACACCACTAAGCCACAAAACCAAAAGGATAACATTTTAAGCAAACCTTGAAAATTTTGTTTTTGGCCATCGCGCACTCTCTTGAAATTTAATAAATTACTCGACGCCATGGCACCAGGTCCAGAAACAACAAACCTTCCAGGGTTATGTCTATGATTCTGTAGCATAAAAGAAAAAATGAACGAATGTTGATGATATCTAAACTCACTTGTACTTTGAAATTTCATCCCAATGGCTCAAACCTTATGAAGCTGATAGCGTTCAACCCATTTGCATTTTGAGAAATTGGATAGTGCAAGCCTGCTCAAAGCTTCACAACCTTCAGTTTTTGTCCCAGGAAAGGAGATATCGAAGATCCCTTCCAAAAGCAGTTGCTGAAAGGAAGCTAAGTTCTCCTTGAACTGAGGGCTGTCAAATAAGCTTTTGACACTGCATTTACAACAAGTAAACCAAGAAAAAAATTGAATTATGCATCTCCAATACATTTTATAATACGCTGTAATATCTTTGTAGTAAAATTATTAATTATGCGAGTTTTAAGAAATGTACTGCTAAGATGGTTTCAATTCTTCATGGTTCTTAAACTTCTCCAACAGGATTTGACAAATTAAGCATTCTTGTAAATATGACAAATAGGTGAAATACAATATATGCCATACCTGAAAATTTTGAGATTTAATATTATTCTCTACCAGCGTCATAATCTTACATACGACAGTAGAATACAAATGACAAAGGTTCTAACCTATCTGGAAGTTTAATGATATCAACAGGAGATAAATACTTCATTAACTGTTGTTGCTCTTCATTTGTCAAGTGTCTTCTAAACTCTTCAAAATTTAGAATTTCCTACACCATACATGAATTACAGTATGAAAATCACATTAAACAACTGAAGAAAGAATAAACATCAAAGCAGTTTTTAAAGTATTAGTAAATTGCTTCAATTGGAGATTTATTGGCATCAACTCGTACATCAATCACAATGCACTGTATGATTGCTTCCATATCGTAAAGCAATTCTAATTATGCCTTGTTTGTGAACTAAGAATACACTATTGTGAAAGAAATGCCTTCTAAACCATAAGAAAACAACTTACATTCAAGTCAAGCTTACAAAGTGGTGAATTATGTGTTGTCAAAGTCTGCAGGTTCCCATGCCAAGACTTGTCCCTGCAAAGCAAGAAGAATGAATATTTGTTTTAGGATGTGTGTCAAACTTTACTTTTTCCACCCATTTTGCATATGAAGATACCATCTTGATATTTTAGAGGTTTAGTTATGCTGAACATCAGCATGTGCGAAGTTCTTTGCTGAGCTCTGCAACTATGATCACACATTTGTTTTTGAAAATCATATCTATATCTATATATATATTTAAAAAAAATTAAAAGGTAAGGAGAAACTTGATAAGCTCGTTTAGAAAAAGTACCATTTAAGTGATTCTTGTTGCGTCCCTCTTCCAGCATTGTTCTTCACTTTACCACTAAAATTTGTATGGGAATAAGCCTCATTAGTATGGGATTGTTTGTTATCAACTGATATCGAGCTAGTTTCAGATTCCTCTTCTCGAGCTATTGAGATAGGATGCCTGATCAGAACACTTCCATGTCCTATCTCAACAGAGACCATTGGTGTTTCACTTTCAAAAAGAAGATCCTCTTCAGAGGAACCAGATAAGTATGAATACTGTTGTTCATGTAAAAGGGTATAGAGATCTTTTGTGAGCTTTTCAACAGGAGATTGATTAGGATGATTGATACAGGTCCTTTTCCTAGAAGGTACAGTAGTGTCCCATACCACAGACTGAGCTGGACCTAGAGAAAATCATCAAACAAGTATTAAGAAAAACTTCTCTAGTTTATGAGTTCTATTTGACATATAAAATATTAGAGTAAAGAAAAAGTACTCATGGTATAGTTTTTCAAATCCAGATTTAATAGTATTCAATTAAATAAACGCTAACTATGCAGAATAAAACTAGTTAAATCACTTGCAAAATGCTTAACTGAACATAATATATTTTTTTAAATGCTCAACCTGTCAAATCACTTGCATCTGCAATGCCAAACTGTGCACAACTCTCAGAATTTGATATGGCAGAACCAGAACTTGATCTATTACTTGTGTCTTCATCGACTACTTTTCTGAATCCCCGGTTGTAATCAGTAGAAACCCCTCCAACCAGCACATTGTCATGATTGTACTTTCTTTTAAGTGGTTTCATTTCTTGGTTCCTATTTATGGATATGCTCTTCACCTTGGTAACATTATGATCTTCAGGATCATCAGGTTCTGCTCGAGCATGAAGAGGGGTGTAATTCGCTAGTGTACCCTTAGTCCTCCATCGAGATCCACATGCATTACACAGTACTGGCTTGTCAGAAGGCCCGTTACGCCAAAGTGGGGTGCCTGTTGAAATAATCAATTCTTAGCAATCAGTATTATACAACTTGCACCGAAAAAAAGTGTGCAAATATGATGCACTCGAACATAGTTGAACAAGGTTTATTGGCCATCGCAAGAATCCCAATCAATTTGTATTATCAAATCAACTAGCAACCATACTCAAAACCATTTCAGATCGTCTAACTACATCATAATTCATAAGCCCAGATCAGGACACAATGATGCCCATAAACTATAAAATATATCAAAAACTGCTACACCAGTAGAAATGATTCCATTATTTAGACTTTAGAACAGTGTCATGAACCCATTTAAATTGACTTTAGTCTCTAAACTTGAGCATTGCAATACTTACATTGTTTGTAACTGAACCATTCACTAACATTTGTTTTATAAATAACATTACAAAACTCATACACGCTATATCCTGACCTCTTATTTATATGCCTCACAAGAGGCTATTGTGCCACCGAGCTACAATTTCTCGAGCACCATTCACTAACATTACAAACAGTGTTTAAGAGGTTGGCTCTATATTTGGGTTCTTAGTTGGAATGTTGGTATGCTGACTTATAGACTTTAAATACCCAGAACACAAAGGACTCCGACCTTAATTTTTAACTGACAAAAAATTAAAGCGTTGAAACAGAACCAAACGGAAGGAAATATGAATCAGGAAGAAAAACGGTTAAGCTTGGAGGAAAAAAAAATTGATGAAGGAAACGAAAGTAACAAACAAAATTAAACCCAATCAATCCATTGCAGTCCCTCAAACAAACAAACAAGAAAACCAGTACTTGTGAATGCGAACAGAATATTAGAAATTGCAGCATAGTTATAGATTTTGCAGCACAATTATGTTATTCTGTTAATGAATTATTTATGTGAGCATAAATAATCACATTTCAAGGCAAAATATTAACAGTACAATGAGAACTCAAATTCCCCTTTTTTCTGTTTATTGAAAACATAAAAGGAAAATGGAGAAACAAGAACTCACTTGTAACTCCACAGTGATAGCAAGGCCCTTGCTTGCCCATGTCTCTCTATTTTCACTAGTGTAAAGAAAATAAATTCAGAGAAATTTGATTGACTAGAAAAAGAGAGATAAAAACTAATTGATTGACGAAAGAGTGAGAAAAAATTATAAATTTATTCAATAATTATTGCTCTCTTCAGCCTTTTCATGGCGTATACCACTGGGTACTGGGTATATATAAATTTTTTTTTTTTTCCTGCAGCAAAACCAGAAGTAGAGTTTGCAGAACAAAGCATAAATCCAAAATAGTGAAACAACAAGAAGAATTTTATGTGTTATATCCTACAAAAACCATAGAAAATAACTTCAAATAAAAGACCATTACAGAAATCTCATAAATGGCTTTAAAAAATAAGGTGAAACAGGAGAGATAGAGAGAGAGAGAGGAGAGACGTGCCTATCTATGAGTTTTTGGCAACAAAATTTTGAACCCCTTTTTTTAAGTATTAGAATTATCTATAAAAAAAAAAAATGTCATAATTTTGCTATATATCAAATTACAAGCAAAATTAGGAAGTAATTCTATTTAAAATTAATAGGACATCAAAACCACTAAAAAAAATTATGTTTATATAACAAATTATTCGATTATGACACATAAAGAATGCTGAGCAGTGTATTGGTACTCTTAAAATATTTAAAATTAAGAATAAATTTATATGTTATTAGTTTTTTTTTTTTTTTCTTCTTTTCTTTCTCGTATGAGTATGACATCCAGTTGTATTGCTGGTGAAGTAAAGTAAACGTTAAGCTCTCTTTTTCTCTCTTTTGATGTTTTTGAAGAATCGACACAATTGCTTTTCTTTATATATTTTGGTAATATTGGCATTGAAAACGATAATTTTTAATCCAGTAATTCAAATGAAGTTAATCATTGGACATATTCTCTTGACCGTAAATTTTGTGCTCATAATTTTTCAAAACCCCATAAAATGAAAACTTCAAAAATATATAATTCAAATATTGTTAGAGACACTGTGACCAAAAAAACATCTTGTTAGAGAGGCGCACTGAAATTTTAGGAAAACAATTTGACCAAAATTAAAACTTGAGATAGAGAGGTAGAAGAAAAAATGGAAAATTATTCATTATTTTCGAAATAAATAACGATGTGTTACTCTAAAATAATAAAATATAATATTAATACAAGTATTTTTTAAAAAACACAATTATTGAATGCTTTAATATAAGTAACCAATAGATATTAAGGAATATACACCCAGAGTAATAAACATCTCGAAAAAAATAAATTATAGAATATTTATATTGATAAATATTATATTTGTTACTTAAGTAGAAAAAATGACAAATATATATATATATATAATTTGATTAAAAATAGTTTTTCTTTTTTTAATATTTCATGATATCAATTTGAATTATATTGATATTAATAAAAACTCAAACAATACAACTACAAAATTATTTGAAAATAAATAATTATATATATTAAAAATAGAAAATAGCATGAGAGATGATAAAAAAAATTATTTAAAAAAAATCATATAACTAAGTATAATAAATAGTAAAATCATGAAGCATAACTAAGTATCACATATTGAATTAAATGCATCATAATTAAAAAAAAAAAAAACTGTTACTATTCATTGTATTATAATTTAATGAATTATTTACTATTGGTATAAATGTGAAAATTAGAGAATAACTGAAATTGATTAACTTTACATAAATAATGATTTATATATAAAATTTAAACATAACACAAAATTTGGATCAAATTCTTAGTATAAATATTTAGTCTTTAAATTTAATTTAAAATTATACGATTAAAATTGAATTAAATTTATTCTATCTAATTAAATTTTAGATCGAATTAAATCAAATGAAATTATTCAAAATTTAGTCGTTTAAGACTAAATTTACGTGCCAACATGCATCCATGTAATTACTTTTACAACTGCATTACCAATATTTTTTTTTGCTATCCTATGCCAAATAGTCTAATAAATAATAATAGTACAGCAGCTCTGACATATAAAATAAAACATATTTCATTTAAATGGTTCTCTCTCCTCTCTCTTTTTTTTCCTTCAATCATTTATTAGTTTCTCTCCAGAAGAAATGTGTAGTTGAGGGGATGCTATTGATTGCTTTAGAAGTTGATGATATGTTTATTTTCAAATAATAGCATAACTTATAAGTGCAACATGAATAAATTTTTAATAAAATCCTTACACTAACATCTAACAAGACATAAAATTAGTTTGGAATACGGAATGCAAGTTTATTAAAAAAAAAATTAATAAATACTTTCCGTAGTTAAGTTCAAACTAATTATTGCAGTCCTAACTATAGAAAACATAAGTATTAAATGAATACAACTTTTTATTTTTTATTTTTTTATGTTTAATTATATGCAAGTTTCATTTTTAATGGAGAATGAAAAAAAATTTATTTTTTCTTGCAATGTAATGAATATATATATTTTTTATTACAAATAATTAAAAATAAAATTAATTAAATTATTAAATTATTTATAAATCGGAGGAATTTTTTTAATATACTTACCTTAATATTAATTATAGTGTGCTATATAACATTATTTTTAAAAAAATATATTGTTACATATTTACATACCACACCATAATTAGCACTCTTAATATTGATCATACAAATAATTTTAGAATAAGCATGTTGATCTATTAAATGAAGAAAATTAAAGCCTGATATGTTTGATTTATTTGCCGTTAATTATTTGAACAAACTGATTTTATAAGAAAAATTCTAAATAAGCAGATCTTGAAATTCAAAACTAACTTACAATTGAGTAGTGAATCTTATTGTGTTTATTAACTAGTAAAACAATATTTTCATTTTTTTTTATTTATTTTCTAAAAATATTGCGGAAAGAAAATAAAATATTCATAAATTTGAGAATGAATTCCATAAGTTATTTTATTTTATTTTATATTATTATTATTATTAAAATAATATTTAAATAAATTGATATTTTCATTCTAATTTTATATATTTATGTAAATTCAAAAAAAGAAAATAACTTTTACATTTTTTTTTTCTTTCAATCTGGTTCATATTTATTTCCAATAGGATTGAAAATTTAAACGCTCCCTAAACTCATGAAAGAATAAGAAATATAGACAAGTTAATCAAACAAATATATGACTATATGAGGATCTAAAAAGTTCCTAATAAGTTCAAAGTGAAAAAGGACAAGATTAAACATTTAAACTATCCCACCCATTAAGCCTAAATAAATGGGTGGTGATGGTGATTAAGTCAGATGATAAGTCCCTTTTTTCATTAAATATAAATAAATATATATATATATATATATATATGAGTAGATTCCGTTGAAAAACGTACTACAATTGGTTGTGGCCTTGTTGGGTCTGATCAGGATATGCAATTGATGAGACAAGTCTAATTTTACAATAAGGCCAAATAATAAATTAAGATATTGCAAATATTTAATGGAAAAAAAAAAAAAAAAACTTCTGACTTTGTGAATGCAAAGCACTGATGCTAAGTAATCCATCCTTTGGCCAATCCAACTAGAGCCTAGAGGTACTTTAGGAAATAAAGAATGAAAGAATGAGAGAGTGATATTAATATTCAGAAAATGGTGCTGTAATACAAGAGCATAAAGATGGCATCAAAGCAAAAGCATTTTTGCCATGGAATTTTTCCTGGTTACTGGTCAGAGATAGTTATGGAAAAATATTCCATATTCCCGAATATAAACATTTGATGATGAATTGATGATGCTAGTGTCAGTAATAAGATAGAAATCTTGAATACTCAGTTTGGGCTGTGATGGGCTTTAATACTTTTTTGTCACACTCGTACGGTCAATATTTAAATTGGGCCTGTTTTCTCTGGTTTATGGACCACTTGAGCCCGCTAGGTTAACAACTAGTTTAAGCCAACTTTGTTTTCAATTACTTTCCTTCCCTTTTTCTGCAAGAGAAAGGGACACATATAGGAGCTGTTTAAAAATAGTAGTAAAAAGACAAAAATAACAAGTTTAATAATTAAAAATAAAAGTTTAAATTATATAAAAATATTGAAATATTCACAACACCCTACACAGGTTTCAAATTTGTTCATAACAATACATCAACCGTTGAATTAGTTAATTATAAAATCAAATGTACAAAACAAAATCGTGGTGCTGTTTATCAAAATGCAGAATTTGCTCATCAAGCTTCCATTTTGAGGGTCATTAATTATTTTCTGCAAGCACCATGGTCCCATCGAATGTTATGTCCTACACTAATGTTTTTAAGAGGATAAGAGTAGTATTTATGGATGTAAATTCAGACGGATATGTTAGTTTATGTTCGAAACTTTAGATTCAAGCTAAACTAAGTCATGTATATTTTTGGGTTAAATTAGATTATATTTTTTAAATAATTTTTTGAAAAGAAGTAATTTAGTCCTCTATTTATTTTTAACAACACTTAGGTTCTTTTTTTTTTTTTTTTATAAAAAAAATGATATTATAAGTCATTCTCTTATAGAAAAATGATAGTAAGTCCTCTTTTAAAAAAAAAAAAAAATACTCATGATAAAAAATACATCTAGATTTTATCTATTAATTATAAAAGTTTATTTGTGCATATTAGAAATTTTATGTAAATATAAGTTTAAAAGTGAAATTTTGTTTTGAAAAATTTATCTACTTAAATATTGTAAATTATTAAAATCAAAATGTTGCATGAAATTTTGGTATCAGAGTTAATAAAAAAAATTTAAATTAGATTTATTTAATCTAATACAACAAGATAAGTAAATTATCTAAAATATTATAACGAATAATTAATAAAATTAACACTTTAGTAAGAAAAAAAATAATATAAAATAAGTAAAATGAATCCAACATTTAAAAAAAATTATAATTGAACTAATAAAATGTGATAAATAAGAAGCTATTTTTGTAAAACCTTATAAATACCTAACAAATATTTGTAAAGTCTTATATAATGAAAAAAAAACTAATATTGTCACTTTTACAAAAGAAAATGGCTAAAATGATGCAAAATATAAATAAAGGACTAAATGCCTATTTTCATAAAAGAAAAGGATCATTAGAGTCCCAAATCCTTTTTTAAATTAAATACAAGTTTAAAGTCTAGTCTTAAAATATTATGACAAATTTGAGTTTAACTTTTTAAAATTTTGAATTAATTTAAGTTAGTGTTTGTGTTTAAATATTTAAATATGTATATACTTTATAAAATTTAAAATTAACTCACACTTTAAGTCAAGTTTAAGGTGGGTTCGTAATATAAATGTTTGGTATTGAGCTGAGCCTGATCCTAAAATTACTCATATAGAGCGAAGCTAGACTTACTCAAAACTAATCAAGCTTTGAGTCAAGTCAGATGATTCAAATTTTGGTCGGGTAGTACTAAATTTACATGCATACAAGTAGTGCAGTAGTTATTCCTTGATCATATTCATCAAAACACATAAACACTTGCCACGTTCGACACGCATTGTCCATGGAATGATATGCTAGACAATCCAGGCAATAAAAAAAAATGAAGCAAAAGGAGGGACACAGACACTAAAAACTTAACTAAGAAACTGTTATATCCTGGGACTGGCCATTAGGACTTTAGGGGCAACATCCGTTAACAACGAACCAAAAATTACAAAGTCGTGTGTATTTTCAATATACAAAGAAGGTATGCTGACACTTTGTATCCAAAACACTAAAAAGTTACATAATGAATTTGCAAAATAAAATGTCTCCAATATTAATATAAAGTCTATTCTGAAGATGGTGAAAATAATAAAAAGCTCAAGAGAAAGCCAACCATGATTCCAATGAGTCCCACAAAGATTGCAAATGTATAGGAGAAGCCCTGTTCACCTTTCCGATTTCTCCGCCTCCTCACCATGTCCTGCAGGCAAGAAAGTTGAAAGATGAAATGCTGTTTGCCAGACCAGCTATATATATTAGCAAATTGTACCATATACCAAAGCTTAAATTAAGATTAGAATCTATCACATTGGAAGTGAATTAAGATTAGAATATATATTAGCAAATTGTACCACGAGAACAAAATTGGAAGTGAAGAAGCATATAGAAAGCAAGATAGTATATACTCACCAGTTCCTGTTGAAGTTGCTGCGATTGTCTAACAGCGGCATCTCTTTCTTCCTTCAGTCGTGCATCCTGATTCTAAATAAAAACTGAATCACTAAAATTGTAATGCAGAGTTAACGTAGATCAAATTAAAGTGCTTGCTTGTTAAGCTATTTGACTTGCAAGATAGCTAGCATGTTTTTGTCTACATTTAATCGTAAAGAATTAGACTTTTTTGTTTTTCTAAGCAGAACTAGACTCTTTATAAAAACCGTGAAACATGTTGAAGGTAGAGTGCGATCTGTGGAAACTTCTGGTAGTAAATACATGTCATCTAATAATGATTCTGTGCGTGGGCTTTCCAACGATGCTAGAACTACTGAGGTGGAAGGAGGAGGCAGTTACAAAGTGTCATGCGAATAAGTGCTGAGCTGTTAGTTTTGTTACAAACTGTTACACGAGTTATAGCTCTAACAACCATAACTGCAATGAGTTTTTATATTCTGTGTTGAGTTTATTGTAATAGACTTTTACACTCTTCTTGTAATATAAATATAATGAACACTGTAAAGAATAGAAGCTGAGAATATACAATACAGAAAGCTTAGTTCTACATATGTTTTCTTTTCATTTCTGCTTCTTTTCTTCGCTCCATTTTATCTGAGTTTTCGCTTAACTTCAATATGGTATCAGAGCAATAAAGCACTGTGAGCTTTGAGATTCCAGATATGGACGATCCTGTGGTAGTCGCACCAGCTGCTGAAACAAATAATGCATTTCTGATTCATAAAGATCGAACGATTTGCACTTTCAACAATATTTTAGTATCAATTAAATTGAATAGCTCTAATTACACGATCTGGAAGCATCAGATCTTGAAAATTTTAAGAAGTCTTGAACTAGACAATCATGTACTTCAAGATCCACCTACAGAGAAGTTTGACAATGGCGCGATAAATCCAGAATACAAGAATTGGAGGAAACAAGATGAGATGCTAGGCTGTTGGTTTATGTCATGTATGAATGAGGATATACTGAAACAAATATCAGGTTTTAACACTACAAGAGATGCGTGGACAAGATTGGAGAAGTCTTATGCTTCGAGATCCAGAGCACGAGCCATTCAAGTACGTGAAGAACTGCAAAGTCTACGCAAAGGCAATTTGTCTATATCCGATTATATATTAAAAGTAAAAATGCTAACAGATGAACTAGAAGCTGCAGACTGTTCCTTGACTGAAGAACAAAAATTGATGCAAGTTTTGGGAGGACTTGATGAGAATTATGATAATGTTTTCTCAACATTAACTGAAAGAATGATGAGTGAAAAGGTAACAGTGGATGATGCAAAAGCTTTGCTGCTTAGTCATGAATGCAGGTTGGAGCGTAGAAGTGCTGTTGTAATGTCACCATTGCCATCAATTAACATGAGTATAGCAAACGAGACTAATAAAAGTTCAATCACAGATCCTAGATCAATCAGATTTTCACATACCTCTACTTCACCAAGCCATGTCAATCAGATGAATGTTAATCATACATCTCCTTATACATTTAATCCACAAACTGGTAATACAGAAACACCTATTGGCTATAATACTCACAGTCAGTATTTTTCAAGTTACAGAGGCAGAGGTGGACGTGGTTTTGATAGAGGAAGAGGAAGACCACAATGTCAATTGTGTGGAAAGCTTGGACATATTGTGTCAGCATGCTGGTTTCGATTTGACAGGAATTTTATATCACCAACTCAGGCCTTTAATAGTAACAGACCTTCTGCTATTCCACCACAACACGCTAATACAGCACATTTTGTTCAAATGCGTCCTACACACTCACAAATGTATGACACACAGTCTGCTCAAGCTATGTTAGCCACTTCTGTACCTGTGACATCTGTTCCCTATTCATCTTCTTTTACGCCAGTATCTTCTGCTTTTTCATCTTTTGAACCAGTTCCCAATAATCTGAATCACTTTTCACAGGTTTATCACTCCTCATACACACAACCTTCTACTACACAGTCATCAGTTCCAATTCAAACCTATTCTTCACATATCCCTTCCTATTCTTCTGAGCCTCACTGGTTTCCTGATTCAGGAGCCAGTCACCACGTGACAAATGATCTCAGTAATCTTGGTAATGTCAGTTCTTACACAGGGTCAGACAAGGTGATGGTAGGCAACGGTAAGTGTTTACACATTTCACATATAGGTTCAAATTTCTTTCCTTCAAAATATTGTTCAGATAGAGTCTTTTGTTTAAAAAATGTTTTACATGTGCCTCATATAGCCAAAAACCTACTTAGTGTATCACAATTTGCACAAGATAACAAAGTTATTTTTGAGTTTCACCCTTTTCATTGCTATGTCAAGGATCAGGTGACAGGTGTGATTCTGCTCAAAGGTGATCTTCATAATGGATTATATAGGTTTGATTTGGGACTGACTAAGTCCGAGCAAGCCAATCCTTATAATTCTTCTCATGGTTCCACTTCTACTACATCAACTTCTGAGTCTGCTCATATGTCTTCAACTCAAACACCTTCTGCTCACACTGTTTCTTCTCGTAGAGCAGTGTCTTCCTTATCTCTTTGGCATCAACGCCTTGGCCATGCTTCACTACCAGTGGTTAGAAAGGCACTTACTAGTAGTAATATTTCCTTTTTTGCTGATGATGCTATCAAACATTTGTGTCATGCTTGTCAAATAAATAAAAGTCATAGTTTGCCATATAAAGCTCGAACCAGTTATGCTCCTATTCCTTTACAAGTGGTGCACTCAGATGTATGGGTAGCACCTTCTGTCTCTAAAAATGGATATCAGTTTTATGTTCATTTTGTAGATGAGTTCAGCCGATTTACTTGGATTTACTTTCTTCGATCTAAGTCTTCAGTCTTGCAAGCTTTTTTACAATTTAAATCTGAAGTTGAATTGCAAACTGGATATAAAATTAAAGTTTTGCAAAGTGATTGGGGAGGTGAGTTTCAAGGGCTCACCTCTACCTTAGCTTCCATGGGAATTATTCATCACACATCCTGTCCATATGCTCATGAACAAAATGGCCTTGCAGAAAGAAAACATCGCCATATTACTGAACTTGGGTTGGCCATGATGTCTCATGCTTCTTTACCCTATCAGTTTTGGGATGAAGCCTTCTACTCAAGCACATTTCTCATAAATCGTCTACCAACACCTCTCTTACAGGATAAAACACCTCTAGAGGTTCTGTATAATCAAATACCAGATTATTCCTTTCTAAAGGTCTTTGGCTGCCTTTGCTTTCCTTGTCTTCGATCCTTTAACACTCATAAGATTCATTCTCATTCTAAGCCTTGTACATTCTTAGGTTATAGTCCCAGACACAAAGGATACAAGTGTCTGTCTTCAGAAGGGAAATTATTCCTCAGTCGAGATGTAATATTTGATGAGACAAAATTTCCATTTTCCATGCATTCTGATCTTTCTATGTCCTCCACTCAATCTGTTCCACATCGAACTATTCTTCCTACAATTATGAAGTCACCAGCTTTGCCAGTTCAACCACCTGCACCTGTATCTGATGCTACTTATGTTTTAGGTTCTGAACAATCTGTCTCTGAACAATCTGTCTCTGAACAATCTGTCTCCTGTGGACTATCTCATTCCCATTTAGGTACAAGTGTGGGTCACACTTCACATTCACCTGTTCAATCACATAGTTTACCGTTGTCTACTTCATCTTTGTCTACTTCAAACCTGCCTTCATCTTCTCCCTCTCCAAACTTACCTTCTACTTCTGGTGTCTCTCTTCCAGTGTCATCTTCATCAGTTCCTCATAACTCACATTCAATGATTACTCGGTCTAAGTTGGGTGTTTTTAAACCAAAATTGTATATGGCTTTACAAGCTGATCTAAGCTATGATGAACCTAGCTCCACAAAACAAGCTTTGGCTGATCCATTGTGGAAATCTTCCATGCAATTAGAGTTTGATGCATTGGTTAAAAATAACACATGGACTTTGGTACCAGCACCTTCAGACAGACAAGTTATTGGCCATAAATGGATCTTTCGTGTTAAGAGATTGCCTGATGGAACTTTGGACAAGCTCAAGTCTCGGGTAGTAGCTAAAGGGTTTGATCAGCGTCCTGGCTTTGATTTTATGGATACATTTAGCCCTGTGGTTAAACAGGTTACCATTAGGGTCATCATTACTCTTGCTTTGAGCAGAAAGTGGCTCCTTCATCAACTTGACATCAACAACGCCTTTTTGAATGGTGTGCTTAAGGAGGAGGTCTACATGACACAGCCTCAAGGTTTCACTGATTTACAGTTTCCAAATCATGTGTGCAAACTAAACAAAGCCATTTATGGTTTGAAACAGGCTCCTCGAGCCTGGTTTGATACACTATCAACAACACTCCAGGCATTGGGGTTCCACAAGTCAATTGCAGATAGCTCTCTCTTTGTTAAAATGACATCTCACTCTACCACCTATCTTCTAGTCTATGTTGATGATATCATTCTCACAGGGAGTGATGAAAATGAAGTTAAAACTCTTATAGCTACTCTTCACTCACGTTTTTCTTTGAAATATCTTGGCTTATTGAAATATTTTTTGGGTGTTGAAGTTTCTGCTCTATCTAATGGTGATCTTATGTTGCATCAAGGGAAGTACATTCGTGAATTGCTTGTGAAAACTCATATGGATCAGTCTAAACCGTGCTCAACTCCTATGTCTCTCAGTCTTCCTCTTTCTGCTCAAGGAAGTGATTTGTTTGATAATCCCACTTATTACAGAAGTGTGGTTGGGACATTGCAATACATAACCATTACTCGTCCTGATCTTACCTATGCAGTCAATAAAGTGTGCCAATTTATGTCTAGACCATTGCTCTCTCATTGGTTTGCTGTTAAAAGAATCCTCCGTTACCTGAGAGGAACGCTTCATTATGGTTTAGTTTTCAAGCCTTCCTCAGAGCTTCAACTTCATGGATTTGCTGATGCTGATTGGGCCTCTGATCTGGATGATCGTCGCTCCACTTCTGGTGTGCTTGTTTACTTTGGTTCCAATCCGGTTATGTGGTCTTCTCGGAAGCAGCATGCTGTCTCACGTTCCAGCACAGAGGCTGAGTATCGTGCTTTGGCTGATACTACTTCTGAGATTATGTGGCTAAGGTCTTTGTTGCTTGAGCTTCGCATTTCATTGCCCAGTGCACCTATTGTGTGGTGTGATAATCTTAGCACTGTTTCGTTGGCTGCTAATCCAGTTCTTCATGCACGCACCAAGCATGTTGAACTGGATCTGCATTTTGTTCGTGAAAAAGTTTTGTTAAATCTTGTTGTAGTTCAGCATATTCCTAGTACTCATCAACCAGCTGATCTATTTACCAAGCCTTTGTCTGTTCAACAATTTTTGTTTCACCGAAGCAAACTCAGTGTCATTTGCATGCCACTGAGTTTGAGGGGGGGTGTTGAAGGTAGAGTGCGATCTGTGGAAACTTCTGGTAGTAAATACATGTCATCTAATAATGATTCTGTGCGTGGGCTTTCCAACGATGCTAGAACTACTGAGGTGGAAGGAGGAGGCAGTTACAAAGTGTCATGCGAATAAGTGCTGAGCTGTTAGTTTTGTTACAAACTGTTACACGAGTTATAGCTCTAACAACCATAACTGCAATGAGTTTTTATATTCTGTGTTGAGTTTATTGTAATAGACTTTTACACTCTTCTTGTAATATAAATATAATGAACACTGTAAAGAATAGAAGCTGAGAATATACAATACAGAAAGCTTAGTTCTACATATGTTTTCTTTTCATTTCTGCTTCTTTTCTTCGCTCCATTTTATCTGAGTTTTCGCTTAACTTCAATAAAACAAACATTACATATTTTCTGAAAAGTTATAGATTTAAACATATAGGCATCAAATCATTGTTTGATTTCAATAGTACAGTAATACACACAGAAACATTCACTAAAAACTCACAGGATAGCCATCAAGACTAGGTGAAGAAGAGGTTTTAAATGCTTCATCTTCCAGGTTTGCTTGAAGTGAGGCAGCAGGTAAGATATACACAACTCTAAGCTTGCACTCCTCAATTAGTTTTCCGTTCTCCTTATTGAACTAAATGAAACGTGATATAACATTTAATCAACATCAGAGTAGTGGGAAAATCATAAATGATGAGTTATTCAAACAAAGACTACACAAAAAGTACGAGTCGAAGTTCTCACAGTATCCGGTGGAAGATCCTCAGCATCACTATTTGCAGGCACTATTGTACTCTGCAAAAGAAATTTATCTTTGCATTGCATATCAGGAGGATATTCTCGTTGGGCTTGGAGGGTTACTATAAATCGAGCATATGGTTAGAAACCAGTACTCAAAAACTTCAAACTCGAAAATAAGTGAGAAAGTTAGGAGTAGCACAAGCAGTGAGACAAAAGTCTACTAACAATGTTATATAACTGGATATTTGATCAATAACCAAACTCGATAAAATTATTCGAAACTAACTATTTTACACATGTAATATGTATTGAAGGAATTATTCAACCAAATACCAATTGTTGGATAGTCTATCTAGAAGATCTATCCATGTGTATAGCAAGTATATATTTTATGAAGGGAAAAAAAAAAAGTGAAACAATAAATTGATAAATGTAAATTAAAAAAGAAAAACAGAGTTTGTAAATCTGAGAAGTAGCACCTCTGATTACACATGACTCTCCAGGCTTTACAACACCAGTATTAGGTCGTACAAAATACTTCCTCGGTGAAGTGGTTTTGACCTAGCAAAGAGAGGAGGAAGAGAAAAAGGAAAAGGAAAAAAAAAAGCTCATCAAATCATATGGGAAGGAAACAAATATGAAATAGCAAATATGGGTATACTAGCACAGTAAGAGAATTGTTACCTTAAAAGCAACATCGTTTTCTGTGCTGTTGACAACTCTAAGATCACAAAAGCATTGCCTTTCGAGCTCAACTGATAGCATGAATATCATGATCATTTAAGTTCATTAGAACTCTGTTGAATAAAAGGTCTAATAGAAAGGTAAAAGCTTAGGATAGGACAATATGTTAACAGCACTGCAAAGATCAACCAGACTAATGCAATAATGCTATTAGCAAATTTACATATGTTGTGTGACTTCTCATGAGACAGGTTTATCGTGATGGGCATTCAGTGGCTTCCTATGATTTATTTTTTGATTTTACAGTATTTATTGTTTTCGAAGGCCAATGTTTAAATGTATATATATATATATATTATTGCAGGAAACATATAGTTGATATCCCAGGTCCAAAAAGTATATCAGATTTTATCTAATTTTCTTTCCCTTGTGCAAGTCAATCATCCTATATGTTCCGAAGGGAGAGGAAAAAAGTCATGAAACTACTGCATGTATAAGATAACCGTTTGATGATGGATAGTGTTTCATTTTTAAAAGACTGAACATATGTAACGCCATGAATGCTTTAAACATGTGTTTAATTTATGTATTATTTTTTAACATGCATGTTTTCAACGTTGATATTATAATATGAATACTTTTTTATTTTATTTTTTTTTATCTTTGTATATATTTATAAAACATATTTATATCATAAATAAATTTGAAAATATATGTTAAAGGTAGGTTCAATTTTTAGAAGGGTTATAAATGAAACCAAGAAAAAAAAACTGCAGGAAACATAGGAAAGAAAAAGCATTGAGCGAAGAATGAAAACGAATTGAGGGCATAATGTTACATATTGATATTGAATATCTATATAGAAATAGAATAGACAATTAATCAAAATTGTAATAAAACAGAGAAGAGAGGAAGAGCATATACATTGGAACCTGAGCTCATCAGATTGCAAGGAGATCAATGAACCAACAGCAGGAGAAGATGTCATGATGAACCCACAATCCCTCACCAATTATTTTCAAATTCTTCCGTCCACGTTACAATAAACATAAAATCCCTATCTGCTAATTTTCCAGATGGAAAGAGAGAAGCCAACAAGAGAAAAATGTCTCAAATCTCAATACAGACACAGAGAGAGAGAAAGAAAAGTTAATGGTTTTGAATGAGAAATGTAAGATGGATTAAATTGAAGGGTAGCATGTGATGGAACGAATAACAAGATGCTATACGATTTTCTTGGTCCAAAGTTTAGGAGCCGGTCGGCTGGCTAACCCACACAATTACCAACACTAAGTCCTAACCGGACTCACTAGTTATCTAGAGGTTCTAACCAACTCATATTGCTACTGTCCTACAAACAGCGGAGATAGTTTCTGAAAGCTTTATCTGTGCACCCTCAGATGGAGGAGTTTCAATTACTATACTCTGCGCAGAGGGAGGGAGAGAGAAATGGCATGTGTCAAGCTGAGGCAATTTTGACGCCCGATTCAAAAGTGAGAGAAATGGGATCGGGACCCACTTATGTACGTGTCAACTAAACGGTATCTTGATGACGTGTTCGTTTCTCTATTTTCATTTATTTCTCTTATTTTAATCCTTTATTTTGTTTTGTCGCAAGTCACAACTTTTAAAGCGAATAATATTGATCCTTGTGTACTAAGTAAATGGCTAACAGTGATGCATAGGCTTTTCAAGTTTCAAAATGAATAAGAACTTAAGAAGGAGCACAATTCATGGCCACCATGTCCTTATTGAAGCAGCTGCTTCCTCTTTTCTCTATCTTTACTGATTCCTTTCATGAAAATTAATATTGTTTTTTCTAACACATTTCATTTTTATGATTTCTAACCTTTGTTTTGTCCCTAGCTATCTTTACCGTTTTATTTTGTTTAACCAAGGATAATCCTTAACGTTGGTGTAGAAGAAGAGGAGTGCAAGCAGATCCATATAAAGAGCTGTTAATGTTATACATGACAATTAGTAATCAAGGCAAATATTCAGCATTAACGGAAATCGAACTTCCTGTGTCAATTTGGTGTCACATGTATGTTTTCTTGACAAATGTATTGGCAATAGTGCTCCAAATGTTTGTTTTTGTAAGATAAAATGTGAACATTCTTTTTCATATGTTAGCCAACTCAACTATTTGTTACATATAAAATGATAAAATGACACTGATATAAAAGTGACAAAGATGAACGAAACATATTAAGTTTTTATAATTAAATTCTCATTATCATTCCAACTTTAAAATAAAATATATTCATCTCAATTATTATTATTCAATTATTAAAATTGACTGACTCATTTTAAAACCTGGCCACCTCAGTGCAAAATAATGTTTTAGTTGAAAATATTTTGAATTAAAAAGTGAAAAATATATATATTTTTTAAGAAGCTTTTATCACGTTTCAACCAAGTATTCTGAATTCTTTTACCACAAAGTAGGAAAAAGAATTAACAGTTCTCAAAAATCTTCACTACCTCAGAAATTTCTTTATATATTAGCCTCACATCACTCACCCCATTGCTCGCAAACATTCAGACCCTCTCACCTCTTTGCACTCCAACATTATCTCTCTCTCTATCTCTCAAAAAGCTAGCTAGGCTTCTTCCTCTTTAAATAACCTTCAGTTGTTAATCAGAGAGCAATGGCATCTCTGACAAGTGCCATGCTCTCACTCAGTATCTGCTTTGCTCTAATAGCATTCTCCATTAATGCTCAGTTGGCACCAGCTTCTGCACCCACAACTGCTCCAACTATTACACAACCACCAGTGGTGATTGCCCTGCCACCAACTTCTTCATCGTCTTCACCTCCAACCTCCACAGTAAGCCCTCCACAAACAAGCACAGCAAGCCCACCAACGAACCCGGCAAGCCCACCAAGTCAAGTAACAAGCCCAATGTCATCAGCCCCAACAGTTTCAAGTGCTAGTCCTCCAATAAGCAGCTCAGATGCCCCAAGTCCAAGTTTGAGCTCCCCAACAGCACCTGCTGAACCTGAGTCACCTCCCACATCCCAGCCAATATCTCCAGGACCTTCCTCCACTATTGATGGCACACCTGCTGGTCAGCCTCCAGTTGCTGCTAGTCCTGATTCTTCTGCTTTTCTAATTCACACCAGCAGCCTTGTATTATTCTTGGCTGGAATTGCACTTTTTATCTAGGGAACATTACACGGGGACTCTGTTGTCATATATAAATATTAGTTATATTTTAGTTTTAGCATTTTAATTTATTTTACGACTTTTCTCTTCTTCTGTTTTTAAATTATGGTTTTTTTATATGTGCTCTGATACTCTTCTTTTTTTTGTACCTTTCGTTTCTCTTTAATTTCTTAATTATGGCATTTGAGTGCATGCATGGATGATGATATTAATTTGTGATGTTGAGCTAGCTAGGATGGATTTTTAGAGATTTATTGAAGGTTACATTATGTATCTCTTTTACTTTGTTGTATCATTTTGATGACCCAGCTGAATAATACAGATCCTGTTTAATCCTTGTTATTGGGTGTCTATATTATATTTTTATTTTTATTTTTGGTATGCACAATGAATTACTAAAGTGTGCACTTCCAGACTACATTAATTCTGATATATATCGCTATTAATAGGAAAAACCATTTTGTTAGTTTTTTTATTTTTTGGAGTATCAATTGAAATAATCTACTTTACAATATACAGTCACTCACTAAATGTTATAAATTACGTACCCAAATCCATGGGAAAAACACCTTTACCTCTTTGCTAAATGTGCAAAACAAGTTTAGTTATCTTATATATCTACGAGGGTTTGTTATATCTTAAATTCCCAACTAAAATAAATTCCAAATTCAAATACAGAGGTATATGAATTCATCAAATGAGAAAGCTAGAACCTAGAATTGATTATTGAGAACAATTAATTAAAAGTAGTATACATTGCAAAAGAAAGAATTTTTAAATAAAGCAAGTTTATAAAAAGGTAGGTAGATGCTTAATTGAGGAGGGTAGATAGGAAAGTAAATAAAAGCTGAGGTTGTGTTAAGTAATTGGTTGTGTAAGTGATGAGAAAAAGAATGGGAATGGAAAAGGGTTGGTGGTGACATCTATATGCAAGCTAGCTGTTATAATTAGCTAAGCAGGCTGAGGCACAAATTAAATATGTGGAAGAAATGAAAAAGGAACAAGAGTTTTAATTTTTATGAAATGGGATTGTGGGAGGCCAGGCCAGGTACTGTACTGAGGATTATTCTATGAGAAAAATGAGGCACTCTGTGCATCAAGAGACAGTTGGTTGGTGATGGTGGGGTTCTTAATATAGTGATTTCGCACATGGTGTTTTAGCCCCACAAACCATGTCTTGTTTCTTTAATTTGGGGGAGTTGATGGGTGGGATATTTTTTTTTTTTCCCGTAGTGAATTGTTTCCTTCACCTTTCGACATGATGGTCAGATTTCTAAATTCATTTAATAGAAACATAATGATTAATACATTAATTATTAGTTAGGGTGTGTGAATATGATTTAAAATTACTGGTATTTTTTTTTTTCGTATTTAAATAATAAATAAATGGATAAAAATTTTTACTTTTTAAACAAAATAGACAAAAACTCTTAAAAAAGTATATATAGGGGAGGTTCTTATACTTCTTATAAACTTTGACATATTATAATAATTTAGTTAATTGATAGGCTAAGACAAAAAAAAAATGATTTATCTATTAAAAAAAATAAATTTTGCAAAAAGACAAGTGTTAATAAAATTAAAATATAATAAAATAGTTTAAAAATATAAAGTGTTACAAACAACTCGTACTTTAAAAAAGAATGTTAGAAAAAACAAATATTTTATGCTAATAAAAAACAAGATAATAAAAAAAATTATAAGTATCTTTATCTATTAAGATAACTTTTTAGGTTCAAGAAATTTGACAAAATTGGTAAAAATATATTTTATTTTAACGTCCCCATTTCTTTAGATTATTCTAAAATTTAAGTGGTCTCATCTAAACAACTCAGACTATCTGGCAGTGGTACAAGAAATTTCTATAAATTACATTGTTATATCAGGATTAACTGCAACTTATAACCTTGATCAACGTTTATTAATTAAGTTATGCTTTTTAGAGACAATACATTAGAGACTGTTGTTTCTTCTGAAAATGCCAAGTTGTCTGGTTTTGGAAATGATGCCTAAAGAAGATGGAAAGTTGAAGGTGTAGCAAAATCAGATTCTCATTCTAAAATCAAATGGGATGAGCATTGGATTCTTTAATGACTTACCCGACCATATTCTCCTTTTTCATCTTTGCCTTTTTATAACTCATTAGTCCAATCGTGATGCATTATTTTCTCTGATTCTATCTCAAGCTCACTCCGTCAGTCGCCACATGGTTGGTTTTTATGTCTAATTAAGTTGGCTTAGCCTATTTTACCACATGTCTTCATCATTATTAATGGCATTATTTATGATTTTTTTTTCCTCCAATATTCTCTTAACTAGTAAACTTACAAGTTAGGTAAATATTCTAAACACACTTGTAATCGTCATAGAAGTTTGGAAATTACCCTTAAATCAAGTGAAGATGCAAATTCAAGTAATTGCATCTAATTCTTCATCATACATATTACATATTAGCACGCATTAACATTTTATTGAAGCAATAACAAGACATATAATAATAAAATGGGATATTTAGTTGCATCCTATTTTACATATCATGAATCAATTCAACAGTTACTCCAAACGACAAATATTTAATTAAGAAATTTTTTTATCATAATTTAAAATATATTAAAATTTATATAGTATAATTTAATTGATTCATGTGAGTAAATAATTCTATAATTATTTTTTTATCTCACATTTTTAATTTTATATTTAATCAATAATTAAACAGATATTCTATATATATATATATATATATATAACATTACAATTATTTAATAATATGTGCAATTTACAACTGTGGTTGATGACATTTGTGACAAAACAAAAGACACTTGATTTGAACAGTCCCCTCACAAAAAACAAAGGACAAAACCTAATCTCTTATAGGCCTTCGTTACTAGCGTCGCTAAGACAAATAGGCCAGTCACCCAGAACCAAAGGCAGAGACTGACTCATCCATTCTTTAGCTTCACCAGCTACATATTCACTCTTTTTAGTGGTTTACAGGAGGACACTTGTATAAGATATATGGTTCAAACTGGAACTGAAACTACATTACAAAAGGAAAAATAAAATTCTCGGAAGCTCGCCAATGTTTTTGTGCATGGACGATTTAATTAAGAGGCAAGATATTTTTATGTTTTGTGGTCCATTTTATTTCCATTAATAAATGCAAATAAATTATAATTATAAGTTTGAGTCATCTCAAATATTATTTAAGTTAAAAAAATAATTAAATTGTTACATACATTCAAAGTTTCATTTTTACTTCTCCATACACTACACCTATTTTTTATAACACAAACATACATTAAAAAATATCGTGCAAAACTAATTGAATGATTGAATCGTATATAAACGAAAGGAACTGTTTTTCAGCAGGAGTCATGAGAAAATTTTCCGAGTCCTGAATTTCAGAACTTACCGGGCAGATTAACTTACACAGAGCTCCAACCTAGAATTTCTTTTGACCTACTGCTGCACAGTTGAAACTTTGCAAATAATAAAAAAAAAAAAAAATGAACAATCAAACCAAACACAATAGCATAGCATTTTTTTTAAAAACTGTTTTGCTTTTGCAAGTATTACAACTAATTCCGTTTCAATCTTGGTAATCCGGATTTCTATTTTGTACTCGATTCATCGGTTAGATAAAGATTCGTACCATGACCTCTGATAATGATAATCACTGGGTTAGAAAACTAAACCAAGATCCAAAACTTCTGCTCAAATAAGTATCAGTAAACTATTTTGTGCCAGTAAAGGACACTCACTCTAGTGTCATCTACCTTTCCTACGTTTTCTTCTACAGTCAAAACAGTCCGTACATGGATATTTCTTTTTAGTGGAATTACTTGCTTGCAACTTTTCAGGTGCTACTTTCAGTTCTTCCACAAGTATCTGACGAAGCTTCTCATTCTCCTCCTGCAGTTCTTCTATGATTTGCTGGTGCTTCAAAACCTTTTTTTTTTCCCATGTACATATCAAGTCAGTACAAAAGCAAACAAATTCTATAATAATCTCTAAAGTTGAAGTTTTTTGCGAGTTCTAAACAACATATGAATTCATGATGTTACCATGTGAAGCACGCTGTTTTCTGACCTCAAACTTCCAACCTGCAAATGTAATCAAGAATTATAATTTGATTTTTCCTTAACGAATGCCAAATTCAGCTAATGTTGTCTCATCAGAAGAACAAAAATATGATGGAAAGTTCAAAACAAGGTCTTATTGTGCGTGACACTATTGCAAAATCTTGAATAGTCAACCAAGTGCAAAATCATGCAATGTACTTTGAGTGGATGGATGTAATAACAGTCAATTAAGGAGGTACATGCCACACAACAACTGAGATAGCATCGATAGGTTTATATACAGTCCACGTGCATTATTATCCATGGGAAACTAAATTGATAAAAGATAGCGATGCATAATTTCATCCTCATTAACAAAGTAGCTGCTCTTTCTATCTCCTTGAAAAACTAATTGAGAAGTGCAAATAACAAAATAAGTGGTTTAAAAACAAATGTGTTCGGCCTGTAACGTACCACATTTTGTTCGCTGTCGTCTCCTTTTAAAATTGGACTCTGAAGAAAACTGTTGATAACCTGTTCTGTTCGGCTCACAAAAGGAGCATTAGTCGAAGTGTTTTCGGACATAAAGCTTTCAGAACTTGACCCTGTACTTTTATTTCCATATCTAGGCAGGTCTGAAGATGCTGGCTCTGGTAATCTGGTTTGCAGCTGAGTGATACTTCCTATAGGATTTTGGCTTGATGGGCTATTTCCAGTGCTCGTACCACCTTGCAAAGAACTTGGAAAAGGACTTTGACCAATGGATAGATTCGGAACAATTCCAAATTTCTCCATCATCTTTGTCATGGTTTGCTAGCAAAAGAAACTAAAAGCTTAGACATGAGACTAGCAAATAGTAGAAGGCAATATCGCACGAGATAAAAGAAAATGGCACGTACTACAAAACATAACTGAATTTGTTGCAACACCCCTGGCTTCAAAGCAAGGCCTGCAGCGCAAGATCAATGAATAAGGAATAAAATAATAATTATAATAATAACAAAGATTAATTTGGAGCACATAGTCTTGCATACCAACTCCAAAACCATGGCCAATCCCAACTCCACATCCAATACCAGCTTCAATATTCTTAGCTCCCACCTTCTTCAACTGGAAGAAGCAATAAAATAAAACTATGGCATCAGTACACGTCTAAGATGTCAATAACTTTTATCTTTTGACATTTTCTCATTTCGTAATATCGGAAGGGAAACATGGCTGATCTTGATAAAACAGTAGAGTGAAAGAAGAAAGCCAGACTTACTGTGCTATTTACATGCTGACTTACTCCAGAAAATGCATCAGTGGCACCTCTTGTGGCACTCATTACTTGGTTTAACACTGGTATTGCACCTGGTACATTATTCAAATCAGTATCTACGAGGCTTACTAATATCGGCAATAAATAAAGAAGAGGTTTTATTTCGTCAACATTTTATATCAAACTTCTAAATGACAGGTCACAACACAATAACACCTTTATCATCACAAAAGCTATACTCTGTGTAATTGATCTATATTCTTTACAGCATCAATGGGGCACTTTAAATCCATCAATTGGATTATATAAATAAGTTTATCTTATTAATGATGTAGACAATAGCAATTAATAAGCAGGAATACAATGGTTTAAAAATAACAAAAAAGCAATAGATGCTGCAATGGGACATTCAAAAAGGCCGAGGTAAACTTTAATCCTAGAAATTAAGATCATGCGTTAAGATTAGTGAAAAACTTTAATCCTGTAAATTTTCATGTCTTTTTTTTTTTTTTTGTGAGCAACTGTATGACAATTGTTATCATTCTACATACATTACTGAACAAGCCAGATTAAAAGTCAGAAACTATATTGAATACATGGTAATTAGTCTATAAGAGTTGAATAAATGGTAATTACTAAACAAGCCAGAATAAAAGGTAGTTAGAAACTATATCCTATAAAAGTTAGTCTTTGTTCCTACATTTCATCATAAATCCCAATGATATGAAACAAAAATGTAAAGAACAAAAAACGACAGATGATGGAAATACATTGTTTCTAAGCAGTTAATAAAAAATGGGTTTCCTCATTTCTGGGCTTGAAATCTTCCCACGTAAATTAATTCCATAGAGACTGAGAGAGAAAAAGGCAACAGTCAATATACAGTGAATCGTGAAGAGGTACCTAAATTTATTGGGCGACCAACGCCGATACCAATCCCACAGCCGACTCCAAAGCCTGTGAAAATTTGACCCACTTTTAAAGTAAACGGATTCTCTATACGAATATCTTGAATTTGTGTTCTCTGATTGGTCACCAGTATGCCCCCACTGCTACCCTCCATTTCACCACAAGATTGACTCTCTACTTCTCTCTCTCTCTCTAAAAGCTTAAAGATGATGCCTTTCTCTATGTCTCTCTGTCTGAAACTTAAAGCTTCAGTTTTTCTCTTTCAATTTTTCTTCAAAATCCTTTGTGTTCGGTAATCTGCAAGTTCCCTCTTTTGCTTGCTCTGAATCATCGACATCAGGTATAATTGTATAAAAAGCGGGAGGTGTAAATGACTAAATGTCTCTGAAAACAAAATCATAAATTGGGATTGGACTTGCCAAGGTATTTCCAACATAAATGTGCCACGTAAGTGTTCAAAAAGGTCCCTCAAAATTAAGTTACAATATTGCCCTCTCGACCTTGCTAGAAAATGACAGTCAAATCCTAAATACCGTGCAGTCTAAACATGGCGAAAGGATTATACCTAAGTAGTAAGAATGTAAGATGCTAACCGATTGTCAAAACCGGCGATAGTTGGCACTTGGCCTATTGAGGCCATTTTATCTTCGTACGCATTCCGTTGGCTAAGACTCTAAGATTAAATCCCACAGTCCGGTAAAAAAATTTTTTGTTAAAACTCGACCGAACTTTAGGTTGTAAAATGGATCAAATCCATACAGCATTAATAAATTCGCAATTCGATTCTATTCGATTCATATTCTTTATGAATTTCATAATCTGTAACTAATACACATATTGTAGCCTTGTAGGCAGCCTATTTTCATACATATTTGAGGTCTGATCATGATCGATAAAAATGTATGTAATAGTTACTAAAATTTGTTGATAAGTTGACGATGACCTTTAGTACTAGCTCATTTCGGTGTTTTAAATTATAAGTACTGATTCAAGTAAACGAAAAAATGTCGGCATTACACAATATTTCTTCAAATAAACCTCTTTTTGTCCCAAAAAAAATAATAATTGACATGATCATGAATCCAACATGAACTCGACGATTTAAAATAAGTATGATTAAAATTAAATGAATCAATTTGTCTTGATTCATTTATTAAATGAATTGGATCTAAATATGAGTTAAATGGTTTATACAGTAAACATGACTCATTAACAAAAATTGCACTATAGCACGTAAACTAGACATGAATTTGAAGCTTTTAAATAAACGTAGGTTAAAATTAAATCTATTACTTCATAAACGATTAATCCATCTTAACTCATTTATTAAATAAATTGAGCTAAATATATCAAGTCAATTCAAAGTCGACCTAACTCACCTATTTGATAACTCTAATATTGCAGCCATTCAAATTAATCCAATCCATTGCACATGTGGATTGATTCGGATCAATAAGTACAATCCGTTAAAATGAAATTTTTCTTGACCATATAATTTTTTTTTAAATTTTATACAAATTATAAATTTACACAGTTAAAATTGAAATTTATATTATGTTATACTTGAACAATAGAATTGTCAATTAACTTTAAGAAAAAAAATCTAATAACTTTGGAATAACTATTTTGCTTATATTGTGATTTATAATCTACATGATTAGAAACGATGTTAAAAAATAAATAAATAAATAAAAGCTTGTTATATTTGGAACACATACTTGAAAATATTATTTGATTTATCGAAAGAAGCCCATTTTCAAGCACCTTATGTGAATCTTCTCATCTTATTTGGACTTAGTTTGTGGGTTTTTGATGATTGAGGGAGTTTCTTAGAAGTTGTTGGAAAATAATTCTCTAAAAAGTACTTAGAGGATAATTATTTAAATTTTTATACATTTATCAATTTTTTATAAATATTAACTTTATATATGATGAATGTCAAATATTTGCAATTTAGCAATTGAATTAAGTGTAATGGTCTGCGAGGCCTTGAAACTCTAATATTATGTTTGGAAAAATAATTCTTCTAAAATCTTAACCCAAAGGATCAAGTGATCAACTATAAAAGGTGAAATTATTATTGGAATTTATGTTGCTTAGAGTTTGTACTCCTGAGTCCTCTTCCTCCACGATGGTTGCAGAGAATCTTTAGCTCTGTGAGAGAAGTGGGGTAGAGAAAAGGAATGCAACAATTTCATTGTTCTACTGTGTCTTCTTAAATTTTAAATTTAAGCTTTTTACTAAGTCGTAAAAATTCATAATTTGAACATAAAGATACATATAATATCTTCTTTTAATAAGAAGCAGGTAGTACTATTTTTTTTTTACTATTTCGGTGATACCCTTTAAATCCTGTATCCGCCACACACACTTTCACTGAACCATTCAAACACTGAAAAACCCTGTAATGACAAATAATGAAGATGACCTAAAGAACGTCCATCTTGCCAAACGATAAATTGACTGCCAGCCTTTAAAAAGTTGGAGGTTTACATTCAGATCTTCAAAATATCTATATATAATTTGGCTTCTTTAGAGGAAAGATGGTTGATAAATTCAGCTAAACTAGTTTCCCTATATCTCTCAGGGTTCTGTTTGTCAATCAACTCAATAGCAGGCTCTACCATATCTTCCATGCATAAGCATTGAAAGCTAGCTATAGAGACTTTGAGAACTGAGAGCAACCCTGTGAAATAAACTCTTGTACAATCCATTGCTTATTACTTCAAGATGATTGCCAACAAGGACAATGAGAGCACCCTCCAAGGCTGATACAACCTTCCAAGTATTGTCTTCAAAGTCTATGATCTCAAGCGCGCCTGTAGTGTTTTCAGCAAGGACGGTGATGATACTGTGGTCTGCGTGGCATTGCTGTCCCATTGAGTTGGAAAATGGGGAGATTTGTGGATAGTTGTTGACAACTATCATCTGATTTCCTTGCTCAAGTTTGTCCCTCAAATAATTTGCACTCAAGCCTAAACTCTCCATAATTGCTCCTATTACATTTATGCCTAATCTTCTCACTTCCGTAACATAGTTTGCCATTTTTTTCCTGTTCAAATATCAGATTCATCATCTATTGTGTTTAACCTAAAAAGTCAAGGAAGATATAACACTAAATAACTAGCATAACATGTATTTTTTTTTCCTGATCATAAGCTTACTTGTCATTTTGTTTTCTTCTTTTTAAGGTAATGAAGTAGCATGAACATATTATAAAGGGTTTTAACAATCAAATCCTTGAACAAGTTTAAAAGGGCTATCACATTGTTGTATTTCACAGATCACCAAGCTCCCTTCAAGTTAGGAATCTGTCACTTTATTTTTTTTAAAATTTGGTTATTCAGGAGTACAGTAGATTGTTTAAAATGTATATCAAGCTATAAAAAGAAGCAGCTTATAATCTTATAATTTGACTAAGTTTGAAATGATTCTGCTTTTTAAGCTTTTGTTTTGAAAAAGTAATCACTTCAATCGTTCCTCTTTACTTACTCACAGAGTCACATGTAAAAAATAAAAATGAAAATGAAATATGAATCTAACAAAATCAATTGAATATATAAGAAAAAGGGAAAATGGTGAAGGTTGAAGAAATAAATACTTGAAGTCTGTGGGATTTTCTGGCCATAAATGAATCCAATCTTCAATAGGATTTGCATAGAGCTTAATGAAGTCTCTGAAGACATTGTCTCTGAGAATCCCAAATCTTATAGGTTTGTGAATATCATCGGACATAAACATTTTCTTTTCCTCAATTGGAAATTCAAAGAACTTGATGGACGACTCAAAAGCATCTTCAATGACTGTTTTGCTTATGTCGCGATTTACAATCTACATTATCAGAAAATGACGATACAGTCACAGATTAAATAATGAAGAGTATAAAGCCGGATAAACATGGAAAATGGATCTTATTATATGATCACCTGAAAAATTCTATTTTTCTGACAAGCTAACTGGATCTTCTCAACTTCTGAAGACCTGGTTTGTGGGTTTTGGCTGATTAAGCGAGTAAAATCCATTATGGGAATTGTTGTTGGGCTTAGGGCTAATACTCTTGTGTCCTCCTTTAACTCCATGAAATTAACAGAGAAGCAAATCTTTAAGGGTAGTTGGAGGTTTTTTATTAATATGAGGCATTATAGAACGTGCCACCACTTGTTAAATTATTATATTATTTAATAAATAATAATAATAATATTTATTATTATAATAAAAATATATAAATATATAAATTATATATTATATTTATATAATTAATTATATTTTAGTATCTTTATTATTGAATAAAATTTTTATTAATAAAAAAAATTATTAAAAAATCATAAAATTTATTATAATATCTCTACGTATTTAATTTAAAAGTAATTTTGTAATATTTATTAATTATAATTAAAAATAATTTAAAAAAAATATTAAAAAATAAATTAAAGTTTATAGTGATCTTAGTTTAATCACATATTTAAAAATATTAAAATGTTAAAACACATGGAGAAAGAATAAATTAAAATTATTTGTAGCTCAATATTTGAGTATGTAAAACGGCTTAAGTTCTAGTAAATTATAATTATTTAAAAAAAAAAAAAAACGCAAAAGAATTAAAATTAAATTTATTTTAGTTGTGTTAATTATAACATTGTGGAATCATAATAAAAATTATTGTTATAATAAAATATCGTATTAATAATAGTAATTATTTTTTAAGATATTGACTAAAATGAAAAATATAATTAATAATTTTAAAATTGTAGTATTAAATAATACATATACTCAAAATAAAATTATATATATTACATAAAATATTGATTACATTTGTAATTTTATTTTCGTTGTCAATTTACATTTAAAAATAATAAATTATAGATTAAATTTATTTATCTCATTTATAATATGTTATTTTATTTATGACCTACAATATTTAAACATATAAGTTATTCTAAATTTTATTTATTTATTATTATTTTTGTTGTTGTTGTTTTATATGTATAATTTTAACTATATTTTTTTATTATATTTTCTATCACTTGTTAATTTTTAATTTATGTATACAAATAATTATATATAAGATAAAATAATTAATAAATACATAAATTATTATATAAATATATTATTACATAAAATATATAAATATTTATCAATAGTCATTTGACTTAATAAAATATATTATTAATAGATTTTAAAATTATGAAAATAAGATGATTAAAAAAAAAAATTAAGAAAAAAAGTTTAAAATGTAAAAGGAAAAAAATAAAAACTATAAAATAACACTCTTTTTGATACATAAAGACTAGATAAAATCGTAAGAGCTAGTTAAAAACTAGCCTATCGATATATTGAACATCATAGATCTTGCGGTTATTGCCCTTGATAAGACTGTCATTAGAACACCACTTGTAGATAGGTGGCATGGCATCAAATGACTTCCAAATTAGGACAAGGTGTTTCTTGTGTTTTAGAAGATTCAGCTATTCTGGCAAGAAAGCTTGCAAGATGCTCTTAGTTATGGAAATGAAAGATGGTCCATCTCTTTCATTTAACTAAAGAAATGAAGAAATAAACAAGTAATTTAAAATTTATTCTCTAATTAACTTTTTATTTCTTTTGAATAAAAATATTCATGTTTTATATAGACATATTTATAAAATATATGATTATATCATATTAAATGGCAAAATATTTAATTATGTCATATTTAATTACAAAATATCACAAAGTATTAACACTTTCTTTTAAATTAATGCACGGATATTTCGTATGTTCAACTTGTCTAATATTCTCATACTAAATCTTTTAAATTGTAACTATATCTCTTCACAAAGTTCAGAATGAGGTGACTTAATCTAGATTGTTAAAAAACTTCTCTCGAATGCTCCAATTGGATTTTTCTTTTAAGAGTTACGATTGCGATTACATCAAATTAGATATCCCAACATTGATCTTTGCTATGACCCTTTTTCTAGCAATTGGTGCATTTGATTGATGATTTATCAATAACTTTTTTAAATTTTTTCATTCTTGCTGATTTAGAAATGAACGATTTTGAGTTATTATAGCGGAAGTATTAGAGTCTTCAAAATTTTATTCAAGATGATATGACTTATTACCTCTCTCTAAATTATGGAATAACATTCTTCGGAATTCAGCATGCTTTCTTTTGGTAAATTTTCTCCATGAACTTACTCAAAAACATCATCCAATTTAGCAAAAAAAATATGTACCCTTAATCTTTCAACAAACTCCTGATATAATTTTAGATCATTTGAATCTTTTATGACCACTTTATCATGATGATCCAATTTTTAAAAGATTTTTGTTAACTTTCTATAATATTTTGAGAGTAATTTTCTATTTTGTCTAGAAATGAAGGCTTATTGATTTAAGAAAAATAACTTAAATTCGACACTTTCATTATATAATGCTTTTGTCAAAACATCCCAAATTTTAAGAGTTGTAGAAATGTGTAAATAACACTTCATAATTTCTAGACTCATAGATATTAGTAGTCATCTCTTCACCTTTTGGTTTTTAACGTATCACTTATTATACCCTTTTGTTCCTTTTCAAGTTGTAGTTTTGTATCGTGAATATAAGAGAGTTTTTTCCTCTCAGTTACATGTATTTTCATTATTTAAAACCAAACATCATAATTTATCTTCGTAAGTATGATTTTGGTATTAAAAATTTATTCAGAATGAACAAATTGTATAATAATCAAAGTTGAATTCTTCATAAATGTTAAAATCAAAGTTAAAATTGTATAATCTATCATGATTGTATAGTACAAACACTAAAAAATGATGTAAGGATCTCAAAACCATAAAGAAAATTTCAAGAATTGGTCTAAATATTACCAATTAGAGATAAAATCTATCAAAATTGGAATAAATTGGCCAATTTGGATAATAAAAAAATGGGATAAAATTGATTTATTTGGATCAAATTGAAATATAATCGATCAAAATGGATCAAACAATTAAAAGGGACAAAATTGGGTGCAAATTGAGTAAAATGGACAAAATTGAAATAAAATTGATCAAAATGGATCAAACCAAATAAACGAAAAATCGAGTGCAAAACATAGTAAAATCTAAAACAGACTAAATCGAGTATAAATCGAACCGAACTAGTGATTTTCAAATTTGGACCAGGTTTAAGCAAAATGAACTACACCAAGTCAAGGTCTTCAATTTCAGACAGCGCGTGATGGCATATGCAACGTGTGGTAGAGCGTGGATTTCTTCTTTCAATGTATGTGGAGGTTTTTAACGACCGTTTTTTACCAGAATGCTCAGAATTATGTTTATAGTAGTATGGTAAAATTAAGTGAGATAAAAAATGCTTCAAAAATGAGTTTTTAAATTAAGTTTTATATAGGTATTTGGTGAGTATTTTTCTAAGAAATTCAAAGAAAGAAAACTCAATTTTAGGAAATTAAAGCTTCAAATTTATATAAAGCATCAACCATACTTTGATACCATTAAGAAACAAACAAGTTATTCAGAATTTATTTTTTAATCAATTTCTTATTTTCATTTTTTTTTATAGTAAAAACATCCATATTTTATATTTACATATTTTACAAAATATTTAATAATAAAATATCTAATTATATTATACTAAATTATAAAATATCACAAAATATCAACACTAACCATACGAGCAAATACATTTGTGTGTTCTTTGCGAAACAATTTCATCATCCCCCAAGCTACTTAGGCTAGGACCATTGATAGAGCATACAAATTTTGAGTGTTGACCCCATTATAAAATATTTAATTAAAACATTTAATTATATTATATTTAACACTAACAAAATACTTTCATTCTTTGAGTGTGACCCTAGCAACTTGATCATTGGTTATCTTTGACAACTTTTATTCTTAGCTCCTCAGAACAAAGGATGGGCTGAACGAGCTTGAGAATTTGATAATACATACCAATTCCTTTTAACTTTTTCTAGAAGATATTTCTAAAATTGTACCCATAAAGAAAACATTATTTCTATATACTAGAGTGACTAATTTGTTAGAATTTTTTTATTGAGCTATTATTAATTAAAATTTTATTAATTTATAAAATATGTTAAATTATAGTATAATTAATTTGTTTGGAGGCTTAATTTTTTCATGGGCTCATTGTAGGCTAATGTCAATTATTAGTATGATGAGTATATGTACTTAAATAGGCTTCGAATTTTTATGATGAGTGAAATCTTAATACTCTTTATATATATAGATAAATATTTTTACACTCATATTAAGAGAAACGATCATGAAACTTACTTTTAGAATAGTTGATTATAAAAATTGATAGAAAAAGATCTAATTAAATTAATTGAAAATCATAACTTATATATTTTTTATCTTAGATTTATATTCTAATATAATAATAAAATAATATATGTGAAACACAATTATCTTGTGATTTTTTTTTCATGTAATGCTTCAAAATTGAAAAATCAAATAACAAAAAAAAAAAAGGCATATATATATATATATATATATATATATGGGCGGACGTACCTAGGTTAAAGCCTCAGTCAATTTTTTTTACAAAAAGTTAATTATGTGTATATTTTTAGCATTAAATAAATATTTATATATTGTGTCTAATTTTTATGTACATATTTTAGTATATATTAACAATATTTAACAAATACGTGGATAAAAATGACATAAATTATAAATAAAATGGTTAAATATATTTTTTTTTCATGTATTTAATAACTATTAGTAACAATAATAAAATTATAGAATACTACAAAAAAATTCTTTTTAAATAAAAGAATCCAAATAATATTTAGATATTTTTAAACTCAACATTATTAAAATAAAATTAAAAAAATAAGTATATAATAAGTTTCATATTAAATTATTTTAAGTTTATATTTATTATATTTTATTTCAATCAAAATTTTAACTTTATCTATTATTATATTATTTGATATTTTATTTTAATAATCTTTTATAATTTATTTTAAAAAAATTATTATTTTTATTATTATTAGTCATTCTTATATTATTCATAAACATATATTTTTAAATATAGTCTCAAGTTTAAAATTATAAATCATATTTTACTTTTTATATTTTCATATATTTATTTTAGTTTTAATGTCTATAAATCTTAATGTATTTTATTGAGCTTTTTATTTGCTTAGATTTTTTAGTTAATAAATTTATTTTATTCATGAATGATATTAATATTTATTAACTTGTTATATTTTTGTTAATTATAATGTTTTAACTTTATGTCTTTATTATAATATGACATAAAAAAATTTAATGTTGAATTGAATATAATTTATTATAATTTTTGTTAATATTTTATTTTGTATAAAAAAAATTAACTTTTCTTAAATTATTTTTTAACTCCGTCATATATATATATATATATATATATATAAAAGCATTGATTTCAAATCCATAGATTAAGCGTAGGGTAGAGTTTGATTTTTTGAATGATAGTTGAAAAGTTGACCGATAATTCACGATTGCTGCCACTTTATAGAACAGTACCTGAGATTTGAAATAACAAAGCAGACTAAAATGTCAAACACATTGCTTATAGCTAGCTTTATCAATGTACGTAAGAAAAAAAGAAGCTAGAAGGACAAAAAAATAAAATTGTACATCTAAAACGCGCGAAAAAGAAAAACGGCATTAGGCCGAAAAAGTTACTATGAGGGCAAATATTCTAGGAAAAATGTGCACCAGAACTTTGCATCTGCTTTCATATTAGCCACTCGTTTTGTATTATGTAAACGTGGCTCTCTGGTCTTTTCTTAGTTCCCTTACAAAGTTTGCCGTATCGTAGAGAATCTTCAGCAAAGGGAAAAAAAAAAAAAAAACCATGGCTATAACTTCGTTGTCCATGGTGTCTCTGAACCCACCAGATTCACCATACCATTCAAAGACTAGAAATAGAGAACTTTTTGAGACAAAATCCTGGTTTCCAGCTCTACCCAAAAGCAGACCCACTTCACTATCGTTCATTAAAGCTCAATCTAGTGCTCAGAATGACGATATAGTCATCGTTGGTGCTGGAATTGCTGGCCTTGCCACCGCAGTTTCTCTTCACAGGTCAGATATATGAAAAATCAAAATTTAAAATTATGGTTATGTTAATTAGTAAAAGGGAAGAAAAGAACAAAAAAGAGTATTCTACTTTTGTAAAAAATATATATATATATATAATATATATATAGTATTATGAGTTTGAGATAATAAAAATATAGTACAACTTTTGCATTAAAAGTGTAAAATTTGGGTTTTTAAAATTACAAGGCTTGGATTGCGATCGTTGGTGCTTGAGCAGTCAGAATCACTCCGTACAGAAGGAACTTCGATCACCCTTTTCAAGAACGGTTGGCGAGTATTGGACGCCATTGGTGTTGGAAATGAACTCAGAAAACAATTTGTTGAAATTGAAGGGTTACGTATTGTTATTTTCCCCCTTACTAAAATGTAGGTTGGATGTTGAGTTCAATTGTATCAGTTAATGCAGGATGGTGATAAACTCGGAAGATGGAAGACAACTACGCTCCTTCAAGTTCAAAGATGAAGATGAAAGGTAACTTGTTAGTTTAGTTATTTTATATCGAACAAGCATTTCATACTTAATAGATGCATGTTTTTTATTTATATTCCCAATGGCACAGCCAAGAAGTTCGGGCTGTTGAAAGAAGAATACTACTGGAGACTCTTGCCAAACAACTGCCACCAACTACCATTCGTTTTTCTTCAAAGCTGAAAAATATTAAAAGAAATGCAAATGGCGAAACTTTGTTGGAAATGGAAGATGGAAATCAGTATTCTGCAAAGGTTAGTTATATTTAACTCCATCCGAGATCAATTATATTGTTTCTGAGATGATCTTCAGTATGTTGAGTTATGAAATTCCTACAGATTGTAATTGGCTGTGACGGTATTCGATCTCCAATAGCCAAGTGGATGGGGTTCCCTGATCCTAAATATGTTGGTCATTGTGCTTTTCGTGGACTTGGGTTTTATCCTAATGGACAGCCATTTCAACCGAAAGTCAATTACATTTATGGAAGAGGACTCAGAGCTGGATTTGTCCCTGTTTCTTCTACTAAAGTCTACTGGTTTATCTGCTTCAATAGCCCATCTCCAGGTCTAATCTTATGCTATCTTTTTCTTTTTTCTTTTTACTTGTATTTTGCATTCTATTGTGTTGAACTAATTGCATTTGCATTTTTTAAACTCACAAACTAGCCTCCAGTTTACTAGCATTAATTTCACAATCTAACCTTAGCTTTAAAAATCAAAACGATTATTTTGTGCCACCAAAATACCCTTGTAACACATTAGTGTGAAATTTCTACATAACCACGTCTAATATCTATAATTTAGGTGTAAAGCTTTAAACTATGCATAAGGGAAGGGCATTTCAATGTCACATTTTTCAAAACTCAGCATACATAATACATTATGGAAGTACTTGCAAAATGCTAACTAAAGCCTAAACTAAGTTATTTCCATTTTACATTTTTGTTGCAGGTCCAAAAATAACCGATCCAGCTGTTTTAAAGAAGCAAGCTAAAGAACTAGTCAGAAACTGGCCTATCGATCTATTGAACATCATAGATTTTACCCCTGATGAGACAATCATTAAAACACCACTTGTAGACCGGTGGCTATGGCCTGCTATAAGCCCTCCAGCTTCAATAGGGAAAGTTGTACTTGTAGGAGATGCATGGCATCCAATGACGCCCAATCTAGGACAAGGTGCTTGTTGTGCTCTAGAAGATTCGATTATTCTGGCAAGAAAACTTGCAACTGCAATCAATTCTGGAGCAGAATCTGTGGAACATGCTCTTAGTTCTTATGGAAATGGAAGATGGTCCCGAATCTTTATACTAAGTATACGAGCAAATCTCGTAGGTTCAATTTTGCAGTGGGAGAATCCAGTTGTGTGTTCTTTGCGGAACAATGTCATCATCCCCAAGCTAGTTAGGCTAGGACCATTGCTGGAGCATACAAATTTTGAGTGTGAACCTCTAGCAACTTGATTCATTGGTTATCTTTGACGATTGCTGAAACATATTTTGATTCTCAACTCCTTTAGGCAAAAGACTATTTCAACTTAAAAGGTCATTTAAAATAGGGGAGAGCAAGCAATTTGATCCATCCACCAAAATTTAATTTGATTCATTAGATTCAAATTAGATTGATAGATTTGATAGTTAGATTCGAAATGAAAAATATACGATCTATTTAAAATTTTGAATTGATAGATTTTATAATTCGTTGTAATCTGATTCAAACTGAATTACTATTAAAATTATAAATAAATGCATATTTTATTTTTAATGTATTATATTTAAGTACTATACATATAGTAATTATATTAAATTGTTATTTTAGTTTAAAAAATATAGACTATATAATAATTTAACAATGCTCAAGAGTTCATTTTTTATTATTTTGTTTTTTTTAATTGTGATTATAAATAAATAAATTTTACAAAAAATATATTACTTTAAAATTTAAATGTTAATATATGTTATGTTTATGTGTCAATAAAAGAAATTATAATCTCAATTCAATATAAAAAAATTTGATTTGTTTGAATTTAGATTGCTTTGAATTGATAACATCATCAAATTAAAAAAAATTAAATTTATTTCAGATCAAATCAAATTGATAAAAAATACGTAATTTTAATCCGTTACTCACCTCTAATTCAAAGACAAGAACAGATAATGGACTGTATGAATAGGAAAAGTTTATAATACATACGAATAGCTTATAATTTTTAATTTTCTTACTCTTAAAACATCTCTACAATATTGTTGTACCCGTAAAGAGATCATTGTCTATACTCTATAGTATTAGAGCGTCTAATTATGTTGTGATTCTATTCAAGTAATGCTTCAAAACTGAAGATATATAAGAACAAAATATTATATTGCTTATTAAGTACCAAGCAAGCTGCTTCTGAATTATTAGAGCAATTAAATAGGGGCAAAAGAAGGTAGTTCCTTCTCATTTCAATGTAATAATGATTTAAACAAAAATTGTAGATTTACACACATTCTCATACAAGAAACCAAATAAATATGTTACAATATGGCTTCCATTAAAAATGGAAATTGGCAGACCTCATTCAAAAAATATAATAATAAATAATCAAAGTTGAATGATCGGAGGGAAGTTGTGCTTTGATGTACACCTTCAATTATGACGCTGTCGTCAATCTTCATAAAGCACATAGATCCTGGTAACAACAAATTGAATGTATTGATGCTCAAATACAACTTTAAGCAGTTAAATATACATGATATTAAAGCATATCTGCAATCGAATTAATTATTTAAAACCCAGATACTTAAACAAGGCAATTGCCTTAGAGGAAGAGACAACTTGGGGATCAATAAATGGTAAAGAGAGTTAATACCAGCTTAATTGGAGAAGAACCAGAGGACGAAAGCGCAGAGAAGAAGCAAGAGAGGTATGAAGTGGATGGCGTTCTGGGCGGATCTGAGACGGGACCGTTCTCTCATGGCGGCATCAGACATGGGATTGTATGTGGGTAGTTGTTGCTGCTGTTCTATTATTATTGAGTCTTGATCTTGGCTTATATTGTTTGGTCTCATCAAACTCCAAGACCCTGATGGATGAGAAGTTGAAGATGATGATGATGGACTGGCCAACAAGTCATCGGAGGACGCTCTCCAAGACCGCAACATTTTTCTTTTGGGTTTCTCACATAAGAGAGAAAGCTACCGACGCAGTATTTTTCTTTAATACAATAATCTAAATATAATTCATAAATAACTATCTACGCTTGAAAATTTTAACGTGTTAGTTTGACCGTTTTCTTTTGACTTTATACTTGGGCTAGTTGTTTCAATTTTGATAAAGGAAATGCTCTTGATGAATAAAGTTTAATTACTCCGCTAATTTTTTTTAAAATAAAATTTTACTTTTTTTTTTTTTGCATGATGCACGTATTTTTTATAACAGTAAAATAAAAAATATATTTTCTCGTATTAAAAAGAAAAGAAGAGCAATTTAAGGAAAGGATTAAAAATAAAAGATTTGAATGATTATATTATATCAATATATCATCTAAAAATCGGTTAAAAATAAAATAAGTTGTAAAAATAATCTTAGAGCAATTAAACTTTGTTACTAAATTATATGTTGTATATTTACATGTGCAGTTTCGTAAATTAAGTGATGGTGGGGGGCACGTGGCAAATGATAATCCCGGTCACTCTTCAGTCCTCGCAAGAAATCGGAAATTTTGGGTAATTTATGTACACGCACTACCCTTCCCATATATTATTTCTATTTCTTGGGTTTCTCCATCGCCGCTTTCTTCTTAATCAAACTTGTACGTCTCTTGCTCCCTGTCTCCGGCGACTGTCCCACGTATCATTCTAATTCTCGCCGGAAAAATTGAAATCTTCTAATTCATTCCCTCCAAATCTCTTCTGATTTCTTCGATATCGTCTTCTCTCAACCATGAATCCAGAATAGTAAGCTCTATTTCACGCTGAAATTTCTTTATATTTCTTTAGAATCTATAGTTACATCTTTATGAGGTTATCATCAACCTTAGTTCCTAAGAATTCTTTTATTTTGTATGTTATCTTTCGAGTTTGGTAGATCTGGTACTGTCATTATTAACTGGTATTGATTTGTATTTTGTAAATATAAAAATTTTCCGTTGTTTTACGTGAAATTCGGATTCCTATGCTTGCTTTGAATATAAGATTCATTCAAGGTATAGTTGATTTAGATCTAGGTACCTCTGAGTCAGATCCGTTTACCTGGTATGGAAGCTGGCTTTGAATTTTGGGGTGGAGTTTTTATTAATGGTTATTTTCGGATATTCATTAACCACAATGGTTTGAATTCGTTAGAAATATGGAAGCGATTCGTACAGCTGTTTTAACGTACTCACGGAAATTTCAGCCGTTCGTCTACTGCTTATTATTCTCTTTTCTCGTTCTGTGATGCGCAGTGATTATTTATTTAAGCTTTTGCTCATTGGAGATTCGGGTGTGGGCAAATCATGTTTACTTCTGAGGTTTGCTGTAAGTTCATATAGTTTTCTTGCTCCTTTCACTCCCTTGATGACTTAAAATTAGGTGTTTATATAAGCGTGTCTACTGTATAATAGCCTTTATAGTGAAAGAAATTCTAAAGAATTCATATGGTTGCTTAAAGGATTTACTAGTTACTGTTTATGACATTTTTGTATGCCACGGGAATGTTACAAACTTAGCCGTAGTAATTACTCTATATCTCTCGGATCTCCTAATTGTTTTCTTTATTTTTGTTAATCAGGATGATTCATACTTGGATAGCTATATCAGCACAATTGGAGTCGACTTTGTAAGCGTCTATTTTTACATGATTATCTGTAGATAAGTGACTGTTTTAACTTAATGAGCACTATTTTAAAAAAAAAAAAAATCATAAATGAGCTCTGAACTTTTTTTGCTTTGACAGAAAATCCGAACTGTGGAACAGGATGGGAAGACCATTAAACTTCAAATTGTGAGTTTTTGAATTGCCTTAATTTTTTATAATGTTGCTGTTAGCACTTTGGTACTTTTTGTTTATTTGCTATCTTTTAGCGATCATGGATTAAGTCAAGAAAATTGTGCGACCTGGTAAAGTTCATGCGTCTTACTATCAAGATGATCACCAGAATCTTGTGAACTTTACTAGAATAAGGTCTTTATCAAGGTTACATGACAATCCTATGTTATTTAGCTTCCTTGTTCTATTGTGGCTTGAATTTTAAAGATGTTGTGGTGAAAGTCACGTGCCTTTTGTCACTACATTTGCATAATTGCAAATATATTTCTGTTCCAATGTACAGTGGGATACTGCTGGTCAAGAACGTTTCAGGACAATCACAAGTAGTTACTACCGTGGGGCACATGGAATCATTGTAAGTACACATTTCAAATTATTTCTTTGTCAACTACCCCCTCTTTCTGTTTCCATCCCTCACTTTCCTTTTGCTGCTCTTTCGTGGTTCTTGTTTGCCCTTTAATCCCTTATGTAATAAATCCACAATTTTGGCATTTTGCAGGTTGTTTATGATGTCACTGACCAAGAGAGCTTCAATAATGTTAAGCAATGGTTGAACGAAATTGATCGTTATGCTAGTGAAAATGTGAACAAGCTTCTAGTTGGAAACAAGTCTGATCTCACAGCTAACAAAGTAGTTTCCTATGAGACGGCCAAGGTAAGTCTATATGAGCTAGTTCTAGGTTTTTCCTTTTATACTTCATTGAGAATTGACATTGAAACTCAGGCATGCTGCCTTTTCCCTTTTAGGCATTTGCCGATGAAATAGGAATTCCCTTCATGGAAACAAGTGCCAAGAATGCAACCAATGTGGAGCAGGCTTTCATGGCCATGGCTGCTTCTATTAAGAATAGGTAACACTTTCTCTTTTTGTATTTGTTTTTTGACATTGTTGGCAACAACTAGAAGTTTTTGCAACTTTTGCCTTTCTAAAATGTTATCGCTTGCCTATCTGTGATTTTGGGTGAACCATCATATCCATTTTTGCGGGTAATTTTAAAATTTTTAAAGTTGTTATGCCTTTATCATACTATTTCCTTGATGATTGGCATTTACATAATGCATTATGTGTAGGATGGCCAGCCAGCCAATGAACAATGCCAGGCCTCCAACAGTGCAGCTTCAGGGACAGCTGGTGAACCAGAAGTCTGGTTGCTGCTCCTCTTGAAATAGTCGTAGTGGGCAATGACGAAAACGAAGTTTGTTCATGGCATGTAAAACTTGTTATTCATGTTAATGCTTTGATAGGAAGACCTCTAATGATTTCTTTTCTTTGTCAGTTGTATGCACTTTGTTGAGCCTTCCATTATTTTCCATGTTTTTTATTATTTTAAACAGTTGTACAAAATAGGAATACTGGTGATTGGTGATTACCTAATTATTTGTCCCAGGTTATCTGATACTCTGATCGCTCACTGGCTTGCCCTTTTTACTTTGTGCGAAATGTTGCACTTTTTGTGTTCTAAATTAAAACCAGTAAGAAGGGGAAAAACGGAAAGCGTATTTGTTCTCTCTATATGAGTAATGCTGTGGACCACGTTTCAAAATTACTGCAACTTAAAAATAAAATAAAAATGTCATGTGGCACATTATAATTATTGAGTGCAAATTTGTGTGCATTTAATTTTTTTTTCTTGTTTTATTTATTATAAATTTATAATTGCATGCGGTGATGGAAATGGAAGAAAGAATAAATTTGTAGGCACGGGGTTCTCGGAGGGATAGATTCCAATCCATTGGGAAAAAAAGAAAAATCTAAAGCGGTAGGTTTTCTTTTATATCCCGACGTGTATGTGATTTTCTGTATGTGTTGCTTAGCAAATTATAGCCAATCACGACACACGCTTAGATATGCTATCATCCCTTGCAATGTGATAGAAAGACACACACAGCAAGATTCTTTGAATACGAAAAGTAAAATCACTTCATCTTATCATAGTAAGTTAGCAACACCATTCATAAGGATGAATCACCCTTTTATTTTTGCAAAAATGCACTTGAATAGTATGTGAATGAAGTCGCAAATTCGAAGCTAAAGCAGGTTCATCAACCTGAATGGAAGGATATCAAGGTTGATTTAAGTCATTGGAACTATTTGCAGCAAATCCCTTCATCCTCTCTATTATTAATTTCTTCAAAGAACTATGTTTCAAATTGTCTTCCTAGTTGGTCAGCTATATATCTCAAAGCAAAGAAGCACTCTAAGTCAGGCTAGAAATTTTTCATACTCACCAGTAATCACCACAGGAGCAAACCCCATCCTTGAAGTGGTGAAATCTTGTTGTGTCTCTAACAATGATTTCCCTTCTTTCTATTGCTGATATGTACTTGGTTGCAAGATGACAATCCCCACACACTCTCAAGTTTTTAAAAACTCGGATTGGCATCTCTGATGGCAGTTTTATGAGACCAAAAGCAATTGCTAACTTTTCACTATGCCAAAGAAGAAGCTGCTCCTTCATCTCTTCTCCCACGTCATGTAACGCAAATTCGAGATCTGGAACATAGCCGGCTAATTTCATTTTCTTATCCAACTCCGTTAGTTTTTCATGTATAGAGGTCAATTCTGGGTGAATCCTGTCGCTAGATCTAAACTCATGAACTACATTCTTAATCTCGATCCAACTATACCCAGGAGTCTTAACAACCTTGTTTTCTTTCATTGTTTGCCAAACCTTGGCCACACTGTCCCATATGCCTTTTGCTGCATAGACATTGGCAAGCTGAACATAGCCAGCTGCATTTGTTGGATCAAGACTAAGCAAGTTTGTGGCAGCATACTCAGCCACCTCTAAGTTCTTGTGTATCCTACATGCACCCAAAAGAGTTCCAAAAATGGCAGAATGTGGTTTAAATCGCATGTTCTTAATTAAATCAACAGCTTCAACTAGCCTACCAGCACGCCCAAGAAGGTCAACCATACATGTGTAGTGCTCTGGCTTAACTTCAATCTTATAATCACTTACCATCGACTCAAAATACCTAACTCCAACATCTACTAACCCCGCATGGTTACAAGCTATTAGTACTGCCATGAAGGTGATCCAATCTGGCTTGGTCCCGTTGTCTCTCATATCATCGAACAGACCAAGAGCTTTTTGACCAGCACCATGTTGCGCATAACCAGTAATCATGGCATTCCAAGTCACCACATCTTTTTGGGGCATTTCAAGAAACAAATTCCAGGCATCTTCCAAATTTCCACACTTACTGTACATGCTAATCAAAGACGTTCCTGTTGTTGTGTCATTATGCAACAAGTACTTATAAACCAGCTGATGTACTTGTTTACCCATCAGTAATGCTGATAGGTTACTACAGGCAAGCAGAACACTGCTCAAACTTGATGGATTTGGCTTAATCCCAGAAGCAATCATCTCCCTAAATAGCTTCAAACCATCTTCGGCCCGACAATTTTCCACAAAACCTGCAATCATAGCATTCCAAGTCACTAGATTTTTCACTTGAATCTCCTGGAACAATTTATCTGCTAATTCAACCTTCCCAAATTTCATATACCCTGAAATTATTGCTGTCCATGCAACAATACTCTTAACTGGAGCTGCCTCAAACAACTTCACTGCAGAGTTTAAATCACCACATTCCACATATCCAGAAATCATTGCACTCCAAGAAACACTGTTCCTCTCAGGCATCACTGAGAACAACTCCTGAGCTTTATGGATCTCCCCATTTTGAGTGAAACCAGATATCATCGTATTCCATGACACTGTATCCTTACAAGGCATCTTATTGAAAAACTCCGTAGCAGAAGCAATACCAGAATTGTGTAAATAACAGGCTAACATAGTGTTATAAGAAACAATATCTGGTTCAGGAATTTTCACAAACAGTTCTTGGGCTTCTTTTAATTTCCCAGGTTTCTTCGCGTAACCAGCCAAAACTGAATTCCAAGTAACCGTCGTCCTAACAACCATTCTCTCAAATACTTTAAGAGCAGAATATAAGTCTCCAGCTCGAATATAGTTGGTGATAACCTTATTCGAAGAAACTACATCGCCGAAATCACCATGACCCTTCTTCGAAAATTTATTGCCAAACGGGCTGGAAATGGTTTTCTTAGTCACGTTATAGGAGTGAACCAAGTGGGTTCTTTTTGGAAATTGAGGTTGAAAATTTGCTTGAGTGGCTTCCTTATTTGGATTATCATATGGGTTCTGTGTGGTGATTAGGCGAAGAGTAGACTTGTTGTGTTTGGTTTGATGAAATTTTTTGTGAAAGGTCAAGAAAAGTGGGTGCTTTGGAATCAAATGATACTTCATTTATTAGTGGCGGTGCATTGTGATGCCTGGTGGCAATGAAGAAAGATGACATTCAATATTAGGCTTCAGATTGACAGGAAAAAAACTAACTTTGTATCCCTACTGGTATGTATGGCTTTAAATCACACTTGTTTCAGTGACCGGTGACCACCGTCTGAAATGCATGAAGACATATGAGTAGCTTAGTTTTTAAAAAATTTATTTTTAATTCCTTATTTATTTTTCAACTGTACATAAATTTAATTTAAGTAATATCATCATAATTTAAGAAAAAAAATTCAAAACTAACATGCAAATTTATGAGGTTGAAGGTTGAAAGATGTACTAGTGCCCAACAAGTATTTGATGAAATGTGTAACATAAAATGATCAGCCTCATTTTTAGCAAAATTTTATCATTTTTAATTGTCTGAAAAAAACTACTGATAAAAGTCGAAGCTTGAACCAATTTTTTATAATAGTAAATATTTGTCAATTTCTTACGTAAATCTTTTCTTTTTCTTTTTTGCCGAGAAAAACATTATTTTATGGCTCAAACTTTCAAAAGTATTAAATTAGAAAACTTTAAAATTAAAATAACATTAAGATACCTCAAAAGTACACATTTTGCCAATTTCCAATGTTTATTTTTATTGTAAATTAACAGCATATAACTTATTTTAATTTTTAAATTTTAGTTACAAATGTGCGAAGAATATATTTATTAAAAAAATTATCTTTCTTTACCATGTAAAAATATTATTTTAAATTACAATCACACAATTATTCTTTGTTTGAAAAAAGTACCAATTAGATCATTCAAAAGGAGAATTTATAAAGACTTTGATAACAAGCACCAAATTGTAAGCCGATGATAATTTGATTTGTCGACTTTCACTTTAGATTTTGGAATATGTGTTTTTTAGTTGAATAATATATTTTATGTATTAATTTGTTGTAGTTATAATCATAATAAAATAAAAACATATTATATATTATGAGTGTTAGTATTGTATTGAATGTAAAAAATATTTTGGTTAAAATATTGAATGTATAATATTGTAAGATCATTAATTAAATATAATTAATTATATTTTACGTATAAATTTATGTATGCATTAAATTAGAATAATAATAATTTTTCATTATAATTTGAAACCTATATAAAAAAAATATGTTTGAATTGGAATTTTTATGAATGATCGAAAAAATAGAAACTTTCCTCCGTAATGCCACATGCAATAAGTAAATTTGAGAGATTCTTTTAGGAATAAAAAAAATTATGATTAAGGCATGAATTAGTATTCGTTTATCTTGCATTAAAAGATATTCTCAGCTCGAATAAATTGTGCAACACACAAAAACAAACAAACAAATAAATAAATAAATAAAACAGGCATATATACCTTGCCCTATATGAATTAAAAAATAAACACATTATAATTTATAAAGAATTCCATGAGTAGGAAGTTGTGGGGTTAGTGTGCTTTTATTAGTTACAAGCGTTGCTAAACATCAAAGTATGCTATTTAGGCTTTTAGCCACAGCCCACACACATGAAGTAACAACATGAACTTCCAAATAAATCATTTGGGTCTGGCTTCTTTCAACTCATTTGGTTTGTGTTTAGACAAGTATTATTTATTAGGTGTTTTGGTCAGATGCTCTCTTGCTGTAGCCCATGCTTGAGTTAAAGTCTGTAACAAATCAAATGGCAAAACCAAACAACTTTATATAATCCTTATTGGGACGGAGCCAGATTTATATTCAGGGACAGTACTATATCAACAAACCCATGAAGAACAGTGACTAGAATTTGTATATAACAAATAAAGAAACTTTTGTAATCCTCCTTTTGATTTTAGAAAGAATGTAGAAATTAGCTTTATCATATAAAGAAATAGGTAATTAAGAATTAATCTTTGAGGTTAATAAAAATTTATCCCACGATTTAAAAAAAAAAAAAATCAATCAATACAATGTGATTGTAAATAACAAATTAATTAAATCGTGTTAATCATGTCACTAATCAAGCATAAAGAAATGAAAGAGAGATGAAAAATAAACTTACACTTTTGCTCAAGAGGCCGTTCATTTCCATTAATGTGAAAATAGAGGAGGTTGTGAGAGTTCGTTTCTGGGTTTGAGAATTGGAATGTTGCATTGTGAAAAGCAATATGTCAATTTGCCATATTTCAATGAATATTTGGGATTTCAGAAAACGTTGCAAATTGTTAAGGAAAATTAATATATATATATATAAAATAACCAAATCTTATAGGCTGAAATTAATTTGTTTTTTCACTTGTATGCTACTCCACAAAAGTAGCATAAAAAACAATTCCGTTGCCGGGACTTGAACCCGGGTCTCTCGGGTGAGAGCCGAGTATCCTAACCACCTAGACTACAACGGAATTATACTCTATGGCTTTCATATTATATTATCTCTCAAATTTCTTGTTTCTTCTTTTTTCATTCCACTTCAACCGTTAGCAATAGCAGTGTAGCTACTAAGATTTAGAGTTGATTTTGAAATGTAAGCACTAATGAGTAACCATTTCGCACTGACCCAAAGGACTAAAAAGAAGGTCATATATGGACATGAAACTATGTAAGGCTAGTTTTGAGATCATTTGTTCAACAAAAATGCTTTTCTATCCCAACTTAATGCATACATTAATTTACATTATACAATTTAATTAGCTTCTATTAATAAATGGTCCTACAATGACTTCATGATCTCACATCTGCAATTTTATTTTTAATCAATAACTAACATGTTTAATACATATAGTACTACTTTTTGTTTAAACGATGTAAAAAATAAAATAATATTTACAACAGAAATATTAAAAGATCTTAAGTTTAGTTTAAATACACTAAAAAGTTGGTGTTATTTGTTTTTTTTTTTTTTTTTTTTATAATTATTTTTAAATATATATAAAAATAATTAAATATCACTTTTTTAAATAAGTGTATAACATATCGTCACCTATAATTTAAAAAAATAAAATAAATGTGTACCCTTTTAAAAATAAACTTACAATTTAGTGGTAAAAGGTATATATATTTGAATATGAAATAAAAAGTACATTAGCCCCCCATTTAAAACATTTGCGTCACTCAAAATATTTAAAACACCTACCTACCCCTCAAATAACAGTTTTTTTTTTGGGTCAAGTCGTTGGTGGACAATAAATTGCAAGTAGTTGGTTGATGATAGATTGATAGTGAGAGATCATTGACGAAGCCATGATAGTGATGTCCGTCCTAACACAAATATAAAAAGTATTGTACAAACACGTGACTATTTTTTTTTCTTTATATATATATATATCTTATTTTAATACTATTTTATTGCAAAAATTGCACTACAATTTTTTATTTTTAACCTAACATACTAATTATCAGACTAAAAATATATATTCTTTAAAATATTTAAAAAAATTTCTTTTAGTACAACATTTACACTAAAATAATGCAAAAATTGCATTATATTTTTATCTTCAACTCATTACACTAAATATAAAACTAAAATATATATTTAAAAAAAAATTCATCATTTACAAAAATTTCAAGCTTCTTTGAGATAAAAGATTAGATAAAAACTTATTGGAATGGCTTGCAGATTTCTTACAGAATATGGACCTTGATTTACGGGTAGAAAGAAAAATTTTGGGAAGTCAAGCAAATAAAAGAAAAAAAAAATATATTTTTCATCAATACTAGTCATTAGGGCAGACCAGTTAAAAGCTTGAAGGCCATGAATAAAGGAAAGAAAAACATTAAAATAATCCAAAAATAACTTGAATGTTTCCTTAACCTATTCCAAATAAAACAAAACTGTTGCATGACTTCAGTCCAGGACATAACATCTAAACTTTACACCCAAAATAAAACACATCAATGTTAAATAGTTTTCACGTTTTTGTGGACATTCCCCACTTACAAGTGTATATCACATAATTCCCAAATGGATACAGATGCGATCATGCAATGTTTTAATAATAGAATCTCATTTACCACCCAGGGTGGGGAACTGCCCAGGATCTTCAATGGAGGGAGCGGGCACAGTATACAACTCATTAGTGCCACTGAACCCACGGCCAACTCTTGAACCACGGTCACCTCGGCCTCCACGGCCACGGCCTCCTCGTCCCCCAAGACCAAGGAAACTCTCCCCTCCACCATACTTGAAAAAATCGTTTTTAACAGCAGACTACATCCAAGTATCAGTTCGTCAGATATCATGACAAGTATTCAAGAAAGGGAACACAGACAATGGAGAAATAAAACCAACTTTAACTAGACTAAAAAAAAAAAAAAAAACTGGATAGAAAGGTGATGAATATTTTCCAAGCCAGCAAAAACAAATAACAAAAACATAGTGACGTTTTCTTCAGTATTTTCAGCAAAATACCAAAGAACTGAAACATAATGATGTTTTCTTCAGCATTACCTTTTTCGACTTTTCATCCTTCTCGGCATCTTTGCGCTTATCCTTATCAGAACCCTAAGGATTAAATGTAACAGTTGAAAAAGAAAAAAAACACATCTAGTAAATTAGCATAGAACCACAGTATTGAGTTCGCTCATACCAATTTGATGAAAATTTCATCATTTCCTTTTTTACTAGAAAGTTGGTGCATGGACCGGAATTCTTTGTCATCGACCTTCCTTTCCTCAGAAGTCTTCAAAGAAAGCAAAGCTTTTCTCTTCTCTTCAAGTATCTTCTCATACTCTTCCAAAGTCATTTCCTATTCAACAATCAAAGTGTACAAAATTAGCATAACGAGGTCCTGTAGACATCCTTAAAAAAATACACTCAATTGATTCATGAAGATAGGACAGGCATGTGAGTGCCAAAGACTTTTGATATGCACTTTCAGGTGCTTCAGCCCACAGACATGGTAATTCTACCAAAGTCCTAGTAATCCAATCCTACCATCTGAAATATGCATTAATTGATTTTTCCAACATATACATTGATAAAATAACAGAAAGTTTGGATTAAACATCTTAACATATGATCAAGTTTAAAAATCTCAATGCAAGTAAATGACAGCCCAATAGAGTTTAATACTTTCTTTATAAAGGTTTTGTTAAGAGATGCTTCTAAAAAACATTTTTATCTTCACGGTAAGGTATCATAGTATAAAAGAATGTTTTCATTAAACATCTCAAAGTTTGCAAGTCTATCTCAATGAACTGCTAGTAAAGATGGATCAAGAATACTAATTTCGTAAGTTTTATAAATTCTCTTAAAAAGAAATCTGTAAAACAACATCATAGTTATTCTTCTTAGTACAGTATCCTTCAGTTTTCAAGCAAAATAGACATATAAATTAATATTAGTTATTAGACAATTGCAATGATAAACTAAAAATCCCAACTCCTAGAAGTTACATAGTTCCAGTTATCAGGAAAAAAAACAAGGCAAGGTACCTATGTGCAAAACAGACAACTATTCATCACCAACAAAAATTTAATAGGCAATAGATTCTACTAAACTTGAACAAAGGACTATACCTTCTCCTCAGGCTCCATGTCTTCCATCTGATTGACGGGTTTCTCTTTGTTAGCATCTGTAGCTTCCTCCTCACCCACCTGCTTCTCAGCACCACCATTCTTTTCATTTTCAAAAACAGGCTCTACAGCATCCCTTAATTTAGCACAAATTATCAAACATGACATGACATTCACGATTTACTATAAAACTAAATATAATAATCAAATAAGGCATCTATAATTTGCACACTATCAATAGTAACAAATATACTTACGAAGCAATCTCATCAGGAGTTCCCCAATTCCCACGACCAGATCCTTCCCTCTTAAGCTCATTCCTGATCAAGTTAAAATACAATAAATAAATAATAAGAAGAATAATTAAAATGGAAAAAAGTGACCATTAGGAACCAAACAATCCAAAAAGACTTACCCATGCCCAGTGCCACTGTGACGTTCATACCTCTTGGGTTGTTCCCCATCCACAGCTTCATCATTGCTAAAACCACCACGGCGAGCACCACGGAAGGAACCTCGAGGACCACCATAACCACCATGCCTTTCAGAAGGTTTTCCTGTATCTCCATCTTCATGCTGCCTGTACCCTCCAGAAAATCCATTGCCAAATGAGTCGTCATTGTTGGCTGAATCTCTGTTAAATCCTCTCCCACCACCGCGCCCACGTCCAGACCTACTTCCACCACCAAATCCACTTCCACGGCCACCTTCATTCTTAGTTTCCCTTGATTCTTTCGCTACACAATAACAGAGAATTGATGATATACACCAAACGAAAACAAAATTTACAAAAACCATTTAAGTACCCATTGACGATAAGAAGGTACAATAACTTTTCAATAGCAAATAAATAATTAACTAAAACATTTCTTTCACTAGTCAGCCAGCATAAAAAAAATACTCAGATGACTATAAACACATCGCTCATTCTCTCAAGTCTAAACGAGTAATCAACACAAGGTTGAGGTACCGGGATAATTAAACTAGCACAAGTGGTCCAAACCTCAAGAACCCAAAACCAGAATATCAAAAGGCTTGACAGATAAATTACATCAGCCAAAACTAATTGCTACGAATTACACTACATCAATGACTTGAAGAAAACTACTTTCACATTAAAAATGCTAGAAAAAAAAAGAAGGAATAACAAAAAAGAATATGGGTCTCCTAAAGTGGGTCACTTTCCATTGATCACGATTATAGCAAACATAAAACTTAAGCAACAAAAACATTAGATATCATTAAAAGGTTTAAATTTTCCGCACATTTTGGACCATCCCAAAAACTAATTATCATAAACCAGTCCTTCATCCAAAACTTTTAAGTACATAAACCAAATAAACGAGAATCAGGGCTCACAAACTTGAGAAGGAGGAAGGGGTTTAGAAGGAAGCTTGGCTGCCTTTGCCGGCTGAGTAGCCAGAGCCTGAGGTTTCTTTGTCTGAGCTGCAGGAGCAAGCTTTTGCTGAGCAGCGATGAGCTGGCTTGGATCCTCGGTGTCATCATCACCCAAAAGATCAAAAGGGTTCGTGGTTGCCATTGCTTAGCTCCGCAAAATACGATTCAATAAACCCCCCAAGAAATTCACCGACCTCGAAGTAGCAACCGGAGAGCCCTATTGACTATTTGATTCCATCAACAAAAGATTAAAGAACCGACACACAAGTAATGATACATTGATAGTTAGAAGACGAACGATAACGAAAGTACGAGTTTGAAAGACAGTAAAATTTTGGGGCTCAGGTAAACCCTAGCCAAAGCGGCAGAAAACCAACGCATCGAATCCGTTAATTATACTCGTATTAAATCACATTTTATTATACAAAATTTTTTACATATTGGTTTCGAAACTAAACATATAATTGTATAATTATACAGTATAAAATTTTAATACCGTATTACTTTAAATTAAAAGTTTTAAGTTACGGTCGGGTTCACCTAAAGCACTTCATGTTTTTCTGGTCACTGTGTCTGTACCACTCTTTTTATTTTCCAATGCTCAAATAACCCAAATATTTATTTTGTTAATACATCTCATTAATTTTATTAATTATTTTTTTATTAAACACTTAATAATTATTTATAAAATAATAATTACATTAATATTATATTTTATTAAATTATGTTATCACATTATCACTTACTTAAAGAATAATGAATAATTTTTCAAACTCTTATAACAATGTCGTTATTGTGTACAATAGGGTATATTAATCTAAAAATGTTTTAAATAATATGTTAGTTTGTATATAAAGTATATATATTTAATTTATATACATTATGTACATTGTTTAATTACAATTAATATGTAATTTTAAAACTAATTTATTTATATATATATTAAGACTCTAATACATAAATTTAAGAAGATTGTGGAGTGTAATTATTTGTCATAAAGGTTGTATTTTCTCAACGTTGGCAAAGACTTATATACGCTCGACAAATATGACATAGGCATTTATAATATTATACAATATTTTGCTAGCACAATCATAGAGTATTGGATTCTACGATGCATATTTAATTAGATTCAATTGTAGTAAGCTAAGGATTTTTCTCATAAATATATTAAATTCCATGGAATATTTTGGCACTAATTGAATATTGTAGGCAATTGTTGGTCATTTTCGAAAGTGTGCAAATACATCAAATTATGAGGCATTGATCTGAGGGTTAAAATGTCAATGGACCTATATATTTGACTTATATATTGTATTTTTGAGAAAAAAGTTATATTTTATGCATTTAAACAAAAAAAGTATAATAACAATTAAAAATTTAATAAAAAAATGCATTAAATTATCATAAGAATTAATAAAAATAATATATAATATGATTTGAGATTTATTTTTTAGTTTTTTAATTTTTCAAACACATATAACTTTTTTTATAAATAAGATAACAGATACCCAATCAAACTTAATTATTAATATATAGAGATCTTAATGTTTTGAATAATAGAAATACATAAACAAATATTATAAAATTTAGATATTAGTCTAGGAATAAAACAAATCAAAACATAAAATATGCTTAAAATTATTATTAAATCTAAATCTAAATGAAAGAAAAATCTTAATAAATTGAAATTTAGGTGTAATTAATGCACATATTATAATATGTATTTATTGAAATAAATTAAATAAAATATACTATTTATTAAAAATAGAGCTCCTACAATAAAAGAAACACTCACTCCAATATGAAACGAAAATAATAAACGGATAACTTTTTTTAAGAAGAGGAAAAATATTATAATTTGCTATTTTATGATTCTTGATTGATGGATTATATGAAAATAATTTAATTTTGATTAAAAAAAGATTAATATTATATGTATTAAATTATGATATATATTAATAATGTGTTAATTAGTAGTTATATATAAAATTTTGAAAGTAAGGTAATAAAATTATTATAAAATTATTTATTAATAAAAATAAATTAAATTATTAAATTGTGATAAAAAAAAACCATTCTTCCTTACTTTTACGCGGTAAGATCAAAGTTTAGTCCGTATAGAAAGTAAATTTCCCTTTTGAACCGTTCCTAAACTGCTGCAAGTGTTTTTTTATTTATTTATTTCTATTTTGTCCTTTTTTTTAAAAGAGGATAAACGAGAATTACGAGGCACAACCAACGGCTAGTGGACGACCAATAGGCAACGAGAGGGTAATTTATAGGATAATTATGAGAATTTGGTATTATTAAAACTCTTTCCCGAGAACGAAGCACTATCTTTAAAAAATAAATAAAAAGTAAATAACGAAGCACTCTTCTAGAAAAAAAAGAAGAAAAAAAAAAAAAAAAAACACAAAGCACAATTTCAATGAGTATTTGAAGTATGGGAAAAAATAAAAACCAAACCAATAAGAAAAAAGATAAGTCAATACGGTAAACAAAAGTAGGAAAAGAGGTACTGCGTCGATCTCTAAAAGTCCGTGGATCCGAAATTTTCCTACGAGCTGAGCTAATTATGCTTAAATTAAGTTGTCGGAGTTGGTGTTTTCAGAGCTTCGACAGCTAGTAATTCTGATTCCGATAAGGTAATATCGTTGAATTAACAATAATCAAGTTAATTTTTCTTTTGATATAGTTTTCATGTTCTTGTACAATATATACAGTTGTTTCCTCAAGGGTTTACTAAATTGGTTATGCAAAACTCTACGGGAGACAAACCTTGGAATTGAGATGTGCCGTCAAGACTCATGCTTGCATTTGCGTGTAGATGAAGCAGCTGCAATGGAAGAGAGACTGCTTATATATTGCAAGCCCGTTGAGCTCTACAATATTCTTCGCTCCCGGGCCCTTCACAACGTAATATTTTGAACTTAGTCATATTTGTGTATTGTTGCTTTCTATAGTTATACTTGGTTCTAAACTTCTAATTATGTTTGTGGTTTTTTTTAATGCCGCTTTTGTAGTTACCTTTGGTCTATTTTGGCAGCATCAGTGCCCTTGTTTTGCTTTGATAATGTTATTACTGCTGTACTTTTCTTTAGAGTGGAGTTAAAGAAATCATGTATTCGGTGGTGTCAAATGCCAAACGGAAATAAGTTATGTTTGAATGGATGCTTTTGTTTGTTTTAATGTTAGTGGGTTGAAGGAAGTAACATGGGAGTTTCTTTAGTAGGGAGTTATGTGAATAATTAAGAGCAAGTTTGGAGAATCCTTAGTTGAGTTGTGGAGTGCGAAATTTGGTCTGGCTATTGTTGTGATTTTTACCGATTGTAACTTAAGAAATTGATCTCACTTGCTTTGTTATTCAGCTATCAAACACTTCAGGTTGCGGTTTGTTTATGTTATTTGGTTTTTGATATCATAGAGAGGTTTCTTTATTTTTAGTGGGTGAGATAAATGGACTACAAAAAAAAGTGCAATCCTTTCAATAGAGGCTTGCCTGCATTTTGAGTAAGGGATACAGGCTTTTGTTATTTCTCTCATTTTGTTGTGAAGAAGTGGTATTTGATCCAATATCCTTAATCTTGTTGAAATTTGTGTCCGTAGGTTGTTAGGTATCAATCTTGGAAAACCAAAAGTTTAGGTAGGATTCAACCGGTTATTCTATGATGATTAGTCTAGCTTAAGGTGCTAACTTCCAAGTTCGAAAAGGCTCTACCTCTATGCAGAATTTATAATTCAATATTTTGTCCTTGCAGCCTTCATTTCTTCGAAGATGTTTGCGTTACAAAATTCAAGCAAGGCACAAAAAGAGGTATGGGTTTCTTCTTGATATAATAGTACTTCAAAGTACTTGAAGTTGATGCTATTTAGCATTTCACTGGGAATGCTAAAAGAAGTCTTTGGGTCAAGTTCCTCTTTGCAAGAAACTTTCCTATCATAATTTAATAAAATAAAATAATCCAAGGGGTCAAGTTTTCTGAAGAACTAGGATTAAATTCATAGAAAGATGCCAGCTGGCTGAGTGGTGAGCTTCATAATCTTTTTGCAGTACTTGCATAGTTCGGTCATTATTTCACTTACCTATTCTTTACGTCCAATCTTCATGTCTTACTTCAAAAGACTTAACCTTTCTTGCTGAACTAGAGCGAAACAATTTCCCCCATTTTGATTTTATGCCCTCTATGTTTTATAATGATTGTTTGTATGATTATTGGGTAGTTACTGTACTTGGCTTCATATTTTGTCTAGGTTGAGGGGTGGAATTGTTATATTCAACTACAGGGACTACAACAACATGCTACAAAAGACTGAAGGTTAATGCATTTCTGCGCCCTCATAGAACCTTCCCAACATTGCCTCTCTTAGAACGTTTAGTATTCGAAACTTTATCCAAAATTATGGGCATATTTGTTGTAGATGACTATGCATTCCTCGTGTTATATTTTCTGTATGGTCAAGTATTATATTATAGTTTCTTGAGTAACTTGGGTAATGTTGATATTAAGGAGCTTTGGATGCCTCAATGGTAAGGACTGGAGACATTGTGAGTATGTTTATTGATAGGGGTGTGTAGAGATATGGTGCGATTGTAATGAGAAAGTAGGAAATTAAATTACAAATCTAGGAAGTGGTAATATACACTGTTGGTTTTTAATTTAATACCATTTATATGCTAACCATTACTTGTTTCTGATTTGAGCATACAGTTACTGAAGGCTTCTCTTGTCCACTTTGCTTGATGGGATGTGCAAGTTTTAAGGTATAAAAATATCTAAAATGCATGCTTTTTTGTGGAATATCAAGTTTTGCTAGAGAGCAGGCAGAAGAAGAAAATAAGTGCCGGCGTGGTAGATAAGAGATAAGGGGAGGATAACTTTGTCATAATAATGTTCCATGCTGTCTTACGTTGACTTTCTTTCAATCTTGCTGTGATAAAATGATATATTTTCTTCCACAAACTTTTAATTACTCTTTTTACCTGATTTCTTTATCAACTTGCTCTAGTATTTGTATTTTACAGTTTTGATTTTGTTTATATATTATTGATTAGTGAATGTGCTTCTTCCCAGTTATATTTAAGTATTGACATAGAATCTCTTTGCTTTCAGGGTCTGCGTTATCACTTAACGTCTTCACACGATCTTTTCCACTACGAGTTTTGGGTTAGTAATTTAATATTTCAAGTTACTCCGTGCATATTTAGTTTTTTCAAGGCTAATCAAGAAGCGTTTATAGGTGGCTGAAGAGTATCAGACAGTGAATGTCTCTGTGAATATTAATATATCTGAGGTCAGTACTTGTGTCAGAAATATTACTGTTATTGACAGACTTAATACGCTTATGGACCAGCATATAAAGAAAACCAACCATAAGAGAATGGAATCGAAAACTTTGCTTAGGAAATCACAAAAAAATTGGTAGTGGCTTCTTTCTGGAAAAAAAAAATGCAAATGAAGGCATGCAACTAGATGAAGATGGCTGGTTTCATTAACAAGTTGCCTTCATATTTTGCTTGTTATGACATTGTCAGCATGCTTTATTTTATATAGAGCTCATGGCTAAATATTGTATGCCAACATAGAATTCATAATAGTTCCAATTTCAATAATAAATCAGTAAAATTTCTTTCTTTTATATACCTTTCTGCCACTCAACATTTCCTGTTTTTTTTTTTCATGTAGACTGTGGCTGATGGAGCAGTCCCTCAATTGCACACATTCTTCTTCTGGTTTGTTTTAAATCTTTGGGTACAACTTGTAGTTTTGAATATTTTAATCTTTTGGGTGTGATTTTTGAATGCTGAGAAGTTAAATAATGGTTACTGCAGTTCAAAACCACAAAGGCGGCGTCCCAAGAATCTTGATCAGAAGCAAATTCATGTTCAATTCTTGGAGTTGGACTCACCTAGACTAACAAATGGAGGCATACTCAAGGGATTTTTGGGAAAAGATGATGGTAATGATTCTTTTCTTTTGCATCAAATAAAGATAGCAGGATTCATATGACACAACTCCTTGTATTTTTTGGGTTGTTTCCACTTTCCAGTTTCCACCAATGAGAAAGAAGATAAAAGGAAAGCTAATAGAAGAGAAGAAAATAGGGATGAATTTCTGTTATCCCATGAAATAAGTGGACAATATAAGATCCATGTTTTCTAAATACATATACAATAGAGAAATGTTCTCTATTTTTTTCCCCTGACAAATATTCATGGTGCTCAATTAGATTATTATAAATCCCTAAACCAATTGATGATTAATTGTGATTGATAGTAGTTATAGGCTTTACAGTACTTCTTGATTAATTTAAAATTGCATCATAGCTTCCCCCATTTGCTCAGACGCTGAATTCTGAAATTCTTTGAATGGTAGTTGTTTGTGAACTTTGCTTGACAATCTTGCTTTATGATAGCAAAGGCTCAGATAAAAGAACCATAGGGTGGGGTCTTTTTCCTCTCCCATTATCCATGCGGATTGTTTCGAAAATTTGTACTCAAGTTGACTCATTAAGGAAAATTTGAACTTTTGCATTTGATTGCCCTCTGTCATCGAGCTACTCTGTTTAAATTATTTTACCATGGCAGTAAAATTTCAAGAGATTTTGACAACCAAAGGTGGTTGTCAAGGATCTGTGACATGATCTGAAAGTGAAATTTTGTCTAGGCTATTTTCAAGTCTAAATTATAATTTATCATATAATAACCTGCGAACAAGTTTGGATTAGAAGGTTCGATATATTCTAAAAAGAAATATAGGTATTTGATGTAAATTGCAGCTGTGACATATGTTAGATTTTTTCTTTCTTTTCTGTTGTAGTTTTTTTGCTCTTATGTGCCTTTTACATGTAAACAATTAATTTCTTTGCTTTAGATGCTCTTTCCTGTAAAGATGAGAAGGCTTCAACATCATTTCATGGGGAAAGAGATATGCTGAATGGAAGACATGGACTGGAAATATTTAGTTCTGATTGTCCCAGTTCCATTGATTGCATAGAACGGGTTGCATCAAGTTCCAATGGTCTTGCTGCTACAATTTCCATGGTGCACTCTTCTATGGACCATGATACTGTCAAACCACCCTTTGGAAGTGATACTGTCTTCCCCACTAAAGGCAAGAAGCTAACTATGGAGCGATCGGATACTAGAAAGTATGTGAATAAATGATTCTGGTAGCTCTTGTATGTTGATTTCCAGAAGCTTCTGTCTAATTTGTTATGCTTTTTCTTGAAACTCCCTTAATTTTCAACAAGCATAGTGATGATCGTATGCTTATCCTGTTCATGGTGCATAATATTATTCCTAATAGGGTTTAAAACTATTTTGGTCGCCAAACTTGGCTCCTGTTTAAAAACTTGGTATGAACATTAATTTGTTTGGTATAATTTAGTTCCTAAACTATTCAAATAATTAAAATTTAGTCTTAGTAATAGACTCCATTAAGTTAGTTAATGGAAATCAGTCACATGACAAATACATGTCACTGTCATTTCAGACATCTTCCCTTGAAAATGCCTGTTGTTAACAAAGGTTTTATAAATTTTCGTATTCGATTCCATTCATTCTAGAAATTTGTTACTTCATGTCTTTTATAAGCATACTCTTCTGTTGTCCTGTTGCCATCACTTCAATTAAATGCCAGAGATTTTTTTTGCGTGCTACACAAAAGTATTGTTTCCACAATATGAAACTCGTTCTTTTAGAAGTTTCATTTTAAAGACTACTGAGCCATTGTATACAAATTTTCTTTGTTCAGCCGTCAGCTCCTCCAGAAACGACAATTTTATCACTCTCACAGGGTTCAGGTAATTCTAGACTTGTTTGACAATTTTAAACTTGGCCTAATAAGTTTGGTATATGTTATTCATGCCTCTGAGATGCTTGCTGCCCTCTATCTGATTTAACCAAATCATTAAAAGATGTTTTTTGCTTCTGAAGCCTATGGCATTGGAGCAAGTATTATCAGATCGCGATAGTGAAGATGAGGTGGATGATGGCGTTGCAGATCTTGAAGATAAAAGGGTATGCTCAATAGTTATGCCAGTTTTTCTCACTTTTATTTGCTTTTTTTTTTTTTTCCACTTTTTTCAGGGCTCCTCATTGAGCAACGTGGTTTGCCTGGATTATCTGTCTAATTTGACACAAGTATTCTGATTCTTCAGCTTATTAAATGAATTTACACTTGTTCAATGGTATTTCAATATCATAAAAGGGAAAATATTGGGTATCATTAGAATATTACCCATATAAATGGGCTTCATTTGACAAAATCAAAGCCTAAAGTCTGACTCTTTTCGTTCAAAAATTGGAAAAGTATAAGAGGCTTGAACTCATGGCTTTAAAATTAGCAATTGTGCATGCACTTGGTTGATGTTTCCTGGTTAATATCATTTAGAACTAATACCAAAATTATACGTGGCAGATGCTTGACGATTTTGTGGATGTTACCAAAGATGAAAAACAGTTGATGCATCTTTGGAACTCATTTGTGAGAAAGCAAAGGTTCCTACTTTCGCCCAACTATTACTCTTTTTTGTCTATTTCAAACTCTGTATTTTCTTCTTCTTCTTCTCTTTTATTTATTTATTTATTTTGACAAAGTTTATGAAAGTCTTCCATCATCAGATTCCAGCTGGTTTTTTGCCGTGTTCTATCATGCTTTCTTTTTCTTTTTGCAATTTTCTTATTCAAACTTTTTTCTTCGTTTTGTCAGGGTATTGGCTGACGGTCACATTCCATGGGCTTGTGAGGCATTTTCAAAACTTCATGGAAGAGAGCTGGTCTTCTCTCGTGCACTTTTTTGGTACTTTTTTTTTGCATTACAACCATTCCTTAAAGCATATTTTTTAAGAAATTTTCCCGGGTTATGCATAAACCACAAATCATATTTATCTTCTGCCTCCAGGCCAAGTGTTTTATCTTTTATTCTATTAGAAAGCCGAGTATTTTATCTTGATAAGATAAAAGTGATATTTTTTTGTCTCTTCTGTTTTATTATGGATTGAGGGGACGTCTTTCTTTCTCTGTTTATACATGCAGATCATATCCTTCTTTTTCCTCTGTGAGCACTGGTGGATTTACAATTTATATCCGAGAGAGGCACTATATACACAATAAAAAAAAGCATTTGATATTTCTCAATAATTAATTATTTTTAATTGAAAATATATTATATGTATCATATTTTAGTTAAAATATGTTCAAATTATTAAGTTTGTATTAAATTATTGAATATTAAAAACCTAAAATTTAAAATTTAGGTGATGTACAGTAATATTTTATACGTGTAATTATCTATAATTTTATAAATATTACACTTAAAATTATATTTGTGAAAAATTGAGGTAAGACACGTGCCTCTACTCACTTGTGTACAAATCTACCCGTGTGTGGGTAACGTCAAAATAAATATGGTTGATTATTATTGTGAACGTTCAATAACCACAAATTATTTAAGGATTGTGGGTGGTGTATCTGCCATCTACTATATGAGTCATGTGTTTAGACACTTCTGATCTATTTGGGTGGACGGAGTCCTTATTTAGAGACTTCTTGATGCCCCTTGTGGCTATTTTACTTGTTGAAGGAAATTTACGATGTAAAGTGTCACTAAATGCTGACCTCTTCGTCTTTATGCTTTAGCATGTCAAAGAAAAGATTTTGCGCTTTCCTTCAATTATTGTAACATGTCAAACTTTGATCTTCTGGATTTTTTTTCCTTCTTTGTCTTGGTTTTGATTTATGAGCTCTTTTGGAATGCGATTATTTTGTGCCCTCTTAATCTTTGTTTAAAATCAATTTTTTCTTCTTGTTTTTAATGGATATTTTTGTCCAAAGTGTACCATCTGATATTTATTTGAAATATTATATTCTCATGGCACAGGTGTTGGAGGTTATTCATGATCAAACTTTGGAATCACGGTCTTCTTGATGGAAGTACCATGAATAGTTGCAATGTAATTCTTGAGAGTTATAGAAATGATGAGTTATTGGATCCCATGAGAAGTTAAAATTTTGCTTTGAAGGGCACAGAGATGAGGTGGTGTATGTTGCTGCTTTAAATATATCTCATAAATCAAGGCTAAATGGAAATTGATAGTACGTTGAGGACTATAGACTAGAATTCTATTGTATTTGGAATAGGAAACTACGGTAGTAATATTTATGTAGTTGAAATTAGCTGTATTTTCATATTATATATATACATATATAATTTTTGTAAAATCAAACTTTATTTTATGATTTGAACATTGATTTGAAATAAGGAAGGAAGAGGTTCTAAAGCCACACCACTACGTAAACTACTAGTATTATTTATAAATTACTTGCTAAATTTGGCTTTGACCTTACTCTTGTTATTATCCCATTCCTCCTATTGTCCGTAGTCTTTTATGGTTAGTTAATTATGTTTATAGTTTTTCTCTTTCACCTTTACTCTATTCCATTACAATACATCTTCTTCGTTGTTGAAGTTTTATAATTTCTAGGGGGTGCCTTCTTTCATGACCGTACATCAGGCAGGCTACTCTAGCTTGAGACTTGCAATATTACTGTTAAGAAATCGTCTTTCTGCAGCAAAACTTGCATCTCCGGGTCATTAGTTCATCCATAAGAAACATCATTGTGATTTAAGTCAAATGGAAGAGGCATTCTTCTTGATCAAATTGTTGAGTCCCCATTTCAGAGCCGTAAGCACGAACCATGCTTGTTTAGTGTCACCAGAAATTCCTGCTTGGTCCTTGTCACCAACTCAATATGAGGCACATTACTTAGATATATCATACAGGGAGGAGAGACCAACATCCGGTACTAACAAGTTGCTGCTTTATTTCTCAACTTGATTAACATCCTTATTTTGGGATCTTAAATATAGAAAACTAAGTTTTTCGTAAAGATTTTGATTTATAATTTATGATTAAATAATTTATTTATGATTTTTGATTATTTTATAAAAATAATCATCAATATATTTGATAAAAATTTATACTTGGTGATTTTCAAGAAAAAAATTAAAAATTATTTTCAAATTATTTGGTTAAGCTTTTGGTTCTTTGTTTTTTTCAAATTACTTTAAAAATAAATAAAATTTTTGTTTTTTTTTTTTTTTACAATTTTTTAGTTTTTAATAATTTTTTTTTTCTAATATTTATACACACAAAATTTTTTTAATCTCTAAAAAGATGTTTGGTTAAAATGAAAAAAAATTAAAAATTAGAAATCTAATTCAAAAATATTTTTTTAAAATATTTATGAATCACATAATATTTTAGTAATAATTTCTTAAAAATGTAAAATTAAAAATCAGAAATCGTTAGTAAATATACATATTGAGAAAAAAAAATGAAAAGAAAACTAAATTAAGAAGCGTTGAAGATGAAACTAACTGCGTAGTTAAGCAGACGCAAATATAGAGAGGGGGATGGAGGGAGACGTCAATATTTAATATGTTTGAAAGACGCTATCTAAGTAATTGTTGAGAAAGCTGAAAATTATTTATCTACAACGGAAATCGGAACACTTTCTTTAGCATCTGGAATAACAAATATTTCTACCTGTAAACTAGATCACTAATGGTAAGTTGTTATAGGAATGAAGAATCACCAAAAACATTGGGATGAGATGACCCACTGAGGCTGAAACTATTTATAAAAAAAATAAATGTTAAGATGACACATATTTATATCTAATTTAACATTTTTATTATTTTTATTATAACAAGTGTTAATATTATATAAAAAAATATTTTTAAAATAATTTTGCTACATTATATAATAAAAAATATAAATTTATATAGTATTAAAAATTTTCATAAAAAAAATTATATCAATTTAATAATTTTTTTATATTTGCATGTAGTTTTTCCTTATTCTATTAAGAAAGCTAACAAAAAATTACACTTGTTACAAGACATAAAATACCAAGTGGTCTTTTTTTTAAAGATTTCTTGACATAGTAAACGGAAGTTAGGTTATAAATATTCTTTTAACAAATCAAAAACTTTATATAAAAAAAAAAATCAAAAATTGAAGATAAATTTACAACTAGAGGAAGAACAAATTTAATTATATGGTATTTAATGTTTTATATATATAAAATTTAATTTTTAATTATATAACGTAAATGAACATATATTTTTTAGTATTAAAAGAAAATAAAAAATTATTTTTTATTGAATAAAAATAAAAATAAAATTAATTAATTAATTAAGTTATTTATATATATTGAAGAAGAAAAAAAGTTAATTTTTCCAAAATAAAAATTGGCAAAAAGAACAAAAGACTCGTAGTATAATTCGGGGTGGCAAAGAGAGAAAGAAAGTGGAGGCAGTGGAGCCAACTACCCAAGTTGATTTATAACAATTACGAGGCCCGATGGGCCACTCCATCAAAGCAAGGGAATGGCCCATAATCCATCAGGTACTCAAAGCAAGCAAAACCTATATATGAATAGCGAGAAAGCAAAGAATCATCTGATTTCCAGGTGAAATTTGATTTAAATCCGAAGCCCCTACGCTCAGTTCCCACTTCCATTCCATAGCAAAGTAAAGGAAGGAGAATAACTGTCTCAGCAAATGGCTACTTTTGATGAAATGCCTACTTCTAAGAGGTGGCTTCCTCTTGAAGCTAACCCCGATATTATGAACCAGGTAACTCTACACTTTTTTTTTTTACTCTTTAATCCTTATCTCATTCATATTTTTCAGATTTTAGCTCCGTGTTCTAAATTGATATCTGGGTCTTTACTCTTGAGAAAATTTTGCACTTTTAGATCTGAAGCGATGTATGTGAGTATGTCGTAATAACTTGTGACTGCCGAAGCTGATGCTTCTATATATATATATATATATATATATATATATATATATATTTTTTTTTTTTTTTTTCCTATCTTTCATGTTGAGTTAATAGCTAAAAAAATCAATTGCAAGATTAAATTTTTGAGAGTGGAAATGTACCTTAAAATTGCTTCTGGGATGCTTTGATTCATAAAATTTCAGGTCCTGTTTATTAGCCATGCATTTATACAAAATTTATACTTCTATAAATTTATTCAAAATGACTCCAAAAACAATTGCAACTAAAATAACTGTGTTGCTTTTCGTTTTTACTGGCTCCGTTATTTAATTTTTGTGTTTCTAGTGTCTTCCAAAAATGCTTTTTGGAAACCATATTAATGAGCACAGGTGTCAATCTATTTGTTTGAGAAAATGTAAATTTTTTGGTTTTTCATTTGCAGTTCCTCTGGGGCCTTGGTGTTTCAGTTGAAGAGGCAGAGTGTTGTGATGTTTATGCCTTGGATGAAGAACTTCTAGAAGTGGTTCCGAAGCCTGTTCTTGCTGTGCTTTTCCTTTACCCGATAACAGCTCAGGTTTTTTTTTTTTCATTTAATTTTATTTTTCGGAAATGTTTTAGTCATTCTCAATGGTCACGGTCAACTTATAAAAATCTAACTTCTTTCTATTTATTTGCTTCTCGTGATGAAAAATTTCAAGTGCTGATTTGATTGTCTTTTTTTTTCTTTCTCAGACTGAAGAAGAGAGAATGCTGCAGGCAAATGAAAACAAAGTGAGTGCAATGATATTTGACCTTTTTAAAGAAAATCTTACTCTTGCTGATGACCTTTATTTTCTTTTATTTTCCTTGTACATGTTTTCGTTATTTGTTTAGATGCTTGACAATGATGGAAATTGATAATTGAAAATAGTTTATTATTTAAGCATTAAATCAAATGCCTGTGGTTTTTTTAGGAAATACACAATTTTTAGGATTTCTATTTATGATTGACTACATCATTTATTATCTGTAGGTGTGCTTATCGCTTTTATTATTTTTGCTTTTCCGGTTGTTTCTCATCTTGTTTTCTTTCTAGCACTTTTGTCTATTTTGATATACATTAATCATACCTTCTGGTTTCAATTGTTGCTTTAGGAACCTCATGGTGGAGTTTACTTTATGAAACAAACTGTGGGCAATGCTTGTGGAACAATTGGACTTCTTCATGCTGTTGGAAATATCACTTCAGAGATCAAGCTGCGTAAGATTTCCAAACACTTAGTTTAGTATCATATAATACTTGACTTATGAACTGTTGATGTACAATAAGTTACGGGTTCCTTCCTCTTTCTTGAGGGGTGTTTCTTTCTAAAGGATTTTACGCCAGAGTACAGAAAGCTACAGTTGCTTAAGCTCAGCAACCAACATGGTCTGAGATATTATTCCATATTGAGGGTTTCTAGATGGTGGACTCAATACATTAAGTAGATTCATATGGTTTGATGCCCTTTTTGATATTGAAAGAAATGAATTGTTGTAACCAATGATGTTAAGAAGTTGAACAGAGAACAAGGGTGCTCTCCATCATAAATGAAGAAAAAATGTGCAAAATGAAGAAATTGGATGAATACATATCTTCCTTTCATTGCTTCTTACCTGGGATGCTAGATGTGATCATGTGAAAAGGCTTAAAACATTTTGTCCTCCATATTGATTGTTTTGCATATTATCAATACTACGGGTTTTTCTTGGAAAGCATATTTCAATTTAGTTGTCCCCTTCATTCCAGCAGTGCATATAATTTTTTAATAGTATATACTATGTTAACTATCCTTGTTATCTGTTACTTTTTTCAGAAGAGGGATCATACTTGGATAAATTTTTCAAATCTACTGCAAACATGGGACCAATGGAGGTTCTAATTTTTTTCTTTTTTGCCTATCCTGACCCTGACTGTTTCTTCAGTTCAATAAACTGATGTTCTACTTGTATGGTTGTGCCTCATTCTACCATTTTCCTGTGATTGTGTAGCGTGCAGCATTTCTTGAGAATGACAGAGAAATGGAAGTTGTTCATACAGTAGCTGCTACAGCTGGTGAAACAGAGGTAAGCATTTACACATCTTCACCAAATGCTCGTCTTTCTAATGTGCTGTGGATGTGGCTTATAGGTTTTAATAAAGTTTCTCTTAAGATTCCAGACCAATTATCTATGAACTATTGTTTAGTTTAACCATTATGTATTGTTTGTCTTTTCAGGCTTCTGACAGTGCTGATGCTCACTTTATCTGCTTCACATGTGTTGATGGTACATACTCTCTCTTGAATGTTTTCCTTTTTCTCTATATTTGGATCAAAGACGTATGTTTTTTTTCCCATCCTTCCCTTATACAGGGGTACTCTATGAGCTTGATGGAAGAAAGATTGGACCAATTTCTCATGGTGTGTCTTCACCAAGCACTTTATTACAAGTAAGAACTTGCATGATGAAATTATTATAAATATTTTCTTTGAAAGTTTCAATTTTAAGGTCTTTAGTTTCCAATAAAACTTTGGAAATGATGTTAATCTCTTTTATGGGAAACAAAGTGATGCTAGAAGAGATTCTATGATTCATATACCCAGTTTTTATGAAAAAGCTAGAAGCGTAGTAGAAATATGAAATATTATGAATAAATCAACTTGATGTCCATCTTAAACCTTTTTCTTGCTACTTACTGTATAATTTTTTTTCTCTCCTATTTTAACGTAACAGGATGCAGCTAGGGTTATACGAGGCATGATCCAGAAAAATCCCAATTCTCTTAACTTTAATGTGATCGCTCTTTCGAAGAAAGCTGGAACTGGATCTTAATTTTGGCGAATCGAACCTCCCTCTATAGTCTATACAATTCAAAGTGTAGCTTTGAGGTTAGGCAAGCCGCAAGTGTAACCTTTTACCATTTTTGTGCGTTACTGTGCTCAAGCTCATTGCTGCTATCCTGGGAATTGCTGCAAGTCTCTCTCAACCTAAGTTGATAAAATCGTATCTTATGTGCACGGCCGTGATACAAACTTTGCTTGAATAATAAATGGTTATTTGTTTTTGAAAAAGAAAGCTCCATGAGAGAAAGATCGTGTAACGCAAACATTTCTTCGTTCTTCCAAATTAGTATATATATTTAAAAGGTACCAAAATAAGTTAGTACTAGAGATTAGATCTTAGTAGTCATTATATACATTTTCACTACTAGAATTGGTAACATTTACTTACGGTAAAGCTCAAATTTATCATTCAAAGTATTTTACAATATAATATATTATTTAAAATTGACATACTAACGTGAGTTGGCTTGTGTTGGTGAGAGTTTGAAATGGTTGAAACTTGGGAGGTTGGAAGCGGGCCGCCAATTAAAAAAAAAAAAACTCTATTACAACAAGTTGTAAATGAAAGTGCTCAATTATAAAACCCAAATTAGAAAGTGTTTAAGGGTCAAACTCAGTCTAAGTTGTAAAATATAACAAAGTCAGGAATGAAAAAAAGGGAAGGATAAGGGTGAAACAATGTCAAAAATATCTCTATATATTTCTGAGAGGCGAACAAGGTTGAGTTCAAAAAAAAGCCTTGGGTGCCAATTTAGGCAAACAATAATTTATGATACTTTTAAATTCAAATAAATAAATAAAAAAGGTTGGGTAGTGCACCCTTGTTATTAAGTTCTATTAAACTACTTATCTAACATATGATAATCCATCGAATTGTTCGCATCTCACAAGTCCATTATTTCCTCTAACCAGTTTGGTTACATCTGATTTTTTGATGCAAGAGTTAACGTTTTTTTTTTATTATTATTATTATTATTATTATTATCAAATAATAGGCGCACCATTTAAGTTTAAATTTGATCTTTGGTCAATACAAGAGTTTAATTGATTTCATCGTAACGTGAAAATTGTAAGTAAAAAAGGTAAGATGTTGCGAAACATTTTAACAAACTTAAGAAATGCGAAATTTAGTCCAGCTATATATTCTGTTTATAATGGCTAATATATTTGAAAGGAATTGCGCTAATTTTATTAATTTATATAAATTGAAGAATAATCCTATAAATTTTAGCATTTTTATCGGTTGTAATATTAAGATAGTGGATTTTTTTTTTTTTTTTAAGAGATATAGTGGAATGTTGATGGAGTAATTTATTGAGGTAGTAATTGCCAAAGTTTTTATTTTAATTGATTTTCCAACATGAAACATGCTATAGAATGATGTGAGCCTACATCAATTCATGAATTAGTTACTCTATTTTATGAATTGAGATATATTGGAAATACGTGATTATTTGAGACAAAAAAAATAAAAAAATTCCATGTTAAGATATTAATAAGAAGCTAATTATATAAGCCAATGACCTAATGGCATAAATTTTTAATGGCAAACAAAAGGTAGCAAATTAAAATCATACTTTGAGATAAAAAGTTCTCTCTTTGAGAAAAAGAGGACTAATTATATAAGATATATATTGTGGATTTACTTACCTATAATCGTTGAAAAGTAAATAGAGAATAATCTAAATACAGAAAGAAAGGATTAGTGAATAAAAATTTATTTTATGATAGACAAATAGCACACATGAATTTAATTAATAAGTTATTCAAGACCTTTTGTCCTAAAGTTTACAAAAATAATAATTATAATAATAATATTTCGAGAAATTTGTTATCAAATCCTCACATTTAAATTTTTTTTTTTTTTAACAAAATAAAATTATTTGGGAGAGACAGGTAACATCTGTTATGCTCTATTCACCCAGATCACCGCCTAGAGAAAGTACCAGTGGTTAGCACTTTAGGCTGTCGTCAAAGAGATCTTTATGTATAATTACGACTTTTTCACTCCTCGAACCCAGGACCTGATGTATATAATCCAATAACGTTACCAACTAAGTTATCCAATTGTCGGTATAAACTATATTATCTAAAATTTGAGCGTCAATAAAGTCTGAGTAGGGTTATGCCTAAAGTTGTATTTGATCAATTTTAGATCAAAATCGAAAATCAATAATAATTATTAAAAAAAAGAGCAAAGTATTATATAAAATGAATCTTAATCAAACCTTTGTCAGTCACTTTAATGAAAAATTTGTACATTTATTCTTTTTCAATACTAACGTATCAACCTAGTGCAATTTAGACACATAAATTTTAATGTGTAGAAAAGAAACGAAAAAAAAAAGTTGAGAGAACAGAATTAATAAGTAATTCCTCAACTCTACATTGGTTTTGTGTCAACGTGGAAAACTACTAATGATTTCTTGTAGGAATAAATATTAAAACAAAATCCCTCATTGATTTTTGAGATGGTGCATGCATAAACGCTCTACACTATAGTACAGCAGTCAAATAAAATTATTTATTTTTTTTAAATTCTATTTTGAGTGCTCATTAAAAATATTATATAAAAAAATATCATTTTTCAAATAAAAAAAATTAAAAATACACATATTTATACTCATACATATCATGTAATTAAATAATTTTTAAATAAATTATGAACGTGGATTTGGCGTGCCTATATTGTGTTGCAATTTAGTCTGAGGCAACGATTGTTAGGATCTAGTTCACACTTCACGACTTATTGTGGCTCCCGTTTCCCAAAACCTTGTCAACAAAATATAATTTTAAATTGTCTAATTTTTTTATTTATTTAATGACGTTTGTTTTGCATTATTGTAGTGACGCAAATAATCCTGTTTTTTTAATAACAATTAAATATTCAATAATCATGTTAAATCATGATATCGCATTTTTGTAAAATTTTGTTCTCCAATATAATTCGGTAATTTTCAAAATTTTATTCGAACCAATCAAGCAATGTGAAATGAAATTACAGCTCATTTCTTTCAAGCCATAATTAAGTTTAAGCAAACGAATAACAGATTTAATAATTTTAATTCACAAAACCCATAACTCAAAAACCATCTTTATCTTTTCAATCAATAATAAAAAAAAAAAAAAAAAAAAAAAACTCATCTTTATCCTTTTTTTTTTTTGCTACATACAAGCCTCGAACTCGAGAGCTCCCCCTTATTAGGGCGGTTACAATGCCATTGGGCTACCAGGGCCTTAGAAACCTTGTTTCCACTCTTCCATTTTTTTTTCCACCGACCTACGAAATTATGGAAACCTCAAGAAAATTATATAAAAAAAAAAAAACCAACTCCGATAATTACAATTGCGAAATCAATATTTCACTTTCCTGAGTTAATTAAACAATAGCTGCTCTCCACGTGTACAAGACTCCATTTGCAATCCAACTTCATCCACTTCTTGTTTGACTCCATTCACCACAGATCTTCCGAACCCGGTTGTTGCCGCCGACGATCCTCTTTTCACCCCCTTCCTTCTCTTCGGCGAGCAGCTATCAATCGAGGATGAAGAAGATGAAGTTTGTTCTTGCGACGAACGCTTTGATGTTACTCTTACTGGGTCAGGCTCGCCCGAGTTGACTCGTAGTGGAAAATTTAGCAGAGCTCGCGAACCTCGCATCCGATAAGCAGCTCGGTCGTAAGCCAAAGCGGCATCTTCAGCGGTCTCAAATGTCCCGAGCCAAACTCTAGCGCCGTTCTTAGCCGGATCACGAATTTCTGCAGCGAATTTTCCCCACGGCCGTTGCCTTACTCCTCGGTAGTGCTTCCCCTTCGACGGAACCACTGCCGGAGATGAATTTTCAGCAGGAACATCAGCCTGAATCGCCGTTACGCTATCCGACGATATACTCACATCCGGCGAGGTTACCGGCTCCGATTTCACGGAATACTCGAAAGAAGATGACTCGGATGATCCGGAGGTTAGGGAGGGAACCCAACCGAAGTTAACAGCGTCGCGAAGGACGTCAAAGAGAAACATGTCCTCTGAATCGTCTTCTTTGAGTGGCAATTCTCCCCAATTTTCAGTCAAACAAGGGTACAAGCTACTGAAACTTGAACTCCGACAGAAAACCGGAGCAGCAGTACCCGAATTCGTAGTCGGAGTACCGAGTCGAAGTTCCGACTCATCCAGCAAGTGCCTGCGAATAGATTCCAATAAGGCCGAATCGGATTCCATAGTATTATTATGTCCGTACAACTTCTAATTGGGAATTTGATAAAAAACAAGATAACAGATCTTTCGATTTTGGGTTAGTCGAGTTCAAAATAAGAATATGCTTTTCGTGAAGAACGATAGGAGAATAAAGATAATTAATGGAGTGAAATAAGACTTCTGAGATTTGTTCGATTTTTCGAAGTTGAAGGAGATAAAAATGTTTATATAGGAAGTAAGGTTCATGAACCATAGGACTTTTTTTATATTTATTTTTTAGAAATTGGAAAAGTTTGAAAAATTGAAGACTACTTGATTACGTGTAAATTATGAATGGTACTTGGTTTGATTCAACTTAAGCAAGTGAGCTTCCATGAAAGTTCAGATATGTGCAAATTGGTATATGTGGGGACGGTTCTTTTAGTTTGAGTTGAAGTTTAATAGACACGTGATTGAATTAGAGGGAGGAATGAGGATTCGGACAGGGATGACATCATCGCTGTGACCACAGAACAACAAGCTGTATGTTTTGTTGAGGAATTTCACATCGATTAGAAAGTTCAACGAAGAGTTAGATATAAGTTTAGATAATTTTTAACTCAATGAGGCTTTATCGGGTTGAGTTAGACTTAGATTTCTACATGGTATCAGAGCGGGTCCATGTTCTCGATTGTGCCCAACATGATCAATCCCGATCAATCTCATTTATGTCTATCGGTATTGGTGCAGATGTGAGGGCGAGTGTTGAGGAGTCTCACATCGACCAGGGAGCTCAATGAAGAACTAGATATAAGTCTGGACAACCCTTAACTCAATAAAGCCTTATTGGGTTGAGTTAGGCTTGAATTTCTACATATTTGTTCTTCAGTGATAACCTTGCTTTGTTACATTTCATCTCTTTCTTTAGCGAGGTTGGTCTGTCCCAGTAATCGCCGACTTGAGTTTTTTCTTTAACTTGTCTACTTTTTTTGTTATATCTTTTTTAGGGTTTTTTTTTTTTTAAATAATAAATACAAACTCACGTACATATAAACACATATACGATACTTAAATTCAAACTCAAACTATCTTAATATTTACAAAAAGCCTATTTTAGTGCAATGCAATTGATTCTTTGCACAATTATAAAAAATAATACTTTAAAATTTTATAATAATAAAAATAATATTCTAATAACATTAAAAAATATTCAATTAGATAACGTTTAATATAAACGAGTTTAAATTATTGCAGTTTAACTTAAACAATATTTAAAAAAAATGATGTAACTGTCTTTTTTCTTAATAGTAAAAATATATTATTTAAAGAACATATGTACTATTTTTATTATTACAAATTTTAAAGATATTATTTATATTATTATAAATTTTAAGTGCGCGATTTTTTTTTTTTTTTTTCATGATTCTTCTTAGAACCTTTTAGGGTTTAGTATCTTTAGTGTACCTATTTTTTATTTTGGTACCTCAAATAATCTTAATTTTTAATTGAGAGTTTTGAAATACCAATATTTTAGTCAATAGTACATTTTTTTTTGTTAAGTTATACAACTTTTTTTATTAATTACGAATTCTTAAATATTAATATCAATTTATTATTTTTAAAAAAATATTTTTATCTTTTCATATTTAAAATTTTTAATTAAATTTTAATATTTTAAAATTGATAATTAATTAAAATTTTTGTACAATTTAATAAAAAATATATATATGTGTGACTAAAATTTAAGAATTTAAAAAATGTATATTAAAATTTAAAAATATTTAAAATATCAAAATAAAAACTTTTGTACTCCAGAATTACCGAATCCAAATTCTTATATCCTAAATTGAAGAGCTACTAAATTCTTTGAAATCAACGCTAGCTCTTAGGGTGGATGAACCGAATCGAATCAAAAGATTCGTTTTCTTGTATAATTTCTCATATTAATTCTCCTAATATATAGTTAAAGTATTTTAATAATTATTTTTGAGATCATGTCTTATGATAGTATATATTTTGATTTTTTATGAGGTTATCATTATTAACTCACTTAATTTTTCAGTACACTATTATTATTATTTTTACTCAAAAATGTTATTAGTATTGTCAGAATAAATTGTAATTGTAAGTGTATATTTTTTTTTACTGTGTTATTAGGTTTAAACAAATATAAAATATATTATCTCAAAAAAAAAAAAAAAAAAAAAAAAAACTACAAAATATATAATTTTATACATTTTAATAAATACATTTAATTAATATAAATTTTTGTCTCTTAAATTTTATTTACTTGATTGTTTGTCAGTGTCCTAGCTTAACTAAATTTATGAGTTGCACAACGATTTTTCCACCTAACAATAACATAGAAATGAAGTTAATTTAAGAAACATTTTTGCTACACTAATAATAATCAAATATAATGAGAATAAATTATTATTTTGTTATTTACGCACCTTATATTATATGTCTATATAGAAAAATACAAGAATCATGTATCAACTAGAATTTTATTACAGATAGATAAGTACTAATTACACATTAATTATACGACTTACGTTAACACTCCCCCTTAAGTTGGAGCATACATATCGACCATACCCAACTTGCTTAGTGAGTCATAAAACACCTTTTTAGAAACTCCTTTGGTAAGCACATCTGCAAGTTGCTTTCCAGTGAGAACAAAAAGGAAGCTAATTAGTTTGATATCTAGTTTTTCTTTTATAAAGTGACGATCAACCTCTACATGCTTAATGCGATCATGCTGTACTGAATTTTGTGATATATCAATGGCTACCTGATTGTTGCAATACAACTTTATAGTACTTTTGAATTCGAAACCCAAATCCAATAACAAATTTTTTATCTACAACAATTCACATACCTCATAAGTCATACCTCTATACTCAGCCTCAACACTAAATCGCCACAACTTTTTGCTTCTTATTTTTCCATGTAACCAAATTACCTCCCGCAAAAGTGAAATAACCTGATGTCTACATTCTATCTGTAATATTTCCTGTCCAATCTGCATCTGTGAAGCCGCAAACTTCAAAAGGGTTGTTATGTTTAAAGAACATTACTCTTCTCATTGGAGCTGACTTCAAGTACCTTAAAATCCTCACAACTGCATCCATGTGACTCTCACTCATATTATGCATGAATTGACTTACTACACTTACCGCATATGCAATATCTGGTCTAGTATATGCTAAATAAATTGAGCGTCTAACCAATCTCTAATAACGAGCTCGATCAGTTGGTACCTGATTTGAATACTTTGCTAGACAATAGTTTTGCTTAATAGGTTTGCAATCCAACATACCTGTCTCAGTTAGTAGATCAAGAATGTACTTTCTTTGACACAAAAAAATTTCTTCTTTCCTCCTAGCTACCTTAATCCTAAAGAAGTACTTGAGTTCACCCAAATTCTTCATCTTGAATTCAGAGGCTAGTTGTCTCTGTAATCTATCTATCTCAAAAGTATTATTACCAAAAATTACCATATCATTAACACAAATAATTAGAGCAATTATCTTCCCTTATTGATGTTTTAGAAACAACATATAGTCTGAAGTACTCTGTCGGTAACCAACCTTCTACATGAATTGTGAAAACCTTCTAAACCAGGCACGAGATGACTACTTGAGACCATACAGAGACTTCCTTAATTCGCATACAAAATTACAAGGAGAAGTAACTACATACCCAGGTAGAAGACTCATGTACGCCTCCTCGATTAACTCTCCATGAAGAAACACATTCTTAACATCAAACTGCTAAAGTGGCTAGTCTAAGCTAGCGACAAGCGAAAGCAGAACCTGAATAGTATTCATTTTGGCAACTGGAGCAAAAGTCTCATGGTAGTTTGCAACATACGTTTGAGTGAACCCTTTTGCTACAAGACTGGTTTTATACCGATTCACAAATCCATCAGCATTATGTTTCACAGTAAACACCCAGCGACAACCAACTGCCTTCTTGTCCTGTGGTGGAGGTATAAGTTGCCAAGTATTGTTCTTTTGTAACGCCTCCATCTCTTCATCCATTGCCTTCATCCACTTTGGATCTTCCAACGCATCCTGTACTTTGTTAGGTACTGATAAAACATATATTTGATTTACAAATGATTTATATGACATAGACAATCTTTTAGTAGACATGTAGTTGTTTACTAGATATTTTAATTTTGCATGAATATTTGGTTCATACCTTTTGGCTGGTTGACCTCGAGTAGACCTATTTGATAACACAATATTGTCCAACACTATACTCAATGCTATTAGTATCAATGGGTGTACATACCTCAAATGAGTGACCTTTAGTACCAGGGAAGTGTTGATCAGGAGTAGGAGTGATGCCTGAGGGAATAGTTGTGTCTTCATTTTTATTTTCAGTGATCAGGACTGTTGTTTGGATACTTGAAGCATCTGCTTCTTCAACTACTGGATTCAATAAGATAAGAACCTTAATTGGACCTATCAAAATATCTCCTGACTGCATCACTTCCTCAGTTCCTTCTAATTCCTTCCCTTTACCATGATACAGCTCTTCAAAATATGAATTATTTCTCTTAAGAACAGTATCATATGAGAAAAAGTAGCTCATATCCTCAAAGAAAATGATATCTATAGTGACATAATACTTTTTGGTAGGTAGATGATAGCATTTGTACCCTTTTTGATAACCTCCATAACCAACAAACACACACTTAATTACTCGAGCATCTAATTTGGACCTCTAATTTTAGAAACATGTACAAAAATAACACAACCAAATACACGGACAGGAAAATTATGAAATGATGACAGGGATACATGAGATGCGAATACCTCAAACGGGATTTGTCCGTGAAGGACACTAAATGGGAGACGATTAATGAGATGGGCTGAAGCTTGTACAGCATCGTCCCAAAGATATTTTGGCATATGAGCACTAAATAGGAGTGCACGAGCCACATCAAGTAAGTGACGATTTTTTCTTTCTGACACCCCATTTGGTTCTGGTGTTTGTGGGTAAGTAGTTTGGTGAATAATTCCATGTGTTTGGAAAAAATCTTGAAAAATATGATTAACATATTTCCCCCCATTGTCAGAATGTAGGACTCTAATGGTGCTATTGTATTGAGTTTGAATACGAGTATGAAAATTTTAAAAACCTAAAAAAACTTCATCTTTGTTTTTAAGAAGAACAACCCATGACAATCTTGTACAGACATCAATAAATGACACAAAATATCTCATACTTGATATGGTAGGCTTTCTAGATGGTCTGAAACATCATAATGAATTAATTCAAAAGAAATAATACTTCTATTAAAAATACTTTGAGAATAAGTAGTACGATGACTCTTGACCAAGACACATGTCTCATAACGTAAAGTAGTTTCATTACCACCAATAAATATAGTAGGCATAGATTTTTTCATAAGACTAAAAGACGGATCCCTTAAGCGATAATGCCATAATCATATTTTACTTAGCTGATCAAAACTTGAAGTCAAAGCGGTGCGAGACTATGCTCCTGATTTTTCACTTGCGTAGGTTTGATCTAGATGAAACAATTTGTTCCTCAGATACCCCTGAACAATTATTTTCCTGGTATTAAGATCTTGAAAAATCATATACATAAGATAAAAGGTTACAGAATATTTAGACTTAGTATTCAAATATGGGACATAGATTAAGTGATTATATAAATTCGATACATATAAAATATTTTGGAGCTGTAAGGTTGGGGTAATACTAACTAGCCCCATCCCTAACATAAGAAAAGCTTCACTATTAGCATTTGTAACATAAGACACTGGTGGAGAAGACAAGTCAGTAAAATAAAATTTATCATAAGTCATATGATTATATGCACCAGAATCAATAATCCAAGTATTACATCCAATAAATTGAGAAACGTTTGAAACCATACCAATCTTACCAAGAATAGCTATAGAAGTTGTAGGAGTGCCTTGACATATCGCATGATGATCCTATCCAGTTGCTCCATAGAAATATGGTACTGGTGACGTTGCTTGAATGGCTAGGCTAGATATTTCATTGGTTTTAGAACCCAGATTTTTTTTTTCAAGTTTTCCATTGAAACAGACAATAATAATGTGCAGCAAAAAAAAAAACAAAAGATACCCCTTTTTTTTATAAAGGGTGCTGTTGGGAGTGGGTTGATGGGCTATTGACTGGGAGCTAGGAAAGGAAGTGGGTCACTGATGGGCTGTTGATGGGTTGTTGGGTCTGGTATGCTAGATCTAACTGTGAGATTGTGGATGCTAGCTAGGTAGGAACGAACGACGAAAGAAGGCAGGGAGACCAACAACATAGATGGTACGGAGAGGCGAGATCACAGCTTGTTGAGATGAATTTGACGACACGATGCTGGCTGACAATGGAGGGTTGACGTCGGACGTTGGAGAACAACTCTCGTGGTCTGGGATCTAAATATGGATCGCGACAGAGCTTGATGGTAGAGTAGATCTAGCAAAGGTCCTGCACGAGATCCGACGTATGGTTATAGCGAGATCAATGATGGGAAGAGCCAGTGATGGAGGAGAACAGACTGATTGAGCTGTGTGGTGAATGGAGACTGTCCTGGTGACTTTGGAACGGACTGATTAAGTCGTGAACTGAGACCGTGCTAGTGACTACGGCGGTTGCTGAGATTGGGCTGACTAAGTCGTGTGTGACTGACTGAGTTTTTTTTGTTTTAGCTTTGATACCAAAGTCAAATATAATGAGAGTAAATTATTGTCTTATTATTTACACACCTCACATTGGAGGTATATATAGAAAAATACAATAGTCATGTATCAACTAGAATCCTGTATGAACTAAAGTTATATTATAAATAAATAAGTATTAATTACACATTAATTATACGACTTATGTTAACAATAATAAACTTTGTTTACAATAATATAAGAGTCAAGATGGCAATTAGATCTCCAAGCGAACACGGTTGATTAGTACTAAATAAGATGGTAGAAAGGGACATGAAGAAGAAAAATGACATTGGGAGGAGGTATAGGGAATCATTGACTCATTGTATTCGCTGCTCCTAGTCCTTCACATGCGAGCGAGGGAGCATTTGGAAAAGACAAATGTTTTTGGTACATCTTATTGCATGCATTATATATAGAGAAAAGTGTCATGTAGGTCCTTTTGTTTTGGTAAAAAGTGGTGTTTAGTTCTCTACTTTACAAAATATGTTTATTAGTCTTTTTGCTTATAAGAAAATGGTCATATAAAGACTTTTTGTATTTGTGATTAATATTTTATTATTAAAATATTTCAAACTAAAATATTGAAGAGGAAAAAATTGTCATTTCGTGAATATTAAAAAAAAGGCAAAATTCAAAATTCAAAGTTGCAATACCCAATAACCTAGCATTTCTAATACCCACTAACCCATTTATTCCCTAGACTTAAACAAAAATTTCAAAACCTCATTAATCCACCATTCGTGAACTGCCTCCACCAATTTCTAATAGTGAAATAAATAACCGAAGGAAGAGAAAAGAAACAAAGACTTGTTTTGTATTTGTAAGGAGGATTGAATTCTTAAAAGATCATAAAGACTCTCAAAGAGAATATTGAAGAAAAAAATTAATATATTACAACAGAGTAATTAAACATGAAATAAATTGATTATTTAACTATCTGAATAGGAAAAAAAATTAATGTCATTTAATAGATCATTTTTCGGTGAAACTCAATAAAATAAACAGTTTAATCACATTTGAACCATCACAATCATCAATTTCTCTTAAAAAATAAAAAAATAATAAAAAATTTACATTTATTCGTTCCTAACCAACAACCTAAAATAGTTTGTAAAAAAATATTACATATCATTGAACAACCAAAAAATTGCCTTCTAGGATTTTTTAGAGTCGACGAAGTTAACATTTCAGTCTCAATCCTACAAAAGTAATACGGGGTCATTTTTATGTTTTATTCCATTGTTGCAAAAAAAAAAAAACTAATCAGAGGTAGAGAGAAATGAGATGATGAAGGTGGAGTTTTCGTGTGAGCTGGAGATGAATATGGAAATAAAAATTAACAAATTTTTATAGAGAAATAGGAGTATGAACGAGAATGATAGTAAAGATTAGGATGTTAAAAAAATAGATTTTAATATGCTTTTGGGGTTTCTGAATGAGTAGAGATTTTAATTTAGATAAAATGATCACTCTGCCCTCTTTTGCTTAATCACATGTAGATTTTAATAATAAAATAATATTAAAAAAATACCAAATATCCTTCGGGACTAAATGACATATTTTTTATAAACAAAGGGATTAATATAATTATTTGTCCTTTTATATATATATATATATATATATATATATATATATATTGTTTTAATAATTTTACTTATAATAAAACATTACTCTTTTTAAAAAAAATTAAAGTATTACTCTTTGGCAAATGTACGTTTTGGTTGTGGATGTGGATAAGTCTCAAGTCTCTACGAAAGTCAACAAGCCCCATTTACTTTTAATTTCCACTACTTTTATTGCCAGCTACCTCCTTCAACGACTTGAAGCTGATGATCAGTATGTGTCACTCTCCTTTCCTGTATCAACTTTTTAGCAATTGGGTTTCATATTACCTCAATATTAAAAAAAGAAAAAGAAATATGGTTTAATGGGTTTTAAAAGTAAAATAAAACCTTAATTAAATCCAATTGTGTTCCCCTTAGATTGTTTTAATATCTAGTTAAGGTGTTATTGTCTCGTTGGATTAGGTAGTGGCCTTAGCCACTTGCGTAATTATGTGATCGTACTTTTCTTTATGAATTATTTTGTGGGTTCTTTATTTAACATTTACTCACGCCCATTAACCATCTCTAATTATCAAATAACGTTACGTACACGTTTGTCTATCTATGGGAGGAGCATCCTGCAGATGGATTATATATATATATATTTAATAATATGGTATAATTTTTTATATATAAAATTTTGTATTTAATTTTTATTGATAAAAATATATATTTATTTTTTATAACATAAATAAATATATATTTTATAGTGTTAGAAAAAAATAAACATATATATTTTTACTAAAATATTAAAAATAAAATCAATTAAATAACTAAATTATTTATAAATTGAATAATATATTTTTAATATTAAATAAATATTTTATTTGTAATATTGTATCTAAATTTTATGAATACTTTGATATAAATTAACAATATTTAATAAATATGTACATAAAAATTATATAAATTATAAATAAAATGATTAAATATATTTATTTTTATTTTTATTTAATAAATATTAGGTCCACACATAAAAATGATAGGGATTATATAAAAATACTTCTAAGTTCATATGTAATAATACAAAAATATTTTAAATCTTTAATTTAGATTATATATTATATAAATTAAAAATTAGAATCTTTTGAAAAATATATTGAAAGTTTAATTATTTATATCGTCAAAATTTATTATATTTTATTTTACTTTAAATTTTAAATGTATTAAATATTATGTTATTTTAAATTTTATTATGATTTTTTATTTATATAAAATTTATTTCTTAATTTTTAATTCATTTTTATTTTTATTAATTTTTCTTAAATTGTTTATCAGTATAAATTTTTAATATAATCATAAATTTAAAATTATATATTATTTTTTACATTTTATATGTTTCTTTTAATTTTAGTATTAAAACTTATAATTTTTTATATCTTTAATTGAACTTTTTCATTTGCTTATATTTTTTAGTTAAGAAATTTATTTTATACATACATAATATAAATACTTATTAATTTATTATATTTTTTTATAAATTAATTAAAATGTATCAATTTTGTGTATTTTTTTAATGTTAATTATATGTATTTATTATAATATGACATATAAAATATAATGTTAAAATTAAAAGAGTCTACTGTAATTTATATTAATTTTATATTATAATGCTTTTTTTTTACATTTAAATAAAAAAATTTACTTTATAAAAAAAAAACAATTAAACTTTAAAGTGAGTCTCTTAAGAATGTATTCCTGAACTACCCTTGTATTTATCTATATGCCTTTACAAAAAACAAACGAGCTAGCTTCTATTTTTGTGGATAACAATAAACTAGCTCACTAGCAAAAAAAAAAAAACAATAAACTAGCTAACTAGTATACAGTACCTCTTTTTTTCAAAACTAGTATACAGTAGTTGAGAGGTTTATATTGTGACATAATTGTCTTGTCGACTTATAGATGATTTTTAAGCATAAATGATTTATTGTTTAAATAGTTTTATTTTTAATTTATTTAATAAATATATATATATGTTTATTTTTTATAATATTAAAAATTATATATTTATTTATATCATAAAAAAATAAATATATATATTTTTTTAAAAATAAAAAATAAATTTTTTTTATATCATATAATTAAATATAATTTTTATTTAGATCAATTTTATATATGTTATCGATCAAGATTTCCTACTAATTAAACCAAGTAACATGGAACAAATAGTACGAGTACTGTTGGATAAAAAAATTAATGAGTGTTGTTGTCACTTTGGGATTCGATCAATGCCATGTCGGGCATAATTGACTATGACCATTGACTAGTACCGTAGTTATACAATTTTTTTTTGGTCAAATAGCTATACTATTTTTGATAAGCGGTGTTTTTTAATGATTTGTTTTGAAGAAAAATATTTAAATATTTATTAGGAAAACGTTAAAAAAAAATAATAATTTAAGCTGATAAATGGATTCAAAATTATTCTTTTTGAAAATAAATATTAATTTAATTTTTTTTAAATACAAATAAATATTTTGCGTGAATATTGAGATAAAAACATTGAAATAACAATTCAAGAATTCAACAGAAAGAGCAAATGAAGAAAGAAAGAAGAAGACTAGAGGTGTCAAAAAGGACGGGCCGGCCCGGCACGGTACAGTCCGACCCGTCAAATTAGCGTGCCGTGCAGGTCCTTGGCCCGTTAATTAACGTGCTGTGCCGGCCCTTGGCCCTTATATGGGCCGTGCCGTGCCTCAGTTTTTGGCCCATGGACCTTAACGTGCTATGCCGTGCCCGACCCTTTGGACTGTTCTTAACGGGCCGGCACGGCCAGTGACCCCTTTATTTCATTTTTTTAATATATTTATTTAATTATTTAGTTAAAAATTATTAATAATGCTTTAAAAAATTAAAAGTAAGAGTCGAACTCTTAACCTCTCATTTTATAGATTGTTAAAACTTCATTAGATTACGTCCAATTTTATTTAAATTTAAAAAAAAAATATTTATTTATTGGTACTTTTTTAAAATTTATTTTTAAAATAATAAAATTTTGCGTGCCGTGCCGTGCCAGCCCGTTAAGGGCCAAGGGCCATGGGTCGTGCCGTGCTACTCATTTTGGCTAACGGGCCGTGCCGTGCCATGCCAAATTTTTGGTGGGCCGTGCCGTGCCGACCCGGTGGGCCAACGGGCCAAATATTTACGGCCCGTTTGACACCCCTAAAGAAGACTGAAGAAAGAAACTTAATAACCTCTTTTCTATATTTCTGCAATGTACAAAAAATACAAAATTGAAAAATATTATACACGTACAAATGAAAACTGTCTATTTATACACATTTTACAACTACTAAACTTGCATTCTGTTACAACAGAAAATAGCTACATGACTTGCATTTAGTTACAACAGAAAATAACACCACAAATATTGATTCTCTTATATGTCCATCTCATCAATTAACTTTGCCAAGTTAGCACTTCAGATTGCCAAGTCACCTTTCCATTTAACAATCTGATTATTTCAACCAAACAACTAGCCATATCCTTCGATCAATAAATGATCACTTAAGCTTCCATTAACTTTAACATCCCCCAAAAACTCAAGGGTAATATCATGACACTGAGTTTGCCACGCAACATATAAAACTGAGACTGAGATAGGGGCTTAGTGAAAATTTTAGCAAATTGTTCGGCAAAGGGGACATGATGCACCATCAGCTGGCCAGACAAAACCTTTTCTCTAACAAAATGAAGATCCAATTCCACATGTTTGGTGCGAGCATGAAGAACTGGATTGGCAGCCAAGGCAATAGAACTGAGATTATCACACCATAAAGTAGGAGGAGAGGCCAAGATAAACCGCAGTTCACACAACTAGGATTGAACCCAAATGAGCTCAAATGCAGCATTGGTCAAAGCTATATACTCTGCTTCAGAGCTAGATCATGAGATTGTTGCTTGCTTTCTAGAACACCACATAATAGGATTAGCACCATAAATAGAACAATACCAATGGTGGAACGACGATCATCTAGACAAGACGCCCAATCAGTATCTGTAAATCTTTGTGACAATAACTGAGTTGAAGACTTAAACACCACACCATAGGTAACAGTACCTTGAAGATATCGAAGAATGTGTTTAACAGCATCCCAAAGTGATTGAGTAGGCTTAGACATGAACTGGCAGACTTTATTAACAATAAAAGAGATGTCAGGTCTTGTGAGAGAAGCATACTGTAAGGCTTCAACTATGCTTCTATAAAAAGATAGATTCTCTAAAGGATTCCCATGAAATGCAGAAAGAGAAGAGTCAAAAGACATGGGAGTGTGAATTGGTTTGGAATTCTCCATTTTGGCCTTAACTAAGAGCTCACGGATATACTTTGCCTGATTAAACAACAAATCACCATTAGACAACCTATGCACTTCAATACCCAGAAAATAACTGAACAAGCCCAAATATTTAAGTGCAAAGCGATCATTTAACAGAGAAATAAGCCCTTTAACTTCAACTTCATCACTTCCTGAAAGAATTTTATCATCCACATAAATTAAAAGATAAACCGTGAAAGTCGAGCTCAACTTAAGAAAGAGAGAAACATTTGCCTTGGACTATACAAAACTCATAGAGAGAAGAGTGGCCTTGAGTGTGTCAAACCAAGCTCTTGGAGCTTGTTTAAGACCATAAATGGCCTTTTGCAGCTTACAAACATATGTTGGGTACTGTTCATCCTCAAACCCTTGAGGTTGGGACATGTAAACCTCCTCAGACAAAGCACTATTCAAGAAGGCATTATTAATATCTAGCTGATGAAGAAACCAACCTTTAGACAAAGCAATAGTTACAATGATTCTGATAGTAATTTGCTTTACTACATGACTAAATGTCTCAGTAAAATCAAATCCAGATTGTTGATGAAAACCTTTGGCCACCAATCTTGATTTCAATTTATCAATCAAACTAGATGGAAGCTTTTTTACTCTCCAAACCCACTTGCACCCAATCACTTTTCTATCTTTTGGAGGAGATACAAAAGTCCAAGTCTTTTTACGAATCAGAGCTTCAAATTCACTTTGTGTTGATTGCCTCCAGCCAGCATGAAACAAGACCTGCTTTATTGTAGTAGGTTCTGTGAATGACAAATCAAGAGTAATAGCTAGAACTTTGGGCTTAAAAACACCCACTGTTGCCCGTGTAACCATTAAATGGGTATTAAGCAATGGATTAGGCATAGAGAAGACAAGTGGCACAGTATCTGACACTAAAGCTGATACATTTGGAGCATAATTAGGTGCTGAACTAGCCACAACAGGCACAAAGGAAATAGAAATAGATGCAAAACCAGCTGGAGACATACTATCAATAGGTACAGAAGAAGACAAAGAACTTTGTTGAATAAAAGAAGTAAGCACAGGTAGAACAGTTCTATAGGCCTTAGCTGGCAAAGGCATGGTTGACTAAGATGTTATCTTGGCAAAAGGGAACACATTTTCCTCGAAAATCACACTTTTACTGATATACAATTTACCTGAAGCTGCTAGGCATTTATAACCCTTATGCCTTGGACTGTACCCAACAAAAGTACATGATAGTGACCTTGGCTGCAACTTGTGAGAGTTATAGGAACGTAAACAAGGATAACATAAACAGCCAAAAACCTTCAAAAAATAATAATCTGGCTTCTCATGAAACAAAACATCAAGTGGTGTCTGAAATTTTAAAGCTGGTGTAGGCAACCGATTTATAATAAAGTTGCTAGAATAAAAACCCTCATCCCAAAATTGTAGGGGCATAGAGGCATGTGTTAACATGGACATACCCAACTCAACTATATGTTTGTGCTTTCTCTTAGCATGACCATTCTGTTGAGGAGTATGAGGACACGAAGTTACATGAATAATACCAGCACCAGCAAGAACAAAAGTTAAAGCCTGAAATTCACCACCCCAATCTGATTGTAACTTCTTAATTCTGAATCCAGTTTATAACTCTACCTATTCCTTAAACTATAAAAAGGCTTGTAGAGCTGCACCCTTAGTTTTCAGAAAATAGAGCCATGTAAACTTTGAAAAATCATCAACAAAATTGATATAGTAACTAAAGCCATTACTAGAAATTATGGGAGACGACCAGAGGTCAAAATGAACTATTTGCAGAGGCTCAGTAGCACAAGAAGATGAAATAGGAAAAGAAAGAGCATGACTCTTGGCTAATTGACAAGCATTACACACCAAACTAACATTGTCAGTACTATTGCACGAAAAGGGTATATTAAAATGAGAAAGAGCTTGTTTGACAACTGACATAGAAACATGCCCTAACCTATGATGCCAAAGTGACAAATCCTTAGGTGAGATATTAGAAGCAACAAAAATAGAAGTAGTAGGTAGTAGAATAGGAGTAGGAGTAGAAGTAGTTGAAATAGCAGAAACAACAGTACTAGCAGTGGAAGAGGGCATAGAGTGACTGAACTACAAATCAAAAGCATAAAGGCCATTAACCAGCTTGCCTTGAAGAAGAACCTGCCCTATTGCTTGATCCTTAACATCACAATGATAAGGATGAAATTCAAAATAAACACCATTGTCAAATGCAAATTTAGACACACTGATCAAATTTTTTGCAATATGAGGAACATGAAGTATATTATTCATGACAAAAGATCTGCCATTAGAAGTAGAAGAACTGAAACAATTTGAACCAATATTTGCAATGGTAAGACTCTTACCATCACCAATCATAAGATTTCCTGCTTCTGTATATGGTTGAAACATGGCAAGATTTTGGGCATCAGCTGTCACATAGTGAGTAACACCTGAGTCTGTGTACCAACAAAGATTTGTGGAAACTTCAAGAGCTATTGCCGTCAAAGCTACTGGTGAAGGAGGAGGAGGAAATTGATACTAAGGAAAATACACTGGACAAAAACCCTGACCACCAACATAATCTAATTCTTGATTAGAGCCATTAATCGAACTATTCACAGTTGGATAAATTGGATCAAAAACAGATCCAGATGAAGGTACTGTAGATGTAGGCCCAATTGCAACCATTGCTTGAAGATTAGACTATTGAGGAGATGGGCCTCGTGGTCTATTAATCACATTCATATGTGAAGGTGGTACCATAGCACCTGGAGCCTGAGTAAACGTATTGGACTGTGGTCTATAATTGACATCAAATCAATGGTAACATCTGGATATCAAATGACCTAACTTGCCACATAATTGACATTGTGGTCGATTATTATTATTAAACCTTCCTCTACCACCATTTCTTCCTCTAAACTGATGTTGAGAGAATTGTTGAGTAGGTTGTTGATAAAAAAAATTGTTGAGGTTTCTGTGAGCCATAAGAAAACTGAGGTCCATGAGACTGAGTGCCATAAGATTTTGAGAAATTTCCAAGATTCATTTGTGCCATTTGACTAGCCATTCTCAAATCATACTCTGATGGTGATCTAAAATTTCCACTAGAATTAACTCCTAAACTGTTTTCTTGAGTTTTTATAGTAACATTTACAGAAGGCAATGGAGAAATGCTCACACTTCTACTTTCTAATATGCTCTCATGGCTTAGCAACAAAGATTTGACATCATCTATTGTAACCGTTTCATTTAACATATTTTTTGTGACTGTAGTAAACACACTATCAAAATTTTCATCCAAACCTCCAAGCATATACATCAATCGTTCCTCTTCTATTATAGGACAGCCAACCGCTTGCAACTCATCAGTGAGTACTTTAACTTTCAGCACATACTCAGCAACTCCAAGATTCCCTTTCTTGAGATTTTGCAACTCTCTTTTTATCTGAATCATTTTGGCTCTTGATTTAGAAGCAAACATCTTTCCTATTTTCACCCAAACCTTTCTAGACGTATCAAAACTAACAACTTGTTTCAACATCTCATCATTCATACATGTCATCAACCAACATCCCAACATTTCATCTTGTTTCTTCCAAGCTTTGTACTTAGGATTAACTTCTCCATTAGTCAAACATTCTAACTGTGGATCTTGCAACACAAAACTATCTAATTCAAGACTTCTCAAGATTTTCAAAATTTGATGCTTCCAAACCACAAAATTTGTACTATCTAATTTTACAGTAACTAACAGATTATGAAACGAAAAAACTTCGTGCTGAATCTGATTTGACACCATTGTTGGAGCAGCATTTGCATTCATATCATTACATAGTATACGAGGTTCATCCATTGCTATTTCACTCTGATCTTTTTCGAAGTTCACTTGAACTTCACTGCTCTAATGCCATGTGTGAATATTGAGATAAAGACATTAAAATAACAATTCAAGAATTCAACAGAAAGAGCAAATGAAGAAAGGAAGAAGAAGACTGAAGAAAGAAACTAAATAACCTCTTTTCTATATTTTTGCAATGTACAAAAAATACAGAACTGAAAAACATCATACACGTACAAATGAAAACTGTCTATTTATACACACTTTACAACTACTAAACTTGCATTCTGTTACAACAGAAAATAACTACATGACTTGCATTCAGTTACAATAGAAAATGACGCCACAAATATTGATTCTCTTATATCTCCATCTCATCAACTAACTTTGCCAAGTCAGCACTTCATACAGATTGCCAAGTCACCTTTCCATTTAACAATCTGATTACTTCAACCAAACAACTAGCCATATCTTTCATTCAGTAAATGATCACTTGTGGCTATCTTTCAATCAGTAAATGATCACTTGAGCTTCCATTAACTTTAACATATTTTTCAAATATTTGATTTTTTATAGAGATCACAAATTACAAATTTTTTTTATACAATAAATATAATGAAAATTGAATTTATCTTAGAAAATATATAGACTTAAATTCTCTTATCTCATATTTTTTAAAATTTATTATATTTTTTTCTCCTACATTCAATCTATAATTTATATTTATCTTTCTTATATTATATTCATAATTTATATATATATGAAAAAGAAAAAAAATCTCGTAAATCACAAAGGTGTTTTGATACAAGTTAAAAAACATATTCATAATTTGCAAGAACGTGGCAACGTGAAAAAGAAACGCACGTGCAAAGGAACCGCAATGTCTGTAGAATAATTCTTTATACAAAAGACGAAATCTTACAACGGTACGGGAGCTTAAATCATAAATACACCAACAAATACCAAACGTGTTTAATTATGAGGGACCGCAAATGCCATGCAACTTCCTTTTTATTTTATTTTATAACAAATCATAAATTTCTTTGAATAAAGATTCAAATTACAAATTTAAGATGCATCTATTCTAAAAAAATATAATATAATTTTATTATCATAGTCAAAATTAGTTAAGAGCGAGAAATCTAAATCTATAAGCGAATAAACACGATCATTTTTTTTTTTTTTTTTGTAGCAAAAAAAAAAAAAAAATTGTAGCAAAAAAAAAAACACGATCATTTTACAATAACTCCTTATTACGAATCATGTTGGAAAGAAATCATTACTAGAGTAACCAAACTATCCAAAATAACCCTTCTCTCCACCGGAAAGAAAATCATCCTGGAAAGAAGCCATTGTCAGCAAAACAAACGCCAATTATGAGATACAAATCGGAGCAGTAAGAAAACGCCAAGCGAGGAAGAAAAATGAGGTACCTGGGACAAGGAACGCCGAGCAGCAAGGCCCCAGGACCGTGAAACACTGCAAACTACTACCAAAAAAGCGAGCACTATTGAAAGCGAAAAGAAAAACAGGAAAATTGTAGTAAAAAAAAGTAAAAATATGACAAATGAATAGTACAAAGAGCTGGCAGCAGGCCAGCTGGTGGCCACTGAAAAACAAAGCAAGCAAACCTTAAAGAGGCACGAAAGAAAAAGGGGCGCGAGAGAGAGAATTTTTTTTACTTGATGAGTACAAGTGGGATTAGTATAATGATTTATTCTACGGATTATACTAATATTGATATTTATTTTATTATATTCACATATTTTATTGGATAATTTTTTTTTTTATATATAAATAGATATATTGAAAAATAAATATATTTTAAAATAAAAATAAACTTAAATTTTTTGATCACTTACATTTAAAAATTTAATATTTTTTCTTTTCTATATTTATCTTCTAATATATTTCTATATTTTTTCTACTATATTCACAAATTTTACGCAATAGTTTAGAAAAAAAATTCCCGTTATTGGGAAGGTAGTTGTTGAATTAAGTATCGGTCGAAAAATCTGATAAATTTTATGATTACATGCAAAGGTTGCCCCCCAATCAATTTGCTACATATTGCCATGGGTTTTTTAAATCAAAATATAACAAGGCGCGCGACTGATGTCAACAAAGAAAAACTTGCTCGACCTCCATAGAGTGCGAGGATAAATATTTAGTTAATAAATATATTTTAAAAATAATACTTATATAATATATATTGTATTTATTTTTAATGATGTTTTAATTTTATTATATTAAAAAGTGATCATATAAAAATAAATAATTATTTTTTTATTTTTTTTATTTAAATTTTCTTCAATTATAATTTATTTAAATTAAAATAATATTTATTTAACGTAATTTAACAAATCAAAACATAAAATAAAAAAAATTAACTTTATTTTCATACAGTCATTTTTTAATAACAATATGACTAAATTGTAAAATAAATAAATAAGTATAAGACATAAATATCATTTTTATATTAAGTATAAAAATTTATTAATATTTTTCTTATAAATAATAGTGTGTACATATGTTTATATTTATTATTTTTTGTTTACTATTTTTTTTTTTGTTGGTTTACCCGTATTTAAAATCAACGATTGCTTCCTCTCATTCATTGAAGATACATTTTTATTCATTTATTTTTAGGTGATATATTATAGATTCTTTATTCTATAAAAACGTATATATAAAATCAATTTTATTTTTGATGCAATAATTAAGAGAAATAAAATAGTTATTTTTCTTTTCTATAAAAATATTCTTATACCTACTATAAATTTACACAAACTATTACAGTATATATATAGGTACACATCACAAAATTACATATAAAATGAATTAATTTTTTATTTTTTAAGATAATAATATTATGTATCATTATAATTATAATATAAGTGGTGTGAGCGTAAAATTATGTATAATTTTATATTCTTAGCAAATAATAACACTTACCTTCCATTAAACACACACATGATAAGTATGAGTAAGAAATTAAACTTATGATATAAGTAATATAGATGTAAAATTATGTATAAATTAATTTGTATTCTTAGCAAATAACAATGCTTACCCTTCATTAAATACACCCATGACAAGCACGAAGAATAAATTAAACTTGTGTATATATTTTTCATAAAATAAATGACATAGAATATATCACCTAAAAATAAAAATAAATAACTTAAAATATATCACCAAAAAATAAATCGAATAAATTGTACTTTCTTTATTAACAAAAGCCTAGGCATCACCCACTTGTTTCTTTTATATATCCAATTTAACACTTGTTCAATTTTTTAAATTATATAAATATATTAAAAATATTTATATTATAAAATAAATATTTAAATAAATTTAAATTATTATAAAATTAACCTTTTGATGCATAAATAATTTAATTATTCAATTAATTTTATTTTTAACCTCTCTCAATAAAAAAAATAGATATTCATTTACGTTAAAAAAATGAACATATATTTTTTTTCTTGATTAAAATTAAAAATAAAATTCTATATATAAAAATAAGTTGTATTATATAATTAAACTTAAAATTAACGCATTTAAAGATACATAAAATGTATATTCAATACGGAAATTTAGCAATTAATGAAAATTATATAAAATCACTTAAATTTGATTTTTTCACCAATTTACGTAAAATATTATAAATAGTTTGATATTAATTTAAATTAAGGGTGGTAATTTTTGCTATAGCTCGATTGATCGAATCGAACCCGAATCGAAAAACACGAATCGAATTAAATTTGGGCTTATTTCGGCCCAGCTCGAATAATACGAACAAATTTGGACTGGGTTATGGCCAGCCCATTAGCCCGAACTAAAATAAAATTAAATTAAATTTTAAATAAAAAAATAAAAAATACTATATTAAAATTAAAATAATCTTTCATTTCTTTTAGTACTTCTTTTTTATGATATATTAATTATTTTTTTCCCTTTTTCTTTTGAAAAATAAGCTGATAATGAATAAATAGTTATAATTTATTCATTTTGTCACAATATTATGCTACATTCTTTGAGGTTAATGCATTTAACATTTAAATATACCTAACTTTTTAAACAAAAAAAATAATATTTATATTTAATTTAAATTAGTATTATAAAGTTTCTATTTTTAAATTGATACTTGTATTATGCTATTCTCTTTTCTACCTGTTCCTTGTCTTGAGACTTAGATATTATGTAATAGTCAAAATTTTATTCTTGTGTATATAAAAAAAGTTATGTTATCGTGTAACATTTTAATTTACTTTAACTGTTCAATTTTTAATAAGTATATTCATTTAATCTACTCATCTCTATTTATTTTGTTTAATAACTAGAATAAATTTTATTTGGATTTGATAATTCTTTATTTTAAATGTGAGTTTTTATGAGGGCATGACGACTTCTAACTTTTACATGAGTATGGTTTAATGCATTTACTCATTGCCAAATTAATTTAGTAATTGACTTTTTGCTTTAATAATTAATTTTTTATTATATTTATATATATATTTTTTTATTGTTTTATGTAATTTTATTTGAGCTTTAATTATTAAATATATTTTTTTAATAAAAAAAGTCATATTAACTAAAATATATATATAATTAACAATTCGGGCTAGTTTGGGCCAGTTTGAGCCAGCTCGTTTGTGTTTGGTTTGGGTTCGAGCTCACATTTGCCAGCTCGAATTAAATTTGAATTGAGCTAGGGTTGAACCAATTTGGGCTACGCTAGTTTGGGCCAGCTCGAACTAGCCCAGCTCGCACGAATTGACACCCCTAATTTAAATATATAACAATTAATTCTGACCCAAATGAATTTTATGTAATGTTAATTATTATTATATAGTTGCCACGCTATTCAACCGTAATTCACTAAAGAACCCTGTTAATGTCGGGGAAAAAGTTGTTAAAGTAATCAAAATTTTATTAAATAAGTATATTAATTTTATAATTATTATATTAAATATTAAGAAAATTATAATTTTTTTTAAAACAAATACTTTAATTTTATAATTTAGATATTATTAATTTTATTATTATAAAAATAAATAATTTTAATCTTATAATTTATTCAAATGAGTTATTTTAATTTATTAAAAATATTAAAATTGAGTATTTATAATGTCTAATTTTTATAAATAATGAATTATAGGTGATTAATTAAAAAATTACTATATTAAAGTACTCATTTGTACACAATAATATGACTATTATAACTTTTTTAAAAATATAATAATTTTAATACTTAATACAATAATTATAGAATTTTTGGTGTCTGTTAACATAGTTCTTAAGTATAGGAAGAATGGCCATGATATTTAATATTATAAAATGCTTTAAAAAATTAAGGAATTGACAATTTATATATACATATTATTTTAAAGCAAATCGGGTTCTGAAAGGTAATCAAAGGATGTCTTCAAATTGAAATATCATGAAGGCCAAAGTTGTTAAAAAGGAAAAATAATAATAATAATTACATGGTATAATTTTATTTTTTATAATATAAATAAGTATATATTTTTTAATATTATATGAGATAACTAAAAAAAAGTTCTCCTAAGTCCTAACACAATTCAGAGCATATGGTTGTAGTCGAGCTCACAGTTTAAACAACTAAAATAATTATCTAATTTTCTGAAAACTCACCAACTAATCAATACTTTCCCGAACTTAAACGTGAATAATAATATAATTGAGATACAAATTTACAGCATATTATGTATAATGTATCAATATTATTTAAAAAAATAAAAAAAAATTATAAAACTAACACCCATAAAATATATAATAAGAAAAATTGCACATTTAAATATCACTATTTTTATTGTTATGAATTTTAAAAGTTTTATTTTTTATAATTTTTTAAAAATAAATTATTTCTTAAAATTTTAAAATAATTATAATACATGTATGATAGAAAAGATGTGGGTAAAAAAGAAAATACTTGAGTATTCCCTCGTAATGTGAATACGATTCTTCCTTGTAGGATCCGAATCTTCCTTGTAGGATCCGAATAAAACAGGGGTCAAATAGATGAAAGTACTTCTGTCAATTTTTGTCAGGATATGCAACTCCGACTTATTAATAAAGATTCTGAGTTGTATTCGTATAAATTGTGACATAAATAAATTAATTTATTTAAAAAATCATATTATAATATATTAACGTGTGATTTGTATAAATAATTTGAATAAATAATTAAAATTATTTAAGTATATATATATATAATAGTTTATAATTTAATTATTTTGTAGGTTTATATTTTTAAATATTACTGAAATAATGTTTAAATTTATTTTATGTTTTATTTTTTGTATTTTTATTAATTTATAGTAATATGTTGTTTAATTGAATTTTATATGTTTAGATTATTCATTATTTATTTTAAATTTAAACAAATTTTTTATGGACAAAAAAATTTATAATAATTATATATTTTTGTTAAGACTTTTTTTTTTTTTTTTTTTTGAGACTTTAACACATTATCTTTGATGTATCATAATACTTATAGTTATTGATATTATTTTTATTTTATATTAGTTAATATCTTTTTGTTGTTAAAATAATGCTTAAGTTAATTTAGTTTTGTGGAGTCTAACTAAATTACTCAAATATTTGTTAGTATTTGATATAATATGTCAATTTTATTAACTTATAAAATATATTATTTTTTATATTTAAAATGATTAAATAGATAAATTTATCTATTAAATAATTTGAATTAAGATTGTATTTTCTGATTATTAAACAAGTTGAATATAAATTAAACTTGTCAAGTTATAAATAGGTCTATCAGAACTACACACAATCCAACCATTTTGCAGCTCTAAATGAAAGCTCCCAATTTGCACGACATTATGAACAAAAGCATGTCCTACGGACTGAGCAGAAGTCAAATAATTTAGTAAATGCATGCTCTAAACAATTTTAAAGCTCAAACAAATAAGATTTTGGAAAGACTTAAGAGTATACTAATAATCTAATATATTCATTATTAAAACATAATAAAAGTATAATCGGCACACAAATGTATTACCTAAATTTTAGTTTAATTTATATTAATAAATAGCAAGCAAAGGCAACCTATAGGCTTTTTTAACAAATAAATAACAGAAACTAATTGAATTTTTGTTATTGAAAGTATTTTTTTTCTTTCTCTTGTCTTTTGTAGCATTTTATTTTAACCACTGTCCTATATTGTTTGAACACCACAAAATTTAAATCCTTTGTTAATATATATATATATATATATATATATTGTTTTTTCACTGATTTTTTTAACAACTGCCCTAGCTAACCAAAATGGCAGATTTCAAAGCAACTTAAATGTAAAATTCGTTTTAATTTTTAAATTTGGATATAGTTACTAGTTATTTTACTCTGGAATTTAACAATTCATAAAACAGTTGAAGACAAAATACGACTTCTATAGCTATTAGCCTATTGTGTGTTTGGCAAAGTAGTATAAATGATTTTAACAAGTTATTTTTTAATATATATTTTTTGTTTAATTTAATTTTTTTTATTTTAATAATTATTCATAATATTCAAATTTTAAAATATAATAATATTTACACCATTAATTTTAATTATTGTATGGTTAATTTGATTTGTTAATATTATTTATTATATCTATTTATTTTCAAAACGACCCACATATATATATATATATATATAATTTAACTAATAACAATTTTATAAATATATGGCGATGGATGTAACTATTTATTTAAATAATATTACCTACATTTAATCAATATATATCGTTGATCAACTTTAATCTGATCATAAAAATAAGGAAAAGGGAAATCGTTCAAGAACCAAACTTATTACCTATATTGCGTTGGCATTTTTGTAAAAGGCAATGATTAGCCTTCTAAAGTAACCGATCAAAAGCAGAGGAGGTTAGAATTTTGCTACGTCTTGTTGTAAACAAATACTAAAAAAAAAATTTAATAATACTATTAATTCTTAAATTTTAACTAAATTTATACTTAAATATTTAAAATTTTATAATTTAATCTCAAAACTTTTATAATTTTATACATATTTTTCTAAAATTTTAAATTATACAATTTAATCTCAAACTTTTAAAAATTTATACATAAATTTTAAAATTTTGATTAAAAAAATATGTATTTTAATATCTAAGACATGATCTATACTTAAATTTTTAAAAATTTGAAGATTAAATTATAAAATGTAAAAGTTTGGAGAACTAAGAATAAATTTAGTTAAAATTTAAAACAAAATATATAGTTAAATCAAAAAAAAAAAAAAAAAGAAATAGATCAATAAGAATGAGAAAATGATTGCAAATTCATAAAAGTGACTATGTTGCTACAACTTAATTATTATATTTATAATAATAATTTTTTTAATAATAATATTTATACTAAGGAGTAAATAATAATAAAAATAGAATGAACTTTCAATGGCAATATCATTACCATTAATAAATTTTTTTTTAGTTGTTGTTGTTGTTAAAATTCACGTTTTCTATAAGCTGTATACAAGGATTTAAATATAAAAATTTATAAAGATATAAAAAATTTCAATTAGAAATAAATAAAGTTTTATAAAAAAATTAAAGTAATTTATATGAAATTTTAATAGTTTTTTTTTTAATATCTCCCCTCACCCAAAAATAATAGAATCATCTGCTTGAGAATATTTTGATTTTAAAAGCAAAGGACAACCTAATCTTCAAATAATAAAACACTGGAAACCTGTCATAGTCCATATAGATAAGATGACCAAGGTAATGGATCGTAAGAAAAATGAGTTACGAAGTTAGAAAGGAAAACTTATCCGTATTCACGATTTTTTTTTTTTTAAATAACTATAATATAATAGTTAGGCATTAATTAAATTTAAAACTCAAACTTTACAAATCGATTAACAAAGTTGTAACCCGAATTTCACCATTAGAAACAAGAAAAAAAAAATTAAAATTTTAAAAATTAATTTTATCAAAATTTAATACACACTTTAATTTATATAATATAATATAATTTATTAATTTATAATTTTATATTTAATTAATAATTATTATATTAGTTAATATAAAAATAAATGAATGCAATATAATTAAGTGTAAGAGGTGTTTTCACTTTCTCATTCCTCTTTTTGGGAAATTACCAAAAATAGCACCCCCTAAAAATTATAATAACAAAACTAGCACCCCCTTGTGTTCAATTAGAATTGAACGTTTAATATTGAACGTTCAATATTCAATTTGAACGTAAAATATTGAACGTTCAATATTAAATAGGTCTAATTATCGTCATTCAATTCTAATTGAACGGATAATATTGAACGTTCAATATTAAACGAGTCTAAATTATTATCGTTCAATTTTAATTGAACACAGGAGTACTAGTTTTATTATTATAATTTTTGGGGGTGTTAGTTTTGTTATTTTCCCTTCCTTTTTCAGTTTTATTAAAACAGATAAAACGAACCTTGATTGGAGAGTGGCCCACACCATGACACCTAGGAATCCACACTTAAATGAAAACAATAATAAATAAAATGACAAATTAATAAATATATTATCTAATTATCACAAAATTTATAAACATATTATTTAATTTTATTTAATGATAAAATTAAGCATAAATTTTACTAAATTTCTTATTATTGATATAAAACTATCATCAAATTTATGGAATAAATTTATAATCAAATTGTTTATTAATTATGTAAATTTATTATTAAAAATACTCAAAAATATAATATGATAATATATTTATATTATTAATTATATTTAAATATTATTTTTGTGATATATTTATAATTTTTATGATAATGAAGCGATATATTTGTTAGTTTACGTAAATAAAAATATGCCAATTTCAGGTGGGCTAATTGAAACCCTCGGCTCCAGAGTCAATCTCATTTCCATGTGTATCATCCATTTTCTCGTCGTCCAAACAGATTAATTTTAGGGATTTTTTTTTACTTTTTTTGATTCTTTAAGTATAATTCATTTTGGTTCAGAGGATGAGCTTGTGATTCTTGGAACGAATGCCCAAAGTTGAACTTTGGCCGTTGAACATAATGCGGTTGTTATCGTCGAGCTCGACCTTGAGCACAGGGAAGGAGCAGCAGAGCAACAATAAAGGCAATCTCGTCCCGTTGTATCTAAACGTTTACGATCTCACGCCTATAAATAACTATCTGTACTGGGTTGGACTTGGGATTTACCACTCTGGAATCGAAGGTATGTCAATTTCATGTTTCCTCGCTTTTTGAGGATTTGTTAGGTGGGTTTGCTTTTGCAATTTTGGTATTGTTGCTGTTCTGATTTTTATAATCTTAGGCTAATTGTATTATTTCATGGCTTTTGGGAAGTATAATGAAGTACTAGTAACCATGCTTCTTTTCCAATTGCTCGGAAAGAAACTTTTAGCACTTAAGCGGTTACAGCTTTTCTATACTCAGAATTGAAATTATCAAGGTAGTTTCAAATAGTGTTTTGTGATAATTATGATAATTTTTTAAATTACCAGCTTGGCGTTGGTAGCTTGCTATGCAGTAAGCTCCAAAGTCCTGAGTTAGTGGTGATCTTGTAAGAATACGGTATCAGATCAGTATTGTAGTTGGGCTGGGGCATTTGGCAATTTGTATGGGTAAGCACAGTTTTGTAGGATTTCAAGAGAAAAAATAAAGAAAATTTAGCATCAGTAACTTCAGTAATTTCAAGCCTATGGGCTCGTTTGATAACGATTTTGATTCATAATTTTTGATTTTTTTTTAAAGATAATCAGGTATGTTTGGAAACGATTTCTAATTTTTACATTTTTAAGAAATCACTACCAAAATATGAGGCGATTCATAAATCTTAAAAAAAAAAAAGATTTTTTAATTAGATTTTTTATTTTTTTCATTTTAACCAAATATTTTTTATAGAGAGTAAATCAAGTCTTATAACTTTTATATGATTAAGTATTAAAAGAAAATGATTAAAAATTTATAAAAAATAATCAAAAATTTTCTTTATTTTTTAATTTTTTTTTGGAAAAAAAATCAAAAAATAGAAGTTGTTATCAAATACATTTGTAATTATTTTTATAAAAGAATCAAAAATCATAAAATTAATTATTTAATTATAAATCATAAATCAAAATCGTTATCAAATATGCCCTTTTTGTATTATATTCCGGGTACCAACCTGCCAACTTTATTCATGAATTACGAGAATGGAGGATTATGCAATGCTTTAGTTAACTTATATCTAATAAATTTCAAGATATTTGGTTCTATTATTTAGCTGAAAGAACTGAAGGTATCATGAAAGAAGGAAATAATTAAAGTAAGAATATTTTGGAAACAAATGCTGTCAGTGCTGAATCACTGACATTTTCTTTTTCCTCTCAAAGAACAGTAATATATATGTTTTATGTCTCAAGTACGAAAAAATGGCTCTTCATCACTACTTCTGGCTTATTAGTTTTATAGGATTAACATGTTTTTGAAAATAAACTGTTACTGAGATATCCTCGTCTGAAAATGCTTAATTTTAGCTTCTTTGTTCTTAGCAGGTTTTTCCGCGCACTTACTCTCTTTATCCCTTAGAATTATTTTGTATATTCTCTGCATTATTTTTCTGCGTTACTTGTCAAGAAACATAATAAAGTTATGCATGCTTTGGCAAACAGTGTATGGTGCAGAATATGGCTTCGGAGCCCATGAGTATCCCACCAGTGGGGTGTTTGAGGTGGAACCAAGAAGTTGCCCTGGTTTTATTTTCAGGCGATCTGTGCCATTGGGCTGCACTAATATGTCTCATTCAGAACTTCGTTCATTCATGGAGGAACTTTCTGCAAAGTATCATGGGGACACTTATCACTTAATTGCCAACAATTGCAACCATTTTACCGATGAAGTTTCCTTGCAGCTAACTGGAAAGCCTATTCCTGGATGGGTAAATCGGTTAGCTCAAATAGGTGAGGACAGATCTTGAGGATACGCTACACATGAAATTCGTTTGTAGTTCACTAGCTCACTTCTAAACCTCATGAAATAACTGACACAGCCTTATCATCTAGTTGTATTCTTGGTGTTAATATTATTTGATAAACCTAGCTCCATATTTGCTTCCTCATAACTGTTTGCCCTCATTGTCTGCTATACTACTTAATCGGCTTAGGGCAGACGGATTGCCGATTTAAGTGAGTTATCTATGAATGTGAATTTTTTGCTATATCTAATTAAATTATCATTTGAATCTTCAGGTTCATTCTGCCATTGTCTTCTGCCAGAAAGCATCCAAGCAACTGCAGTGAGACATCTTCCTGATCGTCCAGCATATTCAGGTAGGTCTTCATGTGTGCTTGTGCTGTTTTCTTTGAGAACTTCAAATTTTCATATGTTACTACTTCTAGTGTAAGAAATTTATGTTTTACTAATACTTTTGAAAGGAGAGGAAACATATGGATAAATAAGTCTTGCATCTTAACAATCGTATCTTTCTGCTGCAAACTTTTGGAGCGAAATAATTTATATATTTTGAAATACTGGTTTGGTTGACTTAAAGTTTACTCTCAACAGCTATATAGTAAGATATAAGTAATATAATAACTGCGTCCACTCTTTGGTTTTTTGTCATGGGGGAGAACTTAGGAAGTTAGAATGAGTAAAACCGTGAGTCATGAGAGATCGAGGGTGATGGTTTTGGTTTTGGTCTAAAAATGAAATTTAGAAAGGAATTAGGGGAAAAACATATCATATATTGAGAAAACATGCATTAATTAAATACAATGACCTTTCCTAGGGTGGAAATATTATGGTGTATTGGCTTGATGTTTCTTCAATTAGATTTCTTATTTATGCAAAAGTTAATTATGATGCCCATACAGATGATGAAGATGGTTCAGAATCTGTTGCGTCATCTGGTACACCTAGGAGTGAAGAGCAGCCAGATCATCATCTGCTTACAATACCAAATACTGATATTGCATTCATAAAGGAAAAACCTGTGAGGCTAGCAAGAGACCACTTTTGATTTCTTCCAAAAAAAAAACCCAGTTTGATCTCCTTTGTTACTGTAATCTACGTTATGTCATCTGTGAGTGGGTCAACATGTGTCGATTGAATTATTTGAGCATTCAAATGATATTTCCTAGTAACTGCCCAGTGTTCCAAATTGTATTGTTCTACTCTGTAGTAAAACACGAGTTTTTTTAATTACAACTCATGAATGTATGGGCTGCTGATATGTAGAATTCAAAAGAGGAATCTCACTGTCTCAGTGGTAAACTTGAAAGTAGACTACGAATCTATTACGTATAAATTGAATTAAATAGTAATAATATTACTATTAAATTAGACAATAAACTTTTTTTATTTCCAAATAAAATAAAATGAGAATAAAACTATAAATGATTATTCAATGTGAGAACAATAAAAAATTATTACGTATTTTTAATGGGTGTGGAATAATTGAGAATTATTTGTATTGTTATAATACTGTATATTTTAATATATATTAAAAGTCAAATAAAACATAAAAATATTATAAATTATTCTCATTATAAGTTTAATTATTGTCAAACAAATATCATCATAAACATAGGCTACTTTCAATTTTAACCACATAAGCCATGGCAAACATAAAACTTGTAAGCTAAAAAAACATAAAAATTACATGAAACTAACACCACTTGATCTCCAAATCGGAAAAACTAGTTTTCTTTTAAAGTCTTTATATATATATAACACCTCCTCAACTAAAAATTGAAAATTCTTTAAAAGTCTTTCCCAAGAAACCCTTTTTAAGTCGGGTGGAAAATTCCTTCCTATATCTGACGACTGTGAGCAAAAAGAAATATTAAATACATCCAATCAACTCTTGGCAGCAGAAGTTTTCTTTGCTTTCTGGTTTAATACTCACTTGCTAGTCCATTTGAGTGTGGCCCAACCTTTTTCTCTTTTTTCTTTTCTATCTTTACCTCTCTATATAAGTTACAACAAACAAGACTAAATACTACTTGGGCATTTCTCATTTTCCATAGCCACCTTGCTGTCTTTGACATAGCTATCAAATGATGAATTCCTTGTTTTTCTTCTTCTTCATCATCTTCTCCTTCGGTTCAATCTTTGAAGCTGTTAAAGCAATCCAACAAGATTGTGAAACAACAAAGTGTAGTCCTTCAGCTCCTGATATTCACTTTCCATTCCAAAATAGAGACAAACAAGCCCAAAACAACTGTGGTCTTCCAAGTTTTGAGCTTTATTGCAAAAATAACAATACCATAATTCATTTTCCATCTTATAGAGATTTGGTTGTGAAATCTATTTCCTATAAAACCCAAAAATTTGATCTTGTTGACCCCAAAAGTTGTGTCCATGAAGTCTTTCTTAATCTCAATCTCTAACTAACTCCATTCAAGTATTACTATGTGGTTAAAAACTACACCTATCTCAATTGTTCAGTTAGACTCTCTTCTGATTTTACAGAGATCCCCTGTTTAAGTGGTTCCCAACATCATGTTTACACTGTGGAGCCTTCTTTGGCTTTGCCAAACACTTGTACTAAGATTAAGACCATTGCTATTCCTTTTCAATTTAGTCCTTATCTCTCTGATAGTAGTTTTGGTCTTGGATTATCTTGGGGTTTTCTGGAAAACAAAGATTGTGATACCAAAAGTGGACAGTGTGCTTTTAAGACTAAAACTGGATGCTTCAACAAGTTACACGTCATGGGTAATTATACTTCTTCTTCTTCTTTTGTTTTCCTTTAATTTCTACTTTTTTGTATATACTATTTGCTTCTTTAGATGGTAAGATTCTTTTCTTCTTGTTGTTGTTCATATAAAAGAGATTGATTTAAATGGCCATAGAACTAAACCGAACAAGAAAACAACTTTTAGAAATTTCTCAATTAAGCAAAGCATTTTATTGGAGTCTACGTTCGAAGGGCTATAGGGCGTTTATAATTTATAAAATTCTAGCATATAAATAATAGAAGTAACGTTTTGTGTCCTCATCTTGATTTTTTTTTTTATCATTAACGTATGTAACATTTAATGTTGATTTTAGGACTTTTTATTATTTCCATCAATGGAGCTGATAAAAAATGGCCACGTGTCATTCACGAGATATTTATGAAAGTGGAAAAGACTTATTTTATTTATTTATTAAATTTTAAATGCCTAGCTCTATGAATAATTCTGAAGACTTTTGACCCACCAAACCAAGCCAGGAAGACTTTATGAGGGTTTGTCATTTGCTATAAGACTTGGTCAAGTTCAGCAGCTTGACATTGGTGAATTTCATCTTTTATACTGAAAAGTCTCAATTTTCAAAACAAATAATTCCTTAACAGTTAAGATTTATCACAAATTTACAAATAAATAAATAAAAATTCAACGAAATTTATTTATTTATTTATTTAGGTTGCCGAATTTAATTTTTTATATTCCTTTTATCGTCATTAAGTTTGGTACACCAAGGCATTTTAGTTTTTGCACTATTGCTCTTAGAGTTAAAGGATGTATTTACCGGTTACATGGTTTGTTCATAACATCAACATTTATAGAATTTTGATGTTTTCCTACGCATTTGGTGTTAGTTTACACAATATATGAAAATGATCCAATATTAAGATGAGCAAATAAGAAATTAAGGTAAGTACTCAAAATTATATATATATGAACGAATTACTCATAATTTAAAAAATAAGCAAAAATATTAATTTTTATAATAAAATCTATATATAATAACGTATAATCATATATATATATATATATTTTTTTTTTTAATATGCAGAAGCAAGGTTTAACTGTTCAAGGTTTGGTTTTTGCAGTTTTCATATGTTTTGGCTTCTTTTTTACGGCGGTGGCAGCGTTAATAAGCATGAGAAGTTACCAATCAAAGAAAAAAACAAGTGTAAATTCAATTGAGACTAACAAATCACTAGGAGTCTACACACCTCTTAAAGCTGCTGGAAGCACTTTCAAATTAACTAGCGTATTATAGAAGCTCTGGAAGCACTTTGAGACAACAGCTTTTGAAGGAAGTTAGTAGAAGCAGAAACATCAAATGGAAGCTGAATTTGTGTATTAGATGAGTAGCAATTAATTTCTTACGTATGTATTTTGAGAGGGGTAATTATTGAGAGTTAATTTTGGTAATATAATAATTGCCCATTGATATGTCATGTATCCTTCATATTTCAATATTTCATGGAGTTAAACACGCCAATTTCAAAATGAGCAGTGATATGTTGTATGCGTATAATTGACATGTAAATTATTTATCGAAAGTAAAATTAGTAATATATAATCATAAAATAATTGAGATATTATTTATTAAGTGGAGTTAATTGAATTTTGCAATAAAAATTAAAGTATGTATTAATTATGATAAAATTAATTTTTATTTTAAATTTAGAATCGAGTTTAAATATTTAATACAGCTCATATGTTGCATTAAAGTATTCATGAAAAAAATACATAAAATAATATCTTTAAATTATAAATTAAATCAAAATTTATATTACTAATAATCAAGAAAATAATATTATTTGTGTTTAATTCATATATTTTTATTATAAAAAAAATTAGTCCAAAAATTTTACTTTAAACATAATCTAGTTTGATATTGTTCAAATTAAATTTAGTCAAAATTAAACATATTTAATACTATTGTAGTATTATTTTTATTATAAGTATTAGAGTATTATTTTATACAATTTTTAAAAAGTTAAAATAATAAAATAGTATTTTTTAAACTTGTAATTATAATAATGATACTTTTATATTTTATTTATATATTTTTATTATTAAAATTTTTTAATTATTGTTTATTATTAAAAGTTGTTAAATTAAATATTATTTAAATTAAATTATAATTATTTAATTTAATATTATTAAAATGTTATTTTTTTTTGTTATAAATTTAATGAATGATTTTTGTAATTTTTCTAATTGTTAATAAAATTTATAAATACTAGAAAAGTGAGAACTTTCTATGAAATAAAAACGTGTTGACTGATCCATAATAAAATCTAATTACAGTTGAACCCAAAATGAATAGGGTTGAAGGAAAAATGAATGAAAAAATTATTATTATTTTTTTAAAATGTATTTATCAAAAATTATAATCAATTAGAATAAAAATATTAATTAATTTAAATAATCTTCTTAAAGTAATAAAGACAAATGAAAAATTAGATAAAATTTTAATTATATATTATAAATTTGGAAAAAGAAATAAATACTAAAAAAAGTGTGATGGATGGATGGATGAAAATGATTTTAAAATTTGTAAAATTCTTATTTTTTTTATCATTTTTTTAAAAACTAAACTAAAAAATAAATAAATAACACGTTTCTATTTATTTTCTTTTCTTACTAATAAAAATATCCTAATATCTTAAATTTTAAATGGGAAAGGCGCTTATACGAGTGGAGAGTGAAAAAATATATATGAATTGATGCATTGGTTATTAGTTAAATTTAAAATAAATATATAATAATATAATAAAGGAGTTGTTATTTACATAACAAAAAATATTAATGTTAAAATAATATAAAAATTTGTCTCGCAATTTTGTGCCGTAACATTTCTAAATATAAAAATATTCTTGTATCTTAATATTTTTCTCTAAAAAAAGGGACTATTTTATAATAATTATTAGATAATAATGTTTTTATTATTATTTTTATTAATATTTAAAAATAATCAAAATTTATTATTTTATTTTATTATGAAAGCAACAATTTTACTTGCAGGACCAGAACAAAAGTTATTAAATTATAAATAAAGTTGCCATAAAAATAAGAAAAATATATTTATTATATGTTGTGATATTGTTGTAATTAAGAATTTAAAAAAAATAAGTTTTATTTGTATTGTTATGGTGGTAGGTGTCTTTGACAAGCTACCCGTTGTCATCAAGAAATGCCACAAAATCATCGCAGATTTCTTCATTAATTTCGTTTTATTTGTGCCTTCTTTGTTCATTAATATGGACCTTCTTCTCCATTCACTCTCTTCCGATCCCATTTTTCATTATTGTGGATTTTTCTGTTTCCCGGAAGTGGTAGTGAAGTTCTTTGAGCTTTTCTTCAAACTTTCTAAATCTGCCAATACCCTTGTAAATCTTTGAGAAAGACATCCCTTTTGCAGTTAATAATTCCAAAAAAATTATGGGTTTTCTATCTCCAGCCACCAACTTTATTTTCAGCTTAGTTTTTATTGCTCTTCCTCTTTCACTTTCCGTACCCTTCATAGTCCTCCATGGTAATTTTTTTCTTCTTTCTCTGTCTGTCTGTTTGCTTAAATTATATTTTATCTTTTCGCATGATCTCACTTAGGTTTGATGAATTTGTTTCCATTTTCGGTTTGTCTCTGTGTGTTTTCCTTCCCCTGTATTTGAGTTTCAAAATTTATCACTTTGTAGTGTGTTCTTATGTTTTTGCCCAGCTCAACGTGTTGCGGTAAATTTTATTCTTTGTAGCTCAGAACTATGATGTGTGAGTAAAATTTTAGCAAAATATTGAGGTCATGTAAATAACTGTTGATGCTCAAAATCTGTTGAAACATATGCTTATAGGTGAAGATTAGTTTTAAGGAGGTAACATTTTTCCCCATCTGCTAAGTTTTTGATTTCACAAAAAATAAAAAAATAGAGATTATTATTGGGAAAAAGGTCGGTGTATTACCATAATTATTGCAAATCATTAGATTAGGTCAATAATTTTAACAAAAATATTCAAATTGGTTCAATTAACATAAAATTATTGAAATTAAGCTTTATATATTACAAAAATGTATTTATTAATCATATGCTCTATTAATTAAGGACAACTTTGTAATTTCAAGTTATAATAATTAAAAAAATTGAAAGAAAATATTTATATATAGCAAAAAAGCATAGAATATCATTTCCCTTGGTACGAAGAAGAAAATTTCAATTTAAAAATAACAGATGTTATGGCTTCATTTGGTGCCAAAATGGTTAAAATCTATTCAATAACCATGAAAAAGAAGATCACACATCTTTTACATTTATTTTTCTATCGTATTTAAACGAAAAATCGCTATTTGGATTTATTTAGCCATTTCTTAAAAAAAATTGGGACTAATTAGGCCCAACTCAAAATAAACAAGACTAAATTGTTCATTTATAAAAATAATGGGAATAAATCAACCCCTCAGCCATTATTATTGGCCTACCAATACAGTTTTATTTTTATCTTGATTTACCCTTATCATTCATGTTTCTTTATCACATGAAAAATACAGCAGAGCATTGCAATTTTTTTAGTTCTTAAATGACACCAATTCCTTAGATCATCTGTGCTTACCTCGTAATGGTTGCTTAAGCAAAGCCAATTGAGTTTTAACGGATGATCTGGCAATGGTTGTTTCTTTCTTCTTAATGGTTAATGTACATCTTCATAAGCACCTCTCCTCATTTTATTGAACTAATTTTAAGTTTTTTTCAATCACATTGGTTGTCTCCAAAAACTTAGCTATGTACTTAATATAATATTTCTCTCTTGTTGCTTTGTTACGAATTCATGGCAGGCATTGGCGATCAGTGTTCTCATCGAGGCGTTAAACAGTTCACTGAGCGATTGAGAAACTTCTCCGGCGTTGAAGGATTTTGCGTGTATGCCTTTTGTTGTTTTATATCCATGTACTGCTATAGAAATTTTCTAATCATTATCATCAACTTCTCCTGTTTAACTTTATGAGTCTGTTATTATATAAGACCTTGTTCTAATCCCTTCTTCATTAAGCCATTATATTGATCTGTGAACTGCATTAGGAGATGTTAAAATCTACCATAAGTGTAGAAATTAGAAAGTATTGCAAATCAATGGTCACATACTTTAGTATACTCTTTATGATTTCAGATTTTCAGTCCTTTTTTTCCCCTTTATATCTAGGTTACTGTATAAGATTATCTCAGAATGTTTCCTTCCTACAGTGAAGTTGGAAATGGAGTATGGGATTCATGGTTCCTACCTCTTGAGGAACAGGTACATCTTTCTAAAAATAAAATGAAATTAGGCTTTATAGGTTACTAATAAACATTGATTATCTTTTCAGGTCATAACTTGATTTTGTTTCATGTTTGCAGACTAATATTGTTTGCAAGAAGGTGGTGAACCTCACTTAATTACTTTGATTATATGGACAACTTGACTTTTGAAGTATCACTTTCCCAACTAATTCACAACTGTTAGGACAGGTCAAGGAAATGAAACAACTAAGTGGGGGTTACAATATCGTTGGTCTTTCTCAGGTGAACTATGAGCCTTTAGATCATTACGTTGGTATATCTTAACTTAATGCCATTTTGCTACTCTTTTTATTGTCTTGAGGCTTATTGTTGAATTAGTTTTTATTAAATTACTGAAAGGGGAATTTTACATGCTTGAACCTATCCTTCATACAGGGAAATCTAATAGGACGGGGTGTGGTGGAATTTTGTGAAGGAGGACCTCCGGTAAGATCCTATGTTCAATATTGTTTTCTACATTCATGTGTTGTACTGATTACTTGGGTAAATTGTGTTTTAGGAAAGGCTCGAGACTTTGAAGTTTTATTTTGAAGTATTATTGCCTTCTTACTGCATGTGTAACAATGCTGCATAACAAGTGCACATTGCTTAGATTTATAAAATTATCATCAAATAAATTGTATTTACTGTTTCTCTTTCAAGTCTGAAGAGATGATGATATTTGGATATTTTATTTTATTTGCTCACCTGATTTTTATGATTGTTAAAGTTTTTATCTCTTTCAATTATTGAAACAGGTGAAAAACTTCATCTCTTTAGCCGGGCCTCATGCTGGTACTGCTTCTGTTCCTCTTTGTGGTGTAAGTATCATTGCGCCTTTCTATCTTTAATTCGGGTTCTTGCTTTCGATTCATAGAATGTGGAGAAACATTATCTGAATTGAATTGGGAGATGTTTGGAGAATTATGATAAATTAGATATCGAGTACAGAGCCAGTCTGATTATCACTGCTTCCTATGCTTTCAAGTCATCTTCGTTTCTCTCTGTGTTATCTTCTTTTTGCTTGTTTCTTCACAGTTGTTCTATCAATTAAGTTCATTTGTTGATGCTTTTTAAAAAAGTGGACTTGTAATCTGATCTAGATATGAAGTCTTACTGAATAATATGTGTAATGAGCTTATTTCTATTGAACTTAAAGGTAAAGGAAGGTTCTTTTTTGACCCTTTTGCAGTCAGGTCTGTTTTGCATAATTGCAGATGTATTAATAAAGTCAGAGGTCTATTGTGAATATGTACAAGTATGTATCTGACCTTGCGCTTTCTTTTTTGTGTTACAAATATGATCATGTCATTAGCCTTCCTGTACTTGGCTCCTGAATATTCAATTATGCTTGTATGTTTTCTCCATCAGTTTATCATATGTCTCAAACTAGACCACCTGACATTTTGAGCTTTCATTTTGTGGAATGCAGAAACACTTGGCTCCCAGCGGTTATCTTAAACTTCCAAATGTGAGTTGAAGGGGTATATAATTTAGACAAAATCCTAGTTATCTTGGTTTCACAATTTCACTAATGAGAATAAAAATGCCTCATTCTATCTCTCGACGTTAAGTGGGCTTATAAACTCAAATGTAATTTGTCATTCTAGTTATCTTCATGACATTGATCCTGCTAATAGCTTTTTATAAGTCACAGTTCTTGATTAAACTTATTTTGAGATATAATTTAATTTTATCTCGAGGCTCGATTGATGTCCAGGCTATTCCGCAATATTTAGAGAAATGCAGGTTTCTTCCAAAACTTAACAATGAACTCCCTGGCCAGAGAAATTCTACGTATAAGGAACGCTTCACTAGTTTACAGAACTTGATCCTTATCATGGTAAGTTGTATACATGTATTTATTTCTCTTTCGTCATATCTTAGTTTTGTTTTCCTTTCTCGCATCATATCTATCACAATTTGTACTTTTTCAACAGTTTGAGAATGACACCATCTTGATACCAAAGGAAACTTCTTGGTTTGGATACTACCCAGATGGAGCATTCACGCCAATTATACCTCCACAACAAGTACTTTGTTTTTATTTTATTTTTCAAAGACAATAATTTAAAAAAAAAAAAAGTTTTTTTTCAATTCAAAAGGAAGTTTAAGCTCTTATAAGCAAAAGTAGCATGTTGATTTTCTTTATTTATTGATCGACTAGCAGACGAAGCTTTACACTGAGGACTGGATAGGTTTAAAAACTTTGGATGATGCTGGCAGAGTCAAATTTGTAAGCGTCCTGGGAAAACATCTTGGAATCTCCAAAGAGGATATGAAGAAGCATGTTGTGCCTTACTTGATAGATTCCATAATGAATTTACATTCTGAAGAGAAACGAGGCAACTACAAAAGGCAATTTGAGGAGATTGAATAAATGTCGAGCACAGGGACACTTGAAGTAGTTAGTATTTGAGACACAGTCCAATTCACAGTGATCACTACCTTGTACTTGATTAGCACCATCAGCCAAATCTTACTATCGTCGTACGCATATCATTTTTATCATACCACTTTGTTGAAAAACTCTCATCGAATATATGTCAATCCAGGTGAGATTGTCTTATATCATTTGCTTAATAATTTAACGATTATTAATGATTATCGTGAAACATATTTTGACATTCCACATCCAGTGGCTTGGTTGGACTTGAACATTACATTGTATTATTCCTCAAAGCAAGATATTCTAGGCCAAGTCAACTAGAGGTGCATGGAAACGCAAACTTCTAAAACCTTTCACCGGCAATTGTATTCACAAAAAGAAATATCTTTTGTTTCATATGATTGTGCAGATCCTTTGGGGAAACGGAGGTCCTCATGCTATGGGTTGAAAGTTAACAAGAAACAAATCTAGAGTTCGTTCAACTAATTAGCTGAGTTGAGTTGTATCTCTGCTTAGTTTAACTTATTCAATTATATGTGAAATGAGTTTAGCTCAAGATATTTTTAAATAAATTGGATTGAATAATTCATGAGCTGACTTATTTATATTTTTCAAAAAATAAAAAATATTTATAATTTCATTTAAGAATAAAAATATTAGTATAATTATTATATTTTGATTACATTTTTTAAAACAAGAAAAATAAAATAAAAAATGCTCATTGTTTTTTTCCCCACAAAACAGAAAAAGGAACGCCCCAGCGCCCAAGGCCATAACTTAATGTGATGTAACCTCATTACCTGAAGACTGTAGAGAGAAAGTACAGAAACCAAGCAAGACAGTGAATATGAAAAGGGAAGCATTATAACGTTTACCCTTTAAATGAAAGAATGAAATAATTGATTGATAGCATTCGGGAGGGCCAGACTAGCCCAATCCCAAAACTTCGGGCCGAATATTGCCAAAGTATGTATATTTTCGAGTCGGAGGCATATTGAATTTTTAAATTAAATGCAAGCTCCATCCTAAAACATTCCAAATTCCAACTTAGACTTTTTAAACTTTAAATTAATTTAAGTTACTTGAATTTAAATGATACAATAAATTATAAAATAATGATATATCATATTTAAATATACATATATTTTATAAAATTTAAACTTAAATTATACTTTGGGACAGATTCGTAATATAAATATTTTGTCCTAAAATCAATCCTAAAATTATTTGGGTAGGGGCATACCGCTCTTACTCATGCCTAATCGGACTTCAAATCTTGTAAGGTGATCAGTCCAAGTCATTCAAGTTTTGGTTGGAATGGGTTAAATTTACATCCCCTATAGATTGAGTGCTGATAATCAGAAAGGAATGCAGAATATAGGGGCCATATGAAACTCTACGAGATGAAGCCAATCAGCCTCCATATATTTGAGCTTAACTGCACCTCCAACAAGTTCCATTTCCAAGTTTCTTCGTATAATATTTTGTAGTTAATTCAAAGTTTTATATTCTCTGTTAAAATGAACGAAAATGCAAACAACTCAGCAGGAGACTTGCTTCTTATTGAATGGAGAATTCAAGCATAGTGATAAGAGTACTGAATATAACCTACGCTATATCAACAATGGGAGACAGCAGGATTACCTTGAGATCCTACTTAAAATGGTTAACCAGTTCCATATCCCCAGATCTCTCCAGGATTTCAGTGATACTCTCAACATTGGGAGCTTTTAATTTAACTCTTTTCTCCAGCATTGACCTTGCCAGCTTGGCAGCCTCCGTGAGATGTGCTTGCTGACAAAGTCCTACTAAAAGAACAGAGTAAATATCAGAATCAATGCTAGATGGGTACTCCATCTTCTCAATTTCATCACACAAGTGATATCCATCTAGCACCCGACCCTCCAAGCAAAGCCCTCTTATCATAATACTACATGCAGCACCATCTGGTCTCAATCCATGTTTTAGCATCATGCGGAAGACCTTCTCTGCCTCCTCAGATTTTGTAGCTTTTCTCAAGGACAACACAAGGCAACTGTAGCATTCTCCATATGAGACACCACCTCCTCTAACAACTCTATGGATCAACTTATGGACTTCCTGGATTTTATCTTTCTCAACAAAACAATTAATCAAGTAAGTAACTGTTACACGATTCGGAGCACGCCTGCTAACTTCCATTTGACGCAGAATCTCCAATGCCTCCCACAATTGACCTTTCTCACAAAACATTTGAATGACAGAGGTATACGTTACTACATTAGGACTACAGTTTCCTCCCACATCCTCCATCTCCCTTAATAACTTCAAACCGCTATCTACATCGCCATGCTTCAAGAATCCATGAAGAAGCATAGAGTACAACACTGAATTGGGCACACATCCATGTCCCTTCATAACCTCAAACAAGGCATAAGCATCCTCAAACCTACCTACGTTGCAATATCCTTTAACTATTTCAATGTATGTGATCATATCAGGAAAAAGATCTATCAAAATCATCTCTTTCATCAAACTTTCAGTCATATCTAAATCACCTTTTTCACAAAACAACCTTAAGACAATGTTATAAATTGTAGTATCCGGGCGCAAATTAAACTCCGGCATTTTCCGCAACAACAAAAAAGCATCATCAGCAAGTCCGGCTACTTTATACAAATTCAAAATAACCTTAAATGTCTTAACACTAACTAAGCATCTTTCAGCTCTATAAGCCTCAATAACATCAACAAGAACACGTGGGTTCCGTTTGATTTCAAACAACTCACAGACTTTACCATACATGAAAGAAGTATGTTTATATTTAGGTTGAAGACCGGCCCATATGAAAAACCTGAGACCCGTGGGGATTTGACTAGGATAACACCTACGTAAAACCTTACTTACACAGTTTGGATTCAAATTGGGCCCTAAAGAGGCAAGAGCCTTCTCTATGTTGACGCCATTGTTTTGCAAGTGCTTGTAGAATTGATCCGCAGATGAGGCGCTGGTGAATCGCACAAATGAAACTGTAGGGCCCTGGAGGCGAATTGGAAATGAGAGAAATCGATTGTTCGAATAAATCATTGTTGTCTGATCAAATTTAGGGTTTCAATGGGGAAATGGCTAACCCTAAACCCGAGAAAATTTTCTCTCCCGAAAACCAGGCCGGGAACAAGAATTATGGGATGGTCCAACAACACATCACTGTTGGTTGAAGTTATTCAACATAAAAGTAAAAATGAGTAAAAAAACAATAGGGTAGAATAACATATAACAAACTTTTTTATTTATTTAAATTTTTACAATTTTTTTATAAAATAATAAAAAAAATAATCTTAAAATTTATAATAATAAAAATAACAATATAATTTAAAAAAAAAGTATCATAAGGATCATTAAAGATGACATTTAGTAAGCGTATTTAAATCTCTTTATTTTTAAAAAATGTGTTTTTAAATCTCTCTACTTATAAAAAATGTGTCAAGTAAAGACAAAGTTAATTTTTCATCCAATTTTCCTTTAAATTTAACAAAATAGAAGATGTGTCACATGCATATTTATATTTTTCGATATATATATATATACACACACGTAAAAAAAACTAATATTTAATTTAAATAAAATTTTTAATAAAATTTTCATTGTCTAATATTTAAAGTCACAACTTAAATAATTAAATTTTTATTTAATTTTGATCAAATTTTTATTATTTAATATCTAAAATTATAAATTAGACAAGTAAAATTTTATTTAAGTTTAATAGAAAGAAATTGTAAAAAATTAAAGTAATTTTTTAATTAAAAATTCTTTAATTTGATATATATCTATCGAAAAATATAAACATGCATGTAACATATATTTTACTCTTTTTTATTTAAAGAAAAAATTGGATAGAAAATTAATTTTGTCTTACAAGTAAAGAGACTTTAAAACACTTTTTTCATAAGTAAATATATTTAAAAATATTTTTTATAAGTTAGAGAATTAAATAACACTTATTACATAAATAAAATGATAATTTTGATTCTTCACCCTATAATTTATATATTTTTACTTGAGAAAAATCTAACTTATTATATTTTATTAAATGTCTGGAATTACAATAATTTTAATTTATTTAATGTTAAATTTTATTTAATTAAATTTTGTCAATACTATTAAGATTAAAAAAATAATTTCTCTGCCGGGAATACCTGTGACTTGTTCTGATTAATAATATTTTTTCTTTCATTTTTTTCTAAACAGATTAATGCATATAAAGAGTCAGATAATTACATCAAAATCAAGTCCAAATTAGAACTTCCATAGAAATTACAGGTATAATCAAAATTGGAAGTCATGCTAAAGTCATCAATATTTATCATTTAAAAATAATAATAATCAAGATTATATCTCAACACAAGTTAATAATAATAAAATAAAAAAAAAGATTATATCTCAAAACAAGAAAAGATTGTAGTTGATAATTTATTATCACAATTATCTCCTTTCGATTTGCAACTAAGACTTGACTTTGCATGAGATAGAATCTTCAACGTTTTAGTTTGAGTTAGCAATTACGGTGCAGGAGTTTCATTATTTTTTTCTACCATTTTATGGAAATTCTATTATTAATTTGCAACCAAGTTTAAAGAAAAGGAAACAAATTTCTTTATCTTATTTGGTTTTTTATATTATGTATTACCAATAATCCTCGAAAGAAAAATTGTGAAATAAATTACAAAACTAAATTCAAAATTAATGAATAATTTTGAATTCGCCTATGGCCACTGCTTTTCAATTTTTTTTCCTAGTGAATAATTGGTTTTATTTTTAATTTTTTTAATAAAAAAAATATGTTTATTTTCTTAAAATATTAAAAAATATATGTTCATTTATGTTATAAGAAAAATAAACATATATACTTTCTCTTAAAGAGATTAAAAATAAATTTTATATATAAAAAAAATTTATATCATGTAATTAATTTTTTTTAATTTAATATTGTAATTATCGAGTATTTTTAAATCAAATGACAATTTCTTTATAATTTTTTTTTTCATCTCTAATCAAATATCAACACTAAATGGATGCTTATTGAATAAAAAATAAATTTAATTTAGTACGATTATATTATAGTGTTTTTTTATTAGAAATCAAACCGATAACATCATTTACCAAATGTCTCACATACCTCGTGGTTTAGATTGTATTATTGTGGAGGGTGTATCACGTAACTATTATAAAAGTGAAACTTACGTCAAATATATATTTTGTGTATTTAATTATATTATTAGTTTTTAAAATTTTAAAATTTATACATAAATTTTTAAAACTTTAAATTTTATAATTTAGTTGTTAAATTTTTAAAATTTCACACATAGATTTTAAACTTTTAAATTTTAGAATTAGTCTATAAATTTTTAAAATTTTACACATATGTCTATCTTAGGCTCTAAAATACATTTTTTTAAATCAAATTTTTAAGATCTATGTATAAGTTTTTAAAAATTTAGATACTAAATTAAAAAATTTATGAATTTATATGTAAATTTAAGTTAAATTTAAAGATTAATAATATAGTTTACTCTTAATTCTATTGCTATTAATGATTTTATTGTTATTGCCCGTGCCTTAATAGTTTAATTAGTAAAGCTGTTTCATTCTTGGTGAAAAACCTAAAATTTAATTCTCAATCTTTCCACACTAAAAGAAGAGAAAAAGAAAGAGTGTTTATCATTTAAAATAATCTTTTTTTATTTAATTTATTTTTTTAAAGTACAAATATTTGATATATTTCTAATGTAATTGAAAAAATAAATTTGTTTTTATGTAATTATTTTTTAATAATAATAAAATTAAAAAAGAAAAAATAAATTTAAGTAATAAGTGTCACATTTTTATCTATATTTTATTCCATGTTAGAGTGTCATATATATATATATATATATATATATATATATATAAAAGATTGTCCAGACCAGAAGTACCTAACTATCCATCAATCTATTTTCTTTGAACAGAAATTTTATGTTTTATAAATAACAATAATATATATTTTTTTAAGTTAGACCATTTGTAATAATAGAAAAAGAAGGGAAGACAATTAATTAAATAATTTAGTAATATTGATTTTATTATTAGACATCTAAAAAGCATATATGAGAATCAGATGCATTATCAGCAAATCTTCGGATTGTACCTTCGGTCAAAAATGTGAGAAAGAAAGGGAACTTATCATCCTGCATAATCTTAGTCGATTTACCTTTTTAGTTTCTTCTTCACCTAAAGTGCCTCTAAATATAGAATTACTGTCTTACACTCTTACTGATTATAGACCTTTCACACGCTTCTTCAATTCTTAAATTACCACCAGGTGTTCGTGATTTAAATGTCAAACATATACGTGTAATATACTCAAGACACTGCAAAAAGTAGAGTAAAAGGTGAATCCAACAACATGGCCTACGTGGTTACACGATATCGTCTAATCTTACATTAATCAAGATTGTTATATGAAGAAATTATGGGTTCAAAAAGTAATGAAATAATATTTTTGATTATAATATATAGTGCTTGCTAGTTTAATATTAATATCCTTAAATTAAAAAAATCAAGCATTATCGGAGAATTTTTTTATAAAAAAAAAAAAAAAAAAAAAAAACTATCTAGTCAAGAAGCATCAGTCAGAATGATGTTGCAAGGAGATCTCTTTTGATGTTCAAACTCTGGAACACTATAGTTAACAACTATAATAAGAATGATGCCACGTACTTTCGAGCAGGTAGATCACTTTTTTATGCTATGAAGTAATAACAACAGATTCAGTCTTCTTTTTGTTCATTCATTTATAAAATTGTCAAATGTTTTTATTGGCAAAGTGGACTGCGTGAGCTTTAAGAGCATCTAAAAACACTGGCTTCTATATTCTTATTCATGAGATATAGTTTGGGATTGGCATATATGATGATTTCTTCTACAGAAAAAAGCTAGCGTACTCACTCCAAAAGAAGAATCCTGACCATTACCACGCAACCTATTTGCTCCTCCCATTTAATTTCTCTCTTTCTCAAAATGTCCTCTTCTATAATATCTAACTACTTTTATCTTTATTCCTTTCCTCGAAAAAGAAAAGGCAGTTTCTTTTCCAAATTCAGTCACTGCACAAAAAGACTAAAAGAAGAGAAGATATGGAAACCAAGTTACCAGAGACGTTTTTTTTTTTTTTTTGTCTGCTTTATTATTCCAATTTGAAGTTTCAAGTGGAGGTTGTCATAGATCTTATATAGGATCACCAACCTTTCCACTTCAATTTTTTTTTTTTCATTTCATGTAAACAACCAAACATCTGCTCATTAATTATTCTAACTTTCTACCCAAATGGTTGATTTATAAGAATTTGATAATTTCACAATATTTCATAGTGAATAATTTTCAACTAGCCATCCTACTGGCATGTTATATAAATACCATGTTATATTAATAATGATAAGCAAAAGACAAGAATAATAATGTTCTGGAAGACTTCTTAATTAGTAGCTAATAGCATTTGAGTACACCCTTATTCTTCTAGAGCGTTTTAACCACAGAAACAATTGGAACAAATTAAACAAGAACAAATTTTTTTTTATTTAATTCATGTATTAATGTATACTTTATTAATAAATAGTTGTACAAATAATTTATTATCAAATTAAAAAAAAAAAAGAGAGGCTATATGTCAGTGATATAGAACCTTTAAAAGCAAAGCCTTAAAGAAAAGCATGAGAGTTGCTATCACACCTCCCCAATACTTTCCTCCTCTCTCTACTTTTCCTTAACCCCTAAGTCTTCTTTGCTTCATCTCCTTCTTCCTCATTTTATTAAAACCCAATTGTAACCAATCAAACATGTGTTCATCTATGGAAGCTACAGAATCCTACAAAAAACATCAAAAGTCAGTAACTTCAGAGCAAAACCCAAGTAAGTTTTACCACCATTTTCTTTTCAAAGCAGCCTTAGTTATAGTATTTTTGTTTATTCTTCCACTTTTCCCTCAACAAGCTCCTGAATTCTTCAACCAAAATTTACTCGCCAGAAGTTGGGAGCTTCTGCACCTTCTTTTGGTCGGTATAGCCATCTCTTATGGTCTATTTAGTCGTCGAAACGATGAAGTTGAGAAAGATAACAGCAACTCTAAATTCGACAATGCTCAATCTTATTTGTCTAGATTTCTTCAGGTCTCCTCTGTTTTTGATGATGAGGCTGAAAGTCCGACTGGGTCTAACGAAAACAAGGTCCAAACTTGGAGTAATCAGTATTACAGAAATGAACCCATGGTTGTTGTAGCAAAAGATAACTCTCTTCTTAACGAACAGAGTTCTAACACTTCAAGAATTAGTGAAAGGCCTCTGCTTTTGCCCATTAGAAGCTTGAAGCCACGTGTTTCTGACCCAGATTCTACAGACTCTGTGAGTGAAAATAGTGTCATTTATGGTTCTAATTCAAAAACCAATTCAAGAAGGTTTTCGAGCAACTCTAACAAAACTAGAAATAGGGAATTTGAAGGAATTGATGTGGAAGAAGTAGAGGAAAAGTTGAAGGAAAGTGTTGTGCTTCGTTCACCAATTCCATGGAGATCAAGATCAGGAAAGATGGAGATGAAAGAAGAAATTGACAGTCCCTCTCCATATTCTAAACCCCAAGTTTCCCGTTCATCTCGATCCAATTCAGCCTCTTCCTCACCAAAATTATCACCTTCTCCATCATTATCTTCACCAAGAAAGTTGTCTCCTTCATCTTCTTCATCAACAGAGTCCCAAATCAAGAGTACAGAGGATTTACTGAAAAGGAAGGTCCTTTACAAGTCTTCTCCACCTCCACCTCCTCCACCACCTCCAAGAATGTTTTACAAATCATCATCTTTGAGACCAAGTTCAACTTATATTGATCATCAGACTAAGGACCTGAGGAGAAGCTTAACAAACGAGCCAAAAGATATTAGTAGAAACAGGGGAGAGAGTGTCTTGAATTATGGAGCTGATTTGAACTCAAGAAACCAATTTGATAGTTCATCAATGGAAAAATCTTTTAGAACAATCAGGGCAGGTGAGATTGTTTCGGATAAAGAAATGGAAAGCAAAGGAAGAAATAAATTGGGTTATGATCAAACATCATTTGTGACTGAGAATGTGAGTCTATTTAGTATTCCCAGGACCCCAAAGCAGAGTTTTGAACAATTTAGAGAGAGAGAGGAAGAAGAAGAAGATTCAATTGAGAAGATACTTATGGAGTCTGATGAAGAAACAGATCAAAGTGAAGATGATGATGTATTTGGGGAAAGTTTGATGCAAAAAAATGTTGGAGAAAGTACAAAGCAAGTTGTGAAAAATGATGACGCTGGTTCTTCGAACAGTGTTAATGATGGGCCACCTGATGTGGATAAGAAGGCTGATGAGTTCATAGCTAAATTCAGAGAACAAATTAGGCTTCAAAGGATTGAATCTATCAAGAGATCGAGTGGTCATATGAGTAAGAACTTGTCAAGGTAAAATTGAAGATTTTTCAGACTTTCTTTTCTGGGTTTTTTATGCTTCTAATTTATTGGGTATTATAGCTCTTTGTTTCAAAACTTCTGGTATACAAAGAATTTAATGACTTGGGTAGCCACCAAATGCAGAATGTTCATCCTTTTCTTAGAACTTACCCTTTTGGTTATGGCTTTTCAATTTGGATATTGGTGTAATTGAATTATGATGCCCGGGTGGGTAAATTACTGATATATTTAATATTTTAAACAAGTTTAGAACTATATATTATGCACAATTATGGTAAGCCTCCTGCAGAAATTCATTTGATTGCTAATTTTCTTGGCAATAACAAATGGTTTTGGATTAACATATTTCACAATGTCGATGGTTGGTTCGACGCCAAAATAACAAAAATATACACTTTCAGTAGAATTAGAATTTCGTATACAGGATTCGAAAGCTTTTCATCAGGAATTCGTAATAGTTCACAAACTAGAAACGATTTTAACTAAATTGTACCGTATCAATTTTTTTTATAAAATTGTTAGAAATCAGATGGTACAATTTAATTTAATTAAAAAATTTTAATAATTATTTTTATTTTTAAAATTATATTATTAAAATTTAAAATTAATTTTAAATAAAAAATTTTAATTTAATTAAATTATTTTAAATATATTATAAACATAAATAATATAATTTCTCACGTAAATTAATAATTTAATTGATTAAATTTATAAAATATAAAATTATAATATAAATATACATGTAACAAGTGTCCCACGGATTATAATTAGTAAATATATTTATTTAAATTATATTATATTATAATTAATTTAATTAAAAATTGTATAATATAATTAAATTAATTATATATTTTTTATTAAAAATAATTTTTTATTATAAAAATTATTTAAATTAATATTTAATTTATTTTTATATTTTATTACATTTTTAAAAGTAAAGAAAATTTTAAGATATATAATTTTAGAATTAAAAATTCAGATAAATTATGTTAATTGTTTAGTACAGTTTAAACTTATTCTCCTTGATCGTACAAAATTTCTATATAATCGTACTATTTTTATATTAAATGATACAGTCTAATTTTATATCCAAACGTATGACTGTATATAAATTATACATTCATAATATTTAATACTGTGCAACAAATATGCCGTTAATGTACAATTATATTGTGTCAATTGGCATCCATTCAAAGTGTTAGGAGTATACAATCCGTTAATCATATTGATTTCTCCCTTTATAATTTATTAGATATTTTTATTATTAAAAAAAATTATAATAATTTTAAATTTTATTGAACTAGAATATAAAATCATCACTTATCTTAAAGCATATTAAGTTTCTCCTGTGTGATTGTGAGATTATACAACATCAATTAGATCATTAAATGTCACCAACAATTGGTAATGCAAGGTTAACGAGGAGTCACAAGATTTTATAAAGAGAGAGTGGGTACATCATGATAAATATAGACACAAATTAAAATTTAAAGTTGAAAATGAGTGAGAAAAGTGAGTACTACACAAGTTTTTAAGTCTATTTTTCTTTTAAGACATATCAACTCTATTTATGTTATCGTTATATAGAAAGGGGAAAAAAATCATGCACAAATGAGTATAAATCAAACTTAAAAAATGAAAAAATATTGTCATAATTTATAAATTATAAACTACTTCTTTTATTGTCATTACAAAATAGCATAAAAAATTTATTTTATTATTCTATTAATTATACTTTATTAGATAATTTTATAATTAATAAATTGCTATTGTTATAATAATTTATGTCTAATAATATCAATTTGTGTTCACATAATCACATTTACATAAATTGACATTCCACAATTAGGTAAAAGTTTAAAGAATATTTTTTCTTTTGCTTGAAAGGTTTGATGAAGATTTCTTCTTGTATAATGTATATTGTTATTAAAAGTTGAATTGGCATGTTGATAAGTACATTATACTTTATTTCAGAAGAATGGTGAAGGGAAAAAGGAGTCTAAAAAACAAAGCCGAGGTCAAAATCATTATTGATTACTAATACAAGTAAAGCTACAAGCTTGCTTTAATTTCAACAATGAGCTATCAAAGAAGAGCAGATTTTAAAGATTTTACATTTCAGATTTTTCCACTTTGATTGCTTTGGAGATTTGTGATTACTGTTCATGCGTAGTTGTAGTTTTGAAGGGAATTTTGTTCTTTTTTTCTCTGCAGCAATAAAAATTGTTAATTAATAAAATTAAAGTAAATACTGAAAAATGGAAATCATCTTCAACAAAATCTAATTGATCTTGGTGCAAGTTCAAATGAACAATTTTTATAATTTTAAATACGTATTTATTTTAAATAATATCGATGGATCAAATACATAAATTATAAATTATAATTTGTTTCAACTATAATTTAGACTAAAAAAATAAAGAAAAATAATTTCATTGTCTTTTAGACCTTGTATTTATTAGGTGGGATAATACATATTCATTATATTTATAAAAATATCCTAAAAATCCTACAAAATGAATTTTTTTACACTTTATTTACTCTTTTAGAATGATAATGAATTTGTACTATTACTTAAATAGGTATGAATTTAAAGTATAATTTTATTTAAAATTGTTGTTTCATCCAAAAATAAAAATAAATCCCTAAATAATTAAAATTTGATTTGATTTGTGATTGAATCGAAATTATATTTTAAAAATGAAAAACTCTATGGGTAATGTACATGGATCAATACAAATTTGATATAATTTTATTTTTATTTTTCCATTGATAAAAAAAAAAAAAACAAAAAACAAAAGCCAAGATATTTGGAGTGCACTTACACCGAATTAAATATAACTATTTTTTAAAAATAGGTGTAAATTTGGGATTCAACATCTCTTAATACTTATCACTTTAAAAACATAACTCTACCCTTATCTAAAAAAAGTATGAGGCTTAATTTTCATGTATAGTAAGCATATAATCAAATTAATTATTAAATAATATGTTAATTATACATAATATATACATATAATATATAGATATATATTATATATAATGTATAGATAATACATAAAATTAAATATATACACTTTATAAATATTATTTTAGAACTAATTTAATTATATATAAAGATAAAAATGTTATTTTGGAGCTTCAAATCAAGAAGATAGAACTCTACAAATTTACAAGGAAATAAGTAAGAGATTTAAAAATAGTAATTAAAATTATGTGTCATTTTTATTGATATTGTCAATTTTTCATGGGGGACATAATTGCATTCGCTACAAATTTACAACATGGAAACCCAACAATTGGATTCTATCGGTCTACTTTATACAATCGTAATCCTACTTCTTCTTTTGTTTCCTATTTAGTTGAAATGATGAGTAACAAAATGGGCATTAATACTACTTGAACTCTGCACTCTGAAGCATCCAAACAACTAGGGGCGTTGTATCCTCCTCCACTTGTTTATCCAATATACCACTTATGCATCTGCTGATCAATTTATGAATATGTATAAGGACTTAGTAATCAGTAATCACATGCACTTATAAAATTCAAAGCTTTACTTGTTCTAATGCATACTGATTCTAGTGGCCGAAAAAGAAGTCAAATTTCAAAAGGAAAAAAAATAATATAAGGGATATTGTCTGTTCTATTTTTTCCACCTTTTTGATATTGTAGTACCTTAAGTGTTCCATCAATTCCTCCCTACAACATAAGAAGTCAACAGATAAGTTCAATAAAATAAGAAGGAAAATAAAAAGAAAATGGATTACTTACCAGCTGTATTTAAACAAGTTCGTTCTGTTAAAATTATGCAAATATGATGACAAATGGTGTGAGATTGGAGTTTGATAGTTTGATTGAAGGGTCTCGATCTTTGGCAGAGGTGGTGCTGCTTCAAAGAATATGTCATTTGATTTATCTTTGAATAAGAAAAGTATCGAATTTTAAAAAAAAAAAATCAAAGAATAGAATTCAAAATTTTAAAATATATAAAAGATTTCACTTTGTTCAATTTTTTCTAAATTGTTTAGAATTTAAAATTTAATAAAAAAAATTGATTATAATTTCTAAATATATATAGTTATCAAACAAACTTTCTATTAAATACATGATTTTGAAATTTGAAGGACTAAATTATAGAATTTAAAAATTTAGGAACACATGTGTAAAATTTTAAAAAATTAGGGACTAAATTATAGAATTAAAAAATTTAGGTATCTATGTATAAAATTTTAAATATTTGAATACTAATTGTAGAATTTAAAAATTTAGAAACCTAAGTATAAATTTAAATAAAATTTCTAATTACATAAGTTACTCTACTATTTTGCTATTTTTGTGAACAGGTCCGCAATAAAATACTATTCACTACTTTTTCTCATAATTTTGTTGTTGGCCACCTTTTCCTTCTCTCATTCTCTTATGTTTTCAAACCCTTACCGACCCGTTGACCTATTGAAGTAAGATGAGATTCCCCACTATTTTTATCGTCACTGATTGAAATTAATTTTACAAACACTACATCAAAAAAGCTTATTTCGATTAGCTAATGATTTTGAAATTTTTTTTATTTGAAAAACATATACTTTTTTTAATTATTAGAAAGGTTGAATTTCTTCTTTTAATTTTTATGTTTGTTTTGTTTTAGAATTTTACTAGTTGTCTTAGGGTGTTTATTTTAAATATATTTTTTAAACGTACATTAATATGTTGGTTGAGTAATCACTACTACACATGTGTACTTGACTTAAATGAAAAGCTAGTTTGTATGTAAAAAGCATGTAGCTAATATTTACCGTAAAAAACTAAACAACAAAAGTTGGGTTGAAGTATTTCGAGCTAGAATATCTTTTCGGTAAATATGCTTACTCATATTTTGGTCTACTATATAAATTTAAAAGAGTATTCAAATGAGTGTTTAGAGTTTGAGGATAAAAAGCTATCAATAATGCTACAATCTGGTCAAGCCTACAATAATTCTTGAAATAATTAGGCAAATTTTCTAATATTGTCTTGTAATATTGTTAGTCATTTTACAATTGTTATGTTTATTTTAATTTTTTCTTTTCATTTATCTTCTATGGAGAGGATAACATTTCTTAATACATGTGTTCATAAATGAGTTAGATGTCGATTATGAGGTTTTTATTGATTTTTTAACAAAAAAAGACATCATATTCTTGAATTTATAATAGAACAACAATTAATTTTAGAAAAATTACTTGAGCCATGAAGGGTAGAGAGTATCAATAAAATGAATTAGAAGAAGTTGCAAAATTGTTCACTTATGGTTTATTTTTTTGATATTTATTTTGATTTTTACGAGTGTTTGTGATATTAATTAAGCCTTCAAGAAAATTAGAAGGTAACAACCACTACCTTTTTTAAAATTTCTTATTTCACAACTCTCACACAAAAAGCAAAGCATGGTTAACAAAAATTTTAATAATGTGATGCCTTTTAATGGTTTTCTTAATATTACAATATATTTAAATGTACATCATTCATATAAGTTATTATTTGAAATGCTTGTGATATAACTATGAACCCATAAATGTCTATGATATTTTTCAAATATATTTATTCACTTTTTCAAAAAAAAAAAAAATTCAACCTTTTTTTTATTTAAAATAGAAAGCTATCTAGATTTCTAAAAACAATTTTTTAACTTTCTAATAATAGAAGATATTTGAAACTTTATAAAAATATAAAATTATTAAAACTTATCATTAAAACTTTCAATATAATTAATTTTTTTTTTTTATTTCTAAAAACATTAATTTTTGTATGCTTTCTAACCATAGAAGTTTTGATTTTTTAAATATAAAATATTTTGAACTTTCCAAAAATTAAAAAATATACTAATAATAATAACTTTCTAAAAATACATAAAAAGTTTCATATTTAAAAGAAAAATACAAAATTTTGAAATTTGATTAAAAAGAAAAAAAAAATAAAAAAAAAACTTTAGAAATAAAAGAAAAAAAAATTGTGAACGAAAATAGGAAAAGAAAAAAAAAATTATTCAAACATTCTAAAAGTAGACTAAAAACAATTTCAAACTATTGAAACTTTTTAAGAAAAAAAATTGTTGCAACTTTAGAAAGAAAAAAAGAAAAGAAAAGTAAAGAAAGAAATAATTTTTTTCAATTTTCAATAATTTTTTTTAATTCCTAAAATTATTTTTTTGAAAATTTATATAAATAAAGATCTAAAACATAAAAAATAATTTCTATAAATAATGTTTCAATTTTAGAAAAATATATTTCAAAAGTTATTTAAAATAAAAAAATTGTTCAAGTTTGCTAATAATAAATCAATTTTAAAAAACCTGCTAAAAATTATAACACACTCTTAGGGTTCATAGTTATCTCACAAACATACTCAAATAATAAACATATATGAATGACCATCATTGAATTATATTATAAAATCAAGAAAATATTCAAAGTCATAACAATGTTAAAAGATTTTGTTCATCCTACCTGCTTTTGTCAGAGTTAGAAAATAAAAATGTTAAAAAAATTAATGGTTGTTACTTTCTAACTATCTTAAATACATAAATTAATATCACAAATAATCATAAAAATGAAAATGAATATCAATAAACTAAAATAAAGTTGAACAACCTTAAAACTTCTCATATTTCCCTTTATTAATGCTTTCAACCCTAGCTTCATGCAACTCCTTTAAAATTAATTGTTCTATCATAGGTTCAAAAAAATAATGTGTTTTATTGTTTGGAAAAAAATCAATAATGATTTTAAAATCAACATCTAACCCATGCATAAACACTAATATTAAGTAATATTAAACCACCAATATCTCAAAAAAAAAAAAAAAAAAAAGAAGATAAATTAAAAGTAAAAATTAAAAGAAATATAACACTTGTAGATCAGCAATAAACAACACAACATCATAAAATTCACTTAGTTACTTCAAAATTTTTTGTAGTCTTGGACATTTAAAGATTGCAACATACATGATCATTGTCTCTACATCTTTAAACTTCAAAACATTCAAGTAAATACACTTTTACGTATTTATATGGTACGCCGATATATCATTAATATGCAAATCACCTTATCTAAAGATATACATTCTAGCTAGAACTACTTTAACTATATTTTTTGTTGCATAACTTCTTATAACAATAAGTTAGATGCTTCGTACGTACAAATTAGTGTCTCATTTAAGTTAAACATAACATGTACAAGGCTTGATGCTCAAAACTTATACCCTTAAAAAAAATCCTCATAGTTATTGTATTCAACTAAAGTATTATATATACAAAGAAGAAATTTAAGAATTAAATACTTCAAAAAAAAATTAGTCCCAACATTCAAGAGAAATAAACAGAAAGACCACTAAAAAAAGTCCAAAACAAACCCATAAAAACTAAAAGCAGTAGTTTAACATTTTTAATAATTATAAAAGCATGTTATTCAAATAAGAAATTTTTTCATAATCAACTAAACAAAAGACTAATATTATAAGCTTTTTGATGTAGTGTTTGCCAAAAGAATTTCGATCAACACCAATAGAAATAGACGAGGGAATCAAAGCATCTTACTTCAAAAGCTCAATGTTCGAAAAAGATTTAAAAGCATAAGATTAAAGGATGGAAAGGTGACCAACAACTATGAGAATGTAATGATTTTTGTACTTTATTGTAGGATTGTCAACGGGATGGGATGAGGCAAGATGGAGCGAGGGCAAAGCGCTAGCGCTTTCCCAATCCCCCATGTTTAAATGGTTTGGGTTTTTTTACGGGAATCGAGATCTTCTATTCATAAATTTATATCAACCGAATCTTTAATAGCTTAATTACCCATAAAAACTTAAATACATTTATTTGTGATGTATGTTTCATATGACTAGATTGTAGCCTTGGCCACAATCTTCAGGTCAACCACTTTTAGGCTTATATGTAGATCAGTTTGATGGCGAGCACCTTATCTACTTATTAGAGGTGGAATAAAAAATATGAGCTTTAGGAATCATAAAAACTGTACAACCATGATGATACATACAGGGAATAATCTACGTAAGGAATAGGAAATAAAATGTTGAATCATGAAATGCTGGATTGAAATGTTGGATCATGAAATACTGCAGTGAAATGTTGAAGATGAAGAAATTACTCTTCTTGACATCAATCCCTTTAAAGAATCATTACTACGAAAAATCGTGAGATTGCAGTGTCAATAAGCATATCTACTAATATAAGCAAATAAAAAGGCACTAAGTAGAGAATGATGAAATAAGGCAACTAAATATTACTTTGCATAAAAGTCAAACTCAAACCATGAAGAAAGTACGAGCGGTAGTTCGGCCAAGAACCTTGGGAAATTTTATCAAGGCCATGAGAAGCTACCCATCATACAAAAGACCATAACATTGAAGTAATGCTGCAATTGAAAAACTTTGAACATTCATTTAATTAACAAGAAAACTATGAATCCTTTGATCACCATGTAGGTTAAAGCTCAAGATCACAAGCTCGATTTCAGAACTGAACATCAGAATATGACATTAAAATATCAACATGCTTTAAAACATAAAGCATATTACCTAAAAAGTTAAGTGTCCATAAGATTAGTGGGTTTTTTTCATAGGAAGAGATCAGTAGACAACAATATGCAAATCAAAATCTATAGTTAATAACAAATGCTTAGGTTAATTCAGCGCACAATAAACTGCCAAAAGCACATGCCATTAGGAATAATAATAAAAAATTAAACCCTACCCCAAGTTGCATCCCTAGCCTTCATAGGCTGAGGAAACATCTTTCGACCCACTGCATGCTTTAGTTAAATTCCACGTACCAAATTAGGAAATCAAGAGTTGATGAAATATCAAAGTTACGAATACAAAAATGTTTGAAGAGCTTGTGACAAACCTGGGTTAACTATCACATTGTAAGACAGAACAAATTTTACTGCCAAAGGACTATCTTCTGGGTAAAAGATCCTACTGACGCTTTTGTCCACTTGGCCAAAGAACGAGTTCAACCGGTAACACTCGCTTTGGCCAAACCAAAAAAATAAAAAAACCCAAAGAATCCACAGACAACATTCTCTAATGTAAACCAAAACCCTTAAAATGTATTTTGATCTAAGATAAAAATAGGGGGAAAATTAGATTCATCACCTGATCTATCTGTCTTTAAGATAAACAACCACTTTGCCATTGGACTCGCATTTTTGTTCAAGAACATAAACATATGGAGTTGGATAATAAAAAAAATAAAAACCCCAAACAAGATTCTCTTATTTAAACCAAAATTCTTAAAATGTATTTCGATCTAAGATAAAAAGAGGGGAAATTAGATTCATCACCTGGTTTCTCTATCTTTGAGATAAACACCGACTTCGTTATTGGACTCGCATTTTTGTTAAGAGCTATTAAAAAAACCAAAGAATCCACAAACAAGATGCTCTAATTTAAACCAAAACCCTTAAAATGTATTTCGATTTAAAGATAAAAAGAGGGGAAATAAGGTTCCTTTCCTGGTTTCTCTGCCTTTGAGAAAAACAGCGACTTCGTCAGCGGAATCACATTTTTGTTCAAGAACAGAAACACGTGGAGTTGGATTGTTGTTCTAAGAAGTGATCTCTCGTGGAAGAAAAGACGGATCCTTGCTATAACCCTAATCTTGAAAATTGAGATGGAGTTTATGGATTTTAAAGTTTGGGGTGTGCTTGTTGAATTGTCTGATCCGTCATTGGAAACCAAAGCTTAAGATTTTGATAGAGAAAGCAAGACACTGAGATATATTGGAGAAATAGAAGAGCCTGGTTTTTTTATTTCATTTCTTGGAACAATTTGTTCGATCAACACGCACGGTTTATTTATGAACTATTTGACCGTTAGGATCGACATGGCTATTCAAAATTTAAATTAACAGAGCTTTTTCTTAAGTTTGAGTCGATTTGAATTGTAGTTGAATTTGGGCCGGATTTACATATTACAATAAAATTAGCATTATTAACTACAAAATTTACCATAAAATTATTGAAATGCATTTTAAAAAAAAAAAATCTTACCTTTTGTATCATTCACCCTTTTTGTATATTTGAAATTTAGCTTTAGTTTAAAGAAAAATGTCAATCAAATCTTTCACAATTTTTTAATCTCTTAATTTTTTTTTAAAAGGGAACAATTATGAATAAATGATATTACTTTAATATTATTTTAATAAAATATTATTATTTTTTGTTAACTAATTAAAAAACAATTAAAATTTCAGCATTTAATAGTGATAACTTGATAGTTAATATTAATTTTTTTTCACAAAATATTTGTTTTTATATTTTCTAATTGACACTATTTTATCATAATATTTTATTAATTTTTTAAAAAATGCACTTCATTTTTATTATTTTTCAGCCAAACACGTCCTTTTATTATAAAAAATGAATATATTTAATACCATAATTATTAAAAATAAATACTTAAATCTCATAATTATTCAAAAAAAAAAAAAAAAACACTTAAGTTAATGCATTTTTTATACTAAAATTTTTAATTTTCATAAATAACACAATTAAAAATACCCAACCATAAATTATGAAATAAAATTGCAATTTTTCATAAATTAAGTTGGAGGTCTTTTTTTTTAGTTTTTTTTAGTTTTTTTTAGTTTTTTTGTTATACAAACTACAAGTGAAAAAAAAAAAATTTGAGAGGTTTGACCAAAAACTAAAAAGTAGTTTGAGATTATATTTTTTATATAAATTAATTAGATTGATCACATTGCATTAAATTAGTATACTTTAATTATCTTATTATTTTATTGTTACGTTCATAAAAACTTTAATCATTTAAGCTAATCTTGTTCATTTTATTTTTTTTATTTTATTTTTTCATTTTTTGATATATTTTTCATTTTAGTCATAGTTGAGCTATTTTTCTTTTCATGCTTTTCCTTTTTGAGTTTCAAACTTTCGACTGGGTTGCTAGAAGTAGCTGAATTATAGAGCGAATGATTTTCTTCACATTTATTATATATTTCCTTTAGGTTTTGGTTAATCAAGGAAAGGCTATTCCTTAAGGGAAAGACCAAATGAAGATAGATTTTGTCATCTTAACTTTTATAATCTGTTAGGTAATCAAAAAATTAAAAAAGACCAACTGAAGGTATATATTTTGTCAGCTTTAATACGATTTACTTTATTTTATTTTATAATTGTTGCGTTTCTTGATAAAGCTACACTACGTCATCTAATTTTCTTGATGACATGTTAGCATCCTTTTAGATTTGCAGTGTCAGATAAAACTGAGTTGACACAAGTGCTACATATGCGTAGACCTGTGCAGTTATTAGATATTGTCAAAAAAAAATCATAGAAAAATTCATCATCTGTGCAAATTGGCCTAGTTTTCTATAGGTCTGAAATATGACGATCCTGACATCTAGTCATCTACAGATCCATCCAAGTGTTTGAAGATGGAAAGGGCACGTTTGTATTGCAGTAGCCTGTTGTCTTCAATATGCAAATTATAGGACGTACTAGTTTAGAATCACCTATAACATACAATAAATAAATTTTTAAAATTAATTTTTAAAAAAATTACAATAATTTTAAATAATTTTTTCATATCTTTTTAAAATTTTAAAACAACTAAAAAATTAAATAACTAAAGTCTCAAGACTATTAAAATATTAATTAATTAGACTCATAACACTATCAAAATACTAATTAACTAGAATCTTAAATTTATTTAAATATTGATTAATTAAAATTATAAGTGAGATTAAAAATTAAAATAAGAGGGATAAAAATAAACAACAAATAATTAAGATGACATACGGATAAATTATAGAAGAATGTTTTGACTTTTTATACATATATTCTTACCGATTTCATTAAGAGATAAAAAGAAAAACAAATTGTGATGGTATCGTTGTCATCTAATTATAAGAGTAATGTTTAGGGGCGAGCACAATTTAATTAAATTTAGTTTTTGTTTAAATTGCTAATTGAATTGGTATATGTTGATTAGTCAAATCAAAAACATAATTTAACTAATGAAAAATTGGTTAGAGAAACTTAGATCAACATTTTTAATTGATAAATTTGATAAGTGATTTGAACCTACTAAATTTTGAGGTAAACTTAAAATAATTTTGACTATTAGAATATCAATTCCAATACATTCATTTGCAAACAAGCCAATACAATAAAATAAATCCAAGTACTCTTAAGTCTTCATTGTTCCATTTTCGCTTCAAATTGCTAATTCAATTTTTGGTAACTTTTAATCTCAATAGTTAGCACACTACTATAAAAGTTGACTAAACCGAAATTAGATGATATAGCATATAAGATATACAAATATGTAGGCAGTAAATAGAAAGGAATGTTAAGAAAAGGGAAAATACAAATGTGTAAATTGTAATAATAAAAATATTTTTTTAAAAATAAATATATGTGGTAAGCATGAAGCATGCATAGCTCGTTTCAATTAATTTTCTGTGTGTAAATTAGGAGTGTTCAAAAATCGGATAAAATCAGAAAAAACTGAAAAATTAAATCGAATTGGATATTTTTATAAAATATATGGTCCAATCCAGTTAAAAATAACTCAAACTGTTAGTGTAACAGTCCAGTTCGATTTTGTAAATTTTTTAATCAATCAGAACAGACCAGACCGTTATAAATAAAATATTAATTTTTTTAAAAATATATATTATTATTATTATTATATATTATAAAAAAAATATATTGATACTTCAATTCGGTTTTATTCAGCTTCTTTTAATTAATTTCCAAAATAGCTTGTTTTAAACTGTTCCTAACTAATAATAATTTATTCCTCCTGAAACGTTTTGCTACTGTTTGACTTCTTTAATTTGTAACTAAAAAGTCTTGCTGGTTTCAAGACTTGAGTAAGAAGGTAATTTGATTACTATTACTCATATTCCTATATTGAAAAATGTGTTGATACTTGGTATTGTAATTTAAGTTTTACTGAAATAATGTCACATTTGACTATACATTTAAAGTGTACTGGTTTATTAATAATATGAGTCCACTGGTTGAGATATTTAATTGAAATCAGTTTTATATAATCCATTTAATAAGCATACTGCTTTTTTAAGCATATGATGCATGTATTGGTATTATTACTTACATGTTATAATTAAGTATTATTATTTAAAAAAATTAAAAATTATTAATTAAATCGGACTGAATTGTTCGATTTCAAAAAATTTATTAACTAAATGGTCCGGTCTAATTTAATTAAAATAATATGAACGGTCTAATTTAGTTAAAAAAAATTTACTACAAATCAGACCATAAACAATCGTAGTGCAAATCATAATAAATATTGGTAATAATGTCCATTCAAGTAATAATAATTATTACTTTTATTATTATCGTTATAAATATTTATTTAAAAAGTTTATTTTATCTCTATTAATAATTACAATTTGTACTATTTTTATTGAATAAATTTTTTATTGATAAATTATTATTATGGCAACAAAAATTTGAGTTGTGGTATAGGGATGAGGTGCTACAAATATCGGTTAGCTTAAGTTATATGTGTAGTTTAGTTTCTTCTATTATAATTAAAAATAAATTTTATTATTTTAATATTTTTTTTATAAAAGTATTATTACTTTCTATCAAATTATTAAAATATAAATTTTTATCAAGAATAAAAATAAAATTTAATATGTAATTGTTTAAGAAAAATCAATAACAATAATATTGAAAAAAAAAGTTATTTATATATATATTTTTTTAATTTTTAATAAAAAAATTTAAAAAATAAACTATTAAAATAAAATAATGGTAATTAATAAGTATTAAAAAGAAATATTTTTTGATTTTTTTATATTAAATGTGATTTTATCATTATTAAAGACTCTTATTTTAATCGCGTTTTATCAATTAATTAAAAAATAATAATATTTTAATATAAAAATTATCAAAATAATATAATTTGTTTTAATTGATCCTTCTTACAAAGTTAATAAATTAAATGATATTATTTTTAATCTAAAAAATTAAATAATAAAAATGATTTAATTTAAGTGAATTTTATGGGATTTTTGTCGATATTATATTAAAAGGAATGTGCAACGTTGGAAAAATACCATTCAGCCAAAGTGAAACCAAAATGCCCGTTTGAAGTCTGGGCTCAACAGCCTTATTCCATTTGATGGGCGGCCTTGTAAAAGCCATCTGTAAAACAAACATGATGATGAGAGACCATGGATTACAAATGATACCCAATTAGTACCACTTGGGAGTTGAGACTATATACTGCACAAAAGCTATGTATCTGTCCAAATCGGTATCATCAGTTAATATTCCTTTCAAAACGAAGTTAAGAGTAGACATTTTACTTGTAATATATAAGTTGTTCACCCGATTCCACTTAGCAAACACTGGATTAATACAAGTAGAGTTTCCAAGGATTAATACAAGTAGAATTTCCAAAAAATTGAGATGGTGGATCAACAGAAAAATCGATAATATCCTCTAGCCCATAAGCAATGATTACAGATAAAATTTGCTCACGACAGATAAGATAGTTTGAATTATCCAATTTAATGGAAAAACACATATTGACAAGCAGTGCACCAAGAATTGAGTATGACGATTGTTGATCACTCAATTCATTGACGGTAGTATCAACTCCTCTGTTTGTTGTTGATAGATTTTGCGAAAGAGCCGAGTCATTTCTTGAAGTAGCCATTGATGAAGCTTGAAGAACTTCAAGAAATGATTTCTTAAGCTCTGATACCATAAAAAACATTGCTAACGTAAATGATACTCCGTAAGAACTTTATTGATAGTTCGTTGAATTATACTAAAGTAACTAACTGAATCAGTTACAAGCTAATGATACTATACATGCACTACCACAGTAAGTCCATATGTCTAATACTTAGTACCTTATAGTGTGGTTGTTGCTTTCAACTTTTGAGAGAACGAACCTTGCCATAATCAATCTGTTTACTTTATCATACATTGATCGATACAACATTTAGAACAAGTAAGATCTCCTATTTGCGAAGCTCACACGACACAAGCCACATATTTCAAATGGATTGATGCTTTTCCAATCGTTTTCAGAATTGATTCAGGGGTAATATTTTAGCTATACCCTTTTTCTTTTGAATATTTGATGGACAAATCAACTGAATTTTAAAAAAAAAATTGATACCTTCAAATTGTTGAGCAACATTAGAAATCTTTGCATATAATAGTTGTATTAACACGTATGCATTGAATTAATCTTAATTATTTATTTTTATTAAAAAAATATTTGATATATAAATGATTTAACGAATATAATTAATAACAAGCATATACCAACTACGGTACTTGATCGATACTTTTAGAATTTGAGACATTACTTCCCAAGCTCGCACCTATGCGTTATCGAAAAGAATCGGCATCCTTTTTTCGTTGGCTACTAGCTTCTTTTTCTTGTGGCAAAATTTTGATTCGACCGTCAAATTTGCTTCTTCCAAGACATTGATTTATATATCGCATATTATCTGATAATGTATAAAAGATATCTCGACATATCACTAACCTTTTATGTTTTGAGGAAAATTATTTAATCAGAGTTGACATATCATATAATTTAAATAATTAAATTTTAAGTTTTAGTATAAAATATGTTTAGAAAAAATTACAAAAAGTAAGTAGTAATGAGCCTATTTATGTGCCTTTTGCATTCTTTTGACGTAAGTAGATTACTCTCGGAAAAGAAGTCATTAACCACTTAATATGAGAAGTATTTCCCTCTACTTCTCAGTGGATCACATTATAGCGATCACCATAACTTAGTGCTTATTGTAGAACACGTGTCCAAATCCCACATACCAACTTTAGTTTATCAATTTGTGTACCACCGATATATAATATATACGTAAAAAAAAAAAAAAAAGTTGATGAAATGGGAAACAAAGTTATTTAAAATGTAGAAAATTTGTCTATTTATTTAAGATCAACATCACCTAAACCACTTTTCGTATATCTGTCTAACAAATATATAAAATTTTCAACATTTTAAGCAAGTTTGTTTCTCATTTTAGCAACTTTTACTTGCATGTATGTTATATTTCGGTGGTACACAAATTAGTACACTCCAAAGATGATATAAAAAATTTAGACTCATTTATTTACTACTTATTTGTGATATATGCATCAATATATTAAAAGTGATACATGTAATTTGAAGCCTTGTATAACATATATAAGCTTCGCTTTCACTGATTTATGTCATCCAATTTCCCTAAGAAAGAAAAGAAAGCTGGAAATGAAGTTACAAGTATTAAAAGTTTCCTTAAAAGAAACAAGTTTTTTTTTTTTGACCTTCTCAAATATAAAAACGGAATAAAGATAATATGGTGGTCCTCATACGCTATGAAATATTTCATTTACAATTCTCATTTTTTGAAATAGATTTTAAAGTATGGGTTGTAAAAAGCAAAATACTAACATTTTGTTCGTCGATGTGCTTTTTTCAAAGGTGTATGGTATTGTAACTTGTTAGAAGGATTTCTTGTTTTCAATGATAAAGATTACAAACAATTATCAAGAATACATGTTTTCTAAAGGGCCATTATTGTGTCAATTATCACAACCAAACAAGAGGTAGTGGGTGTCCTGAGAATTGTTCTTGTTATTATTGGAGACAATTGAGGAATATGCTCTTGCTATAAGCTATTGTTCTATTAACCAAACTTGGTGCCAATCATACTATGCTTTTGAGTATTGTTTGAAGCATGAGCTTCGTTCTTCCGTATGATGTATTGAATATATTAATATAATATATAACAAATCCAGTATTTATTAATTGATAAAAAATAAAAATAAAAAACACTGAGGACAAAAAAATACAGAACGCACAAAGGAGGTTCATGGGTAGTAGATCTTCATGCACCAAATTGCTTGCCTTAACAATTGAAAGTTTGATTATTTGGAAAATTGCTATTTGGTTTTGATCGTAATTATTTTTCATACTAAATAAATCTAATTTTGTAAAATATCGAAAAAAATAAAGTACTTTATAATAAACAATTCAATAATCAATATATTAGCTATATTATGCCATTTAGAAGGGGCTAAATGATTAGTTCTCAAATTCTATAATATATATTCTAAAAGTTTGATTCATAAATATATATTTTAGCAATCAAGTTAGAATTTATATATAAATTTTTAGAAGTTTGAAAATAAAATTATAAAAATTATAAATTTAGAAATAAAATTTTAAAAATTCGTAGATTAGATTTAAAGATTTAAAAGTTTAACAATTTTTGTGTAAATTTGCTCAAAAAAGTAGGATTAATGGAGTTAAGCCAACTTTTTTTTTTTTTTTTTAACAATTTGTAGGTAAATATTCAATGTACACTGCTTAACCAATCGAACCGATTACGTACTGATTGGAAATGAATTCGACTTTATAAATATAAAGTGCTCAGTCATATAGACAAATTGAATAGGTTGGTTTGGTTAGATAACTAGAATAAAAACTAAAGTAAACGAACCACTAGCACCCTACCTTATCTTAAAAGTTAAATTAATTTTAGGAGTTATATGAATAGATTGAATAGTAGAATAAAATAAAATAAAAACCTCAAAATGTGATTTTGAACCAATATGCTACTGTATATAAAAAAGTTTAATCCACATAAAGTCTTGCCATAATTATCAAAGATAAAAAAGAAATCCCCAAGAACAAGGAACTTGTCCACAAGTAAACATAAGGGGGCCCATCTTGGTTATAAATTTCAATGTTCAATCTCTAATTACATAATGGAATTTCTTCAAAAGATCAAGCCACTACCAAAAACATTAGACAGAATCCATAATTTCTTCCACCACCAAATCTAACATCTTTTTAAATCTGTCAAACCAAAAATAATAATGAATTATACCGATAATATAAAATTATAGGCACCTAATCCTTGCTTGACAAAGTGTTAGTATATAAAATTAATTAGGCATTGAACTTTACAAGGAAAAGTCTAGTCTTTCATTAATTAACATGGCGAAAGTTGCATTTTCTTGCCAAATCAGGAAGAAGCTGTATTGGTACTAAAATAGATAAAAAGATAACTAAACTAAAATAAGTTCACCGTCTCTAAAGAAAGGTGATTATGGGTCGAACTCGAATATTACAAAACATGTTGACCCTACCAATTCACATCTAAACCACACACCATATTTCTTACACCATTCGGACTTTCAAATATAACAGAAACGGTACGCTATTTTCTTTATCTACCAAATCCGTACTGATTTTGTCAGTCAATATTAAAATCCATGAAATGACAAAAAAGGCCCCCTTGCTATGAAAGATTAGTCGTCGATCAAGATCTGGGGAGGAGAGAGGCTGTTGAGGCAGCATCAAAACGACGACGGGGAAGGAAAGCAGTCGTGGCCCAAGGGTTCACTGGGATTGGACGAGTATGACCGGGACCAACCATCAGCTGAGGTGGACGAGCTTCAACGGTAGATGAAGCAGAAGGTGGGACCGCGACACGCTCACATGAAGGGCACATGGTAAGCGTTGTTGGTGGGGTCATTTGCATGTAGAAATGGGGGGAAAGTTTCAGAGCTCTCAGTTCCTGAACTTCCTTCAGCAACCGTCTGTTCTCCTCCGTTAGATTCTCACAACATCTTTTCAAGAACTCACAATCAACCTCGGTCTGTTTCAACTTGGTCCTGAAATATTTCGAATGCAAATTTTCGTAAACGAAATTTATAGGGCGAGCATAACTGTAATTTACAAACCATCAGAGTTTGGTCGAAAATGCCCTTGACAATAAGAATAAATATCTCACCTTGCCCTTCTGTTCTGGAACCAAACTTCCACTTGTCTTGGGCGAAGTCCAAGCTGTTTAGCCAACGCAAGCTTCTGTTTCTATAACATCAAGTGACAAAACCAGGTTTAATTAATAAAATGGTTTCGGTAAATTACAAAAAACAACCTAGAGTAAATGAGAAACTGATCTAAGAATTTCTCTACATTTATAATCGGTTCGTGAGAAAATGATAAGCCCGAATACTTACTGGGTTGAGAGTGTTGTGCTCCTTGAAGCTCTCTTCGAGAATAGCGGACTGGTCCTTCGAAAGCCTAAGTTTCTTTCTCGAGGTCTCAGCGTCTTCTTCGTCACTGATGCCTCGAGAACAATCTCTCTCCGTGTCATGCTCTTCGCCATTTGTTTCTCGCTCGCTTCGCTTACCGCTCACGCTCGAAACAGTACTATTGGGAGACGAAACGCCCGCTTCTTCTTCACAATCGGCCGGCGATGGTAAGCAATTCACATCGATACCTCTGAGAAACGATCGGGCTGTGTCAGCTCGAAATGTCTCAGAGTTTCGATCTGCGCGTATGAGGAAAACCAGCGATTAGATGTTGTGGTTGATTTAGATGTTCGGTTTAAATAGATCCGTTAAAGTAAACAAGTTGATTGAGAGTAAATTTATCTTTAAGCGCATGGATCTGAAAGTTTGAGATGTGAACGGATGAAAAAGAGGAAAGGTCTACCCAATTTAATTTGATAAAAAAAAAACTTTTTTTTTTTCTGAAAAATATATAAAACATGAAAAGCGAGAAAAAATAATTAATATTTCACGTCCAAATCAGTTAAAAAGGAAATGAAACTTTAGACATGTTTGTTTGACGGGAAAAAATCGGAAGAAAATTATAGATCTGAAGTAGGCATGCATTAAGGTCAATATTAATAAAAAAGAAATTAGAGAGAGGCAAACCTGAAGAAAGAAATGCTTCGTTCCAAGAAGGTTTCTGAAAATTGAAACCAGATGGAAAAGAAGAAGAAGAAGAAAGAGAAGGAGCCAAAGAAGACAAGAGATTCAGCTGCTTTACTGACGACTGATGATAATGATGTCGATTCTGAGGGAAAGTTAAGCTCAAACTCAAACCCAGATCTTCCTTCTCAACCATCATCTTTAAAATCAAAAGACTATTTGATCCTCTTAATAACTATGGAGAGAAAGGTGGTGAAAAATAAGAGAGAGATATAGACAAAGGTAAATGGGAAGTGCTCCAAAGGCAAAATTGGTATGTTTGGAAGTAAGGAGTGGGGATGTTGGGTGGGATTTATAGAAAGTGATGAGGAAATATGATGGGTTGTGGGGACTTGGGGAGTGGTGTGTAAGTTCAATCATGATGACTAGATGGTGTCAGGATCTCCAATTATCTCAATCATGGGTTTTGCCCCTTCTAATTTTTTTTTTTTTTATTATTATTAGCGTCTTTACATAAAATAAATAATTAAAATTTATTAATATATTAATGTACTAGAATCTTTTTACATAATAATACTAATAATAAATGTTTTTCTTAAATGCATTTTTATTTGCTTGCTATTGTTATTTGAGGGATTTCCATGTTTTTAATTAATTTATTTAATTTAATTCTTTAACATAAAAAATTTTAAGAAGAAAACTAATACATCGAAATATAGATTAAAAAAAAGTAATAAAAAATGATGAAAATTATATTATAATAAATTTGTGCGAGCAAAATTTCTAAATTAAAATTTAAAGGAAAATTATCAAAAATAGCACCCCTAAAATATATAGTAATAAAACTAATATTTCAATAATATTGAACGTTCAATATTCAATTTGAACGTAAAATATTAAACGTTCAATATTAAATAAGTCTAAATTATCGACGTTTAATTTTAATTGGATAGATATTCAAAGAAAAATGACATATTAGTCATTTTTTTTAATTGTAAAAATATAAATTTAAATACAAGAGGTGCTAGTTTTGTTATTAGAAGTTTTGAGGGGTGTTAATTTTATTATTCTCCGAAATTTAGATACAAAGACATCACCAATTTTAATAATTTTATTAATTTTAACAAAAAAAAAATTAAAAAGAATTTACACGAAAGGAGAGCACAATTCTATTAGGTAAGCGAAATACGACAAAGAGGAAGAAAAAAATTCGAAGTTCCATTTTCTTTTTTTAAGTCTCCTTATTTTGTTTTTCACACTGAGCTACATTAAAATTAGTTTGAAATAATTAAATTTTAGACTTTTAAAAATATTTATAACGTATAATATATTATAATTAATATAAATATAAATATATATTTAAATTTACTTTTTATTTAATATTTTTTTTTAAATAATCTGCTCTTTTTATATGCACCCTTTTATTTTATTTTTAACATGTAGTTTTCAGGATGTCAATAGGGTGGTGTTGGCATTATTAGTCCGTGTTCGAGTTATGTTTCAAAATTAATTATACATGTATTAATTTATATAAGAAAATTTAGATAATATTTTTCACATCAGTTTTTTTATAATAAAAAAAAATATCAAAAGATTTTTAAAAATTTATTGATTAATTATTATTACTGTTATTATTTTATAAGTGATAAGACATTTCCATCCCTAACTATTTCAAACTTTCTTGTACCATGTGCAACTGGCTTTTTGACTCGATGAAAACCCATAATAAAGATATTAATTTTCAGATACTAATTATTTCTATTTGTTTTGCAGGTTTAGTTGGACTATTAAATTTTTGAATTTATATCTAATGTAAAATATATGGAATTGAATATGTAAATTATAAATGAGGTTTGGTTACCTTACCATATAAAAACTATTGAGAACCCTATAATTGGATAAGCATTGCTTTTAATTAAAACTCAGAATCACCACTTGCTAATAAGTAATAACTTCTGTTTGTTCAAAAAAAAAAAAAAAAAAAGTAACTTGAGGAATTTAAGACGCTAAGAGTAAAGATTTTGAAATAGCTTCTGTTGAAGCAAAGCAATAATAGTGATATCTTTAGAAGTAAATGAGAATCTAGACTTGATGTCTACCTTCACTAAACACTATCATGGATGTTGAACCTCATTTAATTCGATGTATTTTGCCTATTTATCTTTAAGGCATATAATATACGCTAATATTATAGAAATTTATACGTATTTTTACATTTATAAATAAAAAAAAGTATAGTAAAGATTTACCAAATTAAAATTTAATTTTTTAAATTATAAATGACATCATTTAATTCCTTTGTTTTAAAAAAGTAGGGTAATTAAAGACAAAATACATAATTTTAATATTTTTTAATTAAAATATTATTTTTAAGAAATCAATTAAAGATAGATTATATTATTTTAATATTTTTTATATTAAAAAATTATTATAATCATATATTTTATCCTTAACTTACTACATAAATTTTACACTATGATATATTAAGAGTTGAAATTTATAATGAGTCAAAGAGAAAAAACTATTTTCTTAATTCTCAATTTTTGATTACTAATTGTATAAAAATTTGTATAATAAATTATATATTTTGATCTTATATCATATTATATATCAAAATTATTTAAATATAAAAAAATTTAATTTAATTTTTAAGATAATACAGATACCGACGATATATAATTTTTTGAATTATTTTTCATTTACTATAGTAATTAAATAAAATAAAACTTGAATATATAAAATAAATGTACAATAATTTATACATTCAACATGTTAAATTGTTTAACATTGTTTGTAATATTGTACCGCACTTCATTTAGGTAGGAGCTCAATTTAGAGCAATAAAAAAATTAAAATACTCCTTGTATAGATATTTAAATAATAATATCTTTAATATTTTACGTAATTTAAATAAATAATAACTAAAATACTCACTTATTATAAATAAATTCAATATTAACCTTAAAATTTATATTAATTATCCTTTTATAATTAATAATTAATAGTAACAACTATTACTTTTATTATAAAACCCATCTCTTCTCTGCTTAAATGTTCAATACTTTAAAATAAAACAAAAAATGCTTTATCTCCACTGCTGCTTGATGATATATATGTATATAAAACGTCCTTATCACATTTTATAATATCAACAAAAAAAAAATCCCCCACTTTTTCATTGAAGTTATATATAAACATTCATATACGTTATTATTAGCGACAAATTTATCAAACATTTAAAAAACATTATTTCACTAAATCTAAAGCATATAAATTCAAATTATTTAAATAATATAATTTTTAGTTTTATTTTTACATTTATTATTATTGTTGTTATTAAATTTAAATTATACAAATTTAAATCATTCAAATAATACAATTATTATTCTTATATTCATTATTATTATCATTATTATTGTTAATGTTATTATTACTCACTATTAATATTATTAATATTATTGAAACCTCAATTTTTCTTTTTCAACATTTTTTATTGAATTTAATTTTTTTAAATTATTTGTTTATTAATAGGCGATTATAAAATTCTTACAATTAACATTAGTAAAAAAAATTATAAATAGTATACATTTTTATTTTAAAGACATATTATATTATTATTATTATGATTATGATTATGATTATTGTTAAAAATTTCATCTTTATTTATATAATATTTTTAATATAATTTAATTTAAATTATATTATATATTAATATAATATTTTTTATATCCAATCATAACATGAATTATAATAAAATTTAAAAAATAAAATTAATTCAAATTATTAAAATAATAAATTTCACACGTATAATAATTATATTTCGTGAATATAAAAATCATGATTCATATCCGTACACTCATTATTATCATTATTATTATTAATTTAATATAATCTGATTTTTTCTGCTATTCATTAAAAAATGAAGACAAGTCAAATACATCAAAAATTTTATTTAAAGAGTATAAACAAATGACTAAAATAAATATAAAGATTACACTTAAGAGTAAAAGCAACTCAACTTAAGTAAAAAAAAATAATTAATAATAATTATTTAAATTATTAAAAAATATTATTAAATTAATTTTATTATGAAATAGCAGAACTCATATTACACTTTTAGGAATAATTAATAGAATTTAAAATAAAAATGAACCATGGTATAAATCATGTAAAAAATGTTCAAAATTAATTATAAAAACGAAGGATCATATTAAATGCCCAAAATGTATCTCTAAAAATTCAGAATTTAAAAATAAGTATATTTTTCAATCATATAAATTAAATCATATTGAATATAATCTATAAAGAATATAAGAGACATAAAAAAATTTATTTATTATACAAAAATATAACAAACTTTTGAAGTAAAATTTTTTATTTGTGATATTTAAATATATATATGTTGAAGCTCGTAGTTAGAGATGACTTCAATACTATATTGATAACATTATTTGAAGCAACAAAAAATTTAACTGAATGTAATATTTTAGAGTTCATTAAGTTAATAGGACTTGTAAGTAAAAGAAATTTTAAAAATTATATATAAAAATAATTAATTAAATAAAAAATTGTAAAATATATTTCAAAAAGAAGGCAGCAAAAATTTTAAAAATTTGTTATTATAACAAAACAAAAACAAAAAAATCAAATTTATGATAAAATTATATAAAAAATCAATAAAGAAAGATTGAGCTTTTCTTTAATTTTTGACCATCCCAATATTATGGTTTTTTTTTAATCTTTTTAAAATTATACACTTATAGTTTGTTTCATTTAATAAAAAATATTTTATTTATTATTTATAAACTAATATTTATCTTTTAAAATTTTTAACAACAAAATTTAAAAGAGGATAAAAAATTGAACTATCACATTAAAATTGGACGGATATTTTAAGAAATATCAAAAAGTTTGATATTTATATCGTAAAATTATGAAATACACTTAGTTATTTAAATGTCATAAAGACATAATTTGTCTAAAAAGATATTTTATAATGTTTAAAAATATAGATTAAATAAAAATATTTAAAAATAAAATTTTGTGTATAAACTGTTTTAAAAATCACACAAATTATATCATTTAAAAAAGAAAAAGTAAGGCAATTAATAAAGATTCAGGAACCACAAAGCTCATGCACTCTAAAATTGCCACCCAAATATTAGTTTTTAATATAAAATTATTACAAATGTGAAGAGTTATTGTCATTTAACTTCAAAAATCTGCCCATAGTACTCTTGAGTTATTGCCATTTAACTTAAAAAAATCTGTCCATAGTACTCTTTTGTTATTTTTCCTGAGGATGTTATGTTATGTGGACTCAGACTCTCAGTTAGCTAAAACATTTAATTTTTATGTTTGAGAAATAAAATCTCTCAATACTGTGCTTACCGCTTACCAACCAAAACAAACGCAAGTTGCTCTCACTCATTAGTATTTTACCAAATACCGAATTCAAAAAATCCCAAAACGACACTTCTACCGCTATATCACAAAGAGATCTTTGACTTTAATCATCCATGCGTTCCTTTGAAACGCATCTTAGTTTAGAGACATCGCCACCGTCAACACCAAATATCTGAATCCAACGGTTTGTATCAATATTATAGTGAACCCTGATGAATCACTTTCTTGTGCATTTTGCGCAATACTAGCAGGGGTGTTCAAAATGGAACGGAGCTAATCTAATTCATACAGATAAATCTAATTTAACTCATATTATATTATACAGTTTTAAAATTATAATTAGATTAGTTTATATTCAAATCTTATACAACCTATCCATTACCAGTTGCATTGCTTCTTTTTAAAGTAAAAAAAATTTGTCTAACCTATATTATATATTTTTTATATTTTACTTTAATGTAATAAGTTCATTATGTAAAAAAAAAAAAATTAAAAATATAAAATTAAATTCATCCTTACCCAAATTGCATTACTACTTTCTAAAACTCTCGTATTATTGATTTTATTAAATTATATGTAAGCTTATCCAAATAACAGAATCTTTATCTTAATACTTGATAAATTAATTAATCACTTAGTAATTATTTATCATGAAATATTAATGTACAACTTTTGTGGATGACTTGATTATATTTGAAGATACCATATAAATACATATAAATCATGTTATTATTTATTAAATCACATTTATATTGTTTAAATTAAACTCTTATTTATATATGTAATTTAAGTTTAAAATTAATACAAAATTAAATAGTAAATATTTATGTTAATTTATGTTATATTTAAAATTTAAAAATTGAGTACATGTTTTTTATTTATTTATATTATTTGAAAAAAAAAATTGAAAATTATTTTAGACACTAATTTTAATTAATTATTAAAATATAAGATTTTATTCAATAATTATTTAACTAATAAAAATTAATAATTTTTAATAATTTTGATAATAAAAACAACAAAATATTAAAACACAAAATCAAATCTATCTAATTCAATCCCAATTTAACTCAATAAAAAAATTTCAATTTAGATTAATTTACATATTTTATTAGATCAGATTAATTTGTTTTTAAATTAACATCATTTATTTAATTTTAATTTTAACTTTAATTTAAATCAATCTATACCAAACGAGTTTGACAAATATCAAATCAAACATAAATTTTTAGAATAAATTTTTAAATTTTATTAGATGAAATCCATTCTTATATTTTAAAAATTAATATTATTAATTTTAATTTTAATTCTAATTCAAACCTATCCATAATATCAAACTTGACAAATATCAAATCAAACCGAAATGGATGGCTATGACAGGAAGTTCCAACTGCTGTAAAAACTTTATAAGTGGATCCTACTTTTTATCAGAACACTTGCTTTTTCCCACGAGGGAAAGGAGGGAGTCCAAATTTTTTCCGAACACTGGCATTTTCCCACGAGGGAAGGGAGAGAGTTTTAAATTTTTTTTAAAAAAAATAATAAAAATAACCCTTTATAAAATTTATAATAATAAAAATAATATTTTATATTTATATTTAAAATTTTATAATTAAAAAAATAATTAATATATTTTTTTTTTAAACACTTATTCAATTAAAATTAAACGACTATATTTAGACTCGTTCAATATTTAACATTCAATATTATGCATTCAAATTGAACTTTTAATGTTATTGAGGTGTTAGTTTTATTATTATAAATTTTAGGGGTGTTATTTTTAATAATTTTTAATTTTTTTTATTATTTATACTATATATTTAATACACTATATTTATATCTAATAAATTAAATATAATTATATTAAATTATATATATTTATAATTAATTTATATAATATTTAATAAAAAATTATATAATATAATCTTGATTATATATATTACTAAAATATTTTATATTTAAAATTATTTTTTTATTTTAAAATTTATATAAATTAATATTTAATTTATTTTTATATTTTTATTTCATTTTTAAAAATAAAAATATATATATTATTTTTAACTTGAGATAAAAGAAAAAGTTAAGACATATAATTTTATAATTAAAAATTCAGACATACTAAGTTAATTGTCCAGTATCATTTAGACTCACTTCGTATCAAATTTCTATATAATTATTTTATTTTTATACTGTATGATACGATTTAATTTTATAGTCAAATATATAATTATATATAAATTATACAGGCAATATATTAAATATGGTGTAACAAATATATTAGCATATTAATTTATATACTACTATATATAATATATGTAAACAATAATTATTAAAGTGAAAAATTAACTTAATTAAAATTAAAAATTTATATATATATTTATTAATTATTTATTAATAATAATATATACAAATATATTTAAAAAAAAAAAATGGTACAAATAATCTGCTGCCGGAAAAGAGGTGCCAATTGAAAGTCGGAGATCTCAAAAAGCGTCACTTTCAAAACCTTTCTCTTCTGTTGAAATTGAAAATTAAAACGGGTGATTTACATAAAACATTTTTTTCTCTGAGAAAACCAGTGGATTATATATTCTAAAACGAGTTTGCTCTTTAAATAACAAAAATTGTAGATATATTTATTTTTAATTATAAGATAATTAAATATTCTAAAATATCATATATCATTTTTTGATTGGTTCAATTTTTTTATTTTATTTTTAATATACATAAAAAAAGGGTTTTATTTTTACCGTACATATATATTTAGACATTTCAAAACAACCATCGAATGATTTTTGTTTCTCTCTTAACAAATGCCCATTAACTTTATATTTAATATAAATTTTTTTATTTATTATTAAAATATTTATCAGGATGGTTATTTTTACCCTACAAAATAATTTCAGAGTCATTTAATTATTTGCAATTATATTGATTCTTACTTCGTAATATACCAATTAATAATGAATATTGAAATTAATTAAATTTTACAAAAGTTATATATATATATATATATATATATATATATATATATATATATATATATATATATATATATATATATATATATATTATCTATTTTTTTTTTTTTTTAAGTTTTGGCTGAGGATAACAATATATCAAAATATCCTTAATTTTAATAGCCTAACTTATTTAGCCTCAATAAATATTACTTCTCAATTTCTTAATGGTCCAATATATTGTTAATTAATTTAAAATTTAATAAATAATGAGCAATCTAATTGGATCTTATTTTACCAGTTTTTGTTACAAATTACTTTTAAGACAATAATTTTCTAATGCTTTGAATATTTTGAAAAAATAATTAAAATTTAATATCGTATGTAGAAAGGATGAAACATATATGACTATTAACGGTTGCATAGTTGCATTCCTAATTAATTTAATTGTATATACATTGAGTTAAATTTTATTTTTTTAATTGTGGCTTTAAATTTAATTCTAATTTTATACTAATATTACATTCAATCATCGAATGTATTTGCATATGTAACGGCACTATATGTAACATTTTTTCACCACCTCAAAATTGAAGGTCGTCTCTTATGTATGTATAAATTTTGGTAAAGTAGTGTAAATCTCATCCTTTACATTCTATCGCCAAGGTTTTTAAAAACAAAATATAATATATATATATATATATATAGCATAGACCAAATTGGAAATAATTGAATAAATTTTATAATTTTTTTACACAAAGGAAGATATTGGATCATGGAACTTAGCTTAGTAGTCATTGAAATTTATATAAAAATTATAAAGGTAGTATGCATATCCTCTTGAAGATAGACTCGATTTTTCATTCTTATAGTTCTAAAAATATATTAGATAGTGTTTATCTGAAAGTAATCGTATCTAGGATACTTTTTTTCATTCTCCCATATCATATGCAGTTATTCCTTTGTTTTCATGTAATCTTCTACTCCTCTCAATTACCCATAATAAATCTAAGTCCTTTTTTTTTTTTTTTGTTACATAATAAATTATCTACTATATATTATACTCTTCTTCTTCTTCTTCTTTTTCTAATTTAAATAAACTTTTTTTTTATCTGAACCAATTTATATAAACTTAATCTCAAAAATAATTTTCTATTTTTGGTGCCTTTAAATATGCTTAATTTCTCATACTTTATTCTTTAATAACCAAGTTGAAACTAACGAGGACAAGTCTCTGTGGTGATTGGTGTCAACTCAATGTCTCATGCTTGAACATACCTTTTTTTTTTTGTCTATTTTTATTTCTTTCAAGTTAGCTAAGAAGAAAGTTCAAATGTTTTTTTTTTTTTTTTAAGAAAAAAAGAGAGAATATAATTCAATATCTATTTCAATTACAACATTAGTCAAACAAAATTAGAATAATATAATTTATCTTTTCAACATTCTTATAACTAATTTAATTATGTTGTTAGTCTCTCTAAAATTTTAATTACCCCCTTATTATTGTCCGGTGGAAAATGTGATGAATTTTTCAAGATGATGATTCAACTAATAAACCAATATTAATTTTAATAAATTGTATAATATTATAGTGCCATTTTCATACTTATAATCTTATATAATAGATAATATATAGTATAATAGAATTTGCTGTTAACAATATAATATTTTTAAACTTAAGCATAATATGGTTATTTCTCAATTAAAAAATATTTTTTTTTCTAAGAAATACTTGAGATTTGTATTAATTATTTTTAAGAATGTTACGTTAGTTTGGATTCCTATCATTTAATCTTACCCCATGATAAAGGAAGTTGATGAAACTGGAAAGAACCTTCAACTTGATTAGTGACTAAATATAAGATATATTAAGATAATATTATATTATATTAAGGAAAACTTAACATACTAAATTTAAGATAATATTAAGAGCCATTACATTGTAAACTTATTTTTTTATTTTTATTTTTTACCTATAGTACATTTATACTTAAAATTAAATATTTGTTTTAAGAATAATATCTACAATTTAATAATTTGTCATTATTTCAGTGCTGTTCGTTACTATAATATTGTTGAAGCTTCGATAATCTTTATATTTTTAAACATAAGTATAATTTTTTTTTTAATATATGTTCAAAAGTAATAAAAAAGTAAAAAAAATAATAAAACATTCTTTATAAGGAATCATGTTGGGCAATTTTCTTTAATAGTAATGAAAACTATTGCAGTAATAAATATAAACAACAAATATGTTCTAAAAAGTTATAAAAATATTTTAAATTAAATATATTAATTACATTTTTATTTTTATTTGTTCAAATTATCTCTATATTAGATTAATATGCACATATACTACCTATGTTGTTGCTAGTAATCCTAGCTAAAACAAGAAACCTTAAATCAAAATGGCATAAAGTTCCTTTGATTTCTAAACAGCACATCATGAAGTCATTCCAAAACCAGATATACGAAACAGAAGTAGATATCATAATAGAAAACCATTAGAAAGAGCTACAAAGATTGAAATATATCTAAGCCTCCCAAACCTACATATATAGGAGACTAAACTTGCTCCACCACCCTTGAGCTCATCAACCATACTCAAGAGAATTAGCGTCTCAATTGAATATTTTTAAAATTAATCTCATCACTGAATTTTTTAAATATACAAGATGTATCTTAGTGCCTACTAAAAATTAAAGAAAAAGATTAAAAATACGTAAATTTGTATTAAATTTTGTACTTATATGGTGACATAGAATTATTTTGAAAATTAAGCGTGAGAAAATGCATTATAATGGTTGTTTCCTCGTGGAATCTAAATTTTTTTTTTTTTTGGTCAAGGTGGAATATCTAAATTCATTGTTGGTATAAAAATTCCACTTGGGTTAGTTATTATTGTCCCTGTGTCTCCGTAATATCTAGATATACAATAAATTGGTGAAAGTGTGAAACTATGTCAAAATTAAATTTCCGTCTACTAAAATAGAAAACACATCGATCATTTTGCATTTATTGACTTATGTAACACTAATAATAATTTTTTTTTAAATCACTAACACTAAATTAGGAACCGACATCTGGAACCAACAAAAAAAACCTATAATATCTATCCCTTAGTCAAATCAAGAACAAAAATCCAAATATATAAATATAAATAAAATAAATAACAATAATTAAATAAATACCAAACCATCTATATTTACAACTCCACCTACCACTTAAAACAACATTGAAAAAGAAGAAAAAAAATTTGGAAACAAAATAATTTTATTAAATCAAAATTTGGACTTACTTCTAGCTACATTAAAAATTAATCAAATTGTCACAACTATAGCTAAAATAATATATAAAAAAATTTAATTTTATTCTTAAAATTAATTAAATTTTCTTGCTATAATTATTAGACAATAATAATATTAATGATGCAAAAATACTTATGTTAATAAATAATAATTTTAATTTTAAGTATCTCATCACATAAAACTCAAAAGGTTGAAATATACAAATGATGCCTATATATATTCTACAATCTTATTCTCTTGTTATTTTTTGTTATTGTTATTTTATTTTTTAATTTTCATACTTTGATCCCTTTATTTTTTATTTACAATTTCGACACTTCATTTTTTTTTTTTTAAATTATACTTTAATTTCCTTATTTTTTTGTACTTATAAAATTTAAATTTAAGTTGGTCTCAATATTTGACTAAACGTGTAAAAATTAAAAACTAAAATAATTAAATTATAAAATAAAAAAATAAGAAAACTAAAATTAAAAAAAAAAACAAAAAAAAATAATGCAATCAATTTGTAAAATATAAAAATTATAAATATAGTTGTGCCAATTGAAAAAAGTTATTTAAAAATGCACAAAAATAATAAAGAAAAAAAATGTTAGAGTCAAATAAATTACATATTTTTTTATACTCACATTATTTATATTATAATATATGATAAAATTATTTAAAATAATTAAATAAATCTTTAAAAAAATTAATTTTGTTATATGTTATAATATGATTGATATAAGTATAAAAATAAAGAAAAATTATTCATTATTTTTAAAATAAATAATGATGTAATATTTTAATTCAATAAAATATAATATTAATATAAATATATTTTTTTAAAACTAACTCATATTTAATATAAAGAACAATCAATAAAATTATTTTTAACTAAAATTTATAAATTATAAATAATATTTTTAAAAATAAGTGTATGTTAATTTTTCTCTAATAAGGAAACAAACAGAGTAGTACAGCGAAGATAGAGAAGGAGGGGACAAAGGAGGGTGGAGTTCACGTGGGAGACCGTATGCCAAAAAGAGAGAAGCGTGGAAAAAAAGAGTCCATGCCACCCATTGGTTCTATTCCCGAGCTCACGTGGAACAACATGTCGTACCTGGAGAAGCGTGGCCTCACACGCCTAGCATTCACAAAATTAAAAAATTATTTTATTTGTTGCAGTAGCCAGTAGGGACCACAAAGCACAATCGTGCATGTCATGTTGTCCCGCTTAGCCCCGACACCTCCTACTCATAATCATTTGAACTCACCTTCACTGTTCTATCTTACCAACTCTCAAATCATGGAATCTGTTCATCACAGCCCATCTGGCCCGATATCAATGAGAAAAAAAAAAAAAATTGAACTTGGTTGTTTTTGTGCATTAGTACATTTGGTGGCCGCGTATTGTTTGTATGCGTTCGTATTTGGTTTCTGTATTTATCATGCAAGTTGACGCTAACACTTCCCAATTTTATCTGCAGTTACTAGTTAATCGAAAAAAATTGTATTTATAAATACCTCAATCTTAATTTAAGAAATATTCAGATTTTTAGTAATTTTTATAAAATTTTAAAATTTGGAAATATTCAACAAAAATGTTAAAAGATTTCTATTTAGAAGTATTCAATTATAATTTAATAAAAAAATTATAATTTATAATTTTATAAATTTTTAAAAAATAATAATACTAGATAACACTACTCAAATAAGTAATAAGTTTTATCATAACTTACATCTAAAGTATTATTTGGCTAAAGAATAAATTAATCAATAAATATGGTACAAAATTCAATAATATATATTTAATCAATTTTTGCAAAATAGAAGTGATAGAATCATTATTCAATTTAGTAATAATAAATATCATTTTTTTTTTCTTTTAAAGTTTATTAGTATTCAAAAAGTCGATAATTTAAAAAAAAAATTTAAAAATTGATGGATTTTTATAATTTCTGACTTTATGTGGTATTTGGTTGGGTGTAATAACAAATGTAATGTAATTAATTCAGGCTATTATAATGTTTGGTTTCTTTAAAGAGATGTAATGTAATGTAATCCATTACATCTCTTAAAGAAATTGGCATTACACAATGTAACATCAGGAATTCAGATTACATTACGTAAACTATTGACGCTGCTTCCACTTCACCAGAGCACCTTCGCGAAAAATTTTGGTACGACCAGAGGCTAAGCTTGCCGTCGATCTCCCAGACTTCGTGCGCCATCGTTCTCCCTCGCGTTCGCTGTCCGTCGTCGTGAGCTCTTCCTCGCCTTTCGTTCTCCCTCGCTGTGAGCTCTGCCTCGCCGTTCTCCTCCAAGCCGTTCTTCTTCTTCAGGTATGAAGCACTCTCATAGTTTAGATTTGGATAGAAATAATAGAAATTTTTCTTCTTTTTCGTGGTGAATTTTTTATGCTGTTGATTGACTGTTGTGAGCTTGAATTCTCTTAAAGGAATTGTGTGAATTTTTTCTGTTTTGGTTTCTTTTTGTGCGATAATGCCATAGTATTGTGCTGTTGATTGACTGTTCTTTTCTGAGCTTGAATTCTTTTTCGTGGTGAATTTTTTTTGTGCTATTACAATGACTGTTCTGAGCTTGAATTCTCTTAAAGGAATTGTGTGAATTTTTTCTGTTTTGGTTTTTGTTTTAGAACGGTATGCGATAATGCCATAGTATTTTGACTTTTACCAGCTCATAAAGACGCAAACTTTCTAGTGAATTGTGTTCATATTTCGTTCTCTTATAGGCCACATTTTTTATTGGTACTTCATTGTTTTGCTTAAACTAGATTTTGGGAATTGAAATTGTTTACAAAGTCCTGATTTCGATTTTGAAAGAGACGAAGATAAAAGGGGATTTAACATGGTTGACATTCATATGATGGCTCCTAGTTGGCACTTGTCCCCTTGGAGATCATTGTATTCAGAATTCTAATGCATGGAGGCTCTTGGAGACTTAATTTTTAATACCCATGAGTGCACCTTTGCCTTTGTTCATCTAAGTCAGATTTTGGCATTTTTGATTTTTTCACTAAAGTAACCAAAACTTTATTTGTTCCAAAAATAAACTTTATTTGATGAAACTTTTTGTATAAGAAGTTTCAAAGTTTGAGATTTCTTTATTTGCAAAACAATAAGAAACCATAATTCTGACTTTTCCTTTGCAATAGTTGGCATGAGTAATTATATTTGCATCTATTGGGACAGCAATTTGACAAACACACATTGTGGGGATTAAAATGGGATGTATTGGGGTCTGGGGATAAACTTCTAGTAAGGATAAATAGAGTTTTCATTAAAATGGGTATCATAATGTGTAAAGTTGTGGGGATTATGTTACAAACCCAAAAGAGATGCTAATGATATACGGATAGAATTTTGTTAAACCTTTTTGTTTTTCCTTTTGCTCGTTGATTTTATGATACCTTGATTTATAGAACACTTTTAAAAAATGTGATCAAAATAGACATATACCAATCTATTGTTACATATAATAACTTGATACCTATTTGCAATTTGCTATCATCACAAATGAGTTATTGGAGTCTCATGAGTCTTGATCACAAATAATATATATGATACATATTTAATCGAATTGATTCTAAAATAACTTGTTAATAATATATAATGTGTATGTACATAATGTATATATTTAATTTATGTACATAATGTATATTTAATTTATGTACATGTATAATTGGTTAACAAATTGTATAATCTCAATTATTTGTTTGTTTGTTTTTTTAAGGTAAAATGGATGCACATAACTTGAATGACAAATAGTTGGATGCTATTGTTGTGTACCTCATACAAAATAATGACTATTGTGAAATTTTTTTTTTGAGGTGATAGTGGATAAAGACATGACAATGACTTTAAGGAGACAATTGTATGAACTTGATTTTTTTGCAAATAGGAAAATTGTGGATAGGTTGTGCTATGATAGCGATATTACTAGTATTAATCAACTTAAGATGAGTATGAGTGCTTTTACAAAATTATGTGAAATGCTTGAAATTCGAGGGGAATTAAAACAATAAAAGCATTTGTTAGTAGATGAGCAAGTAGCTATGTTTCTTCATGTAATTGCACATCATGTGAAAAATAGAGTTATAATCGATCGATTTAGAAGATCTGGAGAGACAGTTAGTAAGTACTTCAATAATGTCTTGCATTCCATCATATGCTTGCATAAAGAGTTTTTGAGAAAACTTGAGCCTATTACTGAGGATTGTAACGACGATAGATGGAAATATTTCAAGGTAAATATAGTATCTAAATTTTGTTTTCTTGGGTTTGTTGTTGTCACTTACAACTTTATAAAGTTAATATTTTATATTGTTTGTTCGTTTTAGGGTTGCTTAGGAGCACTTGAGGGTACTCATATTAGGGTACGAGTACCTATAGTTGATAAGGCTAGGTATCGAAACCGAAATGGTGAGATTACCACAAATGTTTTGGGTGTTTGCTCTCTAGATATGCAATTTATTTATGTTTTACCTGGTTGGGAGGGTTCAGCAGCTGATAGTAGAGTCTTACGTGGGACGTTACGTAGAATGGATGCATTTAAAGTCCCACAAAGTAAGTATTGTGTGAATTGGAAACTTTTTACCTGAATTTTTTTTATTCTTAAAATATGAAATTAAGCATAATTTTTTTAAAAAAATATAGGACATTATTATCTTGTGGATGCTGGATATGCAAACTCCAATGGATTTCTTGCTCCATATCGTGGTCAATGTTATCATTTGAGTGAATGGAGAGATGGCCCACAACCGCGTAACTCACGTGAATTTTTTAACGTGAAGCACTCACAGGCTAGGAATGTGATTGAGAGATGTTTTGGTGTGTTAAAGAGCCTATGGGCTATTCTTAGAAGTCCAGCTTTTTATCCTATTAAGACTCAAAATCGAATAATTATTGCTTGTTGTTTACTACACAATTATATAAAAAGAGAGATGTCATATGATCTTTTTGAGGATAATATAGAGCTCAATGAAGATGAAGAGGAAATGGATAATGAAGACACAATTACTATTATAGACTCTACACATGAGTGGGGTTTGTTTAGAGATAATACAGCCTCAAACTTGTACAATGAGTGGAGAGAAAGAAGAGAGGGATAATTATTGTGTACTTGTTATGTAGTGATTTCTTTTATTTGTAGTTGTATCTTAGCACTTGTGTTTGTAATAAATAGACTATTTGTTTTACATTGTGTGTACTTTTATCATATGATATCTTAATTGGTGTACTTGTTAATATTTAGTGTATTGTTTAATTTGATGTACTTGTTAATATTTGGTGTATTGTTTAATTTGATGTACTTGTTACCTGGATGGTGTATTTGTTTTAATATAATATTTTCCTTTAGGATGTCATCTTCATAAATCGGGGCCTCAAAAAATCGAGGACCGGGTCAAAACAAAAGATTTTGGACATCATCATTGGATGCAAAATTAGTTGAATGTCTATTAGAATTACATTCTCAAGGCTCATATAGGGCTGATGGAGGTTTCAAACCTGGGTATTTAAATGCTGTTGAGAGGTTGCTTGTTGAAAAAATGTCAGGATGTACTATGAAGGCTAAACCTCATATTGAGTCTCGACTGAAAACACTAAAGTGCCAATTTACTACGGTTCAAGACATGCTATGTGGTCAACATAGTAGTGGATTTGGATGAAATCTTGTGAATAAACTCGTGACTGCTGAAATACCAGTTTGGGAAGCATATCTAGAGGTAAAATGATGTCATTAATCTAACTAGATAATAATGTATTTAATTTTTAATATTTTTAATAATCTAATACTTGTTTCTAATTTTTTTTAAAGTTACAAAGAAGCTGCTTATTTTATACATAGGTCATTCCTCTATTATGAGGACTTGTCTATTATATTTGGAAAAGATGGGGCAACTGGAAAAAATGCAGAGACTGCAGATGATATTGTGGTAGAACTTGATAAGAAACGGGATCAAGAGGCAATAGATGAAACTGATCCATTATTTACTTCCTCCAAAAAAAGGAAGAGAATTACAGGAGCTAATGATTATGGACAATCTGTTGAGAGGGCCGCATTGATACTTGCTGATGAGATGAAGAACGTTGGAAGCATTTTAAGTCGATCTATATAAGAAGGAGAGGAAGAAAAACAAATGAGGTTGTACAACGAATAGTAGAGAACCACATCGCTCTCCTTTGAAGAGCTTGATGTTGCTACTATTATACTTGTTGACAAACCTGCAAGAATAAATTTCTTCTTCGACGTACCTCATGAGAAAAAGGATGGTTGGATTAGAAGTCTCCTTAGGCGTGAAGGTGGTTTCTAAATAATTATGAAAAAATGCAATTAATATATGTATATGAATTTGTATTTCATATATTTGCCTAAGTAGCCTATCATATGTATTTTTCTATTTAAACTTGATATGTATTTGTAGGTTTGTGAACACTTATTATATTTGTCATATAATATTTGGGTTTATGAATGTATTTTGGTTTTAAAATATTGATATGTATTTGTAGGTTTGTGAACACTTCTTATATTTGTCATATAATATTCGGGTTTATGAATATATTTTAGTTTTAAAATATTGATATGTATTTGTAGGTTTGTGAACACTTCTTATATTTGTTATATGATACTTGGGTTTATGAATCTATTTTGGTTTTAAAATATTTATATGTATTTTTAGGTTTGTGAATCCTTATTATATTTGTCATATAATATTTAGGTTTATGAATTTGATAAATAATCATTGTATAATATTATTAAAATTTTTGTTTTATTATGATTATAAATCTTAATTTATTAATTAATAAGTTTAAAATTTTATATAATTATTTTTTAAAATTTTACATAATAATTATTTAAAATAATTATTTAATTTTGAAGAATATATTTAACTTAATTTAAGAAATAAATAGTAAAATAAGAATTGAATATAAGTGTATTAATGTAATATTACTGTTTTTTTCATTACATTACAGTTGTCAAACCAAACACTGTAATATTGATTCCTTTTTTTATTACAGTGGCTAAATCAAACACTCTAATAATAATACTATTTCCTTTACATTACATTCTATTACGATTATAATTACGATTACATTCAGCGAACCAAACGTTATAGTTAAAACATTAAGTAAAAAAAATTGTACTCATTTTTTTCTCTAATCTCAATATTTTTAAGAATTTACAAATACTTTTACTACAATTTAAAATTCTCCATTAAATTTTACACAAGTTCTTAAAAGTTCATAAAAATATTTTAAATTTATAGTTCCTTAAAAATATATAAAACCCCTAATTTAATACACCCTCCTTAATACTTTATTAATTCAAATATTAATTTTATATTACATTAATAAAAATTAAGAACACATAAATTTATAAATATTTTTACATCAAAATTATTCAAATTATGACATTAAAAATTGTTTTAAAAAATAAAAAATAAAAATGTTTGATTTTTTCATATAATTCTACAACGTTGCAATATATGAGTAGTTTGAATACAACAAATTATCAAAAATATTTCAATAAATAATTAATATATTACTTAATATATACAATAAATTTATACATAATATTATTCTTTTTATTAATATGATAAATGCTAATTTAACAGAAATTTATGCATATTTTAAAATAGATTAAGAGTAACGCACATAAATTATTCTCACATTAATAAATTCAAAAATTAGAAAGTTATAGATTTTAAAGAAAATTTTGTTATATTATACGGTATTAATAGTGAGAAAATAAATTAATATGCATTTAATATTATTTTTACGACCTGGGGTAGATTGTTGATCTAATCCATTTTTAGTGGGCATAATTTCGTTAATTTTACAATAAATAAACAGATCATGTCACGGTTTATTAGCCATCCGTACATCAAATTTAACATTATAATCACTTCAGATTTCATCAATTCAATTTTCAAATGTTACATTATTATTCCATAAGTCAATCATCCCGCAATACTTGTGTGTATGTATATATATATATATATACTAAATAAATATTAAATATAATTATAATTAATTCAAAACAGCTGTGCTTAGTATAAATATTCTAATATGTGGAACATCGTTATTAATAATGGTGAAAATATGCGAATTTTTAGAGTTTTCTCTAATTAATAATTATAATAACTTAGTTTCAGCAATACCACGAAAAGCCCTCCAAAGAGCTAATGCTCATTCTCCAATTATAAACGAATCAATTATTTCACGATGATATTACTCAAATCATTATGTATTTTTTTTTTTTTTTTTTTTCAATCCCACATTTTATTTACAAAATGGAGACAACATATAAAATGTGGCAAATCTCAATAAGTTAATAAATTTTTAAATATTTTAAAATAAACTGATACAATTTAACTCATATAATCTAAATTATTCCAACCCAAATTGCTTGAATTTTTCATTTTAATTAAATTAGTACGGATTTAAAATTACAAAATTGGTCTATGATAAGTTGGATTGGTTCTTAATACTATTTTTTTTAATATAATAATTTATTAAATAAAAAGGTAATAAAAAAATTAAAACTCATAATTTTATAAATGTTTATATAACTCTTTTCTTTTTTCTTCTCATGCACTTTACAATATCATATAAACACATGTAAGTTTGTAATTATTTATTTAATCACTTGTTTATTTTAAGTTACTAATTTGTTTATGCATACAATCTATACTTAAATTAATACAAAATTAAACATTAAATATTTGTTTTAATTTTTGTTCATTTGGAATTTAGAATTCTAATGCATGGTTTTTGTTTGTTTATTGTTTTTAAAAAACCAAAATTATTTTAGCTCTTAATTTTAATTAATTATTAAAAGATAAATTTAATGCAATAATTATTTAGTTAATAAAAAATACAATTTTTAAAATTCGACTATGAAAAAAAAAACACAAACACAAAAATTGATCTACTAAATTCAATCAAAGATTCATACTTACATCTTAGTAGTGTTCACAAAAAGAAATTAACACAAGAGTAGGCCTTATGATGTTGCATTCGAAGATGTTCTACTTCTTATGTGCTCTTAAAGAAAGACTTCTTACTAAACTATTTTAAAAAGTCATTTTCATAGTAAATTATTTATAGTAACTACGTAGGACTGGAAAAGATAGATCTCATGGTCGTGATCTCTCTCAAATGAGAGAAAATTTTTGATGTTTTCATGGCTAAAATTTCTTAACTTATCTTCTTTACATGAATGATCTCTAGCAATCTGATCATAAAAATTTTGCTCTTAATCTTCTCATCTTCTTCTCTAATTTTTTCATATTACGGTTTAAATTTGTCTTTTTTTTTTTTTTTTACGGAGAAATAGTTTAGCAGTATTTAGCTTCTTTAAGTCCCAATTTTCAAGATTTTGAACTAAGCTTTGATGGAAGGTTCAATAGAGACCTCTAAAGATGAAGCAGATGGTGATAAGGGTAATGAAGATGAAATCTTTGGCTATGTGAGATTTAATTTTCAAGATTTTGAACTAAGCCTTTGTGGAAGGTTCAATAGAGACCTCTAAAGATGAAGCAGATGGTGATAAGGGTAATGAAGATGAAATCTTGGCTATGTGAGATTTAATTCCGTTCAAGTCTTACGGCCATGCACTTTTAATATCGACAGGAAGGTGTGTCTAATACCAATAATACTGTTGTCGATGAAAATACTACAATCAAAAATATTAAATTACATAAAAATAATAAAATAATAATATTTATTTTAAATAAATGGTCAAATGTAAAATATTTTAATTTTATTATGTCACAGAGTTGTAAAAACTATTGTTGCTTTATGTTTTTTGAATAACTTTCGTGTTTATTGATTCAATTAAGTAATAGGATATAAATTAATACATAATGAATAAAAAAAAACTCAACAGTATTTTTTTTAATAGATCATGTAGTATTGCCCATGGTAAGTATGAACTTTTGAATTGAAGCTTTATTGTATTTGAAAATTTTAATTTTAATTTTTATTATACTCTTTTTTTAACTAGTTGAATAAAAAATTTCTTATATATATATATATGAAATAGTAAATAGAAACATAGTTTGGTAATTTAGAAAAAGAAAGAACAAAATAAATAAATAAGTTAATTAATTATTTATTTTTTTGGGGTAGATTGTAAATGGAAATTTATTATGGACTGGCGTTTTATATATATAGAAAATATAGAACAAATTAAATTATCAAAATTAATTAACTTAAATTCATAGAAGCAATTATTTCTTGTTCTCAAATCAACACATCACATCACATCACAAGACAATCTAGCTTGCACTTTTCAAGGCAGAGGAAATTGGGTCCACTAGATGATATATGTCTAATTTTTCTGAACAATTTAGGAGCACTCAAATCAAATTCGGGGCAAGCATAATATCAAATTACTCGTGTTAATTTAAAGGAATATATATATATATATATATATATATATATATATATATATATATATATATTCTTGTATTAATATTACTCTAAAAAAATTAATCGTTTTATATTTTTCAATATAATTATTACACTTTACACCATATAAATAATATAAGTAGAATATTTATTGAATAGTTATTAATATCATAACCTCTAAATAAGTGTTTTTTTTTTTTTAATTTCCAGTAGTTAAACTACCTCTAACAAAATGTGCTAATAGGGTAATGATTTAATATTATGTACATTAAATTATAATATATATTAAATATAATATTAAAGTTATAATATAATATAATTATTATAAGATTTTTATTATATATATTATATAAATTGATATATAAATTAAGTTTTGCTTAATAATATTGCTAAAAATATTAGTAAAGATTATATGACACCTTAGATTTCGAACTTCCACCTCACGCTGTCGGGCTTGAATTTAGATTTTTTATTATGACTTATGACTAATTAACTTGACTTTAAAAACCAGCCAAGCATAACACCAGCCCTTCCCCAAATATCTCTATCAAAAAGGATAAATTAGACTAATAGGTCTTATATTATTGTTAATTTTATAATTTAGTTCACTTATTATTTTTCATTATAATTTTATTCTTTATTATTTAATTTTTATAAATTTAACAACAAAATTTAAATCAAATGAAAATTAAATATTATGAGTTAAATGTGTGCTAGTCGCTTGAATGATTAAATCAAATCAAGTATAATCTTTTGATATATTTTGATTAATTTTAATACCCAATTAAAATAAAATAAATCAAAATATTAAAAGTTGGTTACTTTAACCACATAATTACTCCAACCCTCAGCTTAACCTTTCCTGCATTTCTTTATGAGGCGAGCCAAATAAATACGTCCACCTGCTATTGCATATGAAGAAATAACCACATAATTTCAAAGACATCTAGAAATCCCTGTTCTACTAAAGCGAGCACTTGGTCAGTTTTGACGCATTGGCCCAATTTTTAGTTAATTTCAATTATGCAATTAAATTTATGAAAATTTAAATATAATTTTATTTACTTAATTCTTTTTACATATTATGATAAAAATACCCTTAGTTTTATTGATTAATTATAATAAGTTTTATTGGACGCAATTCTGACTAAATTATTTAGAAATGAGTAGTTGTCTAACTAATTAGATTTTAATCGACCGACGATACCACTAGTCCGAACCGAATTGGACACATGTTTAAAATTAAATGGCTGTCCAATTGACTAGATTTTGAATGGCTGGCGACCCCACTAGTCGGAGCTGAGTTGGACACATATCTAACTAGATTACCCAAAATTGAAAGTATGGAGACAAAAACTAAACAATAAAAAAGTCAAAAGTCTCTAACAATGTATTAAAGATAAAAATATAATTTCAAATAAAAATTACAAATGAGGAGTCATCATAAATTACAAATATTAAATGAGGTCTATTCTAGCCTTTTTTTTTTTTTTTTTTAAATAATGATGTAAATAAAGTGTATAATTATACATAATATAAAAATAAGTTTATTTAACTCTTTTTATTTTTATTTTTATTATAAGGTGATCCCATATATATATATATATAAATACAAATAGATTGTTTATATTATAATAAAATAAAATAAAAAATTATTATAGATTATTTTTTTAATGAATAAAAGGACTATTAAAATAATTTTGATAATTTATTACGAGGAGTTGTATTTATTTTAAGTTGAGATAAGCTCTCACTTGAAGTTTTAAAGTTAAATTACATTATTATTGTAATTTTATTTATTTTTATTGAGATATTAATCTTATTAATGTGCAATTTTTTATAATGATTTTATAAAAGATCCCATTATTAAATCAAATGGGACATATAAATTTTTATGAAATATATAATTTATTTTTTATCGAGATATAATTTAAGTAAGAATATATAAATTTTTTTATTACAAAAATAACTATTTTAATTAATTAAATTCAGTCAAAAAAAAAAAAAGTTTCCTTTCATTTATTAGGTTTCACTTTAAAGAGGTTGGAGTTCTTAAATCTAATAACTAAGACCTAGATTTTATTTATTATGATGATGGGTCAATTATAACAATTTGACTAAACGCTCTTTTTCTTCCGGGAAATAGGGTACAGTTTTAAGGAAGCTATGATAGCTTTGTTTGGCTCAATGAAGGTGTAAATTTGACTATAAATTTAAAAATCTAAAAAATAAAAAAATAAGAATATTATTTTAGATTGTGGTGATGATGATATGATAATGGTGGTGGTGTTGAGGATAGTTTAATTTATATTATAATTTATAAGTAATGATTAGGAGGGTTGATCTTATCAGGAAAAAAAAAGATTAGGGGGTTTGATAATCCTGAAATATAGAGGTGATACTTGATAGCCTTTGATTAAATGAATTATATTTATTATTAATTTGGAAGAAGGCTGAGATTTTCCATTACAATTTTACAAATAATGAAAGTGGGGGAACAAGATGTCGGGTGATGATTAAGGGTGTCCCCACGAGCTCGTGTTAGCTGTCCCACGTGTTCCCTAAGGAAAGCACGATAATCTATAATACATAAATTTGTCCATTTTGGTCATTTTGTTTTGTTCCATCCAGTCCGCACTATCCGACAACCAACAAATTATTTATTATTTTAAAATAAATAATAATTCGATATTTTAAACCAATTAAATTCAAAATTATTATAAATATATATTTTAAAATATATAAATATTTAAAAAATAATAATAATAATATAATAAATAAAAAAATATACTTTTCTGGCAACTTCCATCATCCTCATCAACCATCCCCAAGCCTCACGTGGATTTGAGTTCAACCATTTTAGGTTGTTCTATCTTATTCTTTTTTTATTTTTAGGAGAAATATATTAGAGATCTTCAATTTTTTTGAAAACTGTAGGTCTAAATTTTTACTTATAAAAAATAAAAATATAAGTAATCTTTTTATAATAAAAAATAATAATAACAAAAGACTTATTTTTTAAGAAAATATAAAAAAAATACCCCATTTAAAAATATTTTTTAAAATTTATTTATTAATTATAAAAATTTATTTGTACATATCAAAAATTTTATGTTGATATAAATTAAAAAATTTTATGACAAAAATTATATGTTTAAATATTAAAAATTATTTAAATTAAAATGCTACAGAAAATTTTCGTATCTAAGCCAATAAACAAAATTAAATAAATTTTAAAATTATATTTATTCAAATTAATAAAACAAGATAAATAAATTATCTAAAATATTATAAAGAAAAAATAAAAAAATTATTGTATTAATACTTTAATAAGGAAAAAAAATAAAAAAATTATAATATAATTATTTATAATTATATTAAATAAAAAGTTATTTATAATTATATTAAACTAAATTATATTATAATGAATTTGTATATTTAAAAAATATATATATAAATAAATATTTTGATAAAATAAATTTTTAAAATAATATGAAATTTATTTTTTGTAATTTTCTTATATATTAAATAATTTAAAAATGTAGCTAAATAAATATTTAATTTAATTCTTATTTTTTAAAATTTTAAGGTAAAGAAAAAATTAAAATATATAATTTTATAATTAAAAATTCAAACAAGTTAAATTAAGTATTTAATAAATTCACATTTTTTATTGATATAAAATTTTATAATGTATAATATAATATAATTTTACAGTTAGATAATTGATTATATATAAACTATATTCTGTAATTAAGTTAAAATTTGTGGGATATATATATATATATATATATAATTAAGCATACACGCCACGGATTCATAATATTTCAATAAGAAACTAAATTTTGTCATTGGAACTAAAACCATATGTGTCATTTTTCTAACACTTTTTAAAATAATTTTTTTTAATATGAAAAAATTTAAAGTGATCATAATGCACAATAAATAATTATTTACTAATCATCCATGAAGTTTATCACTTTTACTTTTACTTGGAAAGTTACGGTCCAAATAATGAAAGGTTGCGAAATAATAGGTTGTTGTTTGGATTATGTGACAACCACATCGACGATGGGATAGACCCTTTTAAGTGATTTTTTTTTTTTTTCCAATCAGTAATGATAATAAATAGTGAAAACATTTAATAAAAAAATAAGGGACTCAAATTTTTAAATTTTTTATTTTTAAAGGTTCGTTATTTTTTTTTTCTTTTATATTCAATTTTTATTTTATATTTATATATTTTTTATTATGTTCATAATTTTTACACATTTATTATATAGAAAATATTCTCCTTTTATGTCGAACTCACGGCCCTACCATACTCCGGTACGAAGTTCATTTTCATGTGAAAGTCACGTGGAGGTTAACAAATGGAGGGAGATGAAAGGTGAGTTAAGATCCCATCCCACACCAAAAGTTTACAATTTTTAATATAAAATTATTTGTAATTAATATTAATAAATATTTTATTTTAAATACAAATAATATATATTATTATATTATATATATTTTTTGTTTTGTTGTTAAATAATTAAAATAAAAATTATTTAAATATTTAAAATAATTAAATTTATAAGAAACTATATAAAAAATTGTCAGTAATCAAGTATAGGAGAATGGACGGGACGGGACGGAAAGTATGATCTTTAAACCTACACCATGAAAATATTTTTCTCATCAAAATATCTTCATTGAAGAAAAAATGGATATTTTTCGTGCTTATCTCTTCAATTAGAGTAATTGATTAATGTTATTTTGAATCTCAACCTTTAATTTTATCATTTTTAAAATACATAAATAAATAAATTTATTTTATTATTTTTATTTTAAGATAATTTTTAAATGTAAAAAAAAATTACAAGTTATAGTCTTTATTAAAATAAAATTATTAAAAATAAATTATGTTTGCTATATTTTAAAATTTATAAAGTCAAGTCTAAGATGATTCTAAACACTAGGGGCGTATAGCACGCGCATATTGGATTTGTTATCAAGAGTTACTCATGACTCATGTGAACCTACATGGTGCACCGTTTACGATGAAGCCTATGTTCTTTAAACAGAAAAATCACTTGTGTAACTTGTTCCTTCCCGCACGTGCAATACAGGTCAATGTAAATGTCCTTGCTGTATTTGGTCAACAGTCAATTTTCAAAACCAAACTTTTTAAAGACGAATCATTACTTAACATTTAATTTCAAATGTTTTTTAATTAAATAATAATTATTGTGGTTTAAAGTTGGGAGTTGTGACTAAAATCAAATAGTAATGCTGCTATATTTATTGGTTTTAATTTATTATATACTAATTATTAATTTTATATAAATTTATAATGTATGATAAAAAAATAATTATAAAATTAATTAAATTAAATTATATCTAATAAATTATATTATACATTAAATTATAATTAAAAAAAATCATTCAAATATTTTTACAGCCAAAGTGGCAAAAGACCATGTTAACCACAACTTTTATGCTTTAACCTTTATTTAAAAAAATACTTTTTTTTTATACATTTTTAAAAATACTTAATTTAATAAAAAAATTGAATACTTACTCGATTAAATTAATATAAAATTTACAGTATTTGTTTATTTTAAATAGTTAATTATTAAGGGTTTTCAGCTAAAATAAAATAAATAAATAAATAAATAAAGTTAATCAAGGTTTTTCAAAATGTAGTATTTTTTTTAGTGCACAAAATGTTAAATTTTTAATGCTAAAAAAAGTATTTTGTGTATACAAAAACATAAAATTAATATATTTACATTATAATTTTGAATATTTATTAATCATCTTACACGTTCATGCATAATCAATTAACTTTGTAAAAAAATTAATTTTTTTTTTTAGAGATCAAAGGCTTAGCAATCTTTTAGATATATATTTCGAATTTACCCCTCCTCGCATTCCTTAAACCCTCTTACCGGCTCCGTTGATTAATTTAACTTTGTTCTTAACAGCCAGATTAAATGTAAGACAACTATGTGCTGTTGATTATGCAATTTGCCCCACGTGCAGTAGCACCTACTACTTTTGACAGATACCACTTTTTCATACTGCAGTATGATAAAAAAAAAAAAAAAAAATCATAATTTTATACATATTTTAATTTATGTAATATAATTTAATTAACAATTACACTAATAAGAAATTTTATAATAATTTTTTTATTAAATATTTTAACTTTATATTTAATTAATAATTTATATATTATTTTATACATATTATAATTTAATACAAATAGTACTATTTAAAAAAAAAAAAAAAACAGATACTGGTTTTATTTATTTATTTATATAAATGAAACTAGCGATTAATGGTTTTTTCAAATTCCAAACCACGTAAGCCAACTCCTTTTTTCTTTTATAACTTTTAAAAAAAAATTCCACTTATAATACTAGCCAACTCCGGATAGATATTCGATTTGATGACTGGAGTAGGTCCCATGAGGCTTTCCATGAGATGTGAACTGGACAGCTGGTCACCGAACTTGCCATGTGATTAACCGATGAATCAAGTCGTTGCTTCATTAGGTATTCCGTTATTCGATGTTTAAGCTGGATTGCACGTACGGATTGTAGTTAAGGACATCTATGCCCCTGCTAAACTTCATATTAGTTTATTAAAAAGCAGTAACCCTTGTTGAAAATGAGGATACTTTAGGAATTTAAAACGAATGTTCATTTTTTAATACGTGTTCTGAATGCATGTCTTGTTGGGGGGATTTAAAATAAATCAATTTGGAAAAAAGTATAAAATATGTATTTGCCATATCATAATTTAATCATTCGAAATTTAATATTTCACCACTTTTTCCAGTAAGAGATCTATCATAATTTGGAGACTGTGATTGGTTCGAAACCAAATCATTACTTCAAAATGATTAAAGCCCATTTTGGGAATTTTTAAAGATCTTGGTAGTTCCTGAACCGGCCCATGTGAAAATATGATTAGTATTAATAAAAAAGAATTACTAAACTAATGATAGTTTGAATGTTAAAGACGTATCTGCAGCTAGACAATTGAAAATGATTTGCTCTAGAACTAATAAATTGGGTAAAGTTAGGTACCTTCCTATGTTTCTTTCATGTGACCTTCAAAGACTTGAATAATGAGATCTTACCGACCCTAAAATATTCGAATATGATTTTTTTTAATTTTAAATTGACTTAAATTCGTAGTTTAATTTAAATAAAAATAATGACATATTATATTTAATTATACATATATTTTATAAAATTTAAATTTAACTTGTATTTTAAGTCGAGTTTGTACTAAACTTATAATATAAATATTTGGCTCTAAGTCTGGCCATAAAATTATTTGAGTAAGATCTGAACTTACTCAAATTTAACTAAACTTTGAGCCGAATTTCATCAAACTTAGCCATTTGAGTTTTTAATTGAAGCTAAATTTACGTTCTACTGTTCGTAATGGTTTACACGCCCATCTAACATTTATTACATAGGTATTTTACATTGTGAATTTCGTATATACAAATTATATTATAAATTTATTCAATAATGACTATATTATATAAATATTAAATTTTTTAAATTTCAGCATAATCGGTAAAAGATTCTGATACTCTCTCTTTTTCTCATCTTTGTTTGCAAAATGTGACATTATTAATATATCATTGCACGTGCATGGAAAGAGCCATTATGTACCATTGAGATTAAATTCTTTTTGAATAATATATGAAACCAAGATAGCACCTAAAGTTACGAGCACATGATAGAAGTTTGTACCAGCTTTTCACTACCTAAGAAATCTTCTTTGATAACATGGGGTCCATTTGTATTGAACAATAAACAATAAATAGTACAAGTGTCTTCTTGAAGTAGACCAACATGACCTTAATGTGGTTCGCATTACAAAGTTGAAAGAGGGTCTACAGCCTTTGATGTGCTTTATATGTGAACATCGCAAGGAATACAAATTCAGACTCCGGTTATGAATTGCCTGCAAATAATTAGCTTATTTCAATTTTGGGCTTTATTGGACAACTGCCAGTCATTAATCATGTGCAATTGTAATATGTAATTGTACCAAAGATATTGGGGTGGACATTGGATGATGTTGGATGTATTGTAGGATAATCTGACCTAATTTGGCTTGAAGATTAGCTTGGTCGAAACCGAGATCATTTATAGGCCTAAAACCAAGCAAAACCAATCTAAAATTTTATTTTTTTGAATGGGTTTTGGTTGCCACATAAATATTAATGGAAATTTATTATATGTAAAAATTATCAAATTATTTAACTAATTTTACTTTTAATTATCTTAGTAAAAAAAAATATGATTATTTACGTCGTAAAATATATATGTGTGTGTTTTTTTTTTTTAATATGTTAAAATAATTAAAAATTAAAGTCTATATATAAAAGCCTATCACAAGCAAATAAACCAAAATTATCATCATGTCTTATAAACTTAACACCTCAATGTCTAAATCATTAGAAAGTACTTGTCTTCCAGGTATGTTTTCTGAAATTTTAGTGGGATGTAATAAGAATTAACCAAACTTAATCTGAAAACAACTAAAAGTTAAACAGGCCTAAAAAATTGCTATATGGGCCTATATTGTCGAATATGGCCCACTAATGGTGGGACTCGTGTGAGTTGGCGAGAGTAATGTACATTTTGTTACATTAATTGTAGTATTAAATAATTAATAATAATATTTGATAATTTAATATGCCAATTATGGAATGAAATCTGGTGCAGATTGCAGAGCAACAATTGGCTCCTTGAATACACATTTTTTCTAGTTAGATATAGTCTATATGCTGCTCGGTTTGGTTCATAAATGTTCAAATTCAACCAATTTTCGGCAATACAAAGCAGGTTGGCCTGATTTCAATGTGTATAAATGTTTATGAGTTTTGTACCCAGCCCATTGAGTCGAGTTTGTTTGGATTGGTACAAGTTTTTTTTAAACCAACTGATATAACAATTATTCATAAGAAACAATAAAAATAGTTTGTTTAAGAAATAAAAAATATATATTTTAAAAAGTAAAGTTATTATATTATCTATAATATTCCTTTACTAATTAAGATTATTATTGATTTACTCTACTAACCTTAATTAGTAGAGATATTTTATCTAAAATGATGATGTTATTTTTTAAAATATGTATTTTATATTTTCTAAACATATTATTTTTGTCATTTTTGTTGTTATATACAAATACTCAGTATATTGGATCTTTTATTCTAAGTTTTGGGGATTAAAAACTACCGCGAAAGTTTCTCAAATTTTGTAGTTCTTTGAATTATAAGTGGTATCATTTGATCTCTTAGTTAAAAAAATGATAATAAAGAATAAAATACATAATTTTAATAATTTTTTAATAAGTTAATTAAAAATAAATTTTATTATTTTAATATTTTTTATATTAAAATGATAATTTAAAAAATAATATTTTAATTAAAAAATAATTAAAATTATATATTTAATTTTTAAATTAAAAGTTCAAATAATATAATTTAAAATATCATAGTTACTAAAAAACAAAAGTGCACATTGAACTAAATATTATCTTTAAATATATATGCAACTACCATCCAAAATATATATATACATGCAAGTATATATATACATATATATGTTAGTATTTTCCAAAAATTAATTTAAGTATATATATGATTTTATTGAAACTCTTTATTTTACAATAAAATATTTTGGTTTTTGACATAAAATGATTTCTTTGAAATATATTTTTAAGATAAAAATAACACTAACGTTTTTTTTTTTTTTAAATATGACATAATATTAAAGTGTTTTTTAAATATAGTGATTTTATAAATAGTAATGATACATGTATTTATTAATGTAATTGATTAAATATAAAATAAATTTTATAAGATCATAAAATAATTGTGTATTATTTATTAACTCATACTTAATTAAATTGATTTTAGGGTGTGTTTATTAATTAGTAATAAAAATTAATCTTCAAAATCAATTAAAATGGAGGGAAAAGGAAGATAAAATTATTATTTTCATGTATTTACTAAAAATTGTAATAAATTTTAATTAAAATATTAATTTATTTAAATATATTTTTTAAAAGTAATGATAAATAATAAAAAATAAAATTAAAAATTAAAAGTAAAAATAATTATAGAATTGTATATTATGAATTTAGGAAAAGGAAACAATATTGAGGAGCGTAGAAAATTAATTAATAAAAATTACTTTAAAATTTTGATAAATTTTTATCCCTTTTTTTTATATTTTTTAAAAATAAATATGAAAATAAAAATAACTTTTTTTTTTTTTTCGCCGTTAATAAACATACCCTGCTTCGATGTATATTCACAAAAAAGCATTTTCTTATTCTTAATTATGTGCACTCCTTTAGATTTGGACCAACTTTTTTTGATGCCTTACGAGGCAATTATTTCACCAGCCACGCGTCTTCTCATGCTTTGTATGTGTCTTGTCATCAATCATTATTCATTTATGCTTCGTCCTCCATCTTTCACCGAACTGGTTCCCATTATTTAAAGTTCTCAACAAGTTTCTTATATAACTTAAAAGAAAATATGAAATAAAAAAAAAAAACTTAAAAAAGAAAATATTGATGAAAATAATAATATTTTAATTTTATAAAAATATTGTTAATTTAATAAATATTTGAAAAAAAATTAATTAAAACTATAAAAATTATATATATATATATATATATGTATGTATGTATAACTTTTTAAAATTATTAAAATAAATAATAAAGATTAGTTAAATTTATTTTTTTATTTAAACATTATATTTATAATTCAAATATACGTATATTTTAATGTATTATGAAATTTTATTTTTATTAAGATAAAATTAAATTTTTTTAATTTATGATATTTGTATAAATTACATGAAACTAAATAAAAAATTAAACACAAATAATATAAAATTATATTAAAAATAATAATTACATAAATCAAATTACAAAATAGCATGAGAGAGAGTAAAAAGATAATTGAGAAAAATTCATATTACTAAATATGTATAAATGTATAACAATTTAATAAGTTTTAATTAAATAGTTATTATTAAAGGAAATGTAAAAAAGTTAAAAAAAAATTAAAATTGATTATTTTTACATAAATATTGAGTTATACTTATGCATAATTTAAATAATAAATTATGTATATTTAATTTGATAAAATTTAAATTTCAATTGATATTTTGTGATATATTTATATCAATATTATTAATATTATCAAAAATTTCATCAAAATTTTAGAAAATTATAGTACAACTTATAAAAATATCATTTTTTTTTTACATTATTTGATATTTCTATGAAAATATCTAAATATTATAAAAATATTTTTTAAACAACATATCAATATAGATATTTTTATTTCATAAAAATTTAAATAACAAGATCAAGAAATATTTGAGTATTTTCATACATGCTTCGTATTTAATAAAAGGGAAAAAATGAAATAAAAAAAAATGGTCTTTCTCTTTAAAGCTAATTGGAGAAATGTTGATGATGTAAATTTATTTATATTTTTATATTTATTTTAATTATATTATTATAAATTATCTAAAAAATTGAATTATTTTTTTTATTTTTTAAATAATTTTATAACGTATTAAAATATAATTAATATAAATATAAAAAATACATGTAAATTTATGTATTCTAGTATTTATCAAGCTAACTATGTAACTAGAAACAAAGAATTATTAGAGATATTGGTCATGCATCAAATTCAACTGATTACCTGTTTATTAGTATGTAATATAATTTAAAAGGAATTAAAATAAAATAAATTGGAATCAAAATGAATTAAAAGCAATATTAATTAAAATTAAGTTACTTTTGTTTTTATTTATTTATTTATTGTAAAATTGAAATAAAAATTATTGTTTTATCAAAATATATTTTTTATTACAAAAATTAATTATTTTTAAAGATGTTAATTTAGAAATATAAGTTTAGAAAATTTCTTATAATTTAATTTATGAATTTTTTAAAGTAATTAAGTTACGAAAAAAAAATCAGTAATTTAATTCCTTATATTTGTGTGAGATCTTGATTACTTAAAGAGTAAGTAAATAAATAAAAGATAACCATTACTAATAATTTAGCTATCTTTATAAGTGAACATCTTTAAATTAAATTTATATCGTGTTTAATTACATGATATATTTTTTTAAAAAATAAAAATATATTTTTAAAATCGTAGAATAAAAAACATATATTTTTTTTATAATATAAATGAAAATATATTTTTTAAAATTATAAAATAAAAAATATTTTTTTACTAAAAATTTAAAAATAAAATTAATTAAATAATATAAACATAAAAAATTTATAATATATTGAATTATATTAAATTAACATTTGGTGCAATTTTCTCGTAAGGAGTAGTCAATTAAATTTAAATAATATTTTTTTATTTATAAGATAAAATAAGTAAAAAATTATCTTAAATAATATCATTAAATTTGTAATAATAAAAATAAAATTCTCAATAATATTAAATATAGTTAAATTAAAAAGAGTTCAATATTAAACGTATTTAACTATTTGAATTTCAACTTAAATGATATTTAAATTAACGTAATTAATTGGCATTGAATGTGAAAATTTTAGATTAAATTTTTTCTTTGTAATAAAAATATATGAATTGTACATAAAATATATATATATATATATATATATACATTTTAAGAAATATTTATTGTAATGTTATTTTCCAAAAATAAAAAGCTAAAAGAATACTTCACGAAGTGCGTTTTATTAAATTTTGTAATAAAATTATTAAAAAAATAAAAATAAAAATTATGATCGGAAACTCGCCCTCTTATATATATGTAATTATTTCACAATTTCAAGGAGTGTGTACTGTATTAGACGACTTGTTATACTGTCTTAAACATATTGAACACAATAATAAAATTTAGAATATATTATCATATATATTGTACAGAGTGCCAAACTCGTCCATAATATATTATATCTGCAAAATAATACTAGAAATTAATTTTATTGATCGAAAAACCAATCCTATAATTAATTTTATTGACAGAAAATACTAATCCTATAAAATATTTTTAGTCATAAAAGAAAAGACAAAAGAGACTTTATGGACTGCTTCTAAAAACGTGATAAAAAAAAAAAAACAAAAGACCAAGACCGCAATTAAAAATAGGAAAATAGGCTACATTAGATCCCTTTTATTAATCTTATTCTAGACTAACCCCATATTATTAAACTTCCAAATATACCCTTTTATTTAATTTCCTCCGTGATTTCTCTGTCTCCTTTCATTCTGATCTCCCACAACCCTATATTCATTACTTTCTATTACCCTAAATTATTATTACTACCGCCGACTCCATCGCATTCAATCTTCTTGTTCGTGAACACCGGAAATGGAAGGGAAAAAAAGAGCTATGTAATTTACCTATGTAATTCGTTTTATTATGAGTGGAACTAAAAGAGATATCCCTCACGTTGTTTATAACTCCAGTCAGACCCCAGAAGTCCAATCCGAAGTGCTAGTCGTGACTTTTCAACTCCAGTCAAAGGCTAATCAAATATTTGTATATTGCAGATTAATTGAAAAGCATAATATTAATAATAAATCAATTATTGTTAGGGTTAGCTTCTCACCTTACTTTCTTGAGACAAGGGTGAAGATGACGATGGGTGTTCTGCTTGTGAATTTTTTTTTTTCAAATTAGAGAGGCTAACAGTAAAGATGGGTGCACTGGTTTTCAGTTGGACACATGTCCAACTCTGTTGAGGTGAGTTGGACATACGTCCAACTGAGGGGTTATTCTGGGCAGTCTAGTTGGACATATGTCTAACTCGGCTCCGACGAGTGGGGTCGCTGGCCGGTCAAAATTTGATCAGTTGGACGACTGTCCAACTGAGCTCCGGCGAGTGGACATATGTGTCCTCTAAAATATACTCATTTGGTTTTCAGTTGGACACATGTCCAACTGTGTGTCCAACTCTGTTGAGGTGAGTTGGACACATGTCCAACTGAGGGGTTATTCTGGGCAGTCTAGTTGGACATGTGTCCAACTCTGCTCTGGCGAGTGGGGTCGCTGGCCGGTCAAAATTTGATCAGTTGGACGTATGTCCAACTGAGCTCCGGCGAGTGGACATATGTGTCCTCTAAAATATACTCCTCTAGTTTTCAGTTGGACACATGTCCAACTCTGTTGAGGTGAGTTGGACAGTCGTCCAACTGAGGGGTTATTAAGGGCATTTTTGTCATATTATGTAAAAAAATCAAGTGGAAGGGGTCATATCAGATTTTTAATAAATAGGGGGTCATGACAGCATATAACCCTTAAAAATAATATTTAACAAAATCGTTTCATTTATCACCTTGTAAAATTAATCTTTATTTATTATAGTTGCTCTTATTTTCATTTTTGTATTGTCATGATGTTATTTTCAGAATTAAAATAATATTATTATATTTTTATTAAAAAATTATATTCAATAATTATATAGATAATATGTATAATTTTTGTGAAAATAAAATTAAGGTTGTGATAGTATGGTTATTTTTTTCACCTCACATATTTTGAAAGCTATAGGCTGCTACTTGCTGGTCTCTATTGGACTTTAAAGAAAGAAGAAGAAGAAGAAGATGACGTGATCGTTTTGGAAGCTACCCATCTACTATTGTCTATTCCCTTGTAAAAATAAAATAAAAATAAAAATAAAAAACACAAATTAATTTAGTGGTTGTATAAACATTATCCTACATATTTATTTTTAATAAAAAATTAATTTTTCTCCTATTCAAACTTTATATTAGGAATGGGCGTAGGTATGATAGGTTTGATATTAAGTCATTTTATAAGCCAACCTTATCTTGACAGCTTCAAAAAATTCAAAACCTTAGCTGACTTATAACTCTTAAAAAACTAACTTTCAAGCTGACCTACAATGTCGATTTGAGGAAGGTTGGTTTGACGATTTTGGACCTATAATTTTACTTAAAAATTATTATTATAATAAAAAATACAAATAATATTTTACCTCTACAAATACCTTTTTTAAAGTTAAAGCATATAGATGTGTTATTATCGGTTATAAAAATTACTATCCTTGCTCATATTATGTGCTATATGAGAATGATATTTTATTATTGACACTTCATGTTTGATGCTCCACTATTCACTCTCTTAAATTTAAAATCATGATTTCAGAACCTAAATATTAGTTTAAGACTTTGACATTGTATATTTGTATAATATTAATTAATATTTTATTTTATTTATTTTTTATAACATTTATTGTATAATATTTAAAAATATTTTAAAAAATATATTAATATATAAAAGTGTAGGTTGGTTCGGTTTGGTTTTGTCGATTTTTATTTTTAATGGACCTACAACCAAATCGACAATGTCGGTTTTGTAATATTTTAGACCTATCACACTAACCAACTTCCAAAAATAAAAAATATAGGCTTGATTTAGACCTAAAATTAGATTGATTGATTGATCAATTTTTGAAAAAATAAAATTCGCACCCCAACTTTATATTAAAAACAACTGTACTACAGTTAAATTTGTAAAAAGAAGCATAAACTATATATATGTGTCTCTTTATTAATAAGTGAGTGTTACGTCGGTCGAACTTTTTTGTTTTTTTCGGTTGTTGTTGCTAACAACGACATGGTACTTTTACTAATAACTTTGATACCTAATTTTTTTGGTTTTAATAAATTTAGTATAAAACGGTTTAAATATTTTAAGGACTAAATTTATAAGATTTAACACATCAATTATGGTTGTTAAAGTGCAATTTCAACATATTTTTTGAACTTAATTTATAAAAATTAAAATATTAGGATCAAATCTTATGAAAAAAATGTTTAAAAATAAATGTTTATAGATTAGTAAATGTTAAGAAGTAATTACGTATTCTTCACCCATACTTTTTTTCTTCTATAATATGTAAAACTTGTTTATTCAATTAATTTATTTTTAATTTTAAAAAAATATTTATCGTATTATAAAAATGTTTAATACATGAAATTAATGTTAAAAATAAAATCGAGTTATTTTATACCTTTATTCCAATTTTTTTTTTTACATACTACGAAGAACTTATTCTTCTATGATTGAATGATATGAAATATCTTGCTTGGCTGCTGGGCTAGTTGGCGTGAATTCAAAGTTGATAAACGATAAGCCAGTTATTTTATTACCCAAATATTTTATAATGCACTCGAAAGCAATCTAAAAAGAGTTGTCCCCCCCTCCTTTCTCCTTTGGCTCATTAATTAGCTAATAAGTTTTCCTAACCTTAAATATTCTCACGTATTTGGCATGTGATTTTATTGAAAACAAAATTATTTATGCATTATGTGTATGTTTCAACTAATAAAACACATTTGTGGTACATATGGCAACTGGAATAATGCATATATGTTTTAGAATATAAAACACGTTAACTCAATTCTTTGAATTGTAATGTTATTCTAATTTTTGTTTAAAATAACTAATTACACACCTAGATATTTATTTATTTATATGTTATTATAATATAAGTTAATTGACTATTAAAAATGCAATTTTTAAATAACTTCCTTTACTATTGAATTTAAAATATTTAACGAATAATAATAAAGATATATAATTTATTCGAATATATATAAAATATGGTGTTTAGTTTTATTAGTCATTATTGATGTAAGGGCAATAAGTAATTAGAAATTATTGAGAGATAAAATTAAATAATTTAATGTTCATTTTATAATTATTAATTGATTTTTAGAGTAATATTTGTAACTATTTTTTAAAATTTTATAATTAATTAGAAATTATTGAGAGATAAAGTTAAATAATTTAATTTTTATTTTATAATTATTAATTAATTTTTAGAGTAATATTTGTAACTATTTTTTAAAATTTTATAATTAAGTGTGTTTGGTCTAAAAAAAAAAAAAAATGTAAGAATGAATGACCCCATTAAAAAACAAATTAAAATATATGTATTGCAGAACTATATCATATATTTAAGAATGGATGAACCCATTAGGCCATTATGACATTTAAAAACATTTAAAAATGGATGACCCCATTATGATATTTAAAAAAAATATTTTTTACATATTAAAAAACACATATATGTATTATATTTTTAAACATATAAAATAAATATTTATTTTATGTTATATAAATAAAATATATGCATTATAAAGCTATATCATATAATTAAATTAATTTTTATTTATTAGTGGATATTGTGTTCCTTGTCTCTCCTATCTGCAAAATACGAAGGGAAAAGAGCCCTAACACAGTATATCATGCAATTTTTATTTTTTTTGCTACTTTCAAATCTCGAATCCGAGAACACCACCTTATTTTGGTGGTTACAATACCACTTGACTACTAAAGCCTCGGCGTATATCATGCAATTTATCTTTGTGGTATTACTTTTACTTATTAAATTTAAATCTTATATTTTTATTTAAAATTTAAAAATAATAATATTATTATATTTTTAACTATATATAAATAATATTTTTATTAATAAAAATAATTTTAATTATGTCAATATTTTCATCCATAATTAAATATTATATTTGATAGAATAATAACATATAAGTAGAAAAACAGACAACGAATTCAATTTAGATTTTTTTGGCTAGTTGCACAAAGATCATAACCTTGGATTCAATTCTGATTGATTGAGCGGTGAGGTCCAACTCGTTACAAGCCATGACTCGGAGGTGCTCTTATTGCAGCCACAATGGGCACAACTCGAGGACGTGCCCCAACCGAGGTGTGAAGCTTTTCGGGGTCCGATTGACTGACGGGTCTATCCGTAAAAGCGCCAGTATGGGCAATCTTAATCACTATACTGGGTCGAGCTCGGGTGCCCATCTGAACGGGACCAACAATCCGGGTTCACCCGGAGACACTCCAGATTGCGGCGTGGTGGCTGATGGGTATACCTCCGAGGATTTTGTGGCAGGGTCATCGTCGAGCTGTCGTGAACGGAAAAAAGGTTAGGGTTTTTGGTGAAATTTAATTCATTTCACAGTTCATTTTGGCGACTCAATTTTGATTTAAATTTGCTACTTTCTCGTTTTGTATGTTTTTGGTTATTAGATTGAGATATCAGTGCAAGGATGAGACATTGAATTTATATAATAAATATTTTACAGGGTAAAGGGGGAATGTTAAAAAAAAAAATCATTTGTAACAAGAATGAACAACAAATTGGCTAAGTGCTTTTCTTCATAATAGAATTAGGAACTAGTAATTTGGCTTCTTTTTTATGTTTTAGTTCTGTCATCATAGCATCTGTAAAATATAACTGCTGTGGGTGCTAATCGTCATATATTTATGATGTCCCTTTTGTATTTTGGTTAAGCTGGTTGTGTTGTGTAGATTGGCGTTAGGTTCATGTGGAATTGATAGTTTTGTTCTGCAGGTATTCCATGGTCTGAGGAAGAACATAGGATGTTTTTACTTGGCCTGCAGAAGCTTGGTAAAGGTGATTGGCGTGGAATAGCCCGTAGTTATGTTATTTCAAGAACACCAACTCAAGTGGCCAGCCATGCTCAGAAGTATTTCATCAGGCAAACAAATGTATCTAGGCGAAAAAGACGTTCCAGCCTTTTTGATATTGTAGCTGATGAAGTTAGTACTTTCTTTCTATATGTCTGCACATTTCATTCACAAATAAAAGGTTTAGTTTAGCCCAACTCATTAAAATGCAAGTGCAGGTGGGATAACCTTTTTGATAGATACACTTGCTATATTATATCTTGGAAGCAATTATTGTCCTTATATTTTAGATCCATGATTTGTTTTTTAGATTTTTGTTTCTTTTATGCAATGCAACTACAGTAGTTCTTCCCTTTATATCTCTTCCAAATATTACTAATATATGTTCTGTCTTCCACTTCTCTACAGCAAGGTGATACTCTGGCGGTACCTCAGGACTTCTTGTCCGTTGACTATCCACAGGAAGAATTGCAATGTGGCAACCCGTTACCTGCTGAAAATGACAATCCGTTGGCTGCTCCTCCTGCTCTTGATGAAGAGTGTGAATCAATGGATTCCTCCAAATCAAATGATGGAGATTCACTACCATTCAAACCCGATAGTTCGCAGTCCTATTGCCCAATATTTTATCCTGCATATGTATCTCCAGTCTTTCCATTTTCCTTTCCATTTTGGTCGGGAAATGATAATAGTGCAGATGCAGAGCCTAAGAAGGAAACACATGAAGTGCTCAAGCCAACAGCAATACATTCAAAGAGCCCCATCAATGTTGATGAGCTGGTAGGCCTGTCAAAACTCAGTTTAGGGGAGTCTATTGGTCAATCTGGTTCTTCCTCACTGTCTCTGAAGCTGGTTGAAGGTTCCTCTAGGCAGTCAGCTTTCCATGCAAATCCAGGCTCTGGCAGTTCAAGAATGAATACGAGTGCCAGTGGCAGTGGCAGTCCAATCCATGCAGTTGGATTGGGATTGGTTCCTGAGATAGGATTGTAGGTCAACTAAATGGTGATGGATGCATTTCTGTAAATACAGGATTAGCAGTGTGCAGTCTGGGTTATCTATTGTTTCAAAATGTGGGATTGAAACAACAAGGTTGTTTAGATTTTAGAATCGGTCTATTTCTCGCCTTTATGCTGTAGTATCTTGTTTAGCATCTTTATGATGTGTTAGGTTTTCTGTGTCAGATTATTTATTAATTGAATGTATAGCGATCTTTCTTTGTTAGATTGTAGTGCTTCCTATTATTTTCTTTAAATTAAACGTTACTGTAAGTCTTATTAACATACCACAACCTCAAAGTACTTGTTAAGATTGTAACAAAACAGGAGTTACCTACGGGTGCTTGAGAAAAATTAGAAAATTATTTTGCCGGAAACTATGAAGAATGGTGAGAATATTTTAGCAGGCCGTGTCGATTAAGCCTTTTTCTCTAATTTTTATTTGTGCATCATTTGGTGGTCTTAATTGTCTGACTAAACTATACAGTTCAAAAGTTCATGAAATTGTGTGTGAAATTTAAAAAATTTAAGGGTTAAATCAAAATTTCAAAATTAACAAAATTATGAGTGGAAGGTTTAGAAGTAATGAATTTCAATTTGCCAAAAGGTTTTGGACTACATCGAAATTCTTCATTCTACATTTTATGTTGTATATTATTGATTATTTGCTTACTTCTAAAGCTTGTCAGTGACTAACTGATTCGATAAAATTGTAAAGATACTTGATTTTACTTGCTGTTTGTTGCAATCTTCTTCGCATACAATTTAGTCTCAACTAATTGAGTGCATTTGTTGTGTTTCAAATTGCCTGTGTTCTCTATGTTCTTCGATCTAAATTGCCATATATATTACTTTTTCTTTCCAACAGCTGTGCTTCTTTTTCAACAGTCTGGTACACCTTGTAATAACAATATAACATCGAATATATATTTCATAGGAAAAGTGTCGTGAACAGTATTTTGTTTAGGCCAAACTTAAAAATTATGTTTTTAAGTCATTTTATTTGCAAAAAAGGTGTTAAGAAAAGACAAAATTAACTTTCTATCAAATTTTTCATTAAATTTAACGAATAACGTATGTGTCACAATTCATATGTATGTTTATATTTTTTGATACTATACGTAAAAAATTAATATTTAATTAAACTATTATTTAAACTTTTTATGAAATTTTTTCTTTCAAACTTAAAAAAAAAAAAAATCACGATTTTGGATATTTGGCAATAAAAATTTTGTTTAAGTTTATAAAAAAAATCTTCTTAAATTTTTTAATTAAATATTAATTTTTTATGTATATAAAAAATATTAATATACATGCCATACAAATATTATTTCGTTAAATTTAACGAAAAATTATATATAAAGTTAACTTTGTGGCACTTTTTTTAAAAGAATTTAAAAATACGTTTTTTAACTTAAATAAAGTGATCGTTTATTATGAAAGAAAGAAAAGAAAAAAAACTAACTATATGAAGAATGCAGAGTTGACCTCTTCTCTTATTATTTTCTCAGACCGACTGCTCTCCTCTCTCTCTTCCAAATCCCACAATGTGCCTCCCAATTCCCCTTGTCAGGAGGAAAATTCTTGAGGTATGCACCGCAAAGTGAGTTCAACAACCAGCTCTCTGAGTTCAAGAACGCACTTTTAATTGCTGGGATTTTGAATAGGGCCTTAATTGTCCCTCCGATCTTGGATCATCAAGCCATTGCTCTCGGCAGCTGTCGCTAATTTAGGATTTTGACTCCCAATGAGATTTGGAAGTCTGCTGAGATCACATAATTGAGCTTATTCAGACTGCAAGGTATGTTGCTTTTTTTGTGTTTCTTAAATTGCTTTTTTTTTTTTGTGTTGCTTTAAACATTTTGTGTTTTACCAACTAGGGTGAATTGAATTGAAGTAAATTTGTATCATTTTCTTGCTCTCCTCTAACTATAATGTTTAAAGCATTTTTTTTTTTTTTGCGGGACAACAATGTTTAAAGCAGATTGGGAACTTATTTGCAAGTTTTATGGACTTTGAAATGTTACTACTTACATCTGTCTAGTTGCAGGTATATCTCCATTACGCACATCATTGATATTTCATTATTAGTATCTTCATTCTTAATAACCTGATATAAATATACAGGTAAAAAATTATGCAGCTTCAGTAAAATTCAATGAAATCCAAATATAACATCTCAAATGATGCTTAATAATGTGCTCATTTGTGGTATTATTCTAGAGTCTTGCATTGCGAAGCTATTCTCAATAATGTGTCTATAGGTTATAATATTCTAGAGCCTTGCATTTTGAAGCTGTTGTTTAAGCATAGGTTTTATGTACTCATGGTAGCCATCAGGCACAACAGAGTCGTTCAGAGGATCTTTCCATGCCTCCTCATAGAGTTTTGGATACACATTACCGTCATAACGGCCAAGAATCGAGCTAAGGAAGTGGTCGGTATAATTAAATGCGTCAACAAGGGCAATGGCATTGGGCCGAACCTAAGGAACAAAAAACACATTATTAGAATTAAGAAAAAGTTTATGACAGCATGGAGAATAATACAAGACAAACCTTGGAATATAGAGTACGAAGTTGATCGTTCGCAAGCGAAGCTTGCTTGGACGAAATACAGCCAGTTGAGAGAAAATCACCAAGATGTTTGTGAAGAAGAAACAAAGCATATATGTTGCAGAGGTTTTCCAATTGTTCTTTCACTCCTTTTCCAGGAATCTCCTGTTGCAATTTCTCAATGAACCTGAGGAATAAACACGCATCTCAGACAATGTTCTCAAGTTGAAATATGCCTAGATGGATTAACCAAATAAACTTACTTGGAGACAACAATTAATTGGCAATGAGCAATCGCCATCTCAACTAAATTAGCCGAGAGTTCTAAAAAGCCTGGAGTTCAAAGAGACAAATTCATTTAGTTAATATTCAAGTACAACCCAATAAAAAAAAAACCACTTAAAATAGACTCTAATTGAAATATTTCACATTTTAGGATGAATTTTGAAAACTATCACAAAATATCTGGAATATCAAAGGAAAAAAAATGTCCTTAACCATGGTTCAAAGCTTAACACCCATATGGTCCAGTAGTTTACTACTTTTTACATCACTTTTGTGTGCTATGAGGGTATTTTAGTCCACCTAAGACAGGTTGTGTTGATATTTGAAACTCGACCTAAATTGTGAAATATTAGCAATTTGAAGGCTAGTTTGGGAGTCTACTAGAAACGAGGGAAAGGTAAGAAAATTCTTTAAAGTATCAGTCAGGGGGCATATCATATGACATGCATGCGTGAAGATTATATCCGACTAAAATGTTTTCTTCCTACGAGATACATACCTTCTTCAGGATTTGCAAACTTGCTAAGACTTTGAGCACAGGCAACAGACATCCTGGTAGCTCTGGCTTCAAATGCCTCTAGTATAGCACTAGGCTTTAGCCAATCCTCAGCTGAAGGTAAGCAGAAAGAAAGATTAAATTAGTTTGTGCGTGCAAGCAGTAGCAAATATATATTGCCAAGGCAACATAAAATTAATCATATTTAACAAATAACTTAAACAAAATAAAAGGACTTCCAACCCTTTTGCACGTTTGAATGACACTGCATCAGATGTTCGACTCGTCCCAAATAAGCTGTGGTTCCAACAGGCTTCTTCCCAGATGTCAGCTGAGAAACTGTCTTCACGAGAAACCTTGCAACCTACAACATAGTTTTGTGTTACATGGTGTGTAAGATATCAAGTCGTAATTCCAGTAACATAATGGGACAAAATATTAAATGAAAACGTTATAATTCATATTCAATTCTCCTAACTGAAAGTGGACCATGCAGACGTCAATATGTTACCAACAAGGTAGATTCCTAGCATTAAAACATCTAACATTATCGAGATGCAATTTCTTTATCACAAACCTGTAGAAGTAACACGTAATTGTCTCCTTCATATGTGCAGGCAGGAACATAAACTGCAAATAATTCAGGGAGCCCACTGCTACAGAGGTAACCATGGCCACCACATAACTTCCGGCATTCTTCAATCCCGTCCTGTAAGCAAGTAACATTTGCATCATTAACTAGAACCTAAAAGGCAATACCCTAAACTTGAGGAAATTTTAAATAAATTATAAAGCATGGAAAATAATAATCACTTACAGCTGTTGCACTTGTAGTCAGAGACTTTAAGCCTGCAGTGCATGCATGAGCCTCTGGCAATGTTGAGAATTCACTGGCTGCCAATTTTTGGGTGACATCCGTGTATAGCCAATTTAACCACTCACCAACAAATCTGAAAGCATAGGCAGAGGCCACCAAAGGGAAAAGTCTACTTTGCTGAGTTTTGTAATCTATGACCTGAAACGATAGACAAAACCCATGTCTCAATAAATCATACATAAATACAGAGGAACTTTCTGATTCACCAACAGAAACAGGAAAAAACACACAACAATTAATTAGTAACAAAATATCTATTCCAGCAAATTATTATCTTTCTGAGTAATTCTTAACATCAGAACCTGAAAGTGATAGAACTAGATTTTCCAGCATCATTCACAAAATTCGTATCAAGCAAACATACACAGGTAAGACCTCAAAGTATAGTAAGAACTAATTCTCTTTTCTTTTCTTTTTTTCTATTCGCCAGCTTAATATTACATCAGTGCTTACCTGTAAGAACTTCAAACAAGAAACGGTTTGAAGACTAACATTCTGTAGCTATACAAATAACTCGTGACAAATTGTTTACCTGGGTCTCAAGACTACCATCATGTGAACCAAATTGTCGACGAACAGCACTGTATCTTGTAGCTATACAAACAGCTCGAGACAAAGCACAAGAAGCATCCAATACAATTTGTTGCCTCACAAAAACCATGGTACCATAAACAAGCTGCCGTGGAACATTGGACTGAACATATTTTCCCTCTCTTGTTACTTGAGAAACCCTGACACAATTATAAGGAACACATTGTTTATCTAGATTAAACCACATTGTGACTCCAGAATCCAAATTTAATAGGTTCAACTAAACTTTAATAAGATGAATGATGTAAAAAGAGCCACAAAAAAAGCTTCAACCATTTATTAGTGAGAGGGAAGTCAAAAATGTAAACCTCATCAACATTTGGCCCCTTGGTATGCGCACATTATCAAATCTTAATACACCATTATCCATGGTGTTGTATGCCCCATTACCAAATTTCATACCAATATCGCCAATAGTTATACCAGGAAGAGGTAGATGATCATCCAAACTCCGAAGCTGGACAATGAAACCTGATGGAAAAAGGAGAATAATTTCAATAAACATCAAACAGAGCACTGTACAAACGATGTCATTTAAATGGTTGACAAGAAAGTTACCATGCACCCCATGGTCACGATCATCAATAATAAGACGAGCATAGACAACAGCATGTGTGGAGGCTTTACCCAATCCACCAGGCCACCACTACTCAATAACAGTCGAGGAAGATCTGTTAATTCAAGAAGACACAAAAGTACATAATATAGTTGAGATACAACCCATTTTTACTCACTTTGCTTGAAGTCAATGTTGGACTATTAATAATGAACTCGTCTGTCTGCGGATCAAAAGTTGCAGTGGTTTCAAGCCCTTGAACATTTGAGCCATGACCCAGTTCAGTTTGAGCATAACAACCAATTATTTGCATTTTGTATGCTAAGGGTAACCATTTTTTATGCTGCTCGTCAGTCCCTTGTCCTTTAATAGCTGGTATAAACATTCCCTGAGTAAAACATATATCATTAATTTCTCAATGCATGTTCATAATCCTGATCATCCACAGACACAGAGCCACTGTTCACATGTTGAAGCTTCATAAACATGAAATAAAATTTTCTCACCGCATAATTATTGGACTAAAACAAAAGCAACTCCTATAAATAACTAAGTGTTCAACATTTCATCGATGAGAAAAGGAGGCATATCAGACCCACAAAAATGAAACCATAAGAAAAAAACCAACACAAAACATAACTTACCCAGTGAAGATCTGTAAAAGCAGCTTCATCCACATAAAACCTCAACCTTGATGCTTCTTCTTCTGTAATAACAAAACATGCATGTTTAAGTTGAAATAATAAAGATTATCTAGGATATTGAAAAACCCAATAGCATACAAAGTAGATTCAGAAAGCACGCATGAAAAACACAATCGTATAGACATTACCAGTAAGCTTAAGTTCAATGATTCTTTTCCAGGCATGTGCTGCTTTTCGCAGAGTGTTTTTGAACAACTCTTTCCTACTTAGCGTAGCTCTGTTATCTTTCCGAAATGCCTAAAAGATCAAAGAAAAAAAGTTAACCATAAAGAATCAAATGATGCGAATATCTCCAGCATCATCCAGCAAGCATGAAAATTTCCAACTTTTCTTTTATTAGGACTCCAATTTTCAACAATCAAAATAAGCTACAAAGAATCTCAACCTAGAAATCATAGTCATACCAAAAGCAAAAATAAAATCTTAAATTTCTTAAACTGAAGAACAATAACTCATAAACGACTTAGATCCCAAATTTGGCACTAAAGCATACCAGGCATCATTAATCCTAGAAATGAAAAATAATACCAACTTAAACTCAATCTGAGTGCTCATGAACCAAAGTAAGCATCACTGTTTTAATTCCCAACCAAAACAATCATTCTGAGGTCAAAAATATCTTCAATTTTTCTCTTGCGTTGAAGAGAACCAAGCATAAATAACATAACAATAGATGAAAAAGTAGACATATCTACTAACCGGGTCGCTGGCGACAAGGCGAGAAATCCTATCCGAAACCTCGAAGGCATGGCGAGAACCGGCCCATACGATCTTCATCTCCTCCACATCGAAGCTGGCTTTGCTCCTCTCATGTGCTAAATGATCAACTCCTCCTTCCATTTTTTCCACAAATCCAATCAATAGCCACCGAGATGATTTCAAGGTCCTAAAGATCCCAAATGAAAAAATATAAAATATCGAGAGCACGCTGATCTTCAGAAGTTACCCTTTTTATATGGTAAGATAAGAAACAATGAAGAAACAGATGGCGCACCTACCCAGCAAACGGTTTTTACAAAATTTGTCAGGTTGAATAAAAGGGCAAAAAACAATTATTGGAAAATCATATACTTCCGTACCATAATAATATAGACAATCATATTAGGAAAAAAAAAATTATATATATAAATCATAGAGAATATGTATATGTATGTATATATTTTTTTAAGAAGTATAAATTTAATCTCTCTAGTCCGTTTATATTTTTAATTTTCCTTTTGATTAAATTATTTTCTAATGTAAAAGGAAAAAAATTAAATTAATTTATAATTTTAATAATTATACGTTAACTTAATTTTTTTAATTAAAAGTTAGGTGTTTTGCACTGTAGCTATTTATTTGATATATTGACTTGATATTGCATATTTTTCACCCAATGTCATTTGTATCTTTCAATAATAATGTTTTCACTCGTAATTTTTACAATTTTATTCTCGTCTATTTTTTGCTTATCACAAAGTTTATCGAACTCAGCTACCACTCACTCTTATTCTGGCAACGATTGAGGAGGTAACTTTTTTTTTAGCCTAAGATTTTGTTTGTTATTATAATCATCACTTTGTTCTGAACCATCCCATACGGTTTGGTAAAAAATAAATTTCTATTTCATACGTTTCATCTCCTATTTTATATTCTCTATTGCTATTTTTGCAATAACATATAAGAATTATGTTTGTGGAATTTACCATTAATGAATAACATAGGAAATGCTTTGAATTCTATATTTCTATAGTTTATGGTTTTGTTTGATTGGTTCCTTTACATTTGCTATTTCTCTTTAAATTTCACGTTAATTTTTTTTAGATTTTTTTTGATATGCAGGAATTGTTCAAAATAGATAAGAATCAAAAGGTAGCATCTAAAAACCTAGAAGCTTGATATGATATTTGTTGATACAAGTGATAACATCTTTCCTCATTTATAATGTATTTTTATATATATATATAATATATTATATTTAATTTTTATCATTATAAATAACAAGTTACATCTAATTCTATCATTATTGTAACAAGTTATATCTACTTCTATCAATATATGTAACATATTACATACACCTCTGTTATTATATGTAACACGTTACATACATTTTTATTGTTCTATATAACATGTTACATACACATTTGTCTTTGTATATAACATATTACATATAATTTTATTATTGCATGTAACATGTTATATATCTATCTGAGGAGGTAGTTGGAGCTCTAATGATATCACTAATGAGTCGCCGAAATTTCATTGTATTTGTTTGTTAACCCTAAATAATATTTTAATAATTTTTATGTAATAAAAAATCAAAATTTTAGTTTACTGGACCAAAAGCTCTATTTATTTTTCTTAAAGTGGAAAAAAAAATTAATGGTAATTTAGTTATTTTAGTTGTAGCCCATATAATTTATAAAAGTAATAGTATATTTTATATCAAAATTTTAGGATATTCAGCATTTGTTAATTTCTGTATGTTGAATTAGTTTGAGCTGTTTTGAATTAGACCCAATTTTAATTGGTTCAATTATACCTTGAATTTAATTTAATTTGAGCTAATAAAAGTCGATCTGAATTCAAACTAAATATAAATAGGTTCATTTAAACTAATTTAAATTACTAATATACTGGTAGACACAGATACTTATCAAAAAATAAAAAATTAAAATAACTTAAAATGTCGCACTATAATATGACTATTTTATAATACATAATTTTCAAGACAATTGACTAATCTAACAGAAAATAGTACAATACATGCTAATAAAAGATTTAAAATTTTATTACAAATGTTAATGTCTAATCAATTTAAAGATAAAAACTTTATAAAACTGATTAGAACTAAAATAAGTATATATTTTTTTGGTTTAAAGAGATGGATAAATTTGAATGTTAAAACATTAATATAAAGAATGTAAATAAAATGAATAAATTATAACTATTTATTTGCTTTATTTAAAAAATAATAATTAATAAATCATAAAAATAAAAGACTAAAAAATTTAAAAGGTTATTTTAATTTGAATATACTATTTTATTTTATTTTATTATTTAAAATTAAATGTTATTTTATTTTAAACTAATGAATTGGTATTAATTAAATTAATTTTTTTTGAATTATTTAAGCAGCTTTAAAATTTATTTAAATTTAATTTAACTTAATCTATATCCCATATAAATTCGTTATTTTAAATTTAATTCATTGAAATTAACTTGGGATATTGAGTATCTAAAGGAATAAAGAAAAGCTTATGTATTGTCGGCTGTAGGCGTTTTCACAATCAACCATCGGAGTTACATTTGACATTTATTTTGATCTTTTTATGCGATGTCCATTTCGACACGTGAAAATGCTTTTCTTTTTATTTCCTTTTCATGAAGAGTTATGAGAGAGATGACAAAGTCTCTCTGCACTGGCCGGTACATAATATTTCCTTTTAAATTTTTCTTTATTTCTCGGTGCATATTTTAAAGATAGTTTTACTATGTATTTTAGAGCGGTGTATTTAGTTATGATTTTTAATTTTAAAATTCAATTATATTTAATTATTTAAAAAAAATTATAAAAATGTATTAAATTAAAAAAATTAATTTTACTTAGTATTAATTGTGATTATAATTTGTATAACTAATTATATTTAAGTATTAGTTTTTTCACTCGATAAAAATTAAATGATATATTTATCAATTTTTACGATAAATTGATGGTATATTTATTGATTATTCAATTAAAAATATGAAACTATTTCAATTTATATTTGAAATGAAAATAATGAAAGAAAGTATATTAAATTATATTTATTGTGTTTATAATTTTGTTTGTTATTATTTTTTAATTTTTTGTTTTTTTTACTTTTTTAAAATTATTAGGAATTTTTTTCCATTTCAAAAGTTTTTTTTTAAATCGAATTTTTAATATTTATTTTTAACAAAATATTATTTTTTCAATTTTATTTATTTTTAATGAAATTATATTTTATTTTTAAAAATTTTAAATTTACACTTGAAAATAAAAACCGTTTGAAAAAAAGAACGAGAAGCGTCAAATTTTTCTGAATAAGGCCCCACGAACTATTTTTCTCCCGCCACGTATCCAACTCCGCTTCCTTCGCAAAATACCGCCATTGCCTCCTCTCCCATTTAATATGTAACTTTGAAAATGTCTCTTTCAGTTCCTTTGTTTCCTTGAAACACTGCAAAACCCTAATACTATTAGTATGATGCACTCTCACCCCTACACCTCCGATTCCCAATCCAGAGCTCAAGACCTCGCTTCCCCCATCCTCGCCTCCTCCGTACCCAATCAGATATCCACCGCCTGCGCTTCCATCGAATCCTTCCTGCATTCCTATGCACCCGATCAATCCCGCCCTTTCTTCTCCCTAACCTTCCCGGCCTTAATCTGCAAGCTATTCGGTTTCGACGATGCCACGCCATCACCACCATCACCTTCATCGCCTTTGCCACCACTACCGATCTCTAACTCATCCCACGGTTGGATTGACACCATCCTCGTATCCAATGACCCAGATTTTGCCAATAGGGTTTTCAGCCTTCTATCTCCCAACGGCGTACTCCTGAGCTCGATATTGGCAGTTGACCGTCTCTCGCTTGTTAAATATGTGTTTCCTATCGAACGTTTGCCGGAGGGGACTCGATATGTGCTCTTCCTCGGATAAAGACTGTAGGGTACTCTCTGATCTATGCCCAATTTTTAAAGGTAGGGTTAAGGAGGATGCAATTAAAACTTCAGCGTATCAAATTCAGCTTAATGTGTTTGAATATTATATGTTTTGGTTTGCTTACTATCCTGTTTGTCGAGGAAACAACGAGAGTCCTTATAATATTTCATCGAAGAGGAATCGAAGGTTTAAATTAGAGAATTGGGTTTCTTCCATATAGGATTTTCTAGCTCTAGACGTGAGTCCGAGCAAAAAATAGAATGCAATCTCTATGTTAGGCTGCTTTATGCCTTTCTTCGTGAATTTGTGCCTATACATGATTTAAGTGCACCTCAACCTTACCGTAGTTCGTTGCTTCATTACTCTTCAAATTACGTCGATTCGGTTATAATGCGAGCAGAGTTTGTTGTAAATGCATTTTTACATTTTTGGCTGGTTGACAATGATTTTTCACCGTTGCCCAATGGTGAATGCAACTCCTTTGGCGCATCTTTTTGTTTCCGATCAGTTTTTGGCGAGAGTCGCCCAACTGCTGGCTTGGGACAGGTGGTCACGTTGTTTGTGAAATATTTGAATTTGAGCGCAGTGGTGCAGTGTGATGGGAACGAGAATGTGGGACATAGTAGTTGTCCAAAATGGAGGATGACGTGTTCATTCGATGCAAAGTACCCTGATGTAAAGGTGGAATCGTCCTGTTTACGTTCTGTTGGGTCCTGGAATCTCTTGATACAGAGGCCGCTGTAAAGGTTTATATTGAGAACGTTCTTGTTTTGCCCCATTGGGACTTCAATCAGGAATACTTCTGAGGTGTTCTTAGTTTGGATTAGTTATATGCAACCTTGGACGATGAGTTTGGATGACTTTTTAGAGCTTGATTCTATTGTTGATGGTTCTGCTAAAACATTTAGAAAGGAGGATTCACTGTCCCAAAATTCTGGATATACAGCTTCTTGGCAGGGTTATGTGCTGTCTAACTACCTATACTATAGTTCCTTGGTGATGCACTTTATTGGGTTTGCGTACAAGTTTCTTCATGCTGAAGCTGAGATAATTGTCCAGATGACATTGAAGGTTAGCTAATCCCATTTGCTTTATTCTTTAGACTAGTTTTTGAGTTCCTAACTATTGTCTTTTTTTGGTGATCAAAATTTGATGCAGGTCTCAAATTTCTGTCTATGGCATGCTACAAATTAAGGTTTTTTTTTTTTTTTTTAAACTTGTCAATGAGTTTCTGAGCTAGATTTGATTTTTCATATTGGTGGCCGGACTTATAGAAAGGTTCTGCTTACATATGAAATGTGATTGATGGTTGAGATTGGTTATTACTTGTAATTTGTTTGTACTAGGTTCTAAACAAATGTAATATTCCACCTTACAAAGATTAATTATTTATTAACGTGAAAGTATGTTGACCATGAGAGAAATTCTAAAATGCTAAGAAACTGATGAAAATGTTATGTACGTGTATTTTGTTAAGAACTAAATGGAGCTGTCAATGATACTTTCGATACCCTATGTCTTTCGCTATTTTTATAAATAGAGCAACTTTTAGTTTTATTAATCTAGTAAGATGATGTTGAACTTGATCCTGACATTTATTTTGTCTAGTTAGTTGCTCAAATACTTCTCTATGGAGGAGCTGTAAATACGTGCTTATGGTATGTTTGAATTCTGAAATTTTATGTATATATATTTTGCTCTTCAAATTTCTATTTTTCTGTATTAACAGGTTATAAATATATTGACAACATCTAAAGAACTGGCTGATCTTATTAAGGCAGTTGATTCTGTTATTCATTCCAAACAAGCTGGATCCAGACAATCAATGTTATGTAGATTTGTACAGTTGCAGGTAGGTTGTCCTTTTATGTTGCTCTGAGCATAGCATTGATTACTGTAATCTTCAAGTGAACTAATCGTTACTTCTTCACATATGAGGAGCATCTTGTACGAAATTTGTGTTAACAAGGATGACCTAAGATGTCTTCTAAAAATTGTGTCTGGTGAAGAGTGGTATTTACTTAAATTCCGTCAGCATCTTTTGCCCTCCCAATATTGCAGAAGTTATTTGTGAAGCACCTACATGTCATTCTATTAATAATTGTGCAATCTTTTGAAAATAGTAGGATTGGGAAGATGGTTTATGTGAGAGTGATGCTGATGGATCTTTCTTGCATGAGAACTAGAACAAAGATTTACAACTCTTTAGTGATGGCGAGGATGGTGGGCAGCAGCTACTTCAGGTTTTTTTTTTTTTTTATTGTTACCTCACATACTCATTTTATATATGCATACTGAATCATGAATCACATTTGCATTACAAAATCTCTCACAATTGTTCATGATTTTTGTTGCAACAGTTGTTCATATGAAGAGCTGAGGCTGAGTTGCAATCGATATCTGGTGATAATCTTGCACACAACCTTCAGTGTTTGGATTCATTGAAAGCAAAGGTGAGTATCTTATTTGGTGGCCACAGTATGAAGCCAATGTCATTTTCCCTGGAAGCAAAACACCCTTTGGAAGCACGTGGTGAAATTTTCAAGCCTAGAAGAGTAAGCAGTCGTAGGTTGGCGGATGTTAAATACAAGGGTGACTGGATGAAGCAGTCAACATCCGATGATGAGATTGCATGGCTTGCCAGATTGCTTATCTGGCTGTCAAGTTGGATGAATGAGAGTCTTGGATTGAATCAGCCAGAGCACGACCAAGGAGGCTTCACAAGGTCTTACATAAAAGTTTCGAAAGATGATGTGAACAAGTTTTGTGGTCCCAAAGAGACAGTTCAGGCAGTTTTCTTTGCTGTCAGTTCTCGGTTACTTTTGTTGGGTTCATCAGTGATCAGGCTAATGCGAAAACACGGTCTCAGGGTGAACCTCAGAATGTTAGCATCAAAAAAGGTTGTAATGATTTTGCTTATGTCTGTTGTTTTTTGTATACTGAAAAACACTTTAAGGCCACGCATTATTAAAGTGTAGATGAGAGTAGAACAAGTATTTGTAAGTTGACAGAAATTGAGAGGAAAAGGGTTAATACAAAGAAAGGGAGTTATTTTTTTTTCAGAGACAAGTGTTGGGTAGGCCTATAGTTAGAGAGCACTTAGATTTAGTAGCGCTTTTTTTTTTTTTTTTGGTGATATTTTAGTTCACAAATTTTGAAAAAGTGACAAACAGAGACCCAAATGGTCAAATTTTAGGTTTTTTTTTTTTTAAATGTCAATTGCATTTGAAAAAAGAAAATTTTCACATGAATAATTGCTAATATATTTTTATTAAATATATTTTTTTAAAATAAAAAAACATAAATGAAAAAAACATAAAAATTTACCATGAACTTTTACTGTTACTTTTTTAAAAGTTAATAGATTAAACTTTTATAAAATAAGTTATTGAATTTAATAGCTCTGATTATAATAGCTAGTGAGTTTGTTGGACATTTGTCTCTTTGGTGAGTGACTGTTCAAGTCCACTAGCCGCATTTACTAATTTGCCCCATTCGTCATTGCTGCATTGAGCTATTTTGCTCTGAGTGTAAGTAAGCGTGACAAATGCATGCAAACACTTTGTATTCGAAGGTTGGCGTTTTTTAATTTTTTGAGTACGGTCCCCGATGATTTTCTCTGCCGGTCATGTTCATATATTTCTTAGTGTTATCTTACTTCCCACTTCCTAGAGTTGACATACAGAATAACATTCGGTCAGTTGACAAGTCAAATGTTATATGGGTGGTGAAAAATTGTCAATCAATGCCAAGTTCGTAGTCTTTCCTTTGTTTGTCTTTAATTTACTTGATGCAAAGCAGCTTATATGGGAGAAATGAGAGAGATAAGGGGGACTTAGCGATCCTCACTGTTTGGTCGGTTTTGATATAGTTTTTCTCCTTTCAAAAAAAAAAAAAAACTCAACTGGTTCAAAAGTCGAATGGATGGACTATGTTAAATGGTAAAATTATTTAAAAAAAAATATTAAAATTTTTAAATAATTTTACAAGTGTTAAGATGTAATTAATATGAATTTAAATTTATGTAGTCATAGCATTACTCATAAAAATGACAATTTGTATTGCATCTTCATTGTCCAAACCGAATACAAATGAATCATATTTGGATCTAATTTAAATTAGGCTAAATAACACAAAAAAATTAGGGTTGAATTAAGACTAGTTCGATAACACGAAAAACAAAATTATTTAATTTTGTATATTTTAATTATTTTCAGTTAAGAATGCATTAAATTTGAATCAAAATTTATTATTATTTTAATTAAATTATAAAATTATAAAAAAATTTTATAATATTTTAAATTAAGATATAGTTGAATAAATTAAAAAAAACTAATTAATATATATAAATAAAATTTTTCATTAAAATTAGCCCAAATTCTTTTAATTTAAATTATAATTATTAACCATGACATAAATTTAATTTAATTTAAATTAGATTAATTGAGTCTAGGAATTGATACCGGTAACTTTAAATATAGTCTTATTACGTCTTACACTTTACTTTAGCTTTAATTTCTTGGTATTATTTGTTGGTGTTCTCCCAAATGGGAGAAAATTGATCGAATTCATCTAATTTTTTTTCCTAATAATATTGTTTGCCCTAAAAAAATCTTACTCATGATTCAATTATTTAATTTGCATCACTTTTATTTCAATTAAATAAAAATATTTTTTTATTTTCTTTTATTTACGCTTTGAAAAAATAAATATATTTTTTTAAAAATAATTAAAAATAAAATTACATGTATATAATTAATTAAATCAATATTTAAAAAGTTTCTATTCTCCCGTAGAAGACAAATCATTGACGACAATCTGAATTTCTTCTCAATCGAGAATCTCGCTCATATGAATTCTGACAATGGCTTGTGGCTAGAGACACTATTTTTTCTAAGAATGTTATCAAATTTACTCGCCAAGATAATAGAATAGAATTTTTAAAGTTATCAATAGTCACTACTTGTGGGAAGAATTTCAATAATGTTTATATGTGAGCATCGAATACAAGAGCTTGAGGTTCTGAAACACAGTATTTACTACTGTGCTAGCTAGACATTCATCATTCTGATTTCTGACAACTCGTTTTTCAACAAGTTCTTTATTTATTTATTAATAAAAATAATTTTTTAATTTTTAATTTATTTAACAAAAACAAAAAAAAACTCATTGGCTAAAAAGATTTATTTTTTTATTTCATTTTTTCTTAAGTCACTATATATAAAAAAAAAAAAAATGTAACTTCAGGTAGTAAGACTCTCAATTCTCCTATCTAGAATTCAAATTCGAATTCTATCTGTATGTATATGAGTGTATTTTCTTTTATTAATAATAAAAAAAAGAACTTTAATGTCCCTTTAAAAAAAAAAAGTAAACTTAAAATATGATTTATTTTTTTTTTTTTTTTAAGTTTCAAAAATAATGAAAAATGTGTGTAAAAATAAAACTAAATTTCAGGCCAATTTAAACTTCAAATAAAATCAATAACCAAACTACACTTATTTGAAAACCTTATTTCAAATTCAATTTTCTTTTTATAAATTATATACACACATATATGTACACATTTACGTGTGTATATATATAATTCAGTGAATACCATGGAGGTGTATTAGTTATATCTTAAAAAAAAAGTTACATTAAATTAATAAATTATATACCCTATATATAAATATCAACCATGATAATAAAATCTATTAGAGGTAAACCTTTTTTAAAAACCAATGAACCAACCCAAGTCTATATATTTTTTATTTGAGGTTAGTTGGTTCAAATAACTTCAAAAAATTACAAAATCAATAAAGTCTATTCGATTGTAAGTCCTAAAAAAATAAAAATTAATACAACTAAATGTATCTACATTTTAATATATATTAATTTTTTAAATTATATTATATAATATAATTTATAAAAATAAAAAAATGTAATATTAATTATATTAGGCAATATACCAAATATTAAGTTTGAAACCTAATTCATTATCTCTATTTTGTGTTTATACAGCTTCACTTATATTTTTGGTAAGCAATTTAGCACTTTTTAAATTTTTTTAATAATTATTTTATATAAATTTTTTAATAATTAATATTAAAAATAACTACAATTTCATATTTATATACTTATTAAAATTATTAATTAATTATTAGATATAAAAAATTAAGCAATCAAAATATGTGATGCACTCAAAGTCAACATCTTTCAGAACGTCCTTGTAGATTGGCGTTAGGTTTTTTAGGAATCATAAGTAAGCTAAAAGTTTTAAATTTTTTAAAATCGTTAAAATAAATTTTCTTTTTTATAAAATAACTTAATAAATAACCTAACTAACTTACAACTATCCCTAAAATTTATGCTCTAAGATGTTAAAATAAATCTTAAAAATTAAAATTTTGAACTTTAAAAATAAACTTCATTACCTCAAATTAAATGAAAGTTTGTACCCTCACCTTACTCACTTAATCATTTATTTGATTATAAATTAATGTTAATATAAGTTTAAATTAATAATAATTGGATATTAAAAATTTAAGTAGTAAAAATTAATAAGAAAAAAAAAAAAAGTGGGGGCATACCTAATTTTTTTCTAATTCTATCTCCTCTGTTATGTTATTAGTTAAGATATATTAATCTAAACTATTGTCTAAGATCAACAAATAATTATTTTAGTCTCACATTTTAAAGTTAGTTAATTTTTTTTTTTTTATAAAATTAGCTAGACAAGCAAATTATTTTGGCTGAAAAAGGACATGGACTATTATTTAATAACTAAAATTTTAATTTTTCATAATTATTTCATTAATTATTCCCTAAAATTTTAAGAATAGACTCACCCTTTATAAAAAGATGTTATGCAATATTACAGAAAAAAAACAAGTGACTAAAAATTAAGTTAAAGTCGTGTTTTATTTTTTAAATAATTTCTTCATAGTTACCTAATTCTGTATTTTTTTAAAATACTAATAATTAAAAGATGTTGAGAATTCATTAGCCTGGAACTTTCTCAGTGTCATCACCTAAGCCACATTTTGAAAGGCTGTTTTGCACGATTAATATATTTCAATTTGGCATCTCGATTCTAGAAAAACTAATTCTTATTTAGAGAACAGTAAATAATATTTGTTTATATTTATCATTTTTATATAAGTATTATTTTTATATATCATATATATTAAATAATTTAATAATTAGGAAAGATTGTTGTATGTTAAACAAATAACTTTAAACTCTAATATCATTTTTAAGAGAGAAGTGTAATTACTAACCATATTTTTATTCATTTATATTAAAAGTTATTAAAAAAATTAATAATTTTAAAAGCTTATACATTTATTCATGCACACAAAAGTGTTGATTTTATGTATCTTATAAATTAAATACTCATAATTTAAAAATTAATTTTATTGAATCTTAAACACATAATCTTTATTTCTAACATCACGTTAAAAATTGTTTAAAAATTAACTCTTTAAAAATAAAAAATTAAGCCATAAAAGAAGAAACAATTATACTTTTATATTTGGGCGCTGCTAAGACAAAAACTAGCTAGTACTTGGTTTTGGTTATGTATAAGTTAATTAGTTTATAGATTAATATTTTTTGGATCATAATTATCTTCTTCCACGGAATTTCATTGTTAACGTTGTCTGGCATTTTAACTTTCTAAAACATAAAATCAAATAAGAATAAAACAAATGCAACGTGCAAAAAAAAATTGTATTGAAAATGTACTACTTCCATTTCTTTCAGAAAGATTCCTATTGCTGTTAGTTAGCACTTATGTTGGACCAGTCTTTGAGTTTCTTTCTTCATTGTTTCTTGCCTGGGAAAGTTAGTTAGAATATATAAATGACAAAATTAGGATTAGTCTTTTCTGTGTGTTTTTTCTTGAATGTTGAGGCCAAATTTGAAATCATATAAATTTACATCCCCAACCAAGCTTGTAATGCCTGCCAGCAAGCCTATCTTTTCTTCTACTTGTTCAATTGTCAAATTGACATGGCTCCAAAGAAGGAGGGATCGAACAAAAAGAGCAATGTGGTCAACAAAGGATCTTGGACAGCTGAGGAAGATAGAATTCTGGCTCACTATATTGAGATTCATGGTCCTAGGAGGTGGAAAACTGTGGCTTTTAAAGCAGGTACGTAACATATATTGATCACTTAGATTATATTCTATTTTATATCATAGTCTGTCTGTGAAATTATCTTATTTAAATTTTAAAATAAAATTCTAAATGTTTTTTGAAATTTTCACCTATCAATATCGTTACTGAATTTTCATCATTTCTTAAGTCAAATATCAGCTAGACAAAATTATGTATTTCTTACTTTAATTTCATCGTTGGCTTAATGGGTATAAATTTCAATGACAATTATGTTAACTTTTTGCAGGTTTAAATCGATGTGGGAAGAGTTGCAGATTGAGATGGCTCAACTATTTGAGACCTAATATTAAGAGAGGCAACATTTCTGATGCTGAAGAGGATTTGATACTTAGGCTTCATAAACTACTAGGAAACAGGTAAGCTATAGATTAGCTATAGCTCTTAATTAAACATAATCTAGCTATCTAATAATATCATTAATATGTAGGTGGTCTTTAATTGCTGGTAGACTTCCAGGGCGAACAGACAATGAAATAAAAAATTATTGGAATTCTCATTTAAGAAAGAAAATAAATCAGATGGATAAAACACAAGCTTCGTTAACACCACAAGAGAGTTCACCCCAAAACATCATCAGCATTCCTCAACAAGTGGACCAATCAGAGACTGCCAGAGAATCATTGGGGAACTCAGATAATCTCAACTTTGTTATGAATGAGCTCCTTGACTTATCCGATGAAGGTTCTTACAGTTTGGATTGGGTGAACAAGTTTCTTGATCTTGATCATGATGACATGTGGCAACTTAATGATCTGAAAAATTAATCGAGCATACATATATTTTTCATGTTATATGATAGTAAGCTGGCTCGTTGTTCCCCAATATTGGAATATGAATTTTAGTACCAATAAAGTTGCAGATTAATGTGATCAACCTTCTGTATAATTTAGATTAATAAGAATTTTCTCAATACTGTTAACGTTGGGGCCTCTTTCTTTTTTGGCTCTAGTTTGCAAATAATTCCTCGTAGCAGATGCAGTTGTGTTTTTTTCTTCTTCCAGTTGAATCAATAAACACCTATTTTGGATAGGTGAAGAGATAAGATTGATAAGATTCGATCGAGTAAACTCATTCAACTAATCTAGCAATGATTCGTGTAATAAATGCAATGTACCATGTTGTCATTCTCTGCTACTCCTCTGTTATACATGCAGTAATCATATATAGAGATTGCAAACAAAACAAAAATTCAGAAAGAAGAAGACTTACGTATACTTGATGAGTGAAAATGGTGAATTCGAGTACTACTAAATGCAGCTTAGACTAAACATTTGCCTTTCAAATCCAATTTTAATAATTAAACTCATATTGATCAGTTTCTATAAATAATAAAAAAAATAAAAAGATGGTTGCATGAAAGCAATGAATATATTTTGATAAGTTACATTTTCTTATGACAACGTTACTTGTAAGTCAACTAAATTACACACTATGATTTATTAGTAATTATTAGTTTATTACTACTCATTTCATACAAGTTTTCAACCTTTGAAAGTCATTCATAATATTTAAGCACTAATAAATATGCTTTGAAATGTTGTTGAATAGAAGTTCTGTGACCAAACATTAAAAGGACTCAAAATTAAAGCGATATCCCACTAATTAACTATAATTGTCATGAACAGTAAGGTTGACGAAGCATTTATAAACTTAAATATAAATTATATGTTTTCATGGTGGGACTTGTTGCTTTTTTTTCTTCTTCTACTTTTATTTTTTGCTGTAAAGCTGAGGAAAAAAGCCACCACATACATAGAACAAGGAAAAGGATAGTTTGGAGCTTTTTCTTAAGTTGTAGGAGATTTTTATATAGCAAACAAAAAATATATTTATCATGTTTTGGTTATATATATTTAGAAAATTGGAAACGATTTCTTTTGGCGTGCCCGCTATTGAAATCCCGTAATATTAGGATTGTTAAAACAGTTCAAAATTAGTTACTTAGGATATTCTGTTATCTGTAAATATTGTTATTCTTGATTTTATATTTTTTCTTGATTCTATAATTCCTTATTTAAGTCATAGATTGTACATATTGTCGATCATCCAGAAAATATAATAAGATCATTCATTTTATTCCATATGGTATCAGAGCATGGAACAAAGTAATAATGAATCCCATTCCTCTGAAACAGAGGAGATGGTCGTACCCCCCTCCGGTGAAATTGACAGTTCCACTCTCCACCTTACCGTCGAAAAATTAAACGGCAAGAATTATAGGGAGTGGGCTCAGAGTATCAAATTAGTAATTCAAGGGAAAGGAAAAATGGGATACCTTACGGGTGAAACCAAGAAGCCTGAAACCACCACCGGCCTCCAGAAGTGGGTAGCTGAGAACTCTATGATCCTCTCGTGGCTGGTCCATTCTATGTAGCCATTGATACGGAAAACGTACCTTTTTCTTCCAACGGCGAAGGACGTATGGACAGCAGTGAAAGAAACCTACTCTGATTCAGGAAATTCGTCTCGAATTTTTGAAATCAAGACCCATCTATGGCGCATGCAACAAGGTACTATGACTGTGACTGAGTTTTACAACATTATGGTTGGACTATGGCAAGAACTAGATTTAATTTGCGAAGAAGAGTGGGAATGTGCTGGTGATACCGTGAGGTACAAGACGAAGGTAGAAAATGAGCGAGTGTTTGAATTCTTGGCCGGTTTGAATCGTGATTTGGATGATATTAGGGGACGAATTCTTGGCCGGAAACCACTCCCGACGATGAGGGAGGTTTTTTCCGAGGTTCGCCGGGAAGAAAATAGGAGAAACGTGATGTTACACGATGGAGGAGGACACTTCGGGTACGCGAACGGCGCTGGTCTGAAAGGAAATGGGATGTTAGGGCTGGAGTCTTCAGGAAATAAGAAACCGGGTCATTGAGCAAGACCCGAGTCCAGTGGGCAAACCGAATTGGGTTATGGAATGGGCCGTGGAGCTGGGCTTCCTGAAATGAATTTAAAAATGGGCCCAAGCTGTTCTAATGGGTCTTTTGGACAATTTTCTTCAAGTGGCCCATCTGGGCAATTTTTTGACAATGAACCCAATGGGTTCTTATCTCGTGGACCTTCAAATAATTCGGGACAAAAAAAAGGACCTTGGTGTGAGCATTGTCGTAAAACTGGCCATATGAAGGATTCATGTTGGGAATTGCATGGAAAACCAACAAATTGGAGACTCAAACAAAATTACAGCGGTCGAGGATATCAAGTTTCTACTGATCAGAAATTTCAGACCGAGTCAAACTCAACATTTAATCCTGAGCAGATAGAACAACTCCAAAAATTGTTTTCAAAATTTCAATTGTCTGGTCAGTCTTCCTATGTTCCCTCTGGGTCACTAGCTCACAAAGGTAACTTCTTAATTGCCTTAAATTCAAAGATAAGTTTTCCGTAGATTATTGACTCAGGTGCGTCAGATCACATGACTGGCAACCATTATCTTTTTTCTTCCTATGTACCTTGTGCTGGAAATTTAAAAGTAAAAATCGCAGATGGTACTCTTTCTCCAATTGCTGGAAAAGGAAGTATAAAAATTTCTGATTCTCTAACCCTTGAATCCGTCTTACATGTACCCAAATTATCCTGTAACTTATTATCTGTCAGTAAGTTAACAGCCCATGCAAACTGCTCTGCTAAATTTATTTCTTCCTCTTGTATTTTTCAGGATCTATCATCGGGGAAGACGATTGGCAGTTCTAGAGAAAGTGAAGGCCTTTATTACTTTGAAACGACAAATGTGAGTGACCAGAATAAAATTGTCAGTTGTAATTCTACTTTTATCCCTAAGAATAATGATGTTTTGTTGTGGCACTATAGAATGGGCCACCCTAGTTTTCATTACTTAAAACAATTGTTTCCTTCTCTTGTTTCTAATAAAGAATTCCCTGATCTGCAATGTGAAATGTGTGAGCTTGCTAAACACCACCGTACATCATTCTCAAAATCAAAATACTCACCATCCAAACCATTCACCTTGGTACATAGTGACCTATGGGGACCATCCCGATCCTCGAGCCGCACTCATATGAAATGGTTTATCACCTTTATTGATGATCATACTCGTATGTGTTGGGTATATTTACTAAAAGATAAAACTGATGTTCGAATAGTTTTTTTAAATTTTCACTCTATGGTCCGTACCCAATTTCAAACCCAAATTCAAATTTTGCGGACTGATAATGGCATTGAATATGTCAACCATACACTCAAAGATTATCTTCAAACCCATGGAATCATTCACCAAACCTCCTGTGTTTACACTCCATAACAAAATGGGGTGGCCGAGCGAAAAAATAGACATTTATTAGAAGTAGCTCGAGCCTTAATGTTCACTACAAATATGCCAAAAAGATTTTGGGGAGATGCTGTTTTAACATCTGTCTTTCTTATAAATAGAATGCCAAGTCGAGTCCTTTCCTTCGAAACACCATTCAAAAGCTTAAACACTGTTTTCCGACATCTCGTCTTACTTCCAATATTTCCCTTAAGATATTTGGCTGTACTGCGTTTGTACACATCCATCCTCATGAACGTGGTAAATTGGACCCTAGAGCCTGAAAATGTATTTTTATTGGATACTCTCCTACTCAAAAAGGTTACAGGTGTTATGAACCATCAACACAACGTGTTTATACAAGTCTTGATGTGACATTTTTTGAAACCACACCATATTACTCTACCAAAACTCCTCTTCAGGGGGAGACCGAACATCTTGAAGACCAGTTTTGCTCATTTGACCTATCCTTTTTCAAATACCGATATCCTTCCCCTTGATATTTCCACAACCCATCCTGATCTTCCTGAACATTCTGATCCTATTACACCACATCATTCTAATGAACCACTTACAGAATATCATTTAGACTTAGGGGGAAATGCCGAAAAATAACAAGACAAGGATATACTGGTTTACTCAAGGAAACCAAAATCAAAGTATAAAGGTAGATTCACTCTTGATACACTGCGAGAGTTTGACCCGGTGAATGGTCCAAATATTCTCGAGCCTTCCTTTGAATCAGGTACTTCTAATTCTCCTGATGATTTACCTATTGCACTTAGAAAACAACGTCGATCTTGTACTTCTCATCCTATATCTAAATTTGTGTCGTATAACACTTTGTCTCCCAAATTCCATGCTTTCACTACTAACCTTGACAGGGTCATAGTTCCGAAAGATATTAATGAGGCTTGGGAAATTCCTAAGTGGAGAGAGGCTGTAATGGAAGAAATGTGAGCTCTAGAAAACAATGGAACTTGGGATGTGGTAGATTTACCAAGAGACAAGAAGCCAGTTGGGTGCAAATGGGTCTTTACTGTTAAATATAAAGCCGATGGAAATATTGAAAGATATAAGGCTTGCCTCGTTGCAAAAGGGTTTACCCAGACATATGGGGTTGACTACACCGAAACATTTGCTCCAGTTGCAAAATTAAATACTGTTCGAGTACTATTGTCATTAGCAGTAAATCTCGAATGGACTCTTCAACAACTGGACATCAAAAATGCATTTTTCAATGGAGTATTAGACGAAGAAATTTTTATGACACTACCACCAGGTTTTTATGAAAAAGGAAAATAGAACACGGCGTGCAAACTGAACAAATCGCTTTACGGACTCAAACAATCACCCCGAGCATGGTTTGATAGATTTACGAGGGTGCTGAAAGGACAAGGCTATCAGCAGGGTCAGTCAGATCACACAATATTCTTTAATCATTCCCGAGAAGGATTAAAAACAATTTTGATTGTTTATGTGGATGACATCATATTGACAGGAGACAATTTGGTTGAGATTGAAAGATTAAAAAAGGTCATTTCTACTGAGTTTGAAGTTAGAGATCTGGGACAGGTGCGTTATTTTTTGGGGATGGAAATTGCAAGGTCAAAAGAAGGTATAAGCGTTTCACAAAGAAAGTATGTTCTAGATCTTCTAAAAGAAACAGGTATGCTAGGGTGCAAACCAACTGACACTACGATTGAAACTGGAAAGAGAACAGAAAATGAAAAATCAGTAGAAAAAGAGAGGTATCAAAGATTGGTGGGAAAATTAATTTATTTATCACATACAAGGCCTGATATTGCGTTTGCTGTAAGTATGGTGAGTCAATATATGCATGCTCCAAAAGAAAGCCATTTGGAAGCAGTATACAGGATTCTCAGATATCTCAAAGGTTCCCCTGGCAAAGGACTCTTCTTTAAGAAAACAAGACAAAGAAAAATAGAAGTTTTCTCAGATGCTGATTGGGCAGGGTCTATTGAAGACAGAAGGCTACTACTGGGTATTGTACCTTTATTTGGGGGAATCTTGTTACATGGAGAAGTAAAAAACAGAATGTAGTAGCCAGAAGTAATGCTGAGGCAGAATTTCGGGCAGTTGCACAAGGAATATGTGAAGGATTGTGGCTTAAAAAGCTTTTAGAAGAACTACGGGTAGAAACTGAGGTTCCGCTTAAGGTATACTGTGATAATAAGGCTGCTATTAATATTTTTCTTAATCCAGTTCAACATGATCGAACCAAACATGTAGAAGTTGACAGACACTTTATAAAAGAGAAGGTTGAGAATGGTATTATATGTATGACCTATATTCTTACACAAGAACAGACTGCAGACATCTTCACCAAAGGACTTTCACGTCAGAGTTTCAAGGATTTTATAAGCAAGTTGGACATGATTAACATCTATGAACCAACTTGAGGGGGAGTGTTGAAATCCCGTAATATTAGGATTGTTAAAACAGTTCAAAATTAGTTAGTTAGGATATTCTGTTATCTGTAAATATTGTTATTCTTGATTTTATATTTTTTCTTGATTCTATAATTCCTTATTTAAGTCATAGATTGTACATATTGTCGATCATCCAAAAAAATATAATAAGATCATTCATTTTATTCCATACCCGCAAATTGCAGAATGTATTTCCTTCTTGCCTAAACAGTATCCTTCAAATATGGTCCTTACTCATACCAAAAAAAATTTTGCAAAGCTTATTACATGAACACGTCAAATGTCTTGTCAATTTTGACAGCAGGATAAAAAAAATGTGAACTAGTCAACAATCGGTCCTTTATTGTAATTTCAAATGTGGGCTTACTTGTAAAAAAAAGTTGGGCCAACTTCGAAAATTTTGAAGCGAAATTTCGTGGTAAAGCCCACTTGCATTTACTACCAGTATCAGTTCAAGTGTTCAAGTCCAAGAAAGAATACGGTGGAAAACTTGAAATTAAAAAGGGTTGCTTTACGATGTCGTATGTGTAAGAACCTTAGTTCATCCCAACGATTTCACATCACGCGTCCTAAGCATGTGAACGACAGATAACTCTAAACACGTCGAGACTTTACGCTTCATCCAATCCCGTTTCGCCATCTCAAGATTCATCCATCGTCTATCATATACATTACCAATGGGTCCAACAAAGAAAAAAGCGAATTATTTGTTATGGGAGTTTTTTTAAGATAAGATGTAATTCTTTTTTTTTTTTGGAAAACCGTAATTATTTTGTTAAAAATTTAAAAAAAAATGATAAAAATAATATTTTTTAAAATTTAAAATAATAAAAATATTATTTTTATATTTAAATTTATATTTTATAATTTAAAAAATGATTGATATATCATTTTTTTTACATAAATTTAATTAAAATTAAACGACTGTAATTTAGATTCTTTAATTTAAAATTAAATTATATTTTTAAATTATTTATATTTTATAATTAAAAAATTTGTATGTTTTTTTTAATAATTTTATTAAAATTAATGTGTAATTTATATTTAAATATTTAATATTATACTTTTAAAGTTGACGTTTAATACTTTTAGGATGTTAATTTTATTATTATAAATTTTAGTGGTGTTGTTTTTAATAATTTTTTAAATTAAAATAGTATATTGTAAATATTATGATTTACGCATTGATAATTTTATTTACTTTTCCATCCGATTGTAAATGGCCCGAAAAATCTCCTAAAATTGAACGAGACATTATGTTTAATCCCCGTGAAACTTAGAGAAATTCTGTGTTTTTGTTATGGCTGCTCCATTTTTTTCAACGCCTTTCCAACCTTACGTATATCAGGTACTCTCTTGCTCTTTGCACTTTGTCTAGCAAAATTCCAACTATTTTCTTTACTTTGTTAATTGCCATATGTTTGGTAGCTGGGAAAGCTCTGGAAATTAGAAATTATTAATCTCGAGCACGTTAGAAATTATTCATCTATTCCGTGTTCGATTTTTTCCCCTTCTTTTTGTTAAATGGAGCATTGTATTTTTGTTCACTATATGGAATTTTTAAGCGGATTTAGTTTTCTTTTGGCCTTTGATCGTTTTTCTTTGTCCTGATGTTGCAGTTTGGTGAACTAGGATCAATTATTTATTTGCCTTTTGCTAATATACTAGGATCTATTATTCAATTAGCTAAGCTGCGTATATGTGTAAATGTTTGGGGGCGTTTCTAGTGTTAGTTTTGACTGGATGGTTGAATTTGTCTGTAGTACTGGACTAATGTTCCTTATTGTTTATTGCTTTCCATTACGAGTTTAGTTGTTAGAAATGCAGAGGTTAAACTTGACTAGCATGTATTTCATTTTCATGTACTAGTTTCAGAAACAGCCGCTTAATTTGGTATATTGTTGAGGATTGTAGATCATTTTCATGTACTAGTTTCAGAAGCAGACTCTTAATTAGGTATATTGTTGAGGATTGTAGATCTAATCCTGTTCAATGATAATAAATGAAATATGGTACATGTTCCCATATACTTTTGAGGAATCAAGCTCCAAGGAAAATAATGCAATTACTGATAACTTTTATACTTCAGTATGATCATGTGTATGCATCTCTATGAATAAGGAAATTTGCTTTGGGAAAATGTTAAGGTTACTATACTAAGGTATTTTTCCTAACAATGATTGCTAAGAAACCAAGCATTTATCTTTCAGAGTAGTTGATTATTAAAGTATATTTAGTAACTAAGTTAGTTACTCTTGTGTCCTAGGTGGCTCTAGTTTGTTAGGTTGTTACAAGTGTCGTGTAGTGCACTCATTGCTAGCTAAGCTAGCATAGCATAGGTTGTACATATATATATATGAGAGCACTTGCTCAACAATAATACATACAAATATTTCCTCATTTTCTGTTATACATTACATTTCCTTTTATGGCATTAGAGCTCTTGGTTTCTTAAATTTTTTTAAGCTTTCAGTAATGGCAACAGATAATCAAAACTCTGTGTCTAGCAAGTCTTATGCTGGAATTTCTGCATCTTCTCCTGTACAACCTCTGTTGTCTATCCTCTAGTAGGCTTGACATTTTCAATCAAACTTGATCATCACAATTTCTTGATTTAGCGAGAACAACTTCTTGCGATTATTAATGCTTTTGGCTTAGAGCAATATGTTGATGTTTCTCTTACTCCTCCTTCACCAGTGCTGGCTGGATATGCTCTTTCTAATCTAGAGTTTGAGTTGTGGACTCGCATGAATGGCACCATCAAATCTTGGATATATGGCTCAATTTGAAGTTATGATATCACATCTTCTACGCATTGGTTTTGCAGCACACATGTGGTCTGCACTTGAGAAAAAGTTTTGTTGTTCATCTCAAGCTCAGATCATGGATCTAAGGTTGCAACTTCAAACCATTCAGAAATGTGGTTCTACTATGGATGAGTACCTTCTACGTGTGAGAGAATTTTTTAATCGTCTAGCAACAATTGGTGACAAGGATCTTATTCTATGTGTTATCTGAGGTCTTGACTCAAAGTATAACGCATTCATCTCCTCTTTATCCTTCCATGGGGGTTTTTGACCTTTGATGAGTTTCATAACTTGTTGTTAGGTCATGATCGCATGCTTGATCATTAAGCTACACAACTTGAAATGGCTTCCCTCTATCATGCAAATTTAGCACAGGCTTTAGCTAATGTTGGTAAGTCATCTTCGGCCTTTCTAGTACTAAAGTCTGGACCTCCAAAGAGTCAATGGAGCCTGCAGAATGAGCAGGCACAACAAAAGAAATCTTCCTATAGTGGTAGTGCTCTTGATTCTTACAAGAACAAGAAGCTTAATGGTGGTGATAGCTCTATCAAATGTCAGGTTTGTGGAAAACTTGGACATAGAGCTCATAAGTGTTTTCAACTGAGGGATCTGCTTCTTGGAAAAACAAGTTCTCCTCATCTTATTGCCTTTGTTGCTTATGGTCATTTTGCAAAAAGCTCTTGTGAGCCTTCTAGCTCTTCTTACTGGTTGTTGGACTCTAGTGCAACACACAATCTCACTGGTGACTCTTCTACTTTGCATAATGCAACTCCTTACACTAGTTTGGGGATTGTTACAGTAGGTAACGACTCTGCACTCCCCATACAACACATTGGTTCTAGTTTACTTCATGTCAATAGTCATGTCTTACTTTTGTCTATAGTTCTTCATGCACCTAGACTCTCTTCAAATTTGCTATATGTTCAACAATTATGTTTTGACAATGACTTAATTGTTGAATTTTCTGTTGATGCCTTTTATATTAAAAAGACACACACGAAGAAAATTTTGGCTCAAGGAGGTGTAACTAATGGCTTGTATTCACTACAAGGACTCAGTTCTTAGCACCTCTTCAAGTCAACTTCCTTTATTTCTTCTCCTCAAGCCTTTTTAGGCATCACTTGTGATATTTGGCATTCAAAGCTTAGCTCATCCTTTAGATAAGATTTTAAATATATTTGTTAAGCAGTCTTTGCTTCCTAATATGACTATTAAGAATAAATTATTTTGTAATGTATGCCCTTTTGCAAAGGGACACAAACTTCCTTTTCATTCTACTCATGTTAAGGCATTTAAATCTTTTGATTTGTTGTATATGTATGTATGTATGGACTTCTCCAGTTATAGCTACTACTGGTGCAAAATATTTCCTACTTATTGTGGATGATTGTACTAGGTTTATATGGTTATATTTTATGTCTACCAAAGATCAAGTTTACTCATTATTTGTTTCCTATATGAATATGATTGAACGCAATTTTTCTATCAAACTAAAATCCATCCAGACTGATAGTGGTGGTGAGTTCAAGTTTTTGGACACACATCTCCACCACTTGAGCCTTGATCATAAGGTTACGTGTTCTTATACTTTTGAACAAAATAGAATGGTAGAAACTCACAATAAAAGTGTAATTGAGAAAGGTCTAGCACTATTATTGCAAGCACAACTGCCTAACACATTTTGGGTTCATGCATTTCGTGCTGCAATCTATATAATGAATAGACTTCCTACAAAGGTACTTCAATTTCAATGTCCATATACTTTGTTGTATTCCAAGCCCCTCTGATTATAACTTTCTTAAAACTTTGATTGTGCTTGCTATCCTTGTGTGAGGGCCACAAACAAGCATAAACTTCTTCCTAGGTCCAAGGCTTGCATATTTTTGGGATATGCACCTAGTCAAAGAGGCTATTTATGCCTTGATCCTATCACTCAGAATCTGATTTCCAACAAACGTGTGCTTTTTGATGAAATTTCTTTTCCATTTTCTCAGTTGTCAATTTCGTCTCCTAATGCTACTAGTGTACCTTTGTCTGACACACTGTTTGTGACTAGTTCTCCTACTTTTGTACCTATGTCTTCTTGTCCACCTGTACTCTCCTTTGATCTTTCCCATAATCTCTCACCTATCTCTCTTTTTTTATCACCAACTTCTGTTTCATCTTCTTTTGTTTTGTCTTCGTCAGTTTCTTCTTCTTATCCTTTTCTACTTTAATTGATCTCCTTTCACCAGCACCTACTTCTCTTCCTTACATATTGTTTCCTCTCCCCTAAACACTCATCCCATGGTCCCTCAAGCAAAGGTAGTGATCCATAAGCCTCATCCAAAGCTTCTCTCAGTTGCTCTCACTCTATCAGTTATTTTATTTGAGCCTTCTTGCTATGATGAAGCTCAAGGCATCCCTGAATAGGAAGAGGCTATGAGGAAATAATATTAAGCACTGATAAGTAATCAAACTTGGTCACTTGTTCCTCTTCCACCGGGGAAGAAAACAATTGGTTGCAAATAGGGGTATAAGGTAAAATTGTTTCCAGATTATTCTCTCGATAAGTATAAATCAAGATTAGTAGCTAAGGGGCATTAGAAACATGAGATAGACTATACTGAAACTTTATCACTTGTGGTTAAACCACAAACTATACGTGTAGTTCTCACAATTGCTATCTCTTTTGGTTGGGATCTTAAGCAGATTGATGTGAATAATGCCTTCCTTAATGGGGAGCTTGAGGAGGTAGTATATATGGAACAACCTTTAGATTTTGTAGACACTATTAAGCTTGGTTTGGTGTGTAACTGAATAAGGCTCTCTATAGCTCTTAGAGCTTCGTTTCACAAGCTGTCATCAGCCTTGGTTGAGTTAGGTTTCACTAGTTCTAGATCAGATTCATCTATGTTTGTTTCTTTTACTTCTCAGAGGTCTATTGTATTCTTGTAATATGTAGATGACATTGTGGTGACAGGTAGTGATTGGTTACATTAAGGAGCTCTATTGGCTTACCAAATTCAAGATTTGCACTAAAAGACCTCGGAGATCTTCATTTCTTCTTGGGTGTGGAAGTTAAGATATTGAGTAATGGTTTGCATCTCTCATAGAATAAATATGTTCTAGACTTGCTTGTAAAAGCTGGTTTGACTTCAGCTAAGTCCCTTAGCACACCCATGGTTTTTGGGAAGGTTTTGTTTAAGTATGATGGCATATCTCTCATTGATCCTACTTTATGTAGAAGCTTAACTGGAGAACTCCAATATTGTGTAATGACAACGCATGAGATAGCTTACTCAATTAATAGGTTGTATTCTTGCATGCTCCAATAGATAAACATATGAAGGTAGTTAAAAGGGTACTTGGGTATCTCAAGGGCATAGCCTCACATGGGTGGTGTTACAAAAGTCTTAGGTGCTTGGTCTAGTTGGATTTTTTGATTCAGATTAGGCTTGTTGTTCAAATGATAGAAGCACCAGAGGGTGTTGTATTTATTTCAAATTGTATTTATTTTGGAGATAATTGGTTTCATGAAGCATGTAGAATTGGACTTCTATTTCCTAAGAGATCTAGTCGCTGAAGGAAAATTGGATGTAAGGTTTACACCCTCACCTATTCAGATTGTAGACATACTTACAAAGCCCCTAGCAGAATTCTTGAAGCCTAAATTGATGGTGCTTCTTTCAATTTAAAGGGGATATTAAAGTATATTTAGTAATTAAGTTAGTTACTCTTGTGTCCTAGGTGGCACTAGTTTGTTAGGTTGTTACAAGTGCCGTTTAGTGCACTCATTGCTAGCTAAGCTAGCACACGTATAATATATATATATATATATATATATATATATATATATTTCCTTATTTCCTATTATACATTATGTTTCCTTTTATTGATGAGTTGGCAGCGATCTACTTACCTGTGTAACTATTTTAAGATTTCATTAGATGAATACAAGCAATAAATAATTGTCAACTGAACTCGATTGATTCCGTTATAAAGCATACATATGGTTTTTTAGCAATCCACTTTCTTTTAATTATTTAATTTTGTTACCTTAACAATTCCTCTATGATGTATAATCAAGCTGTTAATTGCTTTGGATTTATGCTCGTTATAATGGAATCTATCGAATTTAATACACATATATTTTTGATAATTTGAACTTGAAACTAATGAGTTGTAATCTTATTTGGAAATGGAATAGAGTCCACAAGATGCTGTGATACCTTTCCAAATTTTTGGCGGTGAAGCTCAGGTTGTTCAGGTATATGCCATGGGAAGCCCAAAAGTCTGTTATATATGTTCTTTATATCTTTGCTATTTAATCCTTTTCCTTCTGAAGTTGATTTTTTATGTTTTGTTTTTCCTTGCACTTTTAGATAATGCTGAAGCCAGAAGAAGTAGTTATTGCAAGGCTTGGTAAGTTCCTTTCCCTGCTATTTTTATTGCACTTCTTGGATACACGCCTCTGTTTGTACAAGTCATCTGCCAGATGGGGTCATAGAATCAAGGGTTAAAACTTTAGTAACACAAGCTTCACATTTATCCTTGCTGATACTTGTGCCAAATCTAGCTTTAATGAGTTAACTTTAGTAATACTCTAACTCTTTCAGAAGCCTAAATTTATGGATACAGCTTAGTTTAATTCTTTATGATGGTGGTAACATATGAGTTTCTTGACATTGTTTGTTATGACTCCTCTTGCATGACATCATCTCAAGTAGGTATTTTATAAATAGATTTTTTCAATTTTAGGGACTGTGATTCTTTAGTTATGGTTGACTTATACTTCTCTGGTATACATTTTAAGGTCTGCATTATACAGCTTAAATTTTCAATTTTTCCATGGTTAGACGCATCTGATGACTGCACAAGTTGCAGGTTCCATGTGCTTCATGTCTGGGTCCATAGAAATGGAAAATGTTTTTCTTCCTGAAAATGAGGTCGGTATGTGGCAGTGGCTTTTTGGCAAGACTGTAACTAGCATAATTTTTCGATATTCTGGTTCAACTGATGGATTTGTTGGCATAGCTGCACCTTCTCTTGCAAGAATCCTCCCGGTTCGTGATTCTGAACACAATTGACCCTAAACTCATTATCAGTCTAGTCATTGCTTGATTCTAAACACATAAATGTATGTTATATATCATACTTTGCAGATTGATTTGGCAATGTTTGGTGGAGAGATCTTTTGCCAGGTAATACTACATATTTGTCTTAATTCATCTGAGTATTTCCTTGTTTATGGCGAGTAAATGTACAATGTTTTTTACCATCACATTACCTTATTTTCCATCCTTAATTCCATTAAGATGTATTTTAATGCGACTTCAGTCCAAATTTGTAGCCAGATGCATTCCTTTGTTCTGTGAATGAGGTGAAAGTCAGTAACAATATTGATCAGAGAGCACGTAATGTAGTTACTGTTGCAGAGGTGATGCACTGGAACTGCTTGTCTTTTTTTTTTTTTTATGCTTTCTTTCTGTTAATAACCTGATTTTTATTTATTTTCTCCCTTCCTATTCCCTTCCTGTTAGTATGTTCTCCGAGTTGTGTTTGTACGTCTCATTAAAGATGATGTTACTTCAGGGATTTTTGAGACAGAAAATATCAGGCCGAGGGCTTGCATTTATACTTGCTGGGGGATCTGGTATGCAACTTTTTGCCTTTTATGTTGTTAATGATTGCATGTTAAACTTTTAAGTATTCGGTTCCACCCTAAATGTTGTATATAATGCTCTACTTCAATCATTAATACTGAAGCTTTCCCTGCCTCATCTGGACTTGAGATTTTTTCCAATCCTGAACTTACCATATTTCACTAGAATCATTGTACTGACTTTTTAGTTATTTTTTAAGTAGAAAAAATGTCTGAAAAGATGCTTGTTCTATTGAAAGACTGGATTATAGGGGATTCGTCTCAATTTCTTCCTTCTGCTTGTGTCTTGATTCTTTGTCCTTATAGAGAACCCTTGCTAGTTAAGATATGTAAAATCATTATTGTGGAGGTCCCAATAGCTGAATTTTGACTGAAGTTGTAGTTGAAGATAATTGTTTTCTTAAAACTAAAATGTGGCTATCATTTTATTCTATTTGCTAGTTGTTCAGAAAAATCTCGAGGTAGGTGAGGTACTATTGGTGGATGTGTCCGTCAGTTGCTGCTGTGACTGCCACAGTCAATATCCAAATCAAATATAATAGTCCAATGAGAAAAGCAATGTTTGGGGTAAGATGTTTTATTCAAATCAATATTAATGTTTCTTAATTTTTTCATATCTTTTATTAACGCTTATACAAACTAGTCAGGATATCCTTATTCTTTTGCAGTTTTAGTCCTTCATTCAATAATCCTGGTCATATTTACTGTCATCTTATAGGATGATAATTTGGTTTTAGCTCTTCCAATATCAGGGCTACAAGCTAATCTTAATTGGTTTCCTAACTGTTCTTTAACCGCAGGGTGAAAATCTAGTTACGGCCATTCTAACTGGACCAGGCATCGTCTTCATCCAGAGTTTACCTTTTCACCGGCTTTCGCAACGCATTGCTAGGTAATTTCTTGTAGCATGAATCTTGCAGAATGCAGATCTTCAAACCCCACCCGCATTCATCTTGCCCTTTTATGCCCTTGCGATTTCGTGTTTGGTTGATATCATTGGTATGAAATGGAATTTAAAGTTTAGACATTTGTTTAGTTTGACTTTCTAGAAGTGAAAGGAAATTTATCAATTCCACCACTTGTGTAATACTATAATATTTTTATTTTATTTTATTTTTACTTATTTATAGGTTTTTTTTTTCTTTCATATGTCTTCGTTGAAACAGAATAAATGTTATTTTTTCGACCTTTACGGTTTTATGTTTATTTAGATGCAACAAAATTTTATTGTTAATTTAAGTTTTATTTTTATTCTATTATTCAAACCAAATATAGTGATAATAATATTATCATTCAATTCAATTTCATTCATGTTAACATGATGTAATTAAGTTGATGTTTGTCTGCTTTGCAGGGCAGTTACTTCCCCGAACATGAGGGAAAATCCAAAAATCTTCATACAGATAGCCGTTTTCTTTTTACTGGCATATGTTTTCATTGTATCTTCATTAATCTTGACAGATGTTTGAATTTTAGCTTACTTTTACTATTTTCTTTGCTCTTCATACATCCCACACCCATACCTTTATTATCCGTTGATGGTTAAGAACAATAGTATTATAATAATTTAAATTAGTTTAATTATAAGGTATAATTATTTTTCGTACATAAAATTTTATTTTTATCCTTCTTCAAAAAAATATATATATATTTATTTTTTTATAATATAAATAAATATATATTTTTAATATTAAAAAAAAATATATATATATATATATATATATATTAAAAATAAAATTAATTAAATAATTGAATTATTTATATAAAAAATTTAATTTCATAATTTCTTATTTATCGGTAATGTACAATATCACCGCTAGTTTACGAGGAATGCTAATGATATATTCGTACCTTTTAAAAAAAATATATTCTTTAAAATAAGAAATATCCCTACAATGACACATGTTATTAAAAATAAAAAATAAAAAAAAGTCATTTCACTCCTACACCGTTCCTGCTAACAAAACATGCCTATAGTTTTAAAATGAATGCAATCGAGTAAATCCGTGATGTATTAAATTGCCTTTGAAAAACCATGGCTTTACATGTGACTGACTTGATAGTTGGTGCTCATTTTTCAAATAGGGAGAAAATTTCACCTAAATATTTGCTTGCAATGATTTATAAAATTAAAAGTAACCAATTAAAACAAAAAAAAGTAAAAGTAAGCTATTAATGAATAAAGGAGATATTTATTTTCAAAATAATAAATCTGAAACAAAATTTCTATTATTAAAAATATATAATTCCAAAAATAGATATTTTTCTCTTAATGGCCTAAATAAAAAGGTTTTGCTTTAGCGCAATTATAAAGGCGCCTAAATGCTGGCATCAATTGTAGGCGCGCGATATTGGTGGAACTTTGGGGGAAAAATGGAGATATATGGAATTCTCGGACCTTGCAAATGGGATTTGGCGAAACAAAATACACCCTAAGACTGTAACTTTTGTATTTGATAGAAATTCGTAAGCCGCTCATATAATATCTATCTTCTTCCCTCTATTTTTGTTATTAGTGAAGCCCTAGGCAGTTCAGTTCACGCTCATTTTTTTCACCACTTATATTCAACCAAGCATTTGAGATTCATCAAGTATTTGTGGAAACGCATCTTATTGTTTTCTATTTCTCGGGTTACGTTAAAAGAATTTTGATTCTCTCACTGTGGGAAGCTGTTCGACTTATTGACTCTGTATTTCCTACCGATGATTCCGCTGCAGGGATGCGAATTCTTCTTGCCAATTTATTCTTGAAGTAGGGTTTCCGATTCTGTCATTTTTGTTGTTGAAGAGATTGTTGTTGGCTTTCCTCCGTCATGAAAAAGGGGTTTTCTTTCGTCATCTGAGATCCGTGAAATTTTGTTCAGGTTTCGTTAATCGCCGCTAGATTGAGCCCGTGACACTCTGATTGGAAGCTTTCAAGACTCCTGACCGATTAACGGTTCGGCGATTCTTCTCTGAAGTCTGTAGGTTCTAACTTCTGATTTGATTGTGTTGGAGGGGGATCACGATTGGCGTCGCTCTCGAAGTAGATTTCAAAGAGCTCTCCTTTGTGGCTGTTCGATATGTTCGATTTCTCTTCAGTATTTGAAGGGGAAAAAAAAGAAGAAAAAAGTTACAAATTTGTACTGTTTGTTTTTATTTGAGTTTATTAAGAGGCCTTCATTTTTTTTTTTCTCAAGGCCTTTGATTATCCTTTTTCAGGACTTTTGTTGTTCGTTTTCTATATTATTATTTTGAAAGGAAAAACTTTATCATGGCGGTGTATTATAAATTTAAGAGTGCAAAAGATTATGATTCAATTGGTATGGACGGTCCTTTTATCTCAGTTGGTACTTTGAAAGAAAAAATATTTGAATCCAAGCATTTGGGGAGGGGTACTGATTTTGATCTTGTGGTCACCAACGCTCAGACCAATGAAGGTTGGTTCAGATTTAGATATCTAATATCTAAGTTTATTCTCTTTCTTTAAGTGTCATTGATCTGCATAATTTGTCTGACTTAGTTAGTGAGCTGTGAAAATATCCAAAAATAAAAAATAAAAATAAATAAAACATTACCTACGAGGTGATTCTGAATGTTGCTTAGTGTGGGGATTTTGGGGAGCGGTGAAGGGGTTATTGGGTGTGGTCCGGAGTTGTAATGCTTCCTATAAGTAGTGTCACTGTACATCGTCACTGAGAATGTAAAGATTTCCATCAAAGGGAAACGTTCTGGCCTCAACATTTTATTGTGCAATGGCCCAACTTTGGTGGGGGTTTTCCGTTGAGATGTCGAGACTGAGTTTTACATCTTAGAAAGTTGTCTGTTCACGTGATTGTGCTCCGGTAAATTATATGCATGGATTTTAATAGATTCATGTTTCTCAGTGCTTTATAGACCTTTTCTTATGTGTTGGAATTTCAGAGTATCTTGATGAAGCCATGTTGATACCCAAAAATACTTCAGTTTTAATTCGCCGTGTTCCAGGACGTCCTCGTATGCCCATTGTTGCTGCTCCAGAGTACTATCTCAAAACCTTTGGTCATTCATAACTTGGTTAATTTTCTTGAATTTAGTTTTGTTATCGGTAGATTGTTTATAGGCTTTGCTGATTTTGGTGCTGCTTCTACTCTCCTATCTGTTTGTATCTCCTGTATGATTTTTTTTTTTTAATGTCATGTTGGTAATAGGAATAGTTTATGCTGTATGACTTCTTGTTTTGGGACCAAATTAATCCCTGTGATATGTGCGACCTTTTGGTTTCAGGCCTAAAGTAGAAGATAAGGTACAAAATGTTGAACCAGAAAAGACTAGTTTTGCAGCAACTGATTTGTCTGCCTTTAAATACGTACGTCTTTCTCTTCATGAGATGTCCTTGGATGTGGAACGATAATTAATGTACTCTGCTTTCCTTCATGGTTAATTTTTTTTTTTTAAGTAAACGTTTTAATTTTGATTTGTAGCCTGATGACTCGGAATGGGATGATCTTGGGGGTGACTTGTATGAAATACCTGAAGCACTGCAAATCCAGTCAAGCAATACAATTTCAGAAGCTCCACTTGCAAATAAAGCCGATGAGGATAGCAAGATTCAGGCTTTAATTGATACTCCAGCATTGGACTGGCAACAGTAAGATGATATTTATCGATCATTTTTACCAAAATAAAAAAAATTTGTTATATGTTTAATGTTCTAATGATGGAATCAATTATAGTTCTAACTCTGTGTGTTCTACCATTTATTTGATGTGCAGTCAAGGACTTGATGGATTTGGTCCTGGTAGAGGTTTTGGGAGGGGTATGGGTGGAAGGATAGGTGGACGTGGTTTTGGTATTCTCCTTTTTCCAATGATTGATATTTAATTTTTTGTGGATGCATCTGTTTTATCTGTTTTTATATAATGAAACTGAACTTTTTTTGTTAATTAGGTCGAGGAGGGTTGGAAAGAAAAACACCTCCTCCGGGCTATGTATGTCATAGGTGTAAAGTGTCAGGTATATTGATGTTTTTGCTAATTCATTCTTTCCACTTCTTCTGAGATAATATGATTACTTGTGTGCTGAAAATTCAAAAAAAAAATTATCAGGACATTTTATTCAGCATTGCCCTACCAATGGTGATCCTACTTTTGACATCAGGAGAGTGAAACCTCCAACTGGAATACCAAAGTCGATGTTGATGGCAACCCCTGATGGGTCATATGCATTGCCAAGTGGTGCAGTAGCTGTTTTGAGACCAAATGAGTAAGATGTTTTATATAATGAGAACAATATTTTTTCCTAATCAGTGGTCAGTTTGAGATTACAATTAATGTACTTTTCAAAATAGGGCTGCTTTTGAGAAAGAAATTGAAGGGTTACCATCCACACGTTCTGTTGGTGATCTACCACCTGAGCTTCACTGTCCCTTATGCAAGGAAGTAATGAAAGATGCAGTATTAACTAGCAAATGTTGCTTTAAGAGTTTCTGTGACAAATGTAAGTTCTGAATTCTGATGCCAATTGCACATTTGTTCTTTTTGAGGTATTTTGGAATGCTACTGTTACGTGTTGGAACTGTTTCATTTAATCTGTACAAGTTTTAGACTCCAATTTTCTTATAAATATCTCAAAATTTATTATGTATTTGTATTCAGATGCACATGTTTGAAATTTTACGCTCAGGTATTAGGGACAATATTATCTCCAAGTCAATGTGTGTCTGTGGGGCTACAGAAGTCCTTGCAGATGATCTTTTGCCAAATAAGACACTAAGGGACACAATAAATCGAATTTTGGAGTCTGGCAACAGTAGTACTGAAAATGCTGGTAGTACATTCCAAGTTCAAGGTTAGTGTCTTGTTTTTGCGGTTTTGTATTTTGATCTAGATATTCTGAGTTATGTCATAGTAATTCAACTAATTCTAGTTCAATTTTTTTATTTTTAGATATGGAGTCAGCACGCTGCCCGCAGCCCAGGATTCCATCCCCAGCTATGTCTGCTGCATCAAAGGGTGAAGAAAGACTGTCACCTATAAACAAAGAAACCCCAAACGTTCAGGAAATTGCTGATGAGACAAAGCCTATTGCTGTCTCCATGCAGATAGAGGAGAAGATCAAGACCGCAAAACTGCCTGGTGTATCTGAAGCAACTCGTGAATCAGCAAGTGTAAAGGAGCCAGTATCACAGGGTAGTGTTCCACTCATTGAAGAAGAAGTGCAGCAGAAGGTGGCTTCCATTGAAGCAGGTATGATACCATTATCATTTAACTGGTTGCATCAGTAAAGCTCCATTTTGAGTTCTGTTGCCTTTTTATTTATTTATCTCCAGGCTTCTATCACATTGTCTTATTCTCTGTTTCATCAAGTTACAGCGAATAGAACAGGAATTAAAATTGAGTTCAACCCAGTTGCTGTTTTTGTTTTTTTTAAATAATTTAAATATTGGGAATCTTTTTAAGCTGGGTGATATCAGGTACTTGATGATGTTAACCATCTATCTTTTGATTACAGGAAAGAAGAAAAAGAAGAAAAGAGTCCGTGCTCCTGGTAATGGTATGATAGTGTTTTATATCATGTCTTGAGTATCAGATTAAATTAAAATTTGGCTCATTTAGATCCACTTCCCAAGCCTTCGAGTATCTCACTTCTGTATTAATTTTGTGCTAGACTTGCAGTGGAGAGCACCTCAAGATCTTGCAGTTGATAACTACATGATGCCTATGGGACCCTTGGGTCATAATCCATATTGGATAGGCATGCAACCTGGTATGGACTATATGGCGCCTTTTGGTGCTAATCCTATGCCTTATATGGGCTATGGACTAGGTCCTTTAGACATGCCATTTGGAGGTTTTGTTCCACAGGATCCATTTGCTGCTCAAGGCTGTATGTTCCCTGGCTTTCCACCCAAAGGTACATATGATTAGTTTGCCATGGTAAATTGTCTTTCTTCTGATTCACTCAGCCTGCCATCCATGTTGCCACGACCCCATTCTTCTCCCTTTGGATTAGTGGGATAGGGTGTGAAAAAAGGAACAGGGCTGGGTTGTTTCAGTAGCTAACTATTTTTGTGTAATAATACAACTAAATGGAGTGAAGATAGTATATGGCTAATCGGATTATGGTCTTGAGCATATACAGGAACCTTGCAGACTTTAGCATGGGCATGATGAATCCAGCACCACCTGTCATGAGCAGAGAGGAATTTGAGGCTAGGAAAGCTGAATTGAGAAGGAAGCGAGAGAATGAGAGAAGGGGTGAAAGGTAATGATGAGATTATTGTTTTCTCTTTTCAGTAGATATTCATTTACCTACCATGGAAATAGTTGCTGCCTTTTTGTTCCATTTGAGATCTCATGGCTGTGTTATGAAGATGATGGGAAGTTATGATGCCTGCTGTTTTTCCAACAACCAGCGTCTCTCTCTCTTTTTTTTTTTTTTTTTTTCTTTTTTGGAGGGGTCACTGGGATGGGGGGGTGTAAACTTACATTGACGGCCATTTTCTTTTTCCGTATTTTTTTTTTTGTTGGAATGAAGACTGCCAATTATTCTGTGTCTTAATAGTGGTTTCTAAATCTGCTTAGCAGTTTACATCATTTGTGGGTCATTAATCAGACTTGTATGAGTGGATGTAATCGATTGTGTCAAAGTTTACTTCTTGTTTATGCTAGTCTAATGTTGTCAGTTGTCATATATTTGAATTCCATGTGTGTATCCTTCATTCTTTTTGCAACACTGTTATGATGATTTTTTCCAAGGGTAACTCACATCCATTTTCCATGACAGTGTATTTCCCAAAGATGAGAATTTGGGCAGAGAAGTGAGCAGCGCTGGTGATGCCCCATCAATGAAGCCTAAATCTGTAAGTCTTTTTGTTATCCTAATCTTTCTCCCCATTTGTGTCCTGCAGCAGCAGGTAGCTTTCACGGTCTTTAGGAAGCGTTTTGCAAGTGGATGCCATGTTGGCAAGATAATGCCTCCAAAAAAAAATTTTCTCCCAAAAGTGATCGTTTTGTTTCTACATTTAGATACAATTATTTGAACTTTTAAATTTTTTTAGAAGTTGATCTTTATATTGTTAAAAACAATACGTAATATTGATCCTGGAGTAGCCCTAGGCGATGAAAATATAATATAGTCTAGGTGTGTGGTGGACTAGTGGTTGTTAAAATCACTGTTGTTGGATGAATTAAAAAGTGGTAATGCATGAAAGACAGTGTGTTAATGCATGTTCCACTGCTTAGAGTGCCTTTCAGTCTTGGCCCATGAACTGAATTCATACAACTTCTCTGCCTGGCATATGGTATGATGGGCTGAATAACCATTATCTTCCCCATTTTATTTATGTTGTCTCATGTCTGGTTCATATTTTACCCACAAAACCTATCCTCCAATTTTACAAGTTAAGTTGCTTTGTGGTGGTGGTCTTTGCTGTTGAAGACTCTTAGGGAATGGTGATTGGTGAGCAATTTGAATTGTGAAGTACTGAATGTTCATCCCTGGAGAGGAATTGCTTAAAGTATTTTTATCGCATTTGAAGTTTAACTAGTATCAGGATTTTACTTTACCCTTGCTATCATGAGAGGAGTTTTCGTGTGGATTTCTTCCTCGTAATGTGGTTATCAATTGTAGATTGAGAGATCTGTTTCAAATTTTGATTCATTGTTTTCTCCGGTGTGTTTTGAGCTCAATTGTTTGTTGTTTGTTCATTGAAGGCTTGGGGAGAGGATTTTGGATTGCCCATCCTCTACGTTCTTAGCAGAAAGTTGAATTAGTTCGTTTTCGGTGCCAACACGCTGCTCTGTTTTCCAATTTTCCTAAATTCTTGACTAATTTCAGTACAACTTAACTAGTCTTAACGAACACTATTTTGATGTGGTTCCTTGGATATTTGCTGAATCAAACCTGTGAATTAAGTTTTTAAAAATTAAAATTTCTTGTTTTCTTGCTAGTGGATTGAAATTCTTTCATTTTTGATAAATTTAATTTATATGTATTTTCCAAATTACAAAAAAATTGTTTGTAAAAACATTTAATAGTGTAAGAAAGGTCTTTACAGGCGTTTCATTTGTTTATGGTCATTAGGGTTTTTAATTTAAAATATTAAAAAAGGGAAGATGAATGTTCGAACAATCAAAACAAGAAAATGTGTGCTTTTGATTAACGTGTACACTTCTGAAGTCTACTTAATGGGTCGGAGCTTCATGATGGGCTTTTTCATGTGAAGCCCATTTTAGTTGTCCTAAATAAAATACATGTGTGGATGATATGAACGGCGGTTGGGCGCTGTCGTATTATCATCTATTCATAATAATAAAACTACTTTATTAAAATGAAAGGAAAAACACAATCTAATATGGTTTGTCTTTATTTGGGTGCAGAAACCCAACAGTGGGATACCATCGAGTCCGGAACATCGCTACCGTCATCGATCTGAGAGGTCATCAATAGAACGTCCTCCGCGAGAGCTCGAACCTCCTCGGCTGCCTAAGAGGAAGTCCGAGCACCACCATCACGATTCTGATCGTCTCCGTGATCGTGACCAGTACGATCAAGACCGTGATTATGATCGAGACAGTGAGCATCGTCATCACCATCATCAGAGCCGTCGTCGGGAAGAGTCCTCAGGAAGACCGTCATCTGAAACATCGGCCAAACCCCTGATAGGTGTAGTTGCAGTATCAGAAACGGCACCGTCAGACCGCAAGCAAAAGGCGAGCGTGTTCTCTCGCATAAGCTTTCCAGAGGGGGAAGTGAGCAAAAAGCGTGAACATTCTTCTTTGGTTGCTGCAGAGTCCGCAGTAGATATCTCAGCTTCTTCAGATCGTTACAACAAGGTAACTGTGAATAATGGTTATTACGATGACTACAAGTCTTCCAAGGGGACAATGGTAGCTCCGTCTGTGAGTAGGAAATTACCAAGCAATAGCGTAGGGGACTATGAATCGAGCGACGATGATAGGCATTTCAAGAGAAAGCCTTCGAGGTACGAGTCGTTACCAGTGCCGCCTCGTGATGAGGAAGAGCCTCCTGCCAAGCATTCAAGAGGTTCGAGGGAGAGGGAAAGGGAAAGGGAGCGAGAACGCAACAGTAAGCACAGATAGAGAGAATGTGTTTCTCTCCGTAATTCTCCTTTCTGTGTTGACTATGTTACCACAGTAATGGGTTAATGGCATGATCTCTGCGTGTTTCTAAGTTCCTCAAACAAAGAGATGTAGAGTGAGTAGAGGATTGTCTTATTGTACTGTGATACTCCCCTTATACCCCCATGTTTTTAAACTCTCTAATTTGAGCTTCTGTTTCTGTTTTACTCTAGTCGGTTGAATGGTGGTTTTTTTATCTTTCTGATAGCCGCATGAATGGTTGTTTGAGAATGATTTTTTATTTAATCTTTAATTAAAAAATCTTCTTCTTTCCTTATAAGTGGCTTGTTTTATCTGTTTAGATTATTATTGTGTTGGTTAAATTATATTATTTTTTATTAAATTTTAATTAAATTTACAGTTTATAAATTTTAAAATTTTATAGTTTAGTTCTTAAATTTTTAAAATTTTATACATAATTTTTTTTTTTTAAATTTTTAAATTTAATTTTTAAAATTTAAAAATTTATGCACTAAATTTTAAAATTAATATATGTGCTTAAAATAGAATTTATATATAAATTTTAAAAAGTATGGAGATTGTATATTAAAATATAAGATTTTAAGATTATAAAATTTTAAAAATTAAATTTAGAAATTTAAGAAAAAAAATTTAATAATTAATAAAATAATTAAATTTACTATTTTAATCTTTATTTTTATTTAATTTTCCTAACATAATCAACATTTATTCTATAATAATTGAATACTTTTTTTTTTTCTTTTTTAATGGATAATAGAGTTTGATATGTACTAAATAAAACTTACAAGGTGTATAGTATGGTACAATTTTTTAAGCTTTTTTTGTAATTAAAAATTTTAAATGAGTATATTATTTCATCGACGGTAAAATAATTTAGTGAATAATATCATTAGATTATATATATAAGATTATAAATTTGAAAAATAATTTAATGAATAATATCATTAGATTATATATATAAGATTATAAATTTGAAACGATAAAAATATATGTAATAATTATTAAATTTTTTTTTATAATAATTTCAAGTGTTAGCTTATTGTAAATATTTTTAAATATAGACGGTGATTGAAATGAATGAAAAAAATTTGGACGTTATTTCATATCCCTTCTAAAAACAATCTTTTTATGAAAAAAAAAAATGAATATATTATTTCGTTGGAAGAAAAAAATCCAAAACCAATATTTACATGTTAAATGTTATTTTTCTCCCCTCCTTTGATTCTTTGAGTCAATAGTTTCGTCTCGTTTATATTGGCCTTGTTAATCTTTTAGGATATTTTTGATTTTGTATTTTAGGATGTAGGCTTTTTTAATCGATATCTATCTATCTATATTAAAGGTCTTGATTATATTCAATATATATACATTTAATAAAATTATTTTTTTATTTTAATCTATTAATATTAATTATTTTTTTTTAAATTTATTATCATATTCAATAAAAATTGAAGACATGATAACAAAATAAATATTATATTATGATTACCACATCTAATAAATAATTTAAATATTATTTTACTTTCATAAGTATAAAAAATTAATTTTGTATGTATTTAAATATATTGTAAAAATTAACAAAAAGAAAAAATAATTAAAATAAATAAATAATTACACATATTTAAACTAATTATTTTAAAAATACAAAAACTCCTTTTACATATCCGCTTGAAACTTTGGTTACTGTATTGTGTTTGCATTTTTTTTTCCCCATAAATACTCATCATTTAAAATCGTGTAAGATTGTTGTTTAATGATATTTTGGTAATAAATTTAAAGAATTTTTTTAATAAACATAAAACACGCAAAGAAAAGAGGTAAAATTGGGATAAATTAATTACCTTTAATTTTAAGATAAAACTTTAATTTCTCCAAATATTAAATAGTCAATAATATTTAAATAATAAAAATAAAAATGTCCCATATAATGTTCTTTTAATAATATAAATGCATAGTAATAAGAAGTAAATAAATAAACATTAAATTAAAATTTGAATGATATGATATGACTTCATTATTTTCATGTCAATATTTTAGTAGAAGAAATCCGATAGCTTAAAAAAATATATTAACACTCATACCCATAAATACAATTAGAATAACAGATTTGAATTCACAATTTTTTAGCCAATTAGTAAAACTTTAGACAACAACATTGTTTGTGACGTATTAAACATGTCAAATTTACGTATTAATGTCCACTCATTTTAGTTAGATCATTTTAAATTTAAACATCAACTTTTGATATAAAAAAATTGATCCAAGCATCTACCTTTATTTTCTTTCTTAATGATAAACAACGTGAAAAATATCAATCATATATACATTCGAAAAAAAATAACAAATATAACGCCCCTAAACCTCATAATAATAAAAATAACATTCATAATATTAACTCAATACTAACTTATATCTCTCCAAGTTTAAAATAAGTATACTATTTTTATTATTATGAATTTTAAGAAATATCATTTTAAATAATTTTTTGAGAAAAAAAAAATTGTGGGATTCAAAACCTGAAACTTTCCTAGAAAAAATACCATGTCTACAACCAATTGCTAGGAGGCAGCTCGGTCATATAAAAACATCAACTCATTTATAGCTAAAACAAGGGAAAATACTAATTTTATTTCAACGTTTTGTTGTATAAATAAACTGAGTTTATCCTATATTCATGATAAAAGAAAAAAAGTTTGTCCTATATTTCAATTAACAAAACAAATTATTTAAAACGATAAGGAAACATAAATATCATTTTATCATTCCCACTGGAGTAACAAGTAAAAAGCTACAACACATTTTTAACATAAAGTTCAGCGAAGAAGCACTACTAACGACTCCATCATCGTTATGAAAAAAAGAACATAATATCACTATTGAACGATTCACCGTAGAAATATTATTAAGACCCTCTTGCACTTCACAGATGAAAATAACCCTGCAAACATGTTAAACAAGACATGAATTAAGGGCACACGTCAGGTATAAAAATTAAACTCATTTTGTACACAACTCAACTCTATATTTAATAAGCATCAAGAGAGAGAGGCTAAAAAATGAACATTCTACTTAGTTACTTGCTTATAGAGAGAATTGCTTATCTGACAAACAACATACAGTTTAGGCCTCAATTACCAATTGTCTGAGTAATTTTTTCATCAACTGAAATATCTAGCTTATTACCAAGGGAAAATGGGGAGGGGGATTAAAATTTAAATGGCACCACAATGTGTGAAGCAAGACTCGAGTTCTTGCGTTTCTAAATTTATATTTTGTGGTTGAATTGTGCTTTATATTAACTTCCACTTGATCTATAAATAAATAAAAGTTTCCTTTATAGAGTTATCCCAAATACCCATAGATTTTATCTACTATGTCCACTTTGGCTACCTACTAGACTAACACAATCACCATATTGCTTTGTAGAGTTCAGGCTTCCATATATTGCTTTGAAGAGTGAAAGCTTAGAATAAAAAACACAGGCACAAATATCTTCTCTCTCAATTCATTTTCTGCGTTCTCTATACAGGTCAATCACTAATTCATTATAACTTGCAATTTGCTCAACAACAAGAACACAACACAACAGAAACAGAAAACAAAATGAATTCCAAAACTACATTAATTGAAGTAGAGAACCTAATAATATATCCCATTAGTGGTGTAAATAAAATCGATTCCAACCAATACAACATTAAGATACATAACCATTAAAATAAAAAAGAACAGACAGCAAAGCAAATACATACCCTTAAAATCTCAAGCTTTCTGAGAAGGAATCATTCCAGCCTTTCTGGCATAGGCAAAAATGCCACCAGCCTCAATAACAGGTCCAGCATCACCAATTGGCTTCAATTTGTACTCTTTCCCAGTTGTGTGATTGATCAAACGGCTCTCACCGATCTCAATTGTCACCACATCACCTGTTTTACACTCCTCGCAAATTCTAGTTTCCGATTCAATTGGATACACTTCTCCAGTAGCCACTGAGTTCCTAAAGAAGATTCGAGCATATGACTCTGCCACCACAGCCGTCACACCCGACGCGCCTAGAGCCACAGGCGCGTGTTCCCTCGACGATCCACAACCAAAGTTGGCTCCGGCGATGACAATGGAGTACTTGGACTTAGTTTCATTGGGTTCCACGAAGCGCGTGGAATATATTGACGGGAGACCACACAGCGCGTAAGATCCGAGCTTCTCGTACTCGGCTGGATTGGAAGGGACCAAGGTCAAGTATTCGGCTGGAATGATTTGGTCGGTGTCGATATGGTCGTTGACGACGTAGCAGAGGCCGTGAAAAGATGTATCCGTGCCAGTAGACGATGATGGTGAAACGGCGGCGCGTGTTATGGCACGAGTGGCGCATGATATTGCGTGTGGACAATTGATGCTTAGGGGCTTGATGGGGTTTGAAGAAATGGAGGGGGGTTTAAGATATTGAGGGACAGAAATAGGAAAGAGACTGTGGGTATCTCTGGGGGTGGAGTTGAAGCAAGGGTTCGAAGAGTGTGATAATGAAGCCGTCATTGTTTTTGCTCCAATGCGAAAGTTTGCCTCTTTTCAGATCGGTGTTTGGTCTGCTTCAACCGTACAAATGAGAAAGGTTTCGAGTATTTTTCCTTTTATTTATTGAATTATATTTTTTCCTTTTATTTTATAAAATTTATAAACAAAGTTAAATGGTTTACGCACCCTAACCTTAAAGTAGTCAATCCTATTAAGCAAAAGACAATACTTAAATCGTCTAAGTACTCCTCGTCTAGATATTCTTAGCGTATTTTAATTTTATTCTTATAAACTTTAAACATTTTTAACATATTTTCCTGAAGCTGAGTCCAAACCTTAACGCTATTTTTACCACCATATTATTTGTACTACTATTTAGATATTTTAATTTTCTATTAAGCAGTTATACAACTCAATTATTTTTTATATTAGATAGTGTCTGCTTGTAGCATATCTAATTTTGGAATGAAATGTAATTAGTCGACTGATTGTTAATAAGTTCAATAAAGTACCTTTTGTTACTTTTTTTAAAAATACAAAATCTGCTAATTAAGTTTCACTTCCAAAGTTATACTCATTCAACAAGCTTAATAGGCCACAAAAAAAAAAAGCCCCATTCTAATAACATCCCACTTAATATGCTATATACATACCCCTTTAATAAAATATTTAAAATTTAATGCAATAAAAAAAAAAAAAAAACAGAAACTCAAATGCATCCCACATCTTCCCGGCTCCAGAAAATGTTCAAACATCCCTGCCCAACGTACAGAAAATGTTCAAACATCCCTGCCCAACGTACAGAAAATGTTCAAACATCCGTGCTGAACGAATGTCTAACATGTAAGAAGGGTGACAGAAACCGGCGCCGGCAAGAACCACGACACCAACCGCGGCAGCAAGAAGGAACCCAGAAATCTCACCGGCAACGAACCCAGAAATCGCAGCTGGAAAAACTCATCGGCAGCAGTAGCGACGCCAGAAAGAAGTCGAGGAAGAGAACTGTTTCAGCTGGCGTCGCTACTGCTGCCGATGAGTTTTTCCAGCTGCGATTTCTAGGTTCGTTGCCGGTGAGATTTCTGGGTTCCTTCTTGCTGCCGCGGTTGGTGTCGTGGTTCTTGCCGGCGCCAGTTTCTGTCACCCTTCTTACATGTTGGACATTCGTTCAGCAGGGATGTTTGAACATTTTCTGTACGTTCGACATGGATGTTTGAACATTTTCTGTACGTTCGGCAGGGATGTTTGAACATTTTCTGGAGCCGGGAAGATGTGGGATGCATTTGGGTTTCTGTTTTTTTTTTTTTTATTGCATTAAATTTTAAATATTTTATTAAAGGGGTATGTATATAGCATGTTAAGTGGGATGTTATTAAAAAGGGCCTAAAAAAAACCCTTAATAGGCCCATATTTAAAATCAAGGAAGGCCCATATTAGAAGCCCAAGACGACATTCTGTTCTCAGAACAGAAATATAAGAGTAGGTTTATTCTTTTTTTTTTTTTTTTTTTATGAGAAGGGTAGGTTTATTCAAAAACTTTAAAGTGAAGACTCAGGTCAGGTAGGCGGCGACCACTGCGTCGACGTAGCAGTTATCTGATCCAACAATGGGTACCTTTCTATACGGCATTCTCTCTCTTTTTTTTTGGGGACTTGCATCAGGTTTAGTACGTTGTTAATGACCAAAAGCCTTTAGTTTAGTGTAGGTTCCAAGCATGTAGTCGGCTCTGAACTTAAGCATTTTTAACAACACATTTAAGTGATGTTATTCTTGATATTTCTCTTTCTTATAGAAAAGAGTGGTTGTCCTTCCTGGTCACATCAAATACTAACGGCTGAAAGTAACTGGAATGGAGCATTGTAGAACCCTGTTTTTTGTTGAGCTAAAAAAAAGCATGAGTTTTTGAAGCATAGTGTGTGATACTTACTATTTGAATTGATAAAATTAGGGGCCTACAAGTATGTATCAGAGCTATGGAGGAAGAAGCAATCTGATGTCATGAGGTTTCTACAGAGGGTGAGTTGTTGGGAGTATCATCAGCAACCTTCCATTGTTCGAGTCACACGGCCTACTCGCCCTGACAAGGCCCTCGTTTGAGCCAAACAGTTAGGGATCCTCCACCAGATTGTTTTGTTAAAATTGGTCGCTTTTATGCCCATTACATAAATACAACGACATTTGCAACGTGTTTGAAAATTTGTGGAATGTGATTTATGCCTTTTTAATGGTCGCCATTTCGTTAATTTTGATGAGTTGTTTCGTTACATGGTTAATCTTTTAAGTTCTTGCTGATTTATTTATTACATGCATGTACTATATCAATTCTAGTGAATTTTCAATACAATTGAGGCAGTTTTAATAACTGTTCATATATTGCTTGCATGGGGATTGAATTTGACTTGTGCGACTAGACATTTCATACCTGGTTTAGTAGCACCTTTCCCTCATGCCAGGTAGTTTGTGTGGGTACTGTGATTAGATGCTTCTTGAGACCAGCTATGTCAACAACTAATCTCTGACCGAGCAGATTCTCTTTTTACATCTCACCTTTGTCTATCGGTACATTTTAAGTTTTTCCTTGTTACAGACTTACAGTACATTATTCCAACCCTAACTCATTTCTGTGCAAATGTTCCCCCTTTCCTTTTTCCCCTCGTTTATGTTTTCTTGTTCCGCCTTTTTTATCCCTTCATGTTTACGTAGCTAACTAATATATATAACAATTTTTTTTTTTTACAAGGGTTATGTTGTTTATCGTGTCCGTGTGAGGCGTGGCGACAGAAAGAGTTCTGTGCCCATTCCAAGGGTATAGTTAATGGAAAGCCCACAAACCAGGGTGTTACTCATCTGAAATTCCATTGTAGCAAGAGGTCTGTTGCTGAGGAACGCGCGGGTAGAAAGCTGGGAGGCCTTAGGGTTTTCAATTCATATTGGACCAATGAGGTTTGTGACTCATTTGTATTTGGCTTTACTGTTGCTGATCGTGAGAGTGTTTGGATGCATAGTAAACAAGTGTTTTTATAGACTAAAGCGCTTTTTTGGGTGCTTGTAATAAAAATGAAATGCTTTTAACTGTTATGAAATTCACTATTTAAGCACTTCTCTGAAATGTGTTACCCGCTGTTAACAGTTAATTTTTTTAACACAAATCCAACACTTTCCTTTAATAGTTATGCTTGTATTTTAAAAACTATAATAATAAAACATTAAAGCTTTGATAACGATTTTAATTCTTAATTTTTAATTTTTTTTAAGTGATTTTTCAATCAAGTATATTTAATAACGATTTCTGATTTTAATTATTATCAAAATATATAGTGATTCATAAATCTTTAAAAAAAAGATTTTTCAATCATATTTTTGATCTTTGATTTTTTCCATTTTGAACAAACATTTTTTCTATAGAGTAAATAAAGTCTTATAATTTTTTTATGATTAAATATTGAAATAAAATAATTAAAAACTTCAAATTTATAAAAATAACCAAAATCTTTCTTTATTCTTAATTTTTTTTTGAAAAAAATCAAAAAATGAAAATAATTATCAAACAATTTTAAGGTAATTTTTAATTTTTTTTGAAAATTATTAATAAAAATAATTATAAAATATTTTTGTGATTATTTTTATAAAAAAATAACTAAATTATTTATTGCAAATGATAGCAAACACTTTTTGTATTTTTTTTTTTTTGCCAAAAGTGAAACCATTTTTGGTTAAAACCATTGACCAATTCTTATAAAACCATTTCTATTGAAACTAAAAAAAAAATTCAGTAGTGCATCCAAACATACTGTGTATTGTTTTTTGGATGCTATTTTCGCCACTTTCTTATACAATGGGATTTCTTCTTGATACAGGATTCAACTTACAAGTATTTTGAGGTAATCTTGGCTAACCCTGCTCGTAATGCTATCCGTAATGACCCAAGAATCAACTGGATCTGCAACCCAGTGCACCAGCATAGGGAACTTCGGGGACTCACCTCAGCAGGAAAGAAATACAGAGGTTTGCGTGGAAAAGGACATCAATACCACAAAGCACGGCCCTCTTGCAGGGCAACCTGGACGAGAAACAACTCTCTCTCCCTTCGTCGCTACCGTTAAATTTTGTTGCACTTCCCTTTGTGTATTTGCGTCATTTTCTGGATATTCTCTTGAGAGCTTTTTATTACTATTTATTTAAGGATATTTTCTGAAGGATGTAGTTTTCTGCATTTGAAATTTTGGAGATTTAACCCCTGGAATCTGGATCATGTTCCATTTGAATGATTTACTAACTTTATATATGTATTCTGTCAGTTTCTTTGTATGTAACTATAAAAATAATATCCTTTATCGCCAGCCTGTTGAGTATTGTTAAGTAAAGACTTAATGCCTGAGAGACCGATGGGAGAAGATCTATCATGGAGTTTTCTTGATCTATAGTGGCAGCGAAAGAACTACCTGAATCCTCTCTTTCAGGGACTTTCATTTTCAATTCAGTTATCAAATTGGGGATATTAGACGGTGACACTATAGTTTGTTTGAGTTGACTGATTTGGCAAAATAAGCCACAAATCAAATTCGAATAGCGAGGAGACACAAGACAGAATCTAAACTAAGAACATTGGCACTTTTAGCAAAAGTTTTAGTACAAACGTCTGATATGTAGTGTAATTTTTCTCCCCCAAAGAATCCAAATTGAGTTTGTTATACACTACAGCCTTCCATCAATATAGGTCTCTTTAAGATTTTGCAATGCTTGTCTGATCGCATCCACATCTTGGCTGGAGTATTTCAAACATACTAACCTTTGAGCAACATGGTACGCCATTTGGATTGGCTGATGTCGCAAGCAGTTTACTTCCATCCTTTTCACCTCCTAAACATTGGCATAAAAAAATAAAAATAAAAATAAAAATACTTATTCCTATGCATGTACTCGGATGCAAGTGACTAAGACGGAAATACGAAATCCAATTCCTATTTCTTTGCATGTACATAAAGGTTTAAAAGGATGTAACATATATTGAAGTGTGAGATTAATCATCTCCATATGTAGTAAAACACATGACAAAGGTTCCTCCGTACATAACAACAGAATAAAATTCACGTTGAAAAAATACTTTGACAGGATCAAAATATTGCTGATAATTTGAATTGCTTTACGGACAAACAAAAAATTTGTATAAAGAGCTGTAACTCTAATAAGTGTTACTTTGATTTCTTAGATGATATCAAACGATTTACCCGTTCTGTTATCCGAGCTGTGATGCTTCTAGCGGTTTCAATAACTGAATTTGGTAAGCCTGCAACTTCTGCTAATAGAAGGCCATAGTGCGGTATATGTCTTGGTCCATCCTTGAGGTGAAACTTCATAAGCAAAAAAGGCTTTTGGTTAGTGATGTTGGTAAATATCAATAATAAAAATAAAATGAACAAACAGTACCTTGAAATCAAGATGATTATTTCTAATATCAACATCAAAGTGAAGGATTTTGACATTTGGATACATGGATGCTAGTTCTGATATATTCTCCATGTGAGTAGCAAATATAGTATACCTGAGGAAGATAAAGCAAAATGGTTTAGTTACTACGCTAGATGATTTGTTTCTCTTGGCTATGTTACCATATAACATCTTCCCTAGTCACAAAGAAATGCCAAAAAACCCTAAATGGTCATATTTTCAAAGAATTAACCATATTTTACCATGATAAAATTTATTTGTAAGAGAGAGATTTTGTTATGTTTAACTATAATTGTTTTTATGGTTATATATGGTCCTAATTCAAATGTTTTTCAAGCAAAAACAGTTTCCCTGCACTAACCTGCTCTAATCATTTTAAAGCATTAAAACATCACAATTCAATCCTGTTCTTGTCTGTTCATTTATCGTACATGCTTGGGAAGTCTAAACTCGTTCAAGATTATAAATATAATGTCAAATTTCAGAACATAGGGTTCTAAGTTTGAATGTCAAATGTCAATGATGCAATCCGGTTTAAGCAATCTCATAGTGTGATATACCATACTGTTAGTGTTTAATTGCATGGCATAACCTCAACATGTGTTTTTTCATGGGAGTTAAAAAATAAAACCAATTAAATAATTAAATCATATAAAAACCGGAAGAGGGTGTTTTTAATTCCTTGCAATTTTTTTTTTTTTGGAAGAAGTTCCTTGCAAATTTAAACACCATAAAATTAACATTAGACAGCTTTTAAAAGTTTTAAACTCCCAACTCTTACACTTGATAACCCACAACAGACATGTTAATATAAGAAAATCAAGTGTTACGCTTTCAATGATAATAGATATTCACAACAGCTCCATGCAATTGCAAATCCATCAGAAGAAGATGTAGCCCTTCCAAGTTCATCCATAACAATTAGACTCCTGTAATCAAACACTTGAATATCAGAAAAAACTACTGTTAATTGCCTATTTAACTAGGTTAAATGATTTATTACCTTTGGGAGACATTTTGCATGATAAAAGCTGTCTCCTTCATCTCGGTCATGAACTATAACACCAAATAATAAGATCTCCAGCTAAAAATCCTTACCGTACATGTATAATATAAACTAGCAATGAAAACAGGGTTAAATGTTGTCTGAAGCTTAGAAACAGAAGCCTACCGTACTAGAGTTTGATTCGAGGTTATCCACAGTTCCCATCCTTGTAAATATACGATCAACTACCCTTAGAGTTGAGAAGCGAGCTGGAATGTAGCAACCAATCTGAGCAAGAATTACTATAAGACAGACTTGCTGAAGATAAGTGCTCTTTCCACTCCTGAATGAAACAGTTTATAATTTAACTTCAAGTAATATACTATTAACCAAATTCTTATTTTTTCTATCTGCATGTTAAATGTAATCAGAAAAACAGATATATTTACATGTTTTCTATTTATGAGAAATGAAAGGAATGAGGTAAACATGACATTACACTTTTCTGGATCAAGTAGTTCACATTGCTAACTATAAGGAGTAAATCTTAAAAGTACAAAATCTGATACTTTTTGGCTATATTGAGCTCATACTTGTTAGTCATTGAATAATTAAACTGACATTTGAATAGTGAATAAAATAAACTTAGCTTACAATCATTTTTAACTAATTTCATAGCTTCATCAATATATGCATTAATAAACAACTTTTAATTAAACTGACATTTGAATAGTGATTAAAAATAACCTTACCTTAAATCATTTTTAACTAATTTCATCAATACTTCATCAATATATGCATACACAACTTTGGAGGAAAAAAATTGACTTTGGGAAAGCTATGTCCACTTTGTTGATAAATAACAAGTACAAATCCAAGGCTATTTATCTTCTTGCTAGAAAAAAAAAATCGAATCTCTTCTAGAGCATCTTCTTTTATTTCTTTTATTTATATTTTTGTGTGAAACAAACAAGTAAAATAGTCCAAATATGAAAGAATTTTTATATATGAGAATAGCTTACATGTTTGGACCCATTACAATCACCATGTTTGATGCCTCAGATAAGAAAATGTTATTGGGCTGCAAAATATTAAACTGATCAATTATAGAGCTGTGAAGAAGCTCAACGGAAGCGCAAACAAAAGTAAACAGCACATCAATGTTTGTATATAACCAAACACTTCTATAGTATTTAACGTAGAAAAAGGAACTTTACATACAACAAATTCGTTGTGTATGCCCTCTAAGATTGGATGTCTTCCAGCATCAATTGCTAATGGGCCACTATCTATCAGTAGACAGACATAAAAAAAAAATAGTCATCTCATTTTAAATATAGGATATTTAGTGCTGCAATATAGCAAACAACTTACCAGTGAACTGTGGTCTAGTATATCGATCAATAGGCTTTGTGGAAACTGCATGAGCAAATGAATTAACAATCATGTCCAAAAGGCATAGGACCTCTGCCAGCAATGTGAGCACAGAAACATCTTCTCTTATAGCATCCACGAGGGCTACACACAATATATTATCATAAGTTATTTGTAATGTATAGGCTTTAGAAACACTAAAAAAATATTGCCTTGAACATTGTTTAGCCAAAATGATGGGTCAAATAAGTCCAAGTATGTTTCCTAGTTATTTACAAGGGTCTCTGTTGAAACCTAGAGATTTTAGGATTATTTGAAATTCAAAAATCAGTTTAGTTAGGATATATTTTTGTTATTATCTGTAAATAGCAGTTAGGATTTTATTCTTGATTTTATTTTTTTTCTGATCTTGTAAACTCTATTTAAGTTGTGCTTTTTCGTATCATTCATATCAAGAAAAACAATAAAACAAATTGTTTTATTTCCACATGGTATCAGAGCATGGAACAAAATAATAATACCTCTCATCCCTCTGAAACAGAGGAGATGGGCGTACCCACCATTGGTGGAAATGATAATTCCACCCTCCAACTCACCGTTGAAAAACTAAACGGCAAGAATTATAGGGAGTGGGCTCAGAGCATCAAACTGGTAATTCAGGGGAAAGGAAAAATGGGATACCTCACCAGAGAAACCAAGAAGCCCGAGAGCACCACCGGTCTCCAAAAATCGGTCTCTGAAAACTCGATGATCATTTCCTGGCTTGTACACTCAATGCAGCCCTCAATAAGGAAAACTTATCTCTTCCTCCCCACTGCAAAGGATGTATGGATAGCACTGAAAGAGACATACTCGGATTCTGGAAATTCTTCAAGAATTTTTGAACTAAAGACTCACCTATGGCGCATGCAGCAAGGTAATCTCACCGTGACTGACTTTTACAACAACATGGTGGGGCTTTGGCAAGAATTGGATTTAATTTGTGAAGAAGAATGGGAGTGTGTTGGTGACAGCGTGAGGTACAAGACGAAAGTGGAGAACGAACGTGTGTTTGAATTTCTAGCCGGATTGAACCGTGAGTTGGATGAGATTAGAAGTCGAATCCTTGGCCGGAAACCTCTGCCGACAATGCGGGAGGTTTTTTCAGAAGTTCGCCGGGAGGAGAGCCGGCGAAACATTATGTTGAACGACGGAGGAGGCACTCGGTTCGCCAATGGGGCTGGGCTGCGCGAAGGGGTGATGGAATTAGGGCTGGAAGGTGGAATTAAAAGGATGGGCAACGGAGCCCCGTTTCCTCAACCCGAACCCAAATCCTTTCCCCGCGGGCTGGGCCTTGGATCTGGGCCGAACAGCTTCAATGGGCCATCTGGGGCCATTTTACTCCAATGGGCCAACTGGGCCATTTGGGCAGTTTTTTGAAAATGAACCCAATGGGCTCTTATCTCGTGGGCCCCAAATAATTCAGGACAGAAAAAACGACCTTGGTGTGAACATTGTCGTAAGACTGGTCATTTGAAGGATTCATGCTGGGAGTTACATGGAAAACCCGCAAATTGGAAACCCAAACAAAATTACAGAGGTCGAGGGTATCAGACTGAGTCAAATTCAAGTTTTAATCCTGAGCAAATTGAACAGCTTCAAAAATTGTTTTCAAAATTTCAATTCCCTGGTCAGTCTTCCTATGTTCCCTCTGGGTCACTAGCTCATAAAGGTAACTTTCTAATCGCCCTAAATACGACCTCAATAAACTTTCCATGGATTATTGACTCAGGTGCGTCAGATCACATGACTGGCAACCATCATCTTTTTTCTTCCTACATACCTTGTGCTGGAAATTTAAAAGTTAAAATAGCAGATGGTACTCTTTCTCCAATTGCTGGAAAAGGAAGTATAAGGATTTCTAATTCTCTAACTCTTGAATCCGTCTTACATGTACCCAAATTATCATATAACTTATTATCTGTCAGTAAGTTAACAGCCCATGCAAACTGTTCTGCTAAATTTATTTCTTCCTCTTGTATTTTTCAGGACCTATCATCGGAGAAGACGATTGGCAGTGCTAGAGAGAGTGAAGGTCTTTATTACTTTGAAACAACAAATGTGAGTAACCAGAATAAAATTGTCAGTTGTAATTCTACTTTTATCCCTAAGAATAATGATGTTTTGTTGTGGCACTTTAGAATGGCCCACCCTAGTTTTAATTACTTAAAACAATTGTTTCCTTCTCTTATTTCTAATAAAGAATTGTCTGATTTACAATGTGAAATGTGTGAACTTGTTAAACACCACCGCACATCATTCTCAAAACCAAAATATACACCATCTAAACCATTTACCATGATACACAGTGACCTATGGGGACCATCCCGATCTCCGAGCCGCACTCATATGAAATAGTTTATTTCTTTTATTGATGATCATACTCGTATGTGTTGGGTATATTTACTAAAAGATAAATCTGATGTCCGACACGTTTTTTTAAATTTCCACTCTATGATCAGTACCCAATTTCAAACCCAAATTCAAATTTTACGGACTGATAATGGCACTGAATATGCCAACCATTCACTTCGAGATTATCTCCAAACCCATGGAATCATTCACCAAACCTCTTGTGTTTACACTCCACAACAAAATGGGGTGGCCGAGCGAAAAAATAGACATTTATTAGAAGTGGCTCGAGCCCTAATGTTCACTACAAATATGCCAAAAAGGTTTTGGGGAGATGCTATTTTAACATCTGCTTTTCTGATAAATAGAATGCCTAGTAGAGTCATTTCCTTCGAAACTCCTCTTCAAAAGCTTAAACACTGTTTTCCGACATCTCGTCTTACTTCTAATATTCCCCTTAAGATATTTGGTTGTACTGCGTTTGTACACATCCATCCTCATGAACGTGGTAAATTGGACCCTAGAGCCAGAAAATGTATTTTCATTGGATACTCTCCTACTCAAAAAGGTTATCGGTGTTATGAACCATCCACACAAAAAGTTTATACAAGTCTTGATGTGACATTTTTTGAAACCACACCATATTACTCTACCAAAACTCCTCTTCAGGGGGAGAATGAATGTCTTGAAGATCAGTTTTGCTCCTTTGATATATCTTTTTCACATAATATCTTTCCTCATGATGTTGCTTCCACAACCCCTCTTGACATTCCCCACCCTAACCTTCCTGAACACTCTGATCCTGTTACACCACATCATTCTAATGAACCACTTACAGAATATCATTTAGACTTAGGGGGAGATACAGAAAAACAACAGGACAAGGATATACTGGTTTACTCAAGAAATCCAAAATCAAAGTATAAAGGTAAATTCACTCTTGATACACTACGAGAGTTTGACCCGGTGAATGGTCTCGAGCCTTCCTTCGATTCAGGTACATCTAGTTCTACTGATGATTTACCTATTGCACTCAGAAAACAACGTCGATCTTGTACTTCTCATCCTATATCTAAATTTGTGTCGTATAACACTTTGTCTCCCAAATTCCATGCTTTCACTACTAACCTTGACAGGGTCATAGTTCCAAAAGATATTGATGAGGCTTGGGAAATTCTTCAATGGAAAGAGGCTATAATGGAAGAAATACGAGCTCTAGAAAACAATGGAACTTGGGATGTGGTAGATTTACCAAGAGACAAGAAGCCAATCGGGTGCAAATGGGTCTTTACTGTTAAGTATAAAGCCGATGGGAGTATTGAACGATATAAGGCTCGCCTAGTTGCAAAAGGGTTTACCCAGACATATGGGGTTGACTACACTGAGACATTTGCTCCAGTTACAAAATTAAATACTATTCGAGTATTATTGTCATTAGCAGTAAATCTTGAATGGCCTCTCCAACAACTGGACATCAAAAATGCATTTCTCAATGGAGTATTAGACGAAGAGATTTTCATGACATTACCACCAGGTTTTTATGAAAGAGAAAACCAGAACATGGCATGCAAACTGAACAAATCACTTTATGGACTCAAACAGTCACCCCAAGCATGGTTTGATCGGTTTGCGAGAGTAATAAAAGGACAAGGCTATCAGCAGGGTCAGTCAGATCACACAATATTCTTTAAACATTCCCAAGAAGGATTAAAAACAATTTTAATTGTTTATGTGGATGACATCATATTGACAGGAGATAATTTAGTTGAGATTGAAAGATTGAAAAAGGTCATTGCTACGGAGTTTGAAGTTAGAGATCTGGGACAGATGCGTTATTTTTTAGGGATGGAAATTGCCAGATCAAAAGAAGGTATAAGCGTTTCACAAAGAAAGTATGTTCTAGACCTTCTAAAAGAAACCGGTATGCTCGGGTGCAAACCGAGTGACACTCCAATTGAAACTGGAAAGAAAACAAGAGTTGAGGAGAAACCAGTAGAAAAGGAGAGGTATCAAAGATTGGTGGGAAGATTAATTTATTTATCTCATACAAGGCCTGATATTGCGTTTGCTGTAAGTATGGTGAGTCAATATATACATGCTCCAAAAGAAAGCCACTTAGAAGCAGTATACAGAATTCTTAGATATTTAAAAGGGTCTCCTGGCAAAGGACTCTTCTTTAAAAAAACAAGACATAGAAGAATAGAAGTTTTTTCAGATGCTGATTGGGCAGGTTCAATTGACGACAGAAAGTCTACTACTGGGTATTGTACCTTCATTTGGGGCAACCTTGTTACATGGAGAAGTAAAAAACAAAATGTAGTAGCCAGAAGTAGTGCTGAGGCAGAATTTCGGGCAGTTGCACAAGGTATTTGTGAAGGGTTGTGGTTAAAGAAGCTTTTAGAAGAACTACGGGTAGAAACTGAGACCCCGCTCAAGGTATACTGTGACAATAAGGCTGCTATTAGTATTTCTCTTAATCCAGTTCAACATGATCGAACAAAGCATGTCGAAGTTGACAGACATTTTATAAAAGAGAAGGTTGAGAATGGCATTATATGTATGACCTATGTTCCTACACGAGAGCAGATTGCAGATATATTCACCAAAGGACTTTCACGTCAGAGTTTCGAGGATTTACTAAGCAAGTTGGACATGATTAACATCTATGAACCAACTTGAGGGGGAGTGTTGAAACCTAGAGATTTTAGGATTATTTGAAATTCAAAAATCAGTTTAGTTAGGATATATTTTTGTTATTATCTGTAAATAGCAGTTAGGATTTTATTCTTGATTTTATTTTTTTTCTGATCTTGTAAACTCTATTTAAGTTGTGCTTTTTCGTATCATTCATATCAAGAAAAACAATAAAACAAATTATTTTATTTCCACAGTCTCTCAGTTCGTAAAAGGAAAGTTGTTAACATTAGGGATAGATTTCAAGCGGATAATGTTACAACACTGAGTTCCTGAATCAAGAAACTTCGTGGACATCCAAATAAAAATTGTATTTACATCACAAAGTATTTGGAAAATCTTATAGGAAGAACATTAAAAAAAAAAATTCAAATAGATGGAAATATTTTCAAATGTGAATAGCTCAGTCATCATAAGGTTAAGTCAGACCACTTGGTGATCACGAGAAACCCACTTAATCCCTTAATCCTAGACCACAGAAACTTGAAGGTTTTCATACAGAATGTCTACCTATCTTTAAGTTTAGTCAAACCCAGGAAAAATTGCAAACAGACACTTCAAGCTTATCATAAAATGGTTTCCTTGGGAAAATTTAGCCAAACCTTCGAGGCAAACTTCTGTTCTTATATAGCATTCTGCAGCTGCAGACTTGTTTCTAACGTTCAGCTGCAAATTTTATGCAAGCAGGATAAATGAAACACCCATTTGATTACAAGTGCATTAATACATATAGTTGGAGCCTTTTGATTCAACTTTTTTACAATAATAGATTGTACAATAAAGACAAGAAAAATCTTGGTACTGGTATAAGTATTCATAACATGATTACCATATTAACTACAACCACAAGGGGAAGAAATTACTTATTTGTACTCATGTTAGATATCAAACTTTCAACCGACCTACTGTGTGATAATGCTAATAAAATCAAACACAGGAAGAAATTAGAGACATTCCCAATATGTGAAGGTTGGTGACAAACAACTTTTACGATCATCTAAGCCATTTTATATAATAGATTCCTTTGTAACCGTTTCTGTATCATATAGTGGCAATTATGATGAAGATGAACTCAGTCATCATAAATCCAACCATGCTTTTCAGCACTTTAGCCATTCACCTTGATCAGGTAGGCAATCCCAAAATATTAATGAAACAACTTATAGAAGTATGCGTTGATTGTTATTTGCCAATCAATTGGTGTTTGTATTCAACCCAAAAAGAGGAAATGCATGAAACCCTAGATATGCTAGAGTTTTTATTATAATAAGATCGAATTGCAAGAACGATTATAGAGAGCAAATCATAATCTGAGACATCAGACACGTAAATTGCAAATAGGTCTACAACAGCTTAAATGATTCTTAATACTTACAGAAGCAAGCTCCAGAGTTGAGCAACGTATATTGTTCCCATGCTTAGTTACCTGAATTTTTAGTCATGGGTACATAATAAAAAACATGTATTAAGTTGTAGTGCACGTTACCACAAGAGATTTGTTCTCAACCTGAATGAACTGGCTTGGAAGCTTTCCCTGAAGGTCCTTCTGTGGAATGCTAAAGTAAAATCCATGCCTACTGTTGAATGGGAGTTTCAAATTGGGTAACTTGAAATCTTCACGATACTTATTAGCAAGGTTATGTATAGCTGTCAATTTAATAATGAGAAGAATTAAGATGGGTAGAACACTCATTCCAAAAAGAAACAAACTCAAAAGCCAAATATTAGTTAGAAATAAAATAAATAAGATTTTTTTGGGTGATAAAAAATGCAAGTGAAGAACCTTCACTAGTATCACAAAATGACCTCCTGGCAATATCCAAAAGTCCATCAATTCCGGCCTTGACAGCAAAACACTGCTGTGTGCGGGCTACAAAAGGAACCCGTGCATGAAGAACGTCTTCATCAATCACCTCTCCTATTCTGAAATAGAGAAAGTTCTCAGGTAAATGAGTGATGGTCACAACTGAAATTTCATTTGATCATAGTTGTTTATTGTGACATCACGCACATGCAACAATACATTAGTGACATAAGTTTAAAAAAAAAATTGTCAATTGAAGTGACAAATGACTAATTCAACAGAAAATCTCGAGTCTCGTATAGACATAGAGTTTCCACTCCAACTGCATCAATTTGATCTGTGAGTTCAGGTTCCAACTCATTGTATTAATTTAAAATGAAGTTGTGCTCAATGGTGGTAGCAAAACATCTGAGTATAAGAATAAGACTTTTATCAAGTTAATGTTGAGTTGGTTTCCAAGTTTGACTATCCTCCATTTATTGAAAATTAGAAAATGGGCTTATCCAAACTTCACAAAGAGTGCCAACAGAATAAACTTCTGCTCAAAGACAAAGACAGAATAGAATAGAAAAGGAGGTAGGAAACGTTGTCTTGATATATGTTTATTAGTAAACTGCAGCAGAATAGAAAAAAGATAAAACTAAACCATTTGTATATCAAGAAAGAGAGAAATTTTTAGAATGGAGTTTCCTTAAAATAAATGAAATAATATGCAACTATCCAATATCCTACTTGTCATTTGTAGCTCATTCCCCTTTGGTTACATAGAGAGAAATATCTTTGAGCATCCAACAACAACGCTAATTTTGCACAGTACCTCTTTCTAATAAGTGCATATTTCTCATTTTCGCATACAGACTTGTATATGTTGGCAAGAAGAAAACTGTTTGCATCCTTCAGCACCTAAACAATTTGATAAAAGATCAATACAATAAAACATGCATGGACTAAACCCAGTAAAATTTTAACAAAAGCTAAAGTAAGACCTTTGAGAGTAGAGGCAACGCATCCAAAGCTGTTTTTAGAATAATAATGCTTGATATCAACACTTGGCTCTTTCTGGAAGAATCAATATTCACAACTTCATTTGTCACTTTCCTTGGCTTGAAACAGAAATGACAAAGCACTCTATCTAAGGAAGAGCATTAGAAAGTTAATTAGTACATAATATAAAAGGTTGGTTAACTATGAGAAGAAGAAACACAACCTCTTCTCCTTACCCGTCTCTTTTGGAAATTTACGTAGCACTTGAGAGAGTCCAAAAAATAGCTGTTCATTGCTCATCAGTTCATCCTAAAAAAACAAGCTAGATATATTATTGCTTTCGACATGAGAAACATAACCATGCAGGACCTCACAATGAGACATATATCCTTAAAATTTTAAAGCAAAGAGTAACATTGATATCTCAGTTTCTAAATGTGCTGCTTTTCTAGTAATCTTGTTCATATCAATCATCTTGTTCACAATGTCCCATCAACAACTACAAACAAAAGAACAAGTCCTTAGCTCTCTTTTTTTTGGGTGTGTGCCAAGAATCCTTGCCAGCTTCGAAGAAACAACCATGTTTATATTCTATTTAAAGATGGACTAGATATATTACAAAAAAGCTCTATAAGTTCACATAAGTTTATACCAAATCAAAATTCAATTCACTAAATGTGTCTCCTGCAACATACTGACATGAACTCCTCAAGGCAGAAATAGAAGAATTGTGCCTCTCATTATATTCTTTACCCATGATAATCACAGTTGCTTTTCAACAGAAAAAATAAGTTTAAAGAAATCTTCTTCACTTTAGTTAGAAAATGTGATGCAGATAAAAGCTTAATGGTGATTTGGCCAAACTATAACTGAATTGAGAACATGTGAAAAGAGGATAGTTGACTTTTGGGCCTTAATCAAAACCAGGTTGTCATCTTTTAGAACAAAATAACATGGTTATACCAAGTCTCCATTATATCCAGGTCAAAGTCAATTATTATGTATCGTTATAATTTTCCTTTGCTATTTGGTTCTCTATACACTAAGCATAGATGGATGGTGTGAGAACTTTCCACCTTTTTTAGCCGTAAAGAAGGGAAGGAAACAAATTACTCAAACAAAGTTACCTTGACATTGTTGCGTGCATTTGAATGAGAGAAAAATTCAAGATCCAATGTACATGCTATGTGCTCAAACCATTTTATCTAACATTACTCACTTAGATAACATAATTTCATTTAACTTTGTGAATAAATTGATCAAAATTGATAAGAACAAAAGAAAAAAATTACAATATCAAAAAGTTATGACATGTTTTACTCAACTCCAATACTAAATTTCTGAATGGTACCTCCAATACTAACCAGGCAATCTAGGCGAGCATTGATAGTTTCAATGTCTTTCAGAGGCTGCAAAAGATTGGCACGAAGAAGTCTACTCCTGAAGATGAAAATTAACAATCTTTAGATACTTGTATGCATGTGCATGCTTGCACATGCAAGAGACAAAGAATGAGCAATCCCTAATGACAGAACATGACAAGCTGACATAGGTAATCACGTACCCTCCAACAGTTTTTGTTGTCTTGAACATGCCAAACAAACTTTGTTTCTTGTTGCTTGTGCCCCACAGTGTAGAATGGAGTGGCTCAATGATTTCCAAATTGTGGACACTGTCATCAAATTCCAAACTGATTATATACTAGTGAAAACTAAAAATTTAACAATATATAATTTACCATAAGAATGTAGCTTTCTTTAATGTTAAAAACAATCTTAGCAAAGCTCAATGACTTGAGAATGCTAGAGAAAAAATACTAGAAAAGTATGAGTACCTAGTGGCATCAATGCTCATATGGTCAAATGATCCATTAAAAGTGACCTGGGAAAGTCAGAGTTCAGTAAAAGTAAATCCACATTTCTCTGTATATTTAATATGATTGAATAGCAGTGGAAATATAATAGATATAGCTCTCATTTATAATATCATAACAAATGCATATTTGAGCTACTACAAGTCTTTGAGCGTATAAAATACGCTAAACTAGAAAAGGACTGGTAAGCACACATGAGCAAATGAAAAGTGTTCAAGAGTAGGAACTGAAGTTACAAAGATACATGAAAGAGAGTTTGATACCAGAACAGTGGCCTCAGAATGGACAATGGAGTGGAAAAACTAACCGCTAATTAAGCCTAACTTGCTTAAATTGTATTATTGTGTAAAAGAGTAAAAAAGGTTTATTTAGTCAGGAGTCTGAGTTTGAATTCCTACGACGTTGACTCAGGCACGTTAAAGAACTTGACTCAGTTTGAATCAGTACAAGAGTTCTTGTTTATGTGGGGAAACAACATTGATGGTGAAACACCTACCAGTAAAGAATGATTTGTAATAATGACCCCTTTCTCTGCTTCTATCCTGTGAAAATGTGGTTAAGCTGTTATAAATAGGGCAGAAAACGGAAGAATAGAAATAATATGAAAAAATATTTTGGAGTAAAGAGAAGCAAATAATTGACAATTGATATGTAATAAACAGTGAATGTGGAATGCACACTTTACCAGTGACACCTATTGCCCAAGAACCAAATTCACCAGATATTATTGAGATATTCTCAGCAATGATTTTATGTTCCCCACTTTGAAACAAAAATAAAAAGGCTTAATTACTCCATTATTCCCAAACTTCAAGCAAATTTACACATAGTTTCCTAAATTTTTAAATTTCACAATTTAATTTTCAAACTTTTAAAATTTCACGCATAGGTCTCTAAAACTTTTAAATCTAACAATTTAGTACCTAACTTTTAAAAATTCACACATAGGTCCTAGATTGGCTACTAAAATACATATTTGTGAATTAAAATTTTAGTATTTATGTGTAAAATTTTAAAAGTTTGAGAACTAAATCTTATGATTTAAAAGTTTAGGAATCTACGTGTGAAGTTTTAAGCGTTTGAGGACTAATACATTTTCAAAGTTTGGAGACTTATATGTGAATTAAATTAAAGTTTGGGGAGTAATGATGCAGTTTAGCTAAAAATAAAAAGTTACAGCAATAGTGCAATGTGAAATCGCCATAGTGTCTAACACAATGGACAATCAACTATAGAAAATGCTCAGAGACAAGGATGATAAATGGCTTCCAAGTGATATTAACTCTTTGATGAGACAGTGAAGCCACTTGGACCCTGTCCTCCAATGGACTGCATCTGCTATAGGCATGATCATTTTACATAATTATTCTAGTGCGTTTGTTAACTTTCTACTATACCTTTTAACATCATTTCCAGTTTCAAATTTACAATTGACATTCTATCTCAACTATATTGCAAACTTATGAAGGCCATGAAAAGGTTTGGAGAAAGTGAATGTCAAGACAGTATAGTTTGTAAAAAAACTCAAGTTCTGAAAAGAACCACTTGATAGTAGCTGCAGCAGCAGCTAGACATAGATAATACTGCTTGTAGTACGTGTCCAAGCCAAGTGCAGAAGGCTCCTTTGCCGCTAGATTTTTAATTAGCACGGCACCCTGAAAAATGAACCAAAAATGAAATTCCAAGGAAGGTAGAGTCATTCGTTAGTCTCAACTCTCAACTCTCAACAGATGAAAGAGAATATGAAGTGTAGAGTATGACCTTCGTGTCATCAAAGCAGCTACGTGACATTACAACCTGCAGAAATCAGCACATACTTCTCCTACTTAAACAAGTGGAGGGTGCATAAAACGACCATGTGTGACATGACCATTCCAGAAATGGGAGACACACAAATAATATAAACTGAGAAAGCATTACACTAAAGAACATCACCTTCTTGACTGAAGCATAAAATCTATCCACTAATTGAGAAACCCCAACCATGCCATCAGGTGCCAGCTTGTTCGGAGGAACAATCACCACCATAGGATCATAGAAATGCACCAAAGTTTTTGTATTCTGACATGAACTGCTAGTTTCTATATATTGAGAAAGATGCAATGAAGCTGACCTTAAGTCAAAAGCAGCCATTCCAACCTGTTAGAGTAATAAATATCAGTAAGGTCATACTATGTCATAAGTGAACAGAAACCAACATCAGATGGAAGAACATATGAATGTTAGTTATTCCTTCTCTAAGATAATGTTATGTGATTCTGTCTAAAAGTCAATGAAGCAAAAAATTAAAGGAAAATGCAATAATTCTTCTTATTTTTAAAATAATATTAGGAATTTAAGATTCAATAACTCAGACTTTTTTTTTTTTTTGGGTCAATAGACCTGTTTCTTGAACTGCTGAGAAATTCGTGAACATTGTCTGAGACATTTTGCAATAACACAATGGTTTCTCCACCAGTCACACCATAAATTCGAAATGACTTGCTGAGTCTTGCTGTCAGCTGAACAATATATAGTGGTGTTTCAGTTTTTTGGAGCTTCTCACTTTGAAGGAGTATAAGGATTACCGATATAAAAGAACAAATTAGTCCATTTCATGAAATGGAGTGTCGTTTACTCAGGGACGGTTAATATCACAAGTAGAACACTGATCCTAGGTGTGGCAAATCGTGTCGGTTAGCCGTGTCCAAATAGCTTTCTTGTTCATGAGTTAGTTGACACACAAAAAATTACTTCAATTTTTGTGTGTTGTCTACATAGAATAGTAATGATAAATAACAAAGACTTTTATTATCAATTATGACTAAATTTCTGTATCCGTGTCGTATCATGTTCTTCTTAACATGTCGCGTAAGACGAACAAATAATAAATGCTATGCATGAAACGCTCTGGGCTAAATTCAATCCAGGAGTGCAAAAATTCAGCAAGGAATCCGGCAAATCATTTACGTATCGCGTCTTTTATCTGAAAAGAATATCCAACGACGCAAATCATTTATCGAGTAGTTTACCTTGCAGCACTAGTGCCAGTATTGTTAAAAAACTTAACGAACAGAGATGAAGATTAAACCGTAACTCTTTTCATCGATTAAAAGGAAATCGAATATGAAATGACTAAAAGCTTAGACTATTAAAGCAGACAAAATTCCAGGTAGGTGGTATTTAATATCGTAGATGAATAGACATTAATAAACACGATGTGAGGATATTTCAACATCTTGAATTCGAATTTAGGCAAAATCAAACGAAATATAGTTCCCTGGGTACCAGTTAATTGATTTTCGAAATAGAGGAATACTAATATCTGATATATTTTCTCGTCCTTTTTTATTTTTCTCCAAAAACATACATAACGAGTGATAGAATAAATGGTACCTCCTTAGCTCTGTTCTCAATGAGACCGATCACGAAACTCGATCTCTCTCCCGCGTCTTCTTCCATGGTTTCTCACCAACTGCACTGAGTATTTAAAGGTTGGTCAGCTTAGGTACTGCCTCTATATATAGAGAAACGTTCAGTTAATCCTATCCTCATGGTGCTAAGTTGAGCCGGTTGCTTGGACAGTCCAGCAGGAAAACGCGGGAAAATTAACGGGGTGCTTTTATTTTATTTTGTTTTGTTTTCGTTAGGGATGTCCATTAAATTTTATAAGGACTCACATTTGGAGTTGACACAGTGTCACAGTCTAGTGAAATACAAGTAAATAGAAATGAGTAAATAATTCAATAAATTTATCTGATAAATTTGATAATTTATAGTCCGATTGAATTTATATTATAAAATATATAATTTATTTGAATTTAAAATTATATATTTTATAATATGTTATAATTTAATATAAATTTAATTACTATTAAAATTATAAATAAATAAATATTTTATTTTATAATTTATTATAATTTAAATATTATATATGTCACAATTATATTAAATTATTATTTTATTTTAAAAATAAATATAAATTTTTAATTTTTATAATAATTATTCAAAGCACATTTTTTATTATTTTGATTATAATAGTTATGGTTCTAAATAATAAATTTTAATTTAAAAATTAAATATTATATATATTATATTTAATATATTATAATAATTTATAAATAAGTTACAACTTAAATCCCATTTTATGTAATTCAAAAAAATCATATTTGTTTGAAATCTGATCAGTTTTGATTAATTATGTTATTAAATTGAATTTGAATTAAAAATATGATTCAAGATCAAATTTAAATTAATAAAAATATATAACATAAAAAAAAAAAAAATTAATTTGCTGCTTGCTCCTAATAATCACAATCTTTGATAAGGTATTTAAATTAGTGTTTACATTTTTACCAACTATTTAAAATTATTCAAATAAGTAAACTTATTTAATTAAACATGTCATTTAAAATTCTTGGGATGGTGTTTGAAATTGGATAATACGTGTGACTCGTATTTTAAATAAGTAATAGGTCAAGTTTTATGAAAATTATAATGTAAAATTTAAGTTGATTTTATATTACATTATACTTTAATTGATATTTATTTATTTTTTATTTTTTTCGATTCCTCAATATTCTCACAGTCACATGCTCGTATATTAGTTTAATTTGACTAAGAGCTTAGAGTAAAAGAATAATGAGGGTAAATGTGTTAATTTTTCATAGTTTTTATACATAGATGTGAAGATTTTATACATGTGTATAATTTTTTTCTATTATTTCCTTTTAACCATTTATTGGACTCACATTTGAAAGCGATCATTACTTAGTAAAATTTAATTACCTGAATGAGTTTTTTGAATTTCCTTTCATCTATATCATATTCAGCGTAATTTTCGATTATAAGATATATAACTCCAACTTATTTGCTTATAAATATGGGATAGATAATATTTTAAATAGTATTATTAAATTCAATAAAATTTACAGAAATTTCAATCGGTATAATAATATTTTATTCTAAAATTTCATAAAATTAAATATTTAAATATTTATATTATTAGCCAATATATGTGAAATGATGAAAATATCTTCATTATTTGTTACGTCACTTTTTGTCCATAATTAAAACTTTTTTACTGAAAATGTTAATTTGATAAAAAAAATTATAATGTATATATTAAATAGATAATAAAAAATATAAAGTAATAAACTTGAAGTAATTTAATGTATATAGTGCAAAAAGAAAGTCTTGTACTTCTATAAAATTGAATTAAATTCATGACTAACCATTAACCGATGTGGAACAAATCTCACTTCTCACTTCTCACTTCTCACTTCTCACTTCTATTACAGATTATTCCACGTCTTAGCGCTTTTAACGTTAAATTATTCGTTATTTTTAATATAAATAGTAATATGATATTTTAAATTAATAAAATATAAAATTAATATAATTATTTTTTAAAAAATATAATAATTATAAAGAAGTCAATAAAATTTCAACAAAATATATAATAATCTCTTCAACCTTGTCAATACTTACTAATCGATAATTTGAAGCTGAATTCGAGTTCTCTCTCGTGCAAAACTTTGTTCCTGACAGTTGTAATTTTTTAAAAGAAAATTAATTATTCTAAAAATTAAAATTGTTGGGACAAGAGTTAAGAATTATTTATACATTTATTATTATCTTTTTATATGTATTATCACTTTGTAAGTAAAATAATCAAAATTTAACGATTTAAGTATATGGCTTTGAATATATGATTTTTTGTTCTAATATTATATTAAAAATTATTCATAAACTAACATTACCAAAAATCCAAACTATGAAAAAGAGAATTATCAATTATTTTATACATTATCTATAATAACACAAAATTATTCAGTAATCAGCTCAATGTGTTGTTCTCTTTCATCCAAAATTATTGTCGTAATTCGTACTAAATAAGCTCCCACTTCACCTTCTTATTCCAAACAGATATAGGATTACTGATTTACTGACGATGTTTCTAACACATTGAGTTATTTCAATTTGTTAACTGAAGTAAAGACAAAATAAAGTTATTCTAATTTTCCTATCCGGTAACATAACTTTTTATTATTTATTTTTATTTTTGTACCTTTAATTATTCTTGCGAAAACATTTGATACATACATATATATATATATGTGTGTGATCAAACGAATAACATCAAGATGTCATAAATATGGAGAGAATATAATGAAAAGATGAAAAATAGATCTCATTTTTCTAATTTTTACTATGTTAAAATTGTAGTTTTAAATTTTTATTCATCTGAACCCACATATTATCATTAATTTTGTCTATAATTTTTCACGAGCTAATCTTTTGTTGCCAACCTATTTTTCCAAAAAATAAAATAAAAAAGAGAACATATAAGTCTATATTTATATTTATATATATCTATATTACATGTAAAATTTTAAATTACATTTAAATTAATTTTTGATAAAATTATCCTTAACTTTATTATAATGACATATATTAACCTTTAAATTTATTTTAAACTTTGAAAAATAAATTATTTCAATAATGTTAGTTAACAGTTCTTATTATATCTAATTTTTAACATATATTTATATGCATTTGGTTAAATATTTTTTACATTATAAATTAACCAAAAAACCTGATATAATAAATTTTTAGTTAATTCAAAATTTTATAATCAATTATTTTAAATTTTTTTTTTCAAATGATTTTAACCAGGGACGTACCCAAAAATATTTTTCTAGGAGGGCTGATATATATTAAAAAAAATTTAATTTTTTTTATTTATAATATCAAGATTTATAGCTAACATTGAAAAAATAATATAAACTTAAAAAATAAACAAAAAAAAATTATTTAAGTTGTGCCCGACGATGCTTTATAACATAAAATTAATCAATTATCAAATCAAATTTAATTTTTTTTGTAAACTCTCTTTCAATATAGACAATCATACAATCTTGAAGAAATTCCTCCTCCATTTTATTTTGAAGTGATGTTTTAATGAGTTTCATAGCTAAAAATGCACGTTTCGTAGTTGCTGTAGAGACTGGAAGGGTCAACACCAAACGAATTAATCTATCAATCAGATGGTATATCTGTGACTTTCCTGTTCTAACTAGCTCTTCACACAATTTAGATAGAGAATGTATGTTTCAAAAATCTAAGTGTTGTACAACAGTCATCTCATAGAATTTCAACTGACGTTTTAAATAACATATTTAATGTAATAATGGTGAATTGTTATGAAAAAAATGAATACTAAATACATATAAATTTATAATTAAATAAGTACTTAAATTAATAATTATATAATATTTATCGATCAAACGTTTAAAAGCTATAATTTTTAGGAATATATAATACATAATTATTAATATGAGTATAAATTAAAATATAAATATTTTAAATATTTAGTATTTTTAAATAATAATACATAACTATAATAATTTTATTTTTTTTATAAAAAGAAAAAGAAGAAGATATGAAATGCACAGCGTTTTAAAACTTAAAAATAAAATAATAATTAATAAATAGCAGATAGTAAGGCATGAAAGTAATAATTTGATTAGGATTTTAATTAATATAATATATTAAATTATATTTATATTATAAATATTTATTAAAAAAATTAAAAAATTAGCGTGCAAAACGTTTCAAGAAGAGAAAAAGGCTTCGATAAAAAAAAAAAAAAGAAGAGAAAAAAGGCAAAGAGACGCAGACAAACACACATGACACAACTATACACCAGTCTGAAAACGCGCTCTTTCTATAGATTTCATCTCTCTTCGTCGTCGTTTTGCTTTGTAATTGCCGCTCTCGCTATCTATTTCGCAGGAACCCTAATTCGATCTGGCAGAAGGTCGAAGATTGCTGTAAGTTTGCGATATCTGGAAATCATGTTCAGTTAGGGTTTGTTTTGTTTTTATTCTTCTTGTGGGTTAATAATAGGTGAGGGTAAGACTGATGCTTGGGTCTTTGAACCAGTAGATGAACTTACGACTGAGGAGCATTTGAGAGGTATTACGGGCTGGATTTTGTCGCCGAATGGAGGGAGGTAGCGTCTCTAGACTTACATCTTCTGGTACTGTTCATTTCCTCTTTTGTTCTATAAATATATAGGTTCGTCTATGTTTATTTTAGGCCAAAGAGCTTCTTTGGTTTTCTTTGAAATAGTGAGTTTAACATTTTTTCTTCTCTCTTTTATGTATTTGAAGCGAAGAAGCAAATAGTCTATAAATTTATGACAGTACTTTATTTTATGAATGTAAAGGCATTTTTCTATTTGGTGCAAGTACTTCTCATTATATGATTCATTGTTCGCGGGAATTGGTAGTTGGCTCTTACAGTTTTCAGTTTAAGTTGCTGGGAAATTTCTGCTGTAGAGCTTTCGGATGTTTCGGTTGATGTTGGCGGTGGAATGTAATGTGAACAAGCTCAAAGTTCAATTAATTCGAGGAAATTTGAATTTGAATTCGAGGAATGTTGTTATTTTATCATAACAATGTATGGGAATAGAAAATTCAACCAGCCGACTGTTTGCTTTTCCATGGGATAACAATTACCATCATATCTTGATCCTTGTACCAAATGTTCTTTCTCTATAGCACGCCAATCCATTAATTTAAGTAATTATCTTCAGCTCTATGAAGGTTCAAAAACTCATACAAACTCCGGTTTTGCAATTTTAGTCCCTGTTTTACATTTTAATACGAGTAATTGTAACTTACTGAGTTCCAAACACCTGTTTGGTTTTTAGGAAATTCAAATGGAGTTTATAGGATTACTTGTTTCTACTATTTTATATTTTGTGGGCATGATCTGCTTTCATTCTTCGGACAAGAACAAAATGTTTCATATTTGGAGTATCCTTGTCTTGAGGTTGCAATAAATTAATTCATGTAAAAAACCCATTGTTATTGAGACTCCTTTCGTTCTAAACATTTCTAGCTTCTTGCTTAACCAAGTGCTGCAAGTAATTTCTTATTGGGAGGCTTCTCTTTTTCTGGTGCATTTTGAAGGGTAAAATGCTCTAGGAGACTAGGACAATTGTTTTGCTCTATTGGATACTTCGGTTGTTTATAGTTTGGTATTTTAATCCAATGGTGTATGAAAAAGGACTAACGACATATTTGGTACAACTTATTGGATATATTAAATATAGTTATATTGGATTGAATTGTATTAAATTGTATTTTAATTATTATGCACAGTGTTTGATGACAATTTGTTTAACATATTTGGTTAAAATTGATGATAAATATTTTAATAAAATAATTTATATTTAAAATAGTATGTAATTTGCTTTATTTAAATTAATATTTAATTTATTTTTATATTTTCATTACATTTTAACAATTAAAAATATTATTTTAATTGAGATAAAAGAAAAAGTCAAGACACATAATTTTATAATTGCAAATTTAGTTGGGCTAAGTTAGTGTCTAGTAACAGTATGATGTAAACTCACACCTCCTGATGATTCAAATTTTTTATAGGATCGTATTATTTTTATATTGTACGATACATGTTGATTTTACAGCCAAATGCATGATTGTATAGAAGTTATACAATTAGGATCTGTAGCAAGGACAATGTCTACTTTTCCATATTTTTTAGTTACTTGACGGATGTTGCTCGCACTCGTCACATGTGTTATTTTAGACAGTAGTTGTGTCATTTACCAGCCTAATATTAAGTTATTAAACTTTAAAATAAGAAAAATAGCCATAGCCCACCTGTGCGCAGCCAAAAAGCATGTTTGTTGGCTTATATTGCCCTTGAGAGTAAGAGGACATCATGTAATAAAGTCTCTTTAACATTATCATGCCTTTTTGCTTTCCCCGTTTCCGAACCTAATGGACTAAAACATCCCATTTTGTATTTTTAATGGAACACTATTGTAAGTCTTTTGATATTTTAGTTAAAATTGTTAAACCATCAAATTGATTTTTTTTTTTGAACAACATATCAGGAATATTTTTGTTATATGCATAAAGTAAAGGTTTGTCTATTATCTGGGTTGCTAGATTGTTTTCATGAGGAAATTTACTGCCGTAGCTTGCTTGTAAAACTGTAATTCTTTATAGCTTGACATCACTGTATAGAGTTATGATTCGTGCTTTCACTTGCTCTCTTCTTTTGCTGTAGGGATAAACCCATGGATTATGATGACAAAGATTTTCATAGTCAAAATCTTCATTTAGCTGGAGAAGGAAACCCTAAATATCCTCCAGTTTTGCAGCCATATGCTCTTCCAAAGTTTGACTTTGATGACAGCCTCCACGCGCACTTGAGGTTTGATGGTTTGGTTGAAACTGAAGTTTTCCTTGGCATTGAGGACGACAATAACCACTGGATCAGTGATTTTGCTCATGGGAGTACTGGCATAGAATTTTGCTCAAGTGCGGTAGAGTCTTTGAGACGTAACAATGTTTGGTCAGAGGCCACTTCCTCTGAATCTGTGGAGATGCTACTAAAATCCGTTGGCCAGGAAGAAGTCATTCCTTCTGAAACCATTGAGAATTTGGATGCCTGTGATGAACTACGCTGCTTAATTAAACAAATGGAGCCTAGATTGAAGAATGAAGATAGTATTCTTTCCAAAGTGCAGGACATTACAGATTTACAGTCTACGTTACCTTTGGATGATATTCCTAGAGACTTTTCTGCCCATCCTCTTGTAGAAGAGTCCATACAAACTCATAATGGTGACTTATGTGATGAGAGTTCAAACGACCTGGAGCCAAGTACTGTTAGTGAAAATTGTGGCCTCCTTATTTCAAAAGGGACTACTTTTGCTGATAAGACTACCTCCGCAGTAGAGCATCCTGTTGTGAAATTGCAAGAAGATTCACTTGCTTCAGGAATCCAAGTTGAAAATTTGGTCACTTCTGTGGATGGTCTTATAACAAGCAGTTGTGAGTTGAATTACGAAGGTGTGCAACATCAGGTAAATGATGTTTATGAAGAGAATCCAGAATGTCACCTTTCAAGAGAAGAGTCTGATATGGATAATAAAAATTCTGATAGAGACATAGTCGATAGTTATACCATTCGGGGTGAAAAACCTCACTCTTTGTCCTCCAAGGCGGAAACTATTATAGAAGTAAGTGCTATTGAAACTAGCATAATAAATGTGGAGGATCCTTATAGTAACATGTCCAACGATCGTCCTAATTATGGTCTAGGGGTTGAATGTTGTACAGGAGAATTATCCAGAGTTCCTGTTGAAATCCACAAGTCTGAAGATGTGATACTAGAGAAAGGTTCTGATATTGGTAGCAATAAGCCTTGTGAAGTTAATGAGCAGGGGTTATCACCAGTGGCCTTCCAAGGCAATTCTCGGGTTGAGAGGCATGTGGTTGAGCTCAGCACTGATGCTGAAATCCCTTCAGGTTTAGATCCAGCAATGGAAAGTTTTGTTGGGGCAACACATGAAGAGAGCAGAAATGAGGAAGAGGTGTTAGGAAGTGGACAATCATTAAAAAACGACATTTTACTTGGTAAGGCTGAAACAAGTTTGTCTTCAGTTGAGGATTATAAGGTCTCTATGGGTGAAGGGCATGAAATCAGCAACAGTCACGAGGGAGCTATTTCTTCTTTGACGATTGCAAAATTTCCTCCTGATATGCGTTGTGAAGAACATTTTCTTGGTGATTTAAAGGGTGTTCATGATGCTTCGGAAGTTTCTAGAAAGATTTTGAGTTTTGAAGGCCAGACTTCACCTCTTATTGTGAGTGGACTTGTACTTACAAATGACCAAACTAAAACCTGCTCGGACGATGGTGTGTACAATAAAGTTGGTTTTGTGAGTGATGTAGAATGTGAATGTTTGTCTAATGGTCATAGTAATGCTGATAGCAAGGTGGGTGAATCTCTGGACAAGGGAGTACACTCATCAGCTTTTGATGAAGCTGTGAAAGATGATTCGATTGTTTCAGAATTTCGTCATTCAACTGCTATTGACAGTAAATTAGGTATTTTGATTAATTCTACGTTCTGGTGGAGCTTAAAGAATTATTCAAACAGTGTAGTAATATAATTGTGCTGTCTTTTCTCTTTTGCAGGGATAGATGTTGCATTGGAGAATTCCAACATACTTTCCTGTGTTGCAAGTGATTATGTTCCTTTGCCTTCTAAAAATGGTGTAAAAATTGATGTGGACCCCAAGGAGTGTCAAATGACATCATATACGAGTTTAGGGTTGAACCAGTTGGATAGGTCTGACAAAGCTGCCATTGCAGAAGCTAGTTTATCTTCTCAATCAGTATCTGAGAAACTCCCTGTTTCTGAAGCTGAAGCAGGTGTGTCCTATAATAATATAATACTGTTGGAAACCTGTTATTATGCAAACCAATATTTCAGTATTTTCCAGTGAGCAATTACTGTTGTGCAGAAACTCAAAAAGCATCTCATGAAACAGAGACCAATGAAGTTAATGATAAGGGAACAAAGGAAACAGGTGAGTGTCCTATGGAAAAACATGGTAATGTTATGGAAGCAACAGGTGTTACTCAAACCAACAATGGAGTGACTGTGGAAAAACGTATTGAAACAAAATCTGAAGAGGTTTCAGGTATAGTTTGCAATATATCTTTCTATTTGATAGCAAGTATATAGAGTGCAAAATATTAATATTTATGATTCTTTTGATCTCATTGGAACAGGATGTTTATTACTTTTATTATATAATGCACGATTGAAGGGACTGGTTGTATTTTTGACCTTCCAAACGGATTTTTTTATTTAGTGTTTGCTGAATCGTGGAGCCACTGCCTCTCCATACATGTTTTTCATCTTTTAAGAGAAACTTTTTGTTTCTTGAGCAAAAAAGTTTGATTTATTCTGTTTGAAACTCCAATTTTTTTTCTTCCAGATTTATAGATATGATGTGTGATACAGGATTCATATGATGACCAATATCAGAATATCCTTTGTGGTGCAGAAATGATAACAAAGAACGATGCAACACACACTCAACCCGGGGCTTTACTACCGGAGGAAACACACTGGACTGCAACCCAAAAAGTTCAAGAAGGCAACCAAGTTACTATAGTTTCCAATGATGAGAATTCGGGGAAAATTGAGCCAACTGACAATAGTGAGTCTTTCATCCTATGGAGACTTTAATTCGGACTGTATGTTTATGTCAACCTTCGTTACCCTACGCCCCCTCTCAATTTACCTCCTTTGTTGGTTGATTTAAAGAAATTCATTTAAAAATACCTTGTCATATCTATTCCAATAAAAAACCATTCAGGTGTTATCTTTCAATCAAGAAATTACGTGTTATTTGCCTGGTTAAATTTTGCTTTTATTATGTTTACTGTGCCCTAATCTGCAGGAAATGCTCTGGAAATTCAAGCTGGTTCAGTTCATTCTGTTTCTTTGCTTGAGTCTCATACCAAATATGTCTCACAAGAAGACCTTTGTGGTTCTGCTGATTGTTATGAACCGGTTTGTGGTTCCTCTGAGCTTGCTGGGGGTACACATGGAAAGGTGGATACCAAGGTCCTCACAAATCAGAAAACCTGTGTCACTGAGGTTTTTGATGGTGATGCCATCCATTTGTCGTCAAATACCCATGAACCAAAAGGAAATGATGCATCAAAGGACAAGAGAAGTGGCACAAATCAGAAAACCCCGTCACTGAGGTTTTTGATGGTGATGCCATCCATTTGTCGTCAAATACCCATGAACCAAAAGGAAATGATGCATCAAAGGACAAGAGAAGTGGCAGTGTTGATGTCGGTTCAATTGTGGAATTGTCAAAAGGAGATGCTGGCACCAATGAAAATTCATTTCCCACCTCTCCTGCTCCAAAAGTATCAATTTTTGTTTTTCTCAATGCATCTGTTAATTCCATATATCTACTAATCACATTGCCTTTATGTTTTTTGGTTGCTTTTTTTCTTCCTTTGTTGGGGGGTGGGGGGGATTCTTGTTATAAATCTTATCTCAACTTTTAGTTTAGAAGGATTTTAAAATAATAACTACTTTTGAAGGTTGCACAGAGATCTTCTTCAGATTCTGGCGTAGGCAGTTTGGAGCCTAAGACAACACCACCCAATATTTCTCAGGCAACTGTGCTAGCATCTGATGTAGAAACTGTTCGTGGCCGGGCTAAAGGTACCCCAGAGACTAAAAGAAGACGACCATCTGCCAAGGCATCAGGAAAAAGTAAGAAGGAAGTTCAGGTGAAGGAAACAACTCCTGTTAAACAATCAGGTAGACCAGACAAATTTAACAACGTTATGCCAAGTCCATCTGGAATATTCCAGCATGTGAAATCAAATGAGATTCAACACTATAGCCATGTGAAAGGCAGTAATTCAAAACCTAGCTTTGTTGCTGCTACAACGTCTGGTCTGCCAGATTTGAACGCTTTAGGTTCCCAATCTGCACTATTCCAACAGTCTTTTACAGAGTTTCAACAAGTACAATTACGTGCCCAGATCTTTGTATATGGGGCTTTAATGTAAGTCCTGATTATTCGTTTTCATTCATATGTTATTGAATAAGTCGTTAATAAATTTTAATTACTGTGGGGCAAACAAAGTACATGAATGAGCAAGGAAAGATTGCAACACAAGGAAATGAATAGGTTAGAAGAATACTTGGAACATTGCAACATATTGAGCCTTAAGAGAGAAAAAAGCTGGGAGGTTTCCAAGTAATCACCGAATGTGAAAAGAGAACACTAGGAAACTGAAAGAACGTAGTTTTTGCTGCTTTTATCATTGATGGCTGTATGCACTTATTTTGGAGATACCATGTTACAGCAATTGCTTGCATCTCTTTATCTAACATTCAGATGAAAGAAAATGATATCAGCTATAACAGAGGCACAAGTTCTCTTTAAGATTTAAATATATACATCCTTTTAAGTTTTGGATCATCTGATATGAACCAGAATACAGGGAATGAGGAGTTAAACCATAGGATGCTGATAGAAGGGAACAGATAATTGGTTTTATGGAATGAAAAAAATAAAATAAAATTCTCTTAATCTAAGTTTTATATTCATTTTTCCTTTCTACAGTCAGGGAATAGCACCAGAAGAAGTGTACATGGTATCAGCATTTGATGGACCTGGTTCGTTGCTTTGCCCCTTCTTTTTCCTTTTATATTTAACTCAGTCTGTCATTCTTCCTTGTACTTTTGACTAGCACTTAACTTTCTGGATGTGATACATATAGATGGTGGCAGGAGTATGTGGGAGAATGTCTGGCGTACATACATAGAAAGGCTACGGGATCAAAAATCTAGTGCTATTGATTCAGAGACCCCTTTACGCCCTCGATCTGGTATCTTTATGGATTTTAAGTTATATTCTTATTTGGTTTAGTCTTATGTTTAACTGTGCTCTAGAAATGAGATCTGCAGGTACAAAGGCCTCAGACCAAGTAACCAAACAAAGTTCTCTTCAAAGTAAAGATACATCATCACCTGCAGGTCAATCCAGCACCAAGGGTACACAAACGATTATAAGCCCTATGATTCCGCTTTCATCGCCACTCTGGAGTGTTTCCACGCCAGTTGGCGATATCCCAAAATCTGGTGTCATGCCAAGAGGTTCAGTTTCGATTTATCAACAGTCTCTCTCTCCATTGCATCCTTTTCAAACACCAACTATGAAGAACTTTGTTGGGCATAGTGCATCATGGATGCCCCAAGCCTCTTTCCATGGTCCCTGGGTTCTCCCTTCACAATCTTCTGTACCAGAGGCCAGCTTTCGTTTTTCAGCATTTCCTAGTACAGAAGCAGTTCAATTGAATCCTGTGAAGGAAACATCTACCCCAAATCCATCTGCTACGAAACTTGTTTTTCCTGGTCCAATAGTTCATACTGGAGATCAGAGAAGTGGGTTAGCTGGGGCCGCTTCCATGATTGACTCAAAAAAGATGTTGCCATCTTCTGGGCAGCAGTCTGTTGATTCTAAACTTAGAAAAAGAAAAAAGAATTCAGTTTCTGAGGAGTGCGATCAAATTGTTTTGCAACCTATGTCTGAACTTGAACCTGTAGGGACTAGTAGTTTGCCTTTGTCAGTCTCTATTATGACCTTGCCCCCCACTCCTATTGTGTCTAAAGCCATGTCAGAGAAATTGATTTTGCCTGCTTCTCCAGCATTTTCCTATGATCACCTCAAAAAAGTAGGCCACAGTTCTGTGTACGGGTTTAATTTACCAGAAGAAACTCTTGGTAAATTTAAGGAGACTAGGAAGCAGGCGGAGGATGCTAACGCATTTGCTGCTGCAGCTGTTGGGCACTGTCAAGAAATATGGAACCAGTTAGATAAGCATAAAAATTCTGGATTGTCATTGGATGTTGAAGCAAAATTAGCATCTGCGGCTGTTCAAGTGGCTGCTGCTGCTGCTGTTGCAAAGGCTGCAGCTGCTGCTGCCAATATTGCATCAAGTGCTGCACTGCAAGCAAAGTTAATGGCTGATGAAACAATGATTTCGACTATTGGTGGAAATTCTAGTGGACAGCCTGGAACATTTTCTGATGACGTGAATGGAAAGGCTACTCCTGCCTCCATCTTGCGAAGTGATGATGGTGCAAATAGTTCCAGTTCAAAAATTATGGCAGCTAGGGAGGCTGCTTGGAGGAGAGTTGAGGATGCATCAGTTGCCTCAAAACGAGCTGAAAATTTGGATGCCTTTGTAAAAGCTGCCGAACTTGCAGCAGAAGCTGTATCACAAGCTGGAACAATTGTTTCTATGGGCGATCCTTTGCCATTGAGTAAGCTAGTTGAAGCTGGTCCACAGGGTTATTGGAAAGTCCCACAAGTATCTCCTGGACCTGTAACAAAATCAGCTGACATCTTAAGAGATCAACCTAAAGGTGTTGCTGGAGAAGTTGGAGATATTTCTGTGAAGAATTCAAACGATAGACAATCAAGTGGGAAAGTAACTCATACCATTCTAAATGAGAAGTCACAAAGTGTGATAAATGTGGCTAAGGAGCCAATAGATGACCATTTAAGACTCATGGATGTCCCCTCGCAGTCTTTATTGGTCGGGGAAAGAGAATCAGGAGAGATGAACCACAAGTATTCTGATTTGTCCAAAAATATCAGTGTTGTTCTTGAATCTGGGATTGGATCAGAATCGTCGTCCCATTGTTATTGAAAATGATCTTGAAAAGGCTGAAGAGTTATCCAAAGGAAACATCATTAAGGAGGGTTCCCAAGTAGAGGTAGCCTGAAATAATAACGATATAATTTTCAATCTGGGATTAAAAATTGGTTTGTTTTCTCAACATATACTCTCTCAAAAGACTCAACCTGAAAATATTGTTCTGGAGAAACTCTTGCGCCTTTAGTTTAAATTATGATTATGACTGTTCCATGCAATGTGCAATTATTGGTTTCAAAGTTTTTCAACCTTGAATTATAATTTTAGGTTTTCAAGGATGATGACGGATGTAAAGCAGCCTGGTTCACAGCAAAAGTGCTGAGTGTTGAAGATGGGAAAGCTTTTGTTTCTTACCCCGAGATTTACCTGGATCAAGGTAAATCATCCTTGATGGTGTCTAAAAGAGGTCATTATACCTACATCTCATGTAGTCATTTTTTTTGTATTTGGAATGACACTTCAGAATTTCCAGGTTAATTTCCCTTGTAGGATATTATATGGTCATATTTTCAGTTGCATTAGCTTGTATACCATATTTCTTATAATCATTGGCATCATTGTACTCTCTATTAGGAGAAACTTTTTTTCCCCTTTCTGGGAGAAAACTTTTGTTTTTGTGCTTGCATACATGTTTCATTTGCCTGATACTGGCATTTCATTTTGCATCTTACAGGTTTGGGAGGGCAGGTGAAGGAATGGATGGAGCTTGAAAGTGAAGGAGACAAGGCGCCGAAAATTCGCTTAGCCCGCCCCATTACTACTGTGCAATTTGAAGGAACAAGGAAAAGGCACAGAGCTGCATTGGGGGGTCATACTTGGTGTGTCGGTGATAGGGTAGATGCATGGATAACAGACAGGTATCTTTGGGTTATATGTTTTTGTTGCATATTAGCAGTTGAAAGTTGAGACAGCTGATTGCTGAATATACTGTTAGCATTGAGATATGAAATATTTACTTTGTTAAGCTAATCAAATAATTGAATGTTAATTATATCTGTAGCAGTGAGGATTAATGGATCAGAGAATAAAAAGGGTAGTTTTCTTTTTTGACCCTGGTCACTGTTTTCCTTTTTTTCAAAACCTATGTCCAATTTACACTCAAAATTGAACTCATGTTCAACAATGAAGCTCGTTTGAACACATGTAGTAGTGTCCATGGCTTAAAACTTTACCTGAAGGCGTAACATCTTTCATCAGAGCTCTAGCGATCTGTTGCCGGAGTTGTTGAAGCTCCATCTATGTTTGTGCTTTTGAACATGTGTGCAAAAACAAAACAAAACAAAACAAAACTAAACAAAACAAAAAATAAAAATTTGAACATGTGTTCAAAACGAGGGAGGGGTTGAAAATGAAAGTAACCCTTCAGGGGTCATGTCATTCAATTTTCCCCAACAAAAATTTATTATAGTATTTCTTAACTTTAGCACACTTCTAAAAGTTCTTGTGAATTTGAAAATGTAGCAATTGGTTATGTTCATCCCCAAAAGAGAACAAGGAGAAAATTGTGATGATCCTTCTCTGAAGTGAATCTTAACTTTATACTCTGTGCAAATACTTTGTGAAACACTTCAAGGATGTCATTGTAGGTATTGGTACTGTAGGATATTATTGTGATTCATTTGCTATGATGAAGCAGGATGTTTTGATTTTGTAATGGTGGAGATAGTAGGACTTGTGAAGGGAATAGGATATAAGAATTCTGGTTGCTGGAAAGCAATTTTATTGATGGCAGCAAAAGAATTATGCAGGGTTTATGGGGTTGATGATCATGTATTAATGATAGTAAGAGCACGTGTAATGATAAAAACAAACTATTTTAGGGTGTGAGAGTGTAAAGATGGGTTCAGGCTTGAAAGCTGATGCATTTTCAGAGGTCCAATTGCACCCTTATGAAGTTCATAAGAAACAGGAGCAGTTAAGTTAGAGAATGAGGGGGGGGTATGCAAATGGGAACCTGTTGACTTTCCTCTTATAAAATTGTCTACATTTTCCTCCATAGGGCTCTTGCAGATTGTTAAATATTTATTCTGTATTTTCTCAAATCTCAACAACATGCTGTTTCTATTGACTCTCTTTTACCTGCAGCATGTTTAGTATGTTTAATCATTACCTCATATGTGGCTTACCTTATCTAATGATAATTTTATGTTTAGCTGGTGGGAAGGAGTCGTCACCAATAAGAACAAAAAGGATGAAACTTCATTAACCATCCATTTTCCGGGTATTTATATATTTGTTTATTGGTTTGTTCTATGTTCTCTTCTGGATTTGTTTCTGCTTCCCTTTCCCAGAATCCCCTACTTATGCTGCACTTTGCAGACAAATCATTTGCTTGTTATTGATCTTACAGCTCAAGGTGTGACATCAGTAGTTAAAGCTTGGCATCTTCGGTCTTCTCTCACCTGGAAGGATGGACAGTGGATTGAATGGCCCAATTTGCGAGATGATTCTTCTCTTAAGGTATTAGCTTTTCTTGAGCTTCTACTTGATTTTTGGCACATTATGTGCCATGATGTTTTCTATCATCTTTGCACTGAACTGCAAATTTGTTAACAGGATGATATGCCTCGGGAAAAGAGGCCAAAGTTTGGTAGCCCTGCTGTGGAAGCCAAAGTTAAGACTTCAAAAAATAACAATACTGTAGATTCGGGTAAACTTGAAGAAACAAGATTGTTGGATTTGTCTTCAAATGAAAGAGTATTTAATATTGGTAAGAATGCAAGAACCGACGAATAAGCCTGACGGAACCAGAACAATAAGAACTGGTCTACAGGAGGGGTCAAGAGTGAAATTTGGTGTTCCTAAGCCTGGAAAGAAAAGAAAGTTTATGGAAGTTAGCAAACACTTTGTCTCAGGCCAGACCGCTAAGACCTGTGAAGCTAATGATTCAGCAAAACCATGCTTGATGCCTCATGGGCAAGGATTGCGTGGATTAAAAAACACTGCTAAAATTGATTCAAAAGAGAAACGAATTGCTGACACAAAGCTTAAGGTGAGCAACTCTGGAAAGCAACAAAGTATTTCAGGTAGAGGTATTCCTCTGAAAGATGACTCTTCGACCAATGCATTTTTTGCTCTTGGTGCTGGCATTGAGAAAGACCGTACAAGGACTGAGGAGTCTACAAGCCAAGTTGAAACTACATCAGGGAAAAATGACCTGAAAGAAACTGGATCCTTTTCTACCACTGAAGGAACAGCAGAGAATCCAATTGTGTTTTCGTCTTCTGCTCCTGCATCAGATGCTCCATCAAAGAGAGTATCTAATGGTAAAACTGATCGAACAAATAAAGGAAAACTTGCGCCAGCCAGTGAAAAGTTGGGTATAATAGAAGAAAACAAAGTCTCTAATGATGCCCCTGTTAAATCGGCATCTGGAGTTGTTGAACCCCGTAGATCTAATCGGAGAATTCAGCCCACATCTAGAGTAAGTATTTAGATACTTGTGTATTTTCTGTACTATATTTATGATCAGTTTGGTGTATCCAATATTTTTCACCTATCCACTATGTAATTCCTGTGTGTTTGTTTTGCATGCTTGAATGTTTTTTAAGGATTATTTTTCTGTGGTTTTCTGCCAGGGTGTCTATCCTTGCATCGGGGTAGTGTTAAAATAAATATTAGCTGACACAAGGATATCTATATTTTGTACTTTTGCATGGCTAGTATTAGTAATCATGCACCTTCTGACAGTTGACATTATTTTTCGTCTTTGTCAAGTAACTCGATTTTCTCTGTTCCCTTTTAATTCTGAATTGTCATGTTTTGCTGATCAGCTGTTAGAAGGACTGCAAAGTTCATTGATCATCTCGAAGATTCCTTCATTTTCACACGGCAGAGGTCACAGAAGTCAGAACAGAAATACCTCTAAAGGGTGAGATGAGACGACATGTGTCCAGTCTCCCGAATTCAATTCCTCTCCTGAGAATAGTAATATTATGAAGCACGGCTATTTTCATATCTGCTCTTCAAACGGTCATATACTGCCGCTTGATAGTGATAGGGAATAAATCATGGTTGCTAGGTCTTGATGTGACAGAGTTCCAGTCCAAGGAAATATTTGCGTAATGGATACCTAGCATAGAGAGAATGTGTATATTTAAGGTAGGGGATGATGATAGGAAGGGAATATCTAGCTTCCTGTTTCAGTCAATTAATAATGTTGTAGTTGGTAGATGTTCATATCAATTTCAGTCACAAATTCTCTCCTTAAGTGGGTTGTATAGGGAAATTCTCCAAGTAGTTGGTTTGTAATTGCACAAAAGGATCTCAGATCAACTTTATCTTGCTGTTCTATTTTCTTTGGGTTAAGGATCATTAGCTCCCTTTATTTTTTTTGCCTTCAAAAAAGAGCAGCGAAAGGAGGTTTTAAAAGTTTTCATGTTAATCAATTTTTATATTATTTTTTGGTCACAATTTTTTTATTATAGCTTTTTGGTCACAATGTTAATCAAGTAGGTTGAACTACAATTTTTATCGGAATATAAAAAAAAAAAAAAAAAAAAGTACCTTGCGGTTCTCCTTTTAGAACTAAAGCGGACCTCTTTTGCAAGAATGAATTGTCCTGTCCTGTCCATAGCCATTTTCCTCTATTGATACCACATGGCTTTCTAGCCTACGGTTCGTGTTTTCTTTTCGTACTTATCCTGCTCTTTTACTTGGTTAAATTAATTGCCAACTGTATTAAAACAGATAATTTCAGCTACATGGTACAAATCCAAAATATTTAAATCTTACTCGAAAACTATTCTTGGAGTTGGCAATAAATAAAAGTAGTTGGAAAAAAGGTGGGAAAGGTCGTTGAAATTTGAAGTGTGAGATACGTCTTCTATATCTGAATCATGGTTTATCTGTATAGTTTGCTACTCAACTTTTAAATTTGTCTATGAAAATTTTAAACTTTAAAAGTTTATTTTCTTATCAGCCTCGAGTATAATTTTAAAAGTTTTTATCGATTTGAAATTGTTGATTAAATTCTACCAAATTCAATCTAGTCATTTGATCGTATTATAGAATTTTTATCTTGTTTGATCCAATTACTTTTTTTATCTAATCTAGTTTGATTCGTTAATTGATAGAATTGGGTTGGATCAATCCGATCTTAACATTTTTTTTATGTCTTTTTTAATCTATTTTACTCTTTCGATTGATCTTAACATTTTTTATGTCCTTTTTGGTCTATTTTACTCTTCCTTCTATTTTCTTCATTGATAATAATAGATATATAAATATTTGTTATAGAATAAAATCATATCACAATAACAATGCAAAATACTACAATTTGATAATAAAGAATCTAAAACTCAACTTACATGCAAAATTAAGTTAGAAATTTGAAGTGATGATAATTCAAGAAAGTTAGAATATTTTATTAGTTACTTTTATAAGTTAATAATTAAAAGTGACAAACAAATCTTAAAATTGTTAAAAATGTGAAATATATATATTGTAGATTTGGTAGATATTGCAATCCACCATTCAATTAAGGACTGAGAATTTTTCGAAACCATTCAAAAATCAGATTTTTTGCACACAACTATATAATTGTATGATTTTAGCACTTTAAAATGGTCACCTGTCTCACACGTGGTTATTTTTTGTCGACATTAATCAACTAATTTTCTTATTCTTCACTCTTGAAAATTCACTGTCACAAGATACACATTGCGTGATTTGGTGATTTGCGTCATTTTCAGAATAAAAGTTGGATTGTTGAAAGTAATCTTTCTGGTATCTGTGTTCTGAATGTGGCATACATGCGTATAGGAAACGATTATTTAAATAATAATAAAATAAACATTACTATTGAATCATTATGTAATAATCTAAAAGAATTGGTTACAAACCCAAGCCGTCTTAAAGCACTATAAAAGTAACGAGCATCAAGTTGAATAAAGGACATCGAAATCATTTAAATCACTAACTAGGAGTAGAATTCTCTCAATTAATTGGCAGTTTGGCACAATGAAAGATCTAAATTACAAGGGGGATGCACAACACAATGAAATAAAAGTTGCTCACATTAAAAAAAAACTGCAGAGATTTCCAGCCAGGCAAAACAAATGAAAATTGATGCAGTACTACTAATCTGGTAAAACTAATATTTATGCACAATTGCTGAACAGAGTACCTCCTCCTATACTATATACATGAGGTCTTTCGCAGTTAAATTGATTCTGAACAAATCACTTCGGCATAAAATTTGGAGTTCAACTAGGTAAAGGACTGCATGGCTACTATCAACTGGCAGAATAACCCGTTAGGCGTGATCAGTCCTTATAATTCTCGCTACCATGAGACAACAGATGACAGTTATTCTTCATGAGTAGTTTCTTCAGCATTTCTAAACCCTTCTCACCTTGATTCTCTTCCCTTCATATGTAGCTTCACGCTTTGATGCTAAACCAACTGCAACTTGTTCTAGGTTATCTTCATCATCGCTCTTTTGAATAGCCTCAACTGGTTTCACACAAATACAATCATGAGGATATTCATGAAACTCTCCCCGTCCAGGTCTCAACTCATCTGGTTCACCCATGAATCCTCTTTGGCATGCCTTCACCTTTCTCGAAAATGTTTCCCAATCCATTTTATTCCTTGCCATGAACAAAGAACTAAGTTTCTTTGCATTAGGTCTGATGGTCCTTTTATGTCCCATGTACCTCCTAAGAAATGTGAACCAGAAAATAAAATTAACAAAAGTGCAAGAAAAGGGACTGCACATTCTGATCTAGCACGAAGAAACAAGAAAATCAAGGGCAAAGAGGGGTAAACTACAATGAGCAGGAACACTGTGTTACTGATAATTTTATCTGCTTTGTAGTGACAATGGTAAAATACTAGATAGGATCATAGGAAAACAATGAATTTTACAGTAAACATATGACTAGCTTCTGCTGGGAAGTAGCAGCCATTGCCATTAGGAGAAACAGAACAGCAAGGAATGTAGTGACAGACCATTACGATCAAGTGAACGGGGTAAAAGCCAATTCATCAAAAATTTGGAAGATCCCAAAACATTTTTAAATATCTCAATGAATATAGTAGAGTCCTAATGCACCTAAACAAGATAAAGGGAAGAAGCCCCGGATATAAGCATCAAATATTTAAAACTTTTCATTCACTTAACCTACATGCAAATTGCAAAGGTTTCAGAGCAACCAAAAAGAGAGAACTACATAACAGATGCTGATGCATTCACGATTTCTTAGTTTTGTTCCTTTAACATTTTACTCTGCATCTGGGCCGCTGTAAGCACAGGATTGTACTACATGTTTCCGACATTGATAGCAGGAAGTAATGGTAACAGATTTCTTACCTTCTACCAGCAAGAATTTTGGCCATATTTCCATTATTGTTAGTGACAAAAACATCGCTCTCATCACAGACAATATAGTCAATGGCAGCTAACTGGGAAGAGAAGGGACGAAAAGGTTCCAGCTCTCCCTTTACAAGCATTTCCTTGGTATAGAAGTTCGGAAAGAGAGCTCTAAGAGGGCGCAAAGTCTCTTCTCCGCCATAAATTTCACCAGAAGCAACATAGATATATGTATCATTCGCAAAACCAAGTGCTCGTAGCATCAAACCTACTTCACGAGGACTAAGTGGGCATTTCCCTCGCTTTCTTTCTAAATCAGGGCTTAAATCCTGAATAAAAAAATTATTAAATCATGACATTATTTGAAGACAATATGTGGAGCAATTCTTCGGAAACAATAATAAATGAAACCTAATGTACCAAATGCATTTGAAATGAGAACTGAAATTAATACATTGTCAGAAAATATCACATACCACTAAGCACTAAAATTATCATCATTTACTCTAGATGAACAATGAGAAAGCATTCAGGTCAAACGTCTAAGAGGATAAAAATCTTACAGGTAATGTTGCCCACCGCTTTCTTATTTCACCAAGTTCACGTCTTTCCTTGTCACCCCCACCATAATAGCACCCAGAAAATGCAAGCATATCTGGTTCAAACCTGTCAACCAACTAGTGTCAATGTCATGAACGGTATCAAATAAACAGGGAGACAATAAATTTAAATTAGAAACCTGTCATGATTGAAAAGAAGATGTAGGGACTCATGCAGTTGAAAGAAACATATGGATTAGTCAACTGAACAATGTATTAAGAAAGGCAAGAACACTCCAAAAGACAATGGCGAAAAATGCATCCAGATGCCCAAACTATCTAGAAGATATGGATGGAAATAACCTGCTTGAGTTTCCACTAGTCAACAAATATTAACAACATACAACTAGAAAATTATCAATCCATAAAAGCAGCACACATGTGTACGTCCATGTGTAGTGATGGGAACAAACCTCAAGTGAATTGCAATGAAACGATTGGCCATCTTCCTCATTTTCATGACAACTTCCTGGGCAAGAACTTGTATAGGTTTTGTAAATCTTAAAGCATGATAATTAACACGACAACGCAGCTTTTGCAGCTCTTTTTCAAGATTACTTGCAAGTCTATAATCAAACTTCGTCAATTGCAGAACCTGCAATCCATTCAAGAAAGATTTTAATTTGAATACAAAAACAAAATACTGATGGGGCTCTTATGCAACCAGTAAGGCATTGCTTCTCAAGCTGTGATAGAAGGAAAGGAGATCAGCAAATTTCATCAAGCACATGTCAACTACTATCAGGAGTGTTTCATTCTTTGGTTATAGCAAAGAAGCTTACACGTCTCCTCAAAAGAATGGGCAGAACTTGATCTAGATAATATTCAGGGGTGGATTTTCTGGGGACACGCATAATATAGGGAGGTTTCTCCATTGATAGCATAACTTTATCAGGAACTCTCTTCACAATGTTAACATCTTTTTCAAGGAATGAAATGAACCAATTGACATCGAAAACATCAGCAAAGTCACTGTGGACAATGAAAATGAGTGTCAAGGCAGCTAGATTTCCATGTAATTAGAAAAATAAAATAAAATTTAGAGCTAACTATTAACACACTACGACAATCCAAAATTACCTGTCATCCTTCCAAAATGAATGATGATCCAACTCGGGTACAACTAACGTTGCATTAAGAATTCGTGCAACTACCACAGCATCTGTTATCTAAGTAGAAGAAATGGAGTCATTTTGCATCATAAAACTAATACTAACAATTGTTTACACATGAAATTTGCAAAGATAAATAAATCTCTCTAGATTGTGAATTTTTCTGTTTCCAACTAAGCACTCATTCATATAAAGACATTACAACCGCAAAATTTATATATCTCATCATATGTAGCAAAATATTTATTATGAGCAGCTGAACATAATTCATCATACTCCTGTTCTTTGTTGATTTAGCCCTCCACTAGTTGCAATAAGCAAATAGCCATTTGAAGAGCCCTCATTTATAGCGGCTGCATGTTTATGCATAATAACGTTAGGTAAAGAATACACGATCAAACACATGTCCTTAAAGTGAAACGGAAGCAAACAAGCACAGGGTAACAATTAAGATACTGATAAATAGGTGTTCTTTAAAAATAAAAATAAAAAACTAAAACTTGAGGGCAATTCTGTAAATTTTATGTAGTATATAAGCAACTTGAGACATACACTCTTTAAAAAGTTAACCTTCAAGGTAGATAAGTCTCATGATTACTTATAAAATACATATTAGTATCATGCTTAAATAATATGGAACAATATCTCTAACATTCTCTCTCAAAGTGCGAGTCTTTTGCAAAAACCATTACTTTGTATTTTTAACCTATTTTATTATACTCTATTCTATTTATGATCACTTATCTATTTTTTTCATTTCGTAAGGTCCATTCATTTTTTTTAAGGCGAGAAACTGAGGCTTTGATATCATGTAGATTTTATATATTGTATAAACAACATAAAACATACACCTCTTAAAAGGGTAACTCTAAGATAGCTAAATTTCATTCATGATTATTAATAAACTTATCATTAGTATTATGCTTAAGCAACGTGGATAATACCTCTAACAAATCCAACCAAAAAAAGAGGAAGAACAAGAAAGAAGATTTTTGGGAGGAAGAAGCCCCAGCAACAAAGGCACAGAACACTTGTTTGTAATATGATGTAGCAGAATGAGCCGTTATTTCGGAATACAGATTACAGAACCACTACTAAAATACAGAAAGCCAAAATAACAAATCATATAAATCAAATAGAACACATGAAGTGAAAGCAAAGCCATGACAATAGTGTCCAAGAATAAAGCTTTTTCTAAAAAGAACAAAAATTAAGAAAAGAAAACCACAAGGTATAGACCACATTTCACTTACGAGCAAAACTACGGCCTCTTTCACAGCATCCATAGAAGTACTTGGAGTGTCTCGATTTCCATTTATCAATTGCCTCAAGACCACCCAATCCCTAAAACCAATACTCCAATACTTAAGTACCCATTTCAAAATAATTATAAAAAAACTGAAGCAAAATAATTAAAAAGAAGGAAAAACAGTGAAAATATGTGTACTTTAGTGTAGATGCCGTGCTTGACGAAGCGCTGAGAGTACCACTCAAGATCGGACGCCACATGTCCTGTGAACAGAGATATCAAACCCAGCGTAAACAGCAATAAGCCACACACCAGTGTCCACGAAACAGGCTTTCTCTGCTGAGAAGGTGTTGTATTACCCGATCTCCAAAACACGTGTTTGCCATTGTACCCATTTTGTTGCTTTAGTAAAGCCCGGTTCGGCGGTGTGAAGCTCAACCTCCAAGCCTTGGCCACTCCCATCAAATTCAGTCGCCAATTTGGCCCACGAATTCATACCATATTTACTCCCATTGCCATTTTCGAGCCGTTAGCTACACGATCAGCTATGGAGGTTCGAGGCGAACAGTAACAGAGTGAAGCTTCTTTATTAGTGGCTTGATTATAATTGGGAAGAAGTAGAGTTGTAGCTAATTTGGAAATGTTTATATAAACATTACTTTTACTTTTTCAGAAATTTAAATAAAGAAAAGGATAATAATAATAATAATAAATGAAGTGGTGGATCAACGATCAACGCTATGTTGTGTGGAAGTTTGGTTATTTGGATCGTAATTCGTGAAGTTTCGGGAAATGAAGAGATGAGGAGGTGCTTCCTCCGATACAATATAAGTGTATAACTAACTTGAGTGTGGGAACAATGGAACGGCATCATCGTTATCAAATTTTCCTATACTATTTTTTTAATAATTACCTTATTTTCAATTATGTATCTTTTATTGGATGTAGTTTAGGTTTTTTTTGAATTATAAATTTTTTTACAACAAATTTTTGTATGCTTGTTTAGTGAAATTCTAACATAAAGATTCAAATTTTATATGTTATTATTAAATTTGATTTTTAAAATCTTTTAAGTAAAATTAACACTCAAATTATTTCTAAATTTGTTGCTAATTTTATAGGGAGTGACAATTTGAATTATGTTTGGATCGAACTTATTTTTAATCAAACTTAAAAACTATAAAATTGATTATAAATTAAGTCAATTTTTATAAATTTGAACTCTGGGCTCATTTATTGTATATAAATATATATTTGTAGATTCTATGCCATTAATTTAAGTTTTTGTTTATACATGTTGGAACATGATAAGTGTTGTTGTCATTTAATAGGTTTTTGTTTATACATTTTGGGACATTATAAGTGTTGTTGTCTTTGTCAAATGAGATTTGATTTTATATTTAATGTTTTTTCTTTGTTTGGATTTTTTTTTTTTTTTTTTAAGTATATATTATATATATATCTTATTTATTTTTTATTTATTTAATGATCAATAATAATTATTACATTATCTTATTATAAAAATAAAAATTTAATAATTTTATTCATAATTTACTTCTTTTATCTTACATAATCTAAAACATATTGCTATATATTTGAATTAATTTTTTCTTTTTTCTCCTTTTCTTTTAAAATAATTGGTTAAAAAATAAATTTTTATTTTTAACGATTTTATTCTCAAATTTTTACTTTAAGTAAACAATTATCATTACTATTTATTTTACATATTAATTGATAGTAATTAATTTAAAACAATAGGTTAAAAAAATGACCTAAACAAACAAAGAAAAAAATTTGAAAGATAAAAGATAAGATTATAAGATTTTAATCAAGTTTATTTTAAATATACAATAAAAATTAACCAAAAAAATAAAATAAGTAATAAATAGGGTTAAAATTTTAGTACTTTATTTAAAAAAAAAAATTCATAAATATATATTTTAACTTCTCACAAAATATAACAAAAATTTAAAACATAAAAATAAAATATAATACATGATAAATATGTGCATTTTTTTAATATATATGTGCGTGTATGTGTTATTAAATGAAGTAGTTGTGTGGGCTATTTGAACAATAACTAAATCTTTTTTTTTTTTTTTATAAAAATATCAAACATAAATAATTCAAATAAATGAGTTCGATCAATAAGGGAGGACAACTCTTCTTTTTATTATTGATTAATAAATATAAAGAAATAAAATATAAAAAATCATCAAACTAAAAAAATATCAAACAAATATTATGGACAATTTTTTCTCTCTTAAAAAAGTAACAATATAAAAAAAAATCATCGAACTAAAAAATATCAAACAAATATTATGGATAATTTTTTCTCTCTTAAAAGAATAATAGCAAGAGCCAATAGATAATAAAATAATAAAAAATATCAAACAAAAAAAATATCAAATAAATATGGGAAAAAACTCTCTCTTTTATATAAATAGATAGATAGATAAAAAATAATCAAACTAAAAAATATCAAATAAATATTATGGACAATTTTTTTTTCTCTTAAAAGAATAATAACAAGAGCAAAGAGATAATAAAATAATAAATTTTTTAGATATATAAGATATAATAAAATAATAAAAAAAATGTCAAATAAAAATGGGAAAAAATTCTCTCTTTTATATAGATATATAAAAAAAAATTGATAATTGATGGGTTTGACTTTGGTGAAATTTTATATTAAAAAATAAACATACAAGACTCTATAAGTCAGCGTATATATACTTATGGTTGAATAATATATTAGTTCCAAATCTAATCGCTCAAGAGCCAAATCGTATTCAATGTTGTTAGTGCCTAATATAATAATCTACTACTTGCACTTTACCATCAGATGCCAACAAGATTTACTGCAAGAATTAAGACTCAATAATTATTAAAAAAAAAATATGCAAAGCTTTTTGGATCTGATAAAAGAAGTTTGAGAAATGAGAACATTGAATGTTTTCCAAAGAAAAATATAAAATAAAAATGTGCATATTCGAACAATGACCTTGCAAGCATAAATTATTCATGGATCTGTTCAAGTGAAATATGGGCCATAGGCAACTATATGGATATAGTTATGGCCAAGTCTTTAACCCGTAATTTAAGAAGTAAGAGAAAGAAAAGAAAAAAAAAAAGGCTTTAAACCATAATTGCTGATCTTAATTTGGCACCGAACTCCTTTCGGCCTATTTTTAGCCTAGGCACCTACAAATAATTAATTAATCTTTACTTTAGGCTACATTTCAAAATTAGTGTCTTGCGAGATTGTGATTTATTAGTGGGATAAACTTTACATATAATATTTGTATGTTATAGTCACTTACTTACTTTAATAATAAAATCTATTACACATAATCAGTATGACACTCATTATTATTAAAGTTTTTAAGTTATACCATTTCAACTGATAAATGATTGTTTTTGTTATTAAAAAAACTGATAAATGTTTTAAATAAGTTTTTTGTGGGATAATTATCAAGAACAGTTTGACAAATTTTCAATTCTGCCTTGTATTTTGAAAAATAGTGGGCCTTAATTATTATAGATATCGGTAAAATTTATTTATATTTTTGGAAAAAAAAATTATTGGATTAGAGCTACTGTCACACCCCCTATATCATCAAAATGCTCTAAAGTTTTGCCAACTACAGCAGAGTTAAGGCCAGTGTTAAACTCGATATTAAGATGCAAGTTATAAGTCTTGAAATCGTGTCCTCATATTGCACTGTTGATGTGTTAAATTTAGTACTCGCAAGTGTACGAATCACTTGTAGAAAAGTGATAAGCAACTTCCAAGGTCGATCTTTCAAGGAATTGCAGTGGTTCTAAATAACTAACTTTTTAATCTAAATAGAGTTCTAATGAAAATAAAACACTAATTAAATAGAGTTCTAGTAAAACTAAAACTCTAAGTAACTAGAATTCTAAAGCTAGTAAAACTGTAAAAAGGTGTTTGATTTGTAACGGGAACAAAGTATGAGCAATTAAACGAAAACAATATTGCAATTTAACAATCAATTCAGATATATTTGAAGATCAATGGAGGATGTATGGACGTTTAGCTTGGTTGACCATGCTTGCATCGAAAAGGTATGGTGAAATAACATGAACGTTCTATATAAACAAAATTACCGGCTTTCCTTTTAGTTACGAGACTGCCTGCGGTCGTGGTAAATCTCTTTGTTGATTAATTAATTAACTGCATTCGGTCGGGGTAAATCAAATAGTAATCAAATTACGCGCAAGGAAAAACATGCCAATCAAATTAATGCTATGACTAAGTCACTAAATTGAAGCTTTGATTAAGTGTTTCGGAATAAAGTTAAGGTGACGTTCCTATAACTAAATTCTAAGATCTTTCAACCTAACTACGAACATCAAATGGGCCCATGATAATTCATAATTAAATATCTAAACATGCTCTTAATCAAAAAGTAATTCGTTTATATTAAATCAATAAAATACACCATACACAATTCTAGCAAACATGACAACACAAACTAAACATCCATAATAAAACTAGCCAGACATGTTCATATTAATATTCATAGACAAATAAAATATGAACATACACTCAAACGAAAGAAGAAGAAAAATAGAATTCTACAACACCAATGAAAACCTAAATCTAAATACCGCTTATGGATGGGATAGCGTTCTTCTCCAAAAGCTTTATCTTCGATTGTCGACGGCTTTTTTGGATCCTTAGAATGGTTTCTCTTGCTTTGTTTTTGTGTAGCAAAACTCCCAAAGTTGATTGAATGTAGTGTTTGGTCGCAAAATTGTAGTGTGTAAAAAGTTCTGTACAAGTTCGAGTTCTTCTGTAAGGAGGGCTCTAAGGGGGTATTTATAGATGTAAGGGTTTACACAAATCCTGATTGCTATAGGAATAGGCACGCCGCGGCATGCATTTTCTCCGCCGCGGCGCAACACAAATTCTGAAAATAATGTAAAAACCTGAAAGCTCCCCGCCGCAGCATGACTTTTCCTCGCCGCGGCGCGCGTTGTCTTCAGTTTCTTCACGTTTACCCCCTTACATATGTGATGGCTCGTTATGTAAAGCTTACATATTTGTCTCGTTTAGCCTATAACTCGTGATCCGAGCGCCGTAAGTGTTCCATCTTTGCGTGTTTTCATTATTTGACTCATTTGACGCTAAAAACACCTGAAATGCACTAAAACATACCCGTGACTTCGAATGGATAGATTTATGAAAATAATCAATTAAACAATCATAACAAATCTATATTTTAAACAATTAAGCACAATTAATCACAAAATATTAGTGCTTTTCGAGCACTCATCAACTGTCCAGTACAATATGATCTTAAGTCCTTTAATTTTATCAATTGAACTAACTATTTACGATAATATAGGTGAAATTTAGAGTTGTAGAACTAAAAAATATTTGGTAGCAAATTATCTTTACGTGTATGAATTAAGCTTCATGACTAGGTTGGTGTTAAATTGTGACATTATATACTGTATGAGCTTTGCTAAAAAATTATCTTTACGTGTATGAGCTTTGCTATTTTTATTAGGTCTGATTTGTTAAAGTAATTGGTTCAGAATTAAATATAATATTGTGTACACTTTAATTCTCCTTATATGGTCTACTAACTTTACGTGTTTGAGCTTATTAATTAACTAATGTTGTTATCTCTATTAAGCTTTGACCGATAAGGCAATAAGAGCCCTTCAGTGAAGCCTGAGATGGAATAGTTAGATGAGAGAACTTACGTGTGGTGGCAAAGAAAAGGACAAGGAAATAATATGTTGAGCGGGTGGTTCTTTAGTTCGCCATGGATTAAGGACATGAGAAGGGAATTAACGGAGTAGTCGCACATCTTTCTTTTTCTTCTTGGTTCGTATAAGAGAAGAAGATGATGGGTATGAATCATTGTTACACTTTTTATTTGTTTTTGTAATTTTAGTGTATGTATTCTCTAATTAATAATATGAGTTGTAAGTGAGCTTTTGTGGCGAACTACATAAAATTATTGTATTATTTTATGCTTTTGATTTATTTGTGTGTTTTTAAGAAACATTTTAGTTCGTATTCTTGAACAAAAATGATCCACTAAAATTAAGATTTTATATTTAGAATCAAAGTTCTAACATTCGAAAAAAAAGAACATTTATTAAAAAAAAATAAAAAATGATTGTCGTAAAAGATTTACTAGTATTATTATTATTATTATTTTAACAATCGAGGGTGGAGTCATTCGAATTTTGATTGCAAGCCAAAAATTTCAGATTCGCCGGAGTGTTACAAAAGGGGTGAGGAAAACAAAGAGATTTTTTCCGTTACCTTTTAGACTACGATCTCTGCTTCTTCTTCTCTTTATCAATTTATTTTTACTTATTTTTAAATCTCAATAATTATTTTTATATTTGATGCATATTAAATTAATATAAATAATATTTTAACTTTTAGATTAGTAATGTATGTCTTAGATTTGATAAGTATAGTAGAAGATTTTACTCCCACATTATTATTATGTATTTTCAGTAGAAAGGAAAAAAAAAAATCAATAGTTTCGTGGTTTCAGTCACTTTTGACGAACGGGCTGATTATATTTCCTCTATAGGCCTAATAACGAAGCTTTCTGTGACAACCCACATTTGAGACCTACTCTTTTGGTCCACAGAAGCCCATCTAAGACCATGGTTCCTTTTTTCTTCCTTCTTGGTGTCATTTGCACTATATAATGGATCCTATTAAAACAAAGTCTGAATTAAAATTAAAGTCGTATAAATTAGAAACTAAAAATAAAAATAAACCAGTAATTTTTCAATATTTATATATTTTTTTTTTCTTCTAACCAATGGTAAACCGCCTGAAAAAATTAAGGCACTCACTCTATAGTCTCCACAAATTGTATGGGTGTAATAAAGCAAAAGAACTCAAACTCTAGACCTCCAGTGAAAAAGACATGATGTGTGCAACTGAGCCATCAGCTCCTTTGATTGTACAAAGTTTCGCAATTTGAACAAACAGGGGTGCCTAGATGAATTTTGTTCAAGTCAAACAATACATTGTTTTGGTATGTTACTAAAATGTATTTTTCTTGAAAAGGAACACATTTTAATAGTTAAAAAAAATTCTAAAAAATGATAAATGAAATTTATTCTCTCATAACGCTTAATGTGAATGGTTATTAACTAATATTTACTCACCGTTGATAGTCGTTATTGATACGCTATTGACTGACATTTGACACCAATATTGACCTATATTTGGCTGGTATTGACTATTAACTGATCTAAACTATTTTTTTTCCTGGTTAATTACAGTGGACCAATTTTGTAAATAAAAAAACTTACTCTCTAACTTTTTAATTAACATAAAAAGTCATAGTAGTTATTAGGTTAGAAATTGGTTTAAAAACGATCGTGTATATCATTGGGTACTAACCAAGGGCCAACAAGTCTTTTCTTATTGAAGAATAAAAATTTGAGGATCTAAGAGAGACAAACTGAGAAAATGAACAACTACAAAATATTGAGAGTAGAAAGAAACATAAAATGAAAAAAAAAAAAAAAAAACTTGAGAGAAGTCGAGGCTTGAGCTTCGATTATGGAAGCAAAAATGGATGGTATTGCACTATTGCTTGTATGAGCTTTTAATTAATGAAATCATAGTGTCGTTAAACCACTATCTATCTAACAATAGGCTAGCTCAACGACCAACTTGGTTCTCAGCTCTATTTTTTATTACTTCCATTAAGTTCCAACTTATTTTTTAAACAAAGGCACATTCAGCTACTAACGTTGAGCGGACTTCTATATAACAAAAATGTAATTAAAAATTAAAAAAGACAGAAAGCAATATCAAACAGATGATTCAATTTTTAAGATATACATTTTTTTTTTCCTCTGAGACACACTAATGTAAATTTTTTTATAATTATTTTTAGTTTTTATTTCTTTAATTTTACGATTTGATTTCCAACTTTTAATGTTATAGCTTTAAAATTAAATGTTAAACTGCTTAGAAAATTATATTTATAACTCATTATTTTTTATTACATTAAATTAGAAAAGATACACGGTGATGTAATATATGAGAAATGCTAATAACATATTAATTTGTATATATTTTTACACTTATATTAATCATATTATAACATGTGACAATATTATTTTAAAAAATAGAGAAATAATTAAATTTGATAAATAATTTTATTATATGTTATAATATAATTAATATGAATATAAAAATAAAAATAAATTTATTTAATCATACCATTTATCTGTTAGTATATATAACGACAAGTTGAGTCATGACTCATGAATGCATAGTGAAAGATAGGAAAGAGCTTTCCATCCCGAAAAAGAAAAGGAAAAAAATTAGTTAGAAATTTGGAATACCAGTGAAATTAGCAAGAGGGAAAGAAATGGCAGTCGTAAAAGCAACTTAACTGGAACTTCAAGTCCAAAAAGGCAAAAACCAAACTTGGTTTTTGGAAAACCAAGCACATTACTTATTTATTGAGAGTTTGGTGCTTTATATAATATTTGTTTTAACTTTTACTTAAACTTAAACTTTGTTGATGGTTTAAATAACATTTCTTTTATAATGATGATATTTTTTATATAATTCAATTAAACACAAATATAAAACTTATAATAAAAAAATAACTTATAAAATATTAATTTATAGCTGGCTTATTGAACATGACACGTAATTTTTGTACTAATAATCATCGGACATATTAAGTGAAATTTGTCTGAAGTTAGTCACAAAGATCAATTTTCATATGTTAAGTCTTGCTTTCGTCATCTTTGATTATTTACATAACTTATTACGTTTCTTTCTTTCTTTCTTTCTATTATTGCTTTTAGAGTTCTTACGTCTATCGAAAGTGAAACCAAATGGATGTTAAACGTCCTAAAAAAAAAATCCTCTCACAAATATCTTTTTAGGATTGAAATGCAGTCGTCTGAATCGGGTAATGTTGTATTGAGTTTGAAAATTATATATAAAATTATTATCATAAATATAAAAATATTATTTGATATTTATTGTCATAAGAAGAAGTAAACTATTTTCCTATACATAAATAACTATATTATTTAATTAATATCATTTTTAACATATTTCAATAAGAAAAAAATTATTTTCTTTTAACAGTAAAAAAAAAAACATAATTTTTATTTACGTTATAAAAAAATAATATATATTTTCTTAGTGGTTTAAAATAAAATACTATATATAAAATAAAATTATATCATACAATTAAATCATTAAATTATTATAATTATAAGAATAAAAATATGATTGGAGGTTTATTTATTATATAATTTTAAAAATTAATTATATTTTACTGTTTAATAATTTATTAAAATTGTGATATATATAATATTTAAATATCATATTAAATTATGAATTTATCTATATTTAAATAATAATAATTAGTTTAATTTAAATTATAGTAGATTATAAAATCTATAAATTTATATTTAAACATAGTACAAACAAAAGTATATTTTTAAGTTGCAATGATTTAATTATAACTTAAATATTCATAAATTTAAACTCAAATTAATTATACTATATTACACGACAAAAATTTGTTTGAATTTTTTTTTTTCTATTTCTAGAATTATGTGTTATTAATTAGGATAAATACAATTATGTATATAAATTTATGTTATTAACATTACTTATTATTCAATCCTATCACATCAAACAAATGGCATGGAAAAAAAATATTTAAATCATCCCAAAAATTATATAAAACAGAAAAGTAACCATCTTAATATTTCTCATGACAAAAAAATAATATATATATAATATATATATTTTCTCATGACGGCTGAGGTATAGAGGTGGCCAAGTGGGCTGGGGCTGGGGGAGGGCGGACGACATGTAACATGCGGCCTTTAAAATTTAAAAAATTATTTATAAAATATTTTTAATATTACTAAAAATTTCTCAAAATATGTTAAATATTAACAATTGTCGGCTTGTATCTTAAAGTTTAAATTAAATACATAACTCTTTTTTTTATAAATTAAGTTTTATTTTTAATTTTTTTTATATGATGCACATTTTTTTTTCCGAAAAAATATATATATTTTTAAATGTTTTAAAATGTAGTACACATATTTTTTCATAATATAAAAAAAAAATTAAGAGAATTAAAAGTAAAATCATGTAAATAATTAAATTATTTTAAAATTAGAGTGCATCCTAAAAATGTAGTTTAAATTTGAATTTTTTATTATCAAGTTTAACTATGTATTTGCTGTCATCGTTTTTAGCCTTTGGTAAAAGACTAGATTTTTTACTCAAAAAATAACTCTATATCTGGTTTTCAAATATTGCTTGAATGTTTGGTTAACAATATTGTAAAAGAAATTAAAGATCTCATTTATAACTTTTTGTCTTTAAAAGAAGCATCGTATAGAAAAATAAAAAACGAAGCCAACTAAATTACAAAACATAGATTTAATTATGGGAAATCATTTGTTAGTTTCAATTAGAGTGATAATCGTGTTACAAACATTAATTGCGTTATGTAGTTTTTAAGTTTTATGGATGAAAAATCAAACGTAAAATTTTATGAAAAAATTATTTACCAACTACATTAAAAGGCTACATATTTGATATGTTAATTGATGCATTAAATTTTTGTCATATTTACGTATAGAAAAAAGTATCATAAACGTTTCTTAAATTATATCATTATATTATTTGGTCCATTAGTCGTAGAAAAATGGGTCAATTAAAAATAAAATACATAATTTTTTAATTTTTTTAATTAAAATTTTATTTTTAAAAGTTTAATTAAGAATAAATTATATTATTTAGTATTTTTTATATTAAAATAATATTTTAATTAAAAAATTATTAAAATTATATGTTTTATATTTAATTTGCTATTTTTAAAAAAATTAAAAAATATTATTTATAATATAAATAATATAATTTAAAAGATCTCGATATCGTACTCTCATGTTTATATTATTAAGAATATTATATTCTTTGAAGACATAAAAGTATTATCGGACAATTATGGCTAAGACCTCTGCCTTACAAATTAATTTTACGGAACTGCCTTCTTTCGTAAAGGATGGGGCAGACTTAATGTTGTTGACTCATTTTTTTAAGTTTTCAATTTTTGCATAGTAAAAAGAGGATGGGTCATAAAAAGTCCCAAAGGTTGCGTATTTGTATCTTATTATAACAAAAGTCCCATGGACTTCAAATAAAACTGAAAAATTATTTTATTTAAGATGATGATGATGATGATGATGCTAAAATCACCTAATTTGGTCAACAAACATATAAGTTCCAACTATATTCAAACCCATTATTTGAATCATAGTAATCAAATCCAAATTTTAAGCATATACGTCTTCTCTTTCTATAAAAAATATAAAAAAAATATTAGACCCAAATATTTCATTGAAATGTCGTCATTTTGTATATTACAAGAAAGTAACTACTGTCAATGGCAAAACAATATCAAGAGTCATTGGTTTACCCACCAAAAGAATTAGCTCAACAAAATCATCAGAATCTCCTTGTCAAAAGCCATGCACGGCAGAATCTTCTTAGCTTACTCTTCATTTTTTTGTGCACTTTGGTCTTCTTTAAGCCAAAATTCTCAACACTTATTCTTTGTATTAATATTTATTTTATTATAAAAAATTCTCTTATTAATAATCTCCTAATAAAGCTCGTTCCCTTTGTTGTATCCTAAGGCTCTAATCCCAAAACAACTAACATCCGAGACAAAAAAAAAAAAAAAATGTTTCGGCTGTTTTTCAGTTACTTGTCCCTCCTCCTCTTTTTCCTCTCTCTTTTTCGCCCTTGCTTTCCGGCCAGAACCACACCGGACGTATTAACTGTATTAACGGACGATGACCACAACGCCACATGGCACGACTTCACGAGGTTTTTGGACGCAGGGAGGGGTAGCTATGTCAGCGGTATGTCTGAGCTCAAGAAGTATTTCCACCGGTTCGGTTACCTTCCAATGCCCAAAACGAACAATTTCAGTTTCACCGATATATTTGATACCAAATTTGAATCGGCAGTGACTCTTTATCAAACCAAGCTAGGTTTATCAATTACCGGTAAGCTTGACTCCGATACTTTATCGACCATCATGTCTCCGAGATGTGGAGTCAGCGACTCGGCTCATTCTTTACACTCAACGCGTCACTTCGCGTACTTCTATGGCAAACCGAGATGGGTCCGAGACTCACCGATGATGCTATCTTACGCTTTTTCGCCGAATAATATGATCGGCTACTTGAGCTCATCTGATATTCAGGCGGCTTTTCGGCGATCTTTTGCCAGGTGGTCGGCTGTGATTCCGGTGAATTTTACCGAGGCAGAAAAGTACGAATGGGCGGATATAAAAATCGGGTTTTATCGGGGTGATCACGGAGACGGAGAGCCATTTGATGGGGTTTTGGGGGTTTTGGCTCATGCTTTTTCGCCAGAGAATGGAAGATTCCACCTAGATGCAGCTGAAAAATGGACCGTTGATGTGGAATCAGATAAGTCAAAAGTAGCCGTTGATTTGGAATCGGTGGCAACACATGAAATTGGGCATATACTCGGGTTGGCTCACTCTTCAGTTAAGGAAGCTGTTATGTATCCAAGTTTGAAACCCAGAACAAAGAAAGTGGATTTGAAAATTGATGACGTGGAAGGGGTTCAAGCTTTGTATGGGTCTAATCCTAATTTCAAGTTTAGTTCTTTGTTAGAGTCTGAAAATTCATACAATCAAGCGACGAGTTTGGAAAGTGGGTTCTCCATTTGGACCCTTTCTTTGTCGTCGATATTTTTAATATTTTTTCTTAGTAGCTAGATGAAGGTATATAATATTTTTTTTTAGAAAATTTGTTGAATTGATTGATTGGTAAAGAATAGAAAGTTAATTCTTCTTCTTTGGATTTGATATGTGTGATAATTTCTCTCCCATCCTTTTTGGTTCTTTTATGGAGGAAAAGTAATGTAAGACCGCAGGTCTTCGATAGGAATTGGAAGATATTATTATGGTTATGGGTAGCAATTCCGAAAGGACAAAACAAGTCACGAGCACTAGCACGATTGCATCATAATTTATCACTAATTATTTTTTAAAAAAAATTATATTGCTTATAATTATAAATAATTTATTAGACAAAATATTTTATTTTGTAAATAAATACGAAGAAAAGAAAAAGGCCATTAACATAAAAACCACCCGCCGTTCCTAAGATAGAATGTGAAATCAAGAAGAAATGAGAATTGAAATGGCAAATTTGAGAGAGAGTCAATGAGTAACTCAATGGAAGAGGCACTTAAATTAGTGGGTTGGAATTTGGAAATCTTACCAACCCAATTTGCCATCTATTCATTGGCAGTATTGCAAAGAATATGCTTAGCCTAGATTTTGGGATGAAATCAAGGTATCACTTACTGTTAAAGATAAATATCTTATGTTCTCTCCCTTCTTTGCTTGGAGGATGATAAGTAGTATTACTCACTTTTGTATTTTGTCACGCAATGATGAACCTCAATTTAACCGGGAAGACGTAAAATGAGGATCTAATTTCTTTGTTTGAAATAAAGTAACAGTAATGTACCACTATCCTTTACTCTAGTATTTACAGAAAGCATGTAGATATTGAACTTCAACTAATAAATGCGTCATAAATTTTAGAAAAAATTAACGATGGGCTGCCCTTTTTTTTTTTTAAATTACCAAAAATAATATTTTTAAAATTTATAATAATGAAACTAAGCATATCAATAACATTAAAATTTTAATTTAAACATATAATATTAAATGTTTCAATATTAAACAAGTTTAAATTAACATAGTTCAATTTTAATTGAATGATTCTTAAAAAAAAATAATATATTAATATTTTTTTAATTATAAAAATATAAATTTAAATAAAAAAATATTATTTTTAATATTATAAATTTTAATAAGTATTATTTTTATTTTTTATTTTTACTAAAATTAAGGCCTAAGAGAACAACCTCATACGACAAAAATAACTTTATCCGTAAGTTTTCACTCAAATAACGACTTTTTCTTACAGCGTAAGATATATATATATTTTTATTGTGATAAATTTTATCTCTATAATAATAATAATATTTACCATTATTTTTCAAGTTACATTTGATGGAAGGCTTATCAGTGATTAGATAAGGTCATTTCCTGTTGTAGTAAGCTAAGACTCAACACTCTTAATATATGTATATTATATATATTTTTTTATAGTTTAGATCTATGACAAAAATGGTACCTGTAAGACATTAGCTTCTTGGGGTGATCTTTACCTAGATATTTTTAAGATATATATGTTTTAGTATTTTATAATTTTTATAATAGAAAAGTCTACTTTGGATAATTTTCATCGAAAAAAAAGTTTACAACTCATGATTAGACATTACTTTATTGTGATAAGTTTTATCTTAATACTCATAATTTTCATTGTTTTATAGTTTTTACATGAAATTGTAATAGTGATCCTTATTTCGATAATAATAAAAAAATATATACATTATTTTTTCTTAAATTGTTCGACAGTCATCTAGCAAATTTGGTAATAATTTTTATTTTTGATTTTTTTCAAAAAATTTTAAAAATAAATAAAAAATTTTAGTTATTTTTTATAAATTTTAATTTTAATTATTTTCTTTTAATATTTAATTATACAAATATTAGAAGACTTTATTTACTTTTTAGAAAAAATGTTTGGTCAAAGTGAAAAAAATTATAAATTATAAATCATATTGAAAAATTTTCTTTTTAAAGATTTATGAATCATCCTTTATTTTAATAGTAATTTCTTAAAAATGTAAAAATTATTACCAAATATATCTGGTTAAAAAATTACTTTAAAAAAATTAAAAATTAAGAACCAAAATCATTATCAAATCAAATTCTTAGATATTTTGAACTAAATTTTAATGTCATATATCTACTAATAATTTGTTATGTAAGTGTGACTTATTTTTTATTAGTTTAAGTCATATGCTTCAATCATACAAAATATTATCTGACTTCTACGTGGTAAATAACAATAACCATGCTAAACGAGACACAGACCTAAACATTAGTCAATAATCTCTTCATGTGTTATTATTGGAACGAGGAAAATGAATTGTCTACAGTTTTACGGTACTTTGTAACTTTTTAATTGTTAAAATGTTTTATTTAAAAAATATTATATTTATTTTAATATATTATTTGTTTGTCTGTCTTAGCTTTAATTAAAGAGTGTTGTTCACAGGTACTCGATTTACATCGATTTTAAAAAAAAAAAAAAAAATATATATATATATATATATATATATATATATATATATATATATAATTTTTTTTAATATATAAATAATTTAATTATTTAATTAATTTTATTTTTAATCCCTCTCAATAAAAAATATATATATTATTTTCTTATAACATTAAAAAAATATATGTTCATTTGCTTAAAAAAAAAAAAAACAATATATATATATATATATATATATATATATATATATTTTTTTTTTTTTTAGATGCATTAAAAATAAAATTATATATATAAAAAGAAGCTATATTATATAAATAAATCAAAATTTTATCTAAAAAATTACATTGGCCCCAAATAGTTTTTTATTTTAATGCAGACCCAACTTTGGAGTTTGAAGAATTTGCAAAAGTTCACTCTCTTTATTTTCGGAGAAGTGTTAGTTTTGATTTTATTTTAACTTGTTTATCTAAAACTATCATTATTAGTGTAGTACATTATAAATATTATCTTTTGTAGAGTTTGAATCCACAACCTCCGTTATGGCACATTACTATTATCATTAGATTAACAAGTGATGATCATCAAGGATCCAAATTAAGTCTACCATACGAACTCGTTTTACTTTTTTTTTTTTTTAAGGATTTATTCAATTAAAAAAATTATAAATTTTTAAAAAGTTATAAATTCATAAAAATTATCAAATTTTAAATATTATTTTAGATTTTAACAAAATATTTTAAATTATAAGTAAAAATGCTTGTAAATCCATAAAATTTTTAGTAATGGAGGGAAGAATAAGTAAATAATTTTTTACTTATAACTTTAATTAAAAAGTTATTAAAAATTTATAAAAATCCATCAATTTTAAAGTTTTTTAAAATCAATAACTTTTTAAATACCACTAAATTTTTTAAGATTTCTACAAAACACCTAAATTTGTTATATATTTTTTAAGCTATAAAATCATAATTAAATACTCTAAATTTTTTAAAATTTTAATTAAATATTCTTTAAATTTTTAAATAGTTTTTGAAAATCTTCATTAAAAATTCTTAAATTTTATAATTAAAAAAATTAATAATATTATTATTAATTGAATGCAACCATGTAAATAACTCGTTTTGAAATACTTCGAGAAAAAACCAAAAAATCTTCACTCCACACAGAGACCCAAAAGAAAGGAGCCAAGCCCAAGACGGTCTACGGTTAAAACCTTGAACCCTCTCGTGGCGCCATTGAGCTAATTTTTGCCACCAAGAAAAAGTACACCTTCCCACAAAATTGATTCCGCAAACGGCAAAACGTGTTTTTGGATCTCAATCTTCTCGGCTTGTTATCTTTGTAGACTCTGATATCTCTAATGGCCTCTACATGCAAGCGGTTGGTTAACAGAACAACCTTGTTCTCTATCAAATCCGCCGTCAGATCTAACACACCGTCACCCCCTCTCAACCACAAACCTTCCATTTCTTCCTCTCACTTCTCTTCCCCTACCTCATCTACTTCCACTCCTCTTCGTCGCTTTTTAATTTCCAGGTCTCTTTTTTTACCAATTTTTTCCTTTATTTTCTCAATGGAACTTAATTTTTATACATTAATTTTAGTGTTGTTTTGGCATTTTTGGGCAGGTCTCCATCGGAATTGGGATGCGTACAATCGCTATTGCCACTCCACAGCGCAGTTGCAGCGGCGAGAATGACGTCTTGCCTTAGCACAACATCGAGTAGTTGCCGAGCTCTTTCACAGGGTACTCTCTACTGCACTTCTCCAGGCCTCTAATATGAAAAATTTATCTCCTTTTTTTTCAATTGTGAGTAGCTTTTGCTTCTCATACAATGTTGACCTTCCAGCTCATTTCCCCATTATTCTTCCTGCTCTTTGCTTTCCAGATTCATTTTTTTTTAATGATTTGCTGTCGAGCCTTTGGGTTTTTGCTGAATTGGGTTGTTTCTATTTTCTAATTTCACAGATAACAACTTCGATTGTTTAATGAACAAGTTGGGAATTCGAATTTATCAATCAAGCAAAATGTTCACTTTTTGATTATAAATTTTTTCCTTATACATTTAGTAGTCTTAATGTTGTATAGAAATTCTAAATTTGAGCGAGTGTAATCAACCATGTTTAGCTCAAAACCTCTTAGTACGCTGAGGCCACTTGAATTTTTTGTTCCAGATTGGTGTTTTTATTGTTAGAAAAGTATAGTCTAGACTCTAGCTATTCAATATGAACCTTATATTCAAATAAGACATTTCAGGCTGTAAAAACTTAAGGGTGGAAGTGCTTTGACGAGTTGTTCTATCTGACTAGATTATTTGGTTCATGCAGGCACATAATATACTATGATTTAAAGAAATAAACTGGGAATTTACAGCACCTGGCCTACTGCATAATTTACAAGTATGAAGCAATGAGTTTTTGCCCTAAAAACCTTAGATTTATCTAGTTATTTTAGTTTGGACTACTTATGTTAAGTTTATATGTTTATTTGAGAATATTTTTTTATTGTTAATATACTTTTCACTTACACTAGAAGCTTAAGTTTAGTATTAAGAGTTCAAGACCCGTTTTCCATTCTTTGTGGACCTTGTGTTGTTCAATTAAAACCTGCAATTTTCCATTTCTTCTCATAAAATACCCAAGTTTGTGCTTTTTTATGTTGTGGACTTGTATTATTTTTTCACCGGTGCTTCCTTCAATATTTTTTTTTAATATAACATATGTGTATGTGTGATTGATTCTAGATGTGTTCAAAGCACTTTAATGTTGTGGTACAAGTTTTAGTTAGGTTAACATAGCCACATGATATAACTAAGTTGGTTTCATTCCCTGATATCATCCTTTTAGTTCTATATGTTCTGTATTATCATTGACATTAAACTAACATTAGGGTGGGAAAGTTTGGAAATTATTAGCTGTTTGGGAGAGCCTCATTTAGTTGCATATTCTAGTCAAATTGGTTATTAGTTTTGTTATTTCTCCATTAGTCCCTTCAAAGTCAATGTGTTAAAGTTTCAAAATGACAATAATTTATGCTATAGTCCGTAAAAGGTGTAAGGTGTATCTGCCAATATTTAGTTCTGAAAATCATTATTACTTTCCAAATCTTACGTTTCTAGGGGGGGTATTGTTTATCTACATCTATCCCAATGAGCCATTTGTCGAATCGTTGCAATTGATGTTCGATCCAGAAGAGAAGGAAGAGATCTTCGAAAAGTGGGTTTTTATGATCCGAGAAAGAATCAAACCCATTTTAATGTTCCTGCTATTCTATATTTTCTTGAAAAAGGGGCTCAGCCTAAAGCTTATATACAAAGCATTTTGAATTCAAGGAGAGATCAAAACTTTTAACGATTGCAATAATCAGCTTAGTACGTTGATCTTTAGAGCAATTTGGCTGTTGATGAACAAGAATATCATAATAACATAGCTTCTCCTTGTCCCCAGATGGAATTGATGGCTCGTGAGACATTTTTTGCTGTACTAAGAGAGAGAGGTGGGCATTGTCATCTATGCTTCATAATTTAGAACAATTTTGAAGCATGTTATAAACCATATCTTGCTTTTTATTAGTCTGTATGAATACATATGTATAATTGAACCAAGAAAGTTCAGTTATTTAAAATATGAATTGCAAGAATATAACTTTGACCAAATCCACAGCATTTACCACCTTTCTTGATCATTTGTGGTGGATTTGTTTTGTTCAATGAGATTGAAATGTTATGGTGTTTGTATAGCTTTTCTATTTAGAGAGTGACTCTAATTGGCTTATTCTTTTTTTGTTGATTCAGAGCTGGGATTGTCAGTTCCAAGGTGAATGAGGAGGGCTGGCTGTAACTACAACGTGATGTTATCGTGGTGAATGGAAAAGCCAATGATTTTGTAAATTTTCCATATTGAAACTCAGATCTTTACATGCTGTCCAAATTATTCTAATTATAGTTTTTCCCATTGAGGTTTGAGGATTTTCTAAGTGAGAAATAAGACTTAAAGTTCAACTATATTTTCTAATATAATATATCGTTGGTAGGAATTTTTTTGGTCATATTTTTTTTTGTCTTTTCAAATCTGAACTATCCCCCATCTATTTCAATAAATTTCGGCCTTTTATTATTTTCTGTATTTTTGGAAATAATTATGACAATGGATTTTTGCTGTCATAAAATGTGAAGTTCTAGTATAAACTAGAAGTGAGACATTAAAGGGTAAACGTTAAGAAAAATAAAATAATCCAGTAATAAATAAATCATAGAAAATATTGCATTAAATGATGTCATTATTTATATATATATATATATGTGTGTGTGTGTTTTCAAAAATTCAAAGAGTTCTAAGTTCTAGCAACTTTCGTGAGGATAGTTACGTCAAATTAAGTTATGCTTTTACGAAATTTTTTAAATAATGTATATTATTTTTAATTATGTATTTAAATGAGTTATTTTTTAAATATGTGCTGAATTTTGTATATAAATTGATTAATAAGTTTTTAAAAACAAATAGTGCTAAATAACATGCGTCAGGATGACTTAATATAATGTTAAAATACTGTACGTGCTACGTGCTTGTAACTTTTTCATTAAACAGAAAGTCAGAAATTGTGCACTTTTTTAAAAATCTTGTTACCAAATTACACAGTATAATTTCTCAAAAAAAAAAAAAAAAAATTACACAGTATAAATAGTCTCTAAAAAATTACTTACAGCTGTATTCATGAATAATAATTAAACTCAATTTTAAATTTAAAAAATAAGAGTTTTCAAGTTTTTTAAGTTCAAAAATTAAGAATAAAAAAAAAATTTGAATAGTAACAAAATAATATAAATTCAATATATGTTTGAGATACAACTATTTTATAATATAACTTGTATCTTTCATTATATTTCTGTATAATTAAATTTTCAAAATGAAATACTATGATATAATTGTAATTTAATATAATAAATTTTAAAAAATAATTTTGGGCACACGATTGCAATACTAATAAACACATATGCATATTTTTATAAAATATAAGTGTCATGAGAGCTCAATTTTTAATTGCAATAACCATAATATTTATCAATATAAAAATTTTAATTTCCTAAAGATTGCTTGAATATTGTTATTATTTTTTTAAAATGATCTATTTATTTAACTTATTTTAAAAATAATCTTTCACTTTATTTAACCTAACTTAACCCAATTCAACACTACTGTAAATTATATATGTTTAAAATATTATACATTCAAAAAAATACATATTTAAAATGATTGAATTTTTATATATTAAAAAGATATTTTGCTAAAAAATATATATATATTCAATAATATTTGTTAATAAGACATATTTTCATATTATATACAAACATTTAACGAACCAAATTATTATTATTATATATATATATATATATGTTTTTTATACTTTCTTAACATATTATATATATATGGGAAATTATATTAACATAGCTATTTTTGTTAATGCTACAACAAAAATATAAAAAAAATAAATATGTTATAATAATATCATCACTAATAAAAATAACTTATAATAAAAATATTTAATTGTATAACATAACTTCATTTCATGTATATAATTTTATTTTTATTCTTCTTAAAAGAAGAAAAAAAAACATATATTTGTTTTTTTATAACGTAAATGAACATATGTTATTTAATATTATTAAAAAAATAAGCATTTTTTTATTGATGTAGTTAAAAAAATAAAATTAGTTAAATAATTGAATCATTTATGTATCGAAAAATAATAAAAAAGTATGTAATATAAATGAATAAACTAGTAAAATAAAAATGTGCAAAAAAAAAAAATAGTAAAAAATATAATGGAAAAAAAAAAAAAAAAAAAGTTGCAAAAGTAGCCCAAAGAAAAAGTTTGAGGAAAATGGAGAAGCCCCAGTCCCCAGTGTATATTGGATTCCACATACCCTAATTTCACCCTCCTTTTCCACACCAACGCCGGCCGTCTAGTATCCTCCAACTCTATTGCCGCCGGCCCAATCCCGTGAAGTATTCTGCTTGGTTGGCTATTAGTTTGTGATAGGTAATCTCTGCTTTATTAGTCTCAGTTTTATCTTAGAATTGCCGACCTTTTTATATGATACTGTGATATTAGCTAGTTTAGTGATCTGATCATATGATGATTTATAAACTTTTCATTAATTCAAATATGTTATTATAAACTTTTCAATACATTTAAAGGACCTCATTTTTAATTGCGGCCTAGGGCACAAACTCCTTAGCCGCCCCTGAATTGTTCTTCTTGGCATTTTGATTTTTGTTAGTTTGATTTGTCTCATTTTAACAAGTTTTTAAAATATAGTTGCCAAGTATTTTCTGGTATTTTAGGTGGAATATAAGCATTGTGAAATTGAATTTGGCATGCTGTAGTGTGAACTGAGCTAAAAGCTACTGGAAAATGGCACTGAAGATGGCTATGCAGAGGAGCACCAGAGTGAACATTGCGGGCTTGTTGGGGCTGAGGTGGACCCATGCTACGGCCCTACCTCCACCATTAGACGGGTGCATTGACCTTAAGACTACATTGCCACCCTTGATTCTCCCCGATTTTGATCGACAGCCAGTGGATAATCCTGACAATAAGGGTTACCTTGGATTTGGCCTCCCAAGCTTTTCATTTGGTGGATCCATGGAGCTCATGGCTGTGCCAAAGAGAAAGGTATTAGTTTCCTAATGAGTTTCATATTATTGCTATACTTGTGTGGAGGATTTTAGAGTATTGATGCTAATTGGCAATGTGTTTGGGCAGACTTCTCCTCACAAGAGAGGCATAAGAAATGGACCGAAGGCTTTGAAACCTACTCCAGTCATAATTCGCTGCAAGTAAGGATTTTGAGTTATGCAATATGTATAGTATGCTTGTTTGATGTGGGGGTGGGGGGGGTGGGGACAAGGCATATTCTGAATGTCTGTTAATTGCAGGTTGTTAATGTTGGGGGAAAGCTAAGCAATTAGGTTTTCATTTGATATGATGAGTCAGAGTTAATTGGCTTTAGCTTGGATTTGTCTTCTGTGAAACAATCAAACCTCGAAAATATGATAGATAATGAACTTCACAATGATGTTTATTTTGGTATTTATATTTACTTAATTCAAGGTGAAGTTGTTGTATGAGTGACTTTTTGAAAGCTGTAGAACGGATTGGTGGGATCAAGAAGAGGTGTTTTCTCACTTCTCAATGGGAGTTGGAGATGACACTGTTATTGATTGCAGTCTTGCAGATAGTGAATTTTTTTGAAATTGAACCAGTTGACTTATAATTTACCTCTGTTCACAAGCTCACAGTTGATAATGTAATTTAATATTGTGCTTGAGCTGATTGCTAGTTGGCCAAATTTAAATGAATAAAAAAATACACCGATGTGCTAATGCTAATACCTTTTGATTGCAGAAGTTGTGGTCGAGTAAAGTTACCACACTTTTATTGTTGCAGTGGAGATAGGGGACAGCCCGGTGGGCGAGACAATTCAAACAATTGAGGTAAACTTAAGTTAATATGAGAAATAAAGCAGCTTGTAGAACAAAAACTAGTTTAATTTGGTAGATTGTTTATTTGTTGTGTTATCATAGAAAGCTTGCAGTGTTTTTTTCGTGGAATTGCAGAATGTGTTGAGTGCTTGCCTAAGTTTTGCTGATACAGTTTTCTTTCTGCCTGAAATATAACAAAAGAAATTTGCATGCATTGTTTTGATTAGTTAAACCCTTTAACAATGATAAATAAGAACAAAGTAAAGGGATTTGGTGCAATGGAATGGGCCAATGCGGTGCATGCACATAAAGGCTAATCTTTCGCTTTCCCTTGGAAGGTTTTGGAGGTGGATTTTCATTTTCCTTACACCTTCTAGTAGTCATTAACTCTGAAGTCTGAACTGTTAGAATGTATAATATTGGCTTTAACCCAAGTTTTGGTTCAATGACTATGAAATGAGACCAAGATCACATCTCCACCCTCTGAAGATTCTAAACCAAACCCCACAAGACAAAAAGAAATCAATCTACAGTTGATAATATTAGCTATTTGCTTCCGTTTAAATTAGCAAGTATGTTGTTATTTTCTTTCTTTTCTAAAAGGTGTCGAGTTAGTTAGAGTATAAATTTAGATTGTATCTTTCAGTCACTCGTTTGATATAGAAAAGAATAAAGAAAGTAATGAGTTTTGTTTCAAAAGGGTTAGTGAAAAGTGAAATTTTACCAAACAAGTCATAAAGTGAGTCCTTTTGGCTACTACACTTAGGGTTCGTTTGAAACCGCTTCTCTGAAAGTATTTTTAAATGGATCAAAACACTTTTAAGTATATTTGATAGTTTCTATGAGAAGTACTTTCAAAAGTTTAAGAAGCATTATTTGTATTTTTAAGATAAGTAAGAAATACTTACTTTTAGGATAAGTAGTTTTGAATACATGTTTTCATTCTAAAATTATTATTAAAGTGTTAATTAAAATCTATTTTAACATTTTTTTCCTCAAATACCTAAATGTTTATCTTAAAATTATTTTAATCAAACTACATTTTAAATTATTTTTGAAACCACTTTTAAAAGAGACATTCAAACGAGCCCTTAAAGGCTTTCGCTTATGCTAAACTCATAAATAAGTGATTTAGGCTTTAAAGGCACTTGTAAAGTATGCATCCGATTTAGACCAATTATGTGATTCGAGTTATATATATTTAAAAAAAAAAAAAGGTTCTATAACCAGATTGTGAGGTCAAACACAAAAAATAGAGGATTGAGGAACTGAGAGATGGTCATGGGTCAATGAACGCAATAGGCTTCTCGTCGGCAAACGCAAAAGCACCTTTCCTCACTTTTGCCCAATGGAATGTGGACTCATTGTTGAGGAATGACGATTGAATATTGAATTGATAAGGGGAAAAAAAAAAACAAGTGATTGAATGTCTTTATTTCAGACTTGCATAATTTGTTAATATCAGGGGTGTAAATTGTGTTTTCGGCTTAAATTTACATTTTTATAGTATTATAAAAAAAAAAAATTCTTTAGCCAAATTATCTGATAAAGAAATGTAATATTTATAAAATATAAAAATATTAATAGTTAATTTAAATTAAATAATAATAATTTATTGATGTAAGATGATTATGTAATTGTAAAATTACTTTCTAATATGAGTTAATTAAATTATATTATATAAATTGAAGCAATCTGTAATAAAAAAAATATTTTTTAACCTAATTACTAAGCTTGAACATACAGACTTAAAAGTATCCCCACGATATTCACAGAATATTAAAATTCATTGACAATCTCCACGTATGTGTCCTGTGGATACTAATGCGATTGTATTGCACTCCTCTCAACTTTCATTAATTTGATTATTGCCTTTTGTCTTGTAGCACTATTCTTTTGCTAGAATTCAACATTTCTTAATTAAGATTACAAAAATGCCAACATTTCTAAAAGGTGAGGCTTGCCCCATTGGCTTCAACAACCTCCAATTCACATGTTCCCTAAAAAAAAAAACACGTGCACAATTGAAACAGACAGACTCAACTAGCCAAGAAAACGCCTTCAGGAAACACCCTTCTATTGAGTTGCAGATGAAGCTCATCCCAACAGCTCCTCATTACTCAAAGGTGAGTTCTGTCTGGATCTTAGTCGTAGTCATCTCCTTGTGCCTCCATAACTATATCTAGTGTAAGAGACACAGTACACCGAGCCCTTAGATTCAAGTAGATAGTAGAAATTGACAAATCGTCATATATTGATGCATAAATGCTATAAAATTGGCTGTATCAAATAGTAAAGCCAACTCTCAAGACAAGTCAAAGAGGACTGGTGGGCTAACTCGCTGTATATGAATTCTCAAGGTCTTGTACAAGAAACTCATTAACATGTGATCCAGGGTCCAGTTCTTTCTGCCTTTTTATAAAATAATAATAAAAGAATAGTTGCTGTTATTTTTTATACTAAAAATTCTGTGAGATAGTAACAGCCTAACAGAAACAAAGTGGATTGAGACTTGAGAGTGAAGGGTTTACTGCTATGCAAATGCGAGTTAGATGGTAAATGGCAATCCATGCGATGCCCCAAAGTAAGTCGAGTTGGACCAACCCCAATCATATGGAACTGGACACACTCTATTGAAAACTACTCATTATCTCTAAGGTGGTCACGGTTCGATTGAATATAATTTTGCTTAAATTAATTATATACTTAATCATTTAGCTAAATAAAGACCCGCAGTGTGCCTATAGAAGGTCTATTATTCGACATCAAACCAACATTTTGATCTAATTCTCAATTTAAACCTACTAATTTTCAGTAAAATGTGTAAAACTAACTTGCTTTTATTAATAATTTAAAAAAATTATTGCAAAATTAACATCAATTCTAGATTTTTAGTATATCCAGTGGGTCAAAAGTACATTGAGTAGTGTGGTACTTGTTGGGTTCAGCAGTAGAATTGCAGAATTTTTCAGCAAGGAAAAAGGATTGCTGCAGCTACTACAAAACTTACATAAAGTTTTTTTCATTTTTTTTTTTGTATGCATCTAGTTTAATTAAGAGACAATAATATATAGATGGATACATATATTAAATTTTAATAAAAACATTTTTAAAAAATGTGTTAATTTGCAGTTTGGCACAGAATGAAGCTGCCAAAATTCAGTAACTGTTGGTTCAAAAGCCAAATCAAGAAGACAGTTGTTTTGTATAGAAGGCAGTTGTTTTGTAGGCACATTCTACAATTGCGGGTGTCATGTGTGTGACCAGTGGCCACCTCGTCACCAATTCACCATTTAGCCATGACTTGGACTTAATCCTTCTCTAGTCTCTCGACTTTCAAACTCAACTCCACCAATTGCCCATATTGTGTGGATCATTCAAAATTTCTAACTTCAATGTCTTCATGAGGACCATTTATTCATTTTGTGGTTGAATAGTAACTGATGTTGCTGGACATAACGTCAAATCGTTAAGAATATTGTAGAGTAAAAACTACAGTAGGAACAACAGTTATAGCACAATGAATCTGCAAGCAATAGGAAAAGGGATAACTAATAAAGTAATGGGATCCTCGACAGTGTTATTGCGTTAACATATGTAGATAAATCACTAACAATATATATATATATATATATATTTTACACTAACTTCTCAAGGACCATCTATGTACAAAGTATACCAAACATATGAATCATGATGGGGATTGATGTATAAATTAAAACCAAATTTTACTTCATGATTCATGAAGGCTACAGTGTAGATGTAGTTGTCGCAGAGGTTCAGACTTTTAATTGCTTAAAAATTAGTTCCAAAATAACACTTACAATGGACACTCTTCATAATAACAAATTATATTGTTTAGAAAAAAAAAAGTTCAATAATATTAATATTTGTTATATTATATATATATTATGTTATATACACTTTCTCAACAAACAAAATATTTATATTTATATAATTCAGTTATTTAACTAATTTTATTTTTATAATTTATTAAAAAATAACGTAAAAAAATATATGCATAATATTTTTAAATATACATTTTTCATATATGAAAAAACAAATTTGCAAGCTTAAAAGTTAAAAATGAAATTTTATAGAAAATTATAATATACATTTAAATCTAATATTAGTCCTTTAATTTATACTTGAAATAACAAATTGTACTGTATATTAGGGGTGAGCAGCGGATCGAAATTGTCTGTTTTTTACTAATCCGAATCCGATCCGATCCGAAGCAGATTTGAAGATTTCTAATCTGAATCCGATCCGATAATGTAGTCAATCCGAACCAATCCGAATCCGAACAGATCGGATTTTTCGGATCGGATAGGTCGGATTGAGATTATAATTTATTTTTTATTATTATCATATATAAAACACAATATATACTAACATTTAAATTTTAAATTGATATATTTTTTAGTAAAATTTATTTATTTATAGTCACAACTTATATAATCAAAATAATAAAAAGTATACTGTTGAATATTATTAAATTATTATAGAAAATTTAAAATTTTTATTTTTTTTAAAACTAAAATAATAATTTAATGCAATTGTGGTATGTATAATATTTAAATATAACATATTAAAAATAAATATGCATTTATTTATAATTTTAATAGTAATTCAGTCCGGATCGGATTGCAGCGGATTATAAAATCTGTCAATCCGAATCCGATCTGAATCCGAACGGATTGTATAATTTTTAATCCGAATCCGATCAGACTATAAAATATGTCGATCCAATCCGATCCGAATCCGACAGATTAAATCAAATTTATTAATTTAAGTGGATTGATCGAATTATTTGCTCACCCCTACTGTATATGCCTCAAACCTACCCTTTTTTTTATTATTAAAAAAAGGAGTTCTAAAATTCTAATGCCTCGAATGTAATATAACAAATAATTGATTAATATGTAATTAATTGCCTGACTGGCAACATAGTGATTTCCAAAAAGTGGTTAAAATAAAAGTTTATAACCAGAATGAGTAATGTTTGCACGTTACTTGTCTCTCTTCCTCCATTATATACCATATAGGCATATAACTTGTATAGTCCAATCTTCAAAAACAAAGTTAATGAGATTTAATATGTTTCAACTTTCATGTAACATTTTACAACTATTTAAGTGTTATATATATATATATATATATCTGAAAAATCGTATTTTTGAGTTGTCTGTATCTTTTGGTGGAGGTACGCTTGTGAACTACTCCTTTTAAGTTTCCAATCTCTCTATACTTCCCAATGGGCAAGCTTCTAGTAAGATAGAGAGAGAAAAGCATAAGAGCCCTTAAAGATTTGGTCTTTGCTTGCTCTGTTTCTCAGTACTGTTGTGTTTCTCCGGCTAATGGAGAGGCACAAATGCAAACTCTGTTCTAGAAGTTTTGCCAATGGAAGAGCTTTAGGTGGTCACATGAAGGCTCACTTAGCCATCTTTCCTCTTCCTCCAAAGACCCAGCAACTCGTTGACCGTACCGAGTCAACCTCATCTTCATCTTCTTCGTCCGGTGAGGAACTAGAAGACAAGAACAAGTACGAGGATGATGAAAAAGAAAAAGAAGCAGCATCGGAAGAAGAAGAAAAGGCTTTGGTTAATGGGTTAAGACAGAATCCCAAGAAAAGTTTCAGACTTGCAGATCCTGGGTCTGTCATTCAAGTTCAGGACAGAGAAAGCGAGACCGAGTCAAAGAACCCAACTCGTAGACGATCCAAAAGGAATCGAAGACCAGTTGTTACAGAGATTCAAAAGCAGAATTTGGAAGAATTGAAGAAACACAAGTTGAGCATACCCAATTCAGTTGAGTCTCTGTTGGAGCCAGAACCGGTGAGCTCTGTTTCCAATACCTCCCCTGAAGAAGATGTTGCTATGTGTCTTGTTATGCTTTCAAGGGATGTGTGGATGAGAAACAATGAGGAACAAGATCAAGTAATACTGCAAAACAAAGAAACAATAAGATCAATGATTGAGATTGAGAAATTAGATGAGATCAAGTTGAAGAAGAAAGTTCGTGCAAAGCACAAGTGTGAAATATGTAACAAAGTGTTTCGATCTTATCAAGCTTTATGTGGGCACAAGAAGATTTGTTACACAAATGAGGCAGAAGATAAAAATGTAGGTAATGATAAGATTTTTGAATGCCCATTTTGCTACAAAGTGTTTGGTTCTGGTCAAGCTCTTGGGGGACACAAGAGATCTCACATGTTGAGTAGCAGTACTAATTCAACAACAACGACTACTACAGGTATAAATTCAAGGATTTTGAGAGAAGAAGGTTTAATAGATCTTAATTTGCCTGCTCCATTAGAAGATCAAGATGATTTTAGTGTGCTATCTGATGCTTAAATTCACAAACGTAATCAAATAATGAATGAAGTTCACGTTAGATCTGTTGATTCTTTTAGCGGTTTGAGGAATTGGGCCAGATGGGTTTCTAACTTTTAAATCTTTCTATATTAATTCATTGTCATTTATGATTAATGTGGACTTCAAGCTTTTCGTATGTGTTCATTAATGGCTACTGCGTTTGTCAGTTCAAATTAGCAACTTACTTATAATTAATTCTACTGAAAAGTCATGTATTTTAGTTAGTGATTTGGTAATAGTTAAATGTTTTAGCAAAAAGACTAAAAATTTGATGCTCATAGCCCAGTTTGTGAAAAAAGTATGTTTGGGTTGCTTAAGGACCAAGTAGTATAGCTTACGATAGTACATAAAATAATTCACAACTGATATAATTTAATTAGTTTGTTACTAAGAAGTAGTAATACAATTATTTTATATTTAAAATATTTATTTAATTTATTAATTTTATATTTAAAATATTTATTTAATTTATAGCTAATATATCATTTATAATATACAATAATTTAGGTCACATTTGGTTCACTGACTGTAAAACATAATGAGAATAGTAATTATAATGTAACATAATGTAAAGAAAACAATATTATTATTACAGTGTTTAGTTTAATCACTGTAATTAAAAAAAGATCAATATTACAGTGTTTGGTTTGACCGTTGTAATAGAATGAAAAATACAGTAATATTATATTAATACTCCTATTTTCAATAAAGTTTAAATAATTTTATTTTATTATTATTTTTTAAATTAAATAAAATATATTCTTTAATCAAAGTTTACGATGTAATAGCATAACGCCAACACCAGTATGTAAATTGCATCATAAAAGAACATCATATGCAGGCTAAAAACAAGAAAAAAAGAGAGAAGAATATATGGAAGAAGCTCTTATGTTAATTTAGTTAGCCTGCAACATATATGAATAAACTAGGAAACATATATGACACAAAAGCCAGTTTAGGAATAACATTCGACAAGTGTACATAAATAGACCAATTCCTAGGACCCATATATCTCAAATTAGTGGTATTCTTTATCGATCAGCACCCAAATAACTCGTCTTAATTTTCACCTCAACCTTCTAATCATATTACAAATTATGAGCCAAAAATACATATGAAAATACACAAATTATCAATCCTGATGTCCTCAATATAAATTGAACATGTTGAGCACACCCAGAAATCAACAACTTTCATCTTCTAATAACAAAATTCTTATGATTGATCAATTTTAACTTGCACAAAATTACACAGATACAATCCAATAAAAAAATTAACTTTTATATTACCTAAAATTCAACTTTTAGCAATAAAAGATGTTAAAAAGAGAGCGAAAAGAAATTGAACCCTCAGCAATAAGCATTTTGAAAACAACAATGACAGTGCTGCGACAGTAAATACTAGGCCATTATAGAACTTACGCAAAGTAATCAGACTCTCTCTGATATTGTGTAAAGGTTCAACTTCAACAGATTTGTGAATCTCAAGTTGATTGGATTCGATTAATAGCAATGAAACCACCATAACCATTATAGTAAAAGCAATTTGATAGAATAACAAAATGCCATTTTAGACAGATTTATGATGGGTTAGTTTTAAGGCATAACAATCGCAGAGGCTGAACGCAAAAAGAGAGAGGGTTAGGTACAATAATCCATTTTTCTTGTACTAAGTAGTGTAATCACAATATCTTTTTTTTATGAAATTGATTATATTACATTACATGTATTTAAAATAACCAAATATTATAATATGCATAATCAATTACAATCTCTTTTCTATTTTAATCAATCAAACGTGACTTTAATATATATATCACTATTAATTATTTAATTTTCCAGCTATTCATTGTAGATGTAGATTATCCTATCTCTATATTCTCACTATTTTTAAAATCACTTCTTTTTTTTCTTTCTTTTACACTTCTTTTCATTGTCTCATTGAGTTGTTTTTGCGTAAAGCATGGGATAAACTAAAAAATTAATGACGCTAATAACCTTGTGAAAAGTAACAATCTACTGTTTTGGGATGGATATCTTAAAGATTACTCCATCGCTTAATTTTTTTAGCATGAAATTGGAACTGGAACGGGAATTTGTAATTGGAAGTATCCAACCAAAGAGTGTTAACACATGGCCCTGTTATTCTCATGGACGAATCAGTCAGAATAAATTAAAAATAAAGAATAATTATAGTAAGACAATTTTTTTTTTCAGAGATTGAATTATGGACCACCTAATTTCAAGATTTCTTTCAAAAATAACAAATTTTAATAAATAAAAAAAAATTAATTTTAAAAAAAATATCACAAAATTTCTTCTTCTTCTTTTTGTCACTTTAAAACTTAAAATGTCTAGTGATCACTAATGAAATGTCAATGAAAACGGTTATAATTTGAGAAAGATAATGACTTTACGCATTTATGTTATACATAGAGGAAAAAAGTTATATACTGTAGTATATAAATAATTTAATTATTTAATTAATTTTATTTTAAAAAATATATGTTTATTTATTTTATAAAAAAAATAAATATATATATTTTTTAAAAAATAAAAATAAAATTTAATTTATGAAATAAAAATATGTTACGTAACTAAATCAAAATTATATTTAAGAATTAGAAACGTGTCGAAACGCTTTATCCTTCATTTATAGCATTTTTTTTTTTGTAATTTTTTTTCCTTCCTTTTTGTTTTCTTTTACCAATTTTTTTTTTGAGCTTTTTATTCTTTTATCTTTTATATTTTTTTTTTCATTTATTAAATTATTGGACAAATAACAAATATTTTTATATTATAAATATAATAATTTATGATTTTATTAATTATTTTATTTGAAATAATTTTTTATTTATCACTTATAAATTAACACATTGAAAAATATATAACAAAAAATAGTTTAAATTGTCTCATAATTATAACAACAAATTTTTTCTTTACAATTTTTAGTTATTTGTCAATTTTTGTTAATGAAAGTAAATATGAATGTTAAGATGACAAATTATACTCTGCCTGTATGACATATAGCAAAATAAATTAAAATTGAAAAGAACTATTTTTTAATAAAATTTTGCCATTTTCCATTTGCCACTTACCATCGTAATTAATTTAAGTACAAATTTATTTATATTTAACATTTAAAATTTATTTACAAATAAAAGTCGTAATTTTTAACTTATAATAACGTAATCTAAACAAAATATTATCGCTAACACACAAATTTATTCTCTTATTATTTATGATGTGTCACGTAGCTAAATAATTTACAATTTAAAAGAATCATTTTCAATAAAATTTTGCCATTTGTCAATATAATTTATTTGAGAGCAAATTTATGTGAATTTGTGATTTTTCTACAAATAAATGTCATAATTTTTAACATATGATAATTTGATCTAAACATAATATAATATATATTATTGAATATGATATAAAATAACATGGTAATTATTTATTAAATGAATACTATATATATATATATATATATTAGATGATAACATTAACGAACTATATATAATATAATTTTATTTTAAATTTTATCACTTAATTTAATACAAATATTGTATTACAAAACTAACATGCTCCCAAATTTAGCTTATAAAATAAACAGTTTAAAAATTAATAATTTTTATTTAATTAAGTAAAGAAAGTTAGAATAAAATGTTAATAACATATTTGATGGATACTACACTTTAATGAGTGACTTTAGCTATTTATATTTTTATCTTCATTTTTAGTTTATGAATTTTTATTCAATAGTTAAATATTCAAAATAAATAAAAAAAATTATGTAACTATTTTGTTATACGTCTTTCTCTTATCATCTTAAATGAATTATTCACAAGCATAAGAAGCATATTTTTTCATTTTACAAAGTTCTATATTAATTTTTACTATTTGCAAATAATTAAAATTTAAATTATTTAAAATGTTTGAACTTTGTGACAAGTTTTGAATAAAAATAAAAATACAACACGCACTATGTGCGTGCTCAAACAAAGTTTTCTAAAAAAAAAAAAAAAAATTAAAATGTGTCTTGGGTGTTGCACTAACAGTTAAAGCTATAGCTGGCTAATCAAACTTAATTTCCTTTGTTTTCTCAGGCAAGAAAAGGTAGAAGACAAGAAAGTAATGCATGAAAAATGAAAAAAAAAAAAAAAAGAAGCTAATTTTAGTATGCATTCAATAATTATTATGTTATTAATTGAATATAAAATTAAATACATAACATAATAAAATAATTGTAAAATTATTCACCGACAAAATATCAATTTAATTATACTAAATAAACTGTGGAATATAAAAACTAATTTTTTTTTTTTTTTGCAAAGAATAGGATTGAACAAAAAATATTCATTCTTTCTTTTTTATAGAAAGAGTAAAAAAAAAAAAATTATTTTAAAAGAAATTACAAAAAATATTATAGTCCATGTTTTCAAGTACATCAAAAAATTTAATTAACATTCGGGAAGACAATATAAAGATATGTGAAGGAAAATATTTGAGCCTTTCAACTTCCTTTTTTTTTTTTTTTCATCATCTTAATGTTTAATTCTGATTTATTAATCTATGATGCAACTTTGTAAAGAAAAAAGACGTTTCTTTAAAACTTTGATTTTAAAATGTTTGAAATCTTTTATAGCGAACCTATTATTCATGATTAGTGTTATTCTTTCACTATTTACATATTTATCAAAATGATTGGCATGAGAAGATACCATAATTAGCTTCAGCAAACCTCAAAGCTAATTTTCCATATCATCATCATCATCTCTAAATACCATTGAAGCTTCCATTAATCCCTAGTTCAAAACTTTGAAAACTTGAGACTAACACTGCTAAAATTATTTATCTGTACAAACAAAATTTAAAACACAAGATGATCAACCAGAGAAGAAGAGGAGTAAAATTTTCATGATCTGATTGCTAAAGTTTGTCATGCAGAGAAGAGAAGTTTTGAAACTTTAGCAGATAGTTTTGAAAATTTTCATGTATATTATATATATATATTACATATTATATTTATTTAAACTAATGTCATTTATTAAAATTATTTAAAAACAAACAAAAAGAGATGTTGTGCAAACATTAAAAAAAAAAAAAGAGCAAATCACAATGGTAAAACTAAAGAAAAAGGGTATACAAGTTAATTCTCTTCTAAACATTGAATATATTTATCATTTTTTTTAAATTAATACATTTTAGTCGCCTAATTATTATAAATATAAATATTTTAGTCATTTTAGATTAAATTTTTAACATTTAATCATTTTAATTTTTTTCTTTCATTTTTTTTCCAATTTATTAGAGACATTTTCTTGTTTAAATATTTAACAACATCTTGCTAATAAAGTTTAATTAAATTTAACTTAAATTTTTTCAACAACAAAAAAATTCAAAAAATTAAAATCGACCATAAGTAACTTAAATATCTAAAAATATAATAATAAGCTATATATGGCATAACAATTTTAAAAATGGTAATCAATACTAATTTATAAAAATAAATTGAACAAATCTTATACTATCCAAAGCTGAACTAAAATCCTTGTATACAGAAGCTAATAATTATTAGACAACGGGTAACGGATATGAAAATAAACAAAAATTAAGTGAGGAAAAAAATGATTCCCTTTAGTTATTTAAGTTAGTTTTACTAACTCTTAAAAAAAGTTTAAAAAATAATACTTTTAAAATTTATAATAATAAAATTAGCACTTTAATAATATTAAATGTATAATTTTAAATATTTAATATTAAATCGATTTAAATTACAACAATTTAATTTAAACGACGTTTAATTGAACGGACGTTAAAAAAAATGATTTAAAAATTATTTTTTTAATTGTATAAATATATGATTTAAACATAAATGTGCTATTTTTATTATTATAAAATTTAAGATGTGTTATTTTTATTGTTTTTTTTTTTAAATTATATACTTTTTACATTAAAAAACATATTATATATTTTTATACTATAATTTTTTAAATAATAATATTGCTATAATTAAATTTATTATTTTCATAATAATTTTTTATTAACAATTTTATACAATAATAATAATATTGAAATATAATTAATAATAATAATATAATAAATAATTTATATACTTTTATTATCACAATAATAAATAATATTGTGATAATAATATTATTAAAATTTATATATACACTGATGAAAAATATTAAAAATAAGAAAAATATAATGTAACATGATTTTTGAAATAATATTCTAGATCACTACTTATAATTATTTAATTAGATGAAGTAATAGTATAGAAGATAATTCCAAAATTATATGCTCTTTACTTATTACTGGTAATCTGGTATAGAGTAAATGGAATATTTTTTTCAATGTATATTTAAGTTTTTTTTTTAGTGAATTATAAATTATTTATTTATTATAAAAATATACATATAACTATTTTAAATTAATTATTTAATTAATATTATTAATACGTAAAAATAATATGATATCATAAATAAAGATAATTTATTGATAAAAAATACTTTTTAAAAAAAAATTTAATAACTATTAATTATTTTTATTTATGATAATTTATTTATTATTTATGATATTTTTTTGTTTTTTATATATTTAAATTATAGTTAAATTAAAATAATTAATATAAAATAATTTTATGTGCATTTATTTTGAGAAATTCTCGAAAAATTTCGAAATTTACTACGAGGCATCCCATTAAATTATTTAATATTTTAAATATAATAAAATGACAAATTTAACCTTTTACTTAAACATAAAAAATACATCCACACCCACACCTACACCCACATACCACTTTCAAACTAATTTCACATCCACATCCTTAAACTAATTTTATATATCCCATCTCTTCTTCAACACTCAACTTTCCATCTAGCAAATCCCATATGAAATTATATTTAGACTAATTTAGATTATTATAAATCTCGATGGTGAGTAAGGAAGAAGATTGATGTATGATCAATTTAAGAATCGAATTGAGTGTGTGGGTAGAGATGTGAGGTGTATTTTTTAAGTTTAAGTAAAAGATTAAATTTGTCATTTTATTATATTTAAAATATTAAATAATTTAACGGGATGTCTCGTAGTAAATTTTGAAATTTTTCGAGAATTTTTCTTTATTTTTAATAAATTTATAATACATTTAAAAAAAATAAAGAATTAAAATATACATTTTTAAAAATTAAAAAACATTAAAAGCTATTTTTTCACTTATTACACTAAAAATAAAACTCATGTAAATAAATTATACGATTCAATTAAATTAAAATAAAATAATTTAACGAAGCTTTTGGTGGGCTAGTGGTTAGAAAACGAGGGCTCCTTTTTTTTTTTTTTTTTCCCCCGATTCTTCCTCTTCTCTTCCTCTAACGCATACACTGTTTTCTCGATCTTCGTTGAGAATTGCTCCTTCGATCTGTAAGGTAATTTAGTTATCTGTTTATACAACTTTTATTTTACAACGCAATGCGTTGAAATGAAGCAATTAAATGTGCAGATTTTTTTGCACAAATTTGCTCGAATTGTGTTTCTAGAAATGCAGAAACCCTAGATCTCGATTTCCCGGTTCTGTGTATGTGTTTTTCGAAGTGTTTTGGAGGGCAATTCTGTGGGTTTGGTTATGAATGTTCAGGTTTTTGGTTGGTTAAACTGAAGCTCGATTTGCGAGGTATTAGATTAGAGCAGGTATAAATTAAGGAGAATCAGAGGGCGTTTGGACGGTGAATTGGGTACGATCCAGGGGAATCTTTAGAGGGATCAGCCTTTGGTCGATGGCTTCCAGTCCTCCTCCATTTCAGGTGGAGGATCAAACCGACGAGGACTTCTTCGATAAATTGGTGGACGACGATTTTGGGTCCTCTGGCACGGGCTCCAAATTCAATGAGGGAAATGATTCCAATAATGCCAAGGCGGTTTCCAACCTGAGTATGGCTGATGTTGCTTCTGTAGATGGGGATTCAGGTCGGGGAGGTGGGTCTGAAGCGAATATCCAAAAGGGTGTTGAGGATGCTACTGCAGAAGAGAGAAGACCATCGTTACCTTCAAACTCAATCGGTTCAGATAGCACAGCCGAGTCTAATAATGATGTGGACGGATGTAATTTGGCTTCGGATTCGACAGTGGGCACTAGTAATGAATCCAGCGGTTCGGGGATTAAGGTGATTGGGTGGAATTCATTTTATGTAGATTCTGCGCAGATAGAGAATCGTGGATCGTATTCTGATTTTTTCAGTGAATTGGGAGGTGATTTCGCTGATTTGCCTAGTAACATGGGGGAGAATTTGACAGCTGAAACTAAAAGAGTTTCTGGTAACGAGGGGCATCAACCTGAGAGCTTGAATGATTTGATTAATCATGAAGATTATCAAGGTGGTGAAGCTTACGGAGCATCTGTCAATCAAAATACAAATGGGCAGGATCCAAATAGTACCGAGTATTGGGAAAGTCTCTACCCAGGCTGGAAGTACGACTCCAGCACAGGGCAGTGGTATCAAGTGGGTGCTGAGGCTTTTGATGCCGCAGCAAATGCTCAAGGTGGTTTTTTCACCAATGCGTCCAGTGAATGTACTGCTGTTTCTGATGTTACATCAGAGGTTTCGTATATGCAACAAAGTCTTAACTCTGCTGTGGGGAATGTAACTGAGACCATAACAAGCGATAACTTGTCTAATTGGAATCAGATCTCTCAAGAGAATAGTAGTTACCCGGAACATATGGTGTTTGATCCTCAATACCCTGGTTGGTATTATGATACAATTGCTCAAGAATGGCGTACATTGAATGGTTACACACCATCTTTCCATTCTACTGCTCAAGACAGCGATCAGCACATTACAAGTGGGTTTAAATCAAATAGTGTTTATTCTCATAATGATAGTAATTTATATGGTCAGTATGGCCAAACTAAAGATTATGGGTCACAAAATATTGGTAGCGAGGATCAACCTAGCACCTGGGCCGAGTCTTATAGTAGTAGCAACCAGCAGACTTCTAATTTATGGCGAGCTGAAGCCGTGGCTCAGACTTCAGCTCACACAACCTTTGGTGGAAACCAGCAGAAGTCTTTTAATTCCTTTGGAGGTGTTCCCTCGCACAACATATCTAGTCATGCTGAGACTAATGGGGATGTTGGGTTACAAAGCTTTAACCTTGATGGAAACTTAAGTCAGCCATATAATCAAGAAAATGCAAAGCTTAATGAACAATCGCGATTCTCTAATGACTTCTATGGCAGTCAGAAATCCGTAAATTTTGTCCAACAATCATTTCAGAGTAGCAATCAGTTTTCTTATTCTCCAAACGTAGGAAGATCATCTGCTGGTCGTCCTCCACATGCCCTAGTAAGTTTTGGGTTCGGTGGGAAGCTCATTGTAATGAAGGACAGTAGTAACGTTAGAAACTCACCATATGGAAGCCAGGTGTGGCCTTGAAACCTTTTCTTCTTTCTCCCTTTCTCTACTACGCTGCAAGAAAAGAAAAACATGCTTTTCAAGGTTTTAAATATTGGATAGATATCTTCCATTTACAAATGAAGCTTTTACGTACTGCATTTTCACATTTTTTAGTCAAAAATCTTAAACTTGAGCTTTGCCAAAAGTGGAGCTTTTTCTCATTTTTTTAGTCATAAATCTTTTAACTTGAGCTTTTGCCAAAACTGGAGCGTACAACTTCACTGTTTACATTGATGTCTAAAATGGGTTGACCAAGCATGTATTTTTACACTTGAAGGATACTGTGGGAGGCTCCGTTTCTGTTCTGAACTTGATAGAAGTTGTTACGGGTAACACTGATGCTTCAAGTGGCGGAATGGATTCTTCTAGCTATTTTCATGCTTTGTGCCAGCAGTCATTTCCTGGTCCACTGGTTGGTGGAAATGTTGGAACTAAGGACTTGAGTAAATGGATAGATGAGAGGATTGCAAAGTGTGAATCACCCAACTTGGACTATAGGAAGGGAGAAGTTTTAAAATTGCTGCTCTCTTTGCTTAAGATATCCTGCCAACACTATGGAAAACTCCGTTCTCCTTTTGGTTCTGATGCCATACTGAGGGTAAACTCATTCTCTCAAAAAAAAAAAAAAAATCGTTTTTATTAATCCATTATCTCAACTTGATTTGATGTTGTTAGCTGACATTGTTTTTATCATTTTTTTCCTATCATATGTTTTTGTTATTTTATTTGGTTTAGATATAAGTTATTCTATATGGGTAAAGTTGCTTATGTGCCTATTAGTTATTGTCTTTACCATATCTATTTACTCATGGGACCCTCTATGAAATACTGGAAATTATTGGGTTTTCTTGTTTTCCAAATTCCTTTCTCCCATCTCTCCTTTTCCCCTGTGATGCAGCTCAAAAGCTGTGATGAGATATGTATTAAAGATTGCCCAGACATCACTAGTTCTCATTATTTGCTTTTAAATTATAAAATTTACCCGACAGTAAATGGGCTATAAAGAAGCTATGTTATGGTCAAGGAGTTTTTGGCAGCCCAAGGGAAATCTGTAGTCTTTGTAAACCTAAAAGTAGTTGTTGGAATGCCTTGTGTCAATTGTCAAATATCTGAATTCACTCAAAAAATTTATAATGTAATGCTTATTGTAAAAAAATCTGTTTTGGTTTCTATTTCAAATTTATTGCTACAACTTTTAAATTGAAATTTCTAATTTTTTGCCTCTATCATGCAAGCCTTGTAAATGAAGCGTCACAAAGATGATGTGTAAAATTCACACGATGATATTACTAACAGTGCATCTGGGTATGCTTTGGGTTGTGTATTTAATAGGAGAATGATACTCCAGAATCTGCAGTTGCTAAACTTTTTGCTTCTACAAAGAGGGGTGGTACTCAATTTGGTGACTCTGGTGCTGTTAGCCACTGCTTGCAGACAATGCCTTCTGAAGGACAAATGCGGGTCTGGGTCAAGTTCTCTTTTCTCTATCGTTGTTATCTTTCTTTTTTCATTTTTATAATGTTATAAATTTTGGTAAATGCTTCAGGCAACTGCTTCTGAGGTTCAAAACCTTCTTGTTTCGGGAAGAAAGAAAGAGGCTCTACAATGTGCACAAGAAGGTCAATTGTGGGGACCTGCAATTGTCCTTGCTTCACAGCTTGGTGATCAGGTTTGTTGTCCAGTTAACAGTATGCCTGACTTTATTCGGTTGATATATTTGGTGTGCTGTTATGATTGTCTTGAAGCTTACACTTTCTTTCCTTATATTCTTTTCTTTTGGGTGGGACTGGCTTTCTCCAACCAATTCAGTTCTACATCGAGACTGTCAAGCAAATGGCACTCCGGCAGCTGGTTTCAGGGTCACCTTTGCGTACTTTATGTCTGCTAATTGCTGGGAAACCAGCTGAAGTATTCTCTACAGATACTACTGGTAGTAGTTTTTCAGGTGTTGCAAATGTGCCTCACCAGCCTGCACAGGTGAGATATTGGTGAGGTTTGCAGTACCTGCTTATTTTGTTCTATCTTTTATCTTACAGTACCCCCTGCCAAAAGAAAAGAAAATAAATATCTAACAACCCAAAAACTTTAAACAATAAAAATAGAAGCTTCCTCCTTGAATTGGAGAGGAATTAGACCAATTGATATCCCTCCCCAATTCAAGAGGAAGGGTGCTATTTTTGTTGTTTTAGAATTTAGGAGGTGACTATGTAGTTTTGCCCCCCAAAAAAGAAAAAAATCTTTAACAGCAATACTGAAAAGCAAGTGCCTGTATTGGAACAAGGTAAAACATTCACTTAGATGAAGTGATGTGAATTCAAGATAATTTTAGCCAATATATGTGCTTATGACGTGTCAAGCTCGTGGTCTTGATGTCTGTCTCGTCAGTTAATAATGCTTTTGTCTTGCAATGTTCACCATTTTCCTGACAGTTTGGTGCTAACATTATGCTTGATGACTGGGAGGAGAACCTGGCTGTTATAACTGCTAACAGAACTAAAGATGATGAGCTAGTAATTATTCACCTTGGAGATTGCCTATGGAAGGAAAGAAGTGAGGTGGTGTATCTAGGCACTTAGCTTATCTAAATCTCTATGGAGCTGTTTATCCTACTCTGACACAAGTACTAATGTTTTAGATTGCTGCTGCGCACATATGCTATTTAGTTGCTGAAGCAAACTTTGAATCATATTCTGACAGCGCAAGACTCTGCCTGATTGGAGCAGATCATTGGAAATTTCCTAGAACTTACGCTAGTCCGGAGGCTATTCAGGTGCTTTCTGATTTTGTAATCCAGTTCAGATTATCTCGAAATTTTATGACAATTAGCAGATCAAGTTCATTTAATTTGAACTTGTTAGTTTTGCTGAACCTCAAATCCAGTACACTTTCAATGATTCATGTTATTTCTGAAATAAATTTCAGTTTTTAGGTAATGTATGTCATAACCTCGTTAACTAACTTAATGCCTTAAAAGTTACTAGCGATTTATTCCATGTTCCATGCGTTCTTATATAAGGATAGTTTTAAGTACCGTGAAAGAGAGAGGCAGCTAGTTGCTCGGATTATACATGTATACCTTAGAACGTGCATGTTTTACGTGTGTTCTTTGTGTAAACTACTAGCTAGCCTAAAGCAAAGTTATCTAGTACCTTAAGATCTACAAATTTTCTAATATTCCATTTCCCATCTCAAAGGGATTTATATTTAGTTCTTCTTCCCTTAGTAAGGGTTAGGGTTGGAACAAGAAGGGGCAGCAGGGTGAAATCCATCTGTATCTCTTTATAAGTGATGGGTAGGGAAGGAAAGAGAAAAGGGCAGTAAAAAAAACCTGTGCGCCTATGCCCAATGTTAATATTGAAATTACATTTTTAAAATTTACTGGAACTTTTTTTTAAGAACTGAATAATTAGTTTCTCAAAAGTAGCATTCTAGTGATAATTTTGGAGCAATTTAACGTAGTTAAATTATTATCTTGGGATTTGTCGTACTCTAGTGAACTGACGCTGAAATATGAAGTTATCAGTCTAGTATCTCTCTAAAGCGAATTTTATTTGGAGATATTTATTAATAAAATATGTTTTCTTGGTAAATTCTCTACTGAATCTAACCTAATGGGTGTGATAGAGGACCGAGTTATATGAGCATTCAAAGGTGCTTGGGAACTCTCAGTTTATCTTGCTACCATTCCAGCCGTATAAGCTGATCTATGCGCACATGCTAGCTGAAGTAGGAAAAGTATCTGACTCATTGAAGTAAGTACATTAGCCTTTTTTTCCCTTCCAAGATCCTTCTGTTGTTAATTCCATCTGAAGATTGATACTAAGTGTCTTCTCTTAACAAAAATTGGTATGTTCAGGTACTGTCAAGCCATATTGAAGTCTCTGAAAACTGGTAGAGCACCTGAGGTTGAAACATGGAAGCAATTGGTTTTGTCTCTTGACGAGAGGATAAAAACCCACCAACAGGTTATTTTTCCTTATATAACTTGCATCTTCTGTGTTCTTGGGGAATTATGATTATCCCTATCATTGAACCCTCTTTTTGGCAGGGTGGATATACTACAAATTTGGCTCCTGCAAAATTAGTTGGCAAATTACTCAACTTTTTTGATAGCACTGCACATCGTGTTGTTGGCGGTCTACCACCACCTGCACCATCTACATTGCTTGGAAATGTTCAAGGTAATGAACATTTTCATCAACCAATGGCCTCAAAAGTGTCGAGTAGTCAATCAACAATGGCAATGTCATCTTTGATACCTTCTGCTTCAATGGAGCCAATAAGTGAGTGGGCTTCTACCGGCAGTAAAATGACAATGCATAATAGAAGTGTTTCAGAGCCAGACATCGGCAGAACACCTAGACAGGTGTAATTGCTATTTAAACACTATATTTTCATCTTTTTTAACTGATCTTTTTCGCTTATATGTGAGTTAGTAGTACATGATTGTTGTTTTTAGCCTTTTCTATTATGGATGTGCTAATTTTATCTAGTATCTATGATATCTTGCTGACTGACTTAATGATTTGGCCAATTCAAAGGAAACAAACTTGCCTGGTTCGCAAGGGAAAGTGTCTGGCTCAGGGGGAGTATCTCGCTTTCGTTTTGGTTTTGGCTCGCAGCTATTACAGAAGACAGTGGGGCTAGTCATGAGGCCTCGCACTGGGCGACAGGTAGTCTTTCTAAGTATTTTAGATTTTGGGGTGGCCTGCATGAATACTTTCTCCTTTTCTTTCCCTGCCCTCTAGCTATTTCTTCTTCTGGTAGAGAGATAAGAGTGATGGCAATTTATCATATGCTACTTATTGCTAATGTTTCCTTTCATGGTTCACTCTCATAATGATTTATTTGTTACGACTTTTGAAGGCTAAATTGGGTGAAAAGAACAAATTCTATTACGATGAGAAGCTGAAGAGGTGGATAGAGGAAGGTTCTGAGCCACCTGCTGAAGAAGATGTGCTGCCACCTCCACCAACAACTGCATCCTTTCAAAATGGTGTTTCTGATTACAACGTCAATTCTGCAATGAAGAAGGAAGGTTCTCCTGCTAATGGCTGTGTGGACTTGAATACTTCAATTTCTTCAGAACCACCTTCTGGGGTCCCACCCATTCCTCCCAGTTCAAATAAATTCTCAGCACATGGAAGGATGGGTGTTCGGTCAAGGTGAGTTAATGTTGTATTGTTGCTTATTGTTTGTGTCAGAGTGCTGACTCTTTCTTGAAGATAAAGAATCTATTTGAATGTGACTGCAGTCATTGTTTGCTGCCAGATGACCAGAATTTTAATTTGTATCATTCTGGTGCAAACACTTGTTTGGATTAATCAAGATATCTTTAATGCTAAATTGAGTGGTTACCTATTTGCCTTACAAAATTTATTCAAAAGTATGTGACATGCAAACGTCTATAGTGCATTTTCCATTTTACTCCTGTTAATAGAACTCTAAAACACCAAAATCTACAGTTTCTGCATTTCTTATCATATACGATTTGGCTACGTTTGACATATTCAATGTGGATGTTTGTAGGTATGTTGACACTTTCAATCCAGCTGGTGGAAGCCCAGGAAAATTTTTTCAGTCACCTTCTGTACCATCTATCCAGCCTGCCGCTTCTTCCAATGCTAAATTCTTCATTCCTACCCCAGCTTTAGGGGAAAATACGATGGAGAGTATGGCAGAAAGTGTGCAAGAAAGCGTTGTTTTGACTCATGGAGATACTTCAGCATCCATTGCAAGTGATTCATTCCAGTCTCCAACACCATCTTCAACCATACAAAGGGTCCCAAGCATGGGTGACATTGCAAGCAAAGGAGCGATGACAAATGGTCATAGTTCCCTTCCACCTCACTCACGCCGGACAGCCTCTTGGAGTGGTGGGAGTTTCATTCATTCTTATAGCCCTCCAAAAACGACTGAGGTGCAATCTCTTGGGGAGGCAATAGGCTTCTCCCCTATATCATCTATGCCCTGTGGTGAAGCACGTTATTTGCAAACCCAGTTGAATGGTAGCAGTCTTAGTGAAGACCTTCAGGAAGTGGAGCTTTGACGCAAGGTTATGAAGATGTAAATATAAGTTTTGTTCCTGGTGATCAATGGAATATTTTGGATTTTGCACAGGTCCTGCATCTCCCACAAAGTCACGATAGTGGTATGAGCCAGAATGGAAATCATTGAAAATGGTTGAAGTGAAAAGAGGCTCTCTCTAACCAGCTCCATATCTACAATCTTCTAATTTATAAAAATTGAAGGCACCACCATACTTAAAAAAAAAAATGCAAAATGAAAGAGAGAGCAAAATGGACATGGGAACCGCTGTACAGTTCATTTATTCATTCGTTGAAAAACAGAATGTTATTGGAGATAAGTTAGAAAGAGAGCCTCTCTGGATCCTTCACAAGGAGGAAGATTACATATTGAATGGTGTAATGTTTGTTCCATTTGTATTTCTTTTAATGCAGGATGGAGTTCATCGAACACTGATGAGATGCCACACTTTTTTGCCTGATTGTTTAATTTGTTTTAGCCAGAGCAGTGTTGTACGCTATCCAGGCTGTTGCTGGTTACTGCTGCATCTTATGGCTATGGCTTGCATTTCAATTCAAAATCTCCTTTCAAGTGCCGACGAGTGAATTTAAACAATCATATTTACATCTATTCCTTTGCAAGTCACGAACTTATTAGTAATAACTTTCTAATCACCATGATTTTATCACATTAGATCATGGTGAAAGGTGACATGCTGCTATCATTTCTGCAAACCTAATCTTTTGGGATGTTACTCATTTTTGATGCATTTCACTAAGGTCACTTGGAAGACTTGATCTTACTTTCATTACCTTAGATGTATGTGGCATACAAGTATATTGGATCGTCTCATGTTTTGGTCCTCAAAAAGCTTTTTGTCGGTATTCTAGGTAGTAATGTCCTCGTGATTGCCCTAAGAAACAACACTTTCGTGCTCTTATGCTCATGGCTCCACAAAAAATGTAGAAACACCACCCCATTCCAAAAATAAATTTTATAAATGATTTTTATTCCAAAATAATTAACAAATACAATTTAATTGGTTTTCTATTAATAAGTAGTATTATAAAATATTTTATATTTTAAATTTAAATAAATAACACATTTTATACATATAATATTTAAATCAATTTTTGTGAAGTATTCTAACTCATTTCTTACACATTAAGTGAAAATGTATTGCATTTAAAAAAATTCAAATTTTAATACTAAATAAAAGCGAAGAAAATATCAAGAATACTCGTCAAGTTCTTTATTAAAGTAATTATTAATACTAAAATAATTAATAATAATAATAAATATTACATACCACGACTTTTAAAATAATATTTTATATTGATTTTAATGGTTTATATTAAATGGGGATAAAAAAAACAACTCTAAAATTATGCTTTTAAATATTACTCAAATAGTAATGTTTAAAGGCTTGCATTAGTGTAAGTTTGAGAATTTAAAATAATGTAATAATTTAAAATCACTTATTAATAAAAAAATTAATTAAATTATAATAAAAATATTTTATAACTTTAATATTTTTTTTATAAAAAGATTAACATTGTCACCTAATAATTACATTGTAACTTGTAACCTTATTTACGGAACATAAAACACTAATATCAAAGAAATATTTATATTTTTAGAAATATGAAACGGAGAAAAATTTAAATGATTTTAACACTAGTGTTTTTCTTATAATTCTATAACTAAAAAAAAAAATCTTCAAAATAGATGAGTTGCAGACTCGAAACTCGAGTGAAGGAAAAGTTACGGCGGTTGCTCTGCCGGATGATAACGTGTGTGACGTTGGCAGCTTTGCTCTCATTCATTTCCCTTAAAAGCTTAACCACATCTCGCAGTAGGTCTTCTAGAAATATAGAGAGACTGTTCGTCCAGAGTTGAGTCCATGGCCAATCAACTCACCGATGATTTAGATGAACTCCTTGATAGTAAACACTATCTCCCCTCCGTCTCTTACTCTCTTCTTTTTCTTCTTCTTCTCTTTTTTAAATATGTACCTGTTTCATATGTGAATTTACCTTGGATTGGTTTATTGCAGGTGCTTTAGATGATTTTCAGAAACTCAACCTCCAAACTCCTTCCTTTCAAAGGTTTTTATCTCTTACATCCATCTAAGCTCTAAAATTTGACGTCAATTTCTGAAAATTGAATATACATTTGCTTGTTATAGAAGTAGAGAAGCTTCAGAAGAGAAGCATGGGTCTTCCCCTTTGCCTTCTGGGGTTCAAGGATTGGGAATGGGTTTACCTGACCTTAGAAGGAAGAAAAAGGGGAAAGAAAAGTTTTCCAAGGAATCCCATGTTTCAGAAGCTCTTGAAAAACTAAAAGCGCAAACCCGTGAGACTGTTAAGGGATTAGAATCCATATCCGCTCCAAAACCAGGAGTCGAGGATTTGGGCAAGGATGCAATGATTGAGGATTGGGTCAAGCAGTTTGAAGAGCTTGCTGGTTCTCAGGTAATTTGCTCTTTAACTTCCTCCCATAATTGGGGATTCTGGGTATTGCTTATGTTTCAACTTTCAAGAATTAGCTAATATTGTGCTGAGTTTCTATCTTTTAAGTATTGTTATTGTTGATTTCCAATGTAATTCAGATGTAACGGTCCTTGTTTGCTTTTTTCTTTGATGTGTTTTGCATATTGGTTTTTATAGTAAGGCCTAGTGCTAATGCTTGATGCATTTTATTTCTGACTTGAAAAGTTGTTGTCTTTCATTTTTATTGAGATTCATTTGTTTCAATCTTCTTCTTCTTGTTTTTGGGTCTCATCTTGGGTCATATTGCTGAACAGAAGAAGAATGATTCATGAGTGTTACTGTTAACTTAGGGATACTAAATTGACTTTTCAATGCCTTTTGAACTATGGTGCATATAAAATTCCTGCTGATTCATCTTTCTGTAGTCTCTGTTGTTGATGTTTTTCCTAGGCTTTTTTTGTTTTCGGTCTGTATGTTTTCTATGGTTACACTTAGGGAAATATTATGCTCTTCGCCATCAGGGCAACCCACATATTAAATGTGACATTTTGCTATCATCCAAGTTTTACATGCTTTAAAAGGCAGTGATCTTTGGCTTTGATCCTATTCTTTATTTCTTTGTCTTAGGACTTAAGATCTCCTTTATGGCTTTTACTTGCTCATAAGTCATATCAACTACTATCAAGGTTCAATAAAGCGGAAAAAAAAAAGAAGGAAAAACAAAAACATGTAGGGCATGATAATGATTTTGATTTATGATTTTTTTAAGTAATTTTTTTATCAGGTATGTTTGGTAACGGTTTATGATTTTAATTTTTACATTTTTAATGAATCATTGCCAAAATATGGAGTGATTCATAAATATTTAAAAAGAAAATTTTTGAATTATAATTTTTTTCATTTTGATCAAATATTTTTTTATAGACAATAAATTAATTATATGTGTAAGTATTTGAATAAAAAGATTAAAAATTAAAAATTTGTAAAAAATAACCAAAATTTTTATTTATTTTAAAGTCCTTTAAAAAAAATCAAAAAACAAAAAGTGTTATTAAATAAACTTGGAGGTGATTTTTTATTTTTATTTTCTTGAAAATCACTGTAGAAATTTTTATTAAACACATTAATAATTATTTTTATTAAAAAACAAAAAATCATAAAATCAATTATTTATTCATAAATCACAAATCAAAATCGTTATCAAAGCAATAGTTTTTATCATATACTGTTTGAGATTCTACTCTTAATAGTCATATTAATGGTTTCCCTGGAAGGTATCCTATTCAATTATTGTCATATTCTATTTATTTGAGTAAACACAAATTTTCACTACACTACCATTCTTATCCTTTCTTTAGATAGTCAACTTTCCCCACTGTCACTCACTCACACATGGACTTACTCTCTAATCTCTATTATATGTTTTTTTCTTTTCTTTCTAATAGGCCATTTCACTACTAGATAACCCGTTTATCCTTTCCTGTTTCATATTCTATAATTATGTTAATGAAGATTCTCACTCTGTATTCTACTTTTTGAGAAATCACTCTGTTATTTGTTTTTTTTTTTTTTTTTGCCAATGTTCACTTCAGCTTCTTACAGTATTCTCTCAGTAGTTGTGAATGGATTAAGGTAAAAGTGTGCCTGTTAGACTTCAAAATGGCCATTGTGAGGCAATGCTTTTATTAAAACCACAAAATGGACATTGCCTTTTGTGGGTCTTATGGAATGTTGGACCTTGATGTCATGTTTTATCTCTCAGTTCTCTCTCTAATTTGCTCACTATGCATTCATTTATTTTATTTTTTTATATTTCTTCTTGTTGCTTTTCCATACCCATTGAGATTTTATTTTAACTATATTTTTGTTTGTATAGGATATGGAATCTATTGTAGAGACCATGATGCAACAACTTTTGTCCAAGGAGATTCTTCATGAACCCATGAAGGAAATTGCCGAAAGGTATCCAAAGTGGTTGGAAGAGCATAAAGAAACTTTGACCAAAGAAGAATATGAGCGTTACTCCTTGCAATACAAACTCATAAAAAATCTGAATGAAGTTTATGAAAAAGATCCTGGAAATTTCAACAAGATCGTTGAGCTAATGCAAAAAATGCAAGAATGTGGGCAACCGCCAAATGACATTGTGCACGAGCTGGCACCTGATTTTGATTTCGCTAGCCTTAGCCAGTTGTAAGTTCTATGCCCTGTTTGTTGACGGAAGATGAGTTATTTTGTTCACAAGGTTGGAGCTACACAGCTCTATATGCACTTGCATTTCATCATTTTGTTGATGATAATGGATTGGTGTCTTTAGTCTTACGTTTATCTTGGTTTTCTTCCTTGATGGTAGTAGGCATATGTAGTTATGATAAATTGATAGTATGTATTAAAATCAAATTTTGGCAAATTGACTGGAGTTGTCAGGAATTTATATGTGTAATTCTAAAAGCAGCTGACAGCACTAATATGCATTGTTAGTGAAGTTGTTTAATTTATTCATCCGCAGTGTTTTTAATGTCTATATTTTTTGGACGTTATGCCTTGGCCCTTGAGAAACTAGTTTTTAATACTCAATAATGTTAGCTTGGATTTTATTGGAGATTTGCAATAGTGGTATTCTTTTCTAATGGCTAAATAAAATGTCTGATATTAAGCTTTATTGTTAAAATTTCATGCAACTGTGACATGTTTGAAATATCAATGCTTGCTTTTGGCTCATTCAATTAGTTGAATCAACTACTCACCACCATCACTTTCTTTATGCAGATCTCCAGAGATGCTCGAGTCCCAGGCGAATTGCTGTATAATGTGAGGAAATCTTTTAGTTCGTGTTGCGTATCTCAACCATTTTCTTCTCTTGATCATTGCTGTAATGAAATGAACATTTGATTTGCTAAATAAGTTGTTTACTTACCAATTACAGTTGTATTTTTTCATTAAAAAAAACTAATTAGCCTTTTGGATTCAGATACTTGGGTTCTAAACTTCTAGTGCAAGTTTGTTCGTGTATTGGAGTTTGTTGAAATGGGCTAATTAGAATTTTTTTTTTAGTTTTTCTTTGTAGTAATATGACGGAGGGTGATCATAAAGGTCCATTATATCTTTTCTTTTTTATTTTGACTGACATTATGGTGGTATTTGGTACATTGTAATAAGACATGTAATGTAATTGATTCAACACATTATATTATTTGGTTTGCCTAAACACATGTAATGTAATCAATTATATGTGGATAAGTAATAAGGATTATACATCCAATAACGCGGAATGGGGATTACATTGCGTGTTGGAACAGTAACAACCCTAACAACGCGTGCGCCAGTTCTAGCCAAAACAACCGTCGCGTCCCGTTCCTGTGCTGGAGGCGTCGTCGTCCAGTCGTCCAGCTCGTCGTCCCGTACCTTCCGTCGTCGTCGTCCGTCCAGCAAACCAAACGTCGTCCAGATCGCGTCCCGTCCAGTCGCGTCACGTCCAGCGTCGTGCACCAGCCATCGCGGGCGCCAGTTCCAACTCGCGTCCCTCGCGATTTTGGAATTCATTTTTTTTTAAAATTGTATTTTTTTTTTTGGCTAAAATTGTATTTTTTATTAATTATTGTTATAAAAATTTTTTTTATGTATTTTTTTTTTAAATTGTTTTTTTTTTTTTAATTTTTTTTTTTTTTCTAAAATTGAATTTTTTTATTAATTGTTGTTATGAAATTGTATTTTTTTTTTGAAATTTTATTTTCTGAAATTGTATTTTTAAAATAATTATATAATTTTTTTTTCTATTCCATTACATTATAGTAGTTAAACCAAACACTATAATACTAATTTATTTTTTGATTACAGTAATTAAACCAAAAACTGTAATAATAATACTAATTTCTTTTACATTCCGATCCTATATTTTTTCTAAATTGAGGCACTTAGCTCTAATAATATATATATTTTTCCGTAATGTTTCAGTTCATTAACTTTAAAAAACGTAACAGTTTTGTATATCTCTCGAAAATTGCAAGCCATTAAGTTATCGTCAAGTCGAAGCCTCACCTGTTATTTTAATTTATTCGGCGTAACAGTCGTCAGTGGATTAAGTTTTATATGGGACTTTTTGTTATTTCTCCAGTGAACATTGTCTTTCCTAGACTAGCTAAAAGTACCTCTCTAATTAAGGTTCAGAGCAAAGCCCGAGCAATTGCACCCAAGGCGAGACTCGTTAATAGCCTTTTTTATCTTTTCATCTCCTAATAGTTAATGGGAAATTCTGGAAAAATCCCAAAACTTACTGTGGTACATCCCAGTAAATACAAAAATTTTATAAAAGAATTATTAATACTTAAAATACCAAAAATACCCTTAAAAATTACTCTTATACATCCCATCCAAATATGCAGTGGTTCGGTAGGGAGGTATCGAACCTCACTGTTTTGTTCGGTAGCCCCTACCGAACATATCATATAGGTTCGGTAGCCCCTACCGAACATATCATATAGGTTCGGTAGCCCCTACCGAACCTATATGATATGTTCGGTAGGGGCTACCGAACCTATATGATATGTTCGGTAGGGGCTACCGAACCTCCTGTTCATCTTCTTCCTCTCAACTCGTATTCCCAGCACCCACATAATCAGTTTCCCCCTTTTAATCACCTACAATCTCAAAATTATACAACCCATGACCCATTAAAAATTCATATAATATAAACCAAATTAAAAATAATACATTAAATTTGCAATTAGTTTCCCCCTATTGAAATTGAATGAAATCAGCGTAGGGATGGTTGGAGGTGGCACTATTGTGGTCAGTGGTGGTGGATGTCTCAGCATATGTTCGGTAGGAATGTGGGTTGGGATGTGGGATGTGGGATGGGTAATTTTGTCATTTTAATAATATTAATATTTCTGCAAATTTTTTATCATTTATTGGGATGCCTAAGAGCAAAAAATGGGATGCCTCCAGAATTTCCCATAGTTAATTGAAAAGAAAAGGAAGAAAAGTAGTTATATTAACTAACTCTTAGCGTTTTCAAACACAAAAGTCAGAAACCTTTCAGATTAACGTTAATAGTCTTTTGAGCCTTTACACGTGATTTTCACGTGCATGAACTTAATCTGCCACGCTAACGTCGGTCGAGGTGACATACACAGATGCAGAAAAGCTGACAATGACACTATTCTACCACCAAAATTATAGTGGTCCAATACAATTATTCTTCTGTCAAAAGGATAGTGATCCAATATTAAAATTAATTATTCGATTTAGATCGGTTATATGGTATATTAATTTTTTAATTTATGTAACGATAAAGTTTTAACAATACAAATTTTACGGCTTTGTCTTTAGGTCATTTATATTGTTTTGTTATTCCCTCAACTTCCTTAATTTCGCAGAAATTGAAAGAGATGCCAGAAAAACAAGACTGAAACTATTACAGCTTTCTATGTAAATTAATTAACTTGCCAATTACTAATAAAATTAATTCATAGTTTATTTATGGTTTTTAATTTGTTCGAAATTTTTTTTGGCAGATGAACTCAGATACAGATACAGTAAGATGACCGCCATTATTGCTGTTTTGAACAGCTTATGAAAGTCATGTGAATGTACAGGTTACATACAAATTGTATGTAACCTGTACATACAAAAATGTAAGGTGTACATACAAAAATATAAGTTGTACATACAAAAATATAAGGTATACATACAATAAAAATATATTGCAAAATGGCAGAATTTTAAGAAATTACTTGAATTTGATGAACAGTTTTGGTGTTGAAACTTAAAGGTAAGGTGTACATACAAAAATGTAAGGTGTACGTACAAAAATGTAAGGTGTACGTACAAAAATATAAGGTGTACATACAATAAAAATATATTGTAAAATGACAGAATTTTAAGAAATTGGTATCAGAGCCATAAATATAAAATATAAAAATAAATATAAATTAATAATTAAATTAAAATCAACTTAAGTATATAAAAATTGAAATATCATAACTTTTGTAAGCCTTACAAAAATTTTCAAAAAATATTGTAAGCTTTACATACTTATAAATTAAAGAAATGAACAAAAAGGATATTTTGGTAAAAATTGTATCTAATATCTAATTGAAACTCACTGTTTCAACCTAAAAAAGTGCTATTTAGGAAAAATTGGCACTTTTTACCGTATGTGTGCTATTTGAGTAAATTACTGTCCAGTATTACACACATATAGCAATAACAGTACTTGAGAGACTTGTCATATGCCTAATGAGTAATGGCCCAAGTGGAACAACAAGAGAAACTCTTTCATAACGAAGTAAAATCATTTGATTTTCTCTTTTAACTCCCCTTCCTACCGTGAACCGTCCAGGTAATAATAATAATATTTACTTTTAGAAAAAAAAAAAAAAAATCCTAAAATGCTGAGAAGAACAATAGGTGGATGAAAAAGGGAAGTATTTTATTGATTGGACCATTGACCATGGACCACGGCCCATATAATGAGCTATCTATAGAGCCCATCCTTTGTCTTATAGTAAAACACTGCTTTTTATATTTTTCACCTAAAATACCAAATGTATAAGTCTATGACTAATTTAATTGGCTTAGATGACCAGTTTATAATATTGGGAATGACTAATAGCTTCTGTTTAAATATAAATCATAATACTGATAGTTGTATTCTCTATATTCCTATTTCAATTACAAGGTTAACTTATAATCGCACAATTTATTCCTACTTAATGTTTCATTCTATTTGCATAAAGGTTGGGAAATTTTGGTTAATACAATTAGCTAGTTCATGAAATTTCAACTTAATAACTAAACCGTAAATAGACTTGTTTTTTTTTTAAATCAAATTGTACTTGTACGGTAGAAAGTGTGAATTAAAATAAAATAAAATAGTTTTACCATCGTTTTACTATCGAACACAAAAATCATTTCTCTTGAAGGATAATGATATAAAATCATCCATTAAAAAATTTGGGGAATTATTTGCTGCTACTTTGCATATTAATAAAACAAGAATTAGATGGATCTTTTCGTGTGATATATAATAAAGAAAGCCATAATTTTGAATTCAATATATGAATAATCAGATTACATCTCACTTATGTGAGTGATTTTTAGATTATTGATGTTATTCGAATTTCTTACTTAAAACGAGTAGATGAGGACAAGTCGAACCACCATAGCATCTGAATTATGTGAAGTACACTCAGAATTAATAATCGATCACTTCGAACTAACAAGAGAGGTACTAATAATAATAGCAAATAAATAAAAAATTAAAAGCCTTACCAAATTAAATTCAATAGAGATAGATGATCAGTAGCGTTTAAAGTGCTATCATGGACAGAGTGTGAAAGCTTTCCTCATCATAGGGCAAACTTTGGGATCTTCTGACACGAGTCACCCTCTCGAAAATTAAACGAAGAGCTCTTTCCAATCTAGAGTTGTTTTGAATATTATTGGCTTGATCGAAAGCAATACGTCTTAGTTGGAAAAAGAAGAAGCTTGATGCAAAGATCGCGTCAAAATAAGCACGACGGACGTGTCCGTAGCTGAAGGAGAGTTTGACGATAAAAGGGCAGAGCAAGCTGGTGATCACGGGGCTTAAACTGTGGTGGTAGGTAGTTGGTAGAAGGTTCAGCTTCGCCAAAGCGGCCATGTGAAGCATATTTGGAACTGTTATCTGATTATTTTGCAGGGGGAGCTCACTGGGATTTTTGTCTATAGATCAATTGGACCACAGTGTAACATAAGGAGTCGAAACCGTTTAAATTAAGCTCATATATATATAGAGAAGTCTTCTTGTTTAAGTTTATAAATTGGATAGATTTTGGCAAGTTTAGACAGAAAAAAAATTTGTATTATCCTTAAATCTCGTCATTTTATTCGAACTTTGTTTATGAACTGTGAAAAAATATAATCTAATATATATATATATATATATATATATATATATATATATATTTTATTTTATTTTTTTCTTAACTTAAGTATTAATTTAACGGATTTAATATTTTACAAGTTCTAACTTTTAAAAAAATATACTTAAATTTAATTTATAAAAAAAATTAATATTTTGACACATGATTCTCATGTGACTTTTTAATAAAATAATTTTAAAATTTTAATTTTTTTTACTAAAGTATTAAAATTAATTTATGATACAGAAAAAAAGTAATTAAAATACTGACGAGATTTAAAAATATATATATATATTTTTTGTCTTTTTTTTTATTATCAGAAATTGATTTTTTTTAAAACAATAATTACTTTTTTAAAAAGTTACATGAGAATTATGCGCTAAAAAATTGACAAATTTTATTAAAAAATTAAACTTAAGTATACTTTTTAAAAAGTTAAGAAATATAGAATGTACAACTTGAAAAAAAAAAATAACTTAATTGTACTTTTTTAAAAAAAAGTAAGGAACTAATACAGTACCAAATTCGTAAAATTTAAAATAAAACACATCTCAATCTTATTTTTATTAAAAATGTATATTTTAATTTTTTTTATAATAATAATAATAATAAACACTGAAGTCACATTTTCATTAGATAATATCACTTAAGCACGCTTTTTAACAAAGTTGCACTACTACAAGATTGTCTTTCAGTCTAGCAAATTTGGCCACAATTTTACTAAAAATTGGGCCGTAGGTTTTTGGTCATGGTCAATTTAAAAGCGTGATCATAGTGTATATATATAATATCGATTTTTATAAAAATTATGACCATAAGTTAAACTAAAAAAATAATTAAATAAATTTATAGTCACGATTATTAAATAACGGTGACCTAAGCATGATAATATGTTTTTTGTGTTTTATATTTTTTATTCTGTAAAAAAAAAAAAAAAAAAAACTAATGTTAACCTAGCCAATTAATATATCATTCCCGAGCCTCTCGTCTCTCACCATACCTCTCTAGCTCTCTTGTGAAAACACAACCGTTCACCAGTTGTTGAGTCCCAAGTGCCATAAGCGCCGTTCATTCAGGGCGTTGTGCAGTGTCGTCGGCCTCAACCGTCGAGCTAAGTCCATTCAACCCAATCCTGGCTTGTTTCAAGACTCTTTGGCAAAAACCACCCAACATCACCCTCTTCAACTCAATCCCCAAGCGCCTTTCCATCAGCAGCCTTGTAGTCACACTACCTTCCGCCACCAAGCCCACCCCCTTCGGCCCAATCCTGCTTATTCCATTCACACGTAGAGTATTTTAATTCTAGTTCTTATTTCACTCACGGAGGACCATCCATAATCAATCAACCACTAGTCCATCCGGTCACAAGTTTGTAACTATTTTCCTTACATCACATTACAATCTTAGAAAGCTGATTAAATGGAACTAATTAATTAGTCATAAGTTGATTTCTCAAAAATCTAGGAACTTGTGATTATTATATTGTACAATTTAATTTCTCTGGTTTATCACATATTGGACTCTAGCAATTATAATTTTAACACGCGTTTTGAACTCGAGATTAAGAATTTCTCAAATTGCATTTGTTCCATAAGTTAGAATAAATAAAAGGAAGAGATGGTGTTCATTGGTTGGGTTTCCCTTTTTAATTTCATATCATTGATTAATTATTCTTTAGTTACGTAGTTTTTAGTTTTTATACACAATCTCATAGTGCAGCACATTGTCACTTGCAACAATTTTCTCTTAAGTTATTCCTATATGGGTGACTGACTTCCATCTTGTGTAACTTAATCAGGAAGGTTTAGTGTTTGTAGTACTTATAATATTTATTATGGTTGCTCTAAATCTTCATCATAATTTCGGTTCTGTGCTTTAGCTGAGATACTACTTCACCATTGTAAACACACAGCCATAACTTTGACAAGCTGGCATCTTCTAGTAACATTTTGTTCTCTTCATGTGGCACTTTGGATGAAATTTTTTTGAACACAAGCCTTTCGATGCAAGAGCTATAATGGGATTTGGCATACTATAGCCTTTCTAGTAACATTTTGTTCCCTTAATGTGGCACTTTTGGTATTGATATGTGTTTACTTGCAAATATTAACTTTTTTTTGTAGGAAAATCTTATTTGGGAACTCATGTAAACCTAAGAATGATAAGTTTATACCCATCACGGAGTAGTCCAGTGGTAGGACTCCTGTGGCTAAGCACCTGGTCCTCTGTCCTCACAAGGCAGAGCGCGGGTTTGAAGCTTGGGAGGGCGCAATGGTTCGGCCTCCGGGTATGTGGCTATAATGCCTCTTCGAATTTTGACGCTCTGCTGAGTCGGACTGCAGTCCGCCAGGTGCCGCTAGCCGGCTCGGTGCTTGTGGCATACCAACAAATTTTCGATGATCCGTGTGTGTGGCGGTGTGTGGCAATGACCTTATCCTCCCTATCCCGGTGAGGATTTCATTATATAAAAAAAAAAAAAAGGAATGATAAGTTTATGAAAATAAAAGGAAAAGTGGATTGTTGGTATGATAAATATGATTATATTTGAAAAGAAAGTTTTCCTTTGAAATCATAACCAATCCTAATTACTTGCTAAAAGCTAGACATGGAGTGTGATATCTCTGTAAGTATAAGAGCCTTAAAATTGATTGTAGCTCTCAAAAGGTATAATTTGTTGCTGACATGATCTGCATAAGATCATACTTATATTTGTCCTATAAGTTTTGTTAACAGATGGATATGAAATATAGGAAAGCTCTGTGGGCATGTAAGTGTACCTGAGGTGATTGATAAGAGGTGTGTACTTGGTGATGATAGTGACATTTGTAGTGCTATGTGCACAAAGTTTTCTAGCTCAGACCTTGTAGAAGTTGCTGAGAGAAGTTGGGTGCTGTCTGGACAATTATTTTAGGCATGTAAACTTCTAGCTAGCTGAGAATCAAGTTTGAAGATTAATGAAGCTTTATCCACAGTCAAAATAAACATTGTTGTTGAGTTTGAGATTGTAAGTATGACTTCATTGTTGAAAAAGATGTGCAGTTGATTTAATTATGTGTAGATATTATATCTTATAAATTATAAGGATAATCATTGTCAATTTACTTGCATTCATCATTGACATAAAAATTAAATTTATTTATGTAATTTTTTACTTAACTTGAAAGTTTGATTTCAATTTTTTACATTATCAAAATATGTTACTAATACTAATTTACAATTAGTGTACATATGTAGCTTGATAATGAATGAGCATAAAGAATGAGTGGGCAAAGTTCATAAATTACTTCTTAAAGCGATAGCTAGTCAATACATTATGTAATATTTTAAATTACTTTAATTTAATATATGTATTTTTAATCATTTGTATTGTTGTTACATGACAAACTTTAAAAAATGTCATTAATTTTAAAACACTTAGGGCACGTTTGGTTGACAGTAATCGTAATCGTAATGGAATTGATTCAGAGTATTACTGTGTTTGGTTTGACAGTAATCTGTAATAGAATGTAAATGGATTACAGCAGTAACAGTAATCCTCATTACGTATGCAACCTTCTATAATCTTCATTATGCCTTCAACACTCTATATTTTTCTCACAATTTATAGAATCATTTATGATTTTTTTGCTCATTTTATTTCTTTTAGTAATAAAAAAAAAGTTTATTTTTTAATTTTATTTTATTTATAATTTTATAATCTTTAATTTAATATTATTATTTATTTTAATTACACGATTTAAACAAAAATCATAATAATAATACTATTTCTTTTACATTTAATATTATTACTATTATTATTTTTATATTTAACGAATCAAATTTTACATTAATAAAAATATAAAAAAAATTGCACATTTTTATTAAAAAAGAGATTCAAATTGTGGGTCATCCTGAAATTTGCCCATGCTGTTAAACTGACGACTAGAATATAAGTATTTATTAATTTTGGTCAATTTAATTTTACAAAAATTTTGACATCATAAAATTAATCTTAATTTAAAAGAATATTAAAAAAAATTCTTATCTCAATTTTATTTTAAACAATAAATATCATAAAATATAGTGATTATTTTATTCGAAACTTGACAATGTGTTACTATTTTTTTTCAAAATTATGCGTAATTAATTATAATTTCGGGTTATTTTTAAGAATGAAAATATTAGTACTTACAATTATAAATATGTCAACAATTCAATTTCACATAAAATATTGAAAATAGTAATCTATATGAAAGATAACTTTTAGATATGCAAATTTAAATAGTTTATTAAAAATATTCAGATATCTTCGTATATTTTTACCCGGACTACCTCCATAAATGAAAATATATCGAATATATTTAGAATATTATAATTTTTTACTCTTCTTTGCTTTATAGTTTATGGTCTCCGCTCAAGTCTCCACCTCAATCCAGAGTATCATTACTGTGCATGTGGCCATGTGGGATGGGGACATGGGTGTATAAAATATGAGACTCTTATTAATAAGAGCTGGTTATGTTTTCTTTCTTGTCAAGAGCCGGTTATATTTTATCATGTAAATTAAAATTATCTCGAAATTTTATATAAAAATATTTTTAAAAAAATCATGGGAAATTTTAAAAATAAATAAATAAAGGTATAGGATCTGCAGGCATGTTTTATTGTTGCATAAGTGAATAATATCAGCTATGGAGAAATTCGGAAATTACTAATAATCTGTGGCAACATGAATGTCTAAGCTAAGGGCCCTTTTATTATGAAGAGGAAATTTCCAAGAAGTTTCATATTGGCATGGGAATAAAAGATTATACTATGTTTTCTGATTTATTTATTTATTTTTGAACAATAATATCCATTGTTTTCTGATTTGGGAGGGCTAGATGGTGAAAACTGGAAAGGCATATGCAACCGTCTCCATGTTTCTCTTTTATTCCCTTTTATGAAACATATTTCTTATACTAAATAAAGACATTTTATATTCCCTTTATAGTAAATAAAGGTACGTATATCAATTTGTATGTTGTTAATAAATTGGATTTTTGTTAGTATGTTAGTTGAGACAATTATAAATTTATAATTTTTTAAAATAAATTATTTATAATATTAAAAATAATCATAATTTTAAATCACTAAAATACTTAGTGAGAAATTCTATTTTTTATATGTACATAGTGCATCACAATATTTGCTGGAATTTTATTTGTCTAATATGATTGCATGTATTTATTATCATATATAGCTTATTAAATAAATTGCAATTTTTGTTTCTTTTCTTTGGTCTTTTTTGTATTTAATTTTCTGTTTATACAATGAATATCTGTCAGGGTTAATAGGCATTTTATCAGACACAAGAATATTAAGTAATACCAAGCAATAATAAAACTTAAGTACCAACTTATTTATTTGCTAAACAAAACCTTATGTTAATTACTCGGTTCTTATAATTAGTGAAGGTTGTAATTTTTTTTTTTTTTTGAATATATATATAAATTAAGGGTGCATGACACTATAAGTTTTTTAATTATTAAAAATAATAATAATAATTAGTCTTAAAATTTATGAGTTAGGTATTTTAAGTCCCATAATTTATATAAAAAAAAAAATTAGTCCTATTTTTAAAATTTTATTAAAAAATTAATGATAATATTCTTCCCAAATAAAATTTGTCATATTTTTCTCTTTTAATGTTTGTACAACAATTTTTACTTATGTTTTGTTGCAATTTGGCTCTAAGAATTGAATGAAGTTTTGTTGTTTTTTTTAAAGCAATTTGAATTTAAGTTTTATGTTTTTAATTTTTGAGAACATAATATGTTATAAATATGCTATTAAAATTAAAATAGTCTAATATAATTGAATGATAATTTTTTTTTAAAAAAAAATTATAAGCAAAGATGAAAAATATAGTTAATCATATATTCAATGAAGTTTTGTAACAAAAATATAACTTTACATACAATTTTAGAAAATGACTTTCAAACTAACAAAAATTGAATTAAAATTTACAATTGTAAGTATTTGAGCTAAGTAGTTATTTTTAAAACATGTAATAATTTAATATCTATCAAAATTTTAAAATTTGTCATATACAGAATAAAAATAAGACTATCTAATTAAAATATATTAATTTTATATTTCACTTATATTCAAATTAAAAATTTAACTAAATTAAAAAATATTTTACAACCAATCTTTCGAACAATTTTATTAGTGGGCATGCCTAGAAATGATAAAAAGATAATAGGGAATGAGTTTTATTTGTTTTCCTTTTTAATTTATTACTTAGTTAGGTTAATAAAAAAATTAAAATTAGGATAAAAAGACATAAATTTTTTAGTTATTTTATTTTTAATCATTTATAGAGTAATTATTATTTTTATTGTAATAAACTAACAATTTTATCTTTTTAGGAAAAATTTGGCCCATTAAAAAAATAATAAAATTTGTAATATCTAAAATAACAATTTTAAAATTTAAATGTATTTTGAAGCACAATTTCAAATCAATCTAACATTTTTTTTCCCTATAAATTAACTCTTGACATAATAAAATTGTGATTGAAACATGTGAAAATGAAAGTTAAATAGAAATTTTTTAAAAATACTTTTCTTTGTAGGAATGTTACAATAAGCACCGGTGCTCACCTTATGATATATTTGATATACCGTATCGAATAAGTTAAGTATAGTTGTATTGGACTGAATTATATTAAATTATATTATAATTAGTCTGTAAAATATTTGATAAAAAATTATATAATATAGTCGAACTAAATTGATTATATATTTTTTACTAAAATAATTTATATTTAAAATAGTTTTGTATTATAAAATTTATTTAAATTAATATTAATTCATTTTTATATTTTATTAATTTAAAAAAATATTATTTTTAATTTGAAATAAAAGAAAAAGTTAAGACATATAATTTTATAATTAAAAATTTATATAAATTAAGTTAATTATCTAGTACGGTTTAGACTCATACCTCTTGGTAGTACAAAATTTCTACATAACCGTAATATTTTTATACTGCATGATATGGTATGATTTCAAAGCCAAATATATGATTGTATATAAATTATACAATTAAATATTTAATACGATGTAACAAACATGTCGATAGAATCTCTAGGAGCAAAAACATGTTGTGAATTTTTAAATTATGTAGTTAAATTTTAGGATTTAATTTTCACATAAGTTTAAATTATCATTAATATATGATCTTTCTATTTTAGATATATATAAATATGTCTTTTTTCTTCGTATTTTTGTGTAATTATTTATAGAAATACATTTTCAGTTTTTCACTCCATGCTCAGCTCACGATCGAAAAGTACCAGCAGGTGTTCCAAATAAATAATAGTACTCGTTTTCTTTATACTGGCCTAAAAAAATTAATGAAATTTGTACGTGTTCTATTGTTCTTCTTCATATGCAAAAAGAGAGGGGGAACAAAATATCGGACTCACATCATATATAGACATTATTAGATACTTGAATATATGTCAACAACCATGTATAATTGCATATTCATCGATATCTGAGTTTTTTTTTTTTTTTCTTCTGATCAATAAATATGTGTGTTACTTTATAACCATATAAATTTATGATGTTTTGAAGTGGACCATTAATAATTTTGATAGAAGAGATGTGACGGTGATATAATTCTGAGTTTGAACTTTGGCGAATATTTTTCTTTTCTATATTTCAAGAGTCAAATCTGATATGCGGGATTTAATTGCATTAATTCGCCCAACGCTAAAAACAATACTTCATCACGTGACAGAACTATAATAACTACTACACAAGCACAACCCAACTTTAAATTATTACAAATTAAACTTTAATTGTTATTACTAATATACCATGACCATTAAATTCCTCTAAAAATTAAGACAAATGAGTCACGTGCAATCACGTAACCAATATTAATATTACAAAATTATTTAAGATAAGAATTATATTCTTATCAAATATGCTTTAAAAAAATTATGAAAAAAGAAAAAAAAAAATGTTGCAAATTATCTCCAACCCTGTTCTTTTGTTTTCTTTCTTCTTCTTGATTGCACCCCATCCCAAAACAATCCCTAACCCTAAAAAACCAAGACATTCATATTGACAAATTTCATCCCTTCCTTCTCTTCTTCTCCACAGCTTTGCAAGTTAATTCTTATTCATATTCACGAACTTAGTTATATCAAAATTATCCAAATAGGATTTTGATCTAATATCAAAACAGAATGCACATTCCCTATTACGAATTCGACGAAATTAAGGTTGATATTTTTCTCATTGAGTTATTTGTTTTGTGTTTTTTTTGCCAAACTAAAAGGAATTATAGAATAGATAATCGCGTGAAGTGTGAGACAAATATTTTGGGAATTGAAAATTGGAACCGAATGTGGTGGGGGTTCTAGGGGAATAGCGTGATGAGAATCCATAATTGCATTTATGTTCTTAAACAAAATAGATAATAACCCAAAAGCCTTTAAGGTTAGGACAAATTTATTTGAAAAATTATTTAAAATAATATTTTTAAAATTTATAATAATAAAAATAAAATCTTATTTTGAATAGAAAGAAATATAAATTAATGTTAAAAATGTTTTTTTTTTATTATAAATTTTAGAGTTTAGTTCGGTGGTTTCTAATTTATTTTGGCCTAAACTAATTGAGTAAGCGAAAAATGGCTTTGTAGACATCTAATCTCCGACATAATGATTCAAACAAATGTTAGGTAGCGAACCTTGAACACAAATTAAATGATATGAACAAAAGTAGAGCAAACATAGATACAATGGATTGGACTTTGATGGGACTAAGACTTGTGCTGGTTTGTGTAATGGAGTATGAGGAAGATGAAGATAAAGTGGAAAAGATTGTTGTTGGATACAGGGTTGGGAGCTGAAAAGAAGAAGGAGAGATGCTGTGATATTCTAGTTCTAGAGAGTTTTTTTTTTTTTTTTCCTCTTTTTAATAATTTTGTTAAAATAATATTATTTAAAAAATATTTATTCTTATCTTTAATAAATTTGTAATATTTTAATATTAATATTTGTTAGGTGACTGCACGTGACTTGTATCCGTTAGTTTTTAGAGGAATTTAAAGGTGATGAATTATTAGATAGCATTAAATGCAACTATAATAAGTTAAACTTGTCTAATATATTTTAGAATATTATTTTTATTGTTGTAAAATTAAGGGTATAATTTAAAGTAATTTTTTAAATTGTTTTAGAATATAGGATATTTGTTTTAGAATATAGGATATTTGTTTTATAAAGAAAAATAAATAAAAGAAGATTGATAATTTCAAATAATGAGTTGAAATTTTATTAACTCTCAGAACACACATTATTTTACTATTAATTATTATTAAATTTTAAAAAATTTAATTAAAACTCATAATATCATTTGTAATTATTAAATTTATGATATAAATTATTTTTTAAAAAGAAAAAATATAAAAAATAACACTTTAAAATTTATAATAATAAAAATAATATTTTTATTATTAAAGTTTTTAACATTGAACATTATTAAATTAAACTACAATTATTTAGATCCATTTAATATTAAATTTCATATATTATTTAAATCCATTAAATGTTAAAATTTTCAATCATTTATATTCATTTAATATTAAATTTCTTCTAATTGAAATATATTCAATATTATTGGGTTTTTTTTTTTTTTTGTTATTAGTAAAGTGCACCTGTGATGCGCACATGGTACATATAATTTTAAAAAATGTATGTGAAAAATTATAACTTCTAAAATGCTAAAAATATAATTCTAATAACTAATATTAATAACTTAAAATATAAAAATAAATATAATGTTTGCTATTTTGAGAGTCGATATTATAGAGTTGCTAGGGTTTTAGCCCTTTTTTCTTCTTATTCTTCTTCTTTGCTCTGGACTGCCATCATTTCTTTCCTTTTCTCTTGTCTCCAATTCGAGTAATATCCTTCTCCGTAAGTGTCCTACCATATAGTTTCTAGTTGCTGTCTATTTTTCGACAGCTCTTGTCATTGCTTGCTCGCAATCTTTTTTTAGATTGTCATCTACTGGTCCTACGTTGGTCCGTGATTGTTGGGTGGGTGATATTCTCTGGTGCAGGTGGGTGGCGTCAGGCTATAACGAGTCAGGTTGTTGCCGCTTGTTTTCGTGTTCTTTTTCTATTTTGTTTAATAAGTGTGGCTTTATGTTTATTTATTTTTAAGTGATTTGTCACTAGTAGTCGTTTATGACCTTATCTGCCAGTTAACATTCATTTTTTTCTGTGTAGTTTTGTTCTACAACTTTTGGTTTAGGAACTTGTAGGTATTGTAGTGATTAGTTTTGTTTAAAATATAGTTTTTGTTGTGCTTGTTTTTGTTGCTCATAATAGTGTATATGATTTTACGCAAGTGCACGTGTCGCAAACAAGTAATATAATGATAAGAAAAATCGTTCCCACAGAGATTGGAATACTAGAAAAATATCGTAAAAATTAACTATTAAAATCAATATTTATGTTTTTGTTTATTAAAATAGATAAATAAAATAAAAGAAATAATACGAGTCGACAAGAGTGAAAACACTGAAACAACGATCAACAAAAGGGATATCAGGAATCGCAAGGAGATAAATCAGTTAGGATTGCGAATATGACAAGTGATGTAGACAAACTGCGTTGCTGCAGCAATGCTGTAGCAAAGTGTACCAGTAACTAGAATTGCAAAAATTCACAAAGGATTCTTCCGAATCTGCAATGTTTATATATTCTATGACTCAATGAAACATATTCCTATGCAAAATTGAATCTAAGAACAACGTTCATGCACAAATTCTTTTGAGTTATGTGAGATAATTATATATTCCTATATCAATTTCTTCACACTATTCTAGCTTTATCCAACTTAAAATTAACCTTTCTAGATTCAATTTCAGTCTAATATCTTATCAATTGTTGATCAACTAATTAATAAGAATAAATCAATCAATCTAGCATAGAATAACTAGCACTCCTTTGCCAAGCAAAGCACAATTTTATAAAATTAAAGCACAAGGTCTACATATACTTGCATGTCCACAACTCTAACTGAATGAGAATTTAGCCAAGCATATTTATAAAATTAAACATCAAATTATATATGCTCAAAATCAGATCCATATGGTTTAAAGAATTTAGAAGAATCAAATAATAATGAAATAATGAAATAAATAAATAAATCCCTTAAATCAACCCTAAACCAATTGGATTATGATTCTTTGTCTCGTTCTTGCTTTCTCTCCAATGAAAATCCTTGCAAATCAAGCTTCAATTGGTCTCTTTCCAGATTCCCCTTGATGCTCTGTTTTGCCTCTCTTTCCTTGCACCAAATCTGTCCAGAATTTGGGACTGCTATCTGCTATATTTTTCCTCCTCGCTACTGCTAGTTTGTTCTCTGTTTTCTGCTGTGAATTCACGTGTGTTTTCCTCTCCTTAAGTCGCCTCCTGCTGCCCAGAATAAATCCTGATCTATTCTTCAATTTTTTGCCGCACGAACTTGTCCAACTTCGCCTCCTAATTGTGTATTTAGCTTTAGGTTTAATTGGAGACAATTTTTGGTGTGTTAATTTCCAATATTATCCCTAAAAAGGTGAGTTAATGAAAGCCCAAAATTGTCCTTTTGTTGAGAGTCCAAATCAGCCCTTGAATTCTTGATTCCAAATCAGCCTCTGTTTTGGCGTTGTTTTCCTGATATGATTTTGCTGCAGCAAAGTTATATTTTTGCATTTTCTTTGTTGTTTTCTTTATTTCCTGCAAGGGCAATGAAAATATAATGAGTGCACATCAAAATATAATTCTTTTTGACAGATTTCATAATTATTTTGCATTTATTATCAAAGAATTCATTTAAATCACAAAATCCACAAATAGTGTATAAATGATTATAGTGTGTGGATATTCCCAAATTAACAAGCAAGTATTTATGAATAAGAGCTAATAATACTCTAATAAATTAGAGTTATCAGTTTTGTCCTACAATTTCTAGTTTATCTAGAATCTTGTAGGTAATTTGGTTGTTTTGTTTGTTGTTGAGCCTAATGTATTTGTTATTATGCTTCTAAGAGAGTTTATTGGTTATTTTGTGAAATGTTACTTTTGAATGTCAATCTTTATTACTATCAAATGCTTATTGTTTTGAATATTACAGTAAAATGTTAAAGTAAGTTGTAATATGAAGCTATTGTTCAACACTCATAGATATTTTGAATTTGTCCGAGTTTTTCAATCTTATTTTCGTTTTTGTATATGTGATGTATTTAATTTTTAGATTTTGCTTTAGATTATAATTTTTCTTTATGTTTAATAAATTTATTATTTTATTATAAAAGTTTTAAATATAAAAATAATTTTATTTAAAAAATTATTAAGTATGATTCAAATTAGTTATATATATATATATATATATATATATATATATTTTAGGGTTATATGCTGTCATGATTTCATATTTATTAAAAATCAGATATAATCCATTTTTTTAATCTTTTTACATATTGTGACAAAAATACTCTTAATTTTATTGATCAATTGTGATGAATTTTAATTGGACATATGTCCAACTAGACTACTCAGAATCGGACAGCTGTCCAACTGACCGAATTTTGATCGACTGGGAAGTGGGGTTGTTGGATTGCTATCCAACTGATCAAATTTTGATCGACTGACGACCCCACTTGCTAGAATCAAGTTGGACACATGTGCAAACTGACCGAATTTTGATCAATCGGCAATCCTACTCGCTGGTGCCAAGTTGGACACATGTCCAACTAGACTATCTAAAATTAGACGGCTATCCAATTGACTAAATTTTGATCAACTGATGATCCCATTAGTTAAGCCGAGTTAGACATGTGTCTAATTGAGTTGGACGACTGTCAAATTAGTCAAAATTTAATCGATCGACAATCACACTTGCTAAACATAGTTAGTTGGACATACATATAATTTAACACAATATATATTCAACTAAAAACCAGCGAGCTTATTTCAACTCTAAACATGAAATAAGAACAATGGTGCCATCATTTCATTGCAAAAATTGTTTTTTTTATCTCTAGTAAATATTTTTTAAAATAAATTAAAAAAAATTAAAAAAGCGCATGAGTATTAAAGTTGTGCCAAATATACTATTTATATCATTATTTTAGCGGAATAAATTCAGATGGGTTTAAAAAAATTTGTAAGAGCATCAAATCACTTTATCATAAACCAAAGCATAAATTCCTCTACTGTACTTCAATCAACATCTACAAGTACCCTTCTACCTTCAATCTTCTTTCCATCAGCTCGCTTGTATGCAACTATAAGATTTATATCAGTAATGAATGATGATTACAAAAATAACAACAAAAGCCAACAGGAAGTAACAAGTAACCGAACCTTTCATGTCCCTTGTATGCATGTACGCAATAAATCAATAGCCTTTAGGCTTGTTAGTCACATTGTCAGTTACTAATCGAATCTGAAAACTCATGAAGAAGGATAATGAGCAAGACCATAAATAAGCGCAATTAGAACTAATAATAATGCTTATGAAAATAATGCCTACTACAACAAAGCAACAATACTGGAAAAAGTTGAATCCTAAAAATGACACGGCAGACAAGCACAATGCCTTATTAGCTGTGCTCACCTTTCAAATATAAGCTTCCAGTCACAAGATGCATCACCACCAGCTAGAGTGGCAAAAAAAATGAATTTTGTGGCCATTTTACCAATGGTTGAATATACTAAGTTCCCTTTATTATGGCGTGTCTCAAATAATAAAAAGTTGTAAAGACTTAAAAAATACCAGGACTTCTTAACTGTAGACATATATTTGAGAGCCTTTAAGGTCAAAAGTAAGAATTTTAGCTGCAAATATTGCAAGTGTAAAGAATTTAAAATAAGGTGAAAGAGATACTAATACACCCAATAATTTTTACCCAATTGGGAAAAGGAACAAAAGTTGTCCGTTTTTATTTCCTTGCTTGAAATAAAAGGCTAAAATTGAGGTCAATATTGTTATCGCTGCCACTTCAGTTCATGTCATCGTTGTCGCCGGCACCATATTGTCATTTGTTGAAGAGACACGAGTGAACTATATGAAGCTAAGAAGAAAAGAAAAAAGTTGAGATAAATACTAAAGAGAGAAAGACAGGACCGCTTAATTTCATGTGTAAAGGATAAAAGTGGAATTATATACGTTGTGCAAGTGGGGTCTAATTGAGAATAAATACGGTACTAAAGGATCATGTGAGCTTGTTTTCCTAAATTTTATTATCATAAATTTTATTGGATATTGTTGTAATTAAAAAAAAGAAAAAAGATTAAAAAAAAAAAAAAAAAAAACATGTCGGTCGCTGATGGCACAAGTACATCAAAAACGAGTCAACGAACACGACTTGCCTGAAACCCCATATATAAAGTAAAACCCTCAAAACCTCACTCATTTAGTTATCGAGTACTCTACAATTTCCATCGTCGAGCTTAAAATAAGCTCCAATGCCACCTTCTTGAAAACCCTAATCGCAGGGAGCTGAAGAAATCTGAGAGATAAAATAAAAAGATGAAGGTAGATGAGGAGAGACCGCCTAATAGGGAGCTCTACGCTTTGCTTCATATATCTCCAAAAAGCACAAGACGAAGAAATCCGAAAAGCTTATCGGCAATGGGCCCAAGTATATCACCCCGATAAATATCAAGCTCCTCATTCATGCCATTCGTACTCTTGATTATTTTATTTTTCCCCATTTGTGATGTGTGCTCTTTAAGTTTTTCCTATCATTTGGACGTTGTTGCTCTGTATTCCAATTGCAGGTGGTTTCTTTGCTTGGTTATTATTATTATTATTATTATTAAATTAAGTTTTTCTGGCATTAATTTGATGCAAGTTAAGGAATTTCTACTTGGTTCTTATTGGGGATTGTTCTATTAATTTTTAGGAAGAGCAGGAGGGGATTTAAAAAAAAAAAAAAAAAACGAAGTGTGCTTTTTGAGACTTTTTTTGGTTAACAAGATAAAATTTCATTGAAAACAACTAGGAAGCATTACAGAGACAGAAACCAGTGAAAGAAAGAGATAAAAAGAAATAAATGACCAGACACTCTAAAACAAACTTAAAAGAACCAACCCAAGCAGTTCCAACTTCAGTAGCACAGCCGCTACCTAAGGTACCAAGCCTTACAGTTTGCTAGCATGAAGTTGGTGAAAGAAAGGTAGTAAAAAATCTCTTAAAGCCATCTGCATAAATCTGCAAATTAAAGGCTATACGACCTTTTAGAAGCAACAAGTTCCACATACACCACAATCAACAGTTCAAAAAACAAAACTAATACTAACCAAAACATAGACTCAAAACAAAACAGAAACTAAGAAAACCAGTACAACTCAAGTGCACACACAGAAAATAAAAAAAACATCCATAGAAGCAACAGTAGTCAATAAGGAAACTCGGTCAATGCCACCAGAAGAAACATACACCAGTCCGGCTAGATCACTTGTTGTAGACAGAGCATCATTAGTCATTGAGCTTGACTCAACCTTAAAATCAAGGCCACCTTTCTTCATCCATTTTTTCCAATAAACACGAATCAGATCATCCATATACATCAGTCGCTGCATCATGATTCTCACAGCAATCTCGAGTTTAGGACCTCCTTTCTCCTTTGCAAACAAATCTCCAAAATCAAAGGTTAGGTCAAGATGATTCACCTGTCTTCCCAGATTGACCATAGAAAACAAAATAGGAGAGGTGAAGTGAAGTGAAAATCAAAATCATATTAGAGCAAGAAAGAACGAGTAGTGAGCACACACAAGAAAGTGAAACCATCAACAAGGTTGGAAGGGAAAACCAAAGAGAAGTTGGTGCTCTCGAGGAAAATTGTAACCCACAATGAATTCTAAGGCTGGATCTACGAAGTCTGCCATTGTCACTTTGGCGAGCTTGGGAAACCTATGCAGATGAAACTGAGGAAACAAATTGTGTGAGGATTGCAATGGCAAGTAGAAGCGGCAGCTAGCCCTGGAAAAGAAGCTTCAACTAAAGGTGATGGAATATGGAAGGTCGAAGATGGATTTAGGGTCCCTAGAGAGAAGGCAAACCGTTTTATTTCTCTAGAAAGTTCGAATGTTGCCAAGACATGCTTTTTGAGACATTTTTGTAAGATCTAATGTTGCGTGTATTTGTTGAGATATGCTTGCGTGGCAAGCCAAAAGATACAATGTCTTTGACCACGAAAGTAAAAAAGATCATGTAGTTTGTTTTGGAATTTTTGCTTTCCCATGTCAGTGTTTTACATTGCAATAATGACATGAGATTTGTTTCACATTTTCTTTTTCATTTTTTAAAATCATTAATGAGATTTTCAAGGTAGAAGTGTTGGGAGATACATGCTTAGGTACTTGTTAGTGTTGGAGCCTTGGAGGATAGTGCCATACGAGCTACTTGGTCATTGGGTGAAGTGTTCTACTATTTAGAATATGTCAAATGTGTTGCATTCAAGGTTAGATGTACAATTCATGTAAGATTGTAATTAGTGATTTCACTCCTTAAAGTTAATGATCTCAATTTCAGATGAAAGATATTGCTACAGAAAACTTCCAAAGGATAGGCGAGGCCTATGAAATATTATGAGATTCACATAAAAAGCAAATATATGATATTTATGGTAAGGAAGGCTTGACTTCTGGTTTGGAACTTGACCCAAAGCTGAATAAAGTAGAAGAAATAAAGTAAGAGCTTGAGAGATTAAGGTGTAAGAAAGAACAAGAAAAAGTTTTTTTTTTCATTTCTTACCTTCTGGTACAATACTGGCGAATTTGTCGTTGCCACACCTTCTGCAAGGCGACGGCCTCATGAGAGGGTAAAGCTTGGTTTTCTTTAGTTTTTTATTATCTTTTCGTCCCTTCTTAGGAATAATTATTCACTTTTGATTTGTCTCCTCACAAATTTGGAATATTGTTTATTCTTTAAAAAAACAAATGCTGTGCAAATTTGTATAGAAGTTAATGCATTTGCACTGCAGACACGAACTAACTTCAGATGCATATGTTGGCTCCTTTGGAAATCATTTAGATTGTCTTGCATTATGGTTATACTTATCCATTTATTCTTATAAGAGGTCCTAGTTTAGATTATCCACATATCAAAGGCAATATTTGTTGAAATCCAGAAAAGGAAAACATTTAATATGTAAATAATTAGGAAAGTAATTAAGAGCCAGCTATTGGCTGTTTGTATGTTTTAGCTGTTATGATTTTATTATTAGCTAGCTGTTAGCAGTTTTTATTTCCTTTTTTGTTATTCCAATTTTACTATAAAATTGTGATCAAACATTGTAATACATATCAGAAATGAAATAACAATTTCTTTCTTTAATCCTTTTATTCCATATGGTATCAGAGTAGGTCTAAAATCTAGCCATGTCTGATTTAACATCAGAAAATACCTCAGGAACCATTACCCTTCCTACCACCACAATCCCTACCTACTCTCTAGATACCTCATCTCTACAGATCACAGTAGAGAAACTCAATGGAAGGAATTATAGAGAATGGGCTCAGTCAGTCAGATTGGTGATAAATGGGAAAGGAAAAATAGGTTACCTGACAGGGGAAATCACAAAACTAGCTTCAACCGCGTGGCTCATTAACTCCATGTTACCAGGAATTGGAAAAACTTATTTGTTCCTACCAACAGCAAAGGATGTATGGGAGGCTGTCAAAGAAACATATTCAAATTGTGAGGATTTTTCTCACATATTTGAAATTAAAACAAAATTGTGGCAATTGAAATAGGGTAGTCGTAATATTACCAAATATTACGCGGAGATGCAATCTCTGTGGTAGGAACTTGATCTGAGCTCACAAGAGGAGTGAGAGTGCGCCGGCGACAGCATACGGTACCGGAAAAAAATCGAGACCGAAAGAACCTTCGAGTTCCTTGCTGGGCTGAGTCGCGATTTGGACGATGTGACAAAAGCCAACAGGAAGTAACAAGTAACCGAACCTTTCATGTCCCTTGTATGCATGTACGCAATGAATCAATAGCCTTTAGGCTTGTTAGTCACATTGTCAGTTACTAATCGAATCTGAAAACTCATGAAGAAGGATAATGAGCAAGACCATAAATAAGCGCAATTAGAACTAATAATAATGCTTATGAAAATAATGCCTACTACAACAAAGCAACAATACTGGAAAAAGTTGAATCCTAAAAATGACACGGCAGACAAGCACAATGCCTTATTAGCTGTGCTCACCTTTCAAATATAAGCTTCCAGTCACAAGATGCATCACCACCAGCTAGAGTGGCAAAAAAAATGAATTTTGTGGCCATTTTACCAATGGTTGAACATACTAAGTTCCCTTTATTATGGCGTGTCTCAAATAATAAAAAGTTGTAAAGACTTAAAAAATACCAGGACTTCTTAACTGTAGACATATATTTGAGAGCCTTTAAGGTCAAAAGTAAGAATTTTAGCTGCAAATATTGCAAGCGTAAAGAATTTAAAATAAGGTGAAAGAGATACTAATACACCCAATAATTTTTACCCAATTGGGAAAAGGAACAAAAGTTGTCCGTTTTTATTTCCTTGCTTGAAATAAAAGGCTAAAATTGAGGTCAATATTGTTATCGCTGCCACTTCAGTTCATGTCATCGTTGTCGCCGGCACCATATTGTCATTCGTTGAAGAGACACGAGTGAACTATATGAAGCTAAGAGGAAAAGAAAAAAGTTGAGATAAATACTAAGAGAGAGACAGGACCGCTTAATTTCATGTGTAAAGGATAAAAGTGGAATTATATACGTTGTGCAAGTGGGGTCTAATTGAGAATAAATACGGTACTAAAGGATAGGGGTGAGCAGCGGATCGAAACTGCTTATTTTTCACCAATCTGAATCCGATCCGATTCGAAGCAAATTTGAAGATTTTTAATCCGAATCCGATCTGATAATGTAGTCAAGCCGAACCAATCCGAATCCGAACAGATCGAATTTTTCGGATCCGATAGGTCGGATTGAAATTATAATTTATTTTTTATTATTATCATGTATAAAACACAATATATACTAACATTTAAATTTTAAATTGATATATTTTTTTAGTAAAATTTATTTATTTATAGTCACAACTTATATATCAAAATAATAAAAAGTATACTGTTAAATATTATTAAATTATTATAGAAAATTTAACATTTTTATTTTTTTTAAAACTAAAATTATAATTTAATGTAATTGTGGTATGTATAATATTTAAATATAATATATTAAAAATAAATATGCATTTATTTATAATTTTAATAGTAATTCAGTCCAGATCGAATTGTAGCGGATTATAAAATCTGTCAATCCGAATCCGATCCGAATCCGAACGGATTGTACACTTTTCAATCCGAATCCGATCCGATTATAAAATATGTCAATTCAATCAGATCCGAATCCGACAAATCGGATCAGATTTATTAATTTAAGCAGATTGATCGAATTATTTGCTCACCCTTACTAAAGGATCATATGAGCTTGTTTTCCTAAATTTTATTATCATAAATTTTATTGGATATTGTTGTAATTAAAAATAAAAAAATAAAAAAAAAATAAAAAAATAAAAAAAATGTCGGTCGCTGATGGCACAAGTACATCAAAAACGAGTCAACGAACCCGACTTGCCTGAAACCCCATATATAAAGTAAAACCCTATAAACCTCACTCATTTAGTTATTGAGTACTCTACAATTTCCATCGTCGAGCTTAAAATAAGCTCCAATGCCACCTTCTTGAAAACCCTAATCGCAGGGAGCTGAAGAAATCTGAGAGATAAAATAAAAAGATGAAGGTAGATGAGGAGAGACCACCTAATAGGGAGCTCTACGCTTTGCTTCATATATCTCGAAAAGCACAAGACGAAGAAATCCGAAAAGCATATCGGCAATGGGCCCAAGTATATCACCCCGATAAATATCAAGCTCCTCATGCATGCCATTCGTACTCTTGATTATTTTATTTTTCCCCATTTGTGATGTGTGCTCTTTAAGTTTATCCTATCATTTGGACGTTGTTGCTCTGTATTCCAAGTGCAGGTGGTTTCTTTGCTTGGTTATTATTATTATTATTATTAAATTAAGTTTTTCTGGCATTAATTTGATGCAAGTTAAGGAATTTCTACTTGGTTCTTATTGGGGATTGTTCTATTAATTTTTAGGAAGAGCAGGAGAGGATTTAAAAAAAAAAAAAAAACACGGAAGTGTGCTTTTTGAGACTTTTTTTGGTTAACAAGATAAAATTTCATTGAAAACAACTAGGAAGCATTACAGAGACAGAAACCAGTGAAAGAAAGAGATAAAAAGAAATAAATGACCAGACACTCTAAAACAAACTTAAAAGAACCAACCCAAGCAGTTCCAACTTCAGTAGCACAGCCGCTACCTAAGGTACCAAGCCTTACAGTTTGCTAGCATGAAGTTGGTGAAAGAAAGGTAGTAAAAAATCTCTTAAAGCCATCTGCATAAATCTGCAAATTAAAGGCTATACGACCTTTTAGAAGCAACAAGTTCCACATACACCACAATCAACAGTTCAAAAAACAAAACTAATACTAACCAAAACATAGACTCAAAACAAAACAGAAACTATGAAAACCAGTACAACTCAAGTGCACACACAGAAAATAAAAAAAACATCCATAGAAGCAACAGTAGTCAATAAGGAAACTCGGTCAATGCCACCAGAAGAAACATACACCAGTCCATCTAGATCACTTGTTGTAGACAGAGCATCATTAGCCATTGAGCTTGGCTCAACCTTAAAATCAAGGCCACCTTTCTTCATCCATTTTTTCCAATAAACGTGAATCAGATCATCCATATACATCAGTCGCTGCATCATGATTCTCACAGCAATCTCGAGTTTAGGACCTCCTTTCTCCTTTGCAAACAAATCCCCAAAATCAAAGGTTAGGTCAAGATGATTCACCTGTCTTTCCAGATTGACCATAGAAAACAAAATAGGAGAGGTGAAGTGAAGTGAGAATCAAAATCATATTAGAGCAAGAAAGAACAAGTAGTGAGCACACACAAGAAAGTGAAACCATCAACAAGGTTGGAAGGGAAAACCAAAGAGAAGTTGGTGCTCTCGAGGAAAATTGTAACCCACAATGAATTCTAAGGCTGGATCTACGAAGTCTGCCATTGTCACTTTGGCGAGCTTGGGAAACCTATGCAGATGAAACTGAGGAAACAAATTGTGTGAGGATTGCAATGGCAAGTAGAAGTGGCAGCTAGCCCTGGAAAAGAAGCTTCAACCAAAGGTGATGGAATATGGAAGGCCGAAGATGGATTTAGGGTCCCTAGAGAGAAGGCAAACCGTTTTATTTCTCTAGAAAGTTCGAATGTTGCCAAGACATGCTTTTTGAGACATTTTTGTAAGATCTAATGTTGCGTGTATTTGTTGAGATATGCTTGCGTGGCAAGCCAAAAGATACAATGTCTTTGACCACGAAAGTAAAAAAGTTCATGTAGTTTGTTTTGGAATTTTTGCTTTCCCATGTTGATGCACAAAAACTTGATAACCAAATTTTGTATTTTATAAAAGCTCGCAAGTGCACGAGTCACTTGTAGTAAGCGACAAGTATACTCCTAAGATTGTCTCTCAAAGGAATTGTTGTGGTTTTCAAAAGAGCTAAACGTAATCTAAAACGTAACAATAAAATAAATCCTAAACAATCTAATGAAAGATTGGTTTTGTAAACGATTTCTAAAATTATTAAAATCCTAAAACAATTAAAGTGAATGCGTGAAAGTTTCGCTGAAATGATAAGATGAATGAGTGTGGGAAGTTGGTTAGTGAACTAATCATGGATGAGTTGATTTATGTGGTTTTGACAATTAAGTTCCAAAAAGTAAAATTTAATGATTATTTTCTCTCACCCTAGAAAATCCCAAATCAATGGTGATTTTTCCTTAATTAACTAATTAGCTTCTTTGATCCGGACCGTTAATTAGTTAATCAGCCTTAAACTTAGAAAAATAATTTAATCACCTAATTCAAGACAAATCAATGCACTTAAATTAGGCTCATACTCAAAGATGCTCAATTGAGTTTAGATAGTGTTTCTAAAACTCAACCCTAAAATGTTTCATACATTCACAAATTAAATTAGCCAAAAGTAATTGATGAACATATGGATTACGAACAATGAACATGAAATAAATCACTTTATTATAAAATCATCCACACAAACAATCATCCAATCATGGTTACATCACCAAATTCCACACACAAGAAATTTAGCTACTCATAATAGAATCCAAATCAATATTTTCTATTAAAAATAACATTCTATGAGTTCTTAAAGAGAAAAGAGATTACAAGCAATAAAATACCCCACTTCCACTCTTGCAACAAGCTCTTGATGTTGGATGGTCTCCTTCTTCAAGATTGTTGATGGTGCTTCAATGGAGGAGCATTAATGGAGTAATCCCTCTCTCAAAAATGTGGAGAAGAAGAAGAATCGGCACTGTTCACGCTACTGTTCACCTTGGATTGTATTTTTTGGAGGCTGAGTGATTCTGTGTTCTCAAAATTATGTTCTTGTTGCATTAGGTCTTTTTTTTTTTTGTTTGTAAGGGTTTCCAAAGAATTTGTATGTCTCGTGGCTGAGGGCAAATTGCAATCAGCACGTGCGGGCCCGGCGCGCCTTTTTCCATGCCGCGGCGCACGATATTCTTCAGAATTGCGAACCAAAACAGAAAGTCCCTCGCCGCGGCGCACCTTATTCATGCCGCGGCGCACAATGTTTTCATGGAATCCAAATCAAGACAGAAACTTCCCCGCTGTGGCGCACATTTTATATGCCTCGGTGCAACTTGTTGTAGTGCCATGTAAACACCCTTACATAATTTATTGATTCTCGATGTAAGGCTTACGTTCCTAAGCTTTTGTTTGTCCCCTTTACATAGTGAATGACACTCAATATAAGGCTTACATTCTTTAGCACTTTTGCTTCATTTTTGCTCTCTTTTTTCACATTTCTTTCCAAACCTACTTTGACTTACAAAACAATAGAATACCCTCCAAAATAAGATTATATCGAAATTAAATGCAAAATAAACGCTTAAAAACATAACAAATAGTAGGTGAAAATAGTGTTCATTACATGTCAGTGTTTTACATTGCAATAATGACATGAGATTTGTTTCACATTTTCTTTTTCATTTTTTAAAATCATTAATGAGATTTTCAAGGCAGAAGTGTTGGGAGATACATGCTTAGGTACTTGTTAGTGTTGGAGCCTTGGAGGATAGTGCCATACGAGCTACTTGGTCATTGGGTGAAGTGTTCTACTATTTAGAATATGTCACATGTGTTGCATTCAAGGTTAGATGTACGATTCATGTAAGATTGTAATTAGTGATTTCACTCCTTAAAGTTAATGATCTCAATTTCAGATGAAAAATATTGCTACAGAAAACTTCCAAAGGATAGGCGAGGTCTATGAAATATTATCAGATTCACATAAAAGGCAAATATATGATATTTATGGTAAGGAAGGCTTGACTTCTGGTTTGGAACTTGACCCAAAGCTGAATAAAGTAGAAGAAATAAAGTAAGAGCTTGAGAGATTAAGGTGTAAGAAAGAACAAGAAAAAGTTTTTTTTTTTCATTTCTTACCTTCTGGTACAATACTGGCGAATTTGTCGTTGCCACACCTTCTGCAAGGCGACGGCCTCATGAGAGGGTAAAGCTTGGTTTTCTTTAGTTTTTTATTATCTTTTCGTCCCTTCTTAGGAATATTTATTCACTTTTGATTTGTCTCCTCACAAATTTGGAATATTGTTTATTCTTTAAAAAAACAAATGCTGTGCAAATTTGTATAGAAGTTAATGCATTTGCACTGCAGACACGATCTAACTTCAGATGCATATGTTGGCTCCTTTGGAAATCATTTAGATTGTCTTGCATTATGGTTATACTTATCCATTTATTCTTATAAGAGGTCCCAGTTTAGATTATCCACATATCAAAGGCAATATGAGCAGGTTCAATTTTTTTATGCAAAGTTTTCTATGTAATGTAATATTGTATAGTTTATCATCTCAAAAATTAATTATCTCTGAATGTAAATGCTAGAATGGCTATGGTAAGTGAAGTTCAGTCTCAAGTATCAAAGCACAATGCTCTGGTAATTGGTGGAAATCTGGCAGTAAATGAGAATTCTGGTGGTGGAGCTGGTACTGTAGTGTTTAGGCATCAACTTTCTTCAGTTTCTTCAATAGAGTTTATGGCTTCAGCTGGTATACGTGCACTTATTGGGGTTCAGACATCACGGTAGCCTCAAAGCTTTTATAAATTATTTGATCTTTCAGCAGTTTACTGGTCTAACTTTACTTTGCTGTCCCTTTTCCAGTCATGTATCTCCACACTCAACTGCAACGATGGGGCTTGCAATGAATTTAAGAGATGGTTCTCTAAATCCATCCAATTCCTGGACTCACCAACTGTCTGAAACTGCATCTGGAAATGTATGCTTCCTTTGTTTCTACTTCGCTCATTTTTTTTTCTCCTAGCATTTGGTGTCACCTTCAAGGACGTTATATATAGTTGATTCCAAAATGTGGTAAACTACAATTAAGTTAAGGTTATGAATTGTCATCTTCTTTGGATCTTTATTCTTTGGGGATCATTTTGTTTTTTACCATTTCCTTCCATTGATGTGTTGGGGTTGTACTAAAATACAACGTTGACTACATTATGTTAAGAATGGATCAAGAACAAGCACAAGATTTACTAATTTAATACAAAATCATTATGGGAAAATGGAGGTTTTGTCAGATAATTAAATGGACATCTCAAATATATTGTTTTTTATGTTAGTACTTGCTGTTTGGAGACTGCTAATTTCTTTGAGTTCACCTTTTAACAGATACAGCTTTCTTTGGGCTCAGATTCATTTATTTCGTCTGGATGGCAAAAGAAGGAAGAGACAATTTCTGCAGCTGGGAAGTGTAGGTAAATTCATATTGCTCACCTTCTCTCACTTGTTTCCCAGGATGATGTGATTTTTGTTTCCATATACCTCATGTAAAGTATATGAGGCATGGAGTTGATCTATATTTGAGGTTGCCATGATTTCTTAGCTTGCCGGGATATAATTCGTTTACCTCCTGTATGCAGAATAATATAGGCTACAAAAATGCAACACGTAATTGAAAGTCTCTAGGGTGTTAGTTATTTTTATCAAGCTGTGAAATTGGGGCTTTTGGAAATGTGGTTAAGGATGTTGCAGAAAAAGTGTTGATGAAGACAATAGCGATGATAACTTAGTTAAGTAACATACAGAACTGAACTAATGCCAAGTTAATTACATATATTAATTATTTAAAATTTTATATAACATGATACAGAAGGTATAACCTTTAGCATGTTTTTCTCTGAACATGGACCAAATTTGTTTTTCACTCATGTTTCATTAGTTATTTTTATCAAGCTGTGAAATTGGGGCTTTTGGAAATGTGGTTAAGGATGTTGCAGAAAAAGTGATGATGAAGACAATAGCGATGATAACTTAGTTAAGTAACATACAGAACTGAACTAATGCCAAGTTAATTACATATATTAATTATTTAAAATTTTATATAACGTGATACAGAAGGTATAAACTTTAGCATGTTTTTCTCTGAACATGGACCAAATTTGTTTTTCACTCATGTTCCATTTCTGCAGTTTGGCACAGGTTCTTTTGGGGCATCGGCTCATTATACTCATCGCTTTTCTGCCAAGTCTCATGGTCGCATAGCAGGAAGAGTTGGGAGGTATTCATGATTTAGATTAATGTTTACATGGAAGGTTTGTCGTATCATTTGGTTAGATAGTGCCAATTCATCATCTATAATTGTTGTTCTGATTATCAAGCAATTGTTGGATAAAATGAGGTCAAGAATGTGCTAAAAATAAATACTATGCTGTGTCTGTGTCTGTGCTGTCCTAATGTATGCACGCTTGTCTTTGATTTTGTAATTCACTTGTTATGATATTATTGATGCAGCACTGCTCTTGAGATTGAAGTTGGTGGTGGCAGGAAGTTGTCTGATTTCAGTACCGTCAGGATGTTGTACACTATAGGAATTCAGGTAATTGCAATGACAAAGTATATAGATTATTCCTCAACGAGGCTTGACTTATTTCTGTTTGCAAAAAAAGTTTCAAGTGTTGATGAACGAAAAAGGAAAGAAAAAAACTTCCAAGGTCAAGAAGTGTTGAAAACTAGGTTGAATATCAGAGTTAAATGTGGATGATTCATATAATAAGTATTCCTTCAAAAAAATGGTTCCAGCTTTATAACTAGGCTGAACTATTACATTTTGTTCTTTGGAATTGATAATCAAAACAACATTATGATATATGTGGGCTTCAACCCTAGTGGTCTTATCCTCGTTTAATATCTGGAGTCCTTTATTCTTGGTCGAAGAAGACAGAGCGATACACCTTTGCCTTTCCATATCAGTTTTCTGAGGATGGTATATCTGTTTTCTGCTTGTGAAAGCTCATTAGAATGCTTAAATTTGTTTTAGGTTGTCCAGCTAGGTTTCTTTGCGTATTTAGCAAGTTGACGTGTACTGTTTTTAATTGATTCAGGGTGTCTTTTGGAAATTTGAATTGCACCGTGGGGGCCAAAAATTAATTGTTCCTGTAAGAACTTTGAACTTTCTCAATTTCACAACAACTCTTGACCTGTATTATTTGATGCATCAATGCACATTAATGTTGTATCTGGAGTTGTATTCGAAGATAGTAAATGTGCTTGCATGCTTGACTTTATGTCCTGCGCTTGGATTATTATTCATCCTAAGATATAACAAGTTTATAAAGAGGCTATAATTTTCACTTTTATCCATAACTTCATACATGCTACTAGTGCACCATTCTCTATTTAAAATTAATGAATTTCATAGCATGCCCACTGGATTTTTAGAGCCGCATCACTGGTGCAATTTTTTCATGTTTATGAGATTTATTACTTGCTGGTTTCTCTCGGTGTTTTTTTTTAATAATTAAAATTACAATTATCCAAATCCTTTCTCGAAGCTGGGTTTGTTCCTTCAATTTTATGTAAAGCTCATGTACTTTATCTGCAGATTCTGCTTTCGAGGCACTTAAGTCTTGTGTTTGCAACTGGAGCATTCATGGTCCCAACATCAGTTTACTTTTTACTCAAGGTTTGTGCATCTATTACATGCACCCGCATTTTTCATAAATTTACCATACAACTTTAGTGCATTAGTTTCTTTACTTAATTTTGTATCTCAGAATTGTTCTATTATGTTGGGAACTTTGGTTCCAAAAATGTAAAATCTCAGTTTTAATGGATCGTTTTTGTTCAAGAACATAAACTGAAATATTCTTTAAAAATACACACATAATCAGAGACACAAAAATAACACAAGAATTTTACGTGGTTCGAAAATCCTACTCTACGGGGAAGGCTCACTTGCAACTCATATTATTATTTAGAGAATACATACAAAGAGAATACAGAAAATAACAAGAAAATGTACCAAAGATTCATACCCACATGAATTGTAACTATATCTGTCCAGTAAAGAATATAGAACCTCATCGCAGCATATCCTTTTTCTGCTCTTGCCATTTCTCTCTTCTTTTTCACTATTTCTCTTGGCTGCTACCTTTTAGTCTTCATTTGCCGCTTTTTTATTTGTTCTCGCTGCCTCTCTCTGTCTCTCTATTTCTCATGCTCTCAGTTTCTCGCTTCTAAAGTAATATATATATATAACTTATATAACTTAATACCTAAGCCCAAACACTAACTAACTAATGGGCTACTATATTATAAAGCCCACACGTGGCTTCTTAATATATATTAAAAAAGCACGATACATAATATATTACATTATCAAATCAAGTCCAATAAAAAGAGTGAAACCCATATATTATATAGTATCATATTTTTACAAATCTCCACCTTGATACTATATATAACTATATGCTTTTAATGAATTGCAAATCAGCCTTCTTAAACTGATTGCTAATTTCTTAACAACACTTAATCGGGCAATGGTTTGGTAAAGTAATAATACAATTTTAAACCGAAATCTACACAATCTTTGAGTCACCTTCACTCGGCTTCTAGTACACATTGCTTCCGCTTTCGTACATACAATAAACAGTCGTTGTACTCAATCAAAGCTTACAAGCAAACAAAGTTAGATTCCCCATTAGTCATGAAAATAATAAACATATAATTCCTTTTGAAAGATCGTTACCTCTCAAATCACTTATAACATAAAAGTTAGTAAACTCCTCATAACATATATGTTTCATTTTCATACAATAAACTAACACCATCAATACCCGAATATATAAGTGTTCATTTGACAACCAACAATCAACAATGAGTTCTATTTGAATTATACCAACTCAAATAACACAACTCATTAACTATTCCAACACTAGTTACCATGGAACAAAACATATCCTAAACAATATAGCACACAAGTATGACACTACACTTATGTGTGCTCAAATTGCCAACACATCATCCAGTTTTGGGACACTAAACTGACGATAAGCAATAAATATCATGGAAACACTTACAGGTCAAACAAGTCATAAAACATTATCATGGATTGTGAGTATGTCACTTTTTCAAATGCATAAATCATGCTACAAACATGTCTCACATATTTTCCATGCATACCACTTTAATTGGCTTCACCTCAATTATAAATTACTCATTATAAGACAGATTAAGCATGTATACTAAGCAATAAAATTTTCTATATTATTACATGCAAACGGCACATAATCAATATATCAACAAGTACATAAATCAATTAACACTAAATTGATTAAGAATATTATTACTGACATGCTTGATGAGTGCTCGAAAAGCACTAATATTTCGTGATTAATTGTTTAATAAATAGATTTATTATTATTGTTTATTCAATTAATTTCATAAATCTATCCATTCGGAGTCACGGGTATATTTTAGTGCATTTCAGGTGTTTCTAGCGTCAAATGAGTCAAATAATGAAAACACGCAAAGACGGAACACTTATGGCGCTCGGATCACGAGTTACGGGCTAAACGAGACAAATATGTAAGCCTTACATAATGAGCCATCACATATGTAAGGGGGTACGTGTGAAGAAACTGAAGACAACGCGTGCCGCGGCGAGGAAAAGTCATGCCGCGGCGGGGAGCTCTCGGGTTTTTACACAATTTTCAGAATTTGTGTTGCGCCGCGGCGGGGAAAATGCATGCCGCGGCGCGCCTATTCCTAATGCAATCAGGAATCCCTTACATTTATAAATACCCCTTAGAGCCCCCCTTACAACAGAACTCGACCAATTCGTACACAACTCTTATTTTTCACAATTTTGCGACCCAAACACTACATTCAATCAATTTTGAGAGCGTTGCTACACTCTAACGAAGCGAGAGACACTATTCTAAGGATTCAAGGAAGCCAACAACGATCGAAGATAAAGCTTACGGAGAAAAACGCTATCCAATCCATAAGCGGTATTTAGATCTAGGATTTTCTTGTTATAGAATTAATTCTTCTCTTTTTGTTAAAGTGTATGATCATATTTTATTTGTCTATGAATATTAATATGAACATGAGCGGCTAGTTTAATTATGGATGTTTAGTTTGTGTTGCCATGTTTGCTAGAATTGTGTATGGTGTATCTTATTGATTTATAAATAAATTACTTTTTGATTAAGAGCATGTTTAGATATTTAATTATGAATAATCATGGGCCCATTTGATGTTCGTAGTTAGGTTGAAAAATCTGAAAATTTAGTTATAGGAACGTCACCTTAACTTTATTCCGAAACACTTAATCGAAGCTTCAAGTTAGTGACTTAGTCATAGCATTAATTTGATTGGCATGTTTTCCTTGCGCATAATTTGATTACTATTTGATTTACCCCCGCCAAAGGCAATTGATTAGTTAATCAATAAAGAGACCTACCCCCGCCAAAAGGAGTCTCGTAATTAAAAGGAAAGTCGGTAGTTTAGTTTATATAGGACGTTCATGTTATCTCACCATACCTTTTCGATGCAAGCATGGTCAACCAAGCTAAACGTCCATACATCCTCTATTGATATTTGAATTGATTGTTTGCTTGCGATCTTGTTTTCGTTTGATTGTCGTATGATTGTTCTCGTTACAAAAACAAACAACATTTTTACAGTTTTAGTAGCTTTAGGATTCTAGTTACTTAGAGTTTTAGTTTCACTAGAACTCTATTTAATTAGTGTTTTATTTTTATTGGAACTCTATTTAGATTAAGAAGATAGTTATTTAAGACCACTGCAATTCCTTGAGAGACCGACCTTGGAAGTTGCTTATCACTTTACTACGAGTGATTCGTACACTTGCGAGTACACATTTTAACACATCAATGCTTACATCTCTAAAGCCAATTTACATCATATAGACTACATCTATAACATGCCAAGGAAAATATCTATAACAATATAGGGACATCACGCATAAGTACATACATTTCATTTAACATGTTCCACAAAGCCAAGCAACAGCAGCAAACTCACATCTTAGGCTTTTAAAACCAGTTTTCATTTTCACACAAAGAATCTCAATAAATATTCAAGGCATCAAGTCATATTTCAGATTCTTTAAATATAACATCATTACAAGATGTTCACTCTAAGTCATCTAAACAACATCAATTATCATACACAAGTACCAAGGTCTACATGCATATACCTTCCAGGTGGCCAATTATCCAAATATCATAGCTTCTCTTCCTCCATTGCATCCCATTGAGTACTATCACCGAGCTGCAAAGCACCTCCATGCTCATCATGGACCCTACTTGCATTAGTAGCTATAATCCTGCAAGTTCAAGTGCTATCCCTGCAAGCTTCGCCTCAATTGCAACACATTCTCTTTACCATTGTTAGTAAAAGAATAACAGAGCAAGCTAGTAGCCCACCATATATACCATGTTCACATAATACGTTAACCATACTACTCAACCAACATTCAGTTTCTAACATTATCTAATTTTCAAACAGATTATCAATTCCATATTTTTAAAAGGCATTCAACAGCCGAAAACTATAAATCATTCAAACAATGATAAAAAAAGAATTCAACAACATTATCTATTTTAGAAATATTGATAATCAAGCATAAGCCAACGTAGACCTGCAAAAGCGATACAATTCATATCTTATTTTGATAAGGACTGATCAGGACCTTACAAACCAATATTAATCACTCAAAAACAGTCTCTAATTGTATGCTTTTCAAGAAATACAATTAGACTTCATTTGTACACTACAAATATAGCAAACTGAAATACTAGCAATACAAGTATCAAATAATACAAGTATCAAATAGACATTTACTTTGACAATTTTAACAAGTTTCTTATTCTAATATGGTCAACTATCCATGCCATAACAAAAACTTTTCAAATACAGGTGCAAACAAGATTACAACTCCACGAGAGTTTCCTTAACACTACTCAAAGACCATTATGCATATACTCAATAACACTATTCAGTGAGTATCCATGTACATACCTAGTGCCATTTATCACAAGTCTTTACTACATCATAACATGCAGTGTCAAAGAATAGAAAACGTACAAAGCTCACAATGTTATAACGGTCCAAGTAACAAGTTCTTATCACACATGCTTCCAACCTCTTATCAGGTTACCACCTAGCGCTAGGAATTCTTAAGCATTACAGAACTTTTACTATCAGGACACACATGAAAAGAACAGTCAAGATACCAAATAATCCAAGATTCTATAATTCAAATTTCACAATTATAATAGTCATCTAACAATGCAACACTATTATCACAACGTGAAATTTTCATGCATGCATATCCAATCTTAGATTCATTAATATGTCATCTTTTCTTTTCATAACATGGCATAACACAAATATGCATCTTTCTATAATAGTAATGAAAGCACCTAATTGCTTTTAAATTTCGACTTAGACCGTGGCTGAATTTATCAATTAGAAATAAGTTATATCAAATCCAACCTATTTCTAATATACATCTTTCATACAAAATTCAAATTTCATGTTATGTTTTTTTCTTACCAAGGACAACAAAAGAACATACATATCAAAATCTCCAAAGATATATAACAATCAATTTTACTAACATCATGGATTAATCATAGAACGCAACATGATAATCTCATCAACACAAATCTTTCATAAATAAAAGATAAAATTTAATCAAGATTATCAAAAGTTTACATCCATTACAACATTCTTTCATTCAGAAATTGATACAAATATCTTTTAAAATAAATATAGAGAGAGGAGACATTACAGTGCTATAGCTCACCAAAATTGCTATGTTATCCTCCATATGTAATTATTTTAGCACTTTGCAGCCACGTCCAGGAGGATACCAATGAGCTATGTCTCATAATTGCGCGCTTCCAAACCTTATTATTTTTTTATAATAACTTCTCATGTCAACCTCCTTTAATTCTTTCATGTGTTGTATTCATCTTGTGTTACTCAAGAAAATTTCACATTTTTTCTCTCAAGTTTCGATCACAAACTTACCAAGAAACATGTCCTATTTCTTTTACTACCAACAAGTGACTAGCAAGCTCACAAAAAATATTAATAGGCAAATTCTTGATTTTACAAAAATAAATATTAGAGTATAAAATTTCAGATAGATCGAAACACACAAGAAACAACACATCATTACTCAATTTATTAAACATAAAAATTCATTTCCTTCTCATATTTTTACATTTTCAAAAAATCATAGAAGAAATCTTTATTGAAGAGGGACACCAAAAATGATTTTATCCAAAACTTTAACCAAAAAGTTCACCCAAGGAAATACAAAAAAAAAAAAAAAAAAAATCAGATTTAAATAACTTAATTTAAATCACTTCACCATAAATCTCCTTAACATGATCTATATTACCCAATTCATAAAATTGAAAATTAGGATTTTCAACATAATTTTCATAACCAAAAATATATTTAAATTAGCAATTTTCGAAATAATAAAAAAATACCCAAAAAATTTCAGAAACAAGAAATTCAGAAAATCTAAAGAAAAATTGGGGAAAATCATAAATCATAAAACGAAAGCCCACCCATAAGCTCTGATACCAATTGTTGGGAACTTTGGTTCCAAGAATATAAAATTTCAGTTTTAATGAATCGTTTTTGTTCAAGAACACAAACTGAAATGTTCTTTAAAAATACACACATAATTAGAGACACAAAAATAACACAAAAATTTTATGTGGTTCGGAAATTCTACTCTACGGGAAAAGCTCACTTGCAACTCATATTATTATTCAGAGAATACATATAAGAAAATATAGAAAATAACAAGAAAATGTACCAAAGATTCATACCCACATGAACCCTAACTATATCTGTCCAGTAAAGAATATAGAACCTTATCGCAGCGTATCCTTTTTCTGCTCTTGCCATTTCTCTCTTCTTTTTTGCTATTTCTCTTGGCTACTACCTTTTAGTCTTCATTTGCCGCTTTTCTATTTGTTCTCGTTCCTCTCTCTCTATCTCTCTATTTCTCATACTCTCAATTTCTCGCTTCTAAAGTAATATATATATATATATATATAAAACTTATATAACCTAATACCTAAGCCCAGACACTAACTAACTAATGGGCTACTATATTATAAAGCCCACACGTGGCTTCTTAATATATATTAAAAAAGCCCAATATATAATATATTACATTATCAAATCAAGCCCAATAAAAAGAGTGAAATCTATATATTATATATTATAATATAGTACATTATCAAATCAAGCCCAATAAAAAGAGTGAAACCCATATTTATATATTAAAATTTAATATATAATATATGGGTTTCACTCTTTTTATTGAGCTTGATTTGATAATGTAATATATTATGTATCGGGCTTTTTTAATATATATTAAGAAGCCACGTGTGGGCTTTATAATATAGTAGCCCATTAGTTAGTTAGTGTTTGGGCTTAGGTATTAGGTTATATAAGTTTTATATATATATATATTATTTTAGAAGCGAGAAATTGAGAGCATGAGAAATAGAGAGAGAGGCAACGAGAACAAATAGAAAAGCGGGAAATGAAGACTAAAGGTAGCAGCCGAGAGAAATAGCGAAAAAGAAGAGAGAAATGGCAAGAGCAGAAAAAGGATACGCTGCGATGAGGTTCTATATTCTTTACTGGATAGATATAGTTAGGGTTCATGTGGGTATGAATCTTTGGTACATTTTCTTGTTATTTTCTGTATTTTCTTTGTATGTATTATTTGAATAATAATATAAGTTGCAAGTGTGCTTTTCCCGTAGAGTAGGATTTTCGAACCACATAAAATTCTTGTATTATTTTTGTCTCTGATTATGTGTGTATTTTTAAAGAACATTTCAGTTTATGTTCTTGAACAAAAACGATTCATTAAAACTGAGATTTTATATTCTTTGAACCAAAGTTTTTAACATATTACTAGGATTTTTGATATTTTCATTAACTTCATTTCAAATTTTGAGTTCTCCTATAATTGATTGTGTTTTAAGTTGGTTCATTGCATAAGGTCTTAAGATACACCATGTGGCAGAAATGGGTATTCCTTATGCTTTTGAAGGTTGAGTACTTCAGAACTAAATACTCAAATAGCACATGACTTTATGCAATTCCAAAATATATTTTCATCCGTAATATGTGATTCACGCTCAAAATTATTACCTTTGGTTAAGCGGTTATTGCATTATAGCTTTAGGTGTCGAATCCACAGAGAAGCTAATTAAACCAACAAAATAAAAGTTATCACAAAATAAATAGAAGAAATAATTTAATTATTGGAAAAAGAAATTGACAATAATTAAATATAGCAATCTTGGTAGAAAATAAAATCAATATGCAAATAACAAGGCTTCGAGATTCACTTAATTATTTTGTTTTAATATTACCAACTTTTTTTCCTATTTACTACTCAATTGCATGTTTCACATCCCAAACAAACAATTGAAAAATTTAGAATTGAAGATCTAAGATGAAATTTAAAGGTATTTGATTGGAGAAAAATAATGTTGTCATGATAGAACAATTTAATTTATTCTTACAAGCTATCTAACATCGACAATATATCAAATTGACAATATCGCAGTAGAAGATTAACTCATAAAATAAATAAAATAATTATAAACTAAAAGTTGCACATAAAAAAAGCATGACTGAATTTATATGAAACTGAAGAACATAATTTATTGAATGTAGAAAGAAGATGAACAAAATAATTTCTCAAAACAAATTTATAAACTATAAAGTACTCATAGGAATAAAAGAATGAATAGAAAAACTGCATAATTAAGCTCCTCTCTAGCCTTGTTTTAAATTTAGCCTAGCTTACAAATCATTCTCACAAATTCTAGAGAGAAAGAATGAGAATAAAAAGTAAGAACTCTTGCAATTTTCTTGATGCTTCCAAGTGTTGAATGTCCACCTATTTATAGTGTTGGAGTAGGAAGATTTGCTGAATCATAATAATATCACGCCATTTTCTCTCTGAAGATAATTGATTTTCAAAATATTTTCTGAATATGAATCGTAGATAAATCTCTTATCTTTCTAGAGAATCAAAAATCATTTAATTCGGAGCTGTACACAGAAAGTTATATCAAATATACTAACAGCTGTCCAACTGCAAGATATTTCAGATTGTATCTTATTTTTGGCCTTGAAATAATTCTATTTTGATATTCTTCGTGAAATGCAAAATCATGCATAATTGAATTATCTTTTCAGATCATCTTGAATCACTTCATTTGAATATTTGAGTCCAAAGTTATCCACAAAATACAGCAGCAGGTTGTTGAGATCTTGAGAATAAATATCGCACAAATCCAATTTTGATTTCTTTGCTCTATTTTGGTTGATTTCATTGATTCTACAAGCATAAAATCATTATAATAAATATAAATAACATTTATAGAATTAATATAGATAATGATTAATTTTAAACCGATTAAATCATAAATGTTAATTAATTAATATATTTAAATACGCATTTTTATACCATTATCAATATGCTAAATTTTCTTGTATTTTCAAATGCTTTATGCAATAAGCGTATGACTGTGGAGGGAAGCCATATATAATGAATTCCAGTAGCCAATATACTTCTCACTTGCTGAGTGGTTTCACGTCTTCTGAACTAATTTGTTAATAGGTCTTAACCTAAAGTTCATATGATGATTTTTTTTTTCTCCCTGTGTCTCTCAACTTTGCTTTCCTTCATATGGTGAGTGGCAAAGGTCAGTTGGTTTTTTAACCGAAGTTTGACAGTTTTTCATCTAATTTCTCTTTGTTTTGCTTGGAGAAATTTGTACTCAAACCATATTATAGAAAGAGGGAGAAGCAGAAGGTCTTAAAGAACATGGAAAAAACCTTTGAGCAGGTATCTATATATATGCCAGAGTTGTGGTTTAGTGGTTTTTGTCTGCTTATTATTGGTTGATATAGGTGCATCGTACAAACATCACAAATATATGTATATATATATTTTTTCAATATTGGAGAATTTATATACAGTTTTATTTTATGATCAAGAGGCAAGACCTGCAGCAGCCAAAGCCCAGCAGTTGCTGCAAAATGTAGCTAATAGGAAAAGAGAGGGGCAAATAGAAAGAGGTGGACTTGTAATTACTAAAGCGTTGTATGGAAATCACAAAGTATTGAAGAAAAGAAATGAATCAATGGAAGCAAATGAGGAACTAGCCGCGCAAGTCATAGATGTCACTTTATCTTTGAACTTTCTAGTCAATGATTCTGGCCAGCTTAAGGTATGTTATGTGCTTTTGTTTAATTACTGTTTCTTTGCTGGCATGTTTTAGAGGCCATATTCACCTGTTTCACATTGTGTGTGCCATTTGATATGCCACCAATTGAATATAATGCAATAAATTTAAGCTACTTTTTCTCAAACTTTATTTACTTTTTCAGCCTCCTCTTTCCTCGTGACTACGAATTATGTGTGTCATATGCAATGACACCCCAAAGCCCCAAATGGAATTGGAAAATTAGAATCATGTTTCTGTGGTCTAAAAGTTACTAGATATATCATAAGGGGAAGAATCAACAAGGAATCCATAACGAAAAATCTTGAATGAAAATATACGAAAGAAAAAGCATAGATTTCCCTTCCCCCCCTCACCTTCATATTTGGAAATCAAAATGCTTTTTTGGTGTACACTTTAGTTGACCTAACACTTAATATTTTCTAACCTTAATAGTAATTTCCCTTTGTTAGTGAAAGCGTCCAAATATATACAACTATAATAGTCATACCTTCTGAAGTGCTTTCATATGTAATTTTGTGTATTAAATTAACGATTAATCTGGGTTGCAGCTCCATGAAGGTGTGAAGAAGACGGGCATCATGGGGTTTTGTGATCCTTGCCCAGGAGAAGCTAAGCAGTTATATGTGGAATATACTTGTGGTGAAAGGAGATATGAGGTACTTACTACTAGTCACATCCCCTTTTTTCCCCGGGAAATTACCTGCATTAATTTTTGGTTGTGTTTAACTGATCATAATTTTGCCCTAGGTTGTGGTTGATGATTATGGCGAGTTGCAAATACCTCAAGAGTCGCACAGAATCTGAATATCACTCGTAATACACCTTTGGTTACCTCATGCAATTTTTTGTATCAATAAATAATGCTTTATACCAATTGGAGATTCCTGTAGCATTCATTAGTTTGGCCAAAAGGCAGAAAGGGCTGGCTATTCAATGTTATGATGTTATCAGACTAAGCTTTTGAATCACGAAACTGCTGTTGAGTAGATTTTTTGAAAATTATATTGTAATTACATAAAAGTGAAATTCAAAATTTGATTATCGACACCCAATATATTGTCACCGGGTTCAAACTCACACATTGACGATTCAGCTAGAGGAAGATCAATGGAATGAAATATGAAACTATTGATGGATTGATGTTACATATCTCTTTCCATAAGATCATTGTACGTGAACAGAGCATATTTTATCCATAAAAATAATCATATTATCACCCAATTTGAATAAATACAATCAATATAAATCCCTCCTACCAAGGATGTATGGCGAAATTTAAACATAAACGTTAAGAACAGATATCCCCGACATGTTTGTTAGTAGACGCCAATAAGCTACTGAATACTGTTAATGTAATTTGTGACCAAAATGACCGCCTAGCGTATAAATAGCTGCTTCAGGGTTAGAGGAGAATTGTGGTTACACCTTTTTCTTTCATCTTTTTTCCAAAACTGAGGCAACAGATGTACTTCAATTTTCTACAAGTTAATAGTTATGCGGCAAACTCTTTTGACCTCCCATCCTGTACTATTTTCAACTTCATTTACCAAAAAATAATGTAGTTCCCCACCATAGATTTTGATAATATTGTCTGACAATGGTTGGCAAATGTCACATATCATCAATAATTGTTATTGAAATTGTGTAAAATAATAATTTTTTAAAAGATTAAATAACACTTATCTGTTAGAACTTATGATTTAAAATAAAGCAAGACTTGTTAGTCATTCATTCTTGAATTTTATGTTAACATACTAAAAATACTCTCTCCTACTCAAAAAATTTCACTATTATTTTTTGAAGCAGGGGATGTAAATCATATTTTCTAAATTGAAGCTTGATAAATAGTTAATGATAGATATATTTTCCTTATCAACAAAAATAAAGAAAGACAGAAAGAAAAAAGACGTGGATTTTTCAAGTACTAGATATAAATTTTATAAGGTCTTGAATTTTTTACGAAAAACTAATGACAGCCTAATAGTTAGGAGTTGATATTAAAGCATGCTAAACTCATTATCAGTAATTGTCCATCATTTCATTGTCGTGTGACTCATATGTATGGTGACTGACTTGACGAAGATTCTTGCATAGTTATGTAGAAAAGAAGAAAGTGATATTTCGTTCTGAATATTTCACTGACTTGTATTGCTTTGTACAGATTACATGAATTTATAATAGAAATAAAACGACATAAAAGGATAGTAATTAAATACAAAGATTTCTACCATATTATGAATGATCTTTACCATATTATGATTTTATTTACTTTCCTATTTCAAAATGAATCTCAACACTCCCCCTCAAGTTGGTGCATACATGTCCCACATGCCCAACTTGTCTAAAAACTTTAAGAACACTCGATTTGATAAATGCTTTGGTGAGAATTGCTTTGTTGATAGCCAAATTCTTTCTCTCTTAACACCATAACCAATCGTTTGTCAAGTCTCCAGGGTTTGTAGTAGTTACCAATGTTGATGATTTAGGAGTTGTTTGGTTTTCTTGTGTCTGAGCAACTGCTGTAGTGGATGGCTGCTTGGAATTTCGATGTCGTGTTGGGTCCCACCAATCTGGATATCCAATAAGTTCAAAGCAATGACTTTTCGAATGGCCTGTTTGATTGCAGTGAGTGCATTTGTATGAAGGTTTGTCTGAACTATTTGAATTCTTTGGATTAGTGGATTTGGGTCGATCTTGTGACATCTGACTAGGTCGATGGCGAGAAATCATAGCAGAAGCCTCAGGTTTGGAAATGTCGGCATTCAAAGTTTCAGATTGTATGGCCTCACGACGGACTAAGGAATAACACTCCTCTAGACTGAGGAGGCGATCACAACGCAAAATTTCTCGTCGAAGTTGATCAAAAATTGTATCCAAACCAGCAAGGAATATGTGGACGCGGGTACGCTCAATGGACTGCCGGTATATTTTAATATCATAAGGATCCTTCATAACCACTTTATCACGATGATCTAGTTCCTGAAATATTTCAGTTAACTCCCCATAGTAGACAGAAAGTGATTTGGTACCTTGTTTGGCAGAAAAAGCTCGCTGATGCAGAGAATAAACATGCATTTCATCATTACCATCATAAAAAGCTTTGGAGAGAGTATCCCAGATTTCACGGGCAGTGGATATACGGAGATATCGCTTCATGATGTCAGGAGACATGGATATCAGAAGCCAGCGTTTCACTTTTTGATTTTCAGCATACCATTTGTCATATCCTTTGTCTGACACAGCAGGTGGAGCAGAGGTGCCGTTGATGTAGGAAACTTTTTCTCGTTCAGCGATATGCATCTCCATTAATTGAGACCACACATCATAATTTTTTCCAGTAAGTAAAATGCCGGCATTAAAGGGACCTTCAGACTGAACAAAGAAAGGAACTGATTTGGTTTCAGAAGATTCAATGGAATCACTCATCTTTTTTTTTTTTTTTGCCCTTTTTTTTTTTTTTTTTTCCTTCTTTTTTTTCTTTTTTTTTTTTTACTCTAAATAGTCTCTGTGTCAATTAGAGACCAAAAAAAAAAAAAAAAAGGGAAGGAATTGCGACGTAGCTGGCTGTCGACGCAGGGGAAGCTCGCGGCATTGGCTTTGGCGACGGGAGCTGTGGGTGGCGTGAGTGGCCCGTGGCGACGAAGGGACTGTGGAGGTGCGCGATGGGCGCTGGAGGTAAGGGAGGCGCTGGAGGTGCGCGATGGGCGCGATGGGAGGTGCGCGATGTGGTCCGGTGGATCTGGGATGCGGTCTGGTGGATCAGGGGCGCGGCGCGGAGCGGAGCGGTGCGACGCGGATTGGGTGGTCCGGAGCGGTGCGACACTCTGATTGGGTGGTCCGCTGATTTTTTTTTTTTTTTTTTGGATCTGTTTTGATATGACTGGATTTGGTTTTATGGTTGATATGTTGGTGGTTTATCTGTTTCAGATTACTGGAAGTATTGTGATCGAGTTTCTGGGTTGGGAAGGTTGTTTTTAGGTGAATAAATCTGTGTATGGTGGTGGTTTTTGAATGAGTGATGGACGGTGGTCGGTGGGTTTTAGATGGTGGACAGTGTCTGCGGTGGTCTGTAGGATCTGTTTTGGTCAGTGGTCTGTGAGATCTGTTTTGGTGGTGGTTTGCGGTGGTCTGTGGGATTTGTTTTGGTCTGTGTCTGTGGTGGTCTGTGGGATCTGTTTTGGTCTGTGGAATCTGTTTTGGTGGTTTTGTTTTGTTTTTTTTTTTTTTTTTTACAGAACCTTAATCGGCTCTGATACCATGTAGAAAAGAAGAAAGTGATATTTCGTTCTGAATATTTCACTGACTTGTATTGCTTTGTACAGATTACATGAATTTATAATAGAAATAAAACGACATAAAAGGATAGTAATTAAATACAAAGATTTCTACCATATTATGAATGATCTTTACCATATTATGATTTTATTTACTTTCCTATTTCAAAATGAATCTCAACAAGTTATATTAACACGTAGTAAAATAAATAAATTTTAATTTTTTATTTTTATAAAAAATAATAATTTTAGATATATAAAAAATATCAATAATTATAATTTATAGAAGACATTTAACTTATTATATTTAAGAATTTTTGAAATCTCAGCTAATTTCAAAGACATCGAAGTTAAACTTAAAAGCGCTTAAGGATGCATTAGTAGTTTGCTAATACAAGCTGCTGGGTGCCTTGTGTCAGATCCATTAGAAAAAATAAATGTTTTATCTTTAAAAATTCAAATATGTCGTGTAACTCATATACGGTGATTAGTCGGTCATTATTGCATATAATAGTTATATTAACACGTAATAAAATAAATAAATTTTAATCTTTTATTTTTATAAAAAATAATAATGATAGACATATAAAAAGTATTAATAATTATAATTTATAGGAGAGATATAATTTATTATATTTAAAAATTAAATTAAATACAATTCTCCTCATTTTCAAATCCTATCACCTCAGGCTGGCGGTGGGTTAGAGCTCCCTCATAGTTTAATGATTAGCGATTAAGTGTGTATCCCAGAGTCAATTATATCAGTTGAAAAAAGTTTCATTATTGAATAGTAACCATACCCAAAATTCTAAAACAGTTAGTTTTGCATCCCTTGCTTGATACAACTCGTGGCTCGTGGATTTACACAGACATTTGGCATTGATTACAAAGAGACCTTTGCACCTGTTGCAAAAATGAATACAGTAAGAGTTCTTTTATCTGTGGCAGTAAACTATGGTCGGTCATTATATCAAATGGATGTCAAAAATGCATTTTTACATGGAGAACTTGAAGAAGATGTTTACATGAAGTTACCACCTGGACATGTTCAAGAAAATAAACCAGAAATGGTTTGTAAGCTGCATAAGGCTATCTATGGTCTTAAACAGTCACCTAGAGCTTGGTATTCAAAACTAAGCACAGTTCTTCAATCGACTGGTTTCAAGAGGAGTTCTGCTGATTCTTCAATGTTCATCAGATGTGGAACTCATGGTCGACTAATTGTTCTTGTTTATGTAGATGACTTGATCATTACAGGTGACAACTCAGATGAAATTGAAGCTCTAAAAAGTCATCTTCATGCCACCTTTGCCATTAAAGACCTTGGAAAGCTTAGATACTTTCTTGGAATTGAGATGGATCAATCTGTAACTGGCCTGTTTCTCAATCAAAGGAAATATGTTATTGACCTGCTTGAAGAAGCGCAAATGGAGCACAGCAGCAGTGTATCTTCTCCTCTTCCTAGTTTGATCAAACTAGAATCTGGAAAACCTATGGAGGAAGTCTCAATTTATCAAAGATTAGTAGGCAAGTTGATTTATCTCACCATCACTAGTCCAGACATTACTTATGCTGTAAGTTTAGTAAGCCAATTCATGCATGCTCCCTCCACATATCATTATCAATTGGTGAAGCGCCTTTTGCGCTATCTTAAAGGTACAATCACAAGAGGGATTTTCATGAAGCCTCATGGTCATTTTCATTTAGAAGGCTTTACTGACTCGGATTGGGCAGGCAATACAATTGATCGAAAATCAACTACAGGCTACTGCACATTTGTTGGAGGAAACTTAGTTACATGGAAAAGTAAGAAGCAATCAATGGTTGCGAGATCTAGTGCTGAGGCAGAATACAGAGCAATGGCTGCCACAGCTTGTGAGTTGATCTGGTTGAAAGCTCTTCTTTTGGATATGCGAATCAAGTGTACAACTCCCATTCCACTGCACTGTGATAATCAAGCAGCAATGCATATAGCTGCTAATCCAGTGTTTCATGAAAGAACCAAGCATATAGAAGTGGATTGTCATTTTGTTCGTGATCATGTTCAAACCAAGATCATATCCACTGTCTACACTAGATCGTGTGATCAACTTGCAGATGTTTTCACCAAGATTCTTCCTTCCTCTCAATTTGAACGTTTACTGTGCAAGCTTGGATCAAGAAACTCTCTTGATCCAACTTGAGGGGGAGTGTTGGAATATGTCTCCACTAACACATTTTTATTTATTTTTTCATGTTTTAAGGTGTCTTCTCCACTAATGTCTCCACCTCCATGTTTTAAGGTGTCTTCTCCACTAATGTCTCCACCTCCACTAACACATTTTATTTATTTTGTTTTTTCCTTGTTTTAAGGGTGTGTGTCTTCTCCTCCTTTCTATAAATTGACTTGTAATTGTTAGAGTTAATCATCATTAATACAACATAAGAACACATTCAATCTTCATCTTCATTTTTTCTCTCTGTTTTAATTTCTTTAAATAGTAACCATACCCAAAATTCTAAAACAGTTAGTTTTGCATCCCTTGCTTGATACAACTCTTCGGAAACAGGGGAGGAGAATTTAACTTTCCTGATGCAACTAGCATTCTGCTCAAAGCAATTGATAAGAGAGAAGAGCAGAGCAATCTTTGATTATAATTATTTTTTTTTTTTGTTTAAATTAAAGTTTCTCTTAATTTAGCTTAGGATATTGAGTGAATATTTAAAAACACCATTCCCGAGTTCTTGGACGGTACACACAATTAAGCATATTACAATCTCTAAAGTACATATCCATTATTTTACATGGATCAGCTTTGAAGAAATTGGAACACTTGAGCCTGAATTCAACTGTCAATTATATGTATCACTAGGAAAAAAAAAATTGTCAATTATTTAATGTTTGTTAGAGTATTCTATCAGCTGAACCTTTGAGTTATGATATATATTTTCCAAAAAATGCTGTATATTTCAAAATTGAGATAGATAATAAATCAATTAGCATAGTATCATTAGTTAGTGTAGAGGGGTGACAATTTTTACATGACTTGGTAATACCATATAAATATGACACAACATGAAATAAATTTATAGTAAGAATTAATCGATAGTTTTTTTTTTTTTATCTCTATAAAGATTTTTTGGTTATTTTTTACTATTATAAATAGGCAATACGAAAAAAAATTAAATAAATTTTTTCATATGTCAACTAACATGAAACCTTAACAAAATTAATGTCAAAATACAACACAAAACAAACATGACACGATATTATTTCCATCCTTAAGTACAATCAAACTCATAAAATTATTTTCAATAAAAATTATCATTTTAGTTAAAATTGCAATAAATTTACGATATATAATACCCTCCTCTTTCACCTCTTAAAGTGATGGGCTTAGATGTCTAAAAATTGAGAAAGATACTCGTAACATATATCATAATTGAGAATGAATAATGACATAATACTAATTCTTTATAAAATATATATTTTTAATCAAATAATAAACGGTGCAAACTCATAATTTTTTAAATATTAAATATATTTATTTATCACGTAGATAAGAAAAGGATAGTAGAATACTCATTAAGCATATATATATATATCGAACCGAAAAAATATGTAAATAATTGGACAGAAAAAAAAGATTCTCTACCAATCATAAGGAATTCAATACGACACAAAAAGAAGGCATAAAGAAACGTCGTTGGTGGGGAAATATCCCTTTATGTGAATTGTTTTGTAAGAATTAGGTCTAGCTATAGCAGCTGGCTCTTACAATGAAATGAATATATTTAAGATGTGAAAAAGTAGGGTTCTAATATATAATGTGACATGGTATAATACAATGATTGAGAAATGCGTCATTTTCAAAAATCAAGCATGGCGTGAATATGGTTGCAACAAGGTTTTAATTTGATTCATAATGGAGATTGTCTCTTTTCATTAACCATTTATTTAGGTGAAGTGTTCATTCTTGGTCAATAAAATGCTATATATTTGAAAAATATTTATTGAAAGTGTTACTAATATTGCAATTACAAAGCATTTGATTGGTTATATGTCATACTCCATGACCAAAGAACACCATCTTTAATGGTATATATAAAATATATATATTTATCTGAAAAAGAACTACCTTTATATTACTTATGTGCTATCAATGAAATGATTGGTTTGTGCATGAAATGATTTTTTATTTATTTATTTATTTTACTTAGAAGAAAATTAAAACCTAAATATATATAGGTCCCTTAATTATGTAAAAAATAAAATTTTAATTATTTGTTATATTTTTTAGTAGTTTAATATGTTTATTTTAAATAAGTAATAATACAAAAATAAATGATCAATTTTATTATTATATTTTTTGAATTATTATTGAATTATCAATTTTATTGATTATATCAGTTAATTACACACGCGAAATATAATAGGTGAACCATTAAGGATAAATACCAAGGCTTAGAAAGCTTTATTTAAACATTTTAATACACTAACATTTACGCACACAAAAAAACGGAATAAGAGTTGTGACTTGGGAGTGAATTTCACAATCCATCGTACGAAAGGGTTAATAGAATGGGGCAAAACTACAGTACCATAAACTCTTAGCTGTTAATACGTCATGAGTTGAATCTTCAAAGTCATGTCCTAATAACAAAGAGAGAAAGAGGGGGACAAATGGGAGTAAGAATTTAGTAAGGTATATTTGCTGACAAAGCCACTCATAATTAAAATTGACTTTTATCGAATCATATTTCTTTTCTTTCACGATAAAAGATAATTTTTGTCAATTTTTTTTTTGAAGTAAAAGAAAATATTACAAATCTAACAGAAGCTTGTTTTTTATGGTCAGCTACAACTAGCCACCATAAGCTTCACCTTCTTTCGCAACTGCCCAAACCAATTCATTCCCTCACAAATTTCTCACACTCCTCTCTCTCTCTCTCTCTCTCTCTCTCTAGTCTCTACTCCAATTCCTCTAATCCCATCTCCTCCCCTCACAAATTTGATTCCATTTCCACTCCTAAAATCCGCAAACGCTTGCCAAGTGCTCTGTCCCCAATTCTTTCTAATTTACTCATGGCTTCCTACCTTTCCTTGCTATACTATATGCTCTATTTTTCTTTCTTCTCTATTTCACTCTCTGAGATTCTTCTTCTACCTTTAATCCACTCTCTTTCCAATACCCAATTCAACGATACTCCTCACCTCCTCAAATCCACCTCTACTCGCTCCACCAAACGTTTCCAGAATCTTCATCGCAAAAGCAGAAACCACCACCATCATCATGTCTCTCTTCCACTCTCTCCAGGCAGTGACTACACTCTGACTCTCACAATCGGTTCTAATCCTCCCCAACCCATCTCTCTCTACATGGACACAGGTAGTGACCTTGTTTGGTTCCCATGTTCACCTTTTGAATGCATTCTCTGTGAAGGCAAATACAACCCTTCTAAAACAAGCCCACCTCCCAAAATCCCTCCAAACTCTGTTTTGCCCTGTAAATCCCCTTCTTGCTCTGCCGCTCACTCTTCTCTTCCCTCATCTGATCTTTGCGCAATAGCTAAATGCCCTTTAGAGTCGATTGAAACTTCTGATTGCGCTTCTTTCTCTTGCCCACCTTTTTATTATGCTTATGCTGATGGAAGCTTTATTGCTCGCCTTCACAAATATACTTTATCGATACCCATGTCTTCTCCTCTTTTAATTCTCCACAATTTTACATTTGGCTGCGCTCACTCTGCTCTTGGCGAGCCCATTGGAGTTGCTGGGTTTGGCCGTGGCTTGCTTTCCTTACCTAATCAGCTTGCTAGTTTCTCTCCCCAACTAGGCAATCACTTTTCTTACTGTTTAGTTTCTCACTCTTTCGACGCTAACCGAGTTAGTCATCCGAGTCCACTCATTCTTGGCAGTCACCAGGAGAAAGAGAAACGAGTTGGCGATGATGGAGCTGAGTTTGTTTACACGTCCATGCTTGATAACCCAAAGCACCCTTATTTCTACTCCGTCGGGCTGTTGGGAGTCTCTGTCGGGAAAAAAATTATCCCGGCACAGGAATTTTTGAAAAGGATTGACAGAAAGGGATACGGTGGGATGGTGGTTGACTCCGGCACGACATTTACAATGTTCCCTTCGAGTTTATATAACGCGCTCGTAGCTGAGTTTGATCACCGAGTTGAACCAGGTCACGAGCGTGCGAAAGGGATTGAGGACAAAACGGGGCTATCCCCGTGTTATTACTACGACAAAGTTATTCAAATTCCCACTCTGACATTGCACTTTGTTGGTAATAAATCCACTGTAATGTTGCCTAGGAAGAATTATTTCTACGAGTTTTTGGACAGTGGAAATGGGAAGATGAAGAAGAGGAATGTAGGATGTTTGATGCTGATCAACGGTGGTGATGAGGAGGAATTGAGTGGTGGTCCTGGAGCTACACTAGGGAACTATCAACAACAAGGTTTCGAGGTGGTATATGATTTGGAGAATCGTAGAATTGGATTTGCCAGAAGGCAATGCACTTCGCTCTGGAATAGTTTGAACAAATGGCATTAGTACTGTGTGTCGTTTGGTCTCTAATCATTTGCGTTTTAAGGAGTTTTTGGGGTTGACTTTGATTTTTAATAATCCAGGTCAGAAAGAGGCTGACTTTGGTTGGTTGAACCGCACGTGCTCATTATGCGAATGGCTTGGGGTTTGGGCAAATAAGATGGGTTCGTCATCGGTCTGCGATTTACAGTTGGAGATGGGAATAGTGTTTGCACCTTCAGCTTCTTATACGTGTACTGTATATATTTGTCAAAACTCATAAGGTGGTTGAAGCAAAATGAAAAACAGCAATAGTTGATGTAAAGTATTTGTTTCTTTATCATTGATTCTCAGTATTGATTAAAAGAAATTATCACCCTTTGTTTACAATAAAATTATATTATCACAATCTAGATTATTGTGGACAATTAATTTTCATTGATGATAATTTTTTTAAAATATTAAATTATAATTAATTATAATATTAAAAAATTATTTCATACATTTTTATCATGATATAAATAAAATAATATTATTTTTCTTTTTCTCTTAAACATAATGGTTTAAATTAAATAAGAATTATCTTAGTTTTATGTATTAAAATTATTTTACAATATAATAGTGTAAATTAAATTTGTGTCTTAAAATTGGTAGATAAGAGTCTTATCGTCGAGATTAACCTATTACAAGTCATTTGAAATTAGATGGTTATAATCATGGATTCATTTCTCAATTAATTTGGCAAATAGACGAAAAAGGGCAACTGACGTTTGAATTCTCAATTAATGCTGATTGCTTTTTTTTTTTTTTTACCCCCCCCCCCTTCTAAATAATGAATGCTGATTGCTACTTCACAAAAAAGTAATAGATACGAGGGGAAGGGACCTAAATGTGGAAGACTTTGAATATTTTTTTACCACTTTCAAGGTTGCAACTTTTTACAAGTTATAATTCTTAGGTCACTTTATTACATGTATACTGAATTTTGGCAGTAAATAAAACATGCATATATAATTAAATTAGTCTAAAAATTATATATATATATATATTGAGCATATATAAATTAAATTATAATATATATTAATATAATATTTTAAAATTAAATTATAAATTAATATATTATTATAGAATCTAAATAATAACAATTGTTAAATAACACAACTACAAAACCTGAAGACCATTAGCCTAACACAGTTAGAGATGTTGTTACATTCTATTTTATATCTTATTTAATGTCTTTAATAGATATATGAATTATAGTTGTTTTATTTCATTTAAATTTTATTCCGTCTCATTTTAATTTATTTATAATTGTTCATAATAAGTACAAAATTATTATAGATGATCATATGTTCTTTTTTTAATTATTTTTATAATTTTATTTATCTCAATTAGACTCATTTGAAACTAATAAAATATTCTATTATGTACTATCTAATTACTATCTTAATTCACTAAAAAAAAATAATTAAAATAAGATATAATAAGTTCATAGAATTCATAAATTGTAATAAGATATATTTTCCTAATTAACACCTCTAAATGCAATGTTGGTGTGACATTAACTATCCCATTTAATTAATATATTATATTTACAATGTTAACCTTCACAAGATTATTGTTTTTGCTTAAAAGTTAAAATTGACACAAAACATTAAAATATAAAAGTATTCGCTCATAAATAAGATGATAAATGAAATGAGATTGTACTAGATTATATTTAATGATAATATAACTAATATAAGTTGGGGTAATAAATATTTTTTTTAATAAATTGGCACAATTAATATGAATTAATGATAATTTTAGCACAAAAGCGTAAATAATTCATGCATATTACAATAACAAATTGAAATAGGAAGATAATACCACCAAGAAAATAAAAGATAGAAAGAAAAATAAATTTTTTAAAGTTTACGTATATATTAATAATCACGACCCCATTTAATTAAAAATAATTTTTTGGTCATAAGTAATCCCAAAAATACTCAACAATTATATATTTCTAACTTTATATTTAAGTACAAAAAAAAATTAAAAAAAAAAAAGTGAAGGACTTTTCACGGGAAAACTACAATTACAATTTACAAGGACAAAGGGAAATAAAGGAAATCCAGCTAAGCTCCAACTGTGAAAATATCATTGGCATGGAGAATTAAGATACAGATAGCTCAGTACCAGAGGCTCTTTTAAAGCCATCGCGTACGCCATCGGCAAATATATATGAATAAAGTGATCACGAAAAACAGGACGTCAATCTATTCTCATCAACACATGAACTGTAAGACCTACTCAAACAGATTGAAGTCGTTACCTGTGCTGTGGACCAATTAATAATTCCCCTAATAACCAGAGTTATAAAATATTGGGCCTAATAATTGATTTAGTATTGTCATTATTTAAGTCTATGGGTCCTTAATTTAAACAGGGTTTTGATGATTTTAAATCCAATCATTCAAGCATATATATTAATGCCATTGTGATAAAATAAATTTCTAAACTCTTTGAAACATATTTTTAAAAATTAATATCAATTTTTTTTGTGGCAGAGTTTTTTATGAAAAATATTTGTGATAATATTATTAATTGTTGTCTAATTCTTAAATACGATTTTTAAGTAAATCTTAAGTTAATTTAGGAATTTAAGGCCAGTGATCAATACATAATCAAGACGTTGTGTGTATTGGCATTCTGTGATTCTAGATTTCTAGGTATATGCACACAAAAGCTCTGTTTTCAAAGCAAGCATAAAACCCATGAATGATTTTTTTTCCAAGTAATATTTACATTGCTGTAGAGATGACGACGACGACGATGTTTATAGGTTAGGTTTCATGCATGTTGGAGTTCAAAGTGGCTTTTTCTTTTAATCACACAATGATAATAGAGGACTTTGAATTTACGTCTTTAATATGCTTTATTAAAAGAAAATATCCATAAAACAATTGGCTCAAAGTAATTTCGAAGTCATGTTCCTCTCAAATTTCTTCAAAAATCATTTATTTCTCGTGATGTGTTTTTTTATTATTGTAATAAGGTGACATATCAAATCATTATATATAAGACTACAATGTTAATTATACAAATATAATAAATATTTTTATACATTATATAAAAAAATTCTAATATGTTTATATTTTAAATATACTACTATAGGATGCAAATAACTTAAATATTTATATGCAAATTTAGTCCTCTGCATATATATATATATATATATATCGACGTACAGTTATCAGTACAAATGCATTATTAAAAACAAGAAAAATGTTATGAAGATAAATATATATATATAGTATAATTATTTTGAAGATTAAATTACTTTAATATTTTTTTAAATGATGTTAATATATATTAAAATTTAATTAATATAAATATAAATTTATTTGTTATATATATATATATATATTTGAACACGTTGGGATTTGAGATAATAAATTAACTTGTAACGTAAGTGACGCGTGGGAGGGGGCTACGCAGGCAATAGCACCAACAAATTTTTATGAACAAAATTAATTATGCACATATATTTTTAAAATTAAATAAATTTTTTATTTATAATAATATATTTTTATTTTTTAATAATATTTAATAAATATATAAATAAAAGTAATATAAATTATCATTAAAGTGATTAAATATGTATACTTTTGTTTTAATATTGATAAATATTAATTACATGCATAAAATTATAGGTATATTATATAAAAATATTTCTTAAGTCAAAATGTAGTTTTTTAAAAATATTTAAATATTTAACTTTAAATTAAATATTATAAAAACTTAGAATTAAAAGAAAAAGAAAAAAAAAAGATCAAATGTTTCAAACAAAAGCTTTTAAGATTTAAGTATTTATATCGTCAAAATTTATCATATTTTATTTTATTTTAAATTTATTTTTATTTAATATTATATAATTTCATATTTTATTATAATAGTAATTTATTTAAAAAATTTATATAATATTTTTATTAATTTGTCTTATATTATTTATGAACATATATTTTAAAATATATTCTCAATCTTAAAATTTTAAATTACATATTATTTTTTACATTTTTTTTATGTTTATTTTAGTTTTAATTTTAACACTGATAAAATTTAATATCTTTAATATCTATAAAAAAAAATTAGTTAATAAATATATTTTATATATGCATAATATCAATACTTATTAATACTTATCAACTTATTATTTTTTTCTTTTTATTAGATAATTTTGTTATAGATTAATTATCATATATATATATATATATATATTAGTGATAATTCTATGTCTCTATTATAATATGATATGAAAAATTCTTGCTTATGTTAATTTTATATTATGATATATTTTTTGTTCCTTAATATTAAAAAAATAAATAAATCACCTTGTATACAATTTAGACTTTAGAGTTCAGTCCCCGTAAAAAATTATTTATGGCTTTGCCCACGGGAGAATATAACAAAAACGTTGTGGATAACCATAATTTATGTATTATTGAATATATGAAAATATACATTAAAAAAAAAAAAATATATGAATTTTTATTTTATTTTAATATATAATCAATACATGAGAATATTGTAAGAAGTTAAAAATAAAAAAATATATATGCAAGTTAGAACTAAGAATAGCCAAAGAAAATTTCTACCTCATTCGATTGAATCAAATGATCAAGAAGAACACCTTATGACAAACATTATAATATTCCTTTCATATAATTTTTTTAAACTAAACAATTAGAGGGACCCTAATTTATTGATCTCTCTAACTTGTCAACTTCGTGTACTTGTATTAGGCGTAAAGATAGATGTATAAGACTTTAACGAGGATAAGCTTGCAATAAAATAACGGGTTCATATCAAAGTTCAAATTGCTATGTACGTCCAAGGCAATTTGAATGGATATCACATTTTTGTATTTGCACCACTATAACGTATATCTTCTAACTCAAGGTCAGTAAAACTGTAACTTTCTCTAGAAAAAGCTATTTGAACTCTTTTGAGCTCTAGCAATTTCCCTCCGATTGTTTCTAATTTATAAAAACAAAGAAAGAGTTTTTATACTTGAAGGGTTCTGATACAGATGGGCCCAAATTATTCGTGCCCTTTTAACGGAGTCTAAAATAGAGCTTTAAGAGTTGCGAGTTTGGGACAGATACGGAGGATAAGTGAACATAAACTGAAAATGGACAAAAATAGCATGATATTCAATAAAAACGAATCGTTTTATGATTCAATTAAAATATAAATTTACAAAAGTATCCTTCATCTAGTCTCTCCGTTGAATTAAAAAATACAAAATTTTTGAGGCTAATTCCTTGGATGAACGATACATCGAGTAAGAGAGAGATAGGAGGTTAAAAAGAAAACAAAGAACATCTGATAAGAGCGATTTGTATCAAAATTCAGAAAAGAGTAAATAACTTTTCTGTAACATTGGTATGCAGATTTTTTCTGTAACATGTACAGACTAAAAATGTTATTTCTGTATAGAGTACATAAATAACTTTTTTATTCTGTACATGTTATAAAAAAAATCTTAAAATCATAACAAATACTTTTGAATGTGAATGCAAGTTTATGTACATGGTACAGAATAATATTTTTATTCTGTACATGATACATAAAAAATCTTGAAGGTTTTTGAAGGTTATTCTGTACAGATTTTATTCTGTACATGTACAGAATAGTTTACACAAAACAGAGCAACCAAGGCCACTAGTTAACCATAACAAGAGAGGATCCTTTTGAAGGTTTTGTTTGAAGATGTGATGAAGAGTATGAAATATCAGTTAGAGTTTTTAGTAAAGAAGAGTAAGGTTTTGTTATATCAAGGGCAGTATGATTTGTGGGATGGTGTGGCTTCAAATGAGGAATAGGTAATGACTACGAAATGGGAAGAGATTGGCAAGTTTTTGTCTGCAGAGAGAAAGGTTTGGAAAGTGAATGAAGAGCTTGCTGGGTATGTGCAGAAATGGAAGAGTTTGAGTAATGTTGTGTTCTTAGAATCCAGGAAGGAATTGAACCTTTGAAAGAGAGAATCACAACACCATAAAAAACAGAGTAGGAATTGGAAGCTGAGAAAGTCTCAAAACGTAAAAAACAGAGTAGGAATGAACCAGAGGTGAGGGGGAAGAACCAGAGAGTACGTAGTGAAATTAATGGGTGAGGACAAAAACATAAATTCACGTATCGAAAACGACGTCGTGAATCGATATGAGTCTAATATTAAATCTGAATCATTTGGCCTCTATTTCACGTATTTATTTCAAGAGTTGCTCCTACAACCAATAAATATTGGCATATGGCCCAGCCAAAGAAAACTGTTTTATTTATTTTTGTAGTTTCCAAAACAGGTTCCCTTTGGAGTTTAGGCTTAGTGTTTAATTCTTTTGATATTCTGAGAAAGACATTTAGGTCATGTTTGATAGATCGTAATAAAATTAGTAATGTAATTGATTCTGTATATTACAGTGTTTGGTTAGTACAAACACATGTAATGTAATGTAATTGATTACATGTGAAGAAGTAAAAATGATTACATGTGCTGGAACAAGGAAAGGGGATTACATTACATATGTGAACAGTACCAGACCAAAACAGTGAGCATCTTCTGCCATCGCATCGTCGTCGCTGGCTAGCATCGCGTCGTGGTCTCGGCAAGCTCGCGTCGTCGTCCTGGCCAGCATCGCGTTGTCTCTGCCATTGCGTCATCCCTGTAATCGCGTCGCCTCTAGCCATCGCGTCGCTTCCAGCTCACGTCGCCATCCAACCATCGCGTTGCCTCGAACCAATCGCGTCGTTGTCCAGCCATCGTGTCGCCTCCAGCTCGCGTCCCCTCTGCGCTCCCGACGATTTTTTTTTTAATTGTATTTTTTTTTTTCTAAAATTGATTTTTTTTTCTTTCTGAAATTATGATTTTTTTGCTGAAATTGTTGTAATTAAATTTATGTGAATAATTAAAGTTTATTAATTGTTGTTATAAATTACTTAAATTATATATGCTAATTTTTTTTGTTATAATTATTTTTTTTTGCTGAATTGTTGAATTTAAAATAATTATATAATTTTTTTTTCTATTCCATTACATTACAGTTGTCAAACTAAATACTATAATATTGATTCTTTTTTTGATTATAGTGACTAAACCAAATACTGTAATAGTAATACTGATTCATTTACATTATATTACGATTACGATTACATTTAACGAACCAAACGCAACCTTAACCTTTATATTCATGATGTAACAAATAGAACTTTGTCTTTCTCAACCTTTCATTCAGCTCTATCTTTACAATTATCAACAACTGCTTATACTGTATCTTCATGTCTAGATCCCTAAAAGGATATAATTAAATAATTTGTTGCTTACAAATGTATTAGTTGTAGAGTTAAGTATTAAGGGAATCTCTTGTGGTCTAGTGGTAAGACTCCTTCTCCTCTCCCTACTAGCAACCCAAGTTCGAATCCCACCACGAGTGTGTGAGTTGTTTTCTCTTTATTAATAAAAAAAAAGGGCCTTTAGAGCACTTTTATTAAAAAAAAAAAAAAAAAAAAAAAAAAAAAAAAGAGAAAATCATACCAAGAAAGAGAAGGCAATTAATATACGGCCAATAATACATATTAATATTAATAGTATAGAATAGTTTAATTATTTATATTCTTATTTTTTTGATATTTTTAATATGATATCATAATGAATAGAATATTATATATAAATAGTATATTATATGTAAGTGATGTATAACATATATTATGGAGATTTTGAATATCATATTTTATAATAAAAATAATTTTTTTAATTTTAATATTTATTTCTTATTTATCATGAATTTAGCTTAATTCATTCCATTCCGTTGCATTTATTTTTGGAGGTACGATAGCCATGGATTTGCGTTTAGAGTCGCTTTATTGTCGAAGAACATGGAGGGCAAACTTTAACACGGATCAAAAGCTCTGTGAAAATGGAGCTAGAGATTCAATCGATCGGAGAAACGATTATGTTCGGTGGAATACCTACCAATGATCTCCACCCAACCCAGGTTACACATACGTCCGTTCAGACATCCCTTGCTACACCCATCGAAAATACCATTGTACCACTTCTTGCAACCCTTAATGTCTACCCTCAGAACCCACTCAAAAATCCTATACACCCCAAGCAAAGTTCACCCACACCCTCAAACCCACCATTAAACCACCATAGCTATTGTGTGAAACACAAAATATCTACACAGAAAAATCTGCTTACATAGAGAGAAAATTCTATTGTGAAAGCTATGCAAAAACTATTATCAGAACAAGAACAATGGCTAGATGCAAAACTTAATCAATTTTCTAGTACGTTGAAACACTCTCTAAAGCAATTCCATCGTGAGAATGAACTACATGGAACCCATCTGTGCTAGCGAGGATGGCGACTGAACTTTGAAGCAGGGCATTTCAAGATTGCTACCAATAAACCAACCGAGCTCTCACTTACGCGACAGAAGTAGATCCAACGTTCACCTGCAAGCCAAGCCAATGTTGGCAAACATTGCCGTCGACGAAAGTGGTGTTGGCTAGCCTCTCCTAGTAGCCCATCGTGGAAGCTTGACGATGTTCATCGTATTCCTATTTCCCTTCACGAAGCTGACCTTGTTCAAATGGTGTTAGGTAAAGAAATGGGCCAACTTAATTTGGACCACGCCCAGCAGAAATTTGGCCCATTTTTCACTTTTCACTCTATTTTGACAACCCATTTGCGTTCATCCCAATTTTAATTCAAAGAGCAAACAAATTTTACTTCAATAGTTTGAAATAAAAATACAAGTTCTCACTATTTTACACTTAGTTGATTTACTGAAAATTAGTGTGAAAATATTTAAAATCAAAGATTCAAAACAAGAATAAAAAAAATATCTGGGAGAATTTGTTGCACTTATTTGAAATATTATATTACTATCACTTTGGATTTAGAATGAAGTATGATTTTTTTTTAGTTGACGTCTACCGTTCTCACAATAATCGAATGAGAGTTTTTTTCAAAGAGTGAACTAATACTAATGTAGGTCAAATAACCCATATTAATTAGTATATAACAGTCTAATTAATTATATTCTTATTTATTGTTATTTTTAATATGATTTAAAAATTAATAGTATGTTATATATAAATAATAAATAGCATATAGATTTTGAATATTATGTTTTATAATAGAGGAAATTTTCTCCCATTTTAAAATTTATTTCTTGTTTGCCATAAATTTAACCTAATTCATTCCTGAGAAATTCATAGTAAATAGTTGGAGGAGTAGCATTTTTTTGTGTGGAAATTTTTATTTATTTATTTTTACCAAGAAGGCAATTTCAGCAGCAAGACATAACAATCATCCCAAAGACAATAAATATTTTTAATATATGTTATATATATAAAAATTTAAATTATATTTAATAATTTTTTAAATAAAATTATTATTATATTTTAAGTTATTGATATTTGTAATACTTTATTATATTAAATAATAACTTTAAATATAATAAAAATTATATTTTATAAATTTTTTAATAATATGATAATTATCATATTTAATAAATTTTTTAAATATTATTTTATTTTTATGAATAATATAAAAATATAATAAAATTAATTTTATATTTACTGTATAAATTAATCATTGGATATAAGAAATTATTACTTACCAAATTAGATGGTAGAAGACAGCAAAGGCCAAGGGCCGAGAGTTCTTGAATCTTCCATATCCACGTTCGTTTATTACAATTTTAACCGATGAAAAAGACCAACAAAACAAAAAAGCATTATTTATATTTTTCAAAGAAAAAAAAAGAGAAAGATCTGAGCAGTGACGCACACAACCACTTTTGTTTTTACCAAAAATCGAAACCAACGTAATCATTTATCAAAATTTTGAACTTATTTCGGGAAAAAAATATATTTAGTACTAAAATTTCGTCAAATCCTTAATCTCCATCTCTACGCCCCTGTTAATCTTGATCGTTCACCGATCAGTTCTCGCACCGTTTCCTCAAAATCCATTTCCTTCTCTTCATTACTTTTTGGGCCTTTTTTATTTATTTTTTTCGTTTGCAATTTGTTTGCTAAAAATGAGCACGGGCGAGATTCTCAGCATCGAGCCTTTGGAGCTCAAATTTCCCTGTACGTGCGTAAAGCGTTCGCTTTCGTTTCATTTTCCCCATCTTTTTTTTTAATTCTCCCTTTAGGGTTTGTATTGTTTCTGTTTTTTGATTTTATTTTTTTGTTTGGGTATTCTCTGTCAAATTTTAGTCGAATTGAAGAAGCAGATCTCGTGTTCGCTTCAGTTGTCTAATAAAAGCGATGATTATGCGGCTTTTAAGGTAATCTCTACTTGTGCCCTGATTTCTGTTTTTGATAGTTGATTTACTTTCGAGGATCAAAATGCTAGCGTTCCATAGGTTGTTAGGCAATTGAACATCTTTTTTTTTTCACTGTAAAATATTGAAGATTTAAAAGGCTAAACATATGTATTTTGAGTTTACGGGATCAGAGACAGACTATGAATCCACTTGACATTGCATGGTGTTAAATTTTCGTTTCTTGGCTCATCTTAAACTTTTTAATTATTGCGATCCACATATCATTCACGTTAATATCCAATTGATGATGCATTGAAAACATTTGAGTTTGGTTTTAAGTTTTCGTTTCTATCAGTGTGTTTGTTGATAGTTGTATTAACAATGTCCAGGTCAAAACTACTAATCCGAAGAAGTATTGTGTTCGACCCAACACCGGCATTGTCTCACCTCATTCTGCTTGTGATGTTATAGGTGTTTAATCGCATCATTTATCAATATATCAGTGTTTTCTCTGTTTCAGCTTCATATTACGATTTGTAATGTTTTCTATGTTTCAGTCACCATGCAAGCACAAAAAGAGGCTCCTCCTGACATGCAATGCAAAGACAAGTTTCTTCTTCAGAGTGTAAAAGTTGTTTACGATGGGGAAACTCCAAAGGATGTTACTGCAGAAATGGTAAGTTGTGTGTGATTATTATTGATGTTTCTCAGTTTGTGCCGTAAAATTTTATTGATGTAAGGAGTTGGGTTTACATAGTTCAATAAGGAGGCGGGACATGTGGTGGAGGAGTGCAAATTGAAAGTTGTTTATGTTTCTCCACCTCAACCACCTTCTCCAGTTCCAGAAGGCTCAGAAGAAGGATTATCACCGAGGGGTTCTGTTTCTGAGAATGGAAATGTCAGTGGTGCCGAGTTTGTGAATGTGAGTAATTAACATTTTGAATTCTGGGATGAGAACCTCTTTTGTTTGACAGAAATGATATTAACATGTTTTTTGATGGTATAGGCTGTGAGAGCTGATCGATCTGAGCTTCCTGACAGATCTTCAGAGGTAAATGCAGTAAAGAAATTACTTGTCCGTGTCAAGTGTTAATTTATTTACCCTCCTACTCAACTACTCAAATGGTTTCATTTTTTACCTCCTAAAAAACTTGTGTATCGTATTTTTTAAATATGTATATGACATATATTTTTTACGTTATAAAAAAAAAAGCATATATACATTACTTAAAGGGATTAAAAATGAAAATTTATTTACAAAGGGGTTTAGGAGTGGGCGTAGGTTCGGTAAGTCAGCTATTAAGTCATTTTATGAGCTGATCTTATCTTGGCGGTTTTGAAAAATTCAAAATCGTAGCCTGCTTATAATCTCTTAAAAACTAGCCTTTACGTTGACCTACAATATCGGTTTGAGGGAGGTTAGTTTTGCGTTTTTAGACCTATAATTTTACTTGAAAATTATTAACATAATAAAAAATACAATATAAAGTTCAAATAATATTTTACCCCTACAAACATTTTTTTAAAAGCTAGAGCATACATGTGTGATATTAACAGTTATAAGAACTATAATCCCTTCTCATATTCAATGCCAGATAAATTTAAAGTTATTCTACACTCTATATATTTGTTTAGGACTTTTACACTATATATTTGTATAATATTAATTAATATTTCATTTTATTTATTTTTTATGACATATATTATATAATATTTTAAAAATATTTTAAAAAATAATATATAGGTTGGTTTGATTTTGTTGGTTTTTAATTTTGGCGGACTTACAACCAAATTGAGAAGGTCGGTTTTGTAATATTTTGGACTTATTGGACCAACTAACAAAAAAAAAAAAACATAAGCTCGATATGGATTCGGGTTGGTTTGTTGGTTTTTTGAAAAAAAATGTCCATCCCTAAAGGTGTTATGATATGCAATTTAAGCGATTATTATTTCAGTTGTTTACAAAAGAGGTTTTATGCATATTTAGGTTATTTTAGTATAGCCAATATTCCTCTTTCGTTTTTGTAATGACTTTCAGGTCTTACAATTCATTTATAGGGTTATATATGTACACGTTTTAACTTGCTAATATGTTTGACATGATATGGAAGCCATCTATTGGTTATTTTGTTGAAAATTTTGATTTAGTGGCCTTTTTATTTTTTATTTCTGTATTGGTTTTGGTTATAACTGCTTTTGCAATGACGCAATCTAACTGTCTAGATTTTTTTTTCATTATTATTTTATTTCTGAAATGTGAGGTATTATAAAAATGCTAAATTCTGATTGCCCGCTTATCTGAAATTAATACTATCACGGATGGTAAAATACGGATAGTATATTTGGTTTGCTTTCATGGTTGCAACTGGCTGTTTCAGTCCTACACATTTGTTATCATTTAGAGAATTTCAATACCCATCAAGGCACTCCCTTTGGTAGTTGGTTGTCCATTGGTGTAAGTACTTAGTCTAAAGGTGGAATAATTATCTACGTAATAAATTGTTATATTACTGACAATCTCTATATCACTTTTGGATTTAAAATTATTCATGGTTTTGTTGTAACTGTATATTGTATACATTACACATTTCCTTATCACCTTCACCTTTGATTCTAGTTGATATTGGTTTGAAGTCATTTAAACCTCGAAAGTTTAAATTGATGTTTCATTTTTCAAAAGTTATGTATCCACCTAGTCACCTACTATCTATCTTGTGGATAGGTCTGTCACCTATCATTTGAACATCTTCAAATGATTATGTGGAGATAAGCAATGTTCAGAGAAGCTAGCTTTTGAACTATATTTTAAATATTTGTTCGTTTAATTCCCCAACCTTGGTATTTTTTAGCTTTGCCTATAATTTGTTAATCGTGATGGTTCTTGTCCTTTTAACGCAAAATCCATTGTTATGTTCTGACTTGTGCTGTCCATTATCCTAGTGATTTCAAGTGGATGTATGTGGAGGCACATTGTTTTTGCTATTGACTTATTGTTACATGGACCCAAAAAAAAAAACATTAACTTGTTTGGGGGATGGGGCCGAGGATGCGTGGGTGTGGATGTTCAGAACTTAAGAGCAACCTGATGATAACTTGAAAATAATGAACCAAAATAAAAGTTTAGGAGTTGGCATATTATATATCCCAACCTGATCCTTAACCAAAATCATATTTTTCTAGAACGCCTATGTCGTGAAAGATATTAATATGTCAAGCTGCACTCTTATCAAAGTTATGTGATTGTATTTAATATATTGCGTGAAATACTTCAATATAATTGCAGGTTAAAATTTCAAGATTGACCGAAGAGAAGAATAATGCAATTCAGCAAAATAACATACTTCGTCAGGAACTGGTAATCCCCTGGCAATACACTTTTTGTTATATTTGAAAGGTTTTTAGATATGCACATGAATAGATCTTTGACATGACATAAAAGAAAGTAGCAAGAATGTTGCAGGAATTTCCCATCTGATATTTCTCTGTCATTGGGACACGGGAATCACTCTAAATTATTTAATTGTTGCAGGAATTGCTGAGGTGTGAAGCAAACAAAAGCCAAAGTGGTAGCCATGGTGTTTCGTTCATCTTCGTAATTGTTGTTGGCCTGATTGGCGTTCTTCTGGGGTATATTATGAAGAGGTCGTAAGCATCCATCTATTTTATAAATCTTTGAACACACATTTGGAATTCTCATTGAAGAATTGTGATGGAGGGGTAAGAAAGCATTTAGTATGAAGGTGGTGCTATTTGTTGCTAGCATTGTGAAAGTTGCAATTTAGGGGTGGGGACTCGTTCGAGTCTGTAGTAACTGGACTTTGTGGTAATGTTTTGACGAGGGATGGTTCTAGTAGCATTCATTTTTTTGGTAACTTAAACGAATTATGTTCATTTTTTATTTTTTATGGTTCAAGTATGGAGATTTTGGTAAGTCTTCGTTAAGTCTCCGTTTCATGTTAATAATTGTTTACCTTACTGAGTGTTTTGCAAAAAAAAAAAAAAAAAAAGTAACTTTGCAATACGTATGGTTTTCTGTCCTAAGCTTGCTCAAAAACAAGAGGCCGAGGTCCTAGACAGCCAACTCTTCTTTTACATCAATCTACGCCTTTCCATTTTACCATTCTGGTTATATGATTTTTTAAACTAAATCAATGAGCTTATGAGGGGTTTTTTTTTTTTTTTTTTGGGGGTGGGGGCATCTGTATTAGTTTGTTATAAAAAAATTCATTGGTTAGTGAAATGAATTAGATTTGAATGAAAGTGGGTAAAGGAGCGAAGTGTAATAAATGATTCTTACTGCTGGTGGCTTCAGATTCTCAATACACATCATTAGCTTGTTGATTTTAGGCCAGTTCTATGAAAGGCTGAATATTAAGAATTTTTATGGGCAGACTTTTGTGTAGTTTCTACAGCTTTTGAGAACATCTTCAAGACAATCAGCGTAATGTGATCATTGTTCATTGTTCTTGTCATTTTGTACATGGTGGCAGCTGTGAAAGTGGAGAAATTCAATTTTTTCTCATGATGATAAGGCTAAAGCTAATTATCCCAACTCTGGTGTAGCAGCATGTAGTTCTTTTTATCTTTTTCAACTTATTGAGCAGCACTTGATTGGCATGGGATCGCCTTTCTTCAGTCTTAGGAGTTTCTGTAAGCTCACTTTTTGATGGAATGAAAGCAACTGAATTTTTATGGAAAAAAAAACAACTCCAAAAACTTCAGAGTTTACAAGAATCCCTAAAAATGACCTTGGTCTGTGAGTGGGGTTCAGTTCGATTCTTTTGGACAAATATGGTAGCTCCAATAAGGAAAGTCGATCAATATCCTATACATTTTGTTTAAAGCAATTAATCTTGTTACAAAAGAAAACATACAGTAATATAATAAATTGATGCATCAGAAGTCTGAGCAGAAATGATATAATTTATTACAAAAAAAAATTATACAGCTTCAGCCCGTACATATTTTGTTTTATAATTCCATATTAACGAATCACGATCAACTCTCATCTATCGAATCACAACACTAGTATTCGATAAAAAAAAAAAATCAATTCTCATAAAGTTTGCTAGTACATTTGTGTTCTTCCAAGGCAGCCACTCTAGAAGTGACTTCTTTAAGGAAACCACAGACTTCTCTCAATGATCCAGACTTCAATAGAACGACAGAAATTCTCCCAAAATATCTGGGAACCAGCCATAACTTATGTATTTCGTAACGATTTTAATTTATAATTTATGATTAAATAATTAATTTTATAATTTTTAATAATAATTTTTATTTAATAAATTTAAAAAATAAAAAATCCCCTTATTTATCCATAACCTTTTTTCTTACCTCATGTCCTGCGCAAATAAGAAACAGAAACAATTATTCTAATTGTTCACTAAAAACAGTAGCCATATGAACTATTCAAACACAATATATCATATTTTGCTACATCATCTCTAAATAATACACCACAATACTGAAATTGTATAACCTATATTTACAATGAATGTTTCACAAAAGATTAACATATTATGAAATAACATGCAGGGGCGAATCCAAAAATTTTGTTTTGAGGGCGGCTAATTCTTTTTTTATATAAAATAAAAAATTAGTAGGAGTAATAATAAATTATACTCAATTCAATATTAAATTTTTTCATTTCATATTATAATAAAGATATAGAGTTAACACATTATAATTAACTTATAACGAAAATTAAACAAAAATATAACAAATTAATAAATATTAGTATCATTCATGAATAAAATAAATTTATTAACTAAAAAATCTAAAAAAAAAAAAAAACTCAATCAAATACATTAAGATTTATAGACATTAAAACTAAAATAAACATATGAAAATGTAAAAAGTAAAATATAATTTATAATTTTAAGCTTGAGATTATATTTAAAAATATATGTTTATAAACAATATAAAAATGACTAATATTAATAAAATTTTTATATAAAAAAATTTCAAATAAATTCTAAAAAATTGTATACATATCATATACTTATTTTTTTAATTTTATTTTTATAATATTGAGTTTAAAAATATTTAAACATTATTTGGATTCTTATAATTAAGAAGAATTTTTTCTAGTATATTATTCTAATTTTATTTTTATTACTAATAGTTACCAAATACATAAAAAAAGAGTATATATTTAATCACTTTATTTACAATTCATGTTATTTTTATCCAAGTATTTGTTAAATATTGTTAATATATACTAAAATATGTACATAAAAATTAGAAATAATATATTACTATAAATGAAATATTTATTTAATATTAAAAATATATACGTAATTAATTTTTTATAAAAAAATTGGCCGAAGTTGAAGTTCCCCTTAACCCCCGGTAAGATCCACCCCTGATAACATGTGATGTTACTGGAATAAGGATGTAAGAGTATAAAAATAAAAAAAATGTCCAACGTTGATAAATAATGATATTAAAATAATGTTTATAAATAAAATGAGATTAATATTTTAGAAATTGGTGTTGATGGCTCATGTTAGAGGCTTGGAGCCAATAAAGTAAGCAAAAATAATAGAAGCAAAAATAATAGAAGCTATTGATCGACTGCCTTCTCAACTGTAACATTTAGTTTGAATGTATTTTCATATTTCTAAGTATTACTTATATTAATAATAAAAAAAAAAAAATATTGCAGTATACAAGAGTAAACCAACCAAAAACACCATCATACAGAACGCAGTTTCAACGACGTCGCAACTTCTCATTGTACTTAGCTCTGTTAGAAGTGTAGTCGCCACTCGCCAGTAATATTTACCTCATCATTAACATCTAATCATCTATTACAGATAAGAGTTTTTCATAAACCAACTTGAATCATCAAACATTTGAAAAGTACGCGAAACCAATATTTATCTTTGTTATTCCTTTCTATCCATTCAACTATATGCAATCTAAGAAGGCTTCATTAAAAGCCGCTCCTTAAAGATACGAGAATTTTTTTATATTAAAAATGTATAAAAATTATGAATATGTTAAAAAATAAATAGAAGATAAATACGAAATTGAGAAAATTATTAAATCTTAAAATATAGGAGTTTGAGAATTTAAAATTATATGTTTTTAAAATATACTTACTTTTTAATACGTGGTAAAAATAAAAAAAAAAAATCTTGAATGAGAGAATCTCATCCAAATCAGAATCCCAAAAGAAAAACACACGATTTCAGTAGCGTTATAGGGTTGTGGTTTTGGAAGGAGAAACTTCATCCGCGAAGGTATTATTTACCGTAACGATTTTTTTTATATAAACTTGAAATTAGTTTTTTGTGATAAAATGAGAGATAAATATTTTTTTTCGTAAAACAATACTTTAATTTAGGATAATAACAGAAATAAAAAAGATATCGTAGGTATTATTTACACAAACTATTTTTCATACAAAACCTATAAAATTAATTTAAAAAATAATAAAAATAATATTTTTAAAATTTATAATCACAAAAATAATACAATTATATTCAAATCATATATTTTTAGATACGTTTAATATTAAATTTTATCTAATTAAATATTATTTAATGTTAAGTAAGTTTTGAATTAATCTTTATGATATAATTATATGATATTGAATATAAAATGAAAGTAGATTTTCCGTTTTAATCTAAAATTTCTATAATTTTTAGACAATTTTAAAATTTTAAATTTTAACTTGTAACTTGTAACTCTTTAAGACTTTAACTTACATCCATTACCACCGATATTTGTTAAGTGATTATTTAAATAAAATAATTTTTAAAAATAAAATGTATAAATTTAAAAAAATTTAATAGTTCATAGATAATAAATGTACCTTACAAATATTATCAGATGAGATGACACAAATAAAACTTTCAGTTAGGTTAAGTTGACTTTTTCTTTAATGTTTAGTTTTTCTTTTTCAAATCTTTAATGTTTAGTTAAACATATATTTTCAATAGTGAAAATCTAGGCATATAATTTATTTTAATACAAGAATTCAAGTTTCAAGCATTAATGTCGTAAGAGTTTCTAAAACATTTTTTTTTTTATCAAACGATAAGGTACTGATTTATTAAAAAGGTCACTAAGCAGTTAACAGTACAAAGAGTAAGATTGCTCCCAAAGGTAATAAGCATATAAATTTTGAAAATTTTACTAGCACACAATAGCTACTAACAAATTTACGGTCAAGTCGGCCGCCATGTTAGCCAAAAGCTTTGGTAACCAAACGCCAATAGTATCCAACACCTGCAATAATACCTCCCAGGTCAAAAACCTTATGATTAAAGATTAAATCATTTCGGCTTTTCCATATTCGCCATAAACCAAGTACCACCTTAACCAACAACTCAGCTCCATTAGTACGAGGTCGTGTCCATTTGAATAGATCTCGATAGAACTTCAAGAAGGATCTATGATCATACTGATGAAAAGGAGAGGAAAAGCATATGGTGGAGAGAACTGGTTGGACTCGAGAACACCCTACTAATAAATGGTTAACCGTTTCCTCTGTAAGGGCACAAAGTGGACAAGAAGAGACCTCAATAGGGCAATGACGTTGAAGAAGCGAGTGATGTACAGCCAGTGCCCCATGCAAACATCTTCAAATGAAATGTCGCACCTTAGGTGGCACTTTAATTTTCCAAACTGACTTCCATACCAATTGATCCAACCGATTCATGGTAGAAGCATTAGACAAGGGATGTCCCACGACTTCACAGGAAAGTGGGTACCCAGAACTGACCGAATACCATCCACTGGGTTCAAAATGCCAACATAAACGATCAGTCGACCCAAAACCCAAAACAGGGGTATCCAAAATGCATTTCGCCTCTCTAAATGAGAATAAATGGTTGACTTTAAGAACATCCCAACCTCCTGATCCCGGAAGAAGTAATTCATTAACCCAAGTAACACCTGCAATCCTAGGAGATTGAGGGCAAAAGCTAGGAATACCAGGAACCCATGGATCATCCCAAATGCGAATGAGTAGACCAAAATGAACCTCCCACCGAAGACCCACCTTAAGAACTTGTCGTGCCTGCAGAAGACCCCTCCATGCCCAGGAAGGAGACGAACCCAGACCAGCAATCAAGAAAGATGTATGCCGAAAATATTTACTCTTCAAAATACGAGCCAGTAAAGAATCTGGAGACTGAATGATCCGCCAACATTGTTTGGCCACCATAGCCAAATTGAAAGCATGCAGGTCTTTAAAGCCTAAACCACCAGCCTCACGAATATCACACAACTTCTTCCAAGCCACCCAATGTATTTTCCTAGAAGGACCTGAGGAGCCCCACCAAAATTTTTTCAAGACAGACTCAATGTTACTACACAACCCAAGAGGAAGAACAAAGCATTGCATAGCATAGTTAGGCATGGCGCAAGCAACAAATTTCAAAAGAACCTCTTTGCCCGACAAAGAGAGTGATCTGCGACCTTTTATTTCTCCCATACAGCACTGAGAGGCCCAAGTATTTGTCAAATCCAGAAGAGCAACGAATTCCCAGACAATCTTGAATAGCTTCTCTAGTGTTGGACAGAGTATTTGAACTGTAAAAAATACTTGATTTCTGAAAGTTGACAGATTGACCCGACAATCGTTCATAATACTTCAGAACTGATCTCAATCGCTCCACCTCATTAACGAATAATTATCATGGGGTGAAGGGGTAGTGCTGTGCGAGTGATTTTATGGTTTTTTTTTTTTAATAATTTAAAAAAAAATTATTAAAAAATAAAAAATAAACATATAATTTTAAGAGAAAAACAAAAATTGTACTTAATTAACCCTTTTTTTCTTTTTCTTTTTCTTTCTCTTTCTTTCTACAATTATTGGATTAATTTAGTCTAACTAAATAATAATAGAATCAAACTGGTTATTTTCATGAGATTAAATTAGCCCATCATTATATATATATATATATATATATATATATATATATATATATATATATATATATATATAATTTATTATGCAAATTTTTACACAATCAAGTATTTAAATGTTAGAAAATAATTTTATCACTCAAATTAGTTGTAAATTTTAATAATTACAATTAAATAATATAATAATTTGTATACAAAATTAAAAATATTAATTATATTTCATATGTAATATATAACAATGAAAACGGTATCTGCCTTATTTTAATAGCTATAGTTAGGGATTAATGGATCACCCAACAACGCAAATCTAAGTTTTCAACCTCAGGTCGGAGTTTAGGGGGCGAAAACCGCCATAACTTCTTTCTCCTAATTTTTTCTTGTTTTGTCGGTCTAGAAACTTCTTTCTCCTAATTGAATACAACTGTATTGAAAAAGTTTTATCTCGATTAATTGTTGCTTTTATTTCAACGAAGTGTTTAGAGGAAACGGTCAATCTATCTCTATAATTCAGAAATTTTTATATCAGAATTTTGTTAGGTAACCAACAAAAATAATATATTTAATATTTAAATTAAATAAAAAAATAATTCTTATATAATTATTTTTTGAATATCATGTAAATTAAATTATGATAATTTAAATCAATTTAATGTTATTTTTATTATTATAAATTTTAAAAATATTATTTTTAAATATTTTGTAATTTAATTAATTTTTTTTGTTAGTAATAAATCATACAATCTCTACAATATCTCAAATTCAGATTTGAAAATTCCACCACCATTAGTCAAATTTTTTTTAATAAGAAAAAGGGAAGAGAGCTGAAAAGTAATAAAACTTGGAAAAAGAAAAATGAAGAAAACTTCGAAATTCCAATAGCCAACAGAAAATGGAAAGACAGAAAGATAAAACTAAAGACTTATAGTAGTCTTCCAGAACGTAGACCGTTTAAAAATCAGTAAACTTGAAAACTTGCTGCCTACGTACCAATGTCATTCAACTGCTCCAACTCCTTATAAGTCGAGTTCCTCCATTATTGTTGTTCACCACACCACTCCACGCATATATAGATAAGAGAAACAGATAACAAAGTGAATAAGTGATTAAACCAAAACAATGCATAAGAGTGAATCAGCTTCTTCATTGGGCCCAGGTGGGCTAGACCTCAGCCAGTCCTTCTTCAAACCCATTCACAGCTCTTCTCCTCCATCTTCTACCAAACGCCACACTAAGATCTCCGTCATCGGTGCTGGAAATGTCGGCATGGCCATTGCCCAAACCATTCTCACTCAAGACGTCGCCGACGAGCTTGTCCTTGTTGACACCAACGCCAATAAGCTTCGCGGCGAGATGCTCGACCTCCAACACGCCGCTGCTTTTCTTCCCCGCACGAAAATCCAAGCCTCTGCCGATTACTCCGTTACCATCGGTTCCGATCTCTGCATTGTAACTGCCGGTGCGCGCCAGATTCCAGGCGAGACAAGGCTGAACTTGCTGCAGAGGAATGTTTCTCTCTTTCGGAAAATCATTTCTCCGCTGGTGCGCTATTCTCCGGACTCCATTTTGATGATCGTCTCGAACCCGGTTGACGTCTTGACTTATGTCTCGTGGAAACTATCCGGTTTTCCTTCGAACAGGGTCATCGGGTCCGGAACAAATCTGGACTCTTCAAGGTTTCGGTTCCTCATTGCTGATCATCTTGACGTCAACACCCAGGATGTGCAGGTGATTGCTTTACCTTGCTTCTTTATTATATGTAATTTTTGTGATGTGTGTTATGGTAAAAAATTTATATGAGCGTTTAAATAAATGGTAAAATAATTAATAAAGGAAATTTGAAGGATAATGCATTATACGTTTTCCTCGTTTTTTGAATAAACTTTATGGAAATGGTTGCAGGCATACATTGTTGGAGAACATGGTGATACCTCAGTGGCACTCTGGTCAGGCATTAGCGTTGGAGGAGTGCCAATATTGAGTTTCCTAGAAAAGCAGCAGATACCATACGAGAAGCAGACACTTGAGAAAATTCACAAGGAAGTCATTGACAGTGCATATGAAGTGATAAGTCTTAAAGGCTACACTTCTTGGGCAATTGGGTATTCAGTGGCTAACTTAGCTCGGAGTATTCTCAGAGACCAAAGGAAGATCCACCCTGTCTCTATCCTCGCCAAGGGTTTGTACGGCATTGATGGCGGTGATGTGTTCTTGAGCTTACCTGCACAGCTCGGCAGAGGTGGGATCTTAGGAGTCACTAATGTGCATCTTACTGATGAGGAAGCACAGAGGCTTAGGGATTCTGCTAACACCATTCTTGAGGTGCAGACTCAATTGGGACTCTGATTACTTTAGACTTAGAGAGTATCTAAGATTCTAAGTGCCTCCCAACAATTGTGGCAAGAAATTCAAGTCCCCTCTGCTTTCCTAAGTGCCTAAGACTACTAAGACCACCACTATATTATTTATTTCTCTTCTCTCTTTTGGACTATGGTTCATTTTTATCTCTGGGATTCTTCATTGGTTTCTTGCCACTAATAATATTTTTTTTTGTGCTTTGTGCTTTTAATAATTTGATGGATATATGGAAGCATTTTCAGTTTCCTCCCGTTGTGCAATAATCAACTGTACATCATATACGGTCATGTAATCATGACATTAATGGAATTGCATTAGAGATTTCGATCATCAAATTCATATTAAATGGTAAGCATGTTAAGAAATGTATGTTCCATTGAAAGTGAAAGTGATTAAAAAAGAAATTGAAAGTGACCATTCAGTTAAAACATTTCGGATATCTTTCTATTTATAGCATGTTTACAACAAATTGATCAATAACCTAATGACACATGGGCTCCACTTGTAACATTCTGAAAACAGAACTAAACAGATCCAACTTTGCCAACGGAAAAAAAACCCAAAGTAAGCTAAGTAATTGGAGTGAATTACTCAAATAACAAAGATATGTAGAAAAAAACTTTTTATACCTAAATAGCACTTTTTAGACTTAAACTCACCGTTTCATTTATATAATATATATGATTTTTACGGAAATATCCATTTATCTGCGTATTCATAAAAACCACGCCATTTTCGTGTTTTTGTATGTACAGGTTACATACAAATTTATTTTGTATGTAACCTGTACATACAAATTTATTTTGTATGTAAATTTGTATGTAACCTGTACATACAAATTTGTATGTAACCTGTACATTCACATTTTGTATGTACCCTGTACATTCACATTTTGTAAGCTGTTCAAACAATAATAACATACAAACAATACAATGCATTTCATGTGAATGTACAGGTTACATACAAAATAAATTTGTATGTAACCTGTACATTCACCTTTTGCAGGAAAAACAGTTCGTATGTACAGGTAACCTGTACATACAAAATGTGAATGTACAGGTTACATACAAAATAAATGTGTATGTAACCTGTACATACAAAATGTGAATGTACATAAGTTGTTCTTTTTCTTCTTCTTCAAGTGGGTTCAAGTGAATGTACAGGTTACATATAAAATAAATTTGTATGTAACCTGTACATTCACATGACTTCATCTTCATCTTCATCTTCATCTTCATCTTCAATTCTTCACCTGCTCCACTCTTTCCTACATATATCAAACAACAAAAAGCTTCAAATTACACTAAAAAACAGCGAAAAATAAAAACTTATAAGATTTCATACAAATCAGGAACAGAGAAGAAGCAAAGAAGAAGAAGAAGAAGCGAAAGCGAAGAAGAAGAAGCGAAGAAGAATCGAAGAAGAAGAAGTGAAGGCTGGGTTAACAGTGTCATTTGTGCTTTCCTAAAACACAATCGTTTTGCTATTTTAAGCAAAAAGTTAGTTTCCTACGTTTATATGCTATCTCAGGTAATTAAATCAAGTAATTGAGCTATAAGTAAGTATTTTCTTAATCTTGAATTGATATGAATTAAACCTAAGAACTTTGGGAAATTTTACATTTAAGAGATTTTTTTTTATGCAAAGGTAGTATTAAAATAATGGATATAGTAGGTGAGAGAGAAATACATAATGGATTAAATTCTATAAACAAACTCGCAAGTCGCAACCGACCATGGACTAGTGATTTCTTCCGTAAAGGAAAATGGAGATTATGGAGTTAAGGTCCCAACTTTGCAGTATCGCATGTTGGAAAAATATTATTAATCTGTGGGGCCACACATGTAGTTTTAAATGTGCTATGCTATCTTATAGTTTAGCCAATTAAAAGGTGATCTATAAAGTTTAATTTTGGCTATCGGGTATTAAATTATTGTGGAATTAATGTGTAGAGACCGGACTTGTATTTTTAAGTTGATGAGGGGCCAATTTAAAAAAATACTAATAATTGGTAACCGCCTTTGGCGGTTATCTATATAAAGGGGTCATGGTCCCCATTTAAGCGTAGTGCTTGTAGAACACAAGTTTTCTCTGTATCCCCATCAACAGAGAAAAACTCTTTAGACAACTACGCATCAATTGGAAGATCTGAACCTGTTCGACAGAAGAACGCTATGGATTCCGGTACGCTTCCGCAATAATCTCTTCTTCTTCTCTTGATTCAACATGGGATCTAGAAAACATGATTTTCAATTTGGTAAACAAATTTCTAACAAGTGGTATCAGAGCCTACCCATGTTTGATTCAAAAGAATCTATGAATGTTACAGATTAATTTATTTTTAATAAAATCTGATTGGTGCGTTTGTTGTGTGGGCACTGCTTTCTTTTCGGAGATTATATGTTTGCATATCAATGAATTAAAATCTGTTTCTTTTATGATTGGCTTAATACATGTATGTATTTTTGAAACGATTAGCATCTTGATAGGCATCTTATATTGTGTATATATATATATATATATATATGTTACACGATCGGCGCCGCATTGTTACTTTACTGTTTCATAAAGTAAAAGGATAATTGTTTTGTTTCTGCAAATTGCGATTGAAACCTGCAATTCCTTTCGTGTTCCAAAAAAAAAAAAAAAAAAAAAAAAGGAAACGTGATTACGTGACAGAACCCAACTCCTCTTAGGATATATACAAAAGCTCTTTTCGGATATATATATATATATAATTTAAGTTACTTTTCGGTATATATATATATATTACTTTTACTTTTCGGTTTATGTATATATATATTAGGTTATGTTTAGGTTTATATATATATATAATATATTAGGTTACTTTTCGTTATATATATATAATATATAAGTTACTTTTGGGTTTCGGTTTATATATATATATTATATATATATAATATATAGTTTATTTATATATATATAATATACAGTTTATATATATATATTACGTTAAAGCTTAATTCATAAATTAAGTTTTTTTTTTTTAAATTTTGATTAATTATATACAACATTTTTTTTTAACACTTATCTGGTATTCTAATTACATCAATTTATGCATGATGTCACCAAAGTGACCACTCTTGTGTATATTGATATTGGGAGAATATTTGGATATGATGTTAGTGTGTGTGTAATTCATGCGAATATTAACCAATCCAAAGAGGGGTTCATGTTTGGCCGAATTACACACACACCTGCGATGATAATCGTATGACAATGATCAAGGTGACCTCATGTGAATAATGCATCGATGCAAACATGGATTTATTATTTGACATAACTTATTGTCATTGTTTGATCATTGCAACAAGAGTACTACTTACAATTAATATCACTGTCCAAAGACTTGATATTAATGTTGTGCTTGGTATCTTGAAATGTTGTCATGTAATTAATCAATTTAATGACTGTTTACTTTGGTTATTTTATGTGAGCATAGTTTATTTATTTGATTTTGTTCTCTATTCAGCTTTAATGTCTACTGCTACAATATCTGCAAACATGAATAATGTTCCAATGTTAAATGGAACAAACTTTAAGGATTGGAAAGAGAACATATTGATTGTTCTTGGCTGCATGGACATAGACTTGGCATTAAGAATGCCAAAACCGAATGATCTCACTGCACAAAGTACTCCTGAGGAAATTGCGTACTTTGAAAAGTGGAACCGTTCAAACAGGCTAAGTCTTATGATCATGAAGCGCGGGATTCCAGAAGCCTTTCGAGGTGCAATAACAGATGACAGTATCATTGCCAGTAAGTTCATTGAGGAAATTCAGAATCGTTTTGTCAAAAACGATAAGGCTGAAACAAGCATGCTCTTAGCAAGCTTGATTTCAATGAAATATAAGGGCAAAGGTAATGTCAGAGAGTACATCATGGAGATGTCTCATCTTGCTTCAAAACTTAAGGCACAAAAGCTCAACTTATCAGATGATTTGCTCGTGCATTTAATTCTGATCTCTCTTCCTGCACAATTCAGTCAATTTAAGGTCAGTTATAACTGCCAAAAGGAGAAATGGACTCTCAATGAGCTCATTTCATTTTGTGTGCAAGAGGAAGAGAGATTGAAGCAAGAGAGGACTGAAAGTGCTTATCTGTCAAGCACTTTTAAGGGCAAGGGTAAAAGGAAGGATAAAGGAAAGGAAGTTGCTGTTCCTAAGGGTCCAGTGCAAAAGAAACAGAAAAGTAATGACGATTGTTTCTTCTGTGGTAAGCCTGGACATCAGAAGAAGGAATGTGCCAAATATCGCGCATGGCGTGCAAAGAAAGGTATAATTCATGTTTTGGTCTGTTCTGAGATCAATTTGGCATCTGTACCAAGAAACACTTGGTGGGTAGATTCTGGTGCTACTACTCACATTTGTGTTTCTATGTAGGGTTGCCTAAACTACCGAGAGCCAACTGATGCTGAAAGACGTATCTTTGTGGGTGACGGCAAGTCGGTGGAAGTGAAGGCAATAGGGCATTTTAGATTGTTATTAAAAACTGGTTGTTATTTGGATTTGAAAGACACTTTTGTTGTACCGTCTTTTAGACGGAATTTAATTTCCATTTCTGTTTTGGACAAATTGGGTTATTATTGTTCATTTGGAAATACTCAGTTTACTTTGTCTTTAAATTCAAATGTTATTGGTACTGGTTTACTTAATACTTTTGATAATCTATATTTGCTGGAAACTGTTTCATCTTATAATGAAACCTTGCATGTCGAGTCACGAGGTACAAAGCGAAAATTAGATAAGGAAACTTCAGCCTCATTATGGCACAAACGCTTAGGTCACATCTCTAAATCTAGAGTTGAGCGACTTGTGTCTGATGAGATTTTGGAATCCCTTGATTTTTCAGATTTTGATGTCTGTGTTGAGTGTATCAAGGGAAAACAGACCAAAATGAAGAAATTAGATGCAAATCGGACTACGGACGTCTTAGAATTGATTCATACGGATATTTGTGGTCCATTCCCTACAGCATCTTGGAATGGTCAACAATATTTTATAACATTCATAGACGACTATTCTAGATATGGGTATCTATTTCTTATACATGAGAAATCACAGTCTTTGGACGTGTTCAAAATATTTAAGGCCGAAGTTGAGTTACAACTCAACAAACGGATAAAGAGTGTCAGATCTGACCGTGGTGGTGAATACTACGGTAGATACGACAAATCAGGTGAACAACGTCCGGGACCGTTTGCTAAATACCTAGAGGAATGTGGAATCGTCCCTCAATACACTATGCCAGGGTCGCCTAGCATGAATGGTGTATCTGAGAGACGAAACAGGACTCTTAAGGACATGGTAAGAAGTATGATTAGTCAATCTACTTTACCAGAGTCACTCTGGGGTGAAGCTCTAAAGACAGCAACTTATATCCTGAATCGGGTGCCAACTAAAGCAGCTGCAAAAACGCCTTATGAACTTTGGGTTGGGCGAAAGCCTAGTCTAAAGCACTTGCGTATTTGGGGATGTCCTGCTGAAGCGAGGCCTTATAAACCTCATGCAAGAAAATTGGACTCCAAAACCATTAGCAGCTACTTTATTGGCTATGCAGAACGATCAAGGGGTTACAAGTTTTATGATCCTACTAGTAAGTCTATATTTGAGACGGGAATTGCAACATTTTTTGAGGATGTTAAGTTTGGGAGGGGAAATCAAGTTAGGAACATTGTCTTTGAGGAGGAAGAGGGAGTATTCCCAATTCCTGCTACTACTTTTCTTGACGATGTGCAGGTTTCCATACCTGTCATTAATCAAGAGATGAATTCAGATCTTCGGCCAGACAATGTTATTCAACCCCTCTTTCAAAATGAGGTAATTGTTCCAGAGGAAACAATTCTTGAGGAACAACCTCAACAACCTCAAGAACCCGCGCCATTAAGGCGATCCACGAGAGAAAGGAGATTTGCAATTTCAGATGATTATGTTGTATATCTCCAGGAACATGAGGTAGAAAGTGGAATGTCGGAAGATGATCCAATCAACTTCCGCCAAGCCATGCAAAGTTCCAATTATCATAAATGGATTGAAGCCATGAATGAGGAGTATAAGTCTATGCAAGACAATAAAGTTTGGGAACTTGTCCCATTACCGGCTGGTGCGAATCCTGTTGGTTGTAAATGGATATTTAAAACCAAAAGGGATTCAAAGGGTAATGTGGAGAGGTATAAGGCACGTCTTGTAGCCAAAGGCTTTACTCAAAAAGAAGGAATTGACTTTAAAGAAACTTTCTCTCCGGTTTCCACGAAAGATTCTTTTAGGACAATTATGGCGCTTGTTGCACATTTTGACCTTGAGTTGCATCAAATGGATGTCAAAACAGCGTTTCTCAATGGTGACATTGAAGAAACAATTTATATGGTACAACCAGAAAACTTTGTATTAGGAGATTCAAAGAATATGGTTTGTAAATTGACGAAATTCATATATGGACTCAAGCAGGCTTCTCGTCAGTGGTACTTCAAGTTTCATCAAGTCATTGTTTCGCACGGTTTTGAGATGAATGTCGTTGATGATTGTGTGTACCACAAGTTCAGTGGGAGTAAGCATATTTTTTTGGTTTTGTATGTCGATGACATTTTACTTGCCACAAATGACATAGGCATCTTGCATGACACCAAGAGATTTCTATCAAAGAATTTTGAAATGAAAGATCTTGGTGAAGCTTCCTTTGTATTAGGAATTGAGATACACTGAGATCGCTCTCGGGGTATATTGGGACTGTCACAAAGGAATTATTTTGAGAAAGTTCTCAATAGGTTTGGCATGCAAAATTGCAAACCAGGTGAAACCCCAGTCTCTAAGGGAGACAAATTTTGTCTCAACCAATGCCCAAAGAATAGCCTTGAAATTAAAGAAATGCAGAAGATTCCTTATGCTTCGGCTGTAGGGAGTCTAATGTATGCCCAAGTATGTACGCGTCCGGATATTGCGTTCATAGTTGGCATGTTAGGCAGATATTTAAGTAACCCAGGCATGGATCATTGGAAAGCAGCCAAACGGGTTATGAGATACTTACAGAGAACAAAGGAGTATATGCTCACATATAGAAGATCAGATCGGTTAGAGATCATTGGGTACTCCGACTCTGATTTTGCTAGATGCCAAGACAGCAGGAGATCCACATCAGGTTATGTTTATCTGTTGGCTGGTGGGGCAGTTTCTTGGCGGTCTGCCAAGCAAACGCTTGTGGCTTCTGATGAACACTATTTTGATCTACTATTTGTGATGTTTTTAAGTGTTTATTTTGCATGTAATCTCGATATAATCTTGTTTTGGAGGGTATTCTACTGTTTTGCAGGGCAAAGTAAGTTTGGAGAGAAATTTGGAAAAAGAGAGCAAAAATGGAGTAAAAATGCATACATTATGTAAGCCTTACATTGATAATCAACAGAATATGTACAAGGCATGTACATTCATGTACAAACCATGTACACCCTTACATGCAAGGCGCGCCGCGGCGAAGGAGTTGTATGCCGCGGCGAGAGGCTCTCGGGTTGCAATTTGGAAATCATGAAAACATCGCGCGCCGCGGCATGGAAAATGTGCGCCGCGGCGAGGAAGTTTCTGTTTTGGCTCGTAAATTGTAAAAACATTATGCGCCGCGGCATGGGAAATGTGCGCCGCGGCGCGCGCGCGCGTACTGGAATCCTTTTAGGGCACGAGACTTACATCAATTATGGAAACCCTTACAAAACCTAATTGGACAAAACTCTATATATACTCTCTAGCCTCCAAGTGATAAAAGAACCAGCCTCCAAAGGATTCCAAGCCTCCACCACTCCAAATATTGAGCCTCCATCTACAGATTATCATTGAGCTTCCACCAACTCGTGAACAGTGACGTGAATAGTGCTTCATCTTCTCCACATTCTTTAGAGAGAGATTACTCCATTAATGCTCCTCCATTGAAGCTCCATCAACAATCTTGAAGAAGGTGACCATCCAACATCAAGAGCTTGATCTAAGAGTGGAAATAGGGTAATTTATTGTTTGTAATCTTTTCTCTCTTTAAGAATTCATAGAATGTTATTTGTAATGAAAAATATTGATTTGGATTTCATTATGAGTAGCTAAGCTTTTTATGTGTGGGATTTTGGTGATGTAACTATGAGTGGATAATTGGTTTTGTGGAATGTTTAATGTTAAAGTGATTTATTTCGAGTTTATTGATTTTACTATTATGTTCATTAATTATTTCTGGCCAATTTAATTTGTGAATGTATGAAATATTTTGGAATTGAGTTTTAGAAACGCCATCTGAATTCAATTAAGCACTCTTAAACTTGAGCCTAATTCAAGTGCATTGATTTGTCTTGAATTAGGTGATTAAATTATTTTCTTAGATTTAAAGCTGATTGACCAATTAACGGTCCAGATCAAAGAAGTTAATTGGTTAATTAAGGGGAAATCACCATTGATTTGGGGTCTTCTAGGTTAGAGAAAATAATTAGTAGGTTCCACTTTTTCGTGCTTAACTGTTACAACCACATAAACCAATTCATCCATGATTAGCTTATTAACCAATTTCCCACACTCATTCACTTCATCGTTTTACACAAAGTCTACGCATTCACTTTATTTTTCCTGTCAACTTTTACAACTTCAGCAAGAATCTCCACAACCTTTCTTTGTTAGAATGTTTAGATTTAATTTTATTGTAATCTTTTAGAAAACAATTCACATATTTGAAAACCACCGCAATTCCTTGAGAGACGATCTTGGGAGTATACTTGTCGCTTACTACGAGTGACTCGTGCACTTGCGAGCTTTATAAATACAAAATTTGGTATCAAGTTTTTGTGTATCAAGTTTTTGGCGCCGTTGCCGGGGAATTGGCGTTTTTGAAATTGTTATTTGTTTTCTTTTTATTTTACGTAATTACTAGTCTTTATTGTTTTATTTATTTGTTTTTCTTGTTTTTTGTGTTTCTAGTTACTTGTTAGAGTCAAATAGTTTCTGGTGCTCTGATTTGTTGTTGTTTTTGATTGTGCATGCACGGTAGGAGATCTCTTAGAAATCCACTCGTGCCGTTCATAGATAACGTCAACAGGAGACGAGCACATTTGAGACCATCCGGCGCTGACATTTTGGAGGACGAGCAGCCACCAACAATGGGAGAGAATCTACCTCCACACAGAGAGATGACGATGAAGGAGTATGCAAGGCCAATCATTGGCACTGCAACTTCTTGCATCCAACTAGGGGAAGCAGCTCGAAACTATGAGCTAAAGAATATACACTTTAATATGCTACCGTCATTTTATGGTATTCCTAACGAAGATCCTCTAACGTTTATTCGTGATTTTTATGCTACTGTGCAGACTTTTCCGCTACAGGGGCTAAATGAGGATCAGCTGAGGATGAGGTGTTTCCCATACACGCTGAAAGATAAAGCCAAGTCATGGCTTATGACTCTTCCACCTGGATCGCTTTCAACTTGGGACGCTGTATACAACAAGTTCATGGGAAAATTCTATTCCCACCAAAAGACAGCAGACCTAAGAACTAAAATTGCGACATTCTCCCAAATGGACGGAGAACCTTTTCATGAGGCGTGGGACCGTTTCAAATTGCTTCTAATACAATGCCCACACCATCACTTTCCTTTGCAACTCCAGAATCAGTTCTTCTATGACGGGTTGATACAACAGTGTCAATTCACTGTGGATAATGCCGCGGGAGGAGTAATGGGAGAGAAGACCGCAGATGAAACATATGAGCTATATGAGATGTTGGGTGCTAATTCCCAACAAAAGAGTTCTAGAGGAAGGAGAATGGGAGTTAACGAGGTAGCTCCGGGGAATGACATGTCAATGCAAATCGCAGAGCTCACAAAACAAGTCGCACTCCTCACCTCCAAGAACTCACCAACTCAAGAGGTATGCGGTATCTGTAGTACGTACGGACATGGTGCTAACATTTGTCCTTTTGTTTGTGATCAAAATGCAGGTACAAGTTATGAGCAAGCGAATGCTATGGAGGGATACCAACCGAGGCCAAGGAATGATCCTTACTCGAACACGTATAATCCTGGTTGGAGAAATCATCCCAACTTCTCATGGAAAGGAAATAATAATCAAGGCTATGCTCAGAATAACTTCCCACATCATCCAAACAACAACAATTCACAGCCTACTCTACCAAACAAGCCAAGTTTAGAGGACAATTTGAACTCCTTCATTCAAGTGAGTCAGGAAATTAATCAGAAGAATGATCAAAGGATAGGTTCTTTAGAGGCTTCCATGAAAAGGATAGAGACTCAGGTGGGACAATTGACTGAGTACGTACACAAGCAAGATAAAGGGAAGATGCCTGAACAATTGAATGCTATCACAGTCATTGAGAATGGTGAGGTCCTAAACGATAATTTTACTGAACATTCTGATAATTTGTTTATAGATGCAGGAGGGAAACATGCAATTCCCAAGGAAAGTCAAGCTGAGGACATTGAAGTCCTAAGACCTTCTGTAAAGTGTACGGAGAGCCTTGAAGAGTTAACCGAACGTCCACTCCTTCACAAGTCACCTAATCCATACAAACCTCCGATTCCACTCCCACATCCCGTAAAGGAGACTGATCAGGATAAGCTATTTCATGAAACTTTTACTTCACTTTCTAAAGTTAATATTAACTTACCTTTGTTGAGTATCATTAGGGACATTCCATCTTATCCAAAATTTCTCAAAACCCTACTCTCCAACAAGAGGAAGTATAAGAATGAGGAGAAAGTAATAGTTTCAGAATTAGCTAGTGTAGTGTTACAAAAGAAACTACCTCCCAAACTAAAGGATCCAGGTAGTTTTAATATCAAAATCACTTTGGGAGATAAGATGGTGTCGAATGCTATGTTAGACTTAGGGGCAAGTATTAATGTCATGCCTTATTCTGTGTACTTGCAACTAGGTTTGAGGGATCTTAAGCCCACAAATATGTCACTTCACCTTGCTGATAGATCCATTAGATATCCCAAGGGCATAGTTGATGGTTTGTTGATACAAGTGAAGAGCATAATTGTACCGGTCGACTTCGTAGTTATGGAAATGGAAGACACCATACCTATGGACAATGAACACACTATTATTCTTGGTAGACCATTCATGGCTACCACCAATACAATCATTGATGTCCAAAGAGGGAAATTGACAATGAGAGTCTTAGGAGAGACTATAAACTTCAAAGTGTTTAACCCTTCACTTACTGCTCCTATTTCTTCTGCTGATAATTGTTTTGTTCCAGATTCTAATGATTTATCTATTTTTGACAATAATTTGCAGAATGGTTCACACAATAAAACTACTGTTTCATCTACAGATAGGAGGGTGAAGGAAACACTTATAAACTCAATTCAGGATAATGCCTACAAAGACCATGTCAAGTGTTCACAAATTAAAAACCTGGATTGTGAGTTTTTCTATCCTGGAAAAGATTGTTATGCATGTAATACTCGTTTTAAGTCTTTTTCAGGTGACATGAAGCCTCGTTTTTGGATTGGCAAAGAGAAAGGAGGAAGCAAGCACTTCAAGGATGCATTGAGGCCTCCATGATAAGAATGAGCATCGTCTTGCTAAGACGTTAAACTAGGCGCTTGGTGGGAGGCAACCCACCGTTTTAGGTATTCTCTATTGTTTCTTTTAATTTACTTCAGTTTAGCTTTTCTGTTTGCCCTTTCTAAACTCTTTTCTGAACATGTGTGTAGTTGAAAACCTTGAGGACAATGTTTAGTTTAGGTTTGGGGGTGCATTTTGCACTTTTGATTGGTAACAATACTTTCATGCTTTGGTCAATTTTTGATGAATAACTAGTCTTTATGCATTGTTTATCTGATTTTTAAAATATTTGAGGTTTGTTGTAAGGATCGGTTTTAATTTGCAATCTGTGTTTCATGCTTTTGATGTTGAAACTGAATGAACCCAAATCTTGTGTTTAGGAATTGAATTGTGGAGACTACCTTGTGAGAATATTGTTGAGCCCTTAACGTTTTATTCGGAGAGATAAATGTTCTTCTACTCTTTTAAACACCTTTCATATCATTTCAAATTGCTAGATGATCTCTATAGGTTTTTGCATTGAATGTTAGGATTTTAAACATTTAATGGGGGATCATGTGCTTAATTGAATTGCTTAGATTAAATGACTTAAGTAAAGTTTGAAGTGTTTGCCTATTTCATTCGTGCTTGACTTTAAAAAAAAAAAATAAATAAAAGGGAATTCCTATATCAAACAAAAAAAAAAAAAAAAAAAAGAGCTAAGAAGTAGCCATTCACAAATTACATATGTATGTGGGTCTTAAAAAAAAAAAAGAAGAGATAATAAGTTTATTATGACCCTAAGTTCTTCAAGTATGAATGGTTAATACAATACAAAAAAAAAAGAGAGAAAAATAGGAAATAAGTTCCCCTAAAGTCAAAACATTTTCATTCTATGGCACACTTGAAGTTTTTGCTTGAGGATTTTAATTGAAGCATGAGATTAGTAATGTGATTCCTTCATAAATCCTATCATTTGATTCCTTTCATGAGATCAATGTTATGCACTTTTGAGCCTTTCTTGTTTAATCATATGCGAACCTATTAGCTCGTTTCTTTACATAACTTCTATTCGCATATACATTGTTGAGTGCTTGAACCCATAGGATCGGTGTGATTTAGAGAGTAATTATTGTGAGGATTAGAGTTGAAACGAATTCATATTCTTAACACTAGGTTTGGGGGAGTCAATGTTGATACGCTTTTAGTATTGGAATTTAGATTTGTGAAGCAAAATTGATCTAAATGGTGAACCTTGATGTGCTTGATTGTCGAATAAATTTGTGCATGAATTTTTGGTTATGATTTGGAAAGAAATTAAAGCATGACAAGTTTTGTTAACTTCAATTTTAGTTTTGTTATTTGGCTTTTTAATTTTAGTTTTGCTTGAGGACTAGCAAAAAGTAGGTTTGGGGGTATTTGATGAACACTATTTTGATCTACTATTTGTGATGTTTTTAAGTGTTTATTTTGCATGTAATCTCGATATAATCTTGTTTTGGAGGGTATTCTACTGTTTTGCAGGGCAAAGTAAGTTTGGAGAGAAATTTGGAAAAAGAGAGCAAAAATGGAGTAAAAATGCATACATTATGTAAGCCTTACATTGATAATCAACAGAATATGTACAAGGCATGTACATTCATGTACAAACCATGTACACCCTTACATGCAAGGCGCGCCGCGGCGAGGGAGTTGTATGCCGCGGCGAGAGGCTCTCGGGTTGCAATTTGGAAATCATGAAAACATCGTGCGCCGCGGCATGGAAAATGTGCGCCGCGGCGAGGAAGTTTCTGTTTTGGCTCGTAAATTGTAAAAACATTGTGCGCCGCGGCATGGGAAATGTGCGCCGCGGCGCGCGCGCGCGTACTGGAATCCTTTTAGGGCACGAGACTTACATCAATTATGGAAACCCTTACAAAACCTAATTGGACAAAACTCTATATATACTCTCTAGCCTCCAAGTGATAAAAGAACCAGCCTCCAAAGGATTCCAAGCCTCCACCACTCCAAATATTGAGCCTCCATCTACAGATTATCATTGAGCTTCCACCAACTCGTGAACAGTGACGTGAATAGTGCTTCATCTTCTCCACATTCTTTAGAGAGAGATTACTCCATTAATGCTCCTCCATTGAAGCTCCATCAACAATCTTGAAGAAGGTGACCATCCAACATCAAGAGCTTGATCTAAGAGTGGAAATAGGGTAATTTATTGTTTGTAATCTTTTCTCTCTTTAAGAATTCATAGAATGTTATTTGTAATGAAAAATATTGATTTGGATTTCATTATGAGTAGCTAAGCTTTTTATGTGTGGGATTTTGGTGATGTAACTATGAGTGGATAATTGGTTTTGTGGAATGTTTAATGTTAAAGTGATTTATTTCGAGTTTATTGATTTTACTATTATGTTCATTAATTATTTCTGGCCAATTTAATTTGTGAATGTATGAAATATTTTGGAATTGAGTTTTAGAAACGCCATCTGAATTCAATTAAGCACTCTTAAACTTGAGCCTAATTCAAGTGCATTGATTTGTCTTGAATTAGGTGATTAAATTATTTTCTTAGATTTAAAGCTGATTGACCAATTAACGGTCCAGATCAAAGAAGTTAATTGGTTAATTAAGGGGAAATCACCATTGATTTGGGGTCTTCTAGGTTAGAGAAAATAATCAGTAGGTTCCACTTTTTCGTGCTTAACTGTTACAACCACATAAACCAATTCATCCATGATTAGCTTATTAACCAATTTCCCACACTCATTCACTTCATCGTTTTACACAAAGTCTACGCATTCACTTTATTTTTCTTGTCAACTTTTACAACTTCAGCAAGAATCTCCACAACCTTCCTTTGTTAGAATGTTTAGATTTAATTTTATTGTAATCTTTTAGAAAACAATTCACATATTTGAAAACCACCGCAATTCCTTGAGAGACGATCTTGGGAGTATACTTGTCGCTTACTACGAGTGACTCGTGCACTTGCGAGCTTTATAAATACAAAATTTGGTATCAAGTTTTTGTGCATCAGCTTCATCCACCATGGCCGCAGAATTTGTGGCTTGTTATGAGGCATCAAATCATGGAATATGGCTGCGAAATTTTGTCACTGGACTGCTTATTTTAGAGGGTGTTGAAAGACCACTCAAATTATTTTGTGACAATAAATCAGCGGTTTTATATTCTAACAACAACAGAAGCTCAACGAAGTCAAAGCATATTGACATCAAGTTTCTGGTTGTGAAAGAAAGAGTGCAGAGTGGTCAGATTTTTATAGAGCACATTGGAACAAACTCCATGATAGCGGATCCGCTTACAAAGGGACTACCACCCAAGGTCTTTCACGAGCATACTGCTCATATGGGTGTTATCCTGTTTGAGGATACTTTAGTTTAGTGGGAGTTTGAATTTGATTTGTTGCTTTATGTTGAACTTCAGATTTGTTATATACATATATTATTCAGTTTACTTTCTGCAGAAGTAAAGTTTTGGTTTAACACACTCTGTTAAGTAATGTGGTAATACTGATCTCAATAAAGAATAAAGTAGGACTAGTTGAAAATAGACATGTTTGGATCACATTACATGTAATTTTCATGCTACACATCCATGATTGATCTATGTCATTTGGTTGTATTGGTATATGTGACCATTGATAGATTTAGTCACGATAAATGTGACGAAGATCGCTTTGATCCTGTATCAGTATGATTAATGGACGAGATTGTTCGAAAATACCCTAATTGTGATGGCAGTTTCATGAGCTCATAAGGTTATGCACATTTACAAAGTTACATATGTGGCCCAGTGGGAGATTGTTGGAAAAATATTATTAATCTGTGGGGCCACACATGTAGTTTTAAATGTGCTATGCTATCTTATAGTTTAGCCAATTAAAAGGTGATCTATAAAGTTTAATTTTGGCTATCGGGTATTAAATTATTGTGGAATTAATGTGTAGAGACCGGACTTGTATTTTTAAGTTGATGAGGGGCCAATTTAAAAAAATACTAATAATTGGTAACCGCCTTTGGCGGTTATCTATATAAAGGGGTCATGGTCCCCATTTGAGCGTAGTGCTTGTAGAACACAAGTTTTCTCTGTATCCCCATCAACAGAGAAAAACTCTTTAGACAACTACGCATCAATTGGAAGATCTGAACCTGTTCGACAGAAGAACGCTATGGATTCCGGTACGCTTCCGCAATAATCTCTTCTTCTTCTCTTGATTCAACATGGGATCTAGAAAACATGATTTTCAATTTGGTAAACAAATTTCTAACATCGCAAGCCAACAAACCTAAATTGGCGTTGGAATCTATATGGTACCGATGCTTTAATTTTGTTACCCCAATTAAATGTTCCATGTTTTAAAACAATTTCAATTATTTAGTACTAATACTTATTTAAAAGTTTCAATGTGTTCCGATTTGAAGAATGATGTCAATTTAATTGCGATTTTTTTTCTCATGGGATTTAAGTGAAGGGAATTTTTGTCTTCCAATTTGTTTCCTGTCAAAAAAATCCAAAAAAATAACAAAAATCTTCTCATAAAAACTTGTAATCACAAAAATAATATATCTTATGTTTAACTGATATATTTTATATTTAACCTCGTTCAAAATTGAATTATGTTCAATTGAATATCATTCAATATTATAAAAATTATATTTGTTATTGTAAGTTTAAAAGATGTTTTTTTATAATTTTTCAAAACATATAAATATTGTAATTTCAATATTATAGGGATTACTATTATTTTGATTAAAAAATATACATATATTGTAATTTCAATATTATGGGGTGCTATTGTTTTGATTGTAAGGTGAGTTTCACTTTATATGCATTTTAGTTCAAGTTAGGAAATATGATTTTGGATAGAGTTTTGGGTTGAATTAGTCCAATAATTAATTAAGTGGGTAGATTTAATGTAATAATTTTTGAAAGTGGTTAAATAAGTTTAAATTTTTCAATTTTATCGTATCTTCTCTTTTTATTGATCATATACTTGGCACATAATTTATTTATAAGGATATAATTGAATATTTAAATTTTATATCCTCTAATTAATTAATTACCCCTTTTTAATTTAATTTGCAAACACGAAAACCCACAATCACCTTGTCTGCCGTCTTTTTCTTATATTTCTTTGGCATTATTGACGTCGTCAAACTGTTTACCATCTTTTTCTTATATTTCTTTGGCATTATTGACGTCGTCAAACTGTTTACCATCTCTTTCTTCTTCCCCTATTGCCTATTCAAATGGGTCAGTTTTAGGAACCCAATTTCTCGAATAAATTGCAAATGAGGCTACTATTAAGGCAAGGCATTAGCTTTGTGCGAGTTGTCTTTTCTTAATCTGGTTATTTTCTTTCTTTGTTGCTATAATTCAATTTTACAATTTTTGCTTTCTGAAGTTGTTACTATGAAAAATGAAAGTTGAGGAGCAATTAGATTAAGGGGTAATTGAGAGTTTAAAACAAATAAACGAGAGTTAAGATAGTTTTGATAATCTTATTTTAGTTTTTATAATTCGATTTGTAAATTATCTTGTGTTTGCAAATTAAATTAAGAAAAACAACAAAACTAACACTCATTCTATTCAAACTTAAATTTTTATAATTAAAAAAAATGATTAATATGTTATTTTTTTAACACACATTCAATTAGAATAAATGACAGTAATTTAGACACGTTCAATGTTGAATGTTCAATATTATTAAAATACTAATTTTATTACTATAAATTTTAGGGGTGTTATTTTTAATAAATTCTCATTAAATTAAAAGGGGTAGAGTATAATTAATTAATAGGATATAAATTTGAATATCCAATTATTTCCTTATAAATGAGTCATGTGCTTGGTACATAGTTGATAAAAAGAGAAGATACGATAAAATTGAGAAATTTGAACTTGTTGGATAATTTTTAAAAATTATTAGATTAAATCTATCGATATGTCACTTACCCATAATTAAGATAACTATTTCAACCCAAAATATTTTTGATGTATTCTAAAAATATTTCAAGTGAAAGATGTGTAGTATGAGTACTTTCTTGTTTTGTAATCTACGTACTTGGTATTAATGGATGTAATTTTTGTTTTGTTTATTGATGTTTATTATTTGCCTTAATTGAACAATATCAAATCTGATTCATTACATTTTCTATAACCTAGCTATGAAGGTATAAAAATGAATTCATATAAAAGAACAAATTTACGTATTTAATAAGTTTTAAGTTTCGCTTGTTATTAAAGAGAGTCTCTTATTATAATAGCTCTCTTTGTATTTTAAGTTTTAAGTTTCGTTTAGAATATATATATTTTTAATTTAATTCAATAAATAAATTACACATAAGTTTTGATCTTTTTATTTTCACCTAGATTTTCATCTAGGTGTGATTTTTGGCATGTTTTGTTTTGACTTGTTTTATTTAGAAATTTAGATATGATATTTTTTATTTATATATTATTGTAATTTAAATTTTGAATATCTCAAGTCATAAAAAGTTAAATGGTATTGAAGATCTAGCATTCTATTAAATAGAAAAATCATACATGAAAGCCAAAAACTCAAAGAATTCAAGAAAAATAATTGAAAAAAGTTTATTCTTATTCTACATCTAATTTTTAAGGATTCTTATGATAATTTTACGTATTTTAAATTTTTTAATTTAATTATTCTTATAATCTTGATTTGAATCGATATAAATCAATATTTTCTCATAAATATATTTAATTTTAAGAATACTAAATAAATGTAACCCAAATGATAAATTCAACTTTGAGCGTCGTGAAGAAAACTTTAGGTACTGATATAATTTATATTTCCAGATAAAAGTACCCATCATTTAAAGTCTATGTGAGTTGCATTTGAAAAAAATCTCCAATTAAATTAACATTATCATCAAAATAAAATAAAAAAATTAATTGAAGCTTTTAATAGAATTAATATACGTACATAATTAAAACTGTTTTAAAATATAGAACATTTAGGTACCAAAATTAAAAGATGGGTACATCCCAACCTTTTTTTTTACAATAAAGTTTTTAAGAAATATTTTAGTTCTTATAATTTAAATTGATACATTTAGGTATTATTTTAAAAAAAAAATATATATAAATATATTTTAGTCCAAATTTTAAAAATTAAAATGTTTTATTTTAATAAAATTTAGGGAAAAAAAGAAGAAGCTATTTATCTTAATAAGATGGAACTAAAATATTTAAAAAAATAATAATAATTTAATATGTTATACTAAGTAGCACATATAATATATATAGCAAAAAAAAAAAAAAAGATTGTAGCAAAAAAGTAGCACACATAATAAAATTTCCTCACGTAGGTGTGAAACTGAAGTGGGTACGGAAACGAAGCAGCAAGTTCACGGATTGTACTGTGCTACTGAGACTGAGACCCCCTTCAGCCAGTCACGGACTTAGTTTGCAAATAACCCACAAACCTCCAGACCCTTCAATTTAATTTTAAAATCTCTTTATCCTCTTTCTTTTTTGCAGTTCTTTCTTCCGACTCACCAGCTTTAACTTCCATTTTTCCCTTTCCATGCCATTTTTAGATTTCATTTCACGGGTTGGTCTTCCTACTTCAGCTATATAAATCCCCCACGTCCATCTTTACTTAATTTCCTTCAATTAAATCTATCTAATATTCTATACAACTACTAGTCTAGTCTACTAGTGTTGGTTTTGGAACCCAGAAAAAAAAAAAAATAATGGGTTCAGAATCAAAGAAGATCAATGCTAGTTTCTTCATCATCATCATCTTAATTCTCTCATTGATTTCCATGCCACCAATTCAAGCTTGTGTCTCATGTGATCAGCCACATCCACCAAATCATCATCCAGGCCAACACAAAACTCCACCTCATCCTCACCCACACCCACCATCCAAAAAACACCCACCTCATCATGGAGGGGGTGGTCAAATGCCACCAATCATTGTTAAGCCTCCCCCAGTTATTGGAACCCCTCCCATCAATAAACCTCCAGTCAGTCCTCCTTCAGGTGGCGGTGGAGGTGTTCCGGGCTTAAACCCACCGCCGACAACTCCACAGCCAACATGTCCTATAAATGCACTAAAATTAGGGATTTGTGTGGACTTGCTTGGGGGCTTGGTGCATGTAGGGTTAGGAAACCCAGTGGAGAATGTATGTTGTCCAGTTCTGAAAGGATTGTTAGAGATTGAAGCAGCTGTATGTCTCTGCACAACCATAAGGCTAAAGTTACTAAACTTAAACATATTCATTCCTCTTGCTCTTCAAGTTTTGATCACTTGTGGTTTGACTCCTCCTCCAGCTGGTTTTGTATGTCCGCCTCTAGTCTAAAGTGTTTTGGTTCTAGCTACTTCTATATTCAGGGGATGTGTTGTCTTACGGGTTTAATTAATTAATATTTTGTGCGATCATAATTCAAAAGTCGCCGATTGAGTAGTTCCTCGCTTTAATTAATAATTAATTTGTCCTTTTTATATATTTTTGTGTGTATGAGATCAATTGGGCATTTCGATATGCCTTTCCCTCGATCAGAGCTAGCAGTAAATATTAACTAAGCTTTGCGATTATTAGTTACCTACCTAATTAATACACTTGAAATTTAAGCTACCAAAACTAATTTAGGTGATCAAATCATACCAAGCTGTAATATCATAAATTTTATAATTTCTAGTGTGCTGCTGGAATTTATAGATAATTATTATTAATACTATGATATTCAACTTTATATCAATATCCAAACTGAATTTCACATATTAAACAAGTTTTTTTTTTTTCTTCTATAGTAACATATTAAACAAGTTGATAGCACATAACATTGCTTTTTTTTTTTTTTTTTCTTTTTTTTTTTTTTTGCCTGTTGCATACTGTTTTTATTATTGGTCGAATAAAAGATTGAATATGCCAAAACTGGTTCACGGGAATGTATGGTGGTTGAATGGGACAAAAGAATAATAATGATGATGGTGGAAAATTATCAAAAATTATACTCCTATAATTTATAATAATAAAATTAGTACTATAATAATATTAAACGTTAATGGATCTAAATTACCATAATTTAATTTAAACGGTATTTAATTAGATGAATGTTCAAAAAAATAATGTAAAAATTATTTTTTAATTATAAAAATATATGATTTAAATATAATAAATACTATTTTTATTATTAAAATTTTAATATGTGCTATTGTTTTTCCAAGAATAATTTAGCTGATTTCTAATATATGCAGTATTTTTCAAGTATATTATGCCATATATCTGAGATGAGGACATTTCACGGTCTTAATTTAGTGGTGAAAGGATGTAGTTAAAAAAAATTTAACATAATTTATTTTTATTAATTTTATTTTAGAGAAAACTGTTACGAAGGTCTCTTAGATTAAATCATTTGAATCATTTGATTCCTTAGATTATAAGTGATATCATTTGGTCGTTTAATTTTACAAAAAAGGAGTCAATTAATGATTAAACACATGATTTTAATGATTTTTTAATTAAAATATTATTTTTTAAGAGGCAAATTAATGACAAATTATATTATTTTAATATTTTTTATATTGAAATATTAATTTTAAAAAAAATAATATTTTAGTTAAAAAAATTATTAAAATCATGTGTTTTGTTTTTAATTTATCCATTTTTTTTAAAATTATGTGACCAAATGACACCACTTATAATCTAAAGTACTAAATGACATAATCAAAGAGCTCTATGATCTTACTCCCTCTATTTTAATACAGACACTTCATCTATATTTTTTATATGTATGAAGTCATCCTAAAATAAAAATATTAAATAGAGATTAAGTTAGCCAATTTTCAATAATAATAATTAAAAAAAAAAAACTAGATTTCAAGCAAAATATTTTAAAAATAAAATATATAAGTAATAAACCATAATTAAATTTTATTCCATAAAACTACATAATCATAAATATTGAAATTTATTCAATATATATATATATATGAATGCATAATCCCATAAATCATACAAGAAGTAATATTATAGCAAGGGGAATTGATCACAATTCGAAACATATATATAAGTTTACTTACACCACACATCAAATATATACATATGTTTGTAATTAAACGAAACGAGCATACACATCCAAACTCTAAGAAAGCAAGGAGACAGTTTGTACTTTATTTTAATTAATTATTTAAGCACACTGGAAGCCAGGTGGAAGCTTCTTAGAACAAACGTTAAGAAGTAGGCTAAGCGAAATAGGAACGTTAAGGTTGATGCCAAAAATGTTGCCTTTGATCGCAGTACAAAGGCAAGAGGCACACAATACCAAAAAATGGCTTTAAAGACGGTCATTAACCGTCATTGTAAAGCTAACGATGATGCTTCAAAAAAAATACAGTGACCTGTCATCTATTCAAGCGTCATCGTAAATAAACTTTTTTAATGACGGTCGTAACCTGTCATGGAAAACAAAAAACGACCGTCGTAAAAAATCGTATAAAAACAAGCGACCATCATGAAAAATATATTCTATGACGGTTGTTGTTTCATGACCATCATTATAAACTGACAATGACTGTCATAAAAAAATAATGGCTAGTCCATTATTCAATGACGGTTAATTAAAATAACCGTCCTAAATATGTGCGTGTGCATATATATATATATATTATGCTTTCCACATATCCTATTATATATATCAATGACTTTATTAATAAATCTGTAATTTTAAAATTTTTTACGGCCATAACTATAAATGTTAATAAATCTATATAGTTACTAATTAACTTTTAATTTTTCAAAACATAATTAACTTTTTCAAAACATATATATAAACTTTCGTAGTATATCTACAGTTACTAATTAACTTTTAATTTTTCAAAACATAAATAGATTTATACCTAGAATGAAAAAATATATATTCACCAATGCTAACATCCAATAAGCACAACATAATTGAAAAATTTTCTACATACATTAAGGGAAGGTTTCATGAAAACACAAACACAAGAATATAAATTAATAAATTTAATTTTTATTACACTTACCCTCTCTAATATGGACAAACTAGTAAAGTATTATTCTCCATACTATCGACAGATAACATTGCAAAAAAGAAAAATGCCAAAAAGGAATGGAAGTAATCTTATCATGCAAATATGGATCGAAGAATCTTGTCATCCGAAATGTTGATCCTCAAAAGTAGATCTCTTCACGCATATCACCAGCTGAATTCCTGATCAACCAGAAAACATGCCATATTTTACACAACTTTTCAAATGTAGAGCACAAAGTTTAAAGAGAGTATATAAGATGAGTTTCTTATTCCCAAGACTGATCTTCAAACTTCTTTCAAGAAATGATTCAAAATCAAAACCTATTAGATACAAACAAACAAAATTGAACAAAAAGCTTGAAACATACTAAAATTCGGAATCGAGAGAATGGTCATTAAACAACTTAGCAAGAGTACTCCTGGAACCACATACAATCAACCAAAAAAAAAAAAACCCTTATCCCTCTGCAGCATTTGAAAAACTCATGTCTTAGAAAATAATCCCAAAAACAAGGTCACTCGAGAAGAACCAAAACTATATTGTCAAAATGTGCAAATTCTTTAGAAAGAAATCGAAAGACGATGCTAAAAAGAAAAATGCCAGGAAGGAATGAAAGTAAATCTTATCATCCAAATGTGGGTTGAAGAATCTTGTCATCCCAAATGTTGATCCTCAGAGTAAATCTCTTCATGTAATATCACTAGCTGATTTCCTGATTGACCAAAAAACATGCCACATCTTACCCACAACTTTTCAAATGGAGAACACGTATTTAAAGAGAAGATATAAGATGCAAACAAAAATGAATGGAAAGCTTGAAACATACTAAACAACTGAACTCAAAGAATGAACATTAAATAACTTAGCAAAAAGTACCCCTGTTTCAAATCTAAGGTGGAATCAGAAGTATGAGGCAAGAAACGATCCAAACAAAGAAGATTATGATGTACTCAAAATGTAAGTGGGAATAATGCACTCCGGCAAATATTTACTGGTTGTTATGCTGATGGGTTTAGGACTATTATAGGTGTGTACTGAGACATTAAAGAACTTCTGAGCCTACAACGTACATAGACTTGAGAAAAACCAAGAACCATGTATAAAAACTACAGAACTTTGAAATAATCACACAAATTTGATTGAATCCTCCTAAATCTGATTGTATTTGCTTTTCATGATCAGTTAATTTACTGTAACTTAATCTAAGAAAAAAATCAGTGAGGACTTTAACAGAGAAGAAAAAACAGATTTATAGAGATAGAGACATACCAGTCAGACGATCAGCTATGGTGAATGATATTGACGGTGGCCAAACGGTTATGACACGGCAACGAATGGCGGCACACTTAGCAGTAAACGGCAACGCACTGGCAGCGAGCAACGAATAGCAGCGAACTGGCAGGGAGCAGTGAGCGGCAACGAACAGTAGCAAGCGGCAGCGGCAACGAACAACAACGAGCGGCAGCGGCAACGTGGGCAACGCAACCAGCAATATGAGAGATACGGCAATATAAGTGTTGGGTTTGAAAGAAAAATACAATATATACCCTAAGAGTGTTAGTTACATGTGATATAATAATGTAAGGGAAAAATTTTTATTGTTAATTTAAAAAAAATTATGACGATCGTTTTGTATCAATCGTTATAAAATATATTTATTTTTTATTTTAAAATTTTTTATGATGATCGTAACTTAGATGACCGTCATAAAAAATATTTATTTCTTATTTTGAAGTTTTAATTTAGAAGGTTTTTACGACGATCGTTTTTTATCGACCGTCATAAAATATATTTATTTTTTATTTTAAAATTTTTAATGACTATCGTAACTTAAATGACCATCGTAAAAAAAAATTATTCTTTATTTTGAAGTTTTAATGACGGTCATTTTTAAAACGACCGTCATTATAATTTTAAAATTTATGATCGTCATCGTTACTTCATGTACACATTTTTAATGATGGTCAATTTAAAAAAAAAATGGTTGACCGTCCTTAAAAGCCATTTTTGGCGTAGTGGCAGCCTCAATGTCAGCAAGGCCTTTGATGAGTGTGCAACAAGGGGTCACTGGTGGTTGCCCAATTGTAAGGTTGAGCAAACCATTCAGCACATTAGCACAAACCCTCAATTTTGAAGCATCTCTTGGGCATTTGGCATTTGATGAAGGACTAGGATTTGGGTTTTTTGGGCTTGTGTTGGGTTTAGGGCTAGGGCAATCACCAGATGAAGTCACAAGTGCAAAGAAAATAATATTAAGAACAATGAAGATAGCAAGGGAGGAAGAGGTCCTTGAACCCATTTTAGCTAGCACTTGAAGGTTATAAATGTATAGGAGGAGGCGTACAGTGAATTGCTCAAATAGCAAAGATTTATATAAAAGAGTTTTTTGGATCTAAATAACACTTTTTGAATTGAAACAGTGAGTTTTATTTATATAATATATATGATTTTTACCAAAATATCCCTTTATCTAAGTATTCGTAAAAACTTCGTCATTTCCATATTTCCTTTGAAGCTTATGGAACTTGTACATTCACATTTTGTATGTACATGTTACATACACATTTATTTTGTATGTAACCTGTACATTCACATTTTGTATATACAGGTCATGTGAATGTACAGGTTACATACAAATTTAAATTTGTATGTAAATTTGTAACCTGTACATACAAATTTGTATGTAACCTGTACATTCACATTTTGTATGTAACATGTACATTCACATTTTGTATGTAACCTGTACATTCACATTTTGTAAGCTGTTCAAAACAACAATAACATACAAACAATACAATGCATTTCATGTAACATGTACATTCACATTTTGTATGTAACTTGTATATTCACATTTTGTATGTAATCTGTACATTCACATTTTGTATGTAACCTGTACATTCACAACAATAACATACAAATAATACAATGCATTTCATGTGAATGTACAGGTTACATACAAAATAAATTTGTATATAATCTGTACATACAAATTTGTATGTACAGGTTACATACAATAATACAATGTATTTCACATGACTTTCCTAAACTGTTCAAAATAGCAATAACATACAAACAGTACAATATATTTCACGTGAATGTACAGGTTACATACAAAATAATATTTTGTAACCTGTACATTCACATGACTTCCATAAGCTGTTCAAAATAGTAATAACATACAAACAGTACAATGCATTTCATGTGAATGTACAGGTTACATACAAAATAAATTTGTATGTAACCTGTACATTCACATGACTTCATCTTCATCTTCAATTCTTCATCTGTGATGGACTACTACTCTTCATGCTCTATTTGTTGATGCCGTTGAGCTTCTTGGTGGCTATGAAAGTAACTTTTTACTTTCTTTTTCTTTATTTTTTACTAATAAATAAATTAATTAGAGGGAATTTTGAGTTAATAATTATTGAAATTGCGGGTAAATGAAAAATAATAGGAGCAACTCCAAACTTCAAGAATTCTATGAACAACTAGCCAATCACTACGATCCAAATCTGGAAAAATAACTTGTTCTCCCTTCTCCTAAATTTGCCAAATCAGTCCACTCAAACTTGCAGGGAACAATATGACGGCGGAACAAGTGCGGAATACCCATTGAGTAGTAGTGACGAACAGAGTGTGGTTTGAGAGCAAGATTTTATAAACTGGATTCAGTAAATGACTTGGGAATAAAATTGTAAAATCTGTATTGTCAAAACTCTGCCATTTAGTTACATAAGTTAAAAAGTTAATATACCACAAAATTAATCTAAATTGAGTAATTAAATCGGAGGCGTAAGAGGCTAGTAGTAGGCTTTTATATAGTGTTAAAGGGAAAGGGATATATTTGGAAACATTAAATAGCACCCAAATTTTATAAACGTAAATCAAAGCCGACATCATATCATGTGTGTGGTATTAGGGATTGTAGCTGGCAGACACTGCTGATTTTAATTTTAGGCAAATGTATGGATTTTTGAGTAGTGTTTTATATTAAGTGATGTATTAAAATTAAAGTGAAAAATATAAAATAATAAAATAATTGTAAAATTATTTAATTAAATTATTAAATGAATTATTTTATGCATTAATGTGAGAGTGACATAAAAATCAGTCTGAAAATATCATTCTATCAAGTTAGTTACTCACAACTGTTGTTGCTGTACATTGAAAATGAACCTCGTCTCAGAAGACAAAAATAATAATAAAAATTGTAATTTTGTATTGAAACTCCTTGGACGATAAGAAGGGTAGATTGGTAGGCGATAGCCGCGATAAGATAGGAAATTCTTTGTGCACGTTTTTTAATACACTATATATATATATATATATATATATATATATTTATATATATATATATATATATATTTATATATATATATACTTTTTCTATTGATAAATGTTGTGTTTCTGGAAAAATTAAAATTTATTTTAAATGAAAAATACATTTTTGAAAAACTTCTCTATAAAATTAAACCCCTTATAATGAATGATTAAATTATTGAGAAATAAGTATTAAAATAATCTCTATATTATTTTTGAAAAATTTATAGAATAAAAAAATTATTAAAATTATACCGAGCATTTTATGATATTTTGATATTATTATAATTAAATATAAAAATCGATTTAATTTTTTATATTTTCTAATTTAATTTAAATAGTATATATTGATAGTATAGAACTGCAAATTGTATCTCGAAAATATTATTTGGACCATGACCATAAATGTTTATTTTTATTTAATTTAAAAAAAAAATCACAAAACTAACACCTTTAAAACACATAACAACAAATAACACACCTATAACACTAACTCATATATTTCTCAATTGAAAATAAAAGAGTTATTTTTATTATGATGAATTTTAAGGACGTTATTTTGGGTAATTCTTCAAAAATTGTATTCATGAGTAAGGAATTCAAACAATATAAACCCCCATAAAAGATAAATTACTCAAGATAGCACCCTTAAAACTCATAATAAAAAAAATAACATAATTTAGCAGTGCTATTTTTGTTATTATATTTTTTAAGGGTGTTAGTTTTGTAGTTAATTTTTTATATTTTCTTTAAAAAAAAATTACTTAAAATATCATCTTTAAAACTCATAAAACAAAAATAACATCATAATCTTCAATTGAAAAGGATATGAGTTAGTATCAATAAGTGTTATTTTTGTTATTACATATTTTACGGGTAATAGTTTTGTAATTTTTCAACCAAAAAAAAAAAAAAAACATTGTTGAATTTTCTCTTTTTGTAAAATATATCATCTTATATGTTGAAGAAAATAAGATAGAAGAATACAATATCATCATCCATTTTCAGAAAATCGAAAGATCCAGAAGCGGGAAGAGTACCACTAATGAAGAAATTATACATATCCGTAAATATTACTACGTAGGCATTAACTCCCTACGCGCTAGATATCACTACCAATCTACCATAATGCTATGCACCAACACAAACATCATTTTCAGACTTATCAAGATCAAGATAAATCTTGCTTATAAAAAATAAAAATAAATCTCTACCAATCCATTTTTCTTTTTGTTGAGAAAAATCTTCACCAATATTTCTAATACAAGTTTTCCCAAGAAAATAAAAAAAATCAATTTTAATTTGTACATGTTGTATTGCCTGCAGCATATAGTGAATATGCATATAGGGTTGGTATATATAACATTCGAACCCTCTCTTTGCTTAAACTACCTAACGACTACTATATATGTACTTCTGGCATTAGTGTATAATCAAATTATATGGATCCACATTCTGCAATTAATACGTGAAGTCGCAGTGCTAAATACTCCTCCATTGATTCCACATCATTAAAGTTAACTCAGGTATAAAATTATAACCATTAATCCGTTTCCTATAAACTCATGACTACCAAGTATCGAGTCTACACACAAATATGAACCTGAAAATCCGACCTTAAAGCATAATTATTTTCATATGAAGCTTCCTTACAACCTGGGCTCAGACCCCATTAATGATAATTGTATGTTCTAGCGCTATTCGTGACATTTTCTTGCACCAACTTTTTAGCTCAAACAATAATATATGTTATTCAAACCGCTGAGAGTGTTGCTGTAAAAGTAGAGATATTCATACATTTAATAATTTTTTTTATAATATTATTTTTTTATCAATATAAAATAATTCTTCAAAACAATTGCTCTCGACATTTCTAACGAAATACAACAATGACACAAATATTTAGAGCATAAAAGATAAGCATTTTGCATGTTTTGTTAAAACTAGTAGATTAAAGTGTCTAGCTTAAAATTTAGAAAATTTATCAAAATTTTGTCACATATAAAAATTATCTTCGATATTTCTTTGATTTTTGAATTTTTTAATAAAAAAATTGACCAAAATTTTTGTAAATATTTTAAAACTTAAAATTAAATCTGAAAATACTGACGGATACTTTCATACCGAATATATCAAGATTTTTATTTATTTTTTGTTCAATGAACTAAAATTGCAAAAAAAAAAAAAAAAAACTAAATAATTTTTTTATTTCCCCACTATATCGATTAAAAGACAATCAGATTCCAACTTGTAAAAAAGAATGTGATGAACTAAATAAGCCTTTGCTAAAAAGTTTGGCATTAAAACACCCATTTACAACTGTAAATGGACTATATATTAATCTTAGGGTGACTTCTTTTCGGCTGCAAAATATAAACCTGGGGCTTAGGAACTAGAAAAACTGGTATGAAAGCAGAATAATAAACCACAGAGTTTTTCATTGACCACAGTATTACTCTTTATGGGCCTTGATTGGTCGGATCACGGATTGTCTTATAAAAAGAAGTGTCGGGTGTGCAAAATTAGGTTGTTCGAAATAACTCAATTTAATCAATTTTTAAAAAATTAAAATCAAATCAAATTAATAAAAGGTTTAAAACTAATACCCCCCTCCCCCCTCTCCCAAAAAAAAAAAGGTTTGAATAAGATAAATTATCTTTTATTGTGCCATGTAAATGTGTTACTTTAAAATAAATTATATTCTACAGACTTTTAACTTCTATAATTTATATTACCTATATGTTATTATAATTGCTATTGTTTAAAGTATAGAGTTCTAAAGTTAAAAGAAACCTGGAGTTTAAACATATAGTCAATTAAATATTCCTATCTATATCATACACTTAGCCACCTTGGATTGTAGATGATTAACATAATACATTAGAACATTAAATTTTTGAATAAAGAAAGAATGAACAATGAAAAACAAAATATTTAAAATAATTAATACAGCTAATATAATATACATATTTGTTGGTTCATTGGTTTTTAGCACTTAAAAATATAACTAACTTATACTTAATTGATTTCTCAAAAATTAAAACCAAACTAAATCAAATCATTAATTTTTTAAAACGGAAAAAATTAGATTGGGTTGGTTCGTTTTAGGTTTTGATTGGTTCAATTCATTTTTGCACATCCTTAGTGTTAGCTATGCAATTAATATTTGAAATAAAAGAATATCTCAAAAATTTATAACAAATAAAATATCACCTAATTAAATTGAATGAGTTTAGTTAGTTAAAATTTAACCTTAAATGGTTCTAATTAGCCGGATTCAATTTGAACAAAGTCTATCGAGACGATAATGATTAATGTATAATTTTTGCGCATAATTTTTTTTTAATAAAAATTAATAAATTTTATATAACTAGTATTATTTTTATGATTATAAAATTAAAAAAAATTACAAATATTAATTTTTCATACTATTTTAATTATTGACAATGGAGGTACAGAATTCCCGACCGGGTAGATCTTGTGGTTTAAGCCAAATATAGAATAAATCCTATGATAGAGGTAAAAGTAATTCTTATATAAATTATGACTATATAAATAATTAAAATAGAATTTGTAAGTAATAAGTTTCAACCAATTATTGTACTAACTTTTTGGTAATTACTAGGTAGTCACGTTGCAAAAAAAATAAAAATTTAAGGTATTTATTTTAAATTTTTCTAATTTTCTTAACTACAGTTTACATGGCAAGATTATCTTTGCCATATGCAATTAAAAAATAAAAATACATAACAAAATAAAAATAGCTAATTAACTAAGTTTATTGCTTTTTTATTATTGTGTCAGTCTTCCAAAAAAAAAAAAAAGAATAACTAAAGAACATAAATAATAGAATTGAAAAAGGAAATGGCACCACTGCTTGGTGAAAAACAGTAATATTAAGGTATTATTAGTCAACGGATGTAGGTATGGTCCCAATTTTATTTTAATGTAAAATATAACATTTTATTTTTATAGTTATTGGATTATATTTTATAAATCATGTTATTATATAAAATATGTATATTTAGTAGTATAATTATTTAAAATCATGCACTTTAATTCCGATATTTTAGTACAAGTGTCTTATTTTTAAAAATAATAAAGCTATTTATATTCACTTATAAATTATAAAATTAAAGTATCAAATTTGAAGGAATATCAAAACCCCTAATATCTTTGTATCATAGTCAACCATCACATTTTTGCTTAAGTGCTTGTTGCTACATAGAACGAAGTGTACCGGTGTATGCATACAGTATATGTCCTAAAACAAAGTGTACTATGATTTTTAATCAGGACGAGAAGATCCGAAGATCCAAGCTAATAATAATATTATTAAATGGAGGCACAAACCCATGAGCTGCTTATTGGATTATAGTGATCACGGGAGTGCCTTAATTATAAGTAAGCTATTGATGTCTTTTGATCCAAATTAATTAGAATTAAAAAAAAAAGTTATTTCATTAAAAAGAAAATTAAAATCTTCGATTAATATTTGTTGTGGAATCTCCAGCTAAATTCAAAGCCAGCCTTGCTTCACATGCCTTTTTTCTTGTCAACATTTTGTAATAATATAACAACTGAAGCAGTGGCCCTATAAATACCATTTCCATATTAGTTCTCATCACACCAAATTAACATACAAGTAAAACCATCTAACTTTGTTTAGTGTTAAGATAGTAGGGATGAATTCCAAGAGATGTTCAACTCTTGCTCTGTTTTTTTCTATTAACCTATTGTTTTTTGCCCTAGCAAATGGCTGTTACACTTGTACACAGCCTAAGCCAATTCCAAATCCTAACCCAAATAATCCAAGTCCTACAGTTACAAAAAAGAGCTGCCCAAGAGATGCCTTAAAGCTAGGGGTTTGTGCCAAGTTGCTAAATGGTGCAGTTGGTGCAGTTGTCGGGACACCGCCAGATGTGCCTTGTTGCTCTCTGCTTGCAGGGCTTGTTGATCTTGAAGCTGCTCTTTGTCTTTGCACTGCCATTAAAGCTAACATTCTTGGCATCAACCTTAACATCCCCATTTCACTCAGCTTGCTCATTAACACTTGTGGAAAGAAGCTTCCTTCTGATTTTCAATGTGCCTAATCAAGCAAACAAGTGCACGAGCGCGCGCGCACACAAAAAAAAATTAATACTTTCATGTGTTATGTTTCCTGGATTTTATTTTGCTGTTTTTAATTTTATCGTGTGCTCTCCTAAGTAGTTGCTCTAGTTATGTCTTCAATTAACTTTAATTACTGAGATTACAATTATTTATCAATTGTAAAACTCTAGTTATGACAGTTTGAAGACAATGCATGAGTTTGATCGAAGTTCCCAATTGTTGGCTTGACTATTTATGTAAAATCATGAGTCTAAATTAAATATCGTCTTTCTTTTTTTTCTTTTATTTTATTAACCTATATTGAATTCCAAGTGATCTTTGCTTAACACAATCTACAATTATACTCCTTGAGTTCTTGATCACTGTAGTTGCGATTTCTCGACCAATCTCTTTTTTTCTTCTAGCCAGTGCATAAATACCTTATGATCAACTTGATATGTAAATTATATGGATATTACTATATGATTTTTGTGGTAAGTCTGTATAAGATTTCAAGTTCATTTTAATTATATTCACAATCTGAGCCATGGATATTTTCCTTTTTCTTTTTTTAATTAAATGTGCATATATAATGCAAAACATGGAATGGGCGAGTTCTTAATTATCTATGGAAAAAAAGAATCTTTACTGTTTTATTTTTAATATATAAAAAGAATCTTTACTGTTTTACTTTTTAGTGTTTTGATAATTAGTTTCTTTATTTATTAAGTGTTTAATGCAAGTTGGGTGCAGCTCAAATTATAAAATAAATATTATTTATTAGTATGTAAGAAGGGAAAAAAAATGGCAAAGAGGACAAATATTCACCTGCATGGTCCGGGATTTGGACACCATAATTTAAACCACAACTTGATCTAACGCCACAGTTAACTGACTTAAGTCGCAACAACTTTAATTCCAAATTAAAATTTGAGAAAATAATAAAATTAATATCCCTTGTATTTAAATTTATATTTTTATAATTAAAAAAAATGATTAATATGTCATTTTTTTTAACACACATTCAATTAGAATTGAATGAAGACAATTTAGGGAGTTAGTTTTGTTACTATAAATTGAACGTTCAATATTATTAGGAGCTAATTTTGTTACTATAAGTTTTAAGGGTGTTATTTTTGGTAAATTCTTTTAGAATTTTAATTTATAATCAATTTTGCCAAAAAAATTTAAATATCTTTGATAACAAATTTTAAAATTAGTGTCGCATGTTTGGCAACTAATTTATAATATTATTTTTAAAAAATTAAGCTCTAAAATTTAATTTTGAACATAATTTTTTTTATTTATAAATTTCATTAAATTTTTAATTTTTTATTATTTTGAGTGAAATTAATCATATTGTGCTTGCATGGTTGAATTTTAAAAAAAATCTAATTCCAAAAATTCTATTTCTAAAATTGAAAATTTAGGAAATAGAATTTGAATATGAGTCATTAAACACATTTGATTTTAAAATTTAAAAAATATAAATGCTAACAAGTTGTGACTCAATGACATATAATTCATTTGGGCAAGTAAAAAAATTTAAAATTTTAGCCTCAATTATAAAAATGTGACTAGTATAATTATTTTAAAAAATTAAATTAAAAATTAGTTATAAATGAGCCTTGAATAGGTAGAAATTTAAAGTAAAAAAAAAAAAAAATTAGATCAGAAAAGTATAACATTATTTTATGATAGAACGGGTGGAATCTTATGTCTATACGACAAGGTAGGTGCGCGAAATAGAAAATTCATCCATTGCTTCTGGACCAAAAATTGTAACGTTATTCCTAACCAATAAATAGTAGCTCAAGGGATAAAACTTCAAAAATTATGTATATTCTTTTTTTTCTTTGTCCTATTATTGGCCTGACAACACTAATAAATATTTACTCTAAAATATGTAAGATAATTTAATTATTTAATTAATTTTATTTTAAAAAAATTATAAAATTATCACTTTTAAAATAAATAAGTTATAGAGATGTTATTTTAAATAATTTTTCTTTTATTTTAACCTCTTATAAAAAAATATATGATTATTTTCTTTTAACAATAAAAAATATATATTCATTTATTATATAAAATAAATTAACATATATTTGTTTTCTTTTTTAAAGAGGCTTAAAAATAAAGCTTTTTATATGAAAATAATTATTACATACAATTAAATCAATATGTAATAACTCTCTCTTCCTCTACGTACTTTCTCCATTTTTACCGATATGTAATAACTCTTCCTCTTCTTTTACATACTTTCTCCATTTTCTAGGACTCTTCGTATTTATTTTGGAATCACTTTTTATGTCACAAGTTATAATACAGTCATAATTGATATGGTATATAATTATTGATTAAAATAATAAGATTTATTTTTTTTAATCTATAATTAGCTATTATATCAATTATAATATATTATAAGTTGTAATAAATAAAAAATTTCTCATTTCGGTGCTGTTCGAAATTCCAACCGTTTTCACAATGAATTTTTCTTTTTTCTTTTCAAACAATAGATTTTTCGCATTGAAATGTGTTGAGGTGTTAATATTGATTTTATAATTTAGCTTTAAAAAAACAATGGACTATATAATTTCCACAAAACAAACTATTGAGTTTATAATTAGATTGGTTTTATTTTATTTGTAATTAATTGTCTTTGGTACATCATTTAAAGGAGTTAACGAATTGTGATTACATATAAATCATTTAAATAAATAAAATATCTATAATTTAAATTTTAATTATAAATGTATAAATAATATAGTTATTTTATAAAAGGGTAAAACTTTATCCACGTGAATCTTTTAGGAAAATTATAAAAAATAACATGTTTAAAATTTATAATAATAAAAATAGTACCCCAATAATATTAAAAGATATTTAATTAAATAATGTTCAACATTGAATAAAATTAAATTATCGTAGTTCGATTTAAAAGACATATAATTGGATGACATTAAAAAAAAATTATATAACAGCTATTTTATTAATAATAAAAATATTTAATATAAATACAATAATATTATATTTATTATTATAAATTTTGAAAATATTATGTTTGTCGTTTTTTGAGTATTTTATTTTCTATTATCATTACCCAAGATCTATGTTATATGATCCGTATCGGATACACGTTTTTGAAATTTTATTAAATTTTAAGACACAATCACACGTATAATAAGTATCTAATTGGTACAAATATGTGGACATGATATAAATTATTATTATATATTAATTGTTTATTTGTATTTTTTAATCATTTTCATTTGCTCAAACATTTCATTTTTAAATTTAAATTGTAGTATTCATTTATCTCAACCCTTTAATTAAATATGAGCAATTTGGAATTAACTACCCATTTTTCACCCAAAAGAAAAAATTTTGTTAATTTCATATGTCAAACCCACGTACGTTATAATCTCTTTTGTTAAAAAAGAAAACCATGTATATTAGGAAAAATACTAAATAATTTACATTTTAGTTAAAAAATTATATTTTTTAAAACAAGTAATAATAAAATTAAAATTATGTATTTTAATTATATCAAAATTAGATAAATTATATAAATGTCTTTAGTCGTGTAATATATGATATATAATATTTGTTAGATACCTGCACTATTAATTTGTAATAAGTTAAATACTAATAATGTAAGTATGTAAGTCGTATTACATACATACTTGTTACATAACTTGTATTATATACATGATATGTAATATGTAATACTTGCTACATAATTGTACTATCAATATGTAACAAGTTATATATTTATAATACAAGTATGTAACTCGCATAACATACATCAGATCATGAACAACTTTATTTAATAAATTATCCAACGCATGACTCAAATTAGAACTAAATTCAATATTAATTTATTTACTACATTTTTTTTTTAATAAGTAAAATAAGTATTATTTTTTGTAATTAAAGAAGACGTTGGATTATAGACTGAAAATAAAGATTAGAAATTATCGATTGAAAATAAAGATTATAATAGGAGGTAGAGTGCAAATAGATTTGAATGATCTTAGATATTGGGAGGAATAAAATCGTAGAATAAAGAATAAAATTGTAAATTTTTACTCTTATATTAAAGTCGTTAAATGATTTAAAAAAAAAATATTTTTATATACATTTCGCTACTACATTGGAGAATTAAATCGAAAATACCCCGTCTATGTTCATTAAAAAAAAAAAAAAAAAAGACATATCCAGCCCATTGTTCATGAGCGAAAAAAAAGGCCAGCCCATGTTTCTGTTTCTCTTCATTTATATTTCACGTTTGTCTTTTAGTTATTAGGTTTCTTTTTAATTTCTATCCAGCCCAGCGCATGTAACATTAATCTACATATCATAATATAATTAACTCTTTTTAGTAATTAATTTCACAATTTTTCTAACATCTTATTTTATTAATTTAACATTAAATTTAATATTAAGATATATTTAATATATACAGTAAATTAATAATATTAAAATTTTCTAAAACTAAAAGCCTTCAATCATGACAAGCACGTCCGCAATGTTGCTAAAAATGCCACATCATAGATGACATGGTCTTAGTGTTTAATATATTTTGATGTTGATTTTTAACTAAATTAAAAATATATTTTTATTATATATATTAAATTATAATATTCATAAAATATGATATTAGCTATGAATTAAATATAAAATAATAAAATAATTATAAATTTTACTAATAAAAATTAATTAAATTATATTATATAAATTATTATAAAATGGTAAAAAAAAAAAAAAAAAATTGGTTTAAATCAATGAAGAAAAAGACACCTACTGTTTATTGACCTAAACAAATAGCTTATTGAGTTTTTATTGCTAACCTTATTGCTTGACAACAAAGAAGAAAGAACAACTAATTTTAGTTTAGCTTATCTTATATATAATTTTCAAAAATTAATTAAAACCATCAATGTTCCATTATTGCGTTAAAAAACATATATAGTGACCCTTTAATTTAATATGATTTAATTTAGTCTATCAAATATGCATGATTTGAAAGTGGCCAAAATTCATTATTTTTGCATCTAATTTCTTTTTTAATTTAAACCATAAGTAGTAATTTCAAATATGAGATTAAAGTTTCAACCTTCAATTTTTTTATAAAAGACAAGCACTATAACTCTATATTTATTAAATTAAATTAATTAAATTCAATAATTTAATAAAAATATTCAAATTAATTCATATAAGATTATTAAAATATGCATAAATTAAAATTATTTAATTCAATTTAATCTATCAAATATGCATGATTTAGCAAGTGGCCAAAATTCATTATCTTTTCATCTAATTTCTTTTTTAATTTAAACCATATATAGTGATTTCAAATATGAGATTAAAATTTTAACCTTAAATTTTTTATTTAAAAAAAAAAAGCCCTATAATCCTATATTTATTGAATTAAATTAATTAAGTCCAATAATTTAATAAAAATATTCAAATTAATTCAATTAATATAAAATTATTAAATTTTAAATTTTTTAACAACATATTTAATTAATTAAAAATAACTTAATTTTTAAGCTACAACAATTAAAAAAAATTAGAAAAATGATTCATATATAACCAAAAAAAGAGCATAGAATCCCTTTTCTCAGTGTACAAAGAAAAAAGTCAGATTTAAAAATAACAAAATTTAAGAATATTATAAGCTTTATTTGATATAAAAATGGTCAAATTTATATAATGGTTGTAAAAAAGAAGAATATGCATTTTCTACATGCATTTAAATGAAAAATTATAATTTGGATTTATTTAGTGCTTTCTTGAAAAATTTGGAACTAATAAAAAATATATTAAAATTAAATTATTTAATTTAAAAATAATAAGATTAAATTGAACCCTTAAAATATAAGTTATAAGTGAATCTACGTGGGTCGTTTATTTAAGGAGAGTTATACAATCTTTGCACGCAGGAAAGAAATTGACGACTAAGAGCCACACCTTACCTTTCATTAATAAATTAAAAAGTACAAAGAGATCGAATTGTTGCATTGGCTATAATTGCTTGTGGACAAATATATAAAACATACTCATACAGTTAAATAGTTCCTTTCAGCTAAGGAACTGTGTTATCAAGAAAGAAAGTCGCTTTCCCTTGAATCATGTGGTTACTATTTGGTTTTAAACTAGTTGTGTCGTTAAGTTTTATTTTTTTGAAACTAGCTTTTCATTTTTAAACAAATCATCTCTAATTCATTATTAGAACACTTGAGTTTTTTTTAAACAATTTAATATTGCAAGGAAAAGTGATTTTTTTTTTTTATGTTTTTTCATTTTCATATAACTTTTAGGATTATTCTCAACAATAATGCATATATATTTTATTTTTAATCTTCACATTATGCATATTTTATTTTTAACTTTTTAAAAAAGTTTTATTTTAACCTCCACATTATATATATATATATTTTTTAGAATGTAATTTTTTTTTTTTGCATGTTTAAAAATAGAGTGCATATATATAATTTTTATAATGAAATTTTTTTAATAAATTAATAGTAAAATTATGTGAATAACAAAGAATTATATCGATTTGTTCAAACTTAACATTTTGTCTAATTCATTGGACATATCCAACTAATTCATAGTTGTAAATCAATTTATTTATTATATCTCTTAAAGAGGACAAAAATTGGCTATTAATTTATTATTGAACTCTCTTGTCTGACTTAAAAAAAAAATCTCTTGCTTGACATAAAAATCGCCAGATTTGGCCAAGCAAACAATCCCCGTTAACTAATCCACTTCACCATCATTGGTAGTTTCACTTGCTTAACTTATTAGCTTCGCTACATATTCTTCATGACAGACACTTTAGAGACTTACTCCAATTTATATTTCAATTTCAAACGAACCAAAATCTTCACATATAACTGTTGGATATGTATCGCAGCGAAATGTTGGCAAGATTGAGAATACTGAATAATAAATGTGCAGAAATAATGTAAAATGACACCAAATATTTAACGTGAAAAAATCCACTCAATGTGAGAGGGAAACAACCACAGGGCAACTCCGAAAAATCTTCTACTATAACAAATGGGTACAACAATTCTCTCAAGTTTATGCCCTAAACTTGAGGTATTACAATATTACACTCTCAAGGTGTATCTCTCACACTCACAATTGTGTGGTAAACCTCTCACCATTTTCTCTCTACAGATATTTATCACTCTCTGTAGGAATACCCAATATTACACTCACAAGGTGTATTTCTCACACTCACAATTGTGTGGTAAACCTCTCACCATTTTCTCTCTACAGGTATTTATCACTCTCTGTAGGAATACCCAATATTACACTCACAAGGTGTATCTCTCACACTCACAATTGTGTGGTAAATCTCTCATTATTTTCTCTCTACAGGTATTTATCACTCTCTGTAGGAATACCTCTCTTTTATCTCACAATTTAAATTAACTGTGGTATTCTTCAAAGCTGATACTCTAATTTTTGGTGAGACTCTGTGAGATCTCTACGATCTACGAGATGCTTCAGCTCCTCTTCTCATTCTCTATTTATAGAGAAATACGAGGGAGGCTTCTTAAGTCACTGCTTATGTCATATAAGCAGATTTTCAATATTAGCAGCTGTGGAAGCTTCATTTCAGCTGCTTCTCGAGAATAAAGTGACTGCTGCTGCTGGAGGTTTGGAGCCTTCTCTCTTCTTCTTCAATGCTCCAGAATGCTAAAGAAGGCAAATATGAGGCGGACCCCATCAAATCTCCCCCTCCGTCTCATGAAGAGAGGAATCACATTTTAGTTCCATCATTTGGAACTCATTCCAGCTATCTTGGAACATAGCTCGAGTTTCTGTTTGGGAACAATCTTTGTCAGCATATCAGCAGCATTCTTGTCTGTATGAATCTTCTTCACTTGAATCAACTTCTTCTCAAGTGCTTGGCGTATCCAATGATACCTTACATCAATGTGCTTTGTACGAGAATGATATGTGGCATTTTTGCTTAAATCAATAGCACTCTGGCTATCACAGTTAACCACATACTCATCTTGCTTCAAATCCAATTCTTGGAGAAAAACCTTCATCCACAATAGCTCTTTCCCAGCTTCTGTGACTGCAATATATTCAGCCTCTGTTGTGGATAATGCAATACATTTTTACAGTTTGGACTGCCAAGATACAGCTCCCCCTGCAAAAGTAAACAAATATGCAGATGTAGACTTTCTACCATCAAGGTCACCTGCCATGTCTGCATCTGTATATCCTTCCAAGATTGATTTTCCTTTTCCAAAGCTTAAGCACAACTTTGATGTACCCCTTAAATGTCTGAAGATCCACTTCACTGCTTCCCAATGCTCTTTGCCAAGATTTGACAGAAATCTGCTCACAACTCCTACTGCATGAGCAATATCTGGTCTAGTACAGACCATAGCATACATAAGACTACCAACTGCTGAAGAATATGGAATGGCCTCCATCTTCATCTTTTCTTCCTCAGAAGATGGACATGATTTCTTGGTGAGTTTAAATTGACCACAAGAGGCGAACTAACTGGCTTCGCTCCTTTCATGTTGAACCTTTCAAGAACTCGTTCAACATATCTCTCCTGTGACATCCATAGTCTCCTGGACCTCCTGTCACGAATTATTTCCATACCCAAAATTTGTTTGGCTGGACCTAAGTCTTTCATGTCAAAGACTTTTGATAATTCTTTCTTCAGCTTTTTGATTACTTGGGTTCTCTTGTCTGCTCCCCCTGATTATTGTTCTCATGTGCTGGCATATCTTCTTCAGCATCTTCATCTTCTTCTGCTGGTAAATCTTCCTCAGCATCATCTTCTTCCTGCAACCGTTTCCATACTCGGCAATTTCTCTTTATGTGGCCTGGCTTGCCACAATGGAAGCAATTATTGTCTCGTTCTCTTAACTTTGACCTTCCTCTGTTACTGAATGAGAACATCCTTCATTCTGCTCTGCCAGAGGGTAAAATTGTTGTTGCCGGTAAACTTCTCAATCTTTGTTTTACCACCAGACATTTTTTACTTGTCGTGAACCAACCTTGCAAAAAAAAATCACCTTTTGCAAATAGTGCCCTTGAATAGTACCATGTAAATAGTACCTCGTATTCGTGAATAGTCCCTCGTATCTGCGAATAGTACATGTGAATAGTACTTTCACTATTCAAACTGTCGGCAGATGTAAATAGTATTTTACTGTTCACTTTTACTGTTCACAATTATGAATAGTAATTTCACTATTTGCAATAATGGCTCTGATACCAGTTGTTGGGATATGTATCGCAGCGGAATGTTGGCAAGATTGAGAATATTGAATAATAAATGTGCAGGAATAATGTAAAATGACACCAAATATTTAACGTGAAAAAACCCACTCAATGTGAGAGGGAAACAACCACAGGGCAACTCCGAAAAATCTTCCACTATAACAAATGGGTACAACAATTCTCTCAAGTTTATGCCCTAAACTTGAGGTATTACAATATTACACTCTCAAGGTGTATCTCTCACACTCACAATTATGTGGTAAACCTCTCACCATTTTCTCTCTACAGATATTTATCACTCTCTGTAGGAATACCCAATATTACACTCACAAGGTGTATTTCTCACACTCACAATTGTGTGGTAAATCTCTCACCATTTTCTCTCTACAGGTATTTATCACTCTCTGTAGGAATACCCAATATTACACTCACAAGGTGTATCTCTCACACTCACAATTGTGTGGTAAATCTCTCATTATTTTCTCTCTACAGGTATTTATCACTCTCTGTAGGAATACCTCTCTTTTATCTCACAATTTAAATTAACTGTGGTATTCTTCAAAGCTGATATAATTTCTCAGCTTCTCTCTACTCCTCAGATTTGTGAAATCTGAGGGAACTCTAATTTTTGGTGAGACTCTGTGAGATCTCTACGATCTACGAGATGCTTCAGCTCCTCTTCTCATTCTCTATTTATAGAGAAATACGAGGGAGGCTTCTTAAGTCACTGCTTATGTCATATAAGCAGATTTTCAATATTAGCAGCTGTGGAAGCTTCATTTCAACTGCTTCTCGAGAATCAAGTGACTGCTGCTGCTGGAGGTTTGGAGCCTTCTCTCTTCTTCTTCAATGCTCCAGAATGCTAAAGAAGGCAAATATGAGGCGGACCCCATCAATAATAGTGGCACACTCAATTTGAGTTTTTAGAAACACACTCTAATGACGAGCCTAATTTCAAGCAGCCAAGCCTCGTTCCTTGAGACCTACCAAGCTCTCTGGTTAATGAGCCCTACGACATCCCTATCTCAACAATATTGAGTTGGGTCATTCAGTTAAGGGTGAGCACTACTCCGTCACACTTGATGGCGTCTATTCCTTGGACTTGCTCGATGGCATCAAAGATGGCCACTTTGAGCACTTCCCATCCATGTTTGTTAGGAAGTTTATGGGTTGAAGCTAATACACAATTAAAGTAAAATTGAGAGAATGAAATAAAATAGACACAAGTATTTACGTGGTTTACTCAAAATGATTACAGGCTATTCTACGGACAAAGGCCGAAAGGAATTCATTATATCGAAAGATTTACAACTTCTCTCTAAATACAAGGAGAGAACAATATACCTCTCTCTCTTATAATAGGAGAATACAAATAACCTCTCTATTACAATGAGGAAAGAACTATTTTTAAGTGGAAAAACTTTGAATGCTTAGATATATGAGATTTTGGAATGAGATGATGGAAATGAGCAAATGATCTCTCTATTTATAGAGAGAAAAATGTTACTATCTGGAGAGATGATATATGCGCTTACATATGTCTCTTCTTACTATTTGAAGAGATGACATGTGTGCTTACATATGCTTTCTTCTCCCATTTTCAATGGTAGGTGAGCAACCATTGAATTGCAATAATATTCTATCAATTAAGCCATCTCTTTTGACATTATGAAAGTGGCTTCACACTTGTCTTTCAATCTCCCACTTGAAGTCATCTTTCACAGTTAGTTCTTCCAACTGTCTTTGCTCAAGTCTTGTTGCTTATGTCTCTGCTAGGCTATATGAGGATCGACACTATACAAACTTGTCAGGGTTGATTGGTTTTGTCATTACATCTGCTAGGTTCTCATCGGTGTAAATCTTTTGCATATCCACACTTCCTTCCTCTACTACTTCTTAAACGAAGTGGTATTGAACCCTTATATGCTTTGTCCGGGAATGAAAGGCTGGATTTCTTGCTATGTACAAGGCACTTTGATTGTCACAAAAGAAAACAATCTTCTCCTACTTGTGCTCGAGTTCCTCCAATAACCTTTGAATCCAGATTGCTTCATTGCAAGCTTGTGTAGCTGCCATGTATTCTACTTTCATTGTAAATAAAACCACAACAGTTTGCAATTTAGAAACCCAGCTTACAACTCATCCTACAAGTGTAAATACATAGCCCGTAGTAGATTTACTTTTGTCGAGATCTCCTGCAAAATCTAAATCCACATAACCTCTGACAGTTAATTCTGAACCTCCAAAACATTATGCAACACTTGAGGTTCCTTTGATGTATCTAAGGATCCTCTTTACAGTGTTCCAATGCTCTCCTCTAGGATTCGCCATAAATCGATTGACTGCTCCCACTACTTGTGCAATGTTTGGCCTGGTACATATCATAACAAACATTAAACTTCCCATTGCTGATGCATACGGTACTCGAGACATCTCCCTCCTCTCTACTTCATTGCTAGGAGACATACTTGAGGATAACTTGAGATTAACAGAAAGTGGGGTAGATATTGGCTTACAATCTTGCATGTTGAAGCGTTGCAAGATCTTATTAAAGTAGTTTTTCTGGAAAAGCCAAATCTTCTTGTTATTTCTGTCTCGGTGAATCTGCATCCCTAGAATCTTGTTTGCTGGTCCCAAGTCCTTCATATCAAACTCCCTAGCCAATTGAGCCTTTAATTCTTGGATTTGATCTTTGTTGGCTCCTATTACCAACATATTGTCCACATATAACAATAAGATAATAAAGCCATTATCCCTATCAAACCTTTTGTAGTATGTACAATGGTCTGAACTGAGTTTGTTGTATCCAAGGCTAATAATGAAGGAATCAAATCTCTTGTACCAACACCTAGGCGCTTGTTTGAGACCGTATAGAGATTTGTTCAACTTGCAAACCAAATCCTCCTTGCTTGTTTAAGCAAAATCTTCTTGTTGAAACATATAGATTTCTTCTTCAAGTTCTCCACGAAGAAATGTAGGTTTTTACATTCAACTGTACTAGATGTAAGTTGAACATAGCACACATAGCCAAAACTATTCTGACTGTTATAAGTCGTACTACTGGGGAAAATATTTCATTGAAATCAATACCTTTTTTCTGAGCATATCCCTTCACCACCAATCTTGCACGATATCGTTCTACTTGATCATTGCTATCTCGCTTGATCTTGTAGACCCATTTGTTACCAATGGCTTTTCTTCCATGTGGTAATGGTACTAGTTTCCAAGTCATGTTCTTATGTAGAGCTTCAATTTCTTCCTGCATTGCTGTCATCCATAGAGGTGCATCTGAACTACTTGTAGCTTCATGGAAAGTTGATGGCTCTCCATCCTCCGTTAAAAGACAGTACGCAACATTACTCTCAGTAACATACTCTGAGTGCCAAGTTGGCGGCCTTCTTTCACGAGTTGACTGACGTACTTCTGGAGCCTCAGATTCAACTGGTTCCTGTACCTCGTATTGTGGTGCTGCTTCAGTAGAATCTATAATTTCTTGTATTTGATTATTCTCCACTTGAACTGTTGTAGTCTCTGAATTCTCATTCGACATGCTACCGTCTTCATCTTTTCTTTGTAGTTGATCTTCTGCAAAGATCACATCCATGGTGATTATAAGATTGCGAGTGGTGGGATCCCACAAGCGATACCCCTTGACACCATCAGCATACCCCAAGAACATACACCTTCTGAATTTTGGATCCAACTTTGATCTTTCTTGGACATTGTACATCACATACACAGGACATCCAAATGAATGTAAAGTAGAGTAATCTGCTGGCTTACCAGTCTATATCTCCATCCGTGTCTTTAACTCAATTGCCATTGATGGCGACCGATTTACCACATAACATGCAGTTTTGGCTGCTTCTGTCCAAAAGGAGTTGGATTGACCTGCAGTCCTCAACATAACTCTTATCTTTTCTGCAAGAGTTCTGTTCATCCATTCTGCCACTCCATATTGTTGAGGCGTGTATGTGACTGTGAATTGTCTTTTGATACCTTCTTGCTAACAAAGTGCAAGAAACTCGCCATCTATATACTCTCTTCCATTAGCCGTCCTTAAACACTTAATCTGCCTCCTAGATTCAAGTTCCACCTGCGCTTTAAAGTCTTTAAATACTTGAAAGATATCTAACTTCTTCTTGATTGGATATACCTAACACCTTCTAGAGTAATCATCAATGAATGACACTAGGTACTTTGCACCTCCTAGTGAAATTTTTGGTGATTCCCATACATCAGAATGAATCAAGTCTAAAATATCTTTACTCCTTGCATCAGATCTGCTAAACTTCAATCTATGCTGCTTACTTGTAACACAATGCTTACAGAAAGATAGATTTATCGATTTGACCCCTGGAAGCAACTTTCTGTCAGAGAGAATCTTCAAACCTCGTTCTAACATGTGGCCCAATTTGAGATGCCACATCATTGTTGATTCTTCTCCTTTACTGGTTGACGCGATACACGCATCAGCTTCCTGTAGTGTTTCCCCTTTAAGCATGAATAGATTTGCTGTAATCTTTTCTGCCTTCAAAACCACAAGTGCACCTTTGATAATTTTCATGATCCCATTTTCGACATGGGTCATGCATCCAAGATTGTCTATTTGCCCCAAAGATAGTAGATTCTTCCTCAAGCCTATCACATGTCGTACCTCTTGAATAGTGCGAATTGTACCATCAAACATTTTTATTTTGATAGTACCAATACTAGCAATTTTCAAAGCATAATCATCCCCTATGTGTATATAACCTCCTGAGATTGGTTCATATTTGTGGAACCATTCTTTTTGAGATGTCATGTGCAATGTTGCTCCTGAGTCTATTAACCAGACATCAGAAAACTGCTTTTTACCTTCAACTGCTACTGTAGTCTCGCTGTATAAGACTTCACCATTATCAGGGATACTTGCTACATTCCCTTGAGCATTTGACTGCTCAAGGTCTCCATTCTTTATTTTACTCCAACAATCCTTTTTGACGTGCCCTTTTTTGCCACAATTATAGCACTTGAAATTCTTCTTACTTCTTGATTTCGATCTACCATAATTTTGACTCCCACTAGAGCCACATTCTGTTGATCTTCCTCTCATCTCCGTCAAAGCTTCTGCTTGCTACGAACTTACTTGTATGTCTTCTTTATTTTTACGCCGAGTTTCTTCTTCCAAAACAGCAGCTGTAATTTCATCAAAGATTAGATAGTCTGAAAGGATGTTGTTCATCAGGTTGATGATGAGTTGATCATACGAGTCAGGTAGACTTTGAAGTAGAAGTTTCGCATGTTCAGATGTCTCTATTTTGTAATCCATTGATGTAAGTTGCGAAAATAGAGTATTCAAGGTATTGATATGGTCAGTTACCGATGTGGATTCTACCATTCGAAGAGTGTAAAGTCTTCTCTTTAAGAAGATCTTGTTGTGAAGTGACTTGGCCTCGTACAGTCTTGTTAGAGTATCCCAAATCTCCTTTGTCGTCTTCTTTTTTGCCAATACTGGATAACACTCCATCAGCTAGTGCTAAGTGTAGATTAGCAATTGCGTTGCCATCCATTTTGTTCCACTTGCTATCATCGATTATTCCAGCGGGCCTATCTCCAATCACTTCCAAATAATTCTCCTTACTCAAAATTACCTTAATCTTCATTTTTCACAACGAGAAATTATTTCTGTTGAACTTCACAACATCAAACTTTGTTGTCGTCATTTTGATATGCTTCTCACTTGAACAGGCTTCCACTATTACACGTGAATAGTAACTGTATATATGAATAGTATTCGTGAACAGTACCCACAACCAAAGCTATGATACCACTGTTAGGAAGTTTATGGGTTAAAGTTAATACACAATCAAAGTAAAATTGAGAAAATGAAATAAAATGGAAACAAGTATTTACGTGGTTCACCCAAAATGATTACAGGCTACTCCACGGGCAAAGGCCGAAAAGAATTCACTATATCGAAAGATTTACAACTTCTCTCTAAATACAAGGAGAGAACAATATACCTCTTTCTCTCTTATAATAGGAGAATACAAATAACCTTTTTTTCACAATGAGAAAAGAACTTTTTTAAGTGGGGAAGCTTTGAATATATGAGATTTTGGAATGGGATGATGGAAATGAGCAAATGATCTCTCTATTTATAGAGAGAAAAATGTTACTATTTAGAGAGATGACATATGCGCTTACATATGTCTCTTTTTACTATTTGAAAGAGATGGCATATGTGCTCGCATATGCTTTCTTCTCCCATTTTCAATGGTAGGTGAGCAACTATTGAATTACAATAATATTTTATCAATTAAACCATCTCTTTTGATATTATAAAAATGACTTCACAGATATATTTCAATGTTATTAAGTATCAAACTAACACCTAATGTACAAGAGTAGTCTTAAAATTTTAGTAAAAATTGCAAGTGGGATTAAGTAAGAATAAAAATATTGAAAAGATCTGTAATAGCCTATTTTCCTATATCAAACTTACACCTAACGTATACCTTTAAATTTTAGTAAAAATTGCAAGTGAGAATAAAAATATTGAAAAGGTCCGTAACCTATTTTTCTATATTAATTTTTCACTCTTGCTATAATAATTAATCCATTTGTTATATTTTAGAACACACTGCTACAATTTTGATAATATAAAACAACTTTTAATATAAAATGAGAAATAAATAAGACGATCTTAAGTATATGATTATTATATAAAAAATATTAGACAATTATGAGAAAAAAAATTAAGCGAAACTTAATAACCGTCTTAAAAAATTTCTTTTACTAATCGTCCTATATAGTAATATATAAGACGGCTACTAGTTGTCATAAAATAATTTGTGTAAATTTATTTTACTTTATTGTCTCTTTCACGAAACCATTTAGTACCATGAAGTTAAAATCTCTAACTATTTCTCGCGAATTTCGAACCTCCTTGTCGCAATTACCACCCTCCCAACACCACCAAAGCTCCCAACGCCTACCAGCACCACCAAACTCCACCAATGCCGGAATTTACCCACCACAATCCCGTACACCTCAAGCCAAGAAAGCAATGGGGGATGTTGGTATTATGCTAGAGCTTGTCAAATTCCTCAACTCTAAATCGTTTGAGATTCGTGAAATGGCAACTGAGACACTTTTTGGGCTAGTTTTGGTGCCAAAGAATCGAAAAAGATTTGTGCAAGACGATCACAATATTGGACTTGTTCTGCAATTGCTTGATTCAGAGCAAGAAAATTCAGTTAACAAAAAGTTATTTTTTTCTATATTAATGTCATTGACATGTAGCAATAGTGGAAGAAGGAAAATTGTGAGTTCTGGGTATGTTAAGAACATTGAGAAACTTGCAGAATCTGAGGTTTCAGATGTTAAGAAACTTGTGAGGAAGCTTTCCACTAACAGATTTCGTAGTATGATTACTGCAATCTGGCATTCTTGAATACAATATTGGTCTAGAATTAAGTTTTATTTAATTGTATATGTTGATAAGTTTTATCACGTTTAAAGACCTTTTTCTTATATCACCACACTTTCAATTTTCTTAGGTTCTTTTATTATTTTTTCTTTATCACATTTGGTATGGAGTTTCAAGGTAGACAGAGTGTGTGTTTGTTGGAATAGTAGTTCACTCACTTTTGCTGAATTGATGTCTAAGCTATTAGTAATTGACCCGAAAAGTTGAGGTGCTTTTAATTAGAGTGCAATCAATGATGATGTTATAAAATAGAAGTAATACTCCAAAATATAGATGAAGTGTATATGATATTTTGAGTAAAATGATTATTTATCTGAATATAAATAGGTAATTAAAAACTTGAAAAAGAATAGACGGTCAATTTTGAATTTTAGTTATGGGTGTGTGTTGTGTAATTATTTAAAAAAAAAAAACTAGAAATTAATGAGGTAAAGAAAAGTGATGTAAAAAAAAAAAATGAAGAATGATGTTAAATTTATATTAGTTAATATTTCTGTTAAATATTCAGGAAAGAGCACATGAGTAAAGCTCAAGCATGATAACCTGAACCTCAAATGGGCATGTGACCAATGGAAATGAAGGTCCCTGTCAACTTAATAATTATTAGAAACACAGAAGAGGTGATAGAATATGCATATATTTATATTTATATTAGGTAATATTTTTTTTTATATAATTATATTTATATTAATTTAAATTTTACAAATATGAAATATTATGTTAGGAAATAATTATTATAATTAACAAGATTTTATAAATATGGCATTGTTAACGTAAAAATTTAAATATTAATTTTAATTGAATTTTCGTTAAAGTAATTATTTTAGTTAGTTTTTAAATTTTTTTAATTATTTTTTACGTTCGTAATTAAATTAATTATATAATTATTAACTATAAGTGTCTTAATTGTATTAGTGTCTAAAACAATCTAAATCGTATGAATATAGGTAATATGTTATAAAATTCATGGATATATATGTTACCAAATTTATTGTAAATTCAAACACAAATGATGTATTAATAAACTTAAACCTTATTATTTATGTATGAATATTCAAGTAATACGTAATATTATTTATCTATTATTTAGCTTTAACATATTTTACATATCTTGTATTGTAGTTCTCAAATAAGAATCGGTACACACTAACAGAATTGCTGACATTAAGGCAAGATGGTGTATATACGTGTACAATTATCTTTCAAATAATTAATTAGTTTGTATATAGCTAGTTTTAATCCTTAGATTGTATGTTTTATATATATGTATGTTCTTGTAATTTAATTGTACATTATGGTAATATGTGTAAATTAAAGCTAGGCTTTGAACCATATATATATAATGTAAATTATGAATATTTTTGGAATAAAAATTATTCTAAATCGTGTTTTTGGAATGAAATTAATATTTGTATAGATTATATATAGATTTCAGTACTGGACAAATACAAAAAAAAAAAAAAAAAATCTTATAGGGCGGCCACTGTCTTGTAAATTTTTTTTTCCATAAAAAATAGAACAGTTAGTAGTCGTTCTATAAGAATTTTTTATAAGGCGCTTAAAAAATATCCTATTTTTTTAATTCTTTTATGATAGAATTTTATAAAACGACTACTGACTATTCTATAAAGACAAATTTAGTAGTAGTGATTGCACGTGCACTTTCATAACAAATTTTTGTCGATATGAAATAACATCAAATTTAATTGACGATATTAAAAATAAGTTAAATTTTTTTAATATTTAATTTAATTATTAATTTATAATAAAATATAAAATATTTTAATAATACTTATTCTACCTCATAAAAATAGGCTAAAATGTTATTTTTTTTCCTCAAATTTATATAATCATCATTTTTATTATTTTATTTTCATTTAAAAAAATATTTTTTTCATTTTATTTTATTTATAAATTTATAAAATTTATTTTAATATTATTATTGTTTAAAAATATAATAATATTATTATTTTCATTAAATTCAAAAAAAAAATTTGCTAGTACAGTTTTCTATCCATTCTGAAATAATAGATAAGTCGGTCCTGTAATAACCCACTCGCCCAGGCCCGAGCCTACTGTGGAAGAGAAACCTTGCCGGTGGGATTGGTGTCCAAACTCCAAAACAACAATATAAATACCAAAAAAAATTCCAAATTCAAGTATCTGAGTAGTATCTTATTATTATCTTTATTATTGTTTTAATACATAATATTATTATACAAATTTTTTAGTAGTATTTAAAAATATCTTAATTGTCTAAAATGTATTCATTTAATCAAAATAAATAAATGTACAAAAATTGAAAAATATTTTAATCAATTAAATATTTTATTATTATTTTTATCATTTTTTTTCTCTCTCTCTCATTCTTTCTTGGATTTAAAATTTAGAATTTATAGTTTAAGGTTTATATTTTAGTGTTTGGTATTTAGGATTTATGGTTTAAGATTTATTCCTTTAGGGTTTATGGCTTATTTTTTACAAAATATTAAATACACCGATTGTATGATTTTTATAAAGTTATATAGTATTGTATAGTATAAAAATAGTATAATTATATAAAAAATTTGTACGATCAAAAAAATTATGTTTAAACTGTACTAGACATATAACTTAGTTTATTTGAATTTTCAATTATAAAATTATAAGTATTAACTTTTTATTTCATCTTAAATTAAAAATATTTTTTTAAAATTTTAATACAAATATAAAAAATGAATTATATATTAACTTATATAAAATTTATAACAAAAAAATTATTTTAAATACAAATTTTTTATTAAAATATTTCAATCAATTTTATCTTATTGTATTGTACAATTGTCACTAAATATTATACAAACTAATTTTAATACAATTTAATGAAGTTTAGTTTAATACGACTATATTTAATCTATCTGATATGATACACTAAATATACCGTTTGTAATTAATATTTAGTGTTTATGATTTATATTATATCGTGGGTTTAGGATTTAAGATTTATAATTTAAGAAAAAAAAAATGAAAAAAAATAATTAAATTGTCCTTTAATTTTTATACATAAAAAAATATTTTTAATTAAATTAATATTTTTTTAAAAATAATATAGATAAAAGTAGCACTAAAATATTTAAAACAGAATGGGTACCAAAACAACTGTAATTTGCTGTTCTCGAATATCCTCTTCTATATAAACGACACTGCCATGTACCCAATTGAGTCACAAGCTTCTTCATAGCGTCCCTTTGTACACTTTTTTTTTTTCCTCCTCCCAACCTCAATTATAAACTCCCACTCCAACCTCTTAGCTTTTCAGCAAGAAAGTTGCATTCTTTTTTCCTTTTGTTTTGAAATAGAAAAGTTTCATTTAGTCTTTAATTACAAACATTAGGCAAAACAATGACGAGTGATCTTCCTCAAACGCAAGGCAAAACTCTCCCTGATGCCTGGGATTACAAAGGCTGCACAGCTGATAGGTCCAAAACTGGTGGCTGGATTGCCGCAGCCATGATTCTAGGTACTCCACAAATACATCACTCCTCAGTTAATTGATTCTTTTTAATTAGTCTTCAATATATATTCAATTGACCTTTTTAGGTCTCTCTCTCTCACTCTCTCTCCTTCTTCTCTCTCTCTCTCTCTCTCTCTCAGGTGGGGAGGCTTGTGAGAGGTTAACAACACTTGGTATAGCTGTTAACTTGGTGACTTATCTAACAGCAACCATGCATTTGGGAAATGCTACCTCTGCCAACACTGTTACCAATTTCTTGGGCACCTCTTTTATGCTTTGCTTTCTCGGCGGTTTTGTGGCCGACACTTTTCTTGGAAGGTTTTGATTTTTCACCTCCTCATTTATTTATTTTTGCCTTACTATTGGTTTGCCTTTAGGGAGAATGTGTTTCCATAAATCACAACATTGATGGTTTGGTTTCACTCACTATCTGTCTTCTCTTTTGATAGGTACCTCACTATAGCCATTTTCGCCATAGTTCAAGCAACTGTAAGTTTTCCATATAAAAATCATAAAAGAGTATATGAATGACAACCATTTTGCGTATTAGTTAAACTGAACAACACTCTGTTTGCTTTTTGGGATTTTGGAGTGTCTTATTTGATTATTCATTATGGGTGTTTAGGGTGTTGCAATTTTAACAATCTCAACAATGGTCCCAAGTCTCCGACCACCCAAATGCACCGCCACCTCAACTAATTGCGTACCTGCAAGTGGTATGCAACTTTTTGTTCTGTATATAGCGTTATATCTCACTGCTCTCGGCACCGGAGGTCTAAAATCAAGTGTCTCTGGATTTGGGTCGGACCAATTCGATGATTCTGACAAAAAAGAAAGAGCCCATATGACCAAATTCTTCAATTGGTTCTTCTTCTTCATAAGCATAGGCTCTTTAGCAGCCGTGACCACACTTGTTTATATCCAAGACAACTTGGGTAGAGAATGGGGTTATGGGATTTGTGCATGTGCAATAGTGATTGGTTTAGTTGTGTTCTTGGCTGGTACTAAACGGTACCGTTTTAAGAAATTGGTTGGTAGCCCTTTAACGCAGATTGCCTCAGTGTTCGTGGCGGCTTGGAAAAATAAAAACTTGGAACTACCATCAGATTCATTTTTGCTATATAACATTGATGACCTTGCTGATGGGCACAAGAAGAAGCAAAAATTGTACCATACCAAGCAGTTCCGGTTAGTACTTCTTTATGCTTTACTTATCATTTCCTCAACCCAATCGTTTAGTCCTAGTAATTGTTCTTTCCTACATGTTATTTTGCTTCTGGTAATGCTTTAGATTCTGTTTTACAAGCAAGAAAATAACAAATTCGACACTATCCGAGTATAAAATATATATATACGAAAAGTTTGCCTAGGAAGGAAAAAGGTTCTCTTGAGGTTTGTAAAACATGATAATATGATCATTGAGGTCATAGAGTCAAATGAACCTTATTTTTATAATGGGAGAGAGAGTGACGCGATTGTATTATTAGGGGAGGTGAGAACTACAAAACTTATCTATTTGGTGGACCATATTGTCGAGTAGATGATTGCCTACCCTTTTGGCAAATACTAAGCAATCAACTAGACGATTTATTGAACAAAGTTCCTATTTTGGTTTGCCAAGTTCATGAGTTGGACTAAGAAGTTTTGTTTGGAAACTCATGTTCTATGAAGGCAGCATGTGTAAGCCTTTTTCGGTGTATAATTGCCAAAATCTCTCTTAATAAAAGGATATGATGCAGTGTGCCTGCCGCACATGTGCTTTAAATAATATGATGCGTTTTGAGGTTTTTCCTTAGAAGCAAAGTAGAGAGATATCAACTCAACAAACTAAACTATTATGTGATTCTCGACATTTCATTATATCAATTAGAAAAACAACAATAATAAAATAAACACATAATTTTGTTTACAATACTATAATTGAAGTGGAGATTTGAACCAGTATTTCTTTACAAGTACCAAGTCTGCTGCTTGATAAAAGAATCCCATAATTATTTCATGTTTTAGAGTGGAATGAGTTTGAATCCTTTGTTAAGAAAGAAAGAAACTTCACAACCTCTAGCTTTGCATCACTATGTCATCATATATGGCTATATAGTGAATCAACCCTGAATTTTATTTTCCTTATAGAATAGAAGACATTTTTTACCAGCTCAAGAAACAGTCGGATATGGTAAGGATCATTTGTATAATATGGGAAGAGTGACATGCATATAGAAAAATATAAATTGGTGAAGTGGTGCTACACTTTACAAAGAAATAAAAAATATCGAGGAAGTCAGACTACAGGCCTCTTTTATTGGAGCACGTCACACTTTACCCTCTTTCCTGCCAATCCTCTTCCCTAGATAGATAGGAGCTCACTCAGTCCAGACAAATTAAATTAGCTTTATATATTCACCGCTTGTTCCAGCGCCTACGAAAAACAAACCAGTTTCTTAGTGGCTTCTCTCTCTGTGTTTGCTCTTCTGATATTATTTGCCACAACAAACAACTAGAAAAATAAGCCATCATCACGGGATGACTCACCCGTTAAGATTTTTGTTCATTTTCACCTTTTAGAAACATATTTGTCACTTGTTGGGATACGAGTTTTCAACTTTTAATTACTTAACATGACCCTTTCCAAATGTAACTTGGGATAAATTCTGAACTTTTTCTTTTTTATATCCCAAGAAATAAAAAAGTGCTACTTGTTGGAATAAACAGAATCACAGAAGAAAAATATTAATGTTAATATTAATTAATTTGATTTCTTATTCTCTGCTTGGTATTTGGTTTCTTTTGAGCAGTTTCTTGGACAAAGCAGCCATCAAGGTCCCCGAAAGGGGGAGTGGAAACACTGGTATGGTAAACAAGTGGAGTTTGTCAACACTAACTGATATTGAAGAAGTGAAATTGGTTATTAGAATGCTACCAATTTGGGCCACAACCATAATATTTTGGACTGTCTATGCCCAAATGACAACATTCTCAGTATCACAAGCAACCACAATGGATCGTCATATTGGCAAATCATTTCAAATTCCAGCTGCATCTCTCACTGTTTTCTTTGTGGGCAGCATTCTTTTGACTGTTCCTGTTTATGACAAAATCATAGTTCCAATTGCCAGAAAATTTCTCAACAATCCACAAGGACTAACCCCTTTGCAACGCATAGGGATTGGTCTAGTTTTCTCAGTAATTTCAATGGTAGTGGCAGCTCTTACTGAGCTAAAACGTCTAAAAACAACAAGAGAACATGGTTTGACAGAGAAATCAAATGCTGTGATCCCCATGAGTGTTTTCTGGCTGGTTCCTCAGTTTTTCTTTGTGGGTTCTGGTGAGGCTTTTACATATATTGGGCAACTTGATTTTTTCCTAAGGGAGTGTCCAAAAGGGATGAAAACTATGAGCACAGGACTGTTTTTGAGTACCCTTTCACTTGGGTTTTTCTTAAGCTCTTTATTGGTTACTATAGTGCACAAAATAACTGGAGATAGGAAACCCTGGCTAGCAGACAATCTCAATAAAGGGAAGCTATATGATTTCTACTGGTTACTGGCAATTCTGAGTTCTTTGAACTTTGTGATATATCTGGTTTGTGCTAAATGGTATGTGTATAAGGATAAGATGCTTGATGAGGAGGGCATAGAGTTGGAGGAAGCAGATAGTAGTTGTCATGCATAAATCAGTGGTTTCTTTTAAGCTTACAAATACAAAATGAAATCATCATTTGCATTCTCATCTTTATCTTTTTATTGGATTAATGCCAGTGTTCACTCTCCACTATCCTCACAGCTGGTTTTTGTTGTTCAATATTTTTTCTTTTTCCTTTCCCATTAAAGGTTGGCATTATATATGTAGAAAGTGGAGTTACAGCCCTCTATGTACAAATTATTGAAGGGAAATGTAAGGGTTATATAGAAACTTGTTAAAGCAATAACTGATTATTTTGTCTCTAGTAAAGTTATTGCTGAACTGTGTCTATTTGTTCATAAATTTGCAAATTCATGCAGAAATCTCATTAACAGTGATAAAATAAATGAATGCCATGTTTTTTAGTAACATACATATATATTCAAGTTCTTATAACGATCCCAAACTAATACAAAAGGTCTTTTAATGTAAATAATTGCGAGTATTTTCATAAAACATGCTTATAACTTGAAGAATAGAATTACTTCTAAGTCTTCAACTGAAAAATAAATTTAAAGTTCTAAAATATAAAAAACAATAATTTTTTTAATTAAGTTGGAACGAGCCAGACTAATTTACATTTTTAAATTTTGAAGGAAAATAGAGTTAATTATATAATATAACTTCTTTTATATGGAGTAAAATTCTTAGAAGAAAAAAATTTTGTTATTTTTTTTATAAAATAAATTGACATTGTTTTTACGAAGTGTCAAAAATGAAAATTGATCATTTATTTACCGAAAGAAAGAAAAAGAAAAGGAACTTTCTGTTGGTTCATAAAATCAACAAAAACAAAAACATTTGACCATAGTCTTAGAAAAACCAAGAGTACTTAACTCAGGCGAGTAAGAATGAAAATACTAAAAATACGGAATCGAGCTCGCCAATGGCCCCAGACCCCCAGTCATTCAGCATATATTAGAATGAGAACGAGGTATGGGGGAGGGGAAAAATAACCTTCAAACCGGAATATTACATTAATAAACACCTAAAACATCAACTTATTATTAAAACCAATTCCTCTTTCAGTTATTCATCACGATCAGTTCTTTTAAACCATGGACCTAACTCTTGTTCAGACTCATTCAGGAACCACTACAATTTATGTTGTCGAGCTCTCTCCATGTTCCATTGCCATTTCCAGAAGAAGGGAGTCCTGTAATTCAGCAAAATATATTACTCTTAAGACCCATCTAATTCTAGTAGTTGGTATATTGGGAAACTGAAGTGGCATTTGTAAAGAGCAAAAATGAAACAAAAATAGCATATTACTCTCCATCACAGGGCTAACATTATTTATATATTTTTTTTAAATATATTACGAACCGGAGTTTCAAACCCCTGTAAAGAAATTGTTAAGCTTTTACCAACTTTAATATAATGTTAGGAAAACTAATAGTTAAATTAAAAAAATTAACATGAACAAGACGGGAATGCAGTAACTAGGGTGTATTTGCATGTTTAATTGAAACTACAATAGCATGCAGTAATGCAATCCTACATTGAGTCCATTGACACAAATGTCATGGACTATTGAGTTTACCCATCCTCAACTCGGCAGCGCTATTTTACCGGGGTATTCTTCATCTAGGCTTTCACTCAAATAACATACAAGAAAAGACTGGTTACGGCAAGCTAGCAAAAAGATAAATCTGTACAGATAGTACTAACCTGATCCATCAAGACACTTCTAAGGGCTCAGCAAGATCTTCATTAAATTCACCAAATATATTTGGACATCCATCCCAATTTTTCTGCTCACGTGCTTCCCAATACCCACCAACATAACGAAAAGCCCCTTCTTCATCTTCTTTCTGAAACCATCTAGGCTTCCACCCATTTTCTTGTATTTTTCGTGACTGTGCGAAGGAAGTACCATTGGAAGTCACCAATGTGATTTATGTTATTAGAAATAAATATAATTAAGATTTTCTTCTTTTTAATTAAGTGAAATTTGCACTGCATAGATAAAGAACCAAGGAGAGATACAATAATGCACTAAGTTAGGCGTGAAATTTTAAGGACGTAACTAAAAACTGTTATATGATAATATCCTCAGGAACCCTAAAACTTAAACTGTGTCGCACTTATCCTTATTTTTCAAAGCTTGCAATAGAACTCTCCGCACTTTTAAGTTTTGTAGCTCATTTATAAAAAAAATCTTATAAGGAAAAAAAAATGTAATTATGTCATGGCATTTATGTGCATTTTGCTTCTTAATGTAAACTCAAACTAGGTATCAAAGCAGAAATCAAGCTACTAGCTAATATCTCATTGTCTTTGATGAGGTGGTTCCAAAAGTAAAGAAAACGAACCATTCTTTGCCTCCTCTCTAACCGCTGTTTCTCAGCATTAGCCTTCTCGTATTCTCCGTTCTCCAGACATCGCTGATCTGGTCTAAGCCTGGAGTCCGTAGGTGGAAGCTTCTCCTTAATCATGATCAAATGCCCGGGATCAGACACAGCTATAGAAGCTGATTAGAGATGTATAAATTTAATAAAGAATGGTGAATGCAGAACGTGATGCGAGAGATCATGTATACCTGCAGTCCAGGCGTTATTTCGTTCAGCGTAATTGCTAACGAACTTAAATTGTACCGAGTAAGATTAGGAGGAGGTTTGCAGCTTTTCCACAATAAAGATACATCAGACGAGGAAGTACAATCCTTCGGTTTGTTGCTTCCATCACCATTCGCAAAATACATATTGTCATCCCACTTTCCAAATAGAGCGGCAACTTTTTTGCCCGTAACATCTTCAACAAATCCACTAACCTATGTAAACCAAGATACTTTCCAATTAATCCCATAATGTGGAGATAAAAAAAAAACCTTAAGCAAGAGCCTAGAGAAACTAGTCATAGCCTAAGTGGCAAAAAATACACCCATAAAAATGTAAATATAAAAGACAACAGACATAAACAAAAAGTACTCAAGATTTTCTTAAAATTGAAGAACAAGCTACGGGGTGAAAATTGTTTTTAGTAGGAACATTACTAACCTGATGAGGATTTCGGTCAAGAATTGATTGTTCTTTAAACTTAAGTTTGCATGAATATTGACGATTACCACGTATGTGCATCACTCCATGGTGATCACAGTACACTTTGCCAAGTATAAGATTATAGATGTTTGTTGTGACCTGCAAACATCACGAGTGCATCTCAATATATTTTTCCATACATAAGGAGATGGCAGAGATAAAATTATAGACCATTCAAGATATTGCTCAACTTCAATCCATAAGTAATACCTTACTCCACTGAAAAATTTCACCATCATCAAACTCCAAGTTTAGAACGCCTACAGGATCGAGCTGAATAGATCGCCCCCAAAATTTTGAGCGGATATTGCTGTCACCCCAAAATTTCCAGCCTCTGCCTTCACAGTGGCAGGCAATAAGCGTTGGATGGTGACTAACCTGTTACAATTTGGAATGTTATTCAAACATTTTGAATTTAAAAACTCTAACCAATTACTTGATTGTAAGGTTACATATTTTATTTTATATTAAAAAAAATTACATATTTGATAGGTTCTAAATTAGACAATATTTTATATGTCAATTCCACCACACTTGCATGTAATTTGTGCTTCCAATGCCCATAATATGCTTGTTTATTATTTTGTATGTGAGAAAAAAATAGGCAAAAACGGGGTCAAAACACACAATTTCTAGCAATTTCCAGCATTGGTTGATAAATTGAGATAGATGATGTTTGATCGAACCAACCTCGATCTATCTAACTTCGATCTCAACTGATCACATCCAATCAGTAAAAAGTTGTACTAGTAACCAAACTATTGTCTTTCACATAATTATTCAAAATCAAAATATCTTCTCATTTCCTCAAAAGAACATTACTGTCTTCACAGAATGATTCTCCCTTCTGTTAACATCTGTCTGTTGATAGCTCTGTATCCAAAATTGCTTCATATCATTGTAAAGCTCATCTATCTACCTTGATGTTTATAATTAATGTCTATGAACATTTGACTAACAATGTAACTTTCATATAACAACCGATTTGGTCGAATATTTACCTTCTCGGAGAAAAAACGAATTCCTTTTTCAGGATAGTCAGCTTCGTAAGTTTCCCCAAGCAAAGGATTGAAGGGCTTGCAATGCCTACCTTTTGATGAAGCATATCCAGACACTGCAAATGCAGCAACATTGAGAGCCCTCAAGACACTGTTTCCCTGAAAACGTCACAGAATATCACAATTAATTTGCCGAATATAAATCTTCCAGAATCAAGAATTTGCATTTCTCCCTTAGATTGAAGCAAAGCTTATTTTTGAAACATCTTAAAAATTACTATTATTGCTAGAAGTTATTGATCACCAATTCTCCCAAAAATTTAAGCTGTAAGCAGAAGAGCCAACTATATTTTTATACATTCATTACTCCCCTACAAGTGTTGGCTCTATACACTATGTAAGCTAAACACTTGCAATTCAACAATTGGGATTACTGGGCCTTAAACATAAGATCTTTAGCTCCGATACCACA